>CM067847.1:614544932-617044932 GCA_034509565.1 Triticum monococcum | reverse complement strand
CCTTCACTTGAGAAATTACTTGTAGTTGATCAACAAGGTCCAACAAGAATCAATGTCATTTATGCGCTGAAATTGGAAGTGGTGGGCTACTCGTTTGTCAAGAACTACAACTTTTAGGTAAAACATTCGCCATATATACCTCTTCTTCTTGGTATCAACGTTATTTCTAATTTTGAAGATGTATGTTTGTCTGCGATCCAGCGAAGCTTCACCCAGACTCTGGGCACAGTGAAGGTCTTGGCACCAGAATATGTCGTCCCCAACCTGGACCAAGTTTTCAGTTGCCTGAGATGCTTTCTGTGCCTGAAGAAGCTGTATATCGAGGTGATGTTCCTTTCCTGATAAATGTTTACCATAAGGGAGTTCAATTTTTTGCACCTTTTCCCATCCTTACAATGACTATGTACTACGATTTCTGAAGGAATTTTGGAGGATTTTAGGACATACACCCAACCCCATATTGGTTGCTTCATTCATATGGTTACAATCGTCCATAAGCATTTCTCCTTTGGATTCCTCTGTACTAGTTTTCTTAGGGAATTTTTCATCCAATCCAACCTCTTGTGAAGAAGGCTATGTGTTTCAAGAGTGTAATCAAATTAATGCCCATGTTAATCATGACAGATCGACGATGGCACGTTGGTGCATTTTACAAATCCTGCAAACCAAATGGGCGTTTAGCATTGTTCAAAACTTCATGTAGGCACTAACATGTTCTCTTCTTTTGCAGTGCATATTAGGCCCGGTGGAAGATGTTGATAACGGCAATCACATCGAATGTCTGGATCTGCATCTCTCAAATATTACTTTGAACTCCTACCAATGGATCCCACCGGTGATTACACTCGCCATGTTCTTTCTTGCTAGAGCAAAGGTGCTGAGGGTACTGAGGTTGAACATGCATTTAATTAGGAAAGATCAATGGTGTGATTATCAGAGGCGGCTGGTACGGCAGAATGGAAGTGCCTCCAAAAATGCCAAACTTTGTATTGAAAGAGCATATGGCAAAGCAATTGGAAGTTATTGTGTCAAACCCATACATGACTTGTCAGCGGCTGGTCCCTTTTCATAAATGACGCAGCTTGCAATGTTTGAATTTGGGTGTTGTAATCTTTGAACTTAAACCTTGCAATATTTATTGTATTTGTTATATTGAACCATTTCTGTTCTCTTGTTCTATGCGTTGTTTGCAATGATAATTAGGGTTTTGTTTGACAGTATTGCTAAGGCACATCTAGATGTGCTCTAAGTAATGCACATCTAGGTCCTATATATGCCATCGATGTTACGCGAAGATTCATGCATATATTTTTCTTTGTCTTTTTTCTTTTCCTTTCTAGTTTGATTATTACTGGCTTTATCAATAAGAAGAGCTCAATGTATTGCTTGCCAACTGTCCTACTCAGTTCGTACTAGTAACGGTGCATAATCCCAAAACTCGTTCCTTGTTTTTGTCCTGAAAAAGGAAACCAGCCAAATAGCCAATAGGAGTCATGCGCAACCCCGGGAATTTGGAGCGACTAGGTAGAAATAATTGCAGTTGATTATATCAGCGGTAAGGTAATACGTCAAACCCCGCTTCAATTGGGAGTTCCTCTTCTCTCCATAACCCGCTTAAGTGTCCACCATCTTCATCGTCCCCGGCAGGCCGTGGTACACACTGGCACACACTGTGCAGCCATGTCGAGCGATAGCGAGGATGACAGTTCGGCCAGCAGTCTGGCGCCCGATGATAGGTCTACATTGGAATCGTCCTGCTTGTCTTCCATGAGTCCGGTGTCGAGCCCAGACCATGATTTTATCCGGTTCATGGAAGGGACGCCGCCACCGGAGTCGTCAGACGACAACCAGATGGACGAGGAGCCGTCGGAGGAGGAAGAAGAGGACAACGATGATGAGGAGGAGGAATGGTCAAACAAGGAGGAGGAGGACGACGACAGCAATGACAATGACGATGGCGGCGGCGATGAAAAGCCAACGGCCAGCGGCAAGAAGCGTCCTCGCCAAGACGATGTCTCGGGGCCATCCAAAAAGAACTACAAGAAGAAGAAGGACTAAATTAAGAAGACTATATATATCTCTGTTTATCCTATCAATCTCATTGCAGACGGTTAGTAATATGTATAAGACAGAGATCTTCTACATTATCGCCAACAGGTTGGTTTGTTGAACTGTGTGCCCTAACAAGCACACAATTCACAAAAAAGACCGTATGGGCTGTCTATAATGATCGCACACAATTCTGGTTACCACAACAGGTTGGTTTGTGTTCATTATCGCCAACAGGTTGGTTTGCCAGATATCACACACATCTTGTTACGCCGAATCGTTTGTGTTCACCTCACTCATCGCAAATGGTTCATCAGAGTGAACTATATGCCGTAAATCACACACACCTTTATTTGGCTACCCGTTTTTGTTGTTTTGTCTCATCGCAAACAGTTTGTACAGATCAACCGTATGCCCCTCATCGCACACGCAACTATAGTCTGAACCATGTTTGATGTATCATTCATGCAAACATTTTGCATCATTTCTGATGGTTTTCATACATCACCGTTTGCGATTATTGCATCGCACATAGTTTCTCGAAGGGTCTCTGATTGTAGTGTCACGTTAGCAGCATCCTGCAGTAGTGATATGTCATGAAACAAGAAACGAGGAGGGAGTTAATGTACCGTGCCAAAGTGTTTTGGGATTATTTGGTTTTGGAAAGATGACTTACACACCTAGACGGAGGGAGTACAAAGATAAAAAATGAATTGCAGTTAAAAGAATGGCATTTCTAACAAAAATGTGAATGTGAACTACATACTTGTGCACGTGACCAGCACATACATTGTCAATGAAAAATTTAATGCAAGAAATAACTTATGAGTAACATGCACGAATTGATGATGTGGTGCTTGCATGCATAGAGTAGAAAAAACAATGTGATTTATGACTTGCATGCATGACGTGTTCTTGTGCCATAGTTCCATGTCTAGGAAAAAAGCTACTAGTGGATTGTACTAGCTATTTAGGAATAGAAGATGTATACGTGGAAGTTGTAGGGAAAGATATGACATGTATCTCAAATCCCATGAGTAGGGATTGGAAAAAAGATGTCATTTGGTTCACATCATAGGAACTTCTCTATTGAATCTAGAGATGACATGTATCTCAATTCCTATGAGGAGGGATTAGAAAAGAGATGTCATTTGGTTCACAGCATAGGAACTTTTCTATTGAATATACGCTAAAGTTTATTTTCCTTTGAAATTATGGGAGTATAGGAATCCATTCATATGAACCAAGTGGTTCTAAACCTATAAAAATGATATCATGTTTATTTCCTTTGAAATGTGGAGTATATGAATCTATTCCTATGAACCAATTGGCTCTAAAGGAAAAAATCCTATAAAAATCATATCATATAGAGTACCCTATGATATTCCTCCACACCAAAGGATGGTTGAAATTGCTGTAGGTGATACGTCGGTCTTTCTTTGTAGAATCCTCCTCCATCTTTATAGTTACCTCTCGAAGATGAATGAAATGATATATACTGGGTATTCTATATGTGCATTTTGGTACACGAAAACTTGGTAAAAGTTTACTAGGTTCGAATTTCGAATGAAGCTATAGGGACTGCATTTTGGAACGGGGGGAGGAGCATACGGCACTTGCTAACACTCACGTGGAAGATTTGTGTGTAGGAGGAGTGGCTGCTCTGTTAAATGACATGGCAAAACTGACACTCTCGGATGCCATTCTAACGGTTCTTACAGCGTTCGTCAGGAAACGGCTTTGGCGAATGTTTGTCGGATAATGATTTACGGACACATGCAATGCATTGATACGTGCCCCCTCTCTCTCACGCACACACGCACCCTCACGAGTCACGACTCTCCCGAGTCCTCTCGCACCCACCGTCTATCTGCAGGTAGACGTCACACACATATGTGCTCTTCACACCCTACCCTGAGAACTTCTAAAAAACAAAAGATGTTGCACACCTTTTATTTCAGCTCACACGTCACACACTTATACTATTACTCTTGTGGCAAATGTTCTTTGGGCATAGTATATTGTACTCTCATGAAAATAAGCGGTGCACGCACGCACTAGTTCTCTCACACCCACTCGCGGGTACACGTAGGAGCGCATTTTTTTGAAGCTGGTACAACAAAATCACTTCACTATATATATAAGCAGGAACCTTAGAGCTTGATTTACTAGGGTTCCTCTCTTTCACTCTCTCATGCTCTCCGACATAGGTGGCCACACTCTCTCTCTGCTCACGGCTGGTCACAAATCCGGCCGGACCACCTCGACCAGGGCAGGGGTGTAGGTGCATCGTTCACACTGTCGTTGGCGGCGAGGGAGGAGACTAACGGCTGCCCACATGTCCTGCTCGGCGGCCACGCCGGCTCGGGAGGGCCTCCGACCCATTCTTCCTCCTTGCGGTATTGTGGCCAAGATGTGGCCTCCCGACGCCATCTTTGCCACATGCTGACGACCCTCAGGTATATATTCCTTTGAAACCTGCCTTGCTCTACTGCCCCAGCTCCCCACGTGGCTGCGTGTGGATCTTTTTCTACTTCCATCGGCTGTTCCAAAGCCACCTAGACTTTTACTATTATTCGAGGTAAAGCCAGTTCATACAGTCGACTCTAAGAGTTGGTTCAAACAAGGAAGAAACTAGGAAAGCTGTAGCACAAATCTAGGACTTGGTTCTAAGAGGAAACGGGGGAAAGTAGTAGATACTGGCTACCAAACCGGTCTATTGGTTGAAAAGGCAAAGAAACCATGGTGGATGGCAAAGGGTGGGGGGAAGTGGACCTGTCTCTTGGTTGAAAAAGGAAGAAAGTGAGGGGTGTTGGGGGACAACGCAAATGAGAATGAGCAGGTCTAGATTTCCTATGCCCACATAGGAAAATGTCGTCGACGAGATAAAAAATGGGACAAATGCAGACATGCTGCCTGAGTGTTTGCCGCTCTCGGCAACCACATCTGCCTCACCACTTTATGCCCTTGCTATCCCTACGCCCATTTTGCTACCATTAATGTAAAATCACATGAAGCATTAAGCAATGCCAACTAATGTCACTATAAGTAATGGTCTAGTGCCGTCGATAAATTGAAGCAATGCCACCACCATTTTATGAAGTGCTTTCATCTTGCTTTATTTCCCATGAATTGTGTTTTTACAGTTACACTTAAATCTCACACTTCTAACATTGCTTCATCCCAGTGGAACTGCACAAATTTGATTGCACATTTGCTGACCATGTGCTACTCTCATGACAGTAATACTAATGCTATTGTTCTGCATGTTAATCTAGTGTGTTGATGTGATGTGATGCTACTTACTTAAGGGCACTTTCATACTGTCAATCTAGTGCCAATTATAACACAATAGATACTGTTGTTAATCATACGCCACTTCAAATATCTGTCACTGTTTAAATAACCGTATTTTGTATTTGCACAAACAGGGAAGTCTGTCTCCATATTGTTTCTATCTACGCAATCAAAAGTACACACATCAGTTTTAGTACAACTGCACAAAATGAGATGGCTATTCCTAGCTGCCGTCCTCTAACCACCAATCTTCCAGGTATTACTACATTGGTAGTAACTAGGTAGAATGACCAACGTAATCTAAAAGAAGCTGATTCGTACATTTTACTTCCTGATTTCAGTGCAGGGACGAGCGAAAACAACTTCATCCTAGTCCGGAATGCACTTTCTATGAGGTGATCCATGGACCAAGGACTAGCTGGCACGGCTGCACGAAGGTTTTTGGGACAGGTGCGCCGACAAGAGGCATTGTGGTCTATTTATTTCTGCAAATAGCGGTGCTTAAATTTAGTGGAATGCACAAGAATTTCAGCTGGTCAGTACACTACATGGTTCAGTTCAGCATTCCAGCTGAGAACACAATTATAATTGGTTATTCTGGAATGAGATAACCTAACCCTGGATGGTGGCAACAAGAAAAAACCAGAGTGAACTCCAGGAAATTTAAGCCTGTCATGAGGCCCTTTGCTCACAGAAGCCTTGCTTGTTTTTTCCTGATTTGTAAACCTTCTCACAACTTTGTCTTTTGTTGTGAACTAGTATATGTTTGTTATGTTCTACGAATCATTGAGATGTATAAAATTGCTTAGCTGTCACAGCCCTAGATTAATGCTCATGGTTACTGGCATTGCATCCACGCATTTTGTCCATTTTCTGAAAGTTGAACTGAGGAAATTTGAAAGCCTCAAAACATTAAAATAAAAGAAGGGCAAATAACCCTGGAAAATGCATCCAATGTTTCCAAAATGGTCTTCAATGATGTTTGATAATTTTGGGAAGGGTTTTTATCCAAACCAAAAATATGGAACATTTTTTTGAGGAATTATTCTGGCCATTTGGATTTAAATCAATAAGTATATGAGTTGGATTTAATTCTTCTATAAAAGAATTGCAAGTCCAACAATTCAGAAAATTTGTGAGTGGCTCCTAATATATTTTATCTAGCCACACACTACTAGGAAAAGGCCTACTAATGGCGCACCGGATTTGCCTACTAATGGCGCACTACCGGTGCCCCATTAGCATCACGCCACTAGAATTTTTTTCTAATGGCGCACACAGGTGCGCCATTAGAATCTGGTATTCTAATGGCGCACCGCTGGTGCGCCATTAGTATAGGCCACTGGTGCGCCATTAGTATTTTTGAATTTTGAAGGCGGGAAAATAGTAGTGGCGCACCGTCTAACCCCCACCATGCGCCATTGCTATTTTTTTGAATTTTGAATTTGGATCTGGATCGTGATTTTTTGACCCTTTTTTGCTCGTTTTTTTGGCATGATATTATTTCAAATTTTGTTCCTGTTTTGGATCTTTTACGTTATTTTGCCGTGTTCTTTTGCCGGAGAGGAGTTCACCGGAGAGGAGGAGGAGGAGGAGGTCACCGGAGAGGCGCTCGCCTACATCGCCGGAGAGGAGGAGGAGGTCGCCGGAGAGGAGTTCACCGGAGCATCGGAGAGGAGAGGAGGAAGGAGAAACCATGAGGGGATGGGAGGAGAGGAGGGAGGAGGAGCTCACCGGAGAGGAGGGAGGAGGAGCTCACCGGAGAGGAGGGAGGAGGAGGTCGCCGGAGAGGAGGAGGAGGTCGGCGCACAGGAGGAGGAGGAGGTCGCCGGAGTGGAGGAGGGTAGTATGGTGGAGGAGAGAAGGGAAGATGGAGTGGAGGAGAGGAGGAGATGGAGTGGAGGAGAGGTGGAGTGGAGGAGAAAGAATGAAGAGGTAAGGAGGAGAGGACAACGCCCAGCCATATATACGGCATAGTAATGGCGCACCGCGGGCAGGTGCGCCATTACTAACTTTTTTTGATTTATTTTGAATTTTGAAGGCGGGAAGATACTAATGGCGCACCATGGGCAGGTGTGCCATTACTAACTTTTTTTTTATTTTTTTGATTGATTTCGAATTTTGAAGGCGGGAAGATACTAATGGCGCACCATGGGCAGGTGCGCCATTAGTAAGTTTGAATTTTTTTGAATTTTTTGCCTCCCCAGATCTTAAAAGCCCCGTAACTTTTTTCTGTTAGGTTTTTGAGGATTTTGAAAATGTTTAAAGGGGTTCCCCTAGTTAAATTCGGATGTAACTTTTCGAGTAAATGATTTTTCATATAAAAAACTTTTTCATCCGAGTTCGTATGCAAAAGTTATGCCCACTTTTACAAATTCTCGAGAGATTTTGCAAAAAAGTCAAAAATTCATGTTTGTAAATTTTGCTAACAACTAGACCACATATCACATGGGAAACTTATTTTCTTTTATTTTTTTGACATTTCCATCATTTTTTTGTATTTTTTTAAAACTGAAAAGCCGGTCCACCGGGGGGGGGTGCATTCGGTGGAAGTGGTGGCCAAGTTACTAATGGCGCACCGTGGCATGGTGCGCCATTAGTAGTTCAACTAGTAATGGCGCACCACTCCCACGGTGCGCCATTAGTAATTTTGAAAAAATAAAAAAAATTACTAATGGCGCACCGTGGATGTGGTGCGCCATTAGTAGTTCAACTAGTAATGGCGCACCACACCCACGGTGCGCCATTAGTAGTTTTGAAAAAAAAAATAATTTTTTTTACTAATGGCGCACCGTGGATGTGGTGCGCCATTAATATTTGCACACTAATGGCGTACCAACACATGGTGCGCCATTAGTATTTAGTAATGGCGCACCACATGTACAATGCGACATTAGTGTCAATCTCATCTTTAGCCCTTTTCCTAGTAGTGACATAATAATTTCCAGAAGCTAAAAAAATAGTTTGGTTTGAAAACCAAATTAAAAGAAACTGCAGAAAAAGGAAACAGACAAAAATTAATAAAAGGCAGAAACCACCTGGGCCACTTACCTGGTGCTCACCTGGCAGCCCACCCGGCCCAACTACTACTGGCCCAACCCACCGCAGCCTCATCTGTCGTCTTCCTCCTCACGCTAGTAGGCAGGGCGCGTGGTCGCCCCGTGCACGCTAGCTCCTGCTTCCACCGCGACGCCCCAACTCTTCTGGATGCGCCGCGGAGACGCCCCGCACCTCTCTCACTCTCTCTCGTTCCTTCCGCTCCTCTCCCTCGCTCTCTCTCACCGCGCCCGAGCACTGCCCTCACCGCCGCACGCCGTTGCTGCGCCCACCAACACTGCCTTGCCTCTCCGACAAGCCCATTAGCTCCACGCTGCCGTCCTCGACTTCTATGAAGACTCACGCAAGCCGGGATGCCCTGACGCCGTCCTCCTCGTCGGTGCCGCAGATCGCCGTCGTCAACTTATATATGAAAAATGATCAGAAAAATCCAATCTATCCATTTGTACCATTTTCATGCATCTTAGAACAAATTATAGCTGCTGTTTAGCACAAATCATATAAATGGCATTTAAATATCCACATATGGAGTTTGAATTTGAACCTTGGGTTTAAACCAACTTCATTTAACTTGTTGCTAGATGCATTAGCTCAGTCAACAGCATATTGCCATGTCACATTCATGCATCATATTGTTGCATTGCATTGATTGTGTTCTTTCTTGTTTGTCGGTGTTATCCCCTCCCGGTAGACGACGTTCCAACGACGTGTTCGATGACACCGATGAAGAACTATATTATCTTCAGAAGTGCCAGGCAAGAAAAAACCCCTTGTTCATTCCGATACAATCCCACTCTCTTGCTCTTGCTCTCTTTTACTGCATTAGGACAACAACGATTCAACTGTTACATGCTGCGGTAGTTGAACCCCTTTCCTCTGCATGACCTGTCATTGCCACAGTAAATAGAGGAAACCCACTAGCATGAGTAGGAGTTGTTTGAGCCCTGATGTGCCTACTCATTCATGCTTGTTTGTCATGCCTGCTACTGCTTAGAGTTGAGTCAGGTTTGATTCATCGGGGATGAATCGGAGGTGTGTGAACATGTCCTACGGTTGCGAGCTAAGTGTGTGAACATGATTTGGTAAAGGTAGCGGTGAGAGGCCATGTAGGTGTACATGGTGGGTTGTCTCATTGTAGCCGTCCTCAGGAACTGAGTTCTGTGTTTGTGATCCATGAACAGTTACTACCACACATTGGGTTCCGGTAACTCGACCCCTCTCGACTTATTAATCAACATGATCTCTGTCCAGGAGTTGCAACTAGTTTCTGGTGTTTGTAGGTAGTGTTATTAGTCTACCAAGTGGCACCCAGTACAGGTGGGCTTGGGACAGACTAGGCACCGTGGCACTGTGTACCAAGCGTAGATCCACCCGTCGAGGTGGGCTTGAGAACCCTGCTCGCATCGTTTGGGGCCGTGAGCGACACCCCGGCCGGAGCTCCTTACGGATGGAACCCGAATAGGCGATAAACCTGGATGAGAGACTTGTGTGGTTAGTCAGGTCGTGGCCGACTCCCTCGCCAGGCTTCCGCTTGAAGGTTGCCGAGATACACGACGTGTACATGGTGGTAAGTGGCGAGAGCGTGTATGAAGAAGTACACCCCTACAGGGTTAACATTATCTATTCGAATAGCCGTCTCCATGGTAAAGTACTTCTGGGTTGCCTATATAGTTCATAGACAAGTGAAAGTGGATACTCTAAAATGCGCAAGATAAGCGTGAGTGCTATGGATGGCGTTCTCGTAGGGAGACAGGAGCGGATCCATAGTGGTGTATTGATATGGTGAATATGTGGACTCGGGTGCGCCACCCCAAAAGAGTTACTTGCGGTCGTAGTTTAGGATAGCCACCAAGTCAAAGCTGGCTTGCTGCAGTTAAACTCCTCCACCCCCTTTGTTGATACCGATGCATATGTAGTTAGTTCTGATGTAAGTCTTGCCGGGTACATTTGTACTCATGTTTGCCTATTTTATGTTTTGTAGAGAGGCTTCAGTCTCGCTAGTAGTTCCACGTGGACTTCTACGTTTAGCTTGTTACCTCAGCTACGATCTTGTGCCCTCTGCAGGATCTGGTAGATGGTCAGGCTTCTTAGCCTTTTTCTTTTGTAGATGTCTGTACTCAGACATGTTAAGCTTCCGCATGTGTTTTGACTTGTATGCTCTGAATGTTGGTTCATGAGACCCATGTTTGTAATATCTCGCTCCTCGGAGCCTAATGAATAAATACTTGAGTCATAGAGTTATGTTGTGATCCCATGTTGTATTTACACATATCGAGCATATTGTGTGTATGATTGAAATGCTTGGTATGTGTGGGATCCGACAACCTAGTTGTTTATCCTTGGTAGCCTCTCTTATGGGGAAATGTAGACTTGTGCTTCCATGAGCCATAGTAGTCCGCTACAGCCCGGTTCACCGGAGTCATGCTAGCCCAGCACTACTGCTCCGGAACACCTGACTGGCCGGCATGTGATTCACTTCATTCTTGTGTCTGTCCCTTTGGGGAAATGTCACGCGGTGACATCCGGAGTCCTGCCTAGCTTGCTACAGCCCGGGTTCCCGGAGTCCTGTTAGCCCAGTGCTACAGCCCGGATTCGCATGTTGTTGACCGACATGCTCGATGTTGATTCATGTATGCCTGTCCCCGTAAGTTAGTGCCACTTTGGGTTCACGACTAGTCATGTCGGCCCGGGTTCTCTGTCATATGGATGCCAGCGACACTATCATATACGTGAGCCAAAAGGCGCAAACAGTCCCGGGCCATGGTAAGGCGACACCCATGGGAATAACGTGCGTGAGGCCGCAAAGTGATATGAGGTGTTACAGGCTAGATCGGTGTGACTTAGAGTCGGGGTCCCGACAGCTTTGGTATGAACATGTCCTACTGTTGAGAGCTAAGTGTGTGAACACGATTTGGTAAAGGTGGGTTGTCTCATTGTAGCCGTCCTCGGGAACTGAGATCTGTGTTTGTGATCCATGAACAGTTACTACCACACATTGGGTTCCGGTAACTCGACCCCTCTCAACTTATTAATCAACATGATCTCTGTCCAGGAGTTGCAACTAGTTTCTGGTGGTTGTTGGTAGTGTTAGTAGTCTACCAAGTGGCACCCGGTACAGGTGGGCTTGGGATAGAGTAGGCACCGTGGCACGGTGTACCAAGCGTAGATCCACCCGTCGAGGTGGGCTTGGGAACCCTGCTCACATCGTTTGGGGCCGTGAGTCCCTGGCCGGATCTCCTTACGGATGGAACCCGAATAGGCGATAAACCTGGACCAGAGACTTGTGTGGTTAGTCAGGTCGTGGCCGACTCCCTCGCCAGGCTTCCGCTTGAAGGTTGCCGAGATACACGACGTGTACATGGTGGTAAGTGGCGAGAGCGTGTGTGAAGAAGTACACCCCTGCAGGGTTAACATCATCTATTCGAATAGCCATGTCCGTGGTAGAGGACTTCTGGGTTGCCTGTATAGTTCATAGACAAGTGAAAGTGGATACTCTAAAATGCGCAAGATAAGCGTGAGTGCTATGGATGGTGTTCTCGTAGGGAGACGGGAGCGGATCCATAGTGGTGTATTGATATGTTGAATATGTGGACTCGTGTGTGCCACCCCAAAAGGGTTACTTGCGGTCGTAGTTTAGGATAGCCACCGAGTCAAAGCTGGCTTGCTGCAGTTAAACTCCTCCACCCCCTTTGTTGATACCGATGCATATGTAGTTAGTTCTGATGTAAGTCTCGCTGGGTACATTTGTACTCACGTTTGCCTATTTTATGTTTTGCAGAGAGACTTCAGTCTCGCTAGTAGTTCCACGTGGACTTCGACGTTTAGCTTGTTACCTCAGCTACGATCATGTGCCCTCGGCAGGATCTGTTAGATGGTCAGGCTTCTCAGCCTTTTTCTTTTGTAGATGTCTGTACTCAGACATGTTAAGCTTTCGCATGTGCTTTGACTTGTATGCTCTGAATGTTGGGTCATGAGACCCATGTTTGTAATATCTCGCTCCTCGGAGCCTGATGAATAAATACTTGAGTCGTAGAGTTATGTTGTGATGCCATGTTGTATTTACACATATCGAGCATATTGTGTGTATGATTGAAATGCTTGGTATGTGTGGGATCCGACAACCTAGTTGTTTATCCTTGGTAGCCTCTCTTATGGGGAAATGTAGTCTTGTGCTTCCATGAGCCATAGTAGTCCGCTACAGCCCGGTTCATCGGAGTCCTGCTAGCCCAGCACTACTGCTCCGGAACACCTAACTGGCCGGCATGTGATTCACTTCGTTCCTGTGTCTGTCCCTTCGGGGAAATGTCATGCAGTGACATCTGGAGTCCTGCCTAGCCTGCTACAGCCCGGGTTCCCGGAGTCTGTATAGCCCAGTGCTACAGCCCGGATTCGCACGTTGTTGACCGACATGCTCGATGTTGATTCATGTATGCCTGTCCCTGTAAGTTAGTGCCACTTTGGGTTCACGAATAGTCATGTCGGCCCGGGTTCTCTGTCATATGGATGCTAGCGACACTATCATATACGTGAGCCAAAAGGCGCAAACGGTCCCGGGCCATGGTAAGGTGACACCCGTGGGAATACCGTGCGTGAGGCCGCAAAGTGATATGAGGTGTTACAGGCTAGATCGGTGTGACTTAGAATCGGGGTCCTGACATTAACTTATGCTTTTAAAGTTTTTTTGAAGTCGAGTTTAATGTGAGTATTCCACATGAACGCTGGACTAGCGTGTGAACATTTGGAATTTACATTGTGGCCTCAGTTAACTGCATGAACCACTATAACAAGATACGTAGTTGCTTATATGTCAGACAACAGATTATTGATTGTTAGCTGGTCGATAGCCTAGTGTTGAAGCGAGCTGAGACAATGTGCCATGCTTTGCACAATTGCTTACAAGTGGGGTAGCACCAACAGTGTTTACAAGTACTTATGTATACGTCGGTGCACATTTCTCGAACGAGTACTCTATTTCATCAAACACACATTGCTGGTATGATAAACCGTGACAACTTATGTCTGACCATGCCATATTCATGAAAAAACTTATGAGGACGCATTACGATGGTTCTCACATGATTCACGGGCTTGATAATAGGAAAGGTTTAGATAAGTAGACACAATCCATACTAGTACTAAACACTATCTGGGGCAACTATTTCATGCCTCGATCTAGTTTAGGCTGTACACAAGATGGACCTTGCCATGAACATCATCGAGGACGTCCGGCAGCAGCTCAATCCTGTGAACCTTCATGAAGATAACCTTGTGGCCTGGCCACTCATAAACTTGTTTATGGAAGCATGCCACATCATCTTCCTGCGTAAGCTTGACAAGAATAGTATGCCTCACAAACGAAGGAGTAGCTTTGAACTTCTTGTGCTTCAGTACACCCTGGACAACACGCCTGACAATAGTGAAGCTCGAATAGAACTCGACATCGGTATAAGCGCAAATGGCTTCCGGGATCCAACATCCTAAGAACTCTGTTTTCCCAGTGCATATATTCAGGTTATCCGCCTCATAGCCAGTGACATGTACAACCTCACAATCCTTGTCTGCATCAAGGTTCTAATTGAAACAAAAACAAATTCTGAATTACTTTCCACTATAAGAATCACAAGTTATTTAAACAACTATGTATAGAATGGCATTGAAGCTAATAAAATTTTGCATTATTCATCACCACATACTTAGATGAAAAACGACAATCAAGATCGACAATGAACAAAATCACCTTGGGCAGCTTGGCGTGGGGGGGGGCACATCCTCGAAGGGGAAAAACTGCTCCTGCAGTGCCACAGGGGGTGTAACCTCGAACGGGGCGTTGACCATCTTAGTAGTGGCCGTGAGCATATCTGGGTCGACTCAGTGGCCGCCTCCATCTTCTTGGAGCTCTCTGTCTCATGGGGATCATCCTCCCGCGTCTACTCCAATATCGGCAGATCTTTGCCTGGTTCTCCTTGGTCCCTCATGAAACTGACAAATATTAGGAGACCACTGAAAGGAAAACACAATCGCAGTGACAATGAAACAAAAAATAGAGTGAGGATCGGTTACTGCTTTGCAAAAGTTCTTTTTTTTTCTCTGAATTAAAATATACCAATATCACGGATCAGCTTACCTTCCCTTTGTTGGGAGAGAAGAACAGTGGCAGATGCGAGTGTTGGCTTTCTTGAAGATGATGATGGAGAAGGGGATTCAGCGAAGAGTGAAATGATTGTTGCTTCGTCCGTCAAACTTAGACTGCGGGGAGGTGTGGTTTTGTGATACGATGGCTCGTTACTGCCACGCTATGACCGGGGTGACTCTTCGCCTGCATACTATCTTCTAATTTGGTGGATGGCATTTGGGCCCGCACGCTGGATGGCCTGCATCTCGGTGAACAAAAGTAAAACATCATTTAGTAGAGGGAGACGTTTCGATGACCTAGGAGGAGCCAGAAGCGGTCGTGTATACACTATACTAGTAGTAACTGTTATTCTCGTAGCTGTAGAGTGTCTCCACTGTACTAGTAGTAATTGTTTCTCTGGGCCCAAGACGAAACATCCTGTCCACCCTAGTAAATAATAAAATAAATTCAAAAGCCCATATATTTACTTAATGAGAGGCGCTACCCACACCCAGCACACCGCCCCCCAAAAAAACCTGGGTGCTCTTCTTCCTCCTCGCTCCAACCTACCTCACGTCAGCTCGCTCCACTCGTACCCCCAAATGCCTCACCTCACTCCTACAGAAAACCCCATCTCCCCTTCTTCCTCACTACTACAAAAAAACCTCAGCTCCCCTTTGAGGGAGTCCTGGATTAGGGGGTATCCGGACAGCCGGACTGTGTACAACGTCCGGACTATTGAAGCGTGAAGATACAAGACTCAAGACATCGGCCCGTGTCCGTATGGGACTTTCCTTGGTGTGGAAGGCAAGCTTGGGATCCGTATATTATATTTCCTTCCTTGTAACCGACTCCATGTAAACCCTAGCCCTCTCCGGTGTCTATATAAACCGGAGAGGTTGGTCCTTAGAAGGCCGATCACAATGACAATCATACCATCATTGGCTAGCTCTTAGGGTTTAGCCTCTACGATCTCGTGGTAGATCTACTCTTGTACTACCCATATCTTCAATATTAATCAAGAAGGAAGTAGGGTTTTACCTCCGTCGAGAGGGCCCGAACCTGGGTAAACATCTGTGTCCCTTGCTTCCTGTTACCATCAGCCTTGACGCATAGATCGGGACCCCCTACCGGAGATCCGCCGGTTTTGGCACCAACATTGGTGCTTTCATTGAGAGTTCCTCTGTGTCGTCGCTGTCAGGCTCGATGGATCGTCTCATTGTCAAGGACGACATTACTTCGGAGGGGGCTCTGGCTGTAGGCCAGAAGCTCCGGCTCGGCGGCTTTATCATGGCTGCCCCATCCGCGGTGGCGCCGACGATGACTTCTCGGGTGGTCAATCATAACCTTCACGTCAGTTTGGAACTTGCTGAACAGATGGATCCAATGGAGCTCTCCTCCCTTAACGAGCTCTTGGATCGCATCGCCGCTCTGGGAGTTGCTACAGACTATGACCGGATTGGGCTTAAACCCGACCAAAGGGACGTCAGGTCCCCGCCAGCCACCCATGAGATAGCGGTAGTTGAGGAACCACACGCGGATTGCCCCTCAACTTTGAGGACAAGTTGTGTTCGGATCACCGAACTCCTTGAGCCAAAGACTAGCTCAAAGGAAAACCTAAACCAGGTCACGGACTTAGAGTCGGGCATCAGGCCAAAGAAATTGGGCACCCCGGATCCTGGACTGTTTAACTCAGGACCGCCCGCGCCCTGGGGCGTTAGATCGGATCAAAATCCAGACCCTAAACTGGACCTAAATGTCTCTCCCGTATCAGGAAAGAGCCCCAGGAAACCGTACATCACTACTAGGCCAGATTCCTCCTTGCGCTTAACAGGGTCAGGGGCTGCCGCGAAGAGGACATGGTCTCACTTTTCTGCAAAAATTGCACGGACGAAGGACTCCTTAATGCTATAAGCCGTCGTGACATAGTACGCCTCGCGGACTTGGCAGCCATAATATGGAAGTACTGTGCGATCGAGAGCGCTTGGAAGACCCAAACAGAATTTTGGGATAGTACTGCTCTCGCAAAAACCATTGTCCGAACTAAACGGATGAACTCTCGTAAGTCGTCCGACCCAACCCCCAAGAAACCAAAGCCCACGCCAGGGCGGAGATCCGTATTGGAAGGATGGCTCGACGGGCCATGGAAGCTCCATAGTACTCTGAATACAACACCTACTCATAGCCTTAAGGCATGTTGGATACTCCGGCAGGTGGCAAAAAGTGGCGAGGATCTTCTTGTGGGCCATAAAACGGGACAACATCCAGCCAGCGAACACAATACAGTACTAACAGTCTTCGAGACTTTCGCCTCAAACAATAGGCGCAAGCGAGCTCACCAAAGCTCCGCTGAAATTTGCCGTGTGGCGAAAATAAACTCTTGGAGCGACACTGCTATAACCTTTAATTGCAGTGATGAACCTCGATTCCGGGCTGTCCGGGCACCAGCCGCTCTGGTCCTTAGTCCGACCGTAGATGGATTTCAGCTCACTAAAGTACTCATGGATGGCGGAAGCGGATTAAATCTTATTTATGAAGAAACACTCAGCAAGATGGAGATTGATAGAAGCCGCATTGAGCAAAGCGGCATGATCTTCAGGGGAATCATCCCTACTCGGGAAGCGCAGTGCGCAGGGAAAATCACACTCGATGTGGTATTCGGCACCCCAGAGAATTACAGGTCCGAAGAAATCACATTCCAAGTGGCCCCTTTCAGCAGCGGATACCACGCCCTTCTAGGGCGGAACGCGTTTGCAAGCTTTCAAGCTATACCCCATTACGGGTACATGAAGCTTAAAATGCCCGAGCCCAATGGAATCATCACTCTAGTCAGTGATCCGGACGTCGCACTTCGTGCCGAAAACAAAACCACAACACTAGCCCTGGAGGCATTATCCGAGGCCCTAGCAGCCGAAGAATTAACGGCACTAGGGGCCACCGTGGACAGGGACGACTAATACTCGACAAACGACCCAAGTACACCTCATTCAAACCTGCAGACGAGATAGTTAAATTCCAGGTCCATCCAACGGACCCCACGAAGACAGCTTCCATCAGGACACAGCTGAGCCTCGTGATTGACGATGCACTACGAGATTTCCTATGCGAGAATTGGAACATTTTCGCCTGGCACCCATCGGACCTTCTAGGAATCCCATGTAGACTGGCCGAGCACAGCCTCAATATTCTAAAAGGATATAAACCAGTCAAGCAGACCCTAAGGTGGTTCTCAGAGCCCAAACGACAGGCAATGGGGGAAGAGTTAGCTAAGCTACTCGAGGCCGGATTTATCAGAGATATTAAACATCCGGATTGGCTAGAAAATTTGGTGATGGTACCAAAGAAGGATAAATCGTGGCGCCTACGCATCGATTTCAAAGACCTCAACAAGGCTTGCCCCAAGGATCCCTTTCCCCTCCCTCGCATCGATCAAATAATCGATGCCACAGTTGGACACGACTCGCTGTGTTTCCTCGACGCATACTCTGGATACCATCAAGTAAAGATGGCAGAGTCTGACCAAGCTGCAATAGCTTTCATAACGCCATATGGCCCTTTCTGCTTCAACACTATGCCTTTCAGGCTCAAGAACGCCGGAGCAACCTACCAACGCATGATTCAAACATGCCTGGTAAAGCAAATCGGCAAAACAGTGGAGGGATACATGGACGACATGGTCAGAAAAACAAGACATGTCGAAACCCTAATAGACAACTTGAGGCTTACATTCGACAATCTCCGGACATACGACATCAAGCTGAATCCGGAAAATGCGTTTTTGGCGTCCCCTCGGGGAAGCTTCTCGGCTTCATCGTTTCCAACAGAGGAATTGAAGCGAATCCGGCAAAGATCTAAGCTCTGTCACAGTTGGCTACACCAACAGACCTCAAGCACATCCAAAAACTAGTGGGATGTGTGGCTGCTCTCAGCCGCTTTATCTCCAGGTTAGGAGAAAAGGCACTACCGCTTTATCGCCTTCTTCGGCGCGCCGAACACTCCGTATGGATGGATGCAGCCGCGGCCGGACTGGACGAAATAAAGACCCTATTGGCCAGTAATCCAGTATTAACAGCGCCGAATATCGACGAACCTATGCTGTTGTACATAGCTGCAACGCATCAAGTCGTAAGCGCAGTGCTCGTCGTTGAACGAGAGGCCGACGGATACAAATACCCACTCGAGAAGCTGGTCTACTATGTGTCCACGGTCCTAACCCCATGCAAATCCCGATACCCACACTATCAAAAAATAGCATACACTGTGTTCATGGCATCCCGGAAGCTACGACACTAGTTCCAAGAGTGTTCGATTATGGTGGCCTTCGAAGTACCACTCAATGACATAATAAATAACCGCGATGCTACAGGCCAGATTGCCAAGTGGGCTATTGATCTCCTTCCGTTTGACATAACATACAAACCACGGCGGGCAATCAAGTCGCAAGTGTTGGCTGACTTCGTCGCCGAATGGACCGAAGCCGAACTTCCTAAAGAGTAGGGCGCATACTCAAACTGGATGATGCACTTCGACGGCTCTAAAATGCTAGCCAGATTGGGAGCAGGGGTAGTCCTGACATCTCCCACCGGCGACACGGTCCAGTACGTCCTCCAAATATTATACACAGACTCCAACAATGCAGCCGAATACGAGGCTCTGTTGCACGGTCTTCGGATGGCAGTCTCTATGGGCATTCAACGCCTAGAAGTGTGCGGGGACTCAAACCTCGCAATATCACAGATAAACGGAGATTTTGATGCCAAGGACCCGAAAATGGCGGCCTACCGTAATGTCGTCCTCAAAATGTCAGCTCGGTTCGAGGGGCTCGAATTCCACCATGTGGCTCGAGAAAACAATCAAGCGGCGGATGTCCTTGCTCGCATCGGCGCTAAACGCGACCCTGTCCCACCTAATATATTCTTGAAACGGCTGTTCAAGCCATCCGTAGTATGGGAAGGGGAGTCCGGCAATACCAGCATGGATCCGAATACATCCCCAGATTCTGAACCATCAGACATAGTCGGAGGTTCTACCCCCGAAATAACGTCCTCGTGTCACATCCCTAGTCCTGGTATGCACTAGGCTAGCCCTTCATGTGTGCATCATGTTTGAATTTTCAAATGAACATGAAAAGGAGGATGTTCAAACCCTAGCATAAAAAGGAATCCACCAGGTTCAACTAAAATATGTTTCAGTTAATCCAATTGGCTTTCAAAAATGTTCATCATTTCTGGAAAAAGCTAGATACAATAACTAGAGGTGTCGAACATTTTTTTCATGACATATTTGTGCTCTGAATTAAATCATATAGTATTTGCATTTGGGCATTTAAATGCTATTAAATATTTTAAATGCTCAAATAATCATAAACTAAAATGTTTGCTGTTGGTTATATTCCAAAAGTGGCATTGAGAAGTTTTATGATTTTTGGATCTGTCTAGGTATTTTTAATAAAGCCCTAAAGACTACAGAATAATAGAAAATAGAATTAAAGAAAGGAGAGAGAAGGACTTACCTGGCAGCCCAGCCAGCCCACCACTGTAGTGGCCCAGCCGGGCAAAGCCAGCCCGGCCCACCAGGGGCAGCACTGTCTTCTTCCTCTTGCTAGGAGGAGAAGCAGCTGCGTGCCCGGCGCGCAGGCGAGCCGCGCCAGCTCCTCCCTGCCTGCCTGGCCTCCCCGATCTTCTGGACGATGCCACGCACCCCCTGGCCCCCTCTCCCTCTCTCTCCCCCCGAACGCTCTCCCCCCTCTGTTCTTTCCGCCCGAACGCCTCCGTCGCCGCCGCTCGCCACCACCGCGGACACCGCCATCCCGGCGATGCCCTGAGGTGCCCAAGAGCTACGCCTAGTACCCCTCCTCCTCCTCGTCGAGCCGTGCAATGCCGGCCGCCCCCGAGCGTCTCCACGCCGTCGTCTTCAACCTCCCGACGCCGGAGATCTCCATCGCCGCCCGACTGCTCCGGCCTCTCCCCGAGCCCACTGACCAACCCTGCGGAACCGTTGTGAGCTCCTACGCCCCTCGCCCCTCGCCCCTCTCCCCGTCGACGCGTTTGTCCTCTAGCCCCGATCCCCAACCGTGACCGAAGCATCTCGCCGCCGGCCATGGCGTAGCCGTGGCCACAGCCGCACAAGCTCGCAACCGAGCGTGCCACCGTGCTCAGCGTGTCTTCGCGCACCCGTAGCCACCACCAGCTCCTCCTCCCGAACACCTTAGCGAGGAACTCGAGCACGACCGAACCACGGCCGCCGCAAACCTTGTCGCCGGCGTTGATTCCGGCAACCTTCTGGTCTAGCTCCACCACCATCGTTCCAACGCGCCCGGCCGCGCGACCTCTCGTCGCCGGAGTTGGCTGGACGGGCGACGCCGTCGTGCTGTGTTTAGCACCGGCGTTTAGCCGCCGACGTGGCACCTCCATTAGCGGCTAATGACGCTGCTAACTAAACCCCACAGTCAATGACATACCGGCCCCACCAGTCTAATTAACCAGCCGACGAAGTTAGTTAGAATTAATCTAATTCTACTGGACCCACGTGTCAGCATTGACTTTGCTGACATGGCGTTTGACTGGTCCCACCTGTCTGCGAGTCTGACTAGCCCTGAGTCACTGACCAGTGGGACCCGTACGTCAGGTTTGACCCTGGTCAGCGTTGTTGACCAGCTGACGCAGGCATGACGTAGTGCTGACACAATAAACCCCTCTTCTGGATTATTTCTATTTTGGAAATATCTGAAAATTTCAGAAAATAGTGCTAACTTCAAGAATTCAAAGTAATTCAACCGTAACTCCAAATGAAAAGATTTATATATGAAAAATGATCAGAAAAATCCAATCTTTCCATCTGTACTGGTTTCATGCATGTTTAAACAAATTAACTTGCTGTTTAGTGCAAAACATGATAAAGCACTATTTAAGATCACAAATGAGTTTGAACTTTGAATCTTTGGTTCAAAATAGCTCAAACCTATCTGGTTGTAGTTGCATTAGCCCAACACACCCATATTACCATGTCATGAGCATGCATCATTTTGTGCATTGCATTGATTGTGTTTCTTTCTTAGTTGCCGGTGCTTGTCCCCTCTCGGTAGGCGTATCCCGACGATGAGTTCGATGACATCGATGAAGAGCAATAATATCTTTAGAAGTGTCAGGCAAGCAAAACCCCCTTGTTCATTCCGATACAATCCCACTATCTCGCTCCTGCTCTCTTTTGCTGCATTAGGACAACAACGATTCAACTGTTACATGCTGCGGTAGTTGAACCCCTTTCCTCTGCATGACCTGTCATTGCCACAGTAAATAGAAGAAACCCACTAGCTTGAGTAGGAGTTGTTTGAGCCCTGATGTGCCTACTCATTCATGCTTGTTTGTCCTGCGTGCTATTGCCTAGAGTTGTGTCAGGTCTGATTCATCAGGGATGAATTGGAGGTGTGTGAACATGCCCTACTGTGTGTGAGCTAAGTGTGTGAACATGATTTGGTAAAGGTAGCGGTGAGAGGCTATGTAGGAGTACATGGTGGGTTGTCTCATTGCAGCCATCCGCAGGAACTGAGTTCCGTGTTTGTGATCCATGAACAGTTACTACCACACATTGGGTTCCGGTAACTCGGACCCTCTCGGCTTATTAATCAACTTGATCTCTGTCCAGGAGTTGCAACTAGCTTCTGGTGTTTGTAGGTAGTGCTCGTAGTGTACCAAGTGGCACCCGGTACAGGTGGGCTTGGGACAGACTAGGCATAGTGGCACGGTGTACCAAGTGGCACCCGGATGGTGGGCTTGGGAACCCTGCTCACATCGTTTGGGGCGGTGAGCGACACCCCGGCCGGATCTCCTTGCGGATGGAACCCGAAGAGGCGATAAACCTGGACGAGAGACTTGTGTGGTTAGTCAGGTCGTGGCCGACTCCCTCGCCAAGCTTCCGCTTGAAGGTTGATGAGATACACGAGGTGTACATGGCGGTAAGTGGCGAGAGCGTGTGTGAAGAAGTACACCCCTGTAGGGTTAACATCATCTATTCGAATAGCCGTGTCCACGGTAAAGGACTTCTGGGTTGCCTGTACAGTTCATAGACAAGTGAAAGTGGATACTCTAAAATGCGCAAGATAAGCGTGAGTGCTATGGATGGCGTTCTCGTAGGAATACGGGAGCGGATCCATAGTGGTGTATTGATATGGTGAATATATGGACTCGTGTGCGCCACCTCAAAAGAGTTACTGGCGGTCGTAGTTCAGGATAGCCACCGAGTCAAAGCTGGCTTGCTGCAGTCAAACTCCACCACCCCTTTATTGATACCGATGCATATGTAGATAGTTCTGATGTAAGTCTTGCTGGGTACATTTGTACTCATGTTTTCTTAATTTATGTTTTTGCAGAGAGACTTCCGTCTCGCTAGTAGTTCCGCGTGGACTTCGATGTTTAGCTTGTTACCTCAGCTACGATCTTGTGCCCTCGGCAGGATCTGGTAGATAGTCAGGATTCTAAGCCTTTTTCATTTGTAGATGCCTGTACTCAGACATGTTATGCTTCCGCATGTGCTTTGACTTGTATGCTCTGAATGTTGGGTCATAAAACCCCTGTTTGTAATATCTCGCTCCTTGGAGCCTAATAAATAAATACTTGAGTCGCAGAGTTATGTTGTGATGCCATGTTGTATTTACACATATCGAGCATATTGTGTGTATGTTTGAAATGCTTGGTATGTGTGGGATCTGACAATCTAGTTGTTTATCCTTGGCAGCCTCTCTTATGGCGAAATGTAGTCCAGTGCTTCCTTGAGCCATAGTAGTCGACTACAGCCCGGTTCACCGGAGTCCTGCTAGCCCAGCACTACTGCTCAGGACGCTTGACTGGCCGGCTTGTGTTTCACTTCGTTCCTGTGTTTGTCCCTTCGGGGAAATGTCACGTGGTGACATCCGGAGTCCTTCTTAGCCTGCTACAGCCCGGGTTCTCGGAGTCCTGTTAGCCCAGTGCAACAGCCCAGATTCACACGCTGCTGACAGACATGCTCGAAGTTGATTCATGTATGCCTGTCCCCGTGGGTCAGTACCGCTTTGGGTTCACGACTAGCCATGTCGGCCCGGGTTCTCTGTCATATGGATGCTAGCGACACTATCTTATACGTGAGCCAAAAGGCGCAAACGGTCCCGGGCCATGGTAAGGCGACACCCGTGGGAATACCGTGTGTGAGGCCGCAAAGTGATATGAGGTGTTACCGGCTAGATCAATGTGACTTGGAATCAGGGTCCTAACAGCTTTGGTATCAGAGCCTGACTGCCTGTAGGATTATGAAGCCAAACTGGTCGAAGTTGAGTCTAGAAATGCTTTAGTTATATAAGGGAATTGATTGTGGAAGGGAATGTAAGGCTCTTTTTACTCCTTTACCTTATGCCCTTCTGATCTGAGTCAACCTCTTCTTTTCTACGGGGATTAAGAACTAGGCTTTCTCTTCTTCTATCAGGATCACGTGTTACTAATCCGTAGACTGATAGGAATGATGGATTTAAGCCATTTAGTTTCTACTACTTCCGTGTGTTCACAGTTGACCTCAAAACCTCGTTATGATGTTGTTGAGTGGTTATGCCACCATTTTTGTAGCATGTCTCCAATCATTTTGAGCATTTACAACCATTATGCTGTCCGAGTCATCCCAGGTTTCTAAATAGTCTGATGCATTTGCAAATCCTTTCCTTCCGTTCTTGATGTTCCTTTGGGCCAGATTAAGCACACTAATCGGTGTTTTGAGGTACCCTAGTGCCTCGACGTTTATGTTGGAGCCATTATTATGACCCTAGGTGTCTAGAGTATCACCTAGTAATCTAGCAATGCTTTGTATCCCCAGTGTGATGATTCTGGCCATTATTCTTGAAAGCATCCCGTGATGCCACTTAGTAGTAGGTATTCTACTCCTGGGTTTCTGAACCCGAGATTTCCCTACTTACTTCATGTTGTTAGTGTTGCTCATACCTTTAGGATATTAGTAATCTTTGCGATAGTCTTCAAGGTCCGTGGTACATCATTCTTCTAAATACCATGAACCATTCTTGGCAGAAGTTCCCTGAACCAAGAGATCACGAGAAGAGTGCTCTCGATGGGTTCTCCATTCTATTTTGCGACTCTGTCAGTTCAATCTTTCTGCATGGGTTATCCGAAAGAAATATGCTGAATTTGTTCGGCATACCAATCCATGCATCCACAACTCAAAAAAACATGTGTTCCTTTGAGTTGTCTCTCTTTAGTTGTTTTCTGGCCCTCATCTATCGATTGATAGTCAGGAGTAGTTATGCATTCGTGTTCATCGATGCCACTACTCTTGTGGCCCGTCAAGCCATTCTATTCGGGAATGACTAGGAGAAACAAACTCCAGTATCTCATCCATTTCCGGGATTGGATCAAAGTAGTTGTACTTCGCAAATCAAAAAATGAATCCAACTTTTGCTCTGTTCTACCTTGGAGTGTTACCATCTCTATGTCAAGAGTGTCATGAGAATTGCACCACCTCTTATGAATTCTTGACGCAGTAATACTTCTTGCCATCATTGTTCATTCCTCAGTTCCATGCTGTTGTAACCGGAATGCCGACAAGTGAACCGTGATGTGTGAAATCGATACTCCTAGCAACCTCGTTGCTTGGTAGTTAATGGACAATATTCTCATTCGTAACGTGTTGGTTATTAGGTCATCATCCTAAGATTAATCGTGCTACCTAGTCCTTATTTCTGGTGCATCCCTCGATTAATAAGTTAGGATTATTCAATCCCTTTCCTATTTGATCGTATCGTCTTGCTCTGGAAAGCAAGATTGTTCTCGAGCTTAAAAACATAAGGGTGGTTCGTGATTTTCTGAATATCTTCTCGGAAGTATTACCAGGTTGTCACCTGACTGCTATGTTGGGTTCGTGATCAAGTTGGTTTTCCATAAACCACCCTTTATCCAAGGATCTGTGTTGGATACCCCTGAACTAGTTGGATAAGCTAAACAATAAATTGGAGAGTTGGAAGATAAAAGCTTCATTTGACCCGGTTCATTCAAAGGGATATCCTTAGGTGTGTGTGTGTTGAAGAAAGATGATATCTTCATCGATTGGACCCTGTGATCAGTTGTTGGATCTATTATCTTAAACAATCTTTGAGTTGAGCATGGGCTATTGTCAAGTCAATTCAGAACCAACGATGTTAGTAATGTTGTCCTACTCATGGTTGTCTCCTCGAGCATACACCATTATATCTTTTGGTCTGACCAATACTATCACCGTGTTCACATGATGGCGGAAGTCCAGTGATATGGAAATTCCGATGAGTTACTGTTGAGCCCATCCGCAGCATTTTGTCTCCCACATGATTCATGTTGAACATCAACCTAGTGTTGGAAACTTTTATAAGCATTATGTTCATGTCCCATTCATGTCCCATTATAAACTTTTATAAGTGACTTTCTATGATTCACGTGCATTTGGAGCAAGTTGCCACCGTGAGTTCGAGAAAGATTGTTTTTGTTTCCCAGGTACCATCCCAAGTCAGCCATGGATGTGCGAAGTATGCTATGGTTTGACAGGCTCGCAACCTTCATTCCATATGTATCCCTAGCACACCAAGCCACTAACTGTTTTGTTCAAGGAGAAGAAGTTCCTTCATAAGAGCTAATCATATGACTTATGGAAGGACTTCTTTATCCGCGATGATGGTTCCCAGCTAGAACTCGGTAGTGTTTTATTATAAGACTACCATGTGGTCATGCTTGTATAGGATAGTGTGTTCACAGGTGTGTAGTAGGACCAGCTCATGATTTGGAGCTTGCTATCGTAGTTCATCTCCCGAGAATCTCACAACGTCATCTCGTCGATTTGTGTTGTAAACTTTCATTTTTTCTCTACACTAGATGAGTCTGGAATATTCTTACACCAACCAGATCTGAATCTCAGGCAGATATGATGGTTGGAACATTTCCTGAGAACTATAATATTGGTCTCTCTGTAACCCGGTAAGTGGATGTCGTGGCCAACACACCTAGCTGGGAGCACTACTATTGTAGTATCTTGATTAAGCCGTTTGGTCACTTCCCATGAGGTTTTCACATGACTTATTCTAGAAGTTGTTCCTTATGGATTTTGTGCTCCCGAAGTCCGACCTTTACTTGATGTTCTAGATACCAAACCATATCTATGAATGGGTCACGCTAGCACATCAAGGAGAACATAGGAAGCGGAGTGCTAAATGTTTCTCGGTCAATCACCTAGATTTTGTTTCCTTGGCCTCGCTAAGGTGAAATCTGAGAAGGTGTTATCTCCTTTTGCATCTGCATCGCCCATCATTGTTCATCATGGTAGTACGCTGTGTTGCCAGGATCCTTGACACGGATGTTGGTATGTGAAACCCCAATATTTTTGACCTTGTTTTGTTAATTAAATTTTTTGCCAGGAATTAAAACTTTTATTTTCTGGGCTCCCTTTTGATTTTTTGAACCGTTTTCTCTCTTGTTAATATGGAGTTTTTCCCCAAAAAGAAAACTTTTCAAATATATTATTGGACTTGTTTAACCTCTCAAGAAAAACTTTTCTTTTATCAGTAGAACTAATTACATAATTAATTTTCTTGATCTTTATTTTCTTGAAAAATGGTTTTCCAAGGTTATATGGCCATATTTGTACTACAACCATTTGATAAATTCACTTAAAATTTCAACCAAAATTTGGTGATGTCATGTGATGTTTTTAAATCACTTTTATGCAAAAACATCTTTTATACATGAAATATTTTGAGCTCTACACCCAATTTTCTTCTCTGGTCCAGTGGGCAATTTTGCACTACAACCCATTTAAATATTTCTTTCTAGCCTCCACCAAAATTATGGGATGTTCATAGGAGCATATGAGTCAACTTTATGCAAAAAACCAGTGATGTCCTTTGAAAAATTTGAGTGAATCAACCTCATATTCATTCTGGTCCAACTTGATGGTTTGTACAACAACCATATTTTTGCTTGCCCTCTTGCCCTTGATCCTTTCTCCTGCTTATAGACCATCCTACAAAACCCCTAAGTCCAGGAGCATGCACCCATTGGAATACTTTTGGTTCATGAGATGATGCCATTTACCTCCTGTCCAGAATTGAAGTTTTGCAAAACTTGCACTAACAAGTTTGTGCTTTTTACAAACAAACCTCACCACCCTCTTGTGGAACCAAAGAGACCTCAACCTGGAAGAATTGGCCACTCCAAGAAAAGCCTAGGTGCCTGTGGCATTTTGTCAAACACCTGGAGTGCATGGACATATTTGGCATGAGTGTTTGTTTGCATTGTGAACTTGGTCTCCTGACCTAACCACCTTGTCCCTTGATCTCCCCTCTATCAATAACCTAGTCTTGTTGCTTTCCAACCTCGCCTGAGCGCTCTGGAATGCCATGGCATTTCGCCGAGCAGCTGGTGGGTATGCACTGGGCGTGCCCAGAGCGCGCCAACTGCAGCCGCGCACCCGAGCCGCCGCGTCGCGCGTACTCCATACCCCTTGACCCTTGGCCGCTTGCAAAGCCACGCCCCGCCCTCGACCACTCGCCAAAAACCCCCAAGCCGCCCTGCCACCCTACAGCACCGCCGTCAGGGCACTCTTGGCGGCACGCCGGCGTCCGCAGTGTGTCTCTGCCAAGGCCGGCGCTGCCCGAGCCACCCCGGCTCGCCACCTACCCCTTGGAGCCGCGGAAGCTTATCCCCTCGCTCGTCGGCTAGCTCTCGTCGCCTCTATGTCTCCCTGACCGCTACAGAGCGGCAGTTCGCTGGCGACCTTATCCTCGGCCGCGGAACCGCCATGGCCACGCTATATAAGAAGCACCCGAGCTCGTCCAAGCCTCACGCAGCCTCTCTCACTCCCTCACCAACCCACCCATAGCAGTAGGAAGACCAGGGGGTCGTCTTCTTCCTCTCCGGCAACTCCTGCCGCCGCCACTGCCCCGTCCATTCCGGCGCCACCAAGACCTCCCCCTATCCACTCTCTTCACCAGGAGCTCTCCCTCCCTCTCGCGAGTGCACCCCGACGCTCAATTTTTGTCAGGAACCACCAGAGCCTCGGCCCCCAAATCCACCCGAGGCCGCCGTCCGCCGCGAGGCTCGTCGCCGGTGACTCCCTCCATCCTTGTCACTCCCTCGACCACCGGGAGGACCGCCCCAGTCTTGCGGATCGATCCCCGCCCTCGGAACCCCGCGAAGAGGCGCCAATCGCCGGCGACGATCGCCGGAGTTCCAGCCTCCGCTCGGACAGAGGAAGAGGAGGGAAGGTCGACTGGTCAAACCTGACCAGTGGGCCCCGGGCCCACTGTCAGTGACCCAGCCCGCCTCCACACATGTTAAGTGAAAGCGCAGAACCCCCCAGTACGTTTCCCCTATGCCGAAAGCGTATTCCCTTCTGAAACGTTTTCTTCTCTATTTTTATTTTTAAAACAGATTTTGACCAAATCTTTGACTGGCTATAACTTTTTAAATATAACTCCAAATGAATTGATTCCTTTTCCTACATCTCTCAAATTCTGTCTAGTTTATTTTAATATTTATTTGAAAAAAATTTAAACAACTTTTTTCTGCTGTTTTGAAATTGTTTGTTAATTCCAATATTTTCAAAATAGGATTTTGGAGAGAGGCAGAAAACTTTCAAAAGTTTTGGAGAGCACCCCCACCTCTCCACACCTT
Organism: Triticum monococcum; assembly: GCA_034509565.1. Lineage (NCBI taxonomy): Eukaryota > Viridiplantae > Streptophyta > Magnoliopsida > Poales > Poaceae > Triticum > Triticum monococcum. The sequence goes on along the minus strand of CM067847.1, from coordinate 617,015,751 downwards.
GAAGGCAAGCATTATGAACCCTGGCATAATATTTTGGGTGTGTTAGTTATCTGATTATAACACCCCCCCCCTCGATACGAAGGACCCGGTATTATTTTTGTGGTGATACAATCTTTTGCATAAATGCATTATTGGAGACTTCCTTGCTGTTGGAAGTGAATATACGTGTGATGGTAATCAACCTCGTATGCCTTACATGCATGCCATAAAGAAATCCGGGAAAGCCTCTGCCTTGGGTAGGCGTGAGCTTGTCTCCGGTCCTCGTCGGGACGGTTATGTCTGGTATGGCATAGTAAGGTATAATGAGTGGTGATTCTGTTAGTTGAAATAATTTTGCTATACATATCATGCAGGGAATATTTAAGCCTGCTGAGTCGGCGACAGATCGAGTCTTGTTCCGGTAACCCCCATACTTGATTCATGCTGCCACTAGTCCCTATCGTAGGTAGGGTATGGTTCAGTAAGTTGTTAACCCTTGTCTTGGCACACACCGTACAGAGAGGCCATGGTGGAAGATACCGGTTGCATCCGGTAGGCATGTCACCTGGTCCGGGAGCATGGGTGTATCCGGTTGGGACCGAGAGGGGGGCACCCCTTAGAGCGCGTGATAGAAATTTGATCCCATGCTACGCGAGGTTGTAGCCTCCCCACTTAGAGTTTTGCATAACAAGTGTCGCGGGTGATTCCTGACACAAGTAAAGTTAAGCTGGTGTCTGCAAGTCAGGCGTGTTTTCGACTAAAAGACCGTAGACGGAATTAGTCCCGATGGACTAAAGAAATCCGTTACTCGTGGGTAAAGAGTACACCCTCTGCAGAGGTATTAAACCTATTCGAATAGCCGCGTCCATGGTTAAGGACTACAGTCTGGGATGGGTCAAGTGTCGGTCTTCGGAGGTGAAACTGTTGAACCAGAATATATGGATTTTGACTTGTGATATATGATGGTTATGATTTTTATTGTTGTGGACTAACCAAATATATTGGTTGAAGAAATGAATATCCCTGGGACGATTCTACCTCCTGGATATTCACGGTGATCATTTATTTAATTTATAAGCCCTTTATGTGGTGTCGCTCAGATGCCCGACTGTGGCATGCGTGTTATTTATTTACTTTATAAGCCCTTTATGTGGTGTCGCTCAGACGCCCAACTGTGGCATGCGTGTTATTTATTTACTTATAAGCCCTTTATGTGGTGTCGCTCAGACGCCCGACTGTGGCATGCTTGTTATTTTATTTACTTTATAAGCCCTTTATGTGGTGTCGCAAAGATGCCCGACTGTGGCATGCTTGTTATTTATTTACCTTATAAGCCCTTTATGTGGTGTCGCTAAGACGCCCGACTGAGGCATGCTCACTTTTACTATCCTTTCGAGACGTCGCATCAGACATCCGATCGGTGCACTGTATTACTATTCTATTATTGCATATACATGTTGCATATAAATAACCTGCTTGCATGCATCGGGCATTTTATTTTCATGACTGACGTTGTGATTGTAGAATGTTTTCAGAGCATGATTATCGTTTGCTATATTATACCCGTGTTCATAATGTTTGCGAGTACATTCAAAAGTACTCACTGGCTTGTCCCTGGCTATTGTCTTGGCCAGATTGCTTGCTTGGAAAGGAGCGTTGCGATGACAGCCTTGGAACCTAAGCAACGGTGATAGCAGCCTCGCGAAGATAGGAGTTAACCTGCTCAGCTGTTCCTGTGGGGAAATGGAGTCCCATAGACCATTGTGAACCACAAACCGCTTACGCCATCAACCCCTAGAAACCTTTTGTTGTACTCACAGGCCAGAGTGGTCTTGTACTACATATCATGTACTTTTGCTTGGAATTTCTGTATCAAGTTGGTGCCTCATTAGCTAACAGTAATCTTGGGGCTGGTGAGCACGAGGGCCATTTTCTGGAAATTATATCCCGAAAATCCGGTCCTGACAAACTTGGTATCAGAGCCAGGCTGACCATTGGCTAATCCTATCTTAGCCAGGTCGAAAAACCTAGGTTAACCAACCCATCAAACCTTAACCGAACCCCAGCAAAGCTTCCCTTGCAAGATAGCCACACAGTGACCCGACACCTTTTGGTAGTCGGTGCCCAACCTATCAACCCAGCTTGTCGATCACGCGCCAGTGACCGACTCCTAAATAGTCTTTTTCGCAAGCGTGTGAAGGAAGACTCTGTCCCCTTTTCTATAAAAGTGCACGCTAGCCTCAACCCAGCACAGCACAACCTCTACCCAGACCGAGCCATAATGCCAGGACCCATTGCTCACAATGAGACCACAGCAACCAACCTCGGAGGTTTTGTGACCGTGCTCGCAAACCTCACCCGCCGTGCCTTTGCATTAGAAGAACCCCCAGAATATGTGGTGTACCAAGGGTCCATGAGCGGTGAGAGCCGTCAATTCTGGGCCACTGTGCACGTCTATGGTTGGGGTCTATTGCCAGAACGCCCCTACAGGTTCACCGGAAGGATAACTTCCTTCGAGCCACAAGCCATCCAACTAGCCGCCCGAGAAGCTATAGTTCAACTCCGGCACTTGTCGCCCAGAGTTAACTGTCGCTCCTTCTACTACTACCCCAGCCGTGACGGATACGGTAGACCATCCCGAGTTGCCAACGGAGACCACGAGACAGATCCTGCATTGTTGCATTTGGTTCGCTATGTAAATGAACTAGAAGGACTGTTCGATCAAATCACCCTTGATCTGATCGCAGCTCGTGGAGAACTGATTCGCCGAGCCCCGGTAAGAAGAGAAGATGAGCCCGACGCCGACAACCCAGTCGTGCTGTTCGGACAACCGATCGAGACCTTGAGGTCAGCCCCAGCTATCAACCAAGGTGCTTTGACGACCCCAGATGCGCTTCGTCGCCTTTTGGGAACACACTCCAATGGGATTGTGGCCAACAATCCCCGCGATGGTCATCATCGCTTCCCCGACCCTGCAGTTCCTCAACCCCCTCCCGCTAACCCCGACGATGAAGCCGATGGAGAAGCCTCGACGTCCGCAAGGCACACCCGCTTGGGTATGAACGAGGTAGACTAATCTACTCGATTAGTACCGAGCCTTAGTACGGGCACGCCCTGTAATTGTGTGTCGCCATGATTGAATGCTGTTTGCTTGAGCGCCCCGATTTTAATTGTAGCCATGCTTGAGTTCGTCGGTGTGCGGTTGCATTTTGTTTTATTCCAAGCGTAGTTTCCAAAAACCAACCCCGGCCACACAAAGTTTATGCTATGAGTAAGCCTTTTGATTCCAACTAACAGGAAAGATATTTTCGAAAACAACCCTTACCAAATCTCGAGGATGAGATTTTTCTTAAGGGGGGTAGTGTTGTGACACCCCAAAATTTTTGACCTTGTTTTGTTAATTAATTTTTTTGCCAGGAATTAAAACTTTTATTTTCTGGGCTCCCTTTTGATTTTTTGAACCGTTTTCTCTCTTGTTATTATGGAGTTTTTCCCCAAAAAGAAAACTTTTCAAATATATTATTGGACTTGTTTAACGTCTCAAGAAAAACTTTTCTTTTATCAGTAGAACTAATTACATAATTAATTTGCTTGATCTCTATTTTCTTGAAAAATGGTTTTCCAAGGTTATATGGCCATATTTGTACTACAACCATTTGATAAATTCACTTAAAATTTCAACCAAAATTTGGTGATGTCATGTGATGTTTTTAAATCACTTTTAGGCAAAAACATCTTTTATACATGAAATATTTTGAGCTCTACACCCAATTTTCTTCTCTGGTCCAGTGGGCAATTTTGCGCTACAACCCATTTAAATATTTCTTTCTAGCCTCCACCAAAATTATGGGATGTTCATAGGATCATATGAGTCAACTTTATGCAAAAAACCAGTGATGTCCTTTGAAAAATTTGAGTGAATCAACGTCATATTCATTCTGGTCCAACTTGATGGTTTATACAACTCCGGCACTTGTCGCCTAGAGTTAACTGTCGCTCCTTCTACTACTACCCCAGCCGTGACGTATACGGTAGACCATCCCGAGTTGCCAACGGAGACCACGAGACAGATCCTGCATTGTTGCATTTGGTGCACTATGTAAATGAACTAGAAGGACTGTTCGATCAAATCACGCTTGATCTGATCACAGCTCGTGGAGAACTGATTCGCTGAGCCCCAGTAAGAAGAGAAGATGAGCCCGACACCGACAACCCAGTCGTGCTGTTCGGACAACCAATCGAGACCTTGAGGTCAGCCCCAGCTATCAACCAAGGTGCTTTGATGACCCCAGAAGCGCTTCGTCACCTTTTGGGAACACACTCCAACGGGATTGTGGCCAACAATCCCCGCGATGGTCATCATCGCTACCCCGACCCTGCAGTTCCTCAAACCCCTCCCGCTAACCCCGACGGCGAAGCCGATGGAGAAGCCTCGACGTCCGCAAGGCACACCCGCTTGGATATGAACGAGGTAGACTAATCCACTTGATTAGTACCGAGCCTTAGTACGGCCACGCCCTGTAATTGTGTGTCGCCATGATTGAATGCTGCTTGCTTGAGCGCCCCGATTTTAATTGTACCCATGCTTGAGTGCGTCGGTGTGCGGTTGCATTTTGTTTTATTCCAAGCATAGTTTCCAAAAACCAACCCCGGCCACACAAAGTTTATGCTATGAGTAAGCCTTTTGATTCCAACTAACAGGAAAGATATTTTCGAAAACAACCCTTACCAAATCTCGAGGACGAGATTTCTCTTAAGGGGTCTAGTGTTGTGACACCCCAAAATTTTTGACCTTGTTTTGTTAATTAAATTTTTTGCCAGGAATTAAAACTTTTATTTTCTGGGCTCCCTTTTGATTTTTTGAACAGTTTTCTCTCTTGTTAATATGGAGTTTTTCCCCAAAAAGAAAACTTTTCAAATATATTATTGGACTTGTTTAACCTCTCAAGAAAAACTTTTCTTTTATCAGTAGAACTAATTACATAATTAATTTGCTTGATCTTTATTTTCTTGAAAAATGGTTTTCCAAGGTTATATGGCCATATTTGTACTACAACCATTTGATAAATTCACTTAAAATTTCAACCAAAATTTGGTGATGTCATGTGATATTTTTAAATCACTTTTAGGCAAAAACATCTTTTATACATGAAATATTTTGAGCTCTACACCAAATTTTCTTCTCTGGTCCAGTGGGCAATTTTGCACTACAACCCATTTAAATATTTCTTTCTAGCCTCCACCAAAATTATGGGATGTTCACAGGAGCATATGAGTCAACTTTAAGCAAAAAACCAGTGATGTCCTTTGAAAAATTTGAGTGAATCAACCTCATATTCATTCTGGTCCCACTTGATGGTTTGTACAGCAACCATATTTTTGCTTACCCTCTTGCCCTTGATCCTTTCTCCTGCTTATTGACCATCCTACAAAACCCCTATGTCCAGGAGCATGCACCCATTGGAATACTTTTGGTTCATGAGATGATGCCATTTACCTCCTGTCCAGAATTGAAGTTTTGCAAAACTTGCACTAACAAGTTTGTGCTTTTTACAAACAAACCTCACCACCCTCTTGTGCAACCAAAGAGACCTCAACCTAGAAGAATTGGCCACTCCAAGAAAAGCCTAGGTGCCTGTGGCATTTTTTCAAACACCTGGAGTGCATGGACAGATTTGGCATGAGTGTTTGTTTGCATTGTGAACTTGGTCTCTTGACCTAACCACCTTGTCCCTTGATCTCCCCTCTATCAATAACCTAGTCCTGTTGCTTTCCAAGCTCGCGCGAGTGCTCTGGAATGCCATGGCATTTCGCCGAGCAGCTGGTGGGCGTGCACTAGGCGCGCCCAGAGCGCGCGAACTGCAGCCGCGCACCCGAGCCGCCGCGTCGCGCGTACTCCATACCCCTTGACCCTTGGCCGCTTGCAAAGCCACGCCCCTCCCTCGACCACTCGCCAGAAACCCCCAAGCCGCCCTGGCACCCTACAGCGCCGCCATCAGGGCACTCTTGGTGGCACGCCGGTGTCCGCAGTGCGTCTCTGCCATGGTCGGCGCCACCTGAGCCACCCCGGCTCGCCACCTGCCCCTGGGAGCTGCGCAAGCTTATCCCCTCGCTCGTCGGCTAGCTCTCGTCGCCTCCACGTCGCCCTGACCGATACAGAGCGGCGGTTCGCCGTCGACCTTATCCTCGGCCGCGGAACCGCCATGGCCACGCTATATAAGAAGCACCTGAGCTCGTCCAGGCCTCACGCAGCCTCTCTCAATCCCTCACCAACCCACCCGTAGCAGTAGGAAGACCAGGGGGGTCGTCTTCTTCCTCTTTGGCAAGTCCTGCCGCCGCCACTGCCCCGTCCATTCCGGCGCCACCAGGACCTCCCCCTCTCCACTCTCTTCACCAGGAGCTCTCCCTCCCTCTCGTGAGTGCACCCCCATGCTCAATTTTGGTCAGGAACCACCAGAGCCCCGGCCCCCAAATCCACCCGAGGCCGCCGTCCGCCGCGAGGCTCGTTGCCGGTGACTCCCTCCATCCCTGTCACTCCCTCGACCACCGAGAGGACCGCCCCAGTCTTGCGGATCCATCCCCGCCCTCGGGACCCCGCGAAGAGGCGCCAATCACCGGTAACGATCGCCAGAGTTCCACCCCCCGCTCGGTCAGAGGAAGAGGAGGGAAGGTCGACTGGTCAAACCTGACCAGTGGGCCCCGGGCCCACTGTCAGTGACCCAGCCCGCCTCCACACGTGTTAAGTGAAAGCGCAGAACCCCCCAGTAAGTTTCCCCTACGCCAAAAGCGTATTCCCTTCTGAAACGTTTTCTTCTCTATTTTTATTTTTAAAACAGATTTTGACAAAATCTTTGACTGGCTATAACTTTTTAAATATAACTCCAAATGAATTGATTCCTTTTCCTACATCTCTCAAATTCTGTCTAGTTTATTTTAAGATTTATTTGAAAAAAAATTAAACAACTTTTTTGTGCTGTTTTGGAATTGTGTGTTAATTCCAATATTTTCAAAATAGGATTTTGGAGAGAGGCAGAAAACTTTCAAAAGTTTTGGAGAGCACCCCCACCTCTCCACACCTTGAAGACAAGCATTCTGAACCCTGGCATAATATTTTGGGTGTGTTAGTTATCTGATTATAACACACCCCCCTCGATACGAAGGACCCGGTATTATTTTTGTGGTGATACAATCTTTTGCATAAATGCATTATTGGAGACTTCCTTGCTGTTGGAAGTGAATATACTTGTGATGGTAATCAACCTCGTATGCCTTACATGCATGCCGGAAAGAAATCTGGGAAAGCCTCTGCCTTGGGTAGGCATGAGCTTGTCTCCGGTCCACGTTGGGACGGTTATGTCCGGTATGGCATAGTAAGGTATAATGAGTGGTGATTCTGTTAGCTGAAATAATTTTGCTATACATATCATGCAGGGAATATTTAAGCCTCCTGAGTCGGCCGCAGATCGAGTCTTGTTCCGTTAACCCCCATACTTGATTCGTGTTGCCACTAGTCCCTGCCATAGGTAGGGTATGGTTCAGTAAGTTTTTAACCCTTGTCTTGGCACACACCGTACAGAGAGGCCATGATGGAAGATACCGGCTGCATCCGGTAGGCATGCCACCTGGTCCGGGAGCATGGGTGTATCCGGTTGGGACCGAGAGGGGACACCCCTTAGAGCGCGCGATAGAAATTTGATCCCATGCTATGCGAGGTTGTAGCCTCCCCACTTAGGGTTTTGCTTAACAAGTGTCGCGGGTGATTCCTGACACAAGTAAAGTTAAGCTGGTGTGTGCAAGTCAGCCATGTTTTCGACTAAAAGACCGTAGACGGAATTAGTCCCGATGGACTAAAGAAATCCGTTACTCGTGGGTAAAGAGTACACCCTCTACAGAGTATTAAACCTATTCGAATAGCCGTGTCCATGGTTAAGGACTACAGTCTGGGATGGGTCAAGTGTCGGTCTTAGTGTTGGTCTTCGGAGGTGAAACTGTTAAACCAGAATATATGGATTTTGACTTGTGATATATGATGGTTATGATTATTATTATTGTGGACTAACCAAGTATATTGGTTGAGGAAATGAATATCCCTGGGACGGTTCTACCTCCCGGATATTCATGGTGATCATTTATTTAATTTATAAGCCCTTTATGTGGTGTCGCTCAGACGCCCGACTGTGGCATGCGTGTTATTTATTTACTTTATAAGCCCTTTATGTGGTGTCGCTTAGACGCCCGACTATGGCATGCGTGTTATTTATTTACTTTATAAGCCCTTTATGTGGTGTCGCTCAGACGCCAGACTGTGGCATGCTTGTTATTTTTTTTACTATATAAACGCTTTATGTGGTGTCGCTGAGACGCCCGACTGTGGCATGCTTGTTATTTATTTACCTTATAAGCCCTTTATGTGGTGTCGCTAAGACGCCTGACTGAGGCATGCTCACTTTTACTATCCTTTTGAGACGTCGCATCAGACATCCGATCGGTGCACTTTATTACTATTCTATTATTGCCTATACATGTTGCATATAAATAACCTGCTTGCATGCATCGGGGATTTTATTTTCATGACTGACGTTGTGATTGTAGAATGTTTTCAGAGCATGATTATCGTTTGCTATATTATACCCGTGTTCATAATGTTTGCGAGTACATTCAAAAGTCCTCACTGGCTTGTCCCTGGCTATTGTCTTGGCCAGATTGCTTGCTTGGAAAGGAGCGTTGCGATGACAGACTCGGAACCTAAGCAATAGTGATAGCAGCCTCGCGAAGATAGGAGTTAACCTGGTCAGCTGTTCCTGTGGGGAAATGGAGTCCCATAGACCGTGGTGAACCACAAACCGCTTCCGCCATCAACCCCTAGAAACCTTTTGTTGTACTCACAGGCCAGAGTGGTCTTGTACTACATATCATGTACTTTTGCTTGGAATTTCTGTATCAAGTTGGTGCCTCATCAGCTAACAGTAATCCTGGAGCTGGTGAGCACAAGGGCCATTTTCTGGAAATTATATCCTGAAAATCCGGTCCTGACATGGTAGAACCTTGATGAATATGGAAATGCTCAAGTTCTTGAGAGCACGCCCAAGCAAAATCATCCCTTGCGTTGTCTTCAACAAGGTAGTCCACATCATCCATTCTAGTCTGGGTATGCCATCCCTTCTTACTCCGCCAAACAATTGTTGAGATTTTCCTTAGGTTGCTATAAGAGTTTCAATGATCTCTAAATCAAAAGCAATTCTTTTTCCACTTAAGGGAATATTTCTGCAAGTCACCTTCCCTAAGGTGCCACTTTGGAATCATGGCACATAACCCCTCGTCATCTGTTCCACTCCATCCCTCTAGATGTGTGCTTCGTGTCTCAGCTCGAGAGATGTTTCCATGTCTCCCTCTGAGAGTTGATCCTGAGTTGATTCGATCTCTGAGAAGATCGACCCTTCTAGAGTTTTTCCTTTCCTCTCGTTGTCATGTGGGTTGGAGTTCTCAGAGCAAGACGATGAGACAAAGATGGTGATTGAATCAATGTTCATTTCAAGTGCAACCTGGATCGTGAAGATTGCGTTAGTTGCATTCCCCCATCATCTTACCCTACGCTTGAATCTCGGGACAAGATTCTTGTTTAGTGGGGGCGAGTTGTCACATCCCTAGTCCTGGTATGCACTAGGCTAGCCCTTCATGTGTGCATCATGTTTGAATTTTCAAATGAACTTGAAATGGGAGATGTTCAAACCCTAGCATAAAAAGGAATCCACCAGGTTCAACTAAAATATTTTTCAGTTAATCCAAATGGCATTAAAAAATGTTCATCATTTCTGGAAAATGCTAGATACAATAACCAAAGGTGTCAAACATTTTTTTCATGACATATTTGGGCTCTGAATTAAATCATATAGTATTTTTATTTGGGCATTTAAATGCTATTAAATATTTTAAATGCTCAAATAATGATAAACTAAAATGTTCGCTGTTGGTTATATTCCAAATAGTGGCATTGAGAAGTTTTATGATTTTTGGATCTGTCTAGGTATTTTTAATAAAGCCCTAAAGACTACAGAATAATAGAAAATAGAATTAAAGAAAGGAGAGAGAAGGACTTACCTGGCAACCCAGCCAGCCCACCACTGTAGCAGCCCAGCCGGGCAAAGCCAGCCCAGCCCACCAGGGGCAGCACTGTCTTCTTCCTCTTGCCAGGAGGAGAAGCAGCTGCGTGCCCGGCGCGCAGGCGAGCCGCGCCAGCTCCTCCCTGCCTGCCTGGCCTCCCCGATCTTCTGGACAATGCCACGCACCCCCTGGCCCCCTCTCCCTCTCTCTCCCCCGAATGCTCTCCCCCTCCTCTGTTCTTTCTGCCCGAACGCCTCCGTCGCCGCCGCTCGCCACCACCGCGGACACCGCCATCCTGGCGACGCCCTAAGGTGCCCAAGAGCTCCGCCTAGTACCCCTCTTCCTCCTCGTCGAGCTGTGCAACGCCGGACGCCCCCGAGCGTCTCCACGCCGCCGTCTTCAACCTCCAGACGCCGGAGATCTCCATCGCCGCCCCGACTGCTCCGGCCTCTCCTCGAGCCCACTGACCAACCCTACGCCCCTTGCCCCTCTCCCCGTCGACGCGTTCGTCCTCTAGCCCCGATCCCCAGCCGTGACCGAAGCATCTCGCCGCCGGCCATGGCGTAGCCGTGGCCACAGCCGCGCAAGCTCGCAACCGAGCGCGCCACCATGCTCAGCGTGTCTTCGCGCACCCGTAGCCACCACCAGCTCCTCCTCCCGAACACCTTAGCGAGGAACTCGAGCACGACCGAACCACGACCGCCGCAAGCCTCGTCGCCGGCGTTGATTCCGGCGACCTTCTGGTCCAGCTCCACCACCATCAGATGTGCCCAGCTGCGGGCATTCCAACGCGCCCGGCCCTACGACCTCTCGTCGCCGGAGTTGGCCGGACGGGCGACGCCGTCGTGCTGTGTTTAGCACCGGCGTTTAGCCGCCGACGTGGCACCTCCATTAGAGGCTAATGACGTTGCTAACTAAACCCCACAGTCAATGACAGACCGGCCCTACCAATCTAATTAACCAGCCGACGAAGTTAGTTAGAATTAATCTAATTCTACTGGACCCACGTGTCAGCATTGACTTTGCTGACGTGGCGTTTGACTGTTCCCACCTGTCTGTGAGTCTGACTAGCCTTGAGTCACTGACCAGTGGGACCCGCACGTTAGGTTTGACCCTGGTCAGTGTTGTTGACCTGCTGACGCAGGCATGACGCAGTGCTGATGCAATAAACCCCTTTTCTGGATTATTTCTATTTTGGAAATATCTGAAAATTTCAGAAAATAGTGCTAACTTCAAGAATTCATAGCAATTCAACCGTAACTCCAAATGAAAAGATTTAGATATGAAAAATGATCAGAAAAATCCAATCTTTCCATCTGTACTGGTTTCATGCATGTTTAAACAAGTTAACTTGATGTTTAGTGCAAAACATGAGAAAGCACTATTTAAGATCACAAATGAGTTTGAACTTTGAATCTTTGGTTCAAAACAGCTCGAACCCATCTGGTTGTAGTTGCATTATCCCAACACACCCATATTACCGGAAACAGCTAATTTGCCGTTAGGGGGCACCTTTGCCGTCAACTTTTCATTGGGCAGACGGCAAAGAAAGGGTTTGCCGTCATCTGCAGACGGCTAAGAAACCTAGACGGTAAAATAGAATTTGCCGTCTGCGAAAAAAAACACAGACGGCAAAGAGCTCACTTTGCCGTCTACAAACCAAAACACAGATGGCAAAATACTTTGCAGTCTTCGTTTTTTTTCTACAGACGGCAAAATGAGCATTTTGCCGTTTGTAGAAAAAAACGAAGACGGCAAAGTACTTTGCCGTCTGTAAAAAAATATTCAAGACGGCAAAGAGAAAGCACAGCACGCGGATCAACTACGCGGATTGATGACATGGCAGCGATCCAACACCGTCCGCTCCTCATGTGCACGATCCACACCACCCATTACCCACGTGCCGTCTCCCTTATCCTCTCACACACGCACCAGCCACCAACCACCCACGCACACACAATGCCACCAGCCACCAACCACCCACGCACACACATGCAACCAGCCACCAACCACCCATGCCCACGGCGAGCGGAGTGGACGGCGACTGACGCCTGGCTGGACAGCGAGCGGATCGGACGGCGACTAGCGCCAGGGAGCACAGCGGCCGGCGCACGGGAGCACGGCGGCCGGCGCGCGGGAGCATGGCTTGGCGGCGGCATGGGCTAGGGCAGCAGCTGCCGCGTCGGAGCATGGCTGGGCTGCGGCGGCCGCGGCGGAGTGCGGCGGGGCCGCAGCACGGGCGTACGTGGCCGGGCGCCGGCACGGCGAGCAGGGCCTGGCGACCGCGAGATCCTCTTCGCCATCCTGCCGCGGACCTCCCCTCCTCTGCGCTCACGCTCGACGACCTCGTCTACATCGTCTATGGACGGGCTGTGGCCACGGCAGGGGAACGGAGCCATCCACCTCCCTGGCCCCTTGCGCGCTGGCGGCGCGGACCTCGACCTCCCCGGCGGCGTGGAGTTAACCACCTCCCGGCGGCGTGTGCGCTGCAAGGGCCAGTTGCCCAGTTCATCAAATAGAGTAGTTTTTTTAGAAGAATAGAGTTTGCTTGTTCGTGGATGAGTGAGTGATGATGGATATATACTGTAAATGGGCTAGTTCTATCATGTAAAATCCATTCGTTCATCATTGATTTTTATACTGGTTGTTGCGAAATTGCTATGAAAGGTTTTGCGTACGCCTTCGACCATGTACGGCCTCTGTACCTGCAACGTTGGTTCATATATTTTTTAAATAATAAAAAATTGTTTGCCGTCTGGGATATATGAGGCTGATGGCAAAGATGTAGTATAGCTGACGGCAAAGATGGTTTTCTTTGCTGTCTGCTTTTACTGGGCTTGACGGCAAAGACAGAGTTGGCAGACGGCAAAGTCTTTGCCGTCTTCCCGATGAAAAGCTGACGGCAAAGTATTCTTTGCCGACTTATCTTTGCCGTCTGAGTTTGCCATCTGCTTCCTAACGGCAAAATCTTTGCCGTCTGGATTTGGGTCTTTGCCGTCTGGATTCACAGACGGCAAATTACCCGTTTCCTGTAGTGCATGTCATGAGCATGCATCATTTTGTGCATTCCATTGATTGTGTTTCTTTCTCAATTGCCAATGCTTTTCCCCTCTCGGTAGGCGTATCCCGACGATGAGTTCGATGACACCGATGAAGAGCTATAATATCTTCAGAAGTGCCAGGCAAGCAAAACCCCCTTGTTCATTCCAATACAATCCCACTCTCTCGCTCCTGCTCTCTTTTACTGCATTAGGACAACAACGATTCAACTGTTACATGCTGCGGTAGTTGAACCCCTTTCCTCTGCATGACCTGTCATTGCCACAGTAAATAGATGAAACCCACTAGCATGAGTAGGAGTTGTTCGAGCCCTGATGTGCCTACTCATTCATGCTTGTTTGTCCTGCCTGCTATTGCTTAGAGTTGTGTCAGGTCTGATTCATCAGGGATGAATTGGAGGTGTGTGAACATGTCCTACTGTGTGTGAGCTAAGTGTGTGAACACGATTTGGTAAAGGTAGCGGTGAGAGGCCATGTGGGAGTACATGGTGGGTTGTCTCATTGCAGCCGTCCTCAGGAACTGAGTTCTGTGTTTGTGATCCATGAACAGTTACTACCACACATTGGGTTCCGGTAACTCGGCCCCTCTCGGCTTATTAATCAACTTGATCTCTGTCCAGGTGTTTGTAGGTAGTGCTAGTAGTCTACCAAGTGGCACCCGGTACAGGTGGGCTTGGGACAGACTAGGCACAGTGGCACGGTGTACCAAGTGGCACCCGGATGGTGGGCTTGGGAACCCTGCTCACATCGTTTGGGGCCGTGAGTGACACCCCGGCCAGATCTCCTTGTGGATGGAACCCGAATAGGCGATAAACCTGGACGAGAGACTTGTGTGGTTAGTCAGGTCGTGGCCGACTCCCTCGCCAGGCTTCCGCTTGAAGGTTGACGAGATACACGAGGTGTACATGGTGGTAAGTGGCGAGAGCATGTGTGAAGAAGTATACCCCTGCAGGGTTAACATCATCTATTCGAATAGCCGTGTCCGCGGTAAAGGACTTCTGGGTTGCCTGTACAGTTCATAGACAAGTGAAAGTGGATACTCTAAAATGCTTAAGATAAGCGTGAGTGCTATGGATGGCGTTCTCGTAGGAAGATGGGAGCGGATCCATAGTGGTGTATTGATATGGTGAATATGTGGACTCGTGTGCGCCAACTCAAAAGAGTTTCTAGCAGTCGTAGTTTAGGATAGCCACCGAGTCAAAGCTGGCTTGCTGCAGTCAAACTCCACCACCCCTTTATTGATACCGATGCATATGTAGATAGTTCTGATGTAAGTCTTGCTGGGTACATTTGTACTCACGTTTTCTTAATTTATGTTTTTGCAGAGAGACTTCTGTCTCGCTAGTAGTTCCACGTGGACTTCGAAGTTTAGCTTGTTACCTCAGCTACGATCTTGTGCCCTCGGTAGGATCTGGTAGATAGTCAGGTTTCTAAGCCTTTTTCATTTGTAGATGTCTGTACTCAGACATGTTAAGCTTCGCATGTGCTTTGACTTGTATGCTCTGAATGTTGGGTCATGAGACCCCTGTTTGTAATATCTCGCTCCTCGGAGCCTAATGAATAAATACTTGAGTCGCAGAGTTATGTTGTGATGCCATGTTGTATTTACACATATCGAGCATATTGTGTGTATGTTTGAAATGCTTGGTATGTGTGGGATCCCACAATCTAGTTGTTTATCCTTGGCAGCCTCTCTTATGGGGAAATGTAGTCCAGTGCTTCCTTGAGCCATAGTAGTCCGCTACAGCCCGGTTCACCGGAGTCCTCCTAGCCCAGCACTACTGCTCAGGACGCTTGACTGGCCGGCATGTGTTTCACTTAGTTCCTGTGTCTGTCCCTTCGGGGAAATGTCACGCGGTGACATCCGGAGTCCTGCCTAGCCTGGTACAGCCCGGGTTCCCGGAGTCCTGTTAGCCCAGTGCTATAGCCCGGATTCACATGCTGCTGACCGACATGCTCGAAGTTGATTCATGTATGCCTGTCCCCATGGGTTAGTGCCGCTTTGGGTTCACGACTAGCCATGTCGGCCCGGGTTCTCTGTCATATGGATGCTAGTGACACTATCATATACGTGAGCCAAAAGGCGCAAACGGTCCTGGGCCATGGTAAGGCGACACCCATGGGAGTACCATGCATGAGGCCGCAAAGTGATATGAGGTGTTACCGGCTAGATCGATGTGACTTGGAATCGGGGTCCTGACACCTCGGCCCACGAAGTCATGGCTGTAATTGCCCCGTGGACCGAGCCCTTCTTGGCCTACCTAAATAGGCAGGAGCTCCCCGAAGACCAAAATGAAGCACGCTGCATTGTTCGGCGTTCTAAAGCTTACAAGTTCTACGAAGGGGAACTCTATAAGAAAAGCGCTACTGGAGTACTACAAAGATGCATCTCCGAAGAGGAAGGGCGGCAGCTCTTGGTTGAAATCCATGCCGGCCTGGGCGGGCACCACGCCACGGCTCGGGCATTAGTCAGCAAGGCCTTCCGTACAGGCTTCTATTGGCCGACGGCCCGAGCAGACGCACAACACCTTGTCCAACATTGCGTCGGTTGCCAGCTCTTTGCCAATCAGAACCATATGCCCCCTACCGCTCTCCAAACAATCCCCATAAGTTGGCCCTTTGCGGTCTGGGGGCTGGATATGGTCGGACCTCTTAAAGGGGGAAGCCATAGGAAGAAATAATTATTGGTCATGGTGGACAAATTCACCAAATGGATAGAAGCTAAACCAGTCAAAACGGCTGAATCCGGACCAGTAAT
The DNA here is from genome assembly GCA_034509565.1 of Triticum monococcum. Taxonomy (NCBI): domain Eukaryota; kingdom Viridiplantae; phylum Streptophyta; class Magnoliopsida; order Poales; family Poaceae; genus Triticum; species Triticum monococcum. The sequence continues at coordinate 616,999,854 of CM067847.1, read as the reverse complement.
AGACTTCACATCCGGGTCGTACACCAATACGGTGTCCCCCACAGCATCATCACTGATAATGGCTCAAATTTCACAGCCGATGAAGTGAAAACTGGTGCGCAAAAATGGGCATCAAGATCGATTATGCTTCCGTCTACCATCCACAAACTAACGGCCAGGTAGAGTGGGAAAATGGTCTTATTATGAGCGGCATCAAACCCAGGCTAGTGCGATCCTTGACAGAGTTGGATACGCACTGGGTGGAGGAGCTTGACTCCGTACTCTGGGGGCTACGGACCACGCCAAATCGCACCACCAGATACACACCATTTTTTATGGTGTACGGCGCGGAAGCAGTATTACCTTGCGACATAATACATGATTTGCCATGCGTACGCATGTACGAAGAGAAGGAAGCCGAGTTAGATTGGCAGGATAATTTGGATGCCCTGGAGGAGGAGCGCGATGTCGCAAAAGCCCGTTCCGCATTCTATTAGCAGCAGGCTCGACGATACCAAAGGAGAGAAGTGCGGGCCAAAACTTACAATATTGGCGAGCTCGTTCTACGACTACCTGAGAAGAATAAGGACAAACTCAAACCCAAGTGGGAGGGTCCCTTCGTCATTGACAAAGTTCTCACCGGAGGAGCGTACCGCTTAGGCAATGCATCCGATAACAGACTCGAGCCGAACGCATGGAACGCGGCAAGACTACGGAGATTCTACGCCTAGCGCCGAACACAGTGTTCGTCTCCTAACCCCTCCCTTTTAATTATGCCTCATCCCCTTTTCCTTTCTCGACCTATTTCTCTCTTCACACAAAGTATTCAATAGAGTGCGGATTTTCGGATCACTCCGGCCGCACTAAGTGTGTAAGCAATACCTGGGGGCTTCCTATACGGAAGCTAAAAATGATTACTCACATGGCTTTTCGCCAGTCGCATATGCATTCTTTTTCCATATGTGCCTTTTCTTCACCATTATATGCATCGATATGACTTAAGATGTTGCCAAGCTGGGTTGCCTGGCTCTTGTGTTTATGCCCTACGTTCCCGTTAATTCGGCTAGGGCATAAGGGGAGCACCTCTGCCATTCTTACTGCCGGTTCAGCTGGATGTGTACCTCAGACTGGGTGAAGCCGAAAGCTACCTTCCTTAAGAGAATATTCGGTCGGTGAACAAAAGATGTATTCGTTTATCATAACATAAATCCCCAGAAGTCTTGTATCCTGCGCCATCGTTCGGCGTCCAGACATGCGCATCGCCGCATGCGTACCCAGGGAAAGGAACCCCTAACGAAACTATTCTCTCTGAAAGATGTTTCTTACTATCCATGTAATATAACATAACTAGTTGGGTACTTGTCTGTTCAGGCACTTATGACCCCTACGCCTTGTCTCGATGCATACCCCGGTTTTGTATAGCTGAGCGGGTATTCGGACACACCCCGGACTATAGGATCCGGGAGCTGAAGCGAAAAGGTCCGCCATGACAAATGATTTTAATCCGGCTAGGGGCTAATCATGCCCATTAAATAACAGTTATTTGGACTGATTACATTCCTCTTTGATACCGTCCAATAGGCTATCTAGCTTACAATCCTGTTGAGAATACTTAGTGGCTAACGCTACCTGGTCATACACCAGACTAACGGGAATTTCTTGCCCATCGGGCCCCGCCGGTCCCACTTCCTCCATATGGTTCGGGTCCAGCTTGGTGTAGCGTGTTTGCCCCATTGCCCAAGCTTCTCTTGCTCCTTGCCGGCATGCTGATATCTTCCACAGACAGAAGCGCCGCCGGGCACCTTGAAGCAGGTCCGCAAGTTCCCCCATGCCATTCGGCAGTAGGCTTGATGGTTACAAAGCCTGAGCAACACCCTACATCACTTGCCGAGCTCGCTCGTGTAGTCGCGAAAGGTCTTGCAGTAAATCATTTGTAGATGAGGGCATCTCCAGCTCGGGGCGACCCGTTAACATTCCTGCAAGCAAAATTCTTTCAATATACTTCCTCGCCGAACTATACAACAGTTCGTGTAGGCACTTACTGTAAATGCCACATCGAAGCCTCTTGTTCTCCTTCATGGAGTCCGCCAGTTGAGCACGGAGATCTTTTAACTCCACGTCTAGCTGGACTTTGGCATCTTAAAGATCATTCTTCTCCCGCCTAACTCACGTAAGAATGCGCTCGCTAGCCTCTAGCTGCTTTTTGAGATGCGATGCGTCCTCTCCTACGCCCTCCAGATTCACCCCGGGATTGTCTGCAGAATTTTCTATTAGACTTGTCATATTATCCATTTACTAACTAGTGCATCTTCGCACAATTGTGATAATTGTTACTAGATGAGGGCCTTTGGGGTTGCTCTAACTTGGCAACTGTGGCCCTCAGTTCAGCCTTGCAGTCCTCCAGCTCCTGAAACAATTGCTTGTTCTTTTCTACAAGGAACTACACATAAATTGATCCTTAAAACTGTCGTTTCAACCGTTTCAAGTCTCAGGGGCTACTTCTATACATACTTATCAAAATTTCTCACCCGCATGTCTTTGGCATACTGGTTTGTTGCTTGGGCAAGCCCGCCCCGAGCAGCTTTGACGTATGCATCCGCCGAATTGAAGGCACTAAACGCCTCTTTGGAAAAGATGTTGTTCCGAAGCACGGCCCGTCGGCACCTGTGATTCATGGCGCTCTCTACTTCGGAATTCGTGGCTGAGAGCATGTCCGCACTCTCTGTTTGAGAGCTATGCGGTGCTGGCCCCGTGTCCGCCTCCGCCCCTGAAGCTGGTTCTGCAGCCCGGCCGGTGGAGGCGTGATTGGTAGGGTCTCCGGATATAGTCTGGTTATTCTTCTTCCTGCCAGACACAAAGAGCGCTATCACATTTTAAATTCTATAATTACAGGAGAGGTTATTGTTTTACCTCTGTAGTGGTGTGTCAACCCTCACCGCCTTCCTCTTGAGCCTGCCCGATCTGGACGCCCGTGGTTGACGAGTCCCTAGGGGCTCGGCCCCTCGCTCCGGCCGTCGTTTCTGCAAATAGAACAACGCCTCAAAGGTAAATTATAACACCTGAGGGGAGTCCTCTTCGAAGGACCGAGCTTTCTAGTTCAGCTTACACACGAGTAGGGGAGCAGTCCAAGGTAGTCGGCCGTAACAGCCACTAGGGCGCCATCCCAGCTCGCCTGATAAAATACCCCGTTGACAAGCTCCATAGTGATATCCGGATCCACTTTAAGTCCCAGATCTAGGGCCCTTCCAGGGTCCTCTGGTTGCGGGGAAGGGCTGAAGATTCCTTCTACGGCCGTCCTTAATTCCTGCCCAGAAGCATTGATGCAAGTAATATTAGCAAAAGAATGCTAAAGCAAAGCTAGGAAAAAGAATGGCAACTTACCCATGCTGGGGGGTTGTACATGGAGAATCCTTCCCGTGTTTTTATGTGAAGGAATTCCTCCTGTTCCCCTTTGTACAGATTGGACAATATCCTTGCCAGAGCGGCAACGGAGTCCGTACATTTACGGCCGCAGCGGGAGGCGTCGTCTTCCCCGTTGAAATGCCACATGGGCTTCCCCCGATATTTGAGCGGTTGCACTCCCCGTCTTATGCATATCACCATAACCTCAACTATCGTGAGTCCGGATTTGGCCAGTAACTTTATCCTATCCATCAGGAGGAATATTTCCCTCCTGTCCTCTTCTTGAGGGCCCCCGGGGCGCCAGCTTAGGCATGCCCTTGGCGGGGCGTAGCTGAACTCGCGAAGACCTGTCCAGACTGGATCCGGAAGGGGGACGTCGTTTATATAGAACCACTCTGAAGGCCAGGTTTCTAGTGCCTTCTTAGGAGTGCCGGATAGGTATCCGGTCTCGGCAATGCGCCATACTTCGGCCCTGCCCACTTGGCATAGGAACTCCCCTTGGGTGCGGGCGACGAGGCAGAACAGCTTCCGCCATAATCCGAAGTGTGGTTCGCAGCCTAGAAACAGCTCACATAGGGCAACGTACCCCCCTATGTACAGAATAGAGCCAGGGATAAGATCGTGTAACTAGAGGCCGTAGAACTCTAGGAGCCCGCGAAGAAACGGGTGGATAGGGAACCCAACGCCCCTCAGCAGATGAGGGATCAGACATATACGCTCCTCCGGAGATGGGTTAGGAGATCCCTCAGCCTGGTCTCCTCTGTCATAAGTGGCTATTCCAGCTCGGACGGAGACCATGAACGCCGGTTGGAGAAACCCTTGGGTTTGTAACTTCGTCAAACGGCTATGAGGAACTGAACACTCTCCCCAATCCCCCGACTTGGAACGAGAAGGGCAAGCAGAAGAGCTGCGACGGTCGGCCATGTTGGAATGGCTTTTTGCGAAGCGCTCTGTTGGATGCTGGCTCTGGGAGGTAGAGTGAGGTTTGGATCTAAGAATCCCCGTCCCTTACAATAGACGGTTCGCCCGGAGGATCGAGGGTGGCAAATGCAAAAATGCCTCAACTCCTCGCATTCGCTTGACACGTGGAGATGGTCATTACTGAGGCACCGAAGCCGAGGAGCACAACATTGATTGGAGGCCGGACACTATTCACCGTAACAAGCACCTTGGAGTATTCGGAGGAGGAACCCGCGCTGCAATGCCGAAGACAAGACTGCGCGCTGGACTCATCGTCATTGAAGCCTGGTCCATGGGCTACTGAGGGAGTCCTGGATTAGGGGGTATCCGGACAGCCGGACTGTGTACAATGTCCGGACTATTAAAGCGTGAATATACAAGACTCAAGACTTCGGCCTGTGTCCGGATGGGACTTTACTTGGCGTGGAAGGCAAGCTTGGGATTAGGATATTATATTTCCTTCCTTGTAACCGACTCCATGTAAACCCTGAAGGAAATATGCCCTAGAGGCAATAATAAAGTTATTATTTATTTCCTTATATCATGATAAATGTTTATTATTCATGCTAGAATTGTATTAACCGGAAACATAATACATGTGTGAATACATAGACCAACAGAGTGTCACTAGTATGCCTCTACTTGACTAGCTCGTTAATCAAAGATGGTTATGTTTCCTAACCATGAACAAGGAGTTGTTATTTGATTAACGAGGTCACATCATTAGTAGAATGATCTGATTGACATGACCCATTCCATTAGCTTAGCACCCGATCGTTTAGTATGTTGCTATTGCTTTCTTCATGACTTATACATGTTCCTATAACTATGAGATTATGCAATTCCCGTTTACCGGAGGAACACTTTGGGTACTACCAAACGTCACAACGTAACTGGGTGATTATAAAGGAGTACTACAGGTGTCTCCAATGGTAGATGTTGGGTTGGCGTATTTCGAGATTAGGGTTTGTCACTCCGATTGTCGGAGAGGTATCTCTGGGCCCTCTCGGTAATGCACATCACATAAGCCTTGCAAGCACTGCAACTAATAAGTTAGTTGTGAGATGATGTATTACAGAACGAGTAAAGAGACTTGCCGGTAATGAGATTGAACTAGGTATTGGATACCGACGATCGAATCTCGGGCAAGTAACATACCGATGACAAAGGGAACAACGTATGTTGTTATGCGGTCTGACCGATAAAGATCTTTGTAGAATATGTAGGAGCCAATATGGGCATCCAGGTCCCGCTATTGGTTATTGACCGGAGACGTGTCTCAGTCATGTCTACATTATTCTCGAACCGTAGGGTCCGCACGCTTAACGTTACGATGACAGTTATTATGAGTTTATGCATTTTGATGTACCGAAGGTTGTTCGGAGTCCTGGATGAGATCACGGACATGACGAGGAGTCTCGAAATGGTCGAGAAAGATTGATATATTGGAAGCCTATGTTTGGGCACCGGAAGTGTTCCGGGTGAAATCAGGATTTTACCGGATTACCGGGAGGGTTACCGGAACCCCCCGGGAGGCAAATGGGCCTATTGGGCCTTAGTGGAAAAGAGAGAAGGGGCAGCCCACAGGCTAGCCGGCCGAACCCCCCTTCCCTAGTCCTATTAGGACTAAGAGAAGGGGCCGGCCCCCTCTCTTCTCTTTCTCCCGAAGAGTCCTACTAGGAATAGGATTTGGGGGAAGGAGTCCTACTCCCGGTAGGAGTGGGACTCCTCCCTGCGCCTCCCTCCTAGCCGGCCGAACCCCTTGCCCCTGGCCTTTATATACGGGGGCAGGGGGCACCCCAGAGACACACAACTTGATCCTTGAGATCGTTCCTTAGCCGTGTGCGGTGCCCCCTGCCACCAAATTCCACCTCGATCGTACCATTGTAGTGCTTAGGCGAAGCCCTGCGTCGGTAGTACATCAAGATCGTCATCACGTCGTCGTGCTGACGAAACTCTTCCTCGACGCTTTGCTGGATCGGAGCCCGAGGAACGTCATCGAGCTGAACGTGTGCTAAGAACTCGGAGGTGCCGGAGTAACGGTGCTTGGATCGGTCGGATCGGGAAGAAGACGTACGACTACTTCCTCTACGTTGTGTGATCGCTTCCGCAGTCGGTCTGCGTTGGTACGTAGACAACACTCTCCCCTCTCGTTGCTGTGCATCACCATGATCTTGCGTGTGCGTAGGAAATTTTTTGAAATTACTGCGTTCCCCAACAGTGGCATCTGAGCCAGGTTTTATGGTTTGATGTTATATGCACGAGTAGAACACAAGTGAGTTGTGGGCGATACAAGTCATACTGCCTACCAGCATGTCATACTTTGGTTCGGCGGTATTGTTGGTTGAGACGATCCGGACCAACCTTACGCGTACTCTTACGCGAGACCGGTTCCCTCGACGTGCTTTGCACATAGATGGCTTGCGGAAGACTGTCTCTCCAACTTTAGTTGAACCAAGTGTGACTACGCCCGGTCCTTGAGAAGGTTAAAACGGAGTCTATTTGACGAACTATCGTTGTGGTTTTGATGCGTAGGTGAGATGAGTTCTTACTTAAGCCCGTAGCAGCCATGTAAAACTTGCAACAACAAAGTAGAGGACGTCTAACTTGTTTTTGCAGGGTATGTTGTGATGTGATATGGTCAAGGCATGATGCTGATTTTATTGTATGAGATGATCATGTTTTGTAACTAAGTTATCGGCAACTAGCAGGAGCCATATGGTTGTTGCTTTATTGTATGCAATGCAATCGCGATGTAATGCTTTACTAGATTACTAAACGGTAGTAATAGTCGTGGAAGCATAAGATTGGCGAGACGACAACGATGCTACGATGGAGATCAAGGTGTCGCGCCGGTGACGATGGTGATCATGACGGTGCTTCGGAGATGGAGATCACAAGCACAAGATGATGATGGCCATATCATATCACTTATATTGATTGCATGTGATGTTTATCCTTTTATGCATCTTATCTTGCTTTGATTGACGGTAGCATTATAAGATGATCTCTCACTAAATTATCAAGAAGTGTTCTCCCTGAGTATGCACCGTTGCCAAAGTTCGTCGTGCCCAGGCACCACGTGATGATCGGGTGTGATAAGCTCTACGTCCATCTACAACGGGTGCAAGCCAGTTTTGCACACGCAGAATACTCAGGTTATACTTGACGAGCCTAGCATATGCAGATATGGCCTCGGAACACAGAGACCGAAAGGTCGAGCGTGAATCATATAGTAGATATGATCAACATAACGATGTTCACCATTGAAAACTACTCCATCTCACGTGATGATCGGTTATGGTTTAGTTGATTTGGATCACGTGATCACTTAGAGGATTAGAGGGATGTCTATCTAAGTGGGAGTTCCTAAGTAATTTGATTAACTGAACTTAAACTTATCATGAACTTAGTACCTGATAGTATCTTGCTTGTTTATGTTGCTTGTAGATAGATGGCTCGTGCTATTGTTCCATTGAATTTTAATGCGTTCCTTGAGAAAGCAAAGTTGAAAGATGATGGTAGCAATTACACGGACTGGGTCCGTAACCTGAGGATTATCCTCATTGCTGCACAGAAGAATTACGTCCTGGAAGCACCGCTGGGTGACAGGCCTGCTGCTGGAGCAACGCCAGATGTTATGAACGTCTGGCAGAGCAAAGCTGATGACTACTCGATAGTTCAGTGTGCCATGCTTTACGGCTTAGAATCGGGACTTCAACGACGTTTTGAACGTCATGGAGCATATGAGATGTTCCAGGAGTTGAAGTTAATATTTCAAGCAAATGCCCGAATTGAGAGATATGAAGTCTCCAATAAGTTCTATAGCTGTAAGATGGAGGAGAACAGTTCTGTCAGTGAGCATATACTCAAAATGTCTGGGTATAATAATCACTTGATTCAGATGGGAGTTAATCTTCCAGATGATTGCGTCATTGACAGAATTCTCCAATCACTACCACCAAGCTACAAGAGCTTCGTAATGAACTATAATATGCAAGGGATGAACAAGACTATTCCCGAGCTCTTCGCAATGCTGAAAGCTGCGGAGGTAGAAATCAAAAAGGAGCATCAAGTGTTGATGGTTAGCAAGACCACTAGTTTCAAGAAAAAGGGTAAAGGGAAGAAGAAGGGAAACTTCAAGAAGAACAGCAAGCAAGTTGCTGCTTAGGAGAAGAAACCCAAGTCTGGACCTAAGCCTGAAACTGAGTGCTTCTACTGCAAGCAGACTGGTCACTGGAAGCGGAACTGCCCCAAGTATTTGGCGGATAAGAAGGATGGCAAAGTGAGTAAAGGTATATGTGATATACATGTTATTGATGTGTACCTTACTAGAGCTCGCAGTAGCACCTGGGTATTTGATACTGGTTCTGTTGCTAATATTTGCAACTCGAAACAGGGACTACGGAATAAGCGGACACTAGCAAAGGACGAGGTGACGATGCGCGTGGGAAACGGTTCCAAAGTCGATGTGATCGCGGTCGGCACGCTACCTCTACATCTACCTTCGGGATTAATATTAGACCTAAATAATTGTTATTTGATGCCAGCGTTGAGCATGAACATTATATCTGGATCTTGTTTAATGCGAGACGGTTATTCATTTAAATCAGAGAATAATGGTTGTTCTATTTATATGAATAATATCTTTTATGGTCATGCACCTTTGAAGAGTGGTCTATTCTTGTTGAATCTCGAAGATAGTGATACACATATTCATAATGTAGAAGCCAAAAGATGCAAAGTTAATAATGATAGTGCAACTTATTTGTGGCACTACCGTTTAGGTCATATCGGTGTAAAGCGCATGAAGAAACTCCATACTGATGGGCTTTTGGAATCACTTGATTATGAATCACTTGGTACTTGCGAACCGTGCCTCATAGGCAAGATGACTAAAACACCGTTCTCCGGTACTATGGAGAGAGCAACAGATTTGTTGGAAATCATACATACCGATGTATGTGGTCCGATGAATATTGAGGCTCACGGTGGATATCGTTATTTTCTCACCTTCACAGATGATTTAAGCAGATATGGGTATATCTACTTAATGAAACATAAGTCTGAAACATTTGAAAAGTTCAAGGAATTTCAGAGTGAAGTTGAAAATCATCGTAACAAGAAAATAAAATTTCTACGATCTGATCGTGGAGGAGAATATTTGAGTTACGAGTTTGGTGTACATTTGAAAAATTGTGGAATAGTTTCGCAACTCACGCCACCCGGAACACCACAGCGTAATGGTGTGTCCGAACGTTGTAATCGCACTTTACTAGATATGGTGCGATCCATGATGTCTCTTACTGATTTACCACTATCGTTTTGGGGTTATGCTTTAGAGACGGCCGCATTCACGTTAAATAGGGCACCATCAAAATCCGTTGAGACGACGCCTTATGAACTATGGTTTGGCAAGAAACCAAAGTTGTCGTTTCTTAAAGTTTGGGGCTGCGATGCTTATGTGAAAAAGCTTCAACCTGATAAGCTCGAACCCAAAGCGGAGAAATGTGTCTTCATAGGATACCCAAAGGACACTGTTGGGTATACCTTCTATCACAGATCCGAAGGCAAGACATTCGTTGCTAAGAATGGATCATTTCTAGAGAAGGAGTTTCTCTCGAAAGAAGTGAGTGGGAGGAAAGTAGAACTTGACGAGGTAACTGTACCTGCTCCCTTATTGGAAAATAGTACATCACAGAAAACTGTTTCTGCGACACCTATGCCAATCAGTGAGGAAGCTAATGATGATGATCATGAAGCTTCAGAACAAGATACTACTGAACCACGTAGATCAACCAGAGTGAGATCCACACCAGAGTGGTACGGTAATCCAGTTCTGGAAGTCATGATGCTAGATCATGATGAACCTACGAACTATGAAGAAGCGATGGTGAGCCCAGATTCCGCAAAGTGGCTTGAGGCCATGAAATCTGAGATGGGATCCATGTATGAGAACAAAGTATGGACTTTGGTTGACTTGCCCGATGATCGGCAAGCAATTGAGAATAAATGGATCTTCAAGAAAAAGACTGACGCTGACGGTAATGTTACTGTCTATAAAGCTCGACTTGTCGCAAAAGGTTTTCGACAAGTTCAAGGGGTTGACTACGATGAGACCTTCTCACCCGTAGCGATGCTTAAGTCCGTCAGAATTATGTTAGCAATTGCCGCATTTTGTGATTATGAAATATGGCAAATGGATGTCAAAACTGCATTCCTGAATGGATTTCTGGAAGAAGAGTTGTATATGGTACAACCAGAAGGTTTTGTCGATCCAAAAGGAGCTAACAAAGTATGCAAACTCCAGCGATCCATTTATGGACTGGTGCAAGCATCTCGGAGTTGGAATAAATGCTTTGATAGTGTGATCAAAGCATTTGGCTTTATACAGACTTTTGGAGAAGCCTGTATTTACAAGAAAGTGAGTGGGAGCTGTGTAGCATTTATGATATTATATGTGGATGACATATTGCTAATTGGAAATGATATAGAATTTCTGGATAGCATAAAGGGATACTTGAATAAAAGTTTTTCGATGAAAGACCTCGGGGAAGCTGCTTACATATTAGGCATAAAGATCTATAGAGATAGATCAAGACGCTTAATTGGACTTTCACAGAGCACATACCTTGACAAAATTTTGAAGAAGTTCAAAATGGATCAAGCAAAGAAAGGGTTCTTGCCTGTGCTACAAGGTGTGAAGTTGAGTAAGACTCCATGCCCGACCACTGCAGAAGATAGAGAGAAAATGAAAGATGTTCCCTATGCTTCAGCCATAGGCTCTATCATGTATGCAATGCTGTGTACCAGACCTGATGTGTGCCTTGCTATAAGTTTAGCAGGGAGGTACCAAAGTAATCCTGGAATGGATCACTGGACAGCGGTCAAGAACATCCTGAAATACCTGAAAAGGACTAAGGATATGTTTCTCGTATATGGAGGTGACAAAGAGCTCACCGTAAGAGGTTACGTTGATGCAAGCTTTGACACTGATCCGGACGATTCTAAATCGCAAACCGGATACGTGTTTACTTTAAACGGTGGAGCTGTCAGTTGGTGCAGTTCTAAACAAAGCGTCATAGCGGGATCTACATGTGAAGCGGAGTACATAGCTGCTTCGGAAGCAGCAAACGAAGGAGTCTGGATGAAGGAGTTCATATCCGATCTAGGTGTCATACCTAGTGCATCGGGTCCAATGAAAATCTTCTGTGACAATACTGGTGCAATTGCCTTGGCAAAGGAATCCAGATTTCACAAGAGGACCAAACACATCAAGAGACGCTTCAACTCCATCCGGGATTTAGTCTAGGTGGGAGACATAGAGATTTGCAAGATACATACGGATCTGAATGTTGCAGACCTATTGACTAAGCCTCTTCCACGAGCAAAACATGATCAGCACCAAGGCTCCATGGGTGTTAGAATCATTACTGTGTAATCTAGATTATTGACTCTAGTGCAAGTGGGAGACTGAAGGAAATATGCCCTAGAGGCAATAATAAAGTTATTATTTATTTCCTTATATCATGATAAATGTTTATTATTCATGCTAGAATTGTATTAACCGGAAACATAATACATGTGTGAATACATAGACCAACAGAGTGTCACTAGTATGCCTCTACTTGACTAGCTCGTTAATCAAAGATGGTTATGTTTCCTAACCATGAACAAGGAGTTGTTATTTTATTAACGAGGTCACATCATTAGTAGAATGATCTGATTGACATGACCCATTCCATTAGCTTAGCACCCGATCGTTTAGTATGTTGCTATTGCTTTCTTCATGACTTATACATGTTCCTATAACTATGAGATTATGCAATTCCCGTTTACCGGAGGAACACTTTGGGTACTACCAAACGTCACAACGTAACTGGGTGATTATAAAGGAGTACTACAGGTGTCTCCAATGGTAGATGTTGGGTTGGCGTATTTCGAGATTAGGGTTTGTCACTCCGATTGTCGGAGAGGTATCTCTGGGCCCTCTCGGTAATGCACATCACATAAGCCTTGCAAGCACTGCAACTAATAAGTTAGTTGTGAGATGATGTATTACGGAACGAGTAAAGAGACTTGCCGGTAACGAGATTGAACTAGGTATTGGATACCGACGATCGAATCTCGGGCAAGTAACATACCGATGACAAAGGGAACAACGTATGTTGTTATGCGGTCTGACCGATAAAGATCTTCGTAGAATATGTAGGAGCCAATATGGGCATCCAGGTCCCGCTATTGGTTATTGACCGGAGACGTGTCTTAGTCATGTCTACATTATTCTCGAACCGTAGGGTCCGCACGCTTAACGTTACGATGACAGTTATTATGAGTTTATGCATTTTGATGTACCGAAGGTTGTTCGGAGTCCCGGATGAGATCACGGACATGACGAGGAGTCTCGAAATGGTCGAAACGTAAAGATTGATATATTGGAAGCCTATGTTTGGGCACCGGAAGTGTTCCGGGTGAAATCGGGATTTTACCGGATTACCGGGAGGGTTACCCGAACCCCCCGGGAGGCAAATGGGCCTATTGGGCCTTAGTGGAAAAGAGAGAAGGGGCAGCCCACAGGCTAGCCGGCCGAACCCCCCTTCCCTAGTCCTATTAGGACTAGGAGAAGGGGCCGGCCCCCCTCTCTTCTCTTTCTCCCGAAGAGTCCTACTAGGAATAGGATTTGGGGGAAGGAGTCCTACTCCTGGTAGGAGTGGGACTCCTCCCTGCGCCTCCCTCCTAGCCGGCCGAACCCCTTGCCCCTGGCCTTTATATATGGGGGCAGGGGGCACCCCACAGACACACAACTTGATCCTTGAGATCGTTCCTTAGCCGTGTGCGGTGCCCCCTGCCACCAAATTCCACCTCGATCGTACCGTTGTAGTGCTTAGGCGAAGCCCTGCGTCGGTAGTACATCAAGATCGTCATCACGCCATCGTGCTGACGAAACTCTTCCTCGACGCTTTGCTGGATCGGAGCCCGAGGAACGTCATCGAGCTGAACGTGTGCTAAGAACTCGGAGGTGCCGGAGTAACGGTGCTTGGATCGGTCGAATCGGGAAGAAGACGTACGACTACTTCCTCTACGTTGTGTGATCGCTTCCGCAGTCGGTCTGCGTTGGTACGTAGACAACACTCTCCCCTCTTGTTGCTGTGCATCACCATGATCTTGCGTGTGCGTAGGAAATTTTTTGAAATTACCGCGTTCCCCAACAAACCCTAGCCCTCTCCGGTGTCTATATAAACCGGAGAGATTGGTCCTTAGAAGGCCGATCACAATTACAATCATACCATCATAGCCTAGCTTTTAGGGTTTAGCCTCTACGATCTCGTGGTAGATCTACTCTTGTACTACCCATATCATCAATATTAATCAAGCAGGAAGTAGGGTTTTACCTCCACCGAGAGGGCCCGAACCTGGGTAAACATATGTGTCCCTTGCTTCCTATTACCATCAGCCTTGACACACAGATTGGGACCCCCTACCCGAGATCCGCTGGTTTCTACACCGACACCCTTCCTCTTCACTCGCACTACAACTAGGCTCTCCGTTCGTTACTCTTGTTAAATCCGTGAGCGCGACGTGACGCCCTCGAGGAAAATGGAGTCAGCTGACCCCAGTGCCAAGAAGATGAGGCTCCCGCCAGCAGCGACGCCTACTATAGATCCCACACCCGGCAGCGCAGGGAGAAGCAGCGACCCCGCCCCCACCGTATCCCGGGAACTCGTAGAATCTCGGGTGGACCGGATCAGCGATCTCCCGGATTCCATCCTTGGGGAGATCATCTCACTTCTCCCCACCAAGGATTGCTGCCGCACCCAAGTCCTCTCAATTTGGTGGCGCCCTCTATGGCGCGCCGTGCCCCTTAATGTCGACTGTCGTCAGCTATCTCTCTTTAATGATTTTGAAATCCCTAGAGCCATCATCTCCTCCCACCAGGGCTCCGTTCAAAGCCTCTACATCCAGTCATGCTACCTGAGCAAGCATACCATGCCATGCACGTTGGACACCTGGCTGAAATCCCTTGAATTCACAGAACTACAGCTACTTGAGTTCTACTATTCCCCTAGAAATCACCTACCAGATACCGAACGTCATCAACCTGTGCCCTCAGCACCGATGTCCATCTCACGGTTTTCCTCCTCTCTCCACACCGCCACCTTTGCATTGTGCTACCCTCCAGACAATCTGGTACTAAACCTTCGACTCCCATTTCTCAAGAAACTTTCACTTGTGCGGGTTCATATATCGGAGGCCTCATTGCACATCATCATCCACTCAAGTTGCCCTGCCCTAGAGTGCTTGGTGCTTGTTTTCACAGTTAGAATCGGTTGTCTCCAAATAAAGTTGCCTAACCTTGTAAGAATTGGAATTTCTTTTGACGGAAGGCAGCTCATCATCCATGATGCCCCTTCACTTCAAAGGTTGATCCTTGATTCTAATTATTGACCGTCGCAAATAACCGTCCTCTCTGCGCCTAAACTGGAGACCCTGGGTGTAATACATGATCTCTGTGCTAATTTCAAGATGGTGTTTGGCTCTATAGTTCTTGAGGTACTTTATATTATCATCTATACTTGTAACCATAAGCTGCATTTTAAATTTCCGCGCGTAAGTTATATATCATCTCGGAGTACACATTTTGTACTAATATTATGTTCTATGCTCAATGAAGAGTTTCTCCATGGATAGCCTATCAATGGTGCTAGATTCTGTCAAGATCTTATATATCCAAATGAATAGTTTTGATCTGAACAAGATTATTGGCTTGCTACAATGCTTTCCATGTCTGGACAAGTTGTATATAAAGGTGATAATTTCACGCACATTGGAAGCCCTCATATAGTGTACTAAAATTAATCGTTCAGCTGTTGCTCTTTCCACACTCTTTTTTTAGACCTTAACTGTTTTCAATCTTCATGTCTATTTAGGCAACAGGACGGGGTAAGAAAGTTATAACCAATCAGTGGATTCGTAAGCACCGGGATATTCTCACTTCTCATGACATTCGATTGATGACGATAAAGCTAGAACGATATGTAGCCAACCATGCAAACACTAGATTTGTCACATTCTTCCTGCTGAATGTGAGGTTACTATTGTCCATCGGGATTAAGTTTATCAGCAGCATGGTTTTGAAGGATGGGTATGTCGAAGAGCAAAAAAAGGAGTTTCAGGTGGGCAAAAGAGCATCTAAACATGTCGGGCGTCTATTTACAACATATTGTGGTCATAATCCGATAAATTTTACAACCCAGGATGTTCATTCTATGGACCTAAACGATCCATTTGACCCTGACTGCCAAAAATAGTGTTGGAGTTAGATGTTGTTGCCCTTTTCAACCTGGGTTTTGTCTAAACCTGATGAACAATTAACCCTCATGCTTTTTTACAGTTTGTAAGTTGGAGTTAGATGTTCTTTCCCTTTTCAACTCGGCTGTGATTGTCATATTTTCTTTGAAACAAGGCAAATGGCTTGCCATTCGTTTAATTTAGAGTGAAATATTGTAGCATATCCCAACCAAGGGAAATAACATCACTCTCGCCGGCTGCTTGAGCTCACTGTGCATTACAAAAGCCAAGTGATTAGCCCCCACCAGCACCCACAAACTTATTTCGAACTAGCACACCAAATGGGATGTAAATTTTCGTAGGAGAGGCTGCCTGACCGTGACAGATTTGGATTCTGACATTTGGGACCCATGAGGAAATAACCTATCCAAGGTGGTGTCGACTTACTAGCTAGTCAACAAACATTTCTGCCTACCAGCCGTTGGATTGACATCCAACATCTGTCGTGTATCTTCTATCTCTGGCCTTCTTCCTCTAGCCGCCCAAACCGAACCACCCCGTCGGCTCCGCCTGCTCCCGCCTCCCATGGCTTGTTGCACCTCCACCGCCCTACCGTACCCTCCAACATTGGCCAGTCCCTCCCTCTATTCCCTGACACGTCCTATTATTCTCCGGCGATGTCAGCCCCAACATGCACCCGCACCCGAATCAGTCAACCCTCGTAC
This sequence comes from Triticum monococcum, assembly GCA_034509565.1. NCBI lineage: Eukaryota > Viridiplantae > Streptophyta > Magnoliopsida > Poales > Poaceae > Triticum > Triticum monococcum. The sequence goes on along the minus strand of CM067847.1, from coordinate 616,983,499 downwards.
TCCCCTCCACCTACAACTGGACCAACGCATGTTCCACGGCTCCTGTTCGTTCCGTCCGAGGCCTCGCTACTTTCCTCGGCCTTGGTTCGCTCGCCGTGTGCGGTGCGTCGCCCTCTTGCGTTATCAATGCCATCAACAACCAAGAGGAACAAGGATATTACTGTATGTAGAGAGGATGACAATAGGGACCCACCAGTGTCATGGCAGTAGGCAAGCAAGTGCTTCATTATTACAAGCACCAAAAAATGGTTCCTCCTAATGGTTGGACATCTGGGGCTCACGCCATTTTCAACGTACTCAATAAACGAGAGAATTACACAACGAGCGGCTCACACCAAGGACACAACAGGTCGCGCAGTTGTTATTTACTTTTTTTAGGAACAAGCAAGTGTTATTTATACTAGTTTTAGCGACGGATCAGGGTAACAACGGGGTTGTGGCCCGTCTAGCCAGGGTTTTATTTATGTTTACCACATCATGAGCCCAGTTGTGTTTTTTTCTTACAGAAAATGGCTAGCCTAGTTCTATTTTTTTTAAGAAATAACAAATGAGGCCTACTTGCTTTATCAGCCCTGCTGGGCTGCAAATCTTTCAAGACGAGGAGGGAGTTTCATTCGGTTTGCCCAGAAATGGGCTATACATTTTTAAAACACGTCAAACTGGGAATTAGTTTCATTTTTTAATAACAAGATTTTAAATTCCATTGATTTTTATGCCTCGACAATTATTTGGATTTTATATTTATATAAATTATTTTTCAAAATAGTTTGAATGTGACTTGATATTTTGGGATTAAAAACAGTTGACTGCACTGAAATATGCAAAATTTCGTATAATTTTTAACCGTGGCCACAATATGGGGTGTAATGCTAACAAAAAGAAGATGGGCTCCAAAAATATTCTTAAGAATTGGCAAATGGGATCTAAATTATTAGAAATAATGGTAGATGGGTTGTATGCTGTTTTCCACAGATTTGAGGTTGACTTGTGCGCCTACTACAGGCTGACACGTATGCTTTCCTAAAAAATAAGGTTGACGCTCATGCAACGTCGTCTCAACTAAGTCAACACACGAGAGCAGTGACTGTTGGATGTCCATCCAACGGCCATCGTGCTTCTTCAATCACTGCTCTTCCTGCTGCAGCCGCTCAAACAAGCGCCAGCGGGACTACCTGCTTCCTCCTCCCGGGGTTGGCTATGCTGCCGCGTAGGCCTCACCGCCCCATCGTTCTCCCATCGCTGGCCTAGCCATCCCTCTACTCACCCACACCTGCTGTTATTCTCTGGCTACGACAGACGAATGTCACGACCGGTTTTCCGGACATAAATTTCTAGAAAATGGCCGTTGTGCTCACCAGCCCCAGGATTACTGTTAGCTGACGAGGCACCAACTTGTTACAGAAATTCCAAGCAAAAGTACAAAATGTGCAATACAAGACCATTGTGGCCTGTGAGTACATCAAATGGTTTTCTAGTGGTCGATGGCGGAAGCGGTTTGCGAATCATCAGTGTATGGGACTCCATTTCCCACGGGAACAACTGACCAGGTTAACTCCTATCTTCGCGAGGCTGCTATCACCGTTGCTTAATTTCTGGGGCTGTCATCGCAGCGCTCCTTTCCATGCAGAAATCTGGCCAAGACAATAGCCAGGGACAAGCCAGTGAGTACTTTGAATGTACTCACAAACATTAAGAACACTGGAATAATATAATTGATAATTATGCACTTAAATATTCTATGATCACATCGTTAGCCACAAATAAAATATCTTTTATGCATGCAAGTGGTTATTAATATGCAACATAAATAAGCAATAATGGAGTGGAAATAAAATGCCGCAGTCGGGCGTCTGTGCGACACCACATAAAGGGCTTTAAAAGAAATGCCACAGTCGGACATCTAAGCGACATCACAGAAAGGGCTTTAAAAGAAATGCCACAGTCGGACGTCTGAGCGACATCACAGAAAGGGCTTTAAAAGAAATGCCACGGTCGGACGTCTGAGCAACATCACAGAAAGGGCTTTAAAAGAAATGCCACAATCGGACGTCTGAGCGACATCACAGAAAGGGCTTTAAAAGAAATGCCACAGTCGGACGTCTGAGCGACATCACAGAAAGGGCTTTAAAAGAAATGCCACAATCGGACGTCTGAGCGACATCACAGGAAGAGCTTTAAAAGAAATGCCACAGTCGGACGTCTGAGCGACATCACAGAAAGGGCTTTAAAAGAAATGCCACAGTCGAACGTCTGAGCGACATCACAGTAAGGGCTTTTATTCACAAGTAAATAATACTCATAATAAATATTTAGTTCATGATAACAAACGGGTTAGTCCATCCACAGGAATAAACATTTAACCGGGCTTAGAAATAAATAATCACCATGAATATCCAGGGGGTAGAACCATCCCAAGGATACTCGATAATACAAATATTACCACAGGTTAGTCCATCACAAAATAATAATCATGGTCCTCACAAGTCACCGATCAGTATCCAAGTTTTGGTTTAACAATTTCTCCTCCAAAGACCGACACTAAGACCAACACTTGACCCATCCCAGACTGTAATCCTTAACCATGGACACGGCTATTCGAATAGATTTTTAATCTCTGCAGAGGGTGTACTCTTTACCCACGAGTAACGGATTCCTTTAGTCCATCGGGACTAATTCCGTCTACGGCCTTTTAGTAGAAAACACGCCTAACTTGCACACACCAGCTTAACTCATCGGTGTCTGGAATCACCCACGACACTTGTTAAGCAAACTCTAAGTGGGGAGGCTACAACCTCGCGTGGCGTGGGATCAAATTTATATCGCGCGCTCTAAGGGGTGGCCTCCCCTCTCGGTCTCAACCGGAAAACACACATGCCCCCGGACCAGGTGGCATGCCTACCGGCTACAACCGATATCTTCCACCATGGCCTCTCTGTACGGTGTGTGCTTGAAAGGGGTTGACGACTTACTGAACCATACCCTACCTGCGGCAGGGACAAGTGGTAGTACATAGCAAGTATGGGGGTTACTGGAAACAAGGCTCGGTCTACGGTCGACTCAGGAGGTTTATAAGTTCCCTGCATGACATGTAACAAATATATTTCAATCAATAAAATCACCACTCAATATACCTTACCATGCCATACCGGACATAACCGTCCCGACGGGGACCGGCGACAAGCTGACGCCTACCCAAGGCCGAGGCTTTTCCGGCATGCATGCAAGGCACACGAGGATGATTACCATCGCAATAATATTCAATTCCAACAGCAAGGAAATCACTAATATGCTTCCATGCAAATGATCAAGTCACATGAAATAACAAAACCTCTGAAATAAGGTGGTGTTATAAACGTGTCAAATATCACACAAAAACATTATACCAGGGTTCAGAATGCTTGCCTTTAAATTGTGGAGGGGTGAGGTGCTCTCCAAAACTTTTGAAAGTTTCTTCTCTCTCTCCAAAATCCTATTTTAAAAATATATTTGAATTAACACACATTTCGAAAACAATACAAAAATTTGTTTGGAAAATTTTGAAATAAATCTTAAAATAAACTAGACCAAATTTGAGGAAGGTAGGAAAAAGAATCAATTCATTTGGAGTTGTATTTAAAAAGTTATAGCCAGTCAAAGATTTGGTCAAAATCTGTTTTGAAAAAAAACAGAAAAGGAAAACGGTTCAAACGAGATTACGCTTTCGGTGCAGAGAAAACGCATTTGCCCCCTTTACGCCTCCACTTAACCACGTGGACCGGCGCTGGGTCTCTGATGGTGGGCCCGCCTGGCCCACTGGTCAGGTTTGACTAGTCGCCCGCATCGTCTCCCTCCTCTGCCCGAGTGGAGCGGGGCTCCGGCGATCATCGCTAGCGAACGGTGGCTCCATTCGGAAAGCTGAGGCCACCAGCGGACTCAGGGGGCCGAGGTGGTCACTCCGGTAGTCGTAGGGTCGTCGGAAGTGGAGGAAATCACCGGCGGCGAGCTCCGCGGCGGAGGGAAGCTTCGGGAGCAAGGTGGATTTGGGGCTACGGTGGTTCCCGATCAAGATTGAGTAGGGGGATGGGTTCACGGGAGGATGAGGAAGTTTTCGGCGAAGAGAATGGAGAGGGGGAGGCCCTGGTGGTGCCGGAATGGCCGGGGCGGTGGCGGCGGCTGCGGTTGCCGGAGATGAGGAAGGAGGCCTCCCTGGGTCGACTGGCTGCCAATGGGGGTCCTCGAGAGGTGGCTTGGGACTGCCTGCGTGCGGAGATGAGCTCGGGGCTCCTTAAATAGGCGAGTCGAGTCGGTTCAGCGGCGGCCGCGGATGAGCTCGTCGGCGACCGTCTTTCTGTAGCTGCAGGGCATCGTGGCGGCGACGAGCGCTAGCGGACATGGCTGCGGATAAGCTCGCGCAGCTCCAAGGGCCAGGTGGCGAGCGGGAGGGGCTTGGGCGGTGCTGCCCGTGGCTGGAGCCGCTGCGGACGCCGGTGTGCCGCCAAAATGCCCTGGCGGCGGCGCTGTAGCGTGCCAGGGTGGCTTGGCGTGTTGCTGCGCGGCGGGGAGTGCGTGTCGAGGTGCTGCCGAGTGGGCCAAAGCCAGGGGGCCAGCGTGTCGGCTCGGGCGCGGCATCGTGCAATACGCGCGCTCTGGGCGCGTCCAGTGCACGCACGGGAGATGTTTGACACAATGCTGCGGCATGCTACAGGTTGCAGGTGAGGTTGGGGTTTACCAGATCGAGGTTAGGAGCAACTGGGAGTCTAGTGGACAGGTTAGTTTGATCCAAGGTGCAAGCTCACAGTGCAATGCCAAAATTCATGTCAAAACTGGTCATGCCTACAGGGTGCTCGATAGAATGCCACATGCACCTAGGCAACTCTTGGGGTGGCCAAAACTTCCAGATTGGGGTCTCTTTAGATGGACAAGAGGGTGGTGAGGTTAGTTGGTCAAATGCAGCAACTTGTTAGTGCAAGTTTTACAAAACTACAATTCTGGACAGGAAATAAATGGCATTATTTCATGAACCAAAAGTGATCCAAAAAGGTGCATGCTCCTAGACTTAAGGGTTTAACATGGAGGACTACAAGTAGGAGAAAGAATCAAGGGTTAAAGAGCAAACAAAAATATGGTTGCTGCACAAACCATCAAGTTGGTCCAGAATGAAAATGAGGTTGATTCACTCAAATTTTTCAAAGAACAGCACTAGGTTTTTACAAAATGTTGAATCATATGTTACTACTAACATCCAAAAATTTTGGTGGAGGCTAGAAGAAAATATTTAAATGAGTTGTAGTGCAAAATTACCCACTGGACCAGAGAAGAAAAAATGGGTGTAGAGCTCAAACTATTTCAGAAAATAAAGATGTTTTTACACAAAGGTGATTTAAAAACATCACATGACTTCTCCAAATTTTTGTGGAAATTTTAAGTGAATTTATCAAATGGTTGTAGTTCAAATATGGCCATTTAACCTTGAAAATCCATTTTCAAGAAAGTAAAGATCAAGCAACTTAATTATTTAATTAGTTATATTAAATAAGGAAAAGTTTCTCTTGAGAGATTAAATAAGTCCAATAACATATTTGAAAAGTTTTCTCTTTGGGAAAAACTCATCACAACAGGCAAGAAAAGGATTAAACAAAATCAAAAAGGAGCTCAGAAATTCAAAGTTTTAATTCCTGGCAAAATTTTAATTCATTAAAATAAGGACAAAATTTTGGGGTGTCACAACGAACCAGTAAACCCTCGCACTCCCCTGCGCGTGGGAAACAACTAATGAGTTTTCCCTCGCTACATGCCGTTCCCTTCCTAGGCCTCGCCGTCGTCCACCGCCCTGGTGCTCTCGGCGCGGCGTGGTCAACATGGTCAACGAACGACATGCATCGGAAGTGGACTATACGTGGAGAGGCTGACAGCTGGGTCCATGGCCGCACACAAGGAAATGCCTCCTTATTACGCGCAAAATAATGATTCCTCCACCTGACAAGCGGGACCCACCGGAAGGGCCTCTTTATTTCGTGAAAAAATGTTCCCCCGCTGAGAGGTCGGACCCATCTTCTATATCTTCGCATGGAAGGAAGTTCCACATTATTACGCACAAAAAAATGAATACCCCCTGCTAGCTGGGACCCACCATAGTGGGAGGCTGACTTGTGGGCCTACTAAGATGACGGGGACGGAGGGCTTTGTCAACTTAGTCAATATGAATGATTCTAGCTCCAGTGACCGTACAATGTCCATCCAACGGCCGTAGAGCTTCTTCAACCTCTGGTCTTCTTGCTCCAGCCGCCCAAACAAGCGTCGGCCGTGCCACCTGCTCCTGCCTCCCGTGTTTGGCTGTACTGCCACTACTGGCCATGCCATCCCTCTACACTCACCTACACCTCCTGTTATTCTCCGGTGACGGCAGCCTCACACCACAGCTGAAGCAATCAGCCCACGTACTCCCCTCTGCGTGGGCATCCACTGCCGCTTCTTCCTCGGCTCCGCGTGGTCCCCTTCCTAGGCCTCGCCATCGTCCACCGCCCTAGTGCTCTCGACGCAGCGTGGTTAGTGAACGACTTCCGTCGAAAGAGTACTGTACATGGAGAGGCTGATAGCTGGGTCCACAGCCACAGTAAGGAAGTGCCTCCTTATTACGCGCAAAAAATTATTCCTCCACCTGATAGCAGAGACCCACCGGACAGGCCACCATATTTCGTGAAAAAAACATTTCCCCCCTGACTGCTGGGACCCACCAGCTACATCTTCGCACGCAAGGAAGCGTGACAGTCAGGACCCACCTAGTCGAATCTTACATAGCTTTGTCATTCTTTTCGCGAACATGTATGTACATACTGGTCGATGTAGAGGCGCGCACGTGTCGTAGTAGAGGCGCGCACAAGGCATAGTAGAGGCGCGCACGTAGCATGTACACGTACGTATAGCGGCCAGGGTGCAAGAAGGAAAATACGGCCACATACGTACATACAGGCGGGGTCTCAAACGCCTATTCGCGCATACGTATGGCCAGGGCTCATGTACATGGCTAGGTTGGAACGGAGAAGCTGCGCCGTCATCGTGTTCATGGGGAGGCAACGAAATGTGTCTTGTTCATCGGGAGACAACGGAACGCGTGCTGTTCATCGGGAGCCAACCGGCTTGCACGGAATGGCCGATGGAAATGAGGCCTGGCATACCGCAGAACGGCCTTGTGTTCGACCAGCCATAGTGGAAATGGGATCTTGTTCATCGGGAGCGGTCTGGCATACCGCAAAACGGAGGAAACGGACCTCCTACGGTCAAAACGGGGTCCTGTTGATCGGGAGGGGTGTGGCGTACCGCAAAACGGAGGAAACGGACTTGTGTTGGAGCGCTATGGTCGAAACGGGGGCCTGTTCAATGGGAGGGGTGTGGCGTACCGCTAAATGGGACTCCATGGGATACTGTTCATCTCCACCATCGACCTCCTCCAGCCTCCACGGGCTCCTGTTCATCCACCGTCGACCTCCTCCAGCCTCCACTTGTGACTGTTCATCCACGGGGCTCCTGTTCATCCATCCTCCATCGCACGCTCCTCCATTGACTATTGTTCAACCAGCTCTGTCCACGGGGTCCTGTTCAACCACCCCTCCACGGGCTACTGTTCATCCAGCCCTCCACCGGCTACTGTTCAACCAGCCCTCCACGGGGTCGTCCTGTTCATCCAGCCCTCCGCGGGGTCCTGTTCATCCACCCCTTCACCGGCTCGATCGATCGGGGTCCTGTTCATCCAGCGGCAACACCATGGGGGACTGTTCATCCAACCCCCCACTGGGAACTATTCATCCAAACCCCCCAACAAAACTCACTATTCATTCAAAGGCAGTAGCAAAGGAATCACTCGGGTTCAGTTAATAGCAAGGGATCGATCGATCGCTCGGTATCAGTAACACGTAGCCTGCAGTGCAATCGCTCGGGTTCAGATAGAGCCCAACACCTAGCTCGGGTTCAGTTAGAGCCCAACGCCTCGCACACACACATGTACTTACGAGAGAAACACGCATAGCTCGGCCATCGACCACCCACCGTAATCAGGAACTCCCCGATATTTTCCTTGCCCTCGCTTCTACCACGGTTTTTCCGTCATGGATGGCCCAAAGAATGTCATGAAGCTGCATCTCTGGCTTGCCCAGGACGAAAAGCCCATTTTCTGTCATGATTTTTTGTCATAGAAGTAGGAGCCCACCACATCTATGATGATACCGGGTTTTGTCACAATGATCGTCATAGAAGTGTCATAAGTATGAAATAAATAATTTCGTTCAGCCCAAAATGTCACAGATGTGTCTTTTTTTTGTAGTGAAAGCATTAACACATAGTGAATACATGAACTCCTCAAACTACGGTCATCACCGAGAGTGGTCCCGACTATTGTCACTCCGGGGTTGCCCGATCATAACACATAGTAGGTGACTATAACTTGCAAGATCGGATCTCAAACATGGATATAATGATGATAACATAAACGGTTCACATCTGAGTTCATGGCACCCGGGCCGAAAGTGACAAGCATTAAGCATGGCAAAGTCATAGCAACATCAATAGTAGAACATAGTGGATACTAGGGATCAAGCCCTAACAAAACTAACTCGATTATATGATGAATCTCATCCAACTCCTCACCGACTAGCGAGCCTACGAAGGAATTACTCACTCCCGGTGGGGGGCATCATGGAATTAGCGACGGAGAAGGGTTGGTGATGACGAAGGACGAAGATCCCCCTCTCCGGAGCCCCAAACGGACTCCACATCTGGTCTCCCAATGAAGAATTGGAGGTGACGGCGGCTCCGTCTTGTGGATCGTGATAATTCTTTCTCCCTTATTTTTTTTCTGGAAAATTAGGATTTTATAGCGTCGGTTTCAGGGTCTGCGGGGCCACCAGGTGGGGACAACCCACCTGGGCGCGCCAGGAGGGGGGCGCGCCCTGGTGGGTTGAGCCCACCCAGGTGCCCCCTCCGGTGGGTCTTGGCACCAGAAGTTCTTGTTTATCATATAAAAATCCTCACAAAGTTTCGTTCCATTCCGAGAACTTTTATTTCTGCAGAAAACAACACCATGGTAGTTCTGCTGAAAACAACGTTAGTGCGGGGTTTGTTTCATTCAAATCATGCAAATTAGAGTCTAAAACAAGAGGAAAAGCGTTAGGAAAAGTAGATACGTTGGAGACGTATCAACTCACCCAAGCTTAAACATTTGCTTGTCCTCAAGCAATTCAATTGATAAACTGAAAGTGAAAAAGAAAAACTTTTACGAACTCTTTTTCTCTTGTTTGCATAAATAAGCTTAAACAACACCCAGGTTCTCAGCCAACATTATAACTAACCATGCCAACAATAACTCTTAGAGATTATATTAACTCATATCAATGACATAATAAGCTAGCGAGCAATAATAAGATTTCTCAAATGGCAACACATTATCAAAACAACCATGATATAATATGACAATAGTGGTATCTCGCTAGCCCTTTCTGAGACCGCAAAACATAAATGCAGAGCACCTCCATAGTTCAAGCAACGACTAAACATTGTAATTCATGGTAGAAAAGATCCAGTCATGATGCACCCAACATTAGCTACACATAATGCATAAGTCTTGACAGCAGTCCTCTCAGGTTCTAGCGCTTGTTTTAGAAGGTGATGACTCAACATAAAAGTAAATAGATAGTCACTTCATAGAGGGAAGCAGTGATTTGTTGAGGTGCTAGAGCTCAAGTTTTAAAACAGAGGTAAATGATATTTTGAGACATGCACCCTTGTCATTTACTTCATGACCATCAGTTATCAATATCTTCCATGCTAAGCATGCTAGTGGCAGTTCCCAAGCAATAAAAGTAAAGGTTTTGACTCCATTGGGAGTTTTTGTTTGATTATTTGTAAGCGTTTTTGTTTGTAGTTTGGGACACCGCACTTTTCTCATGCGATGGCGAGTGAATAAACACTCGACCTGAGAATAACCCGCTTAGCATGGAAGATACCGACCACCTCCCACTATAAGAAATCTGTTAATCCATGACGGGTTTTTTTGACAATCCTATATCCGTCACCGATTATGACAATTTACACTCATCTGTCACCCATACCGTCACCGACTAGTAAGCCGCGTGTGGGCCGAAAAACAGCAGGCCCTTGATGACGGACGTCGGGCTACCGTCACGGAAACTGTCACGAATCAAACAAGTGGGCTTAGTCGGGCGTACCATTTTTTTCCATATACACCATCCAGACCGTCATGGATTGTGCTCATGCTGATGTGGCGTAGATGCCCCTTCTTTGGCCCACATGTCGGTTGGACCATACGTGTTTTTCCAAAAAAACAGTGAGGATGAGTGGGTGCCATTGTATGACCCACATGACAGTAAAAAAACAAGTTATCGATTTAGTGCGTCACCGTCCAGATCGAGGGCCGTCGCCGCGGCGCCGCCAGTGCCACCGACGGCTGCCCGGGCGAGGTTGGTCCGACGGGCTGGTCTGTCTCGGCGTCATCTTCAGGATCCCGTAGGCTTCATGCCTCACCGCCGCCCGCCCTTGTTGCACCGACGAGCCAGCCTCCGCCAGGCATTGCCGCGCCACGATCTAGCCGCCGCCCGCCATTGCCGCACTAACAAGCAGCCGCCGCCCACTATTGCTGCACCGGACACTCCCCCGTTCTTCCCCACATCAACGTCAACCAAGAGCGAGCGGTATGTGTTCTACAAAAATCATCTCTCTCCTACTGAATTTGTTGATTAAATATTGTGATTTGCAAGTGGAGGTGAAGCAAGTATGCATATACAGAGGTAATTTAAGATGGATTTCCCATCCTTAATATTGCTATTCCAGTATAGTTGTATGGATTGAGGTGAATTTTTTTGGATAGGGGATCTAGGATAACAGTTCTTGGCCAAATGATTTAACTGTACGCATAGATTAAAAGTTGGGGTTGTGTTGTGTTTTAATATCCGGATCTTGTATACCATGTGATCCGAAATCCCAGTTACCTTGCGTAATCTACAAGTGATTTATGCATGCTTAAGCTTGGTGTTTTGTTGGCAGAATTTGCGGAGAATCTGATCCTGCCATAAGTACAGGACATGCTGCTTCTATTGGTACAAAATGCCCAAAATCTGATCCTGCCTTAAATCCTTAATACTTGTGACTACCTAGTTATTGTTATTTTGTTTGTTCTGTTGTGCAGAAGAGATTGGCTACAGGCAGAACCCTCTATTATAACATGTTGCTATTTAATTTACCTGGCCATTATAAGTCTTCACTTATGGTTGTATGTTATTTCCATCTTTGCTAGTAAACACGTTGCCTGTCTAGAGTGATAATTCTGATCCATATGCCCCTTGTAATATTGGGATTACTTGTAAGTTGTTCTAGTCATGTCTCATCAGTGATGATATATCTTTGATTCTTTTTCTGCAATGTAGATGGATAGACGTTGGATTCATCGTACATTGTTTTCCCGTGAGTACATCAAAGGTGTGAAAGAATTTATGAACTTCATTCAAGATAAATTCAGCGAGGATGAGAAAATACTCTACCCATGTAGAAATTGCCTTAACCATAAACACCAGCATCAGACCGTTGTGAACATACACATATTGACGTATGGCATGGAAAGTACATACACTCGCTGGATATATAATGGAGAAGACTTTGATGTTGATGTGACTGAAGAACCTGTTCATGTGCATGACACTGCCGATGGTAACAATGGTGCTGATCGATTTGAGGAGATGTTTGGAGACCTACACACAACATTAGAACAAGCTGAAAGTGAAACTAAAAATCCTTTTGAGCATGAGTCGTTTTTGAAGAACGTCCTAAAAGAGGCAAAGCAGCAACTTTATCATGGTTGTACCAAGTTTTCGAGGTTCTCCTTTGTGGTAAAGCTTCTTAATTTGAAGTCATACCATAGGATCACAAATAGTGCATTTACTAATATATTGAAGATATTGGCTGAAGCATTCCCTAAACCTAATACACTCCAAAAATCATACGAGGAAGCGAAGAACCTTCTAAAGGAATTAGGCCTTGGGTATGTTTCTATACATGTGTGCTTTAATAATTGCATTTTGTTTAGGAAGCAATATGCCAATCATGACAACTGCCCAGTTTGTGGCCTATCATGGTGGAAAGACCCTGCTAGAAACAAGATTCCACAAAAAGTGTTGTGGCATTTTCCATTGGTGCCTAGGCTAAGGAGGATGTTTCTTTCCAAAAAAGGAGCAGAAGAAGCACAATGGCACAAGCTAAAGAGGCAGCCCAGTGAGAAGGAATTGAGTCATCCGGTTGACGGTGATGCATGGAAAGATTTTGATAAACAATATCCAGATTTTGCAAAAGATGCCAGAAACATTAGACTTGGCATTGCCACTAATGGGTTCAATCCTTTTGGAAACTTCAACACAACCTATAGTATGTGGCCTGTGTTTGTTATACCATACAACCTTCCACCTTGGGCATGCATGGACCAGTGAAATTTCATGATGGCTTTGCTAATTCCAGGTCCTAAATCACCTGGAAAGCACTTTGATGTCTTTCTACAACCACTTGTAGAAGGCTTACTTGAGCTGTGGGAGGGTGTGCGTACATATGATGCTCTTAGTGAAAAAATGTTTGATCTTCATGCTGCAGTTCTATGGTGCATTCATGATTACCCAGCTCTGAGCACTCTTTCAGGGTGTACCACAAGAGGCTATTTTGCATGTATTCATTGTGACAAACACCCTATTTCTTACGTCCTAAGGAAAAAATTAGGTATATTCGTCACTGTCATTTCCTTCCAAAGGGACATCGTTTGGGGAGAAATAATGAATTTGTTGGTCTTCGTGAAAGCAATGATCGGCCAGGTAAATTCTCTAAGAAAGAGCTGCAAGCAGAATTGGAGAAGGTTAGACCTGGGAGGCAACAAGAGAGTAAGAAAAGGAAATGTTCTGACTTGGGAAGCAAGAAGGCTCATGTGCCAATTTGGAGCCGCAGGGTTTGTTTGTGGGATTTGGAATATTGGGGGAAATTGAAGCTGAGGCACAATCTTGATGTCATGCACATCGAGAAAAATATATGTGAAAACCTCATTGGGACAATTTTGAACTTAGAGGGGAAGAAAAAGGACACACTCAATGCTAGGATTGATCTCCAAGATTTGAATATTAAAGAGGAGTTGAAATTGAGGAAGGAAGGAAACTCATATGTGATGCCTCGGGCATGGTATACCTTGTCCAAAGAACAAGTGGTTGCATTTTGTCAATTTTTACGGGAGTTAAAGTTTCCGGATGGATTTGCTTCCAACATATCAAGATGTACAAGTGCTGATGGTACCAAGGTACAAGGCCTAAAAACACATGATTGTCACATTCTTCTGCAAAGAATCTTACCTGCTGGCATGACAGGATTTTTGGACAGTGATATATATCAAGCAATGGCTGAGTTAGGCAAGTTTTTCAGGGAACTATGCAGAAAAACTCTTAATAGGGATGTGTTGGCCGAAATGAAGAAAGAAATCCCTATAATTTTGTGCAAGCTTGAGAAAATTCCCCCCTGCTTTCTTTGATGTGATGGTGCACCTTGCAGTACATTTACCTGAAGAGGCATTGCTTCGAGGTCCTGTACAATATGGGTGGATGTACCCAGTTGAAAGAAGGCTATATACTTTAATGCGCTATGTGAGGAATAGGGCATGCCCAAAAGGTTCGATTGTTGAAGCATATGTTGCGGATGAGTGCCTGACCTTTTGCTCCAAGTGCATGGATGATGTTGAAACAATATTTAATCAGAACCCAAGAAATATAGGTTTTTCAAATGAAGAAGCCTATGCTATTGATGTTTTTGGACATGGATTTAATTTTACTTCAGGATATGATTATGAATATGAACATGCGGAAAAAGAATTTGATCAGATGGTGTTGTATGTGTTGAACAATTGTGATCAAGCTAAGAAATATATCGAGTATGTTGTCACTTCTGAACTTGTTTATGTTGTTTGTGTTGTACTTATGTGATCTCTTGATTAATATGTTTTACTTTACAGAATATTCAGAAATGAGTTAAAGAGAAAAGGGGCGCCGGACAGTGATAAGGAGCTTCAAAATAAATTCCAACATGGTTCAAGAACTATGTTAGTTTTCATTCGCATCTAGTTTTTGGTTGTCACATTTCACCACAAATTCGAATGTATGTGTTTGCTTGTGTTGTTGCTGATGATAAGGATGCAGGATGAGGTTGGTGAAGAGGTAGATGAAGATCACTTTGCCTTGGCATGTGGTCCTGATCGGAGAGTCCGGAAATTCTCATCATGCATAGTGAACGGGATTATATTTAGCACTGTTGATCGTGATAGCAACAAGAGAACGCAAAACAGTGGAGTCCTGACCGAAGGTGAACATGACCGTAAGCTCATACATTTTTATGGAACGTTGAAAGAGATCATTCAGTTAGACTACAACTTGGATGACAGGTCAGTTGTTTTGTTTAAATGTGACTGGTTTAAACTTGATGGAAAGAAGATCGAGCTTAAAAGTGATGGTTTTTTCGAAAGCATAAATGTTGGAAGTATGTGGTACAAGGACGATTCTTTGATTCTGGCTACGCAGGCTAGAAAGGTCTTTTATTTGCCAGACACGAAGTATGGGAAGAATTGGCAAGTTGTGCAAACATTTGAACATAGGCATCTCTTCAATATTAGTGAAACTGAGGGTGTACCTTTTACCGGTCCTGCATATCAAGAGGATGAGTGTTGTGATGAGGAGGGTAGGAGAATATCTGTTTCTGACCTTACATCCGAGAAGCCTTTGCATAGAGATGATGAGCAAGGCATTGTTTTTGAAGCTAAAGTAGTTGCTCGTTTGATGAAAGAAAAAAGAACAGAAGTGTATGAAGGTGGCAATGAAGAGGAAGAAGATGATACGGGTCTGGAGTATTGCAGCGAAGACGAAGGAGGTGCCATGGATGTTGACAGCGATGATGAGTGTGTTCAGTACAGTACATGAGAGTGTGATGTGTTTTTCTTCTCACTGATACATAGTTTTGTTCAGTACAGTTCATGTAAACTTCTAATTTTGAAATATTCGACAGGCGTTGCTAATGAGGCTGAGAAGGAGATGCTAAAAAATGGTTGTGCTGCAAGCTTAAGTTTGTCTGGAGTTTTATTTTGTTTGCCTTGATACGACAATGACCGCTGATCCTTGTTGTGATCCATAACAGAGTTGTATCTGAAGTTTTATTTTGTTTGCCTTCATGGGCCAACCATTTTGTCTGTCAATGCGTTAATGAAGTCGCTGTAGTTGTAATCCATGTTGTATGCCTGACAATATATCATCTATGCACCGGCTGTTGTGAGGATAGCATATGTGTGCTATCATTGGCTATTCAGTTTCACAAATAATTCTTGAAATTCATAAGGCTAATGTATGTTCATAATATGGCCTAAAATCAAGTTCCTTATATCTAGTTCAGATGCGATCTTCCAAAACACAATTCTGGTCATTTTGGAGCTTTGTGAAGCGATCCCAGGCTAGCCAACAGTCTTGGCAGTGTAAATTGGAGAGCGTGTGGTGACCATTGCCCTGGCAGGCAAAAATGGCGCTCCGTGCGTTTCTGGCGGCGCCACAAGGAAAAGGGGAGGAGATCTCGCACGGTGCAACCTACTAGACGCGCGCCTGATCCATCGCGTGAGCCCTACGCGCTCCACCAGACAGTGCGTCTGATCCAGCGCGCGATTTTTTCCTCTATATGCTAGCCTCAGCTTCCGCTCAATAAGACGAAGTCCCACCAAATATGACACAACGACTAAGATGGCCCATTGGGAAGAGCACCCCGCTTCAGCGTTGGTGACCCAGGTTGGACTTCGCTTTCTCCCCTTTTTCCCTACGGCGCAAATTTTTCTTTTATATGCTACCAACGACTTCCCCTCAATAAAATAGATTCTCAGAACATAAAAAACAAGGACAGAGATGGTCCAGTGGATAAAACATCAAGCTCCAGCATTGGTGACCCAGGTTCGATTCCACCTTCTCCCCTTTTTTTTCTTTTTTGGCGGCAAATTTAAAGTTTTTAAAAATATTCATATCTTTTAAACCGCAACTCGCTCAACGTCCTCTTTCTATTTGAAATTGCACCCTCGTCAGATTTTCTTTTAAAATATTCATATCTTTTAAATCGCAACTCGCTCAAATTCCTTTCTTTGTTTGAAATTACACCCAAATATTCATATGATCGGGTCGCCGTCGATGACCGGGTCGACTCCAGTTGCGGCTCCGTCGAAAATTTTAAAGACCGTGCGCTCCATTCTCGAGCTCTCCGTCCATCCATCGCGGAGCCCACGCCACCCAACAATGGACATGTATCAACGACGTCGTACACCATCCATGTGATCACTAACGTCGCCTTCGATGATCGGGTCACCGTCGATGACCGGGTCGACTCCGGTCGCGGCTCTGTCGAAAGCTTTCAAGATCGCGTGCTCCATTCTCGAGCTCTCTATCCATCCACCCCGTAGCCCATGCCACCCAACAATCGACATGTATCAAGAATGTCCTACACCATCCATGTGATCAGTAAAATACAAGGACTGAGACGGTCTAGTGGATAGAGCATCAAGCTCCAGCATTGGTGACCCAGGTTCGACTCCACCTTCTCCGCTTTTTATTTTTTGGCAGCAAATTTAAAGTTTTTAATAATATTCATATCTTTTAAACCGCAACTCGCTCAAATTCCTCTTTTTGTTTGAAATTGAACCCCCATCATATTTTCTTTTAAAATATTCATATCTTTTAAATCGCAACTCGCTTAAATTGCTTTCTCTGTTTGAAATTACACCCAGATATTCATATGATTGGGTCGCCGTCGATGACTGGGTCGACTCTGGTCGCGGCTCTGTTGAAAATTTTCAAGACCGTGCGCTCCATTCTCGAGCTCTCCATCCATCCATCCCGAAGCCCATGCCACCCAACAATGGACATGTATCAACGACATCCTACACCATCCATGTGATCACTAACGTCGCCTCCGATGATCGGGTCATCGTCGATGACCGGGTCGACTCCGGTCGCCGCTCTATCGGAAGCTTTCAAGATCGCGTGCTCCATTCTTGAGCTCTCTGTCCATCCACCCCAGAGCCTATGCCACCCAACAATCGACATGTATCAACAATGTCCTACACCATCCATGTGATCACTAAAATACAAGGACTGAGATGGTCCAGTGGATAGAGCATCAAGCTCCAGCATTGGTGACCCAGGTTCGACTCCACCTTCTCCCATTTTTCTTTTTTGGCGGCAAATTTAAAGTATTTAAAAATATTCATATATTTTAAACCGCAACTCGCGCAAATTCCTCTTTCTGTTTGAAATTGCACCCCTGTCATATTTTATTTTAAAATATTCATATCTTTTAAATCGCAACTCGCTCAAATTCCTTTCTCTGTTTGAAATTACACCCAAATATTCATATGATCGGGTCGCCGTCGATGACCGGATCGACTCCGGTTGCGGCTGCGTCGAAAATTTTCAAGACCGTGCGCTCCATTCTCGAGCTCTCCATCCATCCATCTCGGAGCCCATGCCACCCAACAATGGACATGTATCAACGACGTCCTACACCATCCATATGATCACTAACATCGCCTCCGATGATCGGGTCACCGTCGATGACCGGGTTGAGTCCGGTCGCGGCTCTATCGGAAGCTTTCAAGATCGCGCGCTCCATTCTCGAGCTCTCTGTCCATCCACCCTGGAGCCCATGCCACCCAACAATCGACATGTATCAACAATGTCCTATGCCATCCATGTGACCACTAATGTCACCTCCGATGATCAGGTCGCCGTCGATGACCGGGTTGACTCCGGTCGCGGCTCTGTCGGAAGCTTTCAAGATCGTGCACTCCATTCTCGAGCTCTCTGTCCATCCACCCCGGAGGCCATGCCACCCAACAATTGACACGTATCAAAGACGTCCTACACTATCCATGTGATCACTAATGTCGCCTCCGATGATCGGGTCGCCGTCGATGACCAGGTCGACTCTGGTCGCGGTTCTGTCGGAAGCTTTCAAGATCGTGCGCTCCATTCTCGAGCTCTCAGTCCATCCACCCCGGAGCCCATGCTGCCCAACAATTGACACGTATCAACGACGTTCTACACCATCCATGTGATCACTAACGTCGCCTCCGATGATCGGGTCGCCGTAGATGACCGGGTCGACTCCGATCACGGCTCTATCGAAAGCTTTCAAGATCATGCGCTCCATTGCTAGACCGAGATGGCAAAGAAGTTTCCTAATCCTACAGAAGATGGTCAGGAATCGAGCTCTGCAACTGAGGCGGCAACCAAAGTTGTAGCTGAAGTGCTTGCTAAGCACACTAAGAAGCCGAGGTTTCTTCAGCATGTGGGGATCTAGCAAGTCCATGCGAGATCCAGTGCTATCAACCGTGAAGTAGAATTGGCAGCGCAGAAGATGAATGTTGAGCTTCAGGCGCGTGTTGACACCTTGATGAAGAAGTTGAAGGAATCTGAAGAAGAAAGGGCCAAGCAAGATGAGGAGTACAGGAAGCGAGACGAGGAGAACAGGAAGAAGCAAGCTGAGATGGATGCAAAACTAGACTTATTGCTAAGTCAGATGCCATCAAGATCAGCTGAATGGTAAGTTGTTTGTCCAAAAAGCTGCTGGAAGCTATATGAATGTGGGATATGCTGATGGAACCTAATTTGTTATGCAAACTGCATATTGTTCGATGCAAACTAGTTGCATGTTGGTGATTGATGGTTACTGGATCTCGAGATGTAAGCTGAATGCTATGCTGGATGTGTCATGGAGGACCAATACTTGTGTAATGTGACTTGTGCTTTGTAATACTGTGCCTCTTTTCTGTCTTAATATTTGTATACAAATTATTAATAACCGTCAGTGCAAAATTGTTTCGTGTAAAATCACAAATGGGCTTTGTTGGGCAAACCTAACATTGATGTGCTGGATGAAGTAGGCCTGGAAACATATTTTGGGTAAAAAACATAATTGGCCCATAAGATTAATGGGCTGATGTGCTTGTTGGACCACCGGAAATGGGTTAACATAAACAGTGAAAAAAAAATAGTTCGAACCAAAACAAATGGGCCAAAACTTACTGGGCCGAAGCCTATATGGGCCCAGGCGGCGCCACGTCAGACCCAGACTGGATTATTGATGCCACATCATCATGTAAATGTGTGACGAAAAAGACCGTCAAAGAGGCCCGGGCCTAGGGCGGGCCGGGCGGGCTTGGGGGCCGATCGGTGACGGTTAATGACTGTCATAATTTTGCCTAAATCCATGACAGACGGAAGGTCCGTCATGGTTGGTCGGGTGGACAAATTATGATGCAATATACATGACGGACAGGCCCACCGTCACCGACGGTCATCGATGACAGTTTCTGTGCTCTCGGTGACAGACAAGGGCTGTCACAGATTACCATATTTATTATAGTGTCCTGTTGTTCCATGAACGATCCAGTCACACAAAAGGGATATTTATTAGAAGTTTTTAGAGGTGGCACATACAAATTTACTTAGGACGGTAGGGTAATACCGCATATAGGTAGGTATGGTGGACTCATCTAGAATAACTTTGGGTTCAAGGTTTTTGATGTACAAGGAGAATTCCCACTTAGTACCGACGAAGGCTAGCAATTAGATTGAGAAGCGGCCACTAGGGAGCCATAACGGTCATGAACATGCATTATGCATAAGTAACATTGGACACTAGCTTGACTAGGATATGAACACCATGAACATAAATATCATAGAGGCTATGTTGGTTTTGATTCAACTACATGCATGAACATGTGTCAAGTCAAGCCACTCGAACATTCAGAGGAGGATACCATATCATCATACTACATCACAATCATTTTAATGCAATGTTGATATCCAAGATAAATCATTATCCACTCCCGTCTACCTATGCATGGCATCAGAAACTATAATCTCTAATTGTCATTGCAAACATGTTTAATAATAATGGGCTGAATCATGGATACTAGGTTAAACATAGTTACACAAACAGAACAAGTCGAGTTCATACCAGTTTCTCTCTGCCACGGCGAGTTCATCGAATATCGTCATTATTGCCTTTCACTTGCATGACCGAACGATATGAAAATAATAATAGTGCAAGAGTGCCGTGGACTAAGCTGGAATTTACAAACATTTTATTCAACAGGAGAAGACAAGGTAAAATGGGCTCCTTATTAGATCAACAGTTATTCACATGAGAGCCACTCAACATTTTCACCGTAGTCTTCTCCTCGGTACAACTCGAATAAAAAGAAAATAAATTCAGAGAAACATACTAAAATATTTTTGGAGTTTTTGGTTTTCTTGAACAAGCAAATAAAAGGGAAAGGCAAAAACGAGAAAAACTATTTACACAAGAAAGCTCCCAACAAGCAAAAGAAGAACAAGGAAATCTTTTGGGGTTTTCTTTTTAATATTACTACTAAGCATGCATAGTAACTATATTAACTACAACTAAATTTTTTGGTTTTTCTAAAGTTTTTCAAACACACAAGAAAAAACCAAGAAAAATAAATCTAAACATGGATGATACAATGAAAAAGTGTGAATACCGACAAATGGAATAAATGAACATGAATGTAACGTCGGTGAGAAACACGTACTCCCCCAAGTTTAGGCTTTTGGCCTAACTTGGTAAATAGTCAGTAGCCTGGATAGTAGTCGGGGTGTTGAGGAGTGGGCGTCCACTCATCCCACTACTGAGGCCCCTCCCCTGCAGTAGCCTGATTGTCGGTAGGCGATGATATCCATAGGCATAATCCTATATCCGCCCCTGGCAACAAAATTGAACAAAGCAGGAGCATTCAATGGAATAATATCATGAGTTTCAATGCTAAAAACCGTGTTATAAGGGATAGGAATGGCAGGGTAATCTTTTGCGATAAAATGCTGGTGTTCCATGGCTGCGCTGTCTAGGTAAACCTTAGTCACAGGGTAATCATGATGGCGTATCTCAACATTAAAGTGAGCTGCCAAACGAGTAGCAAAAATCCCACCATGTATTTACCCTTGGACTTATTAATGTGGAGGCGATGAGCCACAATATCTCCCAAGCTATAAGTGTTGTCGCCCTCTAGTGCACGACGTAAAACAGCAAGGTCTGGTGAACTGAGTGCACCCACCTTCTCTATAGCAAGCAAGCATTTTGTCATAAAAAGAGCAAATTAATGAACAGCAGGAAAATGCAAGCCAATGGTAGTGATAGCTGACACCCCTCTCTCATCTCCCACTGTCAAGGTGCGATAAAAGGCCTCAAACACTGATGGCCTAGGCTCGGCGAAACTCCTGTCAGAAGGGATCATGCATATGTTATAAAACTCAGTAAGTGGTATCTGATGGTTTTCAGCATATAAATCAAACTGCACTTCAAGAGGATTATTCCTAGAAAGGAAAGTAAAACTTTGAACAAAGATGTTTGTGAGGATTTGGTACTATTCACATTCAGCTGCGATGAAGTCGGTGAGGCCGGCATTAGCAGCATATTGTGTGAAGTCCTGAAGGATTCCAGCCTCTTCCATGAACTGGGTGTGCGGCCATTCGCACGGCCGTACCTCCGCCAACCTCTGAGGATGGAGATCACTGTCAGAAGACTCCCCAATAACACCCTTGGTGTTCTTCTTAGTGGCAAACTTCCTAAAGATATTCATCCTTTTCCTGTGAACAAAAATTCTGAAATTTTTAGTCCACAATTTTTTCTCAACAAAACTTCACAAAATCGGTAGCAACTACTCATAGGGATACATAGAGGCCATAGCAAGCATTCAAACTACTTAGAACTCTAAGAATTCAACATGCAAGCTCATCTATAGCAGCACCAAGAGTAGCTAATTATTCAAAATATAAACCACTAAAACAAAAACTAATTGGACAAATGGTGGAGTCACATACCAAGCAACAATCCCCCGAAATAGTTTTGGAAATGGAGCTTCGAGCAAGGAGATCGAAATCCGCTGGTTTGAGAGCAATAACGCGGGAGAGAGAGCTATGGGGAATTTTTCTGGAGGTAAGTGATGATGTGGTGTGAAGAGATAAGTGAGGGGGCCACGTGGGGACCACAACCCACCAGGGCGCGCCTGTGGGTCCTGGCACGCCCAGGAGGGGTTGTGCCCACCTGGTGCACCTCCCTCTGATATTATTTGCACCAGAAATTCAGAAGTATTCACAAAAAATTTGTATTAAATTTTTAAGGCATTTTGAACTTTTATTTTTGGGTCATTTATTTATTGCAAGGAAATTCAGAAAACAGAAAACATGGCACTTTATTTTATTTAACTAATAAAAACAGAAAACTAAAAGTAGGGAGAGAAGGTAGTGCTTACTAAATTCATCAACTTCATACCGCTAAAAAATGATCATTAATAAGGTTGATCAGGTCTTATTAACAACCACTTTTGATTAGAATGAAACCGAAGAACTTTTGTAAATCACTAAGTTAGCTCAATGGGGATATGAATGTCCCCAACAATAAGCATTTCATATTTCTTTTTGACAGTAGGTAGAGGTATTTGAAAACTTCCAAAAGTGATTATCAGAGATTATTCAATAACAATAATACCATTCACTTGGAATTGTTTCTTCAGAAAGTGCACCGTATCCTCATTACCATTTATATGAAAGGTGACCTTGCTTTTATTGCAATTAATAACAGCCCCTACAGTATTCAATAAGGCTCTACCAAGGATACTCAACATGTTGTCTATCGGTGTTCTGGGAACGGGGATCCCCAGACTTGACTGCTTGCAGCCTGCGGCGTGGTTCAAGTGGTGGCCCAGTACGGCCTGTCTTCATCAGCACAAGACTCAAGACCCTTGCAAGGGGCCAAGCCTCGCGGGGCGGACGATGCAAGGCTTCCTCAGGGATGGCCTCGCCAGGCAGGCTCGCGAGGAAGCGGTGAAAGTGCAACTATCCCTAGGTGGTTTTGGTAATTCCTAACAACATATAGCTCATTGAGCTAACATCATTCCTAGATGAATATTTCAGGAAAAGCTCAATGAGAGGCATGGCATGGATTAGAAAAGTGGATCCCTCAAAATGCTAAGGATAAAAGGATTGGCTCAAGCTCAAAAGCTCAAGACTCTACATTTTATATTTTACTGATCCAAGATCACATTGAGTCTATAGGAAAAGCCAATACTATGAAGGAGGGATGAGGTGTTGCTTAATGAGTTTCTTGCTCCACAGTGCTTACTTATATGCTCCAAAACCCTCAACTACTTTCTCACATCCACATATGACCTAAACCAAAAGTCAAACTTGGCCCTACCGATTCTTTCTACCTAGCGTCACCGAGTTCAGATGTCATAGGCACTGCCACAAACCCTAAGCAAATCGGTCTCATCGATAGGGATCTCGGTCTCACCGAGATGGGATTGTAATCTCTCTGTTTCCCTTCGTAACGTTTCGGTACCACCGAGATGAGCGATCGGTCCCACCGAGATTGCAATGTAAACTCCCTATTTCCTTTTCGTAACATTTCGGTCCCACCGAAATGAGCGAATTGGTCCCACCGAGTTTACCTGATCAACTCTCTGGTTAGTTTATTACCAAAATCGGTCTCACCGAGTTTGTGCAATCGGTCTCACCGAGATTACGTTAAGCCCTAAACCCTAACCATATCGGTCCTACCGAGTTGCATGTCGGTCCCACCGAAAATCCTAATGGTCACTAGATTAGCTGAATCGGTCCGACCGAGTTTATCATTTCGGTCCCACCGAGTTTGGCAAGTTTTGTGTAACGGTTAGATTTTTTGTGGAGGCTATATATACCCCTCCACCTCCTCTTCATTCATGGAGAGAGCCATCAGAACAAACCTACACTTCCAACTTGCTGTTTCTGAGAGAGAACTACCTACTCATGTGTTGAGGCCAACATATTCCATTCCTACCATATGAATCTTGATCTCTAGCCTTCTCCAAGTTGCTTTCCACTCAACTCTTCTTTCCACCAAATCCAAATCCTGTGAGAGAGAGTTGAGTGTTGGGGAGACTATCATTTGAAGCACAAGAGCAAGGAGTTCATCATCAACACACCATTTGTTACTTCTTGAAGAGTGGTGTCTCCTAGATTGGCTAGGTGTCACTTGGGAGCCTCGGACAAGATTGTGGAGTTGAACCAAGGAGTTTGTAAGGGTAAGGAAATTGCCTACTTCCTGAAGATCTACCGCTTGTGAGGCAAGTCCTTCGTGGGCGAAGGCCATGGTGGGATAGACAAGGTTGCTTCTTCGTGGACCCTTCGTGGGTGGAGCCCTCCGTGGACTCGCGCAACCGTTACCCTTCGTGGGTTGAAGTCTCCATCAACGTGGATGTACGATAGCACCACCTATCGGAACCACGACAAAAACATTCGTGTCTCCAATTGCGTTTGAATCCTCCAAACCCTTCCCTTTACATTCTTGCAAGTTGCATGCTTTACTTTCCGCTGCTCATATACTCTTTGCATGCTGGCTTGAATTGTGTTAAGATTTCTTGACTTGTGCTAAGATAGCTAAAATCTGCCAAAGACTAAAATTGGGAAAAGGATAAGTTTTTATTTGGTCAAGTAGTCTAATCACCCCCCTCTAGACATAATTTTGATCCTACAAGTG
This sequence comes from Triticum monococcum, assembly GCA_034509565.1. Classification (NCBI taxonomy): domain Eukaryota; kingdom Viridiplantae; phylum Streptophyta; class Magnoliopsida; order Poales; family Poaceae; genus Triticum; species Triticum monococcum. Next base: position 616,958,884 of record CM067847.1, on the reverse strand, counting down.
GTATCAGAGCTTTGGTCTCCATTTTCTTTGATTTTCATAGCTTTTGGTGGTCATAGCCTTGGTTTCACAACCTAGGAGAGTATGGCGTTTAGCGAGGGAAATTATCACCGTAGAGGTCCTTACTTTGATGGTACTAATTTTGCTAGTTGGAAGCATAAGATGAAAATGCATATTCTTGGACATAACCCCGCCGTTTGGGCTATTGTGTGTATTGGCTTGAAAGGTGAATTCTTTGATGGGAGAGAACCGAACCGTGGAGCTAGCATGGAAGAGTTGAAGATGCTGCAATACAATGCTCAAGCTTGTGATATCATCTTCAACGGATTGTGCCCCGAAGAATTCAACAAAATCAGTTGTCTTGAGAATGCAAAGGAAATTTGGGATGCTTTGATTGATATGCATGAGGGTACCGACTCCGTCAAGGAATCCAAGTTGGATGTGCTCCAAAGTCAACTTGACAAGTTCAAAATGAAGGATGGTGAAGGTGTCGCTGAAATGTACTCTAGGCTTGCTCTTATCACAAATGAGATTGCCGGCTCGGAAAGTGAAGAGATGAGCGACAAATTCATCATCAAGAAGATCCTAAGAGGTTTGGACGGAAAATATGATACTGTGTTAACATTGATCCAAATGATTCCCAATTACAAAGATCTCAAGCCAACGAAAGTCATTGGAAGAATTGTTGCTCATGAGATGTCACTCAAGGATAAGGAGGAACTTCCCAACAAGTCAAGTGGTGCTTACAAAGCCTCATGTGAAGCCCCTACATCATCAAGTGAGAATCAAACCTTCAATGAAGAATTGAGCTTAATGGTGAAGAACTTCAACAAGTTCTACAAGAATAGAAGCAAAGAGAGAAGCTCCAAGTCAAGGTCCTACAATGACAAAAGATCTTCTAGTCGAGAGCGTAATTGCTACAATTGTGGGAGACCCAGACACTATTCCAACGAGTGTACGGCACCCCACAAAAGAAGATAAGAATCACCCAAGAGGAGAAGTAGAAGAGAAGAATCACCAACAAGAGAGAGAAGGAGTAGAGATGATCGTTATGAACGAAGAACATCCCGGAGAAGCAAGGATTCGGAAAGGAAGGACAAGTCATCAAGGAGATACACAAAACGAAGACATCAAGCTCATGTTGGTGAATGGGTATCTGGCTCTGACTCCGACTATCACTTCGAGAGAAGCTATCACTCCGACTCCGAATATACTCAAGATGAAGGTGTTGCCGGTCTAGCACTTGTGTCAACCAACTCCTATGACATATTTGATTCACCAAATGAAGGACTTGGAAGATGCTTCATGGCTAAAGGCCCAAAGGTAACACACCCCGAGTATGTTGATTTCAATAGTGATGAAGATGACTTGTTAGGTGATGATGATTTACTTGTTGACAACTCTAGTGATGAATACTATGATGAAACGTCAATTAATCATGCTAATCAAGATAAAACGAATGACAATGACAAGGATAAGATTGAGCTTCTAACTAAAGAACTAAACACTCTTAAGTTAGCTCATGAAACTATCTTAGAAGATCATCGAGAACTTTTAAGGACTCATGAGAAGTTACGCTTTGAAAAGCTCGACCTTGAGCAAGAGCATCAGTTCTTAAAGGCAATCAATGATGATCTCTGTAAGAAAAGTTCTTCTTACATTGCCAAACATTTACTCTTATCTACTTACATGCCTCAAGTCAAGTCCATTAATAAGAACAAGAAGATTCTTCCTCCAGTAGTAACAATAATCATTCTAAATCCAATGTTGTTGCTTCTAGTAGTTCTCTTGATTCCACTAATGATTCTCTTAGCCAAGTTACACTTGAGCAAGAAAATAGCTTATTGAAGGGAATTATAGAGAAAGGTGTTTACAAGAGCCTTGCCGGGAGTAAGCAATTTGAGGAAATTGTACGCAAGCAAGGAAGGCACCGGAAGAACCAAGGTGTTGGTTTTGAACGAAAGTTCAATGCCAACGGAGTTGAGTGGGAAGAAGATCAATACCCCAAGACGAAGTTTGTTCCTCAACAAGAGAAGTATGATCCTACTTCCTTCAAGGGGACGCAAGCTCAAGATGATTTTGCACCACAAGACCACAAGCAAAAAGGCAAGGATAAGCTTCGAGAGGAGATTGATGCATTTGAAGAAGCTCCAAAGGCCTTGGTCAAGTGGGTTCCCAAGACTACGTCAAGTTCTACTTCATCAAGTACAACTACAACTCCAAGGATTCCCACCAAGATGATGTGGATCCCTAAGAAGAAGAACTAGAGAGTTCTTGAGGGTGACTCCGCCAACATATTCCACTCATATCACTTTGGCAGTACCAAGTGCAATTAACTTCCACATCTTGCACTAGTTCAAGGAGTCACAAACCCTCTTGTTTCTAAGACAAGGGACAAAGGTAACCTAATGCTTTCATAGACATCATCCTGTGTGTGCATCACTCTATGTCTATTGATATCCTTGTTTGTTCCTTGTGGGACTAATCTGTGTAGGTATTGAAAGTGCAACACACTCCAAAGGATTGCTCCAAATGATCTACATCAACATTGAGCATCCACATCTTCAACAACTACATGAAGTCATCATCGACAAAACCCAAGGTTAGTTCATCCCTCTAAGGGGGGATCTCACATCTAGGGGGAGCTTAACTCGAAGAATTGAGTCAAAGCAACTCTAATGGTGTGAACACATCAATGCATTATGTAAAAGTGGTAACCCCACTTGAGCTTAAACGATGAGTATGACCTATGATCAAATGTTCTAATTTGACTCCTAAGTCAATATACTCATATATAGAAGACCTAGTCATCGCCAATTGTTTGATAGATGCTAGAAATGGTTGTGCATGCTTTGCCACATATTTCATTTGCCATTTTATTGTGTGAGCATGTTGGTTGCATATTTCACTCATTCGAGGACATCCACTTGTTGTTTTGATTGATTGGTTTCTTTTTTATTTTGCCAAGTGGATGGACAAGATTGCCTAAGAACCTTCTCTAGCTATCCATGCTTTTCTTGTCTCAAACTCTATTCATGCTACATCACAAAATTTGATCAAGTCAGATTCGAACCACTCTTTGTGAGGAGCACTTGGAGTCCCCGATTCGTCATAGACTTAAACTTCCAAAACTTCTTTGTGCATTTCGGTCTGACCGATTCTTCCATTTCAGTCATACCTAGATCACTAAGTCGATCTAGGTTTTCAATCTCGGTGCAACCAATTTGAAATTTTCGGTCACACCGAGTTGTTGTAACTGTCAATAGTTATGCATCTCGGTGCCACCGAGTTGTTCCACTCGGTCACACTGACAGGGTCGGGCTATATATACCCACGGGCAAAATTTGGAAACTTTCTCCGAACACTTCCGCCCGCGCGTAGCTCGCTCTGCCTCCAGGGTCTCCGGATCGTTCTCCTCGTCGCCAGCCGCCTCTAGTCGCGGTCTCCACCACCATCAATGGAAATCATCCCCGCCGTTGCCGCCGTAGCGAGTTCATCACCGAACTAGGGTATGGACTCGATCATTGTGCTATCCCCGTCCGATTCCTAGCACATTGTGTTCATCATGAATTTTGCCACAATTGAAACTATTCTATCCAGTCAAAACACTCCATAGATTAGAGGTGAATTGAAAATTTAGGGTTAGGTTTCTGCTGAAACCATCTCGGACCCACCGAGTTGTAGAACTCGGTTCCACCGATTCGGCTAAGGCCATTGCACAAGTGATTCTCGGTCTGACCGAGAATTGCAAATCGGTGTGACTGAGTTTAGGACTTTGTGAAACCCTAGCAGTCTCAGTGCCACCGAACTGTGACTCGGTCTGACCAAGTTCACTAGTTTAGGTTCCAAAAGCTGCTTCAGTATCACCGAGTTTGCAAATTGGTTGATCCGAAATTCTTTCCGTGGAAAACTAAAACTAAGATTTTGACTCATTCTTTTGCAAAAACCTCTGTATTTTGTGATGCTCATCCACTCCATCTCATCTATATCTACTCACCGGGTTTGCAGTTAGTGTTTGCAACATGTCTGATCAAAGTGACAGCCAGAACAGGGAAGAGGAGCAAATTCAGATGAGTGAGGGCACTAGTCCCTCTAGCACCTCTGATGATGGTAGCAGGAGCACCCCAAGCAACTTACCCAAAGCTGCCACCAGGAATAGAAAGAAGAAAACCTCAGAATCTGAGGATGAAGACTATGTGGCAGTTGAGGATGAGGCCACTTCCAAGAAGAAAGTGCTCAAAAAGGAGTATGGCACAGCTGCTGCCATTAAGCCTGGTATGAATACCAAAGTACCTGCAAAGAGAACTCCCATGTCTAAAGCCAGAGCCTCTACTCAAGTACCTTTGGAATCTCAACCCAAAGAGGCTGCTGAAGAAGGGAAGAAGAGAAAGGAAAGGGTCAAGAAGACCATGGCCAGAGTTGTTGGAAAGCCTTCCATGATGGAAGAAGAAGAAGAAGAGGTTGCTGCACCAGCACCCAAGGCTCAGAAGCTTATGGGTGATGCTATTAGGTCAGGGGCTGCATCATCAAAGCCCAAAGAAGCACCCAAAGCTGCCTCCAAGCCCAAGATTGCACCTAAGAGGAATACCAGAAACATATCTGCTGCTGAGAAGAACAAGGCCCCAGTGCCTGAGACTATTGCTGAACAGGAAGATGATGAAGAGCATGTCTTGAGAAAGTTGAAGCCAAAAAATCCAGATCATAATGATGCTCATCCTATGGCTGAGAACATGAAGCTGAGAAAGGATGCAGGCCTCAGACATTTGAGGTTGTCTGATACTTATGCAATCGGGAGAAGGACTGCTGTTGACTACAGGTTCCATACTAAGGAACATTAGGATTTCTATGAGACAGTGTTGTTGGACAAGAAGCCTATAGTGTGGGACATGAGGTGGGTGGACTGGACCTACATGAAGGAGAATGAGGAACACTATCCTGGTGTGTATGAAAGTTTTAGTGCTTGTGGAGTTGCAAACTATGTTGGACAGAAGCTCACAAAGTGGAATGATGAGCTCATAATGCAATTCTACTCCACAGCACACTACTATCCAGATGGCAGGATAATATGGATGTCTGAAGGTACTAGGTACCAATCAACAATTAAGGAATGGGCAAATCTGATCAATGCACCTAAGGAGAAAGAAGATGACTTGGATGTCTATGCCAAAAAGAAGATGGATCACAACACTATGGCACATATGTACAAGGAGAATCCCAGATGTTGCAGTTGAGACACATAAGTTTGGATCAGTAGATTACCTTCTGTCAGGACTGCCAACCATCAACTGGATCCTCAGGCATACTCTCTTGCCCAAGTCAGGTGACCACAACATGATCAGAGGCCATGCAATAAACTTGCTACACTTATTTGATGTGCCACAGAAATTCAAGGTCATGAGCCTCATAGTTGAGACTATCAAGAGGACAACAGCTGACCAAAAGAGAAGTTGTGGGTATGCCCCACAGATCCAGGAGCTGATTAACTCCAAGATGGGCACAGGCACATACTTGTTGGACAAGGATCACATGCCTATCTATCCAGACTTTGAGGACAACCAAGTGGTTATGGATGAAGATGAACCATCTTCTGTGCATGCTCAAGCAAAGAAGGAGAAGGCAAGGACAGAGAAGGCTACCAAGATGCCAACAATGGAAGAGGCATCTCAGTACTTTTTGAAGAGCAAACAAGATCAGCTAGGCTACTTGATTGCATCCACTCTGAGGATTGAGAAGGGGCTAGCCACCTTGACTCAAAACCAGGAGAGCCTGGAAAGGATTATGGAGCAGAAGTTCTATGACTTGGATGTGAAGGTAATTGAGATCCAGACTGTTGTTGAGCAGCTTCAGGATGATATGCAGGAGAGGACGGGCAAGACAACCACTGATGCTTTTGCCAGAGTGCCTAGAGCTTAGAGTTCAGCTGCAGTGCCAGTGACAGACACCAGAGCCACTTCATCTGCACCAGCTACAGCTCCAATAGCTCCAGTGCAACTAGCTCTAGCACCTGAACCTCCAGCTCCATCCACATCTACTGAAGTCTTCGTCCAAGGAGCCATCTTTACACCACCACCTGAAGATCAAGCCTGAGAGACGATTTAGTGCTATGCATTTTCTATGAACTTTTTGGTAACTTGTTGCCAAAGGGGGAGAAAAATGTATAGATCATAGGCTTCGAGAGAGAGTGTTACTTTTTATTCTCTCTTGCTTTGGTGGTTGAACTTTATTTCCTTGTTTCAGAAACTTTATGTCTGTGTGATACTTGGATGATCATGTGTTTCCTCATATGCTACATTTATGCTTGTTGGATGACATTATCCTTTTATCTCTATATGATCATTCACTTTGCTTGGTGATGAGTGCATGTGTTCAATTATTATCATTTTGAGCGCTCCACCAAGATGTATGTGACATGGAAGAGTAACCCATGAGCCTAACTCTTTGTGCATTTGTAGTCGAAAGCAAATCTTAAACTATGCAAAAATTTAGGGGGAGCTCTTGCTTATCACATACTTCTCAAAGCGACAATGTTTTTCACTCTTATTATCATTTGTCGAAGCTTTGATCTATATGTTGTCATCAATTACCAAAAAGGGGGAGATTGAAAGTGCAACTATCCCTAGGTGGTTTTGGTAATTCCTAACAACATATAGCTCATCGAGCTAACATCATCCCAAGATGAATATTTCAGGAAAAGCTCAATGAATGGCATGGCATGGCTGAGAAAAGTGGATCCCTCAAAATGCTAAGGATAAAAGGATTGGCTCAAGCTCAAAAGCTCAAGGCTCTGCATTTTATATATTAGTGATCCAAGATCACATTGAGTCTATAGGAAAAGCCAATACTATCAAGGAGGGATGAGGTGTTTCTTAATGAGTTTCTTGCTCCACAGTGCTTAGTGATATGCTCCAAAACCCTCAACTACTTCCTCACATCCACATATGACCTAAACCAAAAGTCAAACTCGGCCCTACCAATTCTATCTACCCGGCGCCACCGAGTTCAGATGTCATGGCCACTGCCACAAACCCTAGGAAAATCGGTCTCACCGATAGGGATCTCGGCCTCACTGAGATGGGATTGTAATCTCTCTGTTTCCCTTCGTAACGTTTCGGTACCACCGAGATGAGCGATCGGTCCCATCGAGATTGCAATGTAAACTCCCTGTTTCCTTTTCGTAACATTTCGGTCCCACCGAAATGAGCGAATCCGTCCCATTGAGTTTACCTGACCAACTCTCTGGTTAGCTTATTACCAAAATCAGTCTCACCGAGTTTGTGTAATCGGTCTCACCGAGATTACGTTAAGCCCTAAACCGTAACCATATTGGTCCTACCGAGTTGCATGTCGGTCCCACCGAAAATCCTAATGGTCACTAGATTTTCTGAATCGGTCCGACCGAGTTTATCAATTCGATCCCACCAAGTTTGGCAAGTTGTGTGTAACAGTTAGATTTTGTGTGTAGGCTATATATACCCCTCCAGCTCCTCTTCATTCATGGAGAGAGCCATCAGAACAAACCTACACTTCCAACTTGCTGTTTCTGAGAGAGAACTACCTACTCATGTGTTGAGGCCAAGATATTCCATTCCTACCATATGAATCTTGATCTCTAGCCTTCTCCAAGTTGCTTTCCACTCAAATCTTCTTTCCACCAAATCCAAATCCTGTCAGAGAGATTTGAGTGTTGGGGAGACTATCATTTGAAGCACAAGAGCAAGGAGTTCATCATCAACACACCATTTGTTACTTCTTGGAGAGTGGTGTCTCCTAGATTGGCTAGGTATCACTTGGGAGCCTCCGACAAGATTGTGGAGTTGAACCAAGGAGTTTGTAAGGGCAAGGAGATCGCCTACTTCGTGAAGATGTACCGCTAGTGAGGCAAGTCCTTCGTGGGCGATGGCCATGGTGGGATAGACAAGGTTGCTTCTTCGTGGACCTTTCGTGGGTGGAGCCCTCCGTGGACTCGCACAACCGTTACCCTTCCTGGGTTGAAGTCTCCATCAACGTGGATGTACAATAGCACCACCTATCGGAACCACGACAAAAACATCCGTGTCTCCAATTGCGTTTCAATCCTCCAAACCCTTCCCTTTACATTCTTGCAAGTTGCATGCTTTACTTTCCGCTGCTCATATACTCTTTGCATGCTTGCTTGAATTGTGTTAAGATTGCTTGACTTGTGCTAAGATAGCTAAAATCTGCCAAAGGCTAAAATTGGGAAAAGGATAAGTTTTTATTTGGTCAAGGAGTCTAATCACCCCCTCTAGACATACTTTCGATCCTACAGGCGTAGAGATCAAGGCAGGGTACCTCGCGAGGTACTCGTGACACAAGCCATGACGATCGAGACTAGGCGGGCGCCGGCCTGTGCAGTATCCTTGTTTCCTCTTTGGTGCAAAGGGGGCAAGCACAGATGTCGAGTACCGAGGCATCAGGCAAAGGTTGCCATTTCAGTGCAACGAGACCAAGACCAGTGGAGCGGCAGGATGGAGGTCACCATGGAGCCCAAGATGGTGTCATCGCCAGTGCTTTTGGCAGCCGAAGACCAACTTTAGTCAGGATAACTTGTACTAGATGTTCCCCTTTGAAATGGCCTTTGTTGGCGCCCTTCCCACTCAATATTTGGGAAGAGGCCCAGGGCCTCTATAAATAGAGCTAGCCACCACAGAGTTGGGGGATCAAGATTTTGGGAAGAGTATAGAGAGAGAGAGAGGCGATCGAACTCACCCAGGCAGTTCATCGCACCAGCTCAAGAACACCTCTCGCGAGGCCGTTCTTCCCATGTACTGTTCATCATCAGCCCCCGAGGCAATCCACCACACCACACACTGGAGTAGGGTATTACACCACAACGATGGCCCGAACCAGTATAAATCTCATGTCCCTTGTGTTGTTCATAGTTTCCAGCTGAGATCTCACGAGACGATCGGACGTACATAGGTAGGGGAGAGATCTTCGTGCGCACCCCAGAGTTCGAACCTTAAGGGTCTGCCGGAACCCAACATCCGACATTTGGCGCGCCAGGTAGGGGTGCGCCGGAATGTCTCTTCCGTTGTTTGCATTCGATCTTTCGTAGTGTCCATGGATGACGCTCGCCGGGCTCACGCCGAGTGTCGGGCTGCTCTCGCCGCCCACGTCGCCCAGACGACGCCCGTCGGCGGGTGCCCCCGTCGTTCCTCGTCGCCTGCCGCCAACGCCGCCATTGGCCCGGTGGGGAACGAGCAGCAGTCCTCGTCTCTGCATCCTTCGGTACGGCGGGAAGGCCGCACCGCCACCCCGTCGTTGACTCCAGCCGGTTCGTCGTCCCACGCCCGCCACGCACCCACGGACGCGCATGCCGCGTTGCTCCTGGCGCGTGAGCTCCTGCACTACCGTCCCGTAGACGACCTCTATGAGGACTGGCTCGCTCGCATCACCGAGCTCGTCAGCGCTGCAGGGGGATCTCCTATGCCGTCCCTCTCGCTGCCTCGCCCTCCATCCAGCGCAGGAGGCACCGACCAGGAGGTGCCTCCGCCTCCTCCTCCCCAAGAAGGCACCCTAGCTCCAAGGCGCGCGGCCCCAGGACGAGATCCACCGCATGCTGTGCCCGCGCGACAAGAAAGGAGCTTCCAAGAAATACCTCGTCCCCAAGAAGGTGCTCGCATGCTCCCGGCACCGGTGCACCATGAACGCATCCCTGCGCCACCACATCAAGACCTCGCTGTAGGATCTTGAGAAGATGTGCCTAGAGGGGGGTGATTAGACACTAAGTACCAAAGTTGCAGTTTTTAATGGTTTTTCAGTTTAAGTGGAGATTAGGCACAATTTTGACATTCCTAATACATATCAAGCAAGCATGCAAAGAGTATATGAGCAGCGGAAAGTAAAGCATGCAACTTGCAAGAAAGTAAAGGGAAGGGTTTGGAGGATTCAAACGCAATTGGAGACACGGATGTTTTTGGCGTGGTTCAGATAGGTGGTGCTATCGTACATCCACGTTGATGGAGACTTCAACCCACGAAGGGTAACGGTTGCGCGAGTCCACGGAGGGCTCCACCCATGAAGGGTCCACGAAGAAGCAACCTTGTCTATCCCACCATGGCCGTCGCCCATGAAGGACATGCCTCACTAGCGGTAGATCTTCACAAAGTAGGCGATCTCCTTGCCCTTACAAACTCCTTGGTTCAACTCCACAATATTGTCGGAGGCTCCCAAGTGACACCTAGCCAATCTAGGAGACACCACTCTCCAAGAAGTAACAAATGGTGTGTTGATGATGAACTCCTTGCTCTTGTGCTTCAAATGATAGTCTCCCCAACACTCAACTCTCTCTCATAGGTTTTGGATCTGGTGGAAAGAAGATTTGAGTGGAAAGAAACTTGGGGAAGGCTAGAGATCAAGATTCATATGGTAGGAATGGAATATCTTGGCCTCAACACATGAGTAGGTTGTTCTCTCTCAGAAATGATAAGTTGGAAGTGTAGGTTTAGTCTGATGGCTCTCTCCACGAATGAAGAGGACGTGGAGGGGTATATATAGCCTCCACACAAAATCCAACCGTGACACACAATTTACCAATCTCAGTGGGACCGAATCAACAAACTCGGTCAGACCGATTTTAGTAAACCTAGTGACCGTTAGGGTTTTTGGTGGGACTGACATGCATCTCGGTAGGACCGACTCGGTTAGGGTTAGGGCATAACATGATCTCGGTAAGACCGATTAAACAAACTCGGTGAGACCGATTTTGGTAATTAGCTAACCAGAGAGTTGGTCAGGCAAACTCGGTGAGACCGATTACTCAAACTCGGTGGGACCGATTTGGTAATGAGCTAACCAGAAAGTTTGCATTGTAATCTCGGTAGTACCGATTGCACAAACTCGGTGAGACCGATTTTGGTAATGGACATACAGAGAGATTACAATCCCATCTCGGTGAGACCGAGATCCCTATCGGTAGAGCCGATTTGCTTAGGGTTTGTGGTAGTGGCTAAGATATCAAAACTCGGTGGCGCCGGATAGAAAGAATCGGTAGGGCCGAGTTTGACTTTTAGGATTGGGACAAATGAGTGGAAGTGGGAAAGTAGCTGAGGGTTTTGGAGCATATCACTAGGCACATGAAGCAAGAGGCTCATTAAGCAACACCTCATCCCGCCTTGATAGTATTGGCTTTTCCTATAGACTCAATGTGATCTTGGATCACTAAAACGTAAAATGAAGAGTCCTGAGCTTGAAGCTTTAGCCAATCCTTTGTCCTTATTAGTATCTTGGAGACCTTCCCACACCCTTTAGTCCATGCCACTCCATTGTTGAACTTATCTGAAACATACTAGATGAAAACGTTAGTCCAACAAGAGATATGTTGTCATCAATTATCAAAACCACCTAGGGAGCACTTGTGCTTTCAATCCCCCCCTTTTTGGTAATTGATGGCAACATACATCAAATCTTTAGATAAAGATACAAAGAATAGTAAGTGAAGCTTTGGAAGGACATGTAACAGACATAGGCTCCCCCTACATGTATGCAATCATGTGAATATAAAATATAGAAGCATGTGAGAGCATAATTATGACAGAGTAGGCAATGTGTTACATGTATCTTGGCCATATGCATCAGAGCAAAAGATTATTAAGGAAAATACCTTCATGCTCATGAGTCCTTCTTGCAAACAGTATGTACATAGGCAAGAATTCCTCATACTCATGATTTTGATGCATACACTTACCTTGTAGTCTTAAGTTGGCTTAGGATGGAATGAACCTGCACAAACAAGGTTAGATAACACAGGTACATCCACTAGCCAGAGCAAACAAAAGAAACCACAAGAATACCAAGACTGGGATGACATGTAGAGAGTGAGTACAAGGTACCACATTGGATTCAACATGTCCCCAAGAGTAAAGATATGCAATGAATTTGACTGATTTCTTTCCCATGGGTGTCTTGCTCCCCCTGAATCTTTCATGGGATATTGGGAGAAGATAGGGAACAGAAAATCAGAGCTGAAAGATACAAATGAATATGTCTTTCCCCCTAAAAAGACATGTGACATCTCTCCTCTTGAACATCAAGCATCTGGGATCCTTGAGTATTTTCTCTCCCCCTAGAGATCTCTTTCTCCCCCTTAATACATTATCTGGGACGTCTGGGATCCTTGAGACTTTCTCGCCCCCTTTAGTGCTTTGATGTGATCTCTCTCTCCCCGAAGATAGGCTTTGATGTGATCTCTCTCTCCCCCTTTGACATCAATTTCCAAGAAGGTTTTTCTGGAATCCGTCGAATAGGGTTGGTCCTTGAGACTCAGCATAAAGCAAAGAATAAAACAGTGATGCTTGTAGAGGACAAGATTCATTGAGTGGAGCTGGATGAGAAGAATTGTAGATTATGTGACAAACTATTTTTCCTGTTGCGAAATCGGTGGCACCGAGTGGTATGTTTTGGTGGTACCGAAGGGATTCGGTTGGACCGAAAATTACAAATCGGTGAAACCGAGTTCATGACAGAGAGAACACTTGTCAGCTCAGCTCACTAGTCAAATAAGATCTCACAAAGATTTGCAATGAATTAAATGCAGAAAATGCAGAACAAAAGCAAAGAGAAAAGAGAAGAAACTGAAAGAACTAGACAAAAAGAGAAGGGAACAGATAAACAAGCATGAGACAAATGCAATAACACAAAGAAAGAACACAAGAGAACTTCATCTAGAGTTGGGCGGTGACATAGTCACCTATGTTAGAGTATATTGACTTAGGAGTCAAGTGAGAACACTTGATCATAGGTCATACTCATCGTTTAAGCTCAGAATGGGGTTACCATTTTTCGTTTAAGCATCTTGATGTATTCACATCTTGTTGAGTTGCTTTGACTCATGTCTCAGAGTAAAGCTTCTCAAAGATGGAATAACATACCTTGGGTGGTGGTGTGGTTCTTTCTCATGTAGTTGAACTTGTGTGGGTGCTCATGGTTGATGTAGCCCATCAAGAGTTTGGAGCACCACTTGGAGTTTGAGTTCATCTACCTACATGGATTAGTTCTTGCAAGGAAAAACACTTGTGTATCCAAAAATGACATTCATGAAGCTCAACATAGGATTTGTCAAAGGATATGTTTGAATGATTTTGTGCGTCCTTGTCTTCAACCACCATCTTGTAAACACTTGGTGATGTAGAGATTGCTCAAGATGTGAGTGAGTCGCAATCTCATGGAATTAGATTCAACCAAGCACCTACATGGGTTAGACAACATGCAAGGTACAAATATATCCAAGACATAAGATAGTCATCATAAGAGATATATCATGGATTAGTCATAAGCTCATGTCTTGCATGTATCCAATGGAGTTCCTACTCCAAGTTCGAAGCATCAATGATGTTCAATTCTCCTATCAACCTGCAAAACACTTTCTCATCAAGTGGTTTAGTGAATATATCCGCTAATTGCTTATCAGTGCGAACATGCTTAAGATTTATATCACCCTTAGCAACATGATCTCGAATGAAATGATGACGAACTTCAATATGCTTAGTTCGAGAATGTTGTACATGATTATGACCAACTTTGATAGCACTTTCATTGTCACAAAGCAGTGGAACATGTTTCACATAGATCCCATAATCTTTAAGAGTTTGGGTCATCCAAAGTAATTGAGCACAACATGAACCAGCAACAATGTATTCAGCTTCCGCGGTGGATAAGGATACGGAGTTTTGTTTCTTGGAAGACCAAGACACAAGAGATCTACCAAGAAATTGACAAGTACCCGAAGTTGACTTTCTATCAACCTTGTCTCCGGCATAATCCGAGTCGGAATAGCCAACAAGATCAAAAGAAGACCTCTTAGGGTACCAAATGCCAAAATTTGGTGTATGAATTAAGTATCTAATTATCCTTTTCACGGCCTTAAGATGACATTCTTTAGGGGCATCTTGATATCTTGCACACATGCACACACTTAGCATAATATCGGGACGTGAAGCACATAGGTATAACAATGAACCAATCATAGAGCGATAAACCTTTTGATCAACTGGTTCACCATCTTTGGTCAAATCATTATGTCCACTAGTAGGCATGGGTGTAGACATACCTTTGCATTCTTTCATATTGAACTTCTTGAATAGGTCCTTGGTGTACTTCGTTTGAGAGACAAATGTACCTTCCTTAGTTTGCTTGATTTGCAAACCGAGAAAGAATTTGAGTTCACTCATCATAGACATCTCAAACTTCTCTGACATTAGCTTTCCAAACTTTTCACTAAAGAGAGGGTTAGTTGAACCAAATATGATATCATCAACATAAATTTGGCATACAAATAGTTCTCCATTAACCCTTTTAATAAAAAGAGTAGAATCAATTTTACCAATTTCGAAACCACTTGCAATAAGGAACTTGGTCAAGCATTTATACCATGCTCTAGGAACTTGTTTAAGACCATAAAGAGCGTTGTGAAGTTTGTAAACATGATTAGGTTTCTTAGGATTGACAAAGCCGGGAGGTTGTTTGACATAAACTTCCTCCTCTATTTCACCATTTAGAAAAGCACTTTTAATGTCCATTTGGTACAAGGTGATGTTATGGTGATTGGCATAGGCAAGTAAGATGCGAATGGACTCAAGTCTAGCAACGGGAGCGTATGTCTCACCATAGTCCATACCTTCGACTTGTGTGTATCCTTGGGCGACAAGACGTGCTTTGTTGCGAACCACTTGTCCATCTTCATCTTGCTTGTTGCGAAACACCCATTTGGTACCAATGATGTTGTGGTTGTCGTCGGGCTTCTCAACCAATGTCCAAACTTGGTTTCTCTCAAAGTTGTGTAGCTCTTCATGCATGGCGTTTATCCAATCCGGATCTTCCAATGCTTCTTCAACCTTCATAGGTTCAATGCTAGAGATGAATGAATAGTTTTCACAAAAGTTAGCTAAACGAGTTTTTGAGCGAGTGATTTTCCCGGTTTGTATATCATTGAAGATTTGCTTGACGGGATGATCTTTGGCAATTCTTGCTCGAACTCGTGAGAGCTTTTGCTTGGGTCTTCGTTGAACATTTTCTTCATTTTGTTCTTCTTGGCCTTCTTCATTGTTGGCGTTGTCATTGTCTTGTCGTGGTGGAGAAGGAGGTTGTTGATGTTCGTCTTGATGCATTTCCTTGTCTTCTTCATCTTGGTGTGTCCCACTTGTGGATGCTTCCGTATCAATTCTTGGTTCACCTTGTTGTGAAGTAGAAGCCTCCACTTGGACGGATGAAGTACTCTCCTTCACCTCCGTTGGACGAACTTTGCCTATGGACAAGTCTTGGATTTCTTCTGAAGGGTCTTTGTCTCCTACATCAATTGACAATTGCTCTACTTGCGAGCCATTAGATTCATCAAACTTCACATCTACCGTCTCTTCAACCTTTTGGGTGAAATTGTTGTAGACACGGTAAGTGTGAGAGTTTGAGCCATAACCAAGTAGAAAACCTTCATGAGATTTAGGAGCAAACTTTGAACGACGATGCTTATCAAGAATGTAGCACTTTGAGCCGAATACTCGAAAGTATCCAACTTGGGGTTTGTTACCGGTGAGGAGCTCGTATGATGTCTTGCCGAGTAGCTTGTGAAGATACAAGCGATTTGTTGCGTGACAAGCTGTCTCAACCGCTTCTGCCCAAAAGTGCTTCGGCGTCTTGTATTCATCAAGCATTGTTCTTGCCATTTCGATGAGCGTCCGGTTCTTCCTCTCAACAACTCCATTTTGTTGAGGTGTGTACGTAGCCGAGAACTCGTGTGAAATCCCTTCCTCCTCAAGAAAGGTATCCACATTTGCGTTCTTGAACTCCGTTCCATTGTCACTTCGAACCTTTTTGATCTTCACGTCAAACTGATTTTGGGCCTTCCTAGCGAAGTTTTTGAAGATCTTCTGGACCTGCGACTTGTCATTAAGAAAGAACACCCACGTAAATCTTGAAAAATCATCAACTATAACTAGACCAAAAGAATTTCCACCGAGACTCTTGTAGGCGTTGGGACCAAAAAGATCCATATGAAGTAGCTCGAGTGGCCTCCTTGTGGTCATGATGTTCTTCACGGGATGCCTTCCTCCAACCTGTTTACCTGCTTGACAAGCACTACAAAGTCTATCCTTATCAAATATGAGATCGTTAACTCCAAGGATATGATTTCCCTTAATAAGCTTGTCAAGGTTTCTCATGCCAACATGACCTAGTCGTCTATGCCACAACCAACCTTTTGAGGATTTAGCAATAAAGAAAGTTTTAGGTTGTGCCTTTTTAGAGAAATCGACAATGTACAGATCACCTCTACGCATACCGGTAAAGACCATTTTATGATTATCTCGACCAAACACTTGGCAATCTACCTCAGTAAATAGGACATTTAAACCGAAATCAGCAAGTCTAGATACTGAGAGTAAGTTGTAGCCGAGAGATTCAATGAGCATGACATTTGGAATGGATCTATCATGTGAGATGGCCACCTTACCAAGGCCAACCACTTTACCCTTTGAATTATCACCAAAGGTGACATATTTCCGAGGGCCGTCGTTTTCAGCAAGCTCACGGAACATCTCTTCATCTCCAGTCATATGATCAGTACATCCACTATCAAGAACCCATTCCTTTCCTCTTGACGCATGTCCTCGAAGATTTGCCGTAAGACCAAAATGTCTCATTGCATCATAAAGATCGAAGTCACTATCATCATCATCATCATAGTATCCATGTTCACCATGATCTTGTGACTCATCATTTCCTAGAGAGGGTAATTCATTAGATAAATGATCATCAAAGTGGTCACTTTTATGAATTCTTATAGCTTCGAATATAATATCACTAATGATTCCAACATCTCCCTTAGCTCGCTTGAGATTGGCAAGCTCAAGTAGACAATCACCAAAATTAGGATCACTAGAGTTCATCTTACTCAAGGCAATAGATTTATGGAGAATTTTATCCAAATTTTTTAAGGAATGGTCGGGAAATCGTTCCTCAAGAAATTTCCATATAGTATAAGCACAATTAAGAGTAGGCAAACTAGCAATCAAGTTTTTGGGCAATCCTCTAATGATGAGCTCAGTAGTTCTAAGGTTGCGAATCATGTCAATATCTTCATCTAGGTTAGGATGCAAGGGATCAATGTGAGGTGCACAAGGGCTAGCAATATAGTTGTTTAAGTGATATTGATTGAAAATTGCAAGCATCTCATTTTTCCACTCATGAAAATATTCTCCATCGAGAATAGGCACTCTATGTCTAAGACTCCCTAAAGTAGACACATCCATCTTCCTCCAATGGTGATTAAACCAAGGCAATGGAGACCAAAGCTCTTATACCACTTGTAGGACCTTGAAGTAGATGTGTCTAGAGGGGGGTGATTAGACACTTCATGCCAAAGTTGCAATTTTTAAGTTTTTTCGGTTTGAGTGGAGTTTAAGCATAATTTCAACACTCACAATGCATATCAAGCAAGTATGCAAAGTGTATATAGGCAGCGGAAAGTAAAGCATGCAACTTGCAACAATGTAAAGGGAAGGGTTTGGAGAATTCAAACGCAATCGGAGACACGGATGTTTTTCCTGTGGTTCGGATAGGTGGTGCTATCCTACATCCACGTTGATGGAGACTTCAACCCACGAAGGGTAACAGTTGCGCGAGTCCACGGAGGGCTCCACCCACGAAGGGTCCACGAAGAAGCAACCTTGTCTATCCCACCATGGCCATCGCCCACGAAGGACTTGCCTCACTAGCGGTAGATCTTCACGAAGTAGGCGATCTCCTTGCCCTTACAAACTCCTTGGTTCAACTCCACAATCTTGTCGGAAGCTCCCAAGTGACACCTAGCCAATCTAGGAGACACCACTCTCCAAGAAGTAACAAATGGTGTGTTGATGATGAACTCCTTGCTCTTGTGCTTCAAATGATAGTCTCCCCAACACTCAACTCTCTCTCATAGGATTTGGATCTGGTGGAAAGAAGATTTGAGTGGAAAGCAACTTGGGGAAGGCTGGAGATCAAGATTCATATGATAGGAATGGAATATCTTGGCCTCAACACATGAGTAGGTAGTTCTCTCTCAGAAATAGGATGCTGGAAGTGTAGGCTTAGTCTGATAGCTCTCTCCACGAGTGAAGAGGAGGTGGAGGGGTATTTATAGCCTCCACACAAAATCCAACCGTTACACACAATTTACCAATCTCGGTGGGACCGAATAAACAAACTCGGTCGGACCGAAATAGTAAACCTAGTGACCGTTAGGAATTTCGGTGGGACCGATTGGAACAACTCGGTGGGACCGATGTGCTAGGGTTAGGGAAAATCCAAAACTCGGTTTGACCGATTACTCAAACTCGGTGGGACCGATTTGGGTAATAAGCGAAACAGAGAGTTGGCCAAGCAAACTCGGTGGGACTGATTGCATATCTCGGTTGGACCGAAGATATTGCAAGAGGTAACAGAGAGTTTGCAAGCCCATCTCGGTGAGACCGAGATCCCATCGGTGAGACCGAATTGCTAGGGTTTGGCAGTGGCAAATGACAAGTGAAACTCGGTGGCGCCGGATAGATATAATCGGTATGACCGAGTTTGGCTTAGGGTTTAGGTCATTTGTGGATATGGGAAAGTAGCTGAGGATTTTGGAGCATATCATCATGCACTTGAGCAAGAGGCTCATTAAGCAACACCTCATCCCTCCTTGATAGTATTGGCTTTTCCTATGGACTCAATGTGATCTTGGATCACTAAAATGTAAAATGAAGAGTCTTGAACTTCAAGCTTTAGCCAATCCTTTGTCCTTAGTATCTTGGAGACCTTCCCACACCCTTTAGTCCATGCCACTCCATTGTTGAACTTATCTGAAACATACTAGATGAAAACGTTAGTCCAACAAGAGATATGTTGTCATCAATTATCAAAACCACCTAGGGAGCACTTGTTCTTTCAGGGGCTCATAGATGTTGTCGCTCATCTTCGGAGTCGCGTGAAGCTCGGCGGAGTCGCTGGACCCTCTGGCTCCACCGCTGCTGCCTGAGGAGCTGCTGGGGAGGCGATTGGCCGGCCTAGCCCTCGCCACGCCGGTACCCCGACCGCCTTTCTTGGGTCAGCACTCCAGTCGGCGGCCTTCCATGTCGAAGACCTTGAAGAGCATCAAGGAGGCACTGTCGTATTCAAGATGAATTATGAGGGCACCACTTGTCTGGCAGACCCGGGCAATCCCACCCCAGCCTCAGGTCATGAAGACCTTCCCGGAGCGATGACTGCAACCTCCGCTCTCAAGGGTGCTGCAGTCAGCGTACTGCAGCCAGAGCTCCAGAGACCCACTCAGCGGCATCTCGAAGGCGAAGGAGGGAGGAAGGCAAATCCAAGACCGAGGAGGCATGGTGGCGTGAAGCACGAGCTCACAAGAAGAGCTCTCGGCATGGACTCCAGGGGTGGCAACGCGTACTACCGTGACTCGCCGGCATCGCCTGCGGCGCCGGCGATGTCGCTCGGCGGCTTCTTCTCTAGGGCACTCGATTTGGGCGCACAAGGGCAACGCAAACCCAGGCGGCGGCCGCTCATACCAGGGCCGCGACGACCCGTGCCAAGCGTCCACGTCGTGGCGGCTGGGGATAGGTCGCTTCTTCGGCGAAAGCGGGTCAGGACCCTCTCGGGGGGCCTTTCCCTTGTCTTCTGTAGAAAACCGGCGGATCGGCACCACTGGCATAGGGTGGAGCAAGGGCGAGGAAGAAGAAGAAAGAGAGTAGCAGGAAGGGATGGACAACGGGGCTCTCGCCCGTCCGTACTTATAGTCCGGAGGAGGCCAACCGTAGGCCACCATGATCTCAGGTAATCAGGACCCATTTTTGCATGCAGGGACTTGTCAAGTCGAGTGTTTGCCGAGGCAGTGTGGGGAAGCGGAGACGCCCACGTCCAATCAAGCGCCACACGGTGCCCAAAGCCGCAGACTGATGGGGCCCGCGGCGCTCCGCACTTGCCCCTTCGCTTCTCCGCTAAGCCAAGTCCGAGCCTGCCTTGGGCCCGGGGGCTACTGTCTGCATTCTGGAAACGGGGGTACCCAGACTTGCCTGCCTGCGGCCTACGTCGTGGCTCAAGTGGTGGCCCAGTACAGCCCGTCTTCATCAGCACAAGACTCAAGACCCTCGCGAGGGGCCAAGCCTCATGGGGCGGACGACAAAAGGCTTCCTCAGGGACGGCCTTGCCAGGCAGGTTCGCGAGGAGGTGGAGAGATCAAGGCAGGGTACCTCGCGAGGTGCTCGGGACGGAAGCCATGACGATCGAGACCAGGCGGGCGCCGGTCTGCAGTGTCCTTGTTTCCTCTTTGGTGCAAAGGGGGCGAGCACAGATGTGGAGTACCGAGGCATCAGGCAAAGGTTTCCATTTTAGTGCAACGAGACCAAGACCAGCGGAGCGGCCAGATGGAGGTCATCGTGGAGTCCAAGACGACGTCATCGCTAGTGCTTTTGGCAGCCAAAGACCAACTTTAGTCAGGTTACTTGTACTAGATTTTCCCCTTCAAAATGGCCATTGTTGGCGCCCTTCCTGCTCAATATCTGGGAAGAGGCCCAGGGCCTCAATAAATAGAGCTAGCCACCACAAAGTAGGGGGGGTCGAGATTTTGGGAAGAGTAGAGAGAGAGGCGATCGAACTCACCCAGGCATTTCATCGCACCAGCTCAAGAACACCTCTCGCGAGGCCGTTCTTCCCCTGTACTGTTCATCATCAGCCCCTGAGGCAATCCGCCACACCACACACTAGTGTAGGGTATTACACCACAACGGTGGCCCGAACGAGTATAAATCTCGTGTCCCTTGTGTTGTTCATCGTTTGCAGCTGAGATCTCATGAGATGATCGGACGTAGATAGGTAGGGGATAGATCTTCATGCGCACCCCAGAGTTCGAACCTTAAGGGTCTGCCAGAACCCAACATCCGACATTGTCATCCTTGGGCATCTCAATTATACCAAAGTCAGTCAAAATGGTAGCATTAGCAACATCAACGGGCACCTCCTCACAGATACTGATAGGTATGGCAGTTGATTTATCAGCCATTTACAAAGATATTTCAATAGGTGTGAGTTTATTCAAATCAAGTCTTTTATATAAAGAAAAAGGCATAACACTAACACCAACTCCTAAATCACACAAAGCAGTTTTCACATAATTATTTTTGATAGAGCAAGGTATAGTTGGTATTCCCGGATCTCCAAGTTTTTTAGGTACTCCATCTTTAAAAGTGTAATTAGCAAGCATAGTGGAGATTTCAGCTTCTGGTATTTTTCTCTTATCAGTGATGATGTCTTTCATATACATTCCATAAGGAGGCATTTTCAAGATATCCGTCAAGCGAGTACGCAAAAAGAATGGCCTCAACATTTCAGCAAAGCGTTCAAATTCTTCATCATCTTTCTTTTTTGTGGACTTAGGTGGAAAGGGCATAGGTGTTTGAACCCACGGTTCTCTTTCTTTATCGTGTTTTCTAGCAATGAAGTCTCTTTTGTCATACCTTTTATTCTTAGGTTGTGGGTTATCAAGATCAACAGGTGGTTCTACCTCAACATCATTATCTGGTTCTTTTTCATTATTTGTTTGAGTATTCTCATGAACCTCATCATTATATTTTTCATTATCAGAAAGGTGCTCATTACTAGACTGAGTTTCAGCATCAGAGATAGATGTTTCATTATCATTATCAAGAGGGTTTTCTATTTCAGGTTCACTAGAGGCATGCAAAGTCCTATAATTTTTCTTCTTCTTTTTCTTTTTAGAAGGACTAGGTGCATCAGTGTTAACTCTTTGTGAATCTTGTTCTACTATTTTTGAGTGTCCCTCAGGATAAAGTGGTTCCTGAATCATTTTACCTCCTCTAGTTGCAACTCTAACAACAAAGTCATGTATATTATTATTCATTTCATCAAGCAATTCTCTTTGAGATTTAGCAACTTGTTCAAACTGAGTTTGAACCATAGAAGCATGCTTTCCAACAACTCTAACATCATTTGAGATTCTAAATAACAAGTCACTCAAGCGAGCAATCATATCAGAATTATATTTCAATTGTTTCATAACATTTGCATTGAAGTGATCTTATTTTCTAATGTAATTTTCAAACTCATAAAGGCATTGGCAAGGGTGCATCTTGTGAGGATTGTCATTATCATTGAACTTCGTGAGAGAATTTAGCTCTACCACCTTAGGTAGTGGTGGTGTATTAAAACCATGTATTTCTTCAATAGGAGGTAAATTTTTAACATCCTCAGCTTTAATACCTTTTTCCTTCATAGATTTCTTTGCCTCTTGCATATCTTCAGGACTGAGATATAATATACCCCTCTTCTTCGGAGTGGGTTTAACTGGTGGTTCAAGAAGATTCCAATCATCATATTTTTCAATATGTTATTCAATAATTCTTCAGCTTGCCCAACAGTTCGTTCCCTGAAAACACAACCAGCACAACTATCTAGGAAGTCCCTAGAAGCATCGGTTAGTCCATTATAGAAGATATCAAGTATTTCATTTTTCTTATGAGCATGATCAAGCAAAGCGTTAGGTAACTGGCAAAGCCTCCCCCAACACTACAAAAAAGGACACATCCGTGACATTTTGGGTCGAACGAATTTTTTTCCTGTCATGCTTATGACACCTCTATGACGATAATTGTGACAAAACCCGGTATTATCATAGATGCGGTGGGCTCCTACGTCTATGACAAAAAAATCATGATAGGAAATGGGCTTTCTGTCCTAGGAGGGCTGGAGACGAAGCTACATGACATTCTTTGGGCCGTCCATGACGGAGAAAACCATTGTAGAAGCGAGGGTGAGGAAAATATCAAGGGATTTCCCGGTTACGGTGGGTGGTCGGGGCAGAGTGATGTGCGTTTCTCTCGTACATACGCATGTGTGTGCGAGGCGTTGCGCTCTAATTGAAGCTGAGCGAGGCGTTGGGCTCTAACTGAACCCAACCGATTGCACTAGCTACCTTACTGAACCCCGATCGATCCCTTGCTGTTAACTGAACCTGATTGTGATTCCTTCACTACTGCTGCTAACTAAAGCCGGTCGATGCTGCCTCTGGATGAACAGTGAGCGTTGTTGGGGGGTTTGGATGAATAGTTCCCGGTGGGGGATTGGATGAAAAGGACCCCGTGGTAGTAGAGGTCATTGCCGCTGGATGAATAGGACACCGATCGATCAAGCCCGTGGATGAACAGGACCCCATGGAGGGCTGGATGAACATGACCCCGTGGAGGCCTGGTGGAATAGTAGCCGGTGGAGGGTTGGTTGAACAGTAGCCGGTGGAGGGCTGGATGAATAGTAGCCCGTGGAGGGGTGGTTGAACAGGACCCCATGGAGAGGCCTGGTTGAACAGTAGCCGGTGGAGGAGCGCGCGCTGGAGGCTGGATGAACAATCGTAGGTGGAGGCTGGAGGAGGTCGACGGTGGATGAACAGGAGCCCGTGGAGGTTGGAGGAGGTTGACGGTGGAGATGAACAGTATCCCATGGAGTCCCATTTTGCGGTATGCCACACCCCTCCTGATGAACAGGACCCCCTGTTTCGACCATAGCGCTCCAACACAAGTCCGTTTCCTTCGTTTAGAGGTACGCCACACCCCGTCCGATCAACAGGACCCTGTTTCGACCGTAGGAGGTCTGTTTCCTCCATTTTGCGGTACGCCAGACCCCTCCCGATGAACAGGATCCCGTTTCCATCGTGTCTGATCGAACACAAGGCTGTTTCCTTTGTTCTGAAGTACGCCATGCCTCGTTTCCATCGGCTGTTCCGTCCAAGCCGGTTGGCTTCCGATGAACAGCACACGTTCCGTTGCCTCCCGATGAACACGAGCATTCCATTGCGTCCCCATGAACACGACGACGACACAGTTTCTCCGTTCTGACCCAGCCACAACCATGTACACGAGCCCTGGCCGTACGTATGCATGAGTAGGCGTTCGAGACCCTGCCCGTATGTACGTACGTGGCCGTATTTACTTTCTTGCACCCTGGCCGATGTACGTACGTGTACATGCTACGTGCACACCTCTACTACGACACATGCGCACCTCTACTACCATACGTGCCCTTCCTTACACGACCACGGTTCATCGCTGCAGCCTGTAGATAGACCGATCGACCAGTATGTATGTAGACGTTCGCGACCAGAATGACAATGCTATGTACGCTTTGACCGGGTGGGTCCCAACCGTCAGACACTTCCTTGCGTGCAAAGATGTAGCTGGTGGGTCCCAGCAGTCAGGGGGGCAAATCATTTTTTCATAATATGGACGCACTTCCTTGTGTGCGAAGATGTAGCTGGTGGGTCCCAACAGTCAGGGGGGAAATGTTTTTGTCGTGAAATACGGTGGCCCGTCCGGTGGGTCCCTCCTATCAGGTGGAGGAATCATTATTTTCCGCGTAATAAGGAGGCACTTCCTTGCTATGGCCGTGGACCCAGCTGACAGCCTCTCCACGTGCAGCACTCTTCCGATGGAAGTCATTCGTTGACCACGTTGACCACACCGTGCCGAGATCACCAAGGCGGTGGACAATGGTGAGGCCTAGGAAGGGAACGACGCGGAGTTGGGGAAGGCGCGGCAGTGGTGTCACAGCCCTAGAATACTGCTTGTAACTAGTTACACTTGAGGGCTTCATGCATCATGTTTATTTTTTTCAACAAAACTGAATTGAGGAAATTTGAAGCCTCAAAAACTTAAATAAAAGAAGGGCAAAGAACCCTGGAAATTTCATTCTTTGTTTCCAAGATGTCCTTATGCAATGTTTGAGAATATTGGTAAGAGCTATATATCAAACCAAAATTTAGGAACATTTCTAAGGATTTATTTTTGGGACTTTGAATTTAAATGAATATCTATTTGAATTTGAGTTATATTCATATAACTAGATTATAATTTCAAATATCTTTGAAACATTTTATGTGCATTTGGAAATGTCCATTCTGCAAAATAAAATTATTCATAGGGTACTTGGCACTGTTTTAAATATGTTTTGAATTTTAAAGAAGTGGCAAAGTTTAAATAAAAAAGCAAACAACAGAAGAAAAATAGAAAGACGGAGAGAACTAACCAAGCTTACCTACAGCCCAGAGGCCCAACACTGTAGCAGCCCAGTCCAGGAGGAGCAGAGGCGTCTTCTACCTCTTGCCAGTAGGAGCATCTGCGTGCTGGAGGTGTGCGCGTCGACGCCAGCTCCTTCCTGCCTGCTTCCCCTCCTCCTCGAGCCTACCCGAAGCGTTTGGGAGACGCCCTCGACCCCCTCGTCGACTCCCCTATCTCTGGACCTCCTCCCCTTCTTTGCTCTCTCTTCCGCAGCCGCCTGAGCACACCGCAGCACGCAGCTCACCACCGACGTGGTCACTGGCCTCCCCTCGCCTCCCCACCTTGTGTGAGAGCTCCGCCTCACCGTCCTCTTCGTCGATGCTGAGCCAAGTCACCGGGGAACCATCGCATCGCCGACGCTGCCGTCGTCTTCAACCCCGGCACCCCGAGATCGCCACCGGCCATTCGTCATCCCCGACACCTTCACACGCCCGCTGAGAGCCCCTGTCTCTAAAACCTCTCCTCCCCTGCTCGATTTCTTCTTCTAGCCGCCGCCCCACAAGCACCCGATGCCGTCGTCCACCATTGACGATGAACTCGAGCATCTCGAGCTCGAGTTACTCTATATTTCCATCTAGAATCCATCTGGAGCACCATAGATTCCGCGACGCTGCTTACCTTGCTCGCATGCGTGCTCTAAAGCCACCGCCGCACTTAACCGACCTCCGGCCGCCGCTGTCGTCATTGTCGTTGCCGCTGTAGCCCGCCTCAGCTCCAACCACCACCACCATCTTACGCGCCTTGCTGTGGGCGTTCCAACGTGCCCGGCCGCGCGGCCTCTTGTCGCCGGAGTTGGCCGGACGAGTGACCTTGCCGTGCCCTGTTTACGCCGGCATTTGCATATCCACATATGGAGTTTGAATTTGAATCTTAGGTTCAAACCAACTTCATTTAAATTGTTGCGAGTTTCATTAGCTCAAACCACATCATATTGCCATGTCATGATCATGCATCATATTGTTGCATTGAATCGATTGTGTTCCTTCTTTGTTGCCGGTATTTGTCCTCTCTTAGTAGAAGTGGTTCCGACGATGAGATCGATGGCACCGATGAAGAACTATACTATCTGCAGAAGTGCTAGGCAAGCAAAACCCCCCTTGTTCATTCCGATACAATACCACTCTCTAGCTCCTGCTCTCTTTTACTGTATTAGGATAGCAACGATTCATCTGTTACATGCTGCAGTAGTTGAACCCCATATTCCTTTGCATGCCATGTCATTTCCACAGTAAATAGATGAAACCCACTAGGATGAGGAGTTGTTTGAGCCCTGATGTGGCTACTCATTCATGCGTGTTTGTCATGCCTGCTACTGCTTAGATTTGAGTCAGGGATGATTCATCGGGGATGCATTGGAGGTGTGTGAACATTTCCTACTATTGGGAGCTAAGTGTGTGAACACGATTTGGTAAAGGTAGCGGTGAGAGGCCATGTAGGAGTACATGGTGGGTTGCCTCATTGAAACCGTTCTCAGGAACTGAGTTCTGTGTTTGTGATCCATGAACAACTACTACCACACATTGGGGTCCTTAATTGACTCTCTCGACTTATTAACCGCACTTGTCCTCTGTCCAGGAGTTGCAAGTAGTTTCTGGTGTTTATAGTATGCTAGAGGCAATGCGCAGCGCTGACCCTAGGGGTGGGTTGTGATGCGGTAGGCACGTTGCACGGTCTACCAGGACTCCCGTTTGGTAACTCGGGAACCCTACACACATCGTTCGGGGCCGTACTGGAAACCTCGGCCGGACTCCTTGCAGATGGAACCTGAATAGGCGATAAACCTGGACTAGGGACTTGTGTGGTTAGTTAGGTCGCAGCCGACACCCTCGCCAGGTTTCCACTTGCAAGTTGCCGAGATACATGATGTGTACATGGCGGTAAGTGGCGAGAGCGTGTGTGAAGAAGTACACCCCTGCAAGGTTAGCATCATCTATTCGAATAGCCGCGTCCGTGGTAAAGGACTTCTGGGTTCCCTGTACAGTTCATAGACAAGTTAAAGTGGATACTTTAAAATGCGCAAGATAAGCGTGAGTGCTATGGATGGCCTTCTCGT
Organism: Triticum monococcum; assembly: GCA_034509565.1. Taxonomy (NCBI): domain Eukaryota; kingdom Viridiplantae; phylum Streptophyta; class Magnoliopsida; order Poales; family Poaceae; genus Triticum; species Triticum monococcum. The sequence goes on along the minus strand of CM067847.1, from coordinate 616,931,743 downwards.
AGGGAGACGGGAGCGGATCCATAGTGGTGTACTGATATGGTGAATATGTGGACTCGTGTGCGCCACCTCAAAAGAGTTACTTGCAGTCGTAGTTCAGGATAGCCACCGAGTCAAAGCTGGCTTGCTATAGTTAAACTCCACCACCCCTTTGTTGATACTTATGCATATGTAGCTAGTTCTGATGTAAGTCTTGCTGGGTACATTTGTACTCACGTTTTCTTAATTTATGTTTTGAAGGGAGACTTCAGTCTTACTAGTAGTTCCCCGTGGACTTCGACGTTTAGCTTGTTACCTCAGCTACGATCTTGTGCCCTCGGCGGGGTCTTGTAGATAGTGAGGCTTCTCAACCCTTTTCATTTGTAGTTGTCTGTACTCAGACAAGTTAAGCTTCCGCATGTGCTTATTGCTTGTATGACTTGAATGCTGGGTCATCAGACCCATGTTTGTAATATCTGGCTCCTTGGAGCCTAATGAATAAATACTTTGAGTCATAGAGTTTTGTTGTGATGCCATGTTGTATTTGCACATATCGAGCATATTGTGTGTATGTTAATGAAATGCTTGGTATGTGTGGGTTCCGACAACCTAGTTGTTTATTCTTAGTAGCCTCTGTCGGTGTCAAAACCGGCAGATCTCGGGTAGGGGGTCCCGATCTATGCGTCAAGGCTGATGGTAACAGGAAGCAAGGGACACAGATGTTTACCCAGGTTCGGACCCTCTCGATGGAGGTAAAACCCTACTTCCTGCTTGATTAATATTGAATATATGGGTAGTACAAGAGTAGATCTACCACGAGATCGTAGAGGCTAAACCCTAAGAGCTAGCCTATGATGGTATGATTGTAACTGTGATCGGCCTTGTAAGGACCAACCTCTCCAGTTTATATGACACCGGAGAGGGCTAGGGTTTACATGGAGTCGGTTACAAGGAAGGAAACACAATATCCGGATCGCCAAGCTTGCCTTCCACGCCAAGGAGAGTCCCATCCAGATACGGGCCGAAGTCCTGAGTCTTGTATCTTCACGCTTCAATAGTCCGGACGTTGTACACAGTCCGGCTGTCTGGATACCCCCTAATCCCGGTCTCCCTCAGTAGCCCCTGAACCAGGCTTCAATGACGATGAGTCCGGTGCACAGTATTGTCTTCGGCATTGCAAGGCGGGTTCCATCTCCGAATACTCCAAAGTACCTGTTACGACGAATAGTGTCCGGCCTCCAATAAATGTTGTGCTCCTTGGCTTCAGTGCCTCAATAATGAGCACCTCCACGTGTCTAGGGAATGCGAGGAGCCGAGGCATTTTTGCATTTGACACCCTTAGTCCTCCGAGCTGACCACCTATTTGAAGGGACGGCGATTCTCAGATCCAAACCTCACTCTCCCTCTCCGAGCTAACATCCCATAGAGCGCTCCGTGAAAAACCATTCCAACATGGCCGGCCGTCGCAGCTCTTTTGCTTGCCCACCTTGCTCTAAGTCGGGGGATTGGGGAGAGTGTTCAGTTCCTCATAGCCGCTTGATAAAGTTACAAACCCAAGGGTTTCTCCCACCGGTGTTCATGGTCCCTGTCCGAGCTGGAATAGCCACTTATGATGGAGGGGAACAAGCGGAGAGATCTCCAGACCCATCTCTGGAGGAGTGCGTATGCCTCATCCCGCATCTGTTAAGGGGCATCGGGTTTCCTATCCACCCGTTTCTTCGTGGGATCCTGGAGTTCTACGGCCTCCAGTTGCACAACCTCACCCCTGCCTCCATTCTGCACATAGCAGGGTACGTCGCGCGAGCTGTTTTTAGGTTGCGAACCTCACTTCGGATTATGGAGGAAGTTGTTCTGCCTCGTCCCCTGTGCCTAGGGAGAATCCCTATGTCAAGTGGGCGGGGCCGACGTATGGCGTATTGTCGAAACCGGATACCAGTCCGGCACTCCTAAGAAGGCACCAGAAAACTGGCCTTCAGAGTGGTTTTACATTGATGACGTTCCCCTTCCGGATCCAGTCCGAACAGGTCTCCCCAAGTTCAGCAACGCCCCGCCGAGGGAACGCCAAAGCTGGCGCCCCCGGGGCCCTCAAGAAGAGGATACAAGGGAAATATACTTCCTGATGAGCAGGATAAATCTACTGGCAAAATCCGGACTGACGATAGTTGACGTCATGGCGATATGCATAAGGCGGGGAGTGCAACCGCTTCAATATCGGGAGAAGCCGATGTGGCACTTCAATGGGGAATACGATGCCACTCGCTACGGCCGTAAGGTTCTGGACTCCGCCACCGCTTTGGCAAGGATATTGTCCGATTTGTACAAAGGGGAAGAGGAGGAATTCCTTCACATTAAAACGCGAGATGGATTCTCCATGTACAACCCCCCCCCCCCCAGAGTGGGTAAGTTGCCATTCTTTTCCCTGCTTCACTTACTCTAGTATTCTTCTGCTAAGATTACCTGGATCGATGTTTCCGAGCAGGAACTTAGGAGGGCCGTAGAAGGAATCTTCAGCCCCTCCCCGCAGCCAGAGGACCCCGGAAGGGCCCTAGACCCGGGACTCAAAGAACATCCGGATATTACCGTGGAGCTCGTCAACGGGGTATTTTATCAAGCGAGCTGGGATGGTGCCTCAGTGGCCATTACAGCTGACTATCCCGACTGCTCCCTATGTCGCGTGTAAGCCGGACTAAAAAACCCTATCCTCCGAGGAGGACTTCCCTCAAGCATTATGCCTTACCCTTAAGGCGTCGTGCTATTTGCAGAGACGAAGATCGGAGCGCGGGTGTCGGTGTCAAAACCGGCAGATCTTGGGTAGGGGGTCCCGAACTGTGCGTCTAGGCGGATGGTAACAGGAGACAATGGACACGGTGTTTTTACCCAGGTTCAGGCCCTCTTGATGGAGGTAAAACCCTACTCCTGCTTGATTAATATTGATGACATGGGTAGTATAAGAGTAGATCTACCATGAGATCAGAGAGGCTAAACCCTAGAAGCTAGCCTATGGTATGATTGTTGTTCGTCCTACGGACTAAAACCCTTCGGTTTATATAGACACCGAAGAGGGTTAGGGTTACACAGAGTTCGTTACAATGGTAGGAGATCTACATATCCGTATCGCCAAGCTTGCCTTCCACGCTAAGGAAAGTCCCATCCGGATGTGACACTCCAAAAATTTTTATTTAGTTTTCAACAAAAAAACTTTGTTGGTTTTGAAGAAGGTCACTTAAATCCTTCCAAAAAAACATCTATCTCTAAAAACATTTCCCCTTGGCAAGGATTTTATTTTTGTATCTTCTTCAACTCTCGTGTTTGAATTATGAAAAACCTTTCTTCTGATTGTTCCCTTCTCAAATATATTTTTGGAATTTATTTATTTTCTTTTAAGAAGAATCCTATGAGTTTTGGGGCTTCTTTCATTTTTGAAACCACCCATGGTTTTACCATGCCTCATGTGGTAAAACCTCCCAAAACCCCTCCTTCCACTTTGGGGCAATCCAAACTTCCTGCTCCAATAGGTCCAAACCATTTTTGGATTTTATTTCATTTATTTTACTTCCCAAAACAATTCTGTCAATTATTTTAAGCCTAGATGATTTACAAAGGAAGTACCGGATTTCCTTTGAGTTTTGATCTCAAACCAACTCCTCTGGATAGTCCTTAGCACCCCCAACCTAGATCCATCAAGATCCACTCTTCTTCTTTTCAAAATTTTCAAGTTTCAGCCTCTGCAAGTTTGGACCAGATTTGTCAAATTTGGTGAAATTCATATCTTCCCTTCTCCAAAAATTCTACCAAAATTCAGGCAGCCCCCAAATGCAATGAGAGGCCACCCCACCAAAAAATCATCTCAAGGGAAATTCCTCACATGCCAAAATCATTTTGTCGAACACTTGGCCGGCACTGTTTCTATAGACTTTCAGAAAATTCAGAGTTTCAGAGAAATTCAGTGTTGTTTTTCGTCAGAGTGTTGTCACCAATCAATAGTGCGCCCTGGCACGTTGCGCACGGCCTCTCCTCCCTGGCCAGAGCACCGCACGCCCTCTTGGACGGGTGCAGGTGTCGGTGGCGGCGAGCATCGCCGATGCCGGCAGCTTCTGAAGTGGCAGAGCCACCCGTGGCGGCCAGCGAGAGCCCATACCAGTTCTATACGCCGTCCGGCGCCGCCCATTGCTCCCTTGCCCTCCGCGTGGCCTCATGCACGCCAGCACACCCCGCAGCACCGTCGCCGTGTCTCGGCAAGCATAGGGCACGCCCTCTGCCGCCGACGGGCCCGCGCCGCCCCGTTTTGTCGAACCCACCCAAAGCACCTAATCCGAACTCGTTTAGCGCCTAAACGGAACCAGAGGAACTCCACACTGACGCCCAACTCCCTAAACTCCACGAGCAAGCTCTGCGCCGCCGTAACCATCGCCGGAGATCTCCGTTCTCGGCCACTGCCTCGGATCGCCTATAAAAAGGGGCCCCGAGCTCACTCTCGAGCACACACCACCACTGCACCCCACCAACACCCCGCCAAGCCACTAGGAGGACCTCGAGGAGGTCTCCTCCCCCAACCCCGGCCGCCCCAATCCGCCTCGGCCACCAGCTCGATCCACTCCGGTGAGGCCATTCCCGCCGCCCAAACCTCGTCAGTAGTCTCCTCGAGCACCCAGTGATCTAACCCAGGCTTCAATTTGACCTCCGCAGCCCTCCCCGACGAGATCCAACTCCACCCGAGCCGTCGTCCGCCGGAGCAAGGACCGCCGTCGACGTGGTGCTCGCCGACGACCACGACCACCACCCACCGACGCGGAAGGACACGCTAAGGACGTAGGTACCCCCCGACCCTCCTAACTCGCCGTGGATCGCCGCCGGCGACCACCGCAGCTCTCGGGCGCCGACGAGCTCTGTTTCTTCCCCGTTTGAAATTTCAAACCTGACGGGTGGGACCCCCCCGTCAACCTCTCTTTTCTTTTAAATGAAACGTTTTCTGAAAGCGTCTTCTCCCAAAGTACGTCTCCCTTCTGGGCCGGCATATTCTCAAAAGAAACGTCTTCTATTTTATAAAATGAACCCTGAGAAGTTTCTGTTTCATTACATAAAGGTCCCTGGATTAAAACCCTTATAACTTTTAAACAGAAAATGATTTTTGATTGATTCTTTTTCTGTCCTCTTTAAATTTTTGTCTAGTTTTTTTATCATATTTATTTGAAAAATATTTGGAATTTCGTTTGTGCACCTCATGGTATTTACGTTAGCGAGTATGTTTCTTTATACCGTAGATATCGAAAGAGGTGACGGAACTGCGAACTTCACCAAGCTAGGCTCCGACTACTCTGAACCAGGCAAGCATGTTTGAACTTTTGATATGATGAGTGTCTTGACATGTTTGCATTAAGTAGTTTCATGGCATGTTTATGAGTACATAAATGAATGTCATATTACATGCAAAGTTGAGGCAAGTGAGTTTTGAAAATCCATAAGTTGTTGGATGTGAGTTTGCACGGCCATGTGATGGCATGAGAATGGGTAAGATGGCAATGTTGTAGCATGCCAGTCTTACGCCAGACTATTTGACTTCAGTGTCAACATGAATCGGTTCAGTTTCCATCCGTTTTTCCCTTCCTGTACTACCACATGTTTTCCGCAAGGGATATGGCTTAGTATGTTGCAAACCGCTTTCCTGGTACACACCAAATCGAGAGGCCGTGATGAGGGTTCCATGGCCCTGGATTAAAGCCAGTCATCCGGTCAGGGGGCATGGGTGTTTCCGGTTGGGACCGAGAGGGGGGCACCCCTTAGAGCGCGCGTATATAAATTTGATCCCATGCTATTCGAGATTGTGATCTCCCCGTCCCAAAGTTTTTCTTGAAGGCTGACTAGGGTGATTCCTGGCATCATGAGGTGGGATGGGTGTGTACTGGTTAGATGTGTTTCTTCCGAAATACTGTAAATGGAACAATTCCTTCATGACTACGGAAATCCGTTGGCTGTGGGAAATTTAGTACAAACTCTGCAGAGTCAAAAATCCTTTGAATCATCTTATCCATGTCCAAGTACTGTGTTCAACTAATCTTGTCCAGTGTCAGTCTAAGTGACAAAAACTCTGGTGAACCACATGAGTGTTAAGTCCGGTTAAATGTTTATTCCTGTGGATGGACTAACCCGTTTATTATTGTGTGTTGAATATTTATTATGAGTATTATATCTTTATGAATTTGTCAGATATGAATAAGGAAATTTAAGCCCTTTCTGTGATGTCGCTCAGACGTCCGACTGTGGCACGCTTGTTATTTAGTTTCGATATAAGCCCTTTCTGAGATGTCGCTCAGACGTCCGACTGTGGTACGCTTGTTATTTACTTTTGATATCAGCCCTTTCTGTGATGTCGCTCAGACGTCCGACTGTGGCACGCTTGTTATTTACTTTTGATATAAGCCCTTTCTGTGATGTCGCTCAGACGTCCGACTGTGGCACACTTGTTATTTACTTGCGATATAAGCCCTTTCTGCGATGTCGCTCCGACGTCCGACTGTGGTACGCATGTCATTTACTTTTCAATATAAGCCCTTTATGTGGTGTCGCTTAGACGCCTGACTGCAGTATGATTATTTATTTGTTCACCTTTCGAGGCGTCGCTCTAGACAACCGATCGGTTTTTCAGTTATTTTGTTGGGATTTCGGGAAGACTACCGCCCGACTCCCTTTTTACTTATCATGTTGTGCCAATATTTACTAAATTGAATGCGCATTACTAATTACTCATCACGCACTCATGCATGCATTTGTTATATCTTATGTCCGAACTGTCTTGCGAGTACTTTCAAAGTACTCACCTGGCTTGTTTATTTGGCCAGATGTTGACAAAGGCGATCTCATGGATGAAGAGTTCAATAGCGAGTCCGACGCCTAGAGGAGTCCCAATCAGTCTCGTGCAACCCTGGATTTGGTCTCTGTATTATATCCGCTTCCGCTACCCGAATAAATTCATCGAGCCTCACCTCGACGCTCGATGAGCTACCAGTTTAGGAGTCATATTATCCACTCTCCACTGTGATATTCCACCACCACTTTATCTCAAGTCAGTAGTATGCCACCACACCATTGTGTCATATCCGCCATTATGTATAATTATCGGCGTGCTTGTAATCTATTGTTGAGCACCCTCAGCTCGACCCTGTAATATATTTAATGCTAATGGCTTACTGTATCAAGATTTTGTCTATCAGTAAGGAGGAATTTTCTCATACTGGACTCAAAAGATCGGTTTCCTCAATAAGCATTTTATTGGAAAACCGGTCGTGACAAGCTTGGTACCAGAGCCAGCCTGACTGTAGGAAGCCACTACGTGCGATCGTAATCAGTTATTAGCATAATAGAGCTAATTCATATTTTTGCAAATGTTGTCATTTTCTGACAGTCAGCATAAATTTATGATCTGACCATTCAGAATTTTTGCCTACTTTTGTAGATGGCTGACAACAGCTGCGAGTCATAGATGTTCGCCAACGTGCCCGATGGGTTTGTCAAGCTCCTCTCCTTCATCGTTCAGGTCGCGATGGGGCCATCTATGTGCCCAGTCTTCACACTCTACCAGCACAAGGTCAACGACAGTCTGACCATGCACCAGGCCGCGGTGCAATTCAAGGGAGGGCGTGTTGAGTTACGCTGCTTCTGGTACTTGGGAAGAGCCATGCCTACGGAGAAGCATGCTATGCAGATGGCTGCCCGTGAGGCGATAGCTCGTCTCCGGGATGTTCTTCCTTCGATGAAGACTCGTCGTTACCGCTACCTTCCATGCCACGTGCCATACACCTGTCACTACGCGTTCTCTTACCCCAGAGGAGAACGAGACGAGGCTTTTGAGATGCTTATTGAGTACCTCCGGGCTCTGGAGGCAGCCTTCGACAATCTAGTGGATGACTTCGTGGCTGCCCGTATGGACTCAGTCCATGGCTGTGCCGCCAACAGGAGGGAGCTCCTGCATACCGCACCGCCACTGACTGTCGTCTCGTCCTCAGCATCTTATGCACCTACCACTCTCGCCACTGCTCGTCGCCTGCCTACCACCGAAGAGTTCAACCAAGTCATTGCGCCCACTCCAGCCCGCACTGCACCACCCTTTGCGCCCACTCCTGTTCGTGTTGCTCCGCCTCTGGCACCCGCTCCATCTACTCGGCGCAGCACTACACGTCTGGAGCCTATTAGCGAGGAGGAGGTCGAGTCCCCAGCCTCACTGCACCTCACCCTCGGCAGGGCAAAGGAGATTGTCAACATCTCCGACTGAGTACGCTTAGCCGCCATGCGATGAACTGCTTTGTATGATATGTTTATATGTACATAGGTTGTGAGAAGTAGCTTGTTTGCGCATCATGTAGGAACTGGGAGAAGTGCACTAGCCTAAATAACATGTCAGGAATATGTACGCATATCCTGAGTGATGTATTATATAATTATCGCCTGCGTGTAAGATATGTAATGAGCAGTCCTTCTCCATGCGCAATCAATATGTTTTCTTGAGAAATCCTGAAGTTTTTAATTTATTGCTCATCTTTGTGCATTTATTGATTTTTTTCGACTCAATTCCCTTTCTTATGAGTTTTACAAAATATATCCCCAGAGTGAAAAATGTCTCGTCCTTGGACACGCTCCATGCCAACTCCGCCAGAGGAAAATTATGGCACTCAACCGGGCAACAATTTCACTCAGGGACAGTCGAGTCAACAGGACAGTGAAACAACATTTTCCCAATGTGCCGCCTTTATGAGCAAAGTCAGCAACAACACCAGGAAATGATGAACCAAGTCATCAATATGGGAAATCACCGTGGACAGTATCAGCAGCAATCCAAGTTATCTGAGCTACAGAAGACGCGTCCCCAAACATTTTCTCATACTGACAAACCTCTTGAGGCTGAGGATTGGCTCCGACAAATGGAAAGAAAATTAATTATTGCACAATGTTCAGACCTCGAGAAAGTACTATATGCTCCGCACTACCTCACAGGAGCAGCTGCATTATGGTGGGAGAATTTCCTACACATGCACCCTAACGAAAATGATATAACCTGGGAGGAGTTCAAAGAAGGTTTTCACGGGGCGCACATTCCTAAAAGTCTTATGAAAATCAAGAAGAGGATGACCTCAAACAAAGGACCATGACGGTGTCAGAATACAATGGTCAGTTTACTCTGTTGTCTCGCTACACCAACGAAGAGCGCATGACTGAAAGCAAGAAGATGGAGAAATTCCTAGACGGTCTGGCGCCCGTGCTTAAATGCCAGCTGGTTGTGCACACTTTTCCAGATTTCAAAACGCTAGTGGATAAGGCCATTACCTTGGAAAATGAGAGACGCAGCTTGGAGGATTTCCGCAAGCGAAAAAGGGACCAGACTACTCTTGCTCTCAACCACCGAAGCAAGACGGATTTTTAGAAAGGTGGGACACACAAACCCATGACGAACATCTCACGCCCAATCAAGAATTTCCATGCAAGGGACAAGGAGTTCACATATCGCCCAGGCGTTACTTGCTACGCATGTGGAGAAGAAGGGCACTATGCCAAGCAGTGCCCCAAGCCAAGGAATTCGACCCCAAAGCCGAACAACGGTGGCAATAATTCAGCGCCCAAGCAAAACAATTTCAACCCCAATAACAACCACAGGAAGGGTCATCTGAACCACGTGACCAAAGAGGAAGCACAAAATGCCCCGGATATCGTACTCGGTACGTTTCCTGTCAACACAATACCTGCCATGGTTTAGTTTGATTCTAGAGCTTCTCACTCATTCATTTCAAAAAGTTTTTCTTTGCAAAATAATTTTTCGATGTTTCCCTTGGAAAATTGCATGATCATCAAGTCCCCTAGGATTAAGCAAGTTACTCAGAGTTACTGCCAAGGAGTGGTTATTGAGTTTGAAGGATTGAAGTTTCATGCCAATCTTATTGTATTGGAAAATAAAGGACTGGATGTCATCCTAGGGATGGATTGGTTAACCACCAACAAAGGTTTTATTGACTCCTTCAACCGGACCGTAATTCTCACCGACCACCATGGGAAGACAATAAGAGTTTCAGCCAAAGAGAGAAAAATATCCCGGCAACCGAGATTGAACAAGGAGGACGTTTCTGAAATAAGAAAGGTTCCAGTAGTGTGTGAATTTCTAGACGTATTTCCCGAAGAACTACCAGGCATGCCACCAGACCGAGATATAGAATTTAGCATTGAGCTAGCACCTGGAACCACCCCCATATACAAGAAACCATACAGAATGGCACCATCCGAGTTGGTAGAATTGAAGAAGAAAATAAAAGAATTACTGGACAAAGGATATATTCGAGCCAGCTCCTCACCTTGGGGTTCACCAATTTTATTTGCCAAAAAGAAGGATGGAACACTGAGATTGTGTATAGACTATCGAGCACTTAACATGGAAACCATGAAGAACAAATACCCGATGCCACGGATAAATGATTTATTTGATTAGCTCGCTCAGGCCAAGGTATTCTGAAAGATTGACTTAAGGTCGGGATACCATCAATTAAAAGTATGAACAGAGGATATCCCCAAGACAGTCTTCACCTCCAGATACGGACTGTATGAGTTCACAGTAATGCCATTTGGACTAACAAACGCCCCTGCATATTTTGTTCACCTCATGAACAAAATATTTATGAAGTTTATGGACAAGTTTGTTGTGGTATTCATCGACGATATTCTGATATACTCCAAGACACCAGAAGAGCACGCTGAACATCTCAGAATTATACTAGGAGAACTCAGGAAACATCAATTGTACGCCAAGTTCAGCAAGTGTGAATTTTGGCTAAGACAGGTAGGTTTTCTGGGCCACGTACTGACCCAAGAAGGTATTGCCGTAGACCCGAAAAAAGTCAAGGCCGTACTTGGCTGGAAACCACCAGCCAGCGTAACGGACGTACGAAGTTTCTTGGGAATGGCAGGATACTACCAAAGATTTATTGAAGGATTCTCCACCATAGCCAAGCCAATGACGCAGTTACTCAAGAAATACAAGAAGTTTGAAAGGACGGAAGCTTGCGAGAAAAGTTTCCAAGAACTAAAAAGGAAATTAACGACAGCACTAGTATTAATTGTGCCAGACATACACAAGAATTTTGAAGTGTATTGTAACGCATCCCGAAGGGGTCTCGGATGCGTATTGATGCAAGAAGGCAAAGTTGTCGCATACGCTTCAAGGTAACTTCGCAAGCATGAAGAAAATTATCCCACTCATGACTTAGAATTGGCAGCAGCCATTCATGCACTCAAGGAATGGAGGCATTTCTTACTTGGAAATCATTGTGAAATATATACGGACCATAAAAGTCTCATGTATATTTTCACACAGCCATAACTCAATTTACGGCAACGACGCTGGTTGGAATTGGTAAAAGATTATGATGTTGGTATCCACTATCATCCAGGAAAAGCAAATGTAGTGGCAGATGCTCTTTTTCGAACCCCAGCTCGGACGACAACAGTCTGCAAGGCTTGAGACCTGAATTCCAACAAGAGTTTGCCAAACTCAACTTGATGATGGTCACGGAAGGCACCATAACGAATTTGGAAGTACAACCCAACCTTGTGGAAAGGATTAAGGAAGCTCAGCATGGACACCCCAGCATCGAAGGCATTAAAAGAAAGGTGAGTATGGGCAAGGCCTCGGAATTCGTCATAGACGATGAGGGAATATTATGGTACAGAGAAAGACTCTGCGTGCAAATATAGAGGACCTCAAACAGCAAATTCTAGCTGAAGCCCACACCGCCCCATATTCGATCCACCCTGGAGGAACCAAAATGTATAAGGACATTCAGTTAAGATTTTGGTGGCTCGGTATGAAGAGGCATATAGCCACCTTCATTGCATGTTGCGATTCTTGTCAACGCATAAAAGCCAAGCATCAAAGACCAGTCGGACTACTGCAACCGAACAGAATACCTGAGTGGAAATGGGACGAAATAGGGATGGATTTCATTGTCGGACTACCTCAGTCACAACACGGGAATGATGCCATATGGGTCATCACAGATAGACTGACTAAAGTGGCACACTTCATCCCCGTGAAGACAACCCACACCACTCAGAAGCTCGCCAAGCTCTACCTCTCCCGCATAGTCTGTATGCATGGAGTCCCAAAAACTATAATTGTTGGGGAACGTAGTAATTTCAAAAAATTTCCTACGCACACACAGGATCATGGTGATGCATAGCAATGAGGGGGAGAGTCTGATCTACGTACCCTTGTAGATCACAACAGAAGCGTTGACACAACGTAGAGGAAGTAGTCGTACGTCTTCTTCCCGATCCGACCGATCCAAGCACCGTTACTCCGGCACCTCCGAGTTCTTAGCACACGTTCAGCTCGATGACGATCCCCGGGCTCCGATCCAGCAAAGCTTCGGGGAGGAGTTCCGTCAGCACGACGGCGTGGTGACGATCTTGATGTACTACCGACGTAGGGCTTCGCCTAAGTACTACAACGATATGATCGAGGTGGAATTTGGTGGCAGGGGGCACCGCACACGGCTAAGGAACGATCTCAACGATCAACTTGTGTGTCTAGAGGTGCCCCCTGCCCCCGTATATAAAGGTTGCCAGGGGGAGGGCTGGCCGGCCAAAGGAGGAGGGCGCAGGAGGAGTCCTACTCCTACCGGGAGTAGGACTCCCCCCCAATCCTATTCCTAATAGGACTCCTCGAGAGAGAGAGAGAGAGAGAGAGGGAGAAGGGGGCCGGCCACCTCTCCTAGTCCTAATAGGACTAGGGGAGGGGGGAGGCGCGCAGACCACCTTGGGCTGCCCCTTTCACCTTTCCGCTAAGGCCCAGTAAGGCCCATTTGGTTCCCGGGGGGTTCCGGTAACCTCCCGGTACTCCGGTAAAATTCCCGATTTCACCCAGAACACTTCCGATGTCCAAACATAGGCTTCCAATATATCAATCTTTATGTCTCGACCATTTTGAGACTCCTCGTCATGTCCGTGATCACATCCGGGACTCCGAACAACCTTCGGTACATCAAAATGCATAAACTCATAATAACTGTCATCGTAACGTTAAGCGTGCGGACCGTACGGTTCGAGAACAATGTAGACATGACCGAGACACGTTTCTGGTCAATAACCAATAGCGGGACCTGGATGCCCATATTGGCTCCTACATATTCTACGAAGATCTTTATCGGTCAGACCGCATAACAACATACATTGTTCCCTTTGTCATCGGTATGTTACTTGCCCGAGATTCGATCGTCGGTATCCAATACCTAGTTCAATCTCGTTACCGGCAAGTCTCTTTACTCGTTCCATAATACATCATCTCACAACTAACATCTTAGTTATAATGCTTGCAAGGCTTATGTGATGTGTATTACCGAGAGGGCCCAGAGATACCTCTCCGACAATCGGAGTGACAAATCCTAATCTCGAAATACGCCAACCCAACATCTACCTTTGGAGACACCTGTAGTACTCCTTTATAATCACCTAGTTACGTTGTGACGTTTGGTAGCACCCAAAGTGTTCCTCCGGTAAACGGGAGTTGCATAATCTCATAGTCATAGGAACATGTATAAGTCATGAAGAAAGAAATAGTAACATACTAAACGATCGGGTGCTAAGCTAATGGAATGGGTCATGTTAATCAGATCATTCAACCAATGATGTGACCTCGTTAATCAAATAACAACTCTTTGTCCATGGTTAGGAAACATAACCATCTTTGATTAACGAGCTAGTCAAGTAGAGGCATACTAGTGACACTCTGTTTGTCTATGTATTCACACATGTATTATGTTTCCGGTTAATACAATTCTAGCATGAATAATAAACATTTATCATGATATAAGGAAATAAATAATAACTTTATTATTGCCTCTAGGGCATATTTCCTTCAGTCTCCCACTTGCACTAGAGTCAATAATCTAGATTACATCACCATGTGATTAACATCGATAGTTCACATCATTATGTGATTAACACCCATAGTTCACATCGCCATGTGACCAACACCCAAAGGGTTTACTAGATTCAGTAATCTAGTTCACATCGCTATGTGATTAACACCCAAAGAGTACTAAGGTGTGATCATGTTTTTCTTGTGAGAGAATCTTAGTCAACGGGTCTGCCACATTCAGATCCACATGTATTTTGCAAATTTCTATGTCAACAATGCTCTGCATGGAGCTACTCTAGCTAATTGCTCCCACTTTCAATATGTATCTAGACCGAGACTTAGAGTCATCTAGATTAGTGCCAAAACTTGCATCGGCGTAACCCTTTACGACGAACCTTTTTATCACGTCCATAATCGAGAAACATATCCTTATTTCACTAAGGATAATTCTGACCGCTGTCCAGTGATCTACTCCTAGATCACTATTGTACTCCCTTGCCAAATCAGTGCAGGGTATACAATAGATCTGGTATACAGCATGACATACTTTATAGAACCTATGGCCAAGGCATAGGGAATGACTTTCATTCTCTTTCTATCTTCTGCCGTGGTCAGGCTTTGAGTCTTACTCAACTTCACACCTTATAATACAGGCAAGAACTCTTTCTTTGACTGCTCCATTTTGAACTACTTCAAAATCTTGTCAAGGTATGTACTCATTGAAAAAACTTATCAAGCGTCTTGATCTATAAATCTTGAAGCTCAATATGTAAGCATCTTCACCAAAGTCTTTCTTTGAAAAACTCCTTTCAAACACTCCTTTATGCTTTACAGAATAATTCTACATTATTTCCGATCAACAATATGTCATTCACATATACTTATCAGAAATGTTGTAGTGCTCCCACTCACTTTCTTGTAAATACAGGCTTCACCGCAAGTCTATATAAAACTATATTCTTTGATCAACTCATCAAAGCGTATATTCCAACTCCGAGATGCTTGCACCAGTCCACAGATGAATCGCTGGAGCTTGCACATTTTGTTAGCACCTTTCAGATTGACAAAACCTTCTGTTGCATCATATACAACTCTTCTTTAATAAATCCATTAAGGAATGCAGTTTTGTTTATCCATTTGCCAGATTTCATAAAATGCGGCAATTACTAACATGATTCGGACAGACTCAAGCATAGATACGAGTGAGAAGCTCTCATCGTAGTCAACACCTTGAACTTGTCGAAAACCTTTTGCGACAATTCTAGCTTTGTAGATAGTAACACTACTATCAGCGCCCGTCTTCCTCTTGAAGATCCATTTATTCTCAATTGCCTGCCGATCATCGGGCAAGTCAACCAAAGTCCAAACTTTGTTCTCATACATGGATCATATCTCAGATTTCATGGCCTCAAACCATTTCGCGGAATCTGGGCTCATCATCGCTTCCTCATAGTTCGTAGGTTCGTCATGGTCAAGTAACATGACCTCCAGAACAGGATTACCGTACCATTCTGGTGCGGATCTCACTCTGGTTTACCTACGAGATTCGGTAGTAACTTGATGTGAAGTTACATGATCATCATCATTAGATTCCTCACTAATTGGTGTAGTAGTCACAAGAACAGATTTTTGTGATGAACTACTTTCCAATAAGGTAGAAGGTACAATTACCTTATCAAGTTTTCTACTTTCCTCCCACTTACTTCTTTCAAGAGAAACTCCTTCTCTAGAAAGGATCCATTATAAGCAACGAATGTCTTGCCTTAGGATCTGTGATAGAAGGTGTACCCAACAGTCTCCTTTGGGTATCCTATGAAGACATATTTCTCCGATTTGGGTTTGAGCTTATCAGGATGAAACTTTTCTCATAAGCATCGCAACCCCAAACTTCAAGAAACGACAACTTTGGTTTCTTGCCAAACCATAGTTCATAAGGCGTCGTCTCGACGGATATAGATGGTGCCCCCTTTTTTTTGATGTGAATGCAGCTGTCTCTAATGCATGACCCCAAAAACGATAGTGGTAAATCGGTAAGAAACATCATAGATTGCACTATATCCAATAAAGTACGGTTATGACGTTCGGACACACCATTATGCTGTGGTGTTCCAGGTGGCGTGAGTAGTGAAACTATTTCACATTGTTTTAACTAAAGACCAAACTCGTAACTCAAATACTCTTTTCCACGATCAGATCATAGAAACTTTATTTTCTTGTTACGATGATTTTCCACTTCACTCTGAAATTATATGAACTTTTCAAATATATCAGACTTCTATTTCATTAAGTAGATATACCCATATCTGCTCAAATCATCTGTGAAGGTCAGAAAATAATAATACCCGCTGCAAGCCTTAAATATTCATCGGACCACATACATCAGTATGTATGATTTCCAACAAATCTGTTGCTTGCTCCATTGTTCCGGAGAATGGCGTTTTAGTCATCTTGCCCAAAAGGCATGGTTCGCAATCATCAAGTGATTCATAATCAAGTGATTCCGAAAGCCCATCAGCATGGAGTTTCTTCATGCGCTTTATACCAATATGACCTAAACGGCAGTGCCACAAATAAGTTGCACTATCATTATTAACTTTGCATCTTTTGGTTTCAATATTATGAATATGTGTATCACTACGATCGAGATCCAACGAACTTGTTTCATTGGGTGTATGACCATCGAAGGTTTTATTCATGTAAACAGAACAACAATTATTCTCTGATTTTAATGAATAACCGTATTGCAATAAACATGAACAAATCATATTCATGCTCAACGCAAAAACCAAATAACACTTATTTAAGTTCAACACTAATCCCGAAAGTATAGGGGAGTGTGCGATGATGATCATATCAATCTTGGAACTACTTCCAACACATATCGTCACTTCACCCTTAACTAGTCTCTGTTTATTCTGCAACTCCTGTTTCGAGTTACTACTCTTAGCAACTGAACCAATATCAAATACGGAGGGGTTGCTATAAACACTAGTAAAGCACACATCAATAACATGTATATCAAATATACTTTTGTTCACTTTGCCATCCTTCTTATCCGCCAAATACTTGGGGTAGTTCTGCTTCCAGTGACCAGTCCCTTTGAAGTAGAAGCACTTAGTCTCAGGCTTAGGATCAGACTTGGGCTTCTTCACTTGAGCAGCAACTTGCTTGCCGTTTGTCTTGAAGTTCCCCTTCTTCCCTTTGCCCTTTTCTTGAAACTAGTGGTCTTGTCAACCATCAACATTTGATGTTTTTCTTGATTTCTACCTCCGTTGATTTCAGCATCACGAAGAGCTTGGGAGTTGTTTCCGTTATCCCTTGCATATTATAGTTCATCACGAAGTTCTACTAACTTAGTGATGGTGACTAGAGAATTCTGTCAATCACTATCTTATCTGGAAGATTAACTCCCACTTGATTCAAGCGATTGTAGTACCCAGACAATCTGAGCACATGCTCACTAGTTGAGCGATTCTCCTCCATCTTTTAGCTATATAACTTGTTGGAGACTTCATATCTCTCAACTCGGGTATTTGCTTGAAATATTAACTTCAACTCCTGGAACATCTCATATGGTCCATGACGTTCAAAACGTCTTTGAAGTCCCGATTCTAAGCCATTAAGCATGGTGTACTAAACTATCAAGTAGTCATCATATTGAGCTAGCCAAACGTTCATAACGTCTGCATCTGCTCCTACAATAGGTCTGTCACCTAGCAGTTGTCACGACCGGTTTTCCGGACAAAAATTTCCAAAAAATGGCCGTTGTGCTCACCAGCCCCAGGATTACTGTTAGCTGATGAGGCACCAACTTGTTACAAAAATTCCAAGAAAAAGTACAAAATGTGTAGTACAAGACCATTGTGGCCTGTGAGTACACCCAAAGGTTTTCTAGTGGCCGATGGCGGAAGCGGTTTGTGAATCAACAGTGTCTATGGGACTCCATTTCCCATGGGAACAGCTGACCAGGTTAACTCCTATCTTCGCAAGGCTGCTATCACCGTTGCTTAATTTCCGGGGCTGTCATCGCAATGCTCCTCTCCATGCAGAAATCTGGCCAAGACGATAGCCAGGGACAAGCCAGTGAGTACTTTGAATGTACTCGCAAACATCATGAGCACTGGGATAATATAATAGATAATTATGCACTTAAATATTCTATGATCACATCGTTAGTCGCGAGTAAAATATCTTTTATGCATGCAAGCGGTTTATTATTATGCAACATAAATAAGCAATAAGGGAGTGGAAATAAAATGCCGCAGTCGGGCGTCTGTGCGACACCACATAAAGGGCTTATACGGTGAATAAATAACAAGCAATGCCACAGTCGGACGTCTG
This sequence comes from Triticum monococcum, assembly GCA_034509565.1. NCBI lineage: Eukaryota > Viridiplantae > Streptophyta > Magnoliopsida > Poales > Poaceae > Triticum > Triticum monococcum. Next base: position 616,913,535 of record CM067847.1, on the reverse strand, counting down.
AGCAACATCACATAAAGGGCTTAAAAAGAAATGCCACAGTCGGACGTCTGAGCGACATCACAGAAAGGGCTTTAAAAGAAATGCCACAGTCGGGCGTCTGAGCGACACCATAGAAAGGGCTTTAAAAGAAATGCCACAGTCGGACGTCTGAGCGACATCACAGAAAGGGCTTTAAAAGAAATGCCACAGTCGGACGTCTGAGCGACATCACAGAAAGGGCTTTAAAAGAAATGCCACAGTCGGACGTCTGAGCGACATCACAGAAAGGGAGTTTTATTCACAAGTAAATAATACTCATAATAAATATTCAGTTCATGATAATAAACGGGTTAGTCCATCCACAGGAATAAACATTTAACCGGGTTTAGAAATAAATAATCACCATGAATATCCAGGGGGTAGAACCATCCCAAGGATACTCGATAATACAAATATTACCACAGGTTAGCCCATCACAAAATAATGATCATGGTCCTCACAAGTCACCGGTCAGTATCCAAGTTTGGTTTAACAATTTCACCTCCGAAGACCGACACTAAGACCAACACTTGACCCATCCCAGACTGTAATCGTTAACCATGGACACGGCTATTCGAATAGGTATAATCTCTGCAGAGGGTGTACTCTTTACCCACGAGTAACGGATTCCTTTAGTCCATCGGGACTAATTCCGTCTACGGCCTTTTTGTTGAAAACACGCCTAACTTGCACACACCAGCTTAACTCATCGGTTTCTGGAATCACCCACGACACTTGTTAAGCAAAACTCTAAGTGGGGAGGCTACAACCTCGCGTAGCATGGGATCAAATTTATATCGCGCGCTCTAAGGGGTGGCCTCCCCTCTCGGTCCCAACCGGAAACACCCATGCCCCCGGACCAGGTGGCCTGCCTACCGGCTACAACCGATATCTTCCACCATGGCCTCTCTGTAGGGTGTGTGCTGGAAAGGGGTTGACGACTTACTGAACCGTACCCTACCTCCGGCATGGTCGAGTGGTAGTACGAGGCAAGTATGGGGGTTACTGGAACAAGACTCGATCTGCGGTCGACTCAGGAGGTTTATAAGTTCCCTGCATGACATGTATATCAAATATATTACAACTGACGAAATCACCACTCAATATACCTTACCATGCCATACCGGACATAACCGTCCCGATGGGGACCGGTGACAAGCTCATGCCTACCCAAGGCCGAGGCTTTCCCGGATTCCTTTTCGGCATGCATGCAAGGCATATGAGGATGATTATCATCACAAAAATATTCATTTCCAACAGCAAGGAAATCACTGACATGCTTCCATGCATATGATCAGATCACATAAAATAACAAGTCCTCCAAAATAAGGTGGTGTTATAAACGTGTCAAATAGCACACCAAAAACATTATACCAGGGTTCAAAATGCTTGCCTTTAAGTTGTGGAGGGGTGAGGTGCTCTCCAAAACTTTTGAAAGTTTCTTCTCTCTCTCAAAATCCTATTTAAAAATATATTTGAATCAACACACGTTTCAAAAACAGTACAAAAAGTTGTTTGGATTTTTTTTTAAAAAATCTTAAAATAAACTAGACCAAACTTGAGGAAGGTAGGAAAAATAATCAACTCATTTGGAGTTATATTTAAAGAGTTATAGCCAGTCAAAGATTTGGTCAAAACATGTTTTGAATAAAATCAGGAAAAGAAAACGGTTCAAACGAGATTACGCTTTCGGTGCAGAGAAAACGCACTTGCGCCCTTTACGCCTCCACTTAACCACGTGGACTGGCGCTGGGTCTCTGACGGTGGGCCCGCCTGGCCCACTGGTCAGGTTTGACCAGTCGCCCGCGTCGTCTCCCTCCTCTGCCCGAGTGGAGCGGGGCTCCGACGATCATCGCCGGCGAACGGTGGCTCCATTCGGAAAGCTGAGGCCACCAGCGGATTCAGGGGGCCGTGGTGGTCACTCCGGTAGTCGCAGGGTCGCCGGAAGTGGAGGAAATCGCCGGCGGCGAGCTCTGCGGCGGAGGGAAACTTCGGGAGCAAAGTGGATTTGGGGCGACGGTGGTTCCCGGTCAAGATTGAGCAGGGGAATGGGTTCACTGGAGGATGAGGAAGTTTCTGGCGAAGAGAATGGAGTGGGGGAGGTACTGGAGGTGCCGGATTGGCCGGGGCGGTGGCGGCGGCAGGAGTTGCCGGAGATGAGGAAGGAGGCCTCCCCGGGTCGATTGGCGGCCAATGGGGGTCCTCGGGAGGTGGCTTGGGACTGTCTGCATGCGGAGATGAGCTCGGCGCTCCTTAAATAGGCGAGTCGAGGCGGTTCAGCGGCGGCCGTGGATGAGCTCGTCGGCGACCATCTTTCTGTAGCTGCAGGGCATCGTGGCGGCGACGAGCGCTAGCGGACATGGCTGTGGATAAGCTCGCGCTGCTCCAGGGGCCAGGTGGCGAGCGGGGGAGGCTCGGCGGCGTTGAACGGAGTAGGGGCTGTCGGCGGCCGTGGCGGCTAGCTCCTGGCCTATCGGGCGTGGCGAGGGACGGCTTGGCGCGTAGTGGTGAGGAGGGACATGCGTGGCGAGGTGCTGCCGAGTGGGCCAAAGCCAGGGGGGCCAGCGTGTCGGCTTGGGCGCGGCAGGTGCAAAACGCGTGCCAAACGCACGCTCTGCTCGCGCTCTGGGCACGCATGGGATGTGCTCGACACAATGCCAAAGCACGCTAGAGGTCGCGGTTGAGGCTGGGAAGTAACAGAGCTAGGTTAGGGTTAGATAGAGGGGAAATGGGCATGGTGGTTAGGTCAGGTGGCCAAGTTTACAATGCAAACTTGAATCCATGCCAAATCTGGCCATGCACACAGGGTGTTTGATAAAAAGCCACAGGCACCTAGGCTTTTCTTGGAGTTGCCAAACTCTCCAGATCAGGGTCTCCTTAGATGAATGAGAAGGTGGTGAGGTTATTTGGCCAAAAGCAGAAACTTGTTAGTGCAAGTTTTGCAAAACTTCAATTCTGGACAGAAGATAAATGCCATTATTTCATGAACCAAAAATGAACCAATGGGTGTATGCTCCTGGATTTAGGGGTTTGGTAGGGTGGTCTACAAGCAGGAAAAGGAATCATGGGTAAAGGAGCAACTTAAGATGTAGTTGCTGTACAAATCCTCAAGTTGGACCAGAATAAAAATAAGGTTGATTCACTCAAATTTTTCAAAGAACAGCACTAGGTTTTTTGCAAAATGTTGAATCATATGTTACTACTAACATCCAAAAATTTTGGTGGAGGCTAGGAGAAAATATTTAAATGAGTTGTAGTGCAAAATGCCCACCGGACCAGAGAAGACAAATCTGTTGTAGAACTCAAAATATTTCATTAAATAAAGATGTTTTTATACAAAGGTGATTTAAAAACATCACATGACATCTCCAAATTTTTGTGGAAATTTAAGTGAATTTATCAAATGGTTGTAGTTCAAAAATGGCCACTTAACCTTGAAAAACCATTTTCAAGAAAGTGAAGATCAAGCAACTTAATTATTTAATTAGTTATATTAAATAAGGAAAAGTTTTTCTTAAGAGATTAAATAAGCCCAATAACATATTTGAAAGATTTTTCACTTTGGGAAAAACTCATCACAACAGGGAAGAAAATGATGAAACAAAATCAAAAGGGAGCTCAGAAATTCAAAGTTTTAATTCCTGGCAAAATTTTAATTCATTAAAACAAGGTCAAAATTTTGGGGTGTCACAACACTACCCCCCTTAAGAAAAAAAATCTCGTCCTCGAGATTTGCCAAAGGCTGTTTCAAGAAAATTTTATGCAACAAAGATGTGGCTACAGTGTGAGGGCAATAAGTGGTGTAAAACCACAGTGTGGATACTGGTGCTGCGTGGAAAAATCTACGGTTCGGGACAAAATGTGAGATCCCTAGCTGGATATAAATTTAGAATAACTTCTAAATTTAAATATACGCTGGTCGTACCCGAGAGCACAGTGCTCTCCCTGGCCGATAGGTGGACCCGAGGCTCACTGTCAGCCTCTTCTTCTCCCTCTGGTTCTCTCTTCTTCCTCTCTCTCGCGCGCTTCCCCGCGCTTTCTCCACCGGCAACGTTTAGCGCGTAGGGTATCTAGGCCGTACCGCGGTAGTGCGCGGTGTGCTAGCTGCCGGTGCAGCGTGCACTCACCTCGTGGGCCAGCACGCTGTCGGCACTGCTCGCGGATTCGACTCCGAATACCGGCGGTCGGCGATGAGTGGCGTTGGTGGACTTCGCCCACTGTACACCGAGCTCGAGCTATAAAATGGCTGGGGTGTTCTCCTCTCTTCTTCCTCACACCTGGCCTCACTTCTCCTCCTCCTTTCTCCACTACTGCTTACAAAAGCTCGGGCAAGGCTCTAATGGCGGAGGCGATGCCGGACTGGTTTGCGATCCTGATATTCGGAGGGCTGGCGACACTACTGGGGCTCTCCGTGCTCCTGTGCGCGATGATCCTCGACGATCGTCGCGATGCTGCTGCTCGGGTGTTGGCTCTCCGCGGTGGTGGTGATCACGAGGAGTAGATGGGGTGTGCTAGGTGCTAACCGTTGTTAGGGGTTGATTAGCTGGATGCAACACCGTTGCAAAGTTTTGCAAATAGTGTATGTGCTCGAATGATTATGGTTGTGAGTCTGCTGCCGTGGTGCTGTGTGAAATTAATAAATCCATGCCGCGAGAAAGTGTAGATGTGGCAACTCAGGAAAAGAAAATCTCACTCCAGGATTTTGCGAGAAAAGCAGTTAATTTAAAAGAGCATAAATCACAACAAAAACTACATCCATTAGTAGAAGTCAATTAATTAACTAGTCGTACAAACTCAGGGCATTACGCATAAGTCACACACATAAATAAATGTTGCAATAATGAACACCGCAGCGACGTCTAAAATGGAAACGGTAATTGGACGGGGTCCCTAGAAAACGTCTCAGGTACTGGGATACACTCTTCTTCTATCGGAGAAAGTGGATTGACCAGTCGTGCACGTGTCTCTCCTGGTCGGGCCTTAGTGCTCTGCCTATGGCGATTTGAGGATTTAAATCTGCGAGGCTCTGGAGATAACCCATCACACGTTGGGTTAAACGCTCTTGAGCGATGACGTACTGGACAAGGTTGGCCAGGACTGGGTCTCTCTCAATTTGTCCACCAGGAAAAGATGTCACTCCTCCGGGTTCTGCATGGCTCGGGAAGTAATAATACCCTCGTTCGCTGGCATAAGGCACTGCGAATCGAAGGCGAGCAAGCGCTTCGTATGCAGCAGCTTCCACGGCCATCTGTGGGGTTGGCATAGATTTCCCCACGAAGGAGACCTCTGTGGGGTCTTGGTTTGAGTTTACGGGAGGGATGTGCACTGCTGCCCAATATCTTGAGGTGGAAGAGGTGATCCTTGATTTGAACAACTCGTACTGGGGTGGCTAGGTAGCGCCCATGGTACTGCAGGTAAAATCCCACAATAACTTGACAAAACTACCCGGGGTTGCATCTGGGGTTCTCAGGTAAATGCTGGGGCTCAGCATGGCAAGAATTGATTGTGAGGATGGTGCACAAGATGAGGGTGCTTGGCAAGGTCACGCGGTGGCCTTTTATAGCACTGGAGCTGGGTCATTTTTACCGTGGTGAATGGTAAAGAAAATTTTCAGCTCTGTTCCAAGGTCGGGGTCAAGCCACAGATTCACACATTTCACTATAGTGAAGTGTTACTGTGGGGGTTGTCGGGGAAGGTTTTTGGGTAGTTGTGTCCGGAAAAATATGCAACTGGGTCCTGACATACCCATGCAGGGGATACTATTTAAAATGGAGGCATGACAACAGGCGGCGTTTAAAAACAAGGCCACATGATTACAAAGCAAGGGTACACTGGGACTCGATACGACTCGGGTGACTTAGTCTACCTCGTTTATATCCAAGCGGGCATGCCTTGTGGATGTCGAGGCTTCTCTTCGGGTCTCGTCGTCTGAATTAACTGGAGTGGTCTGAGGGGCTGCAGGCTCGGGGTAGCGATGATGACCATCTCGGGGATTGTTGGCCACAACCCCGTTGGAGTGTGCTTCCAGTATGCGGCGAAGCACTTCTGGGGTTATCGCGGCACCTTGGCCGATGGCTGGGGCAGATCTCCGGGGCTCGATCGGGTGTCCAAACAGCACGACTGGGTTGATGATGTTGGGCTCGATCTCTTCTCTTGCCGGGGTTCGACGAACCAGCTCTCCACGAGCTGCGATTAGATCAATCATGATTTGATCGCATAGCTCCTCTAGTGCACTTACATAGCGCACTAGGTGCAACAATGCAGGGTCTGTCTCGTGATCTCCGTTGACAACTTGGGGTGGTCTACCATACCCTTCACGTCTGGGGTAGTAGTGGAACGAGCGATAGTTAACTCTGGGCGACAAGTGTCGGAGATGAACTATAGCTTCTCGAGCAGCTAGTTGGATGGCTTGTGGTTCAAAGGAAGTTGTCCTTCCGGTGAACCTGTAGGGGCGCTCGGGCTCTAGTCCCCTACCATAAATGTGCACAGTGGCCTAGAATTGACGGCTCTCGCCGCTCATGGGTCCTTGGTACACAACATATTCTGGGGGCTCTTCTAACGCATAGGCACGACGGGTGAGGTTTGCGAGTATGGTCACAAAGCCTCCAAGGTTGGTTGCTGTGGTCTCATTGTGCACGACGAGTCTAGGCATTGTGGCTCGGTTTGGGGTAGCGGCTGCTGTGCTGGGTTGGGGCTAGCGTGCCCTTTTTATAGGAAAAAGGGGACGAAGTCTTCCTTCGCACGCTTGTGAAAAGGACTATTTAGAACTTGGTTACTGGTGCATGATTGACGGGTTAGATGGATAGGTTGGGCAACGACTGCCCAAAAGGTGTCGGGTCTCGGTGTGGCTATCTTGCTAGGGAAGCTTGACTGGGTTTGGTCAAAGTCTGGTGGGCTGGTTTGCTTAGGTTTATTGACCTGGCTAAGATAGGATTAGCCAATGGTCAGCCTGGCTCTGATACCAAGTCTGTCACGATCGGTTTTCCGGACAAAAATTTCCAGAAAATGGCCGTCGTGCTCACCAGCCCCAGGATTACTGTTTGCTGATGAGGCACCAACTTGTTACAGAAATTCCAAGAAAAAGTACAAAATGTGTAGTACAAGACCATTGTGGCCTGTGATTACACCCAAAGGTTTTCTAGCGGTCGATGGCGGAAGCGGTTTGTCAATCAACAGTGTCTATGGGACTCCATTTCCCACAGGAACAGCTGACCAGGTTAACTGATATCTTCGCGAGGCTGCTATCACCGTTGCTTAATTTCCGGGGCTTTCATCGCAACGCTCCTCTCCATGCAGAAATCTGGCCAAGACAATAGCCAGGGACAAGCCAGTGAGTACTTTGAATGTACTCGCAAACATCATGAGCACTGGGATAATATAATAGATAATTACGCACTTAAATATTCTATGATCACATCGTTAGTCGCGAGTAAAATATCTTTTATGCATGCAAGCGGTTTATTATTATGCAACATAAATAAGCAATAAGGGAGTGGAAATAAAATGCCGCAGTCGGGCGTCTGTGCGACACCACATAAAGGGCTTATACGGTGAATAAATAACAAGCAATGCCACAGTCGGACGTCTGAGCAACATCACATAAAGGGCTTAAAAAGAAATGCCACAGTCGGACGTCTGAGCGACATCACAGAAAGGGCTTTAAAAGAAATGCCACAGTCGGGCGTCTGAGCAACACCACAGAAAGGGCTTTAAAAGAAATGCCACAGTCGGACGTCTGAGCGACATCACAGAAAGGGCTTTAAAAGAAATACCATAGTCGGACGTCTGAGCGACATCATAGAAAGGGCTTTAAAAGAAATGCCACAGTCGGACGTCAGAGCGACATCACAGAAAGGGTGTTTTATTCACAAGTAAATAATACTCATAATAAATATTCAGTTCATGATAATAAACGGGTTAGTCCATCCACAGGAATAAACATTTAACCGGGTTTAGAAATAAATAATCACCATGAATATCCAGGGGGTAGAACCATCCCAAGGATACTCGATAATACAAATATTACCACAGGTTAGCCCATCACAAAATAATGATCATGGTCCTCACAAGTCACCGGTCAGTATCCAAGTTTGGTTTAACAATTTCACCTCCGAAGACCGACACTAAGACCAACACTTGACCCATCCCAGACTGTAATCCTTAACCATGGACACGGCTATTCGAATAGGTATAATCTCTGCAGAGGGTGTACTCTTTACCCACGAGTAACGGATTCCTTTAGTCCATCGGGACTAATTCCGTCTACGGCCTTTTTGTTGAAAACACGCCTAACTTGCACACACCAGCTTAACTCATCGGTGTCTGGAATCACCCACGACACTTGTTAAGCAAAACTCTAAGTGGGGAGGCTACAACCTCGCGTAGCATGGGATCAAATTTATATCGCGCGCTCTAAGGGGTGGCCTCCCCTCTCGGTCCCAACCGGAAACACCCATGCCCCCGGACCAGGTGGCCTGCCTACCGGCTACAACCGATATCTTCCACCATGGCCTCTCTGTACGGTGTGTGCTGGAAAGGGGTTGACGACTTACTGAACCGTACCCAACCTCCGGCATGGTCGAGTGGTAGTACGAGGCAAGTATGGGGGTTACTGGAACAAGACTCGATCTGCGGTCGACTCAGGAGGTTTATAAGTTCCCTGCATGACATGTATATCAAATATATTACAACTGACGAAATCACCACTCAATATACCTTACCATGCCATACCGGACATAACCGTCCCGACGGGGACCGGTGACAAGCTCATGCCTACCCAAGGCCGAGGCTTTCCCGCATTCCTTTCCGGCATGCATGCAAGGCATATGAGGATGATTATCATCACAAAAATATTCATTTCCAACAGCAAGGAAATCACTGACATGCTTCCATGCATATGATCAGATCACATAAAATAACAAGTCCTCCGAAATAAGGTGGTGTTATAAACGTGTCAAATAGCACACCAAAAACATTATACCAGGGTTCAAAATGCTTGCCTTTAAGTTGTGGAGGGGTGAGGTGCTCTCCAAAACTTTTGAAAGTTTCTTCTCTCTCTCAAAATCCTATTTAAAAATATATTTGAATCAACACACGTTTCAAAAACAGTACAAAAAGTTGTTTGGAATTTTTTTTAAAAAAATCTTAAAATAAACTAGACCAAACTTGAGGAAGGTAGGAAAAAGAATCAACTCATTTGGAGTTATATTTAAAGAGTTATAGCCAGTCAAAGATTTGGTCAAAACATGGTTTGAATAAAATCAGGAAAAGAAAACGGTTCAAACGAGATTACGCTTTCGGTGCAGAGAAAATGCACTTGCGCCCTTTACGCCTCCACTTAACCACGTGGACTGGCGCTGGGTCTCTGACGGTGGGCCCGCCTGGCCCACTGGTCAGGTTTGACCAGTCGCCCGCGTCGTCTCCCTCCTCTGCCCGAGTGGAGCGGGGCTCCGACGATCATCGCCGGCGAACGGTGGCTCCATTCGGAAAGCTGAGGCCACCAGCGGATTCAGGGGGCCGTGGTGGTCACTCCGGTAGTCGTAGGGTCACCGGAAGTGGAGGAAATCGCCGGCGGCGAGCTCCGCGGCGGAGGGAAACTTCGGGAGCAAAGTGGATTTGGGGCTACGGTGGTTCCCGGTCAAGATTGAGCAGGGGAATGGGTTCACTGGAGGATGAGGAAGTTTCTGGCGAAGAGAATGGGGAGGGGGAGGTACTGGAGGTGCCGGATTGGCCGGGGCGGTGGCGGCGGCAGGAGTTGCCGGAGATGAGGAAGGAGGCCTCCCCGGGTCGATTGGCGGCCAATGGGGGTCCTCGGGAGGAGGCTTGGGACTGTCTGCGCGCGGAGATGAGCTCGGCGCTCCTTAAATAGGCGAGTCGAGGCGGTTCAGCGGCGGCCGTGGATGAGCTCGTCGGCGACCGTCTTTCTGTAGCTGCAGGGCATCGTGGCGGCGACGAGCGCTAGCGGACATGGCTGTGGATAAGCTCGCGCTGCTCCAGGGGCCAGGTGGCGAGCGGGGGAGGCTCGGCGGCGTTGAACGGAGTAGGGGCTGTCGGCGGCCGTGGCGGCTAGCTCCTGGCCTATCGGGCGTGGCGAGGGACGGCTTGGCGCGTAGCGGTGAGGAGGGACGTGCGTGGCGAGGTGCTGCCGAGTGGGCCAAAGCCAGGGGGGCCAGCGTGTCGGCTTGGGCGCGGCAGGTGCAAAACGCATGCCAAACGCACGCTCTGCTCGCGCTCTGGGCACGCATGGGATGTGCTCGACACAATGCCAGAGCACGCTAGAGGTCGCGGTTGAGGCTGGGAAGTAACAGAGCTAGGTTAGGGTTAGATAGAGGGGAAATGGGCATGGTGGTTAGGTCAGGTGGCCAAGTTTACAATGCAAACTTGAATCCATGCCAAATCTGGCCATGCACACAGGGTGTTTGATAAAAAGCCACAGGCACCTAGGCTTTTCTTGGAGTTGCCAAACTCTCCAGATCAGGGTCTCCTTAGATGAATGAGAAGGTGGTGAGGTTATTTGGCCAAAAGCAGAAACTTGTTAGTGCAAGTTTTGCAAAACTTCAATTCTGGATAGAAGATAAATGGCATTATTTCATGAACCAAAAATGAACCAATGGGTGTATGCTCCTGGATTTAGGGGTTTGGTAGGGCGGTCTACAAGCAGGAAAAGGAATCATGGGTAAAGGAGCAACTTAAGATGTAGTTGCTGTACAAATCCTCAAGTTGGACCAGAATAAAAATGAGGTTGATTCACTCAAATTTTTCAAAGAACAGCACTAGGTTTTTTGCAAAATGTTGAATCATATGTTACTACTAACATCCAAAAATTTTGGTGGAGGCTAGGAGAAAATATTTAAATGAGTTGTAGTGCAAAATGCCCACCGGACCAGAGAAGACAAATCTGTTGTAGAACTCAAAATATTTCATTAAATAAAGATGTTTTTATACAAAGGTGATTTAAAAACATCACATGACATCTCCAAATTTTTGTGGAAATTTAAGTGAATTTATCAAATGGTTGTAGTTCAAAAATGGCCACTTAACCTTGAAAAACCATTTTCAAGAAAGTGAAGATCAAGCAACTTAATTATTTAATTAGTTATATTAAATAAGGAAAAGTTTTTCTTAAGAGATTAAATAAGCCCAATAACATATTTGAAAGATTTTTCACTTTGGGAAAAACTCATCACAACAGGGAAGAAAATGATGAAACAAAATCAAAAGGGAGCTCAGAAATTCAAAGTTTTAATTCCTGGCAAAATTTTAATTCATTAAAACAAGGTCAAAATTTTGGGGTGTCACAACACTACCCCCCTTAAGAAAAAAAATCTCGTCCTCGAGATTTGCCAAAGGCTGTTTCAAGAAAATTTTATGCAACAAAGATGTGGCTACAGTGTGAGGGCAATAAGTGGTGTAAAACCACAGTGTGGATACTGGTGCTGCGTGGAAAAATCTACGGTTCGGGACAAAATGTGAGATCCCTAGCTGGATATAAATTTAGAATAACTTCTAAATTTAAATATACGCTGGTCGTACCCGAGAGCACAGTGCTCTCCCTGGCCGATAGGTGGACCCGAGGCTCACTGTCAGCCTCTTCTTCTCCCTCTGGTTCTCTCTTCTTCCTCTCTCTCGCGCGCTTCCCCGCGCTTTCTCCACCGGCAACGTTTAGCGCGTAGGGTATCTAGGCCGTACCGCGGTAGTGCGCGGCGTGCTAGCTGCCGGTGCAGCGTGCACTCACCTCGTGGGCCAGCACGCTGTCGGCACTGCTCGCGGATTCGACTCCGAATACCGGCGGTCGGCGATGAGTGGCGTTGGTGGACTTCGCCCACTGTACACCGAGCTCGAGCTATAAAATGGCTGGGGTGTTCTCCTCTCTTCTTCCTCACACCTGGCCTCACTTCTCCTCCTCCTTTCTCCACTACTGCTTACAAAAGCTCGGGCGAGGCTCTAATGGCGGAGGCGATGCCGGACTGGTTTGCGATCCTGATATTCGGAGGGCTGGCGACACTACTGGGGCTCTCCGTGCTCCTGTGCGCGATGATCCTCGATGATCGTCGCGATGCTGCTGCTCGGGTGTTGGCTCTCCGCGGTGGTGGTGATCACGAGGAGTAGATTGGGTGTGCTAGGTGCTAACCGTTGTTAGGGGTTGATTAGCTGGATGCAACACCGTTGCAAAGTTTTGCAAATAGTGTATGTGCTCGAATGATTATGGTTGTGAGTCTGCTGCCGTGGTGCTGTGTGAAATTAATAAATCCATGCCGCGAGAAAGTGTAGATGTGGCAACTCAGGAAAAGAAAATCTCACTCCAGGATTTTGCGAGAAAAGCAGTTAATTTAAAAGAGCATAAATCACAACAAAAACTACATCCATTAGTAGAAGTCAATTAATTAACTAGTCGTACAAACTCAGGGCATTACGCATAAGTCACACACATAAATAAATGTTGCAATAATGAACACCGCAGCGACGTCTAAAATGGAAACGGTAATTGGACAGGGTCCCTAGAAAACGTCTCAGGTACTGGGATACACTCTTCTTCTATCGGAGAAAGTGGATTGACCAGTCGTGCACGTGTCTCTCCTGGTCGGGCCTTAGTGCTCTGCCTATGGCGATTTGAGGATTTAAATCTGCGAGGCTCTGGAGATAACCCATCACACGTTGGGTTAAACGCTCTTGAGCGATGACGTACTGGACAAGGTTGGCCAGGACTGGGTCTCTCTCAATTTGTCCACCAGGAAAAGATGTCACTCCTCCGGGTTCTGCATGGCTTGGGAAGTAATAATACCCTCGTTCGCTGGCATAAGGCACTGCGAATCGAAGGCGAGCAAGCGCTTCGTATGCAGCAGCTTCCACGGCCATCTGTGGGGTTGGCATAGATTTCCCCATGAAGGAAACCTCTGTGGGGTCTTGGTTTGAGTTTACGGGAGGGATGTGCACTGCTGCCCAATATCTTGAGGTGGAAGAGGTGATCCTTGATTTGAACAGCTCGTACTGGGGTGGCTAGGTAGCGCCCATGGTACTGCAGGTAAAATCCCACAATAACTTGAAAAACTACCCGGGGTTGCATCTGGGGTTCTCAGGTAAATGCTGGGGCTCGGCATGGCAAGAATTGATTGTGAGGATGGTGCACAAGATGAGGGTGCTTGGCAAGGTCACGCGGTGGCCTTTTATAGCACTGGAGCTGGGTCATTTTTACCATGGTGAATGGTAAAGAAAATTTTCAGCTCTGTTCCAAGGTCGGGGTCAAGCCACAGATTCACACATTTCACTATAGTGAAGTGTTACTATGGGGGTTGTCGGGGAAGGTTTTTGGGTAGTTGTGTCCGGAAAAATATGCAACTGGGTCCTGACATACCCATGCAGGGGATACTATTTAAAATGGAGGCATGACAACAGGCGGCGTTTAAAAACAAGGCCACATGATTACAAAGCAAGGGTACACTGGGACTCGATACGACTCGGGTGACTTAGTCTACCTCGTTTATATCCAAGCGGGCATGCCTTGTGGATGTCGAGGCTTCTCTTCGGGTCTCGTCGTCTGAATTAACTGGAGTGGTCTGAGGGGCTGCAGGCTCGGGGTAGCGATGATGACCATCTCGGGGATTGTTGGCCGCAACCCCGTTGGAGTGTGCTTCCAGTATGCGGCGAAGCACTTCTGGGGTTATCGCGGCACCTTGGCTGATGGCTGGGGCAGATCTCCGGGGCTCGATCGGGTGTCCAAACAGCACGACTGGGTTGATGATGTTGGGCTCGATCTCTTCTCTTGCCGGGGTTCGACGAACCAGCTCTCCACGAGCTGCGATTAGATCAATCATGATTTGATCGCATAGCTCCTCTAGTGCACTTACATAGCGCACTAGGTGCAACAATGCAGGGTCTGTCTCGTGATCTCCGTTGACAACTTGGGGTGGTCTACCATACCCTTCACGTCTGGGGTAGTAGTGGAACGAGCGATAGTTAACTCTGGGCGACAAGTGTCGGAGATGAACTATAGCTTCTCGAGCAGCTAGTTGGATGGCTTGTGGTTCAAAGGAAGTTGTCCTTCCGGTGAACCTATAGGGGCGCTCGGGCTCTAGTCCCCTACCATAAATGTGCACAGTGGCCTAGAATTGACGGCTCTCGCCGCTCATGGGTCCTTGGTACACAACATATTCTGGGGGCTCTTCTAACGCATAGGCACGACGGGTGAGGTTTGCGAGTATGGTCACAAAGCCTCCAAGGTTGGTTGCTGTGGTCTCATTGTGCACGACGGGTCTAGGCATTGTGGCTCGGTTTGGGGTAGCGGCTGCTGTGCTGGGTTGGGGCTAGCGTGCCCTTTTTATAGGAAAAAGGGGACGAAGTCTTCCTTCGCACGCTTGTGAAAAGGACTATTTAGAACTTGGTTACTGGTGCATGATTGACGTGTTAGATGGATAGGTTGGGCAACGACTGCCCAAAAGGTGTCGGGTCTCGGTGTGGCTATCTTGCTAGGGAAGCTTGACTGGGTTTGGTCAAAGTCTGGTGGGCTGGTTTGCTTAGGTTTATTGACCTGGCTAAGATAGGATTAGCCAATGGTCAGCCTGGCTCTGATACCAAGTCTGTCACGACCGGTTTTCCGGACAAAAATTTCCAGAAAATGGCCGTCGTGCTCACCAGCCCCAGGATTACTGTTTGCTGATGAGGCACCAACTTGTTACAGAAATTCCAAGAAAAAGTACAAAATGTGTAGTACAAGACCATTGTGGCCTGTGATTACACCCAAAGGTTTTCTAGTGGTCGATGGCGGAAGCGGTTTGTGAATCAACAGTGTCTATGGGACTCCATTTCCCACAGGAACAGCTGACCAGGTTAACTCCTATCTTCGCGAGGCTGCTATCACCATTGCTTAATTTCCGGGGCTTTCATCGCAACGCTCCTCTCCATGCAGAAATCTGGCCAAGACAATAGCCAGGGACAAGCCAGTGAGTACTTTGAATGTACTCGCAAACATCATGAGCACTGGGATAATATAATAGATAATTATGCACTTAAATATTCTATGATCACATCGTTAGTTGCGAGTAAAATATCTTTTATGCATGCAAGCGGTTTATTATTATGCAACATAAATAAGCAATAAGGGAGTGGAAATAAAATGCCGCAGTCGGGCGTCTGTGCGACACCACATAAAGGGCTTATACGGTGAATAAATAACAAGCAATGCCACAGTCGGACGTCTGAGCAACATCACATAAAGGGATTAAAAAGAAATGCCACAGTCGGACGTCTGAGCGACATCACAGAAAGGGCTTTAAAAGAAATGCCACAGTCGGGCGTCTGAGCGACACCACAGAAAGGGCTTTAAAAGAAATGCCACAGTCGGACGTCTGAGCGACATCACAGAAAGGGCTTTAAAAGAAATGCCACAGTCGGACGTCTGTGCGACATCATAGAAAGGGCTTTAAAAGAAATGCCATAGTCGGACGTCTGAGCGACATCACAGAAAGGGTGTTTTATTCACAAGTAAATAATACTCATAATAAATATTCAGTTCATGATAATAAACGGGTTAGTCCATCCACAGGAATAAACATTTAACCGGGTTTAGAAACAAATAATCACCATGAATATCCAGGGGGTAGAACCATCCCAAGGATACTCGATAATAAAAATATTACCACAGGTTAGCCCATCACAAAATAATGATCATGGTCCTCACAAGTCACCGGTCAGTATCCATGTTTGGTTTAACAATTTCACCTCCGAAGACCGACCCTAAGACCAACACTTGACCCATCCCAGACTGTAATCCTTAACCATGGACACGGCTATTCGAATAGGTTTAATCTCTGCAGAGGGTGTACTCTTTACCCACGAGTAACAGATTCCTTTAGTCCATCGGGACTAATTCCGTCTACGGCCTTTTTGTTGAAAACACTCCTAACTTGCACACACCAGCTTAACTCATCGGTGTCTGGAATCACCCGCGACACTTGTTAAGCAAAACTCTAAGTGGGGAGGCTACAACCTCGCGTAGCATGGGATCAAATTTATATCACGCGCTCTAAGGGGTGGCCTCCCCTCTCGGTCCCAACCGGAAACACCCATGCCCCCGGACCAGGTGGCCTGCCTACCGGCTACAACCGATATCTTCCACCATGGCCTCTCTGTACGGTGTGTGCTGGAAAGGGGTTGACGACTTACTGAACCGTACCCTACCTGTGGCAGGGACAAGTGGTAGTACGAGGCAAGTATGGGGGTTACTGGAACAAGACTCGATCTGCGGTCGACTCAGGAGGTTTATAAGTTCCATGCATGACATGTATATCAAATATATTACAACTGACGAAATCACCACTCAATATACCTTACCATGCCATACCGGACATAACCGTCCCGACGAGGACCGGTGACAAGCTCATGCCTACCCAAGGCCGAGGCTTTCCCGGATTCCTTTCCGGCATGCATGCAAGGCATATGAGGATGATTATCATCACAAAATATTCATTTCCAACAGCAAGGAAATCACTCACATGCTTCCATGCATATGATCAGATCACATAAAATAACAAGTCCTCCGAAATAAGGTGGTGTTATAAACGTGTCAAATAGCACACCAAAAATATTATACCAGGGTTCAGACTGCTTGCCTTTAAGTTGTGGAGGGGTGAGGTGCTCTCCAAAACTTTTGAAAGTTTCTTCTCTCTCTCAGAATCCTATTTAAAAATATATTTGAATCAACACACGTTTCAAAAACAGTACAAAAAGTTGTTTGGAATTTTTTTTAAAAAAATCTTAAAATAAACTAGACCAAATTTGAGGAAGGTAGGAAAAAGAATCAACTCATTTGGAGTTATATTTAAAGAGTTATAGCCAGTCAAAGATTTGGTCAAAATCTGTTTTGAATAAAATCAGGAAAAGAAAACGGTTCAAACGAGATTACGCTTTCGGTGCAGAGAAAATGCACTTGCGCCCTTTACGCCTCCACTTAACCACGTGGACCGGCGCTGGGTCTCTGACGGTGGGGCCGCCTGGCCCACTGGTCAGGTTTGACCAGTCGCCCGCGTCGTCTCCCTCCTCTGCCCGAGTGGAGCGGGGCTTCGGCGATCATCGCCGGCGAACGGTGGCTCCGTTCGGAAAGCTGAGGCCACCAGCGGATTCAGGGGGCCGAGGTGGTCACTCCGGTAGTCGTAGGGTCGTCGGAAGTGGAGGAAATCGCCGGCGGCGAGCTCCGCGGCGGAGGGAAACTTTGGGAGCAAAGTGGATTTGGGGCTACGGTGGTTCCCGGTCAAGATTGAGCAGGGGAATGGGTTCACTGGAGGATGAGGAAGTTTCTGGCAAAGAGAATGGAGAGGGGGAGGTACTGGAGGTGCCGGATTGGCCGGGGCGGTGGCGGCGGCAGGAGTTGCCGGAGATGAGGAAGGAGGCCTCCCCGGGTCGATTGGCGGCCAATGGGGGTCCTCGGGAGGTGGCTTGGGACTGTCTGCGTGCGGAGATGAGCTCGGGGCTCCTTAAATAGGCGAGTCGAGGCGGTTCAGCGGCGGCCGTGGATGAGCTCGTCAGCGACCGTCTTTTTGTAGCTGCAGGGCATCGTGGCGGTGACGAGCGCTAGCGGACATCGCTGCGGATAAGCTCGCGCTGCTCCAGGGGCCAGGTGGCGAGCGGGGGAGGCTCGGCGGCGCTGAACGGAGCAGGGGCTGTCAGCGGCCGTGGCGGCTAGCTCCTGGCCTGTCGGGCATGGCGAGGGGCGGCTGAGTGGGCCAAAGCCACGGGGGCCAGCATGTCGGCTCGGGCGCGACAGGTGCAAAACGCGTGCCAAACGCACGCTCTGCTCGCGCTCTGAGCACGCACGGGATGTGCTCGACACAATGCCAGAGCACGCTAGAGGTCGCGGTTGAGGCTGGGAAGTAACAGAGCTAGGTTAGGGTTAGATAGAGGGGAAATGGGCATGGTGGTTAGGTCAGGTGGCCAAGTTTACAATGCAAACTTGAATCCATGCCAAATCTGGCCATGCACACAGGGTGTTTGATAAAAAGCCACAGGCACCTAGGCTTTTCTTGGAGTTGCCAAACTCTCCAGATCAGGGTCTCCTTAGATGAATGAGAAGGTGGTGAGGTTATTTGGCCAAAAGCAGAAACTTGTTAGTGCAAGTTTTGCAAAACTTCAATTCTGGACAGAAGATAAATGCCATTATTTCATGAACCAAAAATGAACCAATGGGTGTATGCTCCTGCATTTAGGGGTTTGGTAGGGTGGTCTACAAGCAGGAAAAGGAATCATGGGTAAAGGTGCAACTTAAGATGTAGTTGCTGTACAAATCCTCAAGTTGGACCAGAATAAAAATGAGGTTGATTCACTCAAATTTTTCAAAGAACAGCACTAGGTTTTTTGCAAAATGTTGAATCATATGTTACTACTAACATCCAAAAATTTTGGTGGAGGCTAGGAGAAAATATTTAAATGAGTTGTAGTGCAAAATGCCCACTGGACCAGAGAAGAGAAATCTGTTGTAGAACTCAAAATATTTCATCAAATAAAGATATTTTTATACAAATGTGATTTAAAAACATCACATGACATCTCCAAATTTTTGTGGAAATTTTAAGTGAATTTATCAAATGGTTGTAGTTCAAAAATGGCCACTTAACCTTGAAAAACCATTTTCAAGAAAGTGAAGATCAAGCAACTTAATTATTTAATTAGTTATATTAAATAAGGAAAAGTTTTTCTTGAGAGATTAAATAAGCCCAATAACATATTTGAAAGATTTTTCACTTTGGGAAAAACTCATCACAACAGGGAAGAAAATGATGAAACAAAATCAAAAGGGAGCTCAGAAATTCAAAGTTTTAATTCCTGGCAAAATTTTAATTCATTCAAACAAGGTCAAAATTTTGGGGTGTCACAGCAGTGCATCAAGGACATAATTATTCTGTGCAGCAATGAGGATAAACCTCAGATCACGGATCCAATCCGCATCATTGCTACTAACATCTTTCAACATAATTTTCTCTAGGAACATATCAAAAATAAACACAGGGAAGCAACAACGCGAGCTATTGATCTACAACATAATTAGCAAAATACTACCAGGACTAAGTTCATGATAAATTTAAGTTCAATTTAATCATATTACTTAAGAACTCCCACTTAGATAGACATCCCTCTAATCCTCTAAGTGATCACGTGATCCAAATCAACTAAACCATAACCGATCATCACGTGAGATGGAGTAGTTTTCAATGGTGAACATCGTTATGTTGATCATATCTACTATATGATTCACACTCGACCTTTCGGTCTCCGTGTTCCGAGGCCATATCTGCATATGCTAGGCTCGTCAAGTTTAACCTGAGTATTCTGCGTGTGCAAAACTGGCTTGCACCCGTTGTAGATGGACATAGAGCCTATCGCACCCGATCATCACGTGGTGTCTGGGCACGACAAACTTTGGCAACGGTGCATACTCAGGGAGAACACTTCTTGATAATTTAGTGAGAGATCATCTTATAATGCTACCGTCAATCAAAGCAAGATAAGATGCATAAAAAGATAAACATCACATGCAATCAATATAAGTGATATGATATGGCCATCATCATCTTGTGCTTGTGATCTCCATCTCCGAAGCACCATCATGATCACCATCGTCACCGGCGCGACACCTGGATCTCCATCGTAGCATCATTGTCATCTCGCCAATCTTATGCTTCCATGACTATCGCTACCGCTTAGTGATAAAGTAAAGCATTACATCGCGATTGCATTGCATACAATAAAGCGACAACCATATGGCTCCTGCCAGTTGCCGATAACTCGGTTACAAAACATGATCATCTCATACAATAAAATTTAGCATCATGTCTTGACCATATCACATCACAACATGCCCTGCAAAAACAAGTTAGACGTCCTCTACTTTGTTGTTGCATGTTTTACGTGGCTGCTACGGGCTTAAGCAAGAACTCATCTCACCTACGCATCAAAACCACAACGATAGTTTGTCAAATAGACTCCGTTTTAACCTTCTCAAGGACCGGGCGTAGCCACACTCGGTTCAACTAAAGTTGGAGAGACACTCGCCCGCAAGCCATCTATGTGCAAAGCACGTCGAGGGAACCGGTCTCACGTAAGCGTACGCGTAAGGTTGGTCCGGGTCGTCTTGTCCAACAATATCGCTGAACCAAAGTGTGACATGCTGGTAGGCAGTATGACTTGTATCGCCCACAACGCACTTGTGTTCTACTTGTGAAAATAACATCAAACCATAAAACCTAGGCTCTGATACCACTGTTGGGGAACGTAGTAATTTCAAAAATTTTCCTACGCACACGCAAGATCATGGTGATGCATAGCAACGATGGGGAGAGTCTGATCTACGTACCCTTGTAGATCGCAACGGAAGCGTTGACACAACATAGAGGAAGTAGTTGTATCTCTTCTTCCCGATCCAACCGATCCAAGCACCGTTACTCCGGCACCTCCGAGTTCTTAGCACACGTTCAGCTCGATGACGATACCCGGGCTCCGATCCAGCAAAGCTTCGGGGAGGAGTTCCGTCAGCACGACTGCGTGGTGACGGTCTTGATGTACTACCAACGTAGGGCTTCGCCTAAGCACTACAACGATATGATCGAGGTGGAATTTGGTGGCAGGGGGCACCGCAACGGCTAAGGAACGATCTCAACGATCAACTTGTGTGTCTAGAGGTGCCCCCTGCCCCCGTATATAACGGTTGCCAGGGGGAGGGCTGGCCGGCCAAAGGAGGAGGGCGCAGGAGGAGTCCTACTCCTACCGGGAGTAGGACTCCCCCCCAATCCTATTCCTAGTAGGACTCCTCGAGAGAGAGAGAGAGAGAGAGAGGGAGAAGGGGGCCGGCCACCTCTCCTAGTCCTAATAGGACTAGGGGAGGGGGGAGGCGCGCAGCCCACCTTGGGCTGCCCCTTTCACCTTTCCACTAAGGCCCAGTAAGGCCCATTTGGTTCCCGGGGGGTTCCGGTAACCTCCCGGTACTCTGGTAAAATTCCCGATTTCACCCTGAACACTTCCGATGTCCAAACATAGGCTTCCAATATATCAATCTTTATGTCTCGACCATTTCGAGACTCCTCGTCATGTCCGTGATCACATCCGGGACTCCGAACAACCTTCGGTACATCAAAATGCATAAACTCATAATAACTGTCATCGTAACGTTAAGCATGCGGACCCTACGGTTCGAGAACAATGTAGACATGACCGAGACACGTCTCCAGTCAATAACCAATAGCGGGACCTGGATGCCCATATTGGCTCCTACATATTCTATGAAGATCTTTATCGGTCTGACCGCATAACAACATACGTTGTTCCCTTTGTCATCGGTATGTTACTTGCCCGAGATTCGATTGTCGGTATCCAATACCTAGTTCAATATCGTTACCGGCAAGTCTCTTTACTCGTTCCGTAATACATCATCTCACAACTAACATCTTAGTTATAATTCTTGCAAGGCTTATGTGATGTGTATTACCGAGAGGGCCCAGAGATACCTCTCCGACAATTGGAGTGACAAATCCTAATCTCGAAATACGCCAACCCAACATCTACCTTTGGAGACACCTGTAGTACTCCTTTATAATCACCCAGTTACGTTGTGACGTTTGGTAGCACACAAAGTGTTCCTCCGGTAAACGGGAGTTGCATAATCTCATAGTCATAGGAACATGTATAACTCATGAAGAAAGCAATAGCAACATACTAAACGATCGGGTGCTATGCTAATGGAATGGGTCATGTCAATCAGATCATTCAACTAATGATGTGACCTCGTTAATCAAATAACAACTCTTTGTCCATGGTTAGGAAACATAACCATCTTTGATTAACGAGCTAGTCAAGTAGAGGCATACTAGTGACACTCTGTTTGTCTATGTATTCACACATGTATTATGTTTCCGGTTAATAAAATTCTAGCATGAATAATAAACATTTATCATGATATAAGGAAATAAATAATAACTTTATTATTGCCTCTAGGGCATATTTCCTTCAATAATATCCGACAGAGGCACTCAGTTTGTCTCTAGATTTTGGGAGCAGCTGGAACAATCGATAGGAACTCAACTGGCCTTCAGTACAGCATACCATCCCCTGACTGATGGACAAACTGAACGTGTGAACCAAATTCTAGAGGACATGCTGAGGGCATGTGTGCTCACCTATGGAACCAGTTGGGAAGAAAGCCTGCCATATGCCGAGTTCGCATACAACAACAGTTACCAATCCAGCCTAAAAATGGCACCTTTTGAAGCCCTGTACGGGCAGAGATATCGTACCCCGCTAAATTGGTCAGAGACCAGAGACATACGTATCTTCGACCCAGACATGCTCAAAGAAGCCGAGGAAAAGGTCAAGCTAATCAGGGACCGACTCAAGACAGCTCAAAGCCGACAGAAGAGTTATTACGATCAAAAACATCGTGGAGTCAATTTTGAAACCGGAGAGCATGTGTACCTGCGAGTATCTCCTATGAGGGGCCTGCAACGATTCAAAATTAAGGGAAAGCTAGCACCAAGATTCATCGGACCATTCTGTATAGTGGCACGAAGAGGCACGGTAGCCTACCAGCTAGAATTACCCGAAGAATTATCCGATGTCCACGACGTGTTCCACGCCTCGCAGTTGAGGAAGTGCGTAAGCAACCCAGATAAGCAAGTATCCCACGAGAACATTGACGTGCAACCAGACCTCACCTATCGGGAACATCCAGTAAAAATATTAGAGGAGTCTGAAAGGAGGACCCGACAGAAAACCATCAAGTTTTTCAGAGTTCAGTGGAGCAATAACACCGAGAGTGAAGCAACTTGGGAAAGAGAGGATTTTCTTCAGACAGAGCACCCACACATATTTGAGGATCAGCTGAAATCTTGGGGACGAGATTTTTCCTAAGGGGGTAGGTGTTGTGACACTCCAAATTTTTTTATTTAGTTTTCAACAAAAAAACTTTGTTGGTTTTGAAGAAGGTCACTTAAATCCAAGTTTGTCACGAGCGGTTTTTCCGGGTATTAATTTCCAGAAAATGGCCATTGTGCTCACCAGCCCCAGGATTACTGTTAGTTGATGAGGCACCAACTTGATACAGAAATTCCAAGCAAAAATACAAAATATGTAGTACAAGACCATTCTGGCCTGTGAGTACAACAAATGGTTTCTAGTGGTTGATGGCGGAAGCGGTTTGTGGATCATCGGTGTCTATTGGATTCCATTTCCCACAGGAACAGCTGACCAGGTCAACTCCTATCTTCGCGAGGCTGCTATCACCGTTTGCTTAGTTTCTGGGGCTGTCATCGCAACGCTCCTCTCCATGCAGAAATCTGGCCAAGACAATAGCCAGGGACAAGCCAGTGAGTACTTTGAATGTACTCGCAAACATTATGAACACTGGAATAATATAATTGATAAGCATGCACTAAAATATTCTATGATCACATTGTCAGTCATAAATAAAACACCTTTTATGCATGTAAGCATGTTATTTATATGCAACATGAATAAGCAATAATGGAGTGGGAATAAAATGCCGCAGTCGGGCGTCTGTGCGACACCGCATAATGGGCTTATGAAGTAAATAAATAACAAGCAATGCCACAGTCGGGCGTCTCAGTGACACCTCATAAAGGGCTTATAAATTAAATAAATAACAAGCAATGCCACAGTCGGGCGTCTCAGTGACACCACATAAAGGGCTTATAAAGTAAATAATTAACAAGCAATGCCGCAGTCGGGTGTCTCAGTGACACCTCATAAAGGGCTTGTAAAGTAAATAAATAACAAGCAATGCCACAGTCGGGCGTCTTAGTGACACCACATAAAGGGCTTATAAAGTAAATAACTAGCAAGCAATGCCGTAGTCGGGCGTCTCAGTGACACCACATAAAGGGCTTATAAAACAGATAATCACAATGAGTATCCAGGAGGTAGAACCATCCCAGGGATACTCAATGATATGATAGGTTAGTCCATAATAGTAATAATAATAATCTTCACAAGTCACCAGTCACAATCCAAGTTCTGGTTTAACAATTTCTCCTCCGAAGACCGACACTAAGACCAACCCTTGACCCATCCCAGACTGTAGTCCTTAACCATGGACATGGCTATTCGAATAGGTTTAATCTCTCTGCAGAGGGTGTACTCTTTACCCACGAGTAACGGATTTCTTTAGTTCGTCAGAACTAATTTCGTCTACGGCCTTTTAGTTGAAAACACACCTGACTTGCACACACCATCTTAACTTTACTCGTGTCTGGAATCACCCATGACACCTGTCAAGCAAAACTCTAAGTGGGGAGGCTACAACCTCGCGTAGCATGGGATCAAATTTCTATCGCGCGCTCTAAGGGGTGCCCCCCTCTCGGTCCCAACCGGAAACACCCATGCCCCCGGACCAGGTGGCCTGCCTACCGCCTACAACCGGTATCTTCCACCATGGCCTCTCTGTACGGTGTGTGCTTGAAAGGGGTTGACGACTTACTGAACCGTACCCTATCTGCGATGGGGACAAGTGGTAGTACAAAACAAGTATGGGGGTTACTGGAACAAGACTCGATCTACGGTCAACTCAGGAGGTTTATAAATTCCCTGCATGACATGTATAACAAATATATTTCAACCAACAAAATCACCACTCAATATACCTTACCATGCCATACCGGACATAACCGTCCCGACGGAGACCGGCGATAAGCTCACGCCTACCCAAGGCAGAGGCTTTCCCGGATTCCTTTCCGGCATGCATGCAAGGCACGTGAGGATGATTACCGTCACAAGTATATCCATTTCCAACAGCAAGGAAATCACTAATATGCCTTCATGCAAAGGATCGTATCACCACATAAAATAACGAGTTTTCCGAAATAAGGTGGTGTTATAATCGCGTCAACTCACACACCAAAAATATTATGCCAGGGTTCAGGATGCTTGCCTTCAAGGTGTGGAAAGGCAGGGTGCACTCCAAAACTTTTGAAAGCTTTCTCCTCTCTCCAAAAATCCTATTCAAAATATTTTTGAATCAATATGTAGTTTCAAAAACAGTACCAAAAAGTTGTCTGAATTTTTTTGAAATAAATCTTAAAATAAACTAGACAAAATTTGAGGAAGGTAGGAAAAAGAATCAACTCATTTGGAGTTATAATTAAAAAGTTATAGGCAGTCAAAGTTTTGGTCAAATCTGTTTTTAAAATAAAACAGAAAAAAGAAAAACGTTTCGAACTGACCATGTCGAAGGCGTATTCTGGAAAATACGTTTCCACTTAGCCAGCGTGGATCGCGCAGGGAGTCACTGACAGTGGGTCCAGGTGGCCCACTAGTCAGGTTTGACTAGTCCACCTTCCCTCCTCTTCCTCTGCCCGAGAGGGGGCGGAACTCCGGCGATCGCCGCCGGCGAACGCCGGGTCCTTGCGGGGAGCTGAGGGCGGGGATGGATCCGCGGATCTAGGGCGACCCTTCCTGTGGTTGTAGGGTCGTCGAGGGTGGAGGGAATCGCCGTCGACGAGCTTCGCGTCGGCCGGTGGCTTCGGGAGCAAAGTGAACTTGTGGCTACGGTGGCTCTCCGTCATAGTTGGGGGTTTGGGCGGCTCCGCAAGTCGAAGTAGAGTCGTTTGGTGGTGTTGGTAGGGCCGGGGAGGTTCGGGTTGTGACGAACGGAGCCGGGAGGCGGCGGTGGCCGAACTGGCCGGAGTCGGGGAAGACGGCCTTCCCGGTTCGATTGCTGGCCAAGGGGGTTCCTAGGGAGATGGCTTGAGACTGCCTGCGTGCGGGGACGAGCTCGGGGCTTCTTAAATAGGCGGTCGGGGTCGGTTCCGACGGTGGCCGTGGATAAGGTCGCCGGCGACCGCCATTCTGTAGCTAGGGCATCGTGGCAGAGACGAGCGCTAGGGGCCACGCTTGTGGATGAGCTCGTGCTGCTCCAGGGGGCAGGTGGCGAGCGGGAGAGGCTCGGGCGGCACCGACCTGAGCAGGGGCTGTCGGCGGCCGTGGTGGCTAGTTCCTGGCTTGCCAGGGACGTGGTGAGGGGCTGTTTGGCGTGATGCGGTGAGAAGGGGAGTGTGTGGCACGGCTCGGCAGTGAGGGCAAGACTAGCGGCGCGACGCGGCGGCTCGGGCGCGGCACGTGCAAAACGCGTGCTCTGCTCACGCTCCGGGCGTGCACGACACTCGTTCAACGAAATGCCAGGGCGACTAAAATTGCTAGAGAGCTAATGCAAATCCACAGGCCTATGTTAGAGACATATTGAAGGCTACTAGACAACTTGGTTTGGACAAGGGGCAAGTTCACAACACAAAACTTTCAACCATGCCAAATCTGTCTATGCACACAGGGTGTTTGACAAAATGCCAGAGGCATTTAGGAAGTTCTTGGAGTGGCCAAAACTTCCAGAGTGGGGTCTCTTTAGATGCATAAGAATGTGGTGAGGTTAGTTTGTCCAAAGCACAAACTTGCTAGTGCAAGTTTTGCAAAACTCCAGTTCTGGATAGAAGGTAAAAGGCATTATTACATGAACCAAAAATATTCAAATGGGTGCATTCTCGTGGACTTAGGGGTTTTGTAGGGTGGTCTACAAGTAGGGGAAAGAATCAAGGGCCAGAGGGCAAGCAAAAATATGGTTGCTGTACAAACCATCAAGTTGGACCAGAATAGAAAAGAGGTTGATTCACTCATATTTTTCAAATAACATGACTGGGTTTTTGCATAAAGTTGAATCATATGCTACTACCAACATCCCATAATTTTGGTTGTAGAGCTCAAAATATTTCATGAGTAAAAGATATATTTAAATGGGTTGTAGTGCAAAATTACACTCTGGACCAGAGAAGAAAATTGGTTGTAGAGCTCAAAATATTTCATGAGTAAAAGATATTTTTGTATAAAAGTGATTTAAAAACATCACATGACATCTCCAAATTTTGGTTGGAATTTTCAGTGAATTTATCAAATGGTTGTAGTTCAAATATGGCCATATAACCTTGGAAAACCATTTTTCAAGAAAATAAAGATCAAGCAAATTAATTATGTAATTAGTTCCACTAATAAAAGAAGAGTTTTTCTTGATAGGTTAAACAAGTCCAATAACATATTTGAAAAGTTTTCACTTTGGGGAAAAACTTCATAATAACAAGGGAGAAAATGGTTCAAAAATCAAAAGGGAGCCCAGAAAATAAAAGTTTTAATTTCCTGGCAAAATTTTAAATAACAAAACAAGGTTAAAATTTTGGGGTGTCACAACACTAGCCCCCTTAAGAAAAATCTCGTCCTCGAGATTTGTTTGGAGTTGTTTTGAAAAACAAATAATCCACGTCTAAAATTTTGCCAAGAAATTAAAACTTTTATTTTCTGGGCTCCCTTTTAATGTTTGAACAATTTTCTCCCATGTTATTATGGAGTTTTTCCCCAAAGTGAAAACTTTTCAAATATGTTATTGGACTTGTTTAACCTATCAAGAAAAACTCTTCTTTTATTAGTAGAACTAATTACATAATTAATTTGCTTGATCTTTATTTTCTTGAAAAATGGTTTTGCAAGGTTATATGGCCATATTTGAACTACAACCATTTGATAAATTCACTTAAAATTCCAACCAAAATTTGGAGATGTCATGTGATGTTTTTAAATCACTTTTATACAAAAATATATTTTACTCATGAAATATTTTGAGCTCTACAACCAATTTTCTTCTCTGGTCCAGTGGGCAATTTTGCACTACAACTCATTTAAATATTTCTTTCTAGCCTCCACCAAAATTATGGGATGTTGGTAGTAGCATATGATTCAACTTTATGCAAAAACCCAGTGATGTTATTTGAAAAATATGAGTGAATCAACCTCTTTTGGATACTGGTCCAACTTGATGGTTTGCACAACAACCATATTTTTGCTTGCTCTATTGCCCTTGATCCTTTTGCTACCCTTAGACCACCCTATAAAACCCCTATGTCGAGGAGGATGGGCTCATTGGAATATTTTTGGTTCATGTAATATTGCCTTTTACCTTCTGTCCAGAACTGGAGCTTTGCAAAACTTGCACTAGCAAGTTTGTGCTTTGGACAAACTGACCTCACCACTTTCTTATGCATCTAAAGAGACCCCACTCTGGAAGTTTTGGCCACTCCAAGAACTTCCTAAATGCCTCTGGCATTTTGTCAAACACCCTGTGTGCATAGACAGATTTGGCATGGTTGAAGGTTTTGTGTTGTGAACTTGCCCCTTGTCCAAACCTAGTTGTCTAGTAGCCTTCAATATGTCTCTAACCCAGGCCTGTGGATTTGCATTAGCTCTCTAGCAATTTTGGTCGCCCTGGCATTTCATCGAACGAGTGTCGTGCACGCCCAGAGCGCGCGTTTTGCACGTGCCGCGCCCGAGCCGTCGCGTCGCGCCCCTGGTTTTGCCCTCACTGCAGAGCCGCGCCACACACTCCCCTTCTCACCGCATCACGCCAAATAGCCCCTCGCCACGTCCCCGGCAGGCCAGGAGCTAGCCGCCACGGCCGCCTACAGCCCCTGCTTAGGTCGGCGCCGCCCGAGCCTCTCCCGCTCGCCACCTGCCCCCTGGAGCAGCGTGAGCTCATCCACAAGCGTGGCCCCTAGCGCTCGTCGCCGCCACGACGCCCTAGCTACAGAATGGCGGTCGCCGGCAACCTTATCCGCGGCCATCGTCGAAACCGACCCGACCGCCTATTTAAGAAGCCCCGAGCTCGTCCCCGCATGCAGGCAGTCTCAAGCCATCTCTCTAGGAACCCCCTTGGCCAGCAAACGATCTGGGAAGGCCGTCTTCCCCGACTCCGGCTAGTTCGGCCACCGCTGCCTCCCGGCTCCGTTCGTCACAACCCGAACCTCCCCGGCCCTACCAACACCACCAAACGACTCCACTTCGTCCTGCGGAGCCACCCAGACCCCCAACTACGACGGAGAGCCATCGTAGCCGCAAGTCCACTTTGCTCCGGAAGCCACCGGCCGCCGCGAAGCTCGTCGACGGCGATTCCCTCCACCCCCAACGACCCTACAACCACCGGAAGGAACGCCCTAGATCCGCGGATCCATCCCCGCCCTCAGCTCCCCGCAAGGACCCGCCGTTCGCCGGCAGCGATCGCCGAAGTTCCGCCCCCTCTCGGGCAGAGGAAGAGGAGGGAAGGTGGACTAGTCAAACCTGACTAGTTGGCCACCTGGACCGACTTTTAGTGACTCCCTGTGCGATCCACGCTGGATAAGTGAAAATGTATTTTCCAGAATACGCCTTCGACGTGGTCAGTTTGAAAGTTTTTCTTTTTTCTGTTTTATTTTAAAAACAGATTTTGACCAAAACTTTGACTGCCTATAACTTTTTAATTATAACTCCAAATGAGTTGATTCTTTTTCCTACCTTCCTCAAATTTTGTCTAGTTTATTTTAAGATTTATTTCAAAAAAATTCAGGCATCTTTTTGGTACTGTTTTTGAAACTACATATTAATTCAAAAATATTTTGAATAGGATTTTTGGAGAGAGGAGAAAGCTTTCAAAAGTTTTGCAGTGCACCCTGCCTTTCCACACCTTGAAGGCAAGCATCCTGAACCCTGGCATAATATTTTTGGTGTGTTAGTTGACGCGATTATTACACCACCTTATTACGGAAAATTCGTTATTTTATGTGGTGATATGATCCTTTGCATGAATGCATATTAGTGATTTCCTTGCTGTTGGAAATGAATATACTTGTGAAGGTAATCATCCTCATGTGCCTTGCATGCATGCCGGAAAGGAATCCGGGAAAGCCTCTGCCTTGGGTAGGCGTGAGCTTATCGCCGGTCTCCGTTGGGACGGTTATGTCCGGTATGGCATGGTAAGGTATATTGAGTGGTGATTTTGTTTGTTAAAATATATTTGTTATACATGTCATGAAGGGAATTTATAAACCTCCTGAGTCGACCATAGATTGAGTCTTGTTCCAGTAACCCCCATACTTGTTTTGTACTACCACTTGTCCCTGCCGCAGGTAGGGTACGGTTCAGTAAGTCGTCAACCCCTTTCAAGAACACACCATACAGAGAGGCCATGGTGGAAGATACCGGTTGTAGCCGGTAGGCAGGCCACCTGGTCCGGGGGCATAGGTGTTTCCGGTTAGGACCGAGAGGGGGGCACCCCTTATAGCACGCGATAGAAATCCGATCCCATGCTACGCGAGGTTGTAGCCTCCCCACTTGGAGTTTTGCTTAACATGTGTCATGGGTGATTCCAGACACGAGTAAAGTTAAGCTGGTGTGTGCAAGTCAGGCTTGTTTTCAACTAAAAGACCGTAGACGGAATTAGTTCCGACGAACGAAAGAAATCCGTTACTCGTGGGTAAAGAGTACACCCTCTGCAGAGAGATTAAACCTATTCGAATAGCCGTGTCCATGGTTAAGGACTACATTCTGGGATGGGTCAAGGGTTGGTCTTAGTGTCGATCTTCGGAGGAGAAATTGTTAAACCAGAACTTGGATTGTGACTGGTGACTTGTGAAGATTATTATTATTATTATTATTATTATTATTATTATTATTATGGACAAACCCATTATATCATTGAGTATCCCTGGGATGGTTAAACCAGAACTTGGATTGTGACTGGTGACTTGTGATTATCTGTTTTATAAGCCCTTTATGTGGTGTCGTTGAGACGCCCGACTGCGGCATTTCTTGTTAATTATTTAATTTATAAGCCCTTTATGTGGTGTCGCTGAGATGCCCGACTGTGGCATTGCTTGTTATTTATTTACTTTATAAGCCGTTTATGAGGTGTCACTGAGACGCCCGACTGCGGCATTGCTTGTTAATTATTTACTTTATAAGCCCTTTATGTGGTGTCGCTGAGACGCCCGACTGTGGCATTGCTTGTTATTTATTTACTTTATAAGCCCTTTATGAGGTGTCGCTGAGATGCCTGACTGTGGCATTGCTTGTTATTTATTTACTTCATAAGCCCTTTATGCGGTGTCGCACAGACGCCCGACTGCGACATTTTATTCCCACTCCATTAGTGCTTATTCATGTTGCATATAAATAACATGCTTACATGCATAAAAGGTGTTTTATTTATGACTGACGATGTGATCATAGAATATTTTAGTGCATGTTTATCAATTATATTATTCCAGTGTTCATAATATTTGCGAGTACATTCAAAGTACTCACTGGCTTGTCCCTGGCTATTGTCTTGGCCAGATTTCTGCATGGAGAGGAGCGTTGCGATGACAGCCCCGGAAACTAAGCAAACGGTGATAGCAGCGTTGCAAAGATAGGAGTTCACCTGGTCAGCTGTTCCTGTGGGAAATGGAATCCCACAGACACCGATGATCCACAAACCACTTCCGCCATCAACCACTAGAAACCATTTGTTGTACTCACAGGCCAGAATGGTCTTGTACTACATATTTTGTATTTTTGCTTAGAATTTCTGTATCAAGTTGGTGCCTCATCAGCTAAACTTGATACAGAAATTCCAACTTGATAGCTGATGAGGCACCAACTTGATACAGAAATTCCAAGCAAAAATACAAAATATGTAGTACAAGACCATTCGGGTCTGTGGGTACAACAATTGGTTTCTAGTGGTCGATGGCGGAAGCGGTTTGTCAGACATCAGTGTGTATGGGACTCCATTTCCCACAGGAACAGCTGACCGGGTCAACTCCTATCTTCGCGAGGCTGCTATCACCGTTGCTTAGTTTCCGGGGCTGTCATCGCAACGCTCCTCTCCAATGCAGAAATCTGGCCAAGACAATAGCCAGGGACAAGCCAGTGAGTAATTTGAATTTACTCGCAAACATTATGAACACTGGGATAATATAATTGATAATCATGCATTGAAATATTCTATGATCACATCGTCAGTCATAAATAAAACATCTTTTATGCATGCACGCATGTTATTTATATGCAACATGAATAAGTAATAATGGAGTGGGAATAAAATGCCACAGTCGGGCGTCTGTGCGACACCACATAAAGGGCTTATAAGTAAATAAATAACAAGAAATGCCGCAGTCGGGCGTCTCAGCGACACCACATAAAGGGCTTATAAAGTAAATAAATAACAAGCAATGCCATAGTCGGGCATCTCAGCGACACCACATAAAGGGCTTATAAATAACAAGCATGCCACAGTCGGGCGTCTCAGCGACACCTCATAAAGGGCTTATAAAGTAAATAAATAACAAGCAATGCCACAGTCGGGCGTCTCAGCGACACCACATAAAGGGCTTATAAAATAAATAATCACAATGAATATCCAGGAGGTAGAACCGTCCCAGGGATACTCAATGATATAATGGGTTAGTCCATAATAATAACAATAATAATAATCTTCACAAGTCACTAGTCACAATCCAAGTTCTGGTTTAACAATTTCTCCTCCGAAGACCGACACTAAGACCAACCCTTGACCCATCCCATACTGTAATCCTTAAACATGGACACAGCTATTCGAATAGGTTTAATCTCTACAGATGGTGTACTCTTTACCCACGAGTAACGGATTCCTCTAGTCCATCGGGACTAATTCCGTCTACGGTCTTTTAATTGAAATCACACCTGACTTCCACACACCAGCTTAACTCACCAGTGTCTGGAATCACCCACGACACCTGTCAAGCAAAACTCTAAGTGGGGAGGCTACAACCTCGCGTAGCATGGGATCAAATTTCTATCGCGCGCTCTAAGGGGTGCCCCCCTCTCGGTCCCAACCGGAAACACCCATGCCCCCGGACCAGGTGGCCTGCCTACCGGCTACAACCGGTATCTTCCACCATGGCCTCTCTGTACGGTGTGTGCTTGAAAGGGGTTGATGACTTACTGAACCGTACCCTACTTGCGGCAGGGACAAGTGGTAGTGCAAGGCAAGTATGGGGGTTACTGGAACAAGATTCGATCTACGGTCGACTCAGGAGGTTTATAAATTCCCTGCATGACATGTATAACCAAAATATTTCGACCAACAAATCAACACTCATTATACCTTACTATGCCATACCGGACATAACCGTCCCGACGGAGGCCGGCGACAAGCTCACGCCTACCCAAGGCAGAGGCTTTCCCGGATTCCTTTCCGGCATGCATGCAAGGCATATGAGGATGATAACCATCACAAGTATATTCATTTCCAACAGCAAGGAAATCACTAATATGCATTCATGCAAATGATCATATCACCACATAAAATAACGAGTTCTTCCGAAGGAAGGTGGTGTTATAACCGTGTCAACTAACACACCAAAAATATTATGCCAGGGTTCAGGATGCTTGCCTTCAAGGTGTGGAAAGGCAGGGTGCACTCCAAAACTTTTGAAAGCTTTCTCCTCTCTCCAAAAATCCTATTCAAAATATTTTTGAATCAATATGTAGTTTCAAAAACAGTACCAAAAAGTTGCCTGATTTTTTTTGAAAGAAATCCTAAAATAAACTAGACAAAATTTGAGGAAGGTAGGAAAAAGAATCAACTCATTTGGAGTTATAATTAAAAAGTTATGGGCAGTCAAAGTTTTGGTCAAAATCTGTTTTTAAAATAAAACAGAAAAAAGAAAAACGTTTCGAACTGACCACGTCGAAGGCGTATTCTGGAAAATACGTTTCCACTTATCCAGAGTGGACCGCGCGGGGACTCACTGACAGTGGGCCCAGGTGGCCCACTAGTCAGGTTTGACTAGTCCACCTTCCCTCCTCTTCCTTTGCCCAAGAGGGGGCGGAACTCTGGCGATCGTCGCCGGTGAACGGCGGGTCCTTGCGGGGAGCTGAGGGCGGGGATGGATCCGCAGATCTAGGGCGATCCTTCCATTGGTTGTAGGGTCGTCGGGGGTGGAGGGAATCGCCGTCGACGAGCTTCGCGGCGGCCGGTGGCTTCGGGAGCAAAGTGAACTTGTGGCTACGGTGGCTCTCCGTCATAGTTGAGGGTCTGGGCGGGTCCGCAAAGACGAAGTGGAGTCGTTTGGTGGTGTTGGGAGGGCCGGGGAGGTTCGGGTTGTGACGAACGGAGCCGGGAGGCGGCGGTGGCCGAACTGGCCGGAGTCGGGGGTTCCTAGGGAGATGGCTTGAGACTGCCTGCATGCGGGGACGAGCTTGGGGCTTCTTAAATAGGCGGTCGGGGTCGGTTCCGACGGTGGGCGCGGATAAGGTCGCCGGCAACCGCCATTCTGTAGCTAGGTGTCGTGGCAGCAACGAGCGCTAGGGGCCACACTTGTGGATGAGCTCGCGCTGCTCCAGGGGGCAGGTGGCGAGCGGGAGAGGCTCAGGCGGCGCCGACCTGAGCAGGGGCTGTCGGGCGGCCGTGGCGGCAAGCTCCTGGCCTACCGGGGACGTGGCGAGGGGCTGCTTGGCGTGTTGCGATGAGTAGGGGGAGTGCATGGCGTGGTTCTGCAGTGAGGGCAAACCAGGGGCACGACGCGTTGGCTCGGGCGCGGCACGTGCACAACGCGTGCTCTGCTCGCGCCCAGAGCACGCACGGAACGTGCTCAACGAAATGCTAATGCATGCTAGGGGGCTCTAAACCACCAGAGAGTTAGCAGGGTGGAGTTGTAGGCTAGGGAAAATCCATGGGACATGCTGGTTTGGTCAGGGGATCAGGTTCACAAAGCAAACATAAACTCATGCCAAAACTGTCCATGCTCTCTAGGTGTTTGACAAAATGCCACAGGCACCTAGGCATTTCTTGGAGTGGCCAAAATCTCCAGATGGTGGTCTCATTAGGTGAAAGAGAGGGTGGTGAGGTTAGTCGGCCAAAAACAGAAACTTGTTAGTGCAAGTTTTGCAAAACTACAATTCTAGACAGGAGACAAATGACATCACTTCATGAACCAAAAATGATCCAATGGGTGCGTGCTCCTGGACTTAGGGGTTTGGTAGGGTTGACTACAAGTAGGAGAAAGCACAAGGTCACTGGAGCAAAAATAAATAGGGTTGCAGTAGAAATCACAAGGCTGGACCAGAATGGAAAAGAGGTTGATTCACTCAAAATTTTCAAAGAACAACACTAGATTTTTGCAAAAAGTTGAATCATATGCTACTACCAACATCCCATAATTTTGGTGGAGGCTAGAAAGAAATATTTAAATGGGTTGTAGTGCAAAATTGCACTCTGGACCAGAGAAGAAAATTGGTTGTAGAGCTCAAAATATTTCATGAGTAAAAGATTTTTTTGTATAAAAGTGATTTAAAAACATCACATGACATCTCCAAATTTTGGTTGGAATATTGAATGAATTTATAAAATGGTTCTAGTTCAAATAGGACCATAAAATCATGGGAAACCATTTTCAAGAAAATAAAGATTATGAGAAATAAATTATGTAATTAATTCTACTGATAAAGGAAAAGTTTTTCTTGAGAGGGTAAAAAAGTCTAATAACATATTTGAAAGGTTTTCACTTTGGGGAAAAACTCCATAATAACAAGGGAGAAAATGGTTCAAAAATCAAAAGGGAGCCCAGAAAATAAAAGTTCTAATTTCCTGGCAAAATTTTAATTTATTAAAACCAGGTCAAAATTTTGGGGTGTCACAACCAAGCTTGTCACGACCAGTTTTCCAATAAAAATGTTTATTGAGAAGCCGATCTTTTGAGTCCAGTATGAGGAAAATCCTCCTTACTAGTAGACAAAATTCTTGATACAGTAAGCCAGTAGAATATAATATATTACAAGGTCGAGCTAAGGCTGCTCAACAAATTATTACAAGCACGCCAATAATTATACATAATGGCGGATATTACACAATGGTGTGGTGGCATACTACTGACTCGAGATAAAACTGGTGGTGGAATATCACAGTGGAGAGTGGATCTTGATGGATCTAGGTTGGGGGTGCTAAGGACTATCCAGAGGAGTTGGTTTGAGATCAAAACTCAAAGGAAATCAAGTACTTCCTTTATCATCTAGGCTTGAAATAATTGACAGAATTGTTTTGGGAAGTAAAATAAATGAAATAAAATCCAAAAATGGTTTGGACTTGTTGGAGCAGGAAGTTTGGATTGCCCCAAAGTGGAAGGAGGGGTTTTGGGAGGTTTTACCACATGAGGCATGGTAAAACCATGGGTGGTTTCAAAAATGAAAGAAGCCCCAAAACTCATAGGATTCTTCTTAAAAGAAAATAAATAAATTCCAAAAATATATTTGAGAGGGAACAATCAGAAGAAAGGTTTTTCATAATTCAAACACCAGAGTTGAAGAAGATACAAAAATAAAATCCTTGCCAAGGGGAAAAGTTTTTAGAGAGAGATGTTTTTTTGGAAGGATTTAAGAGACCTTCTTCAAAACCAACAAAGTTTTTTGTTGAAAACTAAATAACAAGGACCGGATTTTCGGGATATAATTTCCAGAAAATGGCCCCTGTGCTCACGATCCCCAGGATTACTGTTAGCTGATGAGGCACCAACTTGATACAGAAATTCCAAGCAAAATACATAATATGTAGTACAAGACCATTCTGGTCTGTGAGTACAACAAAAGGTTTCTAGGGGTTGATGGCGGAAGCGGTTTGTGGTTCACCACGGTCTATGGGACTCCATTTCCCACAGGAACAGCTGACCAGGTTAACTCCTATCTTTGAAAGGCTGCTACCTCCATCGCTTGGGTTCCGGGGGTGTCATCGCAACGCTCCTCTCCAAGCAAGAAATCTGGCCAAGACAATAGCCAGGGTCAAGCTAGTGAGTACTTTTGAATGTACTCGCAAACATTATGAACATGGGTATAATATAGCAAACGATAATCATGCTCTGAAAATATTCTATAATCACACCGTCAGTTGTGAAAATAAAATCCCGATGCATGCAAGCAGGTTATTTATATGCAACAGGAATATGTAATGACAGAGTAGTAATAAAATGCACCGATCGGATGTATGAAGCGACATCTCGAAAGGATAGTAAAAGTGAGCATGCCTCAGTCGGGCGTCTTAGCGACACCACATAAAGGGCTTATAAGGTAAATAAATAAGAAGCATGCCACAGTCGGGCGTCTCAGCGACACCACATAAAGGGCTTATAAAGTAAATAAAATAACAAGCATGCCACAGTCGGGCGTCTGAGCGACACCACATAAAGGGCTTATAAAGTAAATAAATAACAAGCATGCCACAGTCGGTCGTCTGAGCAACACCACATAAAGGGCTTTTAAAGTAAATAAATAACAAGCATGCCACAATCGGGCGTCTGAGCGACACCACATAAAGGGCTTATATATAACATAATCATAGTGAATATCTAGGAGGTGGTACCGTCCCAGGGATATTCATTATTTCAAACAATGCAAACGGTTAGTCCACAATGATTATAACCATAACCATCATATATCACAAGTCATAATCAATATTCTGGTTTAGTAGTTTCTCCTCCGAAGACCGACACTAAGACCGACACTTGACCCATCCCAGACTGCAGTCCTTAACTAGGGACACATCTATTCGAATAGGTTTAATATCTCTGCAGAGGGTGTACTCTTTACCCACGAGTAACGGATTTCTTTAGTTCATCGGGACTAATTCCGTCTATGGTCTTTTAGCTAAAAACACGCCTGACTTGCACATACCAGGTTTTACACGTGTCTGGAATCACCCATGACACATGTTAAGCAAAACTCTAAGTGGGGAGGCTACAACCTCGCGTAGCATGGGATCAAATTTCTATCGCGCGCTCTAAGGGGTGCCCCCCTCTCGGTCCCAACCGGATACACCCATGCTCCCGGACTAGGTGGCATGCCTACTGGATGCAGCCGGGATCTTCCACCATGGCCTCTCTGTATGGTGTGTGCTTGAAAGGGGTTGACGACTTACTGAACCGTACCCTACCTGCGGCAGGGACAAGTGGTAGTACGAGGCAAGTATGGGGGTTACTGGAACAAGACTCGATCTACGGTCGACTCAGGAGGTTTATAAATTCCCTGCATGACATGTATAACCAAAATATTTCAACCAACAAATCAACACTCATTATACCTTACTATGGCATACCGGCCATAACCGTCCCGACAGAGGCCGACGACAAGCTCACGCCTACCCAAGGCAGAGGCTTTCCCGGATTCATTTCCAGCATGCATGCAAGGCACACGAGGATGATTACCATCGCAAATATATTCATTTCCAGCAGCATGGAAATCACTAATATGCATCCATGCAAATGATCATATCACCACATAAAATAACGAGTTTTTCCGAAGTAAGGTGGTGTTATAATCGCGTCAACTAACACACCAAAAAATATTATGCCAGGGTTCAGGATGCTTGCCTTCAAGGTGTGGAGAGGTGAGGGTGCTCTCCAAAACTTTTGAAAGTTTCCTTCCTATCTCCAAAATCCTATTTTCAATAAATTTGAATTAACACACAATTTCAAAACAGCACAAAAAAGTTGTTTGATTTTTTTTTCAAATAAATCTTAAAATCAACTAGACATAATTTGAGAGATGTAGGAAAAAGAATCAATTCATTTGGAGTTATATGTAAAAAGTTATAGCCAGTCAAAGATTTGGTCAAAATCTGTTTTTGTAAATAAAGATATAAAAGAAAACGCTTCAGACAGAATAAGCTTTCGGTGCAGGGAAAACGTACTGGGGAGTTATTCGTCTTCACTTAAAGACGTGGACCGGTGCGGGGGTCACTGACAGTGGGTCCAGGGGGCCCACTGGTCAGGTTTGATAAGTCCATCTCTCCCCCCTCTTCCTCTGCCCGAACGGAGGCGAGGCAACGGCGATCAACGCCGGTGAACGGCGGCTCTTGGGGGGCTCCAAAGGGTCGGGGTGGGTTCTCAAGACCGGGGCGGTCCTCCCGGTGGTCGTTTGGTCGGCGGGGGTGGAGGGAGTCACCGGCGGTGAGCTTCGCGGCGGAGGGGGCTTCGGCAGCAAAGTGGGTTTGGGGCTACAGTGGTTCCCGATCAAAATCGATCAGGGGGATGGGTTCACTGGAGGAAGAGAGAGCTTCTGGTGAAGAGAGTGGAGAGGGGGAGGCCCTGGTTGCACTGAACGAGGCTGGGAGGCGGCGGTGGCCGAACCGGCCGGAGTCGGGGAAGACGGCCTCCCCGGTTCGATTGCTGGCCAACGGGGGGTTCCAGGAGATTGCTTGAGACTGCCTGTGTGCGGGGATGAGTTCGGGGTTTCCTATATAGGCGAGTCAAGGCGGTTCCGCGGCGGCCGTGGATCAGCTCGTCGGCGAACCGTCCTACTGTGCGGCAGGGCGACGTGGCGGCGACGTGTGCTAGAGGACGAGGCTGTGGATGAGCTTGAACCGCTCAAGGGGGCAGCTGGTGAGCGCTGGTGGCCTGGGCGGCAACGACCATGGCAGAGACGTGGTGCGGGCGCCGGCGTGCCGCCAAAGGCTGTGACGGCGGTGCTGCAGGGCACCAGGGGCTGTCATCGCAACGCTCCTCTCCAAGCAAGAAATCTGGCCAAGACAATAGCCAGGGACAAGCTAGTGAGTACTTTTGAATGTACTCGCAAACATTATGAACATGGGTATAATATAGCAAACGATAATCATGCTCTAAAAATATTCTATAATCACACCGTCAGTTGTGAAAATAAAATCCCGATGCATGCAAGCAGGTTATTTATATGCAACAGGAATATGTAATGACAGAGTAGTAATAAAATGCACCGATCGGATGTATGAAGCGACGTCTCGAAAGGATAGTAAAAGTGAGCATGACTCAGTCGGGCGTCTTAGCGACACCACATAAAGGGCTTATAAGGTAAATAAATAAGAAGCATGCCACAGTCGGGCGTCTCAGCGACACCACATAAAGGGCTTATAAAGTAAATAAAATAACAAGCATGCCACAGTCGGGCTTCTGAGCGACACCACATAAAGGGCTTATAAAGTAAATAAATAACAAGCATGCCACAGTCGGGCGTCTGAGCAACACCACATAAAGGGCTTTTAAAGTAAATAAATAACAAGCATGCCACAGTCGGGCGTCTGAGCGACACCACATAAAGGGCTTATATATAACATAATCAT
Source organism: Triticum monococcum (assembly GCA_034509565.1). Taxonomy (NCBI): domain Eukaryota; kingdom Viridiplantae; phylum Streptophyta; class Magnoliopsida; order Poales; family Poaceae; genus Triticum; species Triticum monococcum. Next base: position 616,873,583 of record CM067847.1, on the reverse strand, counting down.
AGTGAATATCTAGGAGGTGGTACCGTCCCAGGGATATTCATTATTTCAAACAATGCAAACGGTTAGTCCACAATGATTATAACCATAACCATCATATATCACAAGTCATAATCAATATTCTGGTTTCTCCTCCGAGGACCGACACTAAGACCGACACTTGACCCATCCCAGACTGTAGTCCTTAACCAGGGACACAGCTATTCGAATAGGTTTAATATCTCTGCAGAGGGTGTACTCTTTACCCACGAGTAACGGATTTCTTTAGTTCATCGGGACTAATTCTGTCTACGGTCTTTTAGCTAAAAACACGCCTGACTTGCACACACCAGCTTTTACACGTGTCTGGAATCACCCATGACACCTGTTAAGCAAAACTCTAAGTGGGGAGGCTACAACCTCGCGTAGCATGGGATCAAATTTCTATCGCGCGCTCTATGGGGTGCCCCCCTCTCGGTCCCAACCGGATACACCCATGCTCCCGGACCAGGTGGCATGCCTACCGGATGCAGCCGGTATCTTCCACCATGGCCTCTCTGTACGGTGTGTGCTTGAAAGGGGTTAATGACTTACTGAACCATACCCTACCTGCGGCAGGGACATGTGGTAGTACGAGGCAAGTATGGGGGTTACTGGAACAAGACTCGATCTATGGTCGACTCAGGAGGTTTATAAATTCCCTGCATGACATGTATAACCAAAATATTTCAACCAACAAATCAACACTCATTATACCTTACTATGCCATACTGGACATAACCGTCCCGACAGAGGCCGGCGACAAGCTCACGCCTACCCAAGGCAGAGGCTTTCCCGGATTCCTTTCCAGCATGCATGCAAGGCACATGAGGATGATTACCATCACAAATATATTCATTTCCAGCAGCATGGAAATCACTAATATGCATCCATGCAAATGATCATATCACCACATAAAATAACGAGTTTTTCCGAAGTAAGGTGGTGTTATAACCGCGTCAACTAACACACAAAAATATTATGCCAGGGTTCAGGACTCTTGCCTTCAAGGTGTGGAGAGGTGAGGGTGCTCTCCAAAACTTTTGAAAGTTTCCTTCCTATCTCCAAAATCCTATTTTCAATAAATTTGAATTAACACACAATTTCAAAACAGCACAAAAAGTTGTTTGATTTTTTTTCAAATAAATCTTAAAATAAACTAGACAGAATTTGAGAGATGTAGGAAAAAGAATCAATTCATTTGGAGTTATATTTAAAAAGTTATAGCCAGTCAAAGATTTGGTCAAAATCTGTTTTTTTAAATAAAGATATAAAAGAAAACGCTTCAGACAGAATACGCTTTCGGTGCAGGGAAAACGTACTGGGGAGTTATACATCTTCACTTAAACACGTGGACCGGTGCGGGGGTCACTAACAGTGGGTCCAGGGGGCCCACTGGTCAGGTTTGACAATCCATCTCTCCCCCCTCTTCCTCTGCCCGAACGAAGGAGAGGCAACGGCGATCAACGCCGACGAACGACGGCTCCCGGCAGGCTCCAGAGGGTCGGGGTGGGTCCGCAAGACCGGGGCGGTCCTCCCGGTGGTCGTTGGGTCGGCGGGGGTGGAGGGAGTCGCCGGTGGTGAGCTTCGCGACGGAGGGGGCTTCGGGAGCAAAGTGGCTTCGGGGCGACGGTGGTTCCCGATCAAAATCGAGCAGGGGGATGGGTTCACGGGAGGAAGAGAGAGCTTCTGGTGAACAGCTCAGGGAGGCGGCGGTGGCCGAACCGGCCGGAGTCGGGGAAGACGGCCTCCCCGGTTCGATTGCTGGCCAACAGGGGGGTTCCAGGAGATTGCTTGAGACTGCCTGTGTGTGGGGATGAGCTCGGGGTTTCCTATATAGGCGAGTCAAGGTGGTTCCACGGCGGCCATGGATCAGCTCATCCGTGAACCGTCCTACTGTGCAGCAGGGCGACGTGGCGGCGACATGTGCTAGAAGACGAGGCTGTGGATGAGCTTTAACCGCTCAAGGGGGCAGCTGGTGAGCGCTGGTGGCCTGGGCGGCACCGAACGTGGCAGAGACGCGCTGCGGACGCCGGCGTGCCACCAAAGGCTCTGACGGCAGTGCTGCAGGGCACCAGGGGCTGCTTGGCGTGTCGCGGTGAGTAGGGGGAGTGTGTGGCGTGGTTCTGCAGTGAGGGCAAACCAGGGGCGCGACACGTTGGCTCGGGCGCGGCAAGTGCAAAACGCGTGCTCTGCTCGCGCCCAGAGCACGCACGGAACGTGCTCGACTAAATGCTAATGTATGCTAGGGGGCTCTAAACCACGAGAGAGTTAGCAGGGTGGGGTTGTAGGCTATGGCAAATCCATGGGACATGTTGGTCTAGTTAGAAGATCAAGTTCATAACACAAACTTACAATCATGCCAAATCTGTTCATGCCCACTGGGTGTTTGACAAAATGTCAGAGGCATCAGTTCTTGGAGTGGTCAAAAACTCCAGATGGTGGTCTCATTAGGTGAAAGAGAGGTTGGTGAGGTTAGTTTGTCAAATGCAGAAACTTGCTAGTGCAAGTTTTGCAAAACCTCAATTCCGGACAGGAGGTGAATGGCATCATATCATGAACCAAAAGTATTCCAATGGTTGCATGCTCCTGGACTTAGGGGTTTTGTAGGATGGTCTATGAGTAGGAAAAAGAATCATGGGTAAAGGAGCAAGAAAAAATATGGTTGCTTTACAACTCATCAAGTTGGACCAGAAGGAATATGAGGTTGATTCACTCAAAATTTTCAAATAACATCACTGGGTTTTTGCATAAAGTTGAATCATAGGCTACTACCAACATCCCATAATTTTGGTGGAGGCTAGAAAGAAGTATTTAACCGAGTTGTAGTGCAAAATTGCCCACTGGACCAAAGAAGAAAATTGGGTGTAGTGCTCAAAATATTTCATGTATAAAAGATGTTTTTGTATAAAAGTGATTTAAAAACATCACATGACATCTCCAAATTTTGGTTGGAATTTTAAATGAATTTATCAAATGGTTGTATTTCAAATATGGCCATATAACCTTGGAAAACCATTTTTCAAGAAAATAAAGATCAAGCAAATTAAATATGTAATTAGTTATATTAATAAAATAAGAGTTTTCCTGAGAGGTTAAACAAGTCCAACAACATATCTGAAAAGTTTTCACTTTGGGGAAAAACTCCATAATAAAAAGGGAGAAAAAATGGTTCACAATCAAAAGGGAGCCCAGAAAATAAAAGTTTTAATTCCCTGGCAAAATTTTAATTTATTAAAACAAGGTCAAAATTTTGGGGTGCCACAACACTACTCTCCTTAAGAAAAATCTCGTCCTCGAGATTTGATTAGGGTTGTTTTCGAAAATATCTTTCCTATTAGTTGGAATCAAAAAGGATTACTCATAGCACAAACTTGTGTGGCCGGGGTTGGTTTTTGGTGACTACACTCGGAATAAAATGTAACCATTCACCGACGTACTCAAGCATGGTTATAATTAAAAATCAGGGCGCTCAACCAAATAGCATTCATTCATGGCGACACCAGATCACACAATTACAGGGCGTGGTCGTACTAAGGCTCGGTACTACTCGAGTAGATTAGTCTACCTCGCTCATATCCAAGCGGGTGTGCCTTGTGGACGCCGAGGCTTCTCCATTGGCTTCACCGTCGGGGTTAGCTAGAGGGGGTGGAGGAACTGCAGGGTCAGGGTAGCGATGATGACCATCGCGGGGATTGTTGGCCACAATCCCGTTGGAGTGTGTTCCCAAAAGGCGACGAAGCGCTTGTGGGGTCATCAAAGCACCTTGGTTGGTGGCTGGGGCTGACCTTAAGGTCTCGATTGGTTGTCCGAACAGCACGACTGGGTTGTCGGCATCGGGCTCATCTTCTCTTCTTACCGGGGCTCGGCGAATCAGCTCTCCATGAGCTGCGATCAGATCAAGGGTGATTTGATCGAATAGTCCTTCTAGTGCATTTACGTAGCGCACCAGATGCAATAGTGCAGGATCTGTCTCGTGGTCTCCATTGACAACTCGGGGTGGTCTACCGTATCCGTCACGACTGGGGTAGTAGTAGAAGGAGCAACAGTTAACTCTGGGCGACAAGTGCCGGAGTTGAACTATAGCTTCTCGGGCGGCTAGTTGGATGGCTTGTGGCTCAAAGGAAGTTGTCCTTCCGGTGAACCTGTAGGGGCGTTCTGGTGATAGACCCCTACCATAGACATGCACAGTGGCCCAGAACTGACGGCTCTCACCGCTCACGGACCCTTGGTACACCACATATTCTAGGGGTTCTTCTAGCGCAAAGGCACGGCAGGTGAGGTTTGCTAGCACGGTCACAAAACCTCCAAAGTTGGTTGCTATGGTCTCATTGTGGACGATGGGTCCTGGCATTTTAGCTCGGTTTGGGCAGAGGCTGTGCTGTGTTGGGTTGAGGCTAGCGTGCCCTTTTATAGAAAAGGGGACGGAGTCTTCCTTCGCACGCTTGCGAAAAAGACTATTCAGGATTCGGTCACTGGCGCATGATTGACAGGTTAGGCTAATAGGTTGGGCACCGACTGGCAAAAGGTGTTGGGTCACTGTATGGCTATCTTGCAAGGGAAGCTTGGCTGGGGTTCGGTTAAGGTCTAGTGGGTTGGTTAACCTAGGTTTATTGACCTGGCTAGGATAGGATTAGCCAATGGTCAGCCTGGCTCTGATACCAAGTTTGTCAGGACCGGATTTTTGGGATATAATTTCCAGAAAATGGCCCCTGTGCTCAGCAGCCACAAGATTACTGTTAGCTGATAAGGCACCAACTTGATACGGAAATTCCAAGCAAAATACATAATATGTAGTACAAGACCATTCTGGTCTGTGAGTACAACAAAAGGTTTCTAGGGGTTGATGGCGGAAGCGGTTTGTGGTTCACCACGGTCTATGGGACTCCATTTCCCGCAGGAACAGCTGACTAGGTTAACTCCTATCTTCGAAAGGCTGCTACCTCCATCGCTTGGGTTCCGGGGCTGTCATCGCAACGCTCCTCTCCAAGCAAGCAATCTGGCCAAGACAATAGCCAGGGACAAGCCAGTGAGTACTTTTGAATGTACTCGCAAACATTATGAACACGGGTATAATATAGCAAACCATAGTCATGCTCTGAAAATATTCTATAATCACAACGTCAGTCATGAAAATAAAATCCCGATGCATGCAAGCAGGTTATTTATATGCAACAGGAATATGTAATGACAGAGTAGTAATAAAATGCACCGATCGGATGTCTGAAGCGACGTCTCGAAAGGATAGTAAAAGTGAGCATGCCTCAGTCGGGCATCTTAGCGACACCACATAAAGGGCTTATAAGGTAAATAAATAACAAGCATGCCAAAGTTGGGCGTCTCAGCGACACCACATAAAGGGCTTATAAAGTAAATAAAATAACAAGCATGCCACAGTCGGGCTTCTGAGCGACACCACCTAAAGGGCTCATAAAGTAAATAAATAACAAGCATGCCACAGTCGGGCGTTTGAGCGACACCACATAAAGGGCTTTTAAAGTAAATAAATAACATGCATGCCACAGTCGGGCGTCGGAGCGACACCACATAAAGGGCTTATATATAACATAATCATAGTGAATATCTAGGAGGTGGTACCGTCCAAGGGATATTCATTATTTCAAACAATGCAAACGGTTAGTCCACAATGATAATAACCATAACCATCATATATCACAAGTCATAATCAATATTCTGGTTTAGTAGTTCTCCTCCGAAGACCGACACTAAGACCGACACTTGACCCACCCCAGACTGCAGTCCTTAACCAGGGACACGGCTATTCGAATTGGTTCAATATCTCTGCAGAGGGTGTACTCTTTACCCACGAGTAACGGATTTCTTTAGTTCATCGGGACTAATTCCGTCTATGGTCTTTTAGCTAAAAACACGCCTGACTTGCACATACCAGGTTTTACACGTGTCTGGAATCACCCATGACACATGTTAAGCAAAACTCTAAGTGGGGAGGCTACAACCTCGCGTAGCATGGGATCAAATTTCTATCGCGCGCTCTAAGGGGTGCCCCCCTCTCGGTCCCAACCGGATACACCCATGCTCCCGGACTAGGTGGCATGCCTACTGGATGCAGCCGGGATCTTCCACCATGGCCTCTCTGTATGGTGTGTGCTTGAAAGGGGTTGACGACTTACTGAACCGTACCCTACCTGCGGCAGGGACAAGTGGTAGTACGAGGCAAGTATGGGGGTTACTGGAACAAGACTCGATCTACGGTCGACTCAGGAGGTTTATAAATTCCCTGCATGACATGTATAACCAAAATATTTCAACCAACAAATCAACACTCATTATACCTTACTATGGCATACCGGCCATAACCGTCCCGACAGAGGCCGACGACAAGCTCACGCCTACCCAAGGCAGAGGCTTTCCCGGATTCATTTCCGGCATGCATGCATGGCACACGAGGATGATTACCATCACAAGTATATTCATTTCCAACATCAAGGAAATCACTAATATGCATCCATGCAAATGATCATATCACCACATAAAATAACAAGTTTTTCCGAAGTAAGGTGGTGTTATAATCGCGTCAACTAACACACCAAAAAATATTATGCCAGGGTTCAGGATGCTTGCCTTCAAGGTGTGGAGAGGTGAGGGTGCTCTCCAAAACTTTTGAAAGTTTCCTTCCTCTCTCCAAAATCCTATTTTCAATAAATTTGAATTAACACACAATTTCAAAACAGCACAAAAAAGTTGTTTGAATTTTTTTTCAAATAAATCTTAAAATCAACTAGACATAATTTGAGAGATGTAGGACAAAGAATCAATTCATTTGGAGTTATATGTAAAAAGTTATAGCCAGTCAAAGATTTGGTCAAAATCTGTTTTTGTAAATAAAGATATAAAAGAAAACGCTTTAGACAGAATATGCTTTCGGTGCAGGGACAACGTACTGGGGAGTTATTCGTCTTCACTTAAAGACGTGGACCGGTGCGGGGGTCACTGACAGTGGGTCCAGGGGGCCCACTGGTCAGGTTTGATAAGTCCATCTCTCCCCCCTCTTCCTCTGCCCGAACGGAGGCGAGGCAACGGCGATCAACGCCGGTGAACGGCGGCTCTTGGGGGGCTCCAGAGGGTCGGGGTGGGTTCTCAAGACCGGGGTGGTCCTCCCGGTGGTCGTTGGGTCGGCGGGGGTGGAGGGAGTCACCGGCGGTGAGCTTCGCGGCGGAGGGGGCTTCGGGAGCAAAGTGGGTTTGGGGCTACGGTGGTTCCCGATCAAAATTGATCAGGGGGATGGGTTCACTGGAGGAAGAGAGAGCTTCTGGTGAAGAGAGTGGAGAGGGGGAGGCCCTGGTTGCGCTGAACGAGGCTGGGAGGCGGCGGTGGCCGAACCGGCCGGAGTCGGGGAAGACGGCCTCCCCGGTTCGATTGCTGGCCAACGGGGGGTTCCAGGAGATTGCTTGAGACTGCCTGTGTGCGGGGATGAGCTCGGGGTTTCCTATATAGGCGAGTCAAGGCGGTTCCGCGGCGGCCGTGGATCAGCTCGTCGGCGAACCGTCCTACTGTGCGGCAGGGCGACATGGCGGCGACGTGTGCTAGAGGACGAGGCTGTGGATGAGCTTGAACCGCTCAAGGGGGCAGCTGGTGAGCGCTGGTGGCCTGGGCAGCAACGACCATGGCAGAGACGTGGTGCGGGCGCCGGCGTGCCGCCAAAGGCTCTGACGGCGGTGCTGCAGGGCACCAGGGGCTGCTTGGCGTGTTGCGGTGTGTAGGGGGAGTGCGTGGCGTGGTTCTGCAGTGAGGGCAAACCAGGGGCGCGACGCGTTGGCTCGGGCGTGACACGTGCAAAACGCGTGCTCTGCTCGCGCCCACAGCACGCACGGAACATGCTCGGTGAAATGCCAATGTATGCTAGGGGGCTCTAAACCACGAGAGAGTTAGTAGGGTCGGGTTGTAGGCTAGGGAAAATCCATGGGACATGCTGGTCTGGTCAGAAGATCAAGTTCATCACACAAACTTACAATCATGCCAAATCTGTTCATGCCCACAGGGTGTTTGACAAAATGCCAGAGGCATCTAGGCAGTTCTTGGAGTGGTCAAAAACTCCAGATGGTGGTCTCATTAGGTGAAAGAGAGTTTGGTGAGGTTAGTTTGTCAAATGCAGAAACTTGCTAGTGCAAGTTTTGCAAAACCTCAATTCTGGACAGGAGGTGAATGGCATCATTTCATGAACCAAAAGTATTCCAATGGTTGCATGCTCCTGGACTTAGGGGTTTTGTAGGATGGTCTATGAGTAGGAAAAAGAATCATGGGTAAAGGAGCAAGAAAAAATATGGTTGCTGTACAACTCATCAAGTTGGACCAGAAGGAATATGAGGTTGATTCACTCAAATTTTTCAAATAACATCACTAGGTTTTTGCATAAAGTTGAATCATAGGCTACTACCAACATCCCATAATTTTGGTGGAGGCTAGAAAGAAGTATTTAACTGAGTTGTAGTGCAAAATTGCCCACTGGACCAGAGAAGAAAATTGGGTGTAGTGCTCAAAATATTTCATGTATAAAAGATGTTTTTGTATAAAAGTGATTTAAAAACATCACATGACATCTCCAAATTTTGGTTGGAATTTTAAATGAATTTATCAAATGGTTGTAGTTCAAATATGGCCATATAACCTTGGAAAAGCATTTTTCAAGAAAATAAAGATCAAGCAAATTAATTATGTAATTAGTTCTATTAATAAAAGAAGAGTTTTCTTGAGAGGTTAAACAAGTCCAACAACATATCTGAAAAGTTTTCACTTTGGGGAAAAACTCCATAATAACAAGGGAGAAAAAATGGTTCACAATCAAAAGGGAGCCCAGAAAATAAAAGTTTTAATTCCCTGGCAAAATTTTAATTTATTGAAACAAGGATCAAAATTTTGGGGTGTCACAACAAAAAAACTTCGTTGGTTTTGAAGAAGGTCACTTAAATCCTTCCAAAAAATCATCTCTCTCTAAAAACTTTTCCCCTTGGCAAGGATTTTATTTTTGTATCTTCTTCAACTCTCGTGTTTGATTTATGAAAAACCTTTCTTCTGATTGTTCCCTTCTCAAATATATTTTCGGAATTTATTTATTTTATTTTAAGAAGAATCCTATGAGTTTTGGGGCTGCTTTCATTTTTGAAACCACCCATGGTTTTACCATGCCTCATGTGGTAAAACCTCCCAAAACCCCTCCTTCCACTTTGGGGCAATCCAAACTTCCTGCTCCAACAAGTCCAAACTATTTTTGGATTTTATTTCATTTATTTTACTTCCCAAAACAATTCTGTCAATTATTTTAAGCCTAGATGACTTACAAAGGAAGTACCTGATTTCCTTTGAGTTTTGATCTCAAACCAACTCCTCTGGATAGTCCTTAGCACCCCCAACCTAGATCCATCAAGATCCACTCTTCTTCTTTTCAAAATTTTCAAGTTTTAGCCTCGGCAAGTTTGGACCAGATTTGTCAAATTTGGTGAAATTCATATCTTCTCTTCTCCAAAAATTCTACCAAAATTCAGGCAGCCCCCAAATGCAATGAGAGGCCACCCCACCAAAAAATCCTCTCAAGGAAAATTCCCCACATGGCAAAATCATTTCGTCGAACACTTGGCCGGCACTGTTTCTATAGACTTTCAGAAAATTCAGAGTTTCAGAGAAATTCAGTGTCGTTTTTCGTCAGAGTGTTGTCACCAATCAATAGTGCGCCCTGGCACATTGCGCACGGCCTCTCACCCGTTTATTATTGTGTGTTGAATATTTATTATGAGTATTATATCTTTGTGAATTTGTCAGATATGAATAAGGAAATTTAAGCCCATTCTGTGATGTCGCTTAGACGTCCGACGGTGGCATGCTTGTTATTTACTTTTGATATAAGCCCTTTATGAGATGTCGCTCAGACGTCCGACTGTGGTACGCTTGTTATTTACTTTCGATATAAGCCCTTTCTGTGATGTCGCTCAGACGTTCGACTGTGGCACGCTTGTTATTTACTTTCGATATAAGCCCTTTCTGTGATGTCACTCACACGTCTGACTGTGGCACGCTTGTTATTTACATGCGATATAAGCCCTTTCTGCGATGTCGCTCCGACGTCCGACTATGGCACGCTTGTCATTACTTTTCAATATAAGCCCTTTACGTGGTGTCGCTTAGATGCCCGACAGCGGCATGATTATTTATTTGTTCACCCTTCGAGGCGTCACTCCAGACACCCAATCGGTTTTTCAGTTATTTTGTTGGGATTTCGGGAAGACTACCGCCCGACTCCCTTTTTACTTATCATGTTGTGCCAATATTTACTAAATGGAATGCGCATTACTAATTACTCATGACGCACTAATGCGTGCATTTGTTATATCTTATGTCCGAACTATCTTGCGAGTACTTTCAAAGTACTCACGTGGCTTGTTGATTTGGCCAGATGTTGACGAAGGCGATCTCATGGATGAAGAGTTCGATAGCGAGTCCGACGCCTAGAGGAGTCCCAGTCAGTCTCGTGCAACCCTGGATTTGGTCTCTGTATTATATCCGCTTCCGCAACCGAATAAATTCATCGAGCCTCACCTCGACGCTCGATGAGCTGCCAGTTTAGGAGTCATATTATCCACTCTCCACTGTGATATTCCACCACCACTTTATCTCGAGTCAGTAGTATGCCACCACACCATTGTGTCATATCCGCCATTATGTATAATTATCAGCGTGCTTGTAATAGATTGTTGAGCACCCTCAGCTCGACCCTATAATATACTTAATGCTACTGGCTTACTGTATCATGATTTTGTCTACCAGTAAGGAGGATTTTTCTCATACTGGACTGAAAAGATCGGTTTCCTCAATAAGCATTTTATTGGAAAACCGGTCGTGACACCGGACACGGGACGAAGTCTTCAATCTTGTATCTTCATAGTCTAGGAGTCCAGCCAAAGATGATAGTTCGGCTATCCGGACACCCCCTAGTCCAGGACTCCGTCAGTAGCCCCTGAACCAGGCTTCAATGACGACGAGTCCGGCGCGCATATTGTCTTCGGCATTGCAAGGCGGGTTCCTCCTCCGAATTCTTCATAGAAGATTTTGAACACAAGGATAGTGTCCGGCTCTGCAAAACAAGTTCCACATACCACCATAGAGAGAATAATTTTTACACAGATCTGCTGACGTATTCCCTTGTGTGACATCACACCATGGCCAGGCCTTTATTCGAATCATTTTTTACTGTCCCACCTCAGGCGTTTAGCGAGGCGGTTTCCTTGGAATGTCTTATCAAAGCGGAGATCGTGCCCCCTTATTCCGGGATTCTCATCAATACGGACGTGGGTAACCCAGTCGTGCCCGTTGGCACGCCTCCTCTATCGAAGGCGAGTCCGAAACGGCCATGGGGAGGGCTCTTGGTATTCAACCTCTTAATAACGAGACCAAGGCCTGCTCCTTTCTCTCAATCTCAATCGAATCCGCACCTCACCTCGAGTTCCAACACCCAAAGCTCCAGATTCAGGCACTTCGGACCTTCGATGATGTCCGGCTCCGACCTGCACGACCGGTGGATGCCTTCTTCCGTCACAAAAGAAGACGTACTAAAGCTGAGAGACGCCAGGTATCTAACCGTCAAAATTTCGCATAGGCTGCCAGCCCAAGGGCAGGTTATTCCCACTCCCGAGCCTGGTGAGAGCGCAGTGTTCGTGTCTCACTTCCTTCGGGGTTTAGGCTTCCCAACGGACCCCTTCATGAGGGGCTCATGTTTTATTACGGGCTGGAATTCCATGACTTGGATCCGGAGTCCATCCTCCACATCTCATTGTTTATTGTCGTGTGCGAAGCCTTCCTCCGCATTACCCCCCACTTCAGATTGTGGCTTAAGACCTTCAAAGTGGAGCCGAAGATGATCAATGTGCAGCAGGCAGAGTGCGGAGGGGCTGTTATAAGCAAAAGTGCTGACGCTCCATGGCCCGAGGGCTCTTTTCAAGAGGAGCTCGGTTTGTGGCAACAGGAGTGGTTTTACATCACCGCTCCCAGGGGCACCAAATGGGTGGCGCCACCTGCCTTCCGCTCGGGTCCTCCACAGCGGCTGGCATCATGGGTCAACAAAGGGCTTGACTGGGGGCCGTCCAAGGACTTACCTCTGTTGCAGGGCCGTATTCGAGACCTCCAAGGGAGAGAGAGATCAATCTGGTCGTAGTGGCGCAGGTCATGCTGATTCGGCGCCTTCTGCCCTGCAAATGTCGCCCCCTCCGCCTGTGGGAATTTAATCCGGAGGGACCACGAGCTCTCCAACATTTTATGGGTGCAACGCCCGTGGAGATTTATAAAATGTTCTTCGGATCACAAGAGAAGTGTCCAGACTTGACCGAGGACGCAGGTCTGAGCTGCAATCGCCCGGATACTCAAGTAAGTAGTCCTGTACCCAGACACGCTATCCGTACATTTATCATAAACTTGCCCTTTAAAGAGCTTTCCTTTGAACAGGAGTGGATAGCGAAAGCAAAGCTGATAAGGTGTCCGGCCCCCCTCCCGGAGACCACACCGGATCTTGTGTTAACTAAGATGCTGGCGCCTGCGCCTTTGGAAGAGGGCGAAGGGGGGAACAGGGAAGCTACTGCCTCCGCGAAGGACGCTTTCAAGGATGGGGGGATCGAGAATCCCACCCTCCAAGGGGAGAAGAGGACCGCTTCTGAAGATCCGGAGGCCAAGGCCTCAAAGCGGGGAAAGAAATCTTCGCCAGAGGGTCTGGCGCCGGTAAACACCCCAGCCGCACTATTTCCCCAAGGGGATCAACCCTCCAGCAAGCCGTAAGTAGAAAGGGGAGTCTTGTAATAAGGGACATCCCTGTTTTTATTTCTGAAGATAACCAGAATTTTACCTTGTAGTTCGGATCTCAGCCCTTCTCAGTAGAGCTCGTCTTCGGGGGATCTTCGTCCGGAGATGATGGAGAGCGAAACGCCTCCACCTACCGCACCGACATGCGAGGCGGAGGACCCTGAGGTGTCGTCGCGGAGGGTTTCCCCGAGTCCAGCGGGGCCGGAAGGTCCGACGCCAACTGGTGTACTGTCGGAGGAGCTGAAGGATCTGCTCGGGCGAGCGTCTATCTCAGAAAATCACCGTGCGTTAATGGGTACGGTTATTGAAAGGATTTCATCCGCTGAGAGCGGATTCCATGAAGCCGTCAGAAGTTTATTGACGCGGTTTGAGGTACGCAAAAATGATGTACCTTCTGATAGTTTTTCATATAGAATGCGCCCTGTAGATAGTAGCCCCTGAGACTCGGTACGTTGTCAAAAGTGACAGCGCGCCGAGGATCATAATCTCAGTTATAATGTGTCGCCTTTCCTATATAGGTGGCGGAGCGTCCGGTGGCCAGCCGGACTAATGAGTTTGCCGAACTGAAGCGGCAACTTGATGTGGCGGATGCGGACATCGCGCTTGTCAATAAGCGGCTTGATGAGTCACAAGGTATGCAACTTCTCCGCGGACACCTGGTAAGGGAGCTTAACGCCCATGCCTTACAACATGTATGCTTGATGCAGATGGTTCCGCTGCTATGGAGAACCTTCGGGCGGAGCTCATCTGAGTCAAGGAGCAAGCCAGAAAAAGTAATGCGGCTGCCTTGAAGGCGGCCGAAGAGCTAAGAGCCAAACGGCCTGCTCACTTCCGAAGCAGGGAGGAAATGGCCGAGATGGCCGTGAAGTTGAAGAATGCTACCGACCGCTGCGAGTTTCTTGGAAAAGAACGTCGAGCGGAGCAAGAGGACCTAAAAAAGGCCACCGCCGAAGCCAAGGATGCCCGCTCCGCGATGAGAGCTATAAAGGAGGAGCTACGTCAAGCCGGGGATATCGCGGCTGGAAAGTCCTTTCTGCTACTAAGGAAGTTCACGGATCCGAAGTATGCTCAATTGGACCGGCTGTGGGGTGCAGAGGGTGCTTATCTGGACTTAGCTGCAGGTGCCGCGGACACTGTCGCGTACTTCCGAGGTCAAAAGGATCATGGAAGGGAAGAGCTGTTTTGGTCGCAGTTCCATAATCCAGAGCGTCCACTTCCATTAACCGATCAGTTAGCCGAATGGGCTGAGCTGAATAGGTTGTCTGTACTTGCCATGAAGGATGTCGTGACTCATTTGTGGCCGAAAAGGCCCGAGCCGAAGAGTTATTTTGGCTTGGTGCGGTGCCGCATATCGATGCAATGAAGCGGTCGGCATGCATAGAGGGTGCGCGGATGGCTCTTGCCCGTGTCAAGACATACTGGGCGGAGATGAAGGCCACCAACGTTGCATCCCCGAATTCGGGCGGAAGCTGAGTGCCAGTCGAGCGCTATTTTGAGGAAGTCCGGCAGGGCACTTGTTTAATAGAGACGCAGTGCTCAAAGGATATTATGTTCTAATGACATGTAAGATTTGTGAAACAATGTTTCAATAGAATATAAGAGCTTTTTATACTTGTGCGTTCAAGTAGTAAACTACCTCCTATGCGGCCGTTAATGTATATGTGTATATAACCTGAAAGATGGCAGTCTTCAGCTTCAGCCCCCACGCACATAGTGCGGGGCTGTTTGCAAAAAGGCGCATTTTCACACTTAATCCAACGTCTTGGTCCCGTAAAGGAGGTGATAGCATAGCAAACTAGGCAATCGGACTATAAAGCTTTATCACTTTCACTTAGCCGTAGGAGTTCGATGGTGGGGCTACTATATAGCCCCTAGGGGCACCGCGCTCTCCCGAATTCGGGGCGCGTATGTGCCTGACCGGAAAACGGTCCTTCATTAATGCGGAGGAATTCTAAACATTCCGATGGGTCATCAAGTGGTTGACCAGTCTCTCGTATATCATGACAGTCAGTTTGCGGCTTTCCCTACTGAGGTGCTCACCTGGCCGAACCGGGGCACAATCGCAGTAGTTCTCCTGGTGCCGCGTTAGCCGATAGAACGGAACGTAAGGCAGCAAAACACAGGAGCCGGGCAAACCCAACATTGGATCAAAGACATGATTCGGAGCTAATGCATATAAGGCCTAACTCGAGACGCCGAACACTCCCTAAGGTATTCCGTCTTTATGAAAGCGGGCCGAACAACGCCCTTGGTAACAAGCCCCTGTTGTCCAGGTACGTGCAAAATTCTGACGCGGCCAATGCCAAAACGCCAGCCTCCTCCTTGGTTATAACAAGAAACCAGGGGATGTGTAACAACAAGAGACAGTAAAAAAGGTTTACGCAGGGTCTTAATCTGAAAAGAATCCTTGCAACGGGTCCCTGCTGCACGTCCGCGCCTGTGTCTCCGTTGTCCCGTATCCTGGACGGGTATAGCAGGGCGTTCATCTGTAAAAGAGAGGAACTTAGTTGAAAAAAGATCATGCGAAAAATGTATTTTAAAATAAACAGGGTATGATTCAAAAAGGGTACGCGGCTAGTAAGCCCCTTGTTTATTTATGCCGGACTCGCCTAACCGTGTCCGGGGTCTGAATGACCTATTTAGGTGCTTTGATCAGCAAAGCCTGATTAGTGTGTGGCTGTCAAGGCAGTCTCACATTCTTCCGTATTCGAGGAACACTCGAAGTTTCCCTTTAATGAGATGATGCCGCGTGGACCGGGCATTTTAAGTGTAAGAGATGCATAATGCGGTATTGTGTTAAAGCGGGCAAAAGCTTCGCGTCCCAATAGTGCTTGATAGCTACTTTTAAATGGGGCGATGTGGAAGACTAACTTTTCACGACGGAAGTTGTCGGATGAGCCGAACACAACTTCTAGTGGTAGGCAGCCCGTACAATGGGCATATGGGCCTGGCATTACTCCTTGAAAGGAAGTGTTGCTATGGCAAATTTTGGTTGGGTCTATCCCCATTCTGCGGATTGTGTCCCGGTATAGCAGGTTTAGATCACTGCCGCCGTCCATTAGGAGTTGTGTAAATTGGAGTCCGTCGATTATAGGATCTAATATCAAGGCAGCCCATATTGCGTTCCGGATACTTCTGGAGTAGTCCTGATGGTCGAAGGTGATTGGTTTTGACAACCCGTGTTGGGACTCCGTTGGGGTAGACCGTGTGGCACGTATTTCAATGGGCGCCTCTCTATTTTTCCCTTTTGTCACTTGAAGTGAGTTTACTATTTTGACCTCTTGTGGGAAATTCTTTTGTTTTCCGGTGCTCTTCTTGTGGGGTTCGTCATCGTCCTCACTTGGTGTGTCGAGCCCCTTGTGTTCGGCGTTAAGTTGGACGGACTGCTTGAAGACCCAACAATCTCTGTGGGTATGGTTTGCAGGCTTCCCGGGGGTACTGTGGATTTGGCATATCTTGTCCAAGATTTTGTTTAGGTTGGATAGCTCATCGCTGTTGTCCTTAAGGGGCAGTTTTTTATTGTTCTGCCGAGAGCTTTTGAATCCGACGTTGACTACCGTGCTCTTCGGACTGTTTCCCTTGGTCCGGCCATTGTTCTCGGCTTTTCTTGGCCAAGGTGTCTGGCGAGCCATTCGTCTCGGACGTTGTGTTTGAAAGCTGCTAAGGCTTCGGCGTCCGGACAGTCGACTATTTGGTTCTTGTTGGTGAGGAACCTGTTCCAAAATTTGTGGGTTGACTCTCCGGGCTGTTGAGTTGTGTGACTTAAATCGTCTGCATCCGGAGGGCGGACATAAGTCCCCTGAAAATTTGCCCGAAACGCATCCTCGAGCTCTTACCAACTTCCAATGGTATTTTCAAGGAGGCTTTTGAGCCAATGCCGGGTTGGCCCTTTGAGCTTGAGGGATAAGTATTTTATGGCGTGGAGGTCATCTCCTCTAGCCATGTGTATGTGCAGGATGTAATCCTCAATCCAGACTCCAAGGTCTGTTGTTCCATCATATGCCTCTATGTTTACGGGCTTGAATCCCGCTGGAAATTCATGATCCAGAACCTCATCGGTGAAACATAGGGGGTGTGCGGCGCCCCTCTATTTGGGTGTGCCGTGATGTTCGAATACTCGACGTGTTGCATTGCTTTCTAGAGCTTGCTTTCTTGGCCCGTAGAAAGACCTGACTGGGCCATCCTTTTGGTGCGAGTCCTTATACGGATCGTGTGCCGGCTTGTGTGCGGCGCTGCTTGCCACTCTATGTTTTCCATGTAGTCGTCTATCCGACCGGGCAGCCTCTTTGTTCTTTGATTGTGGGGGTTCTACGGCCTCCTCATCGAATTCGGGTAGTAGTTTGCGCTTCGGGTAGCTCTTTGTTTGGCAACTATCGCCGTATTTGTCCGCGGTGTTGAGTACTTTGCTCCATCTCATTCAGAGTGCGTCTTCCGCTGTTTTGAGCTTCTGTTTCTGCTTTTTCAAGCTACGTGCAGTGGCGACGAGCTCTTTGTGGAGGTTCTTCTGCTCCAACGATGTGTCCGGCCTGAGATCGTCCGGACTGTTATCTTCGCCAGGGACGGATTGTTTATCCAAGTTATCCTGTTTGTATGGTTGCTCAAGGGCATGTTCGTCGTCCACCGGTTCGCCCTACTCTATGGTTGGGTCTGTATGGGTGCTGTCTTTGTCGAGGCGGGACTTTGAGCGGCGCTTACATCGCCGTTTTGACTGCTTTTCGAGGGAATTAACCTTCGCAACGTCCCGTTGTTCCTCGTTATCGCTTCCTTTAGGTGTATCCACCATATATACATTGTGAGTTGAGGTGGCCTTCCAGTGCCTTGTAGGCGCTGGTTCTTGGTCATCTCCGGCATCGTCGTCCATACCGTCGATGTCTTCGGAGTCAAAGTCGAGCATGTCGGTTAAATCATTGACAGTGGCTACAAAGTGGGTGGTGGGTGGGCGTTGAATTTCTTCGTCATCCGTGTCCCAACCTTCCTGCCCATAGTCCGGCCAGGGCTCTCCTGATAAAGAGAGACTTTAGTGAGTTCAAGATGTCACCGAAGGGCGAGTGCTGAAAGATGTCTGCGGCAGTGAACTCCATAACAGGTGCCCAACCGGATTCGATTGGCAGGGGCGCGGAAGGTTCGGAGTCCGGCACCTTGGAGTCACGAGCTTTGCAAAGGACAGGGATGGTGTTTGGCTCGATCTCCGTAGAGATCGTAGCCCCCGAGGCGGTGTCTAGCCACTCATCCTCGATCGGTGGAGTCGGCTCCGAGCTAAGGGTCGGAGCGGACTCTAGTGCGGCCTCCAGGGCACTATTCGGTGCCAGAGCTAGATCGTGCCCATCGAGACAGTGCGGCGCATTTGGCTGTGGCTCGAATCCGTCGAAGATCAAGTCTCCGCAGATGTCGGTCATGTAGTTTAAAATCCAAAATCTGACCTAATGGCCAGGGGTGTAGCTTTCGATCTGATCCAGATGGCCAAGTGAATCGGCCCGCAGTGCAAAGCCGCCGAATACGAAGATCTGTCCGGGGAGAAAAGTCTCACCCTGGACCGCGTCGTTGCTGATGATCGAAGGAGCCATCGGGCCTAAAGGTGACGACATAGAGGAACCCTCAATGAAAGCACCAATGTCGGTGTCAAAACCGGCAGATCTCGGGTAGGGGGTCCCGAACTGTGCGTCTAGGCGGATGGTAACAGGAGACAAGGGACATGGTGTTTTTACCCAGGTTCGGGCCCTCTCGATGGAGGTAAAACCCTACTCCTGCTTGATTAATATTGATGATATGGGTAGTATAAGAGTAGATCTACCACATGATCAGAGGGGCTAAACCCTAGAAGCTAGCCTATGGTATGATTGTTGTTCGTCCTACGGGCTAAAACCCTCTGGTTTATATAGACACCGAAGAGGGTTAGGGTTACACAGAGTCGGTTACAATGGTAGGAGATCTACATATCCGTATCGCCAAGCTTGCCTTCCACGCCAAGGAAAGTCCCATCCAGACACGAGACGAAGTCTTCAATCTAGTATCTTCATAGTCTAGTTGTTCGGGCAAAGTTGATAGTTCGGCTATCCGGACACCCCCTAGTCCAGGACTCCCTCAGCAGGGCCGAGCCCCTAGGGACTTGTCAACTACAGACATCCGGATCGGGCAGGCTCAAGAGGAAGGTGGTGAGGATCGACACACCGCTGTAGAGGTAAAGTGATAACCTATCCTGCGATTATAGTATTTGAAATATAACAGTGCCCTTTGTGTCTGGCAGGAAGAGAAGCAGCCGGACTATATCCGGGGATCCTGCCAATCACGCCTCCGCCAGCCGGGATCCAGAACCAGCTTCGGGGGCAGAGGCGGACACGGGGCCAGAACCGCGTAGTTCTCCGACAAAGAATGCGGTTATGTGTTCGGCCACGAACTCCGAAGTGGAGAGCGCCATGAATCACCAGCGCCGAAGGGCCATGCTTCAGAACAACATCTTTTCCGAAGAGGCTTTTAATGCCTTCAATTCGGCAGACGCATATGTCCGAGCTGCTCGAGGCGGGCTTGCCCAAGCGACGAACCAGTACACCAAAGATATACGCGTAAGAAAGTTTGACAAGTATGTATAGCAGTAGCCCCTGAGACTTGAAATAGGTGGGACAACTGTTTGAAGGATCAATTTATGCACAGGTCCTTGTGGACAAGAATGAACAATTGGCTCGGGAGCTGGAGGCATGTAAGGCCCAGCTGATGGACGCGGTTGCCAAGTTAGAGGAATCCCAGAAGGCCCCTTCTGGTAATATTTGTCGCAATTGTACGCAGATGTACCAGTTAGTAAATGGCTGGTGTGATTAGTCTAATCAGAAAATTCTGCAGACAATCTCGAGGTGAATCCGGAGGGCGTAACGGATGACGACTCGCATCTCAAAAGGCAGCTAAAGGCCGGCGAGCGCATCCTTACGCAAGTGACGCAGGAGAAGAACAAACTACAAGATGCCAATATTCGGCTGGATGTGGAATTAATGGACGTCCGCGCTCAACTAGCGGACTCCGTGAAGGAGAACAAAAGGCTTCGACGCGGCATTTATGGTGAGTGCTCAAACAAACTGTATGATAGTTCGGCGAGGAAGTATTTTGAAAAAATTTTGCTTGCAGGAATGTTAACGGGTCACCCTGAAGAGGAGATGGCCTCATCTGGAAGTGATTTGCTACAAGAACTTTCGCAGTTGCACGAGCATGCTCGACGGGTGATGCACGGTGTTGCTCAGGCCTTGTGGCCATCAAGCCTCCTGCCGAATGGCATGGGGGAGCTTGCGGACCTGCTTCAAGGAGCCCGGCGGCGCTTCCGTCTGTGGAAGATATCAGCATGCCGGCAAGGTGCAAGAGAGGCCTGGGCAATGGTGAAGACACGCTACACCAAGCTGGACCCGAACCATATGGCCGAAGTAGGACCGGCGGGGCCCGATGGGCAAGAAATTCCCATAAGTCTGGTATATGACCAGGTAGCGTTAGCCAATAAGTATTCTCAACAGGATTGTAAGCTAGATAGCCCGTTAGATGGTATACAGGAGGAATATAGTCAGTCCAAGTGACTGTGTAATTTAATGGGCGTAAGTAGCCCGTAGCAGGATTAAAATCATTTGTCATGGCGGACCTGTTCGCTTCGGCCCCCGGATGCTACAGTCCGGGGTGTGTCCGAATACCCGCTCAGTTATACAAAACCGGGGTATGCGTGGAGACCAGGTGTAGGGGTCATAAGTGCTTGAACAGACAAGTACCCAACTAGTTATGTTATATTACATGGATAGTAAGAAACATCTTCCAGGGAGAATAGTTCCGTTAGGGGTTCCTTTCCCTAGCTATGCGTGCGTTAATGCACATGTCCGGACTGCGAACGATGGCGCAGGATACAAAACTTCTGGGTTTTTTTTGTTGTAACCAACGAATACATCCTTTGTTCACCGATCGAATATTCTCTTAAGGAAACTAGCTTTCGGCTTCACCCAGTCTGAGGTACACATCCGGCTGAACCGGTAGTAACAATCGCAGAGGTGCTCCCCTTATGCCCTAGAAGAATTAACGGGAATGTAGGGCATGAACACAAGAGCCAGGCAACCCAGCTTGGCCACATCTTAAGTCATATCGATGCATATAATGGTGAAGAAAAGGCACATATGAAAAAAGAACGCATATGTGATGGGCAAAAAGCCATTTAAAGTGATTATGTTTAGCTTCCGAATAGGAAGCCCCAAGGTATTTCTTACACACATAGTGCAGCCGGAGTAATCCGTGGGTCCGCACTGTATGAAGTACTTTGTGTGAAGAGAAAAGAGGTAGAGAAAGGAAAAGTGGGGTGGAGTGTAAGTAAAAAAGGGGCAGTAAGGAGACGAACACTGAGTTCGGCGTTAGGCGTAGAATCGCCGGAGTCTGGCCGTGTTCCATGGGTTCGGCTCGAGTCTGTTATCCGATGCATTACATAAGTGGTACGCTCCTCCGGTGAGAACTTTGTCAATGACGAAGGGACCTTCCCAATTGGGTTTGAGTTTGTCCTTCCTCTTCTCCGGTAGGCGTAGAATGAGCTCGCCAATATTGTAAGTTTTGGCCCGCACTTCTCTTCTTTGATATCGTCGAGCCTGCTGCTGATAGAATGCAGAACGGGCTTTTGCAACATCGCGCTCCTCCTCAAGGGCATCCAAGTTATCCTGTCGATCTAGCTCGGCTTCCTTCTCTTCATACATGTGTATGCATGGCGAATCATGTATTATGTCGCAGGGTAGTACTGCTTACGCACCGTACACCATAAAAATGGTGTATATCCGGTGGTGCGATTCGGTATTGTCCGCAGCCCATAGAGTACGGAGTCGAGCTCCTCCACCTAGTGCGTATCCGATTCTGTTAAAGATCGCACTAGTCTGGGTTTGATGCCGCTCATGATGAGACCATTTGCCCGTTCGACCTCGCCGTTTGTTTGGGGGTGGTAGACGGAAGCGTAGTCGAGCTTAATGCCCATTTTGCCGCACCAAGTTTTCACTTAATCGGCTGTGAAATTTGAGCCATTATCAGTGATGATGCTGTGGGGGACACCGTATCGGTGTACGACCCCGGATATGAAGTCTATTACTAGTCCGGATTCGGCCGTTTTAACTGGTTTGGCTTCTATCCATTTGGTGAACTTGTCCACCATGACCAATAAGTATTTTTTCTTATGGCTTCCCCTTTAAGGGGTCCGACCATATCCAACCCCCAGACCGCGAAGGGACAAGTTATGGGGATTGTTTGGAGAGTGGTAGGGGGCATATGACTCTGATTGGCGAAGAGCTAGCAACCGATGCAATGTTGGACAAGGTCCCGTGTGTCTGCTCGGGCCGTCGGCCAATAGAAGCCTGTACGGATGGCTTTGCTGACTAGCGATCGAGCCGCGGCGTGGTGTCCGCCTAGTCCGGCATGGATTTCAGCCAAGTGTTGCCGCCCTTGCTCTTCGGAGATGCACCTTTGGAGCACTCCCATCTCGCTTTTCTTATAGAGTTCCCCTTCGTGGACTTTGTAAGCTTTAGAATGCCGGACTATGTAGCGTGCTTCATTTTGGTCTTCGGGGAGCTCCTGCCTATTTAGGTACACCAAGAAAGGCTCAGTCCACGGGGCAATTACGACCATGATTTCGTGGGCCGAAGATGTTATTTTGGTGGCAGAGCCTCAGATTATGTCTGATGGTTCAGAATCTAGGGGTGTGTTCGGATCCGTGCTAGTATTGCCGGACTCCCCTCCCGATACTATGGATGGCTTGAACAACCTTTCCAAGAATATGTTAGGTGGGACAGGGTCGTGTTTGGTGCCGCTGCGGGCGAGGACGTCCGCCGCTTGATTGTTTTCTCGAGCCTCATGGTGGCATTCGTGTCCCTCGAACCGAGCTGACATTTTGAAGACGACATTACGGTAGACCTCCATTTTTGGATCCTTGGCATCAAAGTCTCCGTTTATTTGTGCTATTGCGAGGTTCAAATCCCCGTGCACTTCCAGGCGCTGGATGCCCATAGAGACTGCCATCCAAAGACCATGCAACAGAGCCTCATATTCGGCTGCATTGTTGGAATCTGTGTATAATGTCTGGAGGACGTACTGGACCGTGTCTCCGGTGGGAGATGTCAGGACTACACCTGCTCCCAATCCGGCCAGCATTTAAGAGCTGTCGAAGTGCATGATCCAGTTGGAGTATGCGCCGTACTCTTTAGGGAGTTCGGCTTCCGTCCATTCGGCGACAAAGTAAAAACATGTAGCTAGCTAGTAGGCAAAAACAGAGAATTTGTAGTACAAGAAAGTGTGACTCACTCGAAGTTGTAAGGAAGTAGTATATCTTCATTGTATTTGAGGCGCTTGAAGAACTCTAGCATGCTGTCCTCTACCTCTTTTTCATAATATGGATCTAATTTCCATGTGTGTTCATTAACGGTGTTTGGGCCAATGAACCCAATGCCATAGCGTCCACCTTTTCTCATTTCATACATCTTCATCCTGCATAATACCACAGAAAAGAATATAGTAAGGATAATTACACGTAATGATTGATCAAAAGGATCACTACAGCTAGCTTGAGACTTAAATTACAGAAAGAAATCACTTACAGACAATAGCAACTGACGATAGATTTGTCGAGTGCGTCTTGATTGTATAACTGAAACAGTTAAGAATACTCAACGGCCACAGCTTTCTCATGGTAGTAATCATCCTTCTTGACATATACCATGAGGGACTCTCGATCGGATCTCTTGCTAATGTCCATGTACCATTGATGCAATTCATACATTCTCATTGGGAGCTTCTTGACATCTTCTGGCTCGACCAAAGGTTGGCCCCGGACAAATTTCCGTTTTATTTCCTCCTCTGTAATCGGAGGCATGTCCTCGATCTCGAGGAGTTGTCCAACAGTGATCTTGAGTTCTTCAGCCTGCATTATATGCTCCTGGGTTATTACCACATCGCCCACCTCGGGAACGTAAACTGTTTGGCCACAATAATATTGGGCGCGCGTACTGTCACGTGTTGTTGGCGGCACAACAAGCGGGGGGATCGATTGCGCCGCCTGTTTTCCCAGCTGGGCAACAGTTTTCCCGCATTTTTTGACAGCTGCTTGTTGTTTGCTCGAGCTCGAGCTCGCCTCCTTCTGTAGATGTTGTCGATGTAACTTCCCGATGTGGCGCTCATAGTCTGAGTCAACAGGCTTAGGAGTTGGTGGTTGAGCCATATGAATGAAGTGGTCAACTACTTCCACAGGCACTTTCTCCCTTGGCGGCGGTGGCGGTTTTGGTCCAAAATGGGCGTCGACTTCTGCCCGCACTATGGCATTGGTTTGCTCCTCGGTCCTAGTGTAAGCCCTCACAGGAAGAGGAGTACTGAGGTTTGGACCATATTTATATCGCTTGGCTCCGCCTGTACTTCCTGTACTATGACCTCGACTCGTACCGCTACGCACCATAGCTGCGGGGTGTCTCTTCTGCGATTGCTGAGGCGGCGGAGACGGCTGACGGGGCTGAGTTGGACGAGGAGGAGTGGCCTGAAGCTGTGCCGGACTTGGAGGAGGAGTGGACGTCTGACGCTGTGTCGGACTTGGAGGAGGAGTGGCCTGACACTTTGCCGGACTTGGAGGAGGAGGAGTGGCCTCATGCGTTGGTGGACTTGGAGGAGCGGGAGTCTGCTGACTCGGTGGCGGACTTCGACGAGGAGTCGGGTGACGCGGTGTCGGTGGCCTTTGAAAAATGATGCAATCCTTTCTCCATAGGATGATACGATGTTTGGCATCTCCGAGTGTGTGCTCCTCGTCACCTCCAGGAATGTCAAGCTCTAGCCCCGAATATTGGTCCGCCACCTCATCAACCAAGACACGAGCATAGCCCGCTGGAATCGGGTTGCAATGGAAGGTTGCCTCAGGGGAATTTGAAAAAGCAACGGCGTCCGCCACCTTCATGGATATGTTCTTCATTTTGAAGTGTAGCTCGCAGTTAGTGTTCTCCGTGATGTCATCCACGGGGTATCTATCCAGCACTACTGCGTCTCCCGGGGCGGAACCCACGCTGCTTCTCGGCATGGATGGGGTGCTGGTATCCAAGGCTGGATCATCTGCTAGCTGCTGCAGCTGCTGAGACCCCCTTTGCTGGCTAAGTGAGTCGATCTGCTCCTGCTGCCGCTGGAATTTAGCTGCCAATTCCGCTTGACTTGCTTCTAGGCCTTGAAGGCGTTCATAGTCCCACTTCCTCTGCTCCTCCTCCATCTTCCTCTTCTTGTCCTCCGCAATCTTCTTTCTCGCACGGGTTCTGTAGTCCGCGTTCCAGTCCGAAAACCCCTCATACCACGGAATAGCGCCCTTGCCTCATGTTCTTCCCGGGTGTTCAGGATTTCACAGGGCACGCGTAAGCTCGTCGTTCTCTCTGTTGGGCTGGAACACCCCCAATCAAGCCTCTTCTATTGCAACAAGTAGCGCATCCTCGGCTCCCTTCAGACATGCCTTCCTCGAAACATTGCCTGTCTTCGGGTCCATCTCCCCCCCATGCGCGTAGAACCAAGTCCTGCACCTGGGGGGCCAGTTCTTAGTAACTGGAGTGACACTTGCATCCTCCATCTCTTTCTCAGACTTATCCCACTTAGGCATTGCCACCGTGTAGCCACCTGGCCCCAGCTTATGGAACTTATCCTTTTTTCCGGCATTGGCCTTGTTTATTCTCGACCGTTCCTTAGCTAATTCCGAATCCTTGAATTTCACGAAATCGTCCCAATGAGCACTTTGATTCTCTAGTATCCCCTTGAATACTGGAGTCTTCCTTCCTCCCTTGACGTACTTCTCCCACGTCATTCTCTTGTGGTTCTAGAATGCAACCGCCATCTTCCTAAAAGCAGCGTCCTTGACTTTCCGCACATCTGCTTCTGTGATATTATCTGGTAGGGTGAAATGTTCCATGAGAGTATCCCAAAGAAGTTTTTTGATTCTCGTCGACAAAAGTAACATCTGGACGTGGCTTCGCTGGCTTTCTCCATTCTTGAAGGGAGATCGGGAGTAGGTCCTTCACAAGAATTCCGCACTGACGAACGAACTTGCACGCAATCTTCTTAGGCGCTAATGGTTCGCCATTAGGTTTGAATGCCTCGATATTGTACTTTACGCCCTCCTTCAACTTTTTGTTCGGGCCTCGTTTCGTCCTTTTGCTCGATCCGGATGGCTGAAAGAAGAAAGATTGATTCGTTAATATATCTTCAACTCATTTAAAACATGCGATGATCACCAGATTCCTGCTTATATAAATATATATACCTCGTTATAATTCATGACTTCATCTTCTCAGTCGTCGCGATTGAATATCATATCACCCTCTCCGGTGTTGTTTAGAAATTCGGAGCCATCAAAATCTTCTTCATTCTGATCATCATCTGGCCCGCGTATGATATCGAACATGGTCTATTCTCTCTCTCTGTCGGTATTGTCCGCCATAGCTTTTATTTAACTATGCCAAAAGAAATATAAAACAATTTAGTATAATCTCGATTAATAGATATAATCTCGAATACATCGTCTCAAATAATAGATATAATCTCAAATACATCATCTCGAATAATAGATTTAATCTCGAATACGTCGTCTCGAATAATAGATATAATCTCAATACATCGTCTCGAATAATAGATATATATAGTCTCGAATACATCGTATCGAATAATATATCACTAGCTAGCTAGCTTAATAAAGATCGAATACTACAGAGTAATCTAGGCCACTCGCGGTTCCTGAGGTGCGGGCGGTGGACACCCAAAGAGAAGAAACCATCACTGGATCATAGCTCGGGTGATCTCCCCAAAGAACCTGCCAGGTATTGGAGAACCTGACATCCATAGCAGCCATGTAGCGACGGACGTGCTCGTCCTCCTCCCTGACACGGTGACGTACCACCTCCGGCGGGGCCGGCTCCCTCCGCACCGAAAGTGGCCCACGCGAATGCTACCAAAGGTGATGAGGGTCGACGACGGGACCCGGGGCCGGGTTCCTCACCAAGCGTCGCGCCCCTGAAGGTAGCACCTCCCAGTGCCAGCCCGGCGGAGCCCAGTCCCGGACATGGGTCCTCTGAAGTAGGACGTCGTCGCGAACGGGTCAACGGCGAGGATGCGGGCCGGGCATCGTCGACAACAAATACTATATGCAAATTAAATGTAACAATAATTATGCTATCATTGCATATGTCAAAATTCTATATGCTATTTCATACTAATTAAGCATCTAACACTAAAAACAGAAAAAACAACTTCTATACATCCATTAAAAACAGAAAAACAACATTATATAAAAAAATTCCATACTAATTAAACACTAATTATATCCGGGCTCACTAAACACACTAAGCATCTAACACTAAGCATTGCATATGTCAAAATTCTATATACATATATATGCTATTCCATACTAATTAAACACTAAGCATCGATCTAACACTAAAAACAGTGTGTGTGTGTTGATCATGCATGCTTGTGTGTGTGTATATGGGCTCGGGGGGCGGCGCCCATGGTGGCCACCGGGGGTGAGGGAGAGGGGTTAGAGGGGGAGAGCTCACAGCGGGGCGACGGCGACGGCGAGGCGACGGCCCGGGATGGCGACGGGCCGGGGCGTGACGGGGGCGCGGTGACGCGGGGACGGCGCGAGGATGGGCCCGGGGCGGCGACGAAGACGAGGGCGGCGACGGCGACGGGGGCGGCGATGGGGATGAGGGTGGCGACGAGGATGGGGGTGGCGACGGCAACGGCGCGCGACGAGGGCGGCGTAGGACGGGGGCGGTGACGGCGTCGAACGATCGGGAAGAAACAGAGGGAGAATGAAATTTTGCGAAGTGCTGTATATATAGAAGCCACCTTTATTACCGGTTGGAGCCACCAACCGGTACTAAAGGCCTGTTTTGGCCAGGCCAAGCAGCGGGAAGGGCAGGCCTTTAGTACCGGGTGGTGGTTCCAACCGGTACTAAAGACCCCCCCTTTAGTACCGGTTGGTGCCATGAACCGGTACTAAAGGGGGTGCGCTGGCGCAGGTGCAGTGCGCAAGTTTAGTCCCGCATCGCTAGCCGAGGGGCGACCGCACTGGTTTATAAACCCCCGTGCGGTAGCTCTCTCGAGCTCCTCTCCAAAGCAGGCCTACTGGGCCTACATGTTCTATGCTGCCCTGTGGGGCCTATTGGGCTTGCGGGCCTGCATCCTGTCCCAATAACAGGTTGGGTTTCTAGTCGTATGCAGGCCGCTGTGGCCCAGTAGGTGGGCTTTTTTTTCATTTAGTTTTTTCTTTTCTGCTTTATTTATTTAGTTTTATTTATTTTTAGTTGTTTTTTTGCTGTATTTAGAGTTTCTTTGTGAATATTTTTGATAATTTTTAGAAACTTTCAGTTAGTGCCGGTAGTTTTTAAATTTGAATAGTTTATATTTTGAATTATTTGAAATTTGTGTGAATCACTAGTTTGTGAATAACTTAACTTTAAAAATACATTTTCTAGTGATTCTTTTTTGTTATGTTTAATATTAGTGTTTTTTATCATTATATTCAATTTGGTAATGCTTAAGTTATTTAAAAAATGAAATGACTTTGTAACGGATGAGTTTTCGTCCGAAACCCTGATACTTCGAAACAGATTGACCATTTTGTACACGAAGTGCATTAAGTTTTTACGGTAACCCTCTCTACTTTTTTGCACATGCTATGTGGGTGAAATTATGATGCCATCCCAACTTTCATCCTTTTCTGAGTTCATTTGAAATGCTTTTCAACTTCAGGGTCATTTCGCTGAAAAAAACAGTAAATGCATGAAAGAATTTGCTTGCATCCCAGATCACATCCCAGATCATTGGGTGTGAAACTTTTTCTTCACGTCTGTCCCTTTGCGTCGTAGCCATGGAAAATCTTCATCATTTAACGGGATGCTCGGGTCAATATTCACTATGAATGGAGCAATTTCATCAAACTTTTCATAATCTTCTGACTTGTCTGTCTTGTCATCCACTCCCATGATGTTTCTCTTCCCAGAAAGAACTATGTGCCGCTTTGGCTCATCGTACGATGCATTCGCTTCCTTATCTTTTCTTTTTCTTGGCTTGGTAGACATGTCCTTCACATAGAAAACATGTGCCACATCATTGGCTAGGACGAATGGTTCATCTGCATACGCAAGATTGTTGAGGTCCACTGTTGTCATTCCGTACTGCGGGTCTTCCGTTACCCCGCCTCGTGTCATATTGACCCATTTGCACCGAAACAAAGGGACCTTCAAACCACGTCGATAGTCAAGTTCCCATATGTCCTGTATATAACCATAATATGTTTCCTTTCCCGTCTTGGTTTCTGCATCAAAGCGGACACCACTGTTTTGGTTGGTGCTCTTCTTATCTAGGGCGATCGTGTAAAATGTTTTACCATTTATCTCGTACCCTTTGAAAGTCATTATATGCGAAGATGGTAACTGGGACAGCAAGTACAGGTCATCTTCAATAGAGGTGTCATGCATGGTACGTGCTTGCAACCAGCTGGCGAAACTCCTGGTTTGTTCACGTGTATTCCAGTCATCAGACCGCTCCAGGTGTTTGGAGCATAGCAAATTCTTGTGTTCATCCATATATGGAGCCACCAAGGCGGAATTCTGTAGAACTGTGTATTGTGCTTCAGTGAGAGAATATCCGTCCATACATATTATTTGTTCCCCTCCTAGTGTGCCTTTTCCATCCAGTCTGCCCTTATGCCGCGATTCAGGAACACCAATCGGCTTAAGGTCAGGAATAAAGTCAATACAAAACTCAATGACCTCCTCATTTTGACGGCCCTTGGAGATGCTTCCTTCTGGCCTAGCACGGTTATGAACATATTTCTTTAAGACTCCCATGAACCACTCAAAGGGGAACATATTGTGTAGAAATACAGGACCCAAAACGTTAATCTCTTCGCATAGGTGAACTAGGACGTGCGTCATGATGTTGAAGAAGGATGGTGGGAACACCAACTCGAAACTGACAAGACATTGCACCAAATCATTCTGTAACCTTGGTAAGATTTCTGGATCGATTACCTTCTGAGAGATTGCATTGAGAAATGCACATAGCTTCACAATGGCTAATCGAACGTTCTCCGGTAGAAGCCCCCTCAATGCAACCGGAAGCAGTTGCGTCATAATCACGTGGCAGCCATGAGACTTTAGGTTCTGGAACTTTTTCTCTGCCATGTTTATTATTCCCTTTATATTCGACGAGAAGCCAGACGGTACCTTAATACTGAGCAGGCATTCAAAGAAGATTTCCTTCTCTTCTTTGGTAAGAGCATAGCTTGCATGACCCTGATGTATGCCGTCTTTTCCGTGCATACGTTGCTGGTCCTCCCGTGCCTCAGGTGTATCTTTTGTCTTCCCATACACGCCCAAGAAGCCAAGCAGGGTCACACAAAGATTCTTCATCACGTGCATCACATCGATTGCGGAGCGGACCTCGAGGTCTTTCCAATAGGGCAGGTCCCAAAATATAGATTTCTTCTTCCACATGGGTGAGCGTCCGTCAGCGTCATTCGGAACAGGTTGTCCACCAGGACCCTTTCCAAAGACCACCTTCAAATCCTTGACCATATCGTGTACATCAGCAGTGGCGAGGCTTCGTCCGGTGATCCGCCTCACCTTTGAAATGCTTGCCTTTCTTTCTTACGGGATGCCTGCTCGGAAGAAATCGACGATGTCCCAGGTACACATTCTTCTTACAATTAGCCAAATATATACTGTCGGTATCGTCCAAACAGTGT
Organism: Triticum monococcum; assembly: GCA_034509565.1. Taxonomy (NCBI): domain Eukaryota; kingdom Viridiplantae; phylum Streptophyta; class Magnoliopsida; order Poales; family Poaceae; genus Triticum; species Triticum monococcum. The sequence goes on along the minus strand of CM067847.1, from coordinate 616,843,006 downwards.
GTGCATGCGCGGTATCCCTTGTTTGTCTGTCCTGAAAGGTTACTGAGAGCAGGCCAATCATTGATGGTCACGAACAGCAATGCCTTTAGGTCAAATTCTTCCCCCATGTGCTCATCCCACGCACGTACACCTGTTCCATTCCACAGTTGTAAGAGTTCTTCAACTAATGGCCTTAGGTACACATCAATGTCGTTGCCGGGTTGCTTAGGGCCTTGGATGAGCACTGGCATCATAATGAACTTCCGCTTCATGCACAACCAAGGTGGAAGGTTATATAAACATAGAGTCACAGGCCAGGTGCTATGGTTGCTGCTCTGCTCCGCAAAAGGATTAATGCCATCTGCGCTTAGACCAAACCATACGCTCCTTGCGTCATCTGTAAACTCCTTCCCGTACTTTCTTTCGATTTTTCTCCACTGCGACCCGTCAGCGGGTACTCTCAACTTTCCATCTTTCTTACGGTCTTCTCTGTGCCATCGCATCGCCTTGGCATGCTCTTTGTTTTGGAACAAACGTTTCAACCGTGGTATTATAGGAGCATACCACATCACCTTGGCAGGAATCTTATTCCTGGGGCGCTGGCCCTCGACATCACCAGGGTCATCGAGGCAGATCTTATAGCGCAATGCACCACATACCGGGCAAGCATTCAAATCCTCGTACTCACCACGGTAGAGGATGCAACCATTAGGGCATGCATGTATCTTCTGCACCTCTAACCCTAGAGGGCAGACAGCCTTCTTTGCTTCGTATGTACTCTCGGGCAATTCGTTGTCCTTTAGAAGCATATCCTTTATCATTACCAGCAACTTTCCAAATCCCTTGTCAGATACACCATTCTCTGCCTTCCATTGCAGCAAATCCAGTGTGGTGCCCAGCTTTTTCTTGTCACCTACGCAATTCGGGTACAACAATTTTTTGTGATCCTCTAACATGCGCTGCAACTTCTTCTTCTCCAAATCACTTGCGCAGTTTCTCTTTGCATCGGCAATGGCCCGACCTAGATCATCAACGGGCTCATCTGATGCCTCTTCTTCAGCTTCTTCCCGCATTGTCGGCTCAGCTTCTTCCCGTATTACCGGCTCAGCTTCTTCCCCCATTGTTGTATCATCGTATTCAGGGAACCCATGGCCAGGATAGCTGTCATCGTCCTCTTCTTCTTCATTGTCTTCCATCATAACCCCTCTTTCTCCGTGCTTGGTCCAAACATTATAATGGGGCATGAAACCGGACTTAAACAGGTGGACGTGAATGGTTCTTGACGTAGAGTAATTGTGACCATTCTTACAGCGAGCACATGGACAAGGCATAAAACCAACCGCCCGCTTGTTTGCCTCAGCCGCAAGCAGAAAAGTATGCACGCCATTAATGAACTCGGGAGAGCATCGGTCATCGTACATCCATTGCCGGCTCATCTTCATTACACAACACCGAATAGACCAAATTAATACAAGTTCATACAATTAATACAAGTTCATACATAAAGTTCATACAACACTTAAATCCAACAAAAAATAACTCTCTAGCTAAAGCATTTAAATGCAACAAAAAATATGATCAAGATCGCAACTAAGGTAACAATGGATCCAACAGCATAATGATACCAAGCCTCACTATCGATGGCATATTTTCTAATCTTTCTAATCTTCAAGCGCATTTTCTCCATCTTGATCTTGTGATCATCGACGACATCGGCAACATGCAACTCCAATTCCATCTTCTCCCCCTCAATTCTTTTCAATTTTTCTTTCAAGTACTCGTTTTCTCTTTCAACTAAATTTAACCTCTCGGCAATAGGGTCGGTTGGAATTTCCGGTTCACATACCTCCTAGAAAAAATTTCTATGTCAACTTGATCGGCATAATTTGTCATAAACACGAAATGCAACTAGTTTTAAAAGAAAATATACATACCACATCCGAATCATAACAAGGACTAGGGCCGACGGGGACGGATATCAAAACCATGGCACTATATGTATAACAAACAACGTACGGGTAAGATAATTATACGAGTAACTATATATCCAAATCACACAAACATCAATTTTTATATAAAATTTCATGAACAAGAGGCTCACCACAAGGTGGTGCCGGCAACGGGACGGTGCGGGCGATCGACGGTGGCTACGATGGAGATTTAGAAGGCACTAAGTAAACCACACCTACATATGCAAACTAAGTGTTATTTTTGACCTCAAATTGCATATAAATCAAATACTAGAACATATATATATCCTCCCAAATTAATCACTATATAAACCAATGCAAGAGCTAATCTAGCAATGAGAGATGAAAGGACAAAGTTGCTAACCTTTGTGATCATTTGAATGGATGAGGGCCTTCAAATCTTGACAAATTTTGGGCAAATTTTATGATGAACTCGAGAGGAAGAAGGGAAGAACAGAGGAGAGGGAGAGGGGAAAGGGGGGAGAACAGAGTGCTGGTGGACGAAGGGTTTATATAGGACGACCTTTAGTACCGGTTCGTGCCAAGAACCGGTACTAAAGGGGCTGGTGGGGCCCCATTCTGTCAACATCCTGCCACCACTCTCATTAGTACCGGTTTGTGGCATGAACTGGTGCTAAAGGTTCGCTGCGAACCGGTACTAATGATGGAGGCCCGGCTAGCCGTTGGAACCGGCACTAATGTATACATTAGTGCCGGCTCAAATACAAACCGGCACTAATGTGCTTCACATTTGACCCTTTTTCTACTAGTGGTGCTAGTGCTAGTGCGATACCTTATGATCTATATAAAGAAATTATGCGTGACATTGCACCCATTGTATTAGAAAACATTGATGTTACTACTAAGCTTGCTAATAGGGATACCATTAAACCCTTTCGGATTGTTAGAGATGTTGAAGTTTTGTGTGGGAAGGTTAAATACCCTACTGATTTTCTTGTTCTTGGTTCCACACAAGATGATTTTTGTCCCATGGTAGACCCTTCTTGAATATAGCTAGTGCTAAGTTTAATTGTGAAAAGAATACTGTCACTGTTGGCATAGATGGTATTTCTCGTGTGTTTAATTTCTCTAAGTTTAGTAGACAACCTCGTGATAGGGAACCACCTAGGAAGGATGAAATTATTGGTCTTGCTTCCATTGCTGTTCCTCCAACTGATCCGTTAGAATAATATTTGCTAGACCATGAAAATGATATGTTTATGAAGGAAAGGTTGGAAATAGATGAAGTGTTCCTTAAATAGGAACCTGTGTTGAAACATAACCTTCCCATTGAAATTCTTGGGGATCCCCCTCCACCCAAGGGTGATCCCGTGTTTGAACTCAGACTGTTACCTGATAATCTTAAGTATGCTTATCTTGATGAAAAACAAATATATCCTGTTATTATTAGTGTTAACCTTTCAGAGAAAGAAGAAGAAAGATTATTGAAAAGTCTAAAGAAGCACTGAGCAGCTATTGGATATACTCTGGATGATCTTAAGGGCTTTAGTCCCACGTTATGTCAACACAAAATTACGTTGGAGGACGATGCAAAACCAGTTAGAGATCCTCAACGATGACTAAATCCCAAGATGAAGGAAGTGGTAAGAAAGGAGATACTAAAGCTCCTTGAGGCAGGTATTATTTATCCCGTTGCTGATAGTGAATGGGTAAGCCCTGTCCATTGTGTTCCTAAAAAGGGAGGTATTACCGTTGTTCCTAATGATAAAGATGAATTGATCCTGCAAAGAATTATTACAGGATATAGGATGGTAATTGATTTCTGTAAGTTAAATAAAGCTACTAAGAAAGATCATTACCCCTTACCTATTATTGATCAAATGCGAGAAAGACTATCCAAACACACACATTTCTACTTTCTAGATGGTTATTCTGGTTTCTCTCATATACCTGTGTCAGCGAAGGATCAATCTAAAACTACTTTTACTTGCCCTTTTGGTACTTTTGCTTATAGAAGTATGCCTTTTGGTTTATGTAATGCACCTGCTACCTTTCAAAGATGCATGATGGCTATATTCTCTGATTTTTGTGAAAAGATTAGTGAGGTGTTCATGGATGACTCTTCGTCTATGGATCCTCTTTCAATGATTGTTTGAGCAACCTTGTTCGAGTTTTGCAGAGATGCGAAGACACTAGTCTCGTCTTGAATTGGGGAAAGTGTCACTTTATGGTTAATGAAGGCATTGTCTTGGGGCACAAGATCTCCGGAGAGGTGTTGAAGTTGACAAAGCCAAGGTTGATGCTATTGAAAAGATACCATGTCCCAAGGACATAAAAGGTATAAGAAGTCTCCTTGGTCATGCCGGTTTTTATAGGATGTTCATTAAGGACTTTTCTAAAATCTCTAGGCCTCTGACTAATTTACTGCAACAAGATATTCCTTTTGTCTTTGATGATGATTGTGTAGAAGCATTTGAAGTACTTAAGAAAGCTTTGATCACTACACCTATTGTTCAGCCACCTGATTGGAAAACCTTTTGAAATTATGTGTGATGCTAGTGATTATGCTGTAGGTGTTGTGCTAGGGCAAAGAGTCGATAAGAAATTGAATGTTATCGAGTATGCTAGTAAGACTATTGATACTGCCTAGAGAAATTATGCTACTACTGAAAATGAGTTCTTAGCAGTTGTGTTTGCATGTGATAAGTTTAGACCTTATATTGTTGATTCCAAAGTTACTATTCACACTGATTATGCTGCTATTAAATATCTTATGGAAAAGAAAGATGCTAAGCCTAGACTCATTAGATGGGTTCTCTTGCTCCAAGAATTTGACTTGCATATTATTGATAGAAAGGGAGCTAAAAACCCCGTTGCAGACAACTTGTCTAGGTTAGAGAATGTTCTTGATGACCCACTGCCTATTAACAATAGCTTTCCTGATGAACAATTAGTGGTCTTCAATGCTTCTCGTACTACTCCTTGGTATGCTGATTATGCTAATTACATTGTTGCTAAATATATACCGCCTAGTTTCACATACCAGCAAAAGAAAAAGTTCTTTTATGATTTAAGACATTACTTCTGGGATGATCCACACCTTTATAAACAAGGAGTAGATGGTGTTATTTGACGTTGTGTGCTTGAGCATGAACAGGAACAGATTCTACGTAAGTGTCACTCTAAATCTTATGGAGGACACCACGCTGGAGATAGAACTGCACACAAGGTACTACAATCTGGTTTTTATTGGCCTACTCTCTTCAAAGATGCTCGTAAGTTTGTCTTATCTTGTGATGAATGTCAAAGAATAGGTAACAATTGTAGACGTCAAGAAATGCCTATGAATTATTCTTTTGTTATTGAACCGTTTGATGTTTGGGGCTTTGATTATATGGGACCTTTTCCTGCCTCTAATGGTTATACTCATATTTTAGTTGCTGTTGATTACGTTACTAAGTGGGTAGAAGCTATTCCAACTAGTAGTGCTGATCATAACACCTCTATTAAAATGCTTAAAGAAGTTATTTTTCTGAGGTTTGGAGTCCCTAGATATCTTATGACTGATGGTGGTTCACATTTTATTCATGGTGCTTTCCGTAAGATGCTTTCTAAGTATGATGTCAATCATAGAATTGCATCTCCTTATCATTCGCAGTCTAGTGGTCAAGTAGAGTTGAGGAATAGAGAGCTCAAATTAATTTTGCAAAAGACTGTGAGTAGTTCTAGAAAGAATTGGTCCAAAAAACTTGATGATGCATTATGGGCCTATAGAACTGCATAGAAAAATCCTATGGGTATGTCTCCTTGTAAGATGGTTTATGGAAAATTGTGTCATTTACCTCTTGAACTTGAACATAAGGCATATTGGGCTATCAAAGAGTTCAACTATGACTTCAAACTTGCTAGTGAGAAGAGGTTATTTGATATTAGCTCACTTGATGAATGGAGAACCCAAGCATATGAGAATGCCAAGCTTTTCAAAGAAAAAGTCATACGCTGGCATGATAAGAGGATACAAAAGCGTGAGTTTAACGTAGGAGATTATGTTTTATTATTCAACTCTCGTTTAAGATTTTTTGCAGGAAAACTTCTCTCAAAATGGGAAGGTCCTTACGTTATCGAGGAGGTCTATCATTCTGGTGCTATAAAAATCAACAACTTCGAAGGCACCAATCTGAGGGTGGTAAACGGTCAAAGAATTAAACATTATATTCAGGCGATCCTATCAATGTTGAAACTAATATTATTCAAACTGTAACTCCTGAGGAATACATAAGGGACACTTTCCAGAATGTTCCAGACTCTGAAAAGGTATAGGTATGTGGTACGGTAAGTAAACCGTCTCCAAAACAACTCCAATGGCAATTTTTATCAGTTTTGGATTATTTAAGAATTTTAGGAAGAAAGAAGTAGTCCGAAAGGGACACAAGGCTCCCACGAGAGAGGAGGGCGCCCCCCTATAGGGCGCGCCCCCTGTCTTGTGGGCACCTCGTGTGCCTCCCGGACTCCGTTTTCTTGGACGTTAGATATTTTGGTCGGTAAAAATTTATTATGTATACTCTCGAAGGTTTTGACCATCGTATCACGCAAATATCCTCTGTTTTGGTTTAGAGCTGTTTCTGTTTCAGATCTAGAGCATCATGGCGTCTCCAAGCGCTCCCAAGGACAAGTTTTTCGAGAGGGTTATCAACCCCTATCTCGCGGAGGTGCTGCAACACCCTCAAACAATTGAGATGCGTGAGGGGGTGCTACACATCCGCGATGTGGAGGGACCAAGGCGTACCGGGAGCGTGGAGACAAAGCTCGAAGCCATGGAGCAGGAAGTTTTCAAGTGTCAAGGGATGGTGGAGCGTGGACTCAACGCCAACCAGATGATGATCACGGAGTTCACCAACAACCACAAGCTAGATGCCAAAGTCATTAGGGAGACCATCTTCAAGCTTCAAGAGAAAATCGAGCACCTCCAAGCCCAGATCTATGACCTGCAAAACCAGAACTGTGAGTATGAATAGAGATTCAAGAGGATGAGTTTGGCTGAAGATTTAAGGATCCCAGAGACTCGATCATCCTTCTATGATGGAGAGCCTATGCCTTGGAAGACGGACGACAAGCCTACATCATCAACAACTCCTACTTCACCACCTCCGAGGACATAAACACATGGGTATGGGCACTCCCCTTGGCAACTGCCAAGCTTGGGGGAGGTGCCCCAGTATCGTGTCACCATCACACTATTATCTTTACCATTTTATTTAGTTCGATCTTTTTAGTAGCATCTTGATCTAGTAGATTGAAGTTTTGATATCAAGTAGATTGAGTTTTTCTTTGTGATCTCTTTTTGTAATCGAGTCCGTGAGCTATCTATAATAAGGATTAGTGTTGAGTCAAGGGCTTTGCTATGTTGCTATGATCTTGAGAAAGTAGAAAGACTAAAAGAGTTCATGTTGATCTTATGGATAGTGATAACTTCACACATAGAAAGTATGAGCCATAAAAATTGTTGAGAGTTGATGAACGTAGTTTTTGTCATCGTTGCAATTAATAGGAAGTGATAAGGAAAGAGGAGTTCACATATAAATATATTATCTTGGACACCTTTTATAGTTGGGAGCACTCATTAAGTATGACAGGCTAAAAGAGTTGACGTTGGACAAGGAAGACAATGTAATGGTTTATCTTTTCCGACATCTCAGTTAAAGTATATTGTCATTGACCTTCCAAACATGTTGAGCTTGCCTTTCCCCCTCATGCTAGCCAAATTCCATGCACCAAGTAGAGACACTACTTGTGCTTCCAAATATCCTTAAACCCAGTTTTTCCATGAGAGTCCACCATACCTACCTATGGATTGAGTAAGATCCTTCAAGTAAGTTGTCATGTTGCAAGCAATAAAAATTGCTATCTAAATATGTATGACTTATTAGTGCAGAGAAAATAAGCTTTGTACGAACTTGTTGTGGAAGTAATAAAAGCGACGGACTGCATAATAAAGGTCCACATACAAGGGGCAATATGAAGTGACGTTCTTTTGCATTAAGATTTTGTGTATCAAACCTAAACGCACATGACAACCTCTGCTTCCCTCTGCGAAGGGCCTATCTTTTACTTTATGTTTTTACTTTATGCTTGAGTCAAGGTGATCCTCACCTTTCCCTTTTTCATTTTATCCTTTGGCAAGCTCCTCGTGTTTGAAAGATCATGATATATATATATCCAATTGGATGTAAGTTAGCATGGGACATTATTGTTGACATCACCTAAAGGTGAATACGTTGGGAGGCAACACAATAAGCCCCTATCTTTCTCAGTGTCCGGCTGAAACTCCATAACCACAAGTACTATGTGAGTGTTAGCAATTGTAGAGGGCTACAAGATATTTGAGTATGTGAACTTGCTGAAAAGCTCTATTGGTGACTCTTTTTGATGTTATGATAAATTGCAATTGCTTCAATGACTGAGATTATAGTTTATTAGTTCCCAATGATGTTTTTGAACCATACTTGACGTTGTGAATTGATTGTTACTTAAGCATAAGAAATCATATGATAAATTCTATTTATGTTGCTGTTATAACATTGATCATGATGCCCTCATCTCCGTATTTTATTTTTATCAACACCTCTATCTCTAAACATGTTGACATATTTTTCGATTTCGGCTTCCGCTTGAGGACAAGTGAGGTCTACGCTTGGGGGAGTTGATACGTCCATTTTGCATCATGCTTTTATATCAATATTTATTGCATTATGGGCTGTTATTACACATTATATGTCAATACTTATGGCTATTCTCTCTTATTTTACAAGGTTTACCATGAAGTAGGGGAACGCCGACAGCTGGAATTCTGGCTGGAAAAGGAGCAAATGTTGGAAACCTATTCTGCACAACTCCAAAAGTCCTGAAACTCCACGAAACAAAATTTTGGAATTAATAAGAATTTCCGAGCAAAAGAAATACGCCAAGGGGCCCACACCCTATCAAGGAGACAGGGGGCATGACCCCCCCCCCCTATAGGGCACGCCCCCTATCTCCTGGGCCCCCTGGTGGACCTCCGGCATCCATCTTCTGCTATATCATCACTATTACCCTAGAAAAAATCGTGGGCAATCTTACGGGCTCTGGTGGAGCTGTTCTGCCAGGGACACTTCCCTCCGGGAGGGGGAAATCATCACCAACGTCATCACCAACAATCCTCTCATCGGGAGGGGGCCAATCTCCATCAACATCTTCACTAGCACCATCTCCTCTCAAAACCCTAGTTCATCTCTTGTATCCAATCTTTTATCAAAACCACAAATTGGTACTTGTGGGTTGCTAGTAGTGTTGATTACTCCTTGTAGTTGAGGCTAATTGGTTTACTTGGTGGAATATCATATGTTCAGATCCTTTATGCATATTATTACCCCTCTGATTATGAACGTGAATATGCTTTATGACTAGTTATGTTTGTTCCTGAGGACAAGGGTCAAGTCTTGCTATTAGTAGTCATGTGAATTTGGTATTCATTCGATATTTTGATGAGATATATGTTGTCTTTTCCTCTAGTGGTGTTATGTGAACGTCGACTACATGACACTTCACCATTATTTGGGCCTAGAGGAAGGCATGGGGAAGTAATAAGTAGATGATGGGTTGCTAGAGTGACAGAAGCTTAAACCCTAGTTTATGCGTTGCTTCGTTATGGGCTGATATGGATCCATATGTTTAATGTTGCGGTTAGGTTTACCTTACACTAGTGCAGAACCGGGCAATAGCACCGGTTCGTAAGGCCCTTTAGTGCCGGTTAGGTAACCGGCACTAAAATTTCGGCAGTAAAGGCCCCCCCCTTTAGTACCGGTTCAGCACGAACCGGTGCTAAAGGGCAACCACATGGCACAAGCCAGCTCCGGGGGCCGGGAGCCCTTTAGTACCGGTTGGTAACACCAACCGGTACTAAAATGTTTGGGGGCTTCTTGGTTTTATGATTTCTTTTTCATTTAATTTATTGTTTTCCATTTAAATTCTTTTTCGTTTGCTGGTATTTTATGGTACTACACATTGTACACGTTATGTATATATATATATATATAAAAATAGAATTTCAAGTAGAACCAATCATATATATATCATCAATCATGTCTCACAAACCACCATATTAATTCACACATACACACAGTATAGCTATATACAATTTCTCCTACATATGCATGTTGCCTTCGGAGCCAGTGGCATTAACCTGAATGGTGCCTTTGGAGCACGATGACAATTGGAAGTGGTTCATGACCTGGTCGATGGGGGCGCTAGCGGGTAATAGTATTCTCCCTTCGGATTTATGACCTGGTCGAGCAAAAATCCCGCTATTTCCTCTTGAAGTGCTTCTACGCGCTCCGTTTCTAGGAGCTTGTCCCGCACCTCTTTGAACTGTTAAGAAGGAGATCAATATGCATGTGTATTAGTTGTGTGACTAGATATCGATAATGGTGTAAAAATTGTGAATAGTGTTCTGACAAGCGTACCCATTCCTGTCTTTGAGATCTGCTCCTTTCGGACGCCATCATGCGAATGTTCTCGCAAACGCAGAATGCACACAGATCAGTCCACTGCGCCTGCTTTAGGGCCTTTATTACGAGAATGGAATTTAATTTGATCAGATAATAATTAATCAAGCATGATAACTAAAGAGATGGCAGCTAGCTAGCTAGCTAGTTCTACTTAATTACTTACCTTGGCTCGAAACCATTTCAGGTGTGGTTTCCATTCGCCTTCCGTGACGCTGATGAACCTTGCCCAAGCCCTACCCGCCGACAAAGAAAATGAATAAAGGGGTTATTAAATAGTTCATATCGTGAAATGACGAACTAAATAGGCCGAGATATATAGTTAATAATGATTGAAATTACCTGTTGACTATCCCAAACAAGATGTTATAGTCACTATTTGCTTTGAGTAGCGAGTCCAGTATTTCAACTGTTCCGGCGTCAACTTTAATGATACACAAGATCCAGTGAAATTTGCATGCACGCACGTTTGCATGTCTTAATTAAGCGGGCATATGTAAGCAAAAACATGTAGCTAGCTAGTAGGCAAAAACAAAGAATTTGTAGTACAAGAAAGTGTGACTCACTGGAAGTTGTAAGGAAGTAGTATATCTTCATTGTATTTGAGGCGCTTCAAGAACTCGAACATGCTGTCCTCTACCTCTTTTTCATGATGCTTGTTTATTTTCCATGTGTATTCATTAACGGTGTTTGGGTCAATGAACCCAATGCCATAGCGTCCACCTTTTCTCATTTCATACATCTTCATCCTGCATAATACCACAGAAAAGATTATAGTGAGGATAATTACACGTAGTGATTGATCAAAAGGATTACCACAGCTAGCTTGAAACTTAAATTACAGAAAGAAATCACTTACAGACAATAGCAACTGACGATAGATTTGTCGAGTGCGGCTTGATTGTATAACTGAAACAGTTCAGAATACTCAACGGCCACAGCTTTCTCATGGTAGTAATCATCCTTCTTGACATACACCATGAGGGACTCTCGATCGAATCTCTTGGTAATGTCCATGTACCATTGATGCAATTCATACATTCTCGTTGGGAGCTTCTTGACTTCTTCTGGCTCGACCAAAGGTTGGCCCCGGACATATTTCCATTTTACTTCCTCCTCTATAAGCAGAGGCATGTCCTCGATCTCGAGGAGTTGTCCAACAGTGATCTTGAATTCTTCAGCCTGCATTATATGCTCCTGGGTTATTACCACATCGCCCACCTCGGGAACGTAAACTGTTTGGCCACAATAATATTGGGCCCGCGTACTGTCACATGTTGTTGGCGGCACAACAAGCGGGGGATCGATTGCGCCGCCTGTTTTCCCAGCTGGGCAACAGTTTTCCCGCATTTTTTGACAGCTGCTTGTTGTTTGCTCGAGCTCGAGCTCGCCTCCTTCTGTAGACATTGTCGATGTAACTTCCTGATGTGGCGCTCATAGTCTGTGTCAGCAGGCTTAGGAGCTGGTGGTTGAGCCATACGAATGAAGTGGTCAACTACTTCCACAGGCACTTTCTCCCTTGGCGGCGGTGGCGGTTTCGGTCCAAAATGGGCGTCGACTTCTGCCCGCACTATGGCATTAGTTTGCTCCTCGGTCCTGTCGTAAGCCCTCACAGGAAGAGGAGTACTGAGGTTTGGACCATATTTATATCGCTTGCCTCCGCGTGTACTTCCTGTACTATCACCTTGACTCGTATCGCTACGCACCATAGCTGCGGGGTGTCTCTTCTGCGATTGCTGAGGCGGCGGAGACGGCTGACGGGGCTGAGTAGGACGAGGAGGAGTGGCGTGAAGCTGTGCCGGACTTGGAGGAGGAGTGGCCTGAGGTTGTGCCAGACTTGGAGGAGGAGTGGACGTCTGACGCTGTGTCGGACATGGAGGAGGAGTGGCCTGACACTTTTCCGGACTTGGAGGAGGAGGAGTGGCCTCACGCGTTGATGGACTTGGAGCGGGAGTCTGCTGACTCGGTGGCGGACTTCGACGAGGAGTCGGGTGACGCGGTGTCGGTGGCCTTCGAAAGATGATGCAATCCTTTCTCCATAGGATGACATGATGTATGGCCTCTCCTAATGTGTGCTCATCGTCACCTCCAGGAATGTCAAGCTGTAGCTCCGAATATGGGTCCACCACCTCATCAACCAAGACACGAGCATAGCCCGCTGGAATCGGGTCGCAATGGAAGGTTGCCTCGGGGGAATTTGAAAAAGCAATGGCGTCCGCCACCTTCAGGGATATGTTCTTCATTTTGAATTGTAGCTCGCAGTTAGTGTTCTCCGTGATGTCATCCACGGGGTATCTATCCAGCACTGCGTCGCCCGGGGCGGAACCCACGCTACTTCTCGGCATGGATGGGGCGGTGGTATCCAATGCTGGATCATCCGCTAGCTGCTGCAGCTGCTGAGACCCCCTTTGCTGGCTAAGTGGGTCGATCTGCTCCTGCTGCCAATTCTGCTTGACTTGCTTCTAGGCCTTGAAGGCGTTCATAGTCCCGCTTCCTCTACTCCTCCTCCATCTTCCTCTTCTTCTCCTCCGCAATCTTCTTTCTCGCACGGGTTCTATAGTCGGCGTTCCAGTCCGAAAACCCCTCATACCACGGAATAGCGGCCTTGCCTCGTGTTCTTCCCAGTTGTTCAGCATTTCCCAGGGCACGTGTAAGCTCGTCGTTCTCTCTGTTGGGCTGGAACACCCCCGATCGAGCCTCTTCTATTGCAACAAGTAGCGCATCGTCGGCTCCGTTCAGACATGCCTTCGTCGAAACATTGCCTGTCTTCGGGTCCAACTCCCCCCCATGCGCATTGTACCAAGTCCTGGACCTGGGGGGCCAGCTCTTAGTAACCGGAGTGACACTTGCATCCTCCATCTCTTTCTCAGACTTATCCCACTTAGGCATTGCCACCGTGTAGCCACCTGGCCCCAGCTTATGGAACTTATCCTTTTTTTCGGCATTCTTCTTGTTTATTCATGACCGTTCCTTAGCTAATTCTGAATCCTTGAATTTCATGAAATCGTCCCAATGAGCACTTTGATTCTCTAGTATCCCCTCGAATACTGGAGTCTTCCTTCCTCCCTTGATGTACTTCTCCCACGTCGTTCTCTTGTGGTTCTTGAATGCAACCGCCATCTTCCTAAAAGCAGCATCCTTGACTTTCCGCACATCTGCTTCTGTGAAATGATCTGGTAGGGTGAAATGTTCCATGAGAGTATCCCAAAGCAGTTTTTTTTATTCTCGTCGACAAAAGTAACATTTGGACGTGGCTTTGCTGGCTTTCTCCATTCTTGAAGGGAGATCGGGAGTTGGTCCTTCACAAGAACTCCGCACTGACGAACGAACTTGTCCGCAATCTTCTTAGGCGCTAATGGTTCGCCATTAGGTTTGAATGCCTCGATATTGTACTTTACGCCCTCCTTCAACTTTTTGTTCGGGCCTCGTTTCGTCCTTTTGCCTGAAGATTTGCTCGATCCGGATGGCTGAAAGAAGAAAGATCGATTCGTTAATATATCTTCAACTCATTTAAAACATGCGATGATCACCGGGTTCCTGCTTATATAAATATATATACCTCGCCGGTGATTGTTGTTTCAGGATCAACATGTTCTTCATCGTAGTTCATGACTTCATCTTCTCGGTCGTCGTGATCGAATATCATATCACCCTCTCCGGTGTTGTTTAGAAATTTGGAGCCGTCAAAATCTTCTTCATTCTGATCATCATCTGGTCCGCGTATGATATCGAACATGGTCTGTTCTCTTTCTCTGTCGGTATTGTCTGCCATAGCTTTTATTTAACTATGCCAAAAGAAATATAAAACAATTTAGTATAATCTCGAATAATAGATATAATCTTGAATACATCGTCTCAAATAATAGATATAATCTCGAATACATCGTCTCGAATACATCGTCTCGAATAATAGATATAATCTCGAATACATCATCTCGAATAATAGATTTAATCTCGAATACATCGTCTCGAATAATAGATTTAATCTCGAATACATCGTCTCGAATAATATATAATATTGAATAGTACATCACAGACTAGGCGGTGGACACCCAAAGAGAAGGAACCCTCACAGGATCATAGCTGAAGTGAGATCCCTGAAGAAACTGCCCGGTATTGGAGAACTTGCCGCCCTCTAACGCAACCATGTAGCGATGGACGTGCTCGTCCTCCTCCCTGACACGACGACGTACCACCTCCGGCGGGGCCGGCTCCCTCCGCACCTAAACTGGCCCACGCGAACGCCACCAAATGAGATCAGGGTCGACGACGGGACCCGGGGCCGGGTTCCTCATCAAGCGGCACGCCCCTCCAGGCAGCACCTCCCAGTGCCAGCACGGCAGAGCCCAGTCCCGGACATGGGTCAGCTGGACGTCGTCGCAGACGTGTCGACGGCGAGGATGCGGGCCGGGTATCATCGACAACAAAATACTATATGCCGCAAAAGTAAAGTAACACTTTTTAAATGATGGATTGAGATGATTTCATATATGCAAATTCTAAATTTTATAACTAAAAATATAAGAAACTAAAAAAACATCGATCATCGTCTAACAATTTGAAATTAATCTAATTCATGTAGCTAGCTAAAACTAACATTTCCAAAATTTCTAACATTTCTATATAACTAACATTTCTATAACATTTGACATTATATATATTATAACTAACATTTCTATATACTATTTGACATTAATCTAATCTAATTAATTAATTCATCTAAAACTTTGTATGAAAAACAGAAAAATAGAAAAAACTAAAAGCTAAAAACAGAAAAATTGTGTGTGTGTGCGCGCGCGCGTGTGTGTGCGCTACGGTCGGCGCCGGCGCCGGTGTGGCTTTGATCGATTGGAGGGAGGAGAGGGGCCGGGGGAGGGGCTCACAGCGCGCGGGCAAGGTCGAGGCGATGGCGACGGCGAGGCGAGGTCGTTCCAAAGGCGACGGCGACGGCGAAGCGAGGGGATCGGCGACGGGCCGGTGCGGCGACCGGGACGGCGACGGGCCGGTGCGGCTATAGGCCGACGACGGGGGTGCCGCGGAGTCGACGGGGACGACGCGACGAGGACGGGGGCATCGCAGAGTCGATGGGGACGGCGCGACAGGAGCGGCGACGACGCGGGACGGGGCGGCGGCAGAGAGAAGTGGGAGATGAGAAACTGAAAATTTTCGAAGTGTTTCTTATATAGGGGACACCTTTAGTACCAGTTGGAGCCACCAACCGGTACTAAAGGCCTGTTTTGGCCAGGCCAAGCGGCGGGAAGCGACCCCCTTTGGTACCGGTTGGTGGCTCCAACCGGTACTAAAGGCCCCCCTTTAGTACCGGTTGGTGCCATGACCCGGTACTAAAGGGTGTGCGCTGCCAGGCGAGGGGCACAAAATATTAGTCCCACCTCGCTAGCCGAGGGGCACTCGCACCTTCTTATAAGCCTCGTCGTCGCTGCTGTCTCGAGCTCCTCTCTTAAGCAGGCCTTCTGGGCCTACCTCTTCTGTGATGCCCTATTGGGCCTACTGGGCTAGCGGGCCTGCATCCTGGCCCAACTTGAATTTGGGTTTCTAGTCGTATGCAGGCCGCTGTGACCCAGTAGGTGGGCTTTTTTCTTATTTTTTTGCTTTATTTATTTTTGTGAATAACTTAACTTTGAAAATAGATTTTTCAGTGATTCTTTTTTCTTATGTTTAATATTAGTGTGTTTTATCATTATATTCAATTTGGTAATGCTTAGGTTATATAAAAAATGAAATGCCTTTGTAACGGATGAGTTTTCGTCTGAAACCCTGATACTTCGAAATAGATTGTCCATTTTGTACTTGAAGTGCATCCAGTTTTTGCGGTAACCCTCTCTACTTTTTTGCACATGCTATGTGGGTGAAATTATGATACCATGCCAACTTTCATCCTTTTCTGAGTTCATTCAAAATGCTTTTCAATTTCAGGGTCATTTAGCTGAAAAAATCAGTAAATGCATGAAAGAATTTCCTTGCACATAAAATTTCTTCGCGTTTCAAATGCCAAAAAACATAACTAGCTACCCTAACTATTACAGAGATTCCCTCCTGGGTGTGAAACACAGAAGAAAGTGATGATAGTTAAGCCGATCACATCCCAGATCTTTGGGTGTGAAACTTTTTCTTCGCGTGTGTCCCTTTGCGTCGTAGCCATGGAAAATCTTCATCATTTAATGGGATGCTCGGGTCAATATTCACTGTGAATGGAGCAATTTGATCAAACTTTTCATAATCTTCTGACTTGTCTGTCTTGTCATCCACTCCCATGATGTTTCTCTTCCTAGAAAGAACTATGTGCCGCTTTGGCTCATCGTACGATGCATTCGCTTCCTTATCTTTTCTTTTTCTTGGCTTGGTAGACATGTCCTTCACATAGAAAACCTGTGCCACATCATTGGCTAGGACGAAATGTTCGTCTGCATACACAAGATTGTTGAGATCCACTATTGTCATTCCATACTTTGGGTCTTCCGTTACCCTGCCTCGTGTCATATTGACCCATTTGCACCGAAACAAAGGGACCTTCAAACCACGTCGATAGTCAAGTTCCCATATGTCCTGTATATAACCACAATATGTTTCCTTTCCCGTCTTGGTTTCTACATCAAAGCGGACACCACTGTTTTGGTTGGTGCTCTTCTTATCTTGGGCGATCATGTAAAATGTATTACCATTTATCTCGTACCCTTTGAAAGTCATTATATTCGAAGATGGTAACTGGGACAGCAAGTACATGTCATCTTCAATAGAGGTGTCATGCATGGTACGTGCTTGCAACCAGCTGGCGAAACTCCTGGTTTGTTCATGTATAATCCAGTCATCAGACCGCTCCAGGTGTTTGGAGCGTAGCTAATTCTTGTGTTCATCCATATATGGAGCCACCAAGGCGGAATTCTATAGAACTGTGTAGTGTGCTTCAGTGAGAGAATGTCCGTCCATACATATTATTTGTTCCCCTCCTAGCGTGCCTTTTCCATCCAGTCTGCCCTTATGCCGCGATTCAGGAACACCAATCGGCTTAAGGTCAGGAATAAAGTCAATACAAAACTCAATGACCTCCTCATTTTGATGGCCCTTGGAGATGCTTCCTTCTGGCCTAGCACGGTTATGAACATATTTCTTTAAGACTCCCATGAATCTCTCAAAGGGGAACATATTGTGTAGAAATATAGGACCCAAAATGTTAATCTCTTCGCATAGGTGAACTAGGACGTGTGTCATGATGTTGAAGAAGGATGGTGGGAACACCAACTCGAAACTGACAAGACATTGCACCAAATCATTCTGTAACCTTGGTATGATTTCTGGATCTATTTCCTTCTGAGAGATTGCATTGAGAAATACACATAGCTTCACAATGGCTAATCGAACGTTTTCCGGTAGAAGCCCCCTCAATGCAACCGGAAGCAGTTGCGTCATAATCACGTGGCAGTCATGAGACTTTAGGTTCTGGAACTTTTTCTCTGCCATGTTTATTATTCCCTTTATATTCGACGAGAAGCCATACGGTACCTTAATACTAAGCAGGCATTCAAAGAAGATTTCCTTCTCTTCTTTGGTAAGAGCGTAGCTTGCATGACCCTGATGTATGCCGTCTTTTCCGTGCATACATTGCTGGTCCTCCCGTGCCTCAGGTGTATCTTTTGTCTTCCCATACACGCCCAAGAAGCCAAGCAGGGTCACACAAAGATTCTTCATCACGTGCATCACGTCGATTGCGGAGCGGACCTCGAGGTCTTTCCAATAGGGCAGGTCCCAAAATATAGATTTCTTCTTCCACATGGGTGCGCGTCCGTCAGCGTCATTCGGAACAGGTTGTCCACCAGGACCCTTTCCAAAGACCACCTTCAAATCCTTGACCATATCATGTACATCAGCACCAGTACGGTGGCGAGGCTTCGTCCGGTGATCCGCCTCACCTTTGAAATGCTTGCCTTTCTTTCTTACGGGATGCCTGCTCGGAAGAAATCGACGATGTCCCAGGTACACATTCTTATTAGCCAAATATATACTGTCGGTATCGTCCAAACAGTGCGTGCATGCGCGGTATCCCATGTTTGTCTGTCCTGAAAGGTTACTGAGAGCAGGCCAATCATTGATGGTCACGAACAGCAACGCCTTTAGGTCAAATTCTTCCCCCATGTGCTCATCCCACGCACGTACACCTGTTCCATTCCATAGTTGTAAGAGTTCTTCAACTAATGGCCTTAGGTACACATCAATGTCGTGGCCGGGTTGCTTAGGGCCTTGGATGAGCACTGGCATCATAATGAACTTCCGCTTCATGCACAACCAAGGAGGAAGGTTATACAAACATAGAGTCACAGGCCAGGTGCTATGGTTGCTGCTCTGCTCCCCAAAAGGATTAATGCCATCTGCGCTTAGACCAAACCATACTCTCCTTGCGTCATCTGCAAACTCCTTCCCGTACTTTCTTTCGATTTTTCTCCACTGCGACCCGTTAGCGAGTACTCTCAACTTTCCGTCTTTCTTACGGTCTTCTCTGTGCCATCGCATCGCCTTGGCATGCTCTTTGTTTTGGAACAAACATTTCAACAGTGGTATTATAGGAGCATACCACATCACCTTGGCAGGAATCTTCTTCCTGGGGCGCCGGCCCTCGACATCACCAGGGTCATCGCGGCTGATCTTATAGCGCAATGCACCACATACCGGGCAAGCGTTCAAATCCTTGTACTCACCGTGGTAGAGGATGCAATCATTAGGGCATGCATGTATCTTCTACACCTCTAACCCTAGAGGGCAGACAGCCTTCTTTGCTTCGTACGTACTCTCGGGCAATTCGTTGTCCTTTGGAAGCATATCCTTTATCATTACTAGCAACTTTCCAAATCCCTTATCAGATACACAATTCTCTGCCTTCCATTGCAGCAATTCCAGTGTGGTGCCCAGCTTTTTCTTTTCACCTACGCAATTCGGGTACAACAATTTTTTGTGATCCTCTAACATGCGCTGCAATTTCTTCTTCTCCAAATCACTTGCGCAGTTTCTCTTTGCAATGGCCCGACCTAGATCATCAACGGGCTCATCTGATGCCTCTTCTTCAGCTTCTTCCCGCATTGCCGGCTCAGCTTCTTCCCGCATTACCGGCTCAGCTTCTTCCCCCATTGTTGTATCACCGTATTCAGGGAACCCATGGCCAGGATAGCTGTCGTCGTCCTCTTCTTGTTCATTGTCTTCCATCATAACCCCTCTTTATCCGTGCTTGGTCCAAACATTATAATGGGGAATGAAACCGGACTTAAACAGGTGGACGTGAATGGTTATTGACGTAGAGTAATTGTGACCATTCTTACAGCGAGCATATGGACAAGGCATAAAACCATCCGCCCGCTTGTTTGCCTTAGCCGCAAGCAGAAAAGTATGCACGCCCTCAACGAACTGGGGAGAGCATCGGTCATCGTACATCCGTTGCCGGCTCATCTTCATTACACAACACCGAATAGACCAAATTAATACAAGTTCATACATAAAGTTCATACAACACTTAAATGCAACAAACAAATAACTCTCTAGCTAAAGCATTTGAATGCAACAACAAATACGATCAAGATCGCAACTAAGGTAACAATGGACCCAACAGCATAATGATACCAAGCCTCACTATCGATGGCATATTTTCTAATCTTTCTAATCTTCAAGCGCATTTTCTCCATCTTGATCTTGTGATCATCGATGAAATCGGCAACGTGCAACTCCAATTCCATCTTCTCCCCCTCAATTCTTTTCATTTTTTCTTTCAAGTACTCGTTTTCTCTTTCAACTAAATTTAACCTCTCGGCAATAGGGTCGGTTGGAATTTCTGGTTCACATACCTCCTAGAAAAAAATTCTATGTCAACTTGATGGGCATAATTTGTCATAAACACGAAATGCAATTAGTTTTAAAGAGAATATACATACCACATCCGAATCATAACAAGGACTAGGGCCGACGGGGACGGATATCAAAACCATGGAACTATTTGTATAACAAACAATGTACGGGTAAGATAATTATATGAGTAACTATATATCTAAATCACACAAACATCAATCTTTATCTAAAATTTCATGAACAAGAGGCTCACCACAAGGTGGTGCCGGTGACGGGACGTTGCGGGCAATCGACGGTGGCTACGATGGAGATTTAGAAGGCACTAAGTAAACCACACCTACATATGCAAACTAAGTGTTATTTTTGACCTCAAATTGCATATAAATCAAATACTAGCACATATATATATCCTCCCAAATTACTAAACTCACAAATTAATCACTATATACAGCATTGCAAGAGCTAATCTACCAATGAGAGATGAAAGGACAAAGTTGCTAACCTTTGTGATCATTTGAATGGATGGGGGCCTTCAAATCTTGACAAATTTTGGGCAAAATGTGTGATGAGCTCGAGAGGAAGAGGGGAAGAACAGAGAGGAGAGGGGAAAGGGGAAGAACAGAGCGAGCTCGGGTGGACGAAGGGTTTATGTAGGACGACCTTTAGTACCGGTTTGTGCCAAGAACCGGTACTAAAGGGGCTGGAGGGGCCCCATTCTGACAACATCCTGCCACCACTCTCAGTAGTACCGGTTCATGGCACGAACCGGTGCTAAAGGTTCGCCACGAACCGGTACTAATGAAAGCGGCCCGGCTAGCCGTTGGAACTGGCACTAATGTATACATTAGTGCCGCTCAAATACAAACCGGCACTAATGTGCTTCACGTTTGACCCTTTTTCTACTAGTGTTAATACTTCTTTTGTAGTTGCAGATGCTTGCAATAGGGCTTAATCATAAGTGGGATGCTTGTCCAAGTTAGGGAAGTACCCAAGTACCGGTCAACCCACATATCAAATTATCAAAGTACCGAACGCGAATTATATGAACGTGATGAAAACTAGCTTGACGATAATTCCCAATGTGTCCTCGGAAGCTCCTTTGTCATTATTAGAAATTTTCCAGGCCTATCCTTTGCTACATAAAGGATTGGGCCACCTTGCTGCACTTTATTTACTTTATTTACTTGTTACTATTTATCTTATCACAAAACTATCTATCACCTAAAATTTCAGTGCTTGCAGAGAAAACCTTACTGAAAACCGCTTATCATTTCCTTCTGCCCCTCGTTGGTTTCGACAGTCTTACTTATCGAAAGGACTACGATTAATCCCCTACACTTGTGGGTCATCAGGGATTAAGAACTAGGCTTCTCTTCTTTCTATCAGGATCACGTGTTACCAATTCATAGACTCTTAGGATTGTTGGTCTCAAGCCTCAGTTCAGTTTCTACTACTCTAGTGTGCTGTTAGTTGGACTTGGAAACTTGATATGTTGTTGTTGAGTGGTTGTCGGTGTCAAAACAGGCGGATCTCGGGTAGGGGGTCCCGAACTGTGTGTCAAGGCCGGATGGTAACAGGAGACAAGGGACGCGATGTTTTGACCCAGGTTCGGGCCCTCTCGATGGAGGTAAAACCCTACTCCTTCTTGATTAATATTTATGATATGGGTAGTACAACAGTAGATCTACCACGAGATCAAGGAGGCTAAACCCTAGAAGCTAGACTATGGTATGATTGTTGTATGATGGAGTTGTCCTACAGACTAGAACCCTCCGGTTTATATAGATACCGGATAGGGTTAGGGTTACACAGAGTTGGTTACAATGGTAGGAGATCTTGAATATCCGCATCGCCAAGCTGGCCTTCCACGCCAAGGAAAGTCCCATCCGGACACGGGACGAAGTCTTCAATCTTGTCTCTTCATAGTCCTGGGGTCTGGCTGAAGGTATAGTCCGGCTACCCGAACACCCCCTAATCTAGGACTCCCTTAGTAGCCCCTCAACCAGGCTACAATGACGACGAGTCCGGCGCGCAGATTGTCTTCGGCATTGCAAGGAGGTTTCCTCCTCCAAGTTCCTGAAGAAGGTTTTAAACACCAAAGATAGTGTCCGGCTCTGCAAAATAAGTTTCCACATATTGCCATAGAGAGAATAATACTAACACAAATCTAATCTGCTGACATATTCCGCAGCGTGATATCACACTACGGCCAAGTCGTTTACTCGAATCGTTTTTACTTTTCCACCTCAGCACGTTTGGCGAGGCGGTTTCCTTGGCACGTCTTGTCAAAGCAGAGATCGTGTCCCCCTTTTACGGGATTCTCATCAATACAGACATGGGTAACCCAATCGTGCCTATTAGCACGTTTCCTCGATTAAAGGCGAGTCCCAAACGGTTACGGGGAGGGCTCTTGGTATTCAACCTCTTATAAAGAGACCAAGGCCTTACTCTTTTTTCCAATCTCAAACGAGTTCGCCTGTCGCCTCGAGTTCCAACACCCTAGGCTCCAGATTCCAGGCGCTTCGGACCTTCGACAATGTCTGGTTTCGACCTTCAAGGCCGAGGATGCCCTCCTCCGTTACGGAGGAGGACGTGCTGAAGTTGAGAGAGGCTAAGTTCTTGACCAGCAAAATTTCGCATAGGTTGCCTGCTCAAGGGCAGGCTATTCCCAGTCCCCTGCCTGATGAGAGCGTGGTGTTCATGTCTCACTTCCTTCGGGGGTTAGGCTTCCCAATGGATCCCTTCGTGAGGGGGCTGCTATTTTATTACGGGCTGGAATTCCACGACTTAGCTCCGGAGTCCATCCTCCATATCTGCTCATTCATTGTCATGTGTGAAGCGTTCCTCCATGTTACCCCTCACTTCGGATTATGGCTCAAGACTTTTGAAGTGGAGCCGAAGATGATTGAGGGATGGCACCCAGAGTGCGGAGGCGTTGTTATAAGCAAGAATGTTGATGCTCCATGGCCCAGGGGCTCTTTTCAAGAGGAGCTTGGCTTGTGGCAACGAGAGTGGTTCTATACCACCGCTCCCAGGGGCACCAAGTGGGTGGCGCCTCCCGCCTTTCGCTCGGGTCCCCCACCACGGCTAGCGTCATGGGTCAGCAAAGGGTTTTCTTGGGGGTTACCCAAAGACGTGCCTTTGTTGCAAGGCCGCATTAGGGACCTCCTAGAAGGAGACCCCAGCCTGGTCAAGGTGACGCACGTCATGCTGATTTGCCGAATATTGCTCGGCAAACATCGCTCCCTTCGCCTGTGGGAATTTAATACAGAGGGACCGCGGGCTCTCCAGCATTTCATTGGCGCAACGCCGGCGGAGATGTATAAATTGTTCTTCAGATCACAAGCGATGTGTCCGGATTTGACCGAGGACGCAGGTCTAAGCTGCAATCGCCCGGATACTCAAGTAAGTAACCTTGTGCCCGGACCTGCTATCCGTATAATTGTCATAAACTTGCCCCTAAAAGAGCTGTCCTTTTAAACAAGAGTGGATAGAGAAGGCAAAGCTGATCAGGTGTCCGGCTCCCCTTCCCAAAACCGGGCCGGATCCCGTGCTTGTCAGGATGTTGAAGATAATGCCTTTGGAGGGAAGTAAGGGGGAGGACAAGGAAACTATGGCCTCCTCGAAGGAGGCTGCTCCGAAGGGAGGAACCGACAATTCCACTCCTAAGGGGAAGAAGAGGGCCGCCTCTGACGACCCGAAGACCATGGCCTCGAAGCAGGGGAAAAAATCCTTGTCAGAGGGTCCGACGCCGGGGAGTTCCTCGGCCGAACTACGCCCTCAAAGGGATCAGCCCTCCAGCGAGCTGTAAGTAGAGAAAGTTTTTCCTTTTGAGGGATGAGAGAAATCCTTGATTTATATCTGAGAAGATTAACCGAAATCTTACCTTGCAGCTCGGACCTCAGCCCTTCTCAGCAGAGCTCTTCTTCGGGGGATCTTCTTCTGGAGATGATGGAGAGCGGGACGCCTCCCCCTATCGTACCACCTAGTGAGGCGGGGGACCCTGAGGTGTCGTCGCGAAGGGTTTCTCCGAATCTGGCAGGGGCGGAATATAGCTATGTGGCCCCCCAAGGTTCTCCACGTCCGGCCTTCGAAGGAGGCCATAGGAGAAGTCCGACACCATCTGGTGCTCGGCCGGAGGAGCTAAAAATTCTGCTGGGGCGAGCTGCTATCTCAGAGGAGCACCGTGCATTGATGGGCACGGTGATTGAAAGGATTTCATCCGCAGAAAGTGGATTGCATGAGGTCGTCAAAAGTTTACTGACGGGTTTTGAGGTACGTTAGATAATGTACACTTTTGTTAGTTGCGCATAAGTAAGATGCGCCCTGTGTAGATAGTAGCCCCTAAGACTCTGTGCGTTGTCAAAATTGACGGCGTGCAGAAGATCATAATCCCAGGTCTAAAATGTCGCCTTTCTATATAGGTGGCGAATTGTCCGGAGTCGAGCCGGATTGATGATTTTGCTGAACTAAAGCGGCAACTTGACGTGGCAGATGCCGACATCGCGCTTGTCAACAAGCGGCTTGATGAGGCTCAAGGTATGTAATTCATCAGGCGGTAGCTGGAAAGGGGAGCTTTATGCCAGTATCTTACAATGTGTGTGCTTGATGCAGATGGTGCGGCCGCCATGGAGAGTCTTAGGGCCAAACTTGCCCGAGCTAAGGAACAAGCCAGAAAAAGCGATACGGCTGCCGATAAAGCCCTTGAAGAGCTGAGAGACGAACAGGCTGCCCACTGCCGAAGCAAGGAGGAGATGGCCGAGATGGCCGTCAAGTTAAAGGGCGCTGCTGACCGTTGCAAGCTTCTTGAGGATGAAGACCGGGCGAGCCAGACGGACTTAGAGAAGGCCGTTGCTGATGCCAAGGATGCTCGCTCCGCGATGAGAGATGCGAAGGAGGAGCTGCGTCAAGCCGGACAGATTGCGGCTGGAAAGCCCTTTACGTTGCGGAGGAAGTTTTGCGATCCGAAGTTTGCTCTGTTGGACCGGATGTGGAGTGTGGAGGACACCTATCTGGATTTGGCAGCGAGGGCTATTGATGCGACCGAACACTTTCGAGATCAAAAAGATCACGAAGTGGAAAAGCTTTTCTAGTCGCAGTTCCATAATCCAGAGCGTCCACTGGCAGTGGACGATCGCCTGGCTCAATGGGCCAAATTGAATAGGTTGTCCGGACTCGCCATGAAGTACGTCATGGGTCATCTATGGCCGGGGAGATCGGAGCCGAAGAGTTATTTCAGCTTGGTGCAGCAATTTGTTGACGTGGTGCCACGTATCAATGCGATGAAGAGGTCAGCATGCATAGAGGGCGCACGGATGGCTCTTGCCCGTGTCAAGACATACTGGGCAGAGATGGAGACCATCGCTGTTGCATCCCGAGATTCGTACAAAAGCCGAGTACGCTCCGAGCACTATTTTTAGGAAGTCCTTGAAGGCGCTCGTGTAATAGAGACGCAGTGCTCGAAGGATGCTATTTTATGATAGCATATGTAATTATAAAGCAATATTTTGATAAATTGTAGTGGCCTTTTATACTTGTGCCTTCAAGTATTGGGAACACCTCCTGTGCGGCCGTTTTAAAATGGCAGTCGTTGGCTTCAGCCCCCACGCACATAGTGCGGGGGTGCTCGCAGAAGACGCATTTTCACACTTAATCAGACGTCTTGGTCCTACAAAGGAGGTGATAGCGCGGTGGGCTACGCAACCGAACTATAATGCTTTCACACTTTCACTTAGCCATAGGAGCTTGACAGTGGGACTATTTAGGTAGCCCCTTGGTGGCGACTGCACTCGCCCGAGTTCGGGGCGCGTATGTGCCTGCCGGGAACGGCCCTTCGTTAAAGCGGAGGAATCCTATAAATTCCGATAGGTCATTGAGTGGCTGACCAGTCTCACGCTACATCATGACAGCCAGTTTTCGGCTTTCTCTACTAAGGGGCTCGCCCGGCCGAACCGGGGCACAATCGCAGTAGTTCTCCTGGTGCTACCTTAGCTGATAGAGCGGAACGTAAGGTAGCCGAGCTCAGGAGCCGGGCAACCCAACATTTGACCAAAGACATGATTCGGAGCTGATGCATATAATGCCAAAACTCACGACGCCGAACACTCCCTAAGGTGTTCGGTCTTTATGAGTGCGGGCGAAACAACACTCTTTATTAAAAAGCCCCTAGTGTCCAGGTACGCGCAAAGTTCTGACGTGGCCACATGCCAAGACGCCAGCCTCCTCCTTGGTTATATCAGAGGAAACCAGGGGATATGTAGCAACAAGAGACAGTAAAAAAGGTTCACGCAGGGTCTTAATCTAAAAAGAATCCTTAGGACGTGTCCCTACTGCATGTCTGCGCCTATGTCTCCGTTGTGCCGTATCCTGGACGGGCGCCGCACGATGTTCATCTGTAAAAGAGAGGAACTAAGTTGAAAATGGGTCGTGCCGAAAAAAGTTTAAAATAAATAAAGTATATAAAGTAAAATATATAAAATTGAGCTTTATTGTATCCTATTGTAGATGTATGGAGCCCCTAGTGTGGGGGTATATGGCCACTAAGCCTGCATCAATGATAATTTTGTACCGAACTCGTCTATCCGCGTTCGTGGCCTTTAATGACCTACTCCGAAGTTTTTGGCCGGTGAAGCCATTTTACTGTGGGGCTGTTAAAGCGGCCGCGCAGTCCTCCACTTGGGGGAGGCGCACTTTAATGCTTACCCTTCAGAGAGATGATGCCTCGTGGACCGGGCATCTTAAGCGTTAGAGATGCATAATGCGATATTGCGTTAAAGCGGGCAAAAGCTTCTCGTCCCAGTAGTGCTTGATAGCGACATGAGAATGGGACGATGTGGAAATGTAGCTTTTCGCGGCGGAAGTTATCGGTAGAGCCGAATATAACTTCGAGCCCGAGAAAACCCATGCAATGGGTGTCCGGACCAGGCGTTACCCCTTGAAAGGCGGTTTTTCTGCGGCGGATTCTTGCTGGGTCTAACCCCATGTGACGGATTGTGTCCTGATATATCAGTTTTAGTCCACTGCCGCCGTCCATAAGGACATTTGAAAACTGGAGTCCGCCAATTATTGGATCGAGTACCAAGGCTGTCCAGCCTGCGTTCTTCATACTTCTAGAATAATCCAGCTGATCGAAGATGATTGGTTTTGACAACCAATGGCGGGACCCCTTTGGGATAGGTCGAGTGGTGCGTACCTTTATGGGCGCCGCACGTTTTGTTATGTGAAGTAAGTTTACTGTTTTTACTTCTTGTGGGAAGTTATTTTGTTTGCTGGTGCTCTGCTTTTGGGGTTCGTCCTCGTCTTCGCTTGGTGTGTCGAGCCCCTTGTGTTCGGCATTGAGTCTGCTGGATTGTTTGAAAACCCAACAATCTCTGTGGGTATGGTTAGTAGGCTTCCTAGGAGTACTGTATATTTGACATATCCTGTCCAAGATTTTGTTTAAGTTGGATGTATCATCCCTGTTATCCTAGAGGGGCGGCTTTGTCTGATTCTGTCGTGAGCTTTTGAATCCGGCGTTGACTGCCGTGCTCTTCGGACTTTTTTCCTTAGTCCGGCGACGGTCCTTGTTGCGTCGCGGTTTTCCGTTTCCATCCCTAGTTTCGGATGTACTTGGGTCGCTGGTGCTGCGTCTTGCCAGCCAGCTGTCCTCTCCTGCACAAAAGCGGGTCATGAGGCTAGTCAGTGCGGCCATTGTCCTTGGCTTTTCTTGGCCGAGGTGTCTGGCGAGCCATTCGTCTCGGACGTTATGCCTGAAAGCTGCTAAGGCTTCGGTGTCCGGACAGTCGACTACCTGATTCTTTTTAGTGAGGATCTATTCCAGAATTGCCGAGCTCATTCTCCAGGCTGTTGAGTTATGTGACTAAGATCGTCTACATCCGGAGGGCGGACATAGGTCCCTTGAAAATTTGCTCGAAAAGCGTCCTCGAGCTCTTCCCAACTTCCGATTGTATTTTCAGGAAGGCTTTTTAGCCAATGCCGGGCTGGCCCTTTAAGCTTAATTGGTAAGTATTTTATGGCATGGAGGTCATCTCCTCTAGCCATATGTATGTGGACGATATAATCCTCGATCCAGACTCCAGGGTCTGTTGTTCCATCATATGCCTCTATGTTTACGGGATTGAATCCCTCTGGAAATTCATAGTCCAGGACCTCATCGGTGAAACATAGGGGGTGTGCGGCGCCCCTGTATTTGGGTGTGCCGGATTCTGCTAGTGGCTTTATTGCATTGTTTACAAGAGCTTCCTTTCTTGGCCCGTAAATGGACCTGACTGGGCCATGATGCGAATCCTTAAGTGGGTCGCATGCCGACTTAAGTGCGGCACCGCTTGCCGCTTTTTGCTGGCCATGGGGTCGTCTATCCGACCGTGTGGCTTTCTTATTTTTTGAATGCGAGGGCTCTAGGGCCTCTTCGTCGAATTCAGGCAGTAGCTTTCTCTTCGGATAGCTTTTAGTGCAGCGACTGTCGCCTTATTTATCTGCAGTGTTGACTACTTTGCTCCATCTGATCCTGAGTGCATCTTCCGCCGTTTTTAGCTTCCACTTCTGCTTTTTCAGGCTATGTGCTGTTGCAACGAGCCTCTTGTGGAGATTCTTCTACTTCATCGCTTTATTCGGCGTAAGGTCATCCAGAGTGCCATTTTCACCGGGGGAGGGGTGTTCGGTTTCTCTATCCGTGTTGCCCTGTTTGGACGGTTGCTCTAAGGCTTGCTCGTCGTGTACCGGCTCATCCTGCTCTATGGCTGGGTCTTTATCGAGGCGGGGCTTCGGTCGGCGTTTTCACCGATGCTTTGATTGCTTTTCAAGGGATCGGTCCCCTGTTCCATCCCCTTTTTCCTCGTTGTCGTTTCCTTTAGGGGTATCCACCATGTACACATTGTGAGCTGTGGTGGCTGTCCAATGCCCTATGGGCGTTGGCTCATTTGTATCTCCTGCATCATCATCCATGCTGTCGATGTCTGTGGAGTCGAAGTTGAGCACGTCGTTTAAATTGTCGACAGTGGCTACCAAGTGGGTGGTGGGTGGGCTTTGAATTTCTTCATCGTCCGCATCCCATCCTTGCTGACCGTAGTCCGGCCATGTCTCTCCTGATAAAGAGAGAGACTTTAGTGAGTTCAGGATGTCGCCGAAGGGCGAGTGCTGAAAGATGTCCGCTGCGGTGAACTCCATTATCGGTGCCCAATCGGATTCGATCGGCAGGGGCGCGAGGGGTTCAGAGTTCAGAGAGGAATTCGGCTCCTCGGAGTCACGGGCCGTGCGTAACGCGGGGCTGACGTTCGGCTCGATCGCCTTTGAGATTGTAGCCCCCGAGGTGACGTCCAACCGGTCATCCTCGATTGGCGCAATAGGCTCCGAAGTAAGGGTAGGAACCGGTGCACGTGCGGCCTCCAGGGTACTGTTTCACGGTAGAGCTAGATCATGCCTCTCGAAAAAGTGCGGCGCGCTTGGTTGTTTCTCGAATCCGTCGAATATCAAATCTCCACGGATGTCTGCCGTGTATCTTAAGCTTCCAAACCTGACCTGATGGCCAGGGGCATAGCTTTCAATCTGCTCCAGGTGACCAAGTGAATTGGCCCGCAGTGCGAAGCCGCCGAAGACGAAGATCTGTCTGGGGAGAAAAGTCTCGCCCTAGACCGCATCGTCGTTGATGATCGAAGGAGCCATCGAGCCCAAAAGTGACGACACAGAGGAACTCTCAATGAAAGCACCAATGTTGGTGTCAAAACCAGCGGATCTCGGGTAGGGGGTCCCGAACTGTGCGTCAAGGCCGGATGGTAACAGGAGACAAGGGACACAATGTTTTTACCGAGGTTCGGGCCCTCTCGATGGAGGTAAAACCCTACTCCTGCTTGATTAATATTGATGATATGGGTAGTACAAGAGTAGATCTACCGATAAAGGAGGCTAAATCCTAGAAGCTACCCTATGGTATGATTGTTGTATGATGGAGTTGTCCTACGGACTAGAACCCTCCGGTTTATATAGACACCGGATAGGGTTAGGGTTACACAGAGTCGGTTACAATGGTAGGAGATCTTGAATATCCACATCGCCAAGCTTTCCTTCCACGCCAAGGAAAGTCCCATCCGGACACGGGACGAAGTCTTTGATCTTGTCTCTTCATAGTCCTGGAGTCCGGCTACCCGAACACCCCCTAATCCAGGACTCCCTTAGTGGTTATGCCACCATTTTGCCGGATGTCTCAAATCTTTTTGAGCATTTACAGCCGTTATGTTGTCCAAGTCATCCTAGGTTTCCAAATTGTCTGATGCATTTGCATGTCCCTTCTTCCGTTCTCGATGTTCCTTTGGGCCAGTTCAACCACACTAATCGGTGAGTTGAGGTACTCTATTGCCTCAACATATATGTTGGAGCTATTGTTATGACCCTAGGTGTCTTAGGGAGTCGCCTAGTAATCTAGCCATGTTTTGTGTCCCCAGTGTGATGATTCTGACCGTCATTCTCGAAAGCATCCCATGATGCCATTTAGTTAGTAGGCATTCTATTCCTGGGTTTTTGAACCCGAGATTCACTCTACTTACCTCGTGTTGATAGTGTTTGCTAGTTCCTTTAGGATATTACTAAACTTTGCGGTAGTACTCGAGGTCTGTGGTATATCATTCTTCCAATACCATGAACCATCATGGCAAAAACTCTCCTTAACCCAAAGATCACAATAATAGCGCTCTTGATGAGTTCTCTATTATATTTGTGACTCTGCCAATCCTACCTTTCTGCATGGGTTATCCGGAGGAAACCTGTCGAACTTGGTTCGACATGCTAGTCCATGCATCCATAACTCAGAAAATCATATGTTCCTTTGAGTTGTTCCTCTACAGATGTATTCCGACCCTGTCTATCAATTAATTGTCATGAATAGTTGTGCATTCATGTTCGTAGGTGCCTATTATTCCTATGGTATGTCAAGCCATTCTATTCCGGAATGACTAGGAGAAACAAACTCCAGCACCCTATCCATTTCTTAGATTGGGTCAAAATAGTTATATTCCACAGATAAGAATGCCAATCTAGCTTCTAATCTGTTCTACCCTAGAGTATTGCCATCTTATGTCAAGAATGTCATGGGAATTGCACAACCATTATGGGAATTGCACAACCCTTATTAATTCTTGTTGCAGTGATACTTCTCGTCTTCATTATTCATTCCTCGGTCCCATGTTGTCGCAACCGGAATGCCGACAAGTGAACCGTGACGTGTGAAATCAATACTCCTAGCAATCCCATTGCTTGGTAGTTAAAGGACAATATTCTCATGCCTAGCGTGTTCGTTATTGAATCACCATCCTAAGACTGGTCGTGCTACCTAGTCCATTTTTGTTGGTGCACCCTTCGATCGATGAGTTAGGATTTGTCAAACCCTTGCTCTTTTGATCACATCGTCTTGCATGAAGAGCAAGATTGTTCTCGAGCTTAGTAACATATCGATGGTTCGTGATTTTTCGAATATATTCTCGGAAGTATCACCAGGTTGTTCCCTGACTGTTATGTTGAGCTCGTGATCTAGTTGGTTTCTTGTAAACCACCCATTCTCCAAGAACTTGTGTTGGATACCCTGAACTAGTTGGTTAAGCTAAACAATAACTTGGAGAGTTGGAAGATAAAAGCTTTGCCTAACTTAGTTCATTTCAAGGGGATATCTCTCTGTGTATGTGTTGATGAAAGATGAAATCTTCATTGCTTGGTCCTCGCCATTAGTTGTTGGATCTATTGTCTTGTCAAAACTTTGGTTTGAGCATGGGCTATCATCAAATCAAATCAGAACCAATGATGTCCGTAATGTTGTCTTAGTCATGGTTGTTTCCTCGAGCATACACCATTATATCTTTTCGGTCTGACGAGTGCTATCACCTTGTTCATTTAATTGTTGAATTCCATCTATATGGAAGTGAGGGAGTCCTGGATTAGGGGGTGTTCGGATAGCCGAACTATACCTTCAGCCGGACTCCTGGACTATGAAGATACAAGATTGAAGACTTCGTCCCGTGTTTGGATGGGACTTTCCTTGGCGTGGAAGGCAAGCTTGGCGACGCGGATATTCAAGATCTCCTACCATTGTAACCGACTCTTTGTAACCCTAACCCTATCCGGTGTCTATATAAACTGGAGGGTTCTAGTCCGTAGGACAACTCTATCATACAACAATCATACCATAGGCTAGCTTCTAGGGTTTAGCCTCCTTGATCTCGTGGTAGATCTACTCTTGTACTACCCATATCATCAATATTAATCAAGCAGGAGTAGGGTTTTACCTCCATCGAGAGGGCCCGAACCTAGGTAAAAACATCGTGTCCCTTGTCTCCTATTACCATCCGTCCTTGACGCACAGTTCGGGACCCCCTACCCGAGATCCGCCGGTTTTGACACCGACGGGAAGCTTGGATGGATTCTTGTTGATCCCATTCACAACATTTTTATCTTGTCCATGATTCATGTTGAACATCTAAATTAGTGTTGGAAACTTTTGTAAGAATTTCTTCATGCTAGCTCATGAAGCATATGTTTGGATGAAAGAAGTGACTTCCCCAAATGAGTAATGCAAGTTTCCACCGTCAATTTGAGAAGGCTTGTTTTTACTTCCTCTGGAATCATCCCAAGTCAGCCATGCATGTGCAAAGTATTATGTGGTCTGTTTGACTGATCATCTTCGTTCCATATGAATTCTGTAGCACACCAAGCCACTGACTGATTTGTTCTAGGGAAAGGAGTTAAGTGCTAATCCATGGTAATGCACAAGACATCAATATCCTCAATCATGGTTCCCCACATGAACTCGGTAGTGTTTCGTTGTAAGACTACTCTGTGGTCATGCTTGTCTGGGACAGCGTGTTCACATGTGTGTAGCAGAACCAGCTCATGTTTTAGAGCTTGCTATTGCAGTTCATTTACCAAGAATCTCGCAACATCATCTTGTCGATTTGTTGGAAACTTTCTTTCCCAGACATGATGCCTGAAATATCCTGTTACCAACCAGATCTGAATCTCGGGCAGATATGATGGTTGAAAAACTACCAACTTTTGCATTTTTTCCCAGCTTGCACCGCCATTGTGCCAATTTCCCATGGGCTGCCCCTCTCCGTAATTACTATTCAGGATCATCTTCAAAAGTGGTACTACCATGGGTCCCATCCATTTTCGATGATAAGCAAAAATCATCCGTTGCGTTGTCTTCAACAAAGTAGTCCACATCATCCATCCTAGTTCGAGTATGTCATTCTTTCGGACTCCTTCAAATGATTGATTGTGATTTTCCTTAGGCTAGTATAAAGAGTTTCAATGATCTTTGAATCAAAAGTAATTCTTTTTGCCACTTCAAAGAATTATTCTACGAGTTGCCTTCCCTAAGGTGCCCCGATATGGAATCATAGAAATTCATCTCCTTGCTACTCTGAAACCTGTGCACCATCTTCTTCAGCGTGGAATTTTTTCCTACCAAGTGAACCTTCGTCATCTACTTCACTCCATTCCTCTGTATGTATGTTTTGTGTCTCAACTCGATAGATGTTTTAATGTCTCACTACATGAGTTGATCCTGAGTTGCTCGATCTTTGAGAAGATCGACTCTTCTAGAGTTTTCCCTTTCTTCTCATTGTCATGTTGGATGGAGTTCTCAGAGCAAGGCATCGAGACAAAGATGATGATTGAATCAACATTCTTATGAAGTGCAACCTGGATCGTGAAGATTGTGCCAGCTTTGTGTCCCCTCTGTCTTCTTACCTCACGTCTAGAATCTCGTCCCGAGATTCTTGTTTAGTGGGGGTGAGTTGTCACAGCCCTAGAATACTGCTTGTAACTAGTTACACTTGAGAGCTTCATGCATCATGTTTTTTTCAATAAAACTGACTTGAGGAAATTTGAAGCCTCAAAAACTTAAATAAAAGAAGGGCACAGAACCCTGGAAATTTCATTCTTTGTTTCCAAGATGTCCTTATGAAATGTTTGATAATTTTGGCAAGAGCTATATATCAAACCAAAATTAGAACATTTTTAATGATTTATTTTTGGGACTTTTGAATTTAAATCAATAGCTATTTTAATTTGAGTTATATTCATATAACTAGAATATAATTTCAAATATCTTTGAAACATTTTATGTGCATTTGGAAATGTCCATTCTGCAACATAAAATTATTCAGAGGGTACTTGGCATTGTTTTAAAGTTGTTTTGAGTTTTAAAGCAGTGGCAATGTTTAAATAAAAAAACAAACAACAAGAAGAAAAATAGAAAGACAGAGAGAACTAACCTGGCTTACCTACAGCCCAGAGGCCCAGCACTGTAGCAGGGCAGAGGCGTCTTCTACCTCCTGCCAGTAGGAGCAGCCGCGTGCTGGACGCGCGCGCGTCGACGCTGGCTCCTCCCTTCCTACTCCCCCCTCCTCCTCGAGCCTACCAGAAGCGTCTGGGAGACGCCCTCGACCCCCTCGTCCACTCCCCTCTCTCGTTGGACCTCCTCCCCTTCTTTGCTCTCTCTTTCGTAGCTGCCTGAGCACACCGCAGCGTGCAGCTCACCGCCAACGTAGTCACTGGCCTCCCCTCGCCTCCCCACCTTGTGTGAGAGCTCCGCCTCTCCGTCCTCTTCATCCATGCCGAGCTAAGCCACCGGGGAACCATCACATCATCGACGCTGCCGTCGTCTTCAACCCTGGCCGCCCGAGATCGCCGCCGGCCATTCATCGTCCCCGACACCTCCACGCGCCCGCTGAGACTGCCATATGAATTGTTGTGAGCCCCTCCCTCTAAAACCTCTCCTTCCCTGTTCGATTTCTTCCTCTAGACACCGTCCCATGAGCACCCGACGCCGTCGTCTACCATTGACGATGAACTCGAGCATCCCGAGCTCGAGTTACTCTGTATTTCCGTCTAGAATGCATCTGGAGCACCGTAGCTTCCGCCATGCTACTTACCTTGCTCACATGCGTGCTCTAAAGCCACCACCGCCCTTGACCGACCTCCAGCCGCCGCTGTCGTCGTTGCCGTTTCCGCTGTAGCCCGCCTCAGCTGCAGCCACCACCACCATCTTACGCGCCTTGCTGCGAGCATGCCAACGCGCCCGGCCGCGCGGCCTCTCATCGCCGGAGTTGGCCAGACGAGCGACCTCGCCATGCCCTATTTATGCCAGCGGCTAAACGCCGATTATAGCTGACATGGAGCATAAGGTTAGGTGCTAATCACCCGGTTAATTAACCCCTAGTGTATGACATGTGGGACCCCTGTTGTTAAAGACATGTGTTAAGTTAAATGACTCCCTGCTAACTTACTATCTCACTGGCATGTGGGCCCCGCTGTCAGGTTTGACCTGGATCAGCCCCAGTTGACTTGGTGACGTC
This sequence comes from Triticum monococcum, assembly GCA_034509565.1. Taxonomy (NCBI): domain Eukaryota; kingdom Viridiplantae; phylum Streptophyta; class Magnoliopsida; order Poales; family Poaceae; genus Triticum; species Triticum monococcum. The sequence continues at coordinate 616,807,372 of CM067847.1, read as the reverse complement.
AGATCGACGTCATGCTGACGCAGTAAATGATTTTCTGGATTAAAACTAATTCAGGTAATTTCAGAAAATAGCTAAAACTTCTAAAAACCATAGAAAATAATTTGTATCTCCAAATGAAATAAATTATATATGAAAAATTATCACAAAAATCCAATCTATCCATCTGTACCATTTTCATGCATGTTAGAACAACTTATGGCTTCTGTTTAGGACAAATCAAATAAATGCCATTTGCATATCCACACATGGAGTTTCAATTTGAATGTTGGGTTCAAACCAACTTTATTTCAATTGTTGCTGGTTGCATTAGCTCAAACCACAGCATATTGCCATGTCATGATCACACATCATATAGTTGCATTGCATTGATTGTGTTCCTTCTCTGTTGCCAGTAATTGTCCTCTCTCCGTAGACGTGGTTCCGATGATGAGATCGATGACACCGATGAAGAACTATACTATCTTTAGAAATGCAAGGCAAGAAAAAACCCCTTTTTCATTCTGATACAATCCCACTCTCTCGCTCCTACTCTCTTTTACTGCATTAGGACAACAATGATTCATCTGTTACATGCTGCGGTAGTTGAACCCCATTCCTCTGCATGACCTCTCATTGCCGTCGTAAATAGATGAAACCCACTAGCATGAGTAGGAGTTGTTTGAGACTCATTCATGCTTGTTTTTCATGCCTACTAATGCTTAGAGTTGAGTTAGGTCTGATTCATCGGGGATGAATTGGAGGTGTGTGAACATGTCCTACTGTTGAGAGCTAAGTGCGTGAACACGATTTGGTAAAGGTAGCAGTGAGAGGCCATGTAGGAGTACATGGTGGGTTATATCATTGAAACCGTCCTCAGGAATTGAGTTCTGTGTTTGTGATCCATGAACAGCTACTACCACACATTGGGATCCTTAATTGACTCTCTCAACTTATTAACCACCCTTGTCCTCTGTCCAGGAGTTGCAAGTAGTTTTCTGGTGTTTATAGTATGTTGGAGACCGTGCACAGCGCTGATCCTAGGGGTGGGTTGTAATGCGGTAGGCACGTGGCACGGTGTACCGGGACGCCCATTTGGTGCTTCGAGAACCCTACACACATCGTTTGGGGCCGTAGTGGGAACCTCGGTCGGACTCCCTGCGGATGGAACCTGAATAGGCGATAAACCTAGACTAGGGACTTATGTGGTTAGTCAGGTCATGGCCGACACCCTCGCCAGGTTTTCGCTTGAAGGTTGCCGTGATACATGACGTGTACATGGCGGTAAGTGGCGAGAGCGTGTGTCAAGAAGTACACCCCTGTAAGGTTAGCATCATCTATTCAAATAGCTGCGTCCGCGGTATAAGACTTCTAGGTTGCCTGTACAGTTCGTAGACAAGTGAAAGTGGATACTCTAAAATGCGCAAGATAAGTGTGAGGTGCTATGGATAGCCTTCTCGTAGGGAGACGGGAGCGGATCCATAGTGGTGTATTGATATGGTGAATATGTGGACTCGTGTGCGCCACCTCAAAAGAGTTACTTGCAGCCATAGTTCAGGATAGCCATCTAGTCAAAGCTGGCTTGCTGCAGTTAAACTCCACCGCCCCCTTTTGTTGATACTGATGCATATGTAGCTAGTTCTGATGTAAGTATTGCTAGGTACATTTGTACTCACGTTTGGTTAATTTATGTTTTGCAGAGAGACTTCAGTCTCACTTGTAGGTCCGCGTGGACTTCAACGTTTAGCATGTTACCTCAGCTACGATCTTGTGCTCTCGGTAGTGTCTTGTAGCTAGTTAGGCTTCTCAACCCTATTCATTTGTAGTTATCTGTACTCAAACAAGTTAAGCTTCCGCATGTGCTTATTGCTTGTATGACTTGAATGTTGGGTCATCAGACCCATGTTTGTAATATCTGGCTCCTCTGAGCCTATTGAATAAATACTTTGAGTCATAGAGTTTTGTTGTGATGCCATGTTGTATTTGCACATATCGAGCATATTGTGTGTATGTTAATGAAATGCTTGGTATGTGTGGGATCCAACAACCTAGTTCTTTATTCTTAGTAGCCTCTCTTACCGGGAAATGTCTCCTAGTGCTTCCACTGAGCCATGGTAGCTTGCTACTGCTCCGGAACACTTAGGTGTCCTACTTCGTTCCTGTGTCTACCCCTATTGGGAAATGTCACGCGTTGTTCCTTTAAGTCCTTGTAGCTTGCTTCGACTTGGGTTCATAAGTTGATGACCGACACGTTCGTTGCTGGGTCATGTATGCCTGTCCCTGTAAGTTAGTGCCACTTTGGATTCACGACTAGTCATGTCGGCCCGGGTTCTCTGTCATATGGATGCTAGCGACACTATCATATATGTGAGCCAAAAGGTGTAAACGGTCCCGGGCCAGGTAAGGTGGCACCCATGGGAATACTGTGCGTGAGGCCGCCAAATTATATGATGTGTTACATGCTAGATCAGTGTGACTTAGGATCGGGGTCCTGAAAAGTGGATGCCCACGCGGAGAGGAGTATGAGAGTTCACTAGTTCGGCTGCAGTGTGAGGCTGCCGTCGCTGCAGGGCCTGGCCAGCGGTGGGAGTGGTAGGGGGCTGTGAGGCCTCCGTGGTAGCACAGCCGGCCACTAGAGGCACGAGTAGGCGGCACGACCGGTGCTTCTTTGGGCAGCTGGATCAAGAAGACTATAGGTTGAAGAAGCACGACGGTCGTTGGATGGACATTGTATAGTCACTGCAGCTAGAATCGTTTATATTGACTAAGTTGACAAAGCCCTTGGTACGCGTCAACTTAGTAGGCCCACAGGTCAGCCTCCGAAATGGTGCACCCCGGATGTCAGGAGGAGGAATCATTTTTTGGGCGGGTGAAGCTAGAATAATCGAGATTGAAGAAGAAGCATGACATCCGTTGGATGGATATCCAACGGCCACTATTGCTAGAACCGTGTGTTGCATATAATTTGATAAAGCCTTGCATACGCGTCAACTTATTTTTTTAGGGGACTTGTCAACTTAGTAGGCCCACAAGTGTGTGGCAGAGAACTTATAGCCCATTTGAGATTTGTAAGAATGTACAACCCATTTTTGAATTCTGATGGAATTTACTACAGCCCATTTACAGTTTGTTAAAAGTACAACCCATTTTCTAGCTAGGACAACGATTAATGATTTCAACCAACCGTTCAAAACAGAATTCAATAAAATTTCCCACATTTTGATGGGATCCAAAATATTTTTATCCTGAAATTTCTTGTCAGATTAAATACAATTTCAATATAAATTTGTCTTACGTAAAAATCCAACGAAACATTGCACGCGCAACAGTTATTGAAATTAAAAATTTCAAAATCCAAAAATAATATTTTTCAACTAACTACGTGTTTCGTGCATTTTTTTAGTTACATCCCAGTTTTTATAATTACATCCCATTTATTATTTCTTAAAGCCCATTTTCTTGTTAAGCCTAATGCATCCCTCCTAGGAAAGATTTGCAGCCCAGTGTGGCGGAGAATAACAAGTTGACCTTGGCTAGGTATTCCTCAAAAAAAGTATAGCTGGACTAGCCATTTTCAGCTTGAAAAACAATTAATATCTGGGCTGGATATCAGGCCTAGGCTAGACGGGCCGCAGCCCGCCCAGTTAATACCCCGCTCTCCTCTGAATAACAACGAAGACATCGCTCTTGTCTCAAAAAAAATGAAAACATCGCTCAAGAAAAACTATGCAGTGCTCACACCTCAAAAACACAAATACTGCTTGAGCTGCTTGGTCTCAGCTGTCGGCCGCTCCTTGCACAAATCTCTCATTTATTGACTACATAGGTTGACAATGGTGTGGGACCGTGATGTCAGGAAACCAGGAGGAAGCAATAAACTATAGTTGTTGTACTCGCTCCGTCAGGAAATACTTGTCATCAAAAGGAATAAAAGGGGATGTATCTAGACATATTTTAGTCCTAGATACATTTCTTTTATCCATTTTGATGACAACTATTTTCGGACGGAGGAAGTATGTAATAAGGAGGCCCTTGCGTACGTGCGGCTATGGCCCTGGTGTGTCCCCACTGTCATCCTCTCCAAGTAAAGTCATCTCCTCATTCCACATGTCTGTTTACCATGTTGACAACACGAGACGGCGGCGCCACGGCGAGTGCAACAACTCGAAGGACGACGGAGAGGGCCTCGCGGGCCCTATGGATGGTCTGATACAGCGCCTGCTGCTCTTTCGGGAAGCCGGGATCATAGGGCCACATGTCCGCGATGGCATTGTCATTCGCTTGTTCACCGGTGCTCGTTGACGAGACGGAGGTTGCAGCACAGGTCCTCCTGCGCTGGTAGCTCTTCTGCCATTAGGGCGTCGAAGTGCGGCTGCACCTGCTCTATGGTGAACACGGCATGAACCGGCTTAAACAGTGGCGCCGGCTCCTGGTCGGAAGCTACGTCCATTGTTTGACTGTCGTCGCTCAGCTCAGCGAGCTCACTGGCGAGCCAGCATGTCTGGCTGCTAGACCAACCCACTGCCAAGCATGAGTCTGACTGCCTTGGCCCACCCAGACCGCCTCCCTCGCCCGCACGCGCTTTCTGCCCGAAACGGTCATCACCACCCGGCCCGCTTCCCGGTGCAGGCAATTGCTCCGCCTTCAAACGACACAAGTGTCATCCGTCCGTCCGTCTGCCACCCACATTAATGGTATGCGGTTGCCGAGGCGGCTACTCCGATGCCACACGTCCATCTCTCCGTCGCCCACCATTGCTATATAAACTGTTGTGCCGGCCATAGCCGCAGTCATCCGCCTCCGTTCCCTTTCTCCTGTCCACACCACTACTGGCCACCATGGCTTCCTCACGCTCCAGCGCTCTTCGGGACGGGCGGACGATGGACCACAAGGAGATGGAAGCCATTGCTGCCGACTGCCTGGTCGGCAGGCAGACGGAGGACGACGACGTCCCAATGGAGAACATGGTAGTCAACAATCTGGCGCCAACCCCCTCCTTCGTGCCATCCTCACCGGTGCATTGCACCATGACCATCGGCAAGGCCCATGCCCAATACATCAACATGGTGAGGCAGAAGCGTGAGGAGCAGTTCCGGGAGGTGCAGGCCAACGCCGCCTACAACCACCATCTCCTCCAGGAGCACCTGCAGGCGGAGGAGCAGATCAACGCAGAGCGGGTGGAGCAGGAGCCGTTGCTCGACTCGTACCGCTCCGCCCGCGAGGGCCGCCTCCAGCGCTGGCGGTACCGCATGCGGGTGGCGGAGGTTGCGGCCGCCTACAAAGAGGGCGATGAAGCGGGCGAGGCACTGTTTGGGGAGACCGAGGACGAGGCAGAGGACAATGAAAGCTCTGATGAGTCCCTGCTCCGCAGGCGTCGACGAGGCCCTGCTCCGCCGAGGCCCCACGGTGCCAACAACGAGGTAGAAGAGACTGCCGTCTCCGCCAAGGCCCCACCCCGTCGGCACCGAGGCGGAGGCCCTGCTCCGCCGAGGCCCCATCCCGCCAACAACAAGGCAGAGGACATCGTCAGCTCAGCAAAGGCCCCACCTTGCCGGCAACGAGGGGGAGGATTTCCCCCGCTCCGCCGAGGCGCCGGCCCGCCGGAAACAAGACAGAGGACATCGCCGGCTCCGTCGAGGCCCCGCCCCGCTGCCAACGAGGCCGCGCCACATAGAAAACGAGGAAGAGTAGAACACGGTAGGTCGCTGCCACTCGGGTCCAAGTGAGGCCACCGCTGCTAGCCTCCGGTTGAAGCCAAGCTAGGCAGGTTGACCATTCACGGCCGATTAGCTTCTTGGCGGTGACATGGAGTCGGAGAGCTATGTTGGAGAAGGACGCTGCTTCTACTTAATAGCTGGTGCAATTGGCTCACTAATATGTGGGCCCAACAAGCATCTGGGCCACATGTCAGTTACGCAACTACACCTGTAGTTAAGTCACTGAAGTTCATTCCGCTGGAGAAGAAGCTCCTATTCGGCTCAGCCGGACACATGTGGGTAGCTTTGGTTAATTAATTATACCTCCAGCGCACCCCTTTTTAAGTATGTATGAAATGTAATGAAATCCGGCATGTTTATATGAAATTCGACCATGCATGAATGAATTTAGTTTGATTAGTTTGAATTATTGTATCATTGGCATTGGATGAACATGCAAAACAAAACGTACTAGCATTATTCCTAGGGTGATCACCTCGTTTGTAGCAGTTTCACATGTACTCCCTCCAGTCCTTTTTAGTCTGCATACAAGTTTTATCTTCAATCAAAGTATCTCTACTTTGACTGGAGTACAAAGAGTTTGAGCAGCTTTTTAGTGTTCATGTACATTGCAATCAAACACACAGGCCTGGCAATTCATAGACAACATTCAAAACAATTGATGATTATGCATCTCAACTATTCATATGTCAGAGCCAATATTTACTTCACAACTAAAGAATAAATAAAAATAGGTCGACACTGCTGACAGCAAAGGGCGACCCATTTGAAAATATAAAACGCATGTCTTCTTGCTAACATCAATGAGAAAAATTTGACAAGGTTGTACCATTCCAAAATGTTAAATGCCTGTTGTTTTGCGTACATCAATGAGCAAACTTTGACAAGGTTCCCATTCCAAAATGTCAAATGCTTGTTGTTTTGCATACATCAATGAGCAAACTTTGACAAGGTTTTCCCATTCCAAAGTATCAAATGCCTACGATTGTGGAATGGGCAGGGTTTGCCATCAGTTCGAACATTGAAATGGCACCTCGTGCTAAATAAACCAGTTATTCTTTTTGTGCAGTTCCACCAAAATCAACCAAATTCGTGTGTAGCTTGTATGGTTTTGCCCTTATAAGTTGCAACGCCTTGAACATATGGGCACCTCCTTTCCTGTGGTGGAAATGAATGATTCGATGTATTCATAAACATTTTGTGCAGTTCCCATTTAAATAAAGCTGAGCACCCCTGTTTGCACAAATACAAAAAAGTGATTAGCATAAAGAAAATTGCACTATGAATTGACAGTTTAAACAGGCACCTACATGGTCCATGTAGAGCACACTTTTAAAAAATGGAACTCACTGAAAAGAATCCTAGAACAACATTGTACTTGCGCATCACAACAAAAAGATGGAGATATGTCAATCCTTCTGAGCTGAAGTTAGTTTGGTCTTGTGGGGAGTAATGTAACCATCCTTCAACTGCTCCTCCTAATGAGAAGATAGACAGGACTTCTTCATCCTGGCATAATCGGAACTAGTCACTTCACGTACTCGATATTCTTCTTCAGAGGAGGATGATCCTGTTTTGCAAAGAAAAGAGGAAAACTAAATGCTAGCATCTCTGTTTGCTCGGAAAAAGGAAAGGAAATATTTAAAACAACACAGATGAAGCACTTCTCAAGGACAATACCACTTTCTCATGACAGTATCTAAATAGTAGCACAACACCAATAGAGATGACAAAGCTCAATCATATGTATGAAATCCGTGGGAGAGTACCAACCTTTGTCAGGAGGCTTATTGTGTAGAGCATACAAATCAAGCACTTCTTCGGAACCATTTGTTGTTATCTACTCTGGTTGCCATACTTACCATATACCCCTCGATTAGTTTAATGTTTCCAACATCTTCTTGTGCAGTTCCACTAAAATATATGGTATCTTCAAATAAGATCCTTGTTTGCACAAGTAGAGATAATTACACATTACATTAAGAGTGGCATCAAATCAGTGGCAAAACAATTGCTCATTCCAGCCATAACAATATATTAAGATGCAAAACTATATCATTATTTGTGTCATCACAGTTGTAGTGCTTGGTTACAGCACCGGGAGTTGATTTTTTTTCTTCCACTTGTTCTTCCCCTTCATCACTTGGTTAAATAACAGACAAGCTTCGCCTTCAATGTAAGATTTGGTATGTCAATTAGGGAGCACAAGTATAGCACTAAACAACGACATTAATTTTCTAATGAAAGTGGCAAAATACAGGCCAACAGTTATGAAATATCCTTATCTTACCTCAATGGGATATTACGGTGCATGTTCAGATTGGAAGTCTTGTCTCCATTTGTGCAGTTCACTAAAATCAAGCAACATTACCTTATAAGTAGCACAACATATGAAAGCACACTGCAAAATCATGTGAAAGAAAGCTAGTAATAACCTCTCATGACGCGGAATTCAAAGAACTCACAAGAAGAAGATCTGAACCAAATTTGCCAACACGGATAGGAAGTAAGATCTCCTCTTGTGCAGTTCCACTAAGATCAAGCAATCAAGCAACGTTGTCGGTGTGACATTTTGGGTGAACGTCACAGAACACTCTTAAAACAAAAGTGTTTTGTGCAGTGCAACAAAAGGTCACAATAGCAACGAGGTGAAGTAGATAACCCTGTTTACACAGAGGTGCAAAGGAAACAACTAGTGGTCAATACCGGTGGATGACAAAGAAGCCAACAAAAATAAGCATCTAACATATCTAAGTGGGAAAGAAAGCAAGACAGTAGCATTTCTCAAATGGTGGCATTGATTAATATTAACAGAGAGATTATATTAACAATAAAATTTGTTAAACATGTAATTTTCTTTTAACTGTGGCATTGCATCAATTTTCCAGCGGCATTATTAGAGGGTGTTTGTTTACAGGGACTTTTTTGGTGTAGGGACTAAAAAGTCCTTGTCAGCCCCATCTAAACCAAACAGGAGGGACTTTTAGGAACTAAAAGTGGGAATTTGGGACTATAGAAAGAAGACACCAAGGGAGTCTTTTTGGGACTTTTTCCAATAGTCGCCCCTGCCCCGCATTCCACCTTGTCTCTATTAGTTCATTACTAGGGGTAACATGGTTTTTAGCATGTTATTTAATAACCTCTAGTCCATGTTTAGTCCCTGGAACCAAGCAGGTAAGGACTAGGGACTTCACTACAAGAAATATGTCAACTAGTGACCTTCTGTCAGTGACCCTGGAAGAATTGGTCATAGATCTATGACCATTTGAGACAAATTGGTCAAAAGCTGTTCGGGGGGCTCCAAACCCTAAACCATTGCGACCATTTTGCTCAGAAAGGTCGTAATTTCCTTACACGAAATGGTCATAAAGCAAACAGTGCTGGTCCACTGCCTTATTTCTAGTTGTTAACGACCAATATAGATGGTCATAGCCTTGTAGATTGTGGTGGGTTGTGATGACTAGGCGCCATCTCATCAGTTTTGCCTATGTGTCATGTCCATGTGTCAATTTTGCCCTAGGTTGTGAAGCAACCTATATTTCTGTATTCCAAATATTCCCAAGAAATGCTCGTAAATTGTTTGGATTATATCTTCATCAAATATGTCAAAAACATTCCTTGCCTAGTTCAAAAATAACTGAACAAAATACATTTTCCTATTTTGTTCAGACTAGCACTTTGTGAAGGAAGTACCACTTTGGCATGTCCAAATGGTATCCATTTTCTAAAGTGCTTACTATGCCCAAATAACCATCCTCCACCAAATTCCAGCTCAATCCATTCATTATTTTGAGCCCAGCTTCAACATTCGTATTTATGTCCAGCTCCCCCCTCATCCAGCCCTCCACCATCTATTGTTCATCCATCCCTCCACGGGGTCGTCCTGTTCATCCAGCCCTCCACGTGGTCCTGTTCATCCAGCCCCAACCGGCTCGATCGATCGGGGTCCTATTCATCCAGAGGCAACACCACGGGGTCCTGTTCGTCCATCCCCACCGGGAACTGTTAATCCACCCCCCCGGCAACGCTCATTGCTCATCCAGAGGCAGCATCGATCGGCTTCAGTTAGCAGCAGTAGCGAAGGAATCGCTCGATTGGGTTCAGTTAACAGCCATCGATCGATCGCTCGGGTTCAGTAACGCGTAGCCTGTAGTGCAATTGCTCGGGTTCAGTAAACGAATGCCTCGCTCCGGTTTAGTTAGAGCCCAACGCATCGCACCCACGCGTGTGCATGTACGAGAGAAATGCGCAAACCTCCGTGCATCGCTCGGCCCTGACCACCCACCGTAACCGGGAACACCCAATATTTTTCTCGCCCTCGCTTCTACCACAGTTTTTTCCATCATGGACGGCCCAAAGAATGTCATGCAGCTACGTCTCCGGCCCGCCTAGGATGAAAAGCCCATTTTCTGTCATGATTTTTTGTCATAGAAGTAGGAGCCCACCACATCTATGTTGATACCAGGTTTTGTCACAATTATCGTCATAGAAGTGTCATAAGTATGACAGGAAAAAAATCATTCGGCCCAAAATGTCACGGATGTGTCTTTTTTTGTAGTGGTGGTAAGGTCTTTTGGGATTTAAAGCAGCATTGGTAGTACAAAAAAATAATGCGGCCTTAGTCTCCTTACCTCTCTCCACATAGTACGTTGGGTCCCACTAGTCAGAGGGTGAAACAAACAAATTAATAAGAAAAATAAAAAGCACCAGCGGGGTGTCTTACCTCACAGATCTCGCTGCTGCCCGTGAACATTGTCCAATTGATCCCTTTGTTCGCTCACGTACTATTTTAAGTGAATCCTTATTATAACATGCACACAATTTGGCACTTGTATTCGACCTAAGTCAGTGTGCCATCGTATTTCGTACTACTCCCTCCATCTAGGTGTAATCAGTCATGTTAGAAGGTGCAGCGGGACAAAGCACTACAAAAAAAATACACTTCCGTGATGATACGTGTTTGTCACAGTAGGTCGCGTTTTTTGTCATGCATGTACATCCATGATGATTTTATGATAGAATCAAGATAGTCATACCTGTGCTGTCGTAGAAGTGTTCCATGATATTAACAAAATTATCATCACGGAAGTGTCCACTTCCATGACGATAAATCGTGCGTCACAGAAGTGCTTTCGTCAAAGGTGACCGACACGTGGCATCCACCGTAACGGAACGCCGTTAAGCTATCGGGTCGGTTTTTGGATCAGATAACCCATTAACAGCCCCGGCCAATGGGGTTTTTCCACGTGTAAAATCATCATTGGCTGGAGGAAACACGTGTCGACTCATCATTGGGACGGATGTCATCCACTCACTGGACAGAAGGCGCCTATGATTCGTCGACATGTGGCACGGCCCACCAGTGGCCCATTCCTGTGAAAAGGCCGGCCCGTTTGATTGGTCAAAAGCTGGCGGGCCGGCCCATGGAAAGCCTGTTAATGGCATATTCTCATATAGCCCATTTACAGCTCGCTAACCCAAGGCCCGTTATGCCCTATCCGAACTAGGCCCAGTAGCGTCATCTGGGCCATCTAATACGATTCCAACCTGTTTTCACTTCTGGCCCATGTATAGCCCATGACGTCTTTCGGCCCATATGAGGCCCTTTGTAACTCTTGGCCCATTTGCGGCCCATGCTGAAACTGGCCCGTAATGAACAGTGTACTTTACACCCATTAACGGCCTGTGGTGAAACTGGCCCGTAATGAACAGTGTATCACTTCATACCCATTAACGGCCCGTTATTCCATTGGGCCGTTTCCAGCCCAAGTTAACTTTCAGCCTTCTGAGGGCCCATTTATTCTTGGGCTCATTTGCAGCATTCGGTTACTTACGGCCCGTTACTGTCATTTTCTGCTTGTGGGCCAAATTCAGCCCGTCATTACAATCGGCCCGTTTGTGGACCATTAGTCTGTTGGTTCATTTTCATAGCGTCACCAAATATGGCTTATTAACGGCCCGTTATGGTCAGCCCATAAAACATACGATTTCCATTAAAGGCCCGTACAAGACCATAAATGAGTCGGCGGCCCATGGATCCTACGAGATGTAGAAGGCCCATGGATCCTACGAGATGTAGAAGGCCCATGGATCCTACGAGATGTAGAAGGCCCATGGATACTACGAGACGTAGAGGGCACATGGATCCTACGAGACGTAGAAGGCCCATGGATCCGACGGCCCGCACATGGCCCATGGTTCCGACGGCCCGTACATGGCAAATGGATCCGACGGCCCGTGAATGGCCATGGTCAGGCGAGTTGGCCCCCGTTTGAACGATATAGCATATTCAAAGAATTATCCTACTCAATACTATCACCTCTAAAAAGCATACACTATACAACAAAGACATCAAGGCATAGAAAGGTAGAATAATCCTACACTATACAATAAAGAAATTACAGCCGATTATACCCACTAGGCATTATGGTTCGGCACAGGTGATAATAAAGCATACACAAACAACAATACATACACTGGGCAAATACAGCTCATACATCATGGACGCAAATCAACTTAACTCCATTTGAACTATAATATCTTTAGAAAATAGGATTGGCCGGATTCAGATAGCACAAATTTCAGTCTGCGAAATCTCCAATTCCTTCATGGTTACCTCAGTGTCTTGTTTCGTTTTTTTGACTCCTGCATCTAATACCTGCATGTCCAGTCTCAACTTGTTGATTATACGTTGACAATCATGTACACATTGTCTTGCCACCTCTAGTTGATGCTCGAGAACATCAGCACATTCCAATTCCAATCCATAATCATTCAGTAACGGCCATGCTGCACTGCTCGCAGATCTTTGTGTTGATGTCACTTCATCCTGAAATGTTTCTATAAGTACACATGACTAGGGAAAAAATATAGTTACAACAGTGACGCGAACAAGACAATATTTTGTACTACATGGCAAAACAGGACTAACAATAATGTTACATGTCACTTCAAAAAAAATGTTACACATCATGAAGCATAAGCAGGTGATATTTTAAAAATTATAAAAAAGATAGTCTGTGCAGCTTGCATACAGAAATCCCTCTTAGCTCACCAGAGGAGCATGATGTTGGGGCCCAATCGAAAACACAGACAAGTTACAAATTTAGACAGCATGTTGCATATAAGTAAGCAAGTAGTTGGCCATTCTGTACCTCAATTAAAGTCTTAGGAAGCATATTAAACAGCAGAGGGTTTCATACAAACATACTACAGCAGGAAAAACTATGCAATCATTAGCGTAGTATAAACTAGATTGTGAGCCTCATGCAATAATAGTTGGTTAATAGACTTCAAAGCTTCAGGCACACTTCGGCAGCGTAATTAAATGGTAAGGCCTTTAATTATGTCAACTAATAGTGATACAAGTACCGATCATCAGGCATGATTATTTGGGCATCTCATTAACTGAGGACAAATAAAGCAATTGAAAAGAGAAAATTAACTATGCCTGAAACAAACAAGGAATAGAACTGTTGAGTTGCATACAGTGACTTACCTTAGCAGGTTGAAGAGGCTCAGCGCAGCTCCTACTTCTCTTAAAAGGCTCCTTCCTAATATCTTGTACTTGGAAATCCTCTATCTTATCTTCATTGCACCCCCTCTGCAAGGTGACACAAACTAGTTACTCGTCTCCTTGGAAGATAAATATGCATACTTTCCAGTCTGTGAACACAAAAGGATAAGATTATAACAAAACAACATCACATAATGAAACTTGCCGCATCTCTTGCACTTGCACACAATGAAATGCCCATTTACTATGCCTGCACTATGTGAAAACTAGGCATACCTTCGAACTGGATCTCCAGGTACTCTTGGAGAGCCTACTGTAGTGTACAGCCAAACCTTTATGTCACCTATGAGTTAGACAAGGCCCCACTACAGCAGCCCTTAATGTTTAAATCATTGACAAGCTCTGTTAGAGTGTTAGGTCAATGACAGCAAGTAATCAAAGCAAACAGTCCTAGTATGGCTGGCTGGTGCAAACAAGCAATTGAACAGATGTGTGAGCAAATCTTACATATCAAGAAAAGAAGCAAAGAAGGAGGCTTAAAGACCATCACTTGACTGACCAGATTTAAGGGGCATTTAACCATCATGTGCAACGTATGAACTAACATAAACATTGCATATTCCAGATTCTACAATGGAATGCACATGTATTAGGTTATGCCATGTATGATGATGCCTAAATGTACAGATAGCAGGCAGGAGTGATTCATCATTGCATGCACAATTGAATTGCAGGTTAAGAGCCAGTTCGATTCCGCCTTTTCAGGGCATATTGTCAAAATAAGCCATAAAAGATGTAAAGAAGTCATTTTTGAGTTATGGGCTTGGGCTTAACTAATTTTGCTTTGGAGGGGGTGTTTCGTGTAGAACCTCACTAAAAATTGAAGGGAAGGGGAATAGTGAAATGACTCTGTTGTGTGCCTATATTACACTCAAAATGCGATTGCTGACGCCCGTGTCACACCTGACCCTCAAGTAAAAACAAACGCGCAAGCATTCATTGCCCTGCCGGCTTGCATCTCCTCTCCCCTTTCCCTCTACCTCGATCCCCTGCCTGCAGCACTAGGGTTCCTCCAGCGAGCCGTCGCCACTGGTTCCATCTGGCCTGGTCCTCGATGATGCTATGTCCAGCTAGGCTACATGGCCGGCGGGTAGGGGCAAATCTCCCTGGTTGCTCCTCCCTCTAGCGCTGCCCCTCATTCTCATGGTCTCCAGCAACTGCTCCACTGTGGTTCGTCCAGTGCACTACTCCGGCGGGCGCTGCACAACTACGGCTGATGCCACACTGCGGCAGAAGGCACCTTATTCCCCCTCCCTTCCTCCCAGGCCATGGCCTTGAGGTGCTTTTCAAGGATGAGCTCATCCAACAAGGCGAAGATCTCCTCTGATTTTTTGCCAAATTTTCATTCTGATCCACTATACGATGAATTGCTATGAGCTGCTTCTACTGCTGCTATATGATGCATTGCTATGAGCTGCTCCTACTACTGCTATATGATGAATTTCTATGAGCTGCTGCTGCTATATGATGAATTGCTATGAGCTGCTGCTTCTATATGATGAGTTGCTACAAGCTGCTCCACCTGCTGCTATATGATGAATTGCGATGAGCTGCTCCTGCTGCTGCTATATGATGAATTTCTATGTGCTGCTCCTGCTGCTGCTATATGATGAATTGCTATGAGCTGCTGCTCGTATATGATGAATTGTAGACTCCTGTTGTTGTATGATGAGTTGCTATGAGCTGCTGCTGCTACATGATGCTTTCAGGTGGTGCTGCTATATGATAATAACCAGCCACTTGGACCATCGAATTTCAATAAATAATTGTTCTTCGTTTAAATGTGGGTCATGCGTTCTTCGTTTAAATTAGGCAATGGGATCTCTATGGAAAACATTGAACAAAGTAGATTGTCCAAGTAGATGGTATCTTTGTATTTGCATTTTGAGCAAATAGTGATGGTCTGTTTTCCTATCATATTAATTACTGCACTGGGTTCAATTTGTGATGTTTGCAAGTCAAATTAATTTTCATAGTGGCAGCAAAATGAAAAATATATAATGCAATCCAGACTTTCCACTGATCATACCAAAGATAAGCTGAAAACGCAATGAAAAGAACTGGTTGGCTTATTAGATGGAGCTTATATTCACAGGTGCTTATTTTCTTAGGATAACTCGTAATAACTGTCCGTAAGAAACTTGGCTAATAGAACTGGCATACAAATAACATGTCATGATGATTGCAATGGAGGAGTGACGTACCATAGCACACTGTATAGGCTCACCGCTGCCACTCCTTTTTTTGCGATGTTCCATGAAATGCCACGTACATCTTCTACTTTTTCATTGTGTAACCCTATCTGCAAGTTGACACGGCTAATTTGAGACATCTCTACATGATACTACATTGCATATCCCTTGCGCATATTTAAACCACCAATTAACGATTGTGTGCGTACCATAACTAGCCATGACTCTGTATGCTGGACTAGCAGGCACTCTAAGGGAGCCTAATGTAGTGCACTGGAATTCCTACATGCCACCTACGATTTTGTGTAATGTACTGCCCTTGTTCCTAAATATATGTCTTTGTAGAGATTCCAGTATGGACCACATACAGATGTATATAGATGCATTTTCGAGTGTAGATTCACTCATTTTGCTCCTTATGTAGCCTATAGCGGATTCTCTAGAAAGACTTATATATAGGAATAGAGGTATGAGGTAGTATCATGTATGACATCTACATATCTAATTTAGCAGCCATTTGTAGAAATCATTGTCTGCATAACGGGATTACTGGTCGAAAATCCTAGCAAAGCACGATGGCAGGCACAGAACAATACAAGAGAGAGAGACACGCTTACAAGATCATAGCAATGGCTTAGTCCAGGATCTTGGTTGTCCAAGCTGCTAGATCCAGAAGAAACATCGTCCTTGTAGTTTTTGCCAGCTGCATAACAGGTAACAGCGACCGGTTAGTAAATTTGAAGTACATCGGGTAGGTGATGCTGGACGGGTTTAAAGGTGACAAGTACCTAGGCCGTGGCGGGTGCTTGGCATCTCTCCAGACGGTGGGAATCAGGTTAGAAATGTCGAGGGTGATGACGCTGCGCTGGCTGTCGGGGTCTGGTAAGGAGATCTAGAACCGTTGAGTAGGGTGTTTGTGGAGCGGCTCCGGTAAGGTGGACTACGGTGTGGGCAAAGCGGATCTGTGGTCGTGGACGAGGGCATAGGTGAAGCTGCTCCGGTGGTTGGGTTAAGGATGGTGTCGATGACGTGGATCTGCGGCCGTGGACCGGGCGTCAGAAGCTGCTCCGGTGGTTGGGTTAAGGATGGTGTCGGCGATGCGGTTCTGCGGCCCTGGACGGGGCGTCAGAAGCTTCTCCGGTAGGTTGGATGAGGGTGCGAGGAAGCGGATCTGAGGTCGTGGACATGTGAGTTGGCAAAGCAGCCCCGGTACGGTTGAGAATGGTATAGGCGAAGGTACTCCGGTAGGGTTGACGATGGTGTCAGCGAAGCGGCTCCGGTAGGGTTGAGGAAAGTGTCGGTGAAGCGGCTCCGGTAGGGTTGAGGAAGGTGTCGGCGAAGAGGATCAGAGGCCGTCGACGGGGGCGTCGGTGGGGCGGCTCCGGGGGGTGTGGACGAAGCGTCTTCGGTGGTGAGTACGAATGAGCCGCTGCAGATTCGCGGCGGTTGATGCGAGTACCGGCGAAGCAGATCCGGCGCCGTGGACAAGGCCGACACTGAATGGGCTGTGGTACAGTGGTGGATGAGCAGTCTACTTGTTTCTAAGGGGAGGTGGGAGGGGTAGATGCGGCCGCAAAAGCAGATCCGGCGAGGTGGACGCCGCTGGTAGTGAATGGGCTATGGTACGCTGGTGGATGAGCAGTCTAGGGTTTCGAGAGGGGAGGGGAGAAAGGGTGATGAAGTACGGACAACGTGATGTAAGATGCTCTGGTGCTGTGGAGTTAGCTGTTTTTGCGGGAGGGGGAGAGGAAATGGGGGTGCCGTGTAGTGGGGGGAACCAGAAGTTCCCAAAGCAGCCCCGACCTATCATGTAGATGAGGGCAGTATTGTAACTGTTGGTCTCCGTGCACCAAGGACAAAAGGGGGATTTCGCATGCTAAAGACTAAGGTGGCAGAAAGTTTAGAAGGAGGTGGAGGATTTTTCCACTCGTGGGATCGTTCGTATCCAGTTTCAACTAATTCCGGACCATACTAGCGGGAAGGTCATGCTAGACTGTGTACACGGGGCACGCGTCAGCAGTTAATAACTGGTGTGAAGTCCACCCCAGAAAAAAAGACAATAACTCGGGATGATGCGCTGATAACTTGGACGTTCACAAGGGCGCGGCCAATCGTACGGGTGTAGTGGCGCGTTCACAAAAATGGGATCAAATGCTCAGCCTATGTATTTCTCGTGTAAATAGATAATTTAGTGCCATTGGTTATTTACTTTAAACATAATGCATTGACGTGTTAGAGTAGAGGCGCACAAAAAGAAATGGATATTGTAGTCAGCTACTTAAAAGTGTTACCTCATATGATTACATAGCCTCCATTTCATAAATTGCATACCCGTTGAATTCATATATGAATATTACATATATTACTTCAAAATAGAAACATAAATCATCCAAGACTAATGAATTTGAATGCAAGAGTAACAATGGTGCATGTACATGATAGCTACATTGGTTGTTTGAAGAAACATCACTGTAACTTTGGCATGCACAACTGAAAAGGTTTATTTAAAAAGAAAAAATGAGATATGTGAGTGTCCAATCTTTATAGCGTTGAATCGATATTGTACCTTTGGCCACGATACGAAGTAGTTATTGACTTATGTTCAAGCGATGCACGTCCACGATCGCCGGATAGTGATACATGAATGAATTGTGGAATCTCTATCACACACATACATATCTCATTTCCATGTGGGCATCGGAATCACACATGTGCACCAAATGTATTTCTCTCCCTCCGCCAGGGTTAAATTCGTCTTACTACCCCGTCCTACAAGTCTCTCACACAGAAACACACACGCTCTCTATGTCTAACACGCCCACCCCTTTAATTCCGCCCACTCACAGCCACTAATGTCTCATAGTATAATAATGTCTCTCACACATATGCTATCTACCTATCCCTTAATATAGCTAGATATGTGTCACACAAACTCCTCCCTACTAGCAAGATGCCCATGCGTTGCACGGAAAATTAGGATGCATTTGTATCAGAAGTTTATCTTGTGGGAGAAAAGGATGAGCGAGGGAATGCCTTATTTGCAAATGCGGAGAGGGGTGTGGGTATCTTTTTGCAAAATTGCCATAGTTTCCTTCATGTCCGTCGGATATAAATCGGGTGGCCTATATTGCTGGATGGCAGGAACACCATCATCACCAACTCTGTTTTTTATAAGAGTAGAGATATGTGAGTGTCACCGCCCCCCCCCCCCCCCCGCACACACACACCCACACTTCCCAACACCGAAGGAGAAGGGTGACACCTCGATCTTGATACTAATCTATCAACTGGTTTCTCTCTCAAACATACACACACACACACTACCCTACACCGAAGCAGTAGGGTGGCACATCGATCTTGATAATAATCTATCTACATCTCTTTCAAACACACACACACACACACACACACACAGACACGCAGACACACACACACACACACACACACACACACACACACGCTAGTTGTGCCTCTGTGCCTACCGCGCACACTCTCGATACGTCTTTCTCTCCCCCCCCCCCCCAACAATGACAGCAGAAGGGTGACAACTCGATCTGATCATAATCTGTCAACTGGTTTCTCTCTCAAACATTGTGTTTCAGTGCCTCGCTCAGTAGACCCCTCGATATGTAGACTTCTCACGCGCGCATAGTTGTAGTGACGATGACGCTGAACCTAGTGTGCCTTGTTTTTACCGGCCTCATGTGATAGTTTTCACCCTGTTTTTCTGTTAATTGACAAGGCAACCCTTTGTTTGTTACTACTAGTGAATCTGAAATCATTCGGGCCATACATAAAATATATCACTTCAACCAAATTAAAAGAAATTAGCTAGCTGCCCGTGCATTGCACGGAATATCAAGATGCATTTGTATGAGTAGTTTATCTTGTGAGAGAAAAGGCTGAACGAGGGAAGGCCTTATTTGCGAACATGGAGAGACGTGTGGGTATATTTTTGCAAAATTTCCATAGTTTCTTTCCTATCCGTTAGATATAAGTCCGACGGCCTATATTGCAGGATGGCATGCACATAATCATCACCAACTTTGTTTTCTACTCCCTCCGTCCGAAAATACTTGTCATCAAAATGGATAAAAAGAGATGTATCTAAAACTAAAATATGTCTAGATACATTTCCTTTTATCCATTTTGATGACAAGTATTTCCGGACGGAGGGAGTATTTGTCTTTTTAGAGATTTCAACAAGTGACTATGACTGGACCTTACCAACATTCTCAAAAAAGTAGTCCATAATTTTGATGTTACCCTCTTTTATTGGCGGTGCAATGCCATCTGGATATCTCATAAATAAATCAAGGACAAATCTGAACCCTTCCTGAAAAGACATACGGAGCAAAATGAGTGAATCTACACTCTAAAATATGTCTACATACACATCCGTATGTGGTAGTCCATTTGAAATCTGAAAAAGACAAATATTTAGGAATGAATGGAGTATATATAAGAGTAGACATGGAGATATATCTCCATATGGTCTACAACAAAAATGTGCTGGGCTGGTTAGCGTCGGATGCTCGCAATGCGATGACATGAGTTCGAATTCTGTCTTTTAACTTTAGATTTTTATATTATATATTACTCTACTCATTTAATATATGCTTCTTTCGCTACTGTACTGACAGTGGAACCCACAGAGTACTTAAAATACAAGATTAAGGATGGACTTGTTTCTTTTTAACTTTCTATACGAAGCTGTAGCCACCCTGCAAGTCACGTGTACACTGTACATGAAATTAACTTTTTATAGAGGGACAATCATACAGGCAATTAACTCAAATGGATTTCATGTCACTCTATTAATTCCAGCATAAAGAGCATATCCAACGGTAGCCGGCAAATTTCCTCCCGCTTCCTTCCGCGGAGGACGACATCAAACGCCAGCGGCATACATTTTTACACCTCTAACCAACCAGATGAAATTCGTGGAAACACGGACTGATTTCATATAAGCATGAAGGATTTCGTATAAAAAAGTCGGATCTTCATATAAACATGATGGATTTCATTACATTTACATGAACTAAGAGGTGCCAATCTGGCTCTCTTGTATAATTAATACTCCCTCCGTCCGGAAATACTTGTCCTAGCAATGGATGTATCTAGAATTATTTTAGTTCTAAATGGACACCCGCGGATCCCTTTGTCTTCCTCATGTCCGTCAGACACTTGCGGGGTCGACAAAGGTCCTCGGAAGAGACGAAGCAGCAAAGAAACCACCTGAATCCACGGTCGTCACCTCGGCGGTGGCCTTCATGGGTCCCAAGTGGCGGCGGCCTCCCGTGTTATACTTCTCCTCAATGATGGCGGTGGACACGGAGAAGCTGGCCACCGACTCGTCTCTCTCCATGCACCCGGCTTCTGTCTCTGCCTGCATGGCGCTGCCGCTGGCACGGGAGACGCGCCCACAGACACAGGAGGCGCGGCCACCGCAGACACTGGTTGCGCGGTATGACGCGGTAGCGACGGTGCCTGTACCGGCGTGCTCGCCGCTGTGCCGGCGTGGAGCAACTCGCCACTCCTCATCGAGCTGAACTGGAGCGGCGACTTGCTGAACCACATGCTTGCTTGGGGCCACAACTGGCTCAATCGAGCCAAGCGAGGTTGGTGAAGCACCGAGCAGCCTCATCCGTATCCGGAGGGCTCGACGGGCCACCCAGCCGGGTAATATGCCGGAGAACGGCTCATCGGAAGCCATCGGAAGAGTGGAGAAAATGGTCAAGGAGGAGATGGGGGAGCGGTGGAGGGGTGTGATTCTTGCCCGCTGTCTGTGTGGCCTCGTGTAAATAGAGGGCGGATTGTAGGAGCTTGGCCGGCATCTGGCCTCGTTTAAACTGAGGGCGGACGGGAGGAGCTCGGCCGGTGTTGCGTTTAATTCCGGCCCGCTCATGAATGGATGTGTGGCCAGAGTAGGATTCTCGGTTTGCATGCAGGTTTAACGAAGGGGTTTAATGGAGGCGCCAGGCCGGGCGTGCAGCGGGCGGCACAGTACTATTTGATTTGATAGCACTAATGAGCCGTCAAATCACAAAGGGCCTCGCCTCTCGTGAAACCGACTGAGCAAGACTGCCCCGCCCTCTAGCCTTATAAAAAATGTATATTCTCCACTTTTGTACAGTAGTAGTATCGATGGATTGCGCCATGGAGCAAAACTTGAAATTAAAAAAAAGTGGTACATATAGAGAGCACTCGTCGCCAAATTATGCATATAGTACTATTAAAAATGCTTGTCACAATAATGGTGTCCAGCCCAAGTGCACAACCCACCCCTCAAATAAAACTAAGCACCCTAGAATTCTTTGACAAAACTAAGCACCCTGAAATTCTTTGACAACTAAACTGCTGGCTATATGATGTTGGCCATATATATTGTACGTATATAATGTGAAGAAACGAGTGGTAGTACTATACCAACTAAAAGATGAAATGTAAGAAATACTAGTATGTATGTACTGAAGAGCTAAAGTAACAAGAAGAAACATAACATAGTTTTGCTGGGGGCTCAGCACAACGCACCCCTCAAATTAAATTAAGCAGACATGAAATTAAACTTTGCAACTATTCCAGTAGACATTGCATTAGAACCACCATGAGCAACGACACTACCACCTTACTCGGAGTCCTCGTCCACGTCCTCGACTTCGTCCTTGTCCCTCTTCCTCTTGGCCGATACTTCTTTGCTTGAACCGCACAATTGGCTGTTGCTCTTCATCCAACCCTTGTAGATATTGAAACAAAGGTAGCCATCCATTGCAGTGTAGTGGATTTGGTCTATATCTAGTACATTCCGCTGCCATGCATGATGATGAAACGTGTATGGAGGTTTCTCTAGTTTACCGTACGAAGGATGAACCATGGCTCCTGCCAGGGTCAGCATTGAAGGCTGACGAGAGGACACTAGCTGATTCTTCTGGAGGTCGAAGGTGTTGCCTACAATGAGGTCTATCTGACGCAGGACTTCTTTGTCGTTACCAAAGTCTACAGTAACGAATTTGACTGGGTTGCTCTCGAGGACGTCCTTAAAATCCTGGCACTCATCGTCGGCATGGCATGTGTGGTAGACTAAGCATAAGTCATGCACGCAAACCTGGATCACGGCGGGCTTCTTCCTCTCTTCGTCCTTTAGATCCTTCTCTTGTACCAGGACTGTGGTGTACTTAACATCTAGCCCAGCGACCCACTCATCATCTGAGTCTTTGAACATGCGTCTGAAGCGAGAAAGGCATCCTTTCACCATCGCGGAAGAACGGGTGTAGATGACGTCGAACTCATCACCGGTGATGGTTCTAACCGTGTACTCACCGCCAATCATGGAGATTTGGGACGCCATGGATTTGGGAGGAGGGTTAGGATTAGTGGAACTGCCATAATGTGAATGGACGGGACGACTAGGAGCGAACCGTCGTAGTATTGGAGGACGTGTGGGGACGAGTAGGAGCAAACTGCCAGCGTGCGAACGGCAGGGTAGTGGATTTCCATTCTCCCATGATACGGGCTTCCGAGAGCCCTTGGATCTAACATCGAACGGTTGCATGGCGTGATTCTATACCTATGGGTGAATATCCTATCCTCGAGGGTTATTCTGCAAATTTTTAGCAACTTAGCATGCGTCCGTTTGATCTCAAATCCAAGGGCTGACAGCAGCCCATATCATGGTCGCGCCTACCATGACCGTCGCGTCGCTCGTGCGGTCGCGCCCTTGGAGATTTAACACGGTGCGTTAGGCTATCTGATGTTGGCATGTCAGACATAGTCATCACTTAGTCACTCATACTACAACAAGGTTTTGTCTATAAGGTTGGCTATAAGTGTAATTATTATTTTTACTTCTCTCTATCTCTTTCTGCATACTCCCTCCGTCCCATAATATAAGAACGTTTTTGACACTAGTGTAGTGCCAAAAATGTTCTTATATTATGGGACACAGGGAGTACTAGTATTTATTGCATTTGCCAAGGAGTGACCTCTTCCAATGAAATGGTGTTGCTAAGTTTGCTTCATTTAATTAGCTATAGACTCAAAATTGTCTTTTCACCTAGGTACACGCGCTTAGCATCGTTTCTTCCTCGGGTCACCAAAGTAGTCTCTCTCTTCTTGATTGACTTGCCACATCAGACTTTATGCCTATGTGGCAAGCTTCAGCACCTATAGGAGCAAGTAAGTACAATAGTGCGCTTTACATGGCATTTTTTGCATATGTGGAGGAAAGAGAGGCAAGGAAAAAGTGGAGAAGTGGGCTCTCATGCAAGAGCCAGCCTCTACTACATGGTGGAGCATTGGGAGAGGCACCTGTATGGAGGTGGTCAGGAATCGGGATACTCACGCCGGTCGTAGCGCCGTAGTGAAAATGATAATGTCAAGTAAAATCACGGGGCCCCACCTGTCCAGCAGTAACTCGCTGTCAAATCACACAGCCCTACGTTTGCAGCAGCCTACTCCCTCGTCTTCTCGTTTCTCTATCAAACCTACTAGGCGGAACTGCCCCACCTACCGTGCAGGAAAAGCCCGCGCAGTATAATCCCTCTGTCTAGGTGACCAAGGTGGAGAGGAAAACAAGAGAACTTAATGTTTAGTATTTGCTAAGGCTGGTTGTAATGGTACTAGCCTTAGCAATTTTGATGAGGTGTCATAGAATTAAATGAAGAAAGAGAGAGAGTTGAATACTATGTGTCATACATGGCAATAAATAAAGTACTACATGATACTAATATATGATACATGGCGCAGGAGTACTAAGTATTATTAATACCGTTTTGCTAGAACTCATCTAGATGAGATATAATTTGGTCTCATTCATCTTTTATAGCCATTCGATATGATGGTATAAGATGCGTGTGTGCTGACGTGGGTTGTATTTGTTCTTGTGCAACGAACTGACCACTACATGTCATGTTTGATAGTCTCAAGTCATTAAAAGCATACAAGCCCCACATCTCTTCTTGGTTGATTCCTCTATTTATGTCAAAAAATAAGAAACAACGTGAGAGTTAATGCACCACGCCTATGTGTTTACTATTTGGTTTTCGTAAGATGACTTAATACTCACCTAGACGGAGGGAGTATTCGATTTGACAGCGGGGGCCGCCATTGCCGATACGGCTTTAATGCAGACAAGGGAGGGAGTAGCGGTTCCCGATATGTTGGACAGCCAATGCATCCTCCTTCAATTAATGCGTCAGGGAAGTAATGGGAGGAGGTCCGGGAAAAGAGGCTGCACGACGTGAACGCAATGAAGTTTGCCCTCATTGCCCTTATATAAAGGCACCCCTCCATTCCAATGCATCTAGCACATCGTACGCACCTAAGCATTTGCCTAAGCACCTACACTAAGCATAGAAGAGCTCACTCCAAACCATGGCGGCGATGCCCGTGAGCGGCCAGCGGCTGCGCCAGATGGTCCACGACGCCTGCCTGCGGCATGGCGCCGAGGATCATCTCCAGACGGTGTTGGAGACCGGCTGGTGGATGGCCGCCGTCGACGCCAACTATGACTCTCAGTTGGACCAGATGATCATTGCCACCAGCAACAAGTTCACCGTCCTCAAGAAGCTCGCGGACGACATCGCCGTACTCCTCCAGCCCGCGCGCCCGGGCTCCTCATTGCCTGCCACCCTAATCGGTCTCCATGGCCGAAACCTCTTTCAAGCACTCGTGGCCCTGCGACTGCCCGCCGACGCCATGAATAATGTCCACCTGGAGGTCGCGCTCGCCGCAGGGCGCCTCGCCCTGCGAAAATTCGTCGACCTACACAACCACGTGTACGAGCAAATCGTGTACATAGGTATCTACAAGGCCAGTGAGGACACTACGATGTTGGCCTTCCACAACCGGCTGGAAGCCTTGGATGCCTTTGCTGAGAAGCACCTCGATCTCGCAACAAAAGCCGCCGCTCCTTAGCCGACGGTCGGTGGCTCGGTGCACTAAGTTGAGGAGGAGGAGGTCGTACGTTCGTGGATCCATCTTTCTTCTTGCCTTCTGTAACCACCACTACGATCGCATCATCATGGCCATAATTTTTATTGTGCTGTTGCATTCTCGTTCCAGTCAATACCGACATGTGCGATCCCTTTGCTTAATTATATGCATCACTGTAACTAGTACTCCATCCATCAACTTATAAGTTGTGCTTACCTTTTCCATCAACTTCGTGCAATGCGCGGGCATCTTGCTAGAAACCCTAGAATATGTCTGTATAATTCGTATGTGATAGTCCATTTGAAATCTCAAAAAAGACAAATATTTAGGTACGGAGGGAGTAATATATTAGGAGTATATCAAAACAATAGTGATTTCTTTCAAGTTTGTGAACAAATACTACTATTCTACTACTTTGGATCCGTCGCAACGCACGGGCACATTGCTAGTAAAAGGAAAAGGCCTGCCGCGTTTGCGTCGCACCCCCACACGCCCAGGAATCGGGAGTACAACATGACCCGTCTGGCACGACACATAGCCTAGGGAAGGCGTGTTGCCTAGCATTTTCACTTTCATGTGGGACCGCCGTTGAGCAAACCGACACCCCGCCCGCCGCCTGGTTGGAAAACAGAAACGAGGGGAAGATCTAGCTGTAGCACGGAAGACAAGAAATTTGGTGTCAGACGGGGCTCTTTTGTAGAGTAGGAGCATTCCGTACTAGTACTACTCCTAGTTACCATGTTTGTACTACTAATACGATATTACTAGTACTACCACTATACAACTAGTAGGTACATGCATGGCACAACATCATAGGAACAAAAAATGGGAAGATCTTGTTTTGGGTGATTTATCTTTTTTTTCAATCAACGTAGTATGAAAAATATGATGTGGGGGCACCCATGCAGCTTATGTGGCTTGGTTGCATGGCTACGGAAGGTTAGAGAAAAATAAATAGATAATGTGTTTATAGTGCACTCCACTAAATAGATATACTTTGGATCCATTGCAACGGACCGGCACATCTATATCTATACCCCCTATATAGTGTGTGAAAAACTTTGAAAGTTGGTTGTTGGATGAAGCCAATCCGATGGTACAAAGATGGCAAATCCGAGCACTACTGGCCGTTGGATATCATCCACCAGATTCTGCCACATGTATAATCTAGAAGACTCCATGGTTGAACTTAATTCATGACTAACATAATTTGCCACAACTAAGTTTAGGCAAAGTTATTAGTTCTTCAAAATGAGAGCCACAAGTTGGCAAGCCTAAGGGAATCTTGCCACATTTTTTTGTGTATGTCATGTGGGGCCTTAGTGTGGCTTGCCTAAGGTGTGGGTTGAACCAAACACTCACCTAAGTTAATCAAACTTGCCTAACCTTACATTCAACCAGATTTTGCCACATGTTAGAATCCAGAAAACTCCACATGTAGAAGCATAATTCACAAACCACCAGAATCTCATGCGTGCAATGCACGTGTACCTTACTAGTACTAGTTGGTAGTAGTAAGAAACAAATTCTAGTTTTGGCACGAGCTCGTACTGCAGGAGCACCACAAGGCCTGCTGCAGGAGTTACATTTCCTTATCAAGGCCCACGGGACCGAACTTCAGTGGCTTAGTGCCCAGCCTATGAGTCAATGACATGCGGACCTTAAATGCGGCTGGCCCACATGTCATTCTCATGGTGGTGGCGTGGTTCGCGACTCACTCGTTCGAGATGAACTGGCCGGTGGTGGCGTGGCCATGGCGAGGGTGCCACAGCTGGGCGTCGGGGCGTAACGAGGCGTAGATGGCCACACCGGCGGGTACTACCTGTAGTACATAAGTACTCCAGCTGAGGATTGGTGCCCGGGACGAAATGTGTCACAGCCGCTGGATGAAAATTCGATGGTGCGGGAGTACGGATCAGAGCACAGCAGCGGAGCAGGCATACCGCATCCAATCGGGTGTGTCTGTGGTAGAAAGTTGATGATCACCGCAGTTCAGCTGGCCCACATGTCATGCACACAAAGGCAGAGGAGCGGTGCGGCCGAGAGGGATGAGGGGCACGTCGGGGGGATGAGGATCCCCTGACGCGAACAATCCTACCATTCTGTCACTGACATGTGGGACCCATAAGCGTGGGTCCCACCTGTCAGCGAAAGAAAGGCAGGGCAAGGCAGTGATAGCCATGTCAGAGGATCCATGTCCATGTCGGGGGACATTGTGCCGTGGGTTGGAGCGGCGTCATGGGAATCGCGTGTGGGTGTGGTAGTGGTAGAAACAAGAAACGTGATGGTCGCCGTGGTTCAAAACTAGAGTGTTTATATTTCAAGCACGTGAACAAGTATTATTCTACTAGTTTGGATCCATTGCAATGCACGGGCCAGCACATTGGTAGTAGTAGTGTCCATCTCTATCTCTAGAGGCCTTCCCTCGTTCATCCTTTTCTCTCACAAGATAAACTACTCATACAAATGCATCTTGATGTTCCATGGAATGCATGAGGATGTTTCCTTGGGGGTCTCTCTAGCGCGGCATGGCCGTAGTTGCAAGTTGATGCCCCTTGAGATGCCGACGTTGAGGGGCACTTGGATTTCCTCTGATGAGCAGGTAAGATGAGTTT
Source organism: Triticum monococcum (assembly GCA_034509565.1). NCBI lineage: Eukaryota > Viridiplantae > Streptophyta > Magnoliopsida > Poales > Poaceae > Triticum > Triticum monococcum. The sequence continues at coordinate 616,779,363 of CM067847.1, read as the reverse complement.
GATCACGTAGTAAATGCTTTCTAAAGACTACTTCCGTGTCCATTTCCTAATTCTCCCCCTGCCCACTGTTTCACAGGTTAGGCTCGGTGTGAGTGGAGATTGGCTTGCATATGTACGGGAGGGTACCAACATCAATTTGCACAACATTTACAACGGTGAGACCGTTCCCGTAGAACCTTTGTCCAACATTGGGATCAGCCATGCAACTGGGCACCGCATGAATTGGTACGATGGAACCATGTTGAGATTGAATAAGATAGCACGAACCTTGCACATGGCGGTCAAAGGCGGACCATGCTGTCTGTGGCCGATTTGTTGCCGTACGAGTAGGAAGACGTTGTGCTCCTTTCCAACCGCATCTTCACGGTGACAAACCAGGGGACTTATTTTGTATGGGACACATCCTACAATATACTTCCTGTCTCCCAGTTTATTTGTTTTGAATCTTTTCATTTTATAAGTTTCAAATTCAAATTTAGAGCTCCCCATCACATGTTGAGATTACAATGCCCATTTAATCATTGCGTGTATGTATAGTAAAGAAACAAATCTCGAGTTTGGCACGAGTTCATGCTACGGGAGCATGACAAGCCCTGGTGCAAGAGTTACATTTCCATCTCAAGGCCGTCGGGACTGAGCTTCAGCTCCTTACTACACCTACGTTTGAGTCAATAACATGTGGACCCGATAGGCAGAGGGGCAGTGGGGCCAAGAGGGGTGAGCCATAGGTCGGGGGACGTGTGGTTTTATGGGTTCGAGCGGTGTCATAGAAATCGCGGGTGGCTGTGGTAGAAACTTGATGCTCACCGCATTTTAGGTGGCCCACATGTCATGCACACAAAGGCAGAGGGGCGGTGCGGCCAAGAGGGGTGAGGTGCATGTCAGGGGGCGTGGTGTCGTGGGTTGGAGAGGCGTCGTGGGAATCGCGAGATGAAACATGATGGTCGCCGTAGTTGAACTTCCATGGACAAGCTGTCATGTCTACGGACACATGCACTGCATACCGATCACTGGAAAGAGTAGCAAAGAAAGCTATATATGCGGATAAATAGTTCCTTATAGTCAAGCGGACCCACTCTACTACTCTTTTCCAAAGACATGCACACCATCGAAATAGTCCATCTATATCAATATACACCGAGAGGGAATAATTTTTTTTACAAGAGAGGAAATAGTTCATCCATCCATAATGCCCTCCTGCTGGTGCAGCCTTTTCTTCTTCTTCTTCTTCTTCTTCTTCTTCTTCTTCTTCTTCTTCTTCTTCTTCTTCTTCTTCTTCTTCTTCTTCTTCTTCTTCTCATTCTCTATGGGAGACAGCTTCGCAACAATCTCTTTGGACCTTGCAGCTATCTCGAAACTCACACGGGCATCAAGGGCAGCATATTTTATCCGCTCGTACGTCAAGGGATAATTCTCCCATCCAGATGAACTTAATGCCACCGTCTCGTCACCCTTCCGATGATTTGTAATGAGCACAAAATTTGCTACGTCAAATAGGGATGGTGTCTGTTTATCATAATCTTCTATAGGAATTTTGATTCTGGTTTGAGGTCAGCGATGCTTTTCAAATCAAGGTTGTACGGCTCCAGCTTCTGTTTGTCCCCTTCAATGGCTGCCCCACAGAAGTGTACGTCCTCTCGAGACAACAAATCGTGAAGCTCACCTAGAATGGAGGGCGAGTGTATGATGTGGTACACCAAAACATCAACTTTGAGGCACAGCTGAAGGACGGCGGCACGCTGGATCTTCCCAGGGGCACGCTCTGTGTACTCTGCGTCGAGACCGATGACCCTCGTCTCTACCTTTTCGAGGGAGTTGGATACGTTGTTGATCCACTACCGAACAACCCTTGGGCGGACGGTGGAAACTATGCGCATCGAGCCTTCGACGAGGACATGTTGGATGCTGAAAACCTGTATCTTGATCTCTTTCGCCAATTGGAACCGCTGGAACGGAGGGCTATGGTTTGGAGAATTAGGATTAGATGGCTAGTCTAACTGAAGTAGTAGATGATTATTTAAAGAGGTTAAAACAATGTGAACGCAGTGGGGTTTGGATGCAAATGAAGACGAAGGGGAGGTGAAGAAACCGAGGAGAATCGGTTCCCAATGGAGAAGTAAATGGGAGAAGTGGCGTGCAGGCAGTTGATTAGACCGCTAGGTAGACTAAACGAAAAGGCTATGCGGGTAGATTAATGAGTCGTACCTATTCGTGTACGTGCCCATACTTCCTGATAGGTGGGACCTATGCAAACAGATAAAAAAATGTGTCGTAGCTTTTTTTTGAGCGCGTGAGTGGGAGACACAACATTCTCTGGTTAAGGAATACTCCCTCTTTTTAGGTGAGTATAAGTCACCTTATGAAAATCAGGTTTTCCCAAAACCTTTAGGTGTGGAGCATTAACTTCCTACTCAATCCCCTCCCAGCCTCGTTAGCCAGCGTTCTCTTCCTCTGCTGCCGCATTCTAGCTTTCAATTTTTCCTCTTCTCAAGTGTGGAATGATGTGCATGCCGTCCTTGATGCACCAAAACGACCACTGCATGCATCGTGGCAGGGCGTTGATTGGGCATGCACGAGAATTTGGTTCTGCTCGCCATATGGATGATACCTGAATGATGAAGTGAATAGGCATGCTAGCACGGGAGACCTATTTCCTCTATACAATACTGGAGTACTCATGTTCCTACTATTAGTAGTAGTAGTAGTACAACTGTGGTACACTTGATGGTCAAAATACTATTCATCCGGTCCTCACAGTGAAGTGACAACACCCTGCGCCTGACACTAGTCCAGGCGGCGTGTTCGGGTTACCAAAGTCAGCCTCACCCTACGCACTGTGCAGTCTGTCACTACCGTTGTACAGCACATTGGCGCCTTGCCTCGTCTCCCTCTCCGCTCCCATAGCACCACTCCATCTGCATCTCCTTCTCCGTCTCTGTCTCCATCTCCATCTCACTGTGCCCCCGTGTACTGTCGCCTCACTCGCCTCCCCGAGTACCACTATTCCCTCGCTAGCCGCTCCAGCACCGACATCCTTCTCCCCCGTAAATCAAGCCCCATTCCAAACTCCACCATGGCCGAACGCGAACCGCGCAACATCCGTATGAGCCGTGATTGGACCAACCTCCCCAGTGACATCCTCGACCTCTGTTGTTCGTGTATGGATATGTTGAGCTCCCATGCGGCAGGCTGCATGCTCGAGGGACATGCACACGGCCATCTTCGAAGCGAGGCCTAAGGTTTTCAAGACACCCTGCTTGCTGCTATCTGGTCTTGCGAGATTGGCTCACCATGATACGGAGGTGTGCATGATGGCCCTCGACTTCAATCCGATCTCCATTAGCCGAAACTTCTTTGCAGGTATGTAGTGTGTCGCCGTACATCATTTCCCTCGACGTCGATCCGATCACCATCGCCCAAAACTTCTTGGCAGGTATGTACTGGGTCAGCATGAACTCCCACTGGATGGCTGCCTTCAGAGAAGACGGTAAAAAGTTGGTGCTCGTGAACTTCCAGACTTCCCATGAGATTATCCTTCCTCCGTTGGATTATATAGAGTATTACCATCGTGGTCCAAGTCATCTAGATTACTACGTCAGTTGGACGGACCTTGTTTTGCAGAAGATTGTAATCTGCCAAGTGCCCACATGACATATGAATTACACATACTTCAAGCTAATTGCCTTGTTCGACCGCGGACTCACCTATCTTTACGCCGGTGCCTTCTTTAGCGGGAGACAACTCGGCTCGCAGTGGATCATCGTCAAAGCTGATACACACTTCTGTGATGCTATTGAACACAATGGCATCATCTACACGATCGACAAAGCAGATGGCACCACGTATTGCTGGGACGGCGCGTGTAAGTTGTTTCCGCCTCATGTTAATGATGATGCCATGACACTGTTTGAACTTTTTGTGATGATTGGCATATCCCTGTTTGAGCAGAATTTGAGTAGAACTATGGCAATGTATTAGAGACTCCGTAAATCAGCTATATTTGGAATGAGTTAATTCATGCGATTGTGACCATGTCATTACAGCCAATTTGTACCCTGAATAATCAAACGGTTAGGAATATATGGATATTATCCTTATTTTACAGTAATCTATATACTACTACTAAATATGAGGGTGTATCAATGGCCATGTTAGTTTCCTCATTTTCATGATGTAGAAACATGCGCCACACTATTGGTTTCATCTAACCATACATTAGGGAAGTAAATGTGCATATGGAGAACTCTATATTTGGAAGTAGTGAAATCCTGCAATGCTTACCATGTGTACATACCTATATTCGCCCTTCAGCAATCAATGGCTAGAATAATACCCTCACAAAAAGTTTGCGCACTGAACACGAGTATATAACAATGCCTGGTCTGTTAGTTACCTTGAAGGATTTGTTTGTGAGGACATAACATGATTACATAACATGCATGACATGGTAGTTTCCTGTGAAGAATCGATTGCGAGATAACATGAGTATAACCATGCATGGCACTTCTATATTTTCGAACCCAGTATACATTTCCCTGTATTTTCATCCCAGTTCCAACAGGGACATATCAATGCTGTTTCTTGCATTATCCTGCTCATACTCTGAACAATGTTGATCTTACATTAACAATGCATGTCCTTTTTGATATGACGCAGTGTCCCTACAGTTACTGCCCTTTGTAATCACACCACCTTTGCCAAAAACAGGGAAGCACAACTGGTTCCTCGCTCGATCAGACGACGGCAAAAGACTGATGATCATTCGGACACATGAGCCGGAAAAGTTATATTGCAAAAAACCCACTGTATACAAGCACTGTGTAATACGTGAGTATCTGGACAGTGGCTGTTACGTCTATGAGCAGGATACCACCTTGTTGGGGCTTTTAGGATTTTTTAGTTGGAGGCGGGTAAATAGCCTTGGTTCGCACTCTCTATTTCTCGGACTCAATTATCCGATTAACCAGGAGATCACCGTTGGCAAGGACCTTGATGGCAAAGAGGCTCTGTTTGCTATGGAAAATTGTGTCTACACGGCGAGCCCTAGGAGTTCGGGAGCAAACTCCCCTGATTGTCTACGATACAGCCTGCAGCCAAAAGAAGGTGAGAATGACAAAGGCATCTGGATTAACTTTGATCCTTGGATGCCTCAATTATGACAGGCAGTGATGTGGTTCAAGCCTTCAGGTTGATAGGTAATTGGGCTGTTGCATCGAAAGGGTGGAGTACTGGTGTCTCCGGATCACTGGTCGCTGAAGCGGGGCTGCAAATTATGATGGTTTTGGATCATCTCTTCGAATGACTTTGTTGTCTTTGCTGCTGGTTCTGGATGGGTAGTTCTTTCTTTTGTTAGGCATATTCCTTGTCATTTGGTCATCCTCGTCTATGTCACTATTACTATGTAATAGTTGCTTCTATTTAGAATGTCATTCTCGCCTGGATCACGAGAGTCTGAGCGCTGCAGATGGGTGCGTTTTTGTGGTGTAGCAAGACTTCTTATGAACTATCATGTCTTGCTATTTATGTCAGTGGTAGTCTAGTCAGTGTTTGAATGTTGTATATATCGTTGTTTCGAACTGTTTTTTTGTCTCGAACTACTGGTGGGCTAAATGAGGGCATCACCATTCTCCAGTGTTCAGAGTATATCTCCTTTTTTCAAGTTATATAATTTGAGCTCAGTGTCTTTTCGATGATGTACACTTGTTTGGGCCAGTGAGGTGTCGTTGAATATGGGTCGAGTAGTAACGCAATGCCAAATAGGTCAATTATGACTCTCAGGCCGGGCTCTCAAAAGATCCTGAAAATAAAAGGTCGGGCTCTCCAAAAAAGAAAGAATAAGGACTCTTAGGCCGACATGTGGGCGCCACCGGTGTTTTCGTGCGCTTGCGCGTCGAGAGCATATTGGCGCGTGCTCAAAATTCATGCTACCTTTTCATCCCCAGTCTCCCGCCCCTCCCCCACCTTTGGAATCTCGATTCCTACTCCAGTTCCCCCAAATCCCCCTCCTGTACTCCCCGTACTCAAGCGCACTATCATGTCGCCGGTCAACACGGATCTCCGAGCCGGAGATCCTGAGGTCCGTCCTGCCTCGGTCGCTACGTGCTGTCGCTCAACAGTGGCATGGCGGCGCTTGACAACTAGTTTGCCTGCAAAGTGCTGATGGTAGCCATCAACGGCGACCGGCCTCCCGTCTCACCGGACGACCTTGTCAAAGCTCTTGGCATTGCGCACGGCATCCAAATAAGTGACTTGCTCGTCGAAGTCTGTTCGCCATCGGCTGATTTCTTCGTCAGGTTCTGGACAACTTTTGACTGCAGTCATGTGTTCGAATCTTCCCAGCGTTTGTTCTGTGATGGTGCGCTGGTGAGCTTTGATCGATAGCACCCAGGATAGGGCTCAGTGCCCTCTGAGCTTGAGTTTTTAACAAAGCTTACCTTCCACGGCATGCCTCGACATGCTTGGAACAGCGAGTCCATGAACAAGCTGATCAACGACCTTGGAGGTGAGCTCGTAAGTGTGTTTGTTCCTCCAGACAGCTGGGCTCTGACGGTTATGGCATGGATGAAGAAGCCGTCCACCATACCGAAGGTGATTGGTGTTGAGATACCGGTGCAGGTACCGGGGTTGTACTATTCATCGCCACCAAGGCTGCCGCGGACCACATTAGGGATGTACCTGTATCGAGTGTTCGTGCATGTCGAAGAAGTCATCCATCCATCAATTGAAGTCCTTTACAGGAGTCAACATCAGACTTTCCCCGTGTTGCTCGACACGATGGATGGCACAAGGCCTACTCCATCGCGCGGCAGAGGCCACTGCTTCTTTGGGAGAAGAGGCGGGGCTGGCTGCCTGGATGTGCTCTAATTTGAGGTAACAACTGAATCTTGTCAGATACTAGTTAAATCCGAGCTATGGGTCTGAAGCACTGATATGCTAGTACATTTGATTGTGACCCGTTCTAATTTTGTACCTGAACTTTTTTTAGAAAGGGATGTACATCAAGTTAATGTGCTAGCAGAACTTATTGTGTTGTCTGTCTGTTTTCTTTGCACAACATTTAAGATATTTCCCCGTCATTTATAAAGACGATAAACCGTTATGTACGACTTCATTGGTTTCAACATAGCCCTTGCCGTAGAGATCCACTAGTTCCATCCTGATTGTGCCGCCTGCGTGAAATTTTTGTATGCAAGTTCAGTGTGCTATGATGTTCTATATGATTGTGTCAACTATACAAGTTTTTACTGAGCATCGGCAATGCATATGGCTGAAAGATGTATTTACGAGCATCGACCGATGGGTCTCTCTCTCTCTCTCTCACACACACACACACACACACGCGCGCGCGCACACGCACAAGTGGGACCCGTTGGATTATTTATTTGCTCGTGACAACTTTTAATTAGGTTCCACTGTAATCAAACTTTTTTCTTAAGTTATTAATTCAGCTCAGTGACTTCAAAAAGTTGTACAGAAGCCTTGTTTGGGCCTTTCCGGCGTCGCTGAATGTGGGCTGAGTAACCATGTTAGGTTGTACTGTACTACACAGGCCTTTTTTTTCAACATCAGCAATGCAACTGGGCCGACAGTTGTACACAATATCTGGATCAACTTGTTATTCTCTGCCCCGCTGGGCTGCAAACTTACCTAGGAGGTATGCATTAGGCTTAACAAGAACATGGGCTTTAAGAAATAATAAATGGGATGTAATTATAATAACTGGGTAGTTACTATGCACCAAACACGTAATTAGTTTGAAAAATATATTATTTTTGGAATTTGAAAATTTTAATTTCATTACTTGTTGCGCGCGCAATATTTCGTTAGATTTTAACGTAATACAACTTTATTTTGAAATTATATTTAACCTGACTAGAAATATCGGATAAAAATATTTCGGATCGCATCAAAATGTGGTAATTTTTTTTTGAATTCTGTTTTGAGAAGTTGTTTGAAATTATTAATCGTTTTCCTAGCTAGAAGTTGGGCCGTACTTTTAACAAAATGTAAAGGGGTTGTAGTAAATTCCATTAGAATTAAAAAATGGGATGTACATTCTTACAAATCGCAAATGGGCTATATGTTCTCTGCCAAATCTGAGCTGTGGGCCTACTAAGTTGACGCGTACCAAGGGCTTTGTCAACTTAGTCCATATAAACGATTCTAGCTGCAGTGATCGTACGATATCCATCCAATGGCTGTAGTGCTTCTTCAACCTCTGGTCTTCTTGCTCCAGCCGCCCAAAGTAGCGTCGGTTGTGGCATGTGCTCCTGCCTCCCGTGGCCGGCGGTGATGCCGCGGAGGCCTCACCGCCCCGTACTACTCCCACCGCTGGCCAGGCTATCCCTCTACTCACCCACACCCCCTGTTATTCTGCGGCGACGGCAGCTTCACACCGCAGCCGAACCAGTGAACCCTCGTACTCCTCTCCGTGCGGGCTTCCACTGCTGTGTCTTCCCCGGCTCCGCGTCATCCCCTTCCTAGGCCTCACCGTTGTCCAGACCACCGCCGTGGTGCTCTCGACGCGACGTGGTCAACGTGGTCAACGACCGACTTCCATCGAAAGAGTACTTCACGTGGAGAGGCTAACAGCTGGGTCCAGGCGGCCGCAAGGAAGTGCCTCCTTATTATGCGCAAAATAATTATTCCTCCACCTGACAGCAGGGACCCACCGGACGGTCCACCTTTATTTCGCGAAAAAAATGTTTCCCCCTTGACTACTGGGACCCACAGGACGGGCCAGCATATTGTGCGAAAAAAACGTTCCCCCCGTTGTCAGCTGGGACCCACCGGAAGTGCCTCCTTGTTACGCACAAAAAATGAATACTCCCCCTGCTAGCTGGGACCCACCAGGGTGGGAGGCTGACTTGTGGGCCTACTAAGTTGACTGGGACGGGGGCCTTTGTCAACTTTAGTCAATATGAACGATTCTAGCTCCAGTGACCGTAGGATCTCCATCCAACGGCCCTAGTGCTTCTTCAACCTCTGGTCTTCTTCCTCCAGCCGCCCAAAGCAGCGCCGGTCGTGCCGCATGCTCCTGCCTCCCGTGGCTGGTGGTGCTGCCGCGGAGGCCTCACCGCCCCTACTATTCCCATCGTTGGCCAGGCCCTGCGGTGACAGCAGCCTCACACCACAACTGAACCAGTGAACCCACGTACTCCTCGCCGCGCGGGCTTCCACTGCCGTGTCTTCCCCAGCTCCTCGTTGTTCCCTTCCTAGGCCTCGCCGTCGTCCACCGCCCTGGTGCTCTCGGCGCGGCGTGGTCAATGTCGTCAAGGAACGACTTCCATCGTACGTGGACTGTACGTGGAGAGGCTGACAGCTGGGTCCATGGCCGCAGCAAGGAAGTGCCTCCTTATTACATGGAAAATAATGATTCCTCCACCTAGCAGCTAGGACCCACCTGATGGGCCACTGTATTTCACGAAAAAAACGTTTCCCCCTGACTGCTGGGACACACCGGCTACATCTTCGCACGCAAGGAAGTGTGTTCGGGCAAAAAAAACGATTCGCCCCCCTGACTGCAGGGACCCACCAGCTACATCTTCGCACGCAAGGAATTGCGTCCGGGCAAAAAAAAACGATTCGGCCCCCCGACTGATGGGACCCACCAGCTACATCTTCACATGCAAGGAAGTGCGTCTGGGCAAAAAACAAAACGATTGGCCCCCTGACTGCTGGCACCCACCAGCTACATCTTCGTAGGCAAGGAAGTGCCTGACAGTCGGGACCCACCTAGTTGAAGCATATGTAGCATTGTCATTCTGGTCGCGAACGTGTACATATATACTGGTCGATGTATAGGCGCGCATGTGTCGTAGTAGAGGCGCGCACGTAGCATGTACACGTACGTACAGCTGCCAGGGTGCAAGAAAGAAAATACGGACATGTATGTGTACATACGGGCAGGGTCTCGAATGCTTACTCGCGCATAAGTACGGCCAGGTCTCGTGTACATGGCTGGGTCAGAACGGAGAAACAGCGTCGTCGTCATGTTCATGGGGAGGCAACGGAATGCGTCGTGTTTGTGGGGAGGCAACGGAATGCATCGTGTTCATTGGGAGGCAACGGAATGCGTGGGAGCCAACCGGCTAGGTCGGAACGGAATGTGTGGTCGTGTTCATCGGGAGGGCTTGGACCGAAGCGGCGATGGAAATGAGGCCTGGCGTACCGCACAATGGAGGAAACGACCTTGTGTTCGACCGGCCACGTTCGAAACGGGATCCTGTTGATCGGGAGGGGTCTGGCGTACTGCAAAACGGAGGAAACGGACCTCCTACGGTCGAAACGGGGGTCCTATTGATAAGGAGGGGTGTGGCGTACCACAAAACAGAGGAAACAGACCTCCTACGGTCGAAACGGGGGTCCTGTTGATCGGGAGGGGTGTGGCGTACTGCAAAACGGACGAAACGGACTTGTGTTGGAGCGCTACGGTCGAAACGAGGGTCCTGTTCATCGGGAGGGGTGTGGCGTACCGCAAAACGGGACTCCACGGGATATTGTTCATCTCCACCGTCGACCTCCTCCAGCCTCCACGGGCTACCGTCGACCTCCTCCAGCCTCCACGGGCTCCTGTTCATCCAGCCTCCACCGTGCGCTACTCCACCGGCTACTGTTCAACCACCCCTTTACGGGCACCCCTCCACCGTCTACTGTTCATCCAGCCCTCCACACCACGGGGTCCTGTTCAACCACCCCTCCACGGGCTCCCCTCCACTGTCTACTATTCATCTAGCCCTCCACCACACCACGGGGTCCTGTTCATACAGAGGCAACGCCATCGCTCACTGTTCATCCACCCCCCCCCCACAACAAAAAATACACTTCCATGATGATACGTGTTTGTCACAGTAGGTCGCGTTTTTTGTCATGCATGTACATCCATGACGATTTTATGACAGAATCAAGATAGTCATACCTGTGCTGTCGTAGAAGTGTTCCATGACATTACCAAAATTATCATCACGGAAGTGTCCACTTCCATGACGATAAATCGCGCTTCATAGAAGTGCTTTCGTCAAGGGTGACTGGCACGTGGCATCCACCGTAACGGAACCCAGTTAAGCTATCGGGTCGGGTTTTGGATCTGATAAACCGTTAACAGCCCCGACCAATGGGAAATTTCCACGTGTCAAATTCTTATTGGCCGGACGAAACACGTGTCAGCTCGTCAGTGGGTCAGATAGGCGCCTATGATATGTCGACACGTGCCACGGCCTACCACTGGCCCATTTAGCTTACAAAGTCGGCCCGTTTGACTTGGTCAAAAGTTAACGGGCTGGCCCATGAAAAGCCTGTTAATGGTCGCTTTGCAAATAGCCCATTTTATGGCCCGTTAACTCATGGCCTGTTAGGCCCTAAAGGAAATCGGCCCAACAACGTCATGTGGACCGTTGAATATAACACCGGCCCATTTCACTTTCGTCCCATGTATGGCCCATGACGTCTTTCGGCCCATATGAGGCATTCATATCTTTTAGCCCTTTACAGGCCCACGGTGACTCTAGCCCATAATGAACAGTGATTTTCTTTATACCCATTAATGGCCCGTGATTTACATGGGCGTTTCTAGCCCCGTGTTAGCTTTCGGCCTATTGACGACCCATACGTTCTTGGGCTCCTTTTCTGCCCTCGATTACTTCTGGCCCGTTACTGGCTTGTTCCCCTATGGGCCAAATTTGGCACATGGCAAGAGTCGGCCCGTTACTGGCCAGTTCCCCTAATGGGCCAAACTTGGCCCATGGCAAGAGCCGGCCCGTTTCTGGCCTGTTACCCTAATTGGCCAAATTCGGCCCATGGCAAGAGTCGGCCCATTTCTGGCATGTTAACTCATTGCGCCGTTTCCAGCTTGTCCTATATTCTGGCTCATTAACGACCCGTTATGCCTGTGACAGAATTAAGCCTTTACTGTCCTACGGCCTGTTAACGGCCCGTTACCGTGCTGGGCCGATACCAATTACGCCCGATTACGGCCCATGTAGACCCATTTATCCGGCGGCCTGTGGCCCACCGATTACAGGCCCATTTATCGATGGCCCGTAGGAGACCCATGGATCCTACGGCCCATATATGGCCGCCACTAGCAAACCACAGCAAAAGAAGACTAGGAAATAAATAAGGCCGAAACTAACGCTAGGCTATTAAGGCGACTGCATAGATTACATCCACTCGGCATCAAAGATCGCCACCAATGCAAATATAGGGAACACCCTACACTATACAAAAATGGCTTGCTGTTTTCTTCAGCCGGTGGCTGCACGTTAAGAATAAATTTTGTATCGCACCAAAACAAATTACAACTATATAACAAAATGAAGGTTGGCATAAAACTTAACAGTCTAGCAGATAAATGCACCACCAGAAGTTCAGAAGCTCAGTTCATTTGACCTAACTGTTACGTTTTCATGCTGTATTGTCCGATGGAGCACCCTAACCCTCGCCTTCATTTCCCCTAGGCTCCTGAACAACATAGCAAATATCTGATAATCTGGTTTCAAAACCATGCATATCTTGACGACATCGAATAATTTCTGTCCTTCTTTCACAAAGGGTCTCTGTTAGGGAATGGAGTTGTGTCTGCAGTGCAGATACAACATTGCTTTGAGCTTGCATATCTTGATCATGAGGCAGTTTGGACGATATTGGCTTAACAACCAACCTAGTATTACGCAGGAACGTGCTTTTGGCACTGTTAGTGGACAGGTACTGACCCACTGCAGCAAGAGCTGACATTGCGCTTATAGTTGCCTCGCCACCTTCAGAAGGTGGTGGTTCCACCATTTTTTCCATAGCTCGCTGAAAAGTTGAGGTTTTACATTAGTAGTACCAGAACAGAAGATATTAAGGAGGCAGCAAAACCAAACAAAATAGCTTTGGTCTATATACAAAACTTATTCTGGTGAACCCATGTAAAATATTAGTTGTATTTTATTGCAAAGTACATAATAAAACCAGGTTCCAAACATATGACCATGTACCATCGCTAATGTATTGTCTATTTCTTCACATTGCTAAGGATAAAGAGACAAAGTTTATAATATGGTAAGCATAGTATGACATCATTCATATCACAAAACAACTGAGAACAGACAAACAGGCAACTATAACGTTGTGTGGGCAAGTCCAGCAAGGAACTAGATTACGGGTCAAGATCAAAGGAACATCACTCCTCTCTTTTAAACCTTGTAAGGCGCAATGATACACTAAGACAATTGTGTAAGTAATAGACATTGGCTGCAAACCATGCAGTTCAAGGCCCACTGCAGCAAGAGCTGACACTGCGGTTATAGTTGCCTCGCCACCTTCAGAAGGTGGTGGTTCCACCATTTTTTCCATAGCTCGCTGAAAAGTTGAGGTTTTACATTAGTAGTACCAGAATAGAAGATATTGAGGAGGCAGCAAAACCAAACAAAATAGCTTTGGTCTATATACAAAACTTATTCTGGTGAACCCATGTAAAATATTAGTTGTATTTTATTGCAAAGTACATAATAAAACCAGGTTCCAAACATATGACCATGTACCATCGCTAATGTATTGTCTATTTCTTCACATTGTATTGAGGGCTAAGGATAACAAGACGAAGTTTATAATATGGTAAGCATAGTATGACATCATTCATATCACAAAACAACTGAGAACAGACAAACAGGCAACTATAACGTTGTGTGGGCAAGTCCAACACGGAACTAGATTACGGGTCAAGATCAAAGGAACATCACTCCTCTCTTTTAAACCTTGTAAGGTGCAATGATACGCTAAGACAATTGTGTATAAAATTGAAAAGAGTAATAGACATTGGCTGCAAACCATGCAGTTCAAGGCACAAGTCAGAGTAAGTAGTAGTTAAAAGGCATGAGGATTAAGGACTTACAACAGCGGCTTTGATTGGTGTAGTCATGCCCTTCTTCTTGCTGGTGTGACAGTCCTTGATGATTTCCACAGCATTTGGTTCAGGTACTTTTTGGTCCTTGCGGGCTCTCCTCTGCATTTCGAACAAGTCAATATAGATCTGATAATATGGTACAGCGAAAAGAGTGAAACAAAAACTAATTACAAGAGCCTCGCAGTGTGCAATATAGCTACGAGATCCTGTCGTCTGTTGGAATTTCATTTTGTATGGTTGGCCTTGTTCTTTGAACAGTTCACCTATAAGAAGATAGATTTGTGTGGCACATGCGTAAATAGGACTTCAACATGTGATCTGATCACATATATATAATGTACCTGATACTTCGGATCAGACCAGTGTTTAACAAGGCCCCTCCAGTCTTCATCCGATATATTTTCCACTGGAGATGTTGGGGAAAGTTCACTATTAGCCTTGCCTTCAAAGTGGGTTTTCCTCAAGTTATACCAATACTGTCGCAGAGCAGACTTGAAAACATGGGTGCAAGCTTGTCTGGTTGCATCATCTTGGCTATCCAACTTGAACCTCATCTGTTGAAAATTATGGGAGTCTCATTATCCGCATCCTAGAAAGTATGGGACAGAGCAAGACGATATTACTAGTTTCCATACATAACCATACTTACAGATAAATAGTCGAGGAAGGTGTTGAACTGGGTTTCGTCTTTGTCATTCCTATACTGAATCCATGTTGGGAGGATACGTACATGACACCTAACGGCAACCGCTGCCTCTGATAGTAACTTGGCTGACTCTGTAGCATCACGTGGCCATTTTAAACCTACCTCAAAACGGATCTCCATTCTTCCTCCTCTAGATTTATTTAACCTATCGAGCATTATCCCTGATGCTTGTTTCCTCTTGCACCTAGGTGCTAGTCCAACAACGAACATAGGAAGTGTTAGTGTACATCAAACTGTGAGACTACATATAAAGAAGCATGCAACTGTAACTTGACTCCAGCAACTACCTTCTTGCTGTTGAAGCTCACAAGGTTCATCTGATATTGCCAACTCGTCTTGTGTCAAGACTGCTTGGGAAGTAGTGTCAGGTGGTGTTGGGGATATAGTTATTTGTGTAAGCCGCCCAGGAGGGGCCGCAAAGAGTAGCTCATAAGAAGCCCAAGACCAAGGTGTGAAGATGGCGGTTCACTAAAGGGTCTAAAGGCCCACAGACGACTTAAAGCCCGTAGAGATAAATCACCGTGATGGTATAACTTGTATTATAAGGTAGAAGTAACTAGTCGCCGAGCCAAACACTGTTTATGAGCCGGCTGGGACTCTGTAGGCTGCAGGGCGTCAACCCGTGTATATAAGGGGACGACCGCCTAGTGGCTTCGGGCAAGAAACAACTCCTCGAGAGCCAGGCATAGTGTATCTCGCTCCCTGGTCATCGAAACCTCAAGCAATACCAACCCAACTAGACGTAGGCCTTCCTTTACAGTAAGGGGATGAACTAGTATAAACCTCTCATGTCCTTTGTCCCGATTAACTCCTTTAAGCTTTCTAGTTGCGATGGCTCCACAATCAAGTCCTTCCAAGAGGACATCTGCCGTGACAATTCCACGACAGTTGGCGCCCACCATGGGGCCAGCGCATGGTGGATTTGAGTTCTTGAAGGGCAGCTTTGAAGGGCTCAAGGGACACGCAATTGGCCAGATGACCAAGAGTCGTTGCGGCAAGACCTACATCAACGACGAAGTGTGGGGCCCCGACACCAGCTCAATTGAGTACGGGTACCGGGTCCCCTTTGGCGGAATTCACGTCTTCATTGGCCGGATTGGTGAGTCGGGCCCTGAGCGGGACAACTGCGCCGACCTCGTCGAGACGGCTCAACGTGCGAGACCCGCCCGAGCTCAACCCTTCATGAAGCGTGCCTTCGTGGGCTGCATCCACGGAGGGGAACTTTCTGAAGGATCTGAAGGTGATGGCGAGCCGGCCGCCCTCTCTGACTGTGATTTGTCCGCTGGCTCAACAGATTCGCTGTATCATGTTCAAGATGGTGTGCTTGGGGGATGTTCCGATGGCAGCACTATTCCGGACCCCTCAGAGTCGCCAAACTGGGCAGGAGTTTTTATGGCTGGTACTCAACCCGGCCAAAATTCTACGGCCTCAGCAGCGATAACATACGGGTTAGGAGCAGTCGGGGCAGGAGGCCCTGTGCGCTCACCGGCTCAGGTGCTGATGGATCTCATGGACAAACTTACGACCCTGTTGACTGTTACAGTCATCCCTGCGAATCAAGATGAGCATGACGCAGAGGTGGCACGGGTTCGTGAGGAGATCGCTCAGGCCAAGGAAACCTTAGCAGCTGAAGATACTAGGTTAGCCACAGAGCGGGCGGCTTTGGACGCACGGGCGCAGCAACTTCAGGCAGAGGCTTTTCAGCTCACGTTGAGCCTGAATGCATTTAATGAGGTAATGAGGAGGAGACATTAGAAGACTCAGTCCCGTTTACCTCAGATTTATGACCCTCGGAATATTTTTCCTACACCCGGAGCTGGCCCAAGTAACCCGCCAGGTGCAGATCAGCTCATGACATTCGGAGCAGGAGGCCCAGTCCAGCCTCAGATGACGGCGGCTCGTCACGGCAATATGGCACCACCCCATTACATACCGATACCACCGGGTCACTTCTCCAACCCCATGGAGAACTTAATTGCAGCATCAGCATGTTTGGCGGCTCTTCCAGTAGATGGTGATGATCCGACAGCAGTGGAAACCCGTAGGATCAGGGAACTTGTCCAAACAGCTCTGGCTCAGCAAGAGACCTACTCCTACAGCCGGGATAGGATTCACTCAAACCCTCCGCCCTGGTTAGCTCCTCGTCAAAACCGAAGCCCGAGTTACAGCAGACGCATGGAATCAGAGGCCGTGTCAAGCAGCGCTCAGCGCCGGAACCAACCTGGCGGGTATAACCCGGTGCAAGATCGAATACGTCAGGAGGATGAGCGGGCGGCTCAGCTAGCAGATCAACAGGGCTTACCAGCCTAGCCAACGACTTCTGTCGAGGCGGGAGTTTTTACTAGAACCGGAGGTGTTCCTTGTATGGTGCCGGCTCTACGTAATGTATGTCTACCCAAGGATTTTAAGGGGCCTCGAAAGGTGCCGAATTATACGGCCGACTTATAGCCTGGGGCGTGGATTGAAAGTTATGAGATGGCCATGGAGCTGCTAGAGGTTAGTGATGAAGCAATGGCTAAATATTTCACCATGATGTTGGACGGGACGGCCCGTTCTTGGCTAAAGGGTTTGCCACCCAATTCCATTAGTTCATGGGCAGAGCTAAAGGCCCGTTTCATTCAGAACTTCAAAGATACCTGCAAGCAGTCTATGTCGATTGTGGACTTGACAAATTGTAAGCAGGAGGAAGGTGAATCTACGACTCATTGGGTGCGCCGGGTCAAAGATATAATACATTCGTCTGACAAGATGGACGCCGGCTCAGCAGTCCTCATGCTGGAGAAGAATTGCCATTTTGAGCTTCTGAGACAGAAGCTGGGGCGGCTTAAGCGTGATTGCAACGATATGGGGACGCTGATGGCGGCTTTAGTCAAGTATGCCGATTCTGATAGTACCAAGGATCCCGCGTTTGATGAGGAAAAGACAGGGAAGGGAAAGAAGAACGGTAACGGAAAGGGTTAGCAGCATAACCCGGCGAATCAAGGAGGCAATAAACGTAAGGCGGACGGTAACCCGGAATTTGTGGCCAATGCACAGGGTAACAATCAGAGGCGCAAAGGGAAACCACCTCCTCGGTCCGGCGGGTCAGGTCCATCTCTTGAACAACTACTCAATGAGCCTTGTCCGAAGCATGGCACCCGGGAACGGCCAGCGACTCATTTGTGGAAGGATTGTGCAATTATGAAGGTTTTCAAGAATTCCAATATGTTTGATGGCAATCAAGGCCCGGGCGGCGGCTCAGGGGGTGGCAGTTTTCATGGCCCGGGCGGCGGTTCAGAGTCCGGCTTTCAGGGAAACCAGGGTGGTTATAACCAGCAGCAGTCTGGTCAAGGAGGCCAGCAGCAGCAGCAGTCGGGTTATCAGAGCCATCCCAAACAGCTGAATAGTGGGCAGTATCACGTGTTCACCACTAGCTTGTGCAAACATGATCAGAAGGTTCATAAGAGGGTTGTAAACTCTATTGATCCGGCAGTACCTCGCTATCTAAGGTGGTCGGAACAACCCATTATTTGGAGCAGGGAGGATCACCCTCCCCGGGTGGATAATCCGGGTCAACTAGCCCTGGTGGTGGCACCGCAGGTTGGTGGTTATGAATTTACTAAGGTGCTCATGGATGGAGGTAGCAGCATCAACATCCTCTATTACGAGACCTTTCAGCGCATGGGTCTAACTGACGAAAATTTAAGGACATCCAACACCGTTTTCCATGGAGTGGTGCCTGGTAAGTCGGCGTACCCTGTCGGTAAGATTGAATTGGAGGTGGCTTTTGGAGACGAGCATGACTCTAGGGCTGAGAAGTTAACCTTTGAGATGGTCAAAATCAAAAGTCCATATCATGCTTTGTTCAGATGGATGGCTTATGCCAAATTCATGGCGTGGCCGTGTTATGTTTACTTGCAGCTCAAGATGCCGGGTTACAAAGGCACTATCACCATGCACAGAAGTCGAAAGTTGGCCCTGGAGTGTGAAGAAGGTGACGCGGCTTATGTCAAGTCTGTCTGTGCGGTAGAGGAGCTCAAGTTTTATCAAGATAACATTGACCCGGCAGACATGACCTCCCTCAAAAAGCCAACCACGGAACATGATCCGGCCATGAAGTTTAAGTTGGCTGCAGAGACCAAGCTTGTTGATTTTACTCCAGGCGATTCGTCTAAGCAGTTCAGCATCAGTGCCAACTTGGATCCTAAATAGGAAAGCGTGCTCATCGGGTTCATCCGTGAGAATCGAGACATCTTTGCATGGAAGCCTTCTGACATGCCGGGTGTACCGAGAGGACTCGCTGAGCACACTCTTAATATTGATCCGAAGTATAAGCCGGTCAGGCAGTTTCTGCGACGATTCAATGAAGAACGGCGAAAAGCCATTGAAGAGGAGGTCGCCCGGCTCTTGGCGGCTGGTTTCATCATTGAGGTTTTTCACCCGGAATGGTTGGCTAACCCGGTGCTCGTGCTCAAGAATAACGACACCTGGCGAATATGTGTGGACTACACGGACTTAAATAAGGCTTGTCCGGCTGATCCTTTCGCTCTCCCCCGTATTGATCGAATCATTGATGCTACGGCGGGTTGTGCGCGTCTGAGTTTTTTGGATGCTTACTCTAGTTATCATCAGATCAAAATGGCAGTTAAGGATCAGGAGAAGACGGCTTTCATCACTCCATTTGGAGCCTTCTGTTATGTGTCTATGCCTTTTGGGCTCAAGAGTGCCCAGGCGACTTATCAGCGGTGTGTACAGAATTGTCTTCACAATCAGATAGGGTGCAATGTGCATGCTTATGTATGTGACATAGTGGTGAAGTCCAGAGAGACGGAAACCCTGATATCTGATCTCAGAGAGACCTTTGATAACCTTCGGGTTTACAAGATGATGCTTAACCCGGAGATGTGTGTATTTGGTGTACCTGCAGGCAAGCTTTTGGGATTCTTGGTCTCAAACAGGGGCATTGAAGCTAATCCGGAGAAGATCAAAGCAATCACCTCTTTGGCCAAACCGGCGTGTATCAATGATGTTTAGCGACTAGCGGGTCGGGTTGCTGCTTTAAGCCGGTTCATAAGCCGTCTAGGTGAGAAGGCCCTGTCGCTGTATCAGATGATGAAAAAGGCAGACACCTTTGTCTGGAGTGATGCTGCTAATGCTGCCTTTGAGGATGTGAAGAGGCAGTTATCTGAGCCGCCGGTCCTTGCAGCTCCCATTGACAAAGAGCCTTTGCTATTATATGTGGCTGCTAATTCACGAGCCGTCAGTGGTGCAATCATGATGGAGCGCAAGGAGGCTAGTAAAGAGCATCCGGTTCAATGCCCGGTTTACTATGTCAGTGAGGTGCTCATTGAGTCAAAGCAAAGGTATCCTCATTGGCAGAAGTTGGTTTGTAGGGTGTTCATGGCAAGCCGGAAGCTGAAACAGTACTTCTAAGGTCACCCTATCACTGTGGTGAGTTCTGCCCCCTTGGGAGACATCATCCAGAACAGAGAGGCCACCGGACGAGTCGCCAAGTGGGCCATTGAGCTTGGGCCTCATGGTTTAAAGTATGTGCCACGTACTGCCATCAAGTCTCAAGCCTTGGTAGATTTTATCAATGATTGGACAGAGCTACAGGCACCTGAGGAGAAGCCCGATAACACATATTGGACTATTCACTTTGATGGGTCCAAGCAGCTGGAAGGCTCGGGGGCTAGAGTCGTATTAACTTCCCCTTGAGGTGACAAATTCTGTTATGTGCTCCGGCTTATGTTTCCTTGTACTAATAATGCAGCTGAGTATGAGGCTTTACTCCATTGTCTCCGGATGGCTAGATAGATTAAATTGAGCCGGGTAAGGTGCTAGGAGACTCAGACCTTGTGGCTCAACAGGTGTCAGGCAAGTGGGACTCCAAAGATCCCCTTATGGCGGCTTATCATCGTGAAGTTGACGCTGTGGCCGGGCACTTCAAGGGTTATGTGGTGGAACACACTGATCGAAGGAAGAATGAGGCGGCCGATGCTCTAAGCCGGCTGGGATCTCAGGGTAAGCCGGTGCCGCCTAACACCTTTCTTGATGTTTTGCATAATCCCTCGGTTAAGTTACCTACAGAGGAAGATCTGGCAATACCAGACCCAGAGGCACAGCTGGTAGCGGCTCTCCATGTGATCCCAGACTGGACGGTGCCTTATTTGGCTTACATGACTTGGGGGGAGGTGCCGGAAGATGAGACCTTGGCAAGACAAATCGTTCGGCGATCCAAGTCCATGACAATTGTTAATGGCGAGTTACATCACTGCAGTGTCTCTGGGCGTTTCAACGTTGTGTGTCGCCCGCGGAGGGTCAGGAGATCCTTCGTGAGATTCATGAAGGTGATTGTGGTCATCACGCCGGTTCAAAATATCTTGTGGCCAAAGCTTTCTGTCATGGGTTTTATTGGCTGATGGCTCATGCTGATGCAGAAGATCTGGTCAGTAAATGTGACGGATGTCAGAAGTTCTCACGACGAGCTCATGTGCCGGCTCAAGAATTGAGGATGATTCCAATTACTTGGCCGTTCGCAGTCTGGGGACTTGACATGGTTAGGCCTTTCAAAAGGTCTAAAGATAAAAAGACACACCTCTTGGTGGCGGTTGACAAGTTTACAAAGTGCGTTGAGGCGGAGCCAGTCAGTAAGTGTGATGCAGCCACGGCGGTCCAGTTCATGAAAAAGGTGATTTTTCGTTTTGGCTTTCCACACAGCATCATAACTGATAACGGTACTAACCTCTCCAAGGGAGCCATGGAAGAATTCTGTCAACGAGAGCATATCCGGCTTGACGTCTCAGCTGTGGCTCATCCTCAATCCAATGGTCAAGCGGAAAGAGCTAATCAGGAGATCTTGAAGGGTATCAAGCCCCGGCTTTTGGTCCCCTTGCAGCGGACGCCGGGTTGTTGGGTGGAGGAGTTACCTTCCGTACTTTGGATCATCAATACTACACCTAACAGATCTACGGGTTACACACCTTTCTTTATGGTGTATGGAGTAGAGGCGGTCCTGCCAAGTGACATCCGTCATGACTCACCTCGTGTGGCGGCTTATGTTGAGGCAGACAACGAAAGGGCTAGTCAAGATGCACTTGACTTGTTGGATGAAGAGCGAGACTTGGCGATAGCCCGCTCGGCGATTTACCAGCAAGACCTGCGCCGCTACCATAGCCGCCGGGTTAGGTCCAGAACCTTTCAGGAAGGCGGCTTGGTGCTCTGGCTCATCCAGGATCAATCTGACATGCACAAGCTATCCCCTCCTCGGGAAGGACCCTTTGTGGTCAGCAAGAATCTGAACAATGGGTCATACTACCTTATCGATGTTCAATAGCATAAAGACTCACGTAAGTCAGAGGAGGAGACCCGCCTGTCGTGGAATATTGCTCATCTTCGGCCTTACTATACTTGAGCCAACGGCTCTAATGTGTATATATTTAAACTATGTATATATTACATAAAGCAATAAAGCAGGACCTCTGTCCTTTTTTCCACCCCAAACAAGATTTTATGTGTCTTTTTTATCAGGTGGTGGAGATGGCCAAGAGGGAGCGGGTCATATCTGAACCCGGCTTTTCCTTTGGTCCGGCTTATGATCATATCTGAATCAAGCCATGATCACCTGGGGGCTTCCTATTCAAACATAGGTCGTATGCGAACCAAAGAGAACATAGCTGTCGATACCCACTTGATCGGCATACTGCCAAACCCACTTGGGGGCTTCTTGATCATATCTGAATCATAGCTTAACCCCTTTGGGTCTGACATGGATCGTATTCGAATCAGCGTCATTAAACAACTCTTATGGTCACTTGGGGGCTTCCTGTTCAAACATAGGTCGTATTCGAACCAAAGAGAACATAGCCGTCGATACCCACTTGATCGGCATCGCCACAGCCACTGGGGGCTATATGATCGTATCCGAATCTTAGCTCAACCCCTTTGGAACGGCTTATTGATCGTATTTGAATCAGAGGCCTTTAAATCTTGTTTTCTTATTCATTATATTTTCTAAAGTGACAATATTTGATTATATTGAGACCCTCTTCAAAATACAAGGGAGGATACTGCAATTCTCCGGCTTAAACATTGGTTACATCAGGTTGATAAGTACCAGGTGAAATTTTATGTGCCAATTTTCCGGACTTAAACTTACCCTCAGGCGATGGGCCTATATAAGCCGGAAAGGTAACCATAAGCATCACAGGTATATCATTATGATTACGCCTATTGAAGTTTAATCATAACTTGGATTTCCTGTAATTATTTGGTGTATATTCCGGGTAATCAGAAGCTTATGTGACCTTCCAAAGCGAGAAGTCGCCAAGGAATTTCTGCTTGTCTTATGTGCAGGACAATACAAGTTATTTCTGTCAGGAAATAATAGATTCATATAAGCTGTGAGTGCATAATGACGATGGCTTATGCAAGTGTTAAAAGTCATAAGCATGCGCGAAGGCATGAAAAGATTCAAAGAATTTCCTATTCTATTACAAGACTTCCAGAGTGTGAATGATGAGGCATTGTTTTTCTACAAGACATAAGCATGTGACGCCTGGGGATTTACTCTTGGGGTTGACCTGAAGCTTCCGGGTTATCCTTCTCCGCCTCTCCGCCGGCTGCCCTATCCTGGAAGGTTGATGAGGTCCAGTCAATGCCACTCAAGGCTTCAAACTCAGCTTCATCATCGATTAAACAAGTGGGGTTGACGTCAGGGGCAAAAGTATGCTTACGAGTTGGAGGAACCAAGCTGACTTCTTGGTAATGAGGTGTTAGAATCCTCCGATTCTAACTATCATAACCCGGCTGGTATTTTGTCAGATCAGTGTCATTCCCAATGAGAGTAGCCACCGGGCATATGACTTTCACACAGGCGGTAAAGTCTGCATCGTCAAATAAGGTGCCATCCTCCTTTAGACTCGGGTATCCAAGGGCGATGTTGGCCGGGTCTAGTTCAGGATAAAATGCTTTAGCCCGGCTCAATGTTGCTATAGCCCCGACTCTTGCGGATGCCCGCCTTAGCTCTTGAACGCGCTGAGGAAGTACGGCAAGCCGTTTCAGCACATCCTGAAGAAGATAAGGAACGTCATTGGATAAAGCCATGTAACGCCCCGAGACCGATGTGCCACGTGTCGTCCAGTTATTCGCCGTCGCTGCCATGTCTTTTGCTTGAGTGTTGCATCTTGTCATGTCATCATGTGCATTTCATCATCATGTTTTCAAAACTTGCATCCGTCCTGGTCTCCTCGTTCTCTCCGTTGTCCGTTCTGAGCCCAGACACACTTGCACGCGCCCGCGGCATGTCCGAAATAGTATTTTATAAGTGGCCGGAAAATGTTCTCGGAATGGGATGAAAGTTGGCGTGCGGTGTTGTTTTGTTGTTAGTAGACTGCCTGCCAAGTTTCATTGCAATCGGAGTTCGTTTGATGCCCAACGGATAAATATTGCAGCATTATAGCCGGTCTAACGTCGGACGTTTTCGGTCTTCGGAAACAGTCGCCGGGTCTCTCTCTTCTCGTCTCTCAGCTCGAGACCGTCTACACAACCCACTACCTACCGCCGGGTCCAACCTAACCTCTCTCGTCAGCCCGCAGCCCCCCTCGCGTGCGTCCGAAAATTGTCCCGAACCCGACCCGAGCAGTCGCCACCATCGTGTCCGGATCATCCCCAAACGTCTACAAAACATCAACGTTTTCTTATTTGAGCTTCCTAGCTATTTTATCCGCGATCGTCTGTTTGCGATCGTAGGGTCGAGATTACCCCCTAACCTAATCCCACCCGCTATATATACTAGTCTAAACCGAGACCAAATCCCTAATTTCTAGGGATCCTACGCCGCCGCCACTCTCTTCCATCTTCCTCGGGATCCTCTCATTCCAATATGCCCAACCACAGCGCTGCCTCCACCTACCAATCCATCGATCCACCCAACCAGAGCCCTCCCATGGCTCCCCTCGATTCCTTTTTCCTCCTGGCCAAGGAACCAGCGCCCTGTTTCCTCTCCTGCCCGAGGCCTCGTCTCCGCCGACGACCAAGCGCAGTAGCAGCTCCTCGCGCGCACCCCTGCATCGTCCTCGCCACCAGGATCCGTGCTTCGGCTTCCCCGTGCGTCGCAGGAGACCAGCGCCACCGCCAGGCCGTTGCCCTCTCCCTGCTCCGCCGCTGCCCTTGTGCCCGTGCCGAGCTCCTCCTGATTCAGATCGACCCCGCCGCCTCACGTCGCTGCTCCGGCCACCAGGCCTCGCCGGAGCTCCGACCTCGTCGGAGATGAGTAGCCACCGCCCTGTTCCTCTCCTCCTCCCTCTGTTTTCTCCCTCGTCTTCCTCTCTCACAGCCCCTCTCTCTCCTGCAGGAGCTCCGCCATGGCCGCTCGCCGGAGCTTGCCGCCGCCTCGTCCAAGCCCGTTCCCGGCCAGATCCGGATGCCCAGGTCCTCGCCGCCCCTTCGCCCCGCTCGCCGGAGCTCTGCCCCCAGGCATCGCCGCCCTGCTGCCATGTCGCTGCACGGAACCGCTGCGTGATTCAGCTTCGTCAGAACGCGAGCGAGACCAGGCTTCGTTGACCCTTTTGCTCGAGCCAAGCAAGCCGGCCCAGCGCGCCCTCTGCGAGCCTGCCTCCGCCTCCTCCCCTTGGGCCAGATCCGCGCCAAGGCCCAGCGCGCCGCCCCGCCTCGGCCTGCTTCCTCATCCACCGACTGGGCCAGGCCCAGGGTGAGCCGACCCCCAGCGCCCTTCCTCCTGTTTTTTTTAACTCCTGTTGGGCTGCCCAGTGCGCTGTTCAGTTTTGGCCCGTTAGTAGTTTTTTTTCCGTTCTTCGTTTTTCCTATTTATCCAGTGACTGCAGATTTACAGAAAAGTCCCTATACTTCATGCATTTAATAACTAATTAACCGTGCATCGGATTAATATATTTTATATATGAAACTTGCTCAGAATTTTGTGTAGATTAATAATATGCAATTTTCACCCATGTTTAAAATGATTAAAATGCTGTTTGGTTAAATTTGCCCCTATGCCATGCTAAAATGATTTAATTCATAACTAAATAACCGTAGCTCCGAATTAAATAAACTTTATATGTAAATGGGGTAGAATTTTGCCTAGTTTATCATGGTGGCATCACTTTGCATGTTAAACAACTCTAAAATTGTGTTTAGGACAGATCAGGACCAAACCTAATATTTGCACATGGGGATTTTCCGGACTTGCTGTGTTGTTGTTCCGGCCTCATTTAAACTTGCCTAGATAGGCAGTTTTGTTGTGCTTCACTTCTTGCCATGTTTAACAACATTTAATATTGTTGGGTACATAAACGAGAGAGAACTAAATAATTGATGTGGTGTTCCGTCAATATGCAACCCGTTGCATATTGAGCTCCACTTAATTTGTAGAATTGTTTGTGCATTTTGCCATGCCATGACCTCTTTAAACCAGACATGCATCATATTTGGTTGTGCATCATGCCATGTTCATGTCGTGGTTGTTTACTATGTTGTGTGCTTCTTTTCCGGTGATTGCTTCCTCGGGTTGGTTCTGTTAACGTCGTGATTGTGAGGACCCGTTCGTCTACGTCCATTTGTCTTCTTCATGGACTCATTCTTCTTCCTTGCGGGATTCCAGGCAAGATGATCATACCCTCGAAATCACTACTATCTTTGCTATGCTAGTTTGCTCGCTCTTTTGCTATGCCATTGCTACGATGCCTACCACTTGCTTGTCAGCCTCCCAAATTGCCATGTTCAACCTCTAACCCACCATTGTCCTAGCAAACCGTTGATTGGCTATGTTACCACTTTGCTCAGCCCCTCTTATAGCGTTGTTAGTTGCAGGTGAAGATTGAAGTTTGTTCCTTGTTGGAACATGGAGATGATGTTCCTTGTTGGAACATGTTTACTTGTTGGGATATCACGATATATCTTATTTAATTAATGCATCTATATACTTGGTAAAGGGTGGAAGGCTCGTCCTTATGCCTGGTGTATTGTTCCACTCTTGCCGCCCTAGTTTCCGTCATATCGGTGTTATGTTCCCGGATTTTGCGTCCCTTACGCGGTTGGGCTATAATGGGAACCCCTTGACAGTTCGCCTTCAGTAAAGCTTCTCCAGCAATGCCCAACATTGGTTTTACCATTTGCCACCTAGCCTTTTTTTCCCTTGGGTTCTGCAGACTCAAGGGTCATCTTTATTTTAACCCCCCCTCCGGGCCAGTGCTCCTCTGAGTGTTGGTCCGAACTGAGCTGCCTGCGGGGCCACCTAGGAGAAACTTGAGGGTTGGTTTTACTCGTAGCTAGTCTCATCTGAGTGTGCCCTGAGAAAGAGATATGTGCAGCTCCTATCGGGATTTGTTGGCACATTCGGGCGGTGTTGCTGGTTTAGTTTTACCCTGTCGAAATGTCTTGTTGTACTGGGATACCGAGTCTGATCGGAATGTCTCGGGTGGAGGTCTATTCCTTCGTTGACCGTGAGAGCTTGTCATGGGCTAAGTTGGGACACCCTGCAGGGAATTGATCTTTCGAAAGCCGTGCCTGCGGTTATGGGCAGATGGGAATTTGTTAACGTCCGGTTGTAGAAAACCTGAAGTTGACCTTAATTAAAATGAATCAACCGCGTGTGTAACCGTGATGGTCTCTTTCCGGCGGAGTCCGGGAAGTGAACACGGTTGTTGGAGTTATGCTTGACGTAGGTAGACCAGGATCACTTCTTGATCATACTTTTATCGACCGTGCTTTGCCTTCTCTTCTCGCTCTCATTTGCGTATGTTAGCCACCATATGTGCTAGTCGCTTGCTGCAGCTCCACCTCATACCTTTACCTTACCCATAAGCTTAAATAGTCTTGATCGCGAGGGTGCGAGATTGCTGAGTCCCTATGGCTCACAGATACTTCCAAAACCAGTTTGCAGGTGCCGTTGAGTCCGTGCAGATGACGCAACCAAGCTCAGGAGGAGCTCGATGAAGACCTTGTTCATTTGTGTTGTTTCGTTCTAGTTGATCAGTAGTGGAGCCCAGTTGGGGTCGATCGGGGACCTTTGTCGCATTTGGGGTTCTTCTTTTATTTTGGTTTCGTAGTCGGACCATGAGTGTATTTGGTTGATGTAATGCTTTATTCATGTAATTGTGTGGAGTGGCGATTGTAAGCCAACTATGTAACTTTTTCCCCTATTATATTACATGGGCTGTGTGAAGATTACCTCACTTGCGACATTGCCTTCAATGCAATAATGCCTCTAAGTCGTGCCTCGACACGTGGGAGATATAGTCGCATCGAGGGTGTTACAAGTTGGTAATCAGAGCCTTCCCCGACCTTAGGAGCCCCCATCGCCTGATCATTTTTGGCAGCCGAGTTGTGTCTAGAAAAATGTTTTGAGTCCTTAGGAATTATATATCGGAGAGTTTAGGAATTATTTTTACTTCCCAGTCTCCTCATCGCTCTGGTAAGGCATCCTGACGTAGAGTTTTGACTCTTCTCTTCTCAAATTTCACTAAAAAAATTTTAGGATCACGCGAGTATCTTGGTTTTGTTCCGATGGCTTATGATGAGAATACTGTCTTGGTGCCTCCTGTCAGGGGTTTAGTGGAAGTGTCCCGGGGAGTTGAGCTCTGAGGTGTTGTCATCATAATTCTATCGTTGCAATTCTGGTATACTTGAGATATGTGCGCGACATCGAAAATCTCCTTTATGCAGTTCGTTGGTGAGATAACCTCGACGCCACCCAGTACTGGGGCGGGAGTTCGGGGGTATCGCCATAACTTGCATAACGGATGCTTTTCGAAGGTTGAGGTAGATGATTTCCGAAGGTTTCTTGGTTATGTGTTGAAGGATGGATACAGCTGGATGTAGGATTTGCTAGTTTGGGTGAGATATTATGCTTCCCCTGTATCCCCAACACCTGATTGCATAACCGGAAAGTTTCGGGAGTTTCATAGGTGGGAATTCAAGTAGCTCTTAGGATATCTTTCCGACAGATGTATGATATGAAATAGGGGTTCGACGTCTAGTGGTTCACCTATTCACGGTCAATTTTACAGTGGTCTCGTTGTGTCTTAAAGAGTCCTTGGCTATGCTGACTCGGGGACGCTTCGTATGTCATGTGCACTGCCTTGTACATGATGGTGCTGTACGATCGAGCCCGTGTAGATCCCACCACGAAAACTTCGGACGAAATCTCTATCATATGTTTGTTCCGACTTATTCTGCAAGCCAACCCTTTGTTTTTGTTTTCAGTTGTGGTATTCGAGTTGCTTTGAAGTCAAATGTTGATTCCATACCTTCTCTAAGCGGTGTTCTCATACCTCGATGTGAACACTAATCCTTCTCGATCATCGATATTGTCATGTCAATCCTTTTCACCGGTGTGCTTCTCTTCAAGTGGATATGATCATTCCAATATTAGCAAGATCTTTTATCACTTCTTCTCAACGGTGTTTGTTCCATCCGTCTCCAAGTTGCCTTTGTTTTTCCCGCCCACCCACCCTTTTTCTTCAAGGATTCGGATTTCTGAATCAAGTATCCTTTATTCATGTGAAGTCTCTCCATTCTTTTTCTATCAATATTCTTATCCGGTGATTCTCATGAGGATTCTAACGGAGCTTCAAGTGTTGTATTCTTTGATCTTTTCTTCTCCAATGGCTTCAAGTCAAGCTTTGTTGATCATACCCTTTTCCTCATTTCAAGGTTTTCTCATGCCGGTGTAATTCTTAATCATTCATTTCTCACTATTCAATTATTCTGGAGTGCCCAAGATATCTCGAAGATTCGTGTATCCACTCTTCTTTCATTCAAGCTATTTCGAGGATGTTATCTCTTTCAAGCCATTTAATTTCAACCGGTGCAATCTCTCTTTGTAATCGTTCTACGGTGTATCTTTTCAGTGGGCCCTAGCCCACAGGTCTTTTCCCAGGATCTTACCTGACTCTTCTTATTTTTACGGAGCTTCGCAAATTTTTTTCTAAAGTTTGACGTAAGAATGAATTTTCATCAGTCACATGTATTTCGCCAAGATCTCTCAAATTATTTTCGTCGTTGGCTCAACCTCTTCGTTTTGATTCTTCCAGAGTGTCTAAATAATTCTTGATGGTGTTTATCATCGTCACTCTCATATTTTGAAGACCGAAGAAGAGTTTCTCTTTAATCTTGCTACATTCTCTTCAACATTCGTGATTCCAGTTTGTTGCCATCCTCTCATAATTATTTGCGATTGTGAGATATTCTTTTCAACCATCCGGAGTAATTTAAGAGTCTTCTCAGTTTGTTATCCGGAGTCCATCAAGTCAGGTTTATTCATTCTCAGCTTTCACTTATCATTCTCCAATCTTACCGGTGCAGCGTTCAAGTGATCTCTAATCGGTCCATGATCTATTATATTCACTTGTATCTAAATTCTCTCAAGCATGTTCGTCCATTTGCTAATTCTTCCCGATGTTTCCTTATCTTTACTTTGTTATAATCAATTCTTACGGTGGTTCGTTCAAGATTTCTCTTCCTCCTTATCATATTTATTTATTGGTTGTTTCAATTCTACCGGTGGTTCGTTGAAGACTTTCTCAAGTTTATGTTATAACTCTCTTAATCTTTTCTATGAGAATAAGTAGTATGCCAAATCCGTGGTTTGTCATCAATTTAATCGATGAAGGACGAGCATAATGTAATTCTTATTCGTGTTTCATCCAAGTGATTAATTCCTTATTCCGGAGGTTCATCAAAATTCTTGGTTCCAATTGTTTCATCGTTTCCTTTCCGGAGTTCCAAGCTCTGTCAATTTATTTCACCGCGAAGATCCATCTAATCTTTACAAGGATTCACCTTATGTTCTCAACTTCTCTTTCTTTTGTTCATTCTTTTATTACCGGAGTTCTTCATGGAGGTTCTACATGTTGGTTCATAAAGGATTTAATTCTTTCTCGAAGTTTTCATCAAGATTCTTTTCTAAGGAGATCAAGTTTCTTCATATTGCAATTCGGAGTGCAATTCTTTCTACCATATTACCGGAGGTGGTTTTACATCATTCTTGATAATTTGAGTTCATGATTCACATGTTATTAAGAAACGAGGTATTTTAAATCCACCAATCTCTTCTTTGGAGTATCTTGGGTTATATTTCACCTAAAGCCTTCCCTAAGGATGGTTGTTATTATGGTGCTTATATATGATCCAAGTTTTTTTCATTTATCCTCCCGGTGAAATAGTTTCTCGTCTCCTTGTTCATTCCAACCCAATTCTCTTCCCGTGAGTGGCAGGTTGTCACCTCATAATTTGAGTTGTATTCCATAAGACCATATATCATGATTACTCTTTTCATTGTTGTTTTTACAACAATTCCGTTCAACTTTTCTCCTAAAGATGCCTTGTCAAGCTCTTTTGTGGCAGAAGTTGGCATTTTTCTTCTCCATTCTCCTATTTCAACTATCTATCTTCTATTCTTTTGTTCCGGAGGCATTGTGATGTTCATCTTTTCAACCCATCATCTCGTTTTGTCAAAGATCATGATCTTTCCATGCCTATCCTTTTAATCTGAGTGTGTGTCCTCTTTTCAAGTATCCTCTCATCTTGTCAAGTTCAATTCCTTCCATTTACAGACGGAGTGCTGTCCAAATTTTATCACTCTTATTCCTTCCCTATCTTGCTTAACCGGAGTATTGTGCCCCTTTGTTTAAGTTCTTTTTGCCTTATCAAGTCTTGCATCCCTTTCTCAACCGGAGTGTCGTGTTTTCATTTGAGCTCTCTCATCTTATCAAATTTTGACTCCATTCTCAACCAGAGTGCAGTCTGAGATCTTTCTTACCCCTTGTTCCATTCATTCAATAGTTCCGGTCGCAGTGTGTTGTGATTTTATCAAGTATCTTCTCATCTTATCAAGACCTTATTCAATTCTTTTTCTTTCCAACCGGAGTGCTGCCTGAATTTGTTCTTCCTCGTTCCTCGTTTCTAACGGGGTGTTTTCGACTTTGTTCACCTTTGTTGTATTCTTTTCTCGAATTTGTTCAACCTCGCAAGGTTCTTTGGTTTCACTCGTTTGTCAAGGAAGCAACTTAGTTTTACCTCTTCTCTTTCTCTTCCCATTTTCCCTCCGGTGCCATTCTAGATCTCGGGACGAGATCCTCTCGTAGTGGTGGAGTGTTGTAACGCCCCGAGACCGATGTGCCACGTGTCGTCCAGTTATTCGCCGTCGTTGCCATGTCTTTTGCTTGCGTGTTGCATCTTGTCATGTCATCATGTGCATTTCATCATCATGTTTTCAAAACTTGCATCCGTCCCGGTCTCCTCGTTCTCTCCGTTGTCCGTTCTGAGCCCAGACACACTTGCACGCGCCTGCGGCAAGTCCGAAATAGTATTTTATAAGTGGCCGGAAAATGTTCTCGGAATGGGATGAAAGTTGGCGTGCGGTGTTGTTTTGTTGTTAGTAGACCGCCTGCCAAGTTTCATCGCAATCGTAGTTCGTTTGATGCCCCAACGGATAAATATTGCGGCATTATAGCCGGTCTAACGTCGGACGTTTTCGGTCTCCGGAAACAGTCGCCGGGTCTCTCTCTTCTCTTCTATCAGCTCGAGACCGTCTACACAACCCACTACCTACCGCCAGGTCCAACCTAACCTCTCTCGCCAGCCTGCAGCCCCCCTCGCGTGCATCCGAAAATTGTCCCGGACCCGACCCGAGCAGTCGCCACCATCGTGTCCGGATCATCCCCAAACATCTACAAAACGTCACCGTTTTCTTATTTGAGCTTCCTAGCTATTTTATCCGCGATCGTCTGTTTGCGATCGTAGGGTCGAGATTACCCCCTAACCTAATCACACCCGCTATATATACTAGTCTAAACCGAGACCAAATCCCTAATTTCTAGGGATCCTCCGCCGCCGCCACTCTCTTCCATCTTCCTCGGGATCCTCTCATTCCAATCTGCCCAACCACAGCGCTGCCTCCACCTACCAATCCATCGATCCACCCAACCAGAGCCCTCCCATGGCTCCCCTCGATTCCTTTTTCCTCCTGGCCAAGGAACCAGCGCCCTGTTTCCTCTCCTGCCCGAGGCCTCGTCTCCGCCGACGACCAAGCGCAGCAGCAGCTCCTCGCGCGCACCCCTGCATCGTTCTCGCCACCAGGATCCGTGCTTCGGCTTCCCCGTGCGCCACAGGAGACCAGCGCCACCGCCAGGCCGTTGCCCTCTCCCTGCTCCGCCGCTGCCCTTGTGCCCGTGCCCGAGCTCCTCCTGATTCAGATCGACCCCGCCGCCTCACGTCGCTGCTCCGGCCACCAGGCCTCGCCGGAGCTCCGACCTCGTCGGAGATGAGTAGCCGCCGCCCTGTTCCTCTCCTCCTCCCTCTGTTTTCTCCCTTGTCTTCCTCTCTCACAGCCCCTCTCTCTCCTGCAGGAGCTCTGCCATGGCCGCTCGCCGGAGCTTGCCACCGCCTCGTCCAAGCCCGTTCCCGGCCAGATCAGGACGCCCAGGTCCTCGCCGCCCCTTCGCCCCGCTCGCCGGAGCTCTGCCCCCAGCCATCGCCGCCCTGCTGCCATGTCGCTGCACGGAACCACTGCGTGATTCAGCTTCATCATAACGTGAGCGAGACCAGGCTTCGTTGACCCTTTTGCTCGAGCCAAGCAAGCCGGCCCAGCGCGCCCTCTGCGAGCCTGCCTCCGCCTCCTCCCCTTGGGCCAGATCCGCGCCAAGGCCCAGCGCGCCGCCCCGCCTCGGCCTGCTTCCTCATCCACCGACTGGGCCAGGCCCAGGGTGAGCTGACCCCCATCGCCCTTCCTCCTGTTTTTTTAACTCCTGTTGGGCTGCCGAGTGCGCTGTTCAGTTTCGGCCTGTTAGTAGTTTTTTTTCCGTTCTGCGTTTTTCCTATTTATCCAGTGACTGCAGATTTACAGAAAAGTCCATATACTTCATGCATTTAATAACTAATTAACCGTGCATCGGATTAAAATATTTTATATATGAAACTTGCTCAGAATTTTGTGTAGATTAATAGTATGCAATTTTCACCCATGTTTAAAATGATTAAAATGCTGTTTGGTTAAATTTGCCCCTATGCTGTGCTAAAATGATTTAATTCATAACTAAATAACCGTAGCTCCGAATTAAATAAACTTTATATGTAAATGGGGTAGAATTTTGCCTAGTTTATCATGGTGGCATCACTTTGCATGTTAAACAACTCTAAAATTGTGTTTAGGACAGATCAGGACCAAACCTAATATTTGCACATGGGGATTTTCCGGACTTGTTGTGTTGTTGTTCCGGCCTCATTTAAACTTGCCTAGATAGGTAGTTTTGTTGTGCTTCACTTCTTGCCATGTTTAACAACATTTAATATTGTTGGGTACATAAACGAGAGAGAACTAAATAATTGATGTGGTGTTCCGTCAATATGCAACCCGTTGCATATTGAGCTCCACTTAATTTGTAGAATTGTTTGTGCATTTTGCCATGCCATGACCTCTTTAAACCAGACATGCATCATATTTGGTTGTGCATCATGCCATGTTCATGTCGTGGTTGTTTACTATGTTGTGTGCTTCTTTTCCGGTGATTGCTTCCTCGGGTTGGTTCTGTTAACGTCGTGATTGTGAGGACCCGTTCGTCTACGTCCATTTGTCTTCTTCATGGACTCGTTCTTCTTCCTTGCGGGATTCCAGGCAAGATGATCATACCCTCGAAATCACTACTATCTTTGCTATGCTAGTTTGCTTGCTCTTTTGCTATGCCATTGCTACGATGCCTACCACTTGCTTGTCAGCCTCCCAAATTGCCATGTTCAACCTCTAACCCACCATTGTCCTAGCAAACCGTTGATTGGCTATGTTACCACTTTGCTCAGCCCCTCTTATAGCGTTGTTAGTTGCAGGTGAAGATTGAAGTTTGTTCCTTGTTGGAACATGGAGATGATGTTCCTTGTTGGAACATGTTTACTTGTTGGGATATCACGATATATCTTATTTAATTAATGCATCTATATACTTGGTAAAGGGTGGAAGGCTCGTCCTTATGCCTGGTGTTTTGTTCCACTCTTGCCGCCCTAGTTTCCGTCATATCGGTGTTATGTTCCCGGATTTTGCGTCCCTTACACGGTTGGGCTATAATGGGAACCCCTTGACAGTTCGCCTTTAGTAAAGCTTCTCCAGCAATGCCCAACATTGGTTTTACCATTTGCCACCTAGCCTTTTTTTCCCTTGGGTTCTGCAGACTCAAGGGTCATCTTTATTTTAACCCCCCCTCCGGGCCAGTGCTCCTCTGAGTGTTGGTCCGAACTGAGCTGCCTGCAGGGCCACCTCGGGGAAACTTGAGGGTTGGTTTTACTCGTAGCTAGTCTCATCTGAGTGTGCCCTGAGAAAGAGATATGTGCAGATCCTATCGGGATTTGTCGGCACATTCGGGCGGTGTTGCTGGTTTAGTTTTACCCTGTTGAAATGTCTTGTTGTACTGGGATACCGAGTCTGATCGGAATGTCTCGGGTGGAGGTCTATTCCTTCGTTGACCGTGAGAGCTTGTCACGGGCTAAGTTGGGACACCCTGCAGGGATTTGATCTTTCGAAAGCCGTGCCCGCGGTTATGGGCAGATGGGAATTTGTTAACGTCCGGTTGTAGAAAACCTGAAGTTGACCTTAATTAAAATGAATCAACCGCGTGTGTAACCGTGATGGTCTCTTTCCGGCGGAGTCCGGGAAGTGAACACGGTTGTTGGAGTTATGCTTGACGTAGGTAGACCAGGATCACTTCTTGATCGTACTTTTATCGACCGTGCTTTGCCTTCTCTTCTCGCTCTCATTTGCGTATGTTAGCCACCATATGTGCTAGTCGCTTGCTGCAGCTCCACCTCATACCTTTACCTTACCCATAAGCTTAAATAGTCTTGATCGCGAGGGTGTGAGATTGCTGAGTCCTTGTGGCTCACAGATACTTCCAAAACCAGTTTGCAGGTGCCGTTGAGTCCGTGCAGATGACGCAACCAAGCTCAGGAGGAGCTCGATGAAGACCTTGTTCATTTGTGTTGTTTCGTTCTAGTTGATCAGTAGTGGAGCCTAGTTGGGGTCGATCGGGGACCTTTGTCGCATTTGGGGTTCTTCTTTTATTTTGGTTTCGTAGTCGGACCATGAGTGTATTTGGTGGATGTAATGCTTTATTCATGTAATTGTGTGAAGTGGCGATTGTAAGCCAACTATGTAACTTTTTCCCCTATTATATTACATGGGTGGTGTGAAGATTACCTCACTTGCGACATTGCCTTCAATGAGATAATGCCTCTAAGTCATGCCTCGACACGTGGGAGATATAGTCGCATCGAGGGTGTTACAAGCCACAACGGCCAGAGCACGTTGTAACCCAGTGTAAAGTTGTTCCACCAGTGAATACACTGCCTTCTGCTTGATGCGCATGTTCTGCTTAAGGTTGGTGCTCCTGGGGCCTGTGTTGTTCAAAGCATAAGGTAAACCGGAGGTAAGAATTAAGGTATTCATCAGCAAAATACATACAATATTTAAGTTTTTTGTTGCTTACCAAAGATGGCTGAGACCATTTGAGATATTTAATCTTTTAAGACAGATAGTTCAGTGTTTGCTTCTGCAAGCGAGGCTTTTGCTGTCTCGGCCCGGGTCACCAGAAGGGCCTTTTCATCCGCCTAGATTTTCTTATCCGCCTCAAAGTTCTTCTTCAACTTCTCTTGTTCAGAGACGCTGAATTCAAACTTGCAGTTGGCTTTTTGAATTTCAAACTCCTGGGTTGATAGGCGGCTCTTCAGATCAACAATTTCCAACTCAAATTGACTTATGGTGGCCTGTATTGATACCGGGTTACAGTCAGGATCATGGTAAGTAATTTTAAGTCCCAAGTACATTGCAAGCAAAGATACTTGACACTTGGGGGCTAATGTTTACCGAAGCTTTCTAAATGGTTAAGCCAATCCTAATCTTAAAGTCCCAAGCACTTTACAATCAAAGATGCTCGGCACTTGGGGGCTAATGTGTATCGCAAGTTAAAGGTATTGTGTTACTGCTGGTTTAAGTATTTTTTCTTTTAAGCCAGGCAAACAGCTTTAACAATTTTTCTAAGTCTACAACATATTTACTCATAAGAAATAGACTTGGGGGCTGGTACAGTAAGTGTGCTTGACAGTAAGGAAGCATAAGTCATACCTCAAATTTCTGTTGTATCTGCTTCACCATGTCAATTTCCAGGTCACGGCTGTTCTGCACCTGGTTGATGTAACCCGGGACGATTTCTCCAATACTCAAATGAGTATAGTCGGTGATATCTAGCTTGGCCTTACGGCATTCTAATAAATCCTCCTTGGCAGAACATTTGCCGAGTACAGAGGGCTGTGCCGGCTCAACAAATTGAGTCTTCAGAAACTCAACTTCCGGGTCATCTGCCTTGGCGGGGCTAGGAGCCTCCGGGTTAACAGAATCATTGATGACTTGTTCAGCAGGCGGGTCAGAAGAGGTTACAGGAGCATCATGAGATGACGGAGGTGGCGGCTCATGAATAGAAGCATCAGGTGCAGCCGTTCCAAGCGCCGGCTCAGTTACAACTAGATCCTGGGCCGGTTTATCTTTCTTTGCTTTTTTCCTGGCCTTCACTTGCACGCTATGGACAAAATGGAAAAATAAATACAAAGACATAAGGAAGAGCATAAGGTAAACAAATTTATATTACCCAGGGGTGGTCTTGAAAGCCGGCATGTTTGACTGCATAGACTCGCCGGATGAAGGAGATGTATCCTGATAATTGGAGTCAGATGAATTGAGAGGTTGACGGATTAGACCCATCAAAGGTAAAAAAGGTGATAAGTCGGAGATAACCTCAGTCCGATGCTTCCAGGTTGTATCAGGCAAGCAGGAGGAGAGCTCTGCATCCTTGCTGGTCTGGGTCTGCCTCTGGCTTTCAAGTTAACATTGCGTCAAAAGAAAGTCAGGGTCTTGGTAAGCGAAAGGATGTGAAAATCTTACTTTCCGGGTTACTCTTCGAATTTTCTGATGCGGCCGAAGCTCGGAGTCAGAGGACATTATAATTACCTCTTCCTCGAAGGGTTGGCTGTTGCCCGTGTCTTCCTGAAAGGAGGTTAAAAGTTAGTAAGGTAATGATAAAGGAGAAAGGGAAATTGAAAAGTTACCTCTTCCTCATTGTCATCAGAATAATCAAGATGAAACATCTCACAGGCGCTTGGCTTCCTTTTTCTTGAAGTGGTGGGCTTGGTGGTTTTCCTTTCGGCTCTCTTGGCTGCCCTGGCTAGCTTGGCCGCCTCATGATCATACTGGATTTTCCAGAAGCCGTCATTTGCCTGTAAAGTATTATAGAGAGTTATGAGTAAGAATAAGGTATAACGTAATAAAAATTGAGACTGATGACTTACTGCAGGGGCTGGGTTTTGTTTGCAGAAAGGCAGTAACCCGAAGGCATTGCTGGTCACTATGCCCTCCTTGAACAAAGACTGAGTGGTGGCTTCCACTACGTCGTCGGGGCTGTGACGCTGAGGATCATCTTTTTCGCCTGAATAATCACACATTAAGCCGGGACGATGGCTTAACGAAATTATTCTCCAAGCAACCCAGACTTGGACCAGGTCAATACCATCCAAGCCATTCCCCAAGAGAGCTTTAATCTTCTTGATCTTAGGGGTGAGTGGCAGACGTTCAATGGCAGTCAACTTATCCGGCAGTGGGTGAGTAGATTCAAGGCGCAATGCACGGAAGCCGGGCAATGGGTTTTCACCAGCCAGAGAAGAATCCTGGCAATAGAACCATGTCTGGTTCCAGTCCTTCGGATGACTCGGCAATTCAGCATAAGGAAATAGGCAGTCTCTCTGCCTTTGAATTGATATGCCACCAAGCTCTAGACTGGGCCCATTGGCCCGCTCATTCTGCCGGTTCAGATAGAACAGTTTTCTGTACAAAGGTAGGCTGGGCTCTTCTCCAAGGTAGACCTCACAGAAAACTTGGAAGTTGCAGGTGTTTGACATGGAATTGGGTCCGATGTCCTGAGGTCTTAAGTCAAAAAAGTGCAAAACGTCTCTAAAGAATTTTGAACCGGGAGGAGCAAATCCCTGGCTCATGTGATCGGTAAAAACGATCACCTCCCCTTCCTTGGGTTGAGGTTTCTCTTCAGATGGGTCAGGAGCACGATAAGACATGACATCCTTCTTGGGCAGATGGCCAGACTTTACCAACTCGGACAGTTTGCTCTCTGTAACAGTGGATGGGACCCAGTTGCAAGTCACTGGAGGTTTGGCAGGTTTGGGTGCCATTGGGTAAATCGACGCCTATAACAAGATAAAGAAATGTTTTCTGGCGTAAGCATAACCCGGGGAATAAACACTATTGGGTTATGTAAGCTGGCGGCTTAAGAAGGGGCCTAATGACATACAGGTAACTATGTGATAATGTTTAACAGCTGCAGGTCTTAAAGATGTTTAAGGTTTTCTTAAGCCGCCAGAAGCAAATGATGCTGACAGCCGGTATCATCTTAAACCGGTCACATGAACTACTATGGCTGAAACAGAGTCAACAAACGCAGTTTTTTGGCGAAGTGTGGAGCAAACATGTTTCATAGATTGCAAGTATTATTTTGGATCAAACAATGCTCTGGAAAGGAAAAATTTCTAGACCTAGAAGCAGGGCAGAGAAGTTCATACATTTGAAGGATGCTTCTAAAAGAGGGAAAACAGATCTGCTTGTATTCGAGATAAATATACATCAGCCACCGTAGTACACTAGTAGAAAAAGGGTCAAACGTGAAGCACATTAGTGCCGGTTTGTATTTGAGCCGGCACAAATGTATACATTAGTGCCGGTTCCAACGGCTAGCCGGTCCGCTTTCATTAGTACCGGTTCATGGCGAACCTTTAGCACAGGTTCGTGCCACGAACCGGTACTAATGAGAGTGGTGGCAGGAAGTTGTCAGAATGGGGCCCCTCCAGCCCCTTTAGTACCGGTTCTTGGCACCAACCGGTACTAAACGTCGTCCTACATAAACCCTTCGTCCACCCAAGCTCGCTCTGTTCTTCCCCTTTCCCCTCTCCTCTTTGTTCTTCCCCTCTTCCTCTCTAGCTCATCACACATTTTGCCCAAAATTTGTCAAGATTTGAAGGCCCCCATCCATTCAAATGATCACAAAGGTTAGCAACTTTGTCCTTTCATCTCTCATTGCTAGATTAGCTCTTGCAATGCTTTATATAGTGATTAATTTGTGAGTTTAGTAATTTGGGAGGATATATATATATATGTGCTAGTATTTGATTTATATGCAATTTGAGGTCAAAAATAACACTTAGTTTGCATATGTAGGTGTGGTTTACTTAGTGCCTTCTAAATCTCCATCGTAGCCACCGTCGATCGCCCGCACCGTCCTGTCGTCGGCACCACCTTGTGGTGAGCCTCTTGTTCATGAAATTTTATATAAATATTGATGTTTGTGTGATTTGGATATATAGTTACTCATATAATTATCTTACCCGTACGTTGTTTGTTATACATATAGTGCCATGGTTTTGATATCCGTCCCCGTCGGCCCTAGTCCTTGTTATGATTCGGATGTGGTATGTATATTCTCTTTTAAAACTAGTTGCATTTCGTGTTTATGACAAATTATGCCCATCAAGTTGACATAGAAATTTTTTCTAGGAGGTATGTGAACCGGAAATTCCAACCGACCCTATTGCCGAGAGGTTAAATTTAGTTGAAAGAGAAAACGAGTACTTGAAAGAAAAGTTGAAAAGAATTGACGGGGAGAAGATCGAATTGGAGTTGCATGTTGCCGATGTCGTCGATGATCACAAGATCAAGATGGAGAAAATGCGCTTGAAGATTAGAAAGATTAGAAAATATGCCATCGATAGTGAGGCTTGGTATCATTATGCTGTTGGATCCATTGTTACCTTAGTTGCGATCTTGATCGTATTTGTTGTTGCATTTAAATGCTTTAGCTAGAGATTTATTTGTTTGTTGCATTTAAGTGTTGTATGAACTTTATGTATGAACTTGTATTAATTTGGTCTATTCGGTGTTGTGTAATGAAGATGAGCCGGCAATGGATGTACGATGACCGATGCTCTGCCCAGTTCATTGAGGGCGTGCATACTTTTCTGCTTGCGGCTGAGGCAAACAAGCGGGTGGATGGTTTTATGCCTTGTCCATGTGCTCGCTGTAAGAATGGTCACAATTACTCTACGTCAAGAACCATTCACGTCCACTTGTTTAAGTCCGGTTTCATGCCCCATTATAATGTTTGGACCAAGCACGGAGAAAGAGGGTTATGATGGAAGACAATGAAGAAGAAGAGGACGACGACAACTCTCCTGGCCATGGGAACCCTGAATACGATGATACAACAATGGGGGAAGAAGCTGAGCCGGTAATGCGGGAAGAAGCTGAGCTGGCAATGCGGGAAGAAGCTGAAGAAGAGGCATCAGATGAGCCTGTTGATGATCTAGGTCGGGCCATTGCCGATGCAAAGAGAAATTGCGCAAGTGATTTGGAGAAGAAGAAGTTGCAGTGCATGTTAGAGGATCACAAAAAATTATTGTACCCGAATTGCGTAGGTGACAAGAAAAAGCTGGGCACCACAATAGAATTGCTGCAATGGAAGGCAGAGAATGGTGTATCTGACAAGGGATTTGGAAAGTTGCTGGTAATGATAAAGGATATGCTTCCAAAGGACAACGGATTGCCCAAGAGTACGTACAAAGCAAAGAAGGATGTCCGCCCTCTAGGGTTAGAGGTGCAGAAGATACAAGCATGCCCTAATGATTGCATCTTCTACCGCGGTGAGTATGAGGATTTGAATGCTTGCCTGGTATGTGGTGCATTGCGCTATAAGACCAGCCGCGATGACCCTGGTGATGTCAAGGGCCGGTGCCCCAGGAAGAACATTCCTGCCAAGGTGATGTGGTATGCTCCTATAATACCACGGTTGAAACATTTGTTCCAAAACAAAGACAAGCCAAGGCGATGCGATGGCACAGAGAAGACCATAAGAAAGACGGAAAGTTGGGAGTACCCGCTGACGGGTCGCAGTGGAGAAAAATCGAAAGAAAGTACGGGAAGGAGTTTGCAGATGATGCAAGGAGCGTATGGTTTGGTCTAAGCGCAGATGGCATTAATCCCGTTGGGGAGCAGCAACCATAGCACCTGGCCTGTGACTCTATGTTTGTATAACCTTCCTCCTTGGTTATGCATGAAGCGGAAGTTCATTATGATGCCAGTGCTCATCCAAGGTCCTAAGCAACCCGGCAACGACATTGATGTGTACCTAAGGCCATTAGTTGAAGAACTCTTACAACTGTGGAATGGAACAGGTATATGTGCGTGGGATGAGCACATGGGGGAAGAATTTGACCTAAAGGCGTTGCTGTTCGTGACCATCAATGATTGGCCTACTCTCAGTAACCTTTGAGGACAGACAAACAAGGGATACCGCGCATGCACGCACTATTTGGACGATACCGACAGTATATATTTGGCTAATTGTAAGAAGAATGTGTACCTGGGACATCGTTCAATTTCTTCCGAGCAGGCATCCCATAAGAAAGAAAGGCAAGCATTTCAAAGGTGAGGCGGATCACCGGACGAAGCCTGGCCACCGTACTGGTGCTGATGTACATGATATGGTCAAGGATTTGAAGGTGGTCTTTGGAAAGGGTCCTGGTGGACAACCTGTTCTGAATGATGCTGACGGACGCACACCGATGTGGAATAAGAAATCTATATTTTGGGACCTGCCCTATTGGAAACACCTAGAGGTCCGCTCCGCAATCGAGGTGATGCATGTGACGAAGAATCTTTGTGTGACCCTTCTTGGCTTCTTGGGCGTGTATGGGAAGACAAAAGATACACCTGAGGCACAGGAGGACCAGCAACGTATGCACGGAAAAGACGGCATACATCAGGGTCATGCAAGCTACGCTCTTACCAAAGAAGAGAAGGAAATCTTCTTTGAATGCCTGCTCAGTATTAAGGTACCATCTGGCTTCTCGTCGAATATAAATGGAATAATAAACATGGGAGAGAAAAAGTTCCAAAACCTAAAGTCTCATGACTGCCACGTGATTATGACGCAACTACTTCCGTCTGCATTGAGTGGGCATCTACCGGAAAATGTTTGATTAGCCATTGTGAAGCTATGTGCATTTCTCAATGCAATCTCTCAGAAGGCAATCGATCCAGAAATCATACCAAGGTTACAGAATGATTTGGTGCAATGTCTTGTCAGTTTCGAGTTGGTGTTCCCACCATCCTTCTTCAACATCATGACGCACGTCCTAGTTCACCTATGCGAAGAGATAAACATTTTGGGTCATGTATTTCTACACAATATGTTCCCCTTTGAGAGGTTCATGGGAGTCTTAAAGCAATATGTTCATAACCGTGCTAGGCCAGAAGGAAGCATCTCCAAGGGCCGTCAAAATGAGGAGGTCATTGAGTTTTGTATTGACTTTATTCATGACCTTAAGCCGATTGGTGTTCCTGAATCGCGACATATGGGCAGACTGGATGGAAAAGGCACGCTAGGAGGGGAACAAATAATATGTATGGACGGACATTCTCTCACTGAAGCACACTACACAGTTCTACAGAACTCCGCCTTGGTGGCTCTGTATATGGATGAACACAAGAATTTGCTACGCTCCAAACACCCGGAGCGGTCTGATGACTGGATTACATGTGAACAAACCAGGAGTTTCGCCAGCTGGTTGCAAGCACGTACCATGCATGACACCTCTATTGAAGATGACCTGTACTTGCTGTCCCAGTTACCATCTTCGAATATAATGACTTACAAAGGGTACCAGATAAATGGTAATACATTTTACACGATCGCCCAAGATAAGAAGAGCAGCAACCAAAACGGTGGTGTCCGCTTTGATGCAGAAACCAAGACGGGAAAGGAAACATATTATGGTTATATACATGACATATGGGAACTTGACTATCGACGTGGTTTGAAGGTCCCTTTGTTTCGGTGCAAATGGGTCAATATGACACGAGGCGGGGTAACGGAAGACCCGCAGTATGGAATGACAACAGTGGATCACAACAATCTTGCGTATGCAGACGAACCATTCGTCCTAGCCAATGATGTGGCACAGGTTTTCTATGTGAAGGACATGTCTACCAAGCCAAGAAAAAGAAAAGATAAGGAAGCAAATGCATCGTACAATGAGCCAAAGCGGCACATAGTTCTTTCTGGGAAGAGAAACATCGTGGGAGTGGATGACAAGACAGACAAGTCAGAAGATTATGAAAATTTTGATGAAATTGCTCCATTCACAGTGAATATTGACCCGATCATCCCGTTAAATGATGAATATTTTCCATGGTTACGGTGCAAAGGGACACACGCGAAGAAAAAGTTTCACACCCAAAGATCTGGGATGTGATCGGCTTCACTAGCTATCATCACTTTCTTCTGTGTTTCACACCCAGAAGGGAATCTCTGTAATAGTTAGGGTAGTTAATTATGTGTTCTGGCATTTGAAACGCGAAGAAATTTTATGTGCAAACAAATTCCTTCATGCCTTTACTGATTTTTAAAGTTAAGTTATTCACAAACTAGTGATTCACACTAATTTCAAATAATTCAAAATTTAAACTATTCAAATTTGAAAACTACGGGCACTAACAGAAAATTTGTAATTTTTTGTACCTAAAGCAAAAATATTCACAAAGAAACTCTAAATACACAAAAAAACAACTCAAAAATAAATAAAGCAAAACAAATAAAAAAAGCCCGCCTACTAGGCTAGAGCGGCCTACATACGACTAGAAACGCAACCCGTTGTTGGGCCAGGATGCAGGCCCGCAAAGGCCCGGTAGGCCCACGGGGCAGCACAGCACAGGTAGGCCCAGAAGGCCTGCGTTTGAGAGGAGCTCGAAGGAGCAGCCGCGGCTGGGTTTATAAACCAGTGCGGCTGCCCTTCGCTAGGCGAGGTGGGACTAAACTTTGCGCCCCTCGCCTGGTAGCGCACCCCCCTTTAGTACGGGTTCGTGGCACCAACCGGTACTAAAGGGGGGGCCTTTAGTACTGGTTGCAGCCACC
Organism: Triticum monococcum; assembly: GCA_034509565.1. NCBI lineage: Eukaryota > Viridiplantae > Streptophyta > Magnoliopsida > Poales > Poaceae > Triticum > Triticum monococcum. Next base: position 616,734,770 of record CM067847.1, on the reverse strand, counting down.
AACCGGTACTAAAGGGGGTCGCTTCCCACCGCTTGGCCTGGCCAAAATAGGCCTTTAGTACCGGTTGGTGGCTCCAACCGGTACTAAAGGAGTCCCCCATATAAAAAACACTTCGAAAATTTTCAGTTTCTCATCTCCCACTTCTCTCTGCTGCCGCCCCGTCCCACGTCATCGCCGCCCCCGTCGCGCCGTCCCCGTCGACTCCGCGACGCCCCCATCCTCGTCGCGTCGTCCCCGTCGACTCCACGGCACCCCCGTCGCCGTCCCGGTCGCCGATCCCCTTGCTTCGCCGTCGCCGTCGCCTTTGGATCGACCTCGCCTCGCCGTCGCCGCCGCCTCGACCTTGCCCGCGCGCGTTGTGAGCCCCTCCCCCGGCCCCTCGCCTCCCTCCAATCGATCATAGCGCACACCGGCGCCGGCGCCGACCATAGCGCACACACACGCGCGCGCGCACACACACACACTACATGCACACACACACATACACTACACACACACACACACTAGACACGCACACACACACAATTTTTCTGTTTTTAGCTTTTAGTTTTTTCTGTTTTTCTGTTTTTCATACAAAGTTTTAGATGAATTAATTAATTAGATTAGATTAATGTCAAATAGTATGTAGAAATGTTAGTTATAATATATATAATGTCAAATGTTATAGAAATGTTAGTTATATAGAAATGTTAGAAATTTTGGAAATGTTAGTTTTAGCTAGCTAGATGAATTAGATTAATTTCAAATTGTTAGACGATGATCGATGTTTTTTTAGTTTCTTATATTTTTAGTTATAAAATTTAGAATTTGCATATATGAAATCATCACAATCCATCATTTAAAAAATGTTTCTTTACTTTTGCGGCATATAGTATTTTGTTGTCAACGATGCCCGGCCCACATCCTCGCCATCGACACGTCCGCGATGACGTCCTGCTTTAGAGGACCCATGTCCGGGACTGGGCTCCGCCGGGCTGGCACTGGGAGGTGCTACCTTCAGGGGCGCGATGCTTGGTGAGGAACCCGGCCCCGGGTCCCGTCGTCGACCCTCATCTTCTTTGGTGGCATTTGCGTCGCCGTGTCAGGGAGGAGGACGAGCACGTCCATCGCTACATGGCTGGTATGGATGTCAGGTTCTCCAATACCTGGCAGGTTCTTTGGGGAGATCACCCGAGCTATGATCTAGTGATGGTTCCTTCACTTTGGTTGTCCACCGCCTAGATTACACTCTAGTATTCGATCTTTATTAGCTAGCTAGCTAGCTAGTGATGTATTCGATATATAATATTCGAGATGATTTATTCAAGATTATATATATTATTTGAGACGATGTATTCGACGAGATTATATCTATTATTCGAGACGACGTATTCGAGATTAAATCTATTATTCGAGACGATGTATTCGAGATTATATCTATTATTCGAGATGATGTATTCGAGATTATATCTATTATTCGAGATTATACTAAATTGTTTTATATTTCTTTTGGCATAGTTAAATAAAAGCTATGGCGGACAATACCGACAGAGAGAGAGAACAGACCATGTTCGATATCATACGCGGGCCAGATGATGATCAGAATGAAGAAGATTTTGACGGCTCCGAATTTCTAAACAACACCGAAGAGGGTGATATGATATTCGATCGCGACGACCGAGAAGATGAAGTCATGAACTACGACGAAGAACATGTTGATCCTGAAACAACAAGCACCGGTGAGGTATATATATTTATATAAGCAGGAATATGGTGATCATCGCATGTTTTAAATGAGTTGAAGATATATTAACGAATCGATCTTTCTTCTTTCAGCCATCTGGATCGAGCAAATCTTCAGGCAAAAGGACGAAACGAGGCCCGAACAAAAAGTTGAAGGAGGGCGTAAAGTACAATATCGAGGCATTCAAACCTAACGGGGAACCATTAGCGCCTAAGAAGATTGCGGACAAGTTCGTTCGTCAGTGCGGAGTTCATGTGAAGGACCAACTCCCGATCTCCCTTCAAGAATGGAGAAATCCAGCAAAGCCACGTCCATATGTTACTTTTGTCGACGAGAATCAAAAAAACTGCTTTGGGATACTCTCATGGAACATTTCACCCTACCAGATCATTTCACAGAAGCAGATGTGCGGAAAGTCAAGGATGCTGCTTTTAGGAAGATGGCGGTTGCATTCAAGAACCACAAGAGAACGACGTGGGAGAAGTACGTCAAGGGAGGAAGGAAGAATCCAGTATTCGAGGGGATACTAGAGAATCAAAGTGCTCATTGGGACGATTTCATGAAATTCAAGGATTCAGAATTAGCTAAGGAACGGTCAAGAATAAACAAGAAGAATGCCGAAAAAAGGATAAGTTCGATAAGCTGGGGCCAGGTGGCTACGCGGTGGCAATGCCTAAGTGGGATATGTCTGAGAAAGAGATGGAGGATGCAAGTGTCACTCCGGTTAATAAGAGCTGGCCCCCCAGGTGCAGGACTTGGTTCTATGCGCATGGGGGGGAGTTGGACCCGAAGACAGGCAATGTTTCGACGAAGGCATGTCTGAACGGAGCCGACGATGCGCTACTTGTTGCAATAGAAGAGGCTCGATCGGGGGTGTTCCAGCCCAACAGAGAGAACGACGAGCTTACGCGTGCCCTGGGAAATCCTGAACACCCGGGAAGAACACGAGGCAAGGGCGCTATTCCGTGGTATGAGGGGTTTTCAGACTGGAACGCCGACTACAGAACCCATGGGAGAAAGAAGATTGCGGAGGAGAAGAAGAGGAAGATGGAGGAGGAGCAGAGGAAGCGGGACACAGCATCAGACGTCCACTCCTCCTCCAAGTCCAACACAACCTCAGGCCACTCCTCCTCCAAGTCCGGCACAGCTTCAAGACACTCCTCCTCGTCCAACTCAGCCCCGTCAGCCGTCTCTGCTGCCTCAGCAATCACAGAAGAGACACCCCGCAGCTATGGTGCGTAGCGGTACGAGTCGAGGTGATAGTACAGGAAGTACAGGCGGAGGCAAGTGATATAAATATGGTCCAAACCTCAGTACTCCTCTTCCTATGAGGGCTTACCAAAGGACCGAGGAGCAAACCAATGCCATAGTGCGGGCAGAAGTCGACGCCCATTTTGGACCGAAACCGCCACCGCCGCCAAGGGAGAAAGTGCCTGTGGAAGTAGTTGACCACTTCATTCGTATGGCTCAACCACCAGCTCCTAAGCCTATTGACACAGACTATGAGCGCCACATCAGGAAGTTACATCGACAATGTCTACAGAAGGAGGCGCGCTCGAGCTCGAGCAAACAACAAGCAGCTATCAAAAAATGCGGGAAAACCGTTGCCCAGCTGGGAAAACAGGCGGCGCAATCGATCCCCCCGCTTGTTGTGCCGCCAACAACACGTGACAACACGCGTGCCCAATATTATCATGTCAAACAGTTTACGTTCCTGAGGTGGGCGATGTGGTAATAACCCAGGAGCATATAATGCAGGCTGAAGAACTCAATATCACTATTGGACAACTCCTCGAGATCGAGCACATGCCTCTTATTACAGAGGAGGAAATAAAACGGAAATTTGTCCGGGGCCAACCTTTGGTCAAGCCAGAAGATGTCAACAAGGTCCCAACGAGAATGTATGAATTGCATCAATGGTACATGGACATTATCAAGAGATCCGATCGAGAGTCCCTCATGGTGTATGTCAAGAAGGATGATTACTACCATCAGAAAGTTGTGGCCGTTGAGTATTCTGAACTGTTTCAGTTATACAATCAAGCCGCACTCGACAAATCTATCGTCAGTTGCTATTGTCTGTAAGTGATTTCTTTCTGTAATTTAAGTCTCAAGCTAGCTGTAGTGATCCTTTTGATCAATCATTACGTGTAATTATCCTCACTATATTCTTTTCTGTGGTATTATGCAGGATGAAGATGTATGAAATGAGAAAAGGTGGATGCTATGGCATTGGGTTCATTGACGCAAACACCGTTAATGAATACACATGGAAAATAAACAAGCATCATGAAAAAGAGGTAGAGGACAGCATGTTCGAGTTCTTGAAGCGCCTCAAATACAATGAAGATATACTACTTCCTTACAACTTCCAGTGAGTCACACTTTATTGTACTACAAATTCTCTATTTTTGCCTACTAGCTAGATACATGTTTTTGCTTACATATGCCCGCTTAATTAAGGCATGCAAACGTGTGTGCTTGCAGATATCACTGGATCATGTGTATCATTAAAGTTGACGCCGGAACAGTTGAAATACTGGACTCGCTACTCAAAGCAAATAGTGACTATAACATCTTGTTTGGGATAGTCAACAGGTAATTTCAATCATTATTAACTATATATCTCGGTCTATTTAGTTTGTCATTTCATGATATGAACTATTTAATAACCCCTTTATTCATTTTCTTTGTCGGCGGGCAGGGCTTGGGCAAGGTTCATCAGCGTCACGGAAGGCGAATGGAAACCAAAGCTGAAATGGTTTCGAGCCAAGGTAAGTAATTAAGTAGTACTAGCTAGCTAGCTAGCTGCCATCTCTTTAATTATCATGCTTGATTAATTATTATCTGATCAAATTAAATTCCATTCTCATAATAAAGGCCCTGAAGCAGGCGTAGGGGACTGATCTGTGTGCATTCTACGTTTGCAAGAACATTCGCATGCTGGCGTCCGACAGGAGCAGATCTCAAAGACAGGAATGGGTACGCTTGTCACAACACTATTCACAATTTTTACACCATTATCGATATCTAGTCACACAACTAATACACATGAATATTTATCTCCTTCTTAACAGTTCAAAGAGGTGCGGGACAAGCTCCTAGAAACGGAGCGCGTAGAAGCACTTCAAGAGGAAATAGCGGGATTTTTGCTCGACCAGGTCATAAATCCGAAGGGAGAATACTATTACCCGCTACCGCCCCCATCGACCAAGTCATGAACCACTTCCAATTGTCATCGTGCTCCGGAGGCACCAATCAGGCTAATGCCACTGGCTCCGAAGGCAACATGCATATGTAGGAGAAATTGTATATAGCTATACATGTGTGTATGTGTGAATTAATGTGGTGGTTTGTGAGACATGATTGATGATATATATATGATTGGTTCTACTAGAAATTCTATATATATATATATATGCATAACGTGTACAATGTGTAGTACCGTAAAATACCAGCAAACGAAAAAGAATTAAAATGGAAAAAAACAAAATTAAATGAAAAACAAATCATAAAACCAAACCCCCCCCCCAAACATTTTAGTACCGGTTGGTGTTACCAACCGGTACTAAAGGGCTCCCGGCCCCCGAAGCTGGCTCGTGCCACGTGGTTGCCCTTTAGCACCGGTTCGTGCTGAACCGGTACTAAAGGGGGGGGGGGCTTTAGTGCCGAAACTTTAGTGCCGGTTCCTAAACCGGCACTAAAGGGCCTTACGAACCGGTGCTATTGCCCGGTTCTGCACTAGTGGTAGTTCTATCCTATTTAGTGATCTGAACAGGGCGTCAGAGGTGAAGTACATCAAGAGTCCGCCACTGACGAACTCGATGAACGCCGACGAACTCGATGAGCGCCACAATGTGGATCTAAGAAAGGGAAGGAAAAGAACTTATGGATGTGGATGAGCTGCGGAGATTCGTAGTCGATTTCTGGTCAGAGTCAGGTCGATGCAGTGGCCTGAGTCGGTGAAGACGAGGAGTTCGACGGCGGCGGTGGCAGAGCTCGAGAGAAGGCAAGAGGAAGAAGATGACTGAAAGGGGGAAGAATGGAAGACCTAGGTCGTCCTATTTACAAGGAAAGGCTGACTGAGGCGGCGCGAGAAACGAGGAGACCAAATACATCATTATCCAGCGGCCCCGACGCCTCGATTTTCGGGAGAATCAGTAAAGGCAGAGATCCGTTGAAGATATGACGAATTAAAATATCAGTTTTTATTGAGGATGACGTCACGATGATTTAACCCGGATCCAGATGACGACATCACGGCGGGTTACAATTTTCATACAAGACTGAAGGCCAGTTCATAAGATTTTCAAAGATTGACATGAACCGGTTCAAATCAATCTGGGGCCTAATGTTGGGGATATAGCTATTTGTGTAAGCCGCCCAGGAGGGGCCGGGTTACGCAAAGAGCAGCCCATCAGAAGCCCAAGACCAAGGTGTGAAGATGGCAGTTCACTAAAGGGTCTAAAGGCCCACAGACAACTTAAAGCCCATAGAGATAAATCACCGTGATGGTATAACTTGTATTATAAGGTAGAAGTAACTAGTCGCCGAGCCGGACACTATTTATGAGCCGGCCGGGACTCTGTAGGCCGCAGGGCGTCAACCCGTGTATATAAGGGGATGACACGCCAGTGGCTTAGGGCAAGAAACAACTCCTCGAGAGCCAGGCATAGCGTATCTCGCTCCCTGGTCATAGAAACCTCAAGAAATACCAACCCAACTAGACGTAGGCCTTCCTTCACCATAAGGGGCTGAACTAGTATAAACCTCTCGTGTCCTTTGTCCCAATTAACTCCTTTAAGCTTTCTAGTTGCGATGGCTCCACGATCAAGTCCTTGCAAGAGGACATCTGCCGTGACAATTCCACGATAGGTGGCAAGGGAGCTTGGGAATGTGCTGCTAGCTTAGTTAACGCACGAGTAAGTTGTGCAGCTGGTAGTACTGTGGTAGGTGTTGCAAGAACTAGGGCTATCTCTGCTAGTTTGGTGGCAGCTATTTGTTTCTGTTTGGGTTTTTTTGCAACTCGTGTAGCATGGGATGCCGTGTTTGTAGAATTTTCCGCTGGACTTTGACCTTCTATTGCACCATCAGTACTAGCAGAATCTGAAGGAGTCATTCGCTTCTCATTCCTTGCCATTCTGTGTTTCTTCCTCTTTCTCTACGCCATGTTAAGTCAAGCCGACAAGAAAAACGGATAACAATTTAGTTCTTCAGAACAAATTGATGTGTGATGCGGACGAACTGAACTTTGATGTTATACAACCACATGATAGGAGGATGTAATATGTATGAAAAACAGGATGGAAGAGATAACCAGAACTATGATGTGTAAACTAAGAAGAAGACATTTCACCAAATTAGAAGCAATGCAATGGAAGGTAGACACCATATGAAAGATGCTACAAATATCGCGCTGCCAAGTTAACAGTGTCTCATCATAAATGGTGTTTAAACAAATGTGAAGCAGTACAAGAAATAAATCATATGCAAGATGCAAACAACATCACACTACCATTTTAGAGGTCTCTCGTCATTAGTGCCATTGCATATTCATAGCATTGCATATTCACAGCTTATGATGTGTAAACTAAGGAGAAGGCATTTGAACAAATTAGAAGCAATGAAAGCTAGACACCATATGAAAGATGCAACGAATATCACTCTAACAAGTTAAAACTATCTTGTCATAAGTGCCATTTCAACAAATTAGTAGTACAAGCTAGAAAAGAATGTGAGATGTAACCTATATCACACTCCGAAGTCAAACGTGTCTTACGATAAGTGATTGTTGCAGGTTACACAACACTAGTAATTTGATGTAAGAACATGGTGTGATAGATAGATATTGTATGTTCTAGAAACAGGAGCACGTGTCTTATTCAACTATAATGTGTAAAGTAAGCAGATGGAATTCACCAAAATTAGAAGCAATACAAGCTAGACATCACATATAACATGCAACCACATATAACAGTGCCAAGTTAGAGGGAGCACCGGTGATGCTGCACTAGGGGAGACGTGCTCATCATAAACACAGCTTTGTTGAGTCTCTATGCATGTGTTGTCTTGGAAATCATCTTGGGGTTGTGGAGGAGTAGAAACTATAGAGGCCCTCCGTTCGGAAGGAGCACCTTTATCCGCTGCCTTGCTAACTTCCTTCCGCTTTACTGATTTTGAATTGTCAAGTAAAGCCGACAAGAAAAAGCAATAAAATTCTCTCTTTAGAACTCATTCATGCATGATACTGACAATCACTACTTTGATGTAAGGCAAACACATGATACCAGGATGGATTATGTATGAAAAACAGGACGGCATGGCATGTTCACAACTGTTTGTGTATACTAAGCAGAAACCATTCCAGCAAATAAGAAGCAATGCAAGCTAGACACCACATGAAAGATGCAACCAATATGACTCTGCCAAGTTAAAAGTGTCCCATCATAAATGGAATTCCAACAAATTAGGAGCAACGCATGCTATAAATCATATGAAAGATGCAACTAATATCACACTGCATATACTAATGGTGTCTCGTCATGTTGATTGATGCGGGATACAAAAAACAATAGTTTTATGTAAGGACATGCTTAATAGACAGATGTACTATGTACTAAATACAGGAAGGCATGTCACATTAACAGGTATAATGTATAAGCTAAGCAGACTAGCACATGCAGTTTAACCAGATTGGAAGAATTACAATCTAGACACCATATGCAACATGCGACCACATATCACGTTGCCAAGTTAGGGAAAGCACCTGCGATGCTATTGTAGGGGAAATGTTGTAATCAACTACAGAGCTACGTTCACTATCTTCATCTAGCATTTCTGTTTCTTGAGAATCATGTCGGGAGGCTGACGCTGCATTCCTTAAATGAGGAGTAGTCCCCTTGCCTGCCTGCCTCGTCATAAGTGATTGATGAGGGATACACAAGAACATTAGTTTGATGTAAGAACATGGTTAATACACAGATGTAATAGTATGTACCAAAAACAGAAACGCATGTCATATTCAAAGGTATAATGTGTAAGCTAAGCAGATGCAATTTAACCAAATTGGAAGTAATACAAGCTAGACATCTGGCTGGAGTGGTGAGCATGATCATCTAGCACCTGAGAGCCTGGTGGGAGGCGGGCTGCTTCGCCACCATCGCAGCTTTTTAGTTGGCTTCCAGGTGATCCCTATCTTTGTTGGGCTTGTCACTAGCTCGGCCGGTGCCCTGACTAGCTATTTGTCTTCTGGTGCTCACGGGATGGTGGTTCATGTAAAAAATATCTTTCCTTATCTTAATAAAGACCGACTTCGGTCTTTCGAATACAAGCTAGACACCATATGGAACATGAAACCACATATGACACCACGAAGTTAAGGAAGCACCTGGGATGGTGATTCATTGCGAGCGAGGTCATCAACTCCAGAGCTACGTTTACCGTCTCCATCTGCTGACACTACACCCTTTATAGCGTTGTAACGTGCCGTGCCTAGCCGCGTAGAAAGCTGGCATGACTTGTCTCTTTTCTTTTTTGCTTCTCTCGAGGCAGACTCTGAAATACCCTTGCATAAAAACACAATAGTGAGAGTATGGGTGAAGTGTGTGCAGAACTAGTGCACTATAAAAGTAGCAGAGAGCAGGTGGCTAAAAAATAAATGACAGGAGACATATGATAGCTCTACAACATTGCATGGCAAACAAAGTTAGATTCTACTCCGTATGATTTTGTAATATATGAGCACAGGAAATGCAGGAACTCCTCCAGCACACCACCACATGTGGTCATATCTCAGATAACAGTCGAGTGAAAATAAATAGGTCAGTCGATTTTTTTAATGAACCGTCCGATCTATAAGGAACGGGCAGATGGCCTTCGTCTACCTCCCGCCAGTCACTGTTGACGATCTTTCTTGAACCGCCAGCGACCACCGGCCCAGACCCCTGCCTCCGCCGCCCCGCCCTCCCATCGACCTCACACCACCGCCGTGCTTGGCAGCGCCCCCAGGCCATCCCTTTAATCCCGGCTGACCTCCAGATCGGGCGCCTGTAGCTCTAGGTCGCACACGCCCCTAAGATAAACACCAAGGCGCTGCTTCCCCGGCGTAATAGTCGTACTAGCGCCTGTTATGCCGGGGAATGCTTCCGTTAATTGGGAATCAACTGGCTAGAAATTGAAATTCAGGGGGGCGACGGACCTCTAGCTAAGGTGAAATAGTATATGAGGAGAAACCTTGTGCATCGTGAGTTACTAGGAACATATAGTATCAAGAAGAAGCAGTCAACTAGTGTCTTCTGTGGGATGAATACCATGCAAGCAGAGACGTAAGATTTGCATGAATAAGGGAAGAGGAGTACCTTTTTCGGTTGCCGGTGTGGTCACCTCCACATGTCGCGCCGATCTTCTTCTCTTTACCGGGGAAACTGATGTTCTGGAGGGTGTAGGCTTGGACGAACCCATGGCCAAATTGTTGACTGTGTTGCCGTGGCCGTATGTCGACGGAGGGGAAGCAGATCTGAGGCGGCGAAGGACGGCGTAGCAGGAACAGCTCCGGTGCGGTGGAGGGTGGCGAAGTTGGAGCGGCTGCGGTGAGGCGCAGGACGGCGTGGTTGAACTGGCTCGGGTACGGACGGCTCAGCCTCGGCTTCAACTACTAGCCGTGTAGGGCGTTGCGGTTGAGGTTGCGGTGGACGACGACGTCGGGGTATTGGCTCCAGCGTGATGGAGGAGGGTGGTGGTTGATGGGTGGGATGGGGTGCCGGACGGATGACGCCGGGGTTTCGCAGCTCATGGAGAGGTAGTTTTGGCGCCCACGGAGTACGAATGGGGAATCGGACGGGGGGGGGGCCATGTTTCGGTCTAGGACGCGCTTGTTTTTGGCTTTTTTGAACAGAAGATGGGACGCGCTTGTTTGAAATTTGGGGAAAGTACAAACTTTGCCCCCTCTTAAATTTCGGACCTACTGCGGGTCAGGGGTAGGATGGTAATCCTAGGTGTCCCAAATAGTGGGCGGGAGCGATTTCAGCCGCGCGCATGTGTGCTTAGGCGGCCATTGTGTATGAATATTTTTCGGAGGCGGTTGCGTGGCGTCTAGATGAAGCTACAAACTTACCTCGGTTTTGTCCTTTGGACGTCGGGCCGGTAGGTTTCACGGGTCGGAGTTATTAGAAAAGTAATTTCCTTGTACTACCAAACATTGGTCTCACGCGGTTTCGGGCGAGTAGAGGCTCTTTCAGCGCTTCGTTCAAAATTTTGAAACACAAGCATTCACGTCTAGAGTACTCTTCTTTTTGACCTTGTATGTTTGAAAACCTCATTAAATTATCCGCTTCTTTTTGAAATTTTGACATTTGAAAATCCTATAACTACGATTATTTTGGAATGGAGGAGCTAAATTTGAATCTATTTTGTACACGACTACATATGCTATTATGTACAAAATCAGAGCAAAGCTTGGTGCCCCCATAATTTAGGTACGGTTTACAAATGCCATGATATCAAATTCAAATAATTGAATGGACTTCATGTTGAATTCGATTTTTTAAACCACCTTAAGTTGAATTCAAATGTATGCTAGTTCATAGGTAGCTATTTGTAATGTCCATTGTGTAACTTTCGTATGTATAATGTGCTTTAGACACACAACATGAACTATACTCACGTTTATATTAGATTGCTAAAGCGATGCATTGTCTGGAGTTCAAAATACTAACTATGTGGATCAATTGTGTCGAATAATAACATAGACATGCTCAAATTCGATAGAATTTAGATGTCTGATGGATCAATGACCGCTCCTTACACGAATTGCAAATATCATGATCCCATCCTAATATTTGGATACAATTTATATCTTTAATAAATGTGTAGAGCAGTCTTTTACGTGTAGTTTCACTCTCCATCGGTGGTCTCTCACACATGCTCAAACACTCTCTCCCGAGGTGTCTTTCTCGCACACATGCTCTAGATATAACCCTCCCTTCCTCTCGTAACCATTTGCAACAGTTTTCACTAACCTTTACCACAAGCACTCTTCCTCTCGCAAACATACACACGCACAATCCTTATCAACCCTTTCTATATACATGGACCTGCCTACGTGTCTCATGTACGCACATTATATTTACGCCTGTCTCTCACGCATTGTCTCACACCTCTCTTCCTAATCGACGAGTATGATTCTAGAAGAGCATTCTGTAGGATGCTCCTTAAAGTTAGGTTGGATGAATAGTAATATCAGAGATAAAGGGGTTACCTTAGTCCGAGAACCTAGGGTTACAAATCCTAGCCGACTTTGTTAGTGGACACAAAGTCCTTCACAATTCTGCTATCTTTGTCTTGTACGACTAGTCATCCACAGGTCTTCCTAAATGCGTCACGGGCCGATCAATGTGGCGCAGGACGGAACCGAACGAAGGGCCTCACCTCGACCCACCGGACCTCACGCGGTGACACACCCTCTGCCCCCACGTCTCATTGTCTTCTCACACACACACATACCAACACAAACACCACACAAATAGAAAATTTCTCCTGGTGCCTCTATTCCCTCCCCCCTTGCATATACACACTCAAGGGAATTGAACCTCTTAACGTGACATCATATTCGTCTCTCTCTCTAGACCACTCTCATTTCTCGTGCTATCTCTCCCACGCCCCCCCCCGTCGGCCCCTCTATCCATGCCTCTCTCGAATACGTAATACACACACATACCTCTCTAGGCCCCGCCAAATGCATCAACAACACATTCACACATGTTACATCACGTACCCCATTGATCTAAAAAGACCTCTCTTCATGTTTATTTCACATACAACCTTCCTTTTGAATAAAGTGTGGCCAAAAAATTATTTTAGAGTTTCTACATATATACAACATTACAAAGTTATATGGAGGAGTACGAACGCTAATTTGCATTGCATGGTGCCCACAATGATATTTATTCCGCACTGTGAATTTGTATATGTTTATACTATATACAAAGTTAGTCATAATAAAGAGAAACGAAGAGCATCTCTCTCTCCATCGCATACCCCCCATGTACGCCCCTTTCATGTATGCACACAAAACTATCTCCAGGTCCTCTAAAAGTAAGCCCGCAGAAAATTCACGCATGTTTCATCTTTCTCTCGCGATATATGCTATGACGTTCATTGTATTTGAAGCGAAAGCACGATACGTACATTGGACTTCAGAATCCACTCATTACGGTCACCATTTTCGTTTAGTGGTTATTATACAGTCACGGGCTCACCGTTCAACTCTGTATTTGCTCATGACATGACTAGTTGACCAGTTAAACGCTCCACGTGCCACCTCTAGTGTTGCATCACAGTATCTCACTACCATCGTGCCCACCTGTCGACTTGTATCTACTCTACATCTACACTCTTATAAAATACATAAAATACACTGTTATAAAAAACAGAGTTGGTGCTGATGGTGTGCCTGCCATCCTGCAATATAGGCCGTCTGATTTATATCTGACGGATAGGAGAGAAACTATGGCAATGTTGCAAAAAGGTACCCACACACCTCTCCACATTTGCAAATAAGGCCTTCCCTTGTTCATCCTTTTCTCTCACAAGATAAACAAGTCATACAAATGCATCTTGATGTTACGTGCAACGCACGGGCATCTTGCTATTAAGAATGAAAACAAATGACAAAAAAATATTTGGATGGTGGTTCGAAGTCATGACCGCGGGCACAACGGACAAGGTGGCCTTGTATTAGTATGCTGAGTCGTTTGTTTTAACACACAGGAGCTAGTGTGGTGATTATACACACACGCACGCATGCACACGAACTGCATCCACACAACACTCACACAAACACATGCACCCACGCACACACGCAACACTCACACGTACACACGTAGCCACGCATGCACGCAACACTCACACGCACACACGCACGCATGCGTGCACACACCAGTACACCACATGACCAACACACACTCTCACGCTCAACTGCTCAACCTACACGTGCATGCGCACACATCAGGCCCTGACAGACACATACACAACCAGGTGATTCCCGCGCACGGGTTGGAGCCTTGTCGCGCCTGCATAAATTTGTGTTTATCTGACCTTTTTCTATGCGAACTGACAGGTGGGACCCACAAGGAACGTGGTCAATTTAACTAGTCAACATGGCGCCACGCAGACTATTTGGCCGGTCAACAGAGTGCAATCCGATGCTGAACTGTGAGCAAGTGACCGTATAATCACCACAAAACATATATAGTGACCATAATCAGCTTATTCTGAAGTTCGGTGACCGTATTACGCTTTTCTCTCTGTGGGCCCTCCAAGACTACATCTCTACACGTTCTCGCATGTTACATCTAACAACTATGCAATACAGCACTACTACTACACTCTAACACAATAAATCATATGTATTTTTAGTTTTACAAGATATCATATTGTTACTTATAATTATTCAGTTTGCATACATTAAAGTTGCCTTTGAAATGTATGGCCAGTATCATCTACCGCGCGGGAAAAATCCCGCCCTTTCCTGTTTAATCGGGTTTGTTTCGATGGATCGTGCGAAACAGCAAAACTATAGTACTATACAGTACAAGCGATAGTTCACTGGGCCGTCGTGTCGTCTACTCCTCCGTCGTAAGAGTGGAGCGCTCACTTTCATAAATGTTCTAGTCCCTTTCGCCGACATGTGGGACATCAAGCTACCAGGTCAACGTTCCATACCGGAATACAATGCAGAGCAGCCGGGGTGAAGCACCCCAGTCATGGCGCTGGCGTAGTAATGAGCAATGAGGCATAAAATCACAAAGCTGCACCTTTCCTGTAGTTAAGTTGGAGGGACGAAGTAATAATGCTAAAAAGAAGAAGTTGGAGGGACGAAGCAACCATCATTTCACTCGTTGCTGAATCCGCTTCTCCCTCATCTTCTTCAACTTAACCACGTGTTGCATCTGCCGTTGTTCTACCTCATGTGGGACGCGGATCGGCTTGGTAAAGCACTGACACGTGGGATCGCATGTTAGCAAACTACCAGGACAACGTCCTCCAAAAATAAGAAGCCTAATCCTAGACTTACAAAGGGCTACGTAGCTGCTACGTATACTTTCCATCTAATCTATATATGCCCCCCTGATTTTCAGGTGGGGTGGGCCTAATCCTCTCCTTTAATCCAACCAAATAGTCCCACATCACATCAGTTTGTAACTTTACGTAAAACGTTGCGTTGATGTAGCATTGCTCAAATAAGAAACCTCCCCGACCATCCGCGTGGCAAAATCACCTCCTTTTTACTAATCTTGATTCCATAATTTTTTAGATCAATATAATTGAGATTTGTATAGGTAGCAGACAGGAGCAAAACCAAGTGTGGTACAGTTAAGGGCATCCACAATGTGTAGCCAAATGTGAAAATAGCTTTTGGCGTCATGGGAATTGTGGACGGTGTTGCCAAAGCCAAAAAGATGGAACCGAAGCTCCCTGATTGATTGATTGAAGGAATAGAAAAATGCAACGTCTCTCCTCTTTCTCCCATGCTTGGACGCATGTAGTACAGTATAGAGCACAGAGTCTACTCCCATGTCCCTTCTATCACAAATCACAAAGCAGTGAGGCGTCAAATCACAAAAGCACGGACGAAGCCACCATCATTTCACTCTTCGCTGACTCCGCTTCTCCATCATCTTCTTCGAGAAACCATCTCACCGCACTAGTACTCCTAGTAGTACTAGTAAAGGACTTCCTGGATGCAAATAAGGCGGTTGTCTCGGCTTGCAGGAGGCACTTGCGAACGACTTACCGTGGTCTCCCTCAATGGTGTTCTTCGTCGAACGCACTTCGCCAAACCACAGAAAAAAAGATATCATCAATGTCACCGCAATGGGGAAGGAAGTCAAATATAGTTACTACCTCCATTTTTTTGTACACAAGTCCAGTATATCAAAATTACAATTTGCAAAGGGCCACTAACACTAATCGAGGCAAAATTGATGGGGTTAGCAACCAAGGACATTAATATCCCCTGCATGCATGCGGAAGTGAGAAGGTTGGTTTGCATGGCGCTGCATTAATCAAGTGATGAGGAGTGAGATGGTTAGCTCTTTGATCTTTGGAGAAAAAATACGCATTAATTGACATGTGAAACGAGGATTTCTATCGATTAAATCCCGCGAAGGAAAACCCTGCCTTTCTTTTTTAACACTAGTACTCCTAGTATGTACGTACTTATCCTGTTTGGGTCTAGGCCTTGCATTGCCAAACTTTGCCACACACTTTTGCCAAGCTTGCCTAAAGTTTTCAAAATGAGGAGGTACACTTGTGCACGGCTGTCGCGGTCGCACCACACCCTAACACGGTCGCTCCTGCACGCCGCGGCGCACCGCGCCCTCACACAGTTGCTCCTGCACGCCGCAAACCCAACCAAGGAAACGCACCCTCACTGACACGTGATGTCGCATGTGAACAAACCAAACTCAGCCATCCTATCGCTGACACATAATTTTCGTTCATAGAGTATGTTTATCCAAACGCATGTTGGAGAGTATCCGTATGGCCCGTGCGGTGGTTTATTGGGGAAGAAGAAGAGGTGAGGAAGAAGAAAAGAAGGGTTAGGAGACGTAGGATATTCATCCAACCACCTGAAATGGTAGACTGACCCAAGTCAGGCAACTTCCATAACAAATATATGTTTTTACACAGCAAAAGATATGTAAAAACAACAACATAAAGAAAAACTATCACTGCTCGTGGAAAAGACGGCCTCGTCGTCTTTGGCTGCCGGCGCGAACCAGCCGTCGCTGCCGATGTGTGTCTCCGCAGCGTGGTTGTCCTCGGCCTCAAGCTACTCGTTCAAGCGGAGCGTGCCGGCACTCTGCACGGACGAGAGCACAGCCTGGTTCAAGTCGAGGACGTCCGGTTCCGCCTGCAGAAGGGCCTCGATGGCAACGGCATCCGCACGCTCCGCGTTGAGTCGAACCTCCGCTGCCCGGTTCAAGTCCAGGACGTCCGGATCCGCCTGCAGGAGGGTGTCGATGAGAGCGGCATCCGCGTGCTCTGCGTCGACTCGAGCCTCTGCCGCCCAGTTCAAGTCCAGGACGTCCGGTTCTGCCTGCAGGAGGGCCTCGATGGCAGCGGCATCTGCATGCTCCGCCTCAAGTTGAGCCTCCGCCGCCCGGTTCACATCCACGACATCCGGTTCCGCCTGCAGGAGAGCTTCGATGGCAGCGGCATGCACGTGCTCCGTGTTGAGTTGAGCCTCTGCCTCCCGGTCCTCCTTTAGTATCGCCATGTTGAACCGCTAGTCCGCCTGGACCATGGGGGACTCGGACGCTGGCACGAAGTCGACGTCCATCATCTCATACCCATCGGGGGCCTTCTGCGCAGCGACCTCCGCCATAAACATTGGATCGGCCTGCTCCTCCTCGTAGCTTGGCTCCAGAGAACTCAGGGATTGGCCAGCCGCAAAGCAAGCTTGGGAACGGAAGTCTGTGGCGCCGACCGCCGCCGCGATTTCTGCGTGGCGCTCTGGCGTCAGCATCTTGTAGTAAGTGATCTTGCGGCGCACCATGGTTTTCCAACGAACTAGGGGACGCTTGATGCGGGCTAGGGGATCGAAAGGTGGGGGAATGGGCTGGAGATTTGGTGTGGTTTTAGGGCAGTGGCTGGCATAGGCCGAGCAGCGAAGGTTCTGGTGTGAATAGTGGTTCCGGTGATGACCGGTCAATCGGTTTTGACTGTACATCGCTCTTGTCGCGTTCGCGTTGCAGCCCGGCACGCTGGACCCTCCATGTCGCTCATCGAATGGAACGCGCTTCGTCTTGTGGGACCGCAGTTGAGAGCAAACCGACGTCCCTCCCCCTCCCCTGCCCGCGTCATTTATTATACCACCACTCCTTTCGTTTTATGCGGAGTAAATAAAAGCAGAGGGAGTATACTACGGATGAGGATCCCCTGACGTGGCCGAACCCATTGAGTAACTGACATGCGGGGCCTAGCAAGCATGGGGTCCGCCAGAAGTGACCGAAAGGGTGGGTAAGGCAGGGATACCTACGTCAGAGGATCCACTTCCACTATACTACTTTGACCAAATGTTAGAGTAATAATATATGACATGCAACTTATACAAATGTTAGAGTAATAATATATGACATGCAACTTACACAAAGCATACAGGGTCTAATGTGTTTTTCGAGGCTAACTTTGACCAAATGTTAGAGTAATAATATATGACATGCAACTTACACAAAGCATACGGTCAAATTCGTATGTGAAAGGAGTTTCCAATGATATAATTTTCACATTATACATCTAATGTACTATTAATCTTGTCAATAGTCAAATTAGAAACCATCTCGAGTACAAATCTAGGAGTACATACGAATCTAACAATATTGATTGGGTGTTGTTTAATGTTGATACCTTTTTAATCAAAGTAGAGATACTTTGACTACACATAAAACTTATATGTAAAATAGAAAGGATAGGAGGGAGTATATTTTACGTTCAAAAATGAAACGAACATTGAATACCCTTTATATATGATTTGCGGATGCTATGATCACCGGTTCAAAATTTTGAATCCGCCTTAGGTATCATGTGCCCCCACTCGTTCCCTCTCGATTTCATCTCGGGGTCCGGAGATCTATTGATAGAGGACTAGGGTGGGTACATGTGAATCATACTCTGCGGAATGTTCAAATGAGGCATGCGGGAGGATGGACTCGACTGGAGGTCGACATGATCGATGGAGAAGAGGGTTGGAGAGGAATGAGAAATAAGCAAACGCCACATGATTATACTTGAACGGCTCAAATAAACAACAAGTTATCTCACTTGGCCTACATAGTGAAAGGCCTAATGTGTACGGAGCACTAACGCTCGAATATGGCCGAGAAAACAGGGAAACCGACATGTGGGGCACACCCGTCGGGACGACGTAGCGCATACTAGTCGAATGGAGGAGCTGGCCCACGACCTCCTCGCCACCGACAACCGTTTTTGTGGGTCGTTGGGGCCAACAACGGGGCGCAGCTCCAGCACCGCCTCTGGACATGGCGACGGCGGTGAGCGACAGGCTCATATCATCGCTAGACACAGTCGGTTTCAGTGTGCCGAGGGTGGCGTTTTGTTTGTGCCCAAGGTTGCCCCATCAAAGCATTGGGTAGCCAAATTTTTGGTTGAGGTATTGGTTGCCCATGATTTGGCCGACATTGGCAAGAAAAATGAACTAGAGTTGGCTAGAGTTCATTGGCATGCCAAAGAAATGGCAACCAGCCAAACAAAGACCAATCTTTGGGTCATGACCAAAATTTTGGTTGAGGTATTGGTTGCCCATAGTTTGACCGACATTGGCAAGAAAAATGAACTAGAGTTGGCTAGAGTTCATTGGCATGCGAAAAAATGGCAACCATCCAAACAAAGACCAATCTTTGGGTCATGACCAAAATTTTGGTAAGGTGTACTTTGGCCACAATCCAAACACACCCCAACACCCGGCTCGTCGAGGATGCACGGGGCGCCGCGACGCATCCGCGGAGTGGTGTAGCACGGCCAACTGCATCCTCTGGACCTGAGACCATGCCGGGTGGTCTTGCTTTTTCAATGACATGCAGGGATCGCATGTGAGCAAAGGGCGTCTCCAACGGTGCCACGACCGCAGCTGACTACCCTGGCTCACCAAAACCCTCGTCCCTTGCGCCGTCGCATGGTGCGTTCCCAGCCGGCGCCAGCTGCCCGCATTCATGTTGTCCATTCGTATGTCGTCGTTAAGAGGATCGGTGCCTGAGGAACCAACTCCGGTGACTTAATGACGCACCCGGACGCTTGGCCTCACCGGAATGCGCTACTTAAAGCGGCAACACCCAGCTAACCTCCACACCATAGCGCATCATCCTCCTACCTGGCACCACATCCGCCATGACCGCAAGTGCGAACGCTTTGCGGGAGAGCTTGTCTTCAGGCATAAATCTCGAGGTAGCCGCCCTCACTCAAGTCGCCTCTCGCGACGCAATAGCGGCGTAGCCAGACGCAGACGCGACCGCACAAGCGGTGGCCACGCTGGCAGCCGACGACGGGAGCACCGTCAGCCACGCGTCGTACTTGCCACCGTCCAACGTCCGGTACCGCCGAGGTCGGGGACTCCTCCGAGGATGAGTAGGGCATGGGAGGCAGTAGGGCATGGTGTGCCAACTGGCCGGTCTGTATGTCGTGGGTCTTGAACCCCGCCCCCGTACATAGATATCACAGATGGAGGACGTCGGTCGCCGCCGTAGAATAGGTTTTGGGTTAGGTTTCTTTTATTTTTCTATCCTATAAAAGTTTGAAATGTAATGAAAATCTGCCATGTTTGCGTTAATCTCGGCCGGTGTATATGAACTTTCACAATAATATACATATTGTAGGAGTACTATCAAGATGACCGTGCATTGCACGGAAGATCAAGATCTTGTGGGAGAAAAGGATGAACGAGGGAAAGCCTTATCTGCAATTGTGGAGAGGAGTGCGAGTAAATTGTCATAGTTTCCTTCCTATCCGTTAGATATAGATCGGACGGCCTATATTGCCGGACGACAGGCACACCATCATCACCAAGTCCGCTTTTTATTGAACCGAGACAAATCTAACATGCGAAGTAAAATAAACACATAGGGTCTATACATACAAAAATTATCTTAGGCACTCCAATAGTACGTCCACTACACATTCACGCATTTCACATCTTTCTACATCTACGGGAATCTACGAAAGGGTTAATGTAAATTGCCTCTCTCTCTCCTCCCCTGATTTTCATGCTGGTGGGCCCGTCCCTCCCCCCAATCTACAATCAATAGCTCACATGTTTCACATTACGTTAATTACGTAACTGGAATTACGTAGGTGTAGCATTACTCGTCCTAAAAAACCCAACTAAGCCAACCTCCCAGCATATCGCACGGGAAAAGACCCGGCCGTGCCGTTTTAGTCGGGATTACTGGATTACTAGTAGTAGTATCGATGGATCGCGCGAAGCAACAAAAGTTTTTTTGAGGGGGCGGAGCACCTAGTTTAAAAGGAAAAAAGGCAGTACACTCACAGCACTCCTGTCGCGGACGCATTGCACCCCACACACGTTCGGTCCTACACACGGCTCACGCAAATGGAACGCGCTTCGGCTTGCCTCTTCACTGACACGTGGGACTGCACTTGGAGAAACCGACCATGCGCCAAACTCCCCCCGCCCACCGCGAGAAAATCCTCCCCCCCCACACCCAAAAATTCCCCCCAAATCCGATTCAACCGCCCTTCGGCCAACTACCCAATAATATTCCGCAAACCCCGCTCCCCGCTGTCCCCCTCCACTCCATTCGCTCCGCCAAAGCCGCCCTCCCCGCCGCGCTGATACGTCGGTGCCGCGGTTCGGCGATCCTCTCGCTCCCACAATACGCTCTCGTAGACTGCCGTCCTCTTGCCGCGCCGCCACCTCTGGCTACGTACTTGTGGAGGCGCACGGCGGTCAGCGCCGCCACCGCTGGCGACATTCGTGTGGAGACGCACGGCGGTTAGCTTCTCCCACGGTATGCGCATTCTAGACTGAGGCCCCGTTCATGTCGGTGTAGCGTTGAATGTTAGCTGATAGACGCTATTAATCTCACTGTTTGCCGAAGTAGTTTACTGTCAATATGCTCTGCTTAAGAAGCTTCCTTGCCCTGTTCTGCACTCAATCTGCTTAGCTGAGATGGCATGCCAAGGCCGGTTAGTTGCTAAAATATCCTGCCATATATTTATTGTGACATAGATTGCCATGGTCTAGTAGCCAATCTGTTAGGTGAAATAGCTCTACACCGTTTTATACTCGATCTTTGTTGCTGTGATGGCCTTCGATAGTTTGATGGCAGTGTGCTCGGCCTCATTGACTGCTGAAACAGCCTGCCATAATTTAGCACTCAAATCTATTTGCTGAATTTACATATATTTCGTTACTTAGATCTGCTCGTCCAAATATCTTGCCATAGCTTTAGATATCGACCTAGGTATTTTTTCTGGACTTCATATATGTTTTTCCTATAATATCTAGTAGAAGAACTAATTTGTATGTCTAACAGATGGACAGGACTTGGATAACTTCTGCTCGAAGATTCTTCACTGCATATGTCGAGGGGGTTGAAAACTTCATGAACTTTATCAGAGCTGAGTACGGTGGTCCGAAATCAGATGTGCTCTGCCCGTGTAGCTGTTGTATGAATTCAGTTACAAGACCCTAGTCGACTGTGCAAAATCATCTACACTTGTATGGGATGTCGGTCACATATACTAGGTGGGTTCATCATGGTGAAGCTGTGAACGTCAATGTTATTGACTACATGGAAGCAACAGATCACCATCTTGATCTGCCTGATGCTCAGGTGGAAGAGGAGGAGGAGGTGGTGGTGGCGGACCCAGTGAGTTTGATCAACATTGAAACAATGCTACAAAATTCTCGTGCATTCCGTGAACTTTCACCTGCAGAAGAAAAACGGTGGGCCCGCATGTTGGAACAATGCAACGTTGCTGTCAACCCAGGAAATAAGCTGTCAGTATTCTCAACTATGGTCACCTTTCTTCAGGTGAAGACATCAGAGCGGATGACCAACAAATCATTCGATGCGATGTTGGCTGCTTTCCGCAAATCTTTCCCAGATGCGTCTGAGCTGCCACACACCTACAGTAAAATGAAGAATTTCCTTCGTGCAGTTGGAATTGGATATGATATGATCCATGTTTGTAAGAATAATTGTGTTCTGTTCCAGAAGGATTATGCCAACTTAAGTGAATGCCCTAAATGCAAATCATCAAGATGGAAAGATGGCGATGCTGTGAAGAAGATTCCTCATAATGTTCTGAGACATTTTCCAATTACACCAAGATTACAGAGGTTGTTTCATAATCCTGAAACAAGAGAGGATGTACTGTGGCATTCTAGGAACCAGGAGTACAGAGATCAGAATGTAATGAGCCATCCATCTCATGGTAGTGACTGGAAAAGCTTCAATGATAAACACAAAGAGTTTGCTGCTGACCCGATAAACATTAGACTTGGCTTAGCTTCAGATGGATTTAACCCATTGGGCCACCAGAGCGCCAGTGCTTGTTATCCCTTACAACATGCCTCCAAATGTCTGCACCAAAGAATCGAACTACATGATGGCCTTGCTCATCCCAGTCCAAAAAGTCCTGGAAACGATTTTGATTTGTTCATGGAGCCTCTTGTGGAGGAACTTCAACAGCTATGGAAGGGTGTTCTCACTCGAGACCTATATAGCAGCCCACCAGCTGATTTCTTTCTGCGTGCTGTTGTAATTTGGTGCATCCATGATTATCCGGCTTTGGGCACTATGTCAGGGCGAACGACACATGGTTACAATGCATGTGTTCATTGTGACAGGAATCTGCTAACATACGCAATACTTAGCAAGATCTATTACATCGGACATCGTCGTTTCCTTGCCAAGGACAAGCCGCATCCTAGAAAATACCGAAGACATGTGTTCAATGCAAAGCATGAAAACCGTGATGCGCCAAAGAGGCTCACCGCCGATGACTTGCAAGTGGAATTAGAGAAGGTCAGGCATATTACACCAGGAACCCGTCCTGGTAATGGCACGGTAGAAGAGAGACTATTGTTTACCCGCAGGTGCACATTGTGGGACTTGGAGTATTTGAAAGATTTGGATCTGCGGCATAATCTTGATGTGATGCACATCAAGAAAAATATATGTGACAGCATTATCGGCACACTTCTTAACATTGAAGGCAAGACGAAAGATACCTTAAAATCTAGGACTGATTTGACACACATGGGTATCAGAAAGGATTTGCAGGTGCAAGATGAAGGTAAACCACGGGATATGGCACCATCTGTGTACATCTTGGACAAGGTAAAAAGAAAAGAATTCTGCGAGGTCCTGTCACGTGTGAGATTCCCACATGGATTTTCTTCCAACCCTAAAAGGAGAGTCAGTGCAGATGGAAACAAGGTACAAGGGTTGAAAACTCATGACTGCCACGTCCTACTCCAAAGGGTTTTACCTGTAATCCTTAGAGGATTGGGCCGCCCTGACTTATATAGAGCAGTTGCAGAGTTGGGACAATTCTTCAGGGAACTCTGCAGTAGAAATATCAGGATAGATGCTTTGGAGCATCTTAGAGACAAGATACCAACTATCCTATGAGACCTTGAGAAGATATATCCTCCAGCCTTCTTTGATGTGATGGTGCATTTGGCTATTCATCTACCTGATGAGGCACTACTTACAGGTCCAGTACAGTATGGCTGGATGTACCCTATTGAAAGGCGGCTAGGCACTTTCAAAGGCTATGTTAGGAACAGAGCTAGACCCGAGGGTTCCATTGCAGAGGCCTATATTGCTACAGAAGCATTGACATTCTGCTCAAAAGACATTGAAAGAGCTGATCAGCTTAGCAAAGAGGTGGGTGAAGACAATCCCGGGCTCAATGCTTTTGATTATTCTGTTCGAGTCACAGGGAAGAGTCGACAAGATGACAAACCTAAATATTTGGACAAAATGGTTTGGTATGTGTTGAATAACTGTCCTGAGATACTACCTTATATCAAGTAAGTGCAGTACTGCAGCTTATACATCATAATCTACTAAACTTGCAGCACATTCTTATATATTTAGATGTTTGACGCGATCACTATGTTGTGCAGCATCTACAAAGAGGAGTTACTGCCGCAAAATCCAAGAAACATAGACAAACTGGTTATGGCAGGATTTGCGAAATGGTTCAAGAACCATGTAAGCTTTTGAAGTGCACTGTCAGTTTTTTTTAATATATTGAGTACATAAGATGATCAGCTTGTCTATTTTCTAACCATAGGTTAAGAAGATGCGGGAGGATGGGGAGGCAGTTGATGATGCCCTTTACTCACTAGCAATGGGTCCTGATACTCGGGTAAGACATTATTGCTCTTGCGTTGTTGGAGATGTGTGCTACAACACCCTTGCACGAGAAGAAGGCAGGAAGACACAAAACAGTGCCATCATGAGCACGGATACGTATGACAAACAGACAACTAAAATGTATGCTAACATAACAGACATTGTTCAGTTGCAGTATATCTCCAGTTTCGAGGATCATCGGTGTGTGGTTCTGTTGTGCTGTCGTTGGTGTAGCCTATTTTCCAGGATCACAAAACCCTGAGCTGATGATTATTTCAAATCCATCAATGTCAAGGCGGCATACCAGACCAACGAGCCTTTTATTTTGGCAAATCAAGCAACACAGATATTTTTCTTGGAAGACACATTTGCACGTAGCGATGACTGGAGAGTATTGCGAAGGTTTGAGCAGAGGAATTCGTTTAATGAAGTTGCACAACAATATGATGCTTACACTGCTCCTGATGTACAAGATAACACAGATGTTCCTAATATCTTTGAGAACCATCACGTCAATGACGCCGGCGAAAAGATTGCCACTCGTGCTGTGGACATACAAGAGTTGATCAAGAAGAAGCCAATGTTCGAGGACATTGAGGACAAAGAAGAAGATGATACTATGGGGAATTATGATTCAGACTGATACACATGGCGAAGATGTTGACGCTGATGTTGCGGATGATGATTACATTGCTTTTGTCGTATTTGCCTGTCAGAAGACGTTTTTTATCTACTATGTGAAATTGTGTTTGCTATGACAACTGAAACCTGATGAACATGTTGTTTAGTATTTTGCTGTGAGAACATCACTGGTTATGTATGCTGATTTGTGTTTGGTGATTGTATGACAACTAAAACATGATGACATTGTTGTGTAGTTGTACTCATATTTGGCTGTGAAACTTGAATTTGATGACATAGTTTGTTGTTGGACTGCAATTTGCTCGACGTCTTCGAATGATAACAAAGCTGACCCGACAGGGCCTCTGCTATTTATTTATTTATATGAGCAAAAGGGGATACCCCCTGATTTCGTTAATAGAAATCATTAGATGTTCACAACACTATGCCCAGCCTGCTACATAGGTTTCATTCATTACTAGTTTCAGCAAAGTGCTCATGTTGTAGCCACTGAATACATCACGAGTGCTACATACACTGCAAATAAAGAGACAATCATCCTACAGAGCACATCGATTTTACCCATTATCTTCACAAGCTCTTTCATCTCCTCATTGTTGTCAAGGCCGTTCAGCAGCTATTGCTTGGCCATGATCAGAGGAACTGCATCTTTAACCTTCTGCTCTGCATCTTCCTCTTCTGCCATTCCTTCAGTTACTTGTCCAACACCCCAACCTGCTGGTATTGGGATTCCTCGGCTAACCAAATAATCAGCGTAGTTGCATTCCCCCACATCAGCAACTTCCCAGAAATAAAAATCACACGAATCTTCCCTTTTCCACACGAATCAAATTGGAAGATCATCAACCAAACTATTAAAAAATCAGCAACTAAAAGCAGCAGAACAACACTTAAACATATTATTACCCCATGCTTCGGGCATTTGTAGAAGACTTGGCCAGGGTTGCGGATTGCGGTTGATACGCGATGGTGATGCTGCGTGATTTGCGGCAGTGGAACCACACCAACGACAGCGGGTTGCGATGAGCAATCGGCTGCGGTGCGTGTGCCGGCGGGGGTGTGATGAGACCCACAGGCGATGGTACAGGTGGCGACTTGGCGCATATCTGGTTGTTGCCTGTTGAAGAGCAGGTGGACGAGCAGCCAGCGGACATGGTTGTTGTGGCCAGAGCTTCTGATGCTAGGCAGAGTAAGTAGAGAAGAGGAGCAGCGAACGTTGGATATGTCAGTTTCATTACTTGCAGAGTAGCATAGCACCATATATAGAATATAGTCATAGTCTAGGTTTGGATTCGAACCAGCTACAGGAGCACGTCTTTCTTTTTTCTAAAACTCGGCAACGTCTCTTTACTGGTACACTAGCTTGTTCTGTACGCCTTCCCAAGTCTTTGATTTTCTTTCCCTTTTTTGCGAGGAAGGAAGGAGGACAAAATTTAGATTACCTCGGACTCGAACCCAAGACCTCTCGGTTGGAAACCAAGGGTGCTAGTCACTTATGTGGCGAACATTCCCTGTGAGGAGGACGGCAGACGAACGCATTTTTCTCGTAGTTTTCTTCCTATATATATATATAAAAGTATGCTACTTGGTGTCCGCTTAGTCAAAAAACTATTGTGCCAACCTTGACCGTTGGATTGACATTCAACGTCTGTCGCATTTCTTCAGTCTCTTCTTCCTCGAGCCGCCAAAGCCAAACCAGCACCGGCGGGACCGCCAGCTCCCGCCTCCCACGGCTGGCTGTGATCTTCCCCGGCTCCTGTTCGTGCCTGTCCGAGGCCTCACCATCGTCCTCCGCCTTGGTTCGCTCGCCGGGCGCCGCCCTCCGGTGTTGTCAACATGGTCAACAACCGAGAGGAATAAGGAGATGACTGTACATGGTGAGGATGACAATAGGGACCCAGCAGCGCGCGCAGTAATTTCGTTTTTCGGGACGGAGAAGGGTATCAACTGGATTGTGCGGGACCCGTGGCTCATCTAGCCCAGACTTTTATTTCATATGTTTAGCACATGACCAGCCCAGTTTGTTTTTTTCCATTCTGAAAAATGGCTAGCCAGCTATTTTGTTTTTTGCAGAATAACCAACATAGGCCTATTTGCTTTTCTACGCCCTGTTGGGCTAGAAATCTTTCAAGACGAGGAGGGATGCATTTTGCCCAGAAAATGGGCTATAAGTAATAAGAAATGGGCTATAAGTAATAAGAAATGGGCCATAAGTAATAATAAACGGGCTGTAAAATGAAAAAAATACAGCAAACAGGCAATTAGTTCCAAAATATAGTTTACTTTCAGATTTTGATATTTTAAATTTCATTGTTTTTGTGCGGGTAAAATTTCATTGAATTTAAATTAAGGTATATTTAGATTTAAAATTAATTTAAAATTAGTAGTGCTTCTTCAAGCTCTGGTCTTCTTGCTCCAGCCGCCCAAAGCAGCGCCGGTCGTGCCGCATGCTCCTGCCTCCCGTGGCCGGCTGTGCTGCCGCGGAGGCCTCACCGCCCCTACTATGCCCACCGCTGGCCAGGTCCTGCGGTGACGGCAGCCTCACACTACAGCCAAACCAGTGAACCCTCGTACTCCTCTCCGCGCGGGCTTCCACTGCCGCGCCTTCCCCGACTCCGCGTCGTCCCCTTCCTAGGCCTCGTCGTCGTCCACCGCCGTGGTGCTCTCGGCGTGGCTTGGTCAACGTGGTCAAGGAACGACTTCCATTGGACGTGGACTATACGTGGAGAGGCTGACAGCTAGGTCCATGGCCGCAACAAGGAAGTGCCTCCTTATTTCTCCACCTGACAGCTGGGACCCACCGGACGGGCCAATGTATTTCGTGGAAAAACTGTTTCCCCCTGACTGCTGGGACCCACCAGCTTCATCGTCACACGCAAGGAAGTGCGTCCGGGCAAAAAAAACGATTCGCCCCTGACTGCTGGGACCCACCAGCTACACCTTCGCACGCAAGGAAGTGCGTCCGAGCAAAAAAACGATTCGCCCCCCTGACTGCTGGGACCCACCGACTACATCTTCGCATGCAAGGAAGTGTGTCTGGGTAAAAAAATGATTCGGCCCCCTGACTGCTGGGACCCATCAGCTACAGCTTCGCACGCAAGGAAGTGCCTGACAGTCAGGACCCACCTGGTCGAAGCGTATGTAGCGTTGTCATTCTGGTCGCGAATGTGTATGTACATATGTACTGGTGGGTGCAGAGGCGCGCACGTGTCGTAGTAGAGCATGCGCGTAGCATGTACACGTACATACAGCAGCCAGGGTGCAAGAAAGAAAATACGACCACGTATGTGTACATACGGGCGGGGTCTCGAACGCCTACTAGCGCATACGTACGGCGAGGGCTCGTGTACATGGCTGGGTCGGAACGAAGAAATAGCGTCGTTGTCGTGTTCATGGGGAGGCAACGGAATGCGTCGTGTTCATGGGGAGGCAACGGAATGCGTCGTGTTCATCGGGAGGCAACGGAATGCGTGGGAGCCAACCGGCTAGGTCGAAATGGAATGCGTGGTCGTGTTCATCGGGAGGGCTTGGACGGAACAGGAGATGGAAACGAGGCCTGGCGTACCGCAAAACGGAGGAAACGGACCTCCTACGTTCGGAACGGGGTCCTATTGATCGGGAGGGGTGTGGCGTACACCAAAACGGAGGAAACGGACCTCCTACGGTCGAAACGGGGTCCTGTTGATCGGGAGGGGTGTGGCGTACCGCAAAACGGACGAAACGGACTTGTGTTGGAGCGCTACGGTCAAAACGGGGGTCCTGTTGATCGGGAGGGGTGTGGCGTCCTGAAAAACGGACAAAACGGATTTGTGTTGGAGTGCTACGGTCAAAACGGGGTTCCTGTTCATCGGGGGTGTGGCGTACCGCAAAACGAGACTCCACGGGATACTGTTCATCTCCACCGTCGACATCCTCCAGCCTCCACGGGCTACCCTCTACCTCCTCCAGCCTCCACAGGCTCCTGTTCATCCAGCCTCCACCGCGCGCTACTCCACTGGCTACAGTTCAACCACCCCTCCAGCGTCTACTCTTCATCCAGCCCTGCACACCACGGGGTCCTGTTCAACCACCCCTACACGGGCACCCCTCCACCATCTACTGTTCATCCAGCCCTCCACACCACGGGGTCCTGTTCGTCCGGAGGCAACGCCATCGCTCACTGTTCATCCAACCCCCCCCCCCCGGCAACGCTCACTGTTCATCCAATCGATCGGCTTCAGTTAGCAGCAGTAGCGAAGGAATCGCTCGATCGAGTTCAATTAACAGCCATCGATCGATCACTCGGGTTCAGTAACGCGTAGCCTGCAGTGCAATCGCTTGGGTTCAGTTAGAGCCCACGCCTCGCTCGGGTTCAGTTAGATCCAACGCCTCGCACACACGCGCGTACGTGTACGAGAGAAACGCGCATCGCTCGGCCCCCGACCTTCCACCGTAACCGGCAACTCCCCGAAATTCCCCCCCAAAGAATGTCATGCAACTGCATCTCCGGCCCGCCCAGGATGAAAATCCCATTTTCTGTCATGATTTTTTGGCATAGAAGTAGGAGCCCACCACATCTATGATGATACCGGGTTTTGTCACAATTATCGTCATAGAAGTGTCATATGTATGACAGAAAAAAAAAATTCGTTCGGCCCAAAATGTCACGGATGTGTCTTTTTTTTTGTAGTGCCCCCAGCAACGCTCATTGTTCATCCCAGAGGCAACATCGATGGGCTTCAGTTAGCAGTAGTAGCGAAGGAATCGCTCGATCGGGTTCAGTTAGCAGCCATCGATCGATCGCTCGGGTTCAGTAACGCGTAGCCTGCAGTCCAATCGCTCGGTTTCAGTTAGAGCCCAACACCTCAATCGAGTTTAGTTAGAGCCAATGCCTCGCACACACGTGCGTACGTGTACGAGAGAAATGTGCATCGCTCAGCCCCCGACCTCCCACCGTAACCGGGAATTCCCCGAAATTTTCCTCGCCCTCGCTTCTACCATGGTTTTTTCCGTCGTGGACGGCCCAAAGAATGTCATGCAGCTGCGTCTCCGGCTCGCCCAGGACAAAAAGCCCATTTTCTGTCATCATTTTTTGTCATAGAAGTAGGAGCCCACCACATCTATGATGATACCGGGTTTTGTCACAATTATCGTCATAGAAGTGTCATATGTATGACAGAAAAAAATTCATTTGGCCCAAAATGCCACGAATGTGTCTTTTTTTTGTAGTGAAGGTGCAAGCAAATTGGAGGAGAAGGAGAAACTTGACCAGTCGTTCCTTCAATCAAAGCCCTGCTTTTTGTCTCTAAACGCAACAATTAACCCCAACAGCTAAGAGATGTCGTTTTAGCTACCATGCAGGGCCACGTATTAACTTCGATGCAAGCCGACTTTGATTTCTTAACTGATCAACGCGTAGTTGCGATCCATGCATTGGGTTTCCCGGGGAGATAACAAGGCAGAGTAAAGGAGCGTTTGGTTACATTGCGGCTGGTCATAGTGGTGAGTAACATGGACTAGTAACATGCATATGTTACTAGTCTATGTTACTACTAGTACCTTTATCCTGGTTTATAGGTTCCCTTTGTAGTTTGTGCCAAATTTTGACCAAAGATTTAACTAATAAAATGTTAATGCATGTCAACAAAAATTATATCGTTGGATTTGTATTTGAACATAGTTTTCAGTGATATAATTTTTTGTGACATGCATGAACATATTATTAGTTCAATGTATGCCCAAAATTTGACATGAAATACAATGGGGACCAATAAACTAGGACGGAGGTAGTACATGAAGTTCGCCGTTGGAAGCGAGCCGATCTGGCTCTCCTGAGCTAGCAAGGTTTTTCTAGCCCACCCAAGCTAGCTGGCACACAAAAGCTAATATATTTTAAGACTAGTCAGAATGGCGAGTAACTTAGAGTAGTAACATGCATATGTTACTAGTCTATGTTGCTACCTCCACAGTGGGTAGTAACATATGTGTCGTGTGATGCATCACTTCATTTATTAGGTTGTAGACTCATATTTTCTTGATACTCCTATGTGTGATGTTATAGTAACTAGCTATGTTACCACATCCCTCTCTTTCTTCATTAATTACATGCCACGTCATCTATTTTTCTTAGATAAGTGTGATATTACCACCTATGTTACTTCCACTGTGGGTAGTCTAACAGTTCCAAACGCCTAACCTTGCCCGGCTAGGCTATAAACTGTTCTTGCTAAGGATCCAAACGCTCCCTAAGTAACTCGCACGATATTCCTATTCTATGAACTTGTGTGTGCGTGTGTGTTTAACAGCATGTGTGTGTTAGAGAGAGCAAAAAATCGACCTACTCCTATAGAGAGATGGTTTTTAGTGTATGATTTAGCCGCGAGACTCGGTGCACCCTCTTCCGGGCGTCCGGTCGGGACAAGCGGACCGCTGCCACGCCCACTCCTGACCAGCCTGGCCCACCCAAAGCCCCTCCATCACTCGCCCGCGCTTCTCGCCCGAAACGGTCAGTGCCGCTCCAAAGAATAGGTGCCACTTTCATCCCTGGGCAGAGCGGACACGACCTCTCACTGGCGCCTGAGTTGAAGAGAGAAGCGGGTTCAGGAGTGATGGTTGCTTCGTCCGTCCAACTTACTGCTAGGTCTATGTGATTTGATGGCTCATTGGTCATTATTACTGACGTGGTAGGACTGCTGGATCTCCCTGATACGTCTCCAACGTATCTATAATTTATGAAGCATTCATGCTATTTTATTATTTATTTTGAATGATTACGAGCTTTATTATACACTTTTATATTACTTTTGGGACTAACCTATTAACTAGAGGCCCAGCCCATATTGCTATTTTATTGCATGTTTCAGTATTTCGAACAAAAGGAATATCAAACAAAGTCCAAAGGGAATGAAA
The DNA here is from genome assembly GCA_034509565.1 of Triticum monococcum. NCBI lineage: Eukaryota > Viridiplantae > Streptophyta > Magnoliopsida > Poales > Poaceae > Triticum > Triticum monococcum. Next base: position 616,702,607 of record CM067847.1, on the reverse strand, counting down.
CCTTCGGCAACGTGATTTTTGGAACGAACGTGACCCAGGAAACTTGGAGTGCAAGCCGGGGAAGCGTCGAGGAAGCCATGAGACACGGGGCGCGCCCACCCCCCCTGGGCGCACCCTCCACTCTCGTGGGCCCCTCGAGGCTCCCCCGACCCACTTCTTTCGCCTATATAAGCCTACGTACCCTAAAAACATCGACACAGAAGATAGATCGGGAGTTCCGCCGCCGTAAGCCTCTGTAGCCACCAAAAACCTCTCAGGAGCCCGTTCCGGCACCCTGCCGGAGGGGGAACCCATCACCGGTGGCCATCTTCATCATCCCGGTGCTCTCCATGACGAGGAGGGAGTAGTTCACCCTCGGGGGTGAGGGTATGTACCAGTAGCTATGTGTTTGATCTCTCTCTCTCTCTCTCGTGTTCTCTCTATGGCACACTCTTGATGTATCGTGAGCTTTGCTATTATAGTTGGATCTTATGATGTTTCTCCCCCTCTACTCTCTTGTGATGAATTGAGTTTTCCTCTTGAAGTTATCTTATCGGATTGAGTCTTTAAGGATTTAAGAACACTTGATGTATGTCTTGCCATGCTTATCTGTGGCGACAATGGGATATCACCTGATCCACTTGATGTATGTTTTGGTCATCAACTTGCGGGTTCCGCCCATGAACCTATGCATAGGGGTTGGCACACGTTTTCGTCCTGACTCTCCGGTAGAAACTTTGGGGCACTCTTTGAAGTACTTTGTGTTGGTTGAATAGATGAATCTGAGATTGTGTGATGCATATCGTGTAATCGTGCCCACGGATACTTGAGGTGACAATGGAGTATCTAGGTGACATTAGGGATTTTGTTGATTTGTGTCTTAAGGTGTTATTCTAGTATGAACTTTATGATAGATTGAACGGAAAGAATAGCTTTGTGTTATTTTACTATGGACTCTTGAATAGATCGAGCAGAAAGGATAACTTTGAGGTGGTTTCATACCCTACCATAATATCTTCGTTTGTTCTCCACTATTAGTGGCTTTGGAGCACTAGTAGAAAAAGGGTCAAACGTGAAGCACATTAGTGCCGGTTTGTATTTGAGCCGGCACTAATGTATACATTAGTGCCGGTTCCAACGGCTAGCCGGGCCGCTTTCATTAGTACCGGTTCGTGGCGAAACTTTAGCACCGGTTCATGCCATGAACCGGTACTAATGACAGTGGTGGCAGGATGTTATCAGACTAGGGCCCCTCTAGCCCCTTTAGTACCGGTTCTTGGCACAAACCGGTACTAAAGGTCGTCCTACATAAACCCTTCATCCACCCAAGCTCACTCTGTTCTTCCCCTTTACCCTCTTCCTCTCGAGCTCATCACACATTTTGCCCAAAATTTGTCAAGATTTGAAGGCCCCCATCCATTCAAATGATCACAAATGTTAGCAACTTTGTCCTTTCATCTCCTATTGCTAGATTAACTCTTGCAATGCTTTATATAGTGATTAATTTGTGAGTTTAGTAATTTGGGAGGATATATATATATATATATATGTGCTAGTATTTGATTTATATGCAATTTGAGGTCAAAAATAACACTTAGTTTGCATATGTAGGTGTGGTTTACTTAGTGCCTTCTAAATCTCCGTCGTAACCACCGTCGATCGCCCGCACCGTCCCGTCACCGGCACCACCTTGTGGTGAGCCTCTTGTTCATGAAATTTTATATGAAAATTGATGTTTGTGTGATTTGGATATATAGTTACTCGTATAATTATCTTACCCGTACGTTGTTTGTTATACATATAGTGCCATGGTTTTGATATCCGTCCCCGTCGGCCCTTGTCCTTGTTATGATTCGGATGTGGTATATATATTCTCTGTTAAAACTAGTTGCATTTCGTGTTTATGACAAATTATGACCATCAAGTTGACATAGAAATTTTTTCTAGGAGGTATGTGAACCGGAAATTCCAACCGACCCTATTGCCGAGAGGTTAAATTTAGTTGAAAGAGAAAACGAGTACTTGAAAGAAAAATTGAAAAGAATTGAGGGGGAGAAGATGGAATTGGAGTTGCATGTTGCCGATGTCATCGATGATCACAAGATCAAGATGGAGAAAATGCGCTTGAAGATTAGAAAGATTAGAAAATATACCATCGATAGTGAGGCTTGGTATCATTATACTGTTGGATCCACTGTTACCTTAGTTGCGATCTTGATCGTATTTTTGTTGCATTTAAATGCTTTAGCTAGAGAGTTATTTCTTTGTTGCATTTAAGTGCTGTATGAACTTTATGTATGAACTTGTATTAATTTGGTCTATTCGGTGTTGTGTAATGAAGATGAGCCGGCAATGGATGTACGATGACCGATGCTCTCCCCAGTTCGTTGAGGGCGTGCATAATTTTCTTCTTGCCGCTGAGGCAAACAAGCGGGCGGATGGTTTTATGCCTTGTCCATGTTCTCGCTGTAAGAATGGTCACAATTACTCTACGTCAAGACCATTCACGTCCACCTGTTTAAGTCTAGTTTCATGCCCCACTATAATGTTTGGACCAAGCACGGAGAAAGAGGGGTTATGATGGAAGACAATGAAGAAGAAGAGGACGACGACAACTATCCTGGCCATGGGTTCGCTGAATACGATGATACAACAATGGGGGAAGAAGCTGAGCCGGTAATGGGGGAAGAAGCTGAGCCGGCAATGCGGGAAGAAGCTGAAGAAGATGCATCAGATGAGCCCGTTGATGATCTAGGTCGGGCCATTGCCAATGCAAAGAGAAACTGCGCAAGTGATTTGGAGAAGAAGAAGTTGCAGCGCATGTTAGAGGACCACAAAAAATTGTTGTACCTGAATTGCGTAGGTGATAAGAAAAAGCTGGGCACCACACTAGAATTGCTGCAATGGAAGGCAGAGAATGGTGTATCTGACAAGGGATTTGGAAAGTTGCTGGTAATGATAAAGGATATGCTTCCAAAGGACAACGAATTGCCCGAGAGTACATACGAAGCAAAGAAGGTTGTCTGCCCTCTAGGGTTAGAGGTGCAGAAGATACATGCATGCCCTAATGATTGCATCCTCTACCGCGATGAGTACGAGGATTTGAACACTTGCCCGGTATGTGGTGCATTGCGCTATAAGATCAGCCGCGATGACCCTGGTGATGTCGAGGGCGAGCGCCCCAGGAGGAAGATTCCTGCCAAGGTGATGTGGTATGCTCCTATAATACCACGGTTGAAACGTTTGTTCCAAAACAAGGAGCATGCCAAGGCGATGCGATGGCACAGAGAAGACCGTAAGAAAGACGGAAAGTTGAGAGTACCCGCTGACGGGTCACAGTGGAGAAAAATCAAAAGAAAGTACGGGAAGGAGTTTGCAGATGACGCAACGAGCGTATGGTTTGGTCTAAGCACAAATGGCATTAATCCTTTTGGGGAGCAGAGTAGCAACCATAGCACCTGGCCTGTGACTCTATGTTTGTATAACATTCCTCCTTGGTTGTGCATGAAGCGGAAGTTCATTATGATGCCAGTGCTCATCCAAGGCCCTAAGCAACCCGGCAACGAAATTGATGTGTACCTAAGGCCATTAGTTGAAGAACTCTTGCAACTGTGGAATGGAACAGGTGTACGTGCGTGGGATGAGCACATGGGGGAAGAATTTGACCTAAAGGCATTGCTGTTCGTGACCATCAATGATTGGCCTGCTCTCAGTAACCTTTCAGGACAGACAAACAAGGGATACCGCGCATGCATGCACTGTTTGGAGGATACCGACGGTATATATTTGGCTAGTTGTAAGAAGAATGTGTACCTGGGACATCGTCGATTTCTTCTGAGTAGGCATCCCGTAAGAAAAAAAGGCAAGCATTTCAATGTTGAGGCGGATCAACGGACGAAGCCTCGCCACCGTACTGGTGCTGATGTACATGATATGGTCAAGGATTTGAAGGTGGTCTTTGGAAAGGGTCCTGGTGGACAACCTGTTCCGAATGACGCTGACGGACGCGCACCCATGTGGAAGAAGAAATCTATATTTTGGGACCTGCCCTATTGGAAAGAACTAGAGGTCCGCTCCGCAATCGACGCGATGCACGTGACGAAGAATCTTTGTGTGACCCTGCTTGGCTTCTTGGGCATGTATGGGAAGACAAAAGATACACCTGAGGCACGAGAGGACCAGCAACGTATGCATGGAAAAGACGGCATACATCAGGGTCATGCAAGGTACGCTCTTACCAAAGAAGAGAAGGAAATCTTCTTTGAATGCCTGCTCAGTATTAAGGTACCGTCTGGCTTCTCGTCGAATATAAAGGGAATAATAAACATGGCAGAGAAAAAAAATTCCAGAACCTAAAGTCTCATGACTGCCACGTGATTATGACGCAACTGCTTCCGGTTGCATTGAGGGGGCTTCTACCGGAAAACGTTCGATTAGCCATTGTGAAGCTACGTGCATTTCTCAATGCAATCTCTCAGAAGGTAAGCGATCCAGAAATCATACCAAGGTTAGAGAATGATTTGGTGCAATGTCTTGTCAGTTTCGAGTTGGTGTTCCCACCATCCTTCTTCAACATCATGACGTACGTCCTAGTTCACCTATGCGAAGAGATTAACGTTGTGGGTCCTGTATTTCTACACAATATGTTCCCCTTTGAGAGGTTCATGGGAGTCTTAAAGAAATATGTTCATAACCGTGCTAGGCTAGAAGGAAGCATCTCCAAGTGCCGTCAAAATGAGGAGGTCACTGAGTTTTGTATTGACTTTATTCCTGACCTTAAGCCGATTGGTGTTCCTGAATCGCGGCATAAGGGCAGACTGGATGGAAAAGGCACGCTAGGAGGGGAACAAATAATATGTATGGACGGAAAATCTCTCACTGAAGCACACTACACAGTTCTACAGAATTCTGCCTTGGTGGCTCCGTATATGGATGAACACAAGAATTTGCTACGCTCCAAACACCCGGAGCGGTCTGATGACTGGATTACACGTGAACAAACCAGGAGTTTCGCCAGCTGGTTGCAGGCACGTACCATGCATGACACCTCTATTGAAGATGACCTATACTTGCTGTCCCAGTTACCATCTTCGAATATAATGACTTTCAGAGGGTACGAGATAAATGGTAATACACTTTACACGATTGCCCAAGATAAGAAGAGCACCAACCAAAACAGTGGTGTCCGCTTTGATGCAGAAACCAAGACGGGAAAGGAAACATATTATGGTTATATACAGGACATATGGGAACTTGACTATCGACGTGGTTTGAAGGTCCCTTTCTTTCGGTGCAAATGGGTCAATATGACATGAGGCGGGGTAACGGAAGACCTGCAGTACGTAATGACAACAGTGGATCTCAACAATCTTGCGTATGCAGACGAACCATTCGTCCTAGCCAATGATGTGGCACAGGTTTTCTATCTGAAGGACATGTCTACCAAGCCAAGAAAAAGAAAAGATAAGGAAGCGAATGCATCGTACGATGAGCCAAAGCGGCACATAGTTCTTTCTGGGAAGAGAAACATCGTGGGAGTGGATGACAAGACAAACAAGTCAGAAGATTATGAAAAGTTTGATGAAATTGCTCCATTCACAGTGAATATTGACCCGAGCATCCCGTTAAATGATGAAGAGTTTCCATGGTTACGGCGCAAAGGGACACACGCGAAGAAAAAGTTTCACACCCAAAGATCTGGGATGTGATCGGCTTCACTATCGTCACTTTCTTCTGTGTTTCACAGCTAGAAGGGAATCTCTGTAATAGTTAGGGTAGTTAATTATGTGTTTTGGCATTTGAAACGCGAAGAAATTTTATGTGCAAACAAATTCTTTCATGCCTTTACTGATTTTTAAAGTTAAGTTATTCACAAACTAGTGATTCACACTAATTTCAAATAATTCAAAATTTAAACTATTCAAATTTGAAAACTACGGGCACTAACAGAAAGTTTGTAATTTTTTGTACCTAAAGCAAAAATATTCACAAAGAAACTCTAAATACACAAAAAAACAACTCAAAAATAAATAAAGCAAAAAAATAAAAAATAAAGCCCGCCTACTAGGCCAAAGCGGCCGGAATACGACTAGAAACCCAACCTGTTGTTGGGCCAGGATGCAGGCCCGCAAAGGCCCAGTAGGCCTATAGGGCAGCACAGAACATGTAGGCCCAGTAGGCCTTCTTTGGAGAGGAGCTCGACAGAGCTACCGCACGGGGGTTTATAAACCAGTGCGGTCGCCCCTCGGTTAGCGAGGTGGGACTAAACTTGCCGCACCGCACCTGCGCCAGTGCACCCCCCTTTAGTACCGGGTCGTGGCACCAACCGGTACTAAAGGGGGGGCCTTTAGTACCGGTTGGAGCCACCACCCGGTACTAAAGGGGGTCGCTTCCCGCCGCTTGGCCTGGCCAAAACAGGCCTTTAGTACCGGTTGGTGGCTCCAACCGGTACTAAAGGCCCCTCCTATATAAACAACACTTACGAAAATTACAGTTTCTCATCTGCTTCTTCTCCTCTGCACCGTCGCCCGCCGCGCCCCCCGTACGTCTCCATCCCTCGTCGCCGCGCCGTCCCCGTCGTCGCCGCCCCGTCGTCCCCGTCCCCTCGTCCCCGTCGTCACCGCCGCCCCGTCCCGGCCCGTCCCGCGTCGTCCCCGTCCCCGTCCTCGCCGCCCCGTACGTCCCCGTCGTCGTCGCCGCCCCGGCCCGTATGTCCCCGTCCCTGTCAACGCCGCCACGTCCCTGTCCCCGTCGTCGCCGCGCCCGTCGCCGTCCCCGTCGCTGCCCCCCGTCGCCTCTCGCCTCGCCGGTGAGCGCGCGCACACACACACATACATTTTTTGTTTTTTAGTTATACAAATAGTTAGATATTTTTCTGTTTTTTAGAAATTGTTAGAAATGTTAGAATTGTTAGAATAGTTAGAAATGTTAGAATTGTTAGAATAGTTAGAAATTATAGAATTGTTAGAACTTTTTCTGTTTTTTAGTTATAGAAATAGTTATAAAAAAGTTAGAATTGTTAGAAATTTTTCTGTTTTTTAGAAATAGTTAGAAATGTTAGAATTGTTAGAATAGTTAGAAATGTTGGAATTGTTAGAAATTTTTCTGTTTTTAGTTATAGAAATAGTTATAAAAAAGTTAGAATTGTTAGAAATTTTTCTGTTTTTTCGTTATAGAAATAGTTATAAAAAAGTTAGAAATTTTTCTTTTTTTTAGTTCTAGAAATATTAGAAATGTTATAGAAATGTTAGAAATTTTAGTTATCATAATCCAATCATTAAAAAATGTTACTTTTTGCGGGCATATAGCTAGTATTTGTTCTCGACGATGCCCGGCCCGCATCCTCGCCGTCGACCCGTCCGCGACGACGTCCGACTGACCCATGTCCGGGACTGGGCTCCGCCGGGCTGGCACTGGGAGGTGCTGCCTGGAGGGGCCCGCCGCTTGACGAGGAACCCGTCCCCGGGTCCCGTCGTCGACCCTGATCACATTTGGTGGCGTTCGCGTGGGCCAGTTTCGGTGCAGAGGGAGCCGGCCCCGCCGGAGGTGGTACGTCGCCGTGTCAGGGAGGAGGACGAGCACGTCCATCGCTACATGGTTGCGTTAGAGGGCGGCAGGTTCTCCAATACCTGGCAGTTTCTTCAGGAATCTCACTTCAGCTATGATCCTGTGAGGGTTCCTTCTCTTTGGGTGTCCACCGCCCGCGCCGCAGGAACCGCGAGTGTCCTAGATTCTTCTGTAGTATTCGATCTTTATTAGCTACCTAGCTAGTGATGTACTCGATATATAATATTCAAGATGATGTATTCGAGATTATATATTATTCAAGACGATGTATTCGAGATTATATCTATTATTCGAGACTATGTATTCGAGATTATATCTATTATTCAAGACGATGGATTCGAGATTATATCTATTATTCGAGACGATGTATTCGAGATTATATCTATTATTTGAGACGATGTAATTTGAATACTAAATTGCTTTCTATTTCTTTTGGCATAGTTAAATAAAAGCTATGGCGGACAATACCGACAGAGAGGGAGAACAGACCATGTTCGATATAATACGCGGGCCAGATGATGATCAAAATGAAGAAGATTATGATGGCTCCGAATTTCTAAACCACACCGGAGAGGGTGATATGATATTCGATCGCGACAACCGAATTGATGAAGTCATGAACTACGATTATGACAACACCGGAGAGGTATATATATTTATATACGCATGCATCTGGTGATCATCACATGTTTTAAATGAGTTGAAGATATATTAACGAATCGATCTTTCTTCTTTCAGCCATCCGGATCGAGCAAATCTTTAGGCAAAAGGACGAAACGAGGCCCGAACAAAAAGTTGAAGGAGGGCGTAAAGTATAATATCGAGGCAATCAAACGTAATGGCGAACCATTAGCGCCTAAGAAGACTGCGAACAAGTTCGTTCGTCAGTGCGCAGTTCTTGTGAAGGACCAACTCCCGATCTCCCTTCAAGAATGGAGAAAGCCAGCAAAGCCACGTCCAGACTTACTTTTGTCGACGACAGACAAAAAAGTCTGCTTTGGGATACTCTCATGGAACATTTCACCCTACCAGATCATTTCACAGAAGCAGATGTGCAGAAAGTCAAGGACGCTGCTCTTAGGAAGATGGCGGTTGCATTCAAGAACCACAAGAATCGTGAATGGGACAAGTACGTCAAGGGAGGAAGGAAGATTCCAGTATTCGAGGGAACACTAGAGAATCAAAGTGCTCATTGGGATGATTTCGTGAAATTCAAGGATTCAGAATTATCTAAGGAACGGTCAAGAATAAACAAGGCCAATGCCGCAAAAAAGGATAAGTTCCATAAGCTGGGGCTAGGTGGCTATGCGGTGGGAATGCCTAAGTGGGATAAGTCTGAGAAAGAGATGTTGGATGCAAGTGTCACTCCAGAAACATTGAGCTGGCCCCCCAGGGCAGGACTTGGTTCTATGCGCATGGGGGGGGGGGGTTGGACCCGAAGATAGGCAAAGTTTCCAAGAAGGCATGTCTAGACGGAGCCGAAGATAAGCTACTTGTTGCAATAGAAGAGGCTCGATCCGGGTTGTTCAAGCCCAATAGAGAGAACGACGAGCTTACGCGTGCCCTGGGAAATCCTGAACACCCGGGAAGAACACGAGGCATGGGCGCTATTCCGTGGTATGAGGGGTTTTCGGACTAGAATGCTGACTACAGAACCCGTGCTAGAAAGAAGATTGCGGAGGAGAAGAAGAGGAAGATGGAGGAGGAGCAGAGGAAGCTCGACCATGAACGCCTTCAAGTCCTAGAATCAGCGCACGCGGACTTGGCAATCAAATTCCAGCAGCAGCAGGAGCAGATCGACTCACTTAGCCAGCAAAGGGGGTCTCAGCAGCTGCAGCAGCTAGCGGATGATCCAGCATTGGATACCACCGCCCCATCGATGCCGAGAAGTAGCGTCGGTTCCGCCCCATTTGACGCAATGCTGGATAGATACCCCATGGATGATATCACGGAGAACACTAACTGCGAGCTACACTTAAAAATTAAGAACATATCCTTGAAGGTGGCGGACGGTGTTGCTTATACAAATTCCCCCGATGCTACCTTCCATTGCAACCCGATTCTAGCAGGCTATGCTCGTGTCGTGGTTGATGAGGTGGTGGACCAATATTGGGGGCTAGAGCTTGACATTCCTGGAGGTGACGAGGAGCACACACTCGGAGATGCCAAATATCGTATCATCCTATGGAGAAAGATTGCATCATCTTTCGAAGGCCACCGACTCCGCGTCACCCGACTCCTCGTCGAAGTCCACCACCGAGTCAGCAGACTCCCGCTCCTCCAAGTCCACCAACGCGTGAGGCCACTCCTCCTCCTCCAAGTCCGGCAAAGTGTCAGGCCACTCCTCCTCCAAGTCCGACACAGCGTCAGACGTCCACTCCTCGTCCAAGTCCGGCACAACCTCAGGCCACTGCAAGTCCGGCACAGCTTCAGGCCACTCCTCCTCGCCCAACTCAGCCCCGTCAGCCATCTCCGCCGCCTCAGCAATCGCAGAAGAGACACCCCGCAGCTATGGTGCGTAGCGGTACGAGTCGAGGTCATAGTACAGGAAGTACAGGCGGAGGCAAGCGATATAAATATGGTCCAAACCTCACTACTCCTCTTCCTGAGAGGGCTTACGACAGGACCGAGGAGCAAACCAATGCCATAGTGCGGGCAGAAGTCGACGCCCATTTTGGACCGAAACCGCCACCGCCGCCAAGGGAGAAAGTGCCTGTGGAAGTAGTTGACCACTTCATTCGTATGGCTCAACCACCAGCTCCTAAGCCTGTTGACACAGACTATGAGCGCCACATCAGGAAGTTACATCGACAACGTCTACAGAAGGAGGCGAGCTCGAGCTCGAGCAAACAAGAAGCAGCTGTCAAAAAATGCGGGAAAACCGTTGCCCAGCTGGGAGAACAGGCGGCGCAATCGATCCCCCCGCTTGTCGTGCCGCCAACAACACGTGACAGTATGCGCGCCCAATATTATTGTGGCCAAACAGTTTACGTTCCCGAGGTGGGCAATGTGGTAATAACCTAGGAGCATATAATGTAGGCTGAAACTCTCAAAATCACTGTTGGACAACTCCTCGAGATCGAGGACATGCCTGTCCTTAAAGAGGAGGAAATAAAACGGAAATATGCCCGGGGCCAACCTTTTGTCAAGCCAGAAGAGGTCAAGAAGCTCCCAACGAGAATGTATGAATTACATGAATGGTAAATGGGCATTACCAAGAGATCTGATCGAGAGTCCCTCATGGTGCAAGTCAAGAAGGATCATTACTACCATGAGAAACCTGTGACCGCTGAATATTCTGAACTGTTTCAGTTATACAATCAAGACGCACTCGACAAATCTATCGTCAGTTGCTATTATTTGTAAGTGATTTCTTTTTGTAATTTAAGTCTCAAGCTAGCTGTAGTGATCCTTTTGATCAATCATTAGCTGTAATTATCCTCATTATATTCTTTTCTGTGGTATTATGCAGGATGAAGATGTATGAAATGAGAAAAGGTGGGCGCTATGGCATTGGGTTCATTGACCCAAACACCGTTAATGAATACACATGGACAATAAACAAGCATCATGAAAAGCAGGTAGAGGACAACATGCTAGAGTTCTTGAAGTGCCTCAAATACAATGAAGATATACTACTTCCTTACAACTTCCAGTGAGTCACACTTTCTTGTACTACAAATTCTCTGTTTTTGCCTACTAGCTAGCTACATGTTTTTGCTTACATATGCCCGCTTAATTAAGACATGCAAACGTGTGTGCATGCAGATTTCACTGGGTCTTGTGTATCATTAAAGTTGACACCGGAACAGTTCAAATACTGGACTCACTACTCAAAGCAAATAGTGACTATAACATCTTGTTTGGGATAGTCAACAGGTAATTTCAATCATTATTAACTATATATCTCGGCCTATTTAGTTCGTCATTTCATGATATGAACTATTTAATAACCCCTTTATTCATTTTCTTTGTCGGCGGGAAGGGCTTGGGCAAGGTTCATCAGCGTCACGGAAGGCGAATGGAAACGATAGCTGAAATGGTTTCGACCCAAGGTAAGTAATTAAGTAGTACTAGCTAGCTAGCTAGCTGCCATCTCTTTAATTATCATGCTTGATTAATTATTATCTGATCAAATTAAATTCCATTCTCGTAATAAAGGCCCTGAAGCAGGCACAGGGGACTAATCTGTGTGCATTCTGCGTTTGCGAGAACATTCGCATGATGGCGTCCGAAAGGAGCAGATCTCAAAGACAGGAATGGGTACGCTTGTCAGAACACTATTCACAATTTTTACACCATTATCGATATCTAGTCACACAACTAATACAAATGCATATTGATCTCCTTAACAGTTCAAAGAGGTGCGGGACAAGCTCCTAGAAACGGAGCGCGTAGAAGCACTTCAAGAGGAAATAGCGGGATTTTTGCTCGACCAGGTCATAAATCTGAAGGGAGAATACTATTACCCGCTACCGCCCCCATCGAGCAGGTCATGAACCACTTCCAATTGTCATCGTGCTCCGAAGGCACCAATTAGGCTAATGCCACTGGCTCCGAAGGCAACATGCATATGTAGGAGAAATTGTATATAGCTATACATGTGTGTATGTGTGAATTAATATGGTTTGTGAGACATGATTGATGATATATATATGATTGGTTCTACTAGAAATTCTATTTATATATATATATATATGCATAACGTGTACAATGTGTAGTATCGTAAAATACTAGCAAACGAAAAAGAATTAAAATGGAAAACACAAAATTAAATGAAAAAGAAATCATAAAACCAAAAAAACCCCAAACATTTTAGTACCGGTTGGTGTTACCAACCGGTACTAAAGGGCTCCCGGCCCCCGGAGCTGGCTCGTGCCACGTGGTTGCCCTTCAGCACCGGTTCATGCTGAACCGGTAGTAAGGGGGAGGGCCTTTAGTGACCACACTTTAGTGCCGGTTATGGAACCGGCACTAAAGGGCCTTACGAACCGGTGCTATTGCCCGATTCTGTACTAGTGGAGTGACTCTTTGTTGCATGTTGAGGGATAGTTATATGATCCAACTATGTTATTATTGTTGAGAGAACTTGCACTAGTGAAAGTATGAACCCTATGCCTTGTTTTCTATCATTGCAATACCGTTTACGCTCACTTTTATCATTAGTTACCTTGCGGTTTTTATATTTTTAGATTACAAATACCTATATCTACCATCCATATTGCACTTGTATCACCATCTCTTCGCTGAACTAGTGCACCTATACAATTTACCATTGTATTGGGTGTGTTGGGGACACAAGAGACTCTTTGTTATTTGGTTGCAGGGTTGCTTGAGAGACCATCTTCATCCTACGCCTCCCACGAATTGATAAACCTTAGGTCATCGACTTGAGGGAAATTTGCTACTGTCCTACAAACCTCTACACTTGGAGGCCCAACAACGTCTACAAGAAGAAGGTTGTGTAGTAGACATCAAGCTCTTTTCTGGCGCCGTTGCCGGGGAGGTGAGTGCTTGAAGGTATATCTTTAGATCTTGCAATCGAATCTTTTTGTTTCTTGTTTTATCATTAGTTTAGTTTATAAAATAAAACTAAAAAATGGAATTGAGTTTGTCTCATACGCTTCATCTTTTTAATATCTTTCGTGAGTATGATGAAAAGGAAAATTGTGCTCAAGTGCTAGAAGCAGAATGCATTAGAATGTTTGGCACTAAATCTTTGTATGATGAGCATGATTGCAATGTTGTTAGTATGAATTCCTTGAATATCCATGACGCTAATGATATGCAAAGCCACAAGCTTGGGGATGCTATGTTTGATGAAGATGATATGTTTATTCCCCCAAGTTTTGATGAGAATATTTATTATGATGAAAGAATGCCTCCTATTTATGATGATTATATTGATTAAAGTGGGTTTGGAAGAGAGTCAACTTTAGGAAGTAATGATCCCACTATTTTGGAGGATGTTGAATATTATTGTGATGAATATGAAAGTAGATTTGGAAGAGTGTCAACTTTATTTAGTGATGAATCCACTGTTTCGGAAGAGGTTCCAATTTATTATGAGAACAAAGTTGCTACCTATGATGATTATTGTGATGACTTGTATGCTATTAAGAATAACGATAACCATGAAACTTGGCATCATGATTTTAGTTTTCAATTGGATTATACCTCATATGATAGTTATTTTGTTGACTTTGCTCCCACTACCATTCATAAGAAGAATTTTGCTTATGTGGAGAGTAGTAAATTTTCTATGCTTGTAGATCATGAAAATAATGCTTTAGATTCTGCTTATATTGTTGAATTCATTCATGATGCTACTAAAAATTATTATGAGGGAGGAACATATGCTTGTAGGGATTGCAATATTGTCAAGTTTCCTCTCTATGTGCTTCAACTTTCGAAGTTATGCTTGTTTTCCCTTCCTACACTAGTTGATTATTGTTACCATAAGTTGTTTGCTAAAAAAATCCCTATGCATAGGAAGTGGGTTAGACTTAAATGTGCTAGTCATATGCTTCATGATGCTCCCATTATGCTTCAACTCTTATCTTTTATGTGAGCATCATTGTCATCATCATGCCTAGCTAGAAAGGCATTAAAGAAAAGCGCTAGTTGGGAGACAACCCAGTATTTATCCTTACTGTTTTTGTGTGTCCACATGATTATGCTACTATATTAATCATGTTTTATAGCTTTTGTTTCAACAAAGTGCCAAGTAAGACCTTTAGGATAGCTTACGATGATAATTGTGTTGATCCTGCTGAAAATCAGAAACTTTTGCACCCAGTAAATTAGTTTTGTTAATTCACATAAACGCGCTTATGATCTTATTATTTTTTCTCTGGATTGGTACACGAATTGCTTAGGACTTCCTAATTTGGTAGGATTTTTGGAGTTCCAGAAATATACGTTTGATATAGATTACTATAGACTGTTCTGTTTTTGACAGATTCTGTTTTCTATGTGTTGTTTGCTTATTTTGATGAATCTATGAGTAGTATCGAAGGGTATGAACCATATATAAGTTGGAATACAGTAGATATTACACCAATATGAATTTAGAGTGAGTTCATTATAGTACCTAAATGGTGGTTTTATTTTCTTATACTAATGGAGCTTACGAGTTTTCTGTTGAGTTTTGTGTTGTGAAGTTTTCAAGTTTTGGGTAAAGATTCGATGGACTATGGAATAAGGAGTGGCAAGAGCCTAAGCTTGGGCATGCCCAAGGCACCCCAAGGTAATATTCAAGGACAACCAAGAGCCTAAGCTTGGAGATGCCCCGGAAGGCATCCCCTCCTTCGTCTTCGTTCATTGGTAACTTTACTTGGAGCTATATTTTTATTCACCACATGATATGTGTTTTGCTTGGAGCACCATTGAGGGAGTCCTGGATTAGGGGGTATCCGGACAGACGGAATATATACACCGTCTGGACTATTGAAGCATGAAGATACAAGACTCAAGACTTCGCCCCGTGTCCAGATGGAACTCTCCTTGGCGTGGAAGGCAAGCTTGGCGATCCGGATGTTGTATTTCCTTCCTTGTAACCGACTCCATGTAAACCCTAGCCCTCTCTGGTGTCTATATAAAGCGGAGAGGTTGGTCCTTAGAAGGCCGATCACAATTACAATCATACCATCATAGGCTAGCTTCTAGAGTTTAGCCTCTACGACCTCATGGTAGATCTACTCTTATACTACCCATATCTTCAATATTAATCAAGGAGGAAGTAGGGTTTTACCTTCATCGAGAGGGCCCGAACCTGGGTAACCATTGTGTCCCTTGCTTCCTGTTACCATCAGCCTAGACGCACAGATCGGGACCCCCTGCCCGAGATCCGCTGGTTTTGACATCGACATTGGTGCTTTCATTGAGAGTTCCTCTATGTCGTCGCTATGAGGCTCGATGGCTCGTCTCGTTGTCAGGGACAACGTTACCTCCGGGGGAGCACTGGCTGTAGGCCAAACTATCCGACTAGGCGGCTTCATCATGGCCGCCCCATCGGCTGTCGCGCCGACAATGGCATCTCGGGTCATCACGCATAACCTTCGCATCAATTCAGAACTCGCTGAACAGATGGATCCGATAGAGCTCTCTTCTATTAATGAGCTCTTTGATCGCATCGCCGCTTTGGGAGTCGCTACGGACTATGACCGAATCGGGCTCAAACCCGACCAAAGGGACATTAAATCCCCGCCAGCCACCCACGAGATAGCGGTAGTGGAGGAACCACACAAGGATTATCCCTCTATTTTGAGAACGAATTATGTTCGGATCACCGAGCTCCCTGAGCTGGACACGGGCTCAAGGGAAGACACGACCAAGGTCCCGGACTTAGAATCGGGCATTGGGCCGGAGAAATTGGGCAGCCCCCCGGATCCTGAAATAATAAAAACAGCAAGGTAACAAGTGATAAACGTGAGCATAAACGGTATTGCAATGATAGGAAACAAGGCCTAGGGTTCATACTTTCACTAGTGCAAGTCCTCTCAACAATAATAAAATAGTTGATCATATAACAAGCCCTCAACATGCAACAAAGAGTCACTCCGAAGCCACTAATAGCGGAGAACAAATGTAGATATTATGGTTGTTGGAAATATGCCCTAGAGGCAATAATAAAAAGGTTATTATTATATTTATTTGTTCATGATAATTGTCTGTTATTCATGCTATAACTGTGTTATCCGGAAATCATAATACACGTGTGAATACATAGACCACAACATGTCCCTAGTAAGCCTCTAGTTGACTAGCTCGTTGATCAACAGATAGTCATGGTTTCCTGACTATGGACATTGGATGTCATTGATAACGGGATCACATCATTAGGAGAATGATGTGATGGACAAGACCCAATCCTAAGCATAGGTCAAAGATCGTGTAGTTTTTTTTGCTAGAGCTTTTCCAAATGTCAAGTATCATTTCCTTAGACCATGAGATTGTGCAACTCCCGGATACTGTAGGAGTGCTTTGGGTGTGCCAAACGTCACAACGTAACTGGGTGACTATAAAGGTGCACTACGGGTATCTCCGAAAGTGTCTGTTGGGTTGGCACGAATCGAGACTGGGATTTGTCACTCCGTATGACGGAGATGTATCTCTGGGCCCATTCGGTAATGCATCATCATAATGAGCTCAATGTGACCAAGTGTCTGGTCACGGGATCATGCATTACGGTACAAGTAAAGTGACTTGCCGGTAACGAGATTAAACGAGGTATTGGGATACCGACGATCGAGTCTCGGGCAAGTAACGTGCCGATTGATAAAGGGAATTGTATACGGGATTGATTGAATCCTCGACATCGTGGTTCATCCGATGAGATCATCGAGGAGCATGTGGGAGCCAACATGGGTATGCAGATCCCGTTGTTGGTTATTGACTGGAGAGGTGTCTCAGTCATGTCTGCATGTCTCCCGAACCCGTAGGGTCTACACACTTAAGGTTCGGTGACGCTAGGGTTGTGGAGATATGAGTATGCAGTAACACAAAAATTGTCCGGAGTCCCGGATGAGATCCGGGACGTCACAAGGAGTTCCGGAATGGTCCGGAGGTGAAGATTTATATATAGGAAGTCAGGTTTCGGCCATCGGGAAAGTTTCAGGGGTCATCGGTATTGTACCAGGACCACCGGAAGGGTCCCGGGGGTCCACCGGTTGGGGCCACCTATCCCGGAGGGCAACATGGACTGAAGTTGGAGGGGAACCAGCCCCTGGTGGGCTGGTGCGCCCCCCTTGGGCCCCCCTGCGCCTAGGGTTGGGAACCCTAGGGTGGGGCGCCTCCACCTGGCTTGGGAGGAAGCCACCCCCCTGGCCGCCGCCCCCCTTGGGGATCCCATCTCCAGGGCCGGCGCCCCCCCCCTAGGGGGCCTATATAAAGGGGGAAGGGAGGGGCAGCCGCACCCCATGCTCTTGGCGCCTCCCTTCCCCCTTGCTACACCTCTCCCTCTCGCAGAAGCTCGGCGAAGCCCTGCCGAGATCACTGCTGCATCCACCACCACGCCGTCCTGCTGCTGGATCTCCGTCAACCTCTCCTTCCCCCTTGCTGGATCAAGAAGGAGGAGACGTCTTCCTCAACCGTACGTGTGTTGAACGCGGAGGTGCTGTCCGTTCAGCACTAGGATCATCGGTGATTTGGATCACGACGAGTATGACTCCCTCAACCCCGTTCTCTTGAACGCTTCCGCTTGCGATCTACAAGGGTATGTAGATGCACTCCTTTCTCTCATTGCTAGATGAACTCATAGATTGATGTTGGTGAAAGCGTAGAAAAATTTTATTTTCTGCAACGTTCCCCATCAGTGGCATCATGAGCTAGGTCTATGCGTAATTCTCTTTGCACGAGTAGAACACAAATTTTTTGTGGGAGTAGATGTTGTCAACTTTCTTGCCACTACTAGTCTTATTTTGCTTCAGCGGTATTGTGGGATGAAGCGGCCCGGACCGACCTTACACGTACGCTTACGTGAGATAGGTTCCACCGACTGACATGCAATAGTTGCATAAGGTGGCTAGCGGGTGTCTGTCTCTCCCACTTTAGTTGGCGTGGATTCGACGAAAAGGGTCCTTATGAAGGGTAAATAGAAGTTGGCAAATCACGTTGTCGCTTTTACGTAGGTAAGAAAACATTCTTGCTAGAACCCTATTGCAGCCGCGTAAAAACTTGCAACAACAATTAGAGGACGTCTAACTTGTTTTTTCAGCAAGTGTTTTGTGATGTGATATGGCCAGAAGTTGTGATGAATGATGAATGATATATATGTGATGTATGAGATCATGTTCTTGTAATAGGAATCACGACTTGCATGTTGATGAGTATGACAACCGGCACGAGCCATAGGAGTTGTCTTTATTTTTGTATGACCTACGTGTCATTGAGAAACACCATGTAAATTACTTTACTTTATTGCTAAACACGTTAGCCATAGTAGTAGAAGTAATAGTTGGCGAGCAACTTCATGGAGACACGATGATGGAGATCATGATGATGGAGATAATGGTGTCATGCCGGTGACGAAGATGATCATGGAGCCCAGAAGATGCAGATCAAAGCAGCTATATGATATTGGCCATATCATGTCACTATTTGATTCCACGTGATGTTTATCATGTTTTTCATCTTGTTTACTTACACTAGTGCAGAACCGGGCAATAGCACCGGTTCGTAAGGCCCTTTAGTGTCGGTTCCATAACCGGCACTAAAGTGTGGGCACTAAAGGCCCCCCCTTTAGTACCGGTTCAGCACGAACCGGTGCTAAAGGGCAACCACATGGCACGAGCCAGCTCGGGGGGCCTGGAGCCCTTTAGTACCGGTTGGTAACACCAACCGGTACTACAAGGTTTGGGGGGGTTTCGGTTTTATGATTTCTTTTTCATTTAAATTTGTGTTTTCCATTTTAATTCTTATTCGTTTGCTGGTATTTTATGATACTACACATTGTACACGTTATGCATATATATATATATATATATAGAATTTCTAGTAGAACCAATCATGCATATATATATCATCAATGTCTCATAAACCACCATATTAATTCACACATACACACATGTATAGCTATATACAATTTCTCCTACATATGCATGTTGCCTTCGGAGCCAGTGGCATTAGCCTAATTGGTGCCTTCGGAGCACGATGACAATTGGAAGTGGTTCATGGGGGCGGTAGCGGGTAATAGTATTCTCCCTTCGGATTTATGACCTGGTCGAGCAAAAATCCTGCTATTTCCTCTTGAAGTGCTTCTACGCGCTCCGTTTCTAGGAGCTTGTCCCGCACCTCTGTGAACTGTTAAGAAGGAGATCAATATGCATGTGTATTAGTTGTGTGACTAGATATCGATAATGGTGTAAAAATTGTCAATAGTGTTCTGACAAGCATACCCATTCATGTCTTTGAGATCTGCTCCTTTCGGACGCCATCATGCGGATGTTCTCGCAAACGGAGAAGGCACACATATCAGTCCCCTGCGCCTGCTCCAGGGCCATTACGAGAATGGAATTTGATCAGATAATAATTAATCAAGCATGATATTTAAAGAGATGGCAGCTAGCTAGATAGCTAGTACTACTTAATTACTTACCTTGGGTCGAAACCATTTAAGCTTTTTTTCCATTCGCCTTCCGTGACGCTAATGAACCTTGCCCAAGCCCTGCCCGCCGATAAAGAAAATGAATAAAGGGGTTATTAAATAGTTCATATCATGAAATGATGAACTAAATAGGCCGAGATATATAGTTAATAATGATTGAAATTACCTGTTGACTATCCCAAACAAGATGTTATTGTCAGTATTTGCTTTGAGTAGTGAGTCCTGTATTTCAACTTTAATGATACACAAGATCCAGTGAAATCTGCATGCACACACATTTGCATGTCTTAATTAAGCGGGCATATGTAAGCAAAAACATGTAGCTAGCTAGTAGGCAAAAACAGAGAATTTGTAGTACAAGACGGTGTGACTCACTGGAAGTTGTAAGGAAGTAGTATATCTTCATTGTATTTGAGGCGCTTCATGAACTCTAGCATGCTGTCCTCTACCTACTTTTCATGCTGTGGATTTATTTTCCATGTGTATTCATTAACGGTGTTTGGGTCAATGAACCCAATGCCATAGCGTCCACCTTTCCTCATTTCATACATCTTCATCCTGCATAATACCACAGAAAAGAATATAGTGAGGATAATTACAGGTAATGATTGATCAAAAGGATCACTACAGCTAGCTTGAGACTTAAATTATAGAAATAAATCATTTACAGACAATAGCAACTGATGATAGATTTGTCGAGTGCGTCTTGATTGTATAACTGAAACAGTTCAGAATACTCAATGGTCACAGCTTTCTGATGGTAGTAATGATCCTTCTTGACTTACACCATGAGGGACTCTCGATTGGATCTCTTGGTAATGTCCATGTACCATTGATGCAATTCATACATTCTCGTTGGGAGGTTCTTGACCTCGTCTGGCTTGACCAAAGGTTCGCCCCGGACATATTTCCGTTTTATTTCCTCCTCTGTAAGCACAGGCATGGGCTCGATCTCGAGGAGTTGTCCAACAGTGATGTTGAGAACTTCAGCCTGCATTATATGGTCCTCGGTTATTACCACATTGCCCACCTCGGGAACGTAAACTGTTTGCCCACAATAATATTGGGCGCGCGTACTGTCACGTGTTGTTGGCACAACAAGCAAGGGGATCGATTGCGCCGCCTGTTCTCCCAGCTGGGGAATGGTTTTCCTGCATTTTTTGACAGCTGCTTATTGTTTGCTCGATCCCGAGCTCGCCTCCTTCTGTAGACGTGCTCAATTTAACTTCCTGATGTGGCGCTCATAGTCTGTGTCAATAGGCTTGGGAGCTGGTGGTTGAGCCATACGAATGAAGTGGTCAATCGTTTCCTCAGGCACTTTCTCCCTTGGCGGCGGTGGCGGTTTCGGTGCAAAATGGGCTTCCACCTCAGCCTTCGATATGGCTGCGTTTTCCTCCTCGGACTTGTCATAAGGCCTCCGCGGAAGAGGCGTGAGGCTTGGACCATATTTATATCGCTTGCCTCCACCTGTACTTCATGTACTACCTCGACTCGTACAACTACGCACCATAGCTGCGGGGTGTCTCTTCTGCGATTGCTGAGCCGGCGGAGACGGCTGACGGGGCTGAGTTGGACGAGGAGGAGTGGCCTGAAGTTGTGCCAGACTTGGAGGGGGAGTGGCCTGAAGTTGTGCCGGACTTGGACGAGGAGTGGACGTCTGACGCTGTGGCGGACATGGAGGAGGAGGAGTGTTCTGACACTTTGCCGGACTTGGAGGAGGAGTGGCCTGACGCTTTGCAGGACTTGGAGGAGGAGGAGTGGCCTGACGCGTTGGTGGACTTGCAGGAGCGGGAGTCTGCTGACTCGGTAGCGGACTTCGACGAGGAGTCGGCTGACGTGGTGTCGGTGGCCTTCGAAAGATGATGGAATCCTTTCTCCATAGGATGAGACGATGTTTGGCCTCTCCGGGAAAGTGCTCCTCGTCACCTCCAGGAATGTCAAGCTCTAGCCTCGAATAATGGTCCACCACCTCATCAACCACGACAAGAGCATAGCCTGCTGGAATCGGGTTGTAATGGAAGGTTGCTTAGGGGGAATTTGTATAAGCAATGGCGTGCGCTACCTTCAAGGATATGTTCTTAATTTTGAAGTGTAGCTCGCAGTTAGTGTTCTCCATGATGTCATCCACGGGATATCTATCCAGCATTGCGTCAAACGGGGCGGAACCAATGCTGCTTCTTGGCATGGATGGGGCGGTGGTATCCAATGTTGGATCATCCGCTAGCTGTTGCAGCTGCTGAGACCCCCTTTGCTGGCTAAGTGAGTCGATCTGCTCCTGCTGCCGCTGGAATTTGACTGCCAAGTCCGCGTGCTTTTATTCTAGGCCTTGAAGGCGTTCGTAGTCCAGCTTCCTCTTCTCCTCCTCCATCTTCCTCTGCTTCTCCTCCGCAATCTTCCTTCTCGCACGGGTTCTGTAGTCGGCGTTCCAGTCCGAAAACCCCTCATACCACGGAATAGCGCCCTTGCCTCGTGTTCTTCCCGGGTGTTCAGGATTTCCCAGGGCACGCGTAAGCTTGTCATTCTCTCTGTTGGGCTGGAACACCCCTGTTCGAGCCTCTTCTATTGCAACAAGTGTCTTATCGTCGGCTCCGTTTAGACATGCCTTCGTCGAAACTTTGCCTGTCTTCGGGTCCAACTCCCCCCCAAGCGCATAGAACCAAGTCCTGCACCTGGGGGGCCAACTCTTAGTAACCAGAGTGACACCTGCATCCTCGATCTCTTTCTCAGACTTATCCCACTTAGGCATTGCCACCGCGTAGCCACCTGGCCCCAGCTTATGGAACTTATCCTTTTTTCGGCATTCTTCTTGTTTATTCTCGACTATTCCTTAGCTAATTCTGAATCCTTGAATTTCACGAAATTGTCCCAATGAGCACTTTGATTCTCTAGTGTTCCCTCGAATACTGGAGTCTTCCTTCCATCCTTGATATACTTGTCCCATACACGATTCTTGTGGTTGTTGAATGCAACCGCCATCTTCCTAAGAGCGGCGTCCTTGACTTTCTCCACATCTGCATCTGTGAAATGATCTGGTTGGGTGAAATGTTCCATGAGAGTATCCCAAAGCAGACTTTTTTGTCTGTCGTCGACAAAAGTAACATTTGGACATGGCTTTGCTGGCTCTCTCCATTCTTGAAGGGAGATCGGGGGTTGGTCCTTCACAAGAACTCCGCACTGACGAACGAACTTGTCCGCAATCTTCTTAGGCGCAAATGGTTCGCCATTAGGTCTGATTGCCTCGATATTGTACTTTACGCCCTCCTTCAACTTTTTGTTCGGGCCTCGTTTCGTCCTGTTGCCTAAAGATTTGCTCGATCCGAATGGCTAAAAGAAGAAAGAACGATTCGTTAATATATCTTCAACTCATTTAAAACATGTGATGATCACCAGATGCCTGCTTATATAAATATATATACCTCGCCGGTCTTTGTTGTTTCAAGATCAACATTTTCTTCGTCATCATTATAATCGTAGTTCATGACTTCATCAATTCGGTCGTTGCGATCGAATATCATATCA
Source organism: Triticum monococcum (assembly GCA_034509565.1). Classification (NCBI taxonomy): domain Eukaryota; kingdom Viridiplantae; phylum Streptophyta; class Magnoliopsida; order Poales; family Poaceae; genus Triticum; species Triticum monococcum. Next base: position 616,679,437 of record CM067847.1, on the reverse strand, counting down.
CCCTCTCCGGTGTTGTTTAGAAATTCGGAGCCGTCATAATCTTCTTCATTCTGATCATCATCTGGCCCGCGAGGATGGCGTATCATATCGAACAGGGTCTGTTCTCCCTCTCTGCCGGCATTGTCCTCCATAGCTTTTATTTAACTAATCCAAAAGAAATATAAAACAATTTAGTATTCAAATTACATCGTCTCGAATAGTAGATATAATCTCGAATACATCGTCTCGAATAATAGATATAATCTCAAAAACATCGTCTTGAATAATAGATATAATCTCGAATACATCGTCTCTAATAATAGATATAATATCGAATACATCACTGGCTAGGTAGCTAATAAAGATCGAATACTACAGAAGAATCTAGGACGCTCGTGGTTCCTGCGGCGCGGGCGGTGGACACCCAAAGAGAAGGAACCCTCACAGGATCATAGCTGAAGTGAGATCCCTGAAGAAACTGCCAGGTATTGGAGAACCTGCCGCCCTCTAACGCAACCATGTAGCGATGGACATGCTCGTCCTCCTCCCTGACACGGCGACGTACCACCTCCGGTGGGGCCGGCTCCCTCCGCACCGAAACTGGCCCACACGAACGCCACCAAACGAGATCAGGGTCGACGACGGGACCCGGGGCCGGGTTCTTGATCAAGCGGCGTGCCCCTCCAGGCAGCACCTCCCAGTGCCAGCCCGGCAAAGCCCAATCCTCGACATGGGTCAGCTGGACGTCGTCGCGCACGTGTCGACGGCGAGGATGCGGGCCGGGCATCGTCGAGAACAAATACTAGCTATATGCCCGCAAAAAGTAACATTTTTTTAATGATTGGATTTTGATAACTAAAATTTCTACCATTTCTATAACATTTCTAACAATGCTATATATAACTAACATTTCTATAACATTTCTAATATTTCTATAACTAAAAAACAGAAGAAGAAAAATTATAACATTTCTATATATATAACTAACATTTGTATAACATTTCTAATATTTCTAGAACTAAAAAAAGAAAAATTTCTAACTTTCTTATAACTATTTCAATAATTAAAAAACAGAAAAAAAATTCTAACAATTCTAACTTTTTTATAACTATTTTTATAACTAAAAAATAGAAAAAATTTCTAACAATTCTAACATTTCTAACTATTCTAACAATTCTAACATTTCTAACAATTCTAACAATTCTAACATTTCTAACTATTTCTGAAAAACAGAAAAAATTTCTAACAATTTCTAAAAAACAGAAAAATTTCTAACTATTTGTATAACTAAAAAACAAAAAATGTATGTGTGTGTGTGCGCGCTCACCGGCGAGGCGAGAGGCGACGGGGGGCGGCGACGGGGACGGCGACGGGGACAGCGACGGGCGCGGCGACAACGGGGATGGGGACGTACGGGCCGGGGCGGCGACGACGACGGGGATGGGGACGTACGGGGCGGCGACGATGGGGACAGGGACGACGCGGGACGGGCCGGGACGGGGCAGCGGTGACGACGGGGACGACGGGGACGGGGACGACTGGGCGGCGACGATGGGGATGGGGCGGCGACGGGGGCGGCGACGAGGGATGGAGACGTACGGGGGCGCGGCGGGCGACGGTGCAGAGGAGAAGAAGCTAGATGAGAAACTGAAATTTTTGTAAGTGTTGTTTATATAGGAGGGGCCTTTAGTACCGGTTGGAGCCACCAACCGGTACTAAAGGCCTGTTTTGGCCAGGCCAAGCGGCGGGTAGCGCACCCCCTTTAGTATCGGGTGGTGGCTCCAACTGGTACTAAAGGCCCCCCCTTTAGTACCGGCTGGTGCTATGACCCGGTACTAAAGGGGGTGCGCTGGTGCAGGTGCGGTGCGGCAAGTTTAGTCCCACCTCGCTAGCCGAGGGGCGACCGCACTGGTTTATAAACCCCCGTGCGGTAGCTCTCTCGAGCTCCTCTCCAAAGCAGGCCTACTAGGCCTACGTGTTCTGTGCTGCCCTTTGGGCCTACTGGGCCTTTGCGGGCCTGCATCCTGGCCCAACAACAGGTTGGGTTTCTAGTCGTATGGAGGCCGCTCTGGCCTAGTAGGCGGGCTTTTTTATTTTTTTTGCTTTATTTTTTTTGTGTTGTTTTTTGTTTATTTAAAGTTTCTTTGTGAATATTTTTGCTTTAGGTACAAAAAATTACAAACTTTCTGTTAGTGCCCGTAGTTTTCAAATTTGAATAGTTTAAATTTTGAATTATTTGAAATTAGTGTGAATCACTAGTTTGTGAATAACTTAACTATAAAAATCAATAAAGGCATGAAAGAATTTGTTTGCACATAAAATTTCTTCGCGTTTCAAATGCCAAAACACATAACTACCCTAACTATTAGAGAGATTCCCTTCTGGGTGTGAAACACAGAAGAAAGTGATGATAGTGAAGCTGACCACATCCCAGATCTTTGGGTGTGAAACTTTTTCTCCGCGTGTCTCCCTTTGCGCCGTAGCCATGGAAAATCTTCATCATTTAACGGGATGCTCGGGTCAATATTCACTGTCAATGGAGCAATTTCATCAAACTTTTCATAATCTTCTCACTTGTCTGTCTTGTCATCCACTCCCATGATGTTTCACTTCCCAAAAAGAACTATGTGCCGCTTTGGCTCATCGTACGATGCATTCACTTCCTTATCTTATCTTTTTCTTGGCTTGGTAGACATGTCCTTCACATAGAAAACCTGTGCCACATCATTGGCTAGGACGAATAGTTCGTCTGCATACGCAAGATTGTTGAGATCCACTGTTGTCATTCCGTACTGCGGGTCTTCCTTTACCCCGCCTCGTGTCATATTGACCCATTTGCACCGAAACAAAGGGACCTTCAAACCACGTCGATAGTCAAGTTCCCATATGTCCTGTATATAACCATAATATGTTTCCTTTCCCGTCTTGGTTTCTGCATCAAAGCGGACACCACTGTTTTGGTTGGTGCTCTTCTTATCTTGGGTGATCGTGTAAAATGTATTACCATTTATCTTGTACCCTTTGAAAGTCATTATATTCGAAGATGGTAGCTGGGACAGCAAGTACAGGTCATCTTCAATAGAGGTGTCATGCATGGTACGTGTCTGCAACTAGCTGGCAAAACTCCTGGTTTGTTCACGTGTAATCTAGTCATTAGACCACTCCGGGTGTTTGGAGCGTAGCAAATTCTTGTGTTCATCCATATACGGAGCCACCAAGGCGGTATTCTATAGAACTGTGTAGTGTGCTTCAGTGAGAGAATGTCCGTCCATACATATTATTTGTTCCCCTCCTAGCGTGCCTTTTCCATCCAGTCTGCCCATATGACGTGATTCAGGAACACCAATCGGCTTAAGGTCAGGAATAAAGTCAATACAAAACTCAATGACCTCCTCATTTTGATGGCCCTTGGAGATGCTTCCTTCTGGCCTAGCACGGTTATGAACATATTTCTTTAAGACTCCCATGAACCTCTCAAAGGGGAACATATTGTGTAGAAATACAGGACCCAAAACATTAATCTCTTCGCATAGGTGAACTAGGACGTGCATCATGATGTTGAAGAAGGATGGTGGGAACACCAACTCGAAACTGACAAGACATTGCACCAAATCATTCTCTAACCTTGGTATGATTTCTGGATCGATTACCTTCTGAGAGATTGCATTGAGGAATGCACATAGCTTCACAATGGCTAATCGAACGTTTTCCGGTAGAAGCCCCCTCAATGCAACCGGAAGCAGTTGCGTCATAATCACGTGGTAGTCATGAGACTTTAGGTTCTGGAACTTTTTCTCTGCCATGTTTATTATTCCTTTTATATTCGACGAGAAGCCAGACGATACCTTAATACTGAGCAGGCATTCAAAGAAGATTTCCTTCTCTTCTTTGGTAAGAGCGTAGCTTGCATGACCCTGATGTATGCCGTCTTTTCCGTGCATATGTTGCTGGTCCTCCCGTGCCTCAGGTGTATCTTTTGTCTTCCCATACACGCCCAAGAAGCCAAGCAGGGTCACACAAAGATTCTTCATCACGTGCATCACGTCGATTGCGGAGTGGACCTCTAGGTCTTTCCAATAGGGCAGGTCCCAAAATATAGATTTCTTCTTCCACATGGGTGCGCGTCCGTCAGCGTCATTCGGAACAGGTTGTCCACCAGGACCCTTTCCAAAGACCACCTTCAAATCGTTGACCATATCATGTACATCAGCACCAGTACGGTGGCGAGGCTTCGTCCGGTGATCCGCCTCACCTTTGAAATGCGTTCCTTTCTTTCTTACGGGATGCCTGCTCGGAAGAAATCGATGATGTCCCAGGTACACATTCTTCTTACAATTAGCTAAATATATACTGTCGGTATCATCCAAACAGTGCGTGCATGCGCGGTATCCCTTGTTTGTCTGTCCTAAAAGGTTACTGAGAGCAGGCCAATCATTGATGGTCATAAACAGCAACGCCGTTAGGTCAAATTCTACCCCCATGTGCTCATCCCACGCACGTACACCTATTCCATTCCACAGTTGTAAGAGTTCTTCAACTGATGGCCTTAGGTACACGTCAATGTCGTTGCCGGGTTGCTTAGGGCCTTGGATGAGCACTGGCATCATAATGAACTTCTGCTTCATGCACAACCAAGGAGGAAGGTTATACAAACATAGAGTCACAGGCCAGGTGCTATGGTTGCTGCTCTGCTCCCCAAAAAGGATTAACGCCATCTGCGCTTAGACCAAACCATACGCTCCTTGCGTCATCTGCAAACTCCTTCCCGTACTTTCTTTCGATTTTTCTCCACTGCGACCCGTCAGCGGGTACTCTCAACTCTCCGTCTTTCTTACGGTCTTCTCTGTGCCATCGCATCGCCTTGGCATGCTCTTTGTTTTGGAACAAACGTTTCAACCGTGGTATTATAGGAGCATACCACATCACCTTGACAGGAATCTTCTTCCTGGGGCGCTCGCCCTCGACATCACCAGGATCATCGCGGCTAATCGTATAGCGCAATGCACCACATACCGGGCAAGCATTCAAATCCTCGTACTCACCGCGGTAGAGGATGCAATCATTACGGCATGCATGTATATTCTCCACCTCTAACCCTAGAGGGCAGACAGCCTTCTTTGCTTCGTACGTACTCTCGGGCAATTCGTTGTCCTTTGGAAGCATATCCTTTATCATTACCAGCAACTTTCCAAATTCCTTATCAGATACACCATTCTCCGCCTTCCATCGCAGCAATTCCAGTGTGGTGCCCAGCTTTTTCTTGTCACCTACGCAATTCGGGTACAACAATTTTTTGTGATCCTCTAACATGCGCTGCAACTTCTTCTTCTCCAAATCACTTGCACGGTTTCTCTTTGCATCAGCAATGGCCCGACCTAGATCATCAACGGGCTCATCTGATGCCTCTTCTTCAGCTTCTTCCCACATTGCCGGCTCAGCTTCTTCCCGCATTACCGCCTCAGCTTCTTCCCCCATTGTTGTATCATCGTATTCAGGGAACCGATGGCCAGGATAGCTGTCGTCGTCCTCTTCTTCTTCATTGTCTTCCATCATAACCACTCTTTCTCCGTGCTTGGTCCAAACATTATAGTGAGGCATGAAACCAGACTCAAACAGGTGGACATGAATGGTTCTTGATGTAGAGTAATTGTGACCATTCTTACAGCCAGCACATGGACAAGGCATAAAACCATTCGCCTGCTTGTTTGCCTAAGCCGCAAGCAGAAAAGCATGCACGCCCTCAACAAACTGGGGAGAGCATTGGTCATCGTACATCCATTGCGGCTCATCTTCATTACACAACACCGAATAGACCAAATTAATACAAGTTCATACATAAAGTTCATACAACACTTAAATGCAACAAACAAATAACTCTCTAGCTAAAGCATTTAAATGCAACAACAAATGTGATCAAGATCGCAACTAAGGTAACAATTGATCCAACAGCATAATGATACCAAGCCTCACTATCGATGGCATATTTTCTAATCTTTCTAATCTTCAAGCGCATTTTCTCCATGTTGATCTTGTGATCATCGACGACATCGGCAACATGCAACTCCAATTCCATCTTCTCCCCCTCAATTCTTTTCAATTTTTCTTTCAAGTACTCGTTTTCTCTTTCAACTAAATTTAACCTCTCGTCAATAGGGTCGGGTGGAATTTCCGGTTCACATACCTCCTAGAAAAAATATCTATGTCAACTTGATGGGCATAATTTGTCATAAACATGAAATGCAACTAGTTTTAAAAGAGAATATATATACCACATCCGAATCATAACAAGGACGAGGGCCGATGGGGACGGATATCAAAACCATGGCACTATGTATAACAAACAACGTACGGTTAAGATAATTATATGAGTAACTATATATCCAAATCACACAAACATCAATTTTTATATAAAATTTCATGAACAAGAGGCTCACCACAAGGTGGTGCTGGTGACGGGATGGTGCGGGCGATCGACGGTGGTTACGACGGAGATTTAGAAGGCACTAAGTAAACCACACCTACATATGCAAACTAAGTGTTATTTTTGACCTCAAATTGCATATAAATCAAATACTAGCACATATATATATTTCCTCCCAAATTACTAAACTCACAAATTAATCACTATATAAAGCATTGCAAGAGTTAATCTAGCAATGAGAGATGAAAGGACAAAGTTGCTAACCTTTGTGATCATTTGAATGGATGGGGGCCTTCAAATCTTGATAAATTTTGGGCAAAATGTGTGATGAGCTCGAGAGGAAGAGGGGAAGAACAGAGAGGAGAGGGGAAAGGGGAAGAACAGAGCGAACTCGGGTGGATGAAGGGTTTATGTAGGATGACCTTCAGTACCGGTTCCTGCCAAGAACCGGTACTAGAGGTGCTGGAGGGGCCCTAGACTGACAACATCCTGCCACCACTATCATTAGTACTGGTTCGTGGCACGAACCGGTGCTAAAGGTTCGCCACGAACTGGTACTAATGAAAGCGGCCCGGCTAGCCGTTGGAACCGGCACTAATGTGCTTCACGTTTGACCCTTTTTCTACTAGTGTTAGAACGACAGTAGTAAATAAGATGATCCCTCATAATAATTTCAAGAAAAGTGTTCCCCCTAACTGTGCACCATTGCGAAGGTTCGTTGTTTCGAAGCACCACGTGATGATCGGGTGTGATAGATCCTAACGTTCGAATACAACGGGTGTAAGCCAGATTTACACACGCAATACACTTAGGTTGACTTGACGAGCCTATCATGTACAGACATGGCCTTGGAACACGGAGGACCGAAAGGTCGAGCATGAGTCGTATAGAAGATACGATCAACATGGAGATGTTCACCGATGTTGACTAGTCCGTCTCACGTGATGATCGGACACGGCCTAGTTGACTCGGATCATGTTTCACATAGATGACTAGAGGGATGTCTAATCTGAGTGGGAGTTCATTAAATAATTTGATTATATGAACTTAATTATCGTGAACTTAGTCTAAAATCTTTACAATATGTCTTGTAGATCAAACGGCCCATGTTACCCTCAACTTCAATGCGTTCCTAGAGAAAACCAAGCTGAAAGATGATGGCAGCAACTATACGGACTGGGTCCGGAACCTGAGGATCGTCCTCATAGCTGCCAAGAAAGATTATGTCCTAGAAGCGCCGCTGGGTGAAGCACCAATCCCAGAGAACCAAGACGTTATGAACGCTTGGCAGTCTCGTGTTGATGATTACTCCGTCGTTCAGTGCGGCATGCTTTACAGCTTAGAACCGGGGCTCCAAAAGCGTTTTGAGCAACCCAGAGCATATGAGATGTTCGAGGAGCTGAAAATGGTTTTCCAAGCTCATGCCCGGGTCGAGAGATATGAAGTCTCCGACAAATTCTTCAGCTGTAAGATGGAGGAAAATAGTTCTGTCAGTGAGCACATACTAAAGATGTTTGGGTTGCACAACCACTTGACTCAGCTGGGAGTTAATCTCCCGGATGACGCGGTCATTGACAGAATCATTTAGTCGCTTCCACCGAGCTACAAGAGCTTTGTGATGAACTTCAATATGCAGGGGATGGAAAAGACCATTCCTGAGGTATATTCAATGCTGAAATCAGCGGAGGTGGAGATCAAGAAGGAACATCAAGTGTTGGTGGGGAATAAAACCACTAAGTTCAAGAAAGGCAAGGGTAAGAAGAACTTCAAGAAGGACGGCAAGGGAGTTGCCGCGCCTGGTAAGCCAATTGCCGGGAAGAAGTCAAGCAATGGACCCAAGCCTGAGACTGAGTGCTTTTATTGCAAGGGAAGTGGTCACTGGAAGCAGAACTGCCCAAAGTACTTAGCGGACAAGAAGGCCGGCAAAACCAAAGGTATATGTGATATACATGTAATTGATGTGTACCTTACCAGTACTCATAGTAGCTCTTGGGTATTTGATACCGGTGCGGTTGCTCATATTTGTAACTCAAAGCAGGAGCTGCAGAATAAGCAGAGACTGGCGAAGGACGAGGTGACGATGCACGTCGGGAATGGTTCCAAGGTCGATGAGATCGTCGTCGGCACGCTACCTCTACATTTACCTACGAGATTAGTTTTAAACCTCAATAATTGTTATTTCGTACCAGCTTTGAGCATGAACATTGTATCTGGATCTCGTTTAATACGAGATGGCTACTCATTTAAATCCGAGAATAATGGTTGTTCTATTTATATGAGAGATATGTTTTATGGTCATGCCCCGATGGTTAATGGTTTATTCTTAATGAATCTCAAACGTGATGTTACACATATTCATAGTGTGAATACCAAAAGATGTAAAGTTGATAACGATAGTCCCACATACTTGTGGCACTGCCGCCTTGGTCACATTGGTGTCAAGCGCATGAAGAAGCTCCATGCTGATGGACTTTTAGAGTCTCTAGATTATGAATCGTTTGACACATGCGAACCATGCCTCATGGGCAAAATGACCAAGTCTCCTGGATTGCTTTCGTTCCAAAAATAACTCTCCCGAAGGTTTCATTCCGTTTGGACTCTGTTTGATATTCCTTTTCTTCGAGACACTGAAATAGGCAAGAAAAGAGCAATTTGGGCTGGGCCCTCTCGTTAATAGGTTAGTCCCAAAAATAATATAAAAGTGGATAATAAAGCCCAATATTGGCTAAAACAGTAGATAATATAGCATGGAGCAATCAAAAATTATAGACACGTTGGAGACGTATTAGATCCCGAGTTGTCAAACTCGGAAACTCCCATGCCCCTGGGTGCTAGATCGGATCCAAATTCGGATTCAGCTATTCCCGCCCACACACACCTAAACCGTCTATCTCATATCAGGCAAGAGCCCCAGGAGATAGTGCATCGTTACTCGGCCAGATTCCTCCTTGCTCTAAACAAGGTGAAGGACTGCCGCGAGGAGGACGTAGTCTCACTTTTCTGCAAAAACTGCATGAACAAAGGAATCCTTAATGCTATAAGTCGTCGTGACATAGTACACTTCGCAGACTTGGCAACCATAGTACAGAAGTACCGTGCGATGGAAAGCGTCTGGAAAACCCAAACCGAATTCTGGGATAGTCCGGCTCTCACCAAAACCTTTGTCCAAACTAAACGGTCGAACTCTTGTAAGTCGGCTGATCTAGTCCCCAAGAAACCAAAGCCCACCCCAGGGCGGGGAACTGTATTGGAAGGATGGCTCGATGGGCCATGTAGACTCCACAACACTCCGGACACAACACCAACTCATAGCCTTAGGGCATGTTGGATACTCCGGCAGGTTGCAAAAAGTGGCGAGGATCTTCTTTCAAGACATAAAGCAGAACAACATCCCGCCAACAAACACAATATGGTACTAATAGTCATCGAGACTTTCGCCTCCAAAAATAGGCGCAAGCGAGCTCATCGAAGCTTCGCTGAAATTTGCCATGTGGCCAAAATAAACCCCTGGAACGACACTGCTATAACTTTCAATGCCAGTGACGAACCTCGATTCCAGACTGTCCGGGCACCGGCCGCTCTGGTCCTCAGTCCAATCGTGGACGGCTTTCGGCTCACTAAAGTACTCATGGATGGCGGAAGTGGATTAAACTTGATCTATGAAGAAACACTCAACAAGATGGAAATTGACAAAAGTTGTATTGAACAGAGCGGCACAACCTTCAGGGGAATTATCCCTACTCAGGAAGCGCGGTGTGCGGGAAAAATCACACTCGATGTGGTATTCGGCACCCCGAAGAATTATAGGTCCAAAGAAATCACATTCCAAGTGGCTCCTTTTAGCAGCGGATACCACGCCCTTCTAGGGCGGGACGCGTTTACAAGCTTTCAAGTTGTACCCCATTACGGGTACATGAAGCTTAAAATGCCCGGACCCAATGGAATCATCACTCTAGCCAGTGATCCGGACGTCGCACTTCGCGGCAAAAACAAAACCGCAGCACTAGCCCTGGAAGCATTATCCGAAGCCCTAGCAGCCGAAGAGTTAACAACACTGAGGGCCACTATGGACAGGGACGATGTGATACTCGACAAGCGACCCAAGCCCACCTTTATTTAAACCTGCAGACGAGATAGTCAAATTCCAAGTCCATCCAACGGACCCCATGAAGACAGCTTCCATCGGGACACAGTTGAGCCCCGCGATGGACGCTACACTGCGAGATTTCTTACGCGAGAATTGGGACATTTTCGCCTGGCACCCATCAGACATGTCGGGCATCCCACGTGGATTGGCCTACCATAGCCTTAACATACTAAAGGGATACAAACCTGTCAAACAGACCCTCAGGCGATTTTCAGAGCCTAAACGACAAGCAATGGGGGAAGAGCTAGCCAAGCTACTTGAGGCCGGATTCATTAGAGATATCAAACATCCGGATTGGCTGGCAAATTTGGTAATGGTACCAAAGAAGGACAAATCCTGGCGCCTATGCGTCGATTTCAATGACCTCAACAAGGCTTGCCCCAAGGATCCCTTTCCCCTCCTCGCATCGATCAAATCATCGATGCCACAGCTGGACACAACTCGCTGTGTTTTCTCGATGCATACTCTGGATACCATCAAATAAAGATGGCAGAGTCTGACCAAGCTGCAACAGCTTTCATAACGCCATATGGCCCTTTTTGCTTCAACACTATGCCTTTCGGGCTTAAGAACGCCGGCGCAACCTATCAACGCATGATTCAAACATGCTTGGAAAAACAAATCGGCAAACCAGTGGAGGCATATGTGCACGACGTGGTCATAAAAACAAGACACGTCGAAACCCTAATAGATGACTTGAGGCTTACATTCGATAACCTCCGGACATACGACATCAAGTTGAATCCGGAAAAATGCGTTTTCGGCGTCCCCTCAGGGAAACTGCTGGGCTTCATTGTTTCCAATAGAGGAATTGAAGCGAATCCGGCAAAAATCCAAGCTCTGTCGTAGTTGGCTATACCAACTGTCAGGACCCCGATTCCAAGCCACATCGATCTAGCCGGTAACACCTCATATCACTTTGCGGCCTCACGCACAGTATTCCCACGGGTGTCGCCTTACCATGGCCTGGGACCGTTTGCGCCTTTTGGCTCACGTATATTTTAGTGTAGCTAGCATCCATATGACAGAGAACCCGGGCCGACATGACTAGTCATGAACCCAAAGTGGCACTAACTTACGAGGACAGACATACATGAATCAACATCGAGCATGTCGGTCAGCAGCGTGCGAATCCGGGCTGTAGCACTGCGCTAACAGGACTCCAGTGAACCAGGCTATTGCAGGCTAGGAAGGACTCCAGATGTCACCACGTGACATTTCCCCGAAGGGACAGACACATGAACGAAGTGAATCACATGCCGGCCAGTCAAGTGTTCCGGAGCAGTAGTGCTGGGCTAGCAGGACTCCGGTGAACCAGGCTGTAGCGGACTACTATGGCTCATGGAAGCACAAGACTACATTTCCCCATAAGAGAGGCTACCAAGGATAAACAACTAGGTTGTCGGATCCCACACATACCAAGCATTTCAATCGTACACACAATATGCTCAATATGTGCAAATACAACATGGCATCACAACAAGACTCTACGACTCAGAGTATTTATTCATTAGGCTTCGAGGAGCCAAGTATTACAAACATGGGTCTCATGACCCAACATACAGAGCATACAAGCAACAAGCACAAGCGGAAGCTTAACATGTCTAAGTACAGACATCTACAAATGAAAAAGGCTGAGAAGCCTGACTATCTACCAGATCTTGCCGAGGGCACAAGATCGTAGCTGAGGTAACAAGCTAAACGTCGAAGTCCACGCGGAACTACTAGCGAGACTGACGTCTGTCTGCAAAACATAAAATAGGCAAACATGAGTACAAATGTACCCAGCAAGCTTACATCAGAACTATCTACATATGCATCGGTATCAATAAAGGGGTGGTGGAGTTTGACTGCAGCAAGCCAGCTTTGACTCGGTGGCTATCCTGAACTATGACGGCAAGTAACTCGTTTGAGGTGGCGCACACGAGTCCACATATTCACCATATCAATACACCACTATGGATCCGCTCCCGTCTCCCTACGAGAACGCCATCCATAGCACTCACGCTTATCTTACGTATTTTAGTGTATCCACTTTCACTTGTCTATGAACTGTACAGGCAACCCAGAAGTCCTTTTCCGCGGACACGGCTATTCGAATAGATGATGTTAACCCTGCAGGGGTGTACTTCTTCACACACGCTCTTGCCACTTACCACCATGTACACGTCGTGTATCTCGGCAAACTTCAAGCAGAAGCCTAGCGAGGGACTCGACCACGACCTGACTAACCACACAAGTCTCTAGTCCAGGTTTATCGCCTATTCGGGTTCCATCCGCAAGGAGATGCGGCCGGGGTGTCGCTTACGGCTCCAGACGATGTGAGCAGGGTTCCCAAGCCCACCATCCGGGTGCCACTTGGTACAGTGTGCCACTGTGCCTAGTCTGTCCCAAGCCCACCTGTACCGGGTACCACTTGGTAGACTACTAACACTACCTACAAACACCAGAAACTAGTTGCAACTCCTGGACAGAGATCAAGTTGATTAATAAGTCGAGAGGGGTCGATTTACCAGAACCCAATGTGTGGTAGTAACTGTTCATGGATCACAAATACAGAACTCAGTTCCTGAGGATGGCTGCAATGAGACAACCCGCCATGTACTCCTACATGGCCTCTCACCGCTACCTTTACCAAATCGTGTTCACACACTTAGCTCACACACAGTAGGACATGTTCACACACCTCCAATTCATCCCTAATGAATCAGACCTGGCACAACTCTAAGCAATAGCAGGCATGACAAACAAGCATGAATGAGTAGGCACATTAGGGATCAAACAACTCATACTCATGCTAGTGGGTTTCATCTATTTACTGTGGCAATGACAGGTCATGCAGAAGAAAGGGGTTCAGCTACCGCAGCATGTAACTGTTGACACGGTGTTGTCCTAATGCAGTAAAAGAGAGCAGGAGCGAGAGAGTGGGATTGTATCGGAATGAGCCAGGGGGTTTTGCTTGCCTGGCACTCCTGAAGATATTATAGCTCTTCATCGGTGTCATCGAACTCATCGTCGGAGGCACGTCTATCGAGAGGGGACAAATACTAGCAACAGAGAAGGAAAACACAATCAATGCAATGCACAATATGATGCATGACTATGACATGTCAATATGTTGTGTTTTGAGCTAATGCAACTAGCAACACGTTAAATGGAGTTGGTTTGAACCCTAGGTTCAAATTCAAACTCCATATGTGATTATTCAAATGCCATTTAATTGATTTGACCTAAACAGTGAACAAAAGTTGTTCTAACATGCATGAAAATAGTACAGATGGATAGATTTGATTTTTCTGATCATTTTTCATATATATTTTGTTTCATTTGGAGATACGGTTGATTTTATATGATTTTTAGAAGTTTTGCATATTTTCTGAAATAAATAAATCATTTTTGATTTATTTTAAATCCGAGAAGATATTTACTGCATCAGCATGACGTATTAGTGACGTCAGCAGGTCAACGGACGGCCCAGGTGAAACTGACCAGTGGGACCCGTAGGTCAGTGACACAGCGCTGGCTAGAGCCATAGACAGGTGGGGTCGGGTCAACGGCCACATCAGCATAGTCAAAACTGACATGTGGGCCTAGTAGAATTAGATTAAACCTAATCTTATTTAGGTAGCCGGTTAGTTAGACTGTGGGGCCTGGCTGTCTGTTTCACTGGAGGTTAATTAGTGGCGCGATTAGCTGCTAATGATGGCCACGTCGGCAGTCGCCAGAACCTTGCCGGCGGCGACCAAAACGACGGCGGATCGGCTCTGATTTGAGTTACGGGTGGTCGTTTGGTGAGCTAAGCGCACCGGGGAGTAGCTCTTGCTCGTCCGCATCCAAAGGACCGGACGGGAAGCCGCTGGGTGGCTGGGAGCAGCGCCGGCGGCGAGCAAGGTGGCGACCGGAGCATGATGGGTTGCGGGTTTGGGGTTGTGGTGCATGAGAGGAGAGAGGTGGGCGGCTACGGTCTCGTGGGGGTGCGCTGAGCACGCTGATGAGCTCGGACGCGGGTGGCAGCAGCTGTGGCTGCGGCGGCGCCATGCACAGCGTTAGTGAGCTCTCAGGCGCGGCAGCGCTAGCGCTAGAGGGCGAGTTAGACTACGGAGACAGAGGGGAAAAGCGCAGGTGCTCACGGCGGTTCTTCTGGTGCAGCTGGGTGGCTCGGGGAAGCGCTGGCGACAACAAACGGCGATGGCGATCTCAGCGACCCAAGGAGGAAGAAGACGGTGGTGACGGCGAGGCAGGGTGCCCGGCGACGTGTAGCTGGATGGGAACGAAGAAGAGGTCGTGGCGGAGCTCTCGGGCACGTCCATGGGGCTAGGGCTGTGACAACTTACCCCCACTAAACAAGAATCTCGTCCCGAGATGAAAGACGTAGGGTAAGCAGACATAAGGGAACACGAAGCTAGCACAATCTTCACGATCCAGGTTGCACGACAACGGGAGGAAAGGAAAAACTCTAGAGGAATCGATCTTCTCGAAGATCGAACAACTCAGGATTAACTCACGGAGTGAGACATCAAATCAACTCTTGAGCTGAGACTCAAACACATAGATCAAGAGAGGTGGATAGTAACAGATGATGAGGGTTCAATTTGGTAAGCACAACGCTTAAGTAAGATGGTGCAAGGTTTCAGAGTAGCGAGGAATATTTGCCATGATACCATAACGGGGCACCTTAGAGAAGGTGACTCGTAGAATTATCCCCTTATGTGGCAAAAAGAATTACTTATGATACCTAGATCATTGAAACTCCTTATGCCAGCCTAAGGCAAATCACAATTGATCGTTTGAACGAATTCGAAAGAATGGCATACTCAGATTGGAAAGGAAACTAGAGTTATAAGACAACTTGACAAACGGAAGGCACATTCCAATTGATACCGAGGATATAACCTAGTGTGTGAGCATGCTCCCAAGAATTTGAGCATTTCCATATCATCAAGGTTTTACCAATATCCGTGTCAAGGATCCTGGCAGCACAATGTACTACCATGATGAATACCAGTGGAAGATGCAGATGCAAAGGAAGATAACACCTTCTCAGATCTCACCTTAGCAATGCCAAGGAAACAAAATCTGGATGATCGACCGAGAGACATTTAGCACTCCGCTTCTAATGTTCTCCTTGATGTGCTAGCGTAACCCATTTATTGATATGGTTTGGTATCTAGAACATCAAGTAAAAGGTCGGACTTCGGGAGCACAAGAATCCATAAGGAACAACTATGGAGGTAAATCCTACGAAATCCTTATGGGGAGGTGACCAACTTCCTCAATCAAGGTACTACAATAATAGGTCTTCCGGCTGGGTGTGTCAGCCACGACATCCACTTTACCGATTACGGTGAGACCATTATTATAGTTCTTAGGAAATGTTCCAACCATCATATCTGCCTGAGATTCAGATCTGGTTGGTGTCAGGATATTCCAGACTCATCGAGTCTAGAATGAAAAATTAAAGTTTGCAACACAAATCGACGAGATGACGTTGCGAGATTCTCGGGGAATGAACTACGGTAGTGAGCTCCAAAACATGAGCTGGTTCTGCTACACACATGTGAACACGTTGTCCCATACAAGCATGACCACATAGTAGTCTTACAGTAAAACACCACCGAGTTCAGGTGGAGAACCATCATCAAGGATATCGAAGTCCTTGCATAAGGTATATATACTCTTAAGAAGGAACTTCTTCTCCTTGAACAAATCAGTCAGTGGCTTGGTGTGCTACAGAATTCATATGGAACGAAGATGATCAGTCTAACAGACCACAGAATACTTTGCACGTGCATGGCTGACTTGGGATGATTCCAGAGGAAGCAAAAATAGACTTTCTCGAACTCACGGCGGTAACTTGCACCAAATGCACATGAATTAGAGGAAGTCACTTCTTTCATCCTACATATGCTTCATGAGCTAGCATGAAGAGATGCTTTCAAAAGTTTCCAACACTCGCTTAATGTTCAACAAAATCATGGGGAGGACATGGATGTTTCGATGGGCTCAACAACAATTCATCCAGGTTTCCATATAAATGGAATTCCATAATTAAGTGAACACGGTGATTGCATTGGTCAGACCCAAAGAATATAATGATGTATGCTCCAGGAATCAACCACGAGTAAGACAACATTACGAATATCGTTGGTTCTGATTGATTTGATGATAGCCCACACTCAAATCAATGTTTTGATAAGACAATAGGTTCAACAACTGATCACGAGGATCAATCGATGAAGATATCATCTTTCTTCAACACACATACAAGATATCCCTTAAGGTGAACTAAATCGGACAAGCTTCAATCTTCCAACTCTCCAAGTTGTTGTTTAGCTTGACCAAACAGCTCTGGGGTATGCAGCACAGATTCTTGGAGAAGGGGTGGCTTCAAGAAACCAACTTGATCATGAGCTCAACATAGCGGTCAGGGAACAACCTGGTGATACCTCCGAGAAGACATTCGGAGCATCACAAACCACCGGTTTGTTATTAAGCTCAGGAGAATTCTTGCTTTTCAGGGTAAGACAATGTGATCAAGAGAGTGATGGATTGACACAATCCTATCTCATTAATCAAGGAGTGCACCAGGGAAAATGGACTATGTCGCACGATAGATCTTAGGATGATGACTCAATACCAACACGCTAAGAAGGAGATTATTGTCCATTAACTACCAAGCAACGGAGTTGCTAGGAGTATAAATTTCACACATCACAATTCACTTGTCAGCATTCCGGTTGCGACAACACGAAACCGAGGAATGAATAAAGATGGCGAGAAGTATCACTGCGTCAAGAATTCATAAGAGGTGGTGCAATTCTCATGACAATCCTGACATAAAGAAGGTAATACTTCAAGGTAGAATAGACCAGAAGCTGGATTGGCATTTTGATCTATGGAATACAATTTCTTTGACCCAATCCTAGATATGGATGAGGTACTGGAGTTTGTTTATCCTAGTCATTCCGGAATAGAATGGCTTGACGGACCACAAGAGTAGTAGGCATCGATTAACGGATGCACGCATGCTCTTGACTATCAATTGACAGACGAGGGTGGGAAGACAACTAAAATGGGACAACTTAAAAGAACATATGATTTTTCTGAGTTGTGGATGCATGGACTAGCATGTCGAACGAGTTCAACATATTTCTTCCGGATAACCCATGCAGAAGGGTAGAACCGGCAGAGTCACAATATAGAATCGAGAACTCATCAAGAACTCTGGTTGTAATCTTTGGTTCAAGAACTTATGCCATATTGGTTCATGGTACTGGAAGAATGATATACCACGAACCTCGAGGTCTATCACAAGGTTTACTAATGTCCTAAGGAACTAGCAAACACTATCAACATGAAGCAAGTAGGGTGAATCTTGGGTTCAATAACCCAGGAATACAATGCCTGCTAACTAAATGGCATCACGGGATGCTTTCAGGAATAACGGCCAGAATCATCACACTGGGAACGCAAAACATGGTTCGATTACTAGGTGGCACTCTAAGACATCTAGGGTCATAATAATAATTCCAACATATATGTTGAGGCAATAGAATACCTCAACTCACAATTAGTG
This sequence comes from Triticum monococcum, assembly GCA_034509565.1. NCBI lineage: Eukaryota > Viridiplantae > Streptophyta > Magnoliopsida > Poales > Poaceae > Triticum > Triticum monococcum. Next base: position 616,661,314 of record CM067847.1, on the reverse strand, counting down.
TGATTAACCTGGCCTAGAGGAACATCGAAACCAGAGGGAAAGGATTTTGCAAATGCATCAGATTGTTTGGAAACCTGGGACGACGCAGACAGCATAACGACTATAAATGCTCGAAAAAGATTTGAGACATCCTGTGAAATGGTGGCATGACCACTCGATCACCTCAATAACAAGATTTTGAGGCCAGCTATGAATACACGGAAGTAGTAGGAACTAAAATGGGGCTTAAATCCAACAATCTATAAGTCTACAGATTAGTAACACGTGATCCTGATAGAAAGAAGAGATAGCCCAGTTTCTTAACCCCGTAGGAAGGATAAGATGACTCAGATCAGAAGGGCATGAGGTAAAGGAGAAAAAAGAGCCTTACGTTCCATCCCACAATCAATTCCCCTACATAACTAAAGCATTTCTAGACACAACTTTGACCAGTTTGGCTTGGTAATCCTACAGGTAGTCAGGCTCTGATACCAAAGCTGTCAGGACCCCGATTCCAAGCCACATCAATCTAGCCGGTAACACCTCATATCACTTTGCGGCCTCACGCACGATATTCCCACGGGTGTCGCCTTATCATGGCCCAGGACCGTTTGTGCCTTTTGGCTCACGTATATGATAGTGTCGCTAACATCCATATGACAGAGAACCCGGGCTGACATGACTAGTTGTGAACCCAAAGTGGCACTAACTTACGGGTACAGGCATACATGAATCAACATCGAGCATGTCGGTCAGCAGTGTGCGAATCTGGGTTGTAGCACTGGGCTAACAGGACTCCGGTGAACTGGGCTGTAGCAGGCTAGGCAGAACTCCGGATGTCACCACGTGACATTTCCCCGAAGGGACAGTGTAACATCCCAAAATTCTAAATTTTGGAATGTTATATTAAATAGATAGATTTGATTGATTGTTTGATTGATTGTGTGAAATTGAGTGAAATTCGAAACTTTTTGAAAGTTAAATGAGAGGGAATAAAAGGACTTTCCCAAACTTTCATTTTGCATTCGTGATCTCCATGAATTCAAATTCTTTTCACCATAAAACCCCGGAGAGAAGATAACATGACTTCTTCCATTTATTTAAATGACAAAGGGTGTTGAAAATATTTGAATTTCACTTGGAAAATATTTCCAACCCAGGAACTTTATGCAACTCAATGATTTTCACGAGCGAAGATAAAATGACTTCTTCAAAACATATGAGATATGAGTTGGTAGTTTCAAAGAATTAAATTCAAACTTCGTTTGAATTTGTTTTCAATTTGGAGTTATTTGAGTTTGTTTCAAATTATTTTTCTCCAAATATAAAATATATGGAAAATAGGGTAACATGATTCCCTACATCAGAAAATTGGAGAGAAATAAATTTGAATAATTTTGGTATTTTTAAAATGATTTTTATTGGATTTAATTAGAGCAGTAGCACTGTTTGAATTATTTAAATTAGTGTGAATTTTATTTGATGCTATAAAAATGTCCATGTTGTAGAAAATCTTTTTCTGAAAATTTTGATATATAATATGCCTATATTATATTTCTGTTTTTATTTATTTTGTTTATTTCTTTGACTGTATGTGAAAAAAACTTCCCTCCGCCGAACTGGGCCGGCCCAGCTCCTGCCAGGCCAAGGCCCAGCACCGCGCCGCCTCGCCCGTCGTCCCCGGCCGGGACTCCTCCCGGAGTCCGGCACCGCCCCGCCACCTTGCCCCCTCCTCCACGCCACTGTCGCCCCCTCCTCCTATAAATCTCGCAGCCCCAACCCTCTCTCTCTCTCTCTCTTTTTTCGCAAGGCGACGCCACATTTCTCACCGCGCTTGCCGAAGCCGCCGCTCCGGCGAGACCCGCCATCGCCGCCCCACTCCGTCCCGTCACCCTGGACCACTGCGGACGCCGCCATCTTCTTCGCCTCGCCGCGCCGCCCCTCCCCGACCCCTCCGTTGCCCTCCCCAACGACCGGGGCAGAGCCATCGCCGCCGTCCCGCGTTGCCGGACTTCGCCGCCACTGCCGCAGTAACCGTCGCCCCCTCGCTCACCGTTGGATCTGGATCCAACGATCCAGATCGTTTTAGTTTTTTTCTCCAAAACGTTTTGTTTTTATTTAGAGAACGTCCGCTGTATAGATCAGAAAAACGAACGTTCGCTTTTTAGCCTTTTCTTTTTCTGTTATTTTTGTCAGGGATCTATCTGTAAATATATCTATTTACAAATTAGCCCCTAGTTTTCAAACCCTCACAACTTTTTACTCGTTAGTCCAAATCCAACGAAACCAATGCCCACTTCTTCATTATGTTCTCCTCTATCCAGTAAAACAACTTAAACATGTTTTTTGAAATCTTTAAAATTTGATTTCAAACAGATTTGTATTTAAACTTTGTTTGATTGTAACTTGAGTTTTATAACTCCGTTTGAGTTGATTCTTTTTGCAAATCGAAACGCTTGACCTAAACTTTCTGATAAGGCCAAATTCACATAGTTTTGGTACTGTTAGAAATTGTTTTATGCTGCAAGAGTTATTTGCTTAGTTTTGATGTTCTCCGAGTTGTTCTCTTCGTTCTTTCCGATCTTTTGAGTGATTGCTTATGTGTGGTTACCATTGCTTTCTCACGATAGATTGACCGGAGTGTGACGAGTAGAACTATCAAGAGTTTGAGTGCGAATCATCTTCGTCAACATTGCAGGCAAGTTCACACTTTGATCATATCCCTTTTCATACCCAGTTTTTCTGCATTAGTTTCAACCTGCATGAGTAGGATTGATAACATGTGGGTATTGGGAAGTAGTTGATGAGGTAGGAACCTATTGCCCTGTTTATTACCAAACCCTTGGGAGTTACTTCTGCGTTTGCTTATTATGCCATGCTATGCTAGTAGACGTGGATTGGGTGAGTGAATTTCCATGACAGATGTGAGATTGTTAATTAATGGTTTATTTAAGGTGGCATCTTTAATACACATCTGGGTGGATTGAGGTACCTGGGTATCCCAGGATTGCTTGTCTAGGCACCTGGGTAGACCAGGATTGCCTTTTTTTATGGACCGCCACCCAGGCTCAAAGGGATCATAAGATTATTCATGCTAGAAACTTCCGTGTGCAGCTACATGCTATTATGGGCTCTAGCATAGTTGACTAAGTCGTGCGAACTCTTACAGTGGTAGACTAGCAGATGTAGGGGAAAGTAGGTGTACCGGTCTACCCATCGTAAGGTGCTAGCGCTTCTGAAAGACTATGTCTCGGTCATTCGTTTCTCAAACACTGTGTAGTGCGAGAAAACCAACGGAGGAGATCGAGTCATGTGCGGAAAAGTGCGCAAACCTCTATAGAGTGCACAAACTAATCATGATTAGCCGTGTCCCCGGTTATGGACGTTTTGAGTATCTAGTACTTGGATTATCCTGTGAATCTCATCATGTTACTATAATTAATATTGTTGGGTTTTTTAATGATGATGATTAATTGGGATTGAGAATGCTGTCAACCATTCTCAATGTTTAACAACCACCATGACAGTTAAATAAATTTATTCCTTTGCAGTAGGGAAAATTTGGCTTTTCGCAAAAACGTTATAACCATAGAGCCTCCACCAGCCAAATATGCATGTAGTGATAGCCTTTATTCATCATTGCTCTATGGTGTGGATTTGCCATTACATTCAATGTACTGACCCTTTGTGGCTGCAACGTCTCATGTTCCAGGATCTTACGACGAGTAAGTGATACGTTAGGATTACGACTTCTACACTCAACTTTGTCGTTGGTGTTGATGGGAATCCACAACCTTGTTATTTCCGCTATTTGGATTGAGGTAATAGTATTTACGTTATTTTATACATGTGATTTACCTTTGTTATAAATCCTCGAGTATTGTGTGTGTCAGCATACCGATCTAGGGATGACACTTAAGCACAGAGACTTGATCCATTCGGGTCGGGTCGCTACAAGATGGTATCAGAGCACATGTTGACTGTAGGACGTGACCCTAGAAACTGGCAAGCCCATAGGAAAGATTTTTCTCTACAACTTTCTTTTCAAAAGAATCTTTTACCTCTCTTCTCTTCTGAGCTTATTCAAATATTCCCTTTTAGAGAGACCATACCCCTCTTCCCTTTTGACCACTCGAAGATTTGACTGATGAGACCACTCCAAGGAGTACAAGATATCAGGACAACCACGACCACTATGGAATGAAGGAGATTTTACCGTGCATTTGGATAATGGAAATTACAACTATTGAAGACTCTGAAGACTAGGAGAATTTGAAGGCTCTGAAGAATTCCCAGATTTTTTATGACCTAGGAAGGCTACCGTTATGGAACTTGGCAGACTATGGAAGCTGTCAATACTCGAGATCAAGGTGTATCGGAGAAAGACCGGAAGATGGAGCATTATAACTCAAAGTTTTGTCAAGAAAGCCCCAAGACAGGAAATATCAACTATGGAATGATAGCTCATGACAGAGACATAGCCATAAACATGGATATACATGATGCTATCGTTCGCTCATGTTATTATCACCGTGAGGTGTTAAGCACGCATCTTTCGGAAGAATTGGATGACAAAAGGGCTAATGGAGCACCCATCAGCAAAAGATCAAGTTTTAACCTTAGCTGGTGTATCACTAGGATCTAGAGTATTACATCAGGAAGTTTAAAGATGTACCTTCAGGAAGCTGTATTTGATAAGGAAGCAGTTCGTGAACAACTTAGGACCCAGAAGCTGAAAGTAGCGAAGCTGTAGGAGCAAAACCTCGAGATACCGGAGATTCGTCAGGAGCTGAAAGACAGTAGGACCATGGTTCATGCCAAGGATGTTGAAACCCGGAAGTTGGAAACGCAACTCCAAAAATGTTAAAGGACGTCATGATAGACTTTGCGTCAACAAAGATGATTTGGCAAAAGAACTTGAGAAGCACAAGCACGACCGAAAGAACCCATCGGAGACATAAGCAAGACTTGAAGAGTTTGGCGACTTTGCAGATTTATTGACCTTTAGCAGACCAAACCCCGTTGTACCTGCGTTAGATGCGATGATTGTGAGCTGTCATTTGTTTGTTGTTTTTTTGACAGCCACAATAAAATCTGCCTTTTCAAAACTTTTGTTTGTATTGTGTGCATCCCTCTCGATCTCTCTTATCCCACCCCAAACCCATGGACACAATAGAGGACGAATGGAGATGAACTCATATTATCTGGACCGATGAGTCAATTGGAGATAGACCGATGGATTCAGAACATGGAGGATCACATGAAAAATAACACTATAGCCGGAAAGGATATGGCCCAGCATGCTCTTCACTGTTTTGTAAGAGTTGCTGCTACTTGGTGGAGGATGTACCAAACCATCAATGGATGGCAAGGAGTAACCACTTGGAAAGAATTTAAGGTGACTCTGCAAAAATCTCGGTTTGTGTCCCAGAAGTTGAAGCCTTATGGAAATGATATGAAGAAACCTTGTGCATACAAGCTTTGTGGAGAAATAGGACACAACTATAAAGAACACAAGGATGAATACCCTCATAAGTGGGGATTTACCAAACGAAGTTAGCTGAGGATCTCAGGGAACTTCGGTTGGAGATTGTTCCCGAAGGCTTTGTTGCAGCAATGGAAGTTCAGTCTACCTTGTTGGGAAAGATCCGTGAAGCTTAGAAGGATGACAAAGAGATTTCTGAGTTAAAAGAGAGGATGAGCAGAGGAAAGACCAAAGGTCTTTGTAAGGATGAGCACGACATCTTGTGGTTCGAGGACCGTGTATATGTTCCCAATAATGCAAGGATCAGGAAGTAAATACTTCAAGAGGCTCATGACTCACCATACTTGATTCACCCTGGAAACACCAAGATGTATTTGGATTTGAAGGAGTGTTTCTGGTGGACTGGTATGAAGAAGGATATTACGGAGTATGTAGTCATAGGTGATGTATGCCAGAGAGAGTAAAAGCAAAGCATCAGAAGCCAGCAGGATTACTAAAACCTATGCCGATAGCCGAATGGAAGTGGGATAAGCTTGGCATGGATTTCATTACTGGATTTCCCAGAACCCGAACGGGATATGACTCTATCTGGGTAGTAGTTGATTCGCTTGACCAAAGTGGCTCACTTTATCCCAGTGAAAACCACCTATACAAGTGAGAAGTTGGCCAAGATATATTTGACCAGGATCGTATGTCTGCATGGAGTTCCGAGGACCATCGCATTAGATAGAGGAACACAGTTTACCTCAAAGTTTTGGAATCAGCTGCACCAGACTTTGGGTACTACACTAGAGTTCAGTACAGCCTTTCATCCGCAGACAGATTGATAGACCGAGAGAGTAAATAAGATTCTGGAAGACATGTTGACAGTGTGTGCGCTAGATTATGGATCTAGTAGGGATGATAATCCACCTTACATGGAGTTATCATACAACAACAGTTACCAAGCCAGTTTGAAGATGGCCCCTTTCGAAGCTTTGTATGGGAGAAGGAGCCAGACACCATTGATGTGGGATGAAGTTGGAGACCGTCAGTTGTTTGGACCAAATGTGATCAAGGATTCAGAAGAGAATGTTTAGTTGCTTCGAGATAGGCTGAAGGTAGCTCAGTCCAGGCAGAAGAGTTATGCGGACTCAAAAATGCAAGGAGGTAGTCTATGAAATTGGAGATAGAGCATGTCTTCGTGTGTCCCCTCTGCGAGGAGTTAAACAATCTGGAGTTAAGGGAAAGTTAGCCCCGAGATTTGTTGGACCATACCGAGTTTTGGAGCGTATGGGAGAAGTGGCCAACAAGTTGGAGTCACCCGAAGGACTGTCAGAAATTCATGATGTGTTTCACGTTTCCCAGTTGAAGAAGTGCCATGCAGATATGGCCAATATTCCCCTGTAAGGACGCTTGACCCTGGAAAGGATAATGATGTTCCATGAAGTGGAGTATGGACTTCATAAGTATAAGTTTTTATCTCGGCATGTGGGATATCCCACGAGGATGAAGAGATGAATTACTATTGGGTATAAAGGAGGTATGATGTTGGAAATATGGATAAATGGAAATTCCATGATGAGTCTGAGTAATCATGTCCTAGTTTGGTGCAAATAGAAGGAAGGAAGACAGTACAATGAGATGGATTTAAGAATGCTAGGAAACTGGATGTTGGAATAATGATCAGTTGCCCCGAGGATGAGTTCAAGGTTTGCAAGTGATGAGATGGGCCATAACCCACAGGCCCCCGGACCTGCCAAGAAGTAGGCACACTCTTGCCGAAGGAAAAACCCTGGAAGGAGTTACCATTTTATCGACAGACGATCTTATAGGAGTAACGCTAAACCTGAGAGTTGTGAAGGACCGATAGATGTTTGTTTGGCTTGCAGAATCAATGGATTTATCCGAACTTGGTTCGTCGACAAGAGAAATTCTACAATGCTTGTGAGGATGACCGAGTGTTAGAATGTGAGATTCGCTAAACCGTATACAAGGTAATGATTTGGGTGTGGGATGGATTGATCACCATACCGACTTACTATTATTGTTTGCCTTGCTATATGGGATGGTAAATCTGAGTGACTTACCTATAGTAGAGAGATGACGATCAAAACCTTGTTTGAGCCTTAGAATGGTATAAGTATTTTCCCTTGTACACGGCAGCTGTTGCCAATCGTAGGATATACGGTGAGGTTCAGCCCATACCCATTTCCTGTAGGAGAAACCTTAAATTGTTGACAACCATGAGATATCGATAGCAAATTAGTATTAGCGCCAGACCCGTCAGCTAAGAAGACCCAGTCTCGAAATAACCGTACCAAGATGAAAGGACAGAAGAATTGCGGTGAAGGTTATGCCACCATCAAAAGAGCCCAGAGATGGAATTTCCCGAGATCTGGGAAGACCGACACTGTCAACAATAAGGGTGGAATATATGAGTTTTGATGGAACCGTAACAATGCTTCTAAGGGTGGTAGCACCCGAGACCCCGAAGACGATCGATGGATTCTGAAGACCCCAAACCTAACCTATTTCTCTCTAGCCTCTCCAAATCTCGAGGACGAGATTCATTTTAAAGGTGGTAGGTTTGTAACATCCCAAAATTCTAAATTTTGGAATGTTATATTAAATAGATAGATTTCATTGATTGTGTGAAATTGAGTGAAATTTGAAACTTTTTGAAAGTTAATTGAGAGGGAATAAAAGGACTTTCCCAAAGTTTCATTTTGCATTCGTGATCTCCGTGAATTCAAATTATTTTCACCATAAAACCCTGGAGAGAAGATAACATGACTTCTTCCATTTATTTAAATGACAAGGGGTGTTGAAAATATTTGAATTTCACTTGGAAAATATTTCCAACCCAGGAACTTTATGCAACTCAATGATTTTCACGAGCGAAGATAAAATGACTTCTTCAAAACATATGAAATATGAGTTGGGAGTTTCAAAGAATTAAATTCAAAGTTCGTTTGAATTTATTTTCAATTTGGAGTTATTTGAGTTTTATTCAAATTATTTTTCTCCAAAAATAAAATATATGGAAAATAGGGTAACATGATTCCCTACATCAGAAAATTGGAGAGAAATAAATTTGAATAATTTTGGTATTGTTAAAATGATTTTTATTGGATTTTATTAGAGCAGTAGCACTGTTTGAATTATTTAATTAGTGTGAATTTTATTTGATGCTATAAAAATGTCCATGTTGTAGAAAAAAAATTCTGAAAATTTTGATATATAATATGCCTATATTATATTTCTGTTTTTATTTATTTTGTTTATTTCTTTGACTGTCTGTTAAAAAAACTTCCCTCCGCCAAACTGGGCCGGCCCAGCTCCTGCCAGGCCAAGGCCCAGCACCGCGCCGCCTCGCCCGTCGTCCCCGAGCGGGACTCCTCCTGGAGTCCGGCGCCGCCCCGCCACCTTGCCCCCTCCTCCACGCCACCGTCGCCCCCTCCTCCTATAAATCCCGCAGCCCCAACCCTCTCTCTCTCTCTTTTTCGCAACGCGCCGCCGCACTTCTCAACGCGCTTGCCAAAGCCGCCGCTCCGGTGAAATCCGCCGCCGCCCCACTCCGTCCCGTCACCGTGGACCACCGCGGACGCCGCCATCCTCTTCGCCTCAGCGCGCCACCCCTCCCCGATCCCTCCGCTGCCCTTCTCAACGACCGGAGCCACCCCCTGACCGGAGCAGAGCCGCCGCCGCCGCCGCGGTAACTGCCGCCCCCTCCCTCGCCGTTGGATCTGGATCCAACGATCCACATCGTTTTAGTTTTTTTTTCTCCGAAACATTTTGTTTTTATTGAGAGAACGTCCGCTGTTTAGATAAGAAAAATGAACATCCGCTTTTTAGCCTTTTCTTTTCTGTTATTTTCGTCAGGGACCTATCTGTAAATATATCTATTTACAGATTAGCCCCTAGTTTTCAAACACTCACAACTTTTTACTCGTTAGTCCAAATCCAGCGAAACCAACGCCCACTTCTTCGTTATGTTCTCCTCTATCCAGTAAAAGAACTTAAACATGTTTTTGAAAGATTTAAAATTTGATTTCAAACAGATTTGTATTTAAACTTTGTTTGATTGTAACTTGAGTTTTATTACTCCGTTTGATTTGATTCTTTTTGCAAATCGAAGCTCTTGACCTAAACTTTCTGATAAGTCCAAATTCACATAGTTTTGGTACTGTTAGAAATTGTTTTATGTTGCAAGAGTTATTTGCTTGGTTTTGATGTTCTCCGAGTTCTTCTCTTCGTTATTTCCGATCTTTTGAGTGATTGCTTATGTGTGGTTACCATAGCTTGCCCACGATAGATTGACCGGAGTGTGACGAGTAGAACTATCAAGAGTTTTGAGTGTGAATCATCTTCATCAACATTGCAGGCAAGTTCACACTTTGATCATATCCCTTTTCATACCCAGTTTTTATGCATTAGTTTCAACCCTCAAACATTGCATGAGCAGGATTGATAACATGTGGGTATTGGGAAGTAGTTGATGAGGTAGGAACCTATTAACCTGTTTATTACCAAACCCTTGGGAGTTACTTCTGCATTTGCTTATTATGCCATGCTATGCTAGTAGACGTGGATTGGGTGAATGAATTTCCATGAAAGATGTGAGATTGTTAATTAATGGTTTATTTAAGGTGGCAACTTTAATACACATCTGGGTGGATTGAGGTACCTGGGTATTCCAGGATTGCGTGTCTAGGCACCTGGGTAGACCAGGATTGCCTGTTTTTTATGGACCGCCACCCAGGCTCAAAGGGATCATAAGATTATTCATGCTAGAAACTTCCGTGTGCAGCCACATGCTATTATGGGCTCTAGCATAGTTGACTAAGTCATGCGAACTCTTACACTGGTAGACTAGCAGATGTAGGGGAAAGTAGGTGTACCGGTCAACCATCGTAAGGTGCCAGTGCTTCTGAAAGATATGTCTCGGTCATTCGTTTCTCAAACACCGTGTAGTGCGAGAAAACCAACGGAGGAGATCGAGTCATGTGGGGAAAAGTGCGCAAACCTCTACAGAGTGTACAAACTAATCATGATTAGCCGTGTCCCCGATTATGGACATTTTGAGTATCTAGTACTTGGATTATCCTTGGAATCTCATCATGTTACTATAATTAATATTGTTGGGTTTTTAATGATGATGATTAATTGGGATTGAGAATGCTATCAACCATTCTCAATGTTTAACAACCACCATGATAGTTAAATAAAATTTATTCCTTTCTAGTAGGGAAAAATTGGCTTTTCGCAAAAACTTATAACCATAGAGCCTCCACCAGCCAAATATGCATGTAGTGACAGCCTTTATTCATCATTGCTCTATGGTGTGAATTTGCCAGTACATTCAATGTACTGACCCTTTGTGGCTGCAACGTCTCATGTTGCAAGATCTTCTATAGTGTTTCGGAGTAAGTGATACATTAGGGTTACGGTTTCTACACTCAACTTTGCCGTTGGTGTTGATGGGAATCCACAACCTTGTTACTTCCGCTATTTGGATTGAGGTAACAGTATTTACGTTGTTTTATGCATGTGATTTACCTCTGTTATAAATCCTCGAGTACTGTGTGTGTCAGCATACCGATCCAGGGATGACACTTAAGCACAGAGACTTGATCCATTCGGGTCGGGTCACTACAGACAGACACATGAACAAAGTGAATCACATGCCGGCCAGTCAAGTGTTTCGGAGTAGTAGTGCTGGGCTAGCAGGACACCGGTGAACCGGGCTGTAGCGGACTACTATGGCTCATGGAAGCACAAGACTACATTTCCCCATAAGAGAGGCTGCCAAGGATAAACAACTAGGTTGTCGGATCCCACACATACCAATCATTTCAATCATACACACAATATGCTCAATATGTGCAAATACAACATGGCATCACAACAAGACTCTACGACTCAGAGTATTTATTCATTAGGCTTCGAGGAGCCAAGTATTACAAACATGGGTCTCATGACCCAACATGCAGAGCATACAAGCAACAAGCACAAGCGGAAGCTTGACATGTCTGAGTACAGACATCTACAAATGAAAAAGGCTGAGAAGCCTGACTATCTACCAGATCTTGCCAAGGGCACAAGATCGTAGCTGAGGTAACAAGCTAAACGTCGAAGTCCACGTGGAACTACTAGCGAGACTGACGTCTCTCTTCAAAACATAAAATAGGCAAACGTGAGTACAAATGTACACAGCAAGACTTACATCAGAACTATCTACATATGCATCGGTACCAATAAAGGGGTGGTGGAGTTTGACTGCAGCAAGCCAGCTTTGACTCGGTGGCTATCCTGAACGACGACTGCAAGTAACTCTTTTGAGGTGGCGCACATGAGTCCACATATTCACCATATCAATACACCACTATGGATCCGCTCCCGTCTCCCTACGAGAACGCCATCCATAGCACTCACGCTTATCTTGCGTATTTTAGTGTATCCACTTTCACTTTTCTATGAACTTTACAGGCAACCCAGAAGTCCTTTTCCGCGGACACGGCTATTCGAATAGATGATGTTAACCCTGCAGGGGTGTACTTCTTCACACACGCTCTCACCACTTACCACCATGTACACGTCGTGTATCTCGGCAACCTTCAAGCGGAAGCCTGGCAAGGGAGTCGGCCACGACCTGACTAACCACACAAGTCTCTAGTCCAGGTTTATCGCCTATTCGGGTTCCATCCGCGAGGAGATCCGGCTGGGGTATCACTCACGGCCCCAAACGATGTGAGCAGGGTTCCCAAGCCCACCATCTGGGTGCCACTTGGTACACCGTACCACTGTGCCTAGTCTATCCCAAGCCCACCTGTACCGGGTACCAATTGGTAGACTACTAACACTACATACAAACACCAGAAACTAGTTGCAACTCCTAGACAGAGATCAAGTTGATTAATAAGTCGAGAGGGGTCGAGTTACCAGAACCCAATGTGTGGTAGTAACTGTTCATGGATCACAAACACAGAACTCAGTTCCTGAGGACGGCTGCAATGAGACAACCCACCACGTACTCCTACATGGCCTCTCACTGCTACCTTTACCAAATCGTGTTCACACACTTAGCTCACACACAGTAGGACATGTTCACACAGCTCCAATTCATCCCTGATGAATCAGACCTGACACAACTCTAAGCAATAGCAGGCATGACAAACAAGCATGGATGAGTGGGCACATCAAGGCTCAAACAACTCCTACTCATGCTAGTGGGTTTCATCTATTTACTGTGGCAATGACAGGTCATGCAGAGGAAAGGGGTTCAGCTACCGCAGCATGTAACAATTGAAACGGTGTTGTCCTAATGCATTAAAAGAGAGCAGGAGCGAGAGAGTGGGCTTGTATCGGAATGAACAAGGGGGTTTTGCTTGCCTGGCACTCCTGAAGATATTACAGCTCTTCATCTGTGTCATCGAACTCATCGTCGGAGGCACGTCTATCGAGAGGGGACAAATACCAGCAACAGAGAAGGAAAACACAATCAATGCAATGCACAATATGATGCATGACCATGACATGTCAATATGTTGTGTTTTGAGCTAATGCAACTAGCAACATGTTAAATGGAGTTGGTTTGAACCCTAGGTTCAAATTCAAACTCCATATGTGATTATTCAAATGCCATTTAACTTATTTGACCTAAACAGTGAACAAAAGTTATTCTAACATGAATGAAAACAGTACAGATGGATAGATTGGATTTTTCTGATAATTTTTCTTATATAATTTGTTTCATTTGGAGTTACGGTTGATTTTATATCATTTTTAGAAGTTTTGGATGTTTTCTGAAATAAATAAATCATTTTTTTATTTATTTTAAATCCCAAAAGATATTTACTGCATCAGCATGATGTATTAGTGACGTCAGCAGGTCAACGAACGGCCTAGGTCAAACTGACCAGTGGGACCCGTAGGTCAGTGACATAGCGCTGGCTAGAGTCACAAACAGGTGGGGTCGGGTCAACGGCCACATCAGCATAGTCAAAACTGACATGTGGGCCCACTAGAATTAGATTAAACTTAATCTTATTTAGGTAGCCGGTTAGTTAGACGGTGGGGCCCGGCTGTCTGTTTCAGTGGAGGTTAATTAGTGGCGCGATTAGCTGCTAATGACGGTCACGTCGGCAGTCGCCAGAACCTTGCCGGCGGCGACCAAAACGACGGCGGCTCGGCTCGGATTAGAGCTACAGGTGGTGGTTTGGTGAGCTGAGGGCACCGGGGAGTAGCTCTTGCTCGCTCGCATCCAAAGGACCGGACGGGAAGCCGCGGGGTGGCCGGGAGCAGCGCCGGCGGCGAGCAAGGGGGCGACCGGAGCACGATGGGTTGCGGGTTTGGGGTTGCGGTGCATGAGAGGGGAGAGGTGGGCGGCTACGATCTCGTGGGGGCGCGCTGAGCACGCTGATGAGCTCGGACGCGAGTGGCAGTAGCTGTGGCCGCGACGGCGCCATGGACGGTGTCAGCGAGCTCTCAAGCGCGGCAGCGCTAGCGCTAGAGGGAGAGTTAGACTACGGGGAGAGAGGGGAAAAACACAGGTGCTCACGGCGGTTCTTCTGGTGCAACTGGGTGGCTCGAGGAAGCGCTGGTGACGATGAACGGCGATGGCAATCTCGGCGACCCAAGGAGGAAGAATATGGTGGTGACGGCGAGGCAGGGCGCCCGACGACATGTAGCTGGATGGGGACAAAGAAGAGGTCGTGGCGGAGCTATGGGGCACGTCCATGGGGCTAGGGCTGTGACACCAACAGACCTCAAGCACATCCAGAAACTAGCTGGATGCGTGGCTGCTTTGAGCCACTTTATCTCCAGGTTAGGAGAAAAGGCATTACCTCTTTACCGCCTCCTTCGGCGCACCGAACATTTTGTGTGGACAGATGCAGCCGCGGCCGGACTCGATGAAATAAAGACCTTACTGGCTAGTAATCCAGTCCTAACAGCGCCAAATATCGGCGAGCCTATGCTACTGTACATAGCTGCAACACATCAAGTGGTAAGCGCAGTGCTCGTCGTCGAACGAGAGGTGGACGGATACAAATTCCCGCTTCAAAAGCCGGTTTATTATGTATCCACCGTCCTCACCCCATGCAAATCACGATACCCACACTATAAAAAATAGCATATGCGGTCTTCGTGGCATCTCGGAAGCGGCGACACTACTTCCAAGATTGTTCGATTACGGTGGCCTCCGAAGTACCACTCAATGGCATAATAAATAACCACGACGCTACAGGCCGGATTGCTAAATGGGCTATCGAGCTCCTTCCGTTCAACATAATATACAAACCACGGCGAGCCATCAAGTCGCAAGTATTGGCTGACTTTGTCGCCGAATGGACAGAAGCCGAACTCCCTAAAGAGTACGGCGCGTACTCCAATTAGATCATGCACTTCGACGGTTCTAAAATGCTGGCCGGATTGGGAGCAGGTGTAGTCCTGACGTCTCCCACTGGAGACACGGTCCAGTACATCCTCCAAATATTATACACAGACTCCAACAATGCAGCCGAATACGAGGCTCTGTTGCTCGGTCTTTGGATGGCAGTCTCTATGGGCATCCAACTCCTCGAAGTGCGCGGGGATTCGAACCTTGCAATATCACAAATAAACGGAGACTTTGATGCCAAGGATCCGAAAATGGTGGCCTACCGTAATGCCGTCCTCAAAATGTCAGCTCGGTTCGAGGGGCTCGAATTCCACCATCTCGCTCGAGAAAACAATCAAGCGGCGGACGTCCTCGCCCACATCAACGCTAAACGCGACCCTGTCCCACCTAACATATTCCTGGAAAGGTTGTTCAAGCCATCCGTAGTATGGGAAGGGGAGTCCGGCAATACTAGCACAGATCCGAACACACCCCCAGATTCCGAACCATCAGACACAATCGGAGGCTCTGCCACCGAAATAACATCTTCGGCCCACGAAATCATGGCCGTAATCGCCCCATGGACTGAGCCTTTCTTGGCCTACCTAAATAGGCAGGAGCTCCCCGAAGACCAAAATGAAGCACGCTGCATTGTCTGGTGTTCTAAAGCTTACAAAGTCCACTAAGTGGAACTCTACAAGAAAAGTGCTACCGGAATGCTCCAAAGATGCATCTCCGAAGAGGAAGGGCGGCAGCTCTTGGCTGAAATCCATGCCAGTCTGGGCGGGCACCATGCCGCGGCTCGAGCACTAGTCAGCAAGGCCTTCCGTACAGGCTTCTATTGGTTGACGGCCCGAGTAGACGCACAGGACCTTGTCCAACATTGCGTTGGTTGCCAGCTCTTTGCCAATCAGAGTCATATGCCCCCTACCGCTCTCCAAACAATCCCCATAACTTGGCCCTTCACGGTCTGGGGGCTGGATATGGTCGGACCTCTTAAAGGGGGAAGCCATAAGAAAAAATACTTATTGGTCATGGTGGACAAGTTCACCAAATGGATAGAAGCCAAACTAGTCAAAACGGCCGAATCCGGACGAGTAATAGACTTCATATCCGGAGTTGTACACCGATACAGTGTCCCCCACCGCATCATCACTGATAATGGCTCAAATTTCACAGTCGATGAAGTGAAAACTTGGTGCGGAAAAATGGGCATTAAGCTTGATTACGCTTCCGTCTACCATCCCCAAACAAATGGCCAGTTAGAGAGGGAAAATGGTCTCATCATGAGCGGCATCAAACCCAGGCTAGTGCGATCCTTGACAAAGGCGGATACGCACTGGGTCGAAGAGCTCGACTCCGTACTCTGGGGGCTGCGGACCATGCCGAATCGCACCACCGGATATACACCATTTTTTATGGTATATGGCGCAGAAGCAGTACTACCCTGCGACATCATACATGATTCGCAACGCGTACGCATGTACGAAGAGAAGGAAGCCGAGTTAGATCGGCAGGATAACTTGGATGCCCTGGAGGAGGAGGAGCGCGACATCACAAAAGCCCGCTCCGCATTCTATCAGCAGCAGGCTCGACGATATCAAAGCAGAGAAGTGCGGGCCAAAACTTACAATATTGGCGAGCTCGTTCTACGCCTACCGGAGAAGAAGAAGGACAAGCTCAAACCCAAGTGGGAAGGTCCCTTCGTCATTGACAAAGTTCTCACTGGAGGAGCGTACCGCTTACGTAATGCATCGGATAATAGACTCGAGCCGAACCCATGGAATGCGGCCAGACTCCGGAGATTCTACGCCTAACGCTGAACTCAGTGTTCGTCTCCTTACCCCTCCTTTTTAATTATGCTCCACCCCTTTTCCTTTCTCGACATTTTTTCTCTTCACACAAAGTATTTAATACAGTGCGGACTCCCGGATCACTCCGGCCGCACTATGTGTGTAAGCAATACCTGGGGGCTTCCTATACGAAAGCTAAAAATAATTACTCAAATTGGTTTTTGCACATCACATATGCGTTTCCTTTTTCATATGTGCCTTTTCTTCACCATTATATGCATCGATATGACTTAAGATGTGGCCAAGCTAGGTTGCCTGGCTCTTGTGTTTATACCCTATGTTCCCGTCAATTCGGCTAGGGCATAAGGGGAGCACCTCTGCGATTGTTACTGCCGGTTCAGCCGGATGTGTACCTTAGACTGGGTGAAGCCGAAAGCTAGCTTCCTTAAGAGAATATTCAGTCGGTGAACAAAAGATGTATTCGTTTATTACAATGTAAATCCCCAGAAGTCTTGTATCCTGCGCCATCGTTTGCAGTCCGAACATGTGCATTATCACATGCGTACCCAGGGAAAGGAACCCCTAACGGAACTATTCTCCCTGGAAGATGTTTCTTACTATCCATGTAATATAACATAACTAGTTGGGTACTTGTCTGTTCAAGCACTTTTGACCCCTACGCCTTGTTTCCACGCATACCCCAATTTTGTATAACTGAGTGGGTATTCGGACACACCCCAGACTGTAGGATCCGGGGGCTGAAGCAAAAAGGTCCACCATGACAAATGATTTTACACTACAAGAAATATGTCAACTTGTGACCACCACTATTGGTCACTGAATGGTCAGAAATTTCCATTTGTGACCTTTTGTGACCAAAAACATAAGGTCAAAAGCTGGCCGTCGTAAACTGACTATAGCGACCTTTCTTCTGGAATGGTCGCAAACGTTTATGACAAAAATAAGCCTATTGTTCTGTTTTTGTCACTAGCAACCTCCCCAGGCCACGTAGGCATCCAACATGGCAATCTGACGTGGCACAAGATTCAGCCCGGTCCAATTCAATTTTCTACATGGGCCTAGCCCAACAATTCAGCCTTTTGTTTTTATTTTTACCAATTTTTGGTCAGGTTCATGGGCCAAGCCCAGTATTGCAGCCTTTTTTATTGTTAGTTCCCATGGACCAGGCCCACCAATTCAGCCTTTTTATTTTTCTGGGTCGTGGCCTTTTTGGCTACAAAGTTTATGATTTTTTTTTCAAAAGATGGGCCCACTAGTGAGATGGGACCAGTTCTAATAAGTAGGTTAGATTCTTCAGATCTCAATTTTCCAGTAAATAAATAACAATATTAAATCAAAATAGACAGAAAATAAAATGCTTCAAACAGAGCATAACTAATCCGGAAAAACATGCTTCACATCATGAATATAATCAAACAGAGCCAAACTTGGCACATTATTACAATCAACCATCAGGTTTACATCAGGTAACTATCAGGTTTACAATAATATATACAAGCATCTGGACCTCACGATGCTATATACAATAATAATATATCAGGTTTACATCGGGCTATCTCCAATGAGCCCGACTTGTTCATCTTGGACCTCACGACAAAACACGAAGGAAGGCTAGCATCTGCAAGTTATCAAACAAAATGGTTAGGAACAAAATAAAAGCAATTCTAACAGCATGTTATAACAAGCAAAATGTGACTTTGTCATCATTTAAGCATAGAATGACAGGGTCAACAACATTTCGATGTTTGTTAAATGAAACAGAATTTCAATGTTTGAACAGCAAAAAATATATACAGTAGATCATATGCGGTTTAAATCACCCCCTGAGGAAAGACACGTTGACACCAATATTTGGCAACATCTATAGAAATTGGACCTCGTAAACATGCAATGTGGAATTTTATCTCAAAGAAGTACACAGGTACATAGATTTATCAAGTTTAATTACCACAGAGAAGCCAAATGCTAGTAACTCATGATTAGTGTACAAGACCTGATTCAGCAAAGTAAACAAGAAGGTGGCTACAATACAAAAATAAGCTCATCATAGAGAATAAAATGAGCGGAACTACAGTACATCCTCTACATTGTCATGTTCACAAGATTAAAAGTAAGCTCAGCATAAGCATATGAGTTTTGTTTGGCACCACCACATCAAAAGACACTTAAAAGTACGCAAATTGGACTAGTTACCAGAAGCACAAGATCAGGTCACAAACTTAAACTGTTATACAGGAGGATAAACAATCATGTACTTATTTCCTATAGAGCAGGAAGTTGGGATGTTATTAGTGAAACGTGGGGCATAAAGCAAAAATAGACACCATGATTGTTCTCTACACATAATACAGATAATCAGCACACAATATGGAGGATGTTTTTTCCCTACTTCATTCCAATATCTGAGATGAAGAGGGAGCATGCATGTGAATGGGACCTGGAGGGTAGGGGCCGGCATGAGCGAGAGCAGCACCCGGGCCACCTCGTGCATCGTCGGCCGATCAATGGGGTGCCGCTTGGTGCACAGCAGGGCCTGGAACGCCTTCTAGACCAGCCCCATGTCCGTGCATGTCACCGACACCTCCGAGTCCACCGCCTCCATCACCGTGTCATCACCGCCTCTCCACATTATCTACACACACATAGAGACAAGGTGGTCAAATGATCATACCATGATATTATATAGAAACCATTGAAGCACATCATGCATGCTGAAAGATCGTAACATGGTTGACAAAAGATAACTTCAATCTCACTCTTATCAGTGACTTACACAATGCAATTAAAAGATAGCTGTAATATGATCTGAGACTCGGGATGAGTAAATGTTAGGCTCTATGAATTCACACAACAGAGGATACTTCAATATTACATATTCTACATAAAATGAAACTAGAGCCTCGTATCCTACTACACGACTACAGCCCAATATGTTCAGGTACGCTTAATAATTAACCTACATGAGCACTTCAAGTCAAATTACCATCATAATAAGTATGAAGATAAAGGAAAGCAAGAAATAGCAGACTAGAAACCTCAGGAGGCAAAATAAGTAGCATGGTACTGAGAATACATGTATGCTTAATAATTAACCTACATGAGCACTTCAAGTAAATTATTGTTATGAGTGAGACAAGAGCACAGGTGGTGCTGCTAGAGAGGGAATTATGGCACTCGGAATAAATTAACAGAGTTTGTCCATGGACTGTCACAGGCAGCAACATAGCACTAGTGCTCTTGTGCTTGAGCAAGAAGAATATATATAATACACGGGTAGCAGAGTTGGTGCCAATAGAATAAAGCAACAGTGAGTAGTAGTAATTAACAGGCAGCAGTTATCCAATTCACATGAACATGCTAACAAGTTAAGGCAGCATTGAAGCAACGGGTAGCAGTATCCACAAAAGCAACAATATAAGCTATGACAAGTTCACTTGAAACCAGGCATATAAACAAAGTTATGGGTGAGACAAGAGGAGCAAGTGGTGCTTGGCCTCTAGGTACCCCATGCCCTCGCCCGTCGGCAGCTGGTTCTTCCTCACCTATACCAATACACAAGCAGTCAAGAACACAAGAAAACAAACAGAATACTCAGTTTCCATGGATCAACAAACAACACAACCAAGGCAGTTATAAGAAATAAATGACAGTCTTTCATCAGCAACATGGAGGAACATAAATGGAGGAACACCTAGAGGGGCATTTCTTTTCATTTCAATGTTTCAGACATTTATCATTGTTTCCCTCAGCAAATCCAAAGAGCAAACATACAATGCGGATAATAATCAAATTAAGCATTTCAGAGGGCCAAACCAGCCAATGATTTTGTGGCCTACGAAGCTAATGGCACACTACCACACCAGTAAGCAGAAAATCAAATTTGTCCCTTAGGTGTAATGTTTGGCACACTGCCTACTGGTGAGTCAATTCACTTTACGTTGCTATTGCAATTAAGTTCAGTAGTAGGATGCACCTAAACTTAAATAAGTTGACTTTAGAACTGACACACACAGGAGGGACTAATAGTCAACAGTATTAACGCTGAAATACTGCAGTATCCGATTCGAACAAACAAATTACTTTAACAATCTCCAGTCACACATGTTGTCTGGAAAACACAACACTAGGCAATTCCTCATCGTCTTGCATAATCCTGACTGCATACTCCAATACCCATCCAACAATTTTGATCGGCGAAATAGGCAGACATCAGACAACTTGCAGGTTGCAGCTACTTATTTCGGTATTATTCAGAGGTCTGTGTGTGGTAACACACTAACAATAAAGACTACCTGCTACTTCTGCCGAAGGAAGGAGATGCATGCGCCAAGCGGAAGCTCCCCTACTGCTTGTTCCGGCAGCACGCGACGGTGGCAGCCCCTCTTGGAGCGCAGGAAGTCGTCCACCTCCTCGCACACCACCTGCGGCGTCGACCCCCGCCGGAACAGCCGCCCGCACGGTAGAAGGGCACTGGCACGCCGGTGGGCCCGTTGGCGTCATCGCTGTCGCCCGGTGCCGGCGCCTGTTGCGGGGAGACGACGTGGAAGGACAGCCGCCCCGGACACGCCCCCACGACGGGGTGGTGGGTTGGTGTGGGGATCCGGAGCGGGGAGGAGGAGGAGGCGGCCATGGTGGACAGTACGGGGTGCGGGGGCGGCGGGGTTGTGTCGATTGGATCTGGGGGATCGAGGCAAGAGGCAGAGGGCAGAGGGTAGGGAGAGATGGTGAGGAGAGGGATGAGGTTGGCGGTGGGTGAGGAGGACGGCGAGGTCGGCGGTGGGTGGGAGGAAGGGTTGCCGCGCAGGGAGAGGATTGGATCTCCGTTGTCCTTGGTTGAGGTCGGCGGTAGGAGGGAGGACTGGATCAGGAGGGGGCGGTGGCGCGAGGAGATGGGGGATCTGAGCTACGGTTTGGGTGGGGGAAGTGGAGGAGCGTGCGGGAGGCCATGGACGGCGGCCAGCTCCGCTGGAGGGAGGTGCCAGCAGCGATCTGGAAGGGAGGAGACAACTCTCTCTCTCTCTCCATCGGGTGAGACAGCGAGGAGATGGATGGATGTGGGAAAGAAAGGAGGCGGGGGGTGGATGGAAAATGACCAGCTAGGGTTTCGGGTTTGGTGTGGAAGGGTTGAGGACATCCGTTGGATCCACGAACATCCGACGGCGTATGATGCACGATCCGCGTGAAACGGCTACAGACCAATCAGAATGCAGTATGATGCTATGACCATCTAAATTGGTCATAGTTGTCTAAAAATAATATGTTAAAATCATGTGAGCTATTTTATGACCTAAGATATTCAAGAAGAAAATAGAAAACCTTCTCATTGTGTCACCAAAATGTGAATGAGTTTTCCGAAAAAATAACAAACATGAAAAAAGATAAATACCTTCAAAAAGGTGTAGTGAGAAATGAGTTTTTTTTTTGCAAAAATAAACATTTTTCATTTTTTGAGAGCCCAAAATGAGTTTTTTTGTGAAGGACCTACCATATATTTGTTGCAAAATTGGACCAAACCATTTTTCTAAAATACTAGGCCATATTTAATGCACAATTGACAAAATGGTTGGGTGTCAAAAGTTTTGATCCACCTCTAGTGAAAAAGACAAATTCCCGTCGATTCAGCTAGAAGCGGGTCAAATTTGAATTGCAGCTACCTCATAGTTTGCTATTTATTTTTTCCAAAAATCATTTCTAGGTACATAAGTACCTATTTAATCAGAGAAACACCAAAAAAATTCCAAGATTCAACCACTAGCTAGGAATGGTCATTCCCGCCATTTTGACCGCATTTTGAAACGGGCATAAAAAATTCAAAAAACATCAAAAAATTGGGAAACCTTCGCATTGTGTCATTTTATGTGGCCAAGTTCCTAGGAAAAATAACAAACTTGTAATACGGCAATTATTTTAAAAAAGTGTTCTCAGAAACGAGCTATCACGTGTGGAGATCAATGGCTTTCAAGCCAAATGATCAATCTTATGGCCACATTCGTGGCATAGTTTGTTCAAATGATCTCATATTGTGCACAATGGTGCATATTAGAATGGCAAACAAGGTTTCCTAAGGAAGTTTTCATTTTCTTTGGACAAAAAAACATTTTCCATTTTTCGAGTGCCCAAAAGGAGGTTTTTTGTGAAGGACCTCCCAAATAATTGTTGAAAAATTGAACCAAATCATTTTTCTAAAATACTAGTCCATATTTAATGCACAATTGACAAAATGGTTGGGTGTAAAAAGTTTTGATCCACCTCTCGTGAAAAAGACAAATTCCCGCCAATTCTGTTGGAAGCGGGTCAAATTTGAACTGCAGCTGCCTCATAGTTTAATATTTATTTTTTCGAAAAATCATTTGTAGGTAAATAAGTATCTATTTAATCAGAGAAACACCAAAAAAATTCCAAGATTCAACAACTAGCTAGGAACGGTCATTCCCGCCGTTTTGACCGCATTTTGAAACGGGCATAAAAAATTCAAAAAAATCAAAAAATTGGGAAACCTTCGCATTGTGTCATTATATGTGGCCAAGTTCCCAGGAAAAATAACAAACTTGTAATACGGCAATTATTTTAAAAAAGTGTTCTCAGAAATGAGCTATCATCTCTGAAGATTCATGGCTTTCAAAGCAAATGATCAAACTTATGGCCACATTCGTGGCATAGTTTGTTCAAATGATCTCATATTGTGCACAAGTGTGCATATTGGAATGGCAAACAATGTTGCCTAAGGAAGTTTTCATTTTCTTTCGACGAAAAAACCATTTTTCATTTTCCGAGTGCCCGAAAGGAGGTTTTTTGTGAAGGAACTACCAAATAATTGTTGGAAAATTGGACCAAATCATTTTTCTAAAATACTAGGACATATTTAATGCACAATTGACCAAATGGTTGGGTGTAAAAAGTTTTGATCCACCTCTCATGAAAAAGACAAATTTCCGCCGATTCAGCTGGAAGCGGGTCAAATTTGAACTGCAGCTGCCTCATAGTTTGCTATTTATTTTTTCGAAAAATCATTTCTAGGTACATAAGTATCTATTTAATTAGAGAAACACCGAAAAAATTCCAAGATTCAACAACTAGCTAGGAACGGTCATTCCCGCCGTTTTGACCGCATTTTGAAACGGGCATAGAAAATTCAAAAAAATCAAAAAATTGGGAAACCTTCACATTGTGTCATTATATGTGGCCAAGTTCCGAGGAAAAATAACAAACTTGTAATACGGCAATTGCTTTAAAAAGTGTTCTCAGAAATGAGCTATCATCTCTGAAGATTCTTGGCTTTCAAGCCAAATGATCAATCTTATGGCCACATTCGTGGCATAGTTTATTCAAATGATCTCATATTGTGCACCAGGGTGCATATTGGAATGGCAAACAATGTTGCCTAAGGAAGTTTCCATTTTCTTTGGACGAAAAAACCATTTTTCATTTTTCGAGTGGCCGAAAGTAGGTTTTTTTGTGAAGGAACTACCAAATAATTGTTGCAAAATTGGACCAAATCATTTTTCTAAAATATTAGGAAGTATTTAATGCACAATTGACAAAATGGTTGGGGGTCAAAAATTTTGATCCACCTCTGGTGAAAAAGACAAATTCCCGTCGATTCAGTTGGAAGTGGGTCAAATTTAAACTGTAGCTGCCTCATAATTTGCTATTTATTTTTTCCAAAAATCATTTCTAGTTACATAAGTACCTATTTAATTAGAAATACATGGTTTGATGGAGAGACATCGAGGTTTGGAGGGTGGCCGAGGGCCCGAACTCTAGAGCGCGTAAGCTCGCATGCCCGCCGCGTGGTCACCGCGTGACCGTGCTGTTGCCATGTGTTCTGGGCAGCCTATGCATGTCTAGTGGGTTGGGCACTCCCCAGGTTGGTGCTAGGAAGAAAATTACAACATAAGATTCTCACGAGAAGACCGATCGATGCTCAAACATGAATTAGCAGCCAAGTGTTTGATTAGCGGTACGAGAAATGCACATGGCCAATGGGCGTGAGTTTTGGCTGAGGATGATCATATACTAAGGAAAATGTCTTCACAAATTTTTAGCTCAAAAGGAGGATCCTAGGTAGTACTTGCTTTGCAAAGTACCACGCTGGACAAAAATATGAATGTTGAAGCTGGGCTCAAAATAATGAATGTATTGAGCTGAAATTTTGTGGAGGATGGTTATTTGGGCATAGAAAAGCATTGTAGAAAATTGAAACCATTTGGACATGCCAAAGTAGTACTTCCTTCACAATGCTCTTCTATGGACAGAAACTTGGGAAACTAGTGAGAGAGATTGGATGAATGAAATGAGCTCAAAATAGGTGTAGGTAAGTTACTTAGGTATGGTCATGCGCTGGTCAATTTTCAGATCATTTGGGTAAGTCTAGGTAGTACTTACTTCACAAAGCTTCTCTCGAGGTAGAAACTTTGGAAATTTTCCGAGAAAGATTTACTAGGAAAATTGAGCTAAATATTATCATGTGGCAATGATTTGGGTATGGAAGAGTGCCCTAAAAGTTTGAGGGTAATAGGAGGGGTCTATATAACACTTGCTTTGCAACGTGCGAATTTGGCCATAAAATATAAATTGAACCTGGGCTCACATAGATGATTTGACTGAGCTGATATTTGGAGGAGGGTGATAATTTGGGCATATCAAGAAACTGTATAAATTTCATGTCATTTAGAGATATAAAAAAGGTACTTCCTTCACAATTCTTCTAGGTGGACAAAAACTTTGGAAATTTGCCGAGGAAGATTTGCTAGGCAAATGGAGCTGAATTTTGTCATGCGGTAATGATTTGGATAGGAAAGAGTGCCCAAAAATTCTTAGGGCAATCAAGAATAGATAAATAGCACTTCCTTCATAAAGTGTTGTTGTGAACATAATAGGAAAATGAATATTGTTGAATTAGTTTTTAACTAGGCAAGGAAGGATTTTGACATATTTGATGAAGATATGACCCAAAGAATTTATGAGATTTTTTTGGGAATTTTGGGAATGATAGAAATATAGGTTGCTTCACAACCTAGGGCAAAAACTGCCACATGGACATGACACATAGGCAAAACTGATGAGATGGCGCCTAGTCATCACAACCCACCACAATCTACAAGGCTATGACCATCTATATTGGTCATTAACAACTAGAAATAAGGCAGCGGACTAGCACTGTTTGCTTTGTGACCATTTCGTGTAAGGAAATTACAACCTTTCTGACCAAAATGGTCGCAATGGTTTAGGGTTTATAGCCCCCTGAACAGCTTTTGACCAATTGGTCTAAAATGGTCATAAATTTATGATCAATTCTTCGAGGGTCACTGACAGAAGGTCATAAGTTGACATATTTCTTGTAGTGTTAATCCGGCTAGGGACTAATTATGTCCATTGAATTACACAGTCACTTGGACTGACTATATTCCTCCTCTATACCATCCAACAGGCTATCTAGCTTACAATCCTGTTGAGAATACTTAGCGGCTAACGCTACCTGGTCATATACCAGACTAACGGGAATTTCTTGCCCATCGGGCCCCGCCGGTCCTACTTTGGCCATATGGTTCGGGTCCAGCTTGGTGTAGCGCGTCTTCACCATAGCATAGGCTTCTCTTGCACCTTGCCAGCAAGCGGATATCTTCCATAGTCGGAAGCACCACCGTGCTCCTTGAAACATATCCACAAGCTCCCCCATGCCATTCGGCAGTAAGCTTGATGGCCACAAGGCCTGAGCAACACCCTGCATCACTTGCCGAGCTCGCTCATGCAGTTGTGAGAGGTCTTGTAGTAAATCACTTGCAGACGAGGGCATCGCCTCCTCAGGGCGACCCGTTAACATTCCTGCAAGCAAAATTCTATCAATATACTTCCTCCCCGAACTATCATACAGTTCGTCTAGGCACTCACCATAAATGTCGCGTCGAAGCCTTTTGTTCTCCTTCACGGATTCCGCCAGCTGGGCGCGGGCGTCTTTTAATTCTACGTCCAGCCGGACATTGGCATCCTGAAGATTGTTCTTCTCCTACCTAACTTGCGTAAGAATGCGCTCGCCAGCCTTTAGCTGCCTTTTAGATGCGAGTCGTCATCTCTTACGCCCTCTGGATTCACCCCGGGATTGTCTGCAGAATTTTCCGTTAGACTTGTCATATCAGCCATATACTAACTGGTGCATCTTCATACAATTGAGACAAATGTTACCAAATGAGGCCTTCTGGGATTCCTCTAACTTGGCAGCCGTGTCCCGCAACTGGGCCTTGCATTCCTCCAGCTCCCGAACCAATTGTTCATTCTTATCTATAAGGACCTGTGCATAAATTGATCCTTAAAATAGTTGTTCCAACCATTTCAAGTCTCAGGGGCTGCTGCTATACATGCTTATTCAAATTTCTTACCCATATATCTTTGGAATACTGGTCCGTCGCTCGGGCAAGCCCGCCTCGAGCAGCTCGGATGTATGCGTCTCCCGAATTGAAGGCATTAAATGCCTCTTCGGAAAAGATGTTGTTCCGAAGCACGGCCCGTCGGCGATGATGATTTATGGCGCTCTCTACTTTGGAGTTCGTGGCCAAGAGCATATCCGCGTCCTCTGTCGGAGAATTATGCGGCATCAGCCCCGTGTCCTCCTCCGCTCTCGAAGCCGGTTCTGGAATCCGGCTGGAGGAGGCATGATTGGCGGGATCCCCGGATATAGTCCGGCTACTCCTCTTCCTTCCAGGATGCGAAGGGCGCTTTTATACTTCAAATAGAATAATCGCAGGATAGGTTTTTGCCTTACCTCTGCAGCAGTGTGTCGACCCTTACCGCCTTCCTATTGAGCCTGCCCGATCCGGACGCCCGTGGTCGACGAGTCCCTAGGGGCTCGGCCCCGCGCTCCGACCATCGTCTCTGCAAAAAACACGACACTTCAAAGGTAAGGCATAACATCTGAAGGGAGTCCTATTCGGAGGATAGGTTTTTTCAGTTTGGCTTACACGCAGCGTAGGTAGCAGTCCAGGATAGTCGGCAATAATGGCCACTGAGGCACCATCACAGCTCGCTTGATAAAATATCCCGTTGACAAGCTCCACGGTAATATCCGGATCTTCTTCAAGTCCTGGATCTAGGGCCCTTCCGAGGTCCTCTGGCTGCAGGGAGGGGCTGGACATTCCTTCTACGGCCCACCTTAGTTCCTGCTCGGAAATATCGAAGCAGACAATCTTAGCGAAGAACGCCGCGATAAGTGAAGCGGGGAAAGGAATAACAACTTACCCAGTTTGGGGGGTTGTACATGGAGAATCCATCCCGCAGTTTAATGTGAAGGAATTCTTCCTCTTCTCCTTTGTATAAATCGGACAATATCCTTGCCAGAGCAGTGGCGGAGTCCGGACCCTTACGGCCACAGCGGGTGGTATCATCTTTCCCGTTGAAGTGTCACATGGGTCTCCCCCGATATTGAAGTGATTGCACCCCCCGTATTATGCATATTGCCATAACCTCGACTATCGGCAGTCCGGACTTGGCTAGTAACTTTATCCTGCTCATCACGGAAGTGTATTTCCCTAGTATCCTCCTCTTGAGGGCCTCGGGGGCACCAGCTTAGACATGCCCTCGGTGGGGCATAACTGAACTCGGGGAGACCTGTCCGGACTGGATCCGGAAGGGGAACGTCATCAATGTAAAACCACTCCGAAGGCCAGTTCTCGGGTGCCTTCTTAGGAGTGCCGGATAGGTATCCGGTCTTGGCAATGCGCCATACTTCGGCCCCGCCCACTTGACATAGGGATTCTCCCTAGTTGCGGGGGACAAGGCAGAACAGCTTCTTCCATAACCCGAAGTGAGGCTCGCATCCTAAAAATAGCTCGCAAAGGGCAACATACCCTGCTATGTGTAGTACGGAGGCAGGGGTAAGGTTGTGCAACTAGAGACCGTAGAAATCCAGGAGCCTGCGAAGGAATGGGTATATGGGAAACCCAACGCCCCTTAGCAGATGCGGGATGAGGCATATTTGCTCCTCTGGAGATGGATTAGTAGAACCCTCCGCTTGTTCCCCTCCGTTATAAGTGGCTATTCCGGCTCGGACGGGGACCATGAACGCTGATGGGAGAAACCCTTGGGTTTGTAACTCTATCAAACGGCTATGAGGAACTGAACACTCTTCCCAGTCCCCTGGCTTGGAGCGAGGAGAGCGAGCAGAAGAGCTGCGACGACCGGCCATGTTGGAATGGTTTTTTCTGGAACGCTCTGTTGGATGCTTGCTCGAGGGGGAGAGTGAGGTTTGGATCTGAGAATTCCCGTCTCTTCAAATAGATGGTCAGCCCAAAGGATTGAGGGTGGCGAATGCAAAAATGCCCCGCCTCCTCACATTCGCTCGACATGTGGAGATGGTCATTATTGAGGCACTGAAGCCGAGGAGCACCACATTGATGGGAAGTCGGACACTATTCGTCATAACATGTACTTTGGAGTATTCGGAGATGGAACCCGCCTTGCAACGCCGAAGATAAAACTGCGCGCCGGACTCATCATCATTGAAGCCTGGTTCAGGGGCTACTGAGGGAGTCCTGGATTAGGGGGTATCCGGACAGCCAGACTATATACATCGTCCGGACTATTGAAGCGTGAAGACACAAGACTCAAGACTTCATCCCATGTCTGGATGGAACTCTCCTTGGCGTGGAAGGCAAGCTTGGCGATCCGGATGTTGTATTTCCTTCCTTGTTACCAACTCCATGTAAACCCTAGCCCTCTCCGGTGTCTATATAAACCGGAGAGGTTGGTCCTTAGAAGGCCGATCACAATTACAATCATACCATCATAGGCTAGCTTCTAGAGTTTAGCCTCTATGATCTCGTGGTAGATCTACTATTATACTACCCATATCTTCATTATTAATCAAGCAGGAAGTAGGGTTTTACCTCCATCGAGAGGGCCCGAACCTGGGTAAACATTGTGTCCCTTGCTTCCTATTACCATCAGCCTAGACGCACAGATCGGGACCCCCTACCCGAGATCCGCCGGTTTTGACACCGACAGTCATTTTCTTTTGTTATTATTTGCTTTATGTTATTTAGAATAATGTTTTTCATCTATATTTTCAATAAAAATGTCAAGGATAGCCTTTACCATGCTTATATTGCTAGTATACATGTTGCTGTTTGAAAATAGAAAGTTTACCGCTGTTGCAAAAATTCCCTAGAAAAGTCAGAGAATGGTATAATGTTGAAACTTTTTGCATATTAATCTCTGATAAATCCTCTATAGTAAGCTATTTTTCTCATAATTTTTGTATTAAGGTAAGAATGATGAATCTTGCATTCTTTACAGACTACACTATTTTGGCAGATTGCTGTTATGGTTGCATTGTTTGCATATGTTTGCTTGTTTAATGATTCTATTTGACGATAGGAGTATTAAATATGCAGAGGCATATAGTATGCAATGTTGAATAATAATTTTAGTGATTTGTTACAGTAGAAAATGATAAGGTTTTGCATTGGTTTATACTAACCTATCTCATGAGTTCTTGTTGTGTTTGGTGTGGATGAAGCTTTTGATAAAAAGAGAAACCATGATATGAGAGGAATTAAGGAGACACAAAAGCTCAAGCTTGGGGATGCCCAAGACACCCCAAGATAATATTCCAAGAAGTCTCAAACATCTAAGCTTGGGGATGCCCCGTTAGGCATCCCACCTTTCTTCTTCAACAACTATCGGTTAGTATCGGTTGAACCTAAGTTTTTGCTTCTTAAAATGAGTTGTGTTATCCTTGCAATGTCATTTTATTTTTCTTTGCTTGCTGTTTGAATACAATACCAAGATATGAAATTCTTTATTGAGAGAGAGTCTTCACATAGTTACATAATTATTTAGCTACTCGTTGATCTTCACTTATATCTTGTTGGAGTAGTTTGTCATTTACTCATGTGCTTCACTTATATCCTATGAGTAAATGGTTGAATGAGTTGATTGTCATAAATATGAATTTATATATGTTTCATTTGCTTATCCCATGGGGTGTAATGACTTCACATCTAAGAAGGAGAGGTTCTAAATTTATTCAAGGTTAGCAAGCATTGTATTGGTCATTTGAACAATTCATGAAAGAATATTGAAGGAAGAGAGATTTCACATATAAATATACTATCTTAGACATCTTTTATAATTGTGAGCACTCATTAAGTATGACATGCTAAAGAGTTGATGTTGGACAAGGAAGACAACGTAATGGGTTATGTTTTCTCACATCTCAGTTAAAGTATATTGTCATGGATCATTCAAACATGTTGAGCTTGCCTTTCCCCCTCATGCTATTCGTGCACCAAGTAGAGATACTACTTGTGCTTCCAAATATCCTTAAACCCAGTTTTGTCATGAGATTCCACCATACCTACCTATGGATTGAGTAAGATCCTTCAAGTAAGTTGTCATCGGTGCAAGCAATAAAAATTGCTCTCTAAATATGTATGATCTATTAGTGTGAAGAAAATAAGCTTTATACGATCTTGTTATGGAAGCAATAAAAGCGACGGACTGCGTAATAAAGGTCCATATACAAGTGGCAATATAAAGTGACATTCTTTTGCATTAATATTGTGTGTATCCAACCATAAAAGCGCATGACAACCTCTGCTTCCCTCTGCGAAGGGCCTATCTTTTACTGTATGTCTTTTACTTTATGCAAGAGTCAAGGTGATCTTCACCTTTCCCTTTTTCATTTTATCCCTTGGCAAGCACCTCGTGTTGGAAAGATCCTGATATATATATCCAATTGGATGTAAGTTAGCATGAACTATTATTGTTGACATCACCCAAATGTGAATACGTTGGGAGGCAACACTATAAGCCCCTATCTTTCTCAGTGTCCGATTAAAACTCCATAACCATTAGTATTGCCTGAGTGTTAGCAATCATGGAAGACTATATGATAGTTGAGTATGTGGAGTTTGCTAAATCAAAGCTCTGACATAGATCCTTCCTGGAAATAAGATGAATTGTAATTGTTTGATGACTGAGAATGAAGTTTGCTAGCTTTCAATATAGTTTATGGTATATGCTTTAACATGTGAATAGCTTGTTACTTGATCATGAGAAGTTTTATGAGACAAACTACTGTTATGACATATAATCATGCTAGAAAAGGTGATTGAAATTATTATTGATCAAACTTGTGCACCTGCTAGCATTCACACTTCATAAATTCTTTCTTTTATCATTTACCTACTCGAGGACGAGCAGGAATTAAGCTTGGGGATGCTGATAGTCTCCAACGTATCTATAATTTATGAAGCATTCATGCTATTTTATTATATGTTTTGAATGATTACGGGCTTTATTATACACTTTTATATTACTTTTGGGACTAACCTATTAACCCGAGGCCTAGCCCATATTATTGTTTTATTGCCTGTTTCAGTATTTCGAACAAAAGGAATATCAAACGGAGTCCAAACGGAATGAAACCTTCGGCAGCGTGATTTTTGGAACGAACGTGACCCAGGAAACTTGAAGTGCAAGCCGGGGAAGCGTCAAGGAAGCCACGAGATAGGGGGGCGCGCCCACCCCCCTGGGCGGGCCCTCCACTCTAGTGGGCCCCTCGAGGCTCCCCCAACCAACTTATTTTGCCTATATAAGCCTAGTACCCTAAAAACATTGATGCAGAAGATAGATCAGGAGTTCCGCCGCCGTAAGCCTCTGTAGTCACCAAAAACCTCTCGGGAGCCTGTTCCGGCACCCTGCCGGAGGGGGAACCCATCATCGGTGGCCATCTTCATCAACCCAGCGCTCTCCATGACGAGGAGGGAGTAGTTCACCCTCGGGGCTATGGGTATGTACAAGTAGCTATGTGTTTGATCTCTCTCTCTCTCGTGTTCTCTCTATGGCACGATCTTGATGTATCGCGAGCTTTGCCATTATAGTTGGATCTTATGATGTTTCTCCCCCTCTACTCTCTTGTGATGAATTGAGTTTTCCTCTTGAAGTTATCTTGTCGGATTGAGTCTTTAAGGATTTGACAACACTTGATGTATGTCTTGTCGTGCTTATCTGTGGTGACAATGGGATATCACCTGATCCACTTGATGTATGTTTTGGTGATCAACTTGCGGGTTCCGCCCATGAACCTATGCATAGGGGTTGGCACACATTTTCGTCTTGACTCTCCGGTAGAAACTTTGGGGCACTCTTTGAAGTACTTTGTGTTGGTTGAATAGATGAATCTGAGATTGTGTGATGCATATCGTATAATCATGCCCACGGATACTTGAGGTGAAAATGGAGTATCTAGGTGACATTAGGGTTTTGGTTGATTTGTGTCTTAAGGTGTTATTCTAGTATGAACTTTATGATAGATTGAACGGAAAGAATAGCTTCGTGTTATTTTACTACGGACTCTTGAATAGATCGAGCAGAGAGGATAACTTTGAGGTGGTTTCGTACCCTACCATAATCTCTTCGTTTGTTCTCCGCTATTAGTGGCTTTGGAGTGACTCTTTGTTGCATGTTGAGGGATAGTTATATGATCCAACTATGTTATTATTGTTGAGAGAACTTGCACTAGTGAAAGTATGAACCCTATGCCTTGTTTTCTATCATTGCAATACCGTGTACACTCACTTTTATCATTAGTTACCTTGCTGTTTTTATATTTTCAGATTACAAATACCTATATCTACCATCCATATTGCACTTGTATCACCATCTCTTCGCCGAACTAGTGCACCAATACAATTTACCATTGTATTGGGTGTGTTGGGGACACAAGAGACTCTTTGTTATTTGGTTACACGGTTTCTTGAGAGAGACCATCTTCATCCTACGCCTCCCATGGATTGATAAACCTTAGGTCATCCACTTGAGGGAAATTTGCTACTGTCCTACAAACCTCTACACTTGGAGGCCCAACAACGTCTACAAGAAGAAGGTTGTGTAGTAGACATCACACTCTTTTCTGGCGCCGTTGCCGTGGAGGTGAGTGCTTGAAGGTATATCTTTAGATCTTGCAATCGAATCTTTTTGTTTCTTGTTTTATCACTAGTTTAGTTTATAAAATAAAACTAAAAAAATGGAATTGCGTTTGTCGCATACGCTTCATCTTTTTAATATCTTCCGTGAGTATGATGAAAAGGAAAATTGTGCTCAAGTGCTAGAAGCAGAATGCATTAGAATGTGTGGCACTAAATCTTTGTATGATGAGCATGATTGCAATGTTGTTAGTATGAATTCCTTGAATATCCATGATACTAATGATATGCAAAGCCACAAGCTTGGGGATGCTATGTTTGATGAAGATGATATGTTTATTCCCCCAAGTTTTGATGAGAATATTTATTATGATGAAAGCATGCCTCCTATTTATGATGATTATATTGATTAAAGTGGATTTGGAAGAGTGTCAACTTTAGGAAGTAATGATCCCACTATTTTGGAGGATGTTGAATATTATTAAGATGAATATGAAAGTGGATTTGGAAGAGTATCAACTTTATTTAGTGATGAATCCACTATTTCGGAAGAGGTTCCAATTGATTATGAGAACAAAGTTGCTACCTATGATGATTATTGTGATGACTTGTATGCTATTAAGAATAACGATAACCATGAAACTTGGCATCATGATTCCAGTTTTCAATTGGATTATGCCTCATATGATAGTTATTTTGTTGAGTTTGCTCCCACTACCATTCATGAGAAGAATTTTGCTTATGTGGAGAGTAGTAAATTTTCTATGCTTGTAGATCATGAAAAGAATGCTTTAGATTTTGGTTATATTGTTGAATTCATTCATGATGCTACTGAAAATTATTATGAGGGAGGAACATATGCTTGTAGGGATTGCAATAATGTCAAGTTTCCTCTCTATGTGCTTCAACTTTTGAAGTTATGCTTGTTTTGCCTTCCTATGCTAGTTGATTATTGTTCCCATAAGTTGTTTACTCACAAAATCCCTATGCATAGGAAGTGGGTTATACTTAAATGTGCTAGTCATATGCTTCATGATGCTCCCGTTATGCTTCAACTCTTATCTTTTATGTGAGCATCATTGTCATCATCATGCCTAGCTAGAAAGGCATTAAGGAAAAGCGCTAGTTGGGAGACAACCCAATATTTATCCTTACTGTTTTGTGTGTCCACATGATTATGCTACTGTATTAATCATGTTTTATAACTTTTGTTTCAATAAAGTGTCAAGTAAGACCTTTAGGATAGCTTACGGTGATAGTCGTGTTGATCCTGCTGAAAATCAGAAACTTTTGCACCCAGTAAATTAGTTTTGTTAATTCACAGAAATGCGCTTCTGATCTTATTAGTTTTGCTCTGGATTGGTACACAAATTGCTTAGGACTCCCTAATTTGGTAGGATTTTTGGAGTTCCAGTAGTATATGTTTGATATAGATTACTACAGACTGTTATGTTTTTGACAGATTCTGTTTTCTATGTGTTGTTTGCTTATTTTGATGAATCTATGAGTAGTATCGAAGGGTATGAACCATAGATAAGTTGGAATACAATATATATTACACCAATATGAATTTAGAATGAGTTCATTATAGTACCTAAATGGTGGTTTTATTTTCTTATACTAACGTAGCTTACGAGTTTTCTGTTGAGTTTTGCGTTGTGAAGTTTTCAAGTTTTGGGTAAAGATTCGATGGACTATGGAATAAGGAGTGGCAAGAGCCTAATCTTGGGCATGCCCAAGGCACCCCAAGGTAATATTCAAGGACAACCAAGAGCCTAAGCTTGGGGATGCCCCAGAAGGCATCCCCTCCTTTGTCTTCGTTCATCGGTAATTTTACTTGGATCTATATTTTTATTCACCACATGATATGTGTTTTTCTTGGAGCGTCATTTTCTTTTGTTATTATTTGCTTTCTGTTATTTAGAATAATGTTTTTCATCTATATTTTCAAAAAAAATGTCAAGGATAGCCTTTACCATGCTTATTTTGCTAGTATACATGTTGCTGTTTGAAAACAGAAAGTTTACCGCTGTTGCAAAAATTCCCTAGAAATGTTAGAGAATGGTGTAATGTTGAAACTTTTTGCATATTCAGATCTGATAAATCTTCTACAGTAAGGTATTTTTCTCATATTTGTTTTATTTAGGTAAGTATGATGAATCTTGCATTCTTTACAGACTACACTGTTTTGGCAGATAGCTATTATGGTTGCATTGTTTGCATATGTTTGCATATGTTTGCTTGTTTATGATTCTATTTGAGGATAGGAGTATTAAATATGCAGAGGCATTTAGTATACAATGTTGAATAATAATTTTAGTGATTTGTTACAGTAGAAAATGATAAGGTTTTGCATTGGTTTATACTAACCTATCTCACGAGTTCTTGTTGAGTTTGGTGTGGATGAAGCTTTTGATAAAAAGAGAAACCATGATATGAGAGAAATTAAGGAGACACAAAAGCTCAAGCTTGGGGATGCCCAAGGCACCCCAAGATAATATTACAAGAAGTCTCAAGCATCTAAGCTTGGGGATGCCCCGTTAGTCATCCCACCTTTCTTCTTCAACAACTATCGGTTAGTATCGGTTGAACCTAAGTTTTTACTTCTTCACATGAGTTGTCTGTTATGCCCAATATGCGACCCTATCCTAAAGGAACTTGAAGGTCCCACCAAGGATAGAAGCGCATATTGGAGATGCTTTTGCAAGGTGGATATCATTACATCGTACCATTACATAATAGTTGGGGATACATACAAAAGGCATACAATGCCACATGAATACAATAACATCGTACATAAGAGCAACATCCGACTACGGGTGAAACACAAACAGAAACTCAAACGACATCCACCCTGCTAGCCCAAGCTGCCAACCTGGAACCTATCCCCTGATCGAAGAAGAAGAAGAACTCCAAAACAAGTAAACATCGCTCTCGCGTCATGATCATCGCAAAACCTGTACCTGCAACTGTTGTTGTAGTAATATGTGAGCCACGAGGACTCAGCAATCCCATTACCATGGGTATCAAGACTAGCAAAGCTTAATGGGTAAGGAAGGGGTAAAGTGGTGAGGTTGCAGCAGCGTCTAAGCATGATATGGTGGCTGACATACGCAAATAAGAGCGAGAAGAGAAGCAATGGAACGGTCGTGAAGCTTGCAATGATCAAGAAGTGATCCTGAACTCCTACTTATGTCAAACATAACCCAAAACCGTGTTCACTTCCCGGACTCCGCCGAAAAGAGACCATCACGGCTACACACGCGGTTGATGCGTTTTAATTCGAATCTGGTGTCAAGTTCTCTACAACCGGATATTAAAAAATTCCCTTCTACCATATAACCGCGGGCACGACTCTCGAAAGTTTATACCCTGCAGGGGGTGTCCCAACTTAACCCATCACAAGCTTTCATGGTCAACGAAGGATATTCCTTCTCCCAAGAAGAGCCGACCAGTCTCGGAATCCCGGTTACAAGACATTTTGACAATGGTAAAACAAGACCAGCAAAGCCGTCCGAATGTGCCGACAAATCCTGATAGGAGCTGCACATATCTCGTTCTCATGGCACACCGGATTGTCCAAACTTCCGGTAGGCCAGCCCAGAGTTGCCCCTGGTGGCCACCGGCGGCTGACAGGTTGGACCAACACTCACGACGAGTATTGGCCCGGGGGGGGGGGGGGTAAATAAAGATGACCCTCGGGCTCCGGAAACCCAAGGGAAAAAGGCTTAGGTAGGCAAATGGTAAAACCAAAGTTGGGCCTTGCTTGAGGACTTTTATGCAAAGCAAACTGTCAAGGGGGTCCCATAAATCACCTAACCGCGTAAGGAATGCAAAATCAAGGAATATAACACCGGTATGATGGAAACTAAGGCGGCAAGAGTGGAACAAAACACCAGGCATAAGGCCGAGCCTTCCACCCTTTACCAAGTATATAGATGAATTAATTAAATAAGAGATATTGTGATATCCCAACATAATCCTGTCCATCATGGAGCAATCTTCAACTTCACCTGCAACTAACAACGCTATAAGAGGGGCTGAGCAAAGCGGTAACATAGCCAAGCAACGGTTTGCTAGGAAGGGTGAAAAGTTTAGAGGCTGACATGGCAATTTGGGAGGCTTAACGAACAAGTGATAGGTAGCGCAGCATAGCTATAGAACGAAGCAACTAGCATAGCAATGATAGTAGTGAGATCCAGGGTAGCGATCATCTTGCCTGAAATCCCGCAAGGAAGAAGAACGATTCCATGAAGAAGATGAAGCCATGAATACGAACCAAGCGCAGACGAACGAATCCTCACGATTGCAACGAAACAGGAACTAACGAGAAGGAGCACAACCGAAAAGAAGCAAACACACGGTAAACACACAACACATAAACATGACATGATGCACAATCAAGTATGATGCATAACAAGGTTAAATGTTGTTAACATGGCAAGAGGTGAAGCATAATAAAACTACCTATCTAGGCAATTTTAAATGGGGCCGGAAGAATGAACAACAAAACCAGAAAATCCCCATATACATATTTCAAAAATTGGTACTGTTCTGCCCTAAACCATATTTTTAAGGTTGTTAAACAGGAAAATAAAGCGGACCATGTTATTCCATGCATTTTTCTGCCCCATTTACATATAAAGTTTATCTCACTCAGAGCTACGATTATTAAGTTATGAATTAAACCATTTTAACATGTCATTTATGCAAATTAATGCAAACAACAGTTTTAAATATTTTAACATGGGTGAAAGTTGGATATTGTGAAAGTACATGAAATTCTAAGCATTTCACATATACAACATGTTTCATTTGGATGCATGGATATTTAGATATGAGCAATGCAATTTTAATAGCATTTCTGAAAATATGCATGCACTGGATATGTGACAAAATCACAGAATGGAAAAAAACGTCTATGGGCCGAATGCAACGCACTGTGCAAAGCCCAAGATGGACCTGGCCCGAAATGGATGAGTGTGTGTGAGAAAAAATTAAAAGGAGACAGTGCAGAAAAAGGGTCTCCTGCGCAACATGAAGAAGAACAAGGGCTTGATCTGGGTGAGCCAAAATTGGTGCAAAAAGATGTTGGCGTGGGGATTTGATCCCTGGTTGTCTGGGTGCAAACCTACTAGTCTAACTAGTAGCAACAGAAGTGCACCTGAGATAATTTGCAGACAAACGCTAACTGAACCAACTGGAAAAATAACAGAAAACAGGGGCGCCTAGGATTTGATCCCGAGACCACTTTGTCACATCCCTAGTTCTGGTCTGCACTAGGCTAGCCCTTCATGTGAGCATCATGTTTAAATTCAAATGAAATTTGAATTGAGGAATTTTCAAAAGCCTCAGAAGACGTCTAAAAATAACCAACATTCAAATCTCATCAAATGAGTTCAAGAAAATGTTCCCGTTAATCTCTGGAAATATTGGCAAGGGATAAAATTCAAACCAATATTTCTAGAATCTCAGGAACAATTATTTTGGTCCTTTGAAATAATCCAATAAATATTTGAATTGGATCTATATTTATTATAACATAAATATATATTCAATAATTCTGGAAATTGTTGTGTAGCTTTGGATAAGTCCATTTAGTTCACACAATTATTTTCGTGAATTTTGAAAATGGTTTGGTCTTTGAACTAAATCAAAACATAATAGCAAAAGTAGAAAAACAGAAACTAAATTAGGAGAGAGAGAGAGAGAGGAAGCTTACCCGGACCACCTACCAGACTGGGCCGGCCCACCTGGCCCGTGCCAGTCATCACCTACCTCTGCCAGTAGGCAGAGGAGGGAGACAGCGCACGCGCGCCCGTGCACCACTTGCTGCTTCGCGCTGGCGAGCTCTCCCTTCCCCTCTCGCGCCATGAAGACGCCATGAGACCTCTCTCCCCTCCCCCTCACTCGCTGCTCTCTCTCCCCTCCTCTGTTCCTCTCCCCGCAGCACACCTGAGCACGCTCGTCGCCACCGACGTCGTTCACCATAGCCACCGCCTCCCCCTGAAGCTCTCTCCGCCTCTAGAAGATTCCCCACGACCACCTCTTCCTCCTCGACGAATCACGTGAGCTCGGCCGCCCTGCATCGCCATCTGCATCGCCTTCTTCTCCCTCCGGCTGCCGAGATCGCTGGCAATGCCACGACGCCGTCCGTGCCTCCCCGAGCCCAATGAGACCGCCGACGACCTCGCTATGAGCTCCACTCCATTCCCCCTCCCTTGTTTTGCTCGTTCCCGTGCCGTAGCACCCTCACCACATGCCCGAGCACCGCCGTCCGCCGTGGCTGCCTAGCCTCCTCGACCAAAGCCCCACCGCTCGAACCTGTGGCACCAGCATGTTTCTGGTGGCTCGCAGATGCCACCTGGCCCATCAGCTCCTCCCCTAGCGCACGCAGCCGCTTCCTCGCGCGTGTCCGAACTGCGGCCACCGCCTCGCTCGCCACCGCCGACGACACAACTCACCCCAGCTCCTCTCACCTGCTCCTCTGGATGCGTGCGAACTCAAGGAACTCGTA
The DNA here is from genome assembly GCA_034509565.1 of Triticum monococcum. NCBI lineage: Eukaryota > Viridiplantae > Streptophyta > Magnoliopsida > Poales > Poaceae > Triticum > Triticum monococcum. The sequence continues at coordinate 616,621,236 of CM067847.1, read as the reverse complement.
GAAACAAACGGCGAGGCAAATGGTTGCCCGTAGCTCGATTCGGATGAATATCCGTCGTCGGATGTGCTCGCCGGCGTCCAACTCTGGTGAGGTGACGTGGCGTCATTAACCTGAGGCTAATTACCGCGTTAACCTCGCCCTGTGTCACTGATAGACCGGCCCCACCACTCTAATTAACCACGGGATAACCCCTGTTTAGTTTTAACCTAACCCCTGTGGGCCCACGTGTCAGCTTTGACCAAGCTAATATGGCCGTTGACTGGACCCACATGTCTCTGACCCAGAGAGCATTGCGTCACTGACAAGTGGATCCCACTGGTCAAGTTTGAACTGGACCGGGTCAGTTGACCTGCTAACATCACCCTGACGCAATATTTGATTTCTGGATTTAAAATAATTCAGAAATTCTAGAAAATAGTATAAACTTCTAAAATTCATATAAATTTAACCATAACTCAGAATGAAATCAATTATATATGAAAAATGATCAGAAAAATCCAATCTATCCATCTGTACCATTTTCATGCATGTTAGAACAACTTATAGCTGCTGTTTAGGCCAAATCATATAAATGGCATTTAAACCTTCACATATGGAGTTTGAATTTGAACCTAGGGTTCAAACCAACTTCATTTAAATTCTTGCTAGTTGCATTAGCTCAATCAACAGCATATTGTCATGTCATGATCATGGATCATATTGTGCATTGCATTGATTGTGCTCTTCCTTGTTTGCCAGTAATTGTTCCCTCTCGGTAGACGCTGCTCCGACGCTGTGATCGTTGACACTGATGAAGACTCAATGTTATCTCCAGAAGTGCCAGGCAAGCAAAACCCCCTTGTTCATTCCGATACAATCCCACTCTCTCGCTCCTGCTCTCTTTTACTACATTAGGACAACAACAATTCAACTGTTACATGCTACGGTAGTTGAAACCCTTCCTCTGCATGACCTCTCATTGCCACAGTAAAGAGATGAAACCCACTAGCATGAGTAGGAGTTGTTTGAGCCCTGATGTGCCTACTCATTCATGCTTGTTTGTCATGCCTGCTATTGCTTAGAGTTGTGTCAGGTCTGATTCATCGGGGATGAATTGGAATGTGGTGAACATGTCCTACCGTTGAGAGCTAAGTGTGTGAACATGATTTTGCAAAGGTAGCGGTGAGAGGCCATGTAGGAGTACATGGTGGGTTGTCTCATTGAAGCCGTCCTTAGGAACTGAGTTATGTGTTTGTGATCCATGAACAGTTAATACCACACATTGGGCTCCGGGCACTCCAAGCTCTCTCGACTTATTAATCAACTTAATCTCTGTCCAGCAGTTGCAACTAGTTTCTGGTGTTTGTGGGTAGTGTTAGTAGTCTACCAAGTGGCACCCGGTACAGGCGGGCTTGGGACAGACTAGGCACCATGGCACGGTGTACCAAGCGTAGATCCACCCGTCGAGGTGGGCTTGGGAACCCTGCACACATCGTTTGGGGCCGTGAGCGACACCCCGGCCGGATCTCCTTGCGGATGGAACCCGAATAGGCGATAAACCTAGACGAGAGACTTGTGTGGTTAGTCAGGTCGTGGCCGACACCCTCGCTGGGCTTCCGCTTGAAGGTTGCCGAGTACATGTCGTGTAAACGACGATAAGTGGTGAGAGCGTGTGTGAAGAAGTACGCCCCTGCAGGGTTAACCTTATCTATTCAAATAGCCATGTCCGCGGTAAAGGACTTCTGGTTTTCTTGTACAGTTCATGGAAAAGTGGAAGTGGATACTCTAAAACTCGCAAGATAAGCGTGAGTGCTATGGGTGGTGTTCTCGTAGGAAGACAGGAGCGGATCCATAGTGGTGTATTGCTATGGTGAATATGTGGACTCGTGTGCGCCACCTCAAAAGAGTTACTTGCAGTCGTAGTTCAGGATAGCCACCGAGTCAAAGCTGGCTTCCTGCAGTTAAACTCCACCACCCCCTTTGTTGATACTGATGCATATGTAGATAGTTCTGATGTAAGTCTTGTTGGGTACATTTGTACTCACGTTTGCTTAATTTATGTTTTTGCAGCGAGACTTCAGTCTCGCTAGTAGTTCTGCGTGGACTTTGACGCTTAGCTTGTTACCTCAGCTATGATCTTGTGCCCTTGGCAGGATCTGGTAGATAGTCAGGCTTCTCAGCCTTTTTCATTTGTAGATGTATGTACTCAGACATGTTAAGCTTCCGCGTGTGCTTTGACTTGTATGCTCTGAATGTTGGGTCATGAGACCCATGTTTGTAATATCTAGCTCGTCGGAGCCTAATGAATAAATACTTGAGTCGTAGAGTTATGTTGTGATGCCATGTTGTATTTACACATATCGAGCATATTGTGTGTATGTTTGAAATTCTTGGTATGTGTGGGATCCGACAATCTAGTTGTTTATCCTTGGCAGCCTCTCTTATGGGGAAATGTAGTCTAGTGCTTCCATGAGCCATAGTAGTCCGCTACAGCCCGGTTCACCGGAGTCCTGCTAGCCATGCACTACTGCTCAGGACACTTGACTGGCCGGCATGTGTTTCACTTCGTTCTTGTGTCTGTCCCTTCGGGGAAATGTCACGCGGTGACATCCGGAGTCCTGCCTAGCATGCTACAGCCCGGGTTCCCAGAGTCCTGTTAGCCTAGTGCTGCAGCCCGGATTCACACGCTGCTGACCGGCATGCTCGAAGTTGATTCATGTATGCCTGTCCCCATGGGTTAGTGCCGCTTTGGGTTCACGACTAGCTATGTCGGCCCGGGTTCTCTATCATATGGATGCTAGCGACACTATCATATACATGAGCCAAAAGGCGCAAACGGTCCCGACCATGGTAAGGCGACACCCGTGGGAATACCGTGCTTGAGGCCGCAAAGTGATATGAGGTGTTACCGACTAGATCGATGTGACTTGGAATCGGGGTCCTGACAGCTTTGGTATCAGAGCCTGACTGCCTGTAGGATTACCAAGCCAAACCGGTCGAAGTTGTGTCTAGAAATGCTTTAGTTATATAAGGGAATTGATTGTGGGATGGAACGTAAGGCTCTTTTTACTCCTTATACCTTATGCCCTTCTGATCTGAGTCATCTTATCTTTCCTACGGGGTTAAGGAACTAGGCTTTCTCTTCTGTCTATCAGGATCACGTGTTACTAATCCATAGACTTATAAGATTGTTGGATTTAAGTCTCAGTTCAGTTCCTACTACTTCCGTATGTTAACTGTTGATCTCGAAACCTTGATATTGTGCTTTTGAGTGGTTATGCCACCATTTTGTAGGATGTCTTAAATCCTTTGGAGCATTTACAGCCGTTATGCTGTCCGAGTCATCTCAGGTTTCTAAATAGTCCGATGCATTTGCAAATCCCTTCTTTCCGTTCCTGATGTCCCTTTGGGCCAGTTCAACCACACTAATCGGTGAGTTGAGGTACTCTATTGCCTCGACATATATGTTGGAACTATTATTATAACCCTAGGTGTTTTAGGGAGTCACCAAGTAATCTAGCAATGCTTTGTATCCCTAGTGTGATGATTCTGGCCACCATTCTCGAAAGCATCTCGTGATGTTATTAGTTAGTAGGTATTCTTTTCCTGGGTTCTTGAACCCAAGATTCACTCTACTCACCTCATGTTGGTAGTGTTTGCTAGTTCCTTTAGGTTATTAGTAACCCTTGTGACAGTCCTTGAGGTCCGTGGTATTTCTTTCTTCCAAATACCATGAATTACTTGTGGCAGAAGTTCCTCGCAGAACCGAAAGATCACAACCAGAGTGCTCTTAACGAGTTCTCGATTCCATGTTGTGACTCTGTCAGTTCTACCTTCTTTGCATGGGTTATCCGGAAGAAACCTGTTGAACTTGGTTCGACATACTAATCTATGCATCTACAACTCAGAAAGTTATATGCTCCTTTGAATTGTCCCTCTTTAGTTGTATTCCGACCCTCGTCTATCAATTGATAGTCAAGAGTATGTGTGCACTCGTTCGTCGATACCTAATACTCTTGTGGTCCGGCACGCCATTCTATTCTAGAATGACTAGGAGAAACAAACTCCAGTACCTTATCCATTTCCAGGATTGGGTCAAAGTAGTTGTATTCCGCAGATCAAAATGCCAATCCAGCTTTTGTTCTGCTCTACCTTGGAGTCTTACCATCTTTATGTTAAGGGTGTCATGAGAATTGCACCACCTCTTATGAATTCTTGATGCAGTGATACTTCTCGCCATCATTATTCATTCCTCGGTCCCGTGTTGTTGTAACCGGAATGCCGACAAGTGAACTGTGATGTGTGAAATCAATACTCCTAGCAAGTCTGTTGCTTGGTAGTTATTGGACAATATTCTCATCCTTAGCATGTTGGTTATTGAATCACCATCCTAGGACTGATCGTGGTACCTGGTCCATTTTTGTTGGTTCACTCTTCGATCGATGAGTTAGGATTTAGTCAAACCCTCACTCTTTTGATCATATCATCTTGCCCTAAAAGGCAAGATTGTTCTCGAGCTTAATAACATATTGGTGGTTCGTGATTTTCCGAATATCTTCTCGGAAGTAATACCAGGTTGTTCCCTGACCGTTATGTTGAGTTTGTGGTCATGTTGATTTTTCTCTGAGCCAACCATTCTCCAAGAATCTGTGTTGGCTACCCCTGAGCTAGTTGGTTAAGCTAAACAACAACTTGGAGAGTTGGAAGATAAACGCTTGCCTAACTTAGTTCATTTCTAAGGGATATCCTTCTGTGTGTGCGTATGTTGAAGAGAGATGATATCTTCATCAATTGTTCCTCGTGATCGGTTGTTGAATCTATCGTCTTGTCCCAAACCTTGATTTGAGTATGGGCTATCCTCAAATGAAATCAGAACCAACGATGTTCTCAATGTTGTCTTACTCGTGGTTGATTCCTCGAGCATACACCATTATATCCTTTGGTCTGACCAATGCTATCACCTTGTTCACATTATTATGGAACCCCATTTATATGGACGCCTGGGTGAATTGTTGTGGAGCCCATCAACAACATCCATGTCCTCCCCATGATTTTGTTGGACGTTAAGCTATGATTGGAAACTTTTATAAACTTTGTCTTCATGTCCCAATTCTTGAGGTATATGTTTGGATGAAAGAAGAGACTTCCTCTAATTCACGTGCACTTGATGTAAGTTGCCACCGTGAGTTTGAGAAAGATTGTTTTTGTTTCCTCTGGAATCGTCCCAAGTCAGTCATGCACGTGCGAAGTATACTATGGCTTGAGAGATTAGCTACCTCCATTCCATCGGTATTTCCTAGCACACCAAGGCACTGATTGATTTGTTCAAGGAGAAGGAGTTCCGTCATAAGAGCTAATCATGACTTATGTTATGACTTCGTTATCCTCGATGATGTTTCCCGACCTGAACTCGGTAGTGTTTTATTGGAAGACTACTATGTGGTCATGCTTGTCTGGGACATCGTGTTCACTTGTTTGTAGCAGAACCAGCTCATGTTTTGGAGCTTGCTATCGTAGTTCATTTCCCGAGAATCTCGCAACGTTATCTCGTCGGTTTGTGTTGCAACTCTTCCTTTCAAACATGCGAGTCTAAAGTATCCTATTTCTAACCAGATCTGAATCTCAGGCAGATATGATGGTTGGAACATTCCCAACATTTGCATTCTATTCCCAGCTTGCACCCGATCGTGCCAACTTTCCATGTGCTACCCTTCGCAGTAGTTGTTATCCAGGATCATCTTCAAAAGTGGACTTATCATGGATCCCAACCATTTTCGATGATAAGCAAAAATCATCCATTGCGTTGTCTTCAACTAGGTAGTCCTCATCATCCATTCTAGTATGAGTATGCCATTTCTTCGAACTCTTTGAAACAATCGATTGTGATTTGCCTTAGGCTGGTATAGAGAGTTTCAATGATCTCTGTATCAAAAGTAATTCTTTTTGCCACTTAAGGGAATAGTTCTACAAGTCACCTCCCCCAAGGTGTCTCGTTATGGAATCATGGCAATTATTCCTCGCTACTCCGAAACCTTGCACCATCTTACCTAAGCGTTGTGCTTACCAAATTGAACCCTCGTCATCTGTTACTATCCACCTCTCTCGATGTATGTGTTTGAGTCTCAGCTCAAGAGATGATCGAATGACTCACTCTAGGAGTTGATCCTGAGTGCTCGATCTTTGAGGAGATCAATTCCTGTAGAGTTTCTCTTTGTCATCATCATGCTGGATGAAGATCTCGAAAGTAAAGACGTCAAAAATCAATTGGAGCAATAAATCAACATCTTCGAGAAGGGATTTTGGATCATGAAGACCGTGTTAGCTTGTGACCCCTCTGACTTCTTACCTCATGACTTGAATCTCGGGACGAGATTCTTGTTTAGTAGGGGTGAGCTGTCACATCCCTAGTTCTGGTATGCACTAGGCTAGCCCTTCATGTGAGCATCATGTTTAAATTCAAATGAAATTTGAATTGAGGAATTTTCAAAAGCCTCAGCACACCTCTAAAAATAACCAACATTTAAATCTCATCAAATGAGTCCAAGAAAATGTTCCCATTAATCTCTGGAAATATTGGCAAGGGATAAAATTCAAACCAAATATTTCTAGAATCTTAGGAACAATTATTTTGGGCCTTTGAATTAATCCAATAAATATTTGAATTGGATCTATATTTATTATATCATAAATATATATTCAATAATTCTGGAAATTGTTGTGTAGCTTTGGATAAGTCCATTTAGTTCACACAATTATTTTCATGAATTTTGAAAATGGTTTGGTCTTTGAACTAAATCAAAACATAATAGCAAAAATAGAAAAACAAAAACTAAATTAGGAGAGAGAGAGAGAGAGGAAGCTTACCCGGACCACCTACCGGACTGGGCCGGCCCACCTGGCCCGTGCCAGTCATCACCTACCTCTGCCAGTAGGCAGAGGAGGGAGACAGCGCACGCGCGCCCGTGCGCCACCTCCTGCTTCGCGCTGGCGAGCTCTCCCTTCCCCTCTCGCGCCACGGAGACGCCCTGAGACCTCTCTCCCCACCCCCTCACTCGATGCTCTCTCTCCTCCCCTCTATTCCTCTCCCCGCAGCACACCCGAGAACGCTCGTCGCCACCGACGATGTTCACCGTAGCCACCGCCTCCCCCTGAACCTCTCTCCGCCTCCAGAAGATTCCCCACGACCACCTCTTCCTCCTTGACGAGTCACGTGAGCTCGGCCGCCCTGCATCGCCGTCTGCATCGCCTTCTTCTCCCTCCGGCCGCCGAGATTGTCGGCAATGCGACGACACCGTCCGTGCCTCCCCAAGCCCAATGAGACCGCCGACGACCTCGCTGTGAGCTCCACTCTGTTTCCCCTCCCTTGTTTTGCTCGTTCCCTTGCAGTAGCACCCTCGCCACATGCCCGAGCACCGTCGTCCGCCATGGCAGCCTAGCCTCCTCGACCCGAGCCCCTCCACTCGAACCTGTGGACCAGCGTGTTTCTGGTGGCCCGCAGATGCCACCTAGCCCATCAGCTCCTCCCGTGGCGCACGCAGCCGCATCCCCGTGCGTGTCCGAACTCCGGCCACCGCATCGCTCGCCACCGCCGATGCCATAGCTCACCCCAGATCCTCTCACCTGATCCTATGGATGTGCGCGAACTCAAGGAACCCATAGAAACAAACGGTGAGGCAAATGGTTGCCCGTAGCTCGATTCGGATGAACATCCGTCGTCGGATGTGCTCGCCGGCGTCCAACTCCGGTGAGGTGACGTGGCGTCATTAGCCTGAGGCTAATTACCGCGTTAACCTCGCCATGTGTCACTGATAGACCGGCCCCACCACTCTAATTAACCACGGGATAACCCCTGTTTAGTTTTAACCTAACCCCTATGGGCCCACGCGTCAGCTTTGACCAAGCTGATATGGCTGTTGATTGGGCCCACTTGTCTGTGACCCAGAGAGAATTGTGGCACTGACCAGTGGATCCCACTAGTCAGGTTTGACCTGGACCGGGTCAGTTGACCTGCTGACATCACCCTGACGCAATGCTGACGCAATATTTGATTTCTGGATTTGAAATAATTCAGAAATTCTAGAAAATAGTATAAACTTCTAAAATTCATATAAATTCAACCGTAACTCAGAATGAAATAAATTATATATGAAAAATGGTCAGAAAAATCCAGTCTATCCATTTGTACCATTTTCATGCATGTTAGAACAACTTATAGCTGCTGTTTAGGCCAAATCATATAAATGGCATTTAAACCTTCACATATGGAGTTTGAATTTGAACCTAGGGTTCAAACCAACTTCATTTAAATTGTTGCTAGTTGCATAGCTCAATCAACAGCATATTTTCATGTCATGATCATGCATCATATTGTGCATTGCATTGACTGTGCTCTTCCTTGTTTGCCGATAATTTTCCCCTCTCGGTAGATGCTGCTCCGACACTGTGATCGTTGACACTGATGAAGACTCAATGTTATCTTCAGAAGTGCCAGGCAAGAAAAACCCCCTTGTTCATTCCGATTTAATCCCACTCTCTCGCTCCTGCTCTCTTTTACTGCATTTGGACAACAGCGATTCAACTGTTACATGTTGCGGTAGTTGAACCCCTTCCTCTGCATGACCTGTCATTGCCATAGTAAATAGATGAAACCCACTAGCATGAGTAGGAGTTGTTTGAGCCCTGATGTGCCTACTCATTCATGCTAGTTTGTCATGCCTACTATTGCTTAGAGTTGTGTCAGGTCTGATTCATCGGGGATGAAATGGAATGTGGTGAACATGTCCTACCGTTGAGAGCTAAGTGTGTGAACACGATTTTGTAAAGGTAGCGGTGAGAGGCCATGTAGGAGTACATGGTGGGTTGTCTCATTGAAGCCGTCCTTAGGAAATGAGTTCTGTGTTTGTGATCCATGAACAGTTACTACCACACATTGGGCTTCGGGCACTCCAAGCTCTCTCGACTTATTAATCAACTTCATCTCTGTCCAGGAGTTGCAACTAGTTTCTGGTGTTTGTAGGTAGTGTTAGTAGTCTACCAAGTGGCACCCGGAACAGGTGGGCTTGGGACAGACTAGGCACCGTGCCACGGTGTACCAAGTGTAGATCCACCCATCGAGGTGGGCTTGGGAACCCTGCACACATCGTTTGGGGCCGTGAGCGACACCCCGGCCGGATCTCCTTGCGGATGGAACCCGAATAGGCGATAAACCTGGACGAGAGACTTGTGTGGTTAGTCAGGTCGTGGCCGACACCCTCGCTGTGCTTCCGCTTGAAGGTTGCCGAGTACATGTCATGTAAACGGCGATAACTGGTGAGAGCGTGTGTGAAGAAGTACACCCCTGCAGGGTTAACATTATCTATTCGAATAGCCGTGTCCGCGGTAAAGGACTTCTGGGTTGCTTGTACAGTTCATAGACAAGTGGAAGTGGATACTCTAAAACTCGCAAGATAAGCGTGAGTGCTATGGATGGTGTTCTCGTAGGGAGACGGGAGTGGATCCATAGTGGTGTATTGATACGGTGAATATGTGGACTCGTGTGCGCCACCTCAAAAGAGTTACTTGCAGTCGTAGTTCAGGATAGCCACCGAGTCAAAGCTGGCTTGCTGCAGTTAAACTCCACCACCCCCTTTGTTGATACTGATGCATATGTAGATAGTTCTGATGTAAGTCTTGCTAGGTACATTTGTACTCACGTTTGCTTAATTTATGTTTTTGCAGAGAGACTTCAGTCTCGCTAATAGTTCTGCATGGACTTCGACGCTTAGCTTGTTACCTCAGCTACGATCTTGTGCCCTCGGCAGGATTTGGTAGATAGTCAGGCTTCTCAGCCTTTTTCATTTGTAGATGTCTGTACTCAGACATGTTAAGCTTCCGCGTGTGCTTTGACTTGTATGCTCTGAATGTTGGGTCATGAGACCCATGTTTGTAATATGTAGCTCCTCGGAGCCTAATGAATAAATACTTGAGTCGTAGAGTTATGTTGTGATGCCATGTTGTATTTACACATATCGAGCATATTGTCTGTATGTTTGAAATGCTTGGTATGTGTGGGATCCGACAATCTAGTTGTTTATCTTTGGCAGCCTCTCTTATGGGGAAATATAGTCTAGTGCTTCCATGAGCCACAGTAGTCCGCTACAGCCCGGTTCACCAGAGTCCTGCTAGCCCAGCACTACTGGTCAGGACGCTTGACTGGCCGGCATGTGTTTCACTTCGTTCCTGTGTCTGTCCCTTCGGAGAAATGTCACGCGGTGACATCCGGAGTCCTGCCTAGCCTGCTACAGCCCGGGTTCCCGGAGTCCTGTTAGCCCAGTGCTACAGCCCAGATTCACACGCTGCTGACCGACATGCTCGAAGTTGATTCATGTATGCCTGTCCCCATGGGTTAGTGCCGCTTTGGGTTCACGACTTGCCATGTCGGCCCGGGTTCTCTATCATATGGATGCTAGCGACACTATCATATACATGAGCCAAAAGGCGCAAACGGTCCCGGCCATGGTAAGGCGACACCCGTGGGAATACCGTGCGTGAGGCTGCAAATTGATATGAGGTGTTACCGGCTAGATCGATGTGACTTGGAATCGGGGTCCTGACACACTTGGATACGTGAATGCGCTGTTAACCAGATGGGCTACTATAGATCTCTGCTAAGAAATGCCTTACGCACGATATGAACTATGCTCTGGCGTTGATCTAACTAAACTGAAAACGGAAATAGAGATGGCTCGCTCTATGGCCGTGGCTGGACGCAAACGAGCAGAGAAACTTGCTGATGCAGCAAGGGTGAGTGTGCATGTGGAATAACTGAAACAGCAAGAACAAAAATGAAAAGGGAGGGAGAGTTGGGCTTGAACCCAGGACCTCATGGATGGATGCATCGCTACTAGCCACTACGCTAGCTGCTTGTTAGTGGAGGAAAAGGACCATGACTCCAGCGAACACACAGGGTACTCGGAGGTCTCGTCAGCGAGCAAACGCGACAACGACTACGGCTATAAGACAACGGCGGGCGTGCTTAAACTGGTGAGGGTTAGCTATAGAACGCGTGCGTGCCGTGACTCGAGCTCGAACTCGCGCTCGACTCAGCCGCGGTCATGGCGAGATGGCGGCGACAGGTGCTAGGTGGGCATGGGTAGGCTTACGGGCGAGCTGCGGTGTGCGGATGTGCAGATGCGTGTGCGCGGGCGGCAGAACAAGGTCTTGGAGAACGAGCTCGAGTAGGAGCTCGTCTCAGCCGCGGCAGCAAGGCACGGCGAGGCGATGGCTTTGCTTGGAGATGCGAAGACGCGGGCATGCTACGCGAGCGCGGGACTTGACCTACGGGTGATGCAGAGGAACAACAACTACACTGAAAGTTTCAGACATAGCCGGAGCATTGAGAGCACGACGATGGCACGACCCTAGCGATATCTACGGGGACCGATTGTTCATAGGAAAAACTTAGTAATGGAGGTGGGCATACCTAGTATACCTATGACAAGTTGAAGAAACCGGGAACGCAGAATATCGACGGCGAGGAGGCGATGAACTCCGGTGACTTGCTGTCCGTGAAGAAGACGAAGTAGAGGACGAAGAGGACGTTGGGGAAGGCGTCCTCGGGCTCGGATCGGCGTTAGAACGGACTCGGGGAGGCTCTACGGTGCTTGGGGTCGACGGAGTGGAGGCCGGCGATGCTCCTACTCTGGTGATGACCTCTTGTTGGGCCGGCCATGGAGGCTGCATGGAGGAGATGGAGCGGGGATGAGCTCCCCTCCTGGCTGGCTGCGGCAGAGGAGATCGAGAGGGAAAAGGGGAAATCCTAGGGCGAGGCTGCTGGCTTAAAAGGAGGGGAAGAAGACGCAGAGACCTCAGCGTCCGTGAAGCTCATGGCGCGAGCGCGAGCGCTCTGTCTCTAGAACAGAGACGGCGACGCAACGGGGCAGGTGGCCGTGAACAAAGTTGGGCAAGGTGGGTAAATTTGAAATTCCTAGCTGAAGAAAAGGAAAATGCCATGGAGGTAGGAAATGAATTTGGCAGATATAAGAGTATCATCATGCTCCAGGAATTATGCTCTATTGTATAAAATTCGTTTGGACATTTTTAGAGGTAGAAAAATAATTCAAGTTTGAATTAGATTCAAACTTGAGCCATTTTTGGACCCAACCAAAACATCTTCAAATGAGCTGAAAATTGACAGAGGGGTTAACTGCAAGGTGTAGGGTTTGCAGGAAAAGAAGGAATATTTTCTAGACAAGGAAAATGTCACATGAAAATAAATGTAATAAAAAAGAAAGGAGAACTTTGAATGGAATAGAAACGTGGGTGAACTTGACGAATGGTCGCTGGTATGAGCATGTTGCATGAGTGAGGTGGAGATAAGAAGAAAAGGGGGGGTCACAGAACATCACACAACAAGATTTCAAGATGCAAATCAAGGCATGATGCTCATGATGCAAATGCAACAAAAATGACATATGCAATATCATGAAGCATAGAACAAAGCAAGGATAGTGCAATGCAATATAATATAAGATGAACATGATGCAAGAAGCAAAAATGACAAGGCACTCGACAAGATCATGGCATAACATATATGAATGAAATATGCAAAAAAATTATGATAATGCAACAAACATAATGAACAAACGTCAATAACTAAAACAAATGGAAGGGCAACTAAAACGTCGGTCTCCGGGCGTTACATTGTGTTATCCTTGCAATGTCATTTTATTTTGCTTTGCTTGCTGTTTGAATACAATACCAAGATTTGAAATTCTTTATGGAGAGAGAGTCTTCACATAGTTACATAATTATTTAGCTACACATTGATCTTCACTTATATCTTGTTGGAGTAGTTTGTCATTTACTCGTGTGCTTCACTTATATCCTACGAGTAAAAATGGTTGAATGAGTTGAATGTCATAAATCTGAAATTATATATGTTTCATTTGCTTATCCCATGGGGAGTAATGACTTCACGTCTAATACGTAGAGGTTGTAAATTTATTGAAGGTTAGCAAGCATTGTATTGGTCATTTGAACAATTCATGAAAGAATATTGAAGGAAGAGAGATTTCACATATAAATATACTATCTTAGACATCTTTTATAATTGTGAGCACTCATTAAATATGACATGCTAAAGAGTTGATGTTGGACAAGGAAGACAACGTAATGGGTTATGTTTTCTCACATCTCAGTTAAAGTATATTGTCATGGATCATTCAAACATGTTGAGCTTGCCTTTCCCCCTCATGCTGGCCAAATTTCATGCACCAAGTAGAGATACTACTTGTGCTTCCAAATATCCTTAAACCCAGTTTTGTCATGAGAGTCCACCATACCTACCTATGGATTGAGTAAGATCCTTCAATTAAATTTTCATCGGTGCAAGCAATAAAAATTGCTCTCTAAATATGAATGATCTATTAGTGTGAAGAAAATAAGCTTTATACGATCTTGTTATGGAAGCAATAAAAGCGACGGACTGCATAATAAAGGTCCATATACAAGTGGCAATATAAAGTGACGTTCTTTTGCATTAAGATTTTGTGCATCCAACCATAAAAGCGCATGACAACCTCTGCTTCCCTCTGCGAAGGGCCTATCTTTTACTTTATGTCTTTTACTTTATGCAAGAGTCAAGGTGATCTTCACCTTTACCTTTTTCATTTTATCCCTTGGCAAGGACCTCATGTTGGAAAGATCCTGATATATATATCCAATTGGATGTAAGTTAGCATGAACTATTATTGTTGACATCACCCAAAGGTAAATACATTGGGAGGCAACACTATAAGCCCCTATCTTTCTTAGTGTCCGATTAAAACTCCATAACCATTAGTATTGCGTGAGTGTTAGCAATCATGGAAGACTATATGATAGTTGAGTATGTGGAGTTTGCTAAATCAAACCTCTGACATAGACCTTTCCTGAAAATAAGATGAATTGTAATTGTTTGATGACTGAGAATGAAGTTTGCTATCTTTCAATAAAGTTTATGGTCTATGCTTTCATATGTTAATAGCTTGTAACTTGATCGTGAGAAGTTTTATGAGATGAACTACTGTTATGACATATAATCATGCTAGAAAAGGTGATTGAAATTATCATTGATCAAACTTGTGCACCTGCTAGCATTCACACTTCATAAATTCTTTCTTTTATCATTTACCTACTCGAGGACGAGCAGGAATTAAGCTTGGGGATGCTGATACGTCTCCGACGTATCTATAATTTGTGAAGCATTCAAGCTATTTTATTATCTGTTTTGAATGATTACGGGCTTTATTATACACTTTTATATTACTTTTGGGACTAAACTATTAACCGGAGGCGCAGCCCATATTGTTGTTTTATTGCCTGTTTCAGTATTTCCAAGAAAAGGAATATCAAACGAAGTCCAAACGGAATGAAACCTTCGGCAGCGTGATTTTTGGAACGAACGTGACCTAGGAAACTTGGAGTGCAAGCCGGGGAAGCGTCGAGGAAGCCACGAGATAGGGGGCGTGCCCACCCCCCCCCCCCCCCACCCCCATGGGCGCGCCCTCCACTCTCGTGGGCCCCTTGAGGCTCCCCCGACCGACTTCTTTCGCCTATACAAGCCTACGTACCCTAAAAAAATCGATACAGAAGATAGATCGGGAGTTCCGCCTCCGTAAGCCTCTGCAGCCACCAAAAACCTCTCGGGAGCCCGTTCCAGCACCCTGCCGGAGGGGGAACCCATCACCGGGGCCATCTTCATCATCCCGGTGCTCTCCATGACGAGGAGGGAGTAGTTCACCCTCGGGGCTAAGGGTATGTACCAGTAGCTATGTGTTTGATCTCTCTCTCTGTCGTGTTCTCTCTATGGCACGATCTTGATGTATCGTGAGCTTTGCTATTATAGTTGGATCTTATGATGTTTCTCCCCCTCTACTCTCTTGTGATGAATTGAGTTTTCCTTTTGAAGTTATCTTATCGGATTGAGTCTTTAAGGATTTGAGAACACTTGGTGTATGTCTTGCCGTGCTTATCTGTGGTGACAATGGGATATCACGTGATCCACTTGATGTATGTTTTGGTGATCAACTTGCGGATTCCGCCCATGAACCTATGCATAGGGGTTGGCACACGTTTTCGTCTTGAATCTCCGGTAGAAACTTTGAGGCACTCTTTGATGTACTTTCTGTTGGTTGAATAGATGAATATGAGATTGTGTGATGCATATCGTATAATCATGCCCACGGATACTTGAGGTGACAATGGAGTATCTAGGTGACATTAGGGTTTTGGTTGATTTGTGTCTTAAGGTGTTATTCTATTATGAACTTTATGATAGATTGAACGGAAAGAATAGCTTCGTGTTATTTTACTACGGACTCTTGAATAGATTGAGCAGAAAGGATAACTTTGAGGTGGTTTCTACCCTACCATAATCTCTTCATTTGTTCTCTGCTATTAGTGGCTTTGGAGTGACTCTTTGTTGCATGTTGAGGGATAGTTATATGATCCAACTATGTTATTATTGTTGAGAGAACTTGCACTAGTGAAAGTATGAACCCTATGCCTTGTTTTCTATCATTGCAATACCGTTTACGCTCACTTTTATGATTAGTTACCTTGCTGTTTTTATAATTTCAGATTACAAATACCTATATCTACCATCCATATTGCACTTGTATCACCATCTCTTCGCCGAACTAGTGCACCTATACAATTTACCATTGTATTGGGTGTGTTGGGGACACAAGAGACTCTTTGTTATTTGGTTGCAGGGTTTCTTGAGAGAGACCATCTTCATCCTACGCCTCCCACGGATTGATAAACCTTAGGTCATCCACTTGAGGGAAATTTTCTACTGTCCTACAAACCTCTGCACTTGGAGGCTCAACAACGTCTACAAGAAGAATGTTGTGGAGTAGACATCAGTCCCACACTTTCGGCAAAAGGAGGTACTACTAGATTACAATTTTCTCCATTCTTACAGTGGAGGAGTGCGAGGGCAGTGAAAACACGCAGGCTCAGTGATTACATGGCCCACCTCACATTGTCACCATATTTTCTGGACACCGTGCGGCACCTAACTCTTTACATAGTACTACTAGTATGGTACATACTGTAATTTATCAGCTAGATAAATTTGTACAATGCTATGAAGCTTCCAGGTTCTGTTTCATGTATCTTGCGTCCAAGGTTGCCCATTGCAACATTTCATCAAATACAAAGGAGACTAACATGCATGCTGTTGCATCTCAATGACTGACAGATCTTAGCCAATATGTACTCCCTCCGTTCCAAAATAAGTGTCTCAACTTTATGCAAACTTTAGTACAAAGTTGTACGACTACTAAAGTTGACACTTATTTTGGAATAGAGACAACTAAAGAAAAAGATGATCCATGCAGTCCCTAGCCCTTGAACCATAAACACTAACCAGGATTTAATTTGCTAGCAACATTGGAGCTTCCGAAGAAATGAAGTTTGCAACCCTTTGACCATCGGATCATTTTGTGCAGTTTCACCAAAATCGAGATGAGCATCCCTGTGGCAAAGAAATTTAAGAAGCATGATTAGAATAAGATTACTGGGACTAGTTGATGAGACACAAACTCATCACAAATACAGTATGTAGAAGCCAGTAGAGGTATGTGCGGGGCAAATAAGTAGAGAAATATCCACATGGAGTGATGTGGGCAGCTGGAGCAGTGGTGCAAGCCGGCTGTAAAGGGAGTTGTACCCGAGGGATGTCGGGACATAGCTCAACCTAGAGGAGGGCGGCGGGAGGTGGGAACTACCCACGTCGCGGCAGTGAGCAAGGGACTAAGGCAACCTCACTGGCATTGTGAGAGAGAACGGCGGGGACTCCTGATCGGGACGTGCCGATAGTGGGTTTTCACCGTCGGCGACGGTGACCGCATCTACACTAAGCATCCACCCCTTCCCCCGACGGACGCGATCCGCCGGGATGTTAGAGATGTGGCCACAGTCATTTTGTGCGAGAGAGTGTGAAGAGAGCAACCCCAGCAAGAAACCGTGTAGGCTCATCCTTCCTATGTATATAGTGGAGCGGTTTCCTTTTCTTTCCATATGAACCTATTTATATTGCGTACGTGCCACTGAAGAAAAAAACTTTATTTATAAATGATGCGGCACCTACTACTCGTTCTCCTATAAAACTTGCGCTTGGCATCTCCAAAATTTTAACCTTGCGATTGGCTCTTTGCCTCTTCGGGAAGTCGAGCAATAATAGTACTGCAGTATATATCGTTCTGGCTATATGAGACCGAATGAATTGCTGCACGTCCACCACGTGGGCGAGGGTCGAGGGGCGAGGGAGAGTGCGTACTATTACGTCTGTTTCAATATGGACTACATATAGAGAAAAATGAGTGAATCTACACTCTAAAATACGTCTATATACATTAGTGTTTGGAGTATGTACTAGTAGTTCATATTGAAATCTACTAAAGGACATGTATTCCAAACAATATGATAATCTCTCTAACCAAGGTAGGGACGAGGAGTAAACGGAGGGAGTAGTAAAATTTTCTTCTCGTCCTGCGAACCACCGCGCACGTGGGCGAGGGAGCGGGCGTAAGGCATAGTACTACTACCTCCTTCCTGGTTTATAGGTCACCTTTGTAGTTCATGCCAAATTTTTACAAAATATTTAGCTAACAAAATGTTAATGCATGTCAACAAAAATTATATCGTTGGATTCGTATTTCAACATAGTTTTCAGTGATATAATTTTTCGTAACATGCACGAATGTTTCATTAGGTCAATCTATAGTCAAAATTTGACATAATATACAATGGGGACCAATAAATCAATATAGTACAATGAGTAGTAGTGAGCAAGATTCACCTCGTCCTATGAGCCACCGCGCCCATGGGCGGGGGAGATGGTGTAGTAAGCAAGCCTCTCCTCGTTCTGCGAGTTGACGGGACACACCAAAAGTAATACGTACAGAGCATCTCGAGTGTATAGAACCTTGCCTCTAAGGTAGGCCCCACATGGTTTGCCTCTTTTTTAACATAACGTGACAAGTCACAATTTGTTTGTCCACCCATGGTAGACGATCCTCCATCAAGTGGACAACCAGTACGCATGTCGAATTGCCACATGGGCTGCCTTTTCATACAAAAATGAGGTCCACCATGCCACACGGGAGTACGTCCGCTGTGCGTGCACCTCTTCTCTTCGTGCACGACCCCATGTGGGTGTGCGTGAGAGAGATACAAAACTAGATAGATGGTGTGTGTGTTCGTGAGTGTTTTTCGTTTGGGGGGTGATTTCATGAATGTATTTGTGGGAATATGTGTCGATGACATCTCAAACAAAATTTTGCATGCAATGTGTGTGAAATAGAGGCCTATCCATATCATATATAGAGGGGGCGATCCACGAAACGAGTGGGAGGGGTCATAGATATCAATAGAGTCGAAGAGAGGATCAAGTGGGTGGGTGCGAGATCGATGAAGAGAGCCATCGAAATTGTGTGTGTGCAAGTCAAAGATATAGGGCGATTGACCAACCGAAATGTCAGAGGGCACAGGGCAAGTTTGTGTGTGGCAGGGAGACATGACTAGAGCACTCGATGTATCGGTGTGTGTGGGGGGTGGGGGGTGGGGGGAAGCAGAGGCCTAACTAGAGAGGTAGAATGACTCGTATATGTGTTGAGAAGGAGAGACCCAACTATGTCTTGAGGGAGAGCGGTCGACATCCATACATAACTGAAGGACGGGAAATGGTTGGGACAGAGACAGAGAGAGAGAGAGGGGGGGGTAGAGTTCTGGATGGGTGATGGAGTTGCTTCTCGAAAATGGTGGGAGAGGCCTACTAGACAAACTGAGGGTAGAACTGCAATATTATCAATAAGAGTGGCTATGTGTTCCTGTGTCTGCCTGTGCGTGATAGATCTATCGGGACACATGCATGGATGATGAAGGGGAGCCATGTGTTTGGTAAGCAAACATAACTAGATTGGTAGGTCAATTGTTGTTTGTCGGAGGAAGGGAGAGACATAACTAATGAGGTAGATCGATCGACGCGTGGGGAAAACGAGTTATAAGGACCTAGCTAGCTATATGCATAGCGGGAGATGGGTCGGTGTACATCCATTTGTTAGAGGCAAATAAGGCCCAGCAAGACAGATAGACAGAGAGAATGGAGCGAGGAGGTGGTGCAAGAGGCCGACCTACTAGCTACATAGGGGGAGGAGTGTGCGGTTGTGAGATAGATGAAAAGAGGGGCGACAGTTTACACGTGTGTGGGACCATATGAGAGATGATGTCTACTACATAACCTTCTTCTTGTAGACATTGTTGGGCCTCCAAGTGCAGAGGTTTGTAGGACAATAGTAAATTTCCCTCAAGTGGATGATCTAAGGTTTATAAATCTGTGGGAGGCGTCGGATGAAGATGGTCTCTCTGAAGCAACCCTGCAACCAAATAACAAAGAGTCTCTTGTGTCCCCAACACACCCAATACAATGGCAAATTGTATAGGTGCACTAGTTCGGCGAAGAGATGGTGATACAAGTGCAATATGGATGGTAGATATAGGTTTTTGTAATCTGAAATAATAAAAACACCAAGGTAACTAATGGTAAAAGTGAGCACAAACGGTATTGCAATGGTAGGAAACGAGGCCTAGGGTTCATACTTTCACTAGTTTAAGTTATCTCAACAATAATAACATAGATAGATCATATAACAATCCCTCAACAAGCAACAAAGAGTCACTCCAAAGACACTAATAGCGGAGAACAAACGGAGAGATTATGGTAGGGTACGAAACCACCTCAAAGCTATCCTTTCTGTTCTATCTATTCAAGAGTCCGTAGTAAAATAATGTGAAGCTATTATTTTCGTTCAATCTATCGTAGAGTTCATACTAGAATAACACATTAAGACAAAAATCAACCAAAACCCTAATGTCACCTAGATACTCCATTGTCACCTCAAGTATCCGTGGGCATGATTATATGATATGCATCACACAATCTCAGATTCATCTATTCAACCAACACAAAGTACTTCAAAGAGTGCCCCCAAAGTTTCTACCGAAGAGTCAATACGAAAACGTGTGCCAACCCTTATGCATAGGTTCATGGGCGGAACCCGCAAGTTGAGCCACAACATACATCAAGTGAATCACATGATATCCCATTATCACCACAGATAAACACGGCAAGACATACATAAAGTGTTCTCAAATCCTTAAAGACTCAATCCGATAAGATAACTTCAAAGGGAAAACTCAATTCATCAGAAGAGAGTAGAGGGGGAGAAACATCATAAGATCCAACTATAATAGCAAAGCTCGCGATACATCAAGATAGTGCCATAGAGAGAACACGAGAGAGAGAGAGAGAGAGAGATCAAACACATAGCTACTGGTACATACCCTCAGCCCCGAGGGTGAACTACTCCATCCTCGTCATGGAGAGCGCCAGGATGATGAAGATGGCCACCGGTGAGGGATCCCCCCTCGCGCAGGGTGCCAGAACGGGCTCCCAAGAGGTTTTTGGTGGCTACAGCGGCTTGCGGCGGCGGAACTCCCGATCTATCTTCGTATTCGATGGTTTTAGGGTATATGGGAATATATAGGCGAAAGAAGTCGGTCGGGGGAGCCACGAGGGGCCCACGAGACAGGGGACGCACCCAGGGGGGTGGGCGCGCCCTCCTATCTCCTGGCCTCCTCGAAGCATCGCTGGCTTGTACTCCAAGTCTCCGGATCATGTTCGTTCCAAAAATCATGCTCCCAAAGGTTTCATTCCGTTTGGACTCCGTTTGATATTCCTTTTCTTCGAAATACTGAAACAGGCAATAAAACATCAATATGGGTTGGGCCTCCGGTTAATAGGTTAGTCCCAAAAGTAATATAAAAGTGTATAATAAAGCCCATAATCATTCAAAACAGATAATAAAATAGCAGGAATTCTTCATAAATTATAGATACGTTGGAGACGTATCAGCATCCCCAAGCTTAATTCCTACTCGTCCTCGAGTAGGTAAATGATAAAATAAAGAATATATGAAGTGTGAATGCTAGTAGGTGCACAAGTTTGATCAATGATAATTTCAATCACCTTTTCTAGCATGATTATATGTCATAACAGTAGTTCATCTCATAAAACTTCTCGCGAACAAGTAACAAGCAATTCACATGTTAAAGCATAGACCATAAATTTTCTTGAAAACTAGCAAACTTCATTCTCAGTCATCAAACAATTACAATTCATCTCATTTTCAGGAAGGGTCTATGTCAGAGCTTTGATTTAGCAAACTCCACATACTCAACTATCATATAGTCTTCTACAATTGCTAACACTCATGCAATACTAATGGTTATGGAGTTTCAATCAAACACTGAGAAAGATAGGGGCTTATAGTGTTGCCTCCCAACGTATTCACCTTTGGGTGATGTCAACAATAATAGTTCATGCTAACTTACATCCAATTGGATATATATATATATATCAGGATCTTTCCAACACAAGGTGCTTGCCAAAGTATAAAATAAAAAAGGGAAAGGTGAAGGTGAAGATCACCTTGACTCTTGCATAAAATTAAAAGATAGGCCCTTCGCAGAGGGAAGCAAGGATTTGCAGAGGTGCCAGAGCTCGATTTTGAAATAGACATAAATAATTTTGAGAGGTATGATCTCATTGTCATCATAACAACCAAGAGTTCCCAATATCTTCCATACTACGTACATTATAGGCGGTTCCCAAACAAAATGGTAAAACTTTTTCCTCCCCCTCCACCAACAATCATCAATCCATGGCTTGCCCGAAATAACGGGTGAGGGAGTCCTGGATTAGGGGGTGTTCGGGTAGCCGGACTATACCTTCAGTCGGACTCCTTGACTATGAAGATGGGACTTCGTCCCGTGTCCGGATGGGACCTTCCTTGGCGTGGAAGGCAAGCTTGGCGATGCGGATATTCAAGATCTCCTACCATTGTAACCGACTCTATGTAACCCTAACCCTATCCGGTGTCAATATAAACCGGAGGGTCAACTCCATATACAACAATCATACCATAGGCTAGCTTCTAGGGTTTAGCCTCCTTGATCTCGTGGTAGATCTACTCTTCTACTACCCATATCATCAATATTAATCAAGCAGGACGTAGGGTTTTACCTCCATCAAGAGGGCCCGAACCTGGGTAAAACATCGTGTTCCCTGCCTCCTGTTACCATCCGGCCTAGACGCACAGTTTGGGACCCCCTACCCGAGATCCGCCGGTTTTGACACCGACATTGGTGCTTTCATTGAGAGTTCCTCTGTGTCGTCGCCTTTAGGCCCGATGGCTCCTTTGATCATCAACAACGACACGGTCCAGGGTGAGACTTTTCTCCCCGGACAGATCTTCGTCTTCGGCGGCTTCGCTCTACGGGCCAATTCGCTCGGCCACCTGGAGCAGATCGAAAGCTACGCCCCTGGCCATCAACTCAGGTTTGCAAGCTTAAACTACATGGCTGACATCCGCGGAGACTTGATCTTCGACGGGTTCAAGCCACGGCCAAGTGCGCCGCACTATCTCGAGGGGCATGATCTAGCTCTGCCTCCGGACAGTGCCCTGGAGGCCGCACACGCATCGGTTCCGACCCCTAACTCGGAGCCTATTGCGCCAATCGAGGATGAGAAGTTGGACGTCACGTTGGGGGCTTCGATCTCAAAGGCGATCGAGCCGAACGCTAGCCCCGCACTCTGCATGATCCGTGACTCCGAGGATCTGGACTCCTTTCCGAACTCCGAACCCCCCGCGCCCCTGCCAATCGAATCCGATTAGGCGCCGATAATGGAGCTCACCGCCGCAGACATCTTTCAGCACTCGCCTTTTGGCGATATCCTGAACTCTCTTAAGTCTCTCTCCTTATCAGGAGAGCCCTGGCCGAACTACGGTCAGCGAGGATGGGATACGGACGATGGAGAAATTCAAAGCCCACCCACCACCCACTTGGTAGCCACTATCGACAATTTAAACGACATGCTCAACTTCGACTCCGGAGACATCGACAACATGGATGACGATGCAGGAGATATCGACGAACCAACGACCATAGGGCATTGGACAGCCACCTCATCTCACGATGTGTACATGGTGGATACCCCTAAAGGAAGCGACAACGAGGAAAAAGGGGATGGGATGGGAGATCGACCCCCCGAAAAGCAATCAAAGCGTCGGCGTAAATGCTGAATCAAGCCCCGCCTCGACAAAAACCCAGCCATAGAGCAGGACGAGCCGGTAGACGACGAGCAGGCCTTAGAGAAACCGTCCGAACAGGGCAACACAGATAGAGAAACCGAACATCCCTCCTCCGGTGAAAACGGCATTCCGGACGACCTCACGCCGGATAAACCTATGGAGCAGAAGAATCTCCACGAGAGGCTCGTTGCAACTGCACGCAGCCTAAAAAAGCAGAAGCGGAAGCTAAAAACAGCGGAAGATGCACTCCGGATTAGATGGAGCAAAGTAATCAATACTGCAGATAAATACGGCGACAGTCGCCGCACTAAAAGCTATCCGAAAAGAAAGCTACCGCCTGAATTCGACGAAGAGGCCCTAGAGCCCTCGCATTCAAAAAATGAGAAAGCCACACGGTCGGATAGACGACCCCATAAAGCGGCAAGCGGTGCCGCACCTAAATCAGCATGCGACCCACTTAAGGATTCGCATCATGGCCCAGTCAGGTCCATTTATGGGCCAAGAAAGCAAGCTCTCGTAAGCAATGCTATGAAGCCATCATCAGAATCCGGCACACCCAAATACAGGGGCGCCGCACACCCCCTATGTTTCACCGATGAGGTCCTGGACTATGAATTTCCAGAGGGATTCAAACCCATAAACATAGAGGCATATGATGGAACAACAGACCCTGGAGTTTGGATCGAGGATTATATCCTCCACATACACCTAGAGGAGATGATCCTCCACATACACCTAGAGGAGATGATCTCCACGCCATAAATATTTACCCCTTAAGCTTAAAGGGCCAGCCCGGCATTGGCTTAAAATCCTTCCCAAAAACACAATTGGAAGCTGGGAAGAGCTTGAGGATGCTTTCTGAGCAAACTTTCAAGGGACCTATGTCCGCCCTCCGGATGCAGACGATCTTAGTCACATAACTCAACAACCCGGAGAATCAGCTCGGCAGTTCTGGAATAGATTCCTCACTAAAAAGAATCAGATAGTCGACTGTCCGGACGCCAAAGCCTTAGCAGCTTTCAGGCATAACGTCCGAGACGAATGGCTCGCCAGACACCTCGGCCAAGAAAAGCCAAGAACAATGGCCGCACTAACAAGCCTCATGACCTGCTTTTGTGCAGGGGAGGATAGCTGGTTGGCAAGGTGCAGCCCCAGTGACCCAAGTACATCCGAAACTAGGGATGGAAACGGAAAACCGCGACGCAACAAGGACCGTCGCTGGACTAAGGACAAAAGTACGAAGAGCATGACAGTCAATGCCGGATTCAAAGGATCACGACAAAATCAGGCAAAATCTCCCCCCAGGATAACAGGGACGATGCATCCAACCTAAATAAAATCCTGGACAGGATATGTCAGATACACAGTACTCCCGGGAAGCCTGCTAACCATACCCACAGAGACTGTTGGGTTTTCAAACAATCTGGCAGACTCAATGCCGAACACAAGGGGCTCGACACACCAAGCGAAGACGAGGACGAACCCCAAAAGCAGAGCACCAGGAAACAAAAGAACTTCCCACAAGAAGTAAAAACAGTGAACTCACTTCACATAACAAAACGTGCGGCGCCCTTAAAGGTACGCACCACACGGCCCATCCCCAAAGGGTCCTGCCACTGGTTGTCAAAACCGATCATCTTCGATCAGCTAGATTACTCTAGAAATATCAAGAATGTAGGCTGGACTGCCTTGATACTCGATCCAATAATTGGCGGACTCCAGTTTTCAAATGTCCTTATGGACGGCGGCGGTGGACTAAACCCGATATATCAGGATACAATCCAGCACATGGGGATAAACCCAGCACGAATCCGCCGCAGCAAAACCTCCTTTCAAGGGGTAATACCTGGTCCAGACACCCATAGTATGGGTTTCCTTCGGCTTGAAGTCATATTCGGCTCTGCCGATAACTTCCGCCGCGAAAAGCTGACCTTCCATATCGTCCCGTTCTCAAGTCGCTATCAAGCACTACTGGGACGCGAAGCTTTCGCTCGCTTTAATGCAATACCGCATTATGCATCTCTTATGCTTAAGATGCCCGGTCCACGAGGCATCATTTCTTTGAAGGGGAAGCACTAAAGTGCGCCTCCCCAAGCGGAGGACTGTGCGGCCGCCTTGACAGCCCCACAGCAAAATGGCCTCACCGGCCAAAAAACTTCGAAATAGGTCATTCAAGACCACGAACGCGGATAGACGAGTTCGGTGCAAAATCATCATTGATGCAGGCCTAGTGGCCATATAATCCCGCACTAGGGGCTCCACGCATATACAATAAGAGACAATAAAGCTCAATCTTATATATTTTACTTTATACTTTGTTTATTTTTAACTTTTTTGGCACGACCCGTTTTCAACTCAGTTTCTGTCTTTTACAGATGAACGTCGTGCGGCGCCCGTCCAGGATACGGCACAACGGAGACACAGGCGCAAACGTGCAGTAGGGACCCATCTTAAAGGATTCTTTTTAGATTAAGACCCTGCATAAACCTTTTTTACTGTCTCTTGTTGCTACACATCCCCTGGTTTTTTCTGATATAACCAAGGAGGAGGCTAGCGTCTTGGCATGTGGCCACATGAGAATTTTTGCACGTACCTGGACACTAGGGGCTTTTTTAATAAAGAGTGTTGTTTCGCCCGCACTCATAAAGACCGAACACCTTAGGGAGTGTTCGGCGTCGCGAGTTTTGGCATTATATGCATCGGCTCCGAATCATGTCTTTGGTCAAATGTTGGGTTGCCCGACTCCTGAGTTCGGCTACCTTACGTTCCGCTCTATCGGCTAAGGTAGCACTAGGAGAACTACTGCGATTGTGCCCCGGTTCGGCCGGGCAAGCACCTCAGTAGAGAAAGCCGAAAACTGACTGTCATGATGTAGCGTGAGGCTGGTCAGCCACTCGATGACCTATCGGAATCTATCGGATTCCTCCGCTTTAACAAAGGGCCGCTTCCTGGTCAGGCACATACACGCCCCGAACTCGGACGAGCGCAGTTGCCACCAAGGGGCTACCTAAATAGTCTCACTGTCAAACTCCTATGGCTAAGTGAAAGTGTTAAAGCATTATAGTCTGGTTGCCTGGCCCGCTGCGCTATCACCTCCTTTGTAGGACCAAGACGTTGGGTTAACTGTGAAAATGTGTCTTCTGCGAGCACCCCCGCACTATGTGCGTGGGGGCTGAAGCCAACGACTGCCATCTTTCAGATCTTGTATATATATATATATATATATATATATGTATATATATATCTTAAAACGGCCGCATAGGAGGTGTTCCAAATACTTGGAGGCACAAGTATAAAAAAGGCCACTACAGTTTATCAAAATATTACTTTATAATTACAGATGCTATCATAACATAGCATCTTTCGGGCACTGCGTCTCTATTACACGAGCGCCTTCAAGAACTTCCTGAAAATAGTGCTCGGAGGGCACTCAGCTTTTGTCCGAATCTCGGGACGCAACAACGGTGGTCTCCATCTCTGCATGCTGACATGGGCAAGAGCCATCCTAGCGCCCTCTATGCATGCTGACCTCTTCATTGCATTTATACGCGGCACCGCGTCAAGGAATTGCTGCACTAAGCTGAAATAACTCTTCGGCTCCGATCTCCCCGGCCACAGGTGACCCATGACGTACTTCATGGCGAGTCCAGACAACCTATTCAGTTCGGCCCATTGAGCCAAACGATCATCCACTGCCAGTGGATGCTTTGGATTGTGAAACTGCGACCAGAAAAGCTTTTCCACTTTGCGATCTTTCTGATCTCGAAAGTGTTCGGTCACATCAGCAGCACTCGCTGCCAAGTCCAGATAGGTATCCTCCACACTCCACATCCAGTCCAACGGAGCAAACTTCGGATCGCAAAATTTCCTTCGCAGCATAAAGGGCTTTCCAGCCGCAATCTGTTCGGCCTACGCAGCTCCTCCTTCGCAGCTCTCATCGCAGAGCGCGTGTCCTTGGCATTGGCAACGGCCTTCTCTAAGTCCGTCTTTTTCGCCTGGTCTTCTTTTTCAAGAAGTCTGCAACGGTCTGTAGCGCTTTTTAACTTTTTGGCCATCTCTTCCTTGCTTCGGCAATGAGCAGCCTGTTCGGCTCTCAGCTCTTCAAGGGCTTTCCTGGTGGCCGCATCACTTTCGCTGGCTTGTTCTTTAGCTCGGGCAAGTTCTGCCCTAAGACTCTCCACGGCGGTCGCACCATCTGCGTCAAAGCACACACATCATAAGACACAGTCATAAAACTGTTCTTACCTGATGCCGCCCGAGGAATTACATACCTTGAGCCTCATCAAGCCGCTTATTGACAAGCGTGATGTCGACATCTGCCACGTCCAGTTGCCGCTTTAGTTCGGCAAAATCATCAGTTCGGCTCGATTCCGGACACCCTGCCGCCTACATTCAAAGGCGACATCTTAGACCTGGGATTATGATCCTCCGCGTGCCATCATTTCTTGACGACGCGCAGAGTCTCAGGGGCTACTATCTACACAGGGCGCATCTTATTCATGCGCAATTGACAAAAGTATACATTATCTAATGTACCTCGAAACCCGTCAGTAAACTTTTGATGGCCTCATACAATCCGCTCTCTGCGGATGAAATCCTTTCAATCACCGTGCCCATCAATGCACGGTGCTCCTCTGAGATAGAAGCTCGCCCCAGCAGAATCTTTAGCTCCTCCGGCCGAGCACCAGACGGTGCCGGGCTCGTCCTATGACCTCTTTTGAAGGCCGGATGCGGAGAACCTCGGGGGGCCGCATAGCTACCTTCCGCCCCTGCCTGATTCGGAGAAACCCTCCGCGACGACACCTCAGGGTCGCCCGCCTCGCTAGGCGGCACGGCAGGGGGAGGCGTTCCTCTCTCCATCATCTCCGGAAGGAGATCCCCCGAAGACGAGCTCTGCTAAGAAGGGCTGAGGTCCGAGCTACAAGGTAAAGGTTTGGTTAATCTTCTAAGATATAAAATCAAGGATTTCCCTCATCCCTCAAAAGGGAAATCTTTCTCCACTTACGGCTCGCTGGAGGGCTGATCCCCTTGAGGGCGTAGTCCGGCCAAGGAACTCCCCGGCGTCGGACCCTCTGACGAGGATTTTCTCCCCCGCTTCAAGGCCGTGCTTTCCGGGTCAACAGAGGCAGCTCTCTTCTTCCCCTTAGGAGAGGAATTGTTGGTTCCTCCCTTCGGAGCAGCCTCTTTCGAGGAGGCCATAGCTTCGTTGTCCTCCCCCTCCAAAGGCATTATCTCTAGCTTCCTGACCAGCACGGGATCCGGCCTGGTTTCAGGAAGGGGAGCCGGACACCTGATCAGCTTTGCCTTCGCTATACACTCCTATTTAAAATGACGGATCTTTTAGGGGCAAGTTTATGACAATTATACGGATAGAAGGTCCGGGCACAAGGTTGCTTACTTGAGTATCCGGGCGATTGCAGCTTAGGACTGCGTCCTTGGTTAAATCCGGACACATCTCTTGTGATCTGAAGAATAATCTATACATCTCCGCGGGCATTGCGCCCATAAAGTTCTGGAGAGCTCGTGGTCCCTCTGGATTAAACTCCCACGGGCGAAGGGGGCAACGTTTGCCGAGCAATATTTGGCGAATCAGCATGACCTGCGTCGCCTTGACCAAGCTGAGGTCTCCTTCCAAGAGATCCTTAATTCGGCCCTGTAACAAGGGCACATCTTTGGGCAAACCCCAATCTAACCCTCTGTTAACCCATGATGCTAGCCGTGGTGGGGGACCCGAGCGAAAGGCAGGAAGCGCCACCCACTTGGTGCTCCGGGGAGTGGTGATATAAAACCACTCTCATTGCCACAAGCCTAGCTCCTCTTGAAAAGAGCCCTCGGGCCATGGAGCATCAACATTTTTGCTTATAATAGCGCCTCCACACTCTGCGTGCCGTCCCTTGATCATCTCCAGCTCCACTTTGAAAGTCTTGAGCCATAATCCGAAGTGAGGGGTAACACGGAGGAACGCTCCGCATACAACGATAAACGAGGAGATATGGAGGATGGACTCCGGAGCTAAGTCGTGAAATTCCAGCCCGTAATAAAACAGCAGTCCCCTCACAAAGGGATCCATCGGGAAGCCTAAACCCCGAAGGAAGTGAGACATGAACACTATGCTCTCACTGGGCTGGGGACTGGGGATAGCCTTCCTTTGAGCAGGCAACCTGTGCGAAATTTCGGCGGTCAAGAACTTAGCCTCTCTCAACTTTAGCACGTCCTCCTCCATGACGGAGGAGGGCATCCATCGGCCTTGAAGGTCGGAACTGGACATTGCCGAAGGTCTGAGGCGCCCAGAATCTGGAGCCTAGGGTGTTGGAACTCAAGGCGATGGGCGAACTCATTTTGGGATTCGAGAAAAGGAGTAAGGCCCTGGTCTCTTTATAAGAGGTTGAATACCAGGAGCCCTCCCCGTAACCGTTTGGGACTCGCCTTTAATCGAGAAAACATGCTAACGGGCACGATTGGGTTACCCACGTTCGTATTGATGAGAATCCCGTAAAAGGGGGGCACACGATCTCTGCTTTGACAAGACGTGCCAAGGAAACTGCCTCGCAAAACACGCTGAGGTGGAAAAGTGAAATCGATTCAAGTAAAGGACTTGGCTATAGTGTGATGACGCACTACGGAATACGTCAGCAGATTTGATTTGTGTTAATATTATTTTCTCTATGGCAATATGTGGAAGCTTATTTTGCAGAGCCGGACACTACTCTTGGTGTTTACAATCTTCTATGAAGGACTTGGAGGAGGAACCCGCCTTGCAATGCCGAAGACAATTTGCGTGCCGGACTCGTCGTCATTGAAGCCTGGTTCAGGGGCTACTGAGGGAGTCCTGGAGTAGGGGGTGTTCGGGTAGCCGGACTATACCTTCAGCCGGACTCCTGGACTATCAAGATACAAGATTGAAGACTTCGTCCCGTGTCCGGATGGGACTTTCCTTGGCGTGGAAGGCAAGCTTGGCGATGCGGATATTCAAGATCTCCTACCATTGTAACCGACTCTATGTAACCCTAACCCTATCCGGTGTCTATATAAACCGGAGGGTTGTAGTCCGTAGGCAATCAACTCCATATACAACAGTCATACCATAGGCTATCTTCTAGGGTTTAGCCTCCTTGATCTCGTGGTAGATCTACTCTTGTACTACCCATATCATCAATATTAATCAAGCAGGACGTAGGGTTTTACCTCCATCAAGAGGGCCCGAACCTGGATAAAACGTCGTGTTCCCTGCCTCCTGTTACCATCCGGCCTAGACACACAGTTCGGGACCCCCTACCCGAGATCCGCCGGTTTTGACACCGACAACGGGTGCCTCCAACTAACATCAAACATGGGGGAGTTTTGTTTGCAATTATTTTTGATTTGATTTTGATCTTTTTGATCATGGGACTGGGCATCCCGGTTACAAGCCATTTTTCTTGTGAATGATGAGCGGAGTCCACTCATCTTGAGAATAACCCACCTAGCATGGAAGATACTGACAGCCCCTAGTCGCTACATGAGCGATTCGGGCATACAAAACAGATTATTATTTGAAGGTTTAGAGTTTGGCACATGCAAATTTACTTGGAATGGCAGGTAAATACCACATATAGGTAGGTATGGTGGACACTCATGGCAAAAACCTGGGTTTAAGGATATTTGGAAGCACAAGTAGTATCTCTACTTGGTGCAAGGAATTTGGCTAGCATGAGGGGGAAAGGCAAGCTCAACATGTTTGAATGATCCATGACAATATACTTTAATTGAGATGTGAGAAAACATAGCCTATCACGTTGTCTTCCTTGTCCAACATCAACTCTTTAGCATGTCATAACTAATGAGTGCTCACAATTATAAAAGATTTCTAAGATAGTATATTTATATGTGGAATCTCTCTTCCTTAAATATTCTTTCATGAATTGTTCAAATGACTAATAAAATGCTTGCTAACCTTCAATAAATTTACAACCTCTACTTCTTAGATGTGAAGTCATTGCTCCCCACGGTATAAGAAAATGAGACATATATAATTTCAGATTTATGACAATCAACTCATTCAACCATTTACTCATAGAATATAAGTGAAGCACACGAGTAAATGACAAACTATTCCAAAAAGATATAAGTGAAGATCAATGAGTAGCTAAATAATTATGTAACTATGTGAAGACTCTCTCATTTAAGAATTTCAGATCTTGGTATTTTGTTCAAACACCAAGCAAAACAAAATAAAATGAAATTGCAAGGATATCACAACTCATGTGAAGAAGCAAAAACTTAGGTTCAACCGATACTAACCGATAGTTGTTGAAGAAGAATGGTGGGATGCCTAACGGGGCATCCCCAAGCTTAGATGCTTGAGAATTCTTGAAATATTATCTTGGGGTGCCTTGGGCATCCCCAAGCTTGAACTTTTGTGTCTCCTTTATTCCTCTCATATCATGGTTTCTCTTTTTATCAAAAGCTTCGTCCACACCAAACTCAATAAGAACTCGTGAGATAGGTTAGTATAAACCAATGCAAAACCTTATCATTTTCTACTGTAAAAAATCACTAAAATTATTATTCAACATTGTATACTAAATTCCTCTGCATATTTAATACTCCTATCCTCAAATAGAATCATTAAACAAGCAAACATATGCAAACAATGCAACCATAACAGCAATCTACCAAAACAGTATAGTCTGTAAAGAATGCAAGATTCATCATACTTCCCTAACTCCAAAAATTATGAAAGAAAATTCCCACTGTAGAATATTTATCAGAGCTCAATATGCAAAAAATTTCAACATTATACCATTCTCTGACTTTCCTAGGGAATTTTTGCAACAGCGGTAAACATTCTGTTTTCAAACAGCAACATGTATACTAGCAAAATAAGCATGGTAAAGGCAATCCTTGACATTATTATTGAAAATAAAGATGCAAAACATTATTCTAAATAACAGCAAGCAAATAGTAACAAAAGAAAATGACGCTCCAAGCAAAACACATATCATGTGGTGAATAAAAATATAGCTCCAAGTAAAGTTACCGATGAACGAAGACGAAAG
Source organism: Triticum monococcum (assembly GCA_034509565.1). Classification (NCBI taxonomy): domain Eukaryota; kingdom Viridiplantae; phylum Streptophyta; class Magnoliopsida; order Poales; family Poaceae; genus Triticum; species Triticum monococcum. Next base: position 616,589,039 of record CM067847.1, on the reverse strand, counting down.
AGGGGATGCCTTCCGGGGCATCCCCAAGCTTAGGTTCTTGGTTGTCCTTGAATATTACCTTGGGGTGCCTTGGGAATCCCCAATATTAGGCTCTTGCCACTCCTTATTGAAGGAAATATTCCCTAGAGGCAATAATAGAGTTATTAGTTATTTCCTCATATCATGATAAATGTTTATTATTCATGCTAGAATTGTATTAACCGGAAACATGATACATGTGTGAATACATAGACAAACTTAATGTCACTAGTTTGCCTCTACTTGACTAGCTCATTAATCAAAGATGGTTATGTTTCCTAACCATAGACATGTGTTGTCATTTGATTAACGGGATCACATCATTAGGAGAATGATGTGATTGACCTGACCCATTCCGTTAGCTTAGCACTTGATCGTTTAGTATGTTGCTATTGCTTTCTTCATGACTTATACAAAGTTCCAATAACTACGAGAATATGCAACTCCCGTTTACTGGAGGAACACTTTGTGTGCTACCAAACGTCACAACGTAACTGGGTGATTATAAAGGAGCTCTACAGGTGTCTCCAAAGGTACATGTTGAGTTGGCGTATTTCGAGATTAGGTTTTGTCACTCCGATTGTCGGAGAGGTATCTCTAGGCCCTCTCGGTAATGCACATCACTATAAGCCTTGCAAGCAATGTAACTAATGAGTTAGTTACGAAATGATGCATTACGTAATGAGTAAAGAGACTTGCCGGTAGCGAGATTGAACTAGGTATTGAGATACCGACGATCGAATCTCGGGCAAGTAACATACCGATGACAAAGGGAACAACGTATGTTTTTATGCGGTTTGATCGATAAAGATCTTCGTAAAATATGTAGGCGCCAATATGAGCATCCAGGTTCCGCTATTGGTTATTGAACGGAAATAGTTCTAGGTCATGTATGCATAGTTCTCGAACCCGTAGGGTCCGCACGCTTAACATTACGATGACAAATATATTATGAGTTTATAGTTTTTGATGTACCGAAGGTTGTTCGGTGTCCCAGATGTGATCACGGACATGAAGAGGAGTCTCGAAATGATCGAGACATAAAGATTGATATATTGTAAGCCTATATTTGGATATCGGAATCGTTCCGAGTGAAATCGGGATTTTACCGGAGTACCGGGGGGTTACCGGAACCCCCTGGGGGTTAATGGGCCTTCATGGGCCCTAAGGGATAAGAGGAGGGCCGGCCAGGGTAGGCCGCGCGCCCCCTCCCCCTAGTCCAAATAGGACAAGGAAGGGGGGGGGCGGCGCCCCCCTTTCCTCTTTCCCCCTTCCCCCTTCTTTCTCCAACAAGGCAAGAGGGGGGGGACTCCTACTCCCGGTGGGAGTAGTACTCCTCCAGGCGCACCCCTAGGGGCCGGCCACACCTCCCCCTCCCTCCTTTATATACGGGGGCAGGGGGCACCCCATGACACACAAGTGGATCTTCGTGATTGTTCCTTAGCCGTGTGCGGTGCCCCCCTCCACCATATTCCACCTCGGTCATATCGTAGCGGTGCTTAGGCGAAGACCTGCGTCGGTAGAACATCATCACCGTCACCATGCCATCGTGTTGACGGAACTCTTCCCCGACACCCTGCTGGATCGGAGTCCGGGGATCGTCATCGAGCTGAACGTGTGCTGAACTCGGAGGTGTCGTTCGTTCGGTACTTGGATCGGTCGGATCGTGAAGACGTACGACTACATCAATCGCGTTGTTCTAACGCTTCCGCTTTCGGTCTACGAGGGTACGTGGACAACACTCTTCCCTCTCGTTGCTATGCATCACCATGATCCTTGTGTGTGCGTAGGAATTTTTTTGAAATTACTACGTTCCCCAACAGTGGCATCCGAGCCTGGTTTTATGCGTAGATGTCATATGCACGAGTAGAACACAAGTGAGTTGTGGGCGATACAAGTCATACTGCTTACCAGCATGTCATACTTTGGTTCAGCGGTATTGTGAGATGAAGCGGCCCGGACTGACATTACGCAACGCTTACGCGAGACTGGTTTCACCGTTACGAGCACTCGTGCTTAAAGGTGACTGCCGGGTGTCTGTCTCTCACTTTAGTTGAACCGAGTGTGGCTATGCCCGGTCCTTGCGAAGGTTAAAACAACACTAACTTGACGAACTATCATTGTGGTTTTGATGCGTAGGTAAGAGCGGTTCTTGCTCAGCCCATAGCAGCCACGTAAAATTTACAACAACAAAGTAGAGGACGTCTAACTTGTTTTTGCAGGGCATGTTGTGATGTGATATGGTCAAAATGTGCTGTTATATTTTTATTGTATGAGATGATCATGTTTTGTAACCGAAGTTATCGGCAACTGGTAGGAGCCATATGGTTGTCGCTTTATTGTATGAAATGCAAACGCCCTGTAATTGCTTTACTTTATCACTAAGCGGTAGCGATAGTCGTAGAAGCAATAGATGGCGTAACGACAACGATGCCACGATGGAGATCAAGGTGTCGCGCTGGTTACAATGGTGATCACAACGGTGCTTCGGAGATGGAGATCACAAGCACAAGATGATGATGGCCATATCATATCACTTATATTGATTGCATGTGATGTTTATCCTTTATGCATCTTATCTTGCTTTGATTGACGGTACAATTTTAAGATGATCTCTCACTAAATTATCAAGAAGTGTTCTCCCTGAGTACGCACTGTTGCGAAAGTTCTTCATGCTGAGACACCACGTGATGATCGGGTGTGATAGGCTCTACGTTCAAATACAACGGGTGCAAAACAGTTGCACACGTAGAATACTCAGGTTAAACTTGACGAGCCTAGCATATACAGATATGGCCTCGGAACACGGAGACTGAAAGGTCGAATGTGAATCATATAGTAGATATGATCAACATAGTGATGTTCACCATTGAAACTACTCCATCTCACGTGATGATCGGACATGGTCTAGTTGATTTGGATCACGTGATCACTTAGATGACTAGAGAGATGTCTGTCTAAGTGGGAGTTCTTAAGTAATATGATTAATTGAACTTAAATTTATCATGAACTTAGTACCTGATAGTATTTTGCTTGTCTATGTTTGTTGTAGATAGATAGCTCGTGTTGTTGTTCCATTGAATTTTAATGCGTTCCTTGAGAAAGCTAAGTTGAAAGATGATGGTAGCAATTACACGGACTGGGTCCGTAACCTAAGGATTATCCTCATTGCTGCACAGAAGAATTACGTCCTGGAAGCACCGCTGGGTGCCAGGCCTGCTGCAGATGCAACTGACGACGTTAAGAACGTCTGGCAGAGCAAAGCTGATGACTACTCGATAGTTTAGTGTGTCATGCTTTACGGCTTGGAACCGGGTCTTCAACGACGTTTTGAACGTCATGGAGCATATGAGATGTTCCAGGAGTTGAAGTTAATATTTCAAGCAAATGCCCGGATTGAGAGATATGAAGTCTCCGATAAGTTCTATAGCTGTAAGATGGAGGAGAATAGTTCTGTCAGTGAACATATACTCAAAATGTCTGGGTATAATAATCACTTGATTCAACTGGGAGTTAATCTTCCTGATGATAGTGTCATTGACAGAATTCTCCAATCACTGCCACCAAGCTACAAGAGCTTCGTGATGAACTATAATATGCAAGGGATGGACAAGACTATTCCCGAGCTCTTCACAATGCTAAAAGCTGCGGAGGTAGAAATCAAGAAGGAACATCAAGTGTTGATGGTCAATAAGACCACCAGTTTCAAGAAAAAGGGTAAAGAGAAGAAGAAGGGGAACTTCAAAAAGAACAGCAAGCAAGTTGCTGCTCAAGAGAAGAAACCCAAATCTGGACCTAAACCTGAGACTGAGTGCTTCTACTACAAGCAGACCGGACACTGGAAGCGGAACTGCCCCAAGTATTTGGCAGATAAGAAGGATGGCAAAGTGAACAAAGGTATATGTGATATACATTTATTGATGTGCACCTTACTAATGCTCGCAATAGCACCTGGGTATTTCATACTGGTTTTGTGGCTAATATTTGCAACTCGAAACAGGGACTACGGATTAAGCGAAGATTGGCTAAGGACGAGGTGACGATGCGCGTGGGGAATGGTTCCAAAGTCGATGTGACCGCGGTCGGCACACTACCTCTACATCTACCATCGGGATTAGTTTTAGACCTAAATATTTGTTATTTGGTGCCAGCATTAAGCATGAACATTATATCTGGATCTTGTTTGATGCGAGACGGTTATTCATTTAAATCAGAGAATAATGGTTGTTCTATTTATATGAGTAATATCTTTTATGGTCATGCACCCTTGATGAGTGGTCTATTTTTATTGGATCTCGATAGTAGTGATACGCATATTCATAATGTTGAAGCCAAAAGATGCAGAGTTGATAATGATAGTGCAACTTATTTGTGGCACTGCCGTTTAGGTCATATCGGTGTAAAGCGCATGAAGAAACTCCGTACTGATGGACTTCTGGAATCACTTGATTATGAATCACTTGGTACTTGTGAACCGTGCCTCATGGGCAAGATGACTAAAACACTGTTCTCCGGAACTATGGAGCGAGCAACTGATTTATTGGAAATCATACATACTGATGTATGTGGTCCAATGAATATTGAAGCTCGCGGCGGGTATCGTTATTTTCTCACCTTCACAGATGATTTGAGCAGATATGGGTATATCTACTTGATGAAACACAAGTCTGAAACATTTGAAAAGTTCAAAGAATTTCAGAGTGAAATGGAAAATCATCGTAACAAGAAAATAAAATTTCTATGATCTGATCGTGGAGGAGAATATTTGAGTTACGAGTTTGGTTTACATTGGAAACAATGTGGAATAGTTTTGCAACTCACGCCACCCGGAACACCACAACGAAATGGTGTGTCCGAACGTCGTAATCATACTTTACTAGATATGGTGCGATCTATGATGCCTCTTACTGATTTACCGCTATCGTTTTGGGGTTATGCTTTAGAGACGGCCGCATTCACGTTAAATAGGGCACCATCAAAATCCGTTGAGACGACGCCTTATGAACTATGGTTTGGCAACAAACCAAAGTTGTCGTTTCTTAAAGTTTGTGGCTGCGATGCTTATGTGAAGAAACTTCAACCAGATAAGCTCGAACCCAAATCGGAGAAATGTGTCTTCATAGGATACCCAAAATAGACTATTGGGTACACCTTCCATCACAGATCTGAAGGCAAGATTTTCGTTTCTAAATTTGGATCCTTTCTAAAGAAGGAGTTTCTCTCGAAAGAAGTGAGTGGGAGGAAAGTAGAATTTGATGAGGTAACTATACCTGCTCCCTTGTTGGAAAGTAGTTCATCACAAGAACCGGTTCTTGTGACAACTACACCAATCAGTGAGGAAGCTAATGATATTGATCATGAAACTTCGGATCAAGTTGCTACTAAACCTCGTAGGTCTACCAGAGTAAGATCCGCACCAGAGTGGTACGGTAATCCTATTCTGGAAGTCATGTTACTTGACCATGGCGAACCTAAGAACTATGAGGAAGCGATGATGAACCCAGATTCTGCAAAATGGCTTGAAGCCATGAAATCTGAGATGGGATCCATGTATGAGAACAAATTATGGACTTTGGTTGACTTGCCCGATGATTGGCAAGCCATCGAGAATAAATGGATCTTCAGGAAGAAGACTGACGCTGATGGTAATGTAACTATCTACAAAGCTCGACTTGTTGCGAAAGGTTTTCGACAAGTTCAAGGGGTTGACTACGATGAGACTTTCTCACCCGTAGCGATGCTTAAGTCTGTCCGAATCATGTTAGCAATTGCCGCATTTTATGATTATGAAATTTGGCAAATGGATGTCAAAACTGCATTCCTGAATGGATTTCTGGAAGAAGAGTTGTATATGATGCAACTAGAAGGTTTTGTCGATCCAAAAGGTGCTAACAAAGTGTGCAAGCTCCACCGATCCATTTATGGACTGGTGCAAGCATCTCAGAGTTGGAATAAATGCTTTGATAGTGTGATCAAAGCATATGGTTTTATACAGACTTTTGGAGAAGCCTGTATTTACAAGAAAGTGAGTGGGAGCTCTGTAGCATTTCTGATATTATATGTAGATGACATATTGTTAAATGCAAATGATATAGAATTTCTGGATAGCATAAAGCGATACTTGAATAAAAGTTTTTCAATGGAAGACCTCAGTGAAGCTGCTTACATATAGGGCATTAAGATCTATAGAGATAGATCAATACGCTTAATTGGACTTTCACAAAGCACATACCTTGATAAAGTTTTGAAAAAGTTCAAAATGGATCAGGCAAAGAAAGGGTTCTTGCCTGTATTACAAGGTGTGAAGAGTAGTTAGACTCAATGCCCGACCACAGTAGAAGTTAGAGAGAAAATGAAAGATGTTCCCTATGCTTCAGCCATAGACTCTATCATGTATGCAATGCTGTGTACCAGACCTGATGTATGCTTAGCAATAAGTTTAGCAGGGAGGTACCAAAGTAATCCAGGAGTGGATCACTGGACAGTGGTCAAGAATATCCTGAAATACCTGAAAAGGACTAAGGATATGTTTCTCGTTTATGGAGGTGACAAAGAGCTAGTCGTAAATGGTTATGTAGATGCAAGCTTTGACACTGATCCGGACGATTCTAAATTGCAAACCGGATATGTGTTTATATTGAACGATGGAGCTGTAAGTTGGTGCAGTTCTAAACAAAGCGTCTTGGCGGGATCTGTCACATCCCTAGTTCTGGTAATGCTTAGTGCTTGCATTAGAGTGATGCATCATGTTTAAATTCTTTTGAATTTGAAATGGGGATTGATCAAACCCTAGCACCAGATCAAATCAAATAGGTTCAGCATAAAATCATTTTCAATGAACCTGAGATACCCTTCTAAAATGTTCATCAGTTTTGCCTTGGGTTAGAACCTTTGCCAAAATTGGTTCACATTTTTCTAGGACACATAAGTTCATTGGATTAAATCATTACCTATTTGCATTTGGGCATTTAAATGCTATAAAATATTTTAAATGCTCAAATAATTCTGGAAATAAGTGTGGGCTATTGGAAATAATCTAAACAGAGCCTATGATTATTTCCAAGATTTTTGTAAGTGTCTAACTATTTTTAATAAAGCCACAAACTTACAGAAAAATAGGAAAACAGAAATTAAAAGAGAGGGAGGGAACTTACCTGGCCACAGACCACCAGCCGGCCCACCTGGCAGCCCAGCGCTGTGCTGGCCATGCCAGCCAGCTGCTTCATTCCCGCCAGGTAGGCATAGAGGTGACGTCGGCGAGCACGAGCTCGCCACGACTCCGCGGACACCTCACACGCCCCCTGCCTCTCCCCCTCGCTCTCCCGCACCATGGCCGATGCTGCCGCGCGCGCGCCACCATGAAACCCGTGTCTGTCGTTGTCCCCATGCCGCGCTACCTTGTCCAACAGCTTCACCGTTGTCATCTCCGTCGATCAGCCCGAGCCCCGAGCGCTCACGCGCCCTGCTTGATCCTCTTCGAGCTCGACTTCACCGAGCACCGCCGCAGATCCCCTTCGCCATCACCGCCGCAACAGTTCGTCCCCGACCGTGCCGTCTGCTCCTACGTGATCGCCGTGAGTTGTTGCACCTCCCCATCCTCTCCGTTCTCTCTCTCGAGCACCCTAGCGACTGCACGAAGCATCACCGCACGCGCCGCCGCCGAGCTCGTCGCCGACGTGACTCCGGCCATCCACCGGCCACACCACCGTGTCCAACACACTCACCGCATCGCGAGGAGTCTGTAGCACCACTCCATGCGCCTCGCCGTGCCCCCTAATGACGAGCTCGACCTCACCCGACTCCGGCGACTGCCAAACCCGTCGCTGGCAACGTTCCCGGCCACCCCGAGCTCCACCACTGCCACCAAACGATGCGGCTCACTCCCCGCATCGTGTAGACGTGCTCCGCCGTCGTTTTGGTCGTCGGAGCCCGAAACCGCACTCTCACCGCTGCGTCTGGCCTCGCCGGTGGTGACGCCGGTGAGTTTGACCGTGCTTGACCCAGGTTGAGTCCGTGTGGGCCCAGGTTGACTTCCCCGTAAGTCCATGACAGGTGGGACCCGTCTGCTAACTAAATTAGTTTTAGTGCTATCTAAAATTAGCTAGGCTAATTACCCTGACACGCGGGACCCACTGGTCAGTTTGACCTAGACCGCCCCGTTGACCTGCTGACGTCACAGTGACGCAGTGCTGACATAGTAACTCTTTTTGTAGATTTATTCTTTTACAGGAAATTCCAGAAAATAGCCAAAATTCTAAAAATCATAGAAAATCAACCGTAGCTCAGAATGAAATAATTTATATATGAAAAATGATCAAAAAAATCCAATCTATCCATCTGTACTGGTTTCATGCATGTTAGAGCAACCTAACCTTGTTGTTTAGATGAAAGAAGTTAATGAACCTTTATGACTTCATAAAATGGGTTTGCATTTGAATCTTTGGTTCAAATGGACTCATCTCAATCTGATCTAGCTTGCATTAGCCCAAAACACATTCATAATGCCATGTCATAGCATGCATCATATTGTGCATTGCATTGATCGTATTTCTTCTTTGTTTGCCGGTGTTGTTCCCCCTCGGTAGACATTGTCCTGACACTGTGATCATTGACACCGATGAAGAACTATTTTATCTTCAGAAGTGCCAGGCAAGCAAAACCCCCTTGTTCATTCCGATAAAATCCCACTCTCTCGCTCCTTCTCTCTTTTATAGCATTAGGACAACATTGAATCAACTATTACATGCTGCGGTAGCTAAACCCCTTTTCCTCTGCATGACCTGTCATTGCCACAGTAAATAGATGAAACCCACTAGCATGAGTAGGAGTTGTTTGAGCCCTGATGTGCCTACTAATTCATGGTTGTTTGTCATGCCTGCTACTACTTAGAGTTGAGTCAGGTCTGATTCATCGGGAATGAATTGGAATGGTGATGAACATGTCCTACTGTGTGTGAGCTAAGTGTGTGAACATGATTTGGTAAAGGTAGCGGTGAGACGCCATGTAGGAGTACATGGTGGGTTGTCTCATTGAAACCGTCCTCAGGAACTGAGTTCTGTGTTTGTGATCCATGAACAACTACTACCACGCATTGGGCCCGAAACCAATGGACCCTCTCGACTTATTAACTGCCCTTGCCCTCTGTCCAGGAGTTGCAACTAGTTTCTGGTGTTTGTAGGATATGTGTTGGAGGCCGTGCGTAGTGCTGACCCTAGGGGTGGGCTATGATGCGGTAGATACACCGTGGCACGGTGTACCGGGCGCCCGGTTGGTGTCTCGGGAACCCTGCACACATCGTTTGGGGCTGTGAGCGAAACTCCGACCGGATCTCCTCGCGGATGGAACCTGAATAGGTGATAAATCTGGACTAGAGACTTGTGTGGTTTGTCAGGTCGTGGCCGACTCCCTCGCCAGGCTTCTGCTTGAAGGTTGCCGAGATACACAACGTGTACATGGTGGTAAGTGGCGAGAGCATGTGTGAAGAAGTACACCCCTGCAGGGTTAACATCAGCTATTCGAATAGCCGTGTCCGCGGTAAAGGACTTCTGGGTTGTCTATAATAGTTCATAGACAAGTGAAAGTGGATACTCTAAAACTCGCAAGGTAAGCATGAGTGCTATGGATGGCCTTCTCGTAGGGTGACGGGAGCGGATCCATGGTGGTGTATTTATTGGTGAATATGTGGACTCGTGTGCGCCACCTCAAAAGAGTTACTTGCAGTCATAGTTCAGGATAGCCACTGAGTCAAAGCTTGCTTGCTGCAGTCAAACTCCACCACCCCCTTTTGTTGATACTGATGCATATGTAGTTGGTTCTGATGTAAGTCTTGCTGGGTACATTTGTACTCACGTTTCCCTAATTTATGTTTTTGCAGAGAGACGTCAGTTTCGCTAGTATTTCCGCGTGGACTTCGACGTTTAGCTTGTTACCTCAACTACGATCTTGTGCCCTCGGCAGGGTCTTGTAGATAGTCAGGCTTCTCAGCCTTTTTCATTTGTAGTTGTCTGTACTCAGACATGTTTATGCTTCCGCTCGATGCTTGTATGCTCTGTATGTTGGGTCATGAGACCATGATTGTAATACTTGGCTCCTCAGAGCCTAATGAATAAATACTTGAGTCGTAGAGTTATGTTGTCATGCCATGTTGTATTTACACATATCGAGCATATTGTGTGTATGATTGAAATGCTTGGTATGTGTGGGATCCGACAACCTAGTTGTTTATCCTTGGTAGCCTTTCTTATGGGGAAATGTAGTCTTGTGCTTCCATGAGCCATAGTAGTCCGATACAGCCCGGTTCACCGGAGTCCTGCTAGCCCAGCACTACTGCTCCGGAACACTTGACTGGCCGGCATGTGATTCACTTCATTCCTGTGTCTGTCCCTTCGGGGAAATGTCACGCAGTGACATCCGGAGTCTTGCCTAGCCTGCTACAACCTGGGTTCCCGGAGTCCTGTTAGCCCAGTGCTACACCCGGATTCGCACGCTGCTGACCGACATGCTCGATGTTGATTCATCTATGCCTGTCCCCGTAAGTTAGTGCCACTGTGGGTTCATGACTAGTCATGTTAGCCCGGGTTCTCTGTCATATGGATGCTAGCGACACTATCATATACGTGAGCCAAAAGGTGGAAACGGTCCCAGGCCATGGTAAGGCGACACCGGTGGGAATACCGTGCGTGTGGCCGCAAAGTGATATCCGGTGTTACATGCTAGATATGTGTGACCTAGAATCGGGGTCCTGACAGGATCTACATGCGAAGCGGAGTACATAGCTGCTTCGGAAGCAGCAAATGAAGGAGTCTGGATGAAGGAGTTCATTTCCGATCTGGGTGTCATACCTAGTGCATCGGGACCAATGAAGATCTTCTGTGACCATACTGGTGCAATTGCCTTGGCAAAGGAATCCATATTTCACAAGAGGACCAAGCATATCAAGAGATGCTTCAATTCCATCCGGGACCAAGTCCAGGTGGGAGACTATCACGACCGGTTTTTCAATAAAATACTTATTGAGAAACCGACCATTTTATTTCCAGTATGAGGGAAATCCTCCTTACTGGTAGACAAAATCTTGATACAGAAGTCCAGAAGTACTAAATATATTACAAGGTTGAGCTAAGGTTGCTCAACAATTTATTACAAGTACACCAATAATTATACATAAGGGCGGATATGACACAAGGGTGTGGTGGCATACTACTGACTCGAAAAAAGTGGTGGTGGATATGTCACAGTGAAGTGGATGACATTACTCCTACTCTCGCAGCTCATCGACCGTCGATGTGAGGCTCGATGATTTTATTTGGGTAGCGGAAGCGTGTATGATACAAGTGCCAAAATTTCTAGGATTCGCACGGGACTGACTGGGACACCTCTAGGCGTCGGACTCGTTATCGAACTCTTCATCCATGAGATCGCCATCGTCAACATCTGGCCAAATCAACAAGCCAGGTGAGTACTTTGAATGTACTCGCAAGACAGTTCGGACATAACATATAACAAATGCAAGCATGATGCGTCCTGAGCAAATAGCAAAGCACACTCAAATGATGAACTTGCAATATTAAATAAAAAGAAAGTCAGGCGGTAGTCCTCCCGAAATCCCAACAAAACAACTGAAAACCGATCGGGTGTCTGAAGCGACGCCTCGAAAGGTGAACAAATGAATTAACATGCCGCAGTCGGGCGTCTAAGCGACACCACATAAAGGGCTTATATTGGAAGGTAAAAGGCAGTGCGTGCCATAGTCGGACGTATGATGCGACATCACATAAAGGGCTTATATAGAAAAGTAAATAACAAGAGTGCCACAGTCGGACGTCTGAGTGACATCACATAAAGGGCTTATATCAAAAGTAAATAACATAAATGCAACAGTCGGACGTCTGAGCGAAATCACATGAAGGGCTTATATCGAAAGTAACTAACAAGAGTGCCACAGTCGGACGTCTGAGCGACATCACATAAAGGGCTTATATCGAAAGTAAATAACAAGAGTGCCACAGTCAGACGTCTGAGCGACATCACATAAAGGGCTTATATTTCATTATCGTATTCAAGCAGTATAGACCATTCCAAGGAAGATACTCAGTACATAATAACAAACGGGTTAGTCCATCCACAGGAGTAATCATTCAGCTGGGTTTACCACTCATGTTTGTTCACCGGAGATCATCACGAGGATTGACACTGAGACTGACAAAGACAAGTTGAACATAGTACTTGACCATGGATAGGATTATTCGAATGATTTTTGACTCTGCAGAGTTTGTACTAATTAACCACAGCCAACGGATTTCCGTAGTCACGAAGGACTAGTTCCGTTTACGGATTTTTAGAAGAAACACATCTAACCAGTACACACCATTTCCACATTCCACTGCCAGGAATCACCCTAGGCAACGTTCAACAAAAACTCTAAGACGGGGAGGTCACAACCTCGAATAGCATGGGATCAAATTTATATCGCGCGCTCTAAGGGCTGCCCCCCTCTCGGTCCCAACCGGAAACACCCATGCCCCCTGACCGGATGACTGGCTTTAATCTAGGGCGATGGAACCCTCATCCCGGCCCCTCTGTTTGGTGTGTACCAGGAAAGAGGTTTGCAACTTACTAAGCCATATTCCTTGCGGAAAACATATGGTAGTACAGGAAAGGAAACGGATGGTAACGTGACTTGACTCACGTTGACATTGGGGTTAAATGTTTTGGCATAAGACTGGCATGCTACAACAATACCATCTTACCACCTATCATGTCACCACATGATCATGAAAACAACACATCGAGTTTCGAAGCTCACTTGCCACTGCTTCGCATGCAACATAACACTTGCGGTTTTTCATATAGACATGCCATGAAGTAACTACTTAAGCAAACATGCAAAACACTCATCATATCAAAGGTTCAAACATGCTTGCCTGGTTCGGAGTAGTCGGAGTCTAGCTCGGTGAAGTTCGCGGTTCCATCACCTCCTCCAGTATCTACGACATAAAGAAAAACATGTACTAACGTAAATACCATGTGTGCACAAAAAGTGCTCAAAATATTTTTCAAATAAGTATGATAAAAACCTAGACAGAAAAATAAAGATGACAGAAAAAGAATCAATCAAAAATCATTTTCTGTTTAAAAGTTATTAAAGATTTAGCCCAGGGACTTGTCTGTAATGAAGCAAAAAGTTTCCAGGGGCTAGCTTATAAAAACAAAAAACGATTCGATTAAAAATCCGTCAACTCTAAGGGAAAGCGTATTCTGCCCGAAGGCGTTTTCAGAAAACGGTTCGGTAAAAAGGGAAAAAGCTGACGAGGGGTCCCACCCGTCAGGTTTGAATTTCCAAACAGAGTCACTGGTGCCCGAAGGCTGCGGTGGTAGCCGGCGGCGATCCACGGCGAGTTAGGAGGAGTGGAAGGTACCTACGGGTTCCTTGGGTCCTTCCGCACCTATGAGTGGTGGAGTCGGTCTATGGCGAGCACCACGTCGATGGCGGCGTCAACTCCGGCGGACGGTGGTTCGGGCGTTGGTGGATCTCATCGGGGAGGGCTGCGAAGGTTGAATTGGAGCTCCAGTCAGAGTACTGGGTGCACCAAAGGGCTGCTGACACGGTTTGGGAGGCGGGGGTGGCCTCACCTAAGTGGATCAAGCCGGAGCCCGAGGCGGATCGGGGCGGCCGGAGTCGAGGAAGGAGACCTCCTTGGGGTCCTCCTGGTGGCTTGGCGGGGCTCTGGTGAGGTGGAGTGAGTGGTGCTAGTCGAAGGCGAGCTCGGGGTCGCTATTTATAGCCGACCCGAGGTAGTTCCGAGAACGGAGTAAACTCCGGCGGCGATTACGGCGAGGCATTGGCCGGACGGTTGGTTTAGGAGGCTGGGCATCAACGAGAGGGTGCACTAGTTACGTTCAAACGCTAACCTCGGCTGGATTAGGCCTGCTCTGTGGTTTCGACGGAACGGCGCCTCGCGGGCCTGTCGGCGGCAGAGGCGCGCCCTGTGCTCGTCAGGCCATGGCTACGGTGCCACAGTGTGCACAAAGGAGGAGAAGGCCACGCGGAGGCCTCAAGTGGTTCGGGCGGCGCTGGCCGGCGCCGAAAGCCGAGTTGGCCGTTGTTGGTCGCCACAGGTGGCTCTGCCACCGCAGAAGATGCCAGAGCTGGCGAGCCACGTCGCCACCGACTCCCACGCCCGGCCAAGCAAACGTGCTGCGCTCTGGATAAGGAAGAGGAGCAGGGAGCAGGACGCCAGTGCGCACTGGCGAGATGGACGCCGCGTTTTTGGAGAAATGACACTGTCGTCTGAACTGTAGTCTGAATTTTCTGAATCAGTGACAGAAACAGTGCACGCCAGGTGCTCGATGAAATTTTTTTGGCATGTGGGAAATTTATCGGGAGCTGATCTTTGGTGAGGTGGCCTCTCAATGCACCTGGGAGCTGCTTGATTTTTGTTAGAATTTTTGGAAAAGGAGAAATATGAATTTCACCAAAAATGATGAATCTGGTCCAAACTTGCAGTGAGCAAAACTTGAAAATTTTGAACTGTGTAAGAGTGGATCTTGATGGTTCTAGGTTGGGGGTGCTAAGGACTAGTCAGAGGAGTTGGTTTGGGATCAAAACTCAAAAGGGATTTGGTACTTCCTTTGAAAATCATCTAAGTCCAAAATAAAAGGCAGAAATAGTTTTAGGGTTAAATTAAATAGAATAAAAATCCAAAACGGGCTGAGCTTGCTAGGATTGGCTACTTGACTTGGCCCAAAGTGGGGGGAGGTGGCTTGGAAGAAAATTTTAGGCATGGTGAAAGAGGATGGTTGGAACAAAAGGAATAAATCCAAAACCCTAAGGATTTCCTTTTAAATGAAAAACTTTTAAAAATAAATTGTGATAAGTCACACCAATGAAAAGCCTTAAAAGTCAAACCTCAAGGTTGAGGATAACCCAAAAATATAGATTTTGACATAAGAGAAAATGTTTGAGAAGGAGAGTCTTTTTAAAAGATTTTGAATAGCCTCCTTCAAACCAAATAAAGAATTTGCTGAAAACCAAAAAAAAATTGGAGTGTCACAGAGACATAGAGATTTGCCAGATACATACGGATCTGAATGTTGCAGACCCGTTGACTAAGCCTCTTCCACGAGCAAAACATGATCAGCACCAAGACTCCATGGGTGTTAGAATCATTACTGTGTAATCTAGATTATTGACTCTAGTGCAAGTGGGAGACTGAAGGAAATGTGCCCTAGAGGCAATAATGAAGTTATTATTTATTTCCTCATATCATGATAAATGTTTATTATTCATGCTAGAATTGTATTAACCGGAAACATGATTGTCAGTGTCAAAACCGGCAGATCTCGGGTAGGGGGTCCCGAACTGTGTGTCTAGGCCGGATGGTAACAGGAGACAGGGGACACAATGTTTTTACCCAGGTTCGGGCCCTCTCGATGGAGGTAAAACCCTACTCCTGCTTGATTAATATTGATGATATGGGTAGTACAAGAGTAGATCTACCACGAGATCAAGGAGGCTAAACCCTAGAAGCCAGCCTATGGTATGATTGTTGTATGATGGAGTTGTCCTACGGACTAGAACCCTCTGGTTTATATAGACACCGGATAGGGTTAGGGTTACACAAAGTCGGTTACAATGGTAGGAGATCTTGAATATCCGCATCGCCAAGCTTGCCTTCCACGCCAAGGAAAGTCCCATCCGGACACAGGGCGAAGTCTTCAATCTTGTATCTTCATGGTCCTGGAGTCCGGCTGAAGGTATAGTCCGGCTACCCGAACACCCCCTAATCCGGGACTCCCTCTGTAGCCCCCGAGCCAGGCTTCAATGACGACGAGTCCGGCGCGCAGATTCTCTTCGGCATTGCAAGGCGGGTTGCTCTCCAAATTCTGTGTACCTGTAGGAATAATGTCCGATTTTTACAATGTAGAGCTCCTTGGCTTCCGCGCCCAATAATGGCCGTCTTCCACGTGTCAAACGAATGCGAAAAGCCGAGGCATTTTTACATCCACACCCCTAGCCGCATAAACGAGCCGCCTATTTAATGGGATGGGGATTCAGATCCAAACCATACCTTCTCCTCTCCGCGAGCAATCATCAGAGCGCCTCCAGCAAAGGTCCATTCCAACATGGCCGGCCGTCGCAGCTCCTCCTCTCGCCCTTCTAGTACTAAACCTGGAGACTGGGAGAGTTACTCCATCCCACACAGCGAGTTAGTGTCGCTTCAGGCCAAGGGATTTCTCACTCAGGCTTACATGGTCCCGGTCCGAGCCGGACTCGCCACCTATAATGGCAGAAAACAAGCGGAGAGCACACCTAGTCCCTCTAAAGGAGAGCGGGTGTGCCTCGTCCCTTACCTAATAAGGGGACTGGGATTTCCAATTCATCCATTTCTCCGTGGGCTTCTGGAGTTCTACGGCCTCCAGCTGCACAATCTCACGCCCGCCTCAATACTGCATATCGCGGGCTTCGTCACCCTTTGCGAGCTATTTTTGGGTGTTGAGGCTCATTTCGCGCTGTGGAAGAGGATATTCTGCCTGGTGCCCCGTTCTCAAGAGGGGTCTATATATCAAGTGGGCGGAGCCGAAGTGTGGCGCATCGCCGGGACCGGATACCTATCCAGAACCCCAAAGAAGGCGTCCGAGGACTGGCCTTCGGAATGGTTTTATATAGATGATGTCCCACTACCGGACCCTATCCGGGTCGGTCTCCCTGAGTTCAACAGTGCTCCATTAAAGAAACGCTTGAGCTGGCGTCCGCGCAGCTCTCAGAGAGAAAGCGACAGAGACATCCTTTACCTGATGGGCCGGATAAGACTATTGGCTCATTCCGGACTGACCATGATTGGAGTCATGGCCGCATGCATTATGCGGGGGGTGCAACCACTTCAATATAGAGGCCACCCCATGTGGTATTTTAACGGGGAGGATGACGCCACCCGCTACGGTCGTAAGGGGCCAGCCTCAGCTGCCGCTCTAGTAAAGATCTTATCCTCTTTGTACAATGGAGAAGAGGAGGAATTCCTCCGCGTCAACCCGCAGGGCGGATTCACTATGTACAACCCTCCGAGTTGGGTAAGTGGACAATTGTGCTTTCCCGTTCGTTTCATATTCCCATGATTAGATATGTAGTCTAACGACTTCAACGCAGGAACTGCGTCAGGAGGTAAAGGATATAAACAGCCGTCCTCCACAGCCCGAGCACCCAGAACGGTCCCTCGATCCGGACTCCGAAGAGGATCCGGACATATCGGTGGAGCTTATTGACGGGGTGTTTCATCAGCTAAGCAAGGACAATGCCTGGGTGGCCATTACGGCTGATTACCCGGGGTTAATCCCGGCCTCCCAGGTGACAAATACCGGAGTCTCATTCCTTTGAGAAGGATTCCATTCTCACGTATTTCAGTTTTTCTGACGACAACCGTGTTTTGCAGGGGAGATTTCCGAGGCGGGAGGCCGAACGTGCGGCGGCTAGCCAACGAGGGGCCGCGGGGCCCCATGGGGTAAAAAGGAACGTGGTCCGGACTGAGATGCCGGCGCAAAGGTATAGCGCACCCTCTTTTTCCCTGGTGTTATTCCTTCAGGGTATATTAACATTTGTGCTATCTTCAGGACGAAGAGACCTCGCTGGACTACATCCGGGGAGGTTGCCAATCGTGCCTCAACCAGCCAGGCTCCAACGCCTGGCCCGGAAGCGGAGGCGAGCACAAGGCGCGCACCGGACACTCCTCCGACACAGGATGCGGATAGGCTGTCTGCCACAAATTCCGAGGTGGAGAGTGCCATGAACCACAGGCGTCATCGGACAGTTCTTCGCGACGCTTGTTTCTCCCAAGAGGCATTAGATGCCTTCAATTCGGGAGATGCGTACCTCCGTGCCGCTCAAAATGGTTTAGCCAGAGCCACGGAGCAGTATGTAAAAGACATATGGGTAAGAAAATTTTGGTAAATATGGATATACCAGTAGCCCCCGAGACTTGAAACAATGAGAGTAACTGATTTAAGGATCATTTGTTATGTAGGTTCTTACAGAGAAGAATACCGTACTGTCCCAGGAGCTGGAAGAGTGCAAAGCCCAACTAGAGGCCGCACTAGCCGCGGCAGGGGAGCCCAAAGAGACCCCCTCTGGTAAGATACACTTCAAAAGATTAGTATTTTGCGGCGTGGGTGCAAGTCTGACAAATCATATTGTAGATGGCGCCTGACTAGATCCGGAGAGGCAACAACTCTTGCGCCGGCTAATGGCCGGTGAGAGTATGCTGACAAGGGTGAGGCAGGAGAAGAATGACCTTCAGGATGCCAACACCAAGCTGGATGTTGAACTTAAAGATGTTCGTGGCCAGCTGTCGGACTCCACTAAGGAGAATCAGCGGCTTCGACGCGGCATATTTAGTAAGTGCTTAAGCGAATCTTTTGAAAAAAAAGGTTCGGCGAGGAAGTCGACTAACAGAGTAATGTCTGTAGGTATGCTAACAGGTCGTCCTGCTGAGGAGATGCCCGGTTCAACGGGTGATCTTCTTCCCGAGCAAATGTAGAGGAGATGCCCGGTTCAGCGAGTTCGGCAGGCGATGCAAGGTGTTGCCCAATCCTTGTGGCCATCCCTCCCCAGGCTCGAGGGCCATGGAGAGCTTGCGGAGAAGCGGAAGGGAGCGCGGCGGTGCTTCCGGTGGTGGAAGATTTCGGCCTTCCATCAAGGCTCAAGGGAGGCCTGGGCCATGGTGAAGACTCCGTACACCAAGGCTGACCCAAACCACATGGCCAAGGTCGGACCTGTGGGGCCAGATGGGAAGGAGATCCCTGTAAGCTTAGCATACGGCCAAGTAGAATTGGCCGCAAAGTATTCCCAGCAGGACTGTAAATTAGACAGCCTGTTAGATGGTATAGAAGAGGAATACGAACAGTCAGAGTGACTATGTAATTTTTAATTGACATGTGTAATGCCTTCTAGCCGGATTGTAGATCGTTTGTCATTGCCGACCTTTTCGCTTCGACCTCAGGACCTGACTGTCCGGAGTGTGTCCGAATACCCTATCGGTTAAGTACGAACTGGGGTATGCATGGAGACCAGGCGTAGGGGTCATTAGTGCTTTATCAGACAAGTGCCCAACTAGTTATGTTATATTACATGGTTAGTAAGAAACATCTTCTAGAGAGAATAGTTCCATTAGGGGTTCCTTTCTCTGGGAGGCATGCCCTAAAGTGCATGTCCGGACTGCAAATGCAGGAAAATCATCTGGGGGCATGTATATAAATAAGTAAAAAAAGGTCATCTTTTGGTTCACCGACCGAATATTCCCTTAAGAACGCTAGCTTTCGGCTTCACCCAGTCTAAGGTACACATCTGGCTGATCAGGCAGTAACAATCGCAGAGGTGCTCCCTTTACCGCTAAGCTGAACAATCAGGAACGTAGGGGTAAGCACAGGAGCCAGGCAACCCAGCTTGGCCAAAACTTAAGTCATATCGATGCATATAATGGTGAAGAAAAGGTACATGCGGAAGTTTGACGCATGTGTTGGGCGTGAGGCCCATATAAATAAGCTTCTGTTAAAGAAGCCCCCAGGTTTAATGAGCGCGGGTAGCGCGTCACTTGATGAGCCTTTAAGGGCTATAAGAGAAAAGAGGGGAAGGAGAGAAATGTAAGATAGGAAATGTAAAAAAATGGACACAGGAAGGAGACAAACACAGAGTCCGGCGCTAGGCATAGAATCTTCAGAGACAGGCGGCCTTCCATGGGTTCGGCTCAAGTCGGTTATCCGAAGCATCTCGCAGGCGGTACGCTCCACCAGTCAAGACTTGGTCGATTATGAAGGGACCTTCCCACTTGGGCTTGAGTTTGTCCTTTTTCTTATCCAGCAGGCATAGAACTATGTCACACCCTGCATTTTGTAACTCTTCATTTGCATTAATAAAGCATGAAGATTTGGACCAACAAAAACTTTTGCATTATTTGGTTTTTATTTGGAGTTGGTTTTCTCTCTGTGCTTTTCCAAGTGCTCTTTTAAGTCAACACAACTCCACCCCCCTGTACTTCATCTCCTTGCCCCAAACTTCTGCCCAATGATCATGCCATGTATATAGTACAATATAGTATTTTCTTACAAAAATAATTTGGCCAAATAGTATTTTCAAAAATTAGTTTTCCAAAAACCCCTGGATTGAGGCTTGCACTGCAAGTACCTGATTTGGGGTATGTAAAATATTTCAAAAGGTATATTTGAAACCTATTAGATATAGGATTCCAATAAACCCCAAAAATATAATTTTAAAAGTTGTTTTCCTATTTTATTTAAAGGCTTTTTCTTAAGGCTAGAAATGGTCTTTAATAGGGAAAAACTATTTTATTATTTTAAAAATATTTGAGAAAATTTAGGGGAACTTAGTTGACATATTTCCCATATATAAGAGTTTCAACACATGGTCATGTTCCAAATATTGGACAAAA
Organism: Triticum monococcum; assembly: GCA_034509565.1. Classification (NCBI taxonomy): domain Eukaryota; kingdom Viridiplantae; phylum Streptophyta; class Magnoliopsida; order Poales; family Poaceae; genus Triticum; species Triticum monococcum. The sequence continues at coordinate 616,568,583 of CM067847.1, read as the reverse complement.
CCACCCAAAACCATTTCTGCTCATTTCAAGGATTTGAAATATTTCTACAGGAAATATTTTCATAAAAATCCAAGAAATATCCAGCAAGTCACAAATGCATATTGTGATGATCTTGCAAAGCCTCACTTCAATCAAGGTCATTTTGGTCCACCAAAATGCCCCATATCCCTTTCTGTTCAGAACCAAATTTGAGCAAGTTTGTACTACCAACTTTCTCTCCTTGACCCCAACTTTTGTGATCATGTTCATATGACCAAATGATGACACTACACCAAGTGGTGCATAAGGGAGAATGGTTTTGCATGACTAAATCTACACAAACCCCTTTGTGTTGATTTCTAGGGTTTACAAAAGTTGCATTGGCCACTTTGCCCAAATGAGCTCAAATTTGGTGGAACACCCTAATTATATGTGTCATTTCACCCTGTAAAGCCTCATGGAAATTGGAAATCATTTGCTTGCCCAAACCATTATGAAACACCTTCTGACATTTTGCAAAAACATCTGTTTTGAACCCTTCCACTATGCTTGGTAAGCTCAACTTTTTACCAGAGCTTAATCTAGTCACCTTATACCTCCATTAGCAATGGCAAGACCTCAGATCAATTATTTGGGGGTGAAACCCTCACTTTCTCTCTCTGGACAGCCCCTGTACTCCTCTTCCTCACCTCCCTCCTCACTCCAGTGGCCATCCATGGCATCCAATGCTCCCTCCCCTTTCTTTACTCCTCCCTAGAGCTACCAGACATGCTTGGTCGTGCCCACTTTGCCAAAAAATGGCATGCCGGCCATCCCGCACTGTAGCCGCCCCCTGCCAAGCACACCCGGCCACCTCGGGCCTCCCCAGCACGCCCGATGAGACGCCTCGGCGTCCGGGGCACGACAGCTGGTCGGCCCCCTCCTCCCTCTCTCTCTCTCCTGCCCCTGCTCGCACGCGCACTGGCCGCCCGAGAGCTCTAGTGAGCGAGCTCACATGCGCGGCACCTCTGACCTCTCCCCACTCCCTCTCTCTATCTCTCTCGGCATAGTCCATGCCCAGGAACTCCCCAAACACGGCGCCAGCTCCTCCCGAGCCCTACAGCAACGAGCGTCAGCTCGCCGGCGCATGGGTCTACTAGACCTCGCCGTTCGCCTATTTAAAGGCCTCCCCGAGCCCTTCTCTCCTCACCACTCGCTCTCTCACTCCCCTAAACACCCCCCTGCACCACTCACCCCTCTCCAGACGAGCCCGAGCTCGAGATCGAGCTCGAGCTCCGCCGCCTCGGGTCGCTGTCGATCCCAAGGTATAGGCCTCCCCTGCTCCTCCTCTGCCTCAATTTGGAACCCCCGGGTGCCCCTGGGCATTTCCCCCTTCTTCCCCGCCTCTTTTGCTGCTGGAAACGGTCGGAGCCGTCGATGCCCGAAGCTCCTCCGCCGTGAACCTCGTCGCCGGCGAACCAGGCCAACCCGGCGACCAACTCCACCTCCACCCGAACGGCGACACGACGCTGAGCCCAGCCGTGCCCTCGCCCGACCTCGCCGTGCCCTACATCATCGCTGGTGAGCTCGCCGGCCGCCTGGACTCGGGGCTAGGGATGACAGGCGGGCCCCGCCTGTCAGCCTCTCCCCTCCATCGCCCCCTCTCTCTCGCTGACGCCTGGGCCCCGCCCGTCAGGTTTAAACCTGGCGCGCGCGCGTGCACCAGTGTGCTGGGCTGGCCCGCTAGCTGGGCCTGCTGCGCTGCGGCTGTTCTGGCCCAGTTGCACAGTGTTGTTTCCCTTTTTCCTTTTTCTGGAAAATTGCAAAAATTCCACAGGATTAAATAATAATCGAAATGCAATAATTCCAACTCCCATATTTTTCTAAAAATCCAACCTATTTAATGGTGCACCTTCCATTCAAATCCAACCAACTTTTATGTACTATTCAAATTTAAATTCAAATTTGAGCAGTTTTATCTCTGTTTGGAAATCCATATCCCCTCTTATATAACTCCAAATCCAAAACTAGGAATTTTCCCCTACTTAGATTTCCACCTAGTATTTTATAAAAATAAGTTGACATTTTTCTAAGCACTTTGGTTTTTCTGTTTTATTATTGCCTTATTTTTCTTGTTATTATTTTGCGACGATAGATTGCGTTGCTGACGAAGGTGTTGGACCAGAAAACTTTGAAGACCCAGAAGACCTTGTTGAGCCAGGCAAGCAGCCCTTTGACCATGTGTATGAAACCCTTTTTATGCATTCCATATGGCACTTTATTATTGTTGCATTGGAATCATGATGAGAGGGGAGCCACTTTGGTGGGTTGCCCTCATCTCCTCCTTGTTGATAATTGCATTGTGCATGACCCTACCTCCTTATGAGGGTTATGCCGGTGGGAGTAGATAGAATGCTAAAGTAGTGCTACGCAAAAAGGGATGGGTAAATGCATGGTGAAGAAGGCAAGTACTTTTAAAGGACTTTTCGAAAACCCCGTCGGGTGCCACTTATGCCCGAGGGAGGCAATGAGATGGGTAACCACTTGATGACGAAGTGGTGTACCGAGGCAAGTGTGTGTGTTGTTTTCGAAAACAGATTAGATTTAAGATTTGTCGACTGTCCCAACCTTACATGCGCAACCACTCTACCCTTATATGGGGAAGGGCATTATTGATTACTTAGGCCGATACTAGCTTGGACCCGCATTACTAGTGACGGGGGAGAGTTGGTGCTCTCTCTCGGGACGGGGTCCTGCCAGGTAGGGCGGCCATGACTGTTTTCACAGGGCACCAGATACACCGTTGTGTCCCCTCTCGGATGTTACGATCTCGAGTGAGTCTCATATGATGTACATCATGAGGATACGGAACAACGAGTGGACTCCTTGTTAGTGTCGTCTAGGGAAAGATAGTGATTGGGTGCTTACCCCGGTTACTTGAGGTACCGCGGGTCGTGGATGACACGGAAGTTCCCCGGATCTTGTGGGTAAAGTGTGCAACCTCTGCAGAGTGTAAAACTATTTGAATAGCCATGTCCACGATCAAGGACAGTTGGGCGGTGCTGCTTAAACTACGTCCACATGTTTTCAAACCAGTGTGAGTGTTTGGATAAGTGGGAAGAACTACTCGGGTCAAGTCAAAGCACTTGACATGATTGAGTTGGGTTGGAGCCCACTCTATTTATGTTGATATCTGTAACCTGTCCTTATGGTTACTTAAATTCTCCTGATGCATGTCTTACAAGTTGTTGAACATGTCATTGCACTCGAAAATTAGCTTTCCACAAAAATTCACCTCTATCATGCATTGTTGTACCTTGAACCAAAACATGGGTTGCTTGCGAGTACATTCAAAGTACTCATTGGCTTGCCACTGGTTATTTAATTGGCCAAGCATGAAAGAGCAGGAGTTCGAAGAACAGTTCTTTGAAGACGAACATGCGAACTAGGATGTTTCCCAGTCAGAATGTCTGTAGGGTTAAGGCAGATGGCATGGGTTCTACCTATCGACGAAGATTTCCGCTGCTTATGTTTCATTTGATGTTCAGCCCTTAAGGCTTTATCTATGTAAGACTTGACCATAATGGTCATAAATTGTGTAAGACGATATGTATGGATGTAAGACTCTTGTTATTCAGCTTCTATGTGTCCAGTGAGCATTGATCTTTGGGATCACTGTACACGTGCATTCGATGATCACGACTTATGAGTCGGGGGTCCCCATAGAGCTGGTATCAGAGCCATCCTGACTGTAGGAAGCCTTAGATAGCATGGGCGTTAGTTAGCTTGAGACCATCTAAACTTCTCTTCTTTTCTAAAGCTTACCCCAACAAAGATATATTTCCCTTATTGACCTCTCCCATTCAACCTTTGTAGATGGCTGCCGTACCTGAAGACTTCCTAACCACAGGATTTCCCGTGCTTCTCGAGGATAGCCTCAGGAAGTGCCAGTTCCACCGAGCCCCATTTTCACCTACCATGAGCATTGGATCAATGACACCGAGATGGAGTATCATGTGGAAGTGATCGTGAAGGCTAATGACTCTCCAACAAGCTGGTTTTTCGAGGGACCCCAGATGGCAACACTAGTCTTTGCCATCGAGACAGCAACCCTCAAGGCACTCACCCGCCTCCGAGACCTTCTTCTAGAGATGGCAGACGAGTTGGCAACCCGTTTCTTTCCTTATCGGAAGGAAGGTGAGGATGAGAGCAATGCACCAGCTCCACCATTAGAAGAAGGACTTCCACTCCGATTCCAGACCTACTTCAGCCTTTGTGCCGATAGTTTGGCACAACGCTTGGCCTCGGAATCGATGGAGCTCCGAAAGGAACTTCATGAGACCAAGGCACTTCTTCACCAAGCACAAGAGAAGAAGGATAGGATCAAGAAGGAAGGTGCTCCCCCTGGACAACCCGCAATCGCATACAGAGGCGGAAGACCCCCAAAGGATGGAGAACCTCCACAGCAACACCAGATGAGCGCAAAGGAATACTGCAAGCTCTTCGCTCCACCGGCAAAGCAACGCCGTGTTGAGCTCCTCCACTCCCCCACCCCTTCAAGTGAAGAGGAAAGTCAGGCCACCGATGACGAGGAGGAAGACCCAGAAGAGCCGGACTACGCGACCGAGCATTCCACCACTTAGGCGTCATTCGCAACCTGGATATGCCCGTTAGTAACCCCTACAGTAGGGTAGGTCGTGTACCCCTATGCGAAGTCGAGTCCTTGTAATGGTTCATATGAAACCATGTAGTATTGTGTTTGCTTTTGATGTGTTTGATGGACGTCGTACTTTCCTTCGGGACTTGTAAGCGACTACATAACCCATTTGGATTTTAATGAATGTGTTTGGCCTTTTTGGCCCTTGCATGAAAACAATTATTGTCATACCAACCCCCTTATTAGGCGTCCCATTTATACTGCTTTCCCCATCTTTCCCAATCATGAGACCTTGACCGCTCCAACAGGATGCCTGTTGTAACTCGTACTGGTACCTCTACCTAGCAGCCAGAAGACGGAGAAGGAGCCAGTCAAGACCAAACCCAAGGACAAGCTCCACCACCGCCACCACCTCCAAGCTTGGACATGGCTCAGCTTCTCCAAGCCTTCTGAGAGGAACGCCAAGCCAACACTGCAGCCCTCCAGATGATCGCTCAAGCTGTCAACCACCAGCCGGCGGGAAACGGCAATGCACGTTCCACACTGGTGGAGTTCAAGAAGCATGCACCACCCACCTTCATCGAGACTGCTGAACCCCTGGATGCAGACGACTGGCTTCGCACCATTGAGGATTTGCTGGAACTAGTCGGATGCACTGAAGACCGTGAGAAGCTGGCATATGCTGCTCACTGTCTCGGGGGAACTGCTAGATCTTGGTGGGATGGATTCAAGGCCATGCATGCTGAGCAAAACATCACTTGGAATAACTTCAAGGCAGAATTCCGCAAGGCCCACATTCCTTCTGGAATCATGGCCATCAAGAAGCGTGAGTTCCGAGCCCTGAAGCAAGGTAGTAGCACTGTCAAGGAGTACATGCAGAAGTTCAGTGTTCTCTCAAGGTATGCCCCTGAAGATGTCAGCACTGATGCTGCCAAAAGGGAGCGCTTCATGGAAGGCCTTAACTAGGCTCTACAGTACTCGCTTGTTGTGTGTGACTGCCCGACCATTCCTAATCTGGTGAACAAGGCACTCATGCTGGAAGACAAGCGACGTGCTTTGGATGACACCCGTAAGCGCAAGATGATCAGCAAGGGTAGTTCTAGCAACCAGAAGCCTCGCCTGTGGCAGCCAGCCCTGGTCAAGCCAACCTATCAGTAGCCAAGAGCTCCTGCACCCCGCACCAACTATCCACCTCAGCAGTACTCCAACCCCAGGCCAGCTTACATCAACCCCGATAACAATGCCTGCAAGAGGAGCAACCCCAATCAAGTCACTTGCTTCAGATGTGGTCAAGCAGGACACTACTCCAAGAATTGCCCCAACAATAAGCCCGACGCACCGCGCCCCAATGCGCAGAACCCAGGACAAGGCCGTGGAATGCCACCAAGGAACCAAGCTCCCCGCAACCCGCCCAACAACGGCAAGGGTCGTGTGAATCATGTCACTGTAGAAGAAACCCAGGAAGACCCGGACGTCGTGCTGGGTACGTTCCTTGTCAACTCAACACCTGCAACTGTCTTGTTTGATTCTGGAGCCACGCATTCATTTGTCACCCAAAAGTTTGCATTAAAAAGTGGCATGACCCCTACACCCCTGAATAACCCTATGGTGGTACAAACCCCCGGAGCAGAGATGAGAGCCAAGATAGGATGTAAAGGAGTTGGGATTGTCATTAATGGGGTAGACTTCCAAGCAGACCTTATCATCTTAAGATCGCAAGGCTTGGATGTGATCTTAGGAATGAATTGGCTCATCAAGCACCAAGGCTTGCTAGATTGTGCCAACCGGACTGTCACTGTGACCAATGACCAAGGAGTCGAAGTTAGATATGCCTCCAACCCCTCCTCTGCTCAAGCCACCCAAGTCAACTCTTTGTCAGAAGTTGGACTGGAGCAAGTGCCGGTAGTATGCGAGTACCCCGATGTCTTTCCTGATGACCTACCGGGAATGCCTCCTGACCGAGACAGTGAGTTCATCATCGAACTCATACCTGGAGCGGGACCCATCTATAAGAAGCCTTATAGAATGGGATCGGAAGAGTTAGCAGAATTGAAAAAGCAACTGGAAGAGCTATTGAGGAAGGGATTTATCCGCCCTAGTGCCTCCCCTAGGGGGTCACCTGTTCTGTTTGTGGCAAAGAAGGACGGTACCATCCGCTTATGCATTGACTACCGCTCCCTCAATGAAGTTACAATCAAGAACAAGTATCCACTTCCCAAGATTGAAGATCTGTTTGATCAACTCAATGGAGCCAAAGTGTTCTCCAAGATTGACCTCAGATCTGGGTACTACCAGCTGAAAATCAGACCCCAAGATATTCCGAAGACGGCATTTGTAACCAGATATGGCCTGTATGAGTGCACGGTCATGTCCTTCGGATTGACCAATGCCCCAGCCTACTTCATGTATCTCATGAATAAGGTCTTCATGGAATATTTGGACAAGTTTGTCGTTGCCTTCATTGATGACATTCTTGTCTTCACGAAGAAGGAAGAAGAGGAGAAGCAACTTGGGAACGTGAAGACTACCTTAGATCCGAGTTTCCATATCTCTTTAAAGCCTAGTTTAGGAATCTCGAGGACGAGATTCTTGTAAGGGGGGTAGGTCTGTCACACCCTGCATTTTGTAACACTTCATTTGCATTAATAAAGCATGAAGATTTGGACCAACAAAAACTTTTGCATTATTTGGTTTTTATTTGGAGTTGGTTTTCTCTCTGTGCTTTTCCAAGTGCTCTTTTAAGTCAACACAACTCCACCCCCTGTACTTCATCTCCTTGCCCCAAACTTCTGCCCAATGATCATGCCATGTGTATAGTACAATATAGTATTTTCTTACAAAAATAATTTGGCCAAATAGTATTTTCAAAAATTAGTTTTCCAAAAACCCCTGGATTGAGGCTTGCACTGCAAGTACCTGATTTGGGGTATGTAAAATATTTCAAAAGGTATATTTGAAACCTATTAGATATAGGATTCCAATAAACCCCAAAAATATAATTTTAAAAGTTGTTTTCCTATTTTATTTAAAGGCTTTTTCTTAAGGCCAGAAATGGTATTTAATAGGGAAAAACTATTTTATTATTTTAAAAATATTTGAGAAAATTTAGGGGAACCCAGTGGACATATATTTCCCATATATAAGAGTTTCGACACATGGTCATGTTCAAAATATTGGACAAAACCTCCCAAAACCATTTCTACTCATTTCAAGGATTTGAAATATTTCTACAGGAAATATTTTCATAAAAATCCAAGAAAAATCCAGCAAGTCACAAACGCATATTGTGATGATCTTGCAAAGCCTCACTTCAATCAAGGTCATTTTGGTCCACCAAAATGCCCCGTAACCCTTTCTGTTCAGAACCAAATTTGAGCAAGTTTGTACTACCAACTTTCTCTCCTTGACCCCAACTTCTGTGAGAATGTTCATATGACCAAATGATGACACTACACCAAGTGGTGCATGAAGGAGAATGGTTTTGCATGACTAAATCTACACAAACCCCTTTCTGTTGATTTCTAGGGTTTACAAAAGTTGCATTGGCCACTTTGCCCAAATGAGCTCAAATTTTGTGGAACACCCTAATTATATGTGTCATTTCTCCCTGTAAAGCCTCATGGCAATTGGAAATCATTTGCTTGCCCAAACCATTATCAAACACCTTCTGACATTTTGCAAAAACCTCTGTTTTGACCCCTTCCACTATTCTTGGTAAGCTCAACTTTTTACTAGAGCTTAATCTAGTCACCTTATACCTCCATTAGCAATGGCAAGACCTCAGATCAATTATTTGGGGGTGAAACCCTCACTTTCTCTCTCTGGACAGCCCCTGTACCCCTCTTCCTCACCTCCCTCCTCACTCCAGTGGCCATCCATGGCATCCAATGCTACCTCCCCTTTCTTTACTCCTCCCTAGAGCTACCAGACAGGCTTGGCCGTGCCCACTTTGCCAAAAAAATGGCATGCCGGCCATTTGCACGCTTTGGAGCGCGCTACAGTGCGCTCCCGCACTGTAGCCGCCCCCTGCCAAGCACACCCGGCCACCTCGGGCCTCCCCAGCACGCCCGACGAGACGCCTCAGCGTCCGAGACACGTCAGCTGGTCGGCCCCCTCCTCCCTCTCTCTCTCCTACCCCTGCTCGCACGCTCACCGGCCGCCCGAGAGCTCCAGTGAGCGAGCTCACACGCGCGGCGCCTCTGACCTCTCCCCACTCCCTCTCTCTATCTCTCTCGGCGTAGTCCACGCCCAGGAACGCCCCAAACACGGCGCCAGCTCCTCCCGAGCCCTACAGCGACGAGCGTGAGCTCGCCGGCGCACATGTCTACTGGACCTCGCCGTTCGCCTACTTAAAGGCCTTCCCGAGCCCTTCTCTCCTCACCACTCGCTCTCTCACTCCCCTAAACACCCCCCTGCACCACTCACCCCACTCCAGACGAGCCCGAGGTCGAGATCGAGCTCGAGCTCCGCCGCCTCGGGTCGCCGTCGATCCCACGGTACAGGCCTCCCCTGCTCCTCCTCTGCGTCGACTTGGAACCCCCGGGCGCCCCTGACCATTTCCCCCTTCCTCCCCGCCTCTTTTGCAGCCGGAAACGGTCGGAGCCGTCGACACCCGAAGCTCCTCCGCCACGAACCTCGTCGCCAGTGAACCAGGCCACCCCGTCGACCAACTCCACCTCCACCCGAACGACGACACGACGCTGAGCCCAGCCGTGCCCTCGCCCGACCTCGCCATGCCCTGCATCATCGCCGGTGAGCTCGCCGGCCGCCTGGACTCGGGGTTAGGGATGACAGGCAGGCCCCGCCTGTCAGCCTCTCCCCTCCATCGCGCCCTCTCTCTCGCTGACGCCTGGGCCCCGCCCGTGAGGTTTAAACCTGGCGTGCACGCCTGCACCATTGCGCTGGGCCGACCCGCTGGCTGGGCCTGCTGCGCTGCGGCTGTTCTGGCCCAGTTGCACAGTGTTGTTTCCCTTTTTCCTTTTTCTGGAAAATTGCAAAAATTCCACAGGATTAAATAATAATCCAAATGCAATAATTCCAACTCCCATATTTTTCTAAAAATCCCACCTATTTAATGGTGCAACTTCCATTCAAATCCAACCAACTTTTATGTATTGTTCAAATTTAAATTCAAATTTGAGCAGTTTAATCTCTGTTTGGAAATCCATATCCCCTCTTATATAACTCCAAATCCAAAACTAGGAATTTTCCCCTTCTTAGATTTCCACCTAGTATTTTATAAAAAGAAGTTGACATTTTTCTAAGCACTTTGGTTTTTCTGTTTTATTATTGCCTTATTTTTCTCGTTATTATTTTGCGACGATAGATTGCGTTGCTGACGAAGGAGTTGGACCAGAAGACTTTGAAGACCCAGAAGACCTTGTTGAGCCAGGCAAGCAGCCCTTTGACCATGTCTATGAAACCCTTTTTATGCATTCCATCTGGCACTTTATTATTGTTGCATCGGAATCATGATGAGAGGGGAGCCACTTTGGTGGGTTGCCCTCATCTCCTCCTAGTTGATACTTGCATTGTGCATGAGCCTACCTCCTTATGAGGGTTATGCCGGTGGGAGTAGATAGAATGCTAAAGTAGTGCTACGCAAAAAGGGATGGGTAAATGCATGGTGAAGAAGGCAAGTACTTTCAAAGGACTTTTCGAAAACCCCGTCGGGTGCCACTTATGCCCGAGGGAGGTAATGAGATGGGTAACCACTTGATGATGAAGTGGTGTACCGAGGCAAGTGTGTGTGTGTTGTTTTCGAAAACGGATTAGATTTAAGATTTGTCGGCTATCCCAACCTTACATGCGCAACCACTCTACCCTTATATGGGGAAGGGCATTATTGATTACTTAGGCCGATACTAGCTTGGAGCCCGCATTACTAGTGACGGGGGAGAGTTGGTGCTCTCGCTCGGGACGGGGTCGTGCCAGGTAGGGCGGCCATGACTGTTTTCACAGGGCACCGGATACACCATTGTGTCCCCTCTCAGATGTTATGATCTCGAGTGAGTCTCATACGATGTACATCGTGAGGATACGGAACAACGAGTGGACTCCTTGTTAGTGTCGTCTAGGGAAAGATAGTGATCGGGTGCTTACCCTGGGTACTTGAGGTACCGCGGGTCGTGGATGACACGGAAGTTCTCGGATCTTGTGGGTAAAGTGTGCAACCTCTGCAGAGTGTAAAACTATTTGAATAGCCGTGTCCATGGTCAAGGACAGTTGGGCGATGCTGCTTAAACTACGTCCACAAGTTTTCAAACCAGTGTGAGTGTTTGGATAAGTGGGAAGAACTACTCGGGTCAAGTCAAAGGACTTGACATGATTGAGTTGGGTTGGAGCCCACTCTATTTATGTTGATATTTGTAACCTGTCCTTATGGTTACTTAAATTCTCCTGATGCATGTCTTACAAGTTTTTGAACATGTCATTGCAATTGAAAATTAGCTTTTCGCAAAAATTTACCTATATCATGCATTGTTGTACCTTGAACCAAAACATGGGTTGCTTGCGAGTACATTCAAAGTACTCATTGGCTTGCCACTGGTTATTTAATTGGCCAGGCATGGAAGAGTAGGAGTTCGAAGAAGAATTCTTTGAAGACAAACATGCGAACTAGGACGTTTCCCAGTCAGAATGCCTGTAGGGTTAAGGCAGATGGCATGGGTTCTACCTATCGACGAAGATTTCCGCTGCTTATGTTTCATTTGATGTTCAGCCCTTAAGGCTTTATCTATGTAAGACTTGACCATAATGGTCATAAATTGTGTAAGACGATATGTATGGATGTAAGACTCTCGTTATTCAGCTTCTGTGTGTCCAGTGAGCATTGATCTCTGGGATCACTGTACACAAGCATTCGGTGATCACGACTTATGAGTCGGGGCCCCACAAACTAGTTCGCCAACATTGTAATTTTTGGCCCGTACTTCTCTGCTTTGATATCTTCGAGCCTGCTGTTGATAAAATGCGGAACGGGCTTTTGCCACGTTGCGCTCCTCCTCCAAGGCGTCCAAGTTGTCCTGCCGATCAAGCTCGGCTTCTCTTTCTTTGTACATGCGCACTTGAGGTGAGTCATGAATTATGTCGCAGGGCAGAACTGCCTCTGCACCGTACACCATAAAGAATGGTGTCTATCTGGTGGTGCGATTCAGCGTGGTCTGCAGCCCCCAGAGTACGGAGTCGAGCTGCTCCACCTAGTGTGTATTAGATTCCTTGAGGGACCGCACTAGTCTGGGTTTAATGCCGCTCATGATAAGACCATTTGCACGTTTGACCTGGCCGTTAGTTTGTGGGTGATAGACAGAAGCATAGTCGAGCTTGATGCCCATGTTTTTGCACCAGAGTTTTACCTCGTCGGCGGTGAAATTTGTGCCGTTATCAGTGATGATGCTGTGGGGGACGCCGTAACGTTGTACAACCCCGGATATGAAGTCTATCACATGTCCGGATTCAGCCATCTTAACAGGCTTGGCTTCAATCCATTTGGTGAACTTATCCACCATGACCAGTAAGTATTTTTTCTTGTGGGTTCCGCCTTTAAGGGGTCCAACCATGTCAAGCCCCCAGACCGCGAAAGGCCAAGTGATGGGGATAGTTCGGAGGGTGGTGGGTGGCATATGGCTTTGGTTTGCAAAAAGCTGGCAACCGACGCATCGTTGGACCAAGTCCTGAGCGTCTGCTCGGGCCGTCGGCCACTAAAAGCCCATACAGAAAGCCTTGCTTACAAGGGACCGACCTGCAGTGTGGTGGTCAGCGAGTCCGGCATGAATTTCAGCTAGCAGGTTCCGCCCTTCCTCTTCGGAGATACACCTTTGAAGGACTCCGGTAATGCTTTTCTTATAAAGCTCTCCCTCGTGGACTTTATAGGCTTTAGATCACCGCACTATGCAGCGTGCCTCGTTTTGGTCCTCTGGGAGTTCCTGCCTAGTAATGTAGGCTAGGAACGGTTCTGTCCACGAGGCAATGACCGCCATTATTACGTGGGCTGAAGGTGTAATTTCGGTGGCAGAGCCTCCAATTATGTCAGATTGTTCGGCGTCGAGTGGTGTGGTTGGGTTCGGGCTGTTATCTGTGGGTTCCCCCTCCCATGCTATGGATGGCTTGAACAGTCTTTCTAAAAAGATGTTGGGGGGACTGCATCGCGTTTTGCTCCAATGCGTGCCAGGACATCCGCTGCCTGATTGTTTTCTCGGGCTATATGATGAAACTCCAACCCTTCGAACCGAGCTGACATTTTTAGGACGGTGTTGCGGTAAGCTGCCATTTTTGGATCATTGGCGTCGAAGTCTCCACTTATTTGGGATATCACGAGGTTCGAGTCCCCGCGTACCTCTAGGCGTTGAATGCCCATGGATACTGCCATCCGGAGACCATGTAGGAGGGCCTCATATTCAGCTGCATTGTTGGAATCCGTGTACATGATCTGGAGCACATATTGAACTGTGTCTCCTATGGGGGACGTCAAGAAGATGCCAGCCCCTAGTCCGGCCAACATTTTGGAGCCGTCGAAATGCATGATCCAGTTTGAATATGTGCCGTACTCTTTAGGGAGCTCGGCCTCCGTCCTTTTTGCGACGAAGTTGGCCAAAACTTGCGATTTAATAGCTCGCCATGGCTTATAGGTTATATCGAACGGGAGGAGCTCGATGGCCCATTTTGCGATCCGGCCCGTTGCGTCGCAGTTGTTGATAATATCGTTGAGTGGTACTTCCGAGGCTACTGTTATGGAACACTCTTGAAAGTAGTGTTGTAGCTTCCGAGATGCCATGAATACCGCGTATGCAATCTTTTGATAATGCGGGTACCGTGATTTGCATGGAGTGAGGACAGTGGACACGTAGTAGACCGGCCTTTGAAGGGGGAGTTTATGTCCGTCCGTTTCCCGCTCGACGACGAGTACTGCGCTGACAACTTGATGGGTTGCCGCAATGTACAATAGCATTGGTTCGCCGGTGTTTGGTGCGGCCAGGACTGGGTTTGTTGCCAATATGGCTTTTATTTCATCGAGTCCGGCCGTGGCGGCATCCGTCCACTCAAAGTGTTCGGTGCGCCGAAGGAGGCGATAAAGGGGCAGTGTCTTTTCTCCCAAACGAGAGATAAAGTGGCTTAGAGCCGCCACGCATCCGGTTAATTTTTGTATTTGTTTGAGGTCCTTTGGGATATCCAGTTGTGACAAAGCTCGGATCTTGGCCGAATTTGCTTCAATTCCTCTACCGGATATAATGAAGCCCAAAAGCTTTCCAGCTGGAACGCCGAAAACGCATTTTTCCGGATTGAGCTTGATGTCGTATTTTCGGAGGTTGTCGAATGTTAGCCTCAAGTCGTCTACTAGAGATTCGACATGTCTTGTTTTGACGACCACATCATCCACGTACGCCTCCACTGTCTTGTCGATCTGGTTTGCCAGACATGTCTGAATCATGCGCTGATATGTTGCGCCGGTGTTTTTCCACCCGAAGGGAATTGTGTTGAAGCAGAATGGGCCGTATGGTGTGATGAATGCTGTTGCGGCTTGGTCTAATTCTGCCATCTTGATTTGATGGTAACCGGAGTATGCATCGAGGAAACACAACGAATCGTGTCCTGCGGTGGCATCGATAATTTGATCAATACGGGGCAGGGGGAAGGGATCCTTTGGGCAAGCCTTGTTAAGGTCTTTAAAATCGACACACAGGCACCAGGATTTGTCCTTCTTTGGTACCATCACTAGGTTTGCTAGCCAGTCTGGATGTTTTATGTCTCTAATGAATCCGGCCTCCAATAACTTGGCTAGCTCCTCTCCCATAGCATGTCTCTTGGGTTCGAAAAAACGTCGAAGGGCTTGTTTGACAGGTTTGGATCCTTTTAGGATATTTAAGCTGTGTTCGGCCAGCCTGCGTGGGATTCCTGGCATGTCTGATGGGTGCCAGGCGAAGATGTCCCAATTTTCACGTAGAAATTCTCGCAGTGCGGCGTCCATATCAGGGTTTAATCGTGCCCCGATGGAAGCTGTTTTATTGGGGTCCATTGGATGGACCTGAAATTTGACTATTTCGTCCGCTGGTTTAAAGGATGTGGACTTGGATCTCTTGTCGAGTATCACATCATCCCTATTAACCGTGGAGCGCAGCGCAGTTTGTTCCTCAGCTGCTAAGGCTTTGGATAGTGCCTCCAGGGCTAATGCGGCTGTCTTGTTTTCGGCGCGAGTGCTATGTCCGGATCACTAGCGATAGTGATAATTCCGTTCGGCCCGGGCATCTTGAGCTTCATGTACCCGTAATGGGGTATTGCTTGGAAGATTGTAAATGCTTCCCGCCCTAGTAGGGCGTGATATCCGCTGCTGAACGGGGCCACCTGAAATGCGACCTCTTCGGATCTGTAATTATCCGACGTGCCGAACACCACATCTAGTGTGATTTTTCCTGTACAACGCGCTTCCCGACTGGGGATTATTCCTCTAAAGGTTGTGCTGCTTCGCTCAACGCGGCTCCAGTCTAATCCATTTTTTGAAGGGTTTCCTCATAAATGAGGTTCAATCCGCTGCCTCCATCCATGAGTACCTTGGTGAGGCGAAAGCCGTCCACTATTGGACTGAGGACCAATGCGGCTGGTGCTCGGGCTGTTCGGAATTTAGGTTCATCACTTGCATTGAAGGTAATAGCCGTGTGGCTCCATGGGTTTTTTGTCGCTACTTGGTAGACTTTGGCAAGGCTGCGGAGTGTTCTTTTTCGCATATTATTTGATGCGAAGGTCTCGAAGACTGTGAGAACGGTACTGGTGTCCCCGGGGTGGTTTTTTGTGGCCTCCAAAATTAAGAGGTCCTCGCCAATTTTGGCCACCTGCCGGAGTATCCAACATGCTCTAAGGCTGTGAGTTGGTGTGGCGTCCTCTGTACTATGAATTTTGCAGGGTCCATCAAGCCATTTTTCCAGTGCGGTTCCATGCTCTGTAGAGGGTTTTGGTTTTTTGGTGTTTAACCCGGGTGTCTTACGATTATGCACCCTCTTAGTTCGGACGGGATTGCTATTCAAGGCTGGATTATCCCAAAATTTTATTTCGGTTTTCCAGGCACTTTCCATCGCACAGTACTTTTTTATATGGACGCCAAGTCAGCGAAGCGTGTAATATCACGATGACTTATGGCGTTAAGGATTCCCTCGTCCTTGCAATTACTGCAGAAGATTGATATTGCGTCTCCCTCGCGGCAATCCTTTATCCTGTTCATAACCAGGAGGAATTTGGCCCAGTAATGATGTACTGTTTCCTCGGGCTTTTGCCTGATTTCGGAAAGATCGCTTATGTTCGGGTGGGCGGGTGGCGTTGAATTCGAAACCTCGACCAATCTAAGATTCAGAGGCCGAAGAGTTTCCGAACTCTGAGGTTCGGATTCTTGGATGTTGTCCAATGAGTCTAGCCCGTTGCCTAATTCTAAGCTTAGGTCTCGAGTTGCATCCTTCCCTCCGCGGGTATCCGGCTTGGAGGGGTCGGGAATTAGGACGTAACTAGTCCTTAAAATAGATGAAGGGTCGCCGCACTGCGCCTCTACCACGGCGACGTGGTGGGTGACCTGGGGAGAGTTAATTTCTCTTAGATCGGGTTTAAGCCCAACCTGGTCATAATCCGTGGCGACCCCCAGGGCGGCGATGCGATCCAAGAGCTCGTTTACGGAAGAGAGCTCCATCGGATCTAGCTGCTCGACAAGTTCCGAGCTAATGTGAAGGTTGCTTTTGATGACCCGAGAGGTCACCGTCGGCGCAACGGCCGAACAGGCGGTCATTAGGAAACCACCTAGCCGGAGAGTTTGGCCGACAGCCAAGGCTCCCTTAGCGACGGCGCCGTCTTTAAAGACGGGAGGAGGCATCCTTCCTGATTGCGACGGCACAGTGGAACTCTCAATGAAAGCACCAATGTCGGTGTCAAAACTGGCGGATCTCGGGTAGGGGGTCTCGAACTGTGCGTCTAGGCTGGATGGTAACAGGAGACAGGGGACATGATGTTTTTACCCAGGTTCGGGCCCTCTCGATGGAGGTAAAATCCTACTCCTGCTTGATTAATATTGATGATATGGGTAGTACAAGAGTAGATCTACCACGAGATCAAGGAGGCTAAACCCTAGAAGCTAGCCTATGGTATGATTGTTGTATGACGGAGTTGTCCTACGGACTAGAACCCTCCGGTTTATATAGACACCAGATAGGGTTAGGGTTACACAAAGTCGGTTACAATGGTAGGACTTGAATATCCGCATCGCCAAGCTTGCCTTCCACGCCAAGCAAAGTCCCATCCGAACATGGGACGAAGTCTTCAATCTTGTATCTTCATGGTCCTGGAGTCCGACTGAAGGTATAGTCCGGCTACCCGAACACCCCCTAATCCGGACTCCCTCAATGATACATGTGTGAATACATAGACAAACATAATGTCACAAGTTTTCCTCTACTTGACTAGCTCATTAATCAAAGATCGTTATGTTTCCTAACCATAGACATGTGTTGTCATTTGATTAACGGGATCACATCATCAGGAGAATGGTGTGATTGACCTGACCCATTGCGTTAGCTTAGCACTTGATTGTTTAGTATGTTTCTATTGCTTTCTTCATGACTTATACAAAGTTCCAATAACTATGAGATTATGCAACTCCTGTTTACCGGAGGAACACTTTGTGTGCTACCAAACGTCACAACGTAACTGGGTGATTATAAAGGAGCTCTATAGGTGTCTCGAAAGGTACATGTTGAGTTGGCGTATTTCGAGATTAGGTTTTGTCACTCCGATTGTCGGAGAGGTATCTCTGGGCCCTCTCGGTAATGCACATCACTATAAGCCTTGCAAGCAATGTAACTAATGAGTTAGTTACGAAATGATGCATTACGTAACGAGGAAAGAGACTTGCCGGTAATGAGATTGAACTAGGTATTGAGATACCGATGATCGAATCTCGGGCAAGTAACATACCGATGACAAAGGGAACAACGTATGTTGTTATGCGGTTTGACCAATAAAGATCTTCATAGAATATGTAGGAGCCAATATGAGCATCCAGGTTCCGCTATTGGTTATTGACCAGAAACAGTTCTAGGTCATGTCTACATAGTTCTCAAACCCATAGGGTCCGCACGCTTAACGTTACGATGACAGATATATTATGAGTTTATAGTTTTTGATGTACCGAAGGTTGTTCGGAGTCCCGGATGTGATCACGGACATGACAAGGAGTCTCGAAATGATCGAGACATAAAGATTGATATATTGGAAGCCTATATTTGGATATCGGAATCATTCCGGGTGAAATCCGGATTTTACCGGAGTACCGGGGGGTTACCGGAACCCCCCGGGGGGTTAATGGGCCTACATGGGCCCTAAGGGAGAAGAGGAGGGCCGGCCAGGGCAGGCCGTGCGCCCCTCCCCCCTAGTCTGAGTAGGACAAGGAAGGGGGGCAGTGCCACCCTTTCCTCTTTCCCCCTTCCCCCTTCTCCAACAAGGCAAGAGGGGGGACTCCTACTCCAGGTGGGAGTAGGACTCCTCCAGGCGCACCCCTAGGGGCCGGCGGAACCTCCCCCTCCATCCTTTATATACGGGGGTAGGGGGCACCCCATGACACACAAGTTGATCTTCGTGATCGTTCCTTAGCTGTGTGCGGTGCCCCCCTCCACCATATTCCACCTCGGTCATATCGTAGCGGTGCTTAGGCGAAGCCCTGCGTCGGTAGAACATCATCACCATCACCATGCCGTCGTGCTGACGGAACTCTTCCCCGACACCCTGCTGGATCGGAGTCCGGGGATCGCCATCGAGCTGAACATGTGCTGAACTCGGAGGTGCCGTACATTCGGTACTTGGATCGGTCGGATCGTGAAGACGTACGACTACATCAACCGTGTTGTTCTAACGCTTCCGCTTTCGGTCTACGAGGCTACGTGGACAACACTCTTCCCTCTCGTTGCTATGCATCACCATGATCCTTGCGTGTGCATAGGAATTTTTTTGAAATTAATACGTTCCCCAACACTTATTCTATAGTCCATCGAATCTTTACCCAAAACTTGAAAACTCCACAACACAAAACTCAACAGAAAACTCGTAAGCTCCGTTAGTATAAGAAAATAAAACCACCAGTTAGGTACTGTAGTTAACTCATTTTAAATTCATATTGGTGTAATATCTACTGTACTCCAACTTATCTATGGTTCATACCCTCCGATACTACTCATTGATTCATCAAAATAAGCAAACAACACATAGAAAACAGAATCTTTCAAAAACAGAACAGACTGTAGTAATATGTATCAAACGTATAATTATGGAACTCCAAAAATCCTACCAAATTAGGAAGACCTGAGAAATTTGTGTACCCATCTAGAGCAAAAATAATCAGATCAAAATCACATTTCTGTGAATTAACAAAACTAATTTATTGGGTGAAAAAGTTTCTGATTTTCAACAGGATCAACACAACTATCACCGTAAGCTATCCTAAAGGTCTTACTTGGCACTTTATTGAAAACAAAGATATAAAATATGATTACTACAGTAGCATAATCATGTGAACACACAAAAACAGTAAAGGTAAATATTGGGTTGTCTCCCAACAAGCGATTTTCTTTAATGCCTTTCAAGCTAGGCATGATGATGACAATGATGCTCACATAAAAGATAAGAATTGAAACATAACGGGAGCATCATGAACCATATGACTAGCACATTTAAGGCTAACCCACTTCCTATGGATAGGGATTTTGTGAGCAAACAACTTATGGGAACAATAATCAACTAGCGTAGGAAGGTAAAACAAGCATAGCTTCAAGATTTTCAACACATAGAGATGAAACTTGATATTATTGCAATTCCTACAAGCATATGTTCCTCCCTCATATTAATTTTCAGTAGCATCATGAATGAATTCAACAATATAACCAGCACCTAAAGCATTCTTTTCATGATCTACAAGCATAGAAAATTTACTACTCTCCACATAAGCAAAATTCTTCTCATTCGGAATAGTGAGAGTATCATAAGAGACTTGAATACGATAGATTGTTTCCACATTAAAAGAGTAATGTTCAGAAAAAAGGGTAATCATAATCATGACAAGTTTTATAAACATAATCATCACTACTACTTATAGCATAAGTTTCATCACAATAATCATCATAAGTAGCAACTTTGTTCTCATCATAATCGATTGAAACCTCTTCCAAGATAGTGGAATCATCTCTAAATAAAGTTGACACTCTTCCAAATCCACTTTCATATTCATCACAATAAGATTCAACGTCCTCCAAAATAGTGGGATCACTACTCCCTAAAGTTGACACTCTTCCAAACCCACTTTCATCAATATAATAATCATAAGTAAGAGGCATGCTATCATCATAACAACTTTGCATATCAAAACTTGGGATGCTAAAAATATCATCTTCATTAAATGTAGCATCCCCAAGCTTGGGACAAACATTAATTTCAGCCAATATATTCTCAAATATTTCATCCTCATCAAACGTAGCTTCCCCAAGCTTGGGCCTTTTCATATCATAAGCATAATCAATCTCATCATTAAAAATATGGATAACACCAATAGTATAGTAATTATCATCATCACAATGAGTAGTAGGAGCAACTTCATTTGAGAGAGATACCTTTTTACCTTTTTTTTCTCCTTCTTTTCTTTTTTTCTTCACAATATGTGTGGGTTCAAACTTCTTCCTTGAGCTCCTTATTGATGAGATTGGTTGAATAGAAAGCTCCTCCTCGTTACCTGATTCATCATAAGAAATAATAGGAGGAGATTGGGAAGTCTCTTCCCTTTCATTAGTATTCTCTTCATGTTCTAATTGCTTTCTTTTCTTTAGGTAATTGGCAATATAAGGATTTTCAATGCAATTCGCCGCAAAATACAAATAAATCTTCTCTAGATCAAAATCAAGATATCTATCAAGATTAAATTTTGGAATACCTTCAGTTATACATTTCATTTCTTCATACCCCAAAAGAAGACTAAGCTCTATATGATGCTCAAGGGTAATCAAGTTATCACAATTTTTGGACATGATTCGGTCATGAAACAATTTGCATTGGAGATTTAAATGACCACGTTCATTGCAAAATTCACAAGGAGCGTGAAAAATATTGAATTTTTCAGCACAAACATCAAAAATTTCTTGCAACCCTTTAGTTTCTAAATACTTATGCCTCTTGCAATATCTATTTTCCCTATTTGGTGTGTACTTGCAAACCCAATCTACTCCACAAAAATCGACATGCTTATAAGAGATATTTTCATCATAACTAGTGCAATCATCATTAGTACTATGGATATTCAAAGAGTTCATACTAACAACATTGCAATCATGCTCATCATTCAAAGATTTAGTACCAAGCATTTTAATGCATTCTTCTTCTAGCACTTGAGCACAATTTTCCTTTTCATCATACTAACGAAAGATATTAAAAAGACGAAGCGTATGAGACAAACTCAATTCCATTTTTTTATAGTTTTATTTTATAAACTAAACTAGTGATAAAACAAGAAACAAAAAGATTCGATTGCAAGATCTAAAGATATACCTTCAAGCACTCACCTCCCCGGCAATGGCGCCAGAAAAGAGCTTGATGTCTACTACACAACCTTCTTCTTGTAGACGATGTTGGGCATCCAAGTGCAGAGGTTTGTAGGACAGTAGCAAATTTCTCTCAAGTGGATGACCTAAGGTTTACCAATCCGTGGGAGGCATAGGATGAAGATGGTCTCTCTCAAGCAACCCTGCAACCAAATAACAAAGAGTCTCTCGTGCCCCCAACACACCCAATACAATGCAAAATTGTATAGGTGCACTAGTTCGGCAAATAGATGGTGATACAAGTGCAATATGGATGGTAGATATAGGTTTTTTTACTCTAAAATAATAAAAAACAGCAAGGTAACTAATGATAAAAGTGAGCGTAAATGGTATTGCAATGGTAGGAAACAAGGCCTAGGGTTCATACTTTCACTAGTGTAAGTTCTCTCAATAATAATAACATAGATAGATCATATAACAATCCCTCAACAAGCAACAAAGAGTCACTCCTAAGCCACTAATAGCGGAGAATAAACGAAGAGATTATGGTAGGGTACGAAACCACCTCAAAGCTATCCTTTCTGTTCTATCTATTCAAGAGTCCGTAGTAAAATAACATGAAGCTATTCTTTCCGTTCAATCTATCATAGAGTTCATACTAGAATAACACCTTAAGACACAAATCAGCCAAAACCCTAATGTCACCTAGGTACTCCATTGTCACCTCAAGTATCCGTGGGCGTGATTATCGATATGCATCACAAATCTCAGATTCATCTATTCAACCAACACAAAGTACTTCAAAGAGGCCACCAAAGTTTCTACCGGAGAGTCAAGACGAAAATGTGTGCCAACCCTTATGCATAGGTTCATGGGCGGAACCCGCAAGTTGATCACCAAAACATACATCATGTGAATCACGTGATATCCCATTGTCACCACAGATAAACACGGCAAGACATACATAAAGTGTTCTCAAATCCTTAAAGACTCAATCCGCTAAGATAACTTCAAAGGGAAAACTCAATTCATCACAAGAGAGTAGAGGGGGAGAAACATCATAAGATCAAACTATAATAGCAAAGCTCGCGATACATCAAGATCGTGCCATAGAGAGAACACGAGAGAGAGAGAGAGAAATCAAACACATAGCTACTGCTACATACCCTCAGCCCCGAGGGTGAACTACTTCCTCCTCGTCATGGAGAGTGCCGGGATGATGAATATGGCCACCGGTGAGGGATCGCCCCTCCGGCAGGGTGCCGGAACGGGCTCCCGAGAGGTTTTTGGTGGCTACAGAGGCTTGCGGCGGTGGAACTCCCGATCTATCTTCGTATTCGATGGTTTTTGGGTATATGGGAATATATAGGCGAAAGAAGTCGGTCAGGGGAGCCACGAGGGGCCCACGAGACAAGGGGGGCGCGCCCAGGGGGTGGGCGCACCCTCCTATCTCCTGGCCTCCTCGAAGCTTCCCTGGCTTGTACTCCAAGTCTCCCGGATAATGTTCGTTCCAAAAATCACGATCCCGAAGGTTTCATTCCGTTTGGACCCCATTTGATATTCCTTTTCATCCAAATACTGAAACAAGCTATAAAACGGCAATATGGGTTGGGCCTCTGGTTAATAGGTTAGTCCCAAAAGTACTATAAAAGTGTATAATAAAGCCCGTTGTCGGTGTCAAAACCGGTGGATCTCGGGTAGGGGGTCCGGAACTGTGCGTCTAGGCGGATGGTAACAGGAGACAAGGGACATGATGTTTTTACCCAGGTTCGGGCCCTCTCAATGGAGGTAAAACCCTACTCCTGCTTTATTAATATTGATGATATGGGTAGTAAAAGAGTAGATCTACCACGAGATCAGAGAGGCTAAACCCTAGAAGCTAGCCTTTGGTATGATTGTTGTTCGTCCTATGGACTAAAACCCTTCGGTTTATATAGACACCGAATAGGGTTAGGGTTACACAGAGTCGGTTACAATGGTAGGAGATCCACATATCCGTATCGCCAAGCTTGCCTTCCACGCCAAGGAAAGTCCCATACGAACACGGGACGAAGTCTTCAATCTTGTATCTTCATAGTCTAGGAGTCCGGCCAAAGATGATAGTTCGGCTATCCGGACACCCCCTAGTCCAGGACTCCCTCAGTAGCCCCTGAACCAGGCTTCAATGACGACGAGTCCCGTGCACATATTGTCTTCGGCATTGCAAGGCGGGTTCCTCCTCCGAATACTTCATAGAAGGTTTTGAACACAAGGATAGTGTCCGGCTCTGCAAAACAAGTTCCACATACCACCGTAGAGAGATTAATTTTTACACAGATCTGCTGACGTGTTCCGCGGCATGACATCACACCACAGCCAGGTCTTTATTCGAACAGTTCTTTACTGTTCCACCTCAGCGCGTTTAGCGAGGCGGTTTCCTTGGCACGTCTTATCAAAGCGGAGATCGTGCCCCCTTATTCCGGGATTCTCATCAATACGGGCGTGGGTAACCCAACCGCGCCATTGATTATGGCGCTTGGGAGATAAGCGAGTTTTACCAGGCTGGTGGGGGACGCATAGCTTCGTCTGTCCATATAAGGGGATAAGGATCCACCTTTTCACCTACACCTTCTTCCTCCTTTGCTTATCCATTTTCCCGCACTCGAGCTCCAGCGCCCAAGTCCGCACATCCCTCCTCATCCTTCTCCAGCCATGTCCGGAGCGGGAGGCAAGTGGATGATCTCCTCCGTCACAGAGGGTCAAGTAAAAAGGCTGCGGAAGGCTGGATACTTTTCCGGCAACATCGCGCATTGGCTGCCCAACGCGGGGCAGCTCATCCCCACCCCTAGGCCCCATGAGAGGGTCGTGTTTCTTGCCCACTTCCTCCACGGACTAGGTTTTCCACTTCACCCATTTGTCTGGGTGCTCATGTTCTACTATGGCCTAGATTTCCACGATCTGGCCCCGAATTTCATCCTCAACATGTCCGCGTTCATCGTCGTGTGCGAGGCCTTCCTCTGCATCCAGCCCCACTTCGGCTTATGGCCGAAGACCTTCAATGTCAAGCCGAAGGTAGTGGGCGGCCGCCAAGCGGAGTGCGGAGGCGCCATGGTTGGCAAGATGGCCAACATCCTATGGCTCGATGGCTCCTTTGTGGAGACCGTGAAGGGGTGGCAATCGGGGTGGTTCTACATCACCAAGCCGCGCGACCCTAAATGGGTGGCGGCCCCCGAATTTCGGTCTGGTTTTCCCACGCGGCTCACTTCTTGGAAGGAGACAGGCCAGGCGTGGGGTAATCCGGAAGAGCTGACCGGACTCCAAACCTGCATGCAAAACCCTGGTGAACAAGAATCTCAGGCTTGTCAATGTATTCCAGGTTATGCTCATCCGCCGGATCCTCCCCTGCCAACAACGGGCCTTCAAATTGTGGGAGTTCGATCTGGCACAACACCAAACCCTGAAGAGGCTCTTTGACACTATGTACGAAGTTGCCTGGAAGGTGCTGTTCAAGGGCGTCGAGGCTCCCTCATGCGCTACGGAAGATCACGGATTTAGCGCACAACGCCAAGCTACCGAGGTAAGCTATTTTGCCCTTTTGCGGGACTTTTGTTCTTCATAGTTTGACTCTATGCGGGATCTAAACTCCCATACCTTTGACAGGACTGGTTGAGCACGTCCGGGCAGATCACTGTCCGGCTCTCTTGCCACAAGACCCAGTAGATGCCCGCTTGGCGGGGCGCTGGTTCCGGCGCCGCACGTGGTGCCGGAGAAGAAGGCCAAGAAGAAGGCCACGGGAACTCGAAAGAGTGCCCGGCGCCTGGTGTTGCCGGAATCATCGTCCGACGACTCCGAGGCGGAATCCTCCCGTGAAAACGAGGAGGAGGAAAAAGAAGCCTCTCCCCTAGCGGGGGGAGAGAAGAAAAGGAAGGCCGCCCCAACTAGGGAGGCCGGAGGGTCCAAGAAAGGAAGGACCCTTCGTTCGAACGTCTCCACCAACGCCAACGACGGCGAGGAGGAGTGGCCCTCAAGGGCCAAGCCCCTGGCGAGATCGTAAGTGTCCGGATTCCGAATAGCTCATGGCTTTTTTTATTTATCGCATAGTGTCTTCTAATGCCGAACAACTATGCAGCCCGCCCAAGGACGAGCTCGCCGCTTTGTCATGCGGGTCCCTGGATTCGTCGGAAGTGGAGAGCACTTCACTTCCGACTGCCTCCTCTCCTCGCGCCGCCAACGACACCGAGGTGGGACCCCAAGGGGAGCCCGGTCAGGAGGAGGTGGCGCAAGAGGTGCCGCAAGGCAACCCCCCGGACTCCAGGCGTGAGGGGGGCGAAACCCCCAAGGGCTCTAAGTCCGACCCTGGTCCGGACTCTGTACCGGAACCTTCAGTGGTTCCGAAGTCCGGCAGGCGGCCCCTTCGTAAGAAGGGTAAGACGCGAGTGACCTCCGTCCAACCAGAGACACCGGATAGCTTGTTGGAGGCACTTACCAGCGCCTCCATCGAGGAGGAACACCGCCCTGTTATGAGTGTGGTGATCCAGAAAGTTCAGTCCGCCAAGAGCGGACTGACTGAAGCCTGCAACAGCCTTCTAACAGGCTTTGAGGTAAGTTTTTAAGATATGTAAGAAGATTACCGCATAGATAGTAGCCCCTGATGCTTAGTTTGGTGTTCGGAAAGAAAAGACGAACTGAGGATCTAAAAAGATATACGCAGGAGTCTAACATAATGATGTCAATATGGGAATGCAGGCTGCGCTGCTGACCTCTGCCGCACTGACTGCAGAGGTCAATGTGTTGAAAGAAAGCCTCGAGCGGTCCGAGAACGAGCTCGGCCTTGCCAAGAAGCAGCTCGAGGACAAGGAAGGTAAGTAATACCTTATGGGATTATATATAGAAAATGTGGTTGCAAAAAATAACAGGAATAACGTGGGTACTGCAGGGGCCACGAACGAGGTGGCGACCCTGAAGGAAGCGGTTTCTGCGGCTGAAAACAAAGCGGCCACGGAGCGTACCGAGCGCGAGAAGCAGGAGGCGCGAGTGGCGGAGGTGCGGCAAGAGCTCCAGGCTCTTGTGGAAAAACACGAGAGTTTGGAGCGTGACTCGAAGACTCGAGAGTCCGAGCTTGCCTCGGCTCTTGAGAGTGCCAAAGCCGCTAAGGCCGAAGCCCAAAAAGCCCTCCAGGAGATTGAGGCTATGAAGAAGATAGTGGCGGGTAAGGCATTCTTTATGCAAAGCAAGCACGTGAAAGTCAATTATCTGTTACTTACCCGAATCCGGAGCTCCCCAGGAGCGTTCGCAGATCTGCCCCGCAGTGTGTCCGATGCCGCCGCTTTCTATCGAGCCGAAGAAGGGAGCTCGACGGAGAAAGTGTTCTGGTCTCAGTATGCTGCGGCCGGACACCCGGTGCCCTTGAGCGACCAGCTGAAACAGCTGGTCGAGGTCCACAAGGTCGCCGAACAGGCCATGAAGGGCCTTGTAGCTCGGCTGTGGCCAAAGGAAGCCATGCCTGGGAGCTACTTCGGGCTAGTGCGGCGGCTGGTGGACGCCTGTCCATGGATTGAAGTCATCAAGCGCTCCGTCTGCATTGAAGGTGCCCGTAGGGCCCTTGCCCGCACTAAGGTGCACTAGGGCAAGCTGGACGCTGAGAAGCTTGTGACGGACGGACCACCGCCGGGCAAGGATTATCGCAAGCCCGAGTGTATTATGAGGGCGTCCTGAAGGGTGCCTGCCTTATAGCAAGTGAATGCTCCAAAGATGTAATATTTGAGTAGACTCGCATTTGTTAACCTGTATGCTGAAAACTTGTTTATATGCGCTAAGCAACGCTTTTGAATTTAAAATATTTCCTTATGTGCGGCCGTTTATCAAATTTGAGAGATGGCGAGTCGTTGGCTTCAGCCCCCATGCCACGAGTGCTGGGGTGTTCGGGATAAACTTGACCGCTCTTGTTCCCATTCTTGGGTCCTTCGAGGGAGGCGCTCAACGCAACGAACCAGGTAACCGGACTATAGTGCTTGAACACTCTCACTTAGCCATAGAATACTATAATTTTAAATTTCGGTGAAGCCCCTAGTATTCGGAAGACCGAGTTCGGGGCGCTATCCACGCCTTGGCCGGGCAATGCTGACTCCTCGCTCTAAGCGGCATAAGTCTTTAGGGACTCGATAAAACCTCTCGAACAGCGACCAGCTCTCACCTTATCATGACGGTCAGTTTTAGCTTTCTCCACTGAGGTGCTCGACCCAGCTCAACCGGGGCACAATCGCAGTGGTTCTCCCAGTGCTACCTTAGCCGATATAACGGAACGTAAGGTACCAAAACATGGGAGCCGGGCAAACCCAACTATTGAGCCAAGAAATGATTCGGAGCCGATGCATATAATGCTATAAGTTCGGGGTGCCGCACTTGTGAAAGTGTTCGGACTTATCACACCATATGTTGGGGTACGGAAGCCCCTGGTGTATTGGCCGTACCAAAGTGTACGGTTGCGCAATGTCATAACTGAACATATATAATAAAAAGAAATGCAATAATAGGCAAAAGCTATATATTGTTTATTCAAAAGAGACTGCAATGAAAGTAGAACGATACAAATAGTGCGATAAGCAAGGAACGGGACTTTTGACATGTCCCCCTTCAGGGGTAAGCTTGCGGGATTTTATGTAAAACAGGTATACTCCTCGTAATAGAGACCACCTGGACACTCGACGTAGCTTGCTGCTTCCCTGGCTGTTGCATCGTGTGTTCGGCACTTCTAATGCCGGATAGGGCTTCTGGAGAACAGAGTCCCGAAAGTAAAAAGAAAAAGAAAAAGGAATGACACAAGCGGGAGCCCCTTGTGCGGTCAAGCTGCATACTGGGCGTGCCGTGGTCGTGCCCCTTCCCCTATGCCCATGGTATTTCCCGAGCATAGTTATGTACGCGTATTACTGGTTTCGCAATTTCGCGAGGGTTGGGGTTGGGGCCACATTGCTACACGTGTCCGTAACGTGCCAGGCGGTCTTGTTGTAGGTTACTCCGGGCGCGCTTGACGGTGTCTGGTCGTTTATTGGCCGGACTGGAGAGTTGCCTTGAGAGGCTACTTTGCACTTCTGCCGCAAGGGCTGCCGTATGCTCCTCCATTCGGAGAGAGCGTTCGGTGTTTCCATTGACCGTGATTACTCCTCGAGGGCCTGGCATCTTGAGCTTGAGGTACGCGTAGTGCGGCACCGCATTGAA
Source organism: Triticum monococcum (assembly GCA_034509565.1). Classification (NCBI taxonomy): domain Eukaryota; kingdom Viridiplantae; phylum Streptophyta; class Magnoliopsida; order Poales; family Poaceae; genus Triticum; species Triticum monococcum. The sequence goes on along the minus strand of CM067847.1, from coordinate 616,540,230 downwards.
CTTTGTGAATACGGTTCGTCCAAGAAGTGCGTGATAGCCACTGCAGAACAGGACTATGTCGAAGATTAACTCCTCGCTCCGGAAATTATCCGGGGATCCGAAGACCACTTGAAGTGTAACTGAGCCTGTACAGTTGGCCTCTACACCTGGTATGACGCCTTTAAAGGTCGTCTTCGTGGGTTTAATCCTTGAGGGGTCTATGCCCATTTTGCGCACTGTATCCTGATAAAGCAGGTTCAGGCTGCTGCCGCCGTCCATCAGGACTCTGGTGAGGTGAAATCCGTCGATGATTGGGTCAAGAACCAACGTGGCGAAACCGCCGTGAGGGATGCTAGTTGGGTGGTCCCTTCGATCAAAAGTAATTGGGCAGGAAGACCACGGGTTGAACTTTGGGGCGACTGGATCCATCGCATATACGTCCCTCAGTGCACGCTTCCGCTCCCGATTGGGTATGTGGGTTGCGTATATCATGCTCACCGTCCGCACTAGTGGGGGGAAGCCCTTCTGTCCTCTGTTGTTCGGCGGCTGGGGCTCTTCCTCGTCATCGCTATGCAGCCCCTCATCATTGTTTTTGGCGTATAACTTGCCTGCCTGCTTGAACACCCAACAATCCCTATTGGTGTGGTTGGCTGGTTTTTCGGGGGTGCCGTGTATCTGGCACGAGCGATCAAGTATTCGGTCCAAGTTGGACGGGCCCTGGGTATTTCTCTTCAATGGCTTTTTCCGCTAACCGGGTTTAGAGCCTCTGAATCTGGCGTTTACTGCCGTATCTTCAGCATTATCACCGTTAATGCGGCGTTTATGCTTCTTGCGACGCGACCTGCCATTGCTGTCCTTGGTATCCGAACTACCAGGGTTTTTGGTCAAGTTGTTACTTTGAGCTAGCCAGCTGTCCTCTCCCGCGCAAAAGCGGGTCATGAGTGTGGTGAGGGCTGCCATGGATTTCGGCTCTTCTTGTCCTAGGTGCCGGGCTAGCCACTCGTCGTGGATGTTGTGTTTGAAGGCTGCTAGTGCCTCTGCATCCGGACAGTCGACGATTTGATTTTTGTGCTTGAAGGCTGCTAGTGCCTCTGCTAATGCCAACAATTTTCCTTTTCATCATACTCACGAAAGATATTAAAAAGACGAAGCGTATGAGACAAACTCAATTCCATTTTTTTGTAGTTTTATTTTATAAACTAAACTAGTGATAATACAAGAAACAAAAAGATTCGATTGCAACATCTAAAGATATACCTTCAAGCACTCACCTCCCCGGCAATGGCGCCAGAAAAGAGCTTGATGTCTACTACACAACCTTCTTCTTGTAGACGTTGTTGGGCATCCAAGTGCAGAGGTTTGTAGGACAGTAGCAAATTTCTCTCAAGTGGATGACCTAAGGTTTACCAATCCGTGGGAGGCATAGGATAAAGATGGTCTCTCTCAAGCAACCCTTCAACCAAATAACAAAGAGTCTCTTGTGCCCCCAACACACCCAATACAATGGAAAATTGTATAGGTGCACTAGTTCGGCGAATAGATGGTGATACAAGTGCAATATGGATGGTAGATATAGGTTTTTGTACTCTAAAATAATAAAAAACAGCAAGGTAACTAATGATAAAAGTGAGCATAAATGGTATTGCAATGGTAGGAAACAAGGCCTAGGGTTCATACTTTCACTAGTGTAAGTTCTCTCAACAATAATAACGTAGATAGATCATATAACAATCCCGCAACAAGCAACAACGAGTCACTCCTAAGCCACTAATAGCGGAGAACAAACGAAGAGATTACGGTAGGGTACGAAACCACCTCAAAGCTATCCTTTCTGTTCTATCTATTCAAGAGTCCGAAGTAAAATAACGTGAAGCTATTCTTTCCGTTCAATCTATCATAGAGTTCATACTAGAATAAAACCTTAAGACACAAATCAACCAAAACCCTAATGTCACCTAGGTACTCCATTGTCACATCAAGTATCCGTGGGCATGATTATCGATATGCATCACACAATCTCAGATTCATCTATTCAACCAACACAAAGTACTTCAAAGAGTGCCACCAAAGTTTCTACAAGAGAGTCAAGACGAAAATGTGTGCCAACCCTTATGCATAGGTTCATGGGCGGAACCTGCAAGTTGATCACCAAAACATACATCAAGTGAATCACGTGATATCCCATTGTCACCACAGATAAACATGGCAAGACATACATAAAGTGTTCTCAAATCCTTAAAGACTCAATCCGCTAATATAACTTCAAAGGGAAAACTCAATTCATCACAAGAGAGTAGAGGGGGAGAAACATCATAAGATCAAACTATAATAGCAAAGCTCGCGATACATCAAGATCGTGCCATAGAGAGAACACGGGAGAGAGAGAGAGAGAGAGATCAAACACATAGCTACTGGTACATACCCTCATCCCCGAGGGTGAACTACTTCCTCCTCGTCATGGAGAGTGCCGGGATGATGAATATGGCCACTGGTGAGGGATCGCCCCTCCGGCAGGGTGCCGGAACGGGCTCCCGAGAGGTTTTTGGTGGCTACAGAGGCTTGCGGTGGTGGAACTCCCGATCTATCTTCGTATTCGATGGTTTTTGGGTATATGGGAATATATAGGTGAAAGAAGTCGGTCAGGGGAGCCACGAGGGGCCCACGAGACAGGGGGCGCGCCCAGGGGGTGGGCGCACCCTCCTATCTCCTGGACTCCTTGAAGCTTCCCTGGCTTGTACTCCAAGTCTCCCGGATAATGTTCATTCCAAAAATCACGCTCCCAAAGGTTTCATTCTGTTTGGACTCTGTTTGATATTCCTTTTCATCGAAATACTGAAACAAGCTATAAAACGGCAATATGGGTTGGGCCTCCGGTTAATAGGTTAGTCCCAAAAGTAATATAAAAGTGTATAATAAAGCCCGTTGTCGGTGTCAAAACCGGCAGATCTCAGGTAGGGGGTCCCAAACTGTGCGTCTAGGCGGATGGTAACAGGAGACAAGGGACATGATGTTTTTACCCAGGTTCGGGCCCTCTCGATGGAGGTAAAACCCTACTCCTGCTTGATTAATACTGATGATATGGGTAGTAAAAGAGTAGATCTACCACGATATCAGAGAGGCTAAACCCTAGAAGCTAGCCTTTGGTATGATTGTTGTTCGTCCTACGGACTAAAACCCTTCGGTTTATATAGACACCGAATAGTGTTAGGGTTACACAGAGTCGGTTACAATGGTAGGAGATCCACATATCCGTATCGCCAAGCTTGCCTTCCACGCCAAGGAAAGTCCCATACGGACACGGGACGAAGTCTTCAATCTTGTATCTTCATAGTCTAGGAGTCCGGCCAAAGATGATAGTTTGGCTATCCGGACACCCCCTTGTCCAGGACTCCCTCAGTAGCCCCTGAACCAGGCTTCAATGACGACGAGTCCGGCGCACATATTGTCTTCGGCATTGCAAGGCGGGTTCCTCCTCCGAATACTTCATAGAAGGTTTTGAACACAAGGATAGTGTCCGGCTCTGCAAAACAAGTTCCACATACCACCATAGAGAGAATAATTTTTACACAGATCTGCTGACGTGTTCCACGGCGTGACATCACACCACGGCCAGGTCTTTATTCGAACCGTTCTTTACTGTTCCACCTTAGCGCGTTTAGCGAGGCGGTTTCCTTGGCACGTCTTATCAAAGCGGAGATCGTGCCCCCTTATTCCGGGATTCTCATCAATACGGGCGTGGGTAACCCAACCGCGCCATTGATTACGGCGCTTGGGAGATAAGCGAGTTTTACCAGGCTGGTGGGGGACGCATAGCTTCGTCTGTCCATATAAGGGGATAAGGATCCACCTTTTCACCTATGCCTTCTTCCTCCTTTGCTTATCCATTTTCGCGCACTTGAGCTCCAGCGCCCAAGTCCGCACATCCCTCCTCAACCTTCTCCAGCCATGTCCGGAGCGGGAGGCAAGTGGATGATCTCCTCCGTCACAAACGGTCAAGTAAAAAGGCTGCAGAAGGCCGGATACTTGTCCGGCAACATCGCGCATCGGCTGCCTGACACGGGGCAGCTCATCCCCACCCCTAGGCCCCATGAGAGGGTCGTGTTTCTCGCCCACTTCCTCCACGGACTAGGTTTTCCACTTCACCCATTTGTCTGGGGGCTCATGTTCTACTATGGCCTAGATTTCCATGATCTGGCCCCGAATTTCATCCTCAACATGTCCGCGTTCATCGTCGTGTGCGAGGCCTTCCTCTGCATCCAGCCCCACTTCGGCTTATGGCCGAAGACCTTCAATGTCCAGCCGAAGGTAGTGGGCGGCCGCCAAGCGGAGTGCGGAGGCGCCATGGTTGGCAAGATGGCCAACATCCTATGGCTCGATGGCTCCTTTGTGGAGACCGTGAAGGGGTGGCAATCGGGGTGGTTCTACATCACCGAGTCGCGCGACCCTAAATGGGTGGTGGCCCCCGAATTTCGGTATGGTTTTTGCCACGTGGCTCACTTCTTGGAAGGAGACATGCCTAGCATGGGGTAATCCGGAAGAGCTGGCCGGACTCCAAACCTACATGCAAAACCCTGGTGAACAAGAATCTCAGGCTTGTCAATGTAATCCAGGTTATGCTCATCCGCCGGATCCTCCCCTGCCAACAACGGGCCTTCAAATTGTGGGACTTCGATCCGGCACAGCACCAAACCCTGAAGAGGCTCTTTAACACTACGTACGAAGTTGCCTGGAAGGTGCTGTTCAAGGGCGTCGAGGCTCCCTCATCCGCTACGGAAGATCGCGGATTTAGCGCACAACGCCAAGCTACCGAGGTAAGTTATTTTGCCCTTTTGCGGGACTTTTGTTCTTCATAGTTTGACTCTATGCGGGATCTAAACTCCCTTGCCTTTGACAGGACTGGCTGAGCACGTCCGGGCAGGTCAATTGTCCGGCTCCCTTGCCAGAAGACCCAGTAGACTCCCGCTTGGCGGGGCTGCTGGTTCCGGCTTGCACGTGGTGCCAGAGAAGAAGGCCAAGAAGAAGGCCACGGGAACTCGAAACAGTGCCCGACGCCTGGTGTTGCCGGAATCATCGTCCGACGACTCCGAGGCGGAATCCTCCCGTGAAAATGAGGAGGAAGAAAAAGAAGCCTCTCCCCTAGCGGGGGGGAGAGAAGAAAAGGAAGGCCGCCCCAACTGGGGAGGCCGGAGGGTCCAAGAAAGGAAGGACCCTTCCTCCGAACGTCTCCACCAATGCCAACGACGGCGAGGAGGAGTGTCCCTCAAGGGCCAAGCCCCTGGCGAGATCGTAAGTGTCCGGATTCCGAATAGCTCATGGCTTTTTTTATTTATCGCATAGTGTCTTCTAATGCCGAACAACTATGCAGCCCGCCCAAGGACGAGCTCGCCACTTTGTCGAGCGGGTCCCTGGATTCATTGGAAGTGGAGAGCACTTCACTTCCGACCGCCTCCTCTCCTCGCGCCGCCGACGACACCGAGGTGGGACCACAAGGGGGGCCTAGTCAGGAGGAGGTGGCGCAAGAGGTGCCGCAAGGCAACCCCCCGGACTCCAGGCGTGAGGGGGGCGAAACCCCCAAGGGCTCTAAGTCCGACCCTGGTCCGGACTCTGTACCGGAACCTTCAGTGGTTCCGAAGTCCGGCAGGCGGCCCCTTTGTAAGAAGGGTAAGACGCAAGTGACCTCCGTCCAACCAGAGACACCGGATAGCTTGCTGGAGGCGCTTAACAGCGCCTCCATCGAGGAGGAACACCGCCCTGTTATGAGTGTGGTGATCCAGAAAATTCAGTCCGCCAAGAGCGGACTGACTGAAGCCTGCAACAGCCTTCTAACAGGCTTTGAGGTAAGTTTTTAAGATATGTAAGAAGATTACCGCATAGATAGTAGCCCCTGATGCTTAGTTTGGTGTTCGGAAAGAAAAGCCGAACTGAGGATCTAAAAAGATATACGCAGGAGTCTAACATAATGATGTCAATATGGGAATGCAGGCTGCGCTACTGACCTCTGCCGCACTGACTACAGAGGTCAATGTGTTGAAAGAAAGCCTCGAGCGGTCCGAGAACGAGCTCGGCCTTGCCAAGAAGCAGCTCGAGGACAAGGAAGGTAAGTAATACCTTATGGGATTATATATAGAAAATGTGGTTGCAAGGGCCACGAACAAGGTGGAATAACGTGGGTACTGCAAGGGCCACGAACGAGGTGGCAACCCTGAAGGAAGCGGTTTCTGCGGCCGAAAACAAAGCGGCCGCGGAGCGTACCGAGCGCGAGAAGCAGGAGGCGCGGGTGGCGGAGGTTCGGCAAGAGCTCCAGGCTCTCGTGGAAAAACACGAGAGTTTGGAGCGTGACTCGAAGACTCGAGAGTCCGAGCTTGCCTCGGCTCTTGAGAGTGCCAAAGCCACTAAGGCCGAAGCCCAAAAAGCCCTCTAGGAGATTGAGGCTATGAAGAAGATAGTGGCGGGTAAGGCATTCTTTATGCAAAGCAAGCACGTGAAAGTCAATTATCTGTTACTTACCCGAATCCGGAGCTCCCCAGGAGCGTTCGCAGATCTGCCCCGCAGTGTGTCCGATACCGCTGCTTTCTATCGAGCCGAAGAAGGGAGCTCGACAGAGAAAGTGTTCTGGTCTCAGTATGCTGAGGCCGGACACCCGGTGCCCTTGAGCGACCAGCTGAAACAGCTGGTCGAGCTCCACAAGGTCGGCGAACAGGCCATGAAGGGCCTTGTAGCTCGGCTGTGGCCAAAGGAAGCCATGCCTGGGAGCTACTTCGGGCTACTGCGGCGGCTGGTGGACGCCTGTCCATGGATCGAAGTCATCAAGCGCTCCGTCTGCATTGAAGGTGCCTGTAGGGCCCTTGCCCGCACTAAGGTGCACTAGGGCAAGCTGGACGCTGAGAAGCTTGTGACGGATGGACCACCGCCGGGCAAGGATTATCGCAAGCCTAAGATGTATTATGAGGGCATCCTGAAGGGTGCCTGCCTTATAGCAGGTGAATGCTCCAAAGATGTAATATTTGAGTAGACTCGCATTTGTTATCCTGTATGCTGAAAACTTGTTTATATGCACTAAGCAACTCTTTTGAATTTAAAATATTACCTTATGTGCGGCCGTTTATCAAATTTGAGAGATGGCGAGTCGTTGGCTTCAGCCCCCATGCCACGAGTGCTGGGGTGTTCGGGATAAACTTGACCGCTCTTGTTCCCATTCTTGGGTCCTTCGAGGGAGGCGCTCAATGCAACGAACCAGGCAACCGGACTATAGTGCTTGAACACTCTCACTTAGCCATAGAATTCTATAATTTTAAATTTCGGTGAAGCCCCTAGTATTCGGAAGACCGAGTTCGGGGCGCTATCCATGCCTTGGCCGGGCAATGCCGAGTCCTCGCTCTAAGCGGCATAAGTCTTTAGGGACTCGATAAAACCTCTCGAACAGCGACCAGCTCTCGCCTTATCATGACGGTCAGTTTTAGCTTTCTCCACTGAGGTGCTCGACCCAGCTCAACCGGGGCACAATCGCAGTGGTTCTCCCAGCGCTACCTTAGCCGATATAACGGAACGTAAGGTACCAAAACATGGGAGCCGGGCAAACCCAACTATTGACCCAAGAAATGATTCGGAGCCGATGCATATAATGCTATAAGTTCGGGGTGCCGCACTTGTGAAAGTGTTTGGACTTATCACACCATATGTTGGGGTACGGAAGCCCCTGGTGTATTGGCCGTACCAAAGTGTACGGTTGCGCAATGTCAGAACTGAACATATATAATAAAAAGAAATGCAATAATAGGCGAAAGCTATATATTGTTTATTCAAAAGAGACTGCAATGAAAGCAGAACGATACAAATAGTGCGATAAGCAAGGAATGGGACTTTTGACATGTCCCCCTTCAGGGGTAAGCTTGTGGGATTTTATGTAAAACAGGTATACTGCTTTAAATAAAGACCACCTGGACACTCGACGTAGCTTGCTGCTTCCCTGGCTGTTGCATCATGTGTTCGGTGCTTCTAATGCCGGATAGGGCTTCTGGAGAACAGAGTCCTAAAAGTAAAAAGAAAAAGAAAAAGGAATGACACAAGCGGGAGCCCCTTGTGCGGTCAAGCCGCGTACTGGGCGTGCCGTGGTCGTGCCCCTTCCCCTATGCCCATGGTATTTCCAGAGCATAGTTATGTATGCGTATTACTGGTTTCGCAATTTCGCGAGGGTTGGGGTTGGCGCCACATTCCTACACGTGTTTGTAACGTGCCAGGCGGTCTTGTTGTAGGTTACTCTGGGCGCGCTTGACGGTGTCCGGTCGTTTATTGGCCGAACTAGAGAGTTGCCTTGAGAGGCTGCTTTGCACTTCTGCCGCAAGGGCCGCCGTATGCTCCTCCGTTCGGAGAGAGCGTTCAGTGTTTCCATTGACCGTGATTACTCCTCGAGGGCCTGGCATCTTGAGCTTGAGGTACGCGTAGTGCGGCACCGCATTGAACTTTGCGAATGCGGTTCGTCCGAGAAGTGCATGATAGCCAATGCGGAACGGGACTATGTCGAAGATTAACTCCTCGCTCCGGAAATTATCCGGGGATCCGAAGACCACTTCAAGTGTAACTGAGCCTGTATAGTTGGCCTCTACACCTGATATGACGCCTTTAAAGGTCGTCTTCGTGGGGTTAATCCTTGAGGGGTCTATGCCCATTTTGCACACTGTATCCTGATAAAGCAGGTTCAGGCTGCTGTCGCCGTCCATCAGGACTCTGGTGAGGTGAAATCCATCGATGATTGGGTCAATAACCAACGTGGCGAAACCGCCGTGACGGATGCTAGTGGGGTGGTCCCTTCGATCAAAAGTAATTGGGCAGGAAGACCACGGGTTGAACTTTGGGGCGACTGGATCCATCGCATATATGTCCCTCAGTGCATGCTTCCGCTCGCGCTTGGGTATGTGGGTTGCGTATATCATGTTCACCGTCCGCACTAGTGGGGGGAAGCCCTTCTGTCCTCTGTTGTTCGGCGGCCGGGGCTCTTCCTCGTCATCGCTATGCAGCCCCTCATCATTGTTTTCGGCGTATAACTTGCCTGCCTGCTTGAACACCCAACAATCCCTGTTGGTGTGGTTGGCTGGTTTTTCGGGGGTGCCGTGTATCTGGCACGATCGATCAAGTATTCAGTCCAAGTTGGACGGGCCCTGGGTATTTCTCTTCAATGGCTTTTTCCGCTGACCGGGTTTAGAGCCTCTGAATCCGGCGTTTACTGTCGTATCTTCAGCATTATCACTGTTAATGCGGCGTTTATGCTTCTTGCGACGCGACCTGCCATTGCTGTCCTTGGTATCCGAACTACCAGGGTTTTTGGTCAAGTTGTTACTTTGAGCTAGCCAGCTGTCCTCTCCCGCGCAAAAGCGGGTCATGAGTGTGGTGAGGGCTGCCATGGATTTCGGCTTTTCTTGTCCTAGGTGCCGGGCTAGCCACTCGTCATGGATGTTGTGTTTGAAGGCTGCTAGTGCCTCTACATCCGGATAGTCGACGATTTGATTTTTCTTTGTTAGGAACCATGTCCAGAATTGTCTGGCCGATTCTTCTGGCTGCTGAATTATATAGCTAAGGTCATCGGCGTCTGGTGGTCGCACATATGTGCCCTGGAAGTTATCGAGGAATGTGGCTTCCAGGCCTTCCCAACAACCGATTGACTCTGCTGGCACGCTGTTGAGCCAATGCCGAGCTGGTCCTTTAAGCTTGAGTGGGAGGTACTTGATGGCATGTAGATCATCACCGCGGGCCATGTGGATATGAAGGAGATAGTCTTCGATCCAAACCGCAGGATCTGTGGTGCCATCGTATGTTTCAGTGTTGACGGGTTTGAAACCCTCAGGGATTTGATGATCCATCACTTCTTCTGTGAAGCATAGTGGGTGTGCGGCGCCTCTGTATTGAGCTATATCACGACGTAGCTCATATGAGCTTTGTCTTCTGTGTTCGGCCCGGCCGGGGTTGTTGTATCCAGCATGACGGTAATCATCCCGCGTCGTGGGGCGCCCACGCGATCCATAGATCGATCTTGTTTGCCTTGCCTTGTTCTCCAATATGTCTCGCAGGTCAGGCGCATTTTCCTGTGCCTTAGTACTTTTTGAGCGACCCGGGGTGTGGCTTGAGTGGAGGGCCGGAAGGCCTCTCTGTCGCGGCCACGAGGTGGCCGGTCTGCCATATCGTGCGCTGGTGATGTGGGTGCTTCCTCCTCTGATCGAGGTAGCGGCCTGCATTTGGGGTAGCTTTTGGAGGGGCGTTCGAGTTCATACTCTTCGGCTGCAAGGACTTCAGTCCATCTGTCAGCTAGCAGGTCTTGGTCAGCTCTAAGCTGTTGCTTCTTTTTATTGAGGCTACTTGCCGTGGCCATAAGCCTGCGTTTGAAACGCTCTTGCTCGACAGGATCCTCAGGTATGACGAATTCATCGTCGTCGAGGCCTGCCTCGTCTTCGGAGGGAGGTGCATGATTATCGTCCTCTACCTCTCTTTCTGCCGCACTATCGTGCGGGCTGGCTTCTCCCTCCTCCTATGCTGAATCCTGCTGGAGGGGGTCGTCTTCGGCACTACCCGGGGTGTTATTATCTCCTGTGTTGGAATCACCGTTTTTGCTGTGGCGGGATTTAGAGCGGTGCCGCTGACGTTGGTGCTTAGGCTGTTTCTTGGAGGGGTCATCCTCCGCTGTTCCATCACCATTCCCATCTTTTGGGATGTCCACCATGTATATGTCGTATGACGAGGTGGCCTTCCAGTGCCCTGTAGGCGCTGGATCTTGATTGTCTCCGGCATCGTCGTCCATACCGTCAATGTCTTCCGAGTCAAAGTCGAGCATGTCGGTGAAATCATCGACAGTAGCTACGAAGTGGGCGGTGGGTGGGCGTTGAATTTCTTCGTCATCCGAATCCCAACCTTCCTGACCATAGTTCGGCCAGGGCTCTCCTAATAAAGTGAGAGACTTTAGTGAGTTCAGGATATCGCTGAAGGGCGAGTGCTGAAAGACGTCCGCGGCGGTGAACTCCATAACCGGCGCCCAATCGGATTCGACTGGCAGGGGCGCGGAAGGTTCGGAGTCCGAAGAGGAGTCCGGCGCCTTGGAGTCACGAGCTTCGCAAAGGACAGGGATGGTTTTCGGCTCAATCGCCGTAGAGATCTCAGCCCCCGAGGTGGTGTCCAGCCACCCATCCTCGATCGGCGAGGTCGGCTCCGAACTAAGGGTCGGAGCGGACACTGGTGCGGCCTCCATAGCACTGTTCGGCTGTAGAGCTAGATTGTACCCATCGAGACAGTGCGGCGTGCTTGGCTGTGTCTCGAATCCGTCGAAGATCAAGTCTCCGCGGATATCGGCCGTGTAGTTCAAACTACCAAATCTGACCTGATGGCCAGGGGCGTAGCTTTCGATCTGCTCTAGATGGCCTAGCGAATTGGCCCGCAGTGCAAAGCCGCCGAATACGAAGATCTATCCGGGGAGAAAAGTCTCACCCTGGACCGCGTCGTTGTTGATGATTGAAGAAGCCATCGGGCCTAAAAGGTGACGACACATAGGAACTCTCAATGAAAGCACCAATGTCGGTGTTAAAACCGGCGGATCCCGGGTAGGGGGTACCGAACTGTGCGTCTAGGCGGATGGTAATAGGAGACAAGGGACACGATGTTTTTACCTAGGTTCGGGCCCTCTCGATGGAGGTAGAACCCTACTCCTGCTTGATTAATATTGATGATATGGGTAGTACAAGAGTAGATCTACCATGAGATCAGAGAGGCTAAACGCTAGAAGCTAGCCTATGGTATGATTGTTGTATGTCCTACGGACTAAAACCCTTTGGTTTATATAGACACCGAATAGGGTTAGGGTTACACAGAGTCGGTTACAATGGTAGCAGATCTACATATCCGTATCGCCAAGCTTGCCTTCCACGCCAAGGAAAGTCCCATCCGGACACGGGACGAAGTCTTCAATCTTGTATCTTCATAGTCTAGGAGTCCGGCCAAAGATGATAGTTCGGCTATCCGGACACCCCCTAGTCCAGGACTCCCTCACCCGTAATCATTCAAAATAGATAATAAAATAGCATGAATGCTTCATAAATTATAGATACGTTGGAGACGTATCAAGAGACACGAGGCATGGACACAGAAAGGAGGAGATGGAAGGTGCGTGTGTATGTTGTAGGCAGACATCGCTAGAGAGGTTTATCGATCAGTGTGTGTCGGATAGGAGTTGTGGAGACTGTGGGAGGACGACCTAAAGAAAAAATGAATGTGCGCGATGGATAGAATGCTGGGGGAGGGGGAGGGCGAGGAGGGCGTGTGCTGGTGTGCGTGCATGAGAGAAAGTTAGTGCTAGCTACAAAGGTTAGAGGATTCTGTGGGTGTAAGAGACTAACAAAGATCACAATTTGATATGAAAGTGGATTCATATATTTGAATAGGAGATCATAGTGTTATAAACATATGCATGCATGAATATAGCGGTGATATGCGTGATGTGGTTTTGCACGTGTTATACCATAATGTGATAATGCATGGCGTTTGCAACTCACAGCCAAATGTCGAAGAATCTAAAGCATACTATACATCGAACAATCTCACATTTTATTTGAATTTGTGATAATGTGTGGCGTTTGCAGCTTACACCTAAATATGGAACAATCTAAACAATACTATATATCGAAAAATCTCACATTTTATTTGAATTTTTGGTAATGTGTGGTGTTTGCAACTCACATCTAAATACTTGTAGGCGTAGGGGGCGGGGCACCATACATTATGTGATAAACGCATTATACATATGAGACAAGGTTTAGATAGTGAAGATCTAGCTAGATCTTGAAATGTACTGTGTTTTGAAAACAACAAAAAGTGGATTCAAAAAATCGAGTTTGAGTTCATATAGTACACATAGTTCATATCTAACTCGAGAGTAATCATGTGTGCTGTGAAGATAATACACAAACGATGGTTTACCTTGAAAATAATGATGATTGTAGTCTTACTAAAATAGAGAAAAAAATTCAAATGGTTTGACTTCACAACAGTCATTATTGTAGATCTTATTCAAATAGAGAAACAAATTCAAATTTAGTACATATTGAAGCGGTAGTATATACATTTGGAATGCACTAAAATGTTCATTCGAGTAGCAGTTTGCATGCATTATACACGTAGCGAAATATTTTAATTGAACATAACATGAATTCAAAGTTTTGAATGACATTTGTAGTGCGAATTGATTTGGTACAGTACACGGGACTCGACTCTCTTGTGTGCTGCGAATTGATTTCTTTTTGCTTTTTCGTCAATGGAAGTACGAATTGATTTGGTATAGTACACGTTAGGCTTGTCTGGAAATTTCAACCCGGGCCTTGTTACCCCGAAATATTTAAGATATATCTTTGTCTCGTTGTGCTCCGACAGCTCCCTCCATCTCAACCCACGCCTTGCTATTCCAAAATTACAACGCACGCGAAAACTCCCACCTCCTGTGAAATCCTGACACGCGAAATGCCCATGATACCCCTGAACCGAAAGAACCGCCTAGGTCAAATCGGTGGGGGTACTTTCGTAACTTACCCCACATTACAGACAAGCGTGTCCCTAAGCCATTGTTCCCCACTCCCATCCCATCTGCCCACCCATTCCTACACCGAGGCCGCAAAAACCCGCGAAGCCACCCTCCTCTGTCCGCCACCCAGCCGGAGCCTCTTCCCCGACGACGTCGTCCACAACAAGACCTCGACATCCCTCATCCACCATACTAGATGATTCCGTCGTCGATCTCGTTGTCCTGCCGGTTCAGCCACCCTGTCCTCCACCTCCAAGGAGCTGCCACGATATTCCCCTCGTCTTCCACGCCACCTCCATTCCCAGACCGCTGTGTTCACCTGCACCACCGGAAGAGCATCATCATCATTGTTTCCTTAGATTAAGTTGAGGCCTAATCGGCGCCACCAAAGAGGTTGTACACTAATCGCCGCATTTTCTTCTTGATTCGATCTCAACATGCTGTCGGCGCTCAGTCCCGAGCCGACACGGCGCGGCTCCATCCATGGCGGTGTCGCCGGCCACTTCCTCCATGGCGTCGCTCCCTCGACGGTGACGTCCACATCAGTAGGAGCTGATGCTACTTTAGCTCTCGCTTGCGCTGCTGCTCTGCTCTTACTCTTGGTCCCCTGCTTGGTCTGCTCTTGCTATTGCTCTTGCTCACGCTGCTGCACACGCTCTTGCTCTTGCTTGCGATGTTGCTCCGATTTTGCTACACTTTAGTCGACTGAATCAACTTTCGGGTCAGTCGATTTTCAGGGGTGGGGGGCTCGCCGGAGTTAAGGAAGAACTAGCCGCAGCAGGGAGGGGGGGCTCGCCAGAGAGGTACCCCACTATCTATCTTAGGGTTCAGGGGGGGGGGGGGCGGTGGTCGCCGGTGGTGGTGGGGCGATGGCGTGGGGATCGCCGCAGAAAAAGCTCGGCACCGGGGGGGGTGTCGGTGTCAAAACCGGCGGATCTCGGGTAGGGGGTCCCGATCTGTGCGTCTAAGGCTAATGGTAACAGGAGGCAAGGGACACGATGTTTTACGCAGGTTTGGGCCCTCTCGATGGAGGTAAAACCCTACTTCCTGCTTGATTGATCTTGATGATATGAGTATTACAAGAGTTGATCTACCACAAGATCGTAGAGGCTAAACCCTAGGAGCTAGCCTATGATGATTATGATTGTCGCTATATGGACCAAATCCTCTGGTTTATATAGACACCGGAGGGGGCTAGGGTTTACACAGAGTCGGTTACAAAGAAGGAGATCTAATATCCGGATCGCCAAGCTTGTCTTCCACGCAAAAGGAGAGTCCCATCCAGACACGGGACGAAGTCTTGAGTCTTGTACCTTCATGGTCCAACAGTCCGGCCAAAGTATATAGTCCGGCTATCCGGATCCCCCCTAATCTAGGACTCCCTTAGTAGCCCCTGAACCAGGCTTCAATGACGGTGAGTCCGGCGCATAGATTGTCTTCGGCATTGCAATACGGGTTCCATCTCCGAATACTCCAAAGTAATTACCGAACACTTAAATCGTGTCCGGATCTGTAAGATGATCTTCTCATGCCATCATGGGAAGAGCAATATTCCATAACCTGCTGACATCTTTGGATAACATGACATAGCACCATGGTCGAGTCATTATTGAACCGTCTCTCTACTACTAATCACCGCACATGTTGTGAGGCGGTCTCATCGAAGCGGAGATCGTCTTCCCCTTATCACGGGGCTCTCATTAATACGAGCACGGGTAGCCCAACTGCACCGCTAATCGCGGCGAGTGGGGAACGAGCGGGTTCCACTAGGCAAGTGGGGAGGCGCAAAAAGCTTTTACTGCCTCTATAAAGAGATAAGGTCTCTTCCTCTTTACCCACGCCTTTCCCTTCCGCTAGTCCATTCCCCTTTGCTCGAGCCCTAGGGCCCAAGCACTCTTCTTCGCCACCGAAGAGAGGTTCTCCGAAGATGTCAGGATCCGGAGCAGGAGGCAAATGGATGGCCTCTACCGTTCGGGAGAGGGATATCAAAAAGATCCGAGAGGTCGGGTACCTGGCCAAGAAAATCGGCCATCGTCTTCCGCCGATGGGACAGATCGTCCCCACTCCGGAGCCCCACGAGAGGGTCGTGTTTCTTCCTCATTTTGTCCGCGGGCTCGGGTTTCCCCTTCACCCATTTGTTAACGGTATCATGTATTATTATGGGATTGATTTTCATGATCTGTCCCCCAATTCTTTCCTTAACATCTCGACGTTCATTGTCGTGTGTGAGGCTTTTCTCCGTATTTCTCCCCACTTCGGCTTATGGCTGAAGATCTTCAACGTGAAGCCCAAGGTGGTGAATGGCGAGAACGCCGAGTGCGGCGGCGCCATGGTGAGCAAGATGCCCAAGGTCACATGGCCGATGGGCGCCTTCAATGATTCCGTCAAGGAGTGGCAGCAGCAATGGTTCTATATCACCGAACTGCGCGGTAAAAAGTGGGCCGCTGCTCCTGAATTCAGATCCGGAGCCCCACTGCGGCTCATGTCCTGGACTGAGAAGGGCCTGAACTGGTCCTCATCCGATGAGCTATCAATGCTCCAAACGCACGTCCAGAGCTTGGTCGATAAGGATGTCAAACTCGTCAACATAGTCCAGGTGATGTTAGTTCGCCTGGTTCTCCCTTGCCAGCGTCGTGCCTGCAATTTGTGGGAATACGATCCAGCCGAGCACCAGACCCTACGGGAGCTCTACGGCTCCTCCCACAAGGACATCTGGAAGGTGCTCTTCAAGTCCCGCAAATCATGGTCGGGCTCCGCCGAGGACCGCGGGTATCAACTATCCCGCTCTGCAAGTCTGATAAGTCATTGCTATGCTCTATCCATCCATGTTTTAGCTGGAATGTCCCGAGGGAGACGCTTTTATCATGCTTTCTACAATAATCCTAGGAATGGAAGAAAAAGGTGGGCGGATACACTATCCGGCCCCGCTGCCGGAGGAACCGGCAGGATCTCTTCTGATGAAGATGTTGGTCCCAGCGCCTTATGAGGCGCCGAAGAAAGAGGCCTCCAAGAAGGTCAAGAGGACCCGGAGCGGCCTCCGTCGCCGCGATGCTTCAGACACAAAATCCGAAGACTCCAGTGACCATCCTTCCTCCAAAGATGAAGAGGATGAGGAAGAAGACGAGTCCTCCACAGGGGAGGGAAGAAAAGGATGGCTTCCTCGTCCCTGGAGGCCGAATCGCCAAAGAGGGGGAATGGTTCCCTCCTGGAGGCGTCCACCACGGCTGCCAATAGTAGCTCGGAGTGGGATCCCAGGGCCCAACCCCGGGTAAAGTCGTGAGTACACGAAATCAGAACACGCCTACGTTCCCGATGTCATTAGGATGTAGTAGTTTAACTGTCGCCATACTTTGTGCAGCCCGGCGAGGTCCCACGCCGGACAGTCCTCATCGGAGGATTCGCTGAGCTCAGATGCCTTGGAGAGCGAGATGCCTCCAGAGGCCCCTTCCCCGAAGCCTAGGCACGACACCGAGGTGTCGTCTCATCCGGACCAGGGAGGGCATATCTCTGGGGCCGGATACACGGGAACAGCGGTTCCGATTCTTGTTGACAGCGGGGCCGATCTTAGATTCAGCCCGCAGCCGGACATGGTCCTGGAGACCTTTAAAGCTCCAGGATCGGGTGAGTAGCCACCTTTGACGGGGGGAGGCCTGCCCGCTCCGCTAGCAACCTCTGTCTAAGCAGAGTTGTCGGGCAGCCTATCGACAGCGCGAAAGAGTGCGTCCACCGTCGATGAACATCGCGCCCTCATGGGTGTGGTGATTGAAAAGATTCAGTCCGCTGAGAGCGGACTGAATGAATCCTGCCTTAGCCTTATAAAAGGCTTTGAGGTATGTTTTTAGAAATCTTTGAAGATTGTCATAGTATGAGTAGTAGCCCCTGATGCACTGTCCGGTGAAAGAGAGAGAGCCGGACAAGGGATCAAATTTCCGCTTCACAGGAGACTCAGTAAATGACACATATCCCTTTGTTTGAAAACAGGCATCTGCGACGACTGCCTCCCATAATGCAGAGGTGTCCGGACTAAAGCAGAGTATGGAATGGGCCAAAGAAGAACTTGGTCGCGTGAAGAAGCAGTTGGAGGACAAGTAAGGTATGTCGAAACCTTGTCCTAAGTTCAGCACGAATGAGTAGTTGTGCCTCATGAAAATATTTGTATTGTATGCTTTAGGAGCTAGTGCCGTAATTGAGGCATTGAAGAAGGCTGTGGCCAAAGCCGACAAGAAGGCTGCCACAGAGCAGGCTCTTCGCGAGAAGCACGAGGCCAGGGTCATTGAAGCTGAGCGTGAGCTCCAGGAGGCCGTGAAGAAGAGCGAGGCCTTAGAGCAGAGTCTAGCAGGGAAAGAGTCCAAACTCGCCCAAGCTCTCCAAGCTGCAGATGATGCTTGGGAAGAAGCCCGGAGTGCTCTGAAGGACATTCAGGAGGCACGGAGGGTTGCGGCTGCTAAGGCTTTTGGTACTCAAAGCATTTGTTAGCATTGTAATAGGAGGAGCTCTAAGCAACAAACTGAATTCTAGTTTTCCAGGGGCGTTTGCGGACCTACCGCGCAACATATCGGATGCTGCCCAATTCTACCAGACTGAAGAGAAGAAGTCTGCGGAGAAGCATTTTTGGTCACAATATTTGGCGCCGAATTATCCGGTGCCCTTTATCGATCAGCTGGAGCAGCTGGTCGAACTGCACCAGGCGGCCGAACTAGCCATGAAGGACTTAGGTGTCTGGTTGTGGCCCACTAAGTCGATTCCAAGCAGTTACTTCGGACTCATGAAGTGGATTGTTGGTGCTTTCCCTCGGCTCGAAGTCATTAAGCGGTCGGTTTGTATAGAAGGTGCACGCATGGCATTTGCCCGTGCGAAGGTGCACTGGGGGAAGCTTAATGCTGAAAAGCTAATGACTGAGGGACCGTCGGAGGGTAAGGAGCATCGCAAGCCCGAGTTGTATTATGAGGGTGTCCGGAAAGGAGTTCGCCTTGTGGCGGAACAGTGTACCAAAGACACTATATGTCCCTGAAGGCAGTCATGCCGTTCTTTGTAATGCGGGATAATGGCACTGTTATTATTTATTGCCTATTATATGAACGTTTTTTCTTGCTGTGCGGCTGTTTAGTGTATGTAAATCCTGAGAGTTGGCCAGTCGTCGGCTTCTGCCCCCACGTAAAAAGTATAGGGGTGTTCGGGACACACCTAAACACTCTTTATCCCATTGTTGGGTCCTTTAAGGAGGTGTTCATCACCACGAACCAGGCAATCAGACTATAGGGCTTTATCACTCTCATTTAGCCATAGGAATTCGAGTATGGTAGGCGCAGCCCCTGGTGTTTGGAAGACCGTACGAGGGGCTCTAACGGCGCCTGATCAGAAAACTGATCCGTCACACTCTGCATTTATAATGGCATTGTGCGGAATAAATCTTTAAAGATTTTACAACCTCTCGAACAGCTGACCAGCTCTCGCTGTATCATGATAGTCAGTTTTCGGCTTTCTCTACTGGGTGCTCATCCGGAAGAACCGAGACACAATCGTAGTAGTTATCCCGGTGCTACCTTAGCCGATAGAGCGGAACATAAGGTACCAAAACATGGGAGCCGAAAAAACCCAACTAATGACCCAAGACATGTTTTGGAGCTGATGCATATAAGTGCTATAAGTTCGGGGTGCCGAGCGACCGAAAAGGTGGCCGGACTTTGTTGCCATATTATGAGTGCTATGAAGCCCCTGGCATAATGGGGCATAACACGATGTACGGGTGCCATTTATGACGAAAAAGGCATCAATGAGGAACGACGGCCGGTAAGTGTTATTTAAGTCTACGTATTGTAGTAGAATGACATGTCTATGCATATGAGTACGGTTTATGCTTATGAAAAGAGGTGTGTTGGCGGAACCTGACGTGGCTGGACTGGAGGAGGTTGTGTGTGGATCTAAAGTGTATCCAGACTATCTCCTTAGGGGGGGACTTATGTGTTCCCGCCTTGTGCGTCCGAGCTGATTCCCTGTCGCCAGTCCTGTTTTGCGCAAAAATCAGTCTGTAAAGACAAATGCTTAGAGGTAGTTGCATGCCATATGGTGGTTGAACCGCGGGTGCCTGATCTGGGCCTGGTCGAGCCAGGTTATAATGCCGTAAAGTAGCTCGGACTCCTTAGTTGGTGTCCGGGTGGTTGGCTGCCGTATCAAAGTTTGATAAACATGCACAACTCACTATATCAGCGGCGGTGTGATTTCCACTCTTAGGGTGGAGTGCGGCCTTGCCCATAATTGTGACCATGGCACATGGATTTGTCCTGACATTGTACCGCATTGAGTCTAGCCAACGCGCTTCGTCCTGATAGTATATGGTAGTTACTGTATAAGGGGACAATGCTGAAGACTTACTCTTCGGCATGGTATTTGTTTGGTGATCCGAAGACAACCTCCAGGGTGATGGGCCTGTAAAATTTGGCCTTTGCACCTGGGAAGGCATCTTTTAGAAGATGTTATTAATGGGTTTGATCCTCGAGCGGTCAATACCTATTTGGCAAGTTTTGTCCTGGCGCAGCGAGTTTGGGCTGCTGTTTATGCCCATAGGGGCTCGTGTGGGATGGAACCCACAAACTATTCGGTTGATAGTAAGTGCGATTAAATTGCTATGGTTGGTATTATCCGGACGGTCGATGTGATCGAAGATGGTCGGCCGTATTTTTGTACTGCAGGGGATCTTCCTTTGACCTCGCCATGTTTGGTGGTCTGGGTTTCTCGTTGTTTGAGATCTCCTTCCATTGTTTTCGGCGCCCGACCGGCCGTTTTGTTTTGAGGATCCGGCATTCTCTATTGGTATGCTTGGCTGCCACTCTAGGGTACCATGAATTTGACATGGTTGGTCGAGTATGCTGCTCGGGCCGGATGGGCCTGAGTTGTTCTGTTTCCGCTGACCGGACTGGGGTCACAGAATTCGGCACCAACTCCCTTGTCTTGATTGTTGTCATTATTTCTGTGACGCGCGTGTCTGTTTCATCGAGGTTTATGGATGCTGCCTCGCATTTCTTGCGTATTGCCCCGGAGCATGGTATATTGGCGTCGAGGTGTGGGATTTAGGTCCTCCTTCTTGGGTTGAGGTAGCGAATTGTGCTTTGTGTACCTTTTGGCAGGATGGTTGAGTCTGTATTCCTCGATTGCCAGGACCTTGGTCCATCTGTCTATGAGCAACTCTGGGTCAGCTTTGAGCTGTTGTTGCTTCTTTTGCAGGCTTTTATCCGTGGCCATAAGCCGTCGCTTAAAGCGAACTTGTTTCCATGGTATCCTCAGGCACTCCGAATTCATCGTCGCCGAGGATCGCCTCGTCTTTGGAGGGGGGCATGTAGTTGTCCTCCTCCAAGTATCCGTCTGTCGCCTATCCGGCCTGCTCGAAGGCAGGCTGACCGGGATTGTATTCATCTTCAGCATCATCCCGATTGTTTTTGACTCCTGTGTCGGTATTGTTGTGGCGGGGCTTGGGGCGGCGCAGTTGATGTTCATACTTTGCCTTCTTCCTTGAGGGGTTATCCTCCAGTGCCTCATCGCCATTGGTTTCTTTCGGAGTGTCCACCATATATATATCATATGAGGATGTGGCTGTCCAGCGCCCTGTGGGTGGTGGTTCCTGTTCTTCTCCTACATCGTCGTCCACACCGTCGATGTCTTCGGAGTCGAAGTTAAGCGCGTCGGTCAAATCATCGATCGTGTCAATGAAGTGGGTGGTGGGTGGGCAACGAATTCCCTCGTCTCCTGCTTCCCACTCGGGTCGGACATAGTTCGGCCAAGAGTCTCCTGACAAAGAGAGAGATTTTAACGAGTTCAGCATGTCGCCAAAGGGCGAGTGCTGGAAGATATCTGCAGCGGTGAACTCCATTACCGGAGCCCAACCAGATTCGGCGGGCTCGGGGATGCGCGGACTGGAACCTACAGCCAGACACAAGTCTGGGGGTCCGGAGACACAAGCTTCCTTGGGGGTGAAGTTTGTGTTTGGCTCTACCGCCGATGAGTGTGCGGCCTCCGGGGTGGGTTCCATCCACGCATCCTCGGACGACGCAATCTGCCCCGGATTTAGGTCCGGGGCTCCTGCAGGTGAGATATCCTAAGCATTGTCCGACAGCAGGTCTAAGCCGTGCTCATCGTGACTGTTCGGCGCTCCTGGCGCAGGCCCGAATCCGTCGAAGATCAAGTCTCCACGGATATCGGCCGTGTAGTTCAAGTTTCCGAACCTCACCTGATGGCCAGGGGCGTAGCTGTCGATCTGCTCCAGATGGCCGAGCGAATTGGCCCGCAGTGCCAAGCCGCCGAACACGAAGATCCGTCGAGGGAGAAAGGTCTCACACTGGACCGCGTTGTTGTTGATAATTGAAGGAGCCATCAAGCCTTGCAGCGACGACACAGAGGAACTCTCAATGAAAGCACCAATGTCGGTGTCAAAACCGGTGGATCTTGGGTAGGGGGTCCCGATCTGTGCGTCTAAGGCTAATGGTAACAGGAGGCAAGGGACACGATGTTTTACCCAGGTTCGGGCCCTCTCGATGGAGGTAAAACCCTACTTCTTGCTTGATTGATCTTGATGATATGAGTATTACAAGAGTTGATCTACCATGAGATCGTAGAGGCTAAACCCTAGGAGCTAGCCTATGATGATTATGATTGTCCCTGTATGGACCAAACCCTCCGGTTTATATAGACACCGGAGGGGGCTAGGGTTTACACAGAGTCAGTTACAAAGAAGGAGATCTAATATCCGGATCGCCAAGCTTGTCTTCCACGCAAAAGGAGAGTCCCATCCGGACACGGGACGAAGTCTTGAGTCTTGTACCTTCACGGTCCAATAGTCCAGCCAAAGTATATAGTCCGGCTGTCCGGATCCCCCCTAATCTTCGACTCCCTCAGGGGGGGCTAGAGGGATGGCCAGGGCGGCGGCGGACTGGCAGTGGGGAGTGGTTCCGGGGCAGGCGGGGCGGCGCACCACCGGCCGCGGGCGCCGGGGGGCGGCTGTTTGGCCAGTGGTGGCTGGCGGCTCAGGGGGGTGGAGGTTGAAGATGACCTATAGTCCCTTGATTTCATATCCAACGGCTAGAAAATTGACTGGCCAGAGATGAATAAGTTAGTCAACTGACGTGTAGCCTCACCTGATGCTGCTACAGGACCAGCTGCCCCGGCTCTCGCATGCGCTGCTGTTGCTGCTGCTACTGCTTTTCTACTACTAGTGTGTCAGTTTTGACAGCAAAAATCAGTTTCCACAGTTAAGTTCAGTTTCAATAGTTAAATTCAGTTTTGACAATTAAGTTCAGAGATGAGCGGCTAATGTATTTTAAATCTAGCACTTTGTGGTTATGTATTTTACGTCATCTATTGGAGATGTTATTAGAATTCTACTCAGGTTAACGTTGTCTCTATATCCTGCTTCATCCTTGGCATCATACAACTCACCAGAGTTGCTCTAATGACGAAAGCCTCCATCACAGTGGAGCAGTACACCGGTCTCCATCTCAAGATGCCTAAGATCTTCTTCCCCTCCTTCGACAACCTAGTCAGCTGGATCATCCTCACCGACCAACCCAATCACGCTGAGATCGACATGGCTTCGCCAAAGAGGTTGTACACTGGTTGCATCTCTTTTTTACTCTACATGTTATATATATTGTCCACTGAGCACACGCAGTTACGTGAAATACGATTAGTTTCTCCTACTATATGACAAGCAGTGAGGTACCAGGCAACTTATAGCTATCCGTGATGGACTCTCTTGAACGCCATCATTATTTATCTCTGTGTGTTTGAGATGTGCATTTGTCGATGGGCCTGGGAGTTGCGCTAGTAGGGCAGTGACCTGGGTCCAAAGTAGTAGAAGTAGCACAAAAACATTTTTTAGTGTAGGCTTTTCCTTGCTCAAGCTGCCTGCTAGAATCGCCAGTGCTTGAAAGGAAAAGTGAAGGAAAAACATAGGAATTGGAAAGTTTCCTATGCTACTACTATTCATGCATTTGGTTCAAAGGAATCAAGCAAAGGAAAACTGTAGGATTTGTTCCTTTGGTGCCTCCTTGAAAGAAAAACTCTAGGAATTTTAATATCCACTTATCCTCCTTTTCAAATTCCTATTCATGTAGCACAAGACTAAGAGATAGTAGTATAATAGCATTATAACCGTACATTTTCTTGTGGTTTGACTTAATCTCACCATGCTTCTTTGCATCCTGTGATCTTCCAATTCCTGTGAACCAAACACCCAGATTGGCAAAAATCATGTGTTTTTAAATTCTTTGTTTTGCACGTGCATTCGTATCCTATTATTGTCTATTTCCTATCCCTGCGTTGTTAGAGTCCTCCAATTCAAATGAGCCCTTAGAGAATTACTTCTCTTACAGATAGTTGTCAAAGAAAACATTATGTGGTTTGTCCCGCTCCTGCTATGTCGTCGTCCACCCTAGCTCAGATGCTCCAATGACAGAAGGGTCCAGCATAGCAGGGATCTGGCCTCCAGACTGTTTTGCCACCTCAGATCCTCTTCCCCGCTGCTGGCAGCCATGACAATTGCATTACCATCATCAACCAAGCAGATGATCTCGAGGACTACACGGGTTCACAAGAGAGGTCGCACTCTTTCGTGTCTGCTTACGTTATGCATCGCTTAATATTACATGCTACTTCATCGTCATGTTCACCGATTAGACTCTGAGTCAGCTCCAAACTAATGGTCAAACTTGAGTTTTTAAATGGTTGTGGGGTACATATCGGGACCGCAATCAATAGTATCTATCTACTATCTGGTTAATCTCTGGTGTCTTGTATGAGTTTCATGTTGGGTGGGAAACAAATAGTAAAGAATCCATTATCTGTATTTTTTAACTGATGCCATTATCTGCCTGCTATCATTGGTTTTGGGTCTATCCACAGGTTGCTACCATCACTCTGGATTTCTGCATGCACTCCTTACATAATCTCACTATGTTTTATTCCTATGCATGTTAGTTATCACAATGGAATTGAACATGTAGAGCAAAAGAGACGAGCCTTGCGCGGCAATAAAATTTCATGCAGACGTCCCTCCATGGTAGGCGCAAATGCAGCCCCCCTCCACCCATTTCGGAATGTAATCGAGAGGAAGATATCTGTTCTGAGGGGGATTCAGAAGGAGAAGACCACTCCTATTTACCCCCTGAGGTCTTCGCTCTAACTTGCCATGCTGATGTTGGTTATATCATGCATATGGTGCCTTGCATTGCTTAATTTATACATCAAGTATGTCATTTGCTTAGTTTAGACATGCTTTGTGTGAATGCCTTTAGTTTATTCATCGTTTATGTGAATTATGCAATGCCATCTTGTTTAGCCAGGCATCATATATGTGAATTTTGCAACGCCATCCTGCTTATCCAGTCATCTTATATGTGAATTATATCAGGCATCCTTTTTTTGTTACGTATTACATTTGTCAACAATGTTGGTACATTCAACTACTCTTCGTGTGCATCAGCCATTTGACACGGTGATGAAAAATTCTGGAGTGAAAACAAGATCTTCAGAGCAGACTATGCTATCTGCCAAAGCGCACATCTCGCTGGTTACGGGTAGCTCCTCAGAGGAGGATTCAGAGATAGATGACCAGCCCTATTTCCCCCCATGGTGTACGCTCTAACTTGGCAGGGTTATGTTGCTCATATCGTGCGTATGGTGTCTTGCGTTGCTATGTCATTTGATTAGTTTAGACATGCTTTGTGTGAATGCCACATGTTTAGTGTCTAATTACCATATATATGAATTATGCGTTGCCATCTTGTTACAAGACATTATATATGTGAATTATGCAATGCTATCTTGTTGCAAAGCCATTATATATGTGAATTATCCAATGCCATGCTGTTTAGCCGATCATCATGTATGTGAATTATATCATGCTATCATTTTTTTGTATTACATGTTCCATTTGTCGACAACATTTGTATATTCAACTACTCTTCCTGTGAGTCAACCATTTGAAGCGGTCATGGAAGTACCTTGAGTGAAAACAAGGTATTCATAGCAGACAATGCTACCTGCTGAAGCAGACATCTTGCTGGTTACAAAGAGCTCCTCAGAGGAGGATTCAGAGACTGATGACCAATCCTATTTCCCCCCTGAGGTCTATGCTCAAACTTGGCAGGGTTATATTACCCATGTCATGCATGTTGTCTTGCATTGCTTAGTTTTTACATCATATATGGATTGCGATCTCCTTACTTGCTTACTATATAAATCGTATATTTGAATTATATCATGCCATCATGTTTACATACACAGCATGTATCTGAATTATGGCATGGCAATCCATTTAATAAAGACATCATATAGTTATATCATCTCATCATGTTTAGTGTTTACAGTCATCATATTTTGAATTATGTCATTCTATCCATGAATTATATCATGATATCATGTTTCCATAGGCGGCATGTATGTGAATTATGGCATGCCAACCTATTTAATAAACACATTATATAGTTATATCATGTCATCCTGTTTACATAGTCATCATATTTTGAACTATGTCTTTCCATCTTTTTCGGTTAGCCATGATAATGTGAATTTGTGTCATGCTATCATGTTTAGTTAGCCATCATATATGTGAAATTGTGTCATGCTATCCTGTTTGGTTAGAGAACATAAATTGAAGGAAATATGCCCTAGAGGCAATAATAAAGTTATTATTTATTTCCTTATTTCATGATAAATGTTTATTATTCATGCTAGAATTGTATTAACCGGAAACATAATACATGTGTGAATACATAGACAAACAGAGTGTCACTAGTATGCCTCTACTTGACTAGCTCGTTAATCAAAGATGGTTATGTTTCCCAACCATGGACAAAGAGTTGTTATTTGATTAACGGGATCACATCATTAGATGAATGATCTGATTGACATGACCCATTCCATTAGCTTAGCACCCGATCGTTTAGTATGTTGCTATTGCTTTCTTCATGACTTATACATGTTCCTATGACTATGAGATTATGGAACTCCCGTTTGCCGGAGGAACACTTTGTGTGCTACCAAACGTCACAACATAACTGGGTGATTATAAAGGAGCTCTACAGGTGTCTCCAAACGTACATGTTGGGTTGGCGTATTTCGAGATTAGGATTTGTCACTCCGATTATCGGAGAGGTATCTCTGAGCCCTCTCGGTAATGCACATCACATAAGCCTTGCAAGCATTGCAGCCAATGAGTTAGTTGCGGGATGATGTATTACGGAACGAGTAAAGAGGCTTGCCGGTAACGAGATTGAACTAGTTATTGGATACCGACGATCGAATCTCGGGCAAGTAACATACCGATGACAAAGGGAACAACGTATGTTTTTATGCGGTCTGACCGATAAAGATCTTCGTAGAATATGTAGGAGCTAATATGGGCATCCAGGTGCCGCTATTGGTTATTGACCGGAGACGTGTCTCGGTCATGTCTACATTGTTCTCGAACCGTAGGGTCTGCACGCTTAACGTTACGATGACAGTTATTATGAGTTTATGCATTTTGATGTACCGAAGTTAGTTTGGAGTCCCGGATGTGATCACGGACATGACGAGGAGTCTCGAAATGGCCGAGACATAAAGATTGATATATTGGAAGCCTATATTTGGACATCGGAAGTGTTCCGGGTGAAATCGGGATTTTACCGGAGTACCGGGAGGTTACCGGAACCCCCCGGGAGCCATATGGGCCTTAATGGGCTTTAGTGGAAAGGAGAAAGGGGCAGCCCAAGGTGGCCGCGCGCCTCCCCCCTCCCCTAGTCCTATTAGGACTAGGAGAGGTGGCTGCCCCCCCTCTCTCTCTTTCCCCCTCGGGGAATCCTAGTCCAACTAGGATTGGGGGGAGTCCTACTCCCGGTAGGAGTAGGACTCCTCCTGCGCCCACCTCCTGGCCGGCGGCCCCCTCCCCCTTGGCTCCTTTATATACGGAGGCAGGGGCACCACTAGACACACAAGTTGATCCACGTGATCGTTCCTTAGCCGTGTGCGGTGCCCCCTGCCACCATATTCCACCTCGATCATATCGTTGTAGTGCTTAGGCGAAGCCCTGCGTCGGTAGAACATCATCATCGTCACCACGCCGTTGTGCTGACGGAACTCATCCCCGAAGCTTTGCTGGATCGAGCCCGGGGAGCGTCATCGAGCTGTACGTGTGCTAAGAACTCGGAGGTGCCGGAGTAACGGTGCTTGGATCGGTCGGATCGGGAAGACGTACGACTACTTCCTCTGCGTTGTGTCAACGCTTCCGCAGTCGGTCTGTGTGGGTACGTAGACAACACTCTCCCCTCTTGTTGTTGTGCATCGCCATGATCTTGCGTGTGCGTAGGAAATTTTTTGAAATTACTACGTTCCCCAACAGTGGCATCCGAGCCTAGGTTTTATGGTTTGATGTTATATGCACGAGTAGAACACAAGTGAGTTGTGGGCGATACAAGTCATACTGCCTACCAGCATGTCATACTTTGGTTCGGCGGTATTGTTGGACGAGACGACCCGGACCAACACTACGCGTACGCTTATGCGAGACCGGTTCCCCCGACGTGCTTTGCACATAGGTGGCTTGCGGGCGACTGTCTCTCTAATTTTAGTTGAACCGAGTGTGGCTACGCCCGGTCCTTGCGAAGGTTAAAACGGAGTCAAATTGACAAACTATCGTTGTGGTTTTGATGCATAGGTGAGATTTGTTCTTGCTTAAGCCCATAGCAGCCACGTAAAACTTGCAACAAAAAAGTAGAGGACGTCTAACTTGTTTTTGCAGGGCATGTTGTGATGTGATATGGCCAAGACATGATGCTAAATTTTATTGTATGAGATGATCATGTTTTGTAACCGAGTTATCGGCAACTGGCAGGAGCCATATGGTTGTCGCTTTATTGTATGCAATGCAATCGCGATGTAATGCTTTACTTTATCACTAAGCGGTAGCGATAGTCGTAGAAGCATAAGATTGGCGAGATGACAACGATGCTACGATGGAGATAAAGGTGTCGCGCCGGTGACGATGGTGATCATGACGGTGCTTCGGAGATGGAGATCACAAGCACAAGATGATGATGGCCATATCATATCACTTATATTGATTGCATGTGATGTTTATCTTTTATGCATCTTATCTTGCTTTGATTGACGGTAGCATTATAAGATGATCTCTCACTAAATTATCAAGAAGTGTTCTCCCTGAGTATGCACCGTTGCCAAAGTTCGTCGTGCCCAGAAACCACATGATGATCGGGTGTGATAAGCTCTACATCCATCTACAACGGGTGCAAGCCAGTTTTGCACATGCAGAATACTCAGGTTAAACTTGACGAGCCTAGCATATGCAGATATGGCCTCGGAACACGGAAACCAAAAGGTCGAGCGTGAATCATATAGTAGATATGATCAACATAACGATGTTCACCATTGAAAACTACTCCATCTCACGTGATGATCGGTTATGGTTTAGTTGATTTGGATCACGTGATCACTTAGAGGATTAGAGGGATGTCTATCTAAGTGGGAGTTCTTAAGTAATATGATTAATTGAACTTGAATTTATCATGAACTTAGTCCTGGTAGTATTTTGCAAATCATGTGGTAGATCAATAGCTCGCGTTGTTGCTTCCCTGTGTTTATTTTGATATGTTCCTAGAGAAAAACTATGTTGAAAGATGTTAGTAGCAATGATGCGGATTGGATCCGTGATATGAGGTTTATCCTCATTGCTGCATAGAAAAATTATGTCCTTGATGCACCGCTAGGTGACAGACCTATTGCTGGAGCAGATGCAGACATTATGAACGTTTGGCTAGCTCAATATGATGACTACTTGATAGTTTAGTGCACCATGCTTAACGGCTTAGAATCGGGACTTCAAAGACGTTTTGAACGTCATGGACCATATGAGATGTTCCAGGAGTTGAAGTTAATATTTCAAGCAAATACCCGAGTTGAGAGATATGAAGTCTCCAACAAGTTCTATAGCTAAAAGATGGAGGAGAATCGCTCAACTAGTGAGCATGTGCTCAGATTGTCTGGGTACTACAATCGCTTGAATCAAGTGGGAGTTAATCTTCCAGATAAGATAGTGATTGACAGAATTCTCTAGTCACCATGACCAAGTTAGTAGAAATTCGTGATGAACTATAGTATGCAAGGGATGACGAAAATGAATCCCGAGCTTTTCATGATGATGAAATCGATGAAGGTAGAAATCAAGAAAAACATCAAGTGTTGATGGTAGACAAGACCACTACTTTCAAGAAAAGGGTAGAGGGAAGAAGGTGAACTTCAAAAAGAACAGCAAGCAAGTTGCTGCTCAAGTGAAGAATCCCAAGTCTGGACCTAAGCCGGAGACTGAGTGCTTCTACTGCAAAGGGACTGGTCACTGGAAGCGGAACTACCCCAAGTGATTGGCAGATAAGAAGGATGGCAAGGTGAACATAAGTATATTTGATATACATGTTATTGATGTGTACTTTACTAGTGTTTATAGCAACCCCTCAGTATTTGATACTAGTTCAATTGCTAAGATTAGTAACTCGAAACGGGAGTTGCAGAATAAACAAAGACTAGTTAAGGGTGAAGTGACGGTGTGTGTTGGAAGTGGTTCCAAGATTGATATGATCATCATCGCACACTCCCTATAAATTCGGGATTAGTGTTGAACCTAAATAAGTGTTATTTGGTGTTTATGTTGAGCATGAATATGATTTGATCATGTTTATTGTAATACGGTTATTCATTTAAGTAAGAGAATAAATTGTTGTTCTGTTTACATGAATAAAACCTTATATGGTTACACACCCAATGAAAATAGTTCGTCGGATCTCGATCATAGTGATACACATAATCATAATATTGAAACCAAAAGATGCAAAGTTAATAATGATAGTGCAACTTATTTGTAGCACTGCCGTTTAGGTCATATTGGTGTAAAGCGCATGAAGAAACTCCATGCTGATGGGCTTTTGGAATTACTTGATTATGAATCAGTTGATGCTTGCGAACCATGCCTCATGGGCAAGATGACTAAGACTCTGTTCTTCGGAACAATGGAGCGAGCAAAAGATTTGTTGGAAATCATACATACTGATGTATGTGGTCCGATGAATATTGAGGCTCGCAATAGGTATCATTATTTTCTGATCTTCACAGATGATTTGAGCAGATATGACTATATCTACTTGATGAAACATAAGTCTGAAACATTTGAAAAGTTCAAAGAATTTCAGAGTGAAGTGAAGAATCATCGTAACAAGAAAATAAGGCTTCTACGATCTGATCGCGGAGACAAATATTTGAGTTACGAGTTTGGTCTTCAATTAAAACAATGTGGAACAGTTTCACAAATTCGTGCCACCCGGAACACCACAGCATAATGGTGTGTCCGAACGTCATAGCCGTACTTTATTAGATATAGTGCAAATCTATGATGTTTCTTACCGATTTACCACTATCGTTTTTGAGGTTATGCATTAAAGACAGCTGCATTCACGTTAAAAAAGGGGCACCATCTAAGTCCGTTGAGACAACACAATCTGAACTGTGGTTTAGCAAGAAACCAAAGTTGTCGTTTCTTAAAGTTTGGGGTTGTGATGCTTATGTGAAAAAGTTTCATCCTGATAAGCTCAAAACCAAATCGGAGAAATATGTCTTCACAGGATACCCAAAAGGAGACTGTTGGGTACACCTTCTATCACAGATCCTAAGGCAAGACATTCGTTGCTTATAATGGATCCTTTCTAGAGAAGGTGTTTCTCTCGAAAGAAGTGAGTGGGAGGAAAGTAGAACTTGATAAGGTAATTGTACCTTCTCCCATATTGGAAAGTAGTTCATCATAGAAATCTGTTCCTGTGACTACTACACCAATTAGTGAGGAAGCTAATGATGATGATCATAAAACTTCAGATCAAGTTACTACCGAATCTCGTAGGTAAGCCAGAGTGAGATCCGCACCAGAGTGGTACGGTAATCCTGTTCTGGAAATCATGCTGCTAGATCATGATGAACCTACGACCTATGAAGAAGCGATGGTGAGCCCAGATTCCGCAAAGTGGCTTGAAGCCATGAAATCTGAGATGGGATCCATGTATGAGAACAAAGTATGGACTTTGGTTGACTTGCCCATTGATCGGCAAGCAATTGAGAATAAATGGATCTTCAAGAAGAAGACTGATGCTGATGGTAATGTTACTGTCTACAAAGCTCGACTTGTCGTAAAAGGTTTTCGACAAGTTCAAGGGGTTGACTACGATGAGACCTTCTCACCTGTAGCGATGCTTAAGTCTGTCCGAATCATGTTAGCAATTGCTGCATTTTATGATTATGAAATTTGGCAGATGGATGTCAAAACTGCATTCCTGAATGGATTTCTGGAAGAAGAGTTGTATATGCTGCAACCGGAAGGTTTTGTCGATCCAAAGGGAGCTAACAAAGTGTGCAAGCTCCAGTGATCCATTTATGGACTGGTGCAAGCATCTCAGAGTTGGAATAAACGCTTTGATAGTGTGATCAAAGCATTTGGTTTTATACAGACTTTCAGTGAAGCCTGTATTTACAAGAAAGTGAGTGGGAGCTCTGTAGCATTTCTGATATTATATGTGGATGACATATTGCTGATTGGAAATGATATAGAATTTCTGGATAGCATAAAGGGATACTTGAATAAGAGTTTTTCAATGAAAGACCTCGGTGAAGCTGCTAACATATTAGGCATAAAGATCTATAGAGATAGATCAAGACGCTTAATTGGACTTTCACAAAGCACATACCTTGACAAGATTTTGAAGAAGTTCAAAATGGATCAAGCAAAGAAAGGGTTCTTGCCCATATTACAAGGTGTGAAGTTGAGTCAGACTCAATGCCCGAGCACTGCAGAAGATAGAAAGAGAATGAATGTCATTCCTTATGCCTTGGTCATAGGTTCTATAAAGTATGCCATGCTGTGTACCAGATCTATTGTATACCCTACCACTGAGTTTGGCAAAGGAGTACAATAGTGATCTAGGAGTAGATCACTGGACAGCAGCCAAAATTATCCTTAGTGGAATAAGGATATGTTTCTCGATTATGGAAGTGAAAAAAGTGAAGGAAATATGCCCTAGAGGCAATAATAAAGTTATTATTTATTTCCTTATATCATGATAAATGTTTATTATTCATGCTAGAATTGTATTAACCGGAAACATAATACATGTGTGAATACATAGACCAACAGAGTGTCACTAGTATGCCTCTACTAGACTAGCTCGTTAATCAAAGATGGTTATGTTTCCTAACCATGAACAAAGAGTTGTTATTTGATTAACGAGGTCACATCATTAGTTGAATGATCTGATTGACATGACCCATTTCATTAGCTTAGCACCCGATCGTTTAGTATGTTGCTATTGCTTTCTTCATGACTTATACATGTTCCTATAACTATGAGATTATGCAACTCCCGTTTACCGGAGGAACACTTTGGGTACTACCAAACGTCACAACGTAACTGGGTGATTATAAAGGAGTACTACAGGTGTCTCCAATGGTAGATGTTGGGTTGGCGTATTTCGAGATTAGGGTTTGTCACTCCGATTGTCGGAGAGGTATCTCTGGGCCCTCTCGGTAATACACATCACATAAGCCTTGCAAGCACTGCAACTAATATGTTAGTTGTGAGATGATGTATTACAGAACGAGTAAAGAGACTTGCCGGTAACGAGATTGAACTAGGTATTGGATACCGACGATCGAATCTCGGGCAAGTAACATACCGATGACAAAGGGAACAACGTATGTTGTTATGCGGTCTGACCGATAAAGATCTTCGTAGAATATGTAGGAGCCAATATGGGCATCCAGGTCCCGCTATTGGTTATTGACCGGAGACGTGTCTCGGTCATGTCTACATTGTTCTCGAACCGCAGGGTCCGCACGCTTAACGTTACGATGACAGTTATTATGAGTTTATGCATTTTGATGTACCGAAGGTTGTTCGGAGTCCCGGATGAGATCACGGACATGACGAGGAGTCTCGAAATGGTCGAGACGTAAAGATTGATATATTGGAAGCCTATGTTTGGGCACCGGAAGCGTTCCGGGTGAAATCGGGATTTTTCCGGATTACCGGGAGGGTTACCGGAACCCCCCGGGAGGTAAATGGGCCTATTGGGCCTTAGTGGAAAAGAGAGAAGAGGCAGCCCACAAGCCTAGCCGGCGCCCCCCCTTTCCCAAGTCCTAATAGGACTAGGAGAGGTGGGCCGGCCCCCTCTTTCTCCTCCCCCCCCCCCAAGAATCCTAGTTGGAATAGGATTGGAGGGGAGGAGTCCTACTCCCGGTGGGAGTAGGACTCCTCCCTGCGCCTCCCTCCTAGCCGGCCGAACCCCCTGCCCCTGGCCTTTATATACGAGGGCAGGGGGCACCCCAAGACACACAACTTGATCCTTGAGATCGTTCCTTAGCCGTGTGCGGTGCCCCCTGCCACCAAATTCCACCTCGATCATACCGTTACAGTGCTTAGGCGAAGCCCTGCGTCGGTAGTACATCAAGATCGTCACCACGCCGTCGTGCTGACGGAACTCTTCCTCGACGCTTTGCTGGATCGGAGCCCGAGGAACGTCATCGAGCTGAACGTGTGCTAAGAACTCGGAGGTGCCGGAGTAACGGTGCTTGGATCGGTCGGATCGGGAAGAAGACGTACGACTACTTCCTCTACGTTGTGTGATCGCTTCCGCAGTCGGTCTGCGTTGGTACGTAGACAACACTCTCCCCTCTCGTTGCTGTGCATCACCATGATCTTGCGTGTGCGTAGGAAATTTTTTGAAATTACTGCGTTCCCCAACAGTGGTATCAGAGCCTAGGTTTTATGGTTTGATGTTATATGCACGAGTAGAACACAAGTGAGTTGTGGGCGATACAAGTCATACTGCCTACCAGCATGTCATACTTTGGTTCGGCGGTATTGTTGGTTGAGACGATCCGGACCAACCTTACGCGTACTCTTACGCAAGACCGGTTCCCTCGACGTGCTTTGCACATAGATGGCTTGCGGAAGACTGTCTCTCCAACTTTAGTTGAACCAAGTGTGACTACGCCCGGTCCTTGAGAAGGTTAAAACGGAGTCTATTTGATGAACTATCGTTGTGGTTTTGATGCGTAGGTGAGATGAGTTCTTACTTAAGCCCGTAGCAGCCACGTAAAACTTGCAACCACAAAGTAGAGGACGTCTAACTTGTTTTTGCAGGGCATGTTGTGATGTGATATGGTCAAGGCATGATGCTGATTTTATTGTATGAGATGATCATGTTTTGTAACCGAGTTATCGGCAACTGGCAGGAGCCATATAGTTGTCGCTTTATTGTATGCAATGCAATCGCGATGTAATGCTTTACTTTATTGCTAAGCGGTAGTGATAGTCGTGGAAGCATAAGATTGGCGAGACGACAACGACGCTACGATGGAGATCAAGGTGTCGCGCCGGTGACGATGGTGATCATGACGGTGCTTCGGAGATGGAGATCACAAAGCACAAGATGATGATGGCCATATCATATCACTTATATTGATTGCATGTGATGTTTATCCTTTTATGCATCTTATCTTGCTTTGATTGACGGTAGCATTATAAGATGATCTCTCACTAAATTATCAAGAAGTGTTCTCCCTGAGTATGCACCGTTGCAAAAGTTCTTCGTGCTGAGACACCACGTGATGATCGGGTGTGATAGGCTCTACGTTCAAATACAACGGGTGCAAAACAGTTGCACACGCGGAATACTCAGGTTATACTTGATGAGCCAAGCATATACAGATATGGCCTCGGAACACAGAGACCGAAAGGTCGAGCGTGAATCATATAGTAGATATGATCAACATATTGATGTTCACCATTGAAAACTACTCCATTTCACGTGATGATCGGTTATGGTTTAGTTGATTTGGATCACGTGATCACTTAGAAGATTAGAGGGATGTCTATATAAGTGGGAGTTCTTAAGTAAATTAACTGAACTTCAAATTATCATGAACTTAGTACCTGATAGTATCTTGCTTGTTTATGTTGATTGTAGATAGATGGCTCGTGCTGTTGTTCCGTTGAATTTTAATGCGTTCCTTGAGAAAGCAAAGTTGAAAGATGATGGTAGCAATTACACGGACTGGGTCCGTAACCTGAGGATTATCCTCATTGCTGCATAGAAGAATTACGTCCTGGAAGCACTGCTAAGTGCCAGGCCTGCTGCAAGAGCAACACCAGAAGTTATGAACGTCTGGCAGAGCAAAGCTGATGACTACTCAATAGTTCAGTGTGCCATGCTTTACGGCTTAGAACCGGGACTTCAACGACGTTTTGAACGTCATGGAGCATATGAGATGTTCCAGGAGTTGAAGTTAATATTTCAAGAAAATGCCCGGATTGAGAGATATGAAGTCTCCAATAAGTTCTATAGCTGCAAGATGGAGGAGAACAGTTCTGTCAGTGAGCATATACTCAAAATGTCTGGGTATAATAATCACTTGATTCAATTGGGAGTTACACTTCCAGATGATTGCGTCATTGACAGAATTCTCCAATCACTACCACCAAGCTACAAGAGCTTTGTGATGAACTATAATATGCAAGGGATGAACAAGACTATTCCCGAGCTCTTCGCTATGCTGAAAGCTGCGGAGGTAGAAATCAAGAAGGAGCATCAAGTGTTGATGGTTAACAAAACCACTAGTTTCAAAACAAGGGCAAAGGGAAGAAGAAGGGGAACTTCAAGAAGAACGGCAAGCAAGTTGCTGCTCAAGAGAAGAAACCCAAGTCTGGACCTAAGCCTGAAACTGAGTGCTTCTACTGCAAGCAGACTGGTCACTGGAAGCGGAACTGCCCCAAGTATTTGGCGGATAAGAAGGATGGCAAGGTGAACAAAGGTATATGTGATATACATGTTATTGATGTGTACCTTACTAATGCTCGCAGTAGCACCTGGGTATTTGATACTGGTTCTGTTGCTAATATTTGCAACTCGAAACAGGGACTACAGAATAAGCGGACACTAGCAAAGGACGAGGTGACGATGCGCGTGGGAAACGGTTCCAAAGTCGATGTGATCGCGGTCGGCACGCTACCTCTACATCTACCTTTGGGATTCATATTAGACCTAAATAATTGTTATTTGGTGCCAGCGTTGAGCATGAACATTATATCTGGATCTTGTTTGATGCGAGACGGTTATTCATTTAAATCAGAGAATAATGATTGCTCTATTTATATGAGTAATATCTTTTATGGTCATGCACCCTTGAAAAGTGGTCTATTCTTATTGAATCTCGATAGTAGTAACACACATATTCATAATGTTGAAGCCAAAAGATGCAG
This sequence comes from Triticum monococcum, assembly GCA_034509565.1. Lineage (NCBI taxonomy): Eukaryota > Viridiplantae > Streptophyta > Magnoliopsida > Poales > Poaceae > Triticum > Triticum monococcum. The sequence goes on along the minus strand of CM067847.1, from coordinate 616,503,367 downwards.
AGTTGATAATGAAAGTGCAACTTATTTGTGGCACTGCCGTTTAGGTCATATCGGTGTAAAGCGCATGAAGAAACTCCATGCTGATGGGCTTTTGGAACCACTTGATTATGAATCACTTGGTACTTGCGAACCGTGCCTCATGGGCAAGATGGCTAAAACACCATTCTCCGGTACTATGGAGAGAGCAACAGATTTATTGGAAATCATACATACCGATGTATGTGGCCCGATGAATATTGAGGCTCGTGGCGGATATCGTTATTTTCTCACCTTCACAGATGATTTAAGCAGATATGGGTATATCTACTTAATGAAACATAAGTCTGAAACATTTGAAAAGTTCAAGGAATTTCAGAGTGAAGTTGAAAATCATCGTAACAAGAAAGTAAAGTTTCTACGATCTGATCGTGCAGGAGAATATTTGAGTTACGAGTTTGGTGTACATTTGAAAAATTGTGGAATAGTTTCGCAACTCACGCCACCCGGAACACCACAACGTAATGGTGTGTCCGAACGTCGAAATCGTACTTTACTAGATATGGTGCGATCTATGATGTCTCTTACTGATTTACCGCTATCATTTTGGGGTTATGCTTTAGAGACGGCCGCATTCACGTTAAATAGGGCACCATCTAAATCCGTTGAGACGACGCCTTATGAACTATGGTTTGGCAAGAAACCAAAGTTGTCGTTTCTTAAAGTTTGGGGCTGCGATGCTTATGTGAAAAAGCGTCAACCTGATAAGCTCGAACCCAAATCGGAGAAGTGTGTCTTCATAGGATATCCAAAGGAAACTATTGGATACACCTTCTATCACAGATCCGAAGGCAAGACTGTTGTTGCTAAATTCGGAAACTTTCTTGAGAAGGAGTTTCTCTCGAAAGAAGTGAGTGGGAGGAAAGTAGAACTTGACGAGGTAACTGTACCTACTCCGTTATTGGGAAATAGTACATCACAGAAAACTGTTTCTGTGAGAACTACACCAATAAGAGAGGAAGTTAATGATGATGATCATGAAACTTTAGATCAAGATACTACTATACCTCGTAGATCAACCAGAGTAAGATCCGCACCAGAGTGGTACGGTAATCCTGTTCTGGAAGTCATGCTACTAGATCATGATGAACCTACGAACTATGAAGAAGCGATGGTGAGCCCAGATTCCGCAAAGTGGCTTGAAGCCATGAAATCTGAGATGGGATCCATGTATGAGAACAAAGTATGGACTTTGGTTGACTTGCCCGATGATCGGCAAGCAATTGAGAATAAATGGATCTTTAAGAAAAAGACTGACGCTGATGGTAATGTTACTGTCTACAAAGCTCGACTTGTCGCAAAAGGTTTTCGACAAGTTCAAGGAGTTGACTACGATGAGACTTTCTCACCCGTAGCGATGCTTAAGTCTGTCAGAATCATGTTAGCAATTGCCGCATTTTATGATTATGAAATTTGGCAAATGGATGTAAAAACCGCATTCCTGAATGGATTTCTGGAAGAAGAGTTGTATATGATGCAACCTGAAGGTTTTGTCGATCCAAAGGAAGCTAACAAAGTGTGCAAACTCTAGCGATCCATTTATGGACTGGTGCAAGCATCTCGGAGTTGGAATAAACGCTTTGATAGTGTGATCAAGGCATTTGGATTTATACAGACTTTTGGAGAAGCCTGTATTTACAAGAAAGTGAGTGGGAGCTCTGTAGCATTTCTGATATTATATGTGGATGACATATTACTAATTGGAAATGATATAGAATTTCTGGATAGCATAAAGGGATACTTGAATAAAAGTTTTTCGATGAAAGACCTCGGGGAAGCTGCTTACATATTAGGCATAAAGATCTATAGAGATAGATCAAAACGCTTAATTGGACTTTCACAAAGCACATACCTTGACAAGATTTTGAAGAAGTTCAAAATGGATCAAGCAAAGAAAGGGTTCTTGCCTGTGTTACAAGGTGTGAAGTTGAGCCAGACTCAATGCCCGACCAATGCAGAAGATAGAGAGAAAATGAAAGATGTTCCCTATGCTTCAGCCATAGGCTCTATCATGTATGCAATGCTGTGTACCAGACCTGATGTGTGCCTTGCTATAAGTTTAGCAGGGAGGTACCAAAGTAATCCAGGAGTGGATCACTGGACAGCGGTCAAGAACATCCTGAAATACCTGAAAAGGACTAAGGATATGTTTCTCGTATATGGAGGTGACAAAGAACTCAACGTAAGAGGTTACGTTGATGCAAGCTTTGACACTGATCCGGACGATTCTAAATCGCAAACTGGATACGTGTTTACTTTAAACGGTGGAGCTGTCAGTTGGTGCAGTTCTAAACAAAGCGTCGTAGCAGGATCTACATGTGAAGCGGAGTACATAGCTGCTTCAGAAGCAGCAAACGAAGGAGTCTGGATGAAGGAGTTCATACCCGATCTAGGTGTCGTACCTAGTGCATCGGGTCCAAGGAAAATCTTCTGTGACAATACTGGTGCAATTGCCTTGGCAAAGGAATCCAGATTTCACAAAAGAACCAAACACATCAAGAGACGCTTCAACTCCATCCGGGATTTAGTCCAGGTGGGAGACATAGAGATTTGCAAGATACATACGGATCTGAATGTTGCAGACCCGTTGACTAAGCCTCTTCCACGAGCAAAACATGATCAGCACCAAGGCTCCATGGGTGTTAGAATCATTACTATGTAATCTAGATTATTGACTCTAGTGCAAGTGGGAGACTGAAGGAAATATGCCCTAGAGGCAATAATAAAGTTATTATTTATTTCCTTATATCATGATAAATGTTTATTATTCATGCTAGAATTGTATTAACCGGAAACATAATACATGTGTGAATACATAGACCAACAGAGTGTCACTAGTATGCCTCTACTAGACTAGCTCGTTAATCAAAGATGGTTATGTTTCCTAACCATGAACAAAGAGTTGTTATTTGATTAACGAGGTCACATCATTAGTTGAATGATCTGATTGACATGACCCATTTCATTAGCTTAGCACCCGATCGTTTAGTATGTTGCTATTGCTTTCTTCATGACTTATACATGTTCCTATAACTATGAGATTATGCAACTCCCGTTTACCGGAGGAACACTTTGGGTACTACCAAACATCACAACGTAACTGGGTGATTATAAAGGAGTACTACAGGTGTCTCCAATGGTAGATGTTGGGTTGACGTATTTCGAGATTAGGGTTTGTCACTCCGATTGTCGGAGAGGTATCTCTGGGCCCTCTCGGTAATACACATCACATAAGCCTTGCAAGCACTGCAACTAATATGTTAGTTGTGAGATGATGTATTACAGAACGAGTAAAGAGACTTGCCGGTAACGAGATTGAACTAGGTATTGGATACCGACGATCGAATCTCGGGCAAGTAACATACCGATGACAAAGGGAACAACGTATGTTGTTATGCGGTCTGACCGATAAAGATCTTCGTAGAATATGTAGGAGCCAATATGGGCATCCAGGTCCCGCTATTGGTTATTGACCGGAGACGTGTCTCGGTCATGTCTACATTGTTCTCGAACCGCAGGGTCCGCACGCTTAACGTTACGATGACAGTTATTATGAGTTTATGCATTTTGATGTACCGAAGGTTGTTCGGAGTCCCGGATGAGATCACGGACATGACGAGGAGTCTCGAAATGGTCGAGACATAAAGATTGATATATTGGAAGCCTATGTTTGGGCACCGGAAGCGTTCCGGGTGAAATCGGGATTTTTCCGGATTACCGGGAGGGTTACCGGAACCCCCCGGGAGGTAAATGGGCCTATTGGGCCTTAGTGGAAAAGAGAGAAGAGGCAGCCCACAAGCCTAGCCGGCGCCCGCCCTTTCCCAAGTCCTAATAGGACTAGGAGAGGTGGGCCGGCCCCCTCTTTCTCCTTCCCCCCCAAGAATCCTAGTTGGAATAGGATTGGAGGGGAGGAGTCCTACTCCCGGTGGGAGTAGGACTCCTCCCTGCGCCTCCCTCCTAGCCGGCCGAACCCCCTGCCCCTGGCCTTTATATACGGGGGCAGGGGGCACCCCAAGACACACAACTTGATCCTTGAGATCGTTCCTTAGCCGTGTGCGGTGCCCCCTGCCACCAAATTCCACCTCGATCATACCGTTACAGTGCTTAGGCGAAGCCCTGCGTCGGTAGTACATCAAGATCGTCACCACGCCGTCGTGCTGACGGAACTCTTCCTCGACGCTTTGCTGGATCGGAGCCCGAGGAACGTCATCGAGCTGAACGTGTGCTAAGAACTCGGAGGTGTCGGAGTAACGGTGCTTGGATCGGTCGGATCGGGAAGAAGACGTACGACTACTTCCTCTACGTTGTGTGATCGCTTCCGCAGTCGGTCTGCGTTGGTACGTAGACAACACTCTCCCCTCTCGTTGCTGTGCATCACCATGATCTTGCGTGTGCGTAGGAAATTTTTTGAAATTACTGCGTTCCCCAACAAAAAGGTTCGTCGTAAAGGGTTACGCCGATGCAAGTTTTGACACTAATCTAGATGACTCTAAGTCTCGGTCTAGATACATATTGAAAGTGGGAGCAATTAGCTAGAGTAGCTCCATGCAGAGCATTGTTGGCATAAAAATTTGCAAAATACATGCGGATCTGAATGTGGCAGACCCATTGACTAAGATTCTCTCACAAGCAAAACATGATCACACCTTAGTACTCTTTGGGTGTTAATCACATGGCGATGTGAACTAGATTACTGAATCCAGTAAACCCTTTGGGTGTTGGTCACATGGCGATGTGAACTATGGGTGTTAATCACATGGTGATGTGAACTATTGCTGTTAAATCACATGATGATGTGAACTAGACTATTGACTCTAGTGCAAGTGGGAGACTGAAGGAAATATGCCCTAGAGGCAATAATAAAGTTATTATTTATTTCCTTATTTAATGATAAATGTTTATTATTCATGCTAGAATTGTATTAACCGGAAACATAATACATGTGTGAATACATAGACAAACAGAGCGTCACTAGTATGCCTCTACTTGACTAGCTCGTTAATCAAAGATGGTTATGTTTCCAAACCATGGACAAAGAGTTGTTATTTTATTAACGGGATCACATCATTAGATGAATGATCTGATTGACATGACCCATTCCATTAGCTTAGCACCCGATCGTTTAGTATGTTGCTATTGCTTTCTTCATGACTTATACATGTTCCTATGACTATGAGATTATGCAACTCCCGTTTGCCGGAGGAACACTTTGTGTGCTACCAAATGTCACAACGTAACTGGGTGATTATAAAGGAGCTCTACAGGTGTCTCCAAAGGTACATGTTGGGTTGGCGTATTTCGAGATTAGGATTTGTCACTCCGATTATCGGAGAGGTATCTCTGTGCCCTCTCGGTAATGCACATCACATAAGCCTTGCAAGCATTGCAGCCAATGAGTTAGTTGCGGGATGATGTATTACGGAACGAGTAAAGAGACTTGCCGGTAACGAGATTGAACTAGGTATTGGATACCGACGATCGAATCTCGGGCAAGTAACATACCGATGACAAAGGGAACAACATATGTTGTTATGCGGTCTGACCGATAAAGATCTTCATAGAATATGTAGGAGCTAATATGGGCATCCAGGTCCCGCTATTGGTTATTGACCGGAGACGTGTCTCGGTCATGTCTACATTGTTCTCGAACTGTAGGGTCCGCACGCTTAACGTTACGATGACAGTTATTATGAGTTTATGCATTTTGATGTGCCGAAGTTAGTTCGGAGTCCCGGATGTGATCACGGACATGACGAGGAGTCTCGAAATGGTCGAGACATAAAGATTGATATATTGGAAGCCTATATTTGGACATCAGAAGTGTTCCGGGTGAAATCGGGATTTTACCGGAGTACCGGGAGGTTATCGGAACCCCCCGGGAGCCATATGGGCCTTAATGGGCTTTAGTGGAAAGGTGAAAGGGGCAGCCCAAGGTGGCCGGCCCCCCTTTCTCTCTTTCCCCCTCGGGGAATCCTAGTCCAACTAGGATTGGGGGGGGGGAGTCCTACTCCCGGTAGGAGTAGGACTCCTCCTGCGCCCTCCTCCTGGCCGGCGGCCCCCTCCCCCTTGGCTCCTTTATATACGGAGGCAGGGGGCACCTCTAGACACACAAGTTGATCCACGTGATCGTTCCTTAGCCGTGTGCGGTGCCCCCTGCCACCATATTCCACCTCGATCATATCGTTGTAGTGCTTAGGCGAAGCCCTGCGTCGGTAGAACATCATCATCGTCACCACGCCGTTGTGCTGACGGAACTCATCCCCGAAGCTTTGCTGGATCGAGCCCGGGGAGCGTCATCGAGCTGTACGTGTGCTAAGAACTCGGAGGTGCCGGAGTAACGGTGCTTGGATCGGTCGGATCGGGAAGACGTACGACTACTTCCTCTATGTTGTGTCAATGCTTCCACAGTCGGTCTGCGTGGGTACGTAGACAACACACTCCCCTCTCGTTGCTGTGCATCGCCATGATCTTGCGTGTGCGTAGGAAATTTTTTGAAATTACTACGTTCCCCAACATAAATGTGAATTATTTCATGCCCTCTTTTATTCCCCACTATCCATTGCACCTGTCTTATCATACAATGTTTGTACATTCAATTACTTTTCTTGTTTATCAACCATTTGAATTGGAGAGGGTGATGGTAGTATCTAAGGGGGTAACAACATGGTCTTCACAAAAGATAGTGCTACCAGTTGATGCAGATAGAACCATGGTTTTACTTTCCCAAGAACCAGGCCCACCACACATAACCCAGACTCTCGCAGATTTGACCCCTACCCAGTTGGATAGAGAACTAGCTACTCCCCTTCAAACCCCAACCCCATCAGATAGTAACCCAGTTCCACTTGACACAACAACCGTCTCCACCACAGAGCACCCGAACTTAGTAAGGGAACTGCAGTGCCCAAAGCACGAGGACCACCACTCTGAATCCTAACTCAACGCTTAAAGGAGAAGAAGAATTGTTCTCAGGTTAGGTTTTGTAGCTATGGTTCATAATCCTTTGCTCTTGCATCACTGTATTTACTCATACCAACTATTTCCAAATTTGAAGGATGGAATTGAAACTCCAATGGTGCAATAGGTATGTTTTGAACCTGTTTCTTTAACTGGTTTGCTGTTATAACTTGCTCTATGTTTATTTCAGTTTCAATTGAATAAACAGTTATGTTCTCATGTCATGCACATTACAAGTGTTGTCGTTGCTCTATAGTTTCCCACACTTATATTCTGTCTATTCTGCTTTGTCTTGAACAAATATTATTTGAATTGTGTCTCTATCTTGATTTGGCAACAAAAACTAGAATGATATAGACCATAAAGTGACCATGGTACATAGCTATATGTTTGTTTCATGTTGTTATTCTGTCCACTTTACTGCTGAACTGATTTACCAAAATGAGTTTCATATACAACATGGTAAACCTGTGATGTGTCTACTTGTTTCTCTTTTAGAATGCGGACAAAATATTGGAGAACAGTACCCCGTTATGCAATGGTAAAGGAAGTAATGCAGATAAGGTTCAAGATAGTGAGACATCCCTGTTGCTCTCCAAGAAAGCTGATAAAACTATATTGACGACCGTGGGAGAACCCAAAAGTCATGTCTTGATGTAGTGTTCGAGTTACTAGCCACTACTGGTGGCACAAGCTCTTCGAACTCGCTGCCTAAATCGGTTCGTCTTATTGAGTCTCAACTTCAAGTTGAAAGACATCGATCAGATGTGCTGCGACAGGAAGCTGATGGACCGAGGAAGTCCCTGCAGAATTCAGATGCATACTTTCTGGTGCAACAGCAAGATGCATACTTTCTGGTGCAACAGCAAGCGCTGGGGGATTTAAGCGCCAAACAAGAGAAAGTTAATAAGCTTGCTAAGCATCTTGCCAGCATTATGGGTACCCAGGATATTGTTTCTTGAAATCTTCTGAAGTGGTTTCAGTTCTGGACTTGTTTTGCGCGGCGTTTATTTGCACTGGTCGCCAACTTTGACAACCAGTGTATATGATATGCTGCTTCGTTCCCTATATTTGCACTGGTGGTGAACTTTGATGCCTAGTGGATGTAATATGTGTAATAGGTCGATAGCCTAGCATAAGTTGCTTGCTTATTTATTTGCTTGTTGTCTTGTTTATCTGTTTGCTTGTAGTTAGTGTAGTTCTTTTTCTGCGGTTTGGCCGCAATAACCTATTTTTTAAAAACTAGGCCACAATAACCATGGGCTACATATTTACTATAGTTACCATGGGCCTCCTACGGGCCGTAGAAACAATGGGCCTTCTATGGGTCGTAGCATCAATGGGCCTTATACGGACCGTAGCATCAATGGGCCTTATATAGGCCGTATGATCGATCGGCCAAACATGGGCCAATAACAGACCACATTATGGGCCATAAACGGGCTAGATTTGGAATTGTATGTTCATGGGCCAACAATAACGGGCCGTCATTAATCGGCCGTATTTGATGACGCTATGGAAACGGTCCAATGGATTAATGGGCCGTAAACGGGCCGATTGTAACCACGGGCTGAATTTGGCCCACAAGCAGAAAAGGTCAGTAATGGGCTGTTGGGGATATAACTATTTGAGTAAGCCGCCCAGGAGGGGCTGGGTTACGCAAAGAAGACTCATTTTAAGAGAAGCCCAGAGGCCAAGCATGAAGATGGCGGTTCAATAAAGGGTCTAAGGCCCGTAGGAGGCTTAATGCCCATGGTGATAGACCGCCATGAGGACATGACTTGTATCATAAGGTAGAATTAACTAGTCACCAAGCCGGACACTGTTTATGAGCCGGCAGGGACTCCGTAGACCGCAGGGCGACCACCCGTGTATATAAGGGGACGACCCGCTAGCGGCTTAGGACAAGAAACAACTCATTGAGAACCAGGCATAGCGTATCTCGCTCCCTGGTTATCGAAACATCAAGCAATACCAACCCAACTAGACGTAGGCCTTACCTTCACCGTAAGGGGCCGAACTAGTATAACTCTTGTGCCCTTTGTCCCGATCAACCCCTTTAAGCTTCCTAGTTGCGATGGCCTCACGACTAAGTCCTTGCAAGAGGACATCTGCCGTGACAATTCCACGACAGTTGGCGCCCACCATGGGGCCAGCACATGGAGGATTTGAGTTCTTGAAGGGCAACTTCGAAGGGCTCAAGGGATACGGAGTGGGTCGGATGACCAAGAGTCGTCGCGGCAAGATCTACATCGACGAAGAAAGCTGGGGCCCCGACGCCGACTCAATTGAGTACGGATACCGGGTCCCTTCGGCGGAATCCACGTCTTCATCAGCCGGATTGGTGAGCCGGGCCCTGAGCCGGACAACTGCACCAACCTCGTCGGGACGGCTCAGCGTGCGAGACCCGCCTGAGTTCAACCCGGCATGAAGCGTGTCTTCGTGGGTTGCGTCCACGGAGAAGAACTTTCTGAAGGATCTGAAGATCGTGGTGAGACAGCCATCCTCTCCGACGGTGATTCATCCGCCGGTTCAACAGATTCGCTGTATCAAGTGCAAGATGGCGTGCTTGGGGTCTGTTCTGATGGCTCTAGTATTCTGCACTCCTATGAGCCAACAAGCTGGGCAGGAGTCTTCATGGCTGGGACTCAACCCGGCCAGAATTCTACAGCCGCTGCTGCAATAACGTCTGAGTCAGGAGCAGCCGGGGCAGGAGGCCCTATGCGTCCACCGGCTCAGGTGCTGATAGATCTCATGAATAAGCTTACGACCCTGTTAACCGCCACGGTTATTCCAGCAAATAAAGATGAGCATGACGCGGAGGTGGCACGGGTGCGCGAGGAAATAACTCGGGCCAAGGAGGCCTTAGCAGCTGAGGACGCCAGGTTAGCCACAGAACGGGAGGCTTTGGATGCGCGGGCACAGCAGCTCCAGTCGGAGGCTTTCTAGCTTAATATGAGCCTGAACGCATCTAATGAGGTGATGAGAAGGAGGCACCAGAAAACTCAATCCCGTTTTCCTCCGATTTACGACCCTAGGAACCTTTTCGCTACACCCGGTGTCGGTCCTAGCAACCCGCCCGAAGCAAATCAGTTCATGACAGCCGGAGCGGGAGGAGCGGCTCAGCCTTGAGAGATGGCGCCTCTTCATGGGAGCACGGCCCCGCCCCGCTATGTACCAATACCACCGGGTCACTTTTCCAACCCCATGGAGAACTTAATCGCAGCATCGGCGCGTTTGGCGGCTCTCCCGGTGGACGGTGATGATCCGACAACGGTGGAGACCTGGAGGATCAGAGAACTTGTCCAGACGGCCCTGGCTCAGCAAGAGACTTATTCTTATAGCCGGGACAGGATCCACTCGACTCCTCCGCCTTGGCTAGCACCGCCTCATCAGAACCGGAGTCCAAGTTACAGCAGGCACATGGAGTCAGAAGCTTTGTCAAGCAACGCCCAGCGCCGTAACCAGCCCGGTGGTTATAACCCAGTACAAGACCGAATACGTCAGGAGGACGAGCGGGCGGCTCAGCTAGCGGCTCAACAGACAGCTCATCAAGATCTCCCGGTATATCCGATGACTTCCGTTGAGACGGGAGTGGCTACTAGAAACGGTGGTGTTCCTTGTTTGGTGTCAGCTCTGCGGGATGTACGTCTACCCAAGGACTTCAAGGGGCCTCGAAAGGTGCCGAACTACATGGCCGACTTACAGCCCAGAGCATGGATCGAAAGTTATGAGATGGCCATGGAACTGTTGGAGGTCAGCGATGCGGCAATGGCTAAGTACTTTACCATGATGTTGGATGGAACGGCCCGGTCTTGGTTAAAGGGCTTGCCGCCCAATTCCATTAGTTCATGGGCAGAGCTAAAGGCCCGATTCATCTAGAACTTCAAAGACACTTGCAAGCAATCTATGTCGATTGTGGACTTGACAAATTGTAGGCAGGAGGAGGGTGAATCCACCACTCATTGGGTGCGCCGGGTCAAGGAGATAATACATTCGTCTGATAAGATGGATGCCGGCTATACAGTCCTCATGTTGGAGAAGAATTCCCACTTTGAGCCGCTAAGACAGAAACTGGGGCGCCTTAAGCATGATTGCAATGATATGGGTATGCTGATGGCAGCTTTAGTCAAATACGCCAACTCTGATAGTACCAATGATCCCGCGTCTGATGAGGAAAGGACAGGGAAGGGAAAGAAGAACGGCAATGGAAAGGGTCAGCAGCATAACCCGATGAATCAAGGAGGCAACAAGCGTAAGGCTGAGGGAAACCCGGAGTTTGTGGCCAATGCCAATGTGCAGGGTAACAATCACAGACATAAGGGAAAACCGCCCCCTCGATCTGGCAGGTCAGGCCCATCTCTTAAGCAGGTACTCAATGAGCCTTGCCCAAAACACGGTACCCGGGAACAACCCGCCACCCACTTATGGAAAGATTGTGCGATCATGAAGGCTTTCAAGAATTCCAACATGTTTGATGGCAGTCATGGATCGGGCGGCGGCTCAGGAGCCGGCGGCTTTAATGGTCCGAGCGGCGGTTCAAGTTCCGGCTTTCAAGGAAATCAAAGCGGCTATAATCAACAGCAGCCCGGTCAAGGGGGACAATAGCAACAGCAGTCGGGTTATCAAAGTCATCCGAAGCAGCTGAATAGTGGGCAGTATCATGTGTTCACCACTAGCCTGTGCAAGCGTGACCAGAAGGTTCGCAAGAGAGCTGTGAATTCTGTTGAGCCGGTAGTTCCCTATTATTTAAGGTGGTCAGAGAAGCCTATTGTATGGAGCAGGGAAGATCACCCGCCCCAGGTTGATAATCTGGGTCAGTTAGCCTTGGTGGTGGTGCCTCAGGTCGGTGGATATAAATTTACCAAGGTACTCATGGACGGAGGTAGTAGTATTAACATCCTTTATTATGAGACCTTTCGACGCATGGGTTTGACTGATAAAAATTTAAGGGCATCCAACATCGTTTTTCATGGGGTGGTGCCTGGTAAGTCGGCATACCCGGTCGGCAAGATGGAATTGGAGGTGGCTTTTGGAGATGAATATGATTCCAGGGCTGAGAAATTGACGTTTGAGGTGGTCAAAATCAATAGTCCATATCATGCTTTATTTGGGCGGACGGCTTATGCCAAGTTCATGGCACGGCAGTGTTATGTTTATCTGCAGCTCAAGATGCCGGGTTACAAGGGCACCATCACTATGCATGGGAGTCGAAAGGTAGCTTTGGAGTGTGAAGAGGGCGACGCGGCTTATGTTGAGTCTGTTTGTGCAGCAGAAGAGCTAAAGTTTTATCAAAATAATGTTGACCCGGCAGATATGACCTCTCTGAAGAAGCCAACCACAGAGCATGATCCGGCGTTGAAGTTTAAATCGGCCGCTGAGACGAAGCTTGTTGACTTTACTCCAGGCGACTCCTCTAAACAGTTCAGCATCAGTGCCAACTTGGATCCTAAATAGGAAAGCGCGCTCATCGAGTTCATCCGTGAGAACTGAGACATCTTTGCATGGAAACCTTCTGACATGCCGGTGTCCCAAGAGAACTCGCTGAGCACAATCTTAATATTGATCCAAATTATAAGCCGGTCGGGCAATTTCTTCGATGGTTCAATGAGGAAAGACGGAAAGCTATTGGAGAGGAGGTCACCCGGCTCTTAGCGGCTGGGTTCATTGTTGAAGTTTTTCACCTGGAGTGGTTAGCTAACCCGGTGCTCGTGCTCAAGAAGAACGGCACCTGCTGGATGTGTGTGGATTACACGGACTTAAATAAGGCTTGTCCGGCTGATCCCTTTGCCCTCCCCGTATTGATCAAATCATTGATGCTACGGCGGGTTGCGAGCGATTGAGCTTTTTGGATGCTTACCCTGGCTATCATCAGATCAAAATGGCAGTTAAGGACAAGGAGAAGACGGCTTTCATCACTCCGTTTGGAGCCTTCTGTTATGTATCTATGCCATTTGGGCTCAAGAGTGCCCAGGCGACTTATCAGAGATGTGTACAAAACTGTCTCCACGGTCAAATTGGGCGCAATCACTACAAGAAATATGTCAACTTGTGACCACCACTATTGGTCACTGAAAGGTCACAAATTTCCATTTACGACCTTTTTGTGACTAGAAACAGAAGGTCAAAAGCTGGCGGTCGTAAACTCTCTATAGCGACCTTTAACAAAAGGTCGTTGATCCTATGACCTTCTGTTTTGGTCGCTAGCTCTCTCCCCAGGCCATGTCGGATCCGACGTGGTAATCTAACGTGGCAAAATTGCGATGAATTGAAAAGGTCGTTGGTTAAAATCAGCCCGGTCCAATTGGGGGTTTTACATGGGCCGAGCCCATTAATTTGGCCCATTTAATATATTTATTTCTGTTAATTTCTGTCAGCTATATGGGTCAAGCCCAACAATTAGACCTTTTTTTATTTTCTGAGGCGTAGACTTTTACAATCCGTTTCTTTTTTGGGCCTTAGACTTTTTACAGCCCACTTTTTTTGGGCCTCGGCCTTTTTGCAGTCTATTTACGTTTTGGGCCTTGGCCTCTATCAATAAGTTAGTCCAACTTATCAGCTTTCCATTTCTCACTTTTCTCATAGTACACAAATGACAAATATTTCAAATGAAACAGAACTATTACAGTTTTACAACTTCACTGGATTCTGCTCCAGAATGTGCTAACTACTACAGAATACAATATACCTAGGTACAAAGTACAACCAGAACACAAGGCAGATTGATAGATAACCACCATGCTTCATCGTATTCTCTTCCAAACAAGTGGAATGAGCCCTCTCTTAGCTCCAGGAGAAACTATCTTTTCGCCTGCCAAGTGCCAAATATTTTCCATTCTGGAACTGCTGGCATTAGCTGCATGCAGCCTGAACTTTTGTAGACCTTCAAAATAATGAGACAGGGCTTACCACTGTTTCAAAAAACAAAAGAAGAAATATAAGTAGAAAGTTGTGGTTGAGTCCATTCTTATTAGCAGCAACATCAAAATAATGAATCGTTCTGTTCACATTTACCAAAAAATAATCCTTCTGGTTTATCAGTCACAAACATGGTATATCAGTAATTTTCTATCATTCTACATTCACTTTATATAATATCTACCATCCAAACATATTCTAATCTTATCGCAGATTCATAGCTGAATTGACTTACCACTGCATTCCCATCATTAAGGTGCACATACACATATTGACTTCTAAATAAATGAGAGGCACCAAGGACAATGCACACATGCATATTGTAAGACCAAGGTAATTTGTTTCTAGTTACAAATGGATTAAGATGGACATTTTCACAGCCAACACAACAAAGCACGTACGATCATCAATCTACCTAGTTCTTGTTGATTCATACAGAGCAATTTTTTGTTTGAAACAAGGAGTGACCACATGGTGTTGGTTGTACTGCTATCAGGTTAGAGCAATAGGATGGGGATTGTGTATTTTCCTTTCCCATCAGATTGTCCTTTCCAAGGATATATGTACACACAATCAATTAAACAGAGTCACTCCTCAGAGTTAAGCAGGACAGGGCAAGCAGCAGCATGCCAAACAAATTATGCAGTCAGCCCTCTGCTTATACAGCACCACAAACCAAACTTGAAAGCACTTCAACAGTAAATCAAACCTGTTACTGATGCAAGTAATAAGAAGATGGACAGATGTGTATATATATCGGTGTTGACGGGGCCAACGGTGGCCTGCTTGTAGAGGCTGTAGAGGCAGAGCTTCTCCTGGGAGTGCTCCTTCTTCTCCTAGGCGTGCTCCTCCTACAACAGCAGCAACAGCAGGTCAAGAACAACAATAGAGTCATATGAGCTGCTGGGTTCATAGCATCAGTTTGACACCAACAACAGCACAGATTAGAGTCATATGACAACGAAAACAACAAAAAAAAGTAGTTTGAGAGTAGCAGCAGCAGAAATAGTTTCACAGCAGCAGCAACAGTTTCACAACAGCAGTACTGGAGGGCACAAATGCTACTGGAGTAGTACTGAAGTACTACTGCTATCCAGGGTACATATTTAATATATGCATTCAAGTGCTGCTGCACACACCACAGGTTATGTACCTACTACCTTGATCAATTCCACAGGTTATGATACTTATTACTCAACCAACAGGTAACCATGAGTAGTATAGGAAATGATGTATAAGTTAGCAAGGTCAGCACAAATGACCGCATCTGCTGCTCTAAAAATGACCGCATATGCTGCTCTAAATTAGCAGAGTAGTACAGGAAATGATGTACAGGAAACTATGTAGTTCCCAATCAGACCAAACAATTTATTGTTACATTTTGGCTTTAAGAAAATGACCACATTTGCTGCTCTAAAAAAATGAACAAGCACATAAATCTGAACATGAACTGGGAAGAAAATTGAATGGAGGCACCCGATACAGATCAATTCAAACGAGTAGGCAAAAGTACACCTCCTCTGCTCTCATAGGAAGACCAACCAAATTAATCTAAACACGAACTAGGAAGCAACTTAAACGGAAGCACAATCCCAACCAGCTCAGCCTCAACCTACCACGAAACTAAAATCAACACGGCACAGTGGAACCGCTACATCTGACTCGCAAATCCCTCCAAATGCGAGTGGCAGCAACCCCTGGGCGCCATGCACGGCGCGGTTGCGGCCCCCGAATGGCACCGGAGGAGCAGCACAGCGCAGAGAATCGAACAGGGCATGGGACGCGAAAGCCACAGCCTAATCCTTTATAAAGCATACAGCCTAATGTCTTAAAGCATACCAGACCACAAGAACATGGGACGGTCCCCGTGTACATCTAATATGATCTCTCTTTGTCACGATATTAATCTAACCAATCTCAAGATTGCAGAGTAGAACAACCGCACAGACCAATCATGTAAATCCTTGCTCACCACAATGGTGTAGGCGCCCTCATCGGCCGGCACGAACTCCTCCGTGTACATCACGTCCCACCACAGCATCGTCACGTCCCAGGTCAGCATCGTGTCGCCCTGAATTGTCTGTGTCACAACCAAATTCAGTCAGTCAATCAGCCGGCTCTGCAGTTCCGAATGAAATTTTCTGAAGGAACAGATTCAGATTTCTGTTGTTTGTACCTCGGCGGCCTTGATCTCGATGGTCCGCGCTCATCAGCGGCCCTACATTCAGAAACAAGCACGCTCATATACACACATACAGAAGCGCAGCGAGCAACCAACAGAAACAACGTGCATGATGAACGGATTCAGATTTCTGCTCTTAGATGCAGCGCGGTGTTGTTCGATTGATTTACTAGTCCACAGGAATGAGGCGGCAGTGGAATCGCGCAGAATCAAATTGTTGGTCCTATGTAGCATAACTACCCAGACCATCGCTGCCTCTCAAGAGAGATCCAGGCGAGGCCGGCGATGAAAAATCACAGCTTCCGTTGGATTTAGTCGACAATGAGCACACTGACGCCGGCGGTTGCAGGAGCGGCTTCTGCTTCCCGGTGGACTAAATCCCAGGGCCACGCGAGCGAATCAGGGGGTGAGGGAAAAAAGACGCACCTTCTAGTCGACGGCGTGGAAGAAGCCGACGAAGGAGTCGACGACGGGGCCGAACCCGCCGCGGAGCTCGGTGGAGACGCGGCCGAAGAGCTTCGCCACCATGTCAGCGTGCTCGTTTAGCGCCAGACGCACCTCCTCCACCGCTCACCCAACTGCCGCCGCCGCCTGGGACGGCACGGGAGAAGGGCATGGGCACGCCGGTGGGCCCATTGGCGTCGTCGCCGCAAACCGGTGTCGGCGCCTGCTGCGGGGAGGATGCGGATTCGGAGGAGACCGCGGAGCGGCAGGGGCGGACGGAGACGGCGTGGAAGGGTAGCCGCCACGGACGCGCCCCCATGACGGGGTGGTGGGTTGGTGCGCGGAGGAGGAGGAGGCGGCCATGGTGGACAGTACGGGGTGCTGGGGTAGCGGGGTTGTGTCGATTGGATCTGGGGGATCGAGGCAGGGGGCAGAGGGTGGAGGGTAGGGAGAGATGGTGAGGGGACCGAGGGACGAGGTGGGCGGTGGGTAAGGAGGACGGCGAGGTCAGCGCTGGGTAGGAGGAAGGGTTGCCGCGCGGGGATAGGATTGGATCTCCGTCGTCCTTGGTTGAGGTCGGCGGTGGGAGGGAGGACTAGATCGGGAGGGGACGGCGGCGGCGAGGAGACGGGGGGATCTGAGCTAGGGTTTGGGCTGCGGGTGGGGTACCTCTTTTTCAATATTTTTTTCCTTTTTTCTGGAGATAGATGGATGGATGGATGTGGGATGGATGGATGGGCGCCATGTCATCGATTCTTGCGAAAAGTTCTCATTGGTTCGAAAAATCAGTGATTTAAAATAGTCTTCAAGTATTGAAAATAAAGGGATTTTGTGAAGCAGCTATCAAAAATATTTTGCAAAATGGCACCACATAAATTTTCACTAGACTTAGACCACATTTTATAGATAAAGACCAATTTGTATGCATTTCTGATCTTTCTAGCTATTTTAAATCATTTTCTGAGTGCCCAAAATGAAATTTTTTGTGAAGGACCTATCATATATTTGTTGCAAAATTGTACCAAATCAATTTTCTAAAATACTAGGACATATTTAATGCACAATTGATCCAATGGTTGGGTGTAAAAAGTTTTGATCCACCTCTCGTGAAAAAGACAAATTCCCGCCATTCAGGTGGAAGCGGGTCAAATTTGAACTGCAATTGCCTCATAGTTTGCTATTTATTTTTTAAAAAAATCATTTCTAGGTACATAAGTATCTATTTAATCAGAGAAACACCAAAAATTTTCCAAGATTCAACCACTAGCTAGGAACGGTCAAGCCCGCCGTTTTGACCGCATTTTGAAACGGGCATAAAAAATGCAAAAAAATTCAAAAAAATGGGAAACCTTCGCATTGTGTCATTATATGTGGCCAAGTTCCCAAGAAAAATAACAAACTTGTAATACGGCAATTATTTTAAAAAGTGTTCTCAGAAACGAGCTATCACGTGTGGAGATCAATGGCTTTCAAGCCAAATGATCAATCTTATGGCCACATCCATGGCATAGTTTGTTCAAATGATCTCATATTGTGCACAAGGGTGCATATTGGAATGGCAAACAATGTTGCCTAAGGAAGTTTTCATTTTCGTTGGACGAAAAAACCATTTTCCATTTTTTGAGTGCCCGAAAGGAGGTTTTTTTGTGAAGGAACTACCAAATAATTGTTGCAAAATTGGACCAAATCATTTTTATAAAATACTAGGCCATATTTAATGCACAATTGACAAAACGGTTGAGTGTAAAAAAATTTGATCCACCTCTCGTGAAAAAGACAAATTTCCGCCGATTCAGTTGGAAGCGGGTCAAATTTGAACTGCAGCTGCCTCATAGTTTGCTATTTATTTTTTCCAAAAATCATTTCTAGTTACATAAGGACCTATTTAATCATAAATACATGGTTTGGCTGCGATACGTCGAGGTTTGGGCGGTGGCCGAGGGCCCCAACTCTAGAGTGCGTAAACTCGCATGCCCGTCGCGTGGTCACGGCGTGACCGTAATGTTGCAATGTGTTCTGGGCGGCCTAGGCATGTCTAGTGGGTTAGGCACTCCCCAGGTTGGTGGTAGGAAGAAAATTACAACATAAGATTCTCACGAGGAGACCGATCGATGCTCAAACATGAATTAGCAGCCAAGTGTTTGACTAGCAGTACGGGAAATGCACATGGCCAATGGGCGTGAGTTTTGGCTGAGGATGATCATCTACTAAGGAGAATGTCTTCACAAATTTTTAGCTCAAAAGGAGGATCCTAGGTACCATGCTAGACAAAAATATGAATGTTGAAGATGGGCTCAAAATAATGAATGGAGTGAGCTAGAATTTTGTGGAGGATGGTTATTTGGGCATAGGAAAGCATTGTAGAAAATTGATACCATTTGGACATGCCAAAGAAGTACTTCCTTCACAATGCTCTTCTATGGAAAGAAACTTGGGAAAACTAGTGAGAGAGATTGGATGAATGAAATGATCTCAAAATTGGTGTAGGTAAGTTACTTAGGTATGGTCATGTGCTGGTAAATTTTCAGATCATTTGGGTAAGCCTAGCTAGTACTTACTTCACAAAGCTTCTCTCGAGGTAGAAACTTTGGAAATTTCCCGAGAAAGATTTACTAGGAAAATTGAGCTGAATATTATCATGTGGCAATGATTTGGGTATGGAAGAGTGCCCGAAAAGTTTGAGGGTAATAGGAGGGGTCTATATAACACTTGCTTTGCAACGTGCCAATTTGGCAATAAAATATAAATTGAACCTAGGCTCACATAGATGATTTGACTGAGCTGCAATTTGGAGGAGGTTGATAATTTGGGCATATGAAGGAACTGTATAAATTTCATGTCATTTAGAGATATAAAAAAGGTACTTCCTTCACAATGCTTCTAGGTGGACAAAAACTTTGGAAATTTGCCGAGGAAGATTTGCTAGGAAAATGGAGCTGAATTTTGTCATGCGGTAATAATTTGGATAGGAAAGAGTGCCCAAAAATTCCGAGGGCAATCAAGAATATATAAATAGCACTTCCTTCATAAAGTGTTGTTGTGAACAGAATAGGAAAATGAATATTGTTGAATTAGTTTTGAACTAGGCAAGGAAGGATTTTAACATATCTGATGAAGATATGCCCCAAAGAATTTATGATATTTTTTTGGGAATTTTGGGAATGATAGAAATATAGGTTGCTTCACAACCTAGGGCAAAAACTGCCACATGGACATGACACATAGGCAAAACTGATGAGATGGCGCCTAGTCATCACAACCCACCACAATCTACAAGGCTATGACCATCTATATTGGTCATTAACAACTAGAAATAAGGCAGCGGACTAGCACTGTTTGCTTTGTGACCATTTCGTGTAAGGAAATTACGACCTTTTGACCAAAATGGTCGCAATGGTTTAGAGTTTGGAGCCCCCTGAACAGCTTTTGACCAATTCTTCTAAAATGGTCATAAATTTATGACCAATTCTTCGAGGGTCACTCACAAAAGGTCATAAGTTGACATATTTCTTGTAGTGAATCTTCATGCTTATGTGGATGACATCGTGGTGAAATCCAGGGAGAAGGAAACTTTGATATCTGATTTAGAGGAGACCTTTGATAATCTCCGGGTTTATAAGATGATGCTTAACCCGGCCAAGTGTGTGTTTGGTGTACCTGCAGGCAAGCTTCTGGGCTTTCTGGTCTCAAACAGAGGCATTGAAGCTAACCCGGAGAAGATCAAGGCAATCACCTCTTTGGCTAAACCGGCGTGCATCAATGATGTTCAGCGACTGGCGGGTCGTGTTGCCGCTTTAAGCCGGTTCATAAGCAGGTTAGGTGAGAAAGCCTTACCGTTGTATCAGATGATGAAGAAAACAGACACTTTTTCTGGAGTGATGCTGCTAACACTGCCTTTGAAGATTTAAGGAGAAAGTTATCTGAGCCGCCGGTCCTCGCGGCTCCCATTGATAGATACCATTACTGTTATATGTGGCTGCTAACGCCCGAGCCGTCAATGTTGCCATCGTGGTGGAGCGCAAGGAGGTTGGCAAGGAGCATTCGGTTCAACGGACGGTTTACTACATCAGTGAGGTGCTCAATGAGTCTAAGCAAAGGTATCCACATTGGCAGAAACTTGTTTATGGAGTGTTTATGGCAAGCCGGAAGCTGAAGCAGTACTCCCAAGGTCATCCTATTACTGTGGTAAGCTCTGCCCCCTTAGGAGACATCATACAGAATAGAGAGGCCACAGGACGAGTCGCCAAGTGGGCCATTGAGCTTGGGCCTCATGGTTTGAAATACATGCCTCGGACTGCTATCAAGTCTCAAGCTCTGGTGGATTTTACCAATGATTGGACAGAGTTGGAGGCACCCGGGGAGAAGACAGATAACACATATTGGACTATTCACTTTGATGGGTCCAGGCAGTTGGAAGGCTCGGGGGCTGGAGTTGTTTTAACTTCCCCTCGAGGTGACAAATTTTGTTATGTGCTCCGGCTTATGTTTCCTTGTACTAACAGTGCAGCTGAGTACGAGGCCCTACTCCATGGTCTCCGGATGGCCAAAGAGATGAATTTGAGCTGGGTAAGATGCTTGGGCGACTCAGATCTCGTAGCTCAATAGGTGTCAGGCACGTGGGACTCCAAGGATCCCCTTATGGTGACTTACCGTCGTGAAGTTGATGCTGTGGCTGGGCACTTCAAAGGTTATCAAGTGGAGCATATTGATCGGAGGAATAACGAGGCGGCTGATGCTTTAAGCCGGCTGGGATCTCAGCGTAAGCCGGTGCCGCCTAACACCTTTCTTGACATTTTGCATAATCCTCTTGTCAAAGTGCCTATAGAGGAAGAACTAGCAGTGCCAGACCCGGAGGCACAACTGGTGGCAGCTCTTCACGCTATCCCGGATTGGACAGTCCCATATTTGGCCTATATTACCCGGGGAGAGTTGCCTGAGGATGAGACCTTGGCGAGACAAATCATCAGGCGGTCCGAATCTATGACGATTGTTCATGGCGAGTTACATCAGCGCAGTGTCACTGGGGTGTTTCAATGTTGTGTGTCGCCTGCGGAGGGTCAGGAGATACTTCGTGAGATGCATGAAGGTGATTGTGGTCATCATGCTGGCTCAAAATCTCTTGTGGCCAAGGCTTTCCGTCATGGTTTCTATTGGCTGACGCCTCATGCTGATGCGGAGGATCTGGTCAATAAATGTGACGGATGTCAAAAAATTTCACAACGAGCTCATCTGCCGGCTCAAGAGTTGAGGATGATTCCAATTACTTGGCCGTTTGCAGTCTGGGGGCTTGACATGGTTGGACCTTTCAAGAGGTCTAAGGATAAAAAGACACACCTTTTGGTGGCGGTGGATAAATTCACAAAGTGGGTTGAGGCAAAGCCGGTCAGTAAGTGTGATGTAGCCACGGCGGTTCAGTTCATGAAAAATGTGATCTTTCTTTTTGGTTTTCCACACAACATCATAACGGATAATGGTACTAATCTCTCCAAGGGTGCCATGGAAGAGTTCTGTCAACAAGAACATATCCGGCTTGATGTTTCGGCTATTGCTCACCCTCAATCTAATGGTCAAGTAGAGAGAGCTAATCAAGAGATCTTGAAGGGTATCAAACCCTGGCTCTTGGTCCCCTTACAGCGAACTCCGGGTTGTTGGGTGGAGGAGCTATCTTCTGTACAGTGGAGCATCAACACTACGCCCAACAGATCTACAGGTTATACACCTTTCTTTATGGTGTACGGAGCAGAAGCAGTCCTGCCAAGTGACATCCGGCATGACTCACCCCGCGTGGCGGCTTACGTTGAGGCCGATAACAAAAAACCTCGTCAGGATGCACTTGATTTGTTGGATGAGGAGCGAGACTTGGCAATAACCCGCTCAGCGATTTACCAGCAAGACCTGCACCGCTATCACAGCCGCCGGGTTAGAAGCGGAACCTTTCAGGAAGGCGACTTAGTGCTCCGGCTCATCCAGGATCAGTTTGATATGCACAAGCTATCCCCTCCTTGGGAAGGACCCTTTGTGGTCAGCAAGAATCTGAACAACGGGTCATACTACCTTATCGATGTTCGAGGGCACAAAGACTCACGTAAGTCGGAGGAGGAGACCCGCCGGCCGTGGAATATCGCCCATCTTCGGCCTTACTATACTTGAGCCGCCGGCTCTTAAGTTGTATATATTTTGTGACCATGTATATATTATATAAAGCAATAAAACAGGACCTCTGTTCTTTTCACCCTCAAAGGTTTACATGTCTTCTTTATCAGGTGGTGGAAACAACCAACGGGGAGCGGATCATATCTGAATCCGGCTTTCCCTTTGGTCCGGCTTATGATCATATCTGAATCTAGCCATGATCACTTGGGGGCTTCCTATTCAAACATAGGTCATATTCGAACCAAAGAGAACATAGCTGTCGGTACCCGCTTGATCGGCATACTGCCAAACCCACTTGGGGGCTTCTTGATCATATTTGAATCATAGCTTAACCTCTTTGGGTCTGACATGGATCGTATTCAAATCAGCGTCATTAAACAACTCTTATGGTCACTTGGGGGCTTCCTGTTCAAACATAGGTCGTATTCGAACCAAAGAGAACATAGCTATCGATACCCACTTGATCGGCATCGCCAAAGCCACTAGGGGCCATATGATCGTATCCGAATCTTAGCTTAACCCCTTTGGAACGGTTCACTGATTGTATTCGAATCAAAGGACTTAAATTTTGTTTATTATTCATCATACTTTGTAAGTGTAAATGTTTGACTATCTTGAGACCTTTGTGAAAAATACTATGAGATGGATTTTGTTCTTCCGGCTTAATGTTGATCACCCCAGATTGTTAAGTGCCAGGTGAACATCATATGTGCCAATTTTCAGGAGTTCAACTTACCCTCATGATTTAGGTCATATAAACCGGCGAGATTACCAAAAGGATTGCAGGTATGCTATTGTGATTATGTTTAACAAATATAATCATAGGCCGACCTCTATATGGTGCTTGGGTTCGCATTCCGGGTTATAAATATTTTATGTGACCCCTGATGTGATAAGTCGCCAAGGGAATTTTACTTGTTTTATATTTAGGATAAGGCAAGCAAATTTTTAACATCAAGGAAAGATTAACATAAGCTGGAAGTATATAGTGATGGCGGCTTACGAAAGTATTAAGCGCCATAAACATGCGCGAAGGCATGACAAAATTAAGAGGTTTTCTCTACCCTATTACAAGACTCCCCAAGTCTGAATAATG
Source organism: Triticum monococcum (assembly GCA_034509565.1). Taxonomy (NCBI): domain Eukaryota; kingdom Viridiplantae; phylum Streptophyta; class Magnoliopsida; order Poales; family Poaceae; genus Triticum; species Triticum monococcum. The sequence continues at coordinate 616,479,581 of CM067847.1, read as the reverse complement.
AAGCATTGTTTTGCAAGTCATAACCGCCTGGCGGTTCACTCCTTTGGCGGGCTTGAAGATTCCGGGTTATCCTTCTCCGCCTCTCCGTCGGTTACCCTATCCTGGAAGGTTCACGAGGCCCAGTCAATGCCTCTCAAAGCTTCAAACCCAGCTTCATCATCTATTAAAACGGCTGGGTCAACTTCAGGGGCAAAGGTGTGCTTACGAGTTGGAGGGATCAAGCTGACGTCATCATAGTGAGGTGTTGGAATTCTCTGGTTCTCGCTATCATAGCCCGGCTGATACTTGGTAATATCAATATCATTCCCAGTGATGGTAGCCATAGGACGTACGACTCTCACACAGGCGGTAAAGTCTGTTTCGTCGAATACAGAGCCGTCATCCTTCAAGCTGGGATATCCAAGAGCAACATCTGCCAGGTCTAACTCTGGAAGCAACGCCTTGGCCCGGCTCAAGGCAGCTATAGCCCCGATTCCGGCAGATGCCCGTCTTAGCTCCTGGATCCGCTGGGGTAGCACGGCAAGCCGCTTTAGCACATCTTGCAGGAGATGGGGAACGTCATTTGATAAAGCTACAATGGCCAAAGCACGTTGTGACCCGGTGTACAGTTGCTCCACCAGAGTATAAACCGCTTTCAGTTTGATCAGCATGTTCTTCTTGAGGTTTGTGCTCCTGGGGCCTGCGTTCATAAACATAAGGTGAGCCACAGATAACAATTAAAATAGTCATCAAAGGAAGGATTGCAATTTGAGGTTATATATAGTAACTTACCGAAGATTGCTGAGACCATTTGAAATATCTGGCGCTTTAAGCCGGACAGCTCGGCTGTTGCTTCTGCAAGTGACGCTTCTGCTATTTCGGCCCAGGTCACTAGTGAGGCCTTCTCATCAGCCCAAATCTTCTTCTCCGCCTCAAAATTCTTCTTCAACTTCTCTTGTTCATAGACGCTAAACTCAAATCTGGAGTTGGCATTTTGAAGTTCGAGTTCTTGAGTGGCCAGGCGGCTCTTCAGGTCAGCAATCTCTGACTCAGATTGACTTGTGGTGGCCTGCATTGATGCCGGCTTATAATCAGAATCATGGTAAGACAACATTAAGTCCCAAGCACTTTGCAAGCAAAGATGCTTGACACTTGGGGGCTAATGTATGCTGAAGAATTTTAACTTACAATGTCGGTTCATGGAAATTAAGTCCCAAGCACTTTGCAAGCAAAGATACTTGACACTTGGGGGCTAATGTATATCGCAAGTTCAAGGTATCATGTTACAACCGGGTTAAATATATTTTTGTTAAACCGGACTAAGAAGTTTTCTAAGTCTACAACATATTTATTCATAAGCAATAGACTTGGGGGCTGGTACAGTAGGTATGATTAAGAAAAGTAGCATAAGATATACCTCAGATTTTTGCTGTATATGCTTAACCATGTCAATTTCTAGGTCACGGCTGCTATGCACTCGATTGATATAGCCAGAGACTATATCTCCAATGCTCAAATGAGTATAGTCAGCAATGTCTAGCTTCGCCTTTCGACGTTCCAGAAGCTCTTCCTTGGCAGAGCACTTAGCAAGGACAGTGGGCCGCCCCGGTTCAACAAATTGAGTCTTCAGAATCTCAACTTCCGGGTCAATTGTCTTGGCCGGGCTAGGAGCTTCCGGGTTATCAGAGCTGTTTAGAGTATCTTCGGCGAGTGGATCAGAGGCTGGTGCTGGAATGTCATAAGCTAGTTCAGGCGGTGGCTAATGGGTAGAGCTGTCAGGAGCAGCCGTGCCAAGCTCCGGCTCAGTCGCCACCGGGTCTTGAGACGGCTTATTCTTTTTTGCCCTTTTGCTGGTCTTCACTTGCACACTGTGGACAAGGCAGAAAGGATGAGTACAAAAGCATGAGTAAGGTAAAGCATAAGTTAAACAAAATTACATTACCCAGGGGCAGTTTTGAAAGCCGACATGTTAGATTGCATAGAGTCGCCGAAGGAAGGAGAGGTATCCTGATAATTGGAGTCAGATGAATTGAGAGGTTGACGAAGTAAACCCGCCAAAGGGTAAACAGAACATAAATCGGAGATAACCTCAGTCCGACGCTTCCTGGTTACGTCAGGTAAGCCGGAGGAGAGCTCAACATCCTTGCTGGTCCGGGTCTCCCTCCAGCTTTCAAATTGCTATTGTTCAAAAGAAATGGAGGATCTTGGTAAGCCAAAGGATGAGAAAATCTTACTTTCCGGGTTACTCTTCGAATTTTCGGACACGGCAGGGGCTCGGAGTCGGAGGAGATTATAGTTACCTCTTCCTCGACGGCTTGGCTGTTCGCCGTGTCTTCCTGAAAAGATTTAAGGTCAGTAAGCTGATGATAAAGAGTCAAGGGAGTTAAAAGTTACCTCTTCTTCATCGTCAGAAGTGTCATCCAATTAAAGTAAATCTGAAGCGCTTGGCTTCCTTTTCCTTGAAGTTCCAGTCTTGGCGGCTTTCCTTTCGGTTCTTTTTGCCGCTCTGGCTTGTTTGGCCGCCTCATGGTCGTACTTGACCTTCCAAAAGTTGTCATCGGCCTGTGAAAAATGATAAAGGATTATGAGTAAAATCAAGGTGCAATATAGTAAAGAGTATTCATTAAAGTTGATGACTCACTGCGGGGGACGGGTTCTTCTTGCAGAAGGGAAGTAAGCCAAAGGCATTACTAGTCACCATGCCCTCTTTCAACAATGACTGGGTCGTAGCCTCCACCACATCATCTGGTAAGTCATCGGGACTATGACGCAGTGGGTCATTCTTCTCGCTTGAGTAGGTGCACATTAAGCCGGGGCAGCGGCTTAACGGAATCACCCGCCAAGCGACCCAGACCCGGACCAGGTCAGTGCCGTTTAAGCCGTTTCCCAAAAGAGCTTTGATTTTACTAATGGTGGGAGAAAGTGGCAGACGCTCAACAGCAGTCAGTTTATCCGCCAACGGGTGATTTGATTCTAGGCGCAGAGCATAGAAGCCGGGCAAAGGGTTCTCGCCAGCCGGAGAAGTGTCCTGGCAGTAAAACCACGTCTAGTTCCAGTCCTTCGGATGACTCGGCAGTTCAGCATAAGGAAAAAGGCAATCTCTCCACCGTTGAATCGAGATGCCACCAAGTTCTAGGCTGGGCCCGTTGGCACGTTCATTCTACCGGTTTAAGTAGAATAGTTCTCTAAACAAAAGCAGATTGGGCTCTTCCCCCAGGTACACCTCGCAGAAGACTTGGAAGTTGCAAATATTTGACACGGAATTGGGCCCAATGTCTTGAGGTCTAAGGTTAAAGAAATGCAAAACGTTCCTGAAGAATTTTGAACCGGGTGGAGCGAAGCCCCGGTTCATGTGATCAGTAAACACGATCACCTCCCCTTCCTTGGGTTGAGGCTTCTCCTCTGACGGGTTAGGAGCACGATAAGACATGACCTCCCTCTTAGGTAGATGGCCGGACTTCATGAATTCAGACAAGGTATTCTCCGTAACAGTGGATTTGACCCAGTTGCAGGTCACGGGAGCTTTGGGAGCTTTGGGTGCCATTGTATAAATTGAAGCCTATGACAAAATAAGAGTTTCCGGTTCAAATTTCACCCGGAGGAAAACATTTCAAGTCTATTCAAGATGGCGGCTTAAGAAGGGGACTAATGACATATGGGTAACTATGCAATAATATTTAAGCCGTTACAGGTATCAAAGACAGTTAAATTTTCTCAAGTCGCCAGAAGCAGGTGAGGCTGACGATTCTTAAACCGGCTGCTTGAGCTACAGTGTGAAACAGATTTAACAGAAGTAGTTTTTTGGCTAAGTGTGGAACAAACAGGTTTCATAAGTTACATCTATTATTTTAGATCAAATGGTCGTTCGGAAAAGAAAAATTTCTAGACCTAAAAACTAGTGCGGAGAAGTTCATGCACTCGAAGGAGGCCTTTAAACAAGGGAAATGGGATCTGTTTCTATTCGGGACGGATGCGGAACAGCTACCACAGTAGTTCTAGCTGTCTAAAAGATCAAAAGGAACACTGGAAAGGAAAAATATTAAGGGTCTGCAACGGGCGGCGATGAACACCGATGAACTCGGGAGGCCGCAATGCAGATCTAAAAGCAAGGAAGGAAAAGGACTTACGGATGCAGAGCTGTTGCAAGGTTCCGTCGTGTTTCTCTGGTCAAATCAGGTTGATGCAGCGGCCTGAGGTGGAGAAGACGAGGAGATCTGCGGCGGCGGCGAAGCTCGAGCAGCAGAGAGACAGCGAGAGGAAAAAGATGAACGAAGGGGGAGAATGGAAAAGACTTAGGTCGTGCCTATTTATAAGGAAGGGCTGACTGAGACGGCGTGAGAAACGAGGAGGCCAGACATTATTATCCAGCGGCCCCGACGCCTCGGTTTTCAGAACGGTCAATAAAAGCAAAGATCCGTTGGAGGATACGGCGGAGAAAAATATGAATTTAAGCAACATGACGTCACGACGGGTTAACGCGGATCCAGAAGATGACGTCATGGCGGGTTAAAAAACCTTTTGCACAAGCAGAAGGCTGAAGGTTTATTTCTTAAAGGTATTTTAAGATTGACATGAACAGGCTCAAATCAATCTGGGGCCTAATGTTGGGGATATAACTATTTGAGTAAGCCGCCCAGGAGGGGCCGGGTTACGCAAAGAAGACTCATCTTAAGAGAAGCCCAGAGGCCAAGCATGAAGATGGCGGTTCAATAAAGGGTCTAAGGCCCGTAGGCGGCTTAAGGCCCATGGTGATAGACCGCCGTGAGGACGTGACTTGTATCATAAGGTAGAATAAACTAGTCACCGAGCAGGACACTGTTTATGAGCCAGCAGGGACTCTGTAGACCGCAGGGCGTCCATCCGTGTATATAAGGGGACGACCTACTAGCATCTTAGGGAAAGAAACAACTCATCGAGAACCGGGCATAGCATATCTCGCTCCCTAGTTATCGAAACATCAAGCAATACCAACCCAAGTAGACGTAGGCCTTACCTTCACCGGAAGGGGCCGAACTAGTATAACTCTCGTGTCCTTTGTCCCGACCAACCCCTTTAAGCTTCCTAGTTGCGATGGGCTCACGACTAAGTCCTTGCAAGAGGACATCTGCCATGACAATTCACAACACGGGCCGTAAGTAACCAAATGCTAGAAATAAGCCCAAGAATAAATGGGCCCTGAGAAGGCCAGAAGAGAACAGAGGTTGGAAAGGGGCCAATGGAATAATGGGCCGTTAGTGGGTATGAAGCAATACACTATTCATTGCGGGCTAGATTCACTTCGGGCTGTTAATGGGCCAAGAGTTACGAATGGCCTCGTCTGGGCTGAAAGACACCATGGGCCATACATGGGCCAAAAGTTACAACAGGCTAGAATCATATTGGACGGCCCAGATGAAGCTACTAGGCTTAATTCCGATAGGTCGTAACAGGCCATGAGTTAGCGGGCCGTAAATGGGCTATATAGGAACAAGTTTTCCATGCGCCAGCCCGTTACCTTTTGACCAAGTCAAACGGGCCGGCCTTTGGAAGCTAAATGGGCCAGTAGTGGGCCGTCACACATGTCGACATATCATAGGCGCCTATCTGACCCAATGACGAGCTGACACGTGTTTCCTTCGGCCAGTGAGAATTTTACACATGGAAAATCGCCATTGGTCCGGGCTATTAATGGGTTATCGGGACCAAAACCGGACCCGATAGCTTAACGGCGACCCGTTATGGTGGATGTCATGTGTCGGTTACCCTTGACGAAAGCACTTCCATGACGCGCCATTTATCGTCATGGACGTGAACACTTCCGTGATAATAATCTTGGTATTGTCATGGAACACTTCTACGACAGCACAGGTATGACTATCTTGATTCTGTCATAAAATCGTCATGGATGTACATGCACGACAGGAAACATGACCTGCTATGACAAACATGTATCATCACGGAAGTTTCTATTTTTTGTACTGCCTATTATGCACAACTCCAAACAAGATGAAACTTCACGAGGAATTTTTATGGAATAAATAAGAAATACTGGAGCAAATAACCACCGGAATGGGCCTCTGTTGGGCCGTACCACATGTCGACCTATCATAGGCGCCTCCTGTCCAATGAATGGATGACATCTGTCCCAACGGTGAGCCAACACGTGTTTCCTCCGGCCAATGACAATTTTACACATGGAAAATCCTCATTGGTCCGGGTTGTTAACGGGTTATCGGATCCAAAACCGGACCCGGTAGCTTAACGGCAACCTGTTATGGTGGATGCCATGTGCGGTCACCCTTGACGAAAGCACTTCCATGACGCACGGTTTATCGTCATGGAAGTGGACACTTCCGTGATGATAATGTTGGTAATGTCATGGAACACTTCTACGACAGCACAGGTATGACTATCTTGATTCTGTCATAAATTTGTCATGGATGTACATGCATGATATTAAACATGACCTACTGTGACAAAAACGTATCATCATGGAAGTGTATTTTTTTGTAGTGCAAGCTTGTGGGAGACTCTCTTCTTTAATTTGAACAAGTATAGGGGATCACAACATTTTTCGAGGGTAGAGTATTCAACCCAAATTTATAGATTCGACACAAGGGGAGCCAAAGAATATTCGAAGGTATTAGTAGCTAAGTTGTCAATTCAACCACACATGGAGATTAATTATCTAAAGCAAAGTGATCAGTAGCAAAGTAATATGATAGTTTTGATAGTAGTGACAACAGCAATAGTAACAGTAATAGTGATAGAAGTAATTTTGTAGCAAGTGTAACAGTGATGATAGCAATAGTAACTTAGCAAGAACAATATAAGATAAATTCATATGCATTGGATCGGTGACTTGTTGGATGATATTCATCATGAGACAACTATAACCTAGGGCGATACAACACTAGCTTCAGTTCATCAATATAATGTAGGCATGTATTCCGTAAGTAGTCATACGTGCTTATGGAAAGACTTGCATGACATCTTTTGTCCTACCCTCCCGTGGCAGCGGGGTCCTATTGGAAAGTAAGGGATATTAAGGCCTCCTTTTAATAGAGAACCGGAACAAAGCATTAACACATAGTGAATACATGAACTCCTCAAACTACGGTTATCACCGGGAGTGGTCCCGACTATTGTCACTCCGGGGTTGCCGGATCATAACACTTAGTAGGTGACTATAACTTGCAAGATCGGATCTAAAACATGGATATAATGATGATAACATAAACGGTGCAGGTCTGAGTTCATGGCACCCAGGCCCAAAGTGACAAGCATTAAGCATGGCAAAGTCATAGCAACATCAATCTTAGAATATAGTGGATACTAGGGATCAAGCCCTAACAAAATTAACTCGATTACATGATGAATCTCATCCAACTCCTCACCGAACAGTGAGCCTACGAAGGAATTAATCACTCCCGGTGGGGAGCATCATGGAATTGGTGATGGAGAAGGGTTGGTGACCACGAAGGACGAAGATCCCCTCTTCGGAGCCCCAAACGGACTCCAGATCTGGCCTCCCAATGAAGAACAGGAGGTCATGGCGGCTCCGTCTTGTGGATCGCAATAATTCTTTTTCCCTGATTTTTTCTAGAAAAATAGGATTTTATAGCGTCAGTTTCAGGGTCTGCGGGGCCACCAGGTGGGGACAACCCACCTGGGTGCGCCAGGAGAGGGGCGCGCCCTAGTGGGGTGTGCCCACCCAGGTGCCCCCCTCTGGTGGGTCTTGGCTCCAAAAATTCTTGTTTACTATATAAAAAATCCTCGTAAAGTTTTGTTCCATTCCGAGAACTTTTATTTCTGCACAAAAACAACACCATGGTAGTTCTGCTGAAAACAGCGTCAGTCCGGGGTTAGTTTCATTCAAATCATGCAAATTAGAGTCCAAAACAAGAGGAAAAGCGTTAGGAAAAGTAGATACGCTGGACACGTATCACACAGCACCATCTCCACCACAGAGCTCCCAAGCAAGAGCAGTTAGTAAGGCAGCTCTAGTGCCCAAAGCGCTAGTACTACCACGGCGAACCCCAACCCCACCAGTTAGTACACCTATTCCTGCAGAGGAAGCACAACCAGCCATTCGTATTTTAGCATCTATCGCATTTGATGTTGTTAAATCCTATGTGTGTATCTTCCATCATGGAAATATTATACTGAAGATGAAGGAAAATGCCAGTTGGAGGTGTTTGTCCAGGAGTTATGTGTAAGTAATGTTATTCATGGCAATTACTTTGCTTTGTCCCATACATTCTACCTCCATGATGGTTATAATACAACAAATTTTCCCATTTTTCTCTATAGAGAAGGACCGATTTGGAAACTCAAGATGAGGTAACATGTGCTAATACCTGTGCTATCTTCAAGAATGCTTGGTGGCAGTATCGAAATTGCCTGAAGAAAACGTACTTCACTGGCAAAGAAACTCATCAAATTCCCTTACGTTCTCCTGAGACGCATTTACCGGACGATGACTGGGAACGCCTTGTTCTGTACTGGTCCCGAACCAACAATGTGGTAAGGTCTATGAGCTCATTTTTTAAGTACTATATGCTTCCGTCTTACTGTACTCTGTTCATGTAGAACAAGTGCTTAAACTCGAAGAACAATTATTCTCATTTAAGATTCCATTGCTATCGTGCATACTGTGTTGCTCTTGTATCACTGTATTTACTCATACAAACTTATTTTTAAATTGAAGGATCCAATCGAAACTCCAATGGCACAACATGTATGTTTAGCATGTTTCTTTAATAGGTTTGCTCTTATAAATAGCTCTGTTGATTTCAATTTCAATTGTGTATACAGTTGACTTCTCATATCATGCACATTACTAGCATCACAATAGAGCCAATAGTATTGTTGTACATGTAGACCTATGGTATCCATCTGAAATCTTGTTGTGCCGTGTAGTTTCCCACGCTTTGTATTCTTTCAGTGCTGCTTTCCCTTGAACTGGTATGATTTGAACTGTCTATCTATTTTGATTTGGCAAGACAATGCAATGACCATAGGACATAGATATATGTTTGTTTGATGCTTTTATAATGTACTACTTGGCAATAGAAGACTTGGTAGTTTAATCTTGTCCACCTTGCTAATGAACTGGTTCACCGAAATGAGTTTCATATACTAGGACATGCTAAACCTGCTATGTGTCTGCTTGTTTCTTCTTTTAGAATGCTGGCAGAATATTGGGGAAGAGTGCCTCATTAAGCAATGGTAAAGGAAGTAATGCAGATAAGGTTCAGGATAGTGAGACATCCTTGTTGGTCTCCAACAAAGCTGATAAAACAGCTAAGGAAAACTATCTTGAAGACAGTGAGACAACCCCAAAGTCATGTCTTGGTTTAGTGTTCAAGTTACTGGCCACTACCGCTGGCAGAAGCTATTCGAACTCACTGTCTGATTCAGTTCGGTTTCTTGAGTCTCAACTACAAGCTGAAAGACATTGATCAGTTGTGTTGCAACAACAAGTGGAAGGACTACGGAAGTCCCTGGAGCATTCAAATGCATACTTTCTGGGGCAACAGCAAGCGTTGGAGGATTTTAGCGCCAAATAGGGCAAAGCTAATAAGCTTGCTAAGCTTATTGCCAGCATGGTGGATACCCAAGATAATGTTTCTTGAGCTCTTCTGAAGTTGCTTTAGTTATGGACTTGTTTTGCTGCCGCGTTTATTTGCACTGGTGGCCAATTTAGACGGCCGGTGTATGTAATATGTTGCTTTGTTCCTATATTTGCACTGGTGGCGAACTTTGATGCCAAGTGGATGTAATATGTGTAATAGCCGTAATAGCCTAGCGTTAGTTGCTTGCTCATTTATTTCCTTATTGTCTTGTTTAGTTGTTTGCTTGTAGTCACTGAAGTTCTTTTTCTGTGTTTTTCTAGTGTCCACAATAACCTATTTTTGGTAACTAGGCCACAATAACCATAGCAACACATGGACTGTTGTAACCATGGGCCTCCTGTGGCCGTAGGATCCATGGGCCTTCTACAGGATGTAGGATCCATGGGCCTTCTATGAGTTGTAGGATCCATGGACCTTCTACGGGCCATATGATCCATGGGCCTTCTACGGGCCATAGGATCCATTGGCCTTCTAGGGGTCGTAGGATCCATGGGCCTTCTATGGGGCATATAATAATTTCCCCAAACATGGGTCGTACTATTTGTGGACCATAACGGGTCATTAATAGGTCATGTTTGATAACGCTATGAAAACAACCCAACGGGTTAACGGGACACAAACGGGCCGAATGTAACCACAGGCTGAATTTGGCCCACAAACGGAATAGGCCAGTAATGGACTATAACTAACCGAATTCTAGAAATGAGCCCGAGAATAAATGGGCCCTTAGAAGGCCGAAAGTTAACACAGGCTGGAAACGGCTGACGGAATAATGGGTCGTTAATGGGTATAAAGCGATACACTGTTCATTATGGCCCAGTTTCACCTCGGGCCTTTAATGGGCCCAGAGTTACAAAGGGCCTCCTATGGGTGAAAGATGTCATGGGCCATACATGGGCCAGAAGTTACAACGGGCTGGTATCATATTGGATGGCCCAGATGACGCTACTGGGCCAAATTCCGGTAGGCCATGAGTTAGCGGGTTGTAAATGGGCTATATGCGAACAGGTCGTTAACAGGCTTTCCATGGGCCGGCCCGCTACCTTTTGACCAAGTCAAACATGCCGGCCTTTTCACTGGAATGGGCTTATGTTGGGCCATGCCACGTGTCGATGAATCATAGGCGCCTTCGGTCCAATGAGTGGATGACATCTGTCCCAATGGTGAGCCGACACGTGGTTACTCTGGCCATTGAGAATTTTACACGTGAAAAATACCCATTGGTCTGGGCTGTTAACGGGTTATCGGATCCAAACCGGAACCTGATAGCTTAAGGGCGACCCGTTATGGTGGATGCCACATGTCGGTCACCCTTGACGAAAGCACTTATGTGACGCGCGATTTATCGTCATGGAAGTGGACACTTCCATGATGATAATTTTGGTAATGTCATGGGACACTTCTACGATAGCACAGGTATGACTATCTTGATTCTATCATAAAATCGTCATGGATGTAAATGCATGACAGAAAACGTGACCTACTGTGACAAACACGTATCATCACGGAAGTGTATTTTTTTTGTAGTGAAGGTAGTTGTTGGAGTCAAGTTACAGTTGCATGCTTCTTTATATGTAGTCTCACAGTTTGATGTACACTAACGCTTCCTATGTTCGTTGTTGGACTAGCACCTAGGCGCAAGAGGAAACAAACATCAGGGATAATGCTCGATAGATTAACTAAATCTAGAGGAGGAAGAATGGAGATCCGTTTTGAGGCAGGTTTAAAAAGGCCACGTGATGCTACAGAGTCAGCCAAGTTAGTATCAGAGGCAATGGTTGCCTTTAGGTGTCATGTACGTATCCTCCCAACATGGATTCAGTACAGGAATGGCAAGACGAAACCCATTTCAACACCTTCCTTGACCATTTATCTGTAAGTATGGTTATGTATGGAAACTAGTAATATCGTCTTGCTCTGTCCCATACTTTCTAGGTTGCTGATAATGAGACGCCCATAATTTTCAACAAATGAGGTTCAAGTTGGATAGCCAAGATGATTCAACCAGACAAGCTTGCACCCATGTTTTCAAGTCTGCTCCGCCATAGTATTGGTATAACTTGAGGAAAACTCACTTTGAAGCCAAGGCTAACAGTGAACTTGCCCAAACATCTCTAGTGGAAAATATATCAGATGAAGACTGGAGAGGCCTCGTTAAACACTAGTCTGATCCAAAGTATTAGGTATGTTATATGTATGTGATCAGATCACATTTTGAACTCCTATTTATGCATGTGCCTCAGAAATCTATCTTCTTGTAGGTGAATTGTTCAAAGAACAATGCCAACTGTACGAAAGTGAAATTCCAACAAACGACAGGATCTCGTAGCTATATTGCACACTGCAAGGCTCTTGTAATTAGCTGTTTTTTCACTCTTTTTGTTGTACCATATTATGAGATTTATATTGACTTGTTCCAAATGCAGAGCAAAGCCCGCAAGGACCAAAAAGTACCTGAACCATATGTTGTGGAAATCTTCAAGGACTGTCATACCAGCAAGACAAAGGGCATGAATGCACCAGTCAAAGCCGTTGTTGTAAGTCCGTAATCCTCATGCCTTTTAACTACTACTTACTCTGACTCGTGCATTGAACATCATGTTTTGCAGCCAATGTCTATTACTCTTTTCAATTTTATACACAATTGTCTTACAAGGTTTAAAAGAGAGGAGTGATGTTCCTTTGATCTTGATATGTAATCTAGTTCCGTGCTGGACTTGCCCACACAATGTTACAATTGCACGTTTGTCTGTTCTCAGTTGTTTTGTGATATGATCGATGTCATACTATGCTTACCATATTATAAACTTTGTCTCTTTATCCTTAGCTGTCAATACAATGTGAAGAAATAAACAATAGATTAGCCATGGTACATGGTCATATGTTTGGAACCTGGTTTTATTATGTACTTTGTAGTAAAATACAACTAATATTTTACATGGGTTCACCAGAATAAGTTCTGTGTATAGACCAAAGCTATTTTGTTTGGTTTTGCTGCCTCCTTAATATCTTTTGTTCTGGTACTACTAATGTAAAAAACTCAACTTTTCAGCAAGCTATGGAAAAAATAGTGGAACCGCCACCTTCTGAAGGTGACGAAGCAACTATAACCACAATGTCACCTCTTGCTGTAGTGGGTCGGTACCTATCCACTAACAGTGCCAAAAGCACGTTCCTGTGTAATACTAGGTTGGTTGTTAAGGCAATCTCGTCCAAACTGCCTCATGATCAAGATATGCAAGCTCAAAACAATGTTATATCTGCGCTCCAGACACAAGTCCATTCCCTAACGGAGACCCTTTGTGAAACAAGGACAGCCATTGTTCGAAATCGTCAAGATATGCATGGTTCTGAAACCACACTATCAGACATTTGCTATGTTGTTCAGGAGCCTAGGAGAAATGAAGGCGAAGGTTATGGTGCTCCATCGGACAATACAACATGAAAACATAACAGTCAGGTCAAATGAACTGAGCTTCTGAACTTCTGATGGTGCATTTATTTGCTAGACTGTTAACTTTCATGCCAACCTTCCTTTTGTTTTATGGTTGTAATTTGTTTTGTTGCGATACAAATTTTGTTCTTAACGTGCAGCCACCGACTGAAGAAAACAGCAAGCCATTTTTGTGTAGTGTAGGGTGTTCCCTATATTTGCACTGGTGGCGAACTTTGATGCCCAGTGGATGTAATCTGTGCAATCGCCTTAATAGCCTAGCGTCAGTTTCATTTCCCTGGTTTCCTAGAGGCCGCAATAACCATGGGTCTATACGGAACGTGGTGACCTTGACCCTGTTACAGGCCATAGGATCCATGGGCCTCCTACGGGTTGTCAGAGAATTGAGCCTCCGACGGACCGTAGAATCGGTGGCCTCGGGCCGTCGGATAAATGGGTACACATGGGCCGTAAACGGGCGTAATTAGTATTGGGCCAGTGCGGTAACGGGCCGTTAACAGGCTGGAAGACGGCAAAAGCTTAATTCTGTCACAGGCATAACGGGTCGTTAATGGGCCAGAATATAGGATGGGCTGGAAACAACTCAATGGGTTAACAGGCCACAAACGGGTCGATTCTATCCATGGGCCGAATTTGGCCCATTAGGGGAACAGGCCAGTAACGGGTCGGAAGTAATCGAGGGCCGGAAAGGAGCACCAAAACATATGTCCCGTCAGTAGGCCGAAAGCTAACATAGGCTGGAAACGGCCCATCTGAATCATGGGCTGTTAATGGGTATAAAGAAATTTACTATACATTATGGGCTAGAGACATCGTGGGCCACTAGGGCTAAAGATACGAAAGGCCTCATATGAGCCGAAGGACGTCGTGGGCCATACATGGGCCAAAATTGAAACGGGCTGGTGTTATATTCGACGGCCCACATGATGTTGTTGGGCCGATTTCAGGAAGTCCCTAACGGGCCGTGAGTTACTGGGCCAAAAATGGACTATTTGCGAACATACCGTTAACAGGTTTTTCATAGGCTAGCCCGCTAACTTTTGACCAAGTCAAATGGGCCGGCCTTTGGAAGCTAAATGGGCCAGTGGTGGGCCGTCGCATGTGTCGACATATCATAGGCGCCTATCTGACCCAATGATGAGCTGACACGTGTTTCCTTCGGCCAGTGAGAATTTTACACATGGAAAATCGCCATTGGTCCGGGCTGTTAACGGGTTATCGGGTCCAAAACCGTACCTGGTGCTTAACGGTGACCCGTTATGGTGGATGTCACATGTTGGTTACCCTTGACGAAAGCACTTCCATGACGCGCCATTTATCGTCATGGAAGTGAACACTTCCGTGATGATAATTTTGGTATTGTCATGGAACACTTCTACGACAACACAGGTGTCGGTGTCGAAACCGGTGGATCTCGGGTAGGGGGTCCCGAACTGTGCGTCTAAGGCCAATGGTAACAGGAGACAGGGGACACGATGCTTACCCAGGTTCGGGCCCTCTCTATGGAGGTAATACCCTACTTCCTGCTTGATTGATCTTGATGATATGAGTACTACAGGAGTTGATCCACCACGAGATTGTAGAGGCTAACCCTAGAAGCTAGCCTATGATTATGATTGTTTTTGTCCTACGGACTAAACCCTCCTGTTTATATAGACACTGGAGGGGGCTAGGGTTACACAGGGTTGGTTACAGAGAAGGGAATCTACATATCCAAATCGCCAAGCTTGCCTTCATTGCAAAGGAGAGTCCCACCCGGACAGGGGACGAAGTCTTCTATCTTGTATCTTCATAGCCCAACAGTCCGGCCAATGTATATAGTCCAGCTGTCCGAGGACCCCATAATCCAGGACTCCCTCAACACGTATGACTATCTTGATTCTGTCATAAAATCGTCATGGATGTACATGCATGATAGAAAACGTGACCTACTGTGACAAACATGTATCATCACGGAAGTGTAGTTTTGTAATGCCTATTCTGCACAACTCCAAACAAGATGAAACTTCACGAAGAATTTTTATGGAATAAATAAGAAATACTGGAGAAAATAACCACCGGAGGAGGGTCACCTGGTGAGCACAAGACACCAGGGCGTGTGTGGCCCCCAGGCACGCCCTGGTGGGTTGTGCTCAGCCCGGCCCACCTCCGGTGCCCATCTTCTTGTATATAAGTCATTTTGACCTAGAAAAAATAAGCAGAGGACTTTCGGGACGGAACGCCACCGTCTCGAGGCGGAACTTGGGCAGGAGCACTTTTGCCCTCCGGCGGAGCGATTCCGTAGGGGGAACTTCCCTCCCGGAGGGGGAAATCATCGTCATCATCATCACCAACAACTCTCCCATCTTGGGGAGCGCAATCTCCATCAACATCTTCAACAACACCATCTCCTCTCAAACCCTAGTTCATCTCTTGTGTTCAATCTTTGTACCGGAACTATAGATTGGTGCTTGTGAGTGACTAGTAGTGTTGATTACATCTTGTAGGTGATTACTATATGGTTTATTTGGTGGAAGATTATATGTTCAGATCTATTATGCTATTTAATACCCCTATGATCTTGAGCATGTTTATCACTTGTGAGTAGTTACTTTTGTTCTTGCGGTCATGGGAGAAATCATGTTGCAAGTAATCATGTGAGCTTGATATGTGTTTGATATTTTGATAGTATGTATGTTTTGATTCCCTTAGTGGTGTCATGTGAACATCCACTACATGACACTACACCATATTTGGGCATAAGCGAATGCATTGTGGAGTAGTTATTAGATGATGGGTTGCGGGAGTGACAGAAGCTTAAACCCTAGTTTATGTGTTATTCCGTAAGGGACCGATTGGATCCAAAAGTTTAATGCTATGGTTAGAATTTATTCTTAATACTTTTCTCGTAGATGCGGATGCCTGTGAGGGGATTAATCATAAGTAGGAGGTTTGTTCAAGTAAGAACAACACCTAAGCACCGGTCCACCCACATATCAAATTATCAAAGTAGCGAACACAAATCGAATCAACATGATGAAAGTGACTAGATGAAATTGCCGTGTACCCTCAAGAACGCTTTGCATATTATAAGAGACCATTTTGGCATGTCATTTGCCTCAAAAGGATTGGGCTACCTTGCTGCACTTTTGTTACTACTATCATTATTTGTTCGTTACAAATTATCTTGCTATCAAACTACTCTGTTACTTATAATTTCAGCATTTGCAGACATTACCTTGCTGAAAACCACTTGTCATTTCCTTCTGCTCCTCATTGGGTTTGACACTCTTACTTATCGAAAAGGCTACAATTGATCCCATATACTTGTGGGTCATCACCAGGCCCAATTGTCTCCTAGGTGGTCACAACCTGCCCTGTCCCTCTGCCACAAAGTAACCATCAGGGGGCTGTCGGGAACCCAGGCCCATCACAACCTAGATGGAACTACCTGCCCCTTCAGCCCCCAACTCCGGACAGTAACATAAGTAATGTAAAAGTATGTAGTATATGTACCTGTGATCACCTCCCGAAGTGATCACGGCCCAGTAGTATAGCATGGCAAACGGACAAGAGTGTAAGGCCACTGATGTAATACTAGGAACCTATACTAAGCATTTAGGATTATAGGTAAAGGTATCAACAGTAGTAAAAAGGACAGGCTATGCAGTAGTATAGGATCAAACTGATGAAACAGTAACACTTCTCTAATGCAAGCAGTAGAGGGAAAGAGTAGGCGATATCAGGATGAACAAGGGGGGGGGGCTTGCCTAGAAACTCTGTTGCACAGGAAGAAGGGGCGTCGGTGACGTAGTCGTACTCAGTGGCATCAGCGCCGGTCTCGGGGCCTACCGGAGAAGAAGAGGGGGGAAGAAACAGTAAATACAGAGAAAACAAAGCATCACAAAATATAACAAGGCAATACATGGTGCTAGGGGTGATCTAATGCAGGGATAGGTGATACCGGCGAAGGGGGAAAACATCCGGAAAGGTATTCCCAGTGTTTGGCATATTCGGACGGATGAAATAGAGGTCGATTGTTGCATGTTTGCTATGCTAGGGACGTGTGGCAGACGAATGGACTGCGTATTCGAATTCATCTCGTCGTTCTGAGCAACTTTCATGTACAAAGTATTTTCATCCGAGTTACGAATTATTTTATATTAATTTTTAAAGTTTAAATTTATTTTCTAAATTATTTTAATTCAAAAATTAAATGTAAAATTGCTAGATGTAATCAGCACAGTGTACACAAAAATGTACAATGGCTGACATGTGGGACCAGGGGGACCCAGTTGACCAGTCAACATTTGACTGGTCAACAGGGGGTAGGGCCCCCTGTCATACACAGAACTAACTAATAACCATTTTAGTTAGCTAATTAGCAGGTTAATTACGGTTAAGTTAATCAAGCAGACATAATTAAGTTAATTAATTCATTTACTAATTAATTAATTAATTTTTATTCTTCCTTAAAAAATGTTATGGGGTCGACCCCACTTGTCATAGGCCTAGGGGGAGACTAGCAGAGGAATCCGGATTTCACAAGAGAACCAAGCACATCAAGAGACGCTTCAATTCCATCCGCGATCAAGTCAAGGAGGGAGACATAGATATTTGCAAGATACATACGAATCTGAATGTTGCAGACCCGTTGACTAAGCCTCTCTCACGAGCAAAACATGATCAGCACCAAGACTCCATGGGTGTTAGAATCATTACTGTGTAATCTAGATTATTGACTCTAGTGCTAGTGGGAGACTGAAGGAAATATGCCCTAGAGGCAATAATAAAGTTGTTATTTATATTTCCTTATATCATGATAAATGTTTATTATTCATGCTAGAATTGTATTAACCAGAAACTTAGTACATGTGTGAATACATAGACAAACAGAGTGTCACTAGTATGCCTCTACTTGACTAGCTCGTTGGATCAAAGATGGTTAAGTTTCCTAGCCATAGACATGAGATGTCATTTGATTAACGGGATCACATTATTAGAGAATGATGTGATTGACTTGACCCATTCCGTTAGCTTAGCACTTGATCGTTTAGTTTATTGCTATTGCTTTCTTCATGACTTATACATGTTCCTATGACTATGAGATTATGCAACTCCCGAATACTGGAGGAACACTTAGTGTGCTATCAAACATCACAACGTAACTGGGTGATTATAAAGATGCTCTACAGGTGTCTCCGATGGTGTTTGTTGAGTTGGCATAGATCGAGATTAGGATTTGTCACTCCAAGTACCGGAGAGGTATCTCTGGGCCCTCTCGGTAATGCACATCACTATAAGCCTTGCAAGCAATGTGATTAATGAGTTGGTTGTGGGATGATGCATTACGAAACAAGTAAAGAGACTTGCTAGTAATGATATTGAACTATGTATTGAGATACCGACGATCGAATCTCGGGCAAGTAACATACCGATGACAAAGGGAACAACGTATGTTGTTATGCGGTTTGACCGATAAAGATCTTCGTAGAATATGTAGGAACCAATTTGAGCATCCAGGTTCCGCTATTGGTTATTGACCAGAGATGAGTCTCGGTCATGTCTACATAGTTCTCGAATCCATAGGATCCGCACGCTTAACATTCAGTGATGATCGGTATTATGAGTTTATTTGTTTTGATGTACCGAAGGTTGTTCGAAGTCCCGTATTTGATCACGGACATAATGAGGAGTGTCGAAATGGTCGATACATAAAGATCGATATATTGGATGGCTATGTTTGGACATCGGAATGGTTCCGGGTGAGTTCGGACATTTATCGGAGTACCGGGAAGTTACCGGAACCCCCAGGGGAGTATATGGGCCTTATTGGGCCTTACTGGGAGAGAGGAGGAGGCGGCCAAGGAGGGGGCGCGCCCCCTCCCAAGCCCAATCCGAATTGGGTGAGGGGGCCGGCCCCCCTTTCCTTTCCCCCTCTCTCCTCCTTCCTTCCTCTCCTACTCCATAGACACACAAGTTGACAGTTGTCTTAGCCGTGTGCAATGCCCCCTCCACAGATTTCCACCTCGATCATATTGTTGTAGTTCTTAGGCGAAGCCCTGTGTCGGTAACTTTATCATCACTGTCATCACGCCATCATGCTGACGAAACTCTCCCTCGGCCTTAGCTGGATCTAGAGTTCGTGGGACGTCACTGAGCTGAACGTGTGCAGATTGCGGAGGTGCCGTACTTTCGGTACTAGGATTGGTCGGATCATGAAGACGTATGACTACATCAACCGCATTGTCATAACTCTTCCGCTTTTAGTCTATGAGGGTACATGGACAACACTCTCCTCTATCGTTGCTATGCATCACCTAGATGGATCTTGCGTGTGCGTAGGAAATTTTTTGACATTAGTGCGTTCCCCAACATGAAGTAGCAGCGCAGCCGTGGCAGGCGAGCAGCGCGTAGAAGGAGTAGCACAGCATCAGGCGGAGCGGGACAGAAGGCGGACACCAATGACAACAGCGGTAGGCGGCAATAGGAGTAGCAGTTTGCAGCGGCAGCGGAAGGCAGCAGTAGTTAGCGGAAGTAGAGGCAGGCGAGCACAAAGCAACAGCAACAGTATGCAGGGCACGGCCCCGGGCGTATGCGCACGCGCAAGGGCGCCGAAGCGGGACTAGGCAGCAGCAGGCAGCACACTCGCGGGAGGGAGGCAAGGCGTAGGTGAGGGAGTCCTGGATTAGGGGTATCCGGACTGCCGGACTGTGTACAACGTCCGGACTATTGAAGCGTGAAGATTCAAGACTCAAGACTTCGGCCCGTTTCCAGATGGGACTTTCCTTAGCGTGGAAGGCAAGCTTGGCGATCCGGATATTATATTTCCTTCCTTGTAACCGACTCCATGTAAACCCTAGCCCTCTCCGGTGTCTAGATAAACCGGAGAGGTTGGTCCTTAGAAGGCCGATCACAATTACAATCATACCATCATAGGCTAGCTCTTAGGGTTTAGCCTCTATGATCTCGTGGTAGATCTACTCTTGTACTACCCATATCATCAATATTAATCAAGTAGGAAGTAGGGTTTTACCTCCATCGAGAGGGCCCGAACCTGGGTAAACATCTGTGTCCCTTGCTTCCTGTTACCATCAGCCTTGACGCACAGATCGGGACCCCCTACCCGAGATCCGCCGGTTTTGACACCGACATTGGTGCTTTCATTGACAGTTCCTCTGTATCGTCGATGTCAGGCTCAATGGCTCCTTCAATCATCGTCAACGACACTGTCCAGGGCGGGACTTTCCTCCCCGTGCAGATCTTCGTGTTCGGCGGCTTCGCACTGCGGGCCAACTCGCTTGGCCATCTGGAGCAGATTGATAGCTACGCCCCTGGCCACCAGGTCAGGTTCGGAAACCTGAACTACATGGTGGACGTCCATGGAGATTTGGTCTTTGATGGATTTGGTTCCATGCCAGGAGCACCGAACAGTCACGACGAGCATGGCCTGACCTGTCATCGGACGAAGCTCGGGGCATCATCCCCGCACTATCCCCGGACCTAGATCCGGAGCAGACTACATTGCCTAGGGACAGAGGGATGGACACCGCCCCCCAGGTCGCACACTCATCGGCGGTGGAGCCGAACACGGGCCTTACCTCTGCAGTGGCCTGTGACTCCGAATCACCGGATTCATATCCAGACGTTGGTTCCAGTCCGCACGCTCCCGAGCCCATCGGACCAGGATGGGCTCTGGTAATGGATTTCACCGCTACGGATATCTTCCAGCACTCGCCCTTTGGTGACATGCTGGACTCATTAAAGTCTCTCTCTTTGTCAGGAGGCTCTATGTCGAACTATGTCCGGCTTGAGTGGGAGGCAGGCGACGAAGGAATTTGTTGCCCACCCACCACCCACTTTATTGCCATGGTAGATGACTTAACCGAGGTACTAAACTTCGACTCCGAAGACATCGACAGTATGGACGATGATGCAGGAGAAGAACATGAACCACCGCTCACTTGGCGGTGGACAGCCACCTCTTCTTACGATATATATATATGGTGGACACTCCGAAGGAAAGAAATGGCAATGAGGCAACGGAGGACAAAACCTCAGGGAAAAAAGCACAGAATGGTCATTGTCGGTGCCACTCCAAGTCCCGCCACACCAATACCGGCACAGGAGAAGAAAACAATCCGAATGGTGCCGAAGAAGAATACAACCCCGAACAGCCCGCCTTCGAGCAGGCCGAACAGGAGGATGAGCAGGTCATCCCAGATGAACAGGCGACGGACGAATACCCGGAGGAGTATGGCTACAAGCCCCCCTCCGAAGACAAGATCAGCCTCGGCGACGACGAGTTCGGCGTGCCTGAGGATCCCGTAGAGCACGAACGCTTCAAGCGTTGGCTTATAGCCACTGTGAGGAGCCTGAAAAAGAAGCAGCAGCAACTCCAAGCTGATCAAGACCTGCTCACAAACAGATGGACTGAAGTCCTGGCAGCCGAGGAATACGGACTCGAGCACCACACGACTGACCGGCCACCTCGTGGCCGGGACAAGGTGGCATACCAGTCCACATACCAGCCAACACCCCCATGCCAACATACTACGGCCCGGGGCAACAAATCAGGACAGCCAAGATGGATCTACGGATCGCGGGGGCATGCCTCGACACGCGACGAGGACCGTCACGCAGGACACACCTTCAACAAGTCCGGCCGGGCCGAATATAGCCATACAGAGCAATTCGACATGCGTAGCCACATAGCCCGGCACAGAGGCGCCGCGCACCCCCTCTGCTTCACTGATGAAGTAATGGCTCATGAATTCCCAGAAGGGTTCAAACCCGTAAACATCGAATCATACAATGTCACGACAAACCCCGCAGTATGGATCGAAGATTTTCTTCTCCACATTCACATGGCCCGCGGGGATGATCTGCACGCCATCAAGTATCTTCCCCTTAAGCTCAAAGGACCAGCCCGGCACTGGCTAAACAGCCTGCCAGCAAATTCCATTGGCAGCTGGGAAAGCCTGGAAGACGCATTCCTTGACAACTTCCAGGGAACATATGTGCGACCTCCTGATGCCTATGACTTAAGCCACATTACTCAAGAGCCCGGAGAGTCAGCCAGGAAATTCTGGACTCGGTTCCTTACTAAGAAGAACCAAATAGTTGACTGTCCGGATGCCGAAGCCGTGGCGGCTTTCAAACATAATATCCGTGATGAGTGGCTCGCTCGACACCTCGGCCAGGAAAAACCTAAGTCCATGGCAGCTCTCACAACACTAATGACCCTCTTTTGCGCGGGCGAGGACAGTTGGTTGGCCCGCAGTAGCACTACGCCCTAGTCTGGCAATTCGGATGGCCGCGACAATAACGGAAAGCCACGACGTAACAGACATAAGCGACGGAAAAATGGCGACAGCACTGAAGACACGGCAATCAACGCCGGATTCAGTGGATACAAACCCGGTCAGCGGAAGAAGCCGTTCAAAAGAAATAATCAGGGACCGTCCAGTCTGGACCACATACTGGAGCGCTCGTGCCAAATTCATGGCACCCCGGACAAGCCAGCCAACCACACCAATAGAGATTGTTGGGTATTCAAATAGGCCGGCAAGATAAACGCCGCAGACAAGGACAAGGGGCTGCACAGTGACGATGACGAGGAGCCCCGATGTCCGAACAAGGGGGGACAGAAGAAATCCCCCCCCCCCAGGTGAAAATGGTCAACATGATCTATGCCACGCACATCCCCAAGCGAGAACGGAAGCGGGCACTAAGGGACGTCTATGCGATGGAGCCAGTCACCCCCAAATTTAACCCATGGTCAGCTTGCCAGATCACCTTTGATCATAGGGATCACCCTACTAGCATCCGTCACGGCGGCTCGGCCGCATTGGTCTTAGACCCAATCATAGACGGAGTCCACCTCACGCGAGTCCTCATGGACGGCGGCAGTAGCCTGAACCTGCTTTACCAGGACACAGTGCGCAAAATGGGCATCGAACCTTCAAGGATCAAGCCCACCAAAACCACCTTTAAAGGTGTAATTCCTGGAGTAGAGGCCCGTTGCACGGGCTCTATAACATTGGAAGTGGTCTTCGGATCTCCGGATAACTTCAGAAGTGAAGAGTTAATCTTCGATGTCGTCCCTTTTCACAGTGGTTATCATGCGCTACTCGGGCGAACCGCATTTGCCAGATTCAATGCGGTACCACACTACGCATACATCAAGCTCAAGATGCCAGCACCACGCGGGGTCATAACGGTGAACGGAAAGATGGACCGCTCTCTACGAACAGAAGAACATACCGCAACACTTGCGGCGGAAGTACAATGCAGCCTTCTCCAAAAAACCAACCCGGCGATAGCAACTTCGAGCACAATCAAGCGAGTCCAGAGCACCCCGCAACAGGATCATCAGGCATGCCAAGAGCGCGACTAGCAGTCCGGCCTCCGCTCAAGCCCCATCAAAGCAGCATTCGTGCCACGTGCACATTATTACGCACTTAAAATACCATGAGCACAGGCGGAGGCGCATCAACGACTCAGTCAAATAGTGCGGGTAACCGCCAAATACTTTCATACTCTTTCCCTTTTACCTTTCAGGACACCGCGTTGGCGCAGCATCCTTAAAAAGCCGAATTGTCGGACTTATAGGGAAGAGACATCCACGGAGGCAACAAATGATGTACACAAAAGAAAATACACAGGTGGAATCTATTTACGATCATTATACCTGCTTTATCTATCTGAACACAGCCTGCCCCTGGATAGGACATGTCAAATAGTCCTATTTTATCTCTGCTTAACGCACCCATTGTAAATGTACGCTTAAACGTATTTTTCATCAATGTGGATTATACATAGCATCAGCTTATTATTCTTATTTGAGCATTTTTCTCTTATAAATGTTTATTTGATATTGCATCCGTACACCTTGGTGCGGCCGGTTTGCCAGGGGCTTCTTACGGCGCCCCGCTATATGGCAACTAAAGTCCGAACACTTTCAACATTGCGGCACCCCGAACTTATAGCACTATATGCATCAGCTCCGAATCATGTCTTGGGTCTACAGTTGGGATAGCCCGACTCCCTTGTTTTGGTACCTTACGTTCCATTATATCGGCTAAGGTAGCATAGGGAGAAGTACTGCAATTGTGTCCCGGTACTCCCGAACGAGCACCTTAGTAGAGAAAGCCGAAACTGACCGGCATGACGTGGCGAGAGCTGGTCGCTGTTCGAGAGGTTTTAAAATCCTTAAAGATTTTCCGCTTTAGGCGATAAATCGGCTTTGTCCGATCTATGCGTGTATAGCGCCCCAATTCGGCTTTCCGGATTCTAGGGGCTTCGCCGAAATTTAATATTGTAGACTTCTATGGCTAAGTGAAAGTTATAAAGTCGCATAGTCTGATTGTCTTGTTTGCTGCATCGGACATCTCCTTAAGGGACCAAACATTTGGGTAAAGAGTGTCCGGGTTTTCCACGGACACCCCGGTGCTAGTCATGTGGGGGCGGAAGCCGATGACTGGCCTACTTTCAGGATTTTATAAACAGCCGCACAGAAGGTAATATTTTAAATAACAAAAGCGCTACATAGCGCAAGTAACTTCATCCTTAATTACATGACAGAAGTGAATTCATTCAAATATGGCGTCCTTGGTACACTCATTGGCAACAAGACGAGCACCCTTCATCACGCCATCGTAGTACATCTCGGGGTGGCGATGCGATTTACCCTCCGGCGGCCCGTCCTTGACTAGCTTCTCCGCATCCAGCTTGCCCCAATGCACCTTGACACGGGCAAGGGCCTGGCGGGCACCCTCAATGCAAACGGATCGCTTGACCACCTCAAGCCGCGGACCGGCATCCACCATCCGCTTGATCATGCCGAAGTAGCTTCTGGGCAGGGGCTCACTAGGCCACATCCGGACTATGAAATCTTTCATAGCCACTTCGGCCGCCCTGTGGAGTTCGACCAACTGCTTCAGTTGGTCACTCAGAGGCGTCGGGTGTTCGGCCCCAGCATACTGGGACCAGAACAACTTCTCCGTTGACCTCCCCTCCTGGGCACGGTAGAACTCCGCGGCGTCAGATACGCTGCGTGGCACATCTGCGAATGCCCATGGAGAGCTCCGAATCCGAGTAAGTAAAAGAAACGCCTCCTCCACATGTTTGCTTTGCATAAAGAATTTCTTACCCGCCGCTATCTTTTTGGCCTCGTGGATTTCCCGCTCTGCCTTCTCGGCTTCGGCCTTGGCATCTCTTATACTCTCAAGGGCCTTCGCAAGCTCGGCCTCTTTCGCCTTCAGATCATGCTCCATGGACCCGAACTTCTTGCCGAGGTCCTGGAGCTCCTACTGTACCTCACCGACTCTAGCACTTTGCTTTTCGCGCTCCTTGCATTCTGAGGCCGCTTTGTCTTCGGCCTCGGATAGCGCTTTCTTCAGGGACGCCACTTCAGCGGCGGTCCCTGTTACACAGTCACAACACTTTGGCATTAGATTGACCAATTTTGCTTATTCTTAAACACATACAAACGGGGAATTACTTACCCTTGTTCTCTTCGAGCTGCCTCTTTGTGAGGACGAGCTCTTCCTGCGCCTGCTCCAGGTGCCGCTTCAGTTCGGCAACCTCGGCAGTACGGGTAGCAGCAGCAAGCAGCACAGCCTGCTCATTCACAACAATTCTTATTATTAGACTCCTGCGGATTATAGTTGACCCTCCGTTTGGCTTTTCTTTTAGAACACCAACCAGAGTATCAGGGGCTACTACCTATCGGGTGGTAATTTCATACATTTCTTACTTACCTCAAAGCCCATCAGAAGGCTTGTGCAGGCTTCAGTTAGTCCGCTCTTGGCGGACAGAACCTTTTGAATCACCGCACTCATAAGAGTACGGTGCTCTTCCTCCATGGAGGCGCCTCGGAGCGCCTCCACCAGGCTATCCGGCGCCGTTGATGCGCCGGAAGTCCCCGGCACGGGTGGCTCGCCCTCCCTAACGAGGGGCTGCCTGCCCAAGTCCGGAACCGTTGGAGGTTCCGGGGCAGTGTTCGGTCGGGAGTCCGCCTTGTTGCGGCTCTCATCGACGCGATCCGCGGGGATCTTGAACCCCGCATGCCCGACATCTGGAATCCCGCCGTGGGGCATCTCCAGAGTCACCTCCCCAAGCTCTGAGAGCCTTCGGGACAATACCTCTGTATCATCCGCGTGTGGAGGAGTAGTGGCCGTCGGGAGTGAATTTATCGCCGAATCGCTCAGGGACCCGGAGGAGGATTCCTCGGGGTGAGCCCTGGCTGGACTGCATATATGTTCGGCACTATAAGTACAAAAACTATGAAGTGAAAGCATGATAGGATGTGGACACTTACGATCGCACCGGGGGTTTCCCCCGGGGCAGCCACCGCTCCTCGCTGTGAGCGGCCATGGCGGAATAGTCCGGAAGGGTTACCTTCCCCTTCTTGGACGTCCCAGTCGCCCCCTCTGGGGCGGCTTCCTCTTCTTCTCCCCCCTAGTGCGGGGAGGCGGAAGGTCTTCTTGATTCCCCCCGCCTCCGCAGGAGGAATGTGTCTCATCATCATCGGACGACAAAGGAATAACGGCCTTGCACCGAGGGCCTTTTCCGGCCCCCTGGCCTGCTTCGCCGGGCCCCTCATCCTTCTCGGATGTGGCGTCTTCTTCTTCCTCCTCCCCTTCGGGGGAGGAGTCCGCCTCGTCATCTTCGGACGAGGCTTCGGATGCAACCTTACGCCGGAGACCCTTTCTGGTCCCCGGGGCCTTCTTTTTGGCCTTCTTCTCCGGCACCTTGTACGGTGCCGGGACTAGCATCTCCATCAGGAGAGCATCCGCTGGATCTTCCGGCAATGGAGCCAGACAGTCAATCTGCTCTGCCGTCTTCACATAATCCTGAGGCAAATATA
Source organism: Triticum monococcum (assembly GCA_034509565.1). Lineage (NCBI taxonomy): Eukaryota > Viridiplantae > Streptophyta > Magnoliopsida > Poales > Poaceae > Triticum > Triticum monococcum. The sequence goes on along the minus strand of CM067847.1, from coordinate 616,452,679 downwards.
TATATAAATGCTTAAAACTACCCCATGAATGTATTGGGAAGAAACTAAACCCGATGGTGGTCCCAAAGCTCACCGGATTCGGGTGCCAAGCGGCATGAAGTCCGCGGTCCTCGGATGTGGGAGGAGGTACTTAGGAGGCCTTGAACAACACTTTCCATGCGCCTTTGTGCATCATGCCGTAGAGCTTTCGGAGCGTCTGGTGTTCGGCCGGGACGAACTCCCACAGATTTATCGCCCACCTTTGGCAGGGCAGGATCCGGCGAACGAGCATGACCTGGATCACATTGACAAGCTTGATGTTCTTGTCCTTCATGCTTTTTATGCATGTCTGGAGTCCGGCCAGCTCCGTGGAATCACCCTAGGACAGGCCCTTCTTTTCCTAGGAGGTGAGCCGCATAGGAATTCCGGATCGGAACTCGAGGGCTGCCGCCCAGTTGACGCCGCACGGCTCAGTGATGTAGAACCACCCCGATTGCCATCTTTTTACGGTCTCCACAAAGAAGCCATCCAGCCAGGTGACGTTAGGCATCTTGCCCACCATGGCCCCTCCGCACTCAGCTTGTTGGCCGCATATAATCTTCGGCTTCACGCAAAAGATTTGCAGCCACAGGCCAAAGTTAGGCCGGATGCGGAGGAAAGCCTCGCAAATGACGATGAACGCCGAGATGTTGAGGACGAAATTCAGGGCTAGATCGTGGAAATCTAGCGCATAGTAGAACATGAGCCCGCGGATGAAGGGATGGAGTGGAAATCCCAATCCACGGACGAAATGGGCGATGAACACGACTCTCTTGTGGGGTCCTGGGGTCGGAATGACCTGCCCAGCGTCCGGTAGTCGGTGCGCTATGTCTACGGCCAAGTATCCGGCCGCCCGAAGATCTGCGATGTGCTTCTCCTTGACGGTGGAAGCCACCCACTTGCCTCCTGCCCCGGACATGTCTAGCTATGCGGAGGAGACTTGGGCTTGGGCGCTGGAGCTCAAGGAGGCAAGAGTGGGTAGAGAAGGAAGAATGTGTGGGTAAAAATGAGGAAATCTTATCCCTTTATAGAGGCGACGAAAGCGGTGCGCCTCCCCACTTGCCCGTTGGGAATCGCTTGCTTCCCAAGCGCCACGATTAATGATGTGGTGGGATTGCCCATACCCGTATTGATGAGAATCCCGTGATGTGGGGGCACGATCTCTGCTTTGACAAGACGTGTTAGGGAAACCGCCTCGCAATATGCGCTGTGGGAGGTTGTGGAAAGACGGTTCAAATAATGACCTGACCGTAGTGACACGTCGCATTGCCTAAAAAGTTGTCAGCAGATTGCATTTGTGAAACATCATTCTCTCTACGATGGCATACAAAGATCATCCTGTGGATCCGGACACGGTTTGAGTCTTCGATATTTACCCTGGAGTATTCAGAGGAGGAACCCGCCCTACAATGCCGAAGACAAGACTGCGCGCCGGACTCATCGTCATTGAAGCCTGGTTCAGGGGCTACTGAGGGAGCCTGTATTAGGGGGTATCCGGACTGCCGGACTGTGTACAACGTCCGGACTATTGAAGCGTGAAGATTCAAGACTCAAGACTTCGCCCCGTGTCCGGATGGGACTTTCCTTGGCGTGGAAGGCAAGCTTGGCGATTCGGATATTATATTTCCTTCCTTGTAACCGACTCCATGTAAACCCTAGCCCTCTCCGGTGTCTATATATACCAGAGAGGTTGGTCCTTAGAAGGCGGATCACAATTACAATCATACCATCATAGGCTAGCTCTTAGGGTTTAGCCTCTATGATCTCGTGGTAGATCTACTCTTGTACTACCCATATCATCAATATTAATCAAGCAGGAAGTAGGGTTTTACCTCCATCGAGAGGGCCCGAACCTGGGTAAACATCTGTGTCCCTTGCTTCCTGTTACCATCAGCCTTGACGCACAAATCGGGACCCCCTACCCGAGATCCGCCGGTTTTGACACCGACAGCAGGCAAAACAACGATGGCGCTACGCTGTCCAAAAGGGCCGGCTAAGGATGGTGTTAACCTCCTGGGAACCTGAGCACACAGCATGCACGGACGCGACAATAGGCTGCCGAGGCCACGACAGCGCCATGGCCAAAGGTGAGCGGCTCTCGGCCACGACTGCCAGACAAGCTTGAGGATGCGAACGGGAGCGAGAAGAAAGGGGAAACTGTTGACACCAGATTTTGGCATGTTCAAGAACTTATTTAAGATGGCCACAAATGCAGTGAAGTTTGGGCCATCGCCCTCCGATTTCATCTCTAAGGCCGAAGTTGTGTTCGAAGTACTGAGATTTTGTATTCAGAACACTATTGGGCTGATTACGCCCTCAAGACGGCCTCATATGGAAAAATGGTCTACACGAATTGTCTTCTTCTCGTTGAAACGATCGATTTTGATATAAAAATTGTCCCAATCCGAGTCTGTATGCAAAAGTTAGAGGAAACACTTCGCGGACCGATCCTGAGTGAAAAAGTGACGCGAGGGACCAGACACCCACCTAGGTGGTGTCTAATGGGTCGCGTGAGTTATTCGGCCTTTGTCGGTTGAATGAAGCTTGCCGGTGTGAAAGCTTGCCGGGGTAGAAACCTTCCCGGGTGGAAACCTTGCCGAGGTAGAAACGTTGCCAGGGTAAAACCTTGCCGGTGTGAAAGCTTGCCGGGGCAGAAACATTGCCGGTGTGGAAAGCTTGCCGGGGTGTAGGCTGTCAAAGTCAATCCGACCAGAAGTTGGAGATGGGCTCAAAAGGTTATTCAGATGACCTTGGATGGAAATTTGTTATACACGGAAGTTGTGCGTACCATTGAAACGGTCAACTATTTTTTGGAGTCATCATCATTGGAGATAGTATACGCCCTGCAAAATTGTTACAAGACTCAGACAGTTCAGAAAACTGCATAATTGAATCCGACCCACATTTGAAGATGGGCCCTGAAAGTCATAAAGATGGCCTTATAAGGAGAAGTGGCCCGTGCTGTATTATAAAGATCATCGAGGCAGACAAGTTCTCGACTCCATCCGAGTTAGTATGTGTAGGACCTTGAAGTAGATGTGTCTAGAGGGGGGTGATTAGACACTTAATGCTAAAGTTGTAGTTTTTAAGCTTTTTCGATTTAAGTGGAGTTTAGGCACAATTTCAACATTCACAATACATATCAAGCAAGCATGCAAAGAGTATATAGGAAGAAGAAAGTAAAGCATGCAACTTGCAAGAATGTAAAGGGAAGGGTTTGGAGAATTCAAACGCAATTGGAGACACGGATGTTTTTCCCGTGGTTCGGATAGGTGGTGCTATCCTACATCCACGTTGATGGAGACTTCAACCCACGAAGGGTAACGGTTGCGCGAGTCCATGGAGGGCTCCACCCACGAAGGGTCCACGAAGAAGCAACCTTGTCTATCCCACCATGGCCATCGCCCACGAAGGACTTGCCTCGCTAGCGGTAGATCTTCACGAAGTAGGCGATCTCCTTGCCCTTACAAACTCCTTGGTTCAACTCCACAATCTTGTCGGAGGCTCCCAAGTGATACCTAGCCAATCTAGGAGACACCACTCTCCAAGAAGTAACAAATGGTGTGTTGATGATGAACTCCTTGCTCTTGTGCTTCAAATGATAGTCTCCCCAACACTCAATTCTCTCTCATAGGATTTGGATTTGGTGGAAAGAAGATTTGAGTGGAAAGCAACTTGGGGAAGGCTAGAGATCAAGATTCATGTGGTAGGAATGGAATATCTTGGCCTCAACACATGAGTAGGTGGTTCTCTCTCAGAACATATGAGTTGGAAGTGTAGATGTGTTCTGATGGCTCTCTCCACGAGTGAAGAGGAGGTGGAGGGGTATATATAGCCCCCACACAAAATCCAACCGTTACACACAATTTACCAATCTCGGTGGGACCGAATCAACAAACTCGGTCGGACCGAAATAGTAAACCTAGTGACCGTTAGAGATTTTCGGTGGGACAGACATGCAACTCGGTAGGACCGATATGGTTAGGGTTAGGGTTAGGGCATAACGTAATCTCGGTGAGACCGATTACACAAACTCGGTGAGACCGATTTGGTAATAAGCTAACCAGAGGGTTGGTCAGGCAAACTCGGTGGGACCGATTACACAAACTCGGTGAGACCGATTTTGGTAATGAGCATACACAGTGAGTTTGCATTGTAACCTCGGTAGTACCGATTGCACAAGATCGTTGAGACCGATTTTGGCAACGGACATACACAGTGAGATTACAATCCCATCTCGGTGAGACCGAGATCCCTATCGGTAGAACCGATTTGCTAGGGTTTGGCAATGGCTATGACAAGTGAAACTCGGTGGCGCCGGATAGAAATAATCGGTAGGTCCGAGTTTGGCTTAGGTTTAGGTCATATGTGGAAGTGGGAAAGTAGCTGAGGATTTTGGAGCATATCATTAAGCACTTGAAGCAAGAGGCTCATTAAGCAACACCTCATCCCTCCTTGATAGTATTGGCTTTTCCTATGGACTCAATGTGATCTTGGATCACTAAAATGTAAAATGAAGAGTCTTGAGCTTTAAGCTTTAGCCAATCCTTTGTCCTTAGCATCTTGGAGAATTTCCCACAACCTTTAGTCCATGCCACTCCATTGTTGAAATTATCTGAAACATACTAGATAGAAACGTTAGTCCAACAAGAGATATGTTGTCATTAATTACCAAAACCACCTAGGGAGCACTTGTGCTTTCAGTATGCAATTTCTACGGCCCGCGCAAGAAGCAGGACGGAAGTGTGGGACAGATTCAGGCTGAAACTAGAACTATAGGACGTGAATTGATGTAATTTTCTTGTAAGGAAAGCCTAGATGAATACTTTGCTTGTACGGGAAGTCCAGCCGCCTCTTATATATGCTAGGGGTGATGGTCGATTGGAAAAACACACAATCGAACAAATCAATACACTACTTTTTCATCTACGTTTTGTCTCTCCACCGTTTTTCTCTCTCGTTCTTCGTTGTTCCTCGAGTTTGAGAACTGCAAATCCCGAGGCCCTAGGGGCGAGCGGATCGACCTAGGGCAGCCCATTGCAGCTGCACTCCTTGATGGGGTCCCTCCCAGGTGTGCGGGGTTTCGGGTCTAAAAAGCACCCGCCAACTACTCTTTGTATCACGCTGTCGGTCGGATCTCCTTCGACGTGAGTTGCGGTGCATCACCCCCGGCGTCGAGGGTAGACGTGACATGTTCGTGTGTCAACACACTTTTTGGCGACTCCGCTGGGGACGAAGCTTTGAACGGTCTCCAGCCCGTTCTTGCTACGAAGAGGTCGTCATCAAGTTGCTGCAATCTACAAAGGTAATATGAATTCCCAATTCCCCTTTGTAGATGCAAATAATCCATATGTTGTTGCTAGATCACCTAATGCGCCTAATGTATCGGCTAGCCCTATTTTATCAATCATGCATGTAATTATGCGCAAGGGCCGACGCAAAACAATCTTCATGCTTCAAATTCTTACGATTTTAGCAACCTACAACATATGTATCCAAACTCCCATGCATCGGCAACCCCACAAATCCATATGCCGATGAACAAGATGATGGGTTTGGCTAATCAATTTGAAACATCGCATGTTAAAATTTCCAATAGCATACAAGAAAGTGTTTCACACTTTTATTCATCAGCAAGTAATGTGCAATATACTAATCCAACCATGCCGATGAATGGGAGAATTGGCCATGCTACTACCAGTTATTTGGCCAATTACTCTCAGCCGTAATATGCTACACCTCATGTTAGTAATTTTTCGACACCATACACAATGATGCTCATAATTCGGCTTCACACCTTCCTGGTTATAGCTGAATAAATGTAAATTTTACAGGAGCGGTCGTGCCCAATATTGTAGAAGATGAGGTAGTGGTGGCTACATTGAAGAGTTTAGCCCAAAATAAGAGGATTAGTGCTCTTTGCCTTGAACAAGATGAAAATGGGCTATTTCCTGATTATGCTGCAATAAAAGGGTAGAGTTTTATAAAAATATGAATCTTTGCCAATTGATAAAATTGGAAAGTAAAATTATGGTTTTACAACAATGCACATGCCTTCACCTAGTACTACATCATATTATACACCCCCTACGCAATTGCAAAATTTCAGCAACACCAGTGTGTCATTGACTAAAGAATCTAAAAGCATTGGGGGAAATTATATCCGGACTAGTTTGAAATTGAGAAAAAGCTTAAAGCCAGTTTTGCTGCTCGCCGCCAGAAACAAATAGAAATACAATTGGCTCAGATAAAAGAAGCATTGCCAATTGGTAGTATCAATGAAAAGAAGGATGATTCGGAACATGAAAGTCCTTCGGTTGAAAACGCTGAATCAAGTAGTATATATTCTGAATCCATCAAATCCAGCGAGGCAAGAATTACTGAGAAAGGGCATGGCAAGCATAGGAAAACAACGGTGCTTGATTTTTCTGAAGTTAATGGAGCCTACTTCTTGCCCTATGAGTTCCGTGTCGTAGAAATTGACAAGGTTCAAGGACAAGAACAAGTAGCCGAACAAAGTTCGGCCGACAAAAATCTTCAGTGTAATGATGCACGGAATCAAGAAAAAGTTGTTGAAGAGGCGTTGGGGAGCCATCCAAAGGCGGAGCAAGATATTGTTCAAGCACACCACCATCATGCTCTCCCAACATATTTGAAGAGGTATGTTTAGCAAGTAATTTACCTATTTTCAGATTTGGTGAAAACTTTATTGTTGATGCATCTATTAGAAAAATCCTCTTAAGTAATTTTGAAAGACCAATGAAGAAGGGTAATTTACTTGTTAGCAATAAAATCGTTATAGAACATATCAGTCAACCCATTGCGCCATTTATAAAGACCGATAATGACTTATTGTTGCAGCCAAAGCTTTCCCCGTTGCTTTATTTAAAGTTTGTATCTACATGGGTAGCTTTGCTTGTTTCATACTCGGCTTACTCTTGGTCTCAATTGAGGCATGCATGTTCTAACTATATTTGTTTCACAAACTTAAAGCCAAGGTTAGATTCTTTTCAGAAAACCGATGCTAGTATAATATCTTATCCAATGGCATCGGTAAGAGAATGCAAAGTAAAATTCATAGCCGAATGGGGCGATGCAAAATCTGAACCATTCGTTTGCTTAACTCCAAAGCCGTTCTCACAGCAAGATCGGCTAGAAAATAAAAGGTTTACCTTCAATTCAAGCATGTGTGATCAAATATTTGATTTTTTGCTGAAAAATAATTACATAAGAATTCTTGATCACCATGTCAAGCCATCAGTTCAAGAACGAATGTATTGTAGGTTGCATCATTCATTCAAACATAATTTTGAGGATTGCAATATGTTTTGTCAAATAGTTAAATCGGCCATTGATAAAGGACGATTGAGAATTGTTGAAACACCAAAGGATGACCAGTCTATTTGGATTGGTCTTGATGGCAAAAAGTTTTTGCATCGGCTACTTCAAGCCGATCCAACTAAAGAGAAGGTAAAAACTACAGGTGATGGGATCAAGCTTTCAAGTAAAGAATCTGTTGAAGAGCACAATGAACCTAAACTTGAGGGTGAGAATTCCATTGAAGCTATAATGAAGACGCCAAGGACTGGGGGCAACAAGAAAATCCAGTGATCGAGGAAACCAAACCAAAATAAAACAGAGGCCGGAATAAGTGCAAGTGTAAGAAATCAAAAATAACTTTCGCTGAACTATTGGATAAATATGAAAAGCGGAGTGAAGAGAAGAATGCTTCTCGGCCAAATCATGCAAAGAAACCAAGATCACCCCCAAGGCGCAAATATGAGGATCGGTATTGGCAAAGTGAGAATCTTTATGCAACATATTCATATCCTTATTTTGGGCCACCAATGCCAAAGCCGTGGATTCCTCCCTAAGCTCATGTAAATCCATATCCATCATGGGACAGGTATGATACAAGGGCACATTCTCCATCTTATTTTAGACCATCTCACCAATATTATGCAGTTCCGAGAAGATCAACATTTGTACAATCACATGTTAATGACCGTTTCAATCATAAGAAATCGGTCCGGAGCTCAAGGAAGAAGAAAGAGGTGGTGAAGCAAGTTTACCGTGTTAAAAGAGATGGTCGTAAGAGTGCAACTTCAGAGATCTCAAATGAAAAAGAGCCAATTATAGTGTTGACATTACCTACTAAAGGCAATAAGATGAAGCAACCAATTATTGAGAGTCAAAGTGCCAAATCTGAAGAAAAGAAGTTGAGAGTGCACAAGGCCAAAAAGGAATTGCCATTGGTCAAGACAAAATCACAGACAAGATGCCCACTCGGCTTATCGTAGTGGCAAAATAAGAAATTACGAGATCTTAGCACACAAGAGCCGAGACAGAAGAACATGGCATGGGTTCCTAAGAGGATCAATCATAACAAAAATGATGTGCATACTTCTATTGCAATAAGTACAATAAAAGTGATGAAAGAGAAGAATGGAAGCAACAAAAAATTAAGTCGAAGGTGTGCATCACAATATCAAAATCTTCGGTTAGCACATCATCCATTTTCTTCAACAATGACATTGATGCCTTTGCCATGGAATTCATCCATAGGTATGATCAATTACCCTCCATGGATTTATTTTGATCCATGGATGCAACATAATTTTCTATATCGTGAGAGGGTATTGCCAAATCATTATACATTTTATAAGTTACATTTTTGTTGCTAATACAAAGGGGACAAAATATTTTATTGCTATTTCATTTGTTTATTTCGGCTATTCATGATTTGGTGGATGAATTTTACATGGACCTCATGGTAATGGCCAATACTTAACTAGCGCCCGAAGAATATATCTAAGAATGGTCGGTGTGGTAATCTAACATCGTCCTTAGTTTGAGTAGAGGTTGAGATAAGTGCTTCCATAGAAATTTGTCAAATTGATGCCATTGAAGATATTATGCATAGACCAATGTGACGCCCCCGATTCAATCATACACTAATCATACACGCAAACGTGTACGATCAAGATCAGGGACTCACGGGAACATATCACAACACAACTCTAAAATAAAATAAGTCATACAAGCATCATAATACAAGCCAGGGGCCTTGAGGGCTCGAATACAGGTGCTTGATCATAGACGAGTCAGCGGAAGCAACAATATCTGAGTACAGACATAAGTTAAACAAGTTTGCCTTAAGAAGGCTAGCACAAACTGGGATACAGATCGAAAGAGGCGCAGGCCTCCTGCCTGGTATCCTCCTAACTACTCCTGGTCGTCGTCAGCGGGCTGCACGTGGTAGAAGACACCTCCAGCGTAGTAGGAGTCATCGTCGATGGTGGCATCTAGCTCCTGGGCTCCGACATCTGGTTGCGGCAACCAGGTAGAAGGGAAAGGGGGAAAAGAGGGAGAAAAGCAACAGTGAGTACTCATCCAAAGTACTCGCAAGCAAGGAGCTACACTACATATGCATGGGTATATGTGTAAAGGGCCATATAGGTGGACTGAACTGCAGAATGCCCGAATAAGAGGGGGATAACTAATCCTGTCGAAGACTATGCTTCTGGCAGCCTCCGTCTTGCAGCATGTAGAAGAGAGTAGACTGAAGTCCTCCAAGTAGCATCGCATAGCATAATCCTACCCGGTGATCCCCTCCTTGTCGCCCTGTTACAGAGCGATCATCGGGTTGTATCTGGAACTTGGAAGGGTGTGTTTTATTAAGTATCCAGTTCTAGTTGTCATAAGGTCAAGGTACAACTCCAAGTCGTCTTGTTACCGAAGATCATGGCTATTCGAATAGATTAACTTCCCTGCAAGGGTGCACCACATTACCCGACACGCTCGATCCCATTTGGCCGGACACACTTTTCTGGGTCATGCCCGGCCTCGGAAGATCAACACGTCACAGCCCCACCTAGGCACAACAGAGAGGTCAGCACGCCGGTCTAAACCTAAGCGCACAGGAGTCTGGGCCCATCGCCCTTAGCACACCTGCACGTTGCGTACGTGGCCGGAAGCAGACCTAGCCTAGCAGGCGTTCCATTCCAATCCGGCGCGCGCCGCTTAGTCGCTGATGTCACGAAGGCTTCGGCTGATACCACGATGCCGGTTGCCCATATCTTGTCCCACGTGGCGGTTAGTGCGTATAAGGTCAACGACCCAACTCAGATCAAATACCAAGATCTCGTTAAGTGTGTTAAGTATCCGCGAACACCGAACAGGGCCAGGCCCACCTCTCTCCTAGGTGGTCTCAACCTGCCCTGTAGCTCCGCCACAAAGATCCACTCAGAGGGTCGTTGGGACAAAGGTCCTTTCAGTCCCCAATCCGTGAATCACTCGCGGGTGCTCCACGAGCCGACCCGACTTTAGTCACCACATGTATCATGTATAAAGTAATATATACCCGTGATCACCTCCCGAGTGATCACGGCCCGATAGTATAGCAAGGCAGACGGACAAGAATGTAGGGCCACAGATGCAACACTAGCATCCTATACTAAGCATGTAGGATTGCAGGTAATGGTAACAACAGTAGTAGCAAGGACAGGCTATGCATCAGGATAGGAATAACGGAAAGCAGTAACATGCTATGCTACTCTAATGCAAGCAGTATAGAGAAGAATATGCAATATCTGGTGATCAAGGGGGGGGGCATGCCTGATTGCCCTAGCAAGAAGGAGGGGTCGTCAACACCGTAGTCGTACTGGGTAGCAACGGCGTCGGTCTCAGTGTCTAGCGAGAGAAGAGGGGGAAGAAACAATAAACACAATGCAAACAAATGCATGACGATCCATGACATGACAAGGCGTGATGCTAGGTGTGCCCAATCACGGTAGTAGGTGATACTGGCGAAGGGGGAAAACATCCGGGAAAGTATCATCGGTGTTTTGTGTTTCCGAACAGATGAACCGGAGGGGGAAAGTTGTGTGTTCGATATGTTAGGGATGTGTGGCGGACGAACGGGCTGCGTATCCGGATTCGTCTCATCGTTCTGAGCAACTTTCATGTAGAAAGTATTTTCATCCGAGTTACGAATTAAAAGATATGATTTTCTAAAGATTTTATTAATTTCTGGAATTTAATGAATCATTTAATTTAATTCGAAATTGGATTTATGACATCAGCATGATATCATCCTGACATCAGCAGCCAACAGGGTTGACTGGTCAACCTAACCAATGGGTCCCACTGGTCAGTGACACATTTTAATTAGACATATTATTTAACCTAATTAATATTAATTAGGGGGTGGTCCCCACTATCATAATACTTAATTAACTAATTAACAAATCAGGTTAATTAGGTAACTAATGTGTAATTAGTTTAATTAGTTGTTTGATTTAATTAATCAAAATTAATTAAGTTAATTATTTCTTTAATTAATTAATTGTTATTATTTTTATTTATTTATTTTATTATTTATTTATTTTGTTTAGAAACGTTCTGTGGGGTCGGGCCCCCTAGTCAGTGGCACACAGGGCCACCACGGGGCGGTTGCTAGCGGGCACTGGGGCGCCAGGTGCGGGCGCACCCGAGCGGGCACTCGCCCGCAGGGCGGGACGAGGCCGTCGGGGGACCGACGACGGGGCAAACCGGTGCGGCCAGCCGGGCCACGACGGGCGGAGACGAGTGGTGGCGCGAGTGGGGGGGAATGGGTGTACAGGTGCAGGTGCTCGCATCCGAGGCCACGAGAGGCGAGGGTGAGCGCGCCCGAGGCTTCGATGGCCGGAGACGGCGGAAGCAGCACCGGGCGCGGGGAGCTGCGAGGCACCGGTGGCCACGGCAGGGAAGCCGCAGGGAATAGGGGGCAGGAAGGCGCGCAGGCGCTGGGGGGGCTTGTCGCGGCCAGCGGGCGCGGGGGCCATGGTGAGCGTGGGGCGGCGGTGAGCCGCAGCGGCAGAGCGGTAGGGGAAGGGGGCGCCGTGGTGGGGCAGAACGGCGCACGAACGAGAAGAAGACAGGGAGATCCAGGGCACGGGCGACGCACAGGTGCGCGCGTGCGGTGGGTGGCGTGGCCAGGGTCATGGCAACGGGAGCAGAGGGGGAGAGTAGAGGGGCGGAGGCGAGCGCGACGGCGGGGCTCACATTGGGGCATAGGGAACGGGGCAGTGGGTGGTTGGGGAGGACGACAGCGACGACGAGCGTAGGGGTAGCAGGCCGGCGGGGAGGTCTGGCGAGGTGGAGGGCGGCGACGCAACTCCGGGCGGCGGGGATCGTCGGTGGCGTCGGCGCGGTTTGTTCCCCCTCCTGATCCAATCGGGAGAGAGGAGGGAGATATTTTGGGGGAGGAGTGGGTGTCGGGTCTCACCGGGTGGGGTGATATGGAGAGAGTGAGGGCGGCTGGGCCAAGTGGGTCAAGGCCCAAAAAGGGGGGGCGCGGTGGCCTGCTGGGCCGTAGCCCAGGGGCGAGTTCTTTTCCTTTTTTCTGTTTTGCACTTTCTTTTATTATTTCTTTTCTGTTTTAATTCATTTAAAAGTATTTAGGCATTTTATAAAAATGTGTTTACTTCACCATAATTACCTATGCAATAATTGACATACCCCAAACATTTTAGTTTTAATGTTTGAAAACTTTTACCGTTTAACTTGATTTTAAATTTGAATTTGAATCGATTTTGAACTAACGTGAGATTAGGAACAGTAACCATGGTGACGTGGCAACATTAACAGAGGTTTACTGTAGCTTAATTATCCGGGCGTCACAACCAATTCACCAAAACTGCAAAGTGAACTTATGTTTTGATTGGGTGTGCTTTGTCTTATTAGTTTTCAGAATTTATGTAAGGCCAAATCATGGTTGATTTTATTACTAAGCATCATATTGACATCATGGATAGTATTGGTTTTAGCTTTATCTCTCTAGTACCATGGAGATTTTATATTTGCTGTTAAATTTGTAGCAATGGCCAAGGTGTGGGTTTTGTTTATACCTCCTTATGGTACTATTATGTGAAGCCTCATACCGCTTAAAATATATATGTACAAATAATCAAAGTCGAATATGCATTCTTCGGATTGGAGCTTTTCCTTACTATAGGTGATTTACATATTATGGCTTTTGGCGATTCGTTATTAGTATAATGCAACAAATATCTAAGGGTTATCAATGTTTTGACGAATCACTTTTAAATTATCTTGAGGTATGTCTAGATGTAAATTTTACCTTGAATTGTTTTAATACTGCTCATATATCTAGAAATGACAATTGAAGAACAAATGAGTTGGCACAGCAAGCATCTGGCTACTATGTTGATCATGGTGTATTGCATATATCTATCAATAGCCGATACTTATTCTTGCCAACGTAGGCAAGGCTGAACCAAAACCCACTGCTTCAGCCACTAATTAAACTTTTATGCAGGCGAAGTAAGGATTGGAGGAAGTTCATTCTTGATTATCTGCAAAATCCTAGCGAAAGGGTGAACAATATGGTTCGGAGGATGGTTTTGATCTATGGAACCTTATCACCTGATTGTTATAGAAGTTAAGAAGTTTTCACCCAAGTTTGCATCATAATATTCACACAAGAAATGGTCAATATAAACTTATCGTCCTAAGAACATGCGAAATGGCCAATGGAGTGTTGTCATCGTCCTTAAAGCAAGCTATGTGCAAGTTATTTTTCGGCATACAAGCTTTGCCAAAAACAAGGGGGCATGTGTTAACACCAGATTTTGGCACGGTCAAGAACTTATTTAAGATGGCCTCAAATGCGGTGAAGTTTGGCCATCGCCGTCCGATTTCATCTCTAAGGCCAAAGTTGTGTTCGAAGTACTGAGATTTTGTATTCAGAACACTATTCGGCTGATTACGCCACCAAGACAGACTCATATGGAAAAATGATCTACACGAATTGTCTTCGTCTCGTCGAAATGATCGATTTTGATATAAAAATTTTCCCAATCCGAGTTCGTATGCAAAAGTTAGAGGCAACACTTCGTGGACCGGTCCTAAGTGAAAAAGTGACGCGAGGGACCAGACACCCACCTAGGTGGTGTCTAATGGTTCGCGTGAGTTATTCGGCCTTTGCCGGCTGAATGAAGCTTGCCGGTGTGAAAGCTTGCTGGGGTAGAAACCTTGTCGAGGTGGAAACCTTGTCGGGGTGAAACCTTGCCGGTGTGAAAGCTTGCCGGGGCAGAAACCTTGCTCGTGTGGAAATCTTGCCGGGGTGGAGGCTGTCAAAGTCAATCCGACCAGAAATTGGAGATGGGCTCGAACGGTTATTCAGATGACCTCAGATGGAAAATTGTTCTACAGGAAGTTGTGCGTATCGTCGAAACGGTCAACTTTGTTTTTGGAGTCATCATCATCTATACTCCTAATGGACGAGTTGGTTGAATAGTCCCACCTCTTTTGTCTGGTTTTTTCGTCTGGTTTTTTTCGTCCTACCGCCCAACACCCCCTTCCATCAGTTTTCCTCTTTTCTCGTCTGGCCGGCAATACCCAACGTATTTATGGTACTCAATCACAATTAATCCAGGTATGGTAAGGGTATAAACTCAGAAATCTCAAATATGATAATTATAGTAATAAATCAATCTAGGTATGGTAAGGCCATGACTCAGGAAATTTTGAATATGGTAATTATATGGTAATAAATTTAAATTTCCCTGCTAGATGATCTTCGCATAGCATAAATCTGGTCCGCTGGTAATCTTCGTATGTCGTGCCCTTGCATCGTGGCCTGGTCCAACGCGAACCGGCGTTTCTTACCCCACCTCGACTCGTGTTATGAGGCAGTTTTATTGGCACGTCCCATCGAGGCAGAGATCGTGTTCCTCTTATTATGGGATTTTCCATTAATATGGGCGTGCGTGACCCCATAACGGCCGTTGGTATTACCCCGTGTCTTTTTAGATAAGCCCCAAACGGCCACACCAAGGACTCTTGATATTCATCCCCTTTATAAAAGGGGTCGAGGCCTATGCCTCTTTTCCACCTTCCTCGCACCTTCTTGCACCTCGAGTTCTAACACCCGAAACCCAAGCTTCAACACCCCAGATCCTCCAATATGTCCGGATCCGTCCCTCAAGGCCAGTGGGTGGCCTCCTCGATTCAAGAGGACGACATTCCGATGCTTAGGGAGGTCGGATACCTGACCGCCGACATCCAACACAGGCTTCCTGCTCCAGGGCAGGTCATCCCCACACCGGAGCCTAATGAGTGCGTCGTTTTTGTCCCGCACTTCGTCCGCGGTTTGGGCTTCACCCTCGATCCCTTTGTGAGGGAGCTCATGTTCTATTATGGGTTGGATTTTCATGATCTGGCTCCAGACGCTATCCTCCATATCTCGTCGTTCATTATCGTGTGCAAGGCTTTTCTCCACGTCACCCCACACTTCGGCTTATGGCTCAAGACCTTCAATGTGACGCCGAAGATGATCGAGGGGCGACATGTGGAGTGCGGAGGTGCCGTAATAAGCAGAAACACCGATGCCCCATGGCCAGAGGGTTCTTTCCCAGAAGTATCCGATGTATGGCAACGGAGGTGGTTTTATGTCACGGCTCCCAGAGGCACAAAGTGGGTGGCTGTCCCCGAGTTCCCCTTGGGCCCTCCATCACAGTTGGCATCTTGGATAGACGTAGCACGAAATTGGGGGCCCGCTGGTGATGTACCAGTACTACAGAACCGCATCCGGGAGCTTCTTGAGAGGGACATTAACCTCGTCAGTATAATGCAAGTGATGTTAATCCGACGGATGTTGCCATGCCAACGTCGGCCTCTCCGGATGTGGGAGTTCAATCCGGAGGGTCCGTGGACTGTCAAGCACTTCTTCGGCTTGAAGCTCGAAGAGATGTGCAAATTATTCTTTGGACAGAAAGTAGAGTGTCCGGACACCACCGAGGATGTGGGCCTAAGCTGCAATTGCCGAGATACCCAAGTAAGTAGCATTGATACCGGACACCCTGTTTTGTATTTGTCATGATTGTTTATTCTGAAATCATCCACATCCAGGAATGGCTCAGCAAGGCGGAGAGAATCCGGTGTCCGGCGCCACTTCCCAAAGGCTCGCCCGCCCCTACCATGGCCAAGATGCTCGACCGGGTATTCAGCAGAATGCCCTCAGGGAAAGACAATGGGAGGAACGAAGAAACCGAACCCCACACGCTACGCATTCGAACCGGGGGAATTGTTACCTCCCCCAAGGAGGATAGTCGGGGGGGAGGCTAAGGCCTCCTCCCCGCGCAGGAAGAAGAGGGCCGCCTCTGAAGACTTGGAGGCGGAGATGCCTAAACCAGGGAAGAAGGTATCACCAAGGGGCTCTGCCGCGATGGGCATCCTCACCGCGTTATGCCCACCAACGGGCCAGCCCTCCACCGAGCTGTAAGTCAATCATTAATTTCGAAGGTACTGTGCTTCTCCTAGATCAATTACCAGGATTCGTTTTTTGCAGTCCGGCTAGCAGCTCTTCTCGACAGAGTTCATCTTCGGGGGATCTTCCTCCAGAGATGATGGAGAGCGAGACCCCACATGCCTCTCCGGCTCATGAAGCGGGTGACACCGAGGTGTCGTCACGGAGGAGTTTGGATCTGCCAGAGCCGGAAGTCAATGCGTCAGCCCCCCTGAGCCCGGGGCGTTTGCCTCCCATGAGTGGCAATGGGAAGGGTCCGGTGCAGTTCAGTGTCTGGCCAGACGTACTGACGGGCTTACTGGAGCGAGCTGCGCTCTCGGAGGAGCGCCGCTCATTAATGAGCGCGGTGCTCTAGAAGATTTCATCCACTACCGGCGGTTTGAATGAAGCATTTACAAGCCTGCTCAGAGGCTTTGAGGTATGTAGTGAAGAATACACCATATAGATATTAGCCACTGAGACTCTGGTTGCCCGCCCTAGGCGGCAAACGGGGGATCATAAACTAATAATTTGTGTTGTAAATATGCGCAGGTACCTATGGGTCTGGCCGCCGGCCCGTCCATTGAAGTTATCGAACTGACGAGGCAAATTGGGTCGATTGATGCCGATATCACGCTGGTGAATGAGTGGCTGGATAAATCACAAGGTATGTGCCCTGTCTTCCTTTGTATAGGAAAATATTAAGGTGGCATATATTAATGTAATATGTTCGGACTGCAGATGGTGCTGCTGCCGTGGACGCCCTGAGGGCGGAACTTGCTCTAGCCAAGGAGCAAGCTCAGGTGAGCAATGCGGCTGCCCTAAAGGCGGCCGAGGAATTGAGGGCCGAACAGGCTGCTCATTACCGAAGCGAGGAAAAGATAGCCGAAATGCCTGTTGAGTTAAAAAATGTCGCTGACCGGTATGAGCAGTCGTTGGCTTCAGCCCCCACACATACAATGCGGGGGCGTTCGCGAAAAATGTCCTTAATCACACTTTATCCAACGCCTTGGTCCATTAAGGAGGTGATCGCACGTCGAACTAGGCAACCGGACTATATAGCTGTAACACTTTCGCTTAGCCGCGGGATTCTAACGTAGGGGCTACTATGTAGCCCCTGGTACCTTCGCGTGCATCCGAATACGGGCGCGTATGTACCTGGCTGGGAAATGGCCCTTCGTTAATGCGAAGGAATCCTAAAGATTCCGGTGAGTCGTCGAGTGGTTGATCAGTCTCTCGATGTATCATGACAGTCAGTTTCCGGCTTTCTCTACTGAGGTGCTCATCCGGAATAACCAGGGCACAATCGCAGTAGTTCTCCTTTGGCCACCCTAGCCGATAATAACGGAATGCAAGGCGGCAAACCCAGGAGCCGGGCTAACCCAAAATTTGACCAAAGACATGATTCGGAGCTGATGCATATAAGGCCAAACTCGTGACGCTGAACACTCCCGAAGGTATTCAGACTTTATAATAGATGATGGGCTCAAGAATGCCCATTCATTATAAACCCTGTGTTGCCAGGTATGTGCATTGATCTGTCGTGGCGAAATGCCAAAAACGGCAGTGTCCTCTGTGGGTATGGAACCCATGGGATGGTTAAGCAACAAGAGGCAATAGAAAAGGTTTACACAGGGGCTTAATCTTAAAAGGAACCTGTTGAACCGGGCCCTGCTGCATGTCTGCGCCTTTGTCTCCGTTGTGTCGTATCCTAGAAGGGTATCGCGCGAACGTTGTCTGTGGAAAAAAGAAAACTCACCGGAGAGTACAACGTAAGTATGCGATGGATAGTAAAAGTGTAAGATGTTGGCCTGCCAATAAGGTTGAGCCAAGTGTGGGGCTTTATTACATGTTTATAGCCCCTGGTA
This sequence comes from Triticum monococcum, assembly GCA_034509565.1. Classification (NCBI taxonomy): domain Eukaryota; kingdom Viridiplantae; phylum Streptophyta; class Magnoliopsida; order Poales; family Poaceae; genus Triticum; species Triticum monococcum. Next base: position 616,434,502 of record CM067847.1, on the reverse strand, counting down.
TCCGCTATAGGGTTACATATACGGTGCCCTGGTTCCCTATGGGCTGCCGGACTCGTCTAACCATGTCTGTGGTCCTAACGACCCGTCATGTCTTTTTTGTTAGAGGCCGCTTATAGTCCGGCCGCTAGGGCCGTCGCGTGTTCCTCTATGCGCGAAGAGTGCTCTATTATTCCGCTAACGGTGATGACGCCACGTGGACCGGGCATCTTGAGTGTAAGGTAGCCATAGTACGGCAATGCGTTGAAGTGGGCGAAGGCCGTTCTTCCAAGCAATGCTTGATAGCTGCTTTGGAAGGGTGCGATGATGAAGAGTAGTTCTTCGCTTCTGGAGTTGCCTGGGGAGCCGAATGTTACCTCCAGTATGACGGAGCCCCTGTTGTAGGCTTCAACGCCTGGTATCACCCCTTCAAAGGTGGTGTTGATCTTGCTGATTCTGGATGGGTCTATCCCCATCCTGCGGAGAGTGTCCTCATATATTAAATTGAGACTACTGCCGCGGTCCATGAGGATGTGGGTGAGATGGTATCCGTCGATTATTGGGCCAAGCACCAAGGCATCTGATCCGTCGCGCCGAATACTAGTTCGGCCATCCAGGTGATCGAAGGTGATCAGATAAGACATCCGGTAGTTAGGCGTGGATACGATGGGCTCTATATCACGCGTGTCTTTATGGGCGCGTTCGTGCCTTCTCGAGGATGTGCGAGTCGCGTGGATCATGTTCACTATTTTAACCTCTGGCGGGAATTTTTTCTGTCCCCCAGTGTTCGGTGGGCGAGGTTCATCCTCGTCTTCACTTGGTGTTTACCTTCCCTTATGTTCGGCATTTAGTTTGCCGGCCTGCTTGAAGACCCAGCACTGTCTGTGTGTGTGGTTCGCAGGTTTTTCGGGGGTGCCATGAATTTGGCATAGTCTGTCCAGGACCCTGTTCACACCGGACGGTCCCTCTTTACTACCTTTAGATGGCTTATGTTGCTGGTTAGGTCGAGAGCCCCTGAATCCGGCATTAACCATTGTGTTATCCGGGCTCTCTTCCTTATTTTGGTGTTTGTTTTTATTACACCGTGGCTTCCCGTTGCCATCCCTTATTTCGGATGTGCTGGGGTTGCTGGTGTCTTTACGGGCTAGCCAGCTATCTTCACCCTCGAAAAGCGGGTCATAAGGCTTGTTAGGGCTGCCATTGTCCTAGGCTTTTCTTGTCCGAGGTGTCTGGCGAGCCACTCGTCACGGATGCTATGTTTGAATGCCGCTAAGGCTTCGGCGTCCGGACAATCAACAATTTGATTCTTCTTAGTGAGGAATCTGTTCCAAAGCTTGTGGGCGGACTCTCCGGGTTGTTGTATTATGTGACTTAAATCATTAGCATCCGGAGGCCGGACATAAGTCCCTTGAAAATTGGCCCTGGAAGCGTCCTCGAGTTCCTCCCAGCTCCCAATTGAATTTTCAGGGAGGCTTTTCAACCAGTGCCAAGCTGGTCCCTTCAGTTTGAGAGGGAGGTATTTGATGGCGTGGAGGTCATCCCCATGAGCCATATGTATGTGCAGGATAAAGTCCTTGATCCAGACCCCTGGGTCTGTCGTTCCGTCGTATGCCTCTATGTTCACAGGTTTAAAACCCTGTGGGAATTCATGGTCCAGTACTTCATCAGTAAAGCACAGGGGGTGAGCAGCCCCTCTGTATTTGGACGTGTTGTGGCATGCCGTCGGCTGTTGTTGTGTTCAGTGTTTATTCCGAACTGGTATTTGACTGGTGTGATCGTTTTGGTGACCATAGTCCCTCGCCGGGGTGTGTCCTTTAGATCCGTAGATGGACCTGGCTGCGCCGGCCTTCTCATCCAGGTGATCATGTAGATCACGCATGGCGTCGGTGGCTGTTCTGTTGCGGTTGTGGAGTGGTAAGTTGGGCCTCCTGGTCGTATTAGTCTTTGGTGGAACGGCCTCATCGTCGAATCCCGGCAGTAGCTTGCGTTTTGGATAGCTCTTTGTATGGCAATCATCGCCATATCTTTCTTCAGTGTCTAACACTTTGTTCCATCTGCGGCTGAGCATTTCCTATGCGGCCTTCAGCCGTTGCTTCTGCTTCTTCAGACTTCTCGCTGTCGCCAAAAGCTTTCTGTGGAGGTTCTCTCGTTCCATGCGTTCTTCCGGAATGATGAATGCATCATCGTCCGGACTGTCTTCTTGTCCTGGGCCGGTTTGATGAGCTCGTCCCTCTGGATCATTGTCCTTGGGCGTATGCTCCGAACTGTGTTCGGCGTGACCTGGTTCGTCTTGCTCCATCGCTGGTTCCGTATGGTCGTTGTTGCCTTCGGGGTTGACCGGAGTATCGATCCTTCTGGCGCTCTTGCTGATTTTTTTACTGTTGCTGGACTTGGAACGGCGTCTGCGCCGTCGCTTTGGCTTTTGCCCGGGGGTTTTATCTTCCGGATTGTCACCATCGTCCTCCTTGGGTGTATCCACCATGTATATGTCGTGTGATGAGGCGGAAGTCTGGTACCCCGTAAATTTTGAATCTTCTCCTGCATCGTCGTCCATACCATCGATGCCTTCGGAGTCGAAGTCAAGCACGTTGGTTAAATCATCAACCGTAGCTATGAAGTGGGTGGTGGGTGGGTAACGAATTTCTTCGTCGCCTGCTTCCCATTCGAGCCGGACATAGTTCGGCCCGGGATCTCTGTCAAAGAGAGAGTTTTTAATGAGTTTAGCATGTCGCCAAAGGGCGAGTGCTGGAAGATGTCCGCAGCGGTGAACTCCATTACCGGGGCCCAACCAGGCTTGGCGGGCTCGGGAGCGCGCGGACTGGGACCTACAACCGGATACGAATCCGGGGGCCCGGAGTCATAGGCTTCCTCAGAAGTGCGGCCTGTGTTCGGCTCCAACACCGATGAGTGTATGGCCTGCGGGGCGGGGTCCATCCATTCGTCCCTAGGCCATGCAGCCTGCTCCGGATTTGAGTCTGGGGCTACTGCAGGGGTGAAATCCTGAGTGTTGTCCGATAGCAGGTCCAGGCCATGCTCATCATGACTGTCCAGTGTTCCTAGCGCGGTCCCAAATCCGTCGAAGATCAAGTCTCTGCGGATATCCGCCGTGTACTTCAAGTTTCCGAACCTGGTTTGATGGCTAGGGGCGTAGCTGTCGATCTGCTCTAGATGGCCAAGCAAATTGCCCGCAGTGCGAAGCCGCCGAACACGACGATCTGTCCGGGGAGAAAGGTCTCGCCCTGGACCGTGTTGTTGACGATTGGAGACGCCATCAAGCCCTGCTGCGACGACACAGAGGAACTCTCAATGAAAGCACCAATGTCGGTGTCAAAACCGGCGGATCTCTGGTAGGGGGTCCCGATCTGTGCGTCAAGGCTGATGGTAACAGGAAGCAAGGGACACAGATGTTTACCCAGGTTCGGGCCCTCTCGATGGAGGTAAAACCCTACTTCCTGCTTGATTAATATTGAAGATATGGGTAGTACAAGAGTAGATCTACCACGAGATCGTAGAGGCTAAACCCTAGGAGCTAGCCTATGATGGTATGATTGTAATTGTGATCGGCCTTCTAAGGACCAACCTCTTCGGTTTATATAGATACCGGAGAGGGCTGGGGTTTACATAGAGTCGGTTACAAGGAAGGAAACACAATATCCGGATCACGAAGCTTGCCTTCCACGCCAAGGAGAGTCCCATCCGGACACGGGCCGAAGTCTTGAGTCTTGTATCTTCACGCTTCAATAGTCCGGACGTTGTACACAGTCCGGCTGTCCGGATACCCCCTAATCCAGGACTCCCTCGGTCGTCTTGCTCGATGAAGAGTGGGTTGGTAGAAGTACTCGGCCTATCCATCATTCCAAGCAAAAATGTGAGTGGTCGAAGGAGAAGAACTTATACCAATGTACATTGACCGATGTTGACGATGAATCAAGTTCACTCAAATGCGGACAATGAAATAGCACTATTGGTACCAATCCTTGTCGGTTCTCACACCTACACAAGTAAAAGCTTATGGTGGAGCTTGGTTAGGATGGTGGTACAAAATTGATTGCAATCGTTAGTTTGACTCAAAGATGTTGAAAAAGATTCACAAATTCGCAAATGCAACAAGTAGACCAAGCAAGAAGTGGAACACGGAAACACACATGCAAATAGAATAATGGGACTGTGCAAACCAAAAATGAGCCAAAATGTGGAATCCACGAAAATGCTCTTGTTGCACAATACTCGAGAGACGCTAGCACGATTGCACAATAGGCAGATACGGAGCTTGTGCACAACCTATGAAGCAAAAATGCAATGATCACTATCCCAAGTATGCTATATGTATGGTATTTCGGTGTTATGATCCAAGATGATCGAGTATGACAATCTTAATGTAGTAGGATGCTATGGTTCTTCCTTATAAGCTCTTTGCTTATCTTTCTCTTTTTGCTTAAAAGCTTGGTTGGCTCTTTCACTTTTGAGCTCTTTTCTCATGCGATAGTTCATGAATCAAGATAGCAATTGTGTATGCGATGACAACTTTGTGACACAAGAGATGATATGGTATGTATGGTATGGTATGATCACTAATGTGCACAAGTCACATTGCCGGCAATACTCAATGGCTAGTCTCGATGGGTAAGCTACGCAAAAGATGGGATATGATGGGTATCAATGCAATTGCAATGTATGACAAAGATGTCATCGAAGTTACCGTCCGTAGCGAAGATGAGTAGTCGAGGAAGATGAGCGTTGGTGATGTTGATGTCGCACCGTACCTAAATAGCCGAAACACAATAGGACACGGGAAATCACAACTCAAATTCTCGAACCCAAAGTCGAATGATGGTACGGAGGTTGTGTCATGGGGTTTTGGCAGGTGAAGGTGGTGGTGGTCTAAGTGGGGGAGTGCGTAGGCGTAGGTGGTGGTGGTGGAGAACTGCAAAAATGCAGTTTCGGCAGAGGAAGCCGGATGATCCGGGCCAGGAGCCGGATGATCCGGGCGCGTCTGGATGATCCGGGTCAGGGTCAGGATGATCCGAGCAGGTCAAACGTGGTCGGGAACTGCTCGGGATGAACTCAAAAACGGCGAGAATTTCGACGATTCCGCTGATTTTGGATGGATTTCGAGGGGGGGAGGTGGGGAAAAGCAAGATCCACGAGTTACACACCGGATCCATGGATCCAATTCAACAAATCATCATCAAAACCAACAAATCACAAAAAAATTGGGGGCTATTTTTGGTGGGGATTTTCGGATTTAGGACGAAAACAACAAAATGAAGCTAGAAAACACGGGGTAGGGGCTCCAAAAACGTGATCAACGTGGCTCATGATACCAAGATGATGTAGGGCGGAACCCTAGGGGCCTATCTTTCACGTTTGGAGAGGATCCTACGGAGGGAAACGTGAAGAACGCATGGAAGAACACGAGGAAATCACGGGGGAGAACGAGAGAAACACTTGACCGACAAGAGATCGATCACACAAGGTCTAGATCATCGAAGCACGAGTAGCACGAGATACAAAGTCAACAATGGATGATACACGAGTAACCGTTCTTCTCCGTGAGGAGGTCTCGATTGTCTTCTCTGGATGGAGGCCTTGAATCCAAAAGGATCTTCTCCGAGGAGGCACGGTACCTCACGTGGAGTAGATCCGGTACGGATGAGCAGTGCTCTATCTCAAAATGAGCTATCACATTGCTAAGTCTCGAAGTGAGGAGGAGGAGTCCTATATATAGGCTAGGGGGCGAAGAGGTACATGGGCTCAGCCCAACACGTGCGCGCAGGCGCTGGCCGGATGATTCGGGCTGGTCCGGATGATCCGGGTGGATGCCCGGATGAGCTGGAGACGCGGCTGGTGGCGGTGTAGGTCCAGATGTCCGGCTGAGGGTCCGGATGATCCGGGACGGGGTCCAGATGATCCGGCTTCAGGTGGGAGCTTCGGGTGTCTTCGGGGCGAGTTAGCCGGATCGTCCGGGCAGGGGTCCAGATCGTCCGGGCTTTGTCCGGATCATTCGGGCCGCCGTCCGGATCGTCCGGCCAGTCTGGGACTTGGCGCTTTTCCTTTGTGTCTTCACGCATGTCTTCCGCTTCTAGTTCTCCTTGCTTCCTAGCTTCTCCATGGTTAACTCCTTGGTACCTGAGTATGCATAGTGTTTCCGTTTGAGGTAGTAACCATGTCTCATGTGAATCAAAAGGGAGTTGTGAGAGGAGTGATGTCACCTCGGTTTCAAGAGCTCTTGCACATGCTCGAGTCATAGGTCCAAGTGGTGTTGTAGGGGATGTAGATGCGTCCATGGGGATGATCGTGTGATGCTCCGCATCATTAAGGGCAAATCCAAGAAGCACTTCATTGCTCTCTTGGAACAACTTGGTGAAGCTAATGACATGATTGAGGCTCATGAAGAAACCATCTCTAAGATGGAAGGTCATAGTCGTGACTATGCCGATGAGATATCGGATCTCTCTAATGCTCTTGAGGAAGAGCGTGGGCATCATTTTGCTCTTGAGGAGTCACACAACGGTGATCATGCTAAGTTAAAGAAAGATCTTGATCATGCTCTTATTGTATCTCGTGTGCTAACTTCCGAGAAGGCTAAACTTTGTGTTCACCATGCTAGACTCAAAGAGGAGTTTGATATACTAGACAAGGCCCACAAGGTCTTGAAGAGTGCTCATGCTAGCCTCAAGGAGTCTCATGATCAACTCCAAGTGAAGCTAACTAAAGAAAAGGCCACCTTTCCTCATATGGTATTAATTGATACTGAAAATGCCACTAACCCATGTTGTGAGCATGTGCATCTTGTGGAGGAGAATGCCAAGTTGAAGGAGCAACTTGATAAAGGCCTTGTTATGTGCATACAAGGTGAGAAGAACCTCAATGACCTTTTGAGCAATCAAAAGGAAGTGGTGGCCAAGGAGGGAGTTGGGTTCACATCCAAGTCCAAGAACAAGAAGAAGAACAACAAGGCCAAACGACATCCTCCTCTCAAGCAAACTTTTGTGAAGGAGGGATAGGGTGCTCCTAAGGAGAAGAAGAACAATGTGAAGGGTGGTGATGTCAAAAAGGGCAATGCCACCCCTTCCAACAAAGCCGGTGACTTTAACCCTTCTTATGTGTTGTGCCATGCTAGTGATGGGCATGTTTATGCTAAATTTGTTGGTTCTCCTTATGAGTACATTGAATGGTCTATTTGGGTTCCTAAGACCCTTGTTACTAACATCAAAGGACCCATTACAAAATGGGTACCTAAAACCAAGCATTGATCTCTTGTAGGTGTTTGCTTCCGGTGGGGGATCATGGTTGCTCGATAGTGGAGCAACGAATCATATGACCGGAAGCAAGGACTTGGTGGTGGACGTGCACAAGATTCCTTCTATGCCCATCAACATCAAGTGGGGTGATGCCTCGTCTTCTAAGGTATTGGGTCTTGGCAAGGTTGTCATTTCTCATGATCTAACGATCGAGAAAGTCATGCTTGTTGAGTCCCTTGCTTTCAATCTACTTTCCGTTCGTCAACTTGCACTCGTTGGTTTTGCCACTTTCTTTGATATTGATATTGTGGCCCTCTTGTGGAGCAAGACTCTTAAAGTAGCCTTTGTTGGGCATGTCAAGAATGGTCTTTATGTGATTAACTTTTCGGAGCAACCCACTAAGACCGCGACATGCCTAATGGCTAAAGTTGATGTGGGATGGCTTTGGCATCGCCGTTTATCCCACGTTAATATGAGATATTTGCAAAGTCTTCTCAAGGGGGACCATGTCTGTGGACTAGCAAATGTTAGTTTTGCCAAAGATCGTGCTTGCAGTGCTTATATCGAAGGAAAGCTTCATGAGAAGGCTCACCCTCCCACAACTATCATCTACTCAAAGAGACCCTTGGAGCTCCTTCACATGGATATCTTTGGGCCTCCATCCTTTGATAATCTTGGAGGTAGAAAGTATTGCTTGGTGATTGTGGATGATTATTCAAGATACACTTGGGTATACTTCTTCAAGAGGAAGAGTGAGACTCAACAAACCGTCATCGACTTTGCAAATGAAGCTCAACGTCAACATGATGCAAATATCTTGACAATAAAAAGTGACAACGGCACCGAGTTCAAGAACTACACCTTGGATGTGTTTCTTACTGACGAGGGGATCAAGCATCAATATGCTGCACCATATACCCCTCAACAAAATGGTGTCACAGAGAGGAAGAACCGGACATTAATGGATGCGGCAAGGACCATGATGGCAGAGTTCAAGTCTCCGTACAACTTTTGGGCCGAAGCCATCAACACAGCATGTCATGCATCCAATCGGCTCTATCTCCGCAAAGGCTTGAACAAGACTCCTTACGAAATACTTACCGGTAACAAGCCCAGTCTCAAGTACTTCTGGGTGTTCGAGTGTAAGTGTTTCATTCTCAAGAAAGGTGTTCGGTTGTCTAAATTTGAGGCTAGAGCTTATGAGGGCATATTTTTTGGTTATGCTACAAACTCTCATGCTTACCGTGTCCTCAACAAGTCCACCGGACTCATTGAGGACATGTGTAACATAGAGTTTGACGAGAATAACGGCTCCCAAGTGGAGCAAAGTGGTACTTGTGATGTAGGTGATGAAATTCCTCCCCAAGCCATAAGAAGAATGGGTGTTCGTCATATCCTACCCATTGAGGAACCCCTTGTGGACGAAGGAGAAGGACAATGCTCCACTCAAGTGGAGCCATCACCACCCCAAGACCCACACGCTTTCGAAGAACAAAGTGAAGGCCCTCAACCTCTTGAACAAGACCAAGGGCAAGATCAACCTCAAGATGGTGGTGAACCACCAAATGATGCCCAAGGTAAAGTTCTCCCCCTCGAGCAAGTTCAAGATCAAGAGCAAGCTCAAGAACAAGAACAAGCTCAAGACGGCGCTCAAGATGATCAAGTTACACCTCCTCCTTCCACATCCGAGGAGGAGTTAGAGCGTCGTACCGCGAAGATTGCTTCCAAGCTCACCACCAAAGGTCATCTCATGGAAAATGTGGTTGGAAGCCTAAGAAAGGGGGTAAGCACTCATAGACAATTAGCAAACTATTGTGAACATCACGCATTTGTCTCTTGTGTTGAACCCCAAAAGGTCTATGAGGCGCTCGAAGATCCGGATTGGCTCAATGACATGCATGAAGAACTCAACAACTTCGAATACAACAAGGTGTGGAGATTGGTGCCAAGGCCATTGGGGAACCACAATGTCATTGGAACCAAGTGGATATTCAAGAACAAGAAAGATGCTCATGGGACCATAGTTTGCAACAAGGCAAGATTGGTAGCACAAGGCTATTCCCAAGTCGTGGGTATGGACTATGGTGAAACCTTTGCTCCTGGTGCACGCCTTGAATCCATTCATTTGTTGATTGCTTATGCTTGCCATCACAAATTTAAGTTACAACAAACGGATGTGAAGAGTGCTTTTCTTAATGGTCCTATTAATGAGTTGGTTTATGTCAAGCAACCCCCCGGGTTCGAGGATCCCTACTTCCCCGATCATGTGTATCAACTCGATAAGGCACTCTATGGCCTTAAGCAAGCCCCACGTGCATGGTATGACCACCTTACTGAGTTGTTGCAAGATCGTGGATTTGAAGTTGGGAAAATCGATCCCACTCTTTTTACTAAGAAGGTCAAAGGGGAGTTGTTTGTGTGCCAACTATATGTTGATAATATTATATTTGGTTCCCCTAACAAAACTTTCAATGAGGAATTTGCCGCTCTCATGACCTCTAAGTTCAAGATGTCTTTGATGAGAGAGTTGAAGTTCTTCCTCGGTTTCGATATCAAGCAAAGAAGAGAAGGTACCTTCATCAACCAAGCCAAATACACTCAAGACATGCTAAAAATATTCAAGATAAGTGATGTCAAGCCGGCTACTACTCCAATTCCCACCAAGTGCCAACTTGACATTCATCCCAATGGTAAAGCAGTGGATCAAAAGGTATATCGCTCCATGATTGGCTCCTTGCTTTACCTTTGTGCATCTAGACCGAATATCATGTTGAGTGTGGGAATGTGTGCACGGTTTCAAGCCGCACCGAAGGAAAGCCACTTTGTGGCAGTCAAGCGAATCTTTTGATATTTGGCTCATACCCCAAACTTTGGCTTATGGTACTCAAGAGGAGCAAACTTCAAGCTTGAAGGATATACAGATTCCGACTGGGCAGGAGACAAAGTGGATAGGAAGTCGACTTTTGGAGGGTGCCAATTTCTTGGTTGCTCTTTGGTGAGTTGGTCTTCCAAGAAGCAAAGTTGTGTGTGTCTCTCGTCCACCGAAGCGGAGTATGTGGTGGCCGGTAGTTGTTGTGCACAACTCTTATGGATGAGGCAAACTTTAAAGGATTTCGGTGTCATTTGTGACAAAGTGCCTCTTTGGTGTGACAATGAAAGTGCCATCAAGATTTCTCTCAACCCAGTGCAACACTTCAAGACGAAGCATATTGAGATTCGGTATCACTTCATCCGGGATCATATTAGGCGAGGGGAGATCGAGCTCAAGTATGTCAACACTCATGATAACCTTGCAGATATTTTCACGAAGCCCTTGGATGAAGCAAGATTTCGCGAGTTAAGGCATGAGCTAAATATCATTGATTTGAGCAATGTGACTTGAACCCTTGCACACCCCACCACACTCAACTTGTTGTCTAGTTTAGGTGTAGGCATGGACATGGCGGGGTGTTGTTCTCTCAATGAACTCTCCCTCCCCCCATTATGCATAAATTGATCAACTCTTTCACATTAGCCATTTTTGATGCTACATGTGCTTCAAAGACGAGCCTTGGTCATGGGCCTAAGGATAATTCTTCGCGGTGCCATACCAATCAACTCAAACATAGGTGGCTCCGGCCACCGTCCCCTCCTTGGAGAGGTTGTGTCTCATTTTTGGTCCTTGTTGCCTCTTGTTTGGTTGCGGTGTCTCGCTTGTTAGCTCGCTGGTGTGTGTGTTCTCTTGAAGGTTCCGTGCAAAGTCGTTTTCTCCTGTGGTTGAAACTACATTTTCTTGGGTTCACGGTACTACCGTGGTCTGCCACGGTACTACCGCATGGACACGGTACTACTGCAACCAGCACGGCAGTAATTTTTACTGCCACTCGTGGAGTAGTACTACCGCCCATGGCGCGATACTTCCGCCCGGGCGGTACTACCGCAATGATGCGCGGTACTACCGTGGAGTAGCGAGCGCGTGAGGGTTAAGAGCAGGCAGGGGGAGTTCCAACTCCCCCCATACCCATTCACTCCTTCTTCCCATGTCGCCTCTCTCTCTCCTGCCCACAAACGGTGCCGGAGACCCTCGCCGGATCTCCCTCAACGGCTGCTCTCCTCGGATTCCGAGCGGTGGGATCGTTCCCCACCACTTCCTCTTGCCATGGAACAAGGTCTTTCCCCAAATCCCTCTCTTTTTGGTTTGTTCCTTTGCTTCTAGGTTTTTGGGGAGATGCTAGTTGTTCTTGAGATTTTAGGCTAAATCTTTGCAAGAGTAGGATGGAGGAGAGTAGTAATGCGTAGACATTGTACATGATATGTTGCCCCGTGGTAGATTTGATCAACCGTAGTACCGCTTTGTCGTCACGGTTGTTCCCAGATCCACTTACTGTTTCGGATCTGAAACCGCGCGGTACTACCGCACCTCCGGCGCGGTACTACCACCCGTGCGGTACTACCGCACCTCCAGCGCGGTACTACCACGCGCGCGGTACTACCGTCACTTGGAGCGGCACTAATTTTTTAGTACCGTGCGACCAAGCAGTACTACAGTTGTTGTCAAATCTATCATGTGGCAATTATCAAGTGCAAGTTATACTTGTTTCACTGTTTTGCTGCGTTCTTTGCACTGATCCTTCTCACGTTTCTTGCGTTTTTGTTTTGTGGTGTGTGGCTCAGGTGCTCCTGCTCGCTGTTCCATCCAAGCCGTGGCACGGGCTCCAAGCGTCTGCGCAATCAAGATGAAGCTCCTGAGGGCTCCAGTGCCCCCCAACGCAGGACCAAGACCACCGCCACAAAGGATAAGGAACCCGTCATGGGTATGGATGAGATGCCGCTGGCTGAGTTCATCTCTCGAAGGAAGATCAATCCCTATGTGAATCATCATGCCAACCTTCGAGGGAATGAGTTTTTCTGGACCAAGCAGCAGAATCTCATTTATCAGGATGTGATCAAGGCCAAGCGGAATATCTATATGGATGTACACTGGATCGACATGCATCATATGAGGGAAGAGAAGCACTGGGCATACTTTGGTGAGGCTCTGGATCTAGTGGAGCAGTTTGGCATTGAGCATATCATTTCTTTTCACAAAGACTATGATCCGGAGATTGTGGCTCAGTTCTTCGCCTCAGTGTACTTTCATCCTAATGAGGACCGGACGATGACTTGGATGACCAATGGTCGGCAGCTGACGGCTTCATGGATGGAGTTCATGACTTTTCTTGGTGTTTCGGATGAGGGGCTCGCCACACCCCAAGGTGTTCGTCCTCATGCCAATCCCGAGTCAGCCAACAAGAACAAGCTTCAGTCCTTCCTTGTTGAGAAGAAGATCTCCGGTGGCAAGTCTTCTTGGGTGCTCAACTCCTTCCTTGACATCATGTACCGGATCTTCCGCAACTCTCTCTTCCCACGCATTGGGGACAAGGACAAGGTGCATGCTTATCTTGTGGACATGCTGCTCCTGTGTGAAGAAGCGCACAACTCTCAGACGCTACCACTTGATGTCTCACATATCGTGTGGTGCGAGCTTCGGTTTGCCATCTTCAACCGCAAGGTCCCCATCTATGGACCGTATCTGTTTCAGTTGATCTCAGCAACTTGGGAGAAGCTCTACCCTCAGGATGACTTTGAGGCCCCTGATTGGATTCGACATGATTCCATCCGGCTTCGTGTCAAGACTCAGTGGGCTAACACCACTTCTCGTGGTGAGGCTGCGACAGCCATGGATGTGGATGCAGATGAGGATGAGGAGGAGTCGGCAGACGAGGTCAGCTCTGAGGTTTACACCCCTCCCACCTCTGAGCCATCTTGGGCTAAGAGGCTGAAGAACAAGATGAAGACCTTGTTCTGCATGCAGGCAAAGGGGCAGTACAGGACTCATGTTACCTCCAAGGAGAGTCGCTGCTGTGACAAGAAGATCATGAGCCTGTTTGGAGAGGATGTTTCTGGCGGTTCTGAGGATCGCATCACTCCAGAGGCTGAGTGGATGGCGAAACAAGGCTTCAAGTGGACTGATTCTGAGGAGGACGTCGAGGAGACCATTCCTGCTGTCGAGTCTGATGAGGACCGTGCGTCTGATTACTCCGCTTGAGCCACCACTTGTGTTGTAGGTGTCCTCTTTGCCTTTTTGGCGTCTCGATGCCAAAGGGGGAGAGAGTGTAGGGATTTGCGTGTTTTCTTTGCTCGTGTTTGTTCCGTTGAACCTTGCTTGCTTTGGTTTAGTTTGCTTATGAGACTTGGTCTATCATATGGTGTAAGATATATGCACTCTATCATACCTTATTACCTTATTGAGCTTATGTTATATTGTGCTATTTATGTTATGCTCATATTTACTATCTTGTTTAGTGTTAGCCTTATTGTTGCAAGATATGCTTTGTCTATAAAATATATGGGGAGTGTTGATCCTAGTATACGTGTTGTGCAGTCCAAAGCACTTTACTCTCTAGCACGCATCTAGGGGGAGCTCGTCTATATTTTAGAGATGTGGGGTTTGCTTATGTGCTATATTCTTTCCCTTTGTGCAAATCCCGTATTGTCATCAATCCACCAAAAAGGGGGAGATTGTAAGGGCATTTTTATCCCTAAGGTGGTTTAGTGATTGATGACAATGCTTTTGCGGACTAATCGTGTGCCTTGAGTATTTGAGTTGCTTCATCGCTAGGCACAAGACGGTTTGGTACCCCTCGAAGACTATTGAAGACGGCGGTGTTCTACGTCTCTTTTGGTTGATTTGAGTCATACGATAGCCGTACTATTAAGAGGGGGTCCGCGGTGGAAAGGTTCGGGTGGAATCATCACGTACACGTTTTCTCCCTTTGCACTTTGGAGCATCCTCTGTTATCTTCATTGTTATGCAAAAAGAAGGACTCCTAGTGTTGCTATTCTGAGGCATGCGGTAGTACTGCTCCTAGGAGCGGTAGTACCGTAGGCGCACACGGTAGTACCGCTCCTATGGAGCTGTAGTACCGTGGCCTCAGACCAGACTCAGCCTCTCGTGCGGCTGTAGGGGCGGATGTAATTTTTTACATCCGTGCCCTATGCGGTAGTACCGCCTGTTGGGGATATAGTTACTGAGTGTAAACCGCCCAGGAGGGGCCGGTTCATGCTCATCTATATTGAAGCCCGTGAAGATGAAGGCTATGGCGTTTTAACTACGGAAGCTTAGAGGCCCAGAGCCCAATGGTTGATTAGGACCCATAATGTTAAACCGCCATAGATGTATAACCTGTATTGTAAGTTAGGGAAAGGAAGAGACCGAGCCGACACTTGTATGAGCCAGCCTTGGGATTCTGTAAACCGGCCGGGCATCAAACTGTGTATATAAAGGGACGACCCGGCGGTGGTTCAGGGACAAGAAACAATAGCTCGAGAGATCAGTAAAGCAGATTCGCTCCCTGCTCATCGAGATCAATCAATTCCACAACAACTGGAGTAGGCTTTTACCTTCACCGCAAGGGGCCGAACAAGTATAAACTTCCCGTGTCCTTTGTTCCAGTTTAACCCCTTTAAGCTAATCTCGTTGCGATGGCTCCACGACTAAGTCCTTCCGCTAGGACATCTGACGTGTTAATTCCACGACACCGACCCATGGGCGTGGTAGTACCGTGAGTCATAGTCTGGCTCAGTAACATGAGTGGAAGTAGGGGCGGATGTAATTTTTTACATCCGCTCCCTGCGCGGTAGTACCGCATGCCAGGCGCGGTAGTACCGTGTCAGATTTTTGCATAGTTCGATTTTCATCGGAAGTAGGCACGGATGTATTTTTATTCATCCCTGCCCTTCCTAGGCTAGTCCATTCTGGCCTTGCGGTACTGGGAGCGGTAGTACCGCGTCAGTGGCAGTACCTGTCTCAGCCTTGGCCGCTCTGGCCTGGACTAGCTCCTGCCGTTGCAGCGGTAGTACCACGGTCCACCGTGGTTGTACCGTGAGCCCCTGCGGTAGTAAAGCTTGTCTCGAGCAGTAGTACTGCAGGTCGCAGGCTGAGTAAGTGGATAACGGCTGGATTTGTCTCTCCACTATATAAGGGGTGTCTTCTTCCTCTAGTTGACCACCTCTTCCGTCCCTAAGCTCCATTGTTGCTCCAAGTTCCATTTTCGCCCGATCTCTCTCCCTAGCCAATCAAACTTGTTGATTTGCTCGGGATTGGTTGAGAAGGCCCCGATCTACACTTCCACCAAGAGAAATTTGATTCCCCCCAATAATCCCTAGCGGATCTTGTTACTCTTGGGTGTTTGAGCACCCTAGACGGTTGAGGTCACCTCAGAGCCATAGTCCATTGTGGTGAAGCTTCATGGTGTCGTTGGGAGCCTCCAATTAAGTTGTGCAGATTGCCCCAACCTTGTTTGTAAAGGTTCGGTCGCCGCCTTCAAGGGCACCAATAGTGGAACCACGGCATCTCGCATTGTGTGAGGGCGTGAGGAGAATACGGTGGCCCTAGTAGCTTCTTAGGGAGCATTGTGCCTCCACACCGCTCTAACGGAGACGTACTTCCCCTCAAAAGGAAGGAACTTCGGTAACACATCCTCGTCTTCATCGGCTCCACTCTTGGTTATCTCGTGCCTTTACTTTTGCAAGCTTACTTGTGTTATATCCCTTGCTTGTTTGTGTGCTTGTTGTCGTTGCATCATATAGGTTGTTCACCTAGTTGCATATCTAGACAACCTACTTTGATGCAAAGTTTAATTTGGTAAAGAAAAGTTAAAAAATGTTAGTTGCCTATTCACCCCCCCCCCCTAGTCAACTATATCGATCCTTTCAGATACATTCGTATCTAGACGAATGAAAGTCAAGTAATTTGGAACGGAGGGAGTAATATGTAGGGCCACTCAGATTTTAAAATTTGGAATTATGAGATGCAGGTTTTAAGAACATCTAGGGGACATCTTTTCTTGGAATGTAGTTAGTTCAGTGGTGGTCATCTGAGATGTCAGGTTAGCATAAGCTGGCCCTTGTTCTTTTTCGTTTGAACCAGATTTGTTGGTTCTGAATTTTGTAGGCATGTGTTGCGATGTATTGATATTGGTCTTGTTCTATTTAAAGTGGCACCTGAAGATGTATCAACATCTGTTGCACAAAGTAAAGGAGCACTCAGGACGACAACTTCCATCTTGGCATGTATGATGCTGGTTCGGTCATGGCCTTTGATATCTCAGGTTAGCTCGAAATATTATGTTTCTTCTTGGGTTATAATATATTAATATTTGCTGATTGAACGACTAGATTCCTCCATCGTTGCAGAGTGTGTGTCCTGTGATTTGGGTGCGGCTAGCTACATAGAGTTCGTGGGCCATGCATATGACATGCATGCTAGGTAATCTTGACTCTGGTGCGGCAGTGTCGGAACTGCCTCGGCTGGGTACGATCGGCATGGCTATGCTTGAAGTCAGAATCACCACGATGACTGTAGTGGCCGCACTCAGATCAGAACGACAGCCACGGTATATGATCAAGCCTATATTGTCATCCTCTGAATTTGGGATCGCGTGCATCTGCAAGAGAAAGAGCATGAGAGCCTAAGAGGGTAGTACAACGTTACGAACAAGTTGATATTTATTTATCCATGGAATTGATTTGATGCGAAGCTGATGCCACATAAAAGGTTAACTGAGTTCTTATATCGAATATGTCATGATGTTATTGTTCAATTATTTTCACCTCTCTAGCCACTATGCATGGAAGGTGTTTGCTAATTTTCACAATGATCTTTTCTGATAAAATACGCTGTCGGGGGTTGCTGATCCCACGTACACCTACGGGGATCGGCGGACCGAGCCCCTTTCAGTTCGGCAGGGGGCGGTGGATGCACAAAGAGCAGATCGAGGCGAACGCACGAGCGACGCGGTCGGTTTACCCAGGTTCGGGCCGCACGGATGCGTAAAACCCTACTCCTGCTTTGATTTGTATTGTGTTCTTGCTCGGGAGCGATGAGTGCTACAGTACGCTCAAGCAGCTGGCGAGACCGAGCGTGAGAATGGCCGTCCTCCCCCTTCTCTGTTGCGCATGGGCCTCCTTTTATATGTCTAAGCGGTCACCGACTGGTGGCAACAGAGGTAGGGGTAAAAATGTAAAAGAGGTGGTAGTTGGCTCCACCGCCTACAACAGTCGTATCATACCTAACCCTGACGGCAGGGGACAAGGGCATTAAATGCCTGTCTGTGTCACCTAGACGGTACAGAGAGGGACCGCTAGGAACACCACCGTCTGCCACGATGGCTATCTTGTCAGCGCTTGCTTGCCACCGCATGCCCCCGGCTGCATAGCCTCCCGCCACGTACGCCAGGAGCGGTCCCAGAGTGACACGTTGGTGCGTGAGCTGGAGCGCGGGCTGCGGAGTAGTAGCTTGCCGCGGCAAGCGCCTTGCCGTGGATGTTGCCTTGTCGCGTCCGGGAGCTTGTCGCTCACCGAGTCTTGTCGGGACACGCAGTGCGCCGCAGCGAGCTTCTTGAGATGCTTTGGTTGTCTTCCCGGCAAGCTCCTCTTGCCAGGGTCTCGTCTCCTTCCCGGCAAGCTCCTCTTGCCGGGGCCTCGTCTCCTTCCCGGCAAGCTCCTCTTGCCAGGGCCTTGTTTTGCTCTTGGATACTTTGTTCTTGAATGGCCTCAAAGGAGCCGTGGAGAATCTTGGCGGTCGCCCGGCAAGCCTTGCCGCGGGGTGCTCCGACTGTCGTGCACAAGTTCGGGATACTAAGGTACCCCTACTTTAGTACACCGACAGGAGCCCCCGGGCCTGGGCCATACACGGTGCCGAGCGCTGTTGGGCCAGGCCCAAAACAGTGCACGGGCACGCGCGGCCTAGGTCACGCCATAACTCACTCCGCACCCACCGCGCCCTCCCCGCACGGCATGCGTCAAACGCGGCATCGTGGGAGAGATCGTGGGCGGTTTTCGAGGTGCCCACTCCCCACGATCATGGGGTGGGGAGAGGCCGCCCCATCCGTCGCCTTGGTTCTGCACGCCTGCCACGCGGCTCCCATGCACTTGGGGTCGCGGACGCCGGAGGCGGGAAACGGGGCCGTCGTGGGTCGAGGCAGCGGGTCGGCCCCAGCTCCCTGCCTTCCCGCGTCTTGATTCGCTGAGCGGGGCGGCCAAGCCCCCCACCTCACTCCTTTATAAAGAGCGGGAGGGGAGGACGGAAGCCCGCATTCTCTCATCTTCTCCTTCCTTCAGCTCCTGCTCCCCTTTCTCTCATTCGCCATGGAGAAAGGGAACCCTGGTCCTTCATCAGTGGCGGTGAGGGTCGCCGCCAGACAGCGCATCCCTCCCTCTCCCGCACCCGTGGTGGCGGAGCCAGCAGTAAGGGGAAGAGGAAGGGGGTGAGGTCGCGGACGAGGCCGCGGCGCTCGGGGAAGAGGTGGACGGGGCGGCGCGCCGGCTTCGTCTCCGCCGGCGGCTCCTCTTCCCACGGGGGTCCATGTTGGGGACGACCCCTACGAGTTCTTCGTCAGGCTGCACCGGGCGCCTCGTCGTCGACTCCACTCCCAGCTCCGTTTGCGGGCGCGATGGAGTTGGACCCGCCCGAGACACTGAGACTGCACATGAGGGGCTGTGGGATCAGCGGCACGCGAGTCCGCGTTGAAGTCGCAGCCCCCGGTGTGATGTATCTTGGTCGAGGGTGGAAGACGTTTGCCCGTATCCACAGCTTGACGGCGGGGCTCACCCTCCATTTTGAGTTGATGGAGGGCGATCTCCTCTCCGTCAAGGTCTTTGGGTGCTTCGGCACTCGGGCGAAGTGCTGCGTGGACAGCTCCTCCGATAGCGAAGGCCCCTCCTCGAGCGAGAGTGACGAGGAGGGGAGCGACAGCAACGACGAGGGTAGTGGGCGGCAGGACGACGGGTCCGACTAGGTGTCGGGCGCCGCTCCGTGCGGCACCGGCAACCCCATCATCCGTGTCGCCGGCTCCTTGAACTCCCCGGGGTCGTCTCCTTGGGCGGCTGGCGTAGGGAGGCTGTGGAAGAGGAAGAGGGCTGGCCGCAAGGCCGTCAAGCCGGAGTACGAGGGCGTGGTGCCCTCGACAGCGTGCTGACATCCGGCCGCCTCGTCTTCGAGCCCTGCTTCCGGCGCCGCCATCACCGTCCAGCCTTCAGACGACCCCGGGGATGTTCTCTTGGTGTCTTCTGGCACCCGTAGCTCGCCTAGGCGCCCCTTTTGCCCTTCTCGCCTGTCACAGCCCTAGAATTTGATTGCAATTAGTTTCATAAGCACCCATGCAATCATGTTTAAATTTCTGAAAGTTGAATTGGGGAAAGCTGAAAGCCTTAGAAATAATTTCTAAAAACATGATCAACATTAAAAATTGCTTCAAATAAACCCAAGAAAATGTTCCTGTTCATTTCTGGAAATATTGGGAAGAGGTAAAATTCAAACCAATATTTTTGAAATCACAGAAATAATTATTTGGGCCTTTGAATTAAGTCAATACTTATTTGAATTGGGGCTACTAATTCCTATAAAATATTTGGTAGCTCCAAATATTCTGAAACTTGGTGAGGGCCTCTGGTTCAAATCAGATAGTGCCCATAAAAGTTTGCAGAATTTTATAAAGTGTTTTAGTATTTAAAATAAGTCAAAACATACTGCAAAAAATAGAAAAAAACAAATTAAAAGAGAAAGAGGGAGAACCTACCTGGTGGGCCAACCGGCCCACCACTGTAGCAGCCCAGCCCACCTCCACTTCCCTGTCGTCTTCCACCTCCTGCCAGTGGGCAGGAGGGCGTGTGCCCGCGGCACGCACACGCGCGCCCGGCCACCTCCTGCTTCCCAGGGCGCCCCGAGCCTTCCATCGCGCCACGCCGCCCCCCAAGACCCGTGTGGATCGATCACTCCTTCCCTTACTCTCTTCCTCTCCTCTGATCGCCATGGCCGGCGCTGCCGAGCGCTCGCCACCGTGAAGCTCGCAGCCACCGTGCTCCCCTCGCCTCCCCGACGTGCCAAGGAGCTCCTCCGTCGACCGCTACATCGTCTCCGCCAAGCCGCGCGAGCAGACGTGCCTCGCCTCACCGTCCCCGACCCCTTCTTCCTCCTCGGTCACCGAAGATCCATCTCGCCGCCCCGACCGCTCCTGTCCTCCTCCGAGCTTGCTGTCCGCACCGCTGCAACCGCCGTAAGCCTCTCCCTCGAACCCCCTCTCCGTTGTCCCATTTTCACGCCGTAGCGCCGTTCCCCATGAGCACCGGAGCCGCCGTCCGCCATTGCTGCTGCACGCGTAGCCTCCGTGCTCCCCTGGCCTCACCGTGCTGCTCTTAGTGCTCCCCATGTCTAGCCGATGCTGCCCAGCCTCTCCATTTGCTCCCTGATGCACCGTAGCGACGAGTCCGTCGAGCCCGTGCTCCGGCCGCCGCCGTTTTGGTCGCCATCGCTGACTCCGTCCATCCCCGCTCGAACCACGGCCACCCACGGTTGCATCTCTCTCCCCTCTTTCAAACGCGCCCTTCCGCGCGTCGAACCATGGCCCGTAGAGCAAACCCGAAGCGGGCACCGCCGCGACCACTGGTCACCGGCGACAAGCCGTCGCCTGAGCCGCTAATCGGTGGCCCCCACCGCTCAGGAGATTAGTTAGCGACTAATCACCCCACTAACCAACCCCCTGTGTCACTGGCACATGGGCCCCACTGCCTAATTAAATCTGGTTTTGTTTTTGTTTAGATTAAACTAACCACACCGGCCCCACAGGTCTGTTTGACCCTACCATGTCACGCGTTGACCGACCCCACACGTCTGTGACCCAAACAGCTCTGTGTCACTGACCAGTGGACCCCACTAGTCAGGTTTGACCTGGAGGCGCCCAGTTGACCTGCTGACATCAGGGTGACGTCATGCTGACGCAATAAGTCCTTTTCTGGATTTAATTTATTTCTAAATAACCAGGAAATTCCAGAAAATAGTTCAAACTTCAAAAATTCATAGAAATTCAACCATAACTCCAAATGAGATAAATTATATATGAAAAATTATCAGAAAAATTTAAGGAATCTGTTTATGGCATTTTCATGCATGTTTGAACAACTTAACCTCACTGTTTAGTCCAAAACATGATAATACACTATTTGAATTCATAGTTTGAATTTGAATTAGAACCTAGTATTCAAACCAACTCCATTTAACATGTTGCTAGTTGCATTAGCTCAAACCAAAGCATATTGACATGTCATGATCATGCATCATATTGTGCATTGCATTGATTGTGTTTCTTTCTCTGTTGCCGGTATTTGTCCCCTCTCGATAGACGTTGTACCGACGATGTGATCGTTGACACTGATGAAGACCCAATGATATCTTCAGAAGTGCCAGGCAAGCACAACCCCCTTGTTCATTCCGATACAAGCCCACTCTCTCGCTCCTGCTCTCTTTACTGCATTAGGACAACAACGATTCATTTGTTACTTGTTGCGGTAGTTGAACCCCTTATCCTCTCCATGACCTGTCATTACCACAGTAAATAGATGAAACCCACTAGCATGAGTAGGAGTTGTTTAAGCCCTGATGTGCCTACTCATTCATTTTTGCTTGTCATGCCTGCTATTGCTCAGAGTTGTGTTAGGTCTGATTCATCGGGGATGAATTGGAAAGTTGTGAACATGTCCTACTGTGTGTGGGCTAAGTGTGTGAACACGATTTGGTAAAGGTAGCGGTGAGAGGCCATGTAGGAGTACATGGTGGGTTGTCTCATTGAAACCGTCCTCAGGAGCTGAGTTCTGTGTTTGTGATCCATGAAACAGCTACTACCACACATTGGGCCCTGAAATATGACCCCGCTCGACTTACTGACCCCTCTCGCCTCAGTCCAGGAGTTGCAACTAGTTTCTGGTGTTTGTAGGTTAAGTGTTGGCGGCCGTGCGTAGCGCTGACCCTAGGGGTGGGCTATGTTGCGGTAGATACACCGTGGCCGGGTGTACCGAGTCACCCGTTTGGTGTCTCGGGAACCCTGTTCACATCGTTCGGGGCCGTTGAGGACACCCCGGCCGGATTTCCTTGCGGATGGAACCTGAATAGGCGATGACCCTGGACTAGAGACTTGTGAGGTTAGTCAGGTCGTGGTCTACACCCACGTCGGTTTTCGCTTGAAGTCTGCCGAGCACATGTCGTGTGCAGACGCTAAGTGGTGGAAACATGTGTGACGAAGTACACCCCTGCAGGGTTATAAATGATCTATTCGAATAGCCGTGTCCGCGGTAAAGGACTTCTGGGTTGCCTATAACAGTTCATAGACAAGTGAAAGTGGATACTCTAAAACTCGCAAGATAAGTGTGAGTGCTATGGATGGCCTTCTCGTAGGTAGACGGGAGCGGATCCATAGTGGTGTATTGAATGGTGAATGTGTGGACTCGTGTGCGCCACCTCAAAGAGTTGCTTGCAGTCGTAGTTTAGGATAGCCACCGAGTCAAAGCTGGCTTGCTGCAGTTAAACTCCACCACCCCCTTTGTTGATACCGATGCATATGTAGTTTAGTTCTGATGTAAGTCTTGCTGAGTACTTTTGTACTCACGTTTGCTTAATTTATGATTTGCAGAGAGATTTCAGTCTCGCTAGTAGATCCGCGTGGACTTCGACGTTTAGCTTGATACCTCAGCTACGATCTTGTGCCCTCGGCAGGATCTGGTAGATAGTCAGGCTTCTTAGCCTTTTTCATTTGTAGTTGTCGGTTCTCAGACATGTTAAGCTTCCGCATGTGCTTTGACTTGTATGCTATGATTGTTGGGTCATGAGACCCATGTTTGTAATATCTGGCTCTTCGGAGCCTAATGAATTAATACTTGAGTCGTAGAGTCTTGTTGTGATCCATGTTGTATTTACACATATCGAGCGTATTGTGTGTATGATTGAAATGCTTGGTATGTGTGGGATCCGACAATCTAGTTGTTTATCCTTGACAGCCTTTCTTATGGGGAAATGTAGTCTAGTTCTCCTCGAGCCATAGTAGTCCGCTACAGCCCGGTTCACCGGAGTCCTGCTAGCCCAGCACTACTGTTCAGGACACTTGACTGGCCGGCATGTGTTTCACTTCGTCCCTATGTCTGTCCCTTCGGGAAATGTCACACGATGACTTCCGGAGTCCTGCCTAGCCTGCTACAGCCCAGGATCCCCGGAGTCCTGTTAGCCCAGTGCTACAGCCCGGATTCACTCGTTGATGACCGACATGTTCGATGTGATTCATGTATGCCTGTCTCCATAGGTCTGTGCCGCTTTGGGTTCACGACTATCCATGTCGGCCCGGGTTCTCTGTATATGGATGCTAGCGACACTATCATATACGTGAGCCAAAAGGCGCAAACGGTCCCGGGCCAGGTAAAGTGGCACCCGTGGAAATACCGTGCGTGAGGCCACAAAGTGATATGATGTGTTACATGCTAGATCGGTGTGACCTAGGATCGGGGTCCTGACAGCGTTGGTATCAGAGCCTGACTGCCTGTAGGATTACCAAGCCAAACTGGTCGAAGTTGAGTCTAGAAATGCTTTAGTTATATAAGGGAATTGATTGTGGAAGGGAATGTAAGGCTCTTTTTACTCCTTATCCTCATGACCTTCTGATCTGAGTCACCTTATATTTCTACGGGGTTAAGAACTAGGCTTCTCTTCTATCTCACAGGATGACGTGTTACTAAACCATAGTTGACTAGGATTGTTGAGTTCAAGCCTCAGTTCAGTTCCTACTACTTCCATATATTCATAACTGGCCTCAGAACCTTGATATTATGATTCTGAGTGGTTATGCCACCATTTTTGCAGGATGTCTCAAATCTTTTCGAGCATTTACAGCCGTTATGCTGTCCGAGTCATCCCAGGTTTCTAAATAGTCTAATGCATTTGCAAACCCTTTCCACTGTTCTTGATGTCCATTTGGGCCAGATTAATCACACTACTTGTCAGTTGGGGTATTCTTTTGCCTCGACATATATGTTGGAATTATTATTATGACCCTAGATGTCTTAGAGTGCCACCTGGTAATCGAACCATGTTTTGCGTTCCCAGTGTGTGATTCTGGCCATTATTCTCAAAAGCATCCCGTGATGCCATGTAGTGGTAGGTATTCTATTCATGGGTTCTTGAACCCGAGATTCACCCTACTTACCTCATGTTGATAGTGTTGCTAGTTCCTTTAGGATATTAGTAACCTTTGCGATAGTCCTCGAGGTCCATGGTATATCCTTCTTCCAAATACTATGAACCGCCTATGGCAGAAGTTCTTTGAACCATAAGATCACAACCAGGGTGCTCTTGATGAGTCCTCCATTCTATGTTGTGACCCTGCCAACCCTACCTTTCTGCATAGGTTATCCGGAAGAAATATGTTGAACTCGTACGGCATACTAACCTATGCCTCCACAGCTCAGAAAATTATATGTACCTTTGAGTTGTCCCCCTTCCGTTATATTCCGATCTTCGTCTATCAATTGATAGTGAGGAGTATGTATGCATTCGTGTTCATCGATGCCTAGTATTCTTGTGGTTCGTCAAGCCGTTCTATTTCAGAATGACTAGGAGAAACAAACTCCAGTACCTCATCCATTTCTGGGATCGGGTCAAAGTGGTTGTATTCCGTAGATCAAAATGCTAATCCAGCTTTTGTTCTGTTCTACCTCGGAGTATTACCCCCTTTATGTCAGGATTGTCATAGGAAATGCAGCATCTCTCATGAATTCTTGACGTAGTGATACTCCCTCCATCATTATTCATTTCTCGGTTTCCGTGTTGTTGCAACCGGAATGCCGGCAAGTGAGTTGTGATGTGTGAAATCAATACTCCTAGCAACCATGTTGCTTGGTAGTAAATGGACGAAATTCTCATTCTTAGCGTGTTGGTTATCAAATCATCATCCTAAGATTGATCGTGCTACCTAGTCCTTATTTCTGGTGCACTCTTCGATCGAGGAGTTAGGATTCTGCCAAACCCTTGCTCTTTTGATCACATCTTCTTGCCTTGAAAGCAAGATTGATCTCGAGCTTAGTAACATATCAGTGGTTCGTGATTTTCCAGATAACTTCTCGGAAGTGTTACCAGGTTGTCACCTGACCGTTATGTTGAGTTCGTGATCAAGTTGGTTTTCCGATAAACCACTTTTCCCCAAGAACCTGTGTTGGATACCCCTGAACTAATTGGTTAAGCTAAAACAACAACTTGGAGAGTTGGAAGATAAAAGCTTAATCTACTTAGTTCACTCTTAAGGGATATCCTTGTGTGTGTGTGTGTGCTGAAGAAAGGTGATATCTTCATCAATTGGTCCTCGTGATCAGTTGTTGGATCTATTGCCTTGACAAAACTTTGACTTGAGTATGGGATATCGTCAAGTCAAATCAGAACCAACGATGTTCGTAATGTTGTCTTACTCGTGGCTGATCCCTCGAGCATACACCATTACATCTTTTGGTCTGACCAATACTATCACATCGTTCACATGATGGTGGAAGTCCAGTGATATGGAAATACCGATGAGTTGTTGTTGAGCCCATCAGCAGCATTTTATCTCCCCCATGATTCATGTCGAACGCTACACTAGCATTGGAAACTTTATAAGCATTATCTTCGTGTTTCGTTCATGAAGCATATGTTTGGATGAAAGTAGTGACTTTCCCTGATTCATGTGCATATGTTCAAGTTGCCGCCGTGAATTTGGGAAAGTTTGTCTTGCTTTCTCTGGAATCATCCCAAATCGGTCACGCATACGTGCGAAGTATACTGTGGTTTGGAGACTTGCAACCTTCATTCTATATGTATCCCTAGCACACCAAGCCACTGATTGATTTGTTCAAGGAGAAGAAGTTTCTTCTTAGGGGCTAGAATTACGCAAGGACTTCGTTATCCGCAATGATGGTTCCCCACTTGAACTCGGTAGTGTTTTATTATAAGACTACTACGTGGTCATGCTTGTCTGGGACAGTGTGTTCACATGTTTGTAGCAGAACCAGCTCATGTTTTGGAGCTTACTATCGTAGTTCATTCCCCGAGAATCTCGCAACGTCATCTCGTCGATTTGTGTTGCAAAAACTTCATTTTCTTTCTAGACTCTATGAGTCTGGAATATCCTGACACCAACCAAATCTGAATCTCAGGCAGATATGATGGTTGGGGCTTCTTCCAAGAACTATAATATTGGTCTCTCGATAACCGGTAAAGTGGATGTCGTGGCCAACACATCCAGCCGAAAGACCTATTATTGTAGTATCTGGATTGAAGAAAGTTGGCCACCTCCCCATGAGGATTTCGTAGGATTTACCTCCGTAGTTAATCCTTACGGATTCTTGTGCTCCCGAAGTCCGACCTCTTACTTGATGTCCTAGATACCAAACCATATCAATAAATGAGCTATCCTGGCGCATCAAGGAGAACATTAGAAGCGGAGTGCTAAATGTCTCTCGATCGATTATCCAGATTTGTTTCCTTGGCCTCGCTAAGGTAAAATCTGAGAAGTGTTATCTTTCTTTGCATCTGCATCTTCCACCATTATTCATCGTGGTAGCATGTTGTGTTGCCAGGATCCTTGAGACGGATATTGGCAGAACCTTGATGAATACGGAAATGCTCAAGTTCTTGAGGGCATGCTCAGGCACTAGGTTCTGACGTTGTCATTAACTGGAATGTGCGTCCGTCCTCGCAGTTGTTTGTTAGCCATCCAATTGGTGGAATCACCTTTGCCGGTGAACCTTCTCCCAGTTACTAGAATCATTCCCAACATTTGCATTTTTGTTCCTAGCTTACACCTCAATAGCTGTTGTTCAGGATCATCTTCAAAAGTGGACTTACCATGGGTCCCATCCATTTCCGATGATAAGCTAAAAATCATCCATTGCGTTGTCTTCAACAAGGTAGTCCACATCATCCATTCTAGTCCGAGTATGTCATTCTTTCAAACTCCTTCAAACCATCAATTGAAAATTGCCTTAAGCTGGTATGAAGAGTTTCAATGATCTTTGAATCAAAAGTAATTCTTTTTGCCACTTAACGGAATAATTCTGCGAGTCACCTTCCTTAAGATGTCTAGATGTCTCGTTATGGTATCATGGCAATTATCTCCTTGCTACTTTGAAACCATGCATCATCCAACTTAAGCGTGGAATTGTTGCCCACCAACTCAAACCCCATCGTTTGTTCTTCCATTCCTCTCGATGTGTTCTGTGTCTCAACTCAAGATGTTTCAACATCTCATTCCGCGAGTTGATATTGTTTAGCTCGATCTTCGAGAAGATCAATCCTAGCTGAGTTTCTTTCCGTCGTCATCGCGTGGATGATGATCTCGAAAGCAAAGATGTCAAGATCAATATGATGTAATGAATCAACATCCTTGAGAAAGACATCTGGATCGTGAAGATTGTGTTAGCTTGTATCCCCTCTGTCTTCTTACCTCACATCTTGAATCTCGGGACGAGATTCTTGTTTGGTGGGGGCGAGTTGTCACAGCCCTAGAATTTGATTGCAATTAGTTTCATAAGCATCCATGCAATCATGTTTAAATTTCTGAAAGTTGAATTGGGGAAAGCTGAAAGCCTCAGAAATCATTTCTAAAAAATGATCAACATTAAAAATTGCTTCAAATAAACCCAAGAAAATGTTCCTGTTCATTTCTCGAAATATTGGCAAGAGGTAAAATTCAAACCAATATTTTTGAAATCACAGAAATAATTATTTGGGCCTTTGAATTAAGTCAATACTTATTTGAATTGGGGCTACTAATTCCTATAAAATATTTGGTAGCTCCAAATATTCTGAAACTTGGTGAGGGCCTCTGGTTCAAATCAGATAGTGCCCATAAAAGTTTGCAGAATTTTATAAAGTGTTTTAGTATTTAAAATAAGTCAAAACATACTGCAAAAAAATAGAAAAAAACAAATTAAAAGAGAAAGAGGGAGAACCTACCTGGTGGGCCAACCGGCCCACCACTGTAGCAGCCCAGCCAAGCAAAGCCAGCCCAGCCCTCCTCCACTTCCCTGTCATCTTCCACCTCCTGCCAGTGGGCAGGAGAGCGTGTGCCCGCGGCACGCACGCGCGCGCCCGGCTACCTCCTGCTTCCCGGGGCGCCCCGAGCCTTCCGTCGCGCCACGCCGCCCCCCAAGACCCGTGTGGATCGATCACTCCTTCCCTCGCTCTCTTCCTCTCCTCTGATCGCCATGGCCGGCGCTGCCGAGCGCTCGCCACCGTGAAGCTCACAGCCACCGTGCTCCCCTCGCCTCCCCGACGCGCCAAGGAGCTCCTCCGTCGACCGCTACATCGTCTCCGCCAAGCCGCGCGAGCGGACGTGCCTCGCCTCACCGTCCCCGACCCCTTCTTCCTCCTCGGTCACCGAAGATCCATCTCGCCGCCCCGACCGCTCCTGGCCTCCTCCGAGCTTGCTGTCCGCACCGCTGCAACCGCCGTAAGCCTCTCCCTCGAACCCCCCTCTCCGTTGTCCCATTTTCACGCCGTAGCGCCGTTCCCCACGAGCACCGGAGCCGCCGTCCGCCATTGCTGCTGCACGCGTAGCCTCCGTGCTCCCCTGGCCTCACCGTGCTGCTCTTAGCGCTCCCCGTGTCTAGCCGATGCTGCCCAGCCTCTCCATTTGCTCCCTGATGCACCGTAGCGACGAGTCCGTCGAGCCCGTGCTCCGGCCGCCGCCGTTTTGGTCGCCGTCGCTGACTCCGTCCATCCCCGCTCGAACCACGGCCACCCACGGTTGCGTCTCTCTCCCCTCTTTCAAACGCGCCCTTCCGCGCGTCGAACCGTGGCTCGTAGAGCAAACCCGAAGCAGGCACCGCCGCGACCAGTGGTCACCGGCGACGAGCCGTCGCCTGAGCCGCTAATCGGTGGCCCCCACCGCTCAGGAGATTAGTTAGCGACTAATCACCCCACTAACCAACCCCCTGTGTCACTGGCACATGGGCCCCACTGCCTAATTAAATCTGGTTTTGTTTTTGTTTAGATTAAACTAACCACACCGGCCCCACAGGTCTGTTTGACCCTGCCATGTCACGCGTTGATCGACCCCACACGTCTGTGACCCAGACAGCTCTGTGTCACTGACCAGTGGACCCCACTGGTCAGGTTTGACCTGGAGGCGCCCAGTTGACCTGCTGACATCAGGGTGACGTCATGCTGACGCAATAAGTCCTTTTTTGGATTTAATTTATTTCTAAATAACCAGGAAATTCTAGAAAATAGTTCAAACTTCAAAAATTCATAGAAATTCAACCATAACTCCAAATGAGATAAATTATATATGAAAAATTATCAGAAAAATTCAAGGAATCTGTTTATGGCATTTTCATGCATGTTTGAACAACTTAACCTCACTGTTTAGTCCAAAACATGATAATACACTATTTGAATTCATAGTTTGAATTTGAATTTGAACCTAGTATTCAAACCAACTCCATTTAACATGTTGCTAGTTGCATTAGCTCAAACCATAGCATATTGACATGTCATGATCATGCATCATATTGTGCGTTGCATTGATTGTGTTTCTTTCTCTGTTGCCGGTATTTGTCCCCTCTCGATAGACGTTGTACCAACGATGTGATCGTTGACACTGATGAAGACCCAATGATATCTTCAGAAGTGCCAGGCAAGCACAACCCCCTTATTCATTCCGATACAAGCCCACTCTCTCGCTCCTGCTCTCTTTACTGCATTAGGACAACAACGATTCATCTGTTACTTGTTGCGGTAGTTGAACCCCTTATCCTCTGCATGACCTATCATTGCCACAGTAAATAGATGAAACCCACTAGCATGAGTAGTTGTTTGAGCCCTGATGTGCCTACTCATTCATTTTTGCTTGTCATGCCTGCTATTGCTCAGAGTTGTGTCAGGTCTGATTCATCGGGGATGAATTGGAAAGTTGTGAACATGTCCTACTGTGTGTGAGCTAAGTGTGTGAACACGATTTGGTAAAGGTAGCGGTGAGAGGCCATGTAGGAGTACATGGTGGGTTGTCTCATTGAAACCGTCCTCAGGAGCTGAGTTCTGTGTTTGTGATCCATGAAACAGCTACTACCACACATTGGGCCCTAAAATATGACCCCGCTCGACTTACTGACCCCTCTCGCCTCAGTCCAGGAGTTGCAACTAGTTTCTGGTGTTTGTAGGTTAAGTGTTGGCGGCCGTGCGTAGCGCTGACCCTAGGGGTGGGCTATGTTGCGGTAGATACACCGTGGCCGGGTGTACCGAGTCACCCGTTTGGTGTCTCGGGAACCCTGTTCACATCGTTCGGGGCCGTTGAGGACACCCGGCCAGATTTCCTTGCGGATGGAACCTGAATAGGCGATGACCCTGGACTAGAGACTTGTGAGGTTAGTCAGGTCGTGGTCTACACCCACGTCGGTTTTCGCTTGAAGTCTGCCGAGCACATGTCGTGTGCAGACGCTAAGTGGTGGAAACATGTGTGACGAAGTACACCCCTGCAGGGTTATAAATGATCTATTTGAATAGCCGTGTCCGCGGTAAAGGACTTCTGGGTTGCCTATAACAGTTCATAGACAAGTGAAAGTGGATACTCTAAAACTCGCAAGATAAGTGTGAGTGCTATGGATGGCCTTCTCGTAGGGAGACGGGAGCGGATCCATAGTGGTGTATTGAATGGTGAATGTGTGGACTCGTGTGCGCCACCTCAAAGAGTTGCTTGCAGTCGTAGTTTAGGATAGCCACCGAGTCAAAGCTGGCTTGCTGCAGTTAAAATCCACCACCCCCTTTGTTGATACCGATGCATATGTAGTTTAGTTCTGATGTAAGTCTTGCTGAGTACTTTTGTACTCACGTTTGCTTAATTTATGATTTGCAAAGAGATTTCAGTCTCGCTAGTAGATCCGCGTGGACTTCGACGTTTAGCTTGATACCTCAGCTACGATCTTGTGCCCTCGGCAGGATCTGGTAGATAGTTAGGCTTCTTAGCCTTTTTCATTTGTAGTTGTCTGTTCTCAGACATGTTAAGCTTCCGCATGTGCTTTGACTTGTATGCTATGATTGTTGGGTCATGAGACCCATGTTTGTAATATCTGGCTCTTCGGAGCCTAATGAATTAATACTTGAGTCGTAGAGTCTTGTTGTGATGCCATGTTGTATTTACACATATCGAGCATATTGTGTGTATGATTGAAATGCTTGGTATGTGTGGGATCCGACAATCTAGTTGTTTATCCTTGACAGCCTTTCTTATGGGGAAATGTAGTCTAGTGCTCCTCGAGCCATAGTAGTCCGCTACAGCCCGGTTCACCGGAGTCCTGCTAGCCCAGCACTACTGTTCAGGACACTTGACTGGCCGGCATGTGTTTCACTTCGTCCCTATGTCTGTCCCTTCGGGAAATGTCACACGGTGACTTCCGGAGTCCTGCCTAGCCTGCTACAGCCCGGGATCCCCGGAGTCCTGTTAGCCTAGTGCTACAGCCCGGAATCACTCATTGATGACCGACATGTTCGATGTGATTCATGTATGCCTATCTCCATAGGTCTGTGCCGCTTTGGGTTCACGACTATCCATGTCGGCCCGGGTTCTCTGTCATATGGATGCTAGCGACACTATCATATACGTGAGCCAAAAGGCGCAAACGGTCCCGGGCCAGGTAAGGTGGCACCCGTGGAAATACCGTGCGTGAGGCCACAAAGTGATATGATGTCTTACATGCTAGATCGGTGTGACCTAGGATCGGGGTCCTGACATCACCTCCTTGACCTACCTCCTGAAGAGAGGGACAAGGGAAGGATTACGGGCATCTTATCTTTTTAATTTGCAAGCCTTCGGGCCTTAGTTGTATTTAAAACTTGTAATTCTCTCTTTCATGTTTTTCACCCTCTATGGACTGTACCTGCGTGGAATGTTTTTTAATGAAAAGGGGATGTTTGCCAGGTCATTTGTCTCGCGGGTAGAACCCACGTCAAGGAGCAAATCCTTGGTATCTTTCAGATAGACATTCCTTCCCCGGCAACAGGCCCTGCTGTCTTCCCACGTCGCTCGACCTTTCTCACGCTTTTGACGGAGGCAGGGACGAGGCGGGTGCGGCCCCTCGTTTCATCCCTTTGCTGCCGCGACTACGACCAAAACTTGGCCCCAGGAACGAGCCCCAGGGCCTAGAGCTAAGGGAGCACGGTAGTTTTCGGGAAGAAACGAGGTTTCGTATTCCCCAGTCCATAAGAGAATGCATGAAGAGGGATGAAAGACTTATCTGAGATTGCAGCCCCCGGCAACTCTGGCTTGCCGTGGGTGAACCTTGGTACTTGCAGCCCCCGGAAACACTGGCTTGCTGGGGTCCAGATGCCGGCACGTCCTTCTTCTCCTTTTCGTCCCCAGGCGGTCCGGCAAGGATATGCGAGCCCTGCGAACCAAAGGAAACGAAAGAAAGGCAAAGGGATGCACACTCGACCTCTAAGTTAGGGGTTAGCCGCTGTTAAGCACTATCAACCCTAACCAAGGACCCGACTCGACCTAGCATGCATGCTATAACTCTGGGCGCCAGCGCTTCATTTACTTGTGCTCAAGGTCTGCGCCTGGCTTTGTACAAAGGATTACATGCAACAGCGGCAAGACTTGTACAAAAGGGTGGTTGCCGGACAGGGTCCGACAACCGCACCTTACGGGTAAAACTTACGAAGATGCTCGATATTCCAGGAGTTGCTCACTGGTACGCCATCTTCGGTCTCCAGGCGGACAGCGCCAGGCCTGGTGACTTGTTTCACCTGGTTAGGGCCTTCCCACTTCGGCATCAACTTGTTGGAATTCTTGGCGGACAGAACGCGCCGAAGAACAAGGTCGCCTTCCTCGAGACTTCTGGCGTTAACTTTGCGGCTATGATAGCGGCGCAAAGCTTGCTGGTAGCGAGCGGCTCGCACAGCAGCCTGAAGACGATCTTCCTCAAGGAGCAGCGCGTCATCTTGCCGCAGCTGCTCTTGCTCAAGCTCATCATAAGCGAGCACTCGAGGTGACCCATATACGAGTTCCGTGGGGATAACTACCTCCGCTCCATAGACTAGAGCGAAGGGTGTCTGGCCAGTGGCTCGATTTGGCGTCGTCCTGATCGACCAAAGAACCACCGGCAGCTCCTCGATCCAGTTGCGTCCGCACTTGTGCAGCCTGTCGAAAGTCCTGGTCTTGAGCCCGCGTAGCACTTCAGCATTTGCCCTCTCCGCTTGGCCGTTGCTTCTCGGGTGAGCAACAGAAGCGAAGCAGACCTTGGCGCCAAGATCTTGGACGTACTGCATGAAGGTGCGGCTCGTAAATTGTGTACCGTTGTCGGTGATTATCCTGTTGGGGATTCCGAAACGGCAGACAATCGACCTGAAGAACTTGACTGCTGACTGTGCTGTCACCTTCCTCACTGGTTCCACTTCCGGCCACTTTGTGAACTTGTCGATTGCGACATACAAGTACTCAAAGCCCCCGACAGCTCGGGGAAAGGGGCCGAGGATATCGAGCCCCTAGACCGAGAATGGCCAGGATAAAGGGATTGTCTGGAGAGCTTGAGCTGGCTGGTGTATCTGCTTGGAATGGAACTGGCACGCTTCACACCTGGTTACTTGTGCAGTTGCATCCTGGAGGGCTGTCGGCCAGAAGAAGCCTTGCGGGAATGCTTTTCCGACAAGAGCTCTCGTGCCAATGTGGTGACCACATATGCCTCCATGTATCTCTGCCAACAGCTTCTGTCCAACTTCCCGAGGAATACACTTCAATTTCACGTTGTTGAGTCTTCTTCTGCACAGTGTGTTGTCGACAAACTGGTACATACTAGACTGCCGGGCTACTCTTTCCGCTTCTTCTGGTTCCTCGGGAAGCTCTCCTATCTGAAGGA
This sequence comes from Triticum monococcum, assembly GCA_034509565.1. Taxonomy (NCBI): domain Eukaryota; kingdom Viridiplantae; phylum Streptophyta; class Magnoliopsida; order Poales; family Poaceae; genus Triticum; species Triticum monococcum. Next base: position 616,400,564 of record CM067847.1, on the reverse strand, counting down.
AACGGACAATCTTCTGCGCCCATGTTGGAGCCTGTGGCTCGACAACAAGGACTAAAGGAACATCTGTTGCTGCGGGAATGTCCGCTTCTACGGCAAGAGCCCGTGGCTCTGCCGGAGCTTGACATTCCCCGGCAAGCTTGCCGGAGCAAAACTTGTTGGGAGAATCTGCTTCAACGGAACAAACCCTGGGGCTTGCCGGAGCAGACTGCTCCTCAGCATTCTTGGCGTCGATCTTGGGGACCTTCTTGGCGGCGGCTTCGGGAAGCTCTGCCGAAAGATAGTCACCAGAAATCAACTTCCTCTTCTTGCTCTGTCCAGTTGATGGTGTTACGGACGGCTGAGTCAGCTTGAGCACAAAAATCCCTGGTTCCACAGGTAATTGAAGTGCAGCGCACTTCAATAGGCCATCGGCAATGTCGTTCTCAGCTCTTGGAACATGTTCCATTTGCAGGCCATCAAAGCGCTCTTCTAGCTTCCTCACTTCATCAACGTAAGCTTCCATCAACAGACTCTGGTAAACCTTGTTCACTTGGCGGACGACAAGCTGCGAGTCACCCCTGACAATGAGCTTCTTAATCCCAAGTTCTGCCACGATCCTGAGACCGGCAAGAAAGCCTTCATACTCTGCAGTATTGTTTGTCGCTTGCTCCTTGGGAAAGTGCATCTGGACTATGTACTTGAGGTGCTCTTCGGTGGGTGCGACAAGCAGTACACCAGCACCGGCGCCTTGCAGCGAGAAGGCACCGTCAAAGTACATGAGCCACTCTTTGCTTGCTTCCTTGGCGGGGATGCTCGTCTCCGGAATTTCTTCGTCTGGAGTTGGCGTCCATTCTGCTATGAACTCTGCCAATGCTCTGCTCTGGATTGTTGATGTACTCTCAAACTTGAGGCCAAAGCTTGACAGTTCCAGTGCCCACTCGACAATCCTGCCTGTTGCTTCTGGATTTTGCAATATCCTCTTAAGCGGAAAGCGAGTGACAACTGTGATCTCATGTGCTTGGAAGTAATGGCGCAGCTTTCTCGAGGCCATGAGAAGGCCGAAAAGCAACTTCTGCACACCAGAGTACCTTGACCTAGCCCCCTGCAAAAGGGAACTGACAAAGTAAACTGGGCGCTGCACCATCTTCTTCTGTATCTCCTCTTGCATCTGCGCAGACCCTTGCTTGTCGGGACCAGAGCTTGTCGGGGAAGCCCCCTGCTTGTCGCTGGATGTGCTTGCCGCGGTCGCTGGCTCGTCATCTGCCTCCCTCTCCGCTACTAACGCAGCACTAACCACTTGATTGGTTGCCGCTATGTACAGCAGCAACTTCTCTTGTGGTTTAGGTGCGACAAGTGTTGGAGTGGAGGACAGGTATCTCTTCAAGTCTTGCAGCGCAGCCTCCGCTTCCGGAGTCCATTTCATTGGACCTGCCCTTTTCAAAATTTTGAAAAACGGCAGGGCGCGCTCAGCAGACCGAGAGATAAACCTGCTGAGAGCAGCCACGCAGCCGGCAAGCTTCCGTACATCCTTGACGCGCTTTGGTGCTTCGATCTGCTCAATGGCCTTGATCTTGTCGGGATTAGCTTCGATTCCCCGCTGAGACACAAAGAACCCGAGAAGTTTGCCGGAAGGGACTCCAAACACACACTTCTCGGGGTTGAGCTTGAGGTTGACCTTGCGCAGATTTGCAAAAGTCTCTTCTAAGTCTTGGATCAGAGTTGCCCTGTCTTTGCTTTTGACCACTATATCATCCATGTAAGCTTCTACATTTCTGTGTATCTATGGCTTCAAAGCGATATGGACTACTCTGGCAAATGTTGAACCAGCATTCTTTAATCCGAAAGGCATCCGTACGAAACAGTACGTGCCACATGGAGTAATGAATGCGGTTTTCTCCTCATCCTCTTCTGCCATGAAGATCTGATGGTATCCTGAATATGCGTCAAGAAATGAAAGCAACTCACATCCGGCTGTGGAGTCAACAATCTGGTCAATGCGCGGCAAGGGAAATGGATCTTTGGGACAAGCTTTATTAACATCAGTAAAGTCAATACAAAGCCTCCATTTCCCATTCGCCTTGCGCACTACAACCGGATTGGCCAACCACGTGGGATGGAGCACCCCTCTGACAAGGCCTGCTGCTTCCAATTTCTTGATTTCTTCTGCTATGAATTCTTGGCGCTCCACCGTCTGTTTCCTGACCTTCTGCTTGACGGGCCGCGCATGAGGACAAACGGCAAGATGGTGCTCAATTACCTTCCTGGGAACACCGGGGATGTCAGACGGTTGCCATGCAAACACGTCGACATTCGCCCGCAGGAAAGTAACGAGCGCGCTTTCCTATTTAGGGTCAAGCGTGGCACTGATGGTGAAGGTACCACCAGTGCTGTCCTCCTTGGCGGACACCTTCTTGGTAAGTGGTGGAGCTGCCATCGTCTTCTTACTCTTGCCGGTGGAGCTCGATGGTGCGTCCTCGACGGCAGCGCAACACTCCGAAGAGGCGCGCTTGCCGGAGTAGGCATCAGAGCTCTTGCCGGACTTGGTCTTCTTCTTCCCCCCGGGAGCTTCAGCGGCAAGTGTCTTGTGGTCTGTCGCGGCAGCTGCTTCCCGGTAGATCTTGTCGGCGCAGATAAGGGCATCCTTCTTGTCACCAGGGACAGAGATGACGCTTATCGGGCCTGGCATCTTGAGCATGTTGTATGTATAGTGAGAGGCTACCATGAACTTGGCGAGCGCTGGACGGCCAAGTATCCCATTGTAAGGCAATGGGAAATCAGCAACGTCAAAAGTGACCCTCTCCGTTCTGAAATTCAGCTCGCTGCCAAATATCACCGGCAACGTGACCTTCCCTTTCGGCTTGCTCCTTCCCGGGTTAATTCCTTGGAATGTACCGGTCTCTTCGAGCTCGCTGTCCGGGATCTAGACTTTTTGGAGCATAGCGGAGGAGATCAGATTTAAGCCGGCCCCGCCGTCAACTAGCATCTTGGTGACCTTGAGGTTGCGGATTGTTGGCGAAACCAACAACGGCAAGCACCCGACCGCAGTTGTGCGATCAGGGTGGTCCTCAATGTCAAATACGATAGGCGTGCTGGACCACTTCAGAAGCTTGCGTGATTCGATAGGTGGCTCTGCCGCATTAACTTCCCGGAGCCACTATTTGAGTTGGCGGTGGGAAGTATGCAGAGAAGCACCACCGTCAACACACAATACTTCTGTAGCCTTCTAAAACTCCTGCTCACTGTTCTCAACATCATCCATGTCTTCGTCGTCATCTCCGTCATCATCCTTGTCGCGGCCGCGGGGAGGTCTGTCTCCTTGCCACTGCTTGACCTTGTCGCGGCGTCCTCCCTGGCCAACGTGCTTCTTGCAGGCCTCTCCACCGCCTCCTTGAGCTCTCTCCTTGTCGCGCCGCTCGTACTCAGCTTTTTGTTGCTGGACAAGCTACTCGACCTTCCTGCAGCTCTGGAGATCGTGGCCCTTGGTGCGGTGGATCTTGCAGTACTGCTTGTCGGAGCTGCCCTGCTTGTCGGCGGCCGCCACAGCTTGGCAGTTGGTGCATGCAGCAACCTCCTTGCCGGAGCTACCAACTTTGGCTTGCTTGGCGGCACCGTCATCGCCGGACTGCTCGACGACTAGCACCTCTTTGCCCTTCCTCCTGTTGCGCCTCCGGTTCTTCTTTGCCGGGGCGGCATCCTCACTGTCAGATCCCCCTGTTCCAGTAGTCTCTCCGGGGAGTTTCCTCGCTTCCACAGCGCGTGCGCACTTGTCGGCCAGGGCGTATAGCTCACTAACGTCTCTGATCCTGCTCATCGCCATCTCCTCCCGCATCCTGCGATTACGCACGTTTTGATGGAACACGCTGATAACCGCGGCAGGGTGGATGTCCGGGATGTTGCGTTGCACGCGGCTGAATCTCTGGATATACTTGCGCAGGGGCTCTCCTTCCTTCTGGGCAAGCAGGTGGAGGTCACTCTCTTGGCCATGTGGTTTGTGGCCGCCTGTAAAGCCGCCGACAAACTGATGGCACAAGTCCGCCCAAGAGGATACGGAGTTGTCCGGCAAGTGCATGAGCCAGGATCTGACTTCGGGCTTGAGCACAAGCGGGAAGTAGTTGGCAAGGACCTTGTCGTCTCGCCCCCCGGCAGCTTGCACCGCAATGGTGTAGATGCTGAGGAACTCCGACGGGTGCGACTTGCCGTCGTACTTCTCCGGCACGTCTGGCTTGAAATGTTTCTGGCTGGGCCACTGGACTTGCCGCAGCTCATGGGTAAACGCAGGGCAACCTGCCGCATACGGCAAGTCGCCTGGTTCTCCGGGCGCATGCATGTCAACAGAGGGCCCAGCGCGCAGGTCTGATTGATGCCGCGCTTCTCTTCGGCGCTCGATGCGTGTTCGAGCGTCTTCCTGCTGTCTCTCATGAAGAACTTGGTGCTGATCGCGACGAGCTCGCGGATCTGACGACGCGGTGGAGTAGTTGTCGAGGTGGATCCGGCGAGTCGGCGATCTTGGCCTTCGGGGCGGAGAGTGCACAGTGGTTGCACCTTCGCCGGTCTTGTCGCCACCGGCTCGCGCCTGGCTGACTTGCCGCGGCAGCGATGCGCTCGGCTGCCGTGGGTTGTCACCGTTGGCGAAGCCGATGAGGCTCTAGATAGTGGCCCTCCAGTCATCGACCTTCTCTGGCGCAGGAGGGTAGTCTAGGAGCAGCTAGGCACGTGCCAACGCTTCCGCCGGAGTGGTCGGCGGCGGCAGCGAACAGTGCGAGGAGCGAGATATGCTCGGACTTCTAACTGCGTTAGAAGGAGCAACATCTCGTCCAAGCGACCGCGCCACGCTCGCGCCAGCATGTTGGCGTGCATGCTGGTCCTGAGCACTCCGGGATCCGCCAACTTGATCTTGGCCCAGCAGACATATGGTACCGTGGGTACCATGACGTTGCTGGTCCCGCGCCTCCTGGGATGGGCGCGGTGCGTGTACGGACGCCGAGGTCTTGGAGTGCGCGCGGTCGTTGTGGGAGGCGACCGCGCCGCCGACGTGCGGTGCAGCCTTGTCCTTGGACCCGGCAGCACCATGAGTCCCCCCGTCGTCGCCCGCTCTTCCGCCGGCGCCTACCCCACCAGCCGTTCGCTCGGGTGATGGTGGGATCGGCGCAGACGGAGCGGCTACCTCCGAAGCCTTCTTCTTCGGCGGCATGTTGATGAAGAGGATGAAGATTTGGCTCGTGCGAACGCCGGATCAGGTTCGCACAACCTCGACGCACCCCCTACCTAGCGCGCCAAAGATGTCGGGGGTTGCTGATCCCACGTACACCTATGGGGATCGGCGGACCGAGCCCCTTTCAGTTCGGCAGGGGGCGGTGGATGCACAAAGAGCAGATCGACGCGAACACACGAGCGACGCGGTCGGTTTACCCAGGTTCGGGCCGCATGGATGCGTAAAACCCTACTCCTGCTTTGATTTGTATTGTGTTCTTGCTCGGGAGCGATGAGTGCTACAGTACGCTCCAGCAGCTGGCGAGACCGAGCGTGAGAATGGCCGTCCTCCCCCTTCTCTGTTGCGCATGGGCCTCCTTTTATATGTAAAAGAGGTGGTAGTTGGCTCCACCGCCTACAACAGTCGTATCATACCTAACCCTGACGGCAGGGGACAAGGGCATTAAATGCCTGTCTGTGTCACCTAGACGGTACAGAGAAGGACCGCTAGGAACGCCGCCGTTTGCCATGATGGCTATCTTGTCAGCGCTTGCTTGCCGCCGCATGCCCCCGGCAGCACAGCCTCCCGCCACGTATGCCAGGAGCGGTCCCAGAGCAACACGTTGGTGGGTGAGCTGGAGCGCGGGCTGCGGAGTAGTAGCTTGCCGCGGCAAGCGCCTTGCCGCGGATGTTGCCTTGTCGCGTCCGGTAGCTTGTCGCTCACCGGGTCTTGTCGGGACGCGCAGTGCACCGCAGCGAGCTTCTTGAGATGCTTTGGTTGTCTTCCCGGCAAGCTCCTCTTGCCGAGGCCTCGTTTTGCTCTTGGATACTTTGTTCTTGAATGGCCTCAAAGGAGCCGTGGAGAATCTTGGCGGTCGCCCGGCAAGCCTTGCCGCGGGGTGCTGCGACTGCCCGTGCACAAGTTCGGGATACTAAGGTACCCCTACTTTAGTACACCGACATATGCTAATATTACCTTCACTTTTTCATGTTTTAGTGATGTCCTCTTATTAATCCCTTCTATAATCAAAGCTGATATGTATTTATTCATCTAAGTATCTAACTGCAGGTGGAAGAACAAGATTCAGTGTGTGCAACAACAACAATAAATGACATGTCATTAGGGAGACTTCTGACAATTGAACCCTGCATTTTTTTGGCATTAGTACAAGTGTTCTTCTGCATTACTCAACTATGCGCGATGAAGCTGATATAGGGTATGGACTAGACAATGGCTATGGCATTTTAACTATGGAAGCTTAGAGGCCCAGAGCCCAATGGTTGATTAGGGCCCATAATGTTAAACCGCCATAGATGTATAACCTGTATTGTAAGTAAGGGAAAGGAAGAGACCGAGCCGACACTTGTATGAGCCAGCCTCGGGATTCTGTAAACCGGCCGGGTGTCAACCTGTGTATATAAAGGGACGACCCGGCGGCGGTTCAGGGACAAGAAACAACAGCTCGAGAGATAGGTAAAGCGGATTCGCTCCCTGCTCATCGAGATCAATCAATTCCACAACAACTGGAGTAGGCTTTTACCTTCACCGCAAGGGGCCGAACCAGTATAAACTTCTCGTGTCCTTTGTTCCGGTTTAACCCCTTTAAGATAATCTCGTTGCGATGGCTCCACGACTAAGTCCTTCCGCTAGGACATCTGACGAGTTAATTCCACGACAGTTGGCGCCCACCATGGGGCTATCGCATGATGGTTTCGAGTTCTTAAAGGGAAACTTTGAAGGACTCAAAGGGTACGCGGTTGGCCGGATGACCAAGAGTCGTCGCGGCAAGCTCTACATCGACGACGCAGGTTGGGGTCCCAAGGCCGGCCCAATCGAGTACGGGTACCGCGTCCCCTTTGGTGGAATTTTCACGTTTTCTTCGGCAAGATCAGCGAACCGGGCCCTGAGCTGGACATCTCCACCGACCTCGTCGAAACATCTCCGCATGCAAGTCCTGCCCGGGTTTAGCCTGCCATGAAGCGTGCATTCGTAGGGTTCATCCATTGTGCGGAATCTGAACCGGTGTCCGACGATGAGACGGCCATCTACTCAAATGGTGAATCATCCACTGGCGAAACCGAGTCGCTGTACCAATTGCAAGATGGCCGGATTGGGGGATATTTGATGTCTACTACACAACCTTCTTCTTGTAGACGTTGTTGGGCCTGCAAGTGCACAGGTTTGTAGGACAGTAGCAAATTTCCCTCAAGTGGATGACCTAAGGTTTATCAATCCGTAGGAGGCGTAGGATGAAGATGGTCTCTCTCAAGCAACCCTGCAACCAAATAACAAAGAGTCTCTTATGTCCCCAACACACCCAATACAATGGTAAATTGTATAGGTGCACTAGTTCGGCGAAGAGATGGTGATACAAGTGCAATATGGATAGTAGATAAAGGTAATTGTAATCTGAAATAATAAAAACAGCAAGGTACCAAGTGGTAAAAGTGAGCGTAAACGGTATTGCAATGATAGGAAACAAGGCCTAGGGTTCATACTTTCACTAGTGCAAGTTCTCTCAACAATAATAACATAGGTAGATCATATAGCAATCCCTCAACATGCAACAAAGAGTCACTCCGAAGCCACTAATAGCGGAGAACAAACGTAGAGATTATGGTAGGGTACGAAACCACCTCAAAGTTATTCTTTCCAATCAATCCGGTGGGCTATTCCTATAAGTGTCACAAACAGCCCTAGAGTTCGTACTAGAATAACACCTTAAGATACAAATCAACCAAAACCCTAACGTCACCTAGATACTCTATTGTCACCTCAAGTATCCGTGGGCATGATTATACGATATGCATCACACAATCTCAGATTTATCCAACCAACATAAAAGTACTTCAAAGAGTGCCCCAAAGTTTCTACTGGAGAATCAAGAACGTGTGCTAACCCCTATGCATAGGTTCATTAGAAGAACCCGCAAGTTGGTCACCAAAACATACATCAAGTGGCACATGATATCCCACTGTCACCACAGATAATCACGGCAAGACATACATCAAGTGTTCTCATAAAAGACTCAATCCGATAAGATAACTTCAAAGGGGAAACTCAATCCATTACAAGAGAGTAGAGGGGGAGAAGAAACATAAGATCCAACTATAATAGCAAAGCTCGCGATACATCAAGATCGTATCACCTCAAGAACACGAGAGAGAGAGAGAGAGAGATCAAACACATAGCTACTGGTACATACCCTCAGCCCCGAGGGTGAACTACTCCCTCCTCATCATGGAGAGCGCTGGGATGATGAAGATGGCCACCGGTGATGGGATCCCCCTCCGGCAGGGTGCCGGAAAGGGGTCCCGATTGGTATTTGGTGGCTCTGGAGGCTTGCGGCGGCGGAACTCCCGATCTAATCTCTGTTCTGGAAGTTTTAGGGAACGTAGGTATATATGGGTGAAAGGAGTACGTCGGTCGAGCTATGGGGGCCCCACGAGGCAGGGGGCGCGCCCCCCACCCTCGTGAGCACCTCCCGTATCTTCTGACGTGGAGTCCAAGTCCATCAGGTGGGTTTCCTTCCAAAAATAACTTCTCCAGTTGATTTCGTTCCGTTTTGACTCCGTCTGATATTCCTTTTCCTCGAAACACTGAAATAGGAATAAAACAGCAAATCTGGGCTGGGCCTCCGGCTAATAGGTTAGTCCCAAAAATAATATAAAAGTGGATAATAAAGCCCAGTATTGCCTAAAACAGTAGATAAAGTAGCATGGAGCAATCAAAAATTATAGATACGTTGGAGACGTATCAAGCATCCCCAAGCTTAATTCCTGCTCGTCCTCGAGTAGGTAAATGACAAAAAAGAATTTTTGATGTGGAGTGCGACTTGGCATAATTTCAATGTAATTCTTCTTACTTGTGATATGAATATTCAGATCCAAAAGATTCAAGACAAAAGTTCATATTGACATAAAAATAATAATAGTTCAAGCATACTAACTAAGGAATTATGTCATCTCAAAATAACATGGCCAAAGAAAGTTCATCCCTACAAAACCATATAGTTAGGCTATGCTTCATTTTCGTCACACAAAGATGTTCCCAACTTCTATACCCCCGATGACAAGCCAAGCAATTGTTTCATACTCAAATAATCTCAAACTTTTTCAACCTTCACGCAATACATGAGCGCGAGCCATGGATATAGCACTATGGGTGAAATGGCAAGCTTTGCCTGATGCCTCGGTACTCCGCGGTTGTGCTTGCTCCCTTTGCACCAAAGAGGAAAGGAGGACGCTGCGCGGGCTGGCACCTGCCTGGCGCCCTGAGTCGTCATGGCTTGCGTCACGGGCACTTCGCGAGGTACCCCGCCTTGATTTCTCCGCCTCCTCGTGAGCCAGCCTGATGAGGCCGCGCCTGAGGAAGCTCCACGTCGTCTGCCCCGCGAGGCTTGGCCCCTCGCGAGGGTCTTGAGTCTTGTGTTGATGAAGATGGGTCGTGATGGGCCCCCTTTGAGCCACGCCACAGGTCGCAGGCAGGCAAGTCTGGGGACCCCCGTTCCCAGAACGCCGACAGCCGCCAGGGGTTTTCGCGCCGGCGAGCCTACCCAATCGACGAAGGGCACCCATACAAAGAGGAGTTGAACGGGAAAATAACATGCATAAAAATTAAGGGTACTTCAAAGTTATATTACATCATATCATGGCTGCGGTTCTAACTAAAGATAAATCTTGTCTTGGTCGGAACCCGCAGAGGCGAAGAAGAACGGGATGCCTAATCCCGACGCTGGCCTTCCACCCTCTTGATTTCGTCGATGCAGTCGGTGATGGGCTTGATGCGCTCCTTGAGCACCGTGAGGTCAGCATCCTCCGGCAAGCTCTTCATCGCAGCCGCGAAGTCAAGATCGGGGTTCCAGTGCGCCACCTTGGTGAGGACCTTGGTCACGACCCTCCAGCAAAGTCGCCGGGCCTCCCCGGCCAGCGTGGCCGTCCTGTTGGAGTGAAGATAAGCCAAGGCTCCGAGGACGCCCTCAAAGAACTGGGTCAGCTTGGTGTTGACGGTCCTGCTACGCTCGGGGGCGTACCTCATGTTTGGCAACCCCATGGTGGCCAATTGTGAGGTAACCCTGCCGACGACGACGACCTCCAGATGGCCGATCCACCTGTTCTCACCTGCTACATATTCCTGGTGGGAGGCGGCCTCGTTCACCTGCAGCTGCTTCTCCTCCTCGAGGCTCCTGGTCAAGGTCTCCTCCCGAGCCCTGCTCTCCGACAGCATCTTCTCGAGATCCTCTAGCTTCAGCTTGAGGTCTTTGATGGAGTTCTGCGCGTCGGAGAGCTCCCCAGTCCTGCTGATGACTGCTCCTTGCGCCTCTACCAAGGCGCGGTTGAGCGTGTTCTTCTCCTCGGACAGCTTGAGGGCCTGCTCTTTCAGCTCGTCCCGCTCTGCCTCCCGCTCCTTCGCCTTGCCGGCATGGGCCAGGGCTTGGGCATCGAGTGCCTCTTTGTGCCTCTGCTCCAGCTCGCGGGTCCGCCGTGCGACAAGAACCTCAAGCTCCTCCTCCTTGCCGCAGAGTGTTGCGGCAAGCTTCCCCTCACGTGCGGAGAGGTCCTCCTCATGGGAGTCCAAGGCGGCTTGATGCTGGTTCCGGGCGGCTTCGGCCGCGGCAGCCAAGTTCGCCGCCTCCTCCTGGGTCTTCTTGAAGTCGGCCATCTTCATGGTGAGCTCCACGTCGCGCTGGGCCAATTTCTCCTGGAAGGCCCTCTGCTCCTCGCGACTCTGGTGGAACCAGGCCTATGTCTCGGCAACGCGCGCCTTGAAGTCCACCTCTGTGTTGTCCACCGTTGCCATCCTGGACTTGACCTTGTCCAGGCGGGCACGGTAAAGCACTTGGAGCTTCCGGAAGTTGTCCCCATGGCGCGGAAAAGCTGCTCTTCTGGAGAACCGTCACCGCCAAGGCCCGGCTCATTAACCATCTCGAGCCCGGCGGCGGCGAGCACCTCGCCGTGAAAAACGTCCCCTTCGGCGGGTGCACGGCTTGGTGCCCCTAGGAGGTGGACGAAAAGATCGTCACCCACCTTCAGGTATCTGCCAGGGCCTGAGGTTGAGGAGGAGGGAGGCTGATCATCCACCACCTCTTCCTCGGCGGGGGCCTTGCCGGCTTCCCCGGCAGGAGCACCGCTAGCGCCCTCGGCAGAAGCCTCGCCGGTCGCCTTGGCGGTCCCGGCAACGGCGTCCTTGGCAGCAGCCTTGGCGGACTCGTCAGCGGCGGCCTCGTCAGCATCCTTGGCGGCCTCCTCGGCGGCAATCCTGTCGGCCTCAGCCGCGGCCTCCTCAGCAATGTTCCCGACAACAGTGTCCACGTCCTCCATGTCTGGAGGAGGGGGGCCTGGGTAGCAATGGGAGCAATGAAGCCAAGAAAAGAATAAGGGAAAAACAGAGACGAAGGACAGGCGACTCACCAGTACCAGGCTGTGCAGCAGAAGTCCCCTCTCCGCCAGCATTTGGCGCCGTGGCGGAGCCACCAGCGCCCAAGTTCCCCTCTTCCTCCATGGGTGTAGGCCCCGTGCCTAATGCCCTTGCCGGGGATGCCCCCGCGGCGGCGTAGTCGATGGGGGTGGTATGTTAGGAACCGCTCTCTGTGGCTCCTCCTGCTGCCGCTCCCCTCCTGCAAACCCGGCAAGGTCAGCATCATAGCATCGAGCGCCTACCACATGTCGAGTAAGGAGAGGGTGATGAACTTACGCTGGGGGCTGCACCGGGGGCTGCTGTCCGGGCTGCTCAACACCACCAGCGGTGTCTTTGAAGCCCCGGCCGAGGGCTGGCTGCTCGCCGAGGTCCTCGCCCTCTTCAACCTCTAGGCCAGCGTCTCTGCATCCCTGCAAAAGCAAAGATGGGTCAAGATAAGTAGCCCAATTCAGGAGAATGGAAATGACAGTAAGGAACGAAGTACTTACTCGTCATCCATCTCCTCCTCTTCCACCAGCTTCCTTTTCCTCTCTGGGCTAAGAGGCCCGAGATCGAAAGGGAGCTCCACATCGTCATCCGAGTCGGCGCTTGCCGGAGGAGGCAAAGAAGGCGACGGGGTTTGCACGTGCCCAGATGAGGAAGGGGTTGTCGCCTTCTTCTTCTCGGCAGCCCTCGTCAGCTTCGCTGCCAAAGCCCTCATGTGGCGCCCGGACCCCTCCAGGGTCAATTGAGGCCACACAGCCCTGCCGGGTCGGACCGGCTCGCCAAAGCCGGCCCGCCGCAGGACTCACCCTCTTCCCCTGGCTGGCGTCGAGCCCGCCGCCACGCCCTCCTCTTCCTCCGACGACTTGTCTGCCACGTCCTCGACAAGCGGAGCCCCGGTGTCGGCGCTGTCGGCCTCCCCGGTGGCCGCCGCCCACAGGGTGAGCTGCTCCTCCTCCACGGCCGTTGTGGCCTGGTCCTCTGCGCCCCTAGCGCTACCGGCTTCCATGGCGAGCTGTGCCTCCATCGCCCTGGTAGCGATGTAGTCCAACTCCGCCTGGGTGGTGGCCATGACAAGCCACCGCTCGGCGTCAGCATTGACGTACACCTCAGTCAAGTTGTCGAAAAACTGCTGCACATCCGCGTCCGTCAGCTCCCTCCAGCTCGGGACGGGGTCGTGCGCGTTGCAGTCCGGCATCATAGCAATGATCTCGGACCGGCGTGAGTTGTTACACAACGGGACCACCCCCACTGGCAACTTGAAGAGCGGCCCCTTGACGGTCTTGCCGGCCTGCACAGCCACCCTTGCGGCCTTGCCAGTCAGCTCGACCTCGCCGTCGTCATCCACGTCCAGCTGAAAGAGCCGCTGGCAGAAGTAGGCATGCCCCGTCACCATGAAGTTGTGGTTGAGGCCAGGGCGGAGCCGCATGACGTCGGCCAGATTCGTAAAAAGCCAGGCTGGCCTCCCCTTATTATGCAATGGGGCGATCCGCCGGCGAATGAAGTTCGCCCCGATCATCTTCAGGGTGAGCCCAGCCCGGGTCAGCCGGAGGATCCTGGTGGTGGCAACAGTGAGCCTCCCATCGGCGGCGTCGACATCACCCCAATCGCTGCCGCGGACCGGCGGCGTTCGGCGGACCTTGCAGAATTCCGGCGGGTCTTCGTCTTCGATCCAGCACCACCGGCCACTCCATTCCTCCCACCTCTCCTTCATGGCACCGTCCGGGTACGCCCCCTTGGATCTTGGGATCCAGGTGACGCATCCAGAGACGGAGCCTCCAGGCTGGATGCGAGGGGAGAAATAATGGCGGAAGAGCGCCGTGTTGGGCCGCACCTCGGCAAAGCACTGGAGAGGTGCGCAAAGAGAGACATGCACGCCACCGCATTCGGAGTAAAATCCAAGAGGTGGAAACCGAAGGTGTGCACAATGTCGCAGAAGAAATCGGAGAAAGGGGGGCATAACCCACAAGAAAAGTAATCGACAAAGAAGGGGTACCGATTTGGGGCAGGTTCGGCACAGGCGGCAGGAATGACGTTCGTCGCCGGGTGCCCCGAATTCTCTCCCCCCGTCTTCACTCCACATAAGGGCTTGAAGGAGGCCCGGAGCTCGTAAACATTAACCAACGAGGGGAAGAAGAAGGCGGATTTCGTCCGGTCCCCCAACAGCGCGCTCTCCGGCGGCTCCACGGTCCCAGAGCCCTTAGCCACTCCCTTGCCCTTGGCGGACTTGGGCGCCATGGCGGCCGAGAAGTCTAGAGGGTCGAGGAAGGGGGTGGCAAAGCAGCGACGGCGGGCGACGACGACGAAAGCTTAGGGAAGAGGCGGCGGCTCTGAGATTGGAAAAGGCACGAGGGAAGAGGTGAAAGTGAGCAGCGCGCCCGCGGTTATTCCTTCTTATGGGGGAAAACGCGGGCCGCCTCCTTTCACATTAACTGCGATGTGACGCATGCTTGCGGGAGGCGACCCCGCGCATGCCGCCCACGTCACGCACGCGCCTCCCCACTCCGCTCCACGTGCGGGAAGCATGGGAGGCGCAGCGCGCGAACGAAACTTACCACGGTAAAAACCACCCACCTGCCCGCGCACCATTTTTGGGCCTAGCCCAACGACGCGATTGCGCTTATGTGTGGCCCAGGCCCAGGGGCTCCTGTCGGTGTACAAAAAGAGGGGTACACTTTTTTGTACCCCTATGACTGTGCACGGGCAGTCTGAGCCACGGGCACCACCGCACTGGGCACGGCAAAGGAGGTGAACCAAGGTAAGGCCGAAGCTCAAGAGAAGCAAGGCAATGCCAAGACCAAGACCACAAAGAGCAAAGGGGAATGGAGCAGACTCCCCCGGCAAGATCCTTGCCGGGAGGCGGTTCGAGCAAAACCCGGCAAGGCTCTCGCCGTGGCAAGCTCACCCCACACCTACAGGGAGGGTCACCCTTGAGTCCACTACCCCCATGGGGCAAGGATTCGGGAGGCATCCCGTGGTGGCATGCAGATCTTTGTGAAGACATTCAAGATCAGAAGACGACGACCCTTGGCGGGATCCCAGCCAAAGAGGACCACAAGGCCCCCGGCAAGAGCCTTGCCGGGGACGACGGCTGGCGCCCCGGCAAGACCCTTGCCGGGGACACCCGTGGGGCCACCATCTGGCCCACGCCAGTCAAGCCTCCACCGTCATGCGCATACAGCTGCCGACCCAACCAGCTGGGCAGGCACTTGCGTGGCGGCAAGCAGATCTACGTGGAGACCCACCACTGCGCCACCTCAGCTGCCCGCCTGCCTACATGGCACCGCGGGCACCACTGGCCAGGGCGCGTGTCGACATAAGAAGGAGCGGCGACGGACGAGACTAGGCTCTCCCCCATCCCCGATAAAGCAAGGACGCATAAGCAAGGCGCATTAAATGTGCCTTGTCATGTGTTGCGAGGGATAACCTCGCACAACTGTACCCTTTCCACCTCCTGTGTGCCACTGTGGCGACCCCTTTTCCCTATAAAAGGAGGCCCAAGGCAACTAGAGAGAGGATTCAGCTTTCTGGAGCTCTTCACGCCCCATAGCTAGCTCAAGAACACAGACAAACAATCCACCAAAGGCAGGAGTAGGGTTTTACGCATCCTCGCGGCCCAAACCTGGATAAACAAACCGTGTGCTCTCTATTCGATCCGCTCTTCTCACGACCCCACGCCCCGCAACCGCAGTAGGGATTCTTGTGATCCCATAGCTGTTGTTCCACACCGACATTATACGTGGCTACTAATGCACGGGTTGTTAGCGTAGCTATTGTGGTGGAGCACAAGGAGGCTGGGAAGGAGTACCCAGTTCAAAGGCCGGTTTATTATATCAGTGAAGTGCTCATTGAGTCAAACCAAAGATATCCGCATTGGTAGAAGCTGGTGTATGGGGTTTTCATGGCAAGTCAGAAGTTTAAACAATATTTTCAAGGCCATCCCATCACAGTTGTCAGTTTTGCTCCTTTGGGGGATATAATCCAGAACAGGGAGGCAACTGGCAGGGTTGCTAAGTGGGCCATTGAGCTTGGACCACATGGTTTGAAGTATATGCCTCGAATAGCTATCAAGTCCCAGGCCCTTGTGGATTTCATCAATGATTGGATAGAGTTGCAGACACCGAAAGACAAACCGGACAACACATACTGGACTATTCACTTCGATGGGTCCAGGCAATTGGAGGGCTCGGGGGCTAGAGTTGTCCTTACATCCCCTCGAGGTGATAAAATTCATTATGTTCTTCACTTAATGTTCCCTTGTACTAATAATGCAGCTAAGTACGAGGCCTTACTCCATGGTCTTCGAGTGGCTAAGGAAATGAACTTAAGCCGGGTACGATGCTTTGGAGACTTGGATCTGGTAGCCCAGCAAGTTTCAGGTACTTGGGATTCTAAGGATCCGCTCTTGGCGGCTTACCGATGAGAAGTGGATATTGTCGCTGGTCACTTCAAGGGTTATCAAGTGGAGCACATTGATCGGTGCAAAAAATGAGGTAGCTAATGCTTTAAGCCGGCTGGGATCTCAGCGTAAACCGGTGCCGCCCAATACCTTTCTGGATGTCTTGCACAACCCGTCAGTTCAGTTGCCTACAGAGGAGGACCTCGCTATTCTTGATCCGGAGGCACAGTTGGTGGCCGCTTTACACATTATTCCGGATTGGACGGTTCCATACTTGGCGTATATGAACCGGGGCGAGTTGCCAGAAGAAGCAGTTTTGGCCAGACAGATAGTCCGGCGATCCAAGTCCATGGTTATTCACAACGGCGAGTTACACCGTTGCAGTGTCTCTGGTGTGTTCCAGCGTTGTGTTTCTCCTGAAGAAGGCCGTGAGATTCTACGAGAGATCCACGAAGGAGACTGTGGTCATCACGCCGGTTCAAAATCCTTGGTTGCTAAATCTTTTCGTCATGGTTTCTATTGGCTGGCGGCTCATGCTGATGCTGTGAACTTGGTGAGGCAGTGCGACGGTTGTCAGAAATTCTCACAACCAGCTCATGTTCTGGCTCAGGAGCTACGAATGATTCCAATCACTTGGTCGTTTGCTACTTGGGGGCTTGACATGGTAGGGCCTTTCAAGCGATCGAAAGATAAGAAGACCCCCCTGTTGGTGGCGGTTGACAAGTTTACTAAATGGGTTGAAGCGGAGCCCGTAAGCAAATGTGACGCAGCCACGGTGGTTCAATTCATCAAAAACGTGATCTTCCGTTTTGGTTTTCCACACATCATCATCACAGATAATGGCACGAACCTCCCCAAAGGTGAGATGGAGGACTTTTGTCAATGAGAACACATCCGGCTTGATGTGTCGTCCATGGCTCACCCCCAGTCTAATGGTCAAGCTGAGAGGGCTAATCAGGAAATTTTGAAGGGTATCAAGCCTCTGCTTATGGTTCCTTTGAAGAGGACACCGGGTTGTTGGGTGGAAGAATTACCATCTGTGTTGTGGAGCATAAACACCACCCCAAATCGATCTACAGGTTATACACCTTTCTTCATGGTTTACGGGGCAGAGGCGGTACTCCCAAGTGATATTCGTCATGATTCGCCCCGGGTTGCCAATTATGTTGAAGCGGACAACGATCAAGCACGCCAAGAAGCACTGGACCTGTTAGATGAAAAACGGGACATGGCATTGGCTCGTTCGACGGTTTATCAGCAAGACCTGCGGCGTTATCACAGCCGCCGGGTTAAAACAAGAACCTTTCAAGAAGGTGACTTAGTGCTCCGGCTTATCCAGGATCAGACCAATATGCACAAATTATCCCCACCTTGGGAAGGGCCCTTTGTGGTCAGCAAGAATCTGCACAACGGATCATACTACCTCATCGACGTTTGAGAGCACAAAGACTCAAGCAAATCGGAGGAGGAGACCCGTCGGCCGTGGAATATCGCTCATCTACGGTCTTACTACACCTGAGCCATAGGCTCTCATTATCTACATATTTTGACAATGTATATATTATGATCAATATAATAAAATGGCATCCTTGCTACAAGAAGGGCATCTGTCGTTCTTCAAATATTTCTTGGTTGCAAGGGGGCTTCTGCTTATAAAGCGACGTCCTGTTTGTCCATAAACCGGCTATCATGCCACAATAAAGCTTGGGAGCTTCACACCCAAGGGGCCAAAGAGAGTATTGTTGCTAAAAGCACAACTCAAACATAGGCACCCATTGAGCACAGCTCACAAAGTTACTTGGGGGCTCTTTGTGCAAAGCAACAAAGAGTTTGAAAGGACCCTTGTAATTGGCTATCAAGCCACGGCTTGGAAGCCTGGTGTATTCACCTAAAACCCCGGACCTGCCTTCATCAAGTAGGCCACTCCTATCCAGGTAATCCTGGCATGACCTGTCGAACGTTTGACAAGTCAATCTTATACAGACCCTGAACTTGTCAAAGTTAAAATGACGATTGGTTAGTTGGAGTCCCATTTTAAAAGGCTTTGTCAAATGGTTTAACTCACGGCCTGGCAGCCCATGAAAAGCCTCGAATTTGGGCCTGGCAGCCCTTGAAAAGCCTCGACTACAAGTTTTTATTTGATTTTGTTTTTGCAAAGTTTTATCTCTTTTGATAAGGTTCTAAGTTAAACCGGCGTCTACTAACCCGACCCGACTATATGTCATTACATCAACCCGGTGTTTCTTAACCCGGCGTGGCTTACAGTTATCAGCTATTAGCACATAATCAATTATGAACCGGCATCTCTTAAACCGGTCTGGCATTGACTATAAGTCGCCAGGATGATCATCCGGTGTTTGTCATAACCCGGCATGGCTTATTATGCACCAACACAACATGGTGGGAGTTTTCAAGCACTCAAATTTGGGTTATCACCCTTACTACACAAGTTGGTAAACCAACAAAGGTGATTTAATATCACAGGTATGATATATTTCATATTTCATTACTTTATAACCTTGGTTATGAGAATTCTGGTTCTGTATTGGGTATCATAACCCGTCCGGCGGTAAACCGCCAGGACATTGTTTAAGTTTTTTAAATGCAGAAGGCATGATTTTATAAGAAATACTAAGGCACATAAAGCAAGCATAGCAACAATCATGCCAGATTACAATATCAGGTAGCAGCGCACGATGGCAGAAGATCTAAGTATTTCAACTAGCCTATTACAAGGCGCTTTGATGCCCAAAAGAATAATTGTTTGTTGCCCAGAACGCTATATGCGAAAATCAAACTGGCTGCCGGATTATGATTCATCACCAGGCTGACGTGAAGTTGAAGGATCATCTCGCGTCGGTTCAACCTCCTCCTCCTCACCCAGTGGTTGGAAGTCAAGGGTGGCCCAATCAATCCTGGTTAAGGCTTGGAAGACAGCTTCGTTGCTTATAAGATTGGACGGTTCAACTTCAGGGGCATAGGTGTGCTTACGAATTGGAGGGATAAGATTATGTGCTTCTTTCACAGCTGCATCAACCCGTTTGTTGTCTGCGTCATAGCTGGACCGATGGGCAGACAAGTCAACCTCTTCGGCCAATTGACTTGCCAGTGGGCGCATCTCCTTTCTCAAGGCTTTGAGGGCTTCATTATCAAAGTCTGACCCGTCTTCTTGTTGGCCAGGATAGCCCTTTGCGATATCTGCCGGATCAAGATCAGCAATCCAAGCTTTGGCCCGAGTCAGTGCTGTTAAAGCGCCAGCCCTTGTAGCAGATCGCTTTACCTCTTCTATCTGGGCAGGGGTCATAGATAATTTGGCCAACGTAACCTTGATCAAGGTTGGTGTCGGTTTGTTGTAGGAGGCTGCGTAGATGACTCGTTGAGCACCAGTATACAATTGTTCTATCAACGTATAGGCTGCTTTCAACTTCATCTGCATATATGAGCCCAGATGAGCAACACGACTACCTGCAACGGTTTAAGAATTTGTTGTTAAACCGGCAACTTTAAATATGTTTAAGAAAGGTTCTTACAAAGAGTACTTACCAAATATTGCAGAAGTCATAGCATTGACTTGATTCTTTAGCCTAGTTAGCTCTTCTGCCACCGGTTTAAGAGCTGCTTCGGCATCTTTAGCCCGCTTTAATAGAGCAGTCTTCTCGGTTTCCCAATCCGCCCACTCGCTTTTGAAACCATCCTTTAATTGCTCCATGGGAGTTAAAGTGCCCTTCAGTTCATCTTTGGCCTTGGAGGTTTCTGCTTGCTGGAACTTGATGTTTTCTTGAAGATCGGCAATCTAGGAATCTTTGTTGCTCAAGTCAGCCTGCAAAAGACAGATGATGAAGATGTTAAGATTTTCTCAAAGTCCCAAGCACATAACAAGCTATACACTTGGCACTTGGGGGCTAATGCGTATTACTTCTTTTTTGACTGTTATTTGAAGTCCTAAGCCTCAATACAAGTATTAATCTTGGCACTTGGGGGCTAATGCGTACTTGATCAGAAACTTCAGAGGTAAAGGAATTCAACAAGGACAAGTTTTGCAACAGAAAGTCCCGTTTCATCTTGAAGAGATAAACCGGCCCTTGGGGATACACAGTTGAAGTCTTTTTATCCAAAGTCCCGGTTCATCTTGAAGAATAAACCGGCCCTTGGGGGCTACAATGGAGTTGATATACAGTACAACAAAAATTTATAGTGTTTGGAATGGAAGTTACCTCATAGTGCTCCATCATCAAATTGACTAAACCGGCCTCGTAGTCACGACTTGCATATAGGCGGTTTAGGTATCCAGAGTGAAGTTCTTGAGCAGTGAGATGCGCACAGCTTGACAGATCAGTCTTCCATTTGCCCTTCTCTTCAGCAGTAGATTCCATTTTGGCACTGTGCTTTGATAAAGCGACAGGATTGCCAGGAGAAGTATGGCCAAACCCGGTAATCACAACATCATCAGTTGCTTTATTTGGGCTCGCCGGTTTATCTGAGGCCTTGGCCGGGCTCAGCGGATCAGCAGTTGGACTTGGAGGATTGGCATGCGGGCTTGGTGGATCGACATGAGGACTAGCCGGGTTAACTTCCGGCGGATCAACATCAGTGTCCTGACCTTGTGGCACAGGATCATCCATAGCAATATCAGCATCTCCACCAGCACCTTCTGAGGTTCTCTCCGGTTCAATTTCATCAGTGGGAGCATTTATTTTCGCTTTCTTGCTGAATCGGGCTTTGGCGTTGCAAAATGGCAAACAGAGGTTAATATGGTAAACCGGCACAAGAAGGCAAAGCTAAAATTATTATGCCTACCCAGGGACGGTCTTGAGGGGAGGCATTTGAGTGGTTGACGAATCGCCAGAGGATGAATTGGAAGTTACCTGATAATTTGAGTCAGATGGATTAAGAGGGTATCGAAAGTAACCCGCCAAGGGATAATACCTGTTAGAATTACAAGAGACCTCTGCACGGCGCTTCCAGATTGGGGTGTCTGGTAAACTGGAGGAAGTGACTTGCTGGCCACTATGCTGGGTTGTGCGACGAGCTTCAGGATGATGTGTCTTCAAAGAAAATTGTGGATCCAAATGAGTGAAAGGGTGTGAACATTTCACTTTATGGACTGCGCGACGGAGTTTTCGTACTGGCACAAGATCGGAATTGGAGGAAAGGGAGATTACCTCTACGTGGTCAGCACGGCTGGCTTCCGCATCATCCTGGTAATGGTCGTTTTCAATAAGATGTATGAAAAATGAGCCAAGGGAGTCAAGTTCTACCTCTTGTTCCGAGTCATCAACATCTTCGGGCAGATCAGAGGACTCGACGGTTTTCTTCTTTGCTGGCCTCTTTGTGGCCTTGCTCTTGCCATGAGGAGCTCTCACCGGTTTGTCTTGAGTTTTTGCCGGTTTGTCTTGAGTTTTCCTCTTCCAGAAAGGATCTTTGGCCTGTAAGAATAAACAAAAGGCTATCAGAAAATGTTAAAGCAGAGAAGGATTAAGAAGCAGAAAGATAAATTCTTATAGCTGGCGATTTGTTGGAGGCATAAAAGGGACGCAACCCAGTCTTGCTGCACTCAGAAATCGGTTCATCTAGCATCTTTTTGACAGACTTAGTGACTTCATCATCATTCATCTGTATTTCAGTGTGCCGTTGAGGGTCTTTGACATCCCTGGTATATTCATGCATTAGCCTGGTGTGGCGGCTTAAGGGTAGGATACCCCATGAAACCCAGCAACGAACGAGGTCAATGTCGGTTAAGCCATTTGCTAGAAGAGCCCGGAGCTTAGCAAGCTGTAGTGCATATGTTTGTCGTTCTTTGGCAGTAAGCCGCTGAGGCAGTGGATGTCCATTGCTAAGTCGGTAAGCACGGTAACCCGGCAGAGGATTTTCATCAGCAGGAGCGGTGTTCTAACAGTAGAACCATGTTTGATTCCAATCCTTGGGGTGGCTGTGATGTTTGGCATGAGGAAATCGACTTCTTTCCTTTTTTGAATCGACACTCTGCCAAGTTCAGTATTGGGTCCGTCAGAAAATTCAGAACAGCGGTTCAAGTGGAAGAAGTCTCTAAAGAGTTCAACAGTCGGTTCTTCTTGAAGATAAACTTCACAGAACACTTGGAAGTTGCAGATGTTGGACAGAGAGTTCGGTCCAATGTCTTGAGGATGGAGTTGGAAGTTGGCAAGTACATCACGGAAATTTTTTGATCCGGGAGGGCTAAACCCTCGGTCCAGATGCTGCATAAACACAACCACTTCTCCATCTTGAGGTTCAGGAGGGTTTTCGGCACCAGGGACTCTCCAATGAATGACTTCCTTCTTTGCCAAAGCGCCAGTTAGAACATATCCAGTGAGTTGTTCTTCTGTTTTCCGGGAGGGAACCCAGTTGCAAGAGGAGAATTGCTTGGCCATTTTTTATGACAAACTGTAAAGGAAGTATAAACGCCAGTTCACGGTTCAAGATTGATATGCACAAACCAGTATCAAACCGGAGAATTTAATCAAAGTGTGTGTGTACATTAAACCGGATATGGATGTTCAAGAAAAGATGGCGGTTTACGTGAGGGCTAATGGTACCTGCCGGATTGTCGTTTTCTACAGGTTAAACCGCCTACAATGGTATGGAGGACAACAGATCTGAAAATTGCTAAGTGCTACACAAACAGGTTTCACAAGCTAAGGATTATTATTATGGATCTAGCACAGTTTAGGAAAAGGAAAAATATCAAAGCCCTAAAATGGCGACGGCAGAACAGAAAGGATCCAGATGGGGTCTGTTTGTAGTCAAAAGGATACTATGGTGAGGAGAAATAAACTATAGCTTCGACCGCAGATGAAAAAGGTCAAGTTTATCTAGATTCGATGAGACAGTAAGGGCAAAACAATGAACGCGGACGAACACTGATGAATACAGAAGAACACCGAAACCCTAATGCAGATCTAGGGTTAAGGGAAGGAGGCTTACCAGATTCACAGGAGTGGTGGAGAAGAGTCGTGGATCTCAGGTACGTTCAGGTTGATGCAGCGGCCAGGGATGATGCAGCGCTTGAAGGTCGATGGCGGCGGCGAAGCTATCGGGCTTAGAGCGTTGAGAGGAAGAAGAAGAAGCGCAGAAGGGGAAAAGGGAAAGACCCCTGGGCCTATTTATAAGGCAAATGGATAAGTAGGCAAGTGCAGGAAATGAGGGGCCCGAAGCGGTAAATGGGGCACAGCTGTTGCCTCGATCTTCAGAGATCAGTTAATAAAAGGGAATCTTTATGAGTTTTTTTTACGCAGACGACGTCATGGCGATTTACAGTGATTTCCGAAGATGATGTCTTAAGGTTAACATAAAGATGTTTCAGATCAGAATTTTTCTAAGTTGAAGATTGACATGAACAGGTTCAAATCAATCTAGGGCCTAATGTTGGGGATATAGTTACTGAGTGTAAACCGCCCATGAGGGGCCGGTTCACGCTCATCTATATTGAAGCCCGTGAAGATGAAGGCTATGGCGTTTTAACTATGGAAGCTTAGAGGCCCAGAGCCCAATGGTTCATTAGGGCCCATAATGTTAAACCGTCATAGATGTATAACCTGTATTGTAAGTTAGGGAAAGGAAGAGACCGAGCCGACACTTGTATGAGCCAGCCTCGGGATTCTGTAAACCGGCCGGGCGTCAACCTGTGTATATAAAGGGACGACCCGGCGGTGGTTCAGGGACAAGAAACAACAGCTCGAGAGATAGGTAAAGCGGATTCGCTCCCTGCTCATCGAGATCAATCAATTCCACAACAACTGGAGTAGGCTTTTACCTTCACCGCAAGGGGCCGAACAAGTATAAACTTCCCGTGTCCTTTGTTCCAGTTTAACCCCTTTAAGCTAATCTCATTGCGATGGCTCCACGACTAAGTCCTTCCGCTAGGACATCTGACGTGTTAATTCCACGACACTGCCCCATGGGCGAGGTAGTACCATGAGTCCTAGTCTGGCTCAGTAACACGAGTGGAAGTAGGGGCGGATGTAATTTTTTACATCCCCTCCCTGCACGGTAGTACCGCATGCCAGGCGCGGTAGTACCGTGTCGGATTTTTGCACTGTTCGATTTTCATCAGAAGTAGGCACGGATGTATTTTTATTCATCTGTGCCCTTCCCAGGCTAGTCCATGCTGGCCTTGCGGTAGTACCGCAAGGGGGAGCGGTAGTACCGCGTCAGCGGCAATACCGCTCTCAGCCTTGGCGGCTCTGGCCTGGACTAGCTCCTGCCGTTGCAGCGGTAGTACCACGGTCCACCGTGGTAGTACCATGAGCCCCTGCGGTAGTACTGCTTGTCTCGAGCGGTAGTACCGCAGGTCGCGGGCTGAGTAAGTGGATAACGGTTGGATTTGTCTCTCCACTATATAAGGGGTGTCTTCTTCCTCTAGTTGACCACCTCTTCCATCCCTAAGCTCCATTGTTGCTCCAAGCTCCATTTTCGCCCGATCTCTCTCCCTAGCCAATCAAACTTGTTGATTTGCTCGGGATTGGTTGAGAAGGCCCCGATCTACACTTCCACCAAGAGAAATTTGATTCACCCTACTAATCCTAGCGGATCTTGTTACTCTTGGGTGTTTGAGCACCCTAGACGGTTGAGGTCACCTCAGAACCATAGTCCATTGTGGTGAAGCTTCGTGGTGTCGTTGGGAGCCTCCAATTAAGTTGTGCAGATTACCCCAACCTTGTTTGTAAAGGTCCGGTTGCCGCCTTCAAGGGCACCAATAGTGGAATCACGGCATCTCGCATTGTGTGAGGGCGTGAGGATAATACGGTGGCCCTAGTAGCTTCTTGGGGAGCATTGTGCCTACACACCGCTCTAACGGAGACGTACTTCCCCTCAAAAGGAAGGAACTTCGGTAACACATCCTCGTCTTCATCGGCTCCACTCTTGGTTATCTCGTGCCTTTACTTTTGCAAGCTTACTTGTGTTATATCCCTTGCTTGCTTGTGTGCTTGTTGTTGTTGCATCATATAGGTTGTTCACCTAGTTGCATATCTAACAACCTACTTTAATGCAAAGTTTAATTTGGTAAAGGAAAGTTAAAAATTGTTAGTTGCCTATTCACCCCCCCCCCCCCCCTTGTCAACTATATCGATCCTTTCAGATACATTCGTATCTAGACGAATGAAAGTCAAGTAATTTGGAATGGAGGGAGTAATATGTAGCGCCACTCAGATTTTAAAATTTGGAATTATGATATGCAGGTTTTAAGAACATCTAGGGGACATCTTTTCTTGGAATGTAGTTAGTTCGGTGGTGGTCATCTGAGATGTCAGGTTAGCATAAGGTGGCCCTTGTTCTTTTTCGTTTGAACCAGATTTGCTGGTTCTGAATTTTGCATGCATGTGTTGCGATGTATTGATGTTGGTCTTGTTCTGTTTAAAGTGGCACCTGAAGATGTATCAAGATCTGTTGCACAAAGTAAAGGAGCACTCAGGACGACAACTTCCATCTTGGCCTGTATGATGCTGGTTCGGTCGTGGCCTTTGATATCTCAGGTTATCTCGAAATATTATGTTTCTTCTTGGGTTATAATATATTAATATTTGCTGATTGGATGACTAGATTCCTCTATCGTTGCAGAGTGTGTGTCCTGTTATGTTGGGTTTCCTGTGATTTGGGTGCGGCTAGCTACATAGAGTCCGTGGGCCATGCATATGACATGCATGCTAGGTAATCTTGACTCTGGTGCGGCAGTGCCGGAACTGCCTCCGCTGGGTACGACCGGCGTGGCTATGCTTGAATTCAGAATCACCACGATGACTGTAGTGGCCGCACTCAGATCGGAAAGACAGCCACGGTATATGATCAAGCCTATATTGTCGTCCTCTGAATTTGGGATCGCGTGCATCTGCAAGAGAAAGAGCATGAGAGCCTAAGAGGGTAGTACAACGTTACGAACAAGTTGATATTTATTTATCCATGGAATTGATCTGATGCGAAGCTGATGCCACATAAAAGGTTAACTGAGTTCTTATCTCGAATATGTCATGATGTTATTGTTCAATTATTTTCACCTCTCTAGCCACTATGCACGGAAGGTGTTTGCTAATTTGCACAATGATCTTTTCTGATAAAATACGCTAATATCACCTTCATTTTTCATGTTTTAGTGATGTCCTCTTATTAATCCCTTCTATAATCAAAGCTGATATGTATTTATTCATCTAAGTATCTAACTGCAGGTGGAAGAACAAGATTCAGTGTGTGCAATGACAACAATAAATGACATGTCATTAGGGAGACTTCTGACAATTAAACCCTGCATTTTTTGGCATTAGTACAAGTGTTCTTCTGCATTACTCAACTATGCGCGATGAAGCTGATATAGGGTATGGACTAGACAATTTATTCAGTTCCTTTTCAAGAAGGTGTGCAGATTGTGTTGGGGAACGTAGTAATTTCAAAAAATTTCCTACGCACACGCAAGATCATGGTGATGCATAGCAACGAGAGGGGAGAGTGTTGTCTACGTACCCTCGTAGACCGAAGCGGAAGCGTTGACGCAACGTAGAGGAAGTAGTCGTACGTCTTCCCGATCCGACCGATCCAAGCACCATTACTCCGGCACCTCCGAGTTCTTGGCACATGTTCATCTCGATGACGATCCCTGGGGTCCGATCCAGCAAAGCGTCAGGGAGGAGTTCCGTCAGCACGACGGCGTGGTGATGATCTTGATGTTCAACCGTTGCAGGGCTTCGCCTAAGCACCGCTACAATATGACCGAGGTGTAATATCGTGGAGGGGGGCATCGCACACGGCTAAGGAACGATCACGAAGATCAACTTGTGTGTCCATGGGGTGCCCCCTGCCCCCGTATATAAAGGAGTGGAGGAGGGGAGGGCCGGCCCTCTCTATGGCGCGCCCTAGGGGAGTCCTACTCCCACCGGGAGTAGGATTCCCCCTTTCCTAGTCCAACTAGGAGTCCTTCCATGTAACAGGAGTAGGAAACAAGAAAGGGGCGCAGCCCCTCCCCTAGTCCAATTCGGACTAGGCCTTGGGGGGCGCACGGCCTGCCCTAGGCAGCCCCTCTCTCTTTCCCGTATGGCCCAATAAGGCCCAATACTTCTCCCGGCGAATTCCCGTAACTCTCCGGTACTCCGAAAAATACCCGAATCACTCGGAACCTTTCCGATGTCCGAATATAGTCGTCCAATATATCGATCTTTACGTCTCGACTATTTCGAGACTCCTCGTCATATCCCCGATCTCATACGGGACTCCGAACTCCTTCGGTACATCAAAACTCATAAACTCATAATATAACTGTCATCGAAACCTTAAGCGTGCGGACCCTACGGTTCGAGAACAATGTAGACATGACCGAGACACATCTCCGGTCAATAACCAATAGCGGGACCTGGATGCCCATATTGGC
Source organism: Triticum monococcum (assembly GCA_034509565.1). Lineage (NCBI taxonomy): Eukaryota > Viridiplantae > Streptophyta > Magnoliopsida > Poales > Poaceae > Triticum > Triticum monococcum. The sequence goes on along the minus strand of CM067847.1, from coordinate 616,373,225 downwards.
TCCTACATATTCTACGAAGATCTTTATCGGTCAGACCGCATAACAACATACGTTGTTCCCTTTGTCATCGGTATGTTACTTGCCTGAGATTCGATCGTCGGTATCCAATACCTAGTTCAATCTCGTTACCGGCAAGTCTCTTTACTCGTTCCGTAATACATCATCCCGCAACTAACTCATTAGTTGCAATGCTTGCAAGGCTTAAGTGATGTGCATTGCCGAGAGGTCCCAGAGATACCTCTCCGACATTGGGAGTGACAAATCCTAATCTCGAAATACGCCAACCCAACATGTACCTTTGGAGACACCTGTAGAGCTCCTTTATAATCACCCAGTTACGTTGTGACATTTGGTAGGACACAAAGTGTTCCTTCGGCAAACGGGAGTTGCATAATCTCATAGTCATAGGAACATGTATAAGTCATGAAGAAAGCAATAGCAACATACTAAACGATCGGGTGCTAAGCTAATGGAATGGGTCATGTCAATCAGATCATTCAACTAATGATGTGATCCCGTTAATCAAATAACAACTCTTTGTCCATGGTTAGGAAACATAACCATCTTTGATTAACAAGCTAGTCAAGTAGAGGCATACTAGTGACATTCTGTTTGTCTATGTATTCACACATGTATTATGTTTCCGGTTAATACAATTCTAGCATGAATAATAAACATTTATCATGATATAAGGAAATAAATAATAACTTTATTATTGCTTCTAGGGCATATTTCCTTCACTCTCCCACTTGCACTAGAGTCAATAATCTAGATCACATCGCCATGTGATTTAACATCAATAGTTCACATCTTTATGTGATTGGTTCACATCTCCATGTGACTAACACCCAAAGGGTTTACTAGATTCAATAATCTAGTTCACATCGCTATGTGATTAAGACCCAAAAAGTGATCATATTTTGCTTGTGAGAGAAGTTTAGTCAACGGGTCTGCCACATTCAGATCCGCATGTATTTTGCAAATTTCTATGTCAACAATGCTCTGCATGGAGCTACTCTAGCTAATTGCTCCCACTTTCAATATGTATCCAGATTGAGACTTAGAGTCATCTGGATCAGTGTCAAAACTTGCATCAACGTAACCCGAACCTTTTGTCACCTCCGTAATCGAGAAACATATCCTTATTCCAGTAAGGATAATTTTGACCGCTGTCCATTGATCTACTCCTAGATCACTATTGTACTCCCTCTCTTAACACAGTGTATGGTATACAATAGATCTGGTACACAGGATGGCATACTTTATAGAACCTATGACTGAGGCATAGGGAATGACTTTCATTCTCTTTCTATCTTCTGCTGTGGTCGGGCTTTGAGTCTTACTCAACTTCACACCTTGTAACACAAGCAAGAACTCTTTCTTTGACTGTTCATTTTGAACTACTTCAAAATCTTGTCAAGGTATGTACTTATTGAAAAATCTTATCAAGCGTCTTGATCTATCTCTATAGATCTTGATGCTTAATATGTAAGTAGCTTCACCGAGGTCTTTCTTTGAAAAACTCCTTTCAAACACTCCTTTATGCTTTGCGGAATAATTCTACATTATTTCCGATCAACAATATGTCATTCACATATACTTATCAGAAATGTTGTAGTCCTCCCACTCACTTTCTTGTAAATACAGGCTTCACCGCAAGTCTGTATAAAACTATATGCTTTGATCAACTTATCAAAGCGTATATTCCAACCCCGAGATGCTTGCACCAGTCCATAAATGGATCGCTGGAGCTTGCATATTTTGTTAGCACCTTTAGGATTGACAAAACCATCTTGTTGCATCACATACAACTCTTTTTTAATAAATTCATTAAGGAATGCAGTTTTTGTTTATCCATTTGCCAGATTTCATAAAATGCGGCAATTGCTAACATGATTCGGACAGACTTAAGCATAGATACGAGTGACAAACTCTCATCATAGTCAACACCTTGAACTTGTCGAAAACCTTTTGCGACAATTCTAGCTTTGTAGATAGTAACACTACTATCCGTGTCCATCTTCCTCTTGAAGATCCATTTATTATCAATGGCTTGCCGATCCTCGGGCAAGTCCACCAAAGTCCACACTTTGTTCTCATACATGGATCCTATCTCAGATTTCATGGCCTCAAGCCATTTATCGGAATTTGTGCTCATCATCGCTTCCTCATAGTTCGTAGGTTCGTCATGGTCAAGTAACATGACCTCCAGAATAGGATTACCGTACCACTCTGGTGCGGATCTCACTCTGGTTTACCTACGAGATTCGGTAGTAACTTGATCTAAAGTTACATGATCATCATCATTAGCTTCCTCACTAATTGGTGTAGTAGTCACGGGAACAGATTTCTGTGATGAACTATTTTCCAATAAGGGAGAAGGTACAATTACCTTATCAAGTTTTCTTCTTTCCTCCCAATCACTTCTTTCGAGAGAAACTCCTTCTCTAGAAAGGATCCATTCTTAGCAACGAATGTCTTGCCTTCGGATCTATGATAGAAGGTGTACCCAACTGTCTCCTTTGGGTATCCTATGAAGACATATTTCTCCGATTTGAGTTTGAGCTTATCGAGATGAAACTTTTTCACATAAGCATCGCAACTCCAAACTTTAAGAAACGACAGCTTAGGTTTCTTGCCAAACCATAGTTCACACGGTGTCATATCAACGGATTTAGATGGTGCCCTATTTAACGTGAATGCAGCTGTCTCTAATGCATAACCCCAAAACGATAGTGGTAGATCGGTAAGAGACATCATAGATCGCACTATATCTAATAAAGTACGGTTATGACGTTCGGACACACCATTATGATGTGGTGTTCCATGTGGCATAAGTTTGTGAAACTATTCCACATTGTTTTAATTGAAGACCAAACTCGTAACTCAAATATTTGTCTCCGCGATTAGATCGTAGAAACTTTATTTTCTTGTCATGATGATTTTCCACTTCACTCTGAAATTGTTTGAACTTTTCAAATGTTTCAGACTTATGTTTCATCTAGTAGATATACCCATATCTGCTCAAATCATCTGTGAAGTTCAGAAAATAAAGATACTTGCCGTGAGCCTTAACACTCATCGGACCGCATACATCAGTATGTATTATTTCCAATAAGTCAGTTGCTCGCTCCGGAGAACGGAGTCTTAGTCATCTTGCCCATGAGGCACGGTTCGCAAGCATCAAGTGATTCCAAAATCCCATCAGCATGGAGTTTCTTCATGCGCTTTACACCAATATGACCTAAACGGTAGTGCCACAAATAAGTTGCACTATCATTATTAACTTTGCATCTTTTGGTTTCAATATTATGATTATGTGTATCACTACGATCGAGATCCAACGAACTATTTTCATTGGGTGTGTAACCATATAAGGTTTTATTCATGTAAACAGAACAACAATTTATTCTCTTACTTAAATGAATAACCGTATTACAATAAACATGATCAAATCATATTCATGCTCAACGCAAACACCAAATAACACTTATTCAGGTTCAACACTAATCCCGAAAGTATAGGGAGTGTGCGATGATGATCATATCAATCTTGGAACCACTTCCAACACACATCGTCACTTCACCCTTAAGTAGTCTTTATTCTGCAACTCCCGTTTCGAGTTACTAATCTTAGCAACTGAACTAGTATCAAATACTGAGGGGTTGCTATAAACACTAGTAAAGTACACATCAATAACATGTATATCAAATATACTTATGTTCACTTTGCCATCCTTCTTATCTGCCAATCACTTGGGGTAGTTCCGCTTCCAGTGACCAGCCCCTTTGCAGTAGAAGCACTTAGTCTCAGGCTTAGGACCAGACTTGGACTTCTTCACTTGAGCAGCAACTTACTTGCTGTTCTTCTTGAAGTTCCCCTTCTTCCCTTTGCCCTTTTCTTGAAACTAGTGGTCTTGTTAACCATCAACACTTGATGTTTTTCTTGATTTCTACCTTCGTCGATTTCAGCATCACGAAGAGCTTGGGAATTACTTTTTTCATCCCTTGCATATTATAGTTCATCACGAAGTTCTACTAACTTGGTGATGGTGACTAGAGAATTCTGTCAATCACTATTTTATCTGGAAGATTAACTCCCACTTGATTCAAGCGATTGTAGTACCCAGACAATCTGAGCACATGCTCACTAGTTGAGCGATTCTCCTCCGTCTTTTGGCTATAGAACTTGTTGGAGACTTCATATCTCTCAATTCGGGTATTTTCTTGAAATATTAACTTCAACTCCTGGAACATCTCATATGGTCCATGATGTTCAAAACGTCTTTTGAAGTCACGATTCTAAGCCGTTAAGCATGGTGCACTAAACTATTAAGTAGTCATCATATTGAGCTAGCCAAACGTTCATAACGTCTGCATCTGCTCCTGCAATAGGTCTGTCACCTAGCGGTGCATCAAGGACATAATTCTTCTGTGCAGCAATGAGGATAAACCTCAGATCACGGATCCAATACGCATCATTGCTACTAACATCTTTCAACACAATTTTCTCTAGGAACATATCAAAATAAACACAGGGAAGCAACAACGCGAGCTATTGATCTACAACATAATTTGCAAAATACTACCAGGACTAAGTTCATGATAAAATTAAGTTCAATTTAATCATATTACTTAAGAACTCCCACTTAGATAGACATCCCTCTAATCCTCTAAGTGATCACGTGATCCAAATCAACTAAACCATGTCCGATCATCACGTGAGATGGAGCAGTTTCATTGGTGAACATCACTATGTTGATCATATCTACTATATGATTCACACTCGACCTTTCGGTCTCCGTGTTCCGAGGCCATATCTGTATATGCTTGGCTCGTCACGTATAACCTGAGTATTCCGCGTGTGCAACTGTTTTGCACCCGTTGTATTTGAACGTAGAGCCTATCACACCCGATCATCACGTGGTGTCTCAGCACGAAGAACTTTCGCAACGGTGCATACTCAGGGAGAACACTTCTTGATAATTAGTGAGAGATCATCTTAAAATGCTACCGTCAAACTAAGCAAAATAAGATGTATAAAAGATAAACATCATATGCAATCAAAATATGTGACATGATATGGCCATCATCATCTTGCGCCTTTGATTTCCATCTCCAAAGTACTGTTATGATCTCTATCGTCACCGGCATGACACCATGATCTCCATCATCTTGATCTATATCAATGTGTCGTCACGTGGTCGTCTCGCCAACAATTGCTCTTGCAACTATTGCTATCGCATAGCGATAAAGTAAAGCAGTTATTGGGCGCTTGCATCTTATGCAATAGAGAGACAACCATAAGGATTTTGCCAGTTGCCGATAACTTCAACAAAACATGATCATCTCATACAACAACTTATATCTCATCACGTCTTGACCATATCACATCACAACATGCCCTGCAAAAACAAGTTAGACGTCCTCTACTTTGTTTGTTGCAAGTTTTACGTGGCTGCTACGGGCTTAAGTAAGAACCAATCTTACCTACGCATCAAAACCACAACAATAGTTTGTCAAGTTGATGTCGTTTTAACCTTCGCAAGGACCGGGCGTAGCCACACTCGGTTCAACTAAAGTTGGAGAAACTGACACCCGCTAGCCACCTGTGTGCAAAGCACGGCGGTAGAACCAGTCTCGTGTAAGCGTACGCGTAATGTTGGTCCGGGCCGCTTCATCCAACAATACCGCCGAACCAAAGTATGACATGCTGGTAGGCAGTATGACTTATATCGCCCACAACTCACTTGTGTTCTACTCGTGCATATAACATCAAACCATAAAACCTAGGCTCGGATGCCACTGTTGGGGAACGTAGTAATTTCAAAAAAATTCCTACGCACACGCAAGATCATGGTGATGCATTCATGCATAGCAACGAGAGGGGAGAGTATTGTCTATGTACCCTCGTAGACCGAAGCGGAAGCGTTGACGCAATGTAGAGGAAGTAGTCGTACGTCTTCCTGATCTGACCGATCCAAGCACCGTTACTTCGGCACCTCCGAGTTCTTGGCACACGTTCAGCTCGATGACGATCCCCGGGCTCCGATCCAGCAAAGCGTCGGGGAGGAGTTCCGTCGGCACGACGGCGTGGTGACGATCTTGATGTTCAACCATCGCAGGGCTTCGCCTAAGCACCGCTACAATATGACCGAGGTGTAATATCATGGATGGGGGCACCGCACACGGCTAAGGAACGATCACGAAGATTAACTTGTGTGTCCATGGGGTGCCCCCTGCCCCCGTATATAAAGGAGTGGAGGAGGGGAGGGCCGGCCCTCTCTATAGCGCGCCCTAGGGGAGTCCTACTCCCACCGGGAGTAGGATTCCCCCTTTCCTAGTCCAACTAGGAGTCCTTCCATGTAGTAGGAGTAGGAAACAAGGAAGGGGCGCAGCCCCTCCCCCTGGTGTGGGAGTAGGATTCCCCCTTTCCTAGTCCAACTAGGAGTCCTTCCATGTAGTAGGAGTAGGAAACAAGGAAGGGGCGCAGCCCCTCCCCCTGGTCCAATTCGTACTAGGCCTTGGGGGGCGCGCGGCCTACCCTAGGCAGCCCCTCTCTCTTTCCCGTATGGCCCAATAAGGCCCAATACTTCTCCCGGCGAATTCCCGTAACTCTCCGGTACTCCCAAAAATACCCGAATCACTCGGAACCTTTCCGATGTCCGAATATAGTCGTCCAATATATCGATCTTTACGTCTCGACCATTTCGAGACTCCTCGTCATGTCCCCGATCTCATACGGGACTCCGAACTCCTTCGGTACATCAAAACGCATAAACTCATAATATAACTGTCATCGAAATCTTAAGCGTGCGGACCCTACGGTTCAAGAACAATGTAGACATGACCGAGACATGTCTCCGGTCAATAACCAATAATGGGACCTGGACGCCCATATTGGCTCCTACATATTCTACGAAGATCTTTATCGGTCAGACCGCATAACAACATACGTTGTTCCCTTTGTCATCAGTATGTTACTTGCCTGAGATTCGATCGTCGGTATCCAATACCTAGTTCAATCTCGTTACCGGCAAGTCTCTTTACTCGTTCCGTAATACATCATCCCGCAACTAACTCATTAGTTGCAATGCTTGCAAGGCTTAAGTGATGTGCATTACCGAGAGGGCCCAGACATACCTTTCCGACATTCAGAGTGACAAATCCTAATCTCGAAATACGCCAACCCAACATGTACCTTTGGAGACACCTGTAGAGCTCCTTTATAATCACCCAGCTACGTTGTGACGTTTGGTAGCACACAAAGTGTTCCTTCGGCAAACGGGAGTTGCATAATCTCATAGTCATAGGAACATGTATAAGTCATGAAGAAAGTAATAGCAACATACTAAACGATCGGGTGCTAAGCTAATGGAATGGGTCATGTCAATTAGATCATTCAACTAATGATGTGATCCCGTTAATCAAATAACAACTCTTTGTCCATGGTTAGGAAACATAACCATCTTTGATTAACGAGCTAGTCAAGTAGAGGCATACTAGTGACACTCTGTTTGTCTATGTATTCACACATGTATTATGTTTCCGGTTAATACAATTCTAGCATGAATAATAAACATTTATCATGATATAAGGAAATAAATAATAACTTTATTATTGCCTCTAGGGCATATTTCCTTCAGATTGGGCATCAAAGTAGACGACAAAGGATGACAAACGATGATATTTTGCACCTTACAACTTAAAAATTGATTGATACTTTCTATTTTATATTGATGTGATCACCAGCGAGAACAAATTTTTGACTGAATTTGTTTCATTAAAGTGAAGTTGTTCGGACTTTTCTTTGAATGTTTATTTTAGTTGCGTAAAAAAGCGTTGTGAGTAATGTTTTTTTGAACTGATTATGAGTAATGTTTAGTTCCATGCAGGACCAAGAAATGAACACGAAGCAAATTATAACACTCAGATTCATGGTTTAGGAGCAGGAAAGCAGACTTCCATCTTTGTGATATTTTCGTATGCATAATACTAACACTACGTACATAATCTCTCAATTGTGTAGATGTGTCATAAGTAGCATTTCTCTAATTATCCTTATAGAGACTCATTTGGATTGTTTAAGGAAAGGATCTCAATTCTCAATAGCAAACTGCATTGGGACATCTTGGACCTGTTCTCCACATTTTTGAGCTAGGTGAGTTGGACAGCATGTCACCAGGGGAAACCATTTCTTCCTTCCAATCCATGGGCTAAATTTGCTATCACCATATGTTTAAGATTTTCTGTGAGCCTTGAACTTTTGAGGAATTGTTAGATGTGTTGGTGAACGGGCAGGCGGGCTAGACAGGGCAGGGCAAGAGAGCACGAGGGAGAATGTCGAAGGGGGCAAAATAAATGGGAGTTCACCATTATGCTCATGTGGTAAGAACCTAGAACATGGATACAAGACATCCATCATCGTCTATGGACATCGGAGCAGAGGAGAAGTCATGATGACATCATACCAGTGGAGACAGTGAGCATGGGCTCCTAGACGATACTTATCATAACATATACTCAGTATATAGTCAAAAACCGCATGCCACATATACGTTGTGAATTACTATGATATTTGATCAATTAATGTATTTCTAAAAAAATCCGTGGTAACACATGGCATTCAACGATAACTTCAACTTCAAGGGTGAACTTGTGGTTTTAGTCATGATTTAATGGGCAAAATAACAATCTCTCTATCTAACCAATTGATCAGTGAATGCGATAAGTCGAGAATAAAAAAATGGTATCAGGTAATAACTGCATAAATTAATCCCATGACAAGTATAACTACACGAAGATTGGCAAGGCACAGGCAGCCGACTATATAGATCATATTGACAAACAGACTAAGCTAAATTTTCGAGGAATTCGACATAGGTCTTGCAAATTAAACAAAAAAAGTGTGCAAACCACAAAAGTGTAGTAGTCATATCATACATCTCTCACAGAAGTGTCGAACTGCAGTTACATTATATTATAGTTGAAGATGGAGTGGGTTATGTACTTGTATATACAAGTATTAACCAATACATATATCAAAATCTTCTAGAACATCCACACTGAAGAAGATTTGTCCCTGTATGATCATATTATTTTCACTTCCTTCAATAACAACGCAAAGAACTAATCAGAAAAATAAATCACTGATCCGCCATTACCTGTGAGAAAGAATTGGTTTGTAAATGAAACAAACTCGCCTGTGAATAGGAGATCTACTATGACGAGGAGGTCGCAACCTCCTTGGTGGACTCCTCATCCAAATATGACAACATCCACCATCTGATCAAACATAGGCCCCACACTATCACCAATTGCTTTCGAATGCCTGAGTCAGTCCAAGTACCTAAACTAGAGGGAGCAACTGGACAAGAGTCTTCCCGAAGCCAGTGCGGGAGCCAAGCACGCCACTGGTGCCGGGGAGGACATGAGGCACACCAATAACGCACCGCATCTTGGCCGACTTAGAGATGCCCACCTCTTGTCTCACGGTCAACACCTCATCCTCTAGCCGACCCTCCACTGAGGACATCAAATTGTACATGACGCATCGCTCTTGCGCCTCCCCATACACCAGCGCGGGAGGGACGTGAGCTAGTTGAAAACAATCCAAGCCGAAGGAGGACATCTACATCTGTGCCGGTACCACAGTGGGCGGGTGGGTGGCGGGGTTGTTGGCTGCGTGGGGGAGAACATCTTCATCTCCCTAAGATGTTGAGAGAGTTCGAAAACTCATCGAGATATATACACTTCAAACGAAGTGCATTTTTGTTAATTGCAGAATTTTATGTCACCTTCTTTTTAATACACGCGGAACGCATGTAGTGTGTTTATATATGGGACCAGAAAATATGTATTAGAATGACCAATATTTATAGCAATACAATTATAAGTCGCATGCAACATCCATGTAATGAATTACAGTTTATTTGGATGGTACCATATATATAATTACTTTGGCCCGTGGCAACGCACTGGCATTATATTAGTCGGAGATAGTATACAGCCTGCATAATTGTTACAAGACTCGGACAGTTCAGAAAATTGCATAATTGAATCCGACCCACATTTATAGCAATACAATTATAAGTCGCATGCAACATCCATGTAATGAATTACAGTTTATTTGGATGGTACCATATATATAATTACTTTGGCCCGTGGCAACGCACTGGCATTATATTAGTCGGAGATAGTATACAGCCTGCATAATTGTTACAAGACTCGGACAGTTCAGAAAATTGCATAATTGAATCCGACCCACATTTAAAGATGGGCCCTGAAAGTCATAAAGATGGCCTTAAAAGGAGAAGTGGCTCATGTTGTATTATACAGATCATCGAGGCGGACAAGTTTGATGTTGAACTCAACTCCATCCGAGTTAGTGTGCGATTTCTATAGCCCGTGCAAGAAGCAGGACAGAAGTGTGGGACAGATTCAGGCTGAATCCGAGTTGGGCTGAAACTAGAACTATAGGACATGAATTGAGTAATTTTCTTGTAAGTAAAGCCTAGATGAATCCTTTGCTTGTACGGGAGTTCAGCCGCCTCTTATATATGTTAGGGGTGACGGCCGATTGAAAAAACACACAATCGAATAAATCAATACACTACCTTTTTCATCTACGTTCTATCTCTCCACCGTTTTTCTCTCTCGTTCTTTCCTGTTCCTCGAGTTTGAGAGCTGCGAATCCCGAGGCTCAAGGGGCGAGCAAATCGACCTAGGGCAACCCATTGCCACCGCACTCCCTGACGGGGTACCTTCCGGATGTGCGGGGTTTCGGGTCTAAAAAGCACCCGCCGACTATCCTGCGTATCTCACTGTCGATCGGGTCTCCTTCGACGTGAGCTGCGCTGCATCACCCCCGGCGTCGAGGGTACACGTGACGTGTTCGTGTGTCACAGAAAGAAATGGGGCTCACTGTGAGTCACAAGAGGAGCTCGAGGAGGCCGAGGGTGCAGTGATAACGGCGAATCAAAGCGGCGATGTTCGGCGAGCGACGCGGGGGAAGAAGGTGCGGGCGGCGTTGCGGCTGCTCCTCAGCCTTGACCCAAGGACGATGACGATGAAGAGGACCACGCCGGAGCTGCTGGACACATTGGCGGGGCGCGGGGACGACGATGGCCGCGGGATCGAGCGGTGCACGGCGACGACGGCGTCGGGCGGAATACAAAGGGAGAGAACGAGCGAGGGAGAGGGAGTGAGTGGGTACTAGGGTTCGCTGGGGGTCAGGAATGCTCTTATCTGTCTCGGCGCACCGACGGATGATCGACACGGGCGAGATCCGCATGTGGACGGGCGCACGTGCCCGGCTAGCGCCATGGCCTCTGCCTCTGTCGAGAGGTAAGGGAAAGGCCGGGGCGATGGGTCGGGCCTGGTACAGTGCAAACTGGGATAGGTGCAAAAAAAGGGGAGGTCTTCCTATTTTTCTTTTTCTTTTATCTTTTCCTGTTTTGCCTTTTTGCTCTATTTGCAAATTGCTTGACCACTAAATGACTTTTTTAAAATATGCTACTTGTAAAAACAAATGCTAGGCATTATTTAGTATTGCTACAAAAAGTTTGAGGTCATTTGAAAAGGTTTAAATATTTTAGAAATTGAAAACGTCAACTAATGTGTTGTTGGTTCACTTAAATAATTCCCGGGGGCAATTTGGGAATTCAAATAATTTTGGTTTTGTTTTTATAATTGCTTTGGGATTATTTTCAATATTATGAACTAATTTATTTAATTATCGGAAGAAGTAATTATTTGACTTGCATTTCAAAAGTGAATTTGAACTTGATTTTGGACAAGTGGCTATTTGACATGGAAAGGCATGATGACATGGCATCATTAGTGTGTGATTACTGTAGCATAACTACCGGGGTGTTACACTGCTACACGCGCCAAACACACCGTAAGTAGCCGAGTGGCTAGCACAGTCTGACACGATACGGGAGGTCGTTGGTTCAGTTCTCCTCGCGAGCATAATTTTTTCTCTTTTTCCTTTCGATCGCTCCACCATTTTGCGCCGGCCCAATAGCACGACAGGGTGGGCGCTGGAACCCCTAGTTTGCGCCGAGGCGCTACCTAGGTGCTCCCAGGAAGCAAGGCAGATCCTACTTGGCGCTTAAGGAATTCCCTACTTGAAGCGTGTTGCATCAAACTACCGGTGCTTCCCACAGGCGAAGTGACCGGGCTACGCCATGGGCCCAATTTGCATACGCAGTTCGTGTACAACATCAACTGGTTTTGGGAACCTTCTACAAGGTTCCTTGAACCGATTTTCCTTTTTATTTCAATTTTTTCGTTTGTTATTTTTCTTTTTCCTTTTTTCTTTATTTCTTTGTTTCTTTTTTCCTTTTCAAGTCTATATTTTCTTTCTTCAATTTGTTTTCACATATTTGAAAAATGTTTGGAAATTTTAAAAATGGTCAACTTTTTCAAATTGTTCATGAGTTCAAACTTTGCTCATAAATTAAAAAATTATTAATTTTTCTAAATATGGTTCACAATTTTAAAAAAGTTCCAGTTATTAAAAAAAATCTTCGGCATGTTTTGATACAATTTTTCCACAACATTTCAGAAAATGTTCGGAATAGAAAAAATTGCTCACAATTTAGTCGTACTTTTGAAAAAAATGTTCGGAATATATATATTCACAATTTTTAATAATTTTTCGAAGTCAGATAATTTTCAGAATCTCAATTATTTTCTTAATGTTTCCAAAAAAATCACATTTTCATAAAAATATTCAGAATTTCAAATTTTGCTCATAATTTTCAAATTTTGTTCAAGTTTTCTAAATTTATTCCCATTTAAAAAAGGTCATGTTTCAAAAAAAAATTGTCTTTGATAAAGTTATTCATATTGTATGTTGAGATGACATGTTTACTATTGGTTGTGATAAATAAATTTGTGGGATCAGCTATTTCCTCCCTCCGTCTCAAAATTCTTGTCTTAAATTTGTCTAAATATGGATGTACCTAGTTATGTTTTAGTGTTAGATACATCTGTATCTAGACAAATCTAAGACAAGAAATTTGAGACGGAGGGAGTATATGATTACTAAGTATTTTGTTAGAAAATTTAAGAATTAATTTCAATTAGCATCAAAGCAAAAATAAAATTTTGAGGAGAAATAACTTTTGATCATACAATAAATTACGATGAGCAAGGAAAAATAAAAGAGCTGGGCTGCCCAGGGAGGGCGAGGCCAAACGACCCATGAGTTGGTTTTTCCTTGCGAACAGCCCACGAGGTCAACCGGTCACCGCCTCACCGGTACCCTTCGCTTCCGAGCCTCCCCCGCCCGCCGCCGCCGCCCAACCACACACCGCCGCTGTAGTCTCCCAACACAATCAATTGTTAAGCCCACTGTGTTGGTGAGTCGTGATGTTTTGCCGCTGCACCATCTTCGATCTGTAGGTATGTACCTGCGATTTCCTTTTCTTCTACGCTGCTCCAGATTCAGATCTGGATACTTCGATTTATCGGGTTGAGTTGCAGTAGGATGATCGGGCTTGATTGATTTCTATTTGACGATGGATTCGGTTCGTATTCAAATTGCAGGGATCAAGGGCCGGCAACGCCTTTAAAATTAACACGAGTAATTCAGGAAAAATCTGGACCTTGTCCGCCCGTTTACAATTAGGAAGAACAGGATGCCAAAGCGGCCGCGGGAATGTGAGCATGGCGGCGGCCCTGAGCGACTTTACCTTGTCTTTGATGACTGGTGCCATGGATATAGCATCCGCAAGGTAAACTTGTTGCCCGGCGAGAACCATCAGCGGACTGCTTTCTCAGACCAAGACGACCAAGACAAGGTGCCACATTTTCCTCCGCCTTTCTTCCGCATGGTGGCGCCTCGTGAATCTCCTAAGTACTTCATATCAGCCTTTGGCACCAGGATCTTGGCCATGCATCCGAGAGATCCCGAGGGTGACTTGTTGGAAGGTTACTTCCCCATGTTGGACGTCCGCTCGCGGTGCGTCACCACTGGCCCTGGGCAGAGAGATCTTTTTTATCCCATCTACCACCTCCCGGTCGGCAACAAGCTATTCACTATGAGCTCTTACTCCTTCGAGATGCTCTGCTTGGAGTCCTTCGAGATGCTCTGCTTGGAGGAGCTCTCAGCCAAGGTATCACATCGAGATTCCAGCAAACAGTGGTCGTGGAAAGAGCTCGAGCAGCAGCCATTTAATGTTTGTGACGTCACTTCCTACTCCTTGCACCCTGAAGAACGGACCTTCCTCATCAGCACCAAGGAGGACACCACCGAGGCCACCTATAGCTTTGACACGGAGAGGCATTCATGGAAACTACTTGGCAATTGGGTTCTGCCCTTTGACGGCCAGGGTCACTTTGACCAGCACCTCAAGGCCTTTGTCGGGCTCTCCAAAGAACCGGACACCCTCGGCCAAATTTACTGCTGCGACGTGCCCATCTATGGTACCCCTGAAGGGCGGTGCCCTGTCCCTTCGATGAATCTCTGCAAGGAGAATCTGTTCATTTCTGGTGACCCAATGGATAAGCATGTAGGTGCTACCCTTGTCTATATGGGAGGCGTGAGAAAATTCTGTCTCGTGCAGTGTGTCAACAAGGAGGTGAGGGTTCCTGGTTTGAGCCTACCTGGTTCCTGGATGTATCGTCTGACAACATTCTCTCTCAGCCTGGACGATCAGCGTAAAGAACTGACGACTGGCGATACCTGTCACTCGCAGTACTACAAAGTGCCCAAAGCAACCACCAAGTCGTTACTCGTTCAAGATCCTGTGGCATTTTGGATGTAGAATGCTGAAGGTGTATTGTCATGATAATCAGTTCTATTTTATTTTCACTCAGTTACAACCCTGTTGCCTTATACAGTATGTTTTAATAATGTCTGCACTCCTGTGATTCAGTCAATGTACTGTCTTTTGTTTTCATGTTAGTTTGCAACAAGAAAGTATTCCATTATGTGTTTGTTTTCATGTCTTTTGTTTTCTGGTAAGAAGTTGCAAACTAAGTGTCGGGGGTGTTGCTGCTTCAGTAAACCTGTCACCTGGCAATATGCCATAGAAATGCATCGTTTTAATCTGTTTTTGTTGCGCTGTGATTTTTCTAACATGCGTTTCCCTCATATCTGGATGTGTGCCAGCGTGTGATGTTCTCTGAATCATACTTTAGGCCTTGTTTGGTACTAGGGTTTTTTAGGGGATTGGTGGGGAACCTTTAGTTTATTTTCTTTAGTTTGGAAAGAAAATTGTTGCTTTAAAAGGGAACCTCTTTATTTTTAAAAGGGAACCTCTAGTTTATTTTCTTTAGTGGGAAAGAATGGGCCGCTCCACAGTAGTAAAGTCTCATCTTTTGTATTGGCCGAAGTGACAATAGTCACATTGAACCCTCAAATATGCTCGAAGATCTCGAAATGATTAGGGCTGGACCAAAAGCTCGTAGCTCGCGAGCTTAATGAGCGCTTGAAAGTTCAGCTCGTTAAGCTCGTAGCTCGCTTCTTAATGAACAGAGCCAATCATTGATTTTAGCTCGTTAAGCTTAACGAGCTTAACGAGCAAGCTAACGAGTTTCACGAGTAGCTCGTTAAGCTCTTTAGTAACAACACAATACATATTTTCATCTTATGTGACAAATTTTTATAGCACCTCGGCCCATTTATTTAATTTAATCGACATATGAGGCAACAAACTATTTCATTTCTTTTTGTAGTCACCATATTTCATCTTGAAAACCATACCTACACATTCATCATGTATATCATAACACATTATAATCTGTTAACGAGCGCTTGCGAGTGCTCACGAGCTTAACGAGCTTCAAACGAGCCGAGCCGAGCAGGGTTTTCTGCTCGTTAATCTTAACGAGCTTAATGAGCCGAGCCTTAACGAGCGCGAGCTTAACGAGTACGAGCTTAACGAGCCGAGCTACTCGTTAGTCCACCCCTAGAAATGATCTTCCAGTTCCAGGGAGAATTTGCAAAACTCCGTTTCCATAAAGAATTTGATGGAGTTTTCTATTTCGACTGGAGAATCCAACATAGACATTACTGTAAAGATTCTGTCCGGAAAATGGTATTCCCTCCGTCCGAAAATACTTGTCCTAAAAATGAATAAAATGAATGTATCTATAACTAAAATAAGTCTACATACAGCTATTTATAGGACAAGTATTTTCGGACGGAGGAAGTACATTCCATGTCCTCGGAGAGCATGCTTTGTCGTGCAAAGTTACTGACATATCCAGTGTCTTTTTCGCTGTTCTACTCTTTTAGGGGCCGATGGACTATACAGTTGGCAAGCCCAAGCCCAAACTTTCACCGCAGAACAAAAAGGATAAGCCCAAACTGGCCTATAACCCAACTACTTGAGACTAGGGCTGCAAACGAGTTGAGTTCGAGCGAGTTGGACTTAGCTTAGATCAACTTATATTAAAATTTGAGCGAGCTCAAACTGAGTGAAGCTCGAGCTGTAGAACATGGCTCGTGCTCAACTTGCGATATCGAGTCGATCTCGAGCTAGTTTTGAGCTAAAGGAGACAGTAAAAACTATAAATCTATGGTGATTATTCCAACTAGATAATGCACAACATGACATAAGAAAGCACTAAAAATATTATTCCAATCAAGACCATGACAATATAAATTTCTTCAAAGTAGTTTGACTTATTCTCTCACAACCAAAAGTCTAGTATCAACATAAGATAACGATTCATGACAGACATATAATTTGGAAAAACAAATTACTGGCCAAAGATAATCAAAAGTTGTGGCATAATGCAGGCCGGAGATGATCTTGGATTTGTTGTAGGACTTGAACTAATTCTCCCCAATTACCGTAACAAAGAAGCACAACCGACTTGCATATTAGAATTTATTAGTTTCAAAGATAATACAAACAATGCAGAAAACAAAGGTGCATATGCTGGGAACTTTTGCCAAAGAAAAACTGGATATTTAACACATAGTCAAATGTGTGCCATAATTATCCAAAAAGAAAAAAAGAAAACATTGTGAAGAAGAACTCATACTCTTTTCGTGAGAATCCCATAATAACTGATGGTTAATGTTTCAAAATTTCCGTACAAATGATGGACATAATACAGGTAAATTATATAAATCTGCAAAACTCTAACTTCAAATGCGTGAGAATATTCTAGCTCCAAAATTATGACTGCATTTCCCCTAACAACAGACTGCTTGTGTCGAAGCGCTGGAACTGCCAGTGCGCCATGTAGTTGCTGTCGAGATTACTGAAGTTGTCGCCCACGCCCATGTCCATGGGGTACCCATACCTGCCAGATGGTGGTGTGTTCACGTAGTCCCCGCCGGTGATGACCTGAGCGGAGTACTCGGCCGGCAGAGTACTGTCCGCGAAGTCAGGGTAGCACCCAAGTGGCATGATTGCATCGCACAACTCGTCGGTGGCCCACATGGTCAGATCAGTCCAGTCGTAGTCAGCATTGCCAAAGCCAGGCGCGAGCATCTCGTCGCCGCTGCCCGAGTAGTTGTAGTCAGCATTGGCGAAGCCCTGCGCGAGCATCTTGTCGTTGCCGCCCGAGTAGTTGTAGTCAGCATTGGCAAGGCCTAGTGCGAGCTTCTCGTCGCCGCCAGCCGAGTAGTTGTAGTCCGCATTGGCCATGCCCCGCGCGAGCATCTTGTCGCCGCCGGCCGAGTAGTTGTAGTCAGCATTGGCGAATCCCGGCGCGAGCATCTTGTCGCCGCTGGCTGAGTAGTTGTAGTCAGCATTGGCGAGGCCTAGCGTGAGCATCTCGTCGCCGCCACCCGAGTAGCTGTAGTCGGCATTGGCAAGGCCTGGCGAGAGCATCGCGTCGCCGCCGCCCGAGTAGTTGCCGCCGACGCATTGGAAGCCGCGGCACCCTGGCTGCGTCTCGAAGGGATCGTCCAATGAGAATTGCTCGAGTAGGCCGTCGTTGTTCCCAGCGTGGAACGGCACCATCTGCAGCTGCTGGAAGCCGGCGGCGTCCATGTCCACGGGGCTGCCGACACCGTACCCGCGCTGCTGCGGCATGAGGGCGTCGTGGGAAGAACCCTCGAGCCGGTCGTGGCCGCCGTCGGCAGGTATGCCCAGCGCCTCCATCCTGTCTCCCGTGGCCCGCAGCGCCGCGTCGATGGTCTCGAGCAGCCCCCGCGCCTCCTCCAGCGTCATGTCGTTGAGCGCGGCGTCCCAGTCCGCGAGCGCGCCGGGGCAGCCGTGCCGCACCCGGGCGAGCTTGGCCCTCTCCTTGCCCAGCTCCGTCTCCATGTAGCTCCGGTGCGTGTGCCGCGCGCGGGCCTCGGCCGGGACGGCGCGCCGGTACCTCTCGAGCACTCCCTCCTCCGACTCCCACACGAGCGGCGGAGCCCCCTTGCCGGCGGAGCAGACGAGCGCGACCGGCACCGCGCAGAGCGTGGCGAGCTCCGACGCCTTCTTCTGCAGCCCCTTGGTCCTCCTGGCCTGCGTCTCGGCGCGCGCCCGCGCCTTCTCGATGAGTCTCATGGGGACCTTGCGGCGGGCCATCGTGGCTGCAGGCCTGCGGTGCGCGTTCTTTGCTTCTTCCTCTGCTCCTCCGATCAGACCCGCTTGGCTTGGCTTGGCTGGCTGGTTGGAGCTCTCCGGCGAAGCGGCTGGTATATATATAGATAGAGTACGCGACGCAGGCTTCTGTGCGCCGGAGGCGGATTCGTCCGTCTCTCCCGAACGCGGCGGGCGCCATGAGTGCTACCTAGTGCCTAGGCAGTAGGCACTAGGCTTATTAAGCTCCGTAATCTTGCATCAGTCTGGCTTTTAGCGCCAAACAAATGATGCTGTAGGCTGCTGGCTGCGGTTTAAAACAGTACTTGAGGTCGTGATTAGCCAGAAAAGGCAGGTGATTACGACGTACTCCGGAGATACGTACACGGTATGGTGGTAGGAAACCGTTTCGATCCCGGTAGAGAGGCTTGGTGAATCCGGTTTCTACTTGGCGCAATTAATGCGGCATCATTGAGAAGAGGGTCCCCGATCCCTGCACGGCCAGCACCGTAGCTGGTGCGTCTGTGCGCGTCCTCCGGAGGCATTATGCCCGATGCTACATGCCGGCGGACCGCTCTTGCGCCGCCCGCCGCAGTTGGAACTAATCGGAGTGTGGGTTTCAGATGAACATTTTGCTGATGCAGAGTTCAGTGAACCTGCTGAAGAACCCGCACACGCTGAACCAGCACCAAGCAAAAGCCAGGATAAATATTCCACTGAGACCTGCACTGAGGCCAACTCTCCAAACGGACGTCCGTTTTATTTGGATTTTGTCCGTTTGGGTAGGACGATGAGGTCGTGTCCGGGCCTGTACTGGGATGCGGTGGCCGTGCGCCCAGCGTGCGGACGCATCCCGACCACATCCTGTCCGCGTACATTTTTCTTTGCAAGTTCTTAATTTTTTTTCATCATTCATTTTCGGTACATAAAAAATACATCATCACATTTTGACTAGTAAAACAAGACCAAAAAAAATAAGAACAACAAGAATACATTTTAGAAGATAGCCAACTTCCATAACTGCCCCCTTGAGTTGGGTTAGGGCCTTCTCGATGCACTCATTGTTGATCTGTGGAGGAGGCTCGATCTGGCATCCTCCTTTCTTCTTCAAGCCAGAAGTAGATGTTGCTTCCTCAGACCTAGTCTCGTGTCTAGCCTCTAATCTAGCAACAAGTGCACTTGTCTCATTTACAGCATCTATGCTAGCTAAAAGTGCACGAACATGTACTAAATTTCGCTCTATCAATATATCGATGTACTCTTCTTCCCAATACCAAAACTTGCATCTATTCTACACAACAAAATTTGAAGTTAGCACAACAAGTCAAATCTAGAGCACAAAACAAAGCTAAAAAAGCGCATACCCCATCGTTTAAGCATTTGATGAACACCCATCCGGGATGTTCCGGCGTTGTAGACACGCGGCGCACAACCATCCTTGGGTAGTGATCGCACTTAATGAGTTGCAACGGTGCGTCGGCGAGCTTTTGGGCAAGCACCGAGCCCGGCCGACCGCCATTCGTGTATCTGCCGGCGGACCACCGACGGTGCAGATCCGAGCGGCTAGAGGAGGAGCCACTTCCTGCATGTGGCCTTGCGGCCCTGCCAGGGCCTTCCAGCGAGGTGCCCGGCCAGTCCATGGCGCAGCCCGGCCTCCCACAGCCGGCCGAGCTCAAGACCGACCGGATCCGTCCCAAATCTAGCCGGCGGGTGCGCAAACCAGGTGGCCGTGGTTGGGTAGCTCGGCGGCGCCGAGGGGAAGGGCCTGGGCGAGCTCGCGTCCAAACTGCACAGCTGCAATGGCAGCGGCGGCGGCTGCGGCAGCGAGGGGAAGAATGGGAAAGAGTGGAGGGGGTGCGGCCGGAGGAAGGGAGGGGGACGGATAGAAAAAGGCCCGTCCTGTGCCATCGACAGGCGGGCCAAGGGAGGACACGCGCAGACGACCCGCGCGTTCGCGTGGTGTCCATTTCACCCCAAAAGCGGCGCAAACTTGGGCCGCGGATGGGTCGAAAGCGGACACAAAACGGACAAAAGTCCGTTTGCTCCCGCGCACTGGGCCGCCTCGTTTGTCCGTTTTACCCCAAACGGACGGGGCCGGACAGGATAGGGTCGCGCGGTGAAGTTGGCCTGATCAAACTAGTAAATAGACTGGATTTTCAGCTCCCGGATGCAGGGGCACCCTCATGAACACTAAATTCAAAACAATATTAAAAAATCTGAAACATTGGGGGATCAAATATGGTCAAACATGCAACGTTCATGCAAAGTTTTAGCATCAAAAAACATTCGTGGAACCCTCATCAAAAAAATATCAGTGTTCAAATTTATGTGTACTTTTGAGCAGTAAATTTTTTCTTGTGACGGCTCCTCGAGTGTTATTTGAGACTGAAAATTTGCAAGAACATCCAAAGTTCGATCATATTTGATCCCCCAAAATTTCAGTTTTTTTATTTTGTTTTCATATTGTTTTGAAGTTACTGTTCATGAGGGTGCCCCTGCACAAGGGAGCTGTCACACCTTTCCCAACTAGTAGATGGATATGGTTAACATTGCACAAAGTTTAACGGAGCCAGATATGTCTTGCAAGTCCAGAAAGATGACAGCACTACCAGAGCAAACAATAAATATTTCTGATGTTGAAAAGTTGAGCCCAACTCAACCAGCCCAGAGCCAGCTATGATAAGAAATGAAATAAGCAAATTTACTCTACGTTGAGGATGCAAATGCTGCACGGAAGCTGGAGAATTACACATAGTGTTTTGATCTGTAAGTTTTTAGTCCCCACACCAGCCTTTCACCTTTGTCATCGTGCCTCATGTATTGCCCATGATCCACTCATCTCATTTGAGAAATCCGCCTGAAATCGGCATCGCCATAGCTGAGAGAGAACCAAGATGAACCGATGACGCAAACCGCAAACAGCAACACCTACAGCTTCTTTCATGCGAAGACTTTTGGTTTTCAAGAAGGGCAACCTACGCATGACAACTGGGCAAAAAGTGTATGAGATGATATTTTATGTTGGGATGCACCATCACTTACATATGCCATCACTCCAAATAGTGTGTTGCTAGGAGCCAAGCATGTTTTTCTTTCTCGAGAGATTGCTGATGACTAATTTATTTTTTATTTTGTTATTAGTGACTGGTTCCATGAGATACTCAAGCAAACCAAACAAATAGTAAGTGTACTGAAAAATTGCAGTTGTATAAGAGATTGCTCATGTTTTTTTAGAGTATATCTAGACATACCATCGCTTTATAGAAGGTGGAATTGTAAGTACAAGAATACTACCACTCATTGTGAATAACGAGCATAGCAGAAACACCACACTCAAGTAAGACCAAATATAACCAGCAACGGCGAAACAAAACTACAAAGCAAAAGTGCATGCCCTAATTGAGAACAACACTGCGTCTCGAGCAACGCCGGGCACCTCCGAAGACCACTAGCTCCAACTGAACTTCTTTTGTCAACGCACTATCCACCCTGAATGCCTAAGAGGAGATGGCAAGTGAATCACAGGACTTGATCCGCTCCGAGGAAGACACCATCTTATACCGGCGACGGCCGTACATAGCGTCGCCGAGGATCAAACTAGGACCACAGCTAACACCGAAGAAAAGCAACGAGGAACCAAGCCGTGTCTCCAAACATGATGTTACCAAGAGAGGAGCGACGTCAAGGACGCCGCCGTTGTGTCGTTCCTACACCAAATCGAGGCTTTCGCCCGAAGACAACAACCAACTCCACACTAGTGAGGGAGATGTTGATCACACCTCGACGATGCCTCCAAGGAGGCGAATGGCACCCACGGGCGCCATCGTCGTCAGCCCGGCAAAACCCGTGCAAGATTTTCATCCGATCATCGCACATCTCCACACCTCGAAGGAATTGGGCAGCAACGTCCAAGTAGCCTCGCACCGCTGCCACCGCAACACCTCACCCTTGTAGGACAAAAGCCGAGGACCATCGATAGACCGCGCGGCAGAGAGAAGCACGGTCCGACAAACACCTTCCACCTGGCCGAGGGACAACATCCACCCAACACCTCCGGCAAGAACCCGTACCGCCCGCGAAGGCTATCACCCGCTCCAAGGGATAGCCCTGCGACGGCCCGCCCCCTAGACACGGGAAACTCCCATGCCAGCACCACCGGGAGAGCACTGTCGCTTGCCACACAGCCCAGAGGTGGCTCAACGCTCGCTGCTCGCCAGGAACTCCATCCTAGCGGAGCCATCACAATGCCGCCACCAGCCTGGTCGTTAGAACGCGCCGCCGCCTCCAGACACGTCGCCGCACCAGTCCAGCTCACCACACTGCTGCATGTCGCCGCCAAGACCACCGTCCCCCGTGCCTCCCGCCATGCACCATACCGTGGACGGCCACCACCACACCGAACCACCACCGCAGCCGCCCGCACCATTATAGTGCCCAAAAGCCATGGAGATCACTCATGTGAAGGTGGAAGAGATCGCTGGACCGATGCTCCATCCACATCGACATGTTGTTCCTATACGCAGAATGGCCAAGCCTTGTTCTGATCCAAGAAACATCAAGAAATGGTTGCGCCTTTTTAATCAGAACTGCAACTTTTGGGGATAGCGCAATGCCTGGGTGCTATGTGAACCTTCTGTAGATAATTTATTTCAATTATATACACCTTTTGTCTACAAGTTTGTTCGGTTGACTAGTTGAGCTAGTGCCTGCTGTAATTTGTTCTTTTATGTAAATTCATTTAAGTCAGCCTTCCAAGACAGGCAAGAGAGAAAGAGAGTAGATTTTCTACTCTCTACACCCGAGTTGTCCAAAAATTTGAAAAACTTTATCAAACAACATCCAAATAATCTGGAATTTTGCGAAATAAAACTCTATTAAATGTTTGAGGTTACTACAAAATTTCATCTGAAAGTAACATCCGAGGAGCTCTCACCAAAAAAACAAAATTGTTCCTCAATCAGTGCACAAAACTTTGAACAGTGATTTTTTTTGTGTGAGAGCTGAAGGGATGTTCTTTTTGGATGAAAATTTGCAAGAACCTCAAACATTTGTTAGTTTTTGTTGTCGCAAAATTTCAGATTTTTTGGATGTTGTTAGATATTTTTTTTTCATTTTTGGACATCGGGTTGTAGTACACCCGAGAAAAGCCACTACTTTCTCAGAGTGGATTTTCTACTCTCGGGTGTTCTACACCCGGGTTGTCAAAAAATTGAAAAAACATTATCAAACAACTTCCCAAAATTCCGAAATTTTGCTACATCAAACTCCATAAAATGTTTGAGCTTATTGCAAATTTTAATCTGAAAATAATATCCGAGGAGCTCCCACAAAAAATCACTGCTCAAACAGCGCATAAAACTTTGAGCAGCGATTTGTTTTGTGAGAGCTCAAGGGATGTTATTTTTGGATGAAATTTTGCAAGAACCTCAAACATTTGTTAGCTTTTTTGTCCCAAATTTTCAGATTTTTTGGTGAGAGCTCAAGGAAATAGAGTTCAACATAGCACTCAAAGGGGAAACACACATATGCAACTATATAAAGAAAAAAATGTGATCTTAAAACTACAGTAGCTAATCCAATGCAGACCTCTACTGTCCATGCATTGCTGGTGAGTGTTAACTCTAGCTAATAAGGATTTCAAGCAATGCTTGAGAACTGAAACCGGACTTGAACTCTTTTTGGTGACAGTAGTTCCTAGTTTATATAGAGAAGATGTTCAAGGCTAGCCTCAACTCAGTCCATGACTTGAAGTGAACAGATTAAGAAATGTTGAGGTTTCTTGCCCTAGTGAACATTTTGAATTTAGATAATTTTGTGTGAGAAATGAATCGAACCTTGTATACATAGTTACTATAGGTGTGTTGTCATTCCCTAAACTTTAGCAATAAATAAACCCAAACATATTGTGAAAAATAGCATGTTAATCAAATATTGCTCTCCTCACAGAAGAACAAATAATACTCAAA
This sequence comes from Triticum monococcum, assembly GCA_034509565.1. Classification (NCBI taxonomy): domain Eukaryota; kingdom Viridiplantae; phylum Streptophyta; class Magnoliopsida; order Poales; family Poaceae; genus Triticum; species Triticum monococcum. The sequence continues at coordinate 616,348,769 of CM067847.1, read as the reverse complement.
TATTAAATATTTGCGTTAAATTTCAAAAAATGTACGTGGAAGTTGGACAGAGGTGTCGCCTTATTGGAAGACAACTTGGCAAACGTGGATGTGAAGAGAGTAAAAGTTCTTTTGGTGTCAACGCTGAAATAATACATCACTTATTCCGTGTTGTCTACTTGCCACCCGCCTCTAGTGCATTGCCGTGTACCATATAATTTGCCCGACCTATGGGTACAATGACTATGTTTGGAACTGGTTGGCGGGAATTCACTTAGGCAAACGGCTCAAATCTGTATGGGGGGGGGGTATGAGTTTGAGCTACCTAGAATAGTCAGAATGATTGTGTTTTTAACATAATGAAAGTTTCAAAATATTTATCATTTATCTTCAAGGCTACCATCTGGATCTGTGCATGGTGTTATCTACAACATGTGGAGAGCCGCGGGAGTCTAGGGTCTCCAGGTGCAGCCAATTGGAGATGGTGGAGTGGACTATATGTTCAACCGATATGGATGCGGGTCCATAATATGATAAGTGAAGCATAAGGGTGTTGTCTAATCTAATTACCATTTTGTTGTGTTACCCCTTTGCACTCTTGTATGACATGTTTGGATGACGAAACAATGCAATACTAGATAGTTGTGTGCATCAAACAATGTAGATGCCAGATATTTTCCTTTTTCGAAAAATGTAACCCTATGATTATTTTAAAACCTAACCGCAATTTTGGTGTTTTTTTTTCAGTTTACTCCTACATTAAAGATGAATCCTGCCAGGAAGCTCAAACTACAAGTGTTTTGTTCTTTCAACTTTTTAGTCTCTATGAACACGGTGACCTTTGTGACCATGCCTCATGGGTTGTCCGTGGTCCACTCATCTCACTTGGGAAATCTAGTTGAAACCGGTGTTCCCATGAGGGAGACCCACACGAATTGAATGAAATGAACCACAAATAGAAACAAATTGTATTTCTCATTTGTGAAGAGTATGTTCTTTTCTCTAGAACAAGAATGTACACATGAGTATGATGATCGACAAGTATAGGGGATCTATTGTAGTCCTTTCGATATGTAAGAGTGTCAAACCCAACGAGGAGCAGAAGGAAATGATAAGCGGTTTCCAGCAAGGTATTCTCTGCAAGTACCGAAATAAGTGGTAACAGACAGTTTTGTGATAGGATAATTTGTAACGAGCAACAAGTAACAAAAGTAAATAAAGTGCAGCAAGGTGGCCCAAAACTTTTTGTAGCAAAGGACAATCCTGGACAAACTCTTATATAGAGAAAAGCGCTCCCGAGGACACATGGGAATATCGTCAAGCTAGTTTTCATCACGTTCATATGATTCGTGTTCGGTACTTTGATAATTTAGTATGTGGGTGGACCGGTGCTTGGGTACTGTCCTTACTTGGACAAGCATCCCACTTATGATTAACCTCTCTATTGCAAGCATCCGCAACTACAACAAAAGTATTAAGGTAAACCAGACCATATCATGAAACATATGGATCCAAATCAGCCCCTTACGAAGCAACGCATAAACTAGGGTTTAAGCTTCTGTCACTCTAGCAACCCATCATCTACTTATTACTTCCCAATGCCTTCCCCTAGGCCCAAATAATGGTGAAGTGTTATGTAGTCGACGTTCACATAACACCACTAGAGGAGAGACAGCATACATCTCATCAAAATATCGAACGAATACCAAATTCACATGACTACTAATAGCAAGACTTCTCCCATGTACTCAGGAACGAACGTAACTACTCACGAAGTATAATCATGTACATAATCAGAGGGGTATTAATATGCATATAGGATCGGAACATATGATCTTCCACCAAATAAACCAACTAGCATCAATTACCAGGAGTAATTAACACTACTAGCAACCTACTAGTAGCAATCCCGGACTTGGAGACAAGAATTGGATAAAAGAGATGAACTAGGGTTTTGAGAGGAGATGGTGCTGGTGAAGATGTTGATGGAGATTGCCCTCTCCCGATAAGAGGAGCGTTGGTGATGATGATGGTGATGATTTCCCCCTCCGGGAGGGAAGTTTCCCCGGAAGAACAGCTGTGCCGGAGCCCTAAATTGGATCCGCCAAGGTTCCGCCTCGTGGCGGCGGAGTTTCGTTCGAGGAGATGGCTTATGATTTTTTATCATCGAAAGACTCCATATAGCAAAAGATGGCCATCGGAGGGCCACCAGGGGCCCATGAGGTAGGGGGCGCGCCCCCGGCCCTCATGGGCAGGGTGTGGCCCCCTGGTGAACTTCTTGCGCTCAATATTTTTTATATATTCTGAAAACGTCTTCCGTGAAGTTTCAGGACTTTTGGAGCTGTGCAGAATAGGTCTCTAATATTTGCTCCTTTTCCAGCCTAGAATCCCAGCTGTCGACATTCTACCTCTTTATGTAAACCTTGTAAAATAAGAGAGAATAGGCATAAGTATTATGACATAATGTGTAATAACAGCCCATAATGCAATAAATATCGATATAAAAGCAAGATGCAAAATGGACGTATCAACTCCCCCAAGCTTAGATCTCGCTTGTCCTCAAGCGAAAGCCGAAATCGAAAAATATGTCCACATGTTTGGAGATAGAGGTGTCGATAAAAGTAAAATACGGACATGAGGGCATCATGATCATTCTTAGAACAACAACTTACATAATTCTTGTCATATGATTTCTTATGCTAGAGTAATAATTTAATCACAATTTCAAGTATGAATCGTAAACTTCATTGAAAACTAACAAACTATAATCGCAGTCATTGGAGCAATTGCAATTTATCATAACATAGGAAAGAGTCAATATATGAGAACTTTTCAGCAAGTCCACATACTCAACTATCATATAGTCTTTCACAATTGCTGACACTCACGCAATACTTATGGGTATGGAGTTTTAATCGGACACAGAGAAAGATAGGGGCTAATAGTTTTGCCTCCCAACGTTTTACCTCAATGGTAATGTCAACAATAATAGTTCATGAAAACTCACATCCAATTAGCCATATATACCAGGATCTTTCCAACATACTGTGCTTGCCAAAGGATAAAATGTAAAAAGGAAGGGTGAAGATCACCATGACTCTTATGCAAGGTAGGAGGTAAAAGTAAAAGATAGGCCCTTCGTAGAGGGAAGCAGAGGTTGTCATGCGCTTTTATGGTTGGATGCACAAAATCTTAATGCGAAAGAATGTCACTTTATATTGCCACTTGTGATATGGGCCTTTATTATGCAGTCTGTCGCTTTTATTTCTTCCATATCACACGATCATATAAAGTTTATTTTCTCCCACACTAATAAGTCATACATATTTAGAGAGCAATTTTTATTGCTTTCACCGATGACAACTTACTTGGAGGATCTTACTCAATCCACAGGTAGGTATGGTGGAATCTCATGGAAAAACTAGTTTAAGGGTATTTGGAAGCACAAGTAGTATCTCTAGTTGGTGCGATGAATTTGGCTAGCATGAGGGGGAAAGGCAAGCTCAACCATGTTGGACGATCCATGACAATATAATTTATCTCAGATGTAAGAAAACATAACCTATTACGTTGTCTTCCTTGTCCAACGTCAACTCTTTAGCATGTCACATTTTAATGAGTGCTCACAATCATAAAAGATGTCCAAGATAGTATATTTATATGCGAAGACCTCTCTTTCTTTATTACTTCCTATTAATTGCAAAGATGACCAAAACTATGTTTGTCAACTCTCAACAACTTTTATTGATCATACTTTTTCTATGTGAGCTCATTACTCTCCATAAGATCCATATGATCTCTTTGTTTCCTTTATTTATTTATTTCTCTTTTCTTTTATATATTCACTTAGGATCATCGCAAAATAATCAAGCCCTTGACTCAACACTAATCTTTATTATATATAGCTCACAAACTCGATTACATAGAGGGATCATAAAGCAAAACTCAAAACTAGATGATGCCATAAACTTTATTCTACTAGATCAAGATATTACCAAAAGGATCGAACTAAGAAAAATGGTAAAGATAAAAGTGATGGTGATACGATACCGGGGCACTCCCCCAAGCTTGGCAGTTGCCAAGGGGAGTGCCCATACCCGATGCTCAGTTCTTCTTTGTTGGTGGAGAAGATGGAGATGATGATGGATAGTCACACATCGAGCGTAAGAGGTCCTCCAGCTTGCGGATAATGCCCTTGAGTGCAACAATATGCTCCTTCAACAAAAATATTTTCACGTGTGAGATACTTCTTCTGTATACGAGCTAACTCAATCATCTTGAAAGCTTCGATCTCAGTTGGGGTAAGAAGATTGCGATCAAGTTGAAGGATGTCTTCTGCTGCCGGAGCGTGATCCTCCGTGGCCTTCTTGATCCCTTCATCCTTGTTGATATCCATGGGTTCTTCCCTTTTCAGCTCTATCTTCATTAGCCAAGCATCATTGTCACCATTGTCGGAGGAGGGGGACGACATGATGCCTGGCCTTGACGACCCTGACAGGAAACAGCTCGAAACAAGAATAGAGGATATTTGCGTGATACAGGAGTCAAAACCCCCAGGAGATTATATAATGAATTTTTACCGACAAAAATACGTGCCGTGCAAGAAAACGGAGTCCGGAAAGCGCACGAGGTGCCCACGAGGTAGGGGGGCGCGCCCAGGAGGGTAGGGCGTGCCCTCCACCCTTGTGGAGCCCTTGTGTCCTTCCCGGACTGCTTCTTATTTTTCTATTTTTCTAAATATTCCAAAACGGAGAAATATTGCCTTAAAAACTGTTTTGGAGTCGGTTTACTTACCATACACATACCTATTCGTTTTCGGAGTCTGAAACGTTCCAGAAAGTGTCCCTTATGTATTCCTCCGGAGTTACGGTTTCAATAACATTGATTTCAACATTTATGGGATTACCTGAGATATAATGTTTGATTCTTTGACCGTTCACCACCTTCGGATTTGTGCCTTCGAAGTTGTTGATTTTTATGGCACCGGAACAATAGACCTCCTCGATAACTTAAGGACCTTCCCATTTAGAGAGAAGTTTTCCTGCTAAAAATCTTAAACAAGAGTTGTATAGCAATACATAATCACCTACATTAAACTCACACTTTTGTATCCTTTTATCATGCCATCTTTTAAATTTTTCTTTAAACAACTTGGCATTTTTGTAGGTTTGGGTTCTCCATTGATCGAGTGAGCTAATATCAAATAACCTCTTCTCACCGGCAAGTTAAAAATCATAATTGAGCTCTTTAATAGCCCAATATGCCTTGTGTTCTAGTTCGAGAGGTAAGTGACATACTTTTCCATAAACCATTTTATACGGAGACATACCCATAGGATTTTTATATGCAGTTCTATAGGCCCATAATGCATCATCAAGTTTCTTGGACCAATTCTTTCTAGACCTATTGACAGTCTTTTGCAAAATTAATTTGAGCTCTCTATTACTCAATTCTACTTGACCACTAGACTGAGGGTGATAAGGAGATGCAATTCTATGATTAACATCATACTTAGCAAGCATTTTACGGAAAGCACCATGAATAAAATGTGAACCACCATCAGTCATTAAATATCTAGGGACTCCAAATCTTGGAAAAATAACTTCTTTAAGCATTTTAATAGAAGGGTTATGATCAACACTACTAGTTGGAATAGCTTCTACCCACTTAGTAACGTAATCAATAGCAACTAAAATATGTGTATATCCATTAGAGGCAGGAAAAGGTCCCATATAGTCAAAGCCCCAAACATCAAATGGTTCAATAACGAGTGAATAGTTCATAGGCATTTCTTGACATCTACTAATATTGCCAATTCTTTGACATTCATCACAAGATAAGACAAACTTACGGGCATCCTGGAAGAGAGTAGGCCAATAAAAACCAGATTGCAATACCTTATGTGCAGTTCTATCTCTAGCATGGTGTCCTCCGTAAGCTTCAGAGTGACACTTGCGTAGGATCTGTTCCTGTTCATGCTCAGGTACACAACGTCTAATAACACCATCTGCTCCTTCTTTATAAAGATGTGGGTCATCCCAAAAGTAACGCCTCAAATCATAGAAGAACTTTTTCTTTTGCTGGTATGTGAAACTAGGTGGTATGAATTTGGTAACAATGTAATTAGCATAATCAACATACCATGGAGCAGTATGAGAAGCATTTATGACATTTAATTGCTCATCAGGAAAGCTATCATCAATAGGTAGTGGGTCATAAAGCACATTTTCTAAGCTAGACAAGTTGTCTACAACGGGGTTCTCAGCTTCCTTTCTATCAACAATATGTAAGTCAAATTCTTGTAGCAAGAGAACCCATCTAATAAGTCTAGGTTTAGCATCTTTCTTTTCCATAAGATATTTAATAGCAGCATGATCAGTGTGAATAGTTACTTTAGAATCAACAATATAAGGTCTGAACTTATCACAAGCAGATACAACTGCTAAGAATTCTTTTTCAGCAGTAGCATAATTTCTTTGAGCATTGTCTAGGGTTTTACTAGCATATTTAATAATGATTAATTTCTTATCAACTCTTTGCCCTCGAACAGCACCTACAACATAATCACTAGCATCACACATAATTTCAAACGGTAAATTCCAATCAGGTGACTGAACAATAGGTGCAGAGATCAATGCTTTCTTAAGTATTTCAAATGCTTCTACACAATCATCATCAAAGACAAATGGTATATCTTTTTGTAATAAATTAGTCAGAGGCCGATAAATTTTTGAGAAGTCCTTAATGAACCTCCTATAAAATCCGGCGTGACCAAGAAAACTTCTTATACCTTTGATGTCCTTGGGGCATGGCATCTATTCAATAGCATCAACCTTGGCTTCATCAACTTCAATACCTCTTTCAGAAACTTTATGCCCCAAGACAATACCTTCATTAACCATAAAGTGGCACTTTTCCCAATTCAAGACAAGATTAGTTTCTTCACATCTCTGCAAAACTCGATCAAGGTTGCTCAAGCAATCATCAAAAGAAGATCCATAGACGGAGAAATCGTTCATGAAAACCTCACAAATCTTTTCACATAAGTCAGAGAATATAGCCATCATGCATCTTTGAAAGGTAGCAGGTGCATTACATAAACCAAAAGGCATACGTCTATAAGCAAAAGTACCAAAAGGGCAAGTAAAAGTAGTCTTTGATTGATCCTTGGCTGACACAGGTATTTGAGAGAAACGAGAATAACCATCTAGAAAGCAAAAATGTGTATGTTTGGATAATCTTTCTAGCATTTGATCGATAAAATGTAAGGGGTAATGGTCCTTTTTAGTAGCCTTATTTAATTTGCGGAAATCAATTACCATCCTATAACCTGTAATAGTTCTTCGAGGAATCAATTCATCTTTATCATTAGGAACGACAAATACCTCCCTTCTTAGGGACACAATGGACAGGACTTACCCACTTACTATCAGCAACGGGATATATTATACCTGCCTCAAGGAGCTTTAGTATCTCCTTTCTTACCACTTCTTTCATTTTAAGATTCAGCCCTCGTTGATGATCACGAACTGGTTTAGCATCTTCTTCCAAATTTATTTTATGTTGACATAGAGTGGGACTAATGCCCTTAAGATCATCAAGAGTATACCCAATAGCAGCACGGTGCTTCTTCAGATTTTTCAATAATCTCTCTTCCTCATGGTCTGAAAGGTTAGCACTAATAATAACAGGATATATCTTTTTCTCATCAAGATAAGCATATTTAAGATTATCAGGCAATGGTTTAAGCTCAAACACGGGATCACCCTTGGGTGGAGGAGGATCCCCTAGGATTTCAACGGGCAAATTGTGTTTCAGAATAGGTTATTTTTTAAATAATACTTCATCTATTTCCCTTCTTTCATTCATAAACAGATCATTTTCGTGGTCTAGCAAATATTGTTCTAAAGGATCACTAGGAGGTATGGCAATAGAAGCAAGACTAATAATTTCATCATTACCAGGTAATTCTTCTTCACGGTGTTGTCTACTAAATTTAGAGAAATTAAATTCATGAGACATATCATCTAAACCGATAGTAACAACATCTTTTTTGCAATCTATCTTAGCATTAACAGTGTTTAAGAAGGGTCTACGAAATATAATGGGACAAAAGCTATCTTGTCGGGAACCTAGAACAAGAAAATCAGCAGGATATTTAGTTTTCCCACACAAGACTTCAACATCTCTAACAATTCCCATTGGTGAAATAGTATCTCTATTGGCAAGTTTAATTGTGACATCAATATCTTCTAACTCAACAAGTGCAATATCATGCATAATTTCTCTATATAGGTCAATAGGTATTGCACTAGCACTGGCACCCATATCACATAAGCCATGATAACAATGATCTCCTATTTTAACAAAAATAACAGGGATGCCTACCACAGGTCTAGGTTTATCTTTAGCACAAGGTTTAGCAATTCTAACAGTTTCATCACAGAAATAAATAACATGCCCATTGATATTATCATCCAAGAGATCTTTAACAATAGCAATATTAGGTTCAACTTTAATTTGCTCAGGAGGTGTATATGTTCTAATATTGTTTTTACGAACCACAGTTGAAGCTTTAGCATGATCCTTTATCCTAACAGGGAAGGGTGGTTTCTCAACATAAGAAGTAGGAACAATATGATCATTATAAGTGATAGTATTTTCTTGAACTTTAATAGGTGCAGCTACTTTAGCTTCTATGGGAGGATGATATTTAAACCACTTCTCCTTGGGGAGATCAACATAAGTAGCAAAAGATTCATAGAAAGAAGCTACTATCTCAGAGTCAAGTCCATATTTAGTGCTAAATTTACGGAAAACATCTGTATCCATAAAAGATTTAACACAATCAAACTTAGGTGTCATACCTGACTTCTTACCTTCGTCGAGGTCCCAATCTTCAGAGTTGCGTTTAATTCTTTCCCATAAATCCCATTTGAATTCAATAGTCTTCTTCATAAAAAAGCCAACACAAGAAGTATTGTAGCGACCAAACCTTAACCAGTCTGATCTCTGTGCATCAGTGTCATCCCTGGATCAGTAATGCTGACACGCACAGTACTTGAAGGATTTATAACAGAGTAGCAATCACACACTTATTACATCGAATGTCTCAAAAGAGAACTCATTGCAATACATATGGCTTAAGGCCATCTAACAACGATAACAGCGGAAGGCTTGGAAGATAAGCGAGTTCATCAACTCCAACGGCATCACTGAGTATAGAACCACGACCTAAAGGCATCTTACTCGTCGTCTGAAAAGTCTGCAACATGAATGTTGCAGCCCGAAAACGGATCAGCACATGGAATATGCTGGCAATGTAACACATAGAGGGTAATGAATGAATAAAGTTATACTACATGCATATATGGCTGGTGGAAAGCTCTATGGTTACAGTTTTTGCATAAAGCCAATTTTTTCCCTACTACAAAGGAATAAATTTTATTTAACTATCATGGTGGTTGTTAAACATTGAGAGTGTAGACACCCTCTCAATCCCAATTAAGCATCATCATTAAAACCCAGCAATATTAATTAAAGTAACATGATGAGATTCACATGATAATCCAAGTACTAGATACTCAAGACATCCATAACCGGGGACACGGCTAACCATGATTAGTTTATACACTCTGCAGAGGTTTCCGCACTTTTCCCCACAAGACTCGATCTCCTCCGTTGGGATTCTCGAACTGCCTGATGTTTGAGAAACGGATGACCGAGACATAGTCTTTCAGAAGCGCTAGCACCTTACGATCGGGTAGACAGTACCAACCTACATCCCCTACATCTGCTAGTCTACCACTATAAGAGTTCGTATGACTTAGTAAACTATGCTAGAGCCCATAGTAGCTTGTGGCTGCACACGGAAGTTTCTAGTATGAATAATCTCATGATCCCTTTGAGCCTGGGTGGCGGTCCATAAAGAAAACAGGCAGTCGCTGGAATACCCAGGTGCCTCAATCCACCCAGATGTGTGTTTAAGTTGCCATCTTAAATAAACCATTAATTTAACAATCTCACATCTGTCATGGATACACTCACCCAATCCACGTCTACTAGCATAGCATGGCAATATAAGCAAACATAGAAGTAACTCCCAAGGGTTTGATAATAAAACAGGCAATAGGTACTACCTCATCTACTTCCCAAAAACCCACAATTTAATTAGATCCTAATCATGCAATGTTTGAGGATTGATCTAATACAATAAAACTGGGTAGTAAAGAGGTATGATCAAAGTGTTACTTGCCTTGCTAATGATTCGCGAAACCTAGAGATTCAAAGTAGCAAGCGGCGCACTCCGGGTACTCTATCGCAAACAAACAAGCATAAAATAAGTACTCATCTAATGCACAGGTAAAACTCAAATAAGAGATCTAACCAGAAAGTTCAACTTAAGAACTCCGGTTTGCAAAAAAAATCATATCGAACGAAACAACGAAAGTCAAACGGCAAAAGAAACAAGCTTCGTTTAATAATCTGGATCTAAGTCAAATTTTACAGAAGCAAAATCTTGTTTGAGTTGATTAAACGGAAAGAGGGTTTCGAGACGAAACTCCTGGCGCTTGAATCGCCTGATTCCGATAAACGAGCAAAAAGTTATACTAGAACGAAAATCGGATCATAAATCGCGATGAGAAACAATCGCGGAAAATCCGAGAAAAAGGAAAACGACGAATAGATTAACGAACGAACGTTCGTTTTCTAGAACTAAACGGTGAACGCGTCCGTTAAAACGAACGAACGAGCGAACGCTCGCTAAAAAAACTAAACCGGAAATAAACCGATCTAAATAAAAAAACGGATCTAAAAAACCAAACGAAAACCGAACGAAAAACCGAATGGTTTTTTCGAGAAAAACCGCCGGCGGCGGGGCGGGGTCAACCTCGGCGGGGCGGCGGCGGCTCCGGCGGGGCGGCAGGGTCCGGCGGCGGTGGCGGGGTCCGGCGACGGCGGCGGCGGGTTGCGGAACGGCGGGCAGCGGCGGCTCGGGCGGCGGGGTCCGGCGGTGGCGGCGGCTAGGGTTAGGGTTTGGCGTGGCGCGGCTCGGTGGCTGACGGGCTCGGGACGGCGCCTTATAAAGGCCCGGCCGGACGGAGTCCTGGCCGAACACGGCCCAAAGTCGGTTCGCGTTTTTTAAAATAATTACGCGCAGAAAAAGAAATAAAATAAATACTAAACGGACTCCAAATACCCCAAAATAAATTTTCCCCGACTTATAAAATCAAGCCGGACAAGATGAACATTTATTTGGGGCCTAAATGCAATTTTGAAAAACACGCATTTTTCCTAAATTCAAATAAAATAGCAATAACTCCAAAATAAAATCCTATTTGATTTTATTATTAAATCCTCAATATTTCTTTATTTTGGGAAAGTCATTTTATTCTCTCTCTCATATTTTTATAATAGAAATAATTGAAGATAAAATAAATAAAATCAAATGATCTTATTTTCAAAATTTTGAGAAAACTCAAATATGAAAATAACGAAATCCTCAACTCTCTCCGAGGGTCCTTGAGTTGCGTAGAATTTCTTAGGATCAAACCCACAAGCAAATAAAATATGATATGTAGTGATGATCTAATGTATAACATTCTAAATTGAAAATTTGGGATGTTACAAACCTACCCCCTTAAGATGAATCTTGCCCTGGAGATTTGGGTTGGCTAGAAAATAGGTGAGGGTGGTCCTTCAACAGTTCTTCCTCTCGCTCCTAGGTGGCTTCATCCTCGGTGTGGTGGCTCCACTAAACTTTGCAAAACTTGATAACCTTGCTGCGGGTGACTCGGCTAGCATACTCAAGAATCTTGACTGGTTTCTCCTCATAGGTCAAATCACTGTCCAACTGAATCACTTCCAGCGGCACTGTATCCCTTAGCGGTATATCAGCCATCTCTGCGTGACACTTCTTCAACTGGGAAACGTGGAATACATCGTGAACTCCTGACAATCCTTCAGGCAATTCCAGCTTGTAGGCTACTTCTCCCATACGCTCCGAAACCTTGTATGGTCCTACAAAACATGGCGCTAACTTTCCCTTGACTCCAAAGCGTTTAACTCCTCGAAGTGGAGATACTCGAAGATAAACTCGGTCTCCAACTTCGTAAATTGTTTCCTTACGTTTAGAATTTGTGTAGCTCTTCTGCCTGGACTGGGCTACCTTGGGCCTGTCGCAAATCAATTTCACCTTCTGTTCAGACTCCTTAATCAAATCCGGTCGAAACAACGAGCGGTCTCCAACTTCATCCCACGACAATGGGGTCCTGCACGTCCTTCCGTACAAGGCTTCGAAAGGGGCCATCTTCAAACTGGATTGATAACTGTTGTTGTAAGAGAACTCTGCATATGGCAAATTGTCGTCCCAACTAGATCCATAAACTAGCGCACAAGCTCTCAGCATATCCTCCAAAATCTGATTGACTCTCTCGGTCTGTCCATCTGTCTATGGATGAAAAGCTGTATTGAACTCTAGCCTGGTACCCAAAGTTTCGTGCAACTGATTCCAGAACTTTGAGGTAAACTGGGTTCCTCTATCTGATACAATGCTCCTCGGAACTCCATGCAGACATACGATCCTGGTCATGTATATCTTTGCCAACTTAGCATTGGTGTAAGTAGTCTTCACTGGGATGAAATGAGCTACCTTTGTCAAACGATCGACTACAACCCAAATCGAGTCATAGCCTGAATGAGTTCTGGGAAAACCTGTAATAAAATCCATGCCTGGCTTATCCCACTTCCATTCGGGTATTGGCAATGGCTGTAACAATCCTGCTGGCTTCTGATGCTTTGCCTTTACTCTCTGACATCATACATCAAGAACTGCTACATACTCCGCAATATCCTTATTCATTCTGGTCCACCAGAAAGTATCCTTCAAATCCAAATACATCTTGGTATTTCCTGGGTGAATCGAATATGGTGAATCATGGGCATCCTGCAGAATTAACTTCCTGATCTCCGGGTCATTGGGCACAAAAACACAATCTTCAAACCATAGGGTATCGTGCTCATCCTCACGAAATCCTTTAGCTTTTCCTTTGCTCATCTTCTCCTTTATAGAGGCAACGTCCTTGTCAGTCTTGTGAGCTTCTCTGATCTTATCCATCAAGGTAGACTAAATCTCCAATGCTGCTACATAGCCTCTCGGAACTATCTCCAAACATAGCTCACGAAAGTCCTCGGTTAACTCCTTCGGTAAATCTCCCGTCATTAGTGTGTTGACATGGCTTTTACGGCTCAGCGCATCGGCTACTATGTTAGCCTTTCCGGGATGATAATGCAATCTCATGTCATAATCCTTGATGAGCTCCAACCATCTCCTTTGCCAGAGATTTAGCTCCTTCTGCATGAAAATATACTTCAAACTCTTGTGATCCGTGTACACTTCACAATGGTTTCCAATGAGAAAATGTCTCCAAGTCTTTAATGCATGCACTACGGTTGCTAACTCGAAATCATGCTTGGCATAGTTCAACTCATGAGGCTTAAGCTGTCGTGAGGCATATGAAACAACTCTTCCCTCCTGCATAAGCACTGCTCCAAGTCCTCGACGTGAAGCGTCGCAATACACCTCATAATCCTTGTTTTGATCCGGCAAAATCAACACTGGTGATGTAACCAAATGTTTCTTCAACTCCTGGAAACTGGCGTCACATTCCTCAGTCCATACGAACTTGGTATCCTTCTTCAACAACTCCGTCATAGGCTTCGCAATCATCGAGAAATTTTCAATGAATCTCCGGTAGTATCCTGCAAGTCCAAGAAAACTCCGGATCTCTCCAACTGTTGTTGGTGCTTCCCAATTTGTCACAGTGACAACCTTGGTGGGATCTACTGCTATACCTTCTCCGGATATAACGTGTCCGAGGAATCCAACTTCCTTCAACCAAAACTCACATTTGCTAAACTTGGCATATAACTGATGTTCTTTGAGCTTCTCAAGTACCAAACGCAGATGCTCCTTATGCTCCTCTTCATTCTTCGAGTAAACCAGAATATCATCAATGAACACTACGATGAACTTATCCAAAAACTCCATAAGCACTTTGTTCATCATGTTCATAAAATAGGCAGGTCCATTAGTCAGACCAAATGACATAATGGTATACTTGTACAACCCATACATGGTGGTAAAAGACGTCTTTGGTATATCATGTTCTCGAATCTTCAACTGATGGTATCCTGATCGCAGATCGATCATGGAAAATACCTTAGCTCCTTGTAATCGATCAAACAGATCATTGATCATCGGTAGTGGGTACTTGTTCTTGATTGTTACTTCATTCAATCCTCGATAATCAACAACCATCCTTAACGATCCATCCTTTTTCTCCACTAGAAGTACTGGCGATCCCCAAGGCGAAGAACTTGGGCGAATATAACCTTTATCCAGTAACTCCTTAATCTGCTTCTTAGTCTCCTCCAAATCCTTTGCGGGCATCCTGTATGATCTCTTAGATATTGGCCCTGTGCCTGGCAAAAGCTCAATCAAAAACTCAATATCTCTATCCGGTGGCATGCCAGGCAACTCCTCTGGAAATACGTCAGGGAAATCCTTCACCACTGGTACTTCCTCCTGCACAACTCCTGATAAGGAATTTACTTGAGTCCTCTTCGGCACATGCCGGGATACATACTTGATCCTTCTTCCTTCTGGCGTGGTAAGCAAACTTGACTTACTGGCGCATTCAATGTTCCCTTCATACTTCGATAACCAATCCATGCCTAATATCACATCCAATCCTTGAGATTCCAATACTATTAGGTCCGAGGGAAATACATAGTTACCAATCATTAATGGTAACCGATCACACCATAGACTAGCCATATACTCTGCTCCAGGTGAGGTTACTAACATGGGTGACCTAAGGACTTGGGTTGGCAGTGTATACTTATCCACAAATCCCCTTGAGATGTATGAATGCGATGCACTAGTATCAAAAAGAACGAGTGCAGTAAATGACTTAACCAAAAACTTACCTATTACTGCATCTGACTAAGCTTCAACCTCCTCCACGTTAACGTGGTTCACCTGTCCCCTATTGAAAGGGTTCGGCTTCTTCCCATAGCTTCCATTACCATTTCCATTATGGGCTTCAGGACATTCATTGGCGTAATGTCCAGTCTTCTGACACTTAAAGCAAGTGACTTGGCTCAAGTCTCTCTTGGCTGGTGTTGATGGGTTGGTACGGTTCTGGTCGTTGCTTCCTCCATTCCCATTACCATTCTTGGGGCCATTATGATTGTGCGAGCTTCCTCCCCCATGGGTATGCTGAAAAGGTCCTCCCGGTTTAGGGGTAAAACGCGGCTTCTGCTGAGCTCTAGAATTGTACTTCCCTTGTCCATACTTCCTCTTACGGTTTTCAATCTGCTGCTGCTTCCCTTCAATCATAAGTGCGTGATCTACCAACTCCTGGTAGTTGTTGAAGCTTGCTACCATCAAATGCATGCTCAACTCATCATTCAGTCCTTCCAGAAACTTCTCCTGCTTAGCTGCATCCGTAGCAACGTCATCTGGGGCATAACGTGCTAGCTTACTAAAGTCATCCACATACTGGCCAACTGTCCGTCCTCCTTGGCGCAAGTTGCGAAACTCACGCTTCTTCATGGCCATAGCTCCTGCTGAGACATGGGCAGTACGGAAAGCCTGCTGAAACTGATCCCATGTGACAGTGTCGATAGGGTAAGTGGCTGTGAAATTCTCCCACCATGATGCTGCGGGTCCTTCAAGCTGATGTGCGGCAAATTTCACCTTTTCCGCATCTATGCATCCTGCCGTAGTCAACTCCCTTGCTGTCTTGCGGAGCCAATCATCTGCAACAATCGGCTCGATGCTACTGGAGAACACCGGTGGATTCAGCCTAAGAAAACAGGTTAAGTGATCAACAGGTGCTGGCGGTCGTGGGTTGTTGTTGTTGTTGTTCCCCTGATTCTGATTCTGGACTAGCAACTGCATCAACGTATTCTGCCGCTAGATCAACTGAGTGAGCTCCGGTGGGAAGGTAAATCCGGGGTCACGTCTCGGAGGCATCTGATGGTTTTAGATGGGAGAGATTAGAATAGAATGAGGTCTAATGGGAAAACACTACCCAAATGCACATGAGGCAATGCACACAAAATCACTTCATTCAATCAAACAAGGGCATACATTCGGTCTAGAACTATCGTTATAAAAGTGCTTGGACTATGCTATATACATGGTGGAACACTACTACTGTTATGGTGGTCGACTAGAAAATCTGCTCCGATTAAGACTCCATGATATCTGCTCCAGCTTCATCGACATAGTCATCATCGCTGTCATCTAGATCCGAGTCGGTGTCATCGATGATGATGTAGTTCTCCGGGCAAGTGTAATCATCTTCTCCTCCAGTTGCGGGGAATCCTGTGAACACTTTTAGCTTCTTCTTCAGATCATCATTCTTCTCCACTAGTGTTGCTATTTCCTCCTCATATCCATCGCGCGTAGACTTGAGTTCTTCTTCCAGCTCCGTGATTCTTGTCATCGCCTTCTTTAGATCTATCATGCCTGCACACATCTGGTTCTCCTGGCGTCGAATGTGCTGATTTAACTCCTGGATGAAAGCGGCAATTGATCTATCCTTCCTGGTGCTGATCATCTCCCATTGCTCATCTTGGCGCCCACAAATCTGGTAGATAGTATCCTTGAGATCATTGCGGTAAATTTCTCCAATACGTCCCATTGTGATGTGGGCTGCCATGCTCTTTCCTAGACTCCAGGTTGGTGCATCAAACGAAAACTCTATGGGCTCAGTGACGGGCATGAACGTCCTTCCGGGAACATGAACTTGAATCATCCAGAGCTCCTCTTCAGGTAAAGTGGAGTTGTAGGTTCCGGTGAAGCTTGGTACTCTGATGTTTGGGTACTTAGTGACTTCCTTCAGGTGGCGTCCAAAGGGTGTATCTTCATCCGGTTGCGCGAACTTGTTCCTTGCATCCGCCATCCTAAAAGAGTAGAAAAGATGAGAAGTCAGAAATGAGAAGAGTGAGTAGTGATCTAGGGCTTTAGCTTAGTGGCCGTGTCCTACAGTCAGCGTGTGCTCTGATACCATCTTGTAGCGACCAGACCTCAACCAGTCTGATCTCTGTGCATTAGTGTCATCCCTGGATCAGTAATGTTGACACGCACAATACTTGAAGGATTTATAACAGTGTAGGAATCACACACTTATTACATCGAATGTCTCAAAAGAGAACTTATTGTAATAAACATGGCTTAAGGCCATCTAACAACGATAACAGCGGAAGGCTTGGAAGATAAGCGAGTCCATCAACTCCAACGGCATCACTGAGTATAGAACCACGACCTAAAGGCATCTTACTCGCCGTCTGAAAAGTCTGCAACATGAATGTTGCAGCCCGAAAATGGGCCAGCACATGGAATATGCTGGCAATGTAACACATAGAGGGTAATGAAAGAATAAAGCTATACTACATGCATATATGGCTGGTGGAAAGCTCTATGGTTACAGCTTTTGCATAAAGCCAATTTTTCCCTACTGCAAAGGAATACATTTTATTTAACTATCATGGTGGTTGTTAAACATTGAGAGTGTAGACACCCTCTCAATCCCAATTAAGCATCATCATTAAAACCCAACAATATTAATTAAAGTAACATGATGAGATTCACATGATAATCCAAGTACTAGATACTCAAGACGTCCATAACCGGGGACATGGCTAACCATGATTAGTTTATACACTCTGTAGAGGTTTCCGCACTTCTCCCCACAAGACTTGATCTCCTCCGTTGGGATTCTTGCACTACCTGATGTTTGAGAAACGGATGACCGATACATAGTCTTTCAGAAGCGCCAGCACCTTACGATCGGGTAGACAGTACCAACCTACATCCCCTACATCTGCTAGTCTACCACTGTAAGAGTTCGCACAACTTATTCAACTATGCTAGAGCCCATAGTAGCTTGTGGCTGCACACGGAAGTTTCTAGTATGGATAATCTCATGATCCCTTTGAGCCTGGGTGGCGGTCCATAAAGAAAACAGGCAATCGCTGGAATACCCAGGTGCCTCAATCCACCTAGATGTGTGTTTAAGTTGCCACCTTAAATAAACCATTAATTTAACAATCTCACATCTGTCATGGATACACTCACCCAATCCACGTCTACTAGCATAGCATGGCAATATAAGCAAACGTAGAAGTAACTCCCAAGGGTTTGGTAATAAAACAGGCAATAGGTACTACCTCATCTACTTCCCAAAAACGCAAGATGAACATTTATTTGGGGCCTAAACGCAATTTTGAAAACACACATTTTTCCTAAATTCAAATAAAATAGCAATAACTCCAAAATAAAACCCTATTTGATTTTTTTATTAAATCCTCAATATTTGTTTATTTTGGGAAAGTCATTTTATTCCATCTCTCATATTTTTATAATAGAAATAATTGATGATAAAATAAATAAAATCAAATGATCCTATTTTCAAAATTTTGAGAAAACTCAAATATGAAAATAACGAAATCCCCAACTCTCTCCGAGGGTCCTTGAGTTGCATAGAACTTCTTAGGATCAAACCCACAAGCAAATAAAATATGATATGCAGTGATGATCTAATATATAACATTCCAAATTGAAATTTGGGATGTTAGAAGTATCGAGCATGGTGCGATTGTTATCAGAAAGCCGAGCATATAAATTTTGAATAATCGTCTCTCTTGAGAGCTCATGATTGGGGCATGAATATAACATTGATTTAAGCCTCCCCCAAGCTTGAGCGATTCTTTCTCCTTTGCGAGGCCAAAAATTATATATATAATTACGATCATGAGGAACAAGATGCATAGGATAAAACTTCTGATGAAATTCCAATTTCAATCGTTTGTAGTTTCATAACCCCGTATCATCACATAGCCTATACCATGTCAATGCATCTTCCTTCAAAGATAAAGGGAAGACCTTCTTCTTAATAATATCTTCGGGTACACCTGCAAGCTAAAATAATCCACAAACTTCATCCACATATATTAGGTGCTGATCAGGATGCGTTGTTCCGTCTCCTGCAAAAACATTAGCTAGCAGTTTTTCTATCATACCCGAAGGAATTGCAAAGCAGACATTTTCATTTTCAGTAGGTTCAGTAGGTTGAGGAGCAACTCTTTGCTCTACTGGTCGGGGTGAAGATACCCCGAACAAGCCCCTTAGAGGATTACTTTCCATAGTAACAAGTGACAGTAAATTTCAGCACACTATATAAATTTTCCTTACCAAATTCCACCTACCAAAGGCGCTTCACTCCCCGGCAACGGCGCCAGAAAAGAGTCTTGATGACCCACAAGTATAGGGGATCTATCGTAGTCCTTTCGATAAGTAAGAGTGTCGAACCCAGCGAGGAGCAGAAGGAAATGATAAGCGGTTTTCAGCAAGGTATTCTCTGCAAGTACTGAAATAAGTGTTAACAGATAGTTTCGTGATAGGATAATTTGTAACGAGCAACAAGTAACAAAAGTAAATAAAGTGCAGCAAGTTGGCCCAATCCTTTTTGTAGCAAAGGACAAGCCTGGACAAACTCTTATATAGAGAAAAGTGCTCCTAAGGACACATGGGAATATCGCCAAGCTAGTTTTCATCACGTTCATATGATTCGCGTTCGGTACTTTGATAATTTGGTATGTGGGTGGAGTGATGCTTGGGCACTGTCCTTACTTGGACAAGCATCCCACTTATTATTAACCTCTATTGCAAGCATCCGCAACTACAACAAAAGTATTAAGGTAAAACTAACCATAGCATGAAACATATGGATCCAAATCAGCCCCTTACGAAGCAACACATAAACTAGGGTTTAAGCTTCTGTCACTCTAGCAACCCAACATCTACTTATTACTTCCCAATGCCTTACCCTAGGCCCAAATAATGGTGAAGTGTTATGTAGTCGACGTTCATATAACACCACTAGAGGAGAGACAACATACATCTCATCAAAATACCGAACGAATACCAAATTAACATGACTACTAATAGCAAGACTTCTCCCATGTCCTCAGGAACGAACGTAACTACTCACAAAGCATAATCATGTTCATAATCAGAGGGGGTATAAATATGCATATAGGATCTGAATATATGATCTTCCACCAAATAAACCAACTAGCATCAACTACAAGGAGTAATTAACACTACTAGCAACCTACTAGTACCAATCCCGAACTTGGAGATAAGAATTGGATACAAGAGATGAACTAGGGTTTTGAGAGGAGATGGTGCTGGTGAAGATGTTGATGGAGATTTCCCTCTCCCGATGAGAGGAGCGTTGGTGATGACGATGGCGATGATTTCCCCCTCCCGGAGGGAAGTTTCCCCGGTAGAACAGCTTTGCCGGAGCTCTAGATTGGATCCGCCAAGGTTTCGCCTCGTGGCGGCGGAGTTTTGTCCGAGGAGATGGCTTATGATTTTTTTCTCATCGAAAGACTCCATATAGTATAAGATGGCCATCGGAGGGCCACCAGGGGGCCCACGAGGTAGGGGGGCACGCCCAGGGGGTAGGGCGTGCCCCCACCCTCGTGGGCAGGGTGTGGCCCCCTGGTGAACTTCTTGCGCTCAGTATTTTTTATATATTCTGAAAACATCTTCCGTGAAGTTTCAGGACTTTTGGAGCTGTGCAGAATAGGTCTCTAATATTTGCTCCTTTTCTAGCCCAGAATCCCAGCTGTCAGCATTCTCCCTTTTTATGTAAACCTTGTAAAATAAAAGAGAATAGGCATAAGTATTGTGACATAATGTGTAATAACAGACCATAATGCAATAAATATCGATATAAAAGCATGATGCAAAATGGACGTATCAGAGTACTAGGTAGGAACTGTATGTGACGATTTTGTGTTGATACGCACCTTCACTTATACTCCTATATCTCTATAAATAGTATGTGGCTAGGAGTCATGAGAGCATGTTTTTCCTTGTCAAAAGATAGCTTAGGATGAATAAAAGTGTTTTGTTGTACGCACGATGTTTCATGAGATATTTGAGTAAACCAAACAAATAGGCATTCACCTTCACCTTCTCCTCCTTTCCAACCACTACAGTCAACATCTACATTATACATCTCCCAAATCCAACACTATCCCATGCAAGTCAAGGTATTTAGTTTGGATCCAGGGTTATGTGGATACAATGGTAGCAGGTCACCTCTTATTGAGAAAGTTGAGGTATCAAATGCTATCGATGGAAAGTCAAGTGCCCCTTGGGGCTCCACTTGTGGAAAAGTAAGACCAGTCTATCCACATCAACTGATACAATTATTTCATGCAAGTAATGTATTCTGGGTTGATGCACTCATGGGAAGATTGTACTGGGAAGGTGTTATTATTGATAATGCTGAAGGCTCCATGGAAAGGAAGGTTTTTTTGCTGATGAAGGTCATAAACGCATTATGTAGTCATTCAGGCATGTGTACTAGAAAATGGAAACCGCCCGGAATCTGGTTGTTGCTCTAGATGCTTTTGTCACATGAAGAGAAACATGGTTTACGTGTATTAGTCGAGCAAATATGGTATGACTTGAGATCAAATCCTTCCTTGATGAAAAAGTCAATATGTGGGTGTGTGGAACATAATATTTTTGGGAGAGATCACTTGCAACCATTATTGTTGAATTATGATCTGTGTGTGACAGACCTCCCCAAGATGGAAATCAAATACCAAACTCTTGTAGATCAGCAGAAACTTCAACATCTGCAGCCTTTCAAAATTAAACGGGATAATCTGTAGAATCAACATTAGCCGTTGCCTCCAGGACCATGTCAAAATTCATCCCCTGCTATCACGATAATGACAGGATAGGTGTTCGTGTCAAATGAGAGTATGCAAAGTACTGTATTAAATCATTAGTGTGGACCTTTGTAGATGATAGAAAGTATTGTGTCTCACATAATGGGAAGCGGTTCCCATCTGTTAAGCATGAGCCTTACCTGGCGCCGAAGGAGAGAAAAAATTATCCCAGGGTTGCCAGACAAATAATTTTTTCTCTACATACCGTGACTAAAAATAGTGAAGATTGCAACCCAACTGGCACAAATCATACCCTATGCGAGAAAAATAACCCACAATAAGTTGAGTATGGATGCCTCTACTTCTTGGGTCCCAGTGTAGCTAGATGCAAAACTTTCCCCACATTGACTTGCTAGTTACCACGAAGTCACCACTTTTTCCTAGGGACACTGATACGTCCATTTTGCATCATGCTTTTATATCAACATTTGTTGCATTATGGGCTGTTATTTCACCTTATGTCACAATACCTATGGCTATTCTCTCTTATTTTACAAGGTTTACATAAGGAGGGAGAATGCCGGCAGCTGGAATTCTGGGCTAGAAAAGGAGCAAATATTAGAGACCTATTCTGCACAACTCCAAAAGTCCTGAAATCCACGGAACACCTTATAATAAATGATGAAAAATCCTCGCCAAAGATGTAGACCAGGGGCCCACACCCTTCTCACGAGGGTGGGGGGTGCCCCCCTAGGGCGCGCCCCTGCCTCGTGGCCCCCCTGGTGGCTCTCCGATGACCATCTTCTCCTATATGAAGTCTTTCATCGAGAAAAAAAATAGGAAGCAACCTTTCAGGACGAAACTCCGCCGCCACGAGGCGGAACCTTTGCGGATCCAATCTAGAGCTCCGGCAGAGCTGTTCTGCCGGGGAATTTCCCACCCGGAGGGGGAAATCATCGACATCGTCATCACCAACGCTCCTCTCATCGGGAGAGGGCAATCTCCATCAACATCTTCATCAGCACCATCTCATCTCAAAACCCTAGTTCATCTCTTGTATCCAATTCTTGTCTCCAAGTCCGGTATTGGTGCTAGTAGGTTGCTAGTAGAGTTAATTACTCCTTGTAGTTGATTCTAGTTGGTTTAATTGGTGGAAGATCATATGTTCAGATCCTTTATGCATATTAATACCCCTCTGATTATGAACATGTTTATGCTTTGTGAGTAGTTACGTTTGTCCCTGAGGACAAGGGAGAAGTCTTGCTATTAGTAGTCATGTGAATTTGGTATTCGTTCGATATTTTGATGAGATGTATGTTGTCTAGCCTCTAGTGGTGTTATGTGCACGTCGACTACATAACACTTCACCATTATTTGGACCTAGAGAAAGGCATTGGGAAGTAATAAGTATATGATGGGTTGCTAGAGTGACAGAAGCTTAAACCCTAGTTTATGCGTTGCTTCGTAAGGGGCTGATTTGGATCCATATGTTTCATGCTATGGTTAGGTTTACCTTAATACTTTTGTTGTAGTTGCGGATGAAGGAAACATGCCCTAGAGGCAATAATAAAGTTATTATTTATTTCCTTATATCATGATAAATATTTATTATTCATGCTAGAATTGTATTAACCGGAAACATAATACATGTGTGAATACATAGACAAACAGAGTGTCACTAGTATGCCTCTACTTGACTAGCTCGTTAATCAAAGATGGTTAAGTTTCCTAACCATGGACAAAAGAGTTGTTATTTGATTAACGAAGTCACATCATTAGTTGAATGAACTGATTGACATGACCCATTCCATTAGCTTAGCACCCGATCGTTTAGTATGTTGCTATTGCTTTCTTCATAACTTATACATGTTCCTATGACTATGAGATTATGCAACTCCCGTTTGCCGGAGGAACACTTTGGGTACTACCAAACGTCACGACGTAACTGGGTGATTATAAAGGAGTACTACAGGTGTCTCCAAAGGTAGATGTTGGGTTGGCGTATTTCGAGATTAGGATTTGTCACTCCGATTGTCGGAGAGGTATCTCTGGGCCCTCTCGGTAATGCACATCACCTAAGCCTTGCAAGCATTGCAACTAATATGTTAGTTGTGAGATGATGTATTACGGAACGAGTAAAGAGACTTGCCGGTAACGAGATTGAACTAGGTATTGGGATACCGACGATCGAATCTCAGGCAAGTAACATACCGATGATAAAGGGAACAACGTATGTTGTTATGCGGTATGACCGATAAAGATCTTCGTAGAATATGTAGGAGCCAATATGGGCATCTAGGTCCCGCTATTGGTTATTGACCGGAGATGTGTCTCGGTCATGTCTACATTGTTCTCGAACCGTAGGGTCCGCACGCTTAAGGTTTCGATGACAGTTATATTATGAGTTTATGAGTTTTGATGTACCGAAGGAGTTCGGAGTCCCGGATGAGATCGGGGACATGACGAGGAGTCTCGAAATGGTCGAGACGTAAAGATCGATATATTGGACGACTATATTCGGACATCGGAAAGGTTCCGAGTGATTCGGGTATTTTTCGGAGTACCGGGTAGTTACGGGAGAAGTAATGGGCCTTGATGGGCTTTAGTGGGAAGAGGAAAAAGGCTGCTGCGCCCCCCTCCCCTCTAGTCCGAATTGGACTAGGGAAAAGGGGGCCGGCCACCTTTCCTACTCCTCCACTTCCTTCTCCCTTCCTTCCCTCTTGGTGGACTCCTACTAGGACTTGGAGTCCTAGTAGGACTCCACACCTGGCGCGCCTCTCCTAGGCCGGTCGCCCCTCCTCCCTTGCTCCTTTATATACGGGGGCAGGGGGCACCCCATAGACACACAAGTTGATCCACGTGATCGTTCCTTAGCCGTGTGCGGTGCCCCCTGCCACCAAATTCCACCTCGATCATATTGTTGCAGTGCTTAGGCGAAGCCCTGCGTCGGTAGTACATCAAGATCGTCACCACGCCGTCGTGCTGACGGAACTCTTCCTCGACGCTTTGCTGGATCGGAGCCCGAGGATCGTCATCGAGCTGAACGTGTGCTAAGAACTCGGAGGTGCCGGAGCAACGGTGCTTGGATCGGTCGGATCGGGAAGACGTACGACTACTTCCTCTACGTTGTGTGATCGCTTCCGCAGTCGGTCTGTGTTGGTACGTAGACAACACTCTCCCCTCTCGTTGCTATGCATCACCATGATCTTGCGTGTGCGTAGGAATTTTTTTGAAATTACTACGTTCCCCAACAGTGGCATCAGAGCCTAGGTTTTATGGTTTGATGTTATATGCACGAGTAGAACACAAGTGAGTTGTGGGCGATATAAGTCATACTTCCTACCAGCATGTCATACTTTGGTTCGGCGGTATTGTTGGATGAAGCGGCCCGGACCGACATTACGCGTACGCTTACGCGAGACCGGTTTCCCCGACGTGCTTTGCACATAGGTGACTTGCGGGTGACTGTTTCTCCAACTTTAGTTGAACCGAGTGTGGCTACGCCCGGTCCTTGCGAAGGTTAAAACGGAGTCTATTTGACAAACTATCGTTGTGGTTTTGATGCGTAGGTAAGATTGGTTCTTGCTAAGCCTGTAGCAGCCACGTAAAATTTGCAACAACAAAGTAGAGGATGTCTAACTTGTTTTTGCAGGGCATGTTGTGATGTGATATGGTCAAAACGTGATGAGTTATAAGTTGTTGTATAAGATGATCATGTTTTGTTGAAGTTATCGGCAACTGGCAAAAGCCTTATGGTTGTCTATCTATTGCATAAGATGCAAGCGCCCAATAATTGCTTTACTTTAGCGCTATGCGATAGCAATAGTTGCAAGAGCAAGTGTTGGCGAGACGACCACGTGACGACACATTGATATAGATCAAGATGATGGAGATCATGGTGTCATGTCGGTGACGATATAGATCATGACAGTACTTTGGAGATGGAGATCACAAGCACAAGATGATGATGGCCATATCATATCACTTATATTGATTGCATGTGATGTTTATCTTTTATGCATCTTATCTTCCTTTGATTGACGGTAGCATTATAAGATTATCTCTCACTAAATTATCAAGAAGTGTTCTCCCTGAGTATGCACCGTTGCCAAAGTTCGTCGTGCCCAGACACCACGTGATGATCGGGTGTGATAAGCTCTACGTCCATCTACAACGGGTGCAAGCCAGTTTTGCACACGCAGAATACTCAGGTTAAACTTGACGAGCCTAGCATATGCAAGTATGGCCTCGGAACACAGAGACCGAAAGGTCAAGCGTGAATCATATAGTAGATATGATCAACATAACGATGTTCACCATTGAAAACTACTCCATCTCACGTGATGATCGGTTATGGTTTAGTTGATTTGGATCACGTGATCACTTAGAGGATTAGAGGGATGTCTATCTAAGTGGGAGTTCTTAAGTAATATGATTAATTGAACTTTAATTTATCATGAACTTAGTCCTGATAGTATTAGCATATCTATGTTGAAGATCAATAGCTCGCGTTGTTGCTTTCATATGTTTATTTTGATATGTTCCTAGAGAAAATTGTGTTGAAAGATGTTAGTAGCAATGATACGGATTGGATCCGTGATCTGAGGTTTATCCTCATTGCTGCACAGAAAAATTATGTCCTTGATGCACCGCTAGGTGACAGACCTATTGCAGGAGCAGATGCAAACGTTATGAACGTTTGGCTAGCTCAATATGATGACTACTTGATAGTTTAAGTGCACCATGCTTAATGGCTTAGAATCGGGACTTCAAAGACGTTTTGAACATCATGGACCATATGAGATGTTCCAGGAGTTGAAGTTAATATTTCAAGCAAATACCCGAGTTGAGAGATATGAAGTCTCCAACAAGTTCTATAGTTAAAAGATGGAGGAGAATCGCTCAACTAGTGAGCATGTGCTCAGATTGTCTGGGTACTACAATCGCTTGAATCAAGTGGGAGTTAATCTTCCAGATAAGATAGTGATTGACAGAATTCTCTAGTCACCATCACCAAGTTAGTAGAACTTCGTGATGAACTATGATATGCAAGGGATAACGGAAACGATTCCCAAGCTCTTCGTGATGCTGAAATCGATGAAGGTAGAAATCAAGAAAAACATCAAGTGTTGATGGTTGACAAGACCACTAGTTTGAAGAAAAGGGCAAAAGGGAAGAAGGGGAACTTCAAGAAGAACGGCAAGCAAGTTGCTGCTCAAGTGAAGAAGCCCAAGTCTGGTCCTAAGCCTGAGACTAAGTGCTTCTACTGCAAAGGGACTGGTCACTGGAAGCGGAACTGCCCCAAGTATTTGGCGGATAAGAAGGATGGCAAAGTGAACAAAAGTATATTTGATATACATGTTATTGATGTGTGCTTTACTAGTGTTTATAGCAACCCCTCAGTATTTGATATTGGTTCAGTTGCTAAGAGTAGTAACTCGAAACAGGAGTTGCAGAATAAACAGAGACTAGTTAAGGGTGAAGTGACGATGTGTGTTGGAAGTAGTTCCAAGATTGATATGATCATCATCGCACACTCCCCTATACTTTCGGGATTAGTGTTGAACTTAAATAAGTGTTATTTGGTTTTTGCGTTGAGCATGAATATGATTTGATCATGTTTATTGCAATACGGTTATTCATTAAAGTCAGAGAATAATTATTGTTCTGTTTACATGAATAAAACCTTCGATGGTCATACACCCAATGAAACAAGTTCGTTGGATCTCGATCGTAGTGATACACATATTCATAATATTGAAACCAAAAGATGCAAAGTTAATAATGATAGTGCAACTTATTTGTGGCACTGACGTTTAGGTCATATTGGTGTAAAGCGCATGAAGAAACTCCATGCTGATGGGCTTTTGGAATCACTTGATTATGAATCAGTTGATGCTTGCGAACCATGCCTCATGGGCAAGATGACTAAGACTCTGTTCTTGGGAACAATGGAGCGAGCAACAGATTTGTTGGAAATCATACATACTGATGTATGTGGTCCGATGAATATTGAGGCTCGCGACAGGTATCATTATTTTTGATCTTCACAGATGATTTGAGCAGATATGAGTATATCTACTTGATGAAACATAAGTCTGAAACATTTGAAAAGTTCAAAGAATTTCAGAGTGAAGTGAAAAATCATCGTAACAAGAAAATAAAGTTTCTATGATCTGATCGTAGAGAAGAGTATTTGAGTTACGAGTTTGGCCTTCAGTTAAAAACAATGTGAAATAGTTTCACTACTCACGCCACAAGGAACACCATAGTGTAATGGTGTGTCTGAACGTCATAACCATACTTTATTAGATATAGTGCGATCTATGATGTCTCTTACCGATCTACCACTATCGTTTTGGGGTTATGCATTAGAGACAGCTGCATTCACGTTAAAAAAGGGCACCATCTAAGTCCGTTGAGACGACACAATCTGAACTGTGGTTTAGCAAGAAACCAAAGTAGTCGTTTCTTAAAGTTTGGGGTTGTGATGCTTATGTGAAAAAGTTTCATCCTGATAAGCTCAAAACCAAATCGGAGAAATATGTCTTCATAGGATACCCAAAAGGAGACTGTTGGGTACACCTTCTATCACAGATCCTAAGGCAAGACATTCGTTGCTTATAATGGATACTTTCTAGAGAAGGAGTTTCTCTCGAAAGAAGTGAGTGGGAGGAAAGTAAAACTTGATAAGGTAATTGTACCTTCTACCTTATTGGAAAGTAGTTCATCACAAAAATCTGTTCTTGTGACTACTACACCAATTAGTGAGGAAGCTAATGATGATGATCATGTAACTTCAGATCAAGTTACTACCGAATCTCGTAGGTAAACCAGAGTGAGATCCGCACCAGAGTGGTACGGTAATCCTGTTCTGGAGGTCATGTTACTTGACCATGATGAACCTACGAACTATGAGGAAGCGATGATGAGCCTAGATTCCGCGAAATGGTTTGAGGCCATGAAATCTGAGATATGATCCATGTATGAGAACAAAGTTTGGACTTTGGTTGACTTGCCCGATGATCGGCAAGCAATTGAGAATAAATGGATCTTCAAGAGGAAGACGGACGCTGATAGTAGTGTTACTATCTACAAAGCTAGAATTGTCGCAAAAGGTTTTCGACAAGTTCAAGGTGTTGACTACGATGAGAGCTTCTCACTCATATCTATGCTTGAGTCTGTCCGAATCATGTTAGTAATTGCCGCATTTTATGAAATCTGGCAAATGGATAAACAAAATTACATTCCTTAATGGATTTATTAAAGAAGAGTTGTATATGATGCAACAAAAGGTTTTGTCAATCTGAAAGGTGCTAACAAAAATGTGCAAGCTCCAGCGATCCATCTGTGGACTGGTGCAAGCATCTCGGAGTTGGAATATACGCTTTGATGAGTTGATCAAAGCATATAGTTTTATACAGACTTGCGGTGAAGCCTGTATTTACAAGAAAGTGAGTGGGAGCACTACAACATTTCTGATAAGTATATGTGAATGACATATTGTTTATCGGAAATAATGTTGAATTATTCTGTAAAGCATAAAGGAGTGTTTGAAAGGAGTTTTTCAAAGAAAGACTTTGGTGAAGCTGCTTACATATTGAGCTTCAAGATCTATAGAGATAGATCAAGACGCTTGATAAGTTTTTTCAATGAGTACATACCTTGACAAGATTTTGAAGTAGTTCAAAATGGAGCAGTCAAAGAAAGAGTTCTTGCTTGTATTATAAGGTGTGAAGTTGAGTAAGACTCAAAGCCCGACCACGGCAGAAGATAGAAAGAGAATGAAAGTCATTCCCTATGCCTTGGCCATAGGTTCTATAAAGTATGTCATGCTGTATACCAGATCTATTGTATACCCTGCACTGATTTGGCAAGGGAGTACAATAGTGATCTAGGAGTAGATCACTGGACAGCGGTCAGAATTATCCTTAGTGAAATAAGGATATGTTTCTCGATTATGGACGTGATAAAAAGGTTCGTCGTAAAGGGTTACGCCGATGCAAGTTTTGACACTAATCTAGATGACTCTAAGTCTCGGTCTAGATACATATTGAAAGTGGGAGCAATTAGCTAGAGTAGCTCCATGCAGAGCATTGTTGACATAGAAATTTGCAAAATACATGTGGATCTGAATGTGGCAGACCCGTTGACTAAGATTCTCTCACAAGCAAAACATGATCACACCTTAGTACTCTTTGGGTGTTAATCACATAGCAATGTGAACTAGATTACTGAATCTAGTAAACCCTTTGGGTGTTGGTCACATGGCGATGTGAACTATGGGTGTTAATCACATGATGATGTGAACTATCGATATTAATCACATGGTGATGTGATCTAGATTATTGACTCTAGTGCAAGTGGGAGACTGAAGGAAATATGCCCTAGAGGCAATAATAAAGTTATTATTTATTTCCTTATATCATGATAAATATTTATTATTCATGCTAGAATTGTATTAACCGGAAACATAATACATGTGTGAATACATAGACAAACAGAGTGTCACTAGTATGCCTCTACTTGACTAGCTCGTTAATCAAAGATGGTTAAGTTTCCTAACCATGGACAAAAGAGTTGTTATTTGATTAACGAGGTCACATCATTAGTTGAATGATCTGATTGACATGACCCATTCCATTAGCTTAGCACCCGATCGTTTAGTATGTTGCTATTGCTTTCTTCATAACTTATACATGTTCCTACGACTATGAGATTATGCAACTCCCGTTTTCCGGAGGAACACTTTGGGTACTACCAAACGTCACAACGTAACTGGGTGATTATAAAGGAGTACTACAGGTATATCCAAAGGTAGATGTTGGGTTGGCGTATTTCGAGATTAGGATTTGTCACTCCGATTGTCGGAGAGGTATCTCTGGGCCCTCTCGGTAATGCACATCACCTAAGCCTTGCAAGCACTGCAACTAATATGTTAGTTGTGAGATGATGTATTACGGAATGAGTAAAGAGACTTGCCGGTAACGAGATTGAACTAGGTATTGGGATACCGACGATCGAATCTCAGGCAAGTAACATACCGATGATAAAGGGAACAATGTATGTTGTTATGCGGTCTGACCGATAAAGATCTTCGTAGAATATGTAGGAGCCAATATGGGCATCCAGGTCCCGCTATTGGTTATTGACCGGAGACGTGTCTCGGTCATGTCTACATTGTTCTCGAACCGTAGGGTCCGCACGCTTAAGGTTTCGATGACAGTTATATTATGAGTTTATGAGTTTTGATGTACCGAAGGAGTTCGGAGTCCCGGATGAGATCGGGACATGACGAGGAGTCTCGAAATGGTCGAGACGTAAAGATCGATATATTGGACGACTATATTCGGACATCGGAAAGGTTCCGAGTGATTCGGGTATTTTTCGGAGTACCGGGTAGTTACGGGAGAAGTAATGGGCCTTGATGGGCTTTAGTGAGAAGAGGAAAAAGGCTGCTGCGCCCCCCTCCCCTCTAGTCCGAATTGGACTAGGGAAAAGGGGGCCGACCACCTTTCCTACTCCTCCACTTCCTTCTCCCTTCCTCCCCTCTTGGTGGACTCCTACTAGGACTTGGAGTCCTAGTAGGACTCCACACCTGGCGCGCCTCTCCTAGGCCGGCCGCCCCTCCTCCCTTGCTCCTTTATATACGGGGGCAGGGGGCACCCCATAGACACACAAGTTGATCCACGTGATCGTTCCTTAGCCGTGTGCGGTGCCCCCTGCCACCAAATTCCACCTCGATCATATTGTTGCAGTGCTTAGGCGAAGCCCTGTGTCGGTAGTACATCAAGATCGTCACCACGCCGTCGTGCTGACGGAACTCTTCCTCGACGCTTTGCTGGATCGGAGCCCGAGGATCGTCATCGAGCTGAACGTGTGCTAAGAACTCGGAGGTGCCGGAGCAACGGTGCTTGGATCGGTCGGATCGGGAAGACATACGACTACTTCCTCTACGTTGTGTGATCGCTTCCGCAGTCGGTCTGCGTTGGTACGTAGACAACACTCTCCCCTCTCGTTGCTATGCATCACCATGATCTTGCGTGTGCGTAGGAATTTTTTTGAAATTACTACATTCCCCAACAGCGGATGCTTGCAATAGAGGTTAATCATAAGTGGGATGCTTGTTCAAGTAAGAACAGCACCCAAGCACCGGTCCACCCGCATATCAAATTATCAAAGTACCGAACGCGAATCATATGAACATGATGAAAACTAGCTTGACGATATTCCCATGTGTTCTCAGGAGCGCTTTTCCTTATATAAGAGTTTGTCCAGGCTTGTCCTTTGCTACAAAAAGGATTGGGCCACCTTGATGCACTTTATTTACTTTTGTTATTTGTTGCTCATTACAAATTATCTCATCACAAAACTATCTGTTACAACTTATTTCAGTACTTGCATAGAATACCTTGCTGAAAACCGTTTATCATTTCCTTCTGCTCCTCGTTGGGTTCGGCACTCTTACTTATCGAAAGGACTATGATAGATCCCCTATACTTGTGGGTCATCAAGACTCTTTTCTGGCGCCGTTGCCGGGGAGTGAAGCGCCTTTGGTAGGTGGAATTTGGTAAGGAAAAATTTATATAGTGTGCTGAAATTTACTGTCACTTGTTACTATGGAAAGTAATCCTCTGAGGGGATTGTTCGGGATATCTTCACCCTGACCAGTAGAGCAAAGTGTTGCTCCTCAACCTATTGAACCTATTGAAAATGAAATTCCTTATGAGTATCCTTCGAGTATAATAGAGAAACTGCTAGCTAATCCTTTTACAGGAGATGGAACAAAGCATCCTGATGAACACCTAATGTATGTGGATGAAGTTTGTGGATTATTTAAGCTTGCAGGTATTCCCGATGATGTTGCTAAGAAGAAGGTATTCCCTTTATCCTTGAAGGGAGACGCATTGACATGGTATATGCTATGTGATTATATGGGATCATGGAACTATAGAAGATTGAAATTGGAATTTCATCAAAAGTATTACCCTATGCATCTTGTTCATCGTGATCGCAATTATATATATAATTTTTGGCCTCGCGAAGGAGAAAGCATCGCTCAAGCTTGGGGGAGGCTTAAATCAATGTTATATTCATGCCCCAATCATGAGCTTCCAAGAGAAACAATTCTTCAAAAAAATTATGCTCGGCTTTCTGAAAATAATCGCACCATGCTTGATACTTCTTGTGCTGGCTCTTTTATGATGAAGACTATTGGATTTAGATGGGATTTGTTGGATATAATTAAACGCAACTGTGAAGATTGGGACCTCGACAATGGTAAGGAGTCAGGTATGACACCTAAGTTTGATTGTGTTAAATCTTTTATGGATACCGATATTTTCTGTAAGTTTACCACTAAATATGGACTTGATTCTGAGATAGTAGCTTCTTTCTGTGAATCTTTTTCTACTTATGTTGATCTCCCTAAGGAGAAGTGGTTTAAATATCATCCTCCCATAGAAGTAAAATTAGCTGCACCTATTAAAGTTGAAGAAAAGACTGTCACTTATAATGATCCTATTGTTCCTACTTGTTATGTTGAGAAACCACCTTTCCCTGTTAGGATACTGTGGTTCGTAAAAGCAATATTAAAACATATACACCTCCTGAGCAAGTTAAAGTTGAACCTAATATTGCTATTGTTGAAGAGCTCTTGTATGATAATATTGATGGGCATGTTATTCAGTTCTGCGGTGAAACTGCTAGAATTGCTAAACCTTATGCTAAAGATAAACATAGACCTGTGGTAGGCGTGCGTGTTATTTCTGTTAAAATAGCAGATCATTGTTATCATGGCTTATGTGATATGGGTGCTAGTGCTAGCGTTATACCTTATGACTTGTATAAAGAAATCAAGCATGAAATTGCACCTTCTGAGTTAGAAGATATTGATGTCACAATTAAACTTGCTAATAGAGATACTATTTCAGCAATGGGAATTGTTAGAGATGTTGAAGTCTTGTGCAGGAAAACTAAATATCCTGCTGATTTTGTTGTTCTTAGTTCTCCACAAGTTAGCTTTTGTCCCATTATATTTGGTAGACCCTTCTTGAATACAGTTAATGCTAGGATAGATTGCGAAAAGAATGTTGTTACTATTGGCTTGGATGATATGACTCATGAGTTTAATTTCTCTAAATTTAGTAAACAACACCGTGAAGAAGAATTGCCTAGTAAGGATGAAATTATTGGTCTTGCTTCTATTGCCGTACCTCCTAATGATCCTTTAGAACAATATTTGCTAGACCATGAGAATGATATGTTTATGAATGAAAGAAGGGAAATAGATGAAGTATTCTTTAAACAAGAACCTATGCTAAAACACAATTTGCATGTTGAAATCCTAGGGGATCCTCCTCCACCTAAGGGTGATCCCGTGTTTGAGCTTAAACTGTTGCCTGATAATCTTAAATATGCTTATCTTGATGAAAAGAAGATATATCCTGTTATTATTAGTGCTAACCTTTCAGAGCATGAAGAAGAAAGATTATTGAAAACTCTGAAGAAGCACCATACTGCTATTGGATATACTCTTGATGATCTTAAGGGCATTAGTCCCACTCTATGTCAACATAAAATAAATTTTGAAGCAGATGCGAAACCAGTTCGTGATCCTCAATGACGTATGAATCCTAAAATAAAAGAAGTGATAAGATAAGAAATACTAAAGCTTCTAGAGGCAGGTATAATCTATCCCTTTGCTGATAGTCAGTGGGTAAGTCCTGTTCATTGTGTCCCTAAGAAGGGAGGTATTACTGTTGTTCCTAATGATAAAGATGAATTGATTCCACAAAGAATTATTACCGGTTATAGGATGGTAATTGATTTCCACAAATTAAATAAGGTTACTAAGATAGATCATTACCCCTTACCTTTTATCGATCAAATGCTAGAAATATTATGCAAACATACACATTACTGCTTTCTAGATGATTATTCTTGTTTCTCTCAAATACCTGTGTCGGCTAAAGATCAATTAAAGACTACTTTTACATGCCCTTTTGGTAATTTTGCTTATAGACGTATGCCTTTTGGTTTATGTAATGCACCTGTTACCTTTCAAAGATGCATGATGGCTATATTCTCTGACTTTTGTGAAAAGATTTGTGAGGTTTTCATGGACAACTTTTCCGTCTATGGATCTTCTTTTGATGATTGCTTGAGCAATCTTGATCGAGTTTTGCAGAGATGTGAAGAAACTAATCTTGTCTTGAATTGGGAAAAGTGTCACTTTATGCTTAATGAGGGTATTGTCTTGGGGAATAGAGTTTCTGAAAGAGGTATTGAAGTTGATAAAGCCAAGGTTGATGCGATTGAAAAGATGCCATGTCCCAAGGACATCAAAGGTATAAGAAGTTTCCTTCGTCACATCGGATTTTATAGGAGGTTCATTAATGACTTCTCGAAAATTTCTCGGCCTCTGACTAATTTATTACAAAAAGATATACCATTTGTCTTTGATGATGATTGTGTAGAAGCATTTGAAATACTTAAGAAAGCATTAGTCTCTACACCTATTTTTCAGCCACCTGATTGGAATTTACCCTTTGAAATTATGTGTGATGCTAGCGATTATGCTGTAGGTGTTGTTCTAGGGTAAAGAGTTGATAAGAAATTAAATGTTATCCATTATGCTAGTAAGAATCTAGACAATGCTCAAAGAAATTATGCTACTACTGAAAAAGAACTTTTAGCAGTTGTATTTGCTTGCGATAAGTTCAGACCTTATATTGTTGATTCTAAAGTAACTATCCACACTGATCATGCTGCTATTAAATATCTTATGGAGAAGAAAGATGCTAAACCTAGACTTATTAGATGGGTTCTCTTGCTACAAGAATTTGATTTGCATATTGTTGATAGAAAAGGAGCTGAGAACCCC
The DNA here is from genome assembly GCA_034509565.1 of Triticum monococcum. Classification (NCBI taxonomy): domain Eukaryota; kingdom Viridiplantae; phylum Streptophyta; class Magnoliopsida; order Poales; family Poaceae; genus Triticum; species Triticum monococcum. The sequence continues at coordinate 616,313,137 of CM067847.1, read as the reverse complement.
GTTGCAGACAACTTATCTAGGTTAGAGAATGTTCTTGATGAGCCACTACCTATTGATGATAGCTTTCCTGATGAACAATTAAATGTCATAAGTACTTCTCGTAGTACCCCTTGGTATCCTGATTATGCTAATTACATAGTTGCTAAATTTATACCACCTAGCTTCACATACCAACAAAAGAAAAAGTTCTTCTATGATTTGAGACATTGCTTTTGGGATGACCCACATCTTTATAAAGGAGTAGATGGTGTTATTACACGTTGTGTACCTGAGCATGAACAGGAACATATCCTACGCAAGTGCCACTCCGAAACTTATGGAGGACACCACACGGGAGATAAAACTGCACATAAGGTATTGCAATCCGGTTTCTATTGGCCTACTCTCTTCAAGGATGCCCGTAAGTTTGTCCTATCTTGTGATGAATGTCAAATAATTGGTAATATTAGTAGACGTCAAGAAATGCCTATGAATTACTCACTTGTTATTGAACCGTTTGATGTTTGGGGCTCTGATTATATGGGACCTTTTCCTGCCTCTAATGGATATACACATATTTTAGTTGCTGTTGATTACGTTACTAAGTGGGTAGAAGCTATTCCAACTAGTAGTGCTGATCATAATACTTCTATTAAAATGCTTAAAGAAGTTATTTTTCCGAGGTTTGGAGTCCCTAGATATTTAATGACCGATGGTGGTTCACATTTTATTCATGGTGCTTTCCGTAAAATGCTTGCTAAATATGACGTCAATCATAGAATTGCATCTCTGTATCACCCACAGTCTAGTGGTCAAGTAGAATTGAGTAATAGAGAACTCAAATTAATTTTGCAAAATACTGCCAATAGGTCTAGAAATAATTGGTCCAAGAAACTTGATGATGCATTATGGGCCTGTAGAACTGCATATAAAAATCCTATGGGTATGTCTCCGTATAAAATGGTATATGGAAAAGCATGTCACTTACCTCTCGAACTAGAACATAAGGCATATTGGGCTATTAAAGAGCTCAACTATGATTTCAAACTTGCCGGTGAAAAGAGGTTATTTGATATTAGCTCACTTGATGAATGGAGAACCCAAGCTTATGAAAATGCCAAGTTGTTTAAAGAAAAGGTTAAAAGATGGCATGACAAAAGGATACAAAAGCGTGAGTTTAATGTAGGTGATTATGTATTGCTATACAACTCTCGTTTAAAAATTTTTGCAGGGAAACTTCTCTCTAAATGGGAAGGCCCCTATGTTATCGAGGAGGTCTATCGTTCCGGTGCCATAAAAATCAACAACTTCGAAGACACAAATCCAAAGGTGGTAAATGGTCAAAGAATCAAACATTATATCTCAAGTAATCCCATAAATGTTGAAACCAATATTATTGAAACCGTAACCCCAGAGGAATACATAAGGGACACTTTCCAAAACGTTTCAGACCCTGAAAAGGAATAGGTATGTGGTACGTGAAGGAAATATGCCCTAGAGGCAATAATAAAGTTATTATTTATTTCCTTACATCATGATAAATGTTTATTATTCATGCTAGAATTGTATTAACCGGAAACATAATACATGTGTGAATACATAGACCAACAGAGTGTCACTAGTATGCCTCTACTTGACTAGCTCGTTAATCAAAGATGGTTATGTTTCCTAACCATGAACAAGGAGTTGTTATTTGATTAACGAGGTCACATCATTAGTAGAATGATCTGATTGACATGACCCATTCCATTAGCTTAGCACCCGATCGTTTAGTATGTTGCTATTGCTTTCTTCATGACTTATACATGTTCCTATAACTATGAGATTATGCAACTCCCGTTTACCGGAGGAACACTTTGGGTACTACCAAACGTCACAACGTAACTGGGTGATCATAAAGGAGTACTACAGGTGTCTCCAATGGTAGATGTTGGGTTGGCGTATTTCGAGATTAGGGTTTGTCACTCCGATTGTCGGAGAGGTATCTCTGGGCCCTCTCGGTAATGCACATCACATAAGCCTTGCAAGCACTGCAACTAAAATGTTAGTTGTGAGATGATGTATTACGGAACGAGTAAAGAGACTTGCCGGTAACGAGATTGAACTAGGTATTGGATACCGACGATCGAATCTCGGGCAAGTAACATACCGATGACAAAGGGAACAACGTATGTTGTTATGCGGTCTGACCGATAAAGATCTTCGTAGAATATGTAGGAGCCAATATGGGCATCCAGGTCCTGCTATTGGTTATTGACCGGAGACGTGTCTCGGTCATGTCTACATTGTTCTCGAACCGTAGGGTCCGCACGCTTAACGTTACGATGACAGTTATTATGAGTTTATGCATTTTGATGTACCGAAGGTTGTTCGGAGTCCCGGATGAGATCACGGACATGACGAGGAGTCTCGAAATGGTCGAGACGTAAAGATTGATATATTGGAAGCCTATGTTTGGGCACCGGAAGTGTTCCGGGTGAAATCGGGATTTTGCCGGATTACCGGGAGGGTTACCGGAACCCCCCGGGAGGCAAATGGGCCTATTGGGCCTTAGTGGAAAAGAGAGAAGGGGCAGCCCACAGGCTAGCCGGCCGAACCCCCCTTCCCTAGTCCTATTAGGACTAGGAGAAGGGGCCGGCCCCCCTCTCTTCTCTTTCTCCCGAAGAGTCCTATTAGGAATAGGATTTGAGGGAAGGAGTTCTACTCCCGGTAGGAGTGGGACTCCTCCCTGCGCCTCCCTCCTAGCCGGCCGACCCCCTTGCCCCTGGCCTTTATATACGGGGGCAGGGGGCACCCCATAGACACACAACTTGATCCTTGAGATCGTTCCTTAGCCGTGTGCGGTGCCCCCTGCCACCAAATTCCACCTCGATCGTACCGTTGTAGTGCTTAGGCGAAGCCCTACGTCGGTAGTACATCAAGATCGTCATCACGCCGTCGTGCTGACGGAACTCTTCCTCGACGCTTTGCTGGATCGGAGCCCGAGGAACATCATCGAGCTGAATGTGTGCTAAGAACTCGGAGGTGCCGGAGTAACGGTGCTTGGATCGGTCGGATCGGGAAGAAGACGTACGACTACTTCCTCTACGTTGTGTGATCGCTTCCGCAGTCGGTCTGCGTTGGTACGTAGACAACACTCTCCCCTCTCGTTGCTGTGCATCACCATGATCTTGCGTGTGCGTAGGAAATTTTTTGAAATTACTGCGTTCCCCAACAGTACGGTAAGTAAACCGACTCCAAAACAAGTTTTAAGGCAATATTTCTCCGTTTTGGAATATTTAGAAAAATAGAAAATTAAGTAGCAGTCCGGGAAGGACACGAGGGCCTCACGAGGGTGGAGGGCGCGCCCTACCCCCCTGGGCGCGCCCCCCTACCTCGTGATCTCCTCGTGTGCCTTCCGGGCTCCGTTTTCTTGCACGACACATATTTTGGTCGGTAAAAATTCATTATATATTCTCCTGAAGGTTTTGACTCCCGTATCACGCAAAATCTCCTGTTTTTGTTTTGAGCTGTTTTTCTGACAGATCTAGATTATCATGACGTCCCCAAGTGCTTCCAAGGACAAGTTCTTCGAGAAGGTCATCAACCCTTACCTCGCGGAGGTGCTGCGACACCCTCAAACCATTGAGATGCGTGATGGGTTGCTACACATCTGCAATGCTGAGGGACCAAAGGGAATCGGAAGCGTGGAAACGAGGCTCAAAGCAATGGAGCAACAAGTTTTGAAGTGCCAGGGGATGGTGGAGCGTGGAATCAACGCTAGCCACATGATGCTCGCGGAGTTCACTAACAACTACAAGCCGGATGCCAAGAACACCGAGGAGGCCATCTTCAAGCTATATGAGAAGATCGAGCACCTCCAAGCCCAAATCTATGACCTGCAAAACCAAAACTGTGAGTATGAATATAGATTTAAAAGAATGAGTTTGGCTGCAGATTCGAGGATTCCGGAGACTCAATCATCTTTCTATGATGGTGAACCTATGCCTTGGAAGATGGATGATAAGCCCGCATCATCAACAACACCTCCACCGTATCCTCCAACAAAGAAGAATTGAGTATCTGGGTATGGGCACTCTACTTGGCAACTGCCAAGCTTGGGGGAGTGCCCCGGTATCGTATCACTCTCACCTTTATCTTTACCATTTTCCTTAGTTCGATCCTATTAGTAGTATTTTGATCTAGTAGAATAAAGTTTATGGCATGATCTAGTTGTGAGTTTTGCTTTATTATCCTTCTATGTAATCGAGTCCGTGAGCTATATAATAACGATTAGTTTTGAGTCAAGGGCTTGATTATTTTGCCATGATCCTAAGTGAATAAAAGAAAAGAGAAAGGAATAAAAATAAACAAAGAGATCATATGGATCTCATGGAGAGTAATGAGCTCACATAGAAAAAGTATGATGAATAAAAGTTGTTGAGAGTTGACAAGCATAGTTTTGGTCATCGTTGCAGTTAATAGGAAGTAATAAAGAAAGAGAGGTCTTCACATATAGATATACTATCTTGGACATCTTTTATGATTGTGAGCACTTATTAAAATATGACATGCTAAAGAGTTGACATTGGACAAGGAAGACAATGTAATGAGTTATGTTTTCTTACATCTGAGATAAATTATATTGTCTTGGATCTTCCAACATGTTGAGCTTGCCTTTCCCCCTCATGCTAGCCAAATTCATTGCACCAAGTAGAGATACTACGTGTGCTTCCAAATACCCTTAAACCAGTTTTGCCATGAGAGTCCACCATATCTACCTATGGATTGAATAAGATCCTTCAAGTAAGTTGTCATCGGTGCAAAGCAATAAAAATTGCTCTCTAAATATGTATGATTGATTGGTGTGGGAGAAATAAGCTTTATACGATCTTGTGATGTGGAAGTAATAAAAGCGACGGACTGCATAATAAAGGTTCATATCACAAGGGGCAATATAAAGTGACATTCTTTCACATTAAGATTTTGTGCATCCAACCATAAAAGCGCATGGCAACCTCTGCTTCCCTCTGCGAAGGGCCTATCTTTTATCATTATCTTCTACCTTATGCAAGAGTCATGGTGATTTTCACCATTCCTTTTTACACTTTATCATTTGGCAAGCACAGTATGTTGGAAAGATCTTGGTATATATGGCTAATTGGATGTGAGTTTTCATGAACTATTACTATTGACATTACCCTTGAGGTAAAACATTGGGAGGCAAAACTATAAGCCCCTATCTTTCTCTGTGTCCGATTAAAACTCCACACCCATAAGTATTGCGTGAGTGTCAGCAATTATGAAAGATTATATGATAGTTGAGTATGTGGACTTGCTGAAAAGCTCTTATACATTGACTCTTTCTTATGTTATGATAAATTGCAATTGCTTCAATGACCGAGATTGTAGTTTGTTAGTTTTCAATGAAGTTTACGATTCATACTTGATATTATGATTGAATTATTACTCTAGCGTTAGAGATCATATGACAAAAATTATATAAGTTGCTGTTATAAGAATGATCATGATGCCCTCATGTTCGTATTTTATTTTTATCGACACCTTCATCTCTAAACATGTGGACATATTTTTCGATTTTGGCTTTTCGCTTGAGGACAAGCGAGGTCTAAGCTTGGGGGAGTTGATACGTCCATTTTGCATCATGCTTTTATATAAATATTTATTGCATTATGGGCTGTTATTTCACATTATGTCACAATACTTATGGCTATTCTCTCCTATTTTACAAGGTTTACATAAGGAGGGAGAATGCCTGCAGCTGGAATTCTGGGCTGGAAAAGGAGCAAATATTAGAGACCTATTCTGCACAACTCCAAAAGTCTTGAAACTCCACGGAACACCTTATATAAATAATGAAAAATCCTCGCCAAAGATGAAGACCAGGGGGGCACACCCTTCTCACGAGAGTGCCCCCCCCTAGGGCGCGCCCCCTGCCTCATGGGCCCCCTGGTGTCTCTCCGATGACCATCTTCTCCTATATGAAGTCTTTCATCGAGAAAAAAATAGGAAGCAACCTTTCGGGGCGAAACTCCGCCACCACGAGGCGGAACCTTGGCGGATCCAATCTAGAGCTCCGGCAGAGCTGTTCTGCCGGGGAAACTTCCCTCCCAGAGGGGGAAATCATCGCCATCGTCATCACCAACGCTCCTCTCATCGGGAGAGGGCAATCTACATCAACATCTTCATCAGCACCATCTCATCTCCAAACCCTAGTTCATCTCTTGTATCCAATTCTTGTCTCCAAGTCCGGGATTGGTGCTAGTAGGTTGCTAGTAGTGTTAATTACTCCTTGTAGTTGATGCTAGTTGGTTTAATTGGTGGAAGATCATATGTTTAGATCCTTTATGCATATTAATACCCCTCTGATTATGTTTATGCTTTGTGAGTAGTTACGTTTGTTCCTGGGGACAAGGGAGAAGTCTTGCTATTAGTAGTCATGTGAATTTGGTATTCGTTTGATATTTTGATGAGATGTATGTTGTCTAGCCTCTAGTGGTGTTATGTGAACGTCGACTACATAACACTTCACCATTATTTGGGCCTAGAGGAAGGCATTGGGAAGTAATAAGTAGATGATGGGTTGCTAGAGTGACAGAAGCGTAAACCCTAGTTTATGCGTTGCTTCGTAAGGGGCTGATTTGGATCCATATGTTTCATGCTATGGTTAGGTTTACCTTAATACTTTTGTTGTAGTTGCGGATGCTTGCAATAGAGGTTAATCATAAGTGGGATGCTTGTTCAAGTAAGAACAACACCCAAGCACCGGTCCACCCACATATCAAATTATCAAAGTACCGAACGCGAATCATATGAATGTGATGAAAACTAGCTTGATGATATCCTCATGTGTCCTTGGGAGCGCTTTTCCTTATATAAGAGTTTGTCCAGGCTTGTCCTTTGCTAGAAAAAGGATTGGGCCACCTTGCTGCACTTTATTTACTTTTGTTATTTGTTGCTCGTTACAAATTATCTCATCACAAAACTATCTGTTACCACTTATTTCAGTACTTGCAGAGAATACCTTGCTGAAAACCGTTTATCATTTCCTTCTGCTCCTCGTTGGGTTCGACACTCTTACTTATCGAAAGGACAATGATAGATCCCCTATACTTGTGGGCCATCAGACACATTAGTGAAACCATAAGGATGAAGCTAGAGAACCATATCTTGGCATTAGGTAGGATTATTGAATTCAAAGAACATAAAATGACAAGGCTTAAGCATAAACCAACATCACAACCTATGACTCACTTCTCTCTTCAATCTAGAAATCTTCAGGTAATTTAGGAATAAAGGGATGAGATTCAGAGCATAATGGCGAGAAAACAAAGAAATTGGATGAGAGGGAAGAACTCCTTTGTTTTCTCGCCCTTATCCAATTTCTTTGTTTTCTCGCCCTTATGCTCTGAATCTCATCCCTTTATTCCTAAATTACGTGAAGATTTCTGGATTGAAGAGAGAAGTGAGTCATAGGGTGTGATGTTGGTTTATGCTTAAGCCTTGTCATTTTATGTTCTTTGAATTCAATAATCCTACCTAATGCCAAGATATGGTTCTCTAGCTTCATCCTTATGGTTTCACTAATGTGTCCCTAGGAAAAAGTGGTGACTTCGTGGTAACTAGCAAGTCACTGTGGGGAAAGTTCTGCATCTAGCTACACTGGGGCCCAACAAGTATGGGCATCCATACTCAACTTATTGTGGGGTCATTTGTCCCATAGGGCATGATTTGTGTCAGTTGGGTTGCAATCTTCACTATTTTTAGTCACAGTATGTAGAGAAAAAATTATTTGTCTGGCAACCCTGGGATAATTTTTTCTCTCCTTCGGCGCCAGGTAAGGCTCATGCTTAATAGATGCAAACCACTTTCCATTATGTGAGACACAATACTTTCTATCATCTACGAATGTCCACACTAATGATTTAATACGGTACTTTGCATACTCTCATTTGACACGAACACCTATCCTGTCATTATCGTGATAGCATGGGATGAATTTTGACATGGTCCAGGAGACAGCGGCTGATGTTGATTCTACAGATTATCCCGTTTTATTTTGAAAGGCTGCGGATGTTGAAGTTTCTGCTGATCTACAAGAGTTTGGTATTTGATTTCCATCTTGGGGAGGTCTGTCACACACAAATCATAATTCAACAATAATGGTTGCAAGTGATCTCTCCCAAAAATATTATGTTCCACACACCCACATATTGACTTTTTCATCAAGGAAGGATTTGATCTCAAGTCATACCATATTTTCCCGACTGATACACGTAAACCATGTTTCTCTTCATGTGACAAAAGCATCTAGAGCAACAACTAGATTCCGGGCGGTTTCCATTTTCTAGTACAAATACCTGATTGACTACATAATGCGTTCATGACCTTCATCAGCAAAAAAAACCTTCCTCTCCATGGAGCCTTCAGCATTATCAATAATAACACCTTCCCGGTACAATCTTCCCATGAGTGCATCAACACAGAATCCATTACTTGAATGAAATAATTGTATCAGTTGATGTGGATAGACTGGTCTTACGTTTCCACAAGTGGAGCCCCAAGGGGCACTTGACTTTCCATCGATGGCTTTGATACCTCAACTTTCTCAATAAGAGGTGACCTGCTACCATTGTATCCACATAACCCTGGATCCAAACTAAATACCTTGACTTGCAAGGAATAGTGTTGGATTTGGGAGATGTATAGTGTAGATGTCGACTGTAGTGGTTGGAAAGGAGGAGAAGGTGAAGGTGAATGCCTATTTGTTTGGTTTACTCAAATATCTCATGGAACGTCGTGTGTACAACAAAACACTTTTATTCATCCTGAGCCATCTTTCGACAAGGAAAAACATGATCTCATGACTCCTAGCCACACACTATTTATAGAGATATAGGAGTATAAGTGAAGGTGTATATCAACACAAAATCGCCTCATACAGTTCTTACCTAGTACTCATGTATACATTGTTGTTCTAGAGAAAAGAACATACTCTTCACAAATGAGAAATACATTTTGTTTCTATTTGTGGTTCGCTTCATTCAATTCGTGTGGGTCTCCCTCATGGGAACACCGGTTTCAACTAGATTTCCCAAGTGAGATGAGTGGACCACGGACAACCCATGAGGCATGGTCACAAAGGTCACCATGTTCATAGAGACTAGAAAGTTGAAAGAACAAAATACTTGTAGTTTGAGCTTCCTGGCAGGATTCATCTTCACTGTAGGAGTAATCTGAAAAAAAAATCCACCAAAATTGCGGTTAGGCCTTAAAATAATCATAGGGTTACATTTTTCGAAAAAGGAAAAATATCTGGCATCTACATTGTTTGATGCACACAACTATCTAGTATTGCATTGTTTCGTCATCCAACATGTCATACAAGAGTGCAAAGGGGTAACACAACAAAATGGTAATTAGATTAGACAACACCCTTATGCTTCACTAATCATATTATGGACCCACATCCATATCGGTTGAACATATAGTCCACTCCACCATCTCCAATTGGCTGCACCTGGAGGCCCTAGACTCCCGCGGCTCTCCACATGTTGTAGATAACACCATGTACAGATCCAGATGGTAGCCTTGAAGATAAACGATAAATATTAAAACACAATCATTCTGACTATTCTAGATAGCTCAAACTCATACCCCCCATACAGATTTGAGTCGTTAGCCCAAGTGAACTCCCACCAACCAGTTCTGAACATAGTCATTGTACCTATAGGTCGGGCAAATTATATGGTACATGGCAATGCGCTAGAGGCGGGTGGCAAGTAGACAACACGGAATAAGTGATGTATTATTTCAGCATTGACACCAAACGAACTTTTACTCTCTTCCCATCCACGTTTGCCAAGTTGTCTTCCATTAAGGCGACACCTCTGTCCAACTTCCACATACATTTTTTTTAAATTTAACGCAAATATTTAATATTTGAGTATTATTTGTTCTTCTGTGAGGAGAGCAATATTTGATTAACATGCTATTTTTCACAATATGTTTTGGGTTTATTTATTGCTAAAGTTTAGGGAATGACAACACACCTATAGTAACTATGTATACAAGGTTCGATTCATTTCTCACACAAAATTATCTAAATTCAAAATGTTCACTAGGGCAAGAAACCTCAACATTTCTTAATCTGTTCACTTCAAGTCATGGACTGAGTTGAGGCTAGCCTTGAACATCTTCTCTATATAAACTAGGAACTACTGTCAGCAAAAAGAGTTCAAGTCCGGTTTCAGTTCTCAAGCACTGCTTGAAATCCTTATTAGCTAGAGTTTGCACTCACCAGCAATGCATGGACAGTAGAGGTCTGCATTGGATTAGCTACTGTAGTTTTAAGATCACTTTTTTTCTGTATATAGTTGCATATGTGTGTTTCCCCTTTGTGTGCTATGTTGAAGTCTATTTCCTTGAGCTCTCACCAAAAAAATCTGAAAATTTGGGACAAAAAAGGTAACAAATGTTTGAAGTTCTTGCAAAATTTCATCCAGAAATAACATCCCATGAGCTCTCACAAAACAAATAGCTGCTCAAAGTTTTATGCGCTGTTTGAGCATTGATTTTTTTTTTGTGGGAGCTCCTCGGATATTATTTTCAGATTAAAATTTGCAATAACCTCAAACATTCTATAGAGTTTGATGTCACAAAATTTCAGAATTTTGGGAAGTTGTTTGATAACGTTTTTTCAATTTTTTGACAACCCGGGTGTAGTACACCCGAGAGTAGAAAATCCACTCTCAGAAAGTAGTGGCTTCTCTCGGGTGTACTACACCCCGATGTCCAAAAATGAAAAAAATGTTATCTAACAAAATCCAAAAAAATCTGAAATTTTGCGACAACAAAAACTAACAAATGTTTGAGGTTCTTGCAAATTTTCATCCAAAAAGAACATCCCTTCAGCTCTCGCACAAAAAAATCACTGTTCAAAGTTTTGTGCGCTGATTGAGGAGCAATTTTGTTTTTTTGGTGAGAGCTCCTCGGATGTTACTTTCAGATGAAATTTTGTAATAACCTCAAACATTTAATAGAGTTTTATGTTGCAAAATTCCAGATTATTTGGATGTTGTTTGATAAATTTTTTCAAATTTTTGGACAACTCGGGTGTAGAGAGTAGAAAATCAACTCTCTTTCTCTCTTGCCTGTTTTTGAAGGCTGACTTAAATGAATTTACATAAAAGAACAAATTACTGCAGGCACTAGCTCAACTAGTCAACCGAACAAACTTGTAGACAAAAGGCGTATATAATCAAAATAAATTATCTACAGAAGGTTCACATAGCACCGAGGCATTGCGCTATCCCCGAAAGTTGCAGTTCTGATTAAAAAGGCGCAACCATTTCTTGATGTTTCTTGGATCAGAACGAGGCATGGCCGTTCTGCGTATAGGAACAACCTGACGATCTGGATGGAGCATCGGTCCAGCGATCTCTTCCACCTTCACATGAGTGATCTCCATGGCTTTTGGGCACTATGATGGTGCGGGTGGCTGCGGTGGTGGTTCGGTGTGGTGGTGGCCGTCCACGGTATGGTGCATGGCGGGAGGCACGGGGGATCGGTGGTCTTGGCGGTGACACGCAGCGGTGTGGTGAGCTGGATTGGTGCGGCGACGTGTCTGGAGGCCGCGGCGCGTTCTAACAACCAGACTGGTGGCGGCGTTATGATGGCTCCGCTAGGATGGAGTTTCTGGCGAGCAGCGAGCGTTGAGCCACCTCTGGGCTGTGTGGCAAGCGGCATTGCTCTTCCGGTGGTGCTGGCATGGGAGTTTCCCGTGTCTAAAGGGCGGGCCGTCGCAAGGCTATCCTTTGGAGCGGGTGATAGCCTTCGCGGGCGGTCCGGGTTATTGCCGGAGGTGTTGGGTGGATGTTGTCCCTTGGCCAGGTGGAAGGTGTTTGTCGGACCGTGCTTCTCTCTGCCGCACGGTCTATCGATGGTCCTCGGCTTTTGTCCTACAACGGTGAGGTGTTGTGGTGGCAGCGGTGCGAGGCTACTTGGACATTGCTGCCCAATTCCTTCGAGGTGTGGAGATGTGCGATGATCGGATGAAAATCTTGCACGGGTTTTGCCGGGCTGACGACGATGGCGCCCGTGGGTGTCGTTCCCCTCCTTGGAGGTGTCGTCGAGGTGTGATCAACATCTCCCTCACTAGTGTGGAGTTGGTTGTTGTCTTCGGGTGAAAGCCTTGATTTGGTATAGGAACGACACAACGGCGGCGTCCTTGACGTCGCTCCTCTCTTGGGAACATCATGTTTGGGGACATGGCTTGGTTCCTCGTTGCTTTCCTTTAGTGTTAGCTGTGGTCCTAGTTTGATCCTCGGCGACGCTATGTACGGCCGTCGCCGGTATAAGACGGTGTCTTTCTCGGAGCGGATCAAGTCCTGTGATTCACTTGCCATCTCCTCTTAGGCATTCAGGGTGGATAGCGCATTGACAAACAAAGTTCAATTGGAGCTAGTGGTCTTTGAAGGTGCCCGGCGTTGCTCGAGACGCAATGCTGTTCTCAATTAGGGCATGCGCTTTTGCTTTGTTTCTGGCTACGATCCAAAAGTATGAAAGGCTTGTTAAGAGAATCTCATACTCTTTCTACCATAAAGTGGCAATATAAAGTGACATTCTTTCGCATTAAGATTTTGTGCATCCAACCAGCGCATGACAACCTCTGCTTCCCTCTGCGAAGGGCCTATCTTTTACTTTTACCTCCTACCTTGCATAAGAGTCATGGTGATCTTCACCCTTCCTTTTTACATTTTATCCTTTGGCAAGCACAGTATGTTGGAAAGATCCTGGTATATATGGCTAATTGGATGTGAGTTTTCATGAACTATTATTGTTGACATTACCCTTGAGGTAAAACGTTGGGAGGCAAAACTATTAGCCCCTATCTTTCTCTGTGTCCGATTAAAACTCCATACCCATAAGTATTGCGTGAGTGTCAGCAATTGTGAAAGACTATATGATAGTTGAGTATGTGGACTTGCTAAAAAGTTCTTATATATTGACCCTTTTCTATGTTATGATAAATTGCAATTGCTCCAATGACTGAGATTATAGTTTGTTAGTTTTCAATGAAGTTTACGATTCATACTTGAAATTGTGATTGAATTATTACTCTAGCATAAGAAATCATATGACAAGAATTATGTAAGTTGTTGTTCTAAGAATGATCATGATGCCCTCATGTCCGTATTTTACTTTTATCGACACCTCTATCTCCAAACATGTGGACATATTTTTCGATTTCGGCTTTCGCTTGAGGACAAGCGAGATCTAAGCTTGGGGGAGTTGATACGTCCATTTTGCATCATGCTTTTATATTGATATTTATTGCATTATGGGCTGTTATTACACATTATGTCATAATACTTATGCCTATTCTCACTTATTTTACAAGGTTTACATAAAGAGGGAGAATGTCGACAGCTGGGATTCTAGGCTGGAAAAGGAGCAAATATTAGAGACCTATTCTGCACAGCTCCAAAAGTCATGAAACTTCACGGAAGACATTTTCAGAATATATAAAAAATATTGAGCGCAAGAAGTTCACCAGGGGGCCACACCCTGCCCATGAGGGCCGGGGGCGCGCCCCACCCCCCTGGGCGCGCCCCCTACCTCATGGGCCCCTGGTGGCCCTCCGATGGCCATCTTTTTCTATATGGAGTCTTTCGATGATAAAAAATCATAAGCCATCTCCTCAAACGAAACTCAGCCGCCACGAGGCGGAACCTTGGCGGATCCAATTTAGGGCTCCGGCAGAGCTGTTCTTCCGGGGAAACTTCCCTCCCGGAGGGGGAAATCATCGCCATCATCATCACCAACGCTCCTCTCATCGGGAGAGGGCAATCTCCATCAATATCTTCACCAGCACCATCTCCTCTCAAAACCCTAGTTCATCTCTTTTATCCAATTCTTGTCTCCAAGTCCGGGATTGCTACTAGTAGGTTGCTAGTAGTGTTAATTACTCCTTGTAGTTGATGCTAGTTGGTTTATTTGGTGGAAGATCATATGTTCCGATCCTATATGCATATTAATACCCCTCTGATTATGTACATGATTATGCTTCGTGAGTAGTTACGTTCGTTCCTGAGTACATGGGAGAAGTCTTGCTATTAGTAGTCATGTGAATTTGGTATTCGTTCGATATTTTGATGAGATGTATGCTGTCTCTCCTCTAGTGGTGTTATGTGAACGTCGACTACATAACACTTCACCATTATTTGGGCCTAGGGGAAGGCATTGGGAAGTAATAAGTAGATGATGGGTTGCTAGAGTGATAGAAGCTTAAACCCTAGTTTATGCGTTGCTTCGTAAGGGGCTGATTTGGATCCATATGTGTCATGATATGGTCTGGTTTACCTTAATACTTTTGTTGTAGTTGCGGATGCTTGCAATAGAGAGGTTAATCATAAGTGGGATGCTTGTCCAAGTAAGGACAGTACCCAAGCACCGGTCCACCCACATACCAAATTATCAAAGTACCGAACACGAATCATATGAACGTGATGAAAACTAGCTTGACGATATTCCCATGTGTCCTCGGGAGCGCTTTTCTCTATATAAGAGTTTGTCCAGGATTGTCCTTTGCTACAAAAAGTTTTGGGCCACCTTGCTGCACTTTATTTACTTTTGTTACTTGTTGCTCGTTACAAATTATCCTATCACAAAACTGTCTGTTACCACTTATTTCGGTACTTGCAGAGAATACCTTGCTGGAAACCGCTTATCATTTCCTTCTGCTCCTCGTTGGGTTCGACACTCTTACATATCGAAAGGACTACGATAGATCCCCTATACTTGTGGATCATCATACTCATGTGTACATTGTTGTTCTAGAGAAAAGAACATACTCTTCACAAATGAGAAATACAATTTGTTTCTATTTGTGGTTCGTTTCATTCAATTCGTGTGGGTCTCCCTCATGGGAACACCGGTTTCAACTAGATTTCCCAAGTGAGATGAGTGGACCACGAACAACCCATGAGGCATGGTCACAAAGGTCACCGTGTTCATAGAGACTAAAAAGTTGAAAGAACAAAACACTTGTAGTTTGAGCTTCCTGGCAGGATTCATCTTTAATGTAGGTGTAAACTGGAAAAAAACACCAAAATTGCGGTTAGGTTTTAAAATAATCATAGGGTTACATTTTTCGAAAAAGGAATAATATCTGGCATCTACATTGTTTGATGCACACAACTATCTAGTATTGCATTGTTTCGTCATCCAAACATGTCATACAAGAGTGCAAAGGGGTAACACAACAAAATGGTAATTAGATTAGACAACACCCTTATGCTTCACTAATCATATTATGGACCCACATCCATATCGGTTCAACATATAGTCCACTCCACCATCTCCAATTGGCTGCACCTGGAGACCCTAGACTCCCGCGGCTCTCCACATGTTGTAGATAACACCATGCATGGATCCAGATAAATGATAAATATTTTGAAACTTTCATTATGTTAAAAACACAATCATTCTGACTATTCTAGATAGCTCAAACTCATACCCCCCCCCCCATACAAATTTGAGCCGTTTGCCTAAGTGAATTCCCGCCAACCAGTTCCAAACATAGTCATTGTACCCATAGGTCGGGCAAATTATATGGTACACGGCAATGCACTAGAGGCGGGTGGCAAGTAGACAACACGGAATAAGTGATGTATTATTTCAGCGTTGACACCAAAAGAACTTTTACTCTCTTCACATCCACGTTTGCCAAGTTGTCTACCAATAAGGCGACACCTGTGTCCAACTTGCACGTACATTTTTTGAAATTTAACGCAAATATTTAATATTTGAGTATTATTTGTTCTTCTGTGAGGAGAGCAATATTTTATTAACATGCTATTTTTCACAATATGTTTTGGGTTTATTTATTGCTAAAGTTTAGGGAATGACAACACACCTATAGTAACTATGTATACAAGGTTCGATTCATTTCTCACACAAAATTATCTAAATTCAAAATGTTCACTAGGGCAAGAAACCTCAACATTTCTTAATCTATTCACTTCAAGTCATGGACTGAGTTGAGACTAGCCTTGAACATCTTCTCTATATAAACTAGGAACTACTGTCACCAAAAAGAGTTCAAGTCCGGTTCCAGTTCTCAAGCATTGCTTGAAATCCTTATTAGCTAGAGTTAACACTCACCAGCAATGCATGGACAGTAGAGGTCTGCATTGGATTAGCTACAGTAGTTTTACGATCACATTTTTTTTCTTTATATAGTTGCATATGTGTGTTTCCCCTTTGTGTGCTATGTTGAACTCTATTTCCTTGAGCTCTCACCAAAAAATCTGAAAATTTGAGACAAAAAAGCTAACAAATGTTTGAGGTTCTTGCAAAATTTCATCCAAAAATAACATCCCTTGAGCTCTCACAAAACAAATCGCTGCTCAAAGTTTTATGCGCTGTTTGAGCAGTGATTTTTTTTTGTGGGAGCTCCTCGGATATTATTTTCAGATTAAAATTTGCAATAAGCTCAAACATTTTATGGACTTTGATGTAGCAAAATTTCAGAATTTTGGGAAGTTGTTTGATAATGTTTTTTCAATTTTTTGACAACCCGGGTGTAGAACACCGAAGAGTAGAAAATCCACTCTCAGAAAGTAGTGGCTTTTCTCGGGTGTACTACAACCCGATGTCCAAAAATGAAAAAAAAATATCTAACAACATCCAAAAAATCTGAAATTTTTCGACAACAAAAACTAACAAATGTTTGAGGTTCTTGCAAATTTTCATCCAAAAAGAACATCCCTTCAGCTCTCACACAAAAAAAATCACTGTTCAAAGTTTTGTGCACTGATTGAGGAACAATTTTGTTTTTTTGGTGAGAGCTCCTCGGATGTTACTTTCAGATGAAATTTTGTAGTAACCTCAAACATTTAATAGAGTTTTATTTCGCAAAATTCCAGATTATTTGGATGTTGTTTGATAAAGTTTTTCAAATTTTTGGACAACTCGGGTGTAGAGAGTAGAAAATCTACTCTCTTTCTCTCTTGCCTGTCTTGGAAGGCTGACTTAAATGAATTTACATAAAAGAACAAATTACAGTAGGTACTAGCTCAACTAGTCAACTGAACAAACTTGTAGACAAAAGGTGTATATAATTGAAATAAATTATCTACAGAAGGTTCACATAGCACCCAGGCATTGCGCTATCCCCAAAAGTTGTAGTTCTGATTAAAAAGGCGCAACCATTTCTTGATGTTTCTTGGATCAGAACAAGGCTTGGCCGTTCTGCATATAGGAACAACATGTCGATGTGGATGGAGCATCGGTCCAGCGATCTCTTCCACCTTCACATGAGTGATCTCCATGGCTTTTGGGCACTATAATGGTGCGGGCGGCTGCGGTGGTGGTTCGGTGTGGTGGTGGCCGTCCACGGTATGGTGCATGGCGGGAGGCACGGGGGATCGGTGGTCTTGGCGGCGACATGCAGCAGTGTGGTGAGCTGGACTGGTGCGGCGACGTGTCTGGAGGCGGCGGCGCGTTCTAACGACCGGGCTGGTGGCGGCATTGTGATGGCTCCGCTAGGATGGAGTTCCTGGCGAGCAGCGAGCGTTGAGCCACCTCTGGGCTGTGTGGCAAGCGACAGTGCTCTCCCGGTGGTGCTGGCATGGGAGTTTCCTGTGTCTAGGGGGCGGGCCGTCGCAGGGCTATCCCTTGGAGCGGGTGATAGCCTTCGCGGGCGGTACGGGTTCTTGCCGGAGGTGTTGGGTGGATGTTGTCCCTCGGCCAGGTGGAAGGTGTTTGTCGGACCGTGCTTCTCTCTGCCGCGCGGTCTATCGATGGTCCTCGGCTTTTGTCCTACAAGGGTGAGGTGTTGTGGTGGCAGCGGTGCGAGGCTACTTGGACGTTGCTGCCCAATTCCTTCGAGGTGTGGAGATGTGCGATGATCAGATGAAAATCTTGCACGGGTTTTGCCGGGCTGACGACGATGGCGCCCGTGGGTGCCATTCGCCTCCTTGGAGGCATCGTCGAGGTGTGATCAACATCTCCCTCACTAGTGTGGAGTTGGTTGTTGTCTTCGGGCGAAAGCCTCGATTCGGTGTAGGAACGACACAACGGCGGCGTCCTTGACGTCGCTCCTCTCTTGGGAACATCATGTTTGGAGACACGGCTTGGTTCCTCGTTGCTTTTCTTCGGTGTTAGCTGTGGTCCTAGTTTGATCCTCGGCGACGCTATGTACGGCCGTCGCCGGTATAAGACGGTGTCTTCCTCGGAGCGGATCAAGTCCCGTGATTCACTTGCCATCTCCTCTTAGGCATTCAGGGTGGATAGTGCGTTGACAAACGAAGTTCAATTGGAGCTAGTGGTCTTTGGAGGTGCCCGGCGTTGCTCGAGACGCAGTGTTGTTCTCAATTAGGGCATGCGCTTTTGCTTTGTAGTTTTGTTTCGCCGTTGCTGGTTATATTTGGTCTTACTTGAGTGTGGTGTTTCTGCTATGCTCGTTATTCACAACGAGTGGTAGTATTCTTGTACTTACAATTCTACCTTCTATAAAGCGATGGTACGTCTAGACATACTTTAAAAAAACATGAGCAATCTCTTATACAACTGCAATTTTTCAGTACACTTACTATTTGTTTGGTTTGCTCGAATATCTCATGGAACCAGTCACTAATAACAAAATAAAAAATAAATTAGTCATCAGCAATCTCTCGAGAAAGAAAAACATGCTTGGCTCCTAGCAACACACTATTTGGAGTGATGGCATATGTAAGTGATGGTGCATCCCAACATAAAATATCATCTCATACACTTTTTGCCCAGTTGTCATGCGTAGGTTGCCCTTCTTGAAAACCAAAAGTCTTCGCATGAAAGAAGCTGTAGGTGTTGCTGTTTGCAGTTTGCGTCATCGGTTCATCTTGGTTCTCTCTCAGCTATGGCGATGCCGATTTCAGGCGGATTTCTCAAATGAGATGAGTGGATCATGGGCAATACATGAGGCACGATGACAAAGGTGAAAGGCTGGTGTGGGGACTAAAAACTTACAGATCAAAACACTATGTGTAATTCTCCAGCTTCCGTGCAGCATTTGCATCCTCAACGTAGAGTAAATTTGCTTATTTCATTTCTTATCATATCTGGCTCTGGGCTGGTTGAGTTGGGCTCAACTTTTCAACATCAGAAATATTTATTGTTTGCTCTGGTAGTGCTGTCATCTTTCTGGACTTGCAAGACATATCTGGCTCCGTTAAACTTTGTGCAATGTTAACCATATCCATCTACTAGTTGGGAAAGGTGTGACAGCTCCCTTGTGCAGGGGCACCCTCATGAACAGTAACTTCAAAACAATATGAAAACAAAATAAAAAAACTGAAATTTTGGGGGATCAAATATGATCGAACTTTGGATGTTCTTGCAAATTTTCAGCCAGAAATAACACTCGAGGAGCCGTCACAAGAAAAAAATTACTGCTCAAAAGTACACATAACTTTGAACACTGATATTTTTTTGATGAGGGTTCCATGAATGTTTTTTGATGCTAAAACTTTGCATGAACGTTGCATGTTTGACCATATTTGATCCCCCAATGTTTCAAATTTTTTTAATATTGTTTTGAATTTAGTGTTCATGAGGGTGCCCCTGCACCCGGGAGCTGAAAATACAGTCTATTTACTAGTTTGATCAGGCCAACTCCACCGCGCGACCCTATCCTGTCCGGCCCCGTCCGTTTGGGGTAAAACGGACAAACGAGGCGGCCCAGTGCGCGGGAGCAAACGGACTTTTGTCCGTTTTGTGTCCGCTTTCGACCCATCCGCGGCCCAAGTTTGCGCCGCTTTTGGGGTAAAATGGACACCACGCGAACGCGCGGGTCGTCTGCGCGTGTCCTCCCTTGGCCCGCCTGTCGATGGCACAGGACGGGCCTTTTTCTATCCGTCCCCCTCCCTTCCTCCGGCCGCACCCCCTCCACTCTTTCCCACTCTTCCCCTCGCTGCCGCAGCCGCCGCCGCTGCCATTGCAGCTGTGCAGTTTGGACGCGAGCTCGCCCAGGCCCTTCCCCTCGGCGCCGCCGAGCTACCCAACCACGGCCACCTGGTTTGCGCACCCGCCGGCTAGATTTGGGACGGATCCGGTCGGTCTTGAGCTCGGCCGGTTGTGGGAGGCCGGGCTGTGCCATGGACTGGCCGGGCACCTCGCTGGAAGGCCCTGGCAGGGCCGCAAGGCCACATGCAGGAAGTGGCTCCTCCTCTAGCCGCTCGGATCTGCACCGTCGGTGGTCCGCCGGCAGATACACGAATGGCGGTCGGCCGGGCTCGGTGCTTGCCCAAAAGCTCGCCGACGCACCGTTGCAACTCATTAAGTGCGATCACTACCCAAGGATGGTTGTGCGCCGCGTGTCTACAACGCCGGAACATCCCGGATGGGTGTTCATCAAATGCTTAAACGATGGGGTATGCGCTTTTTTAGCTTTGTTTTGTGCTCTAGATTTGACTTGTTGTGCTAACTTCAAATTTTGTTGTGTAGAATAGATGCAAGTTTTGGTATTGGGAAGAAGAGTACATCGATATATTGATAGAGCGAAATTTAGTACATGTTCGTGCACTTTTAGCTAGCATAGATGCTGTAAATGAGACAAGTGCACTTGTTGCTAGATTAGAGGCTAGACACGAGACTAGGTCTGAGGAAGCAACATCTACTTCTGGCTTGAAGAAGAAAGGAGGATGCCAGATCGAGCCTCCTCCACAGATCAACAATGAGTGCATCGAGAAGGCCCTAACCCAACTCAAGGGGGCAGTTATGGAAGTTGGCTATCTTCTAAAATGTATTCTTGTTGTTCTTATTTTTTTTGGTCTTGTTTTACTAGTCAAAATGTGATGATGTATTTTTTATGTACCGAAAATGAATGATGAAAAAAAATTAAGAACTTGCAAAGAAAAATGTACGCGGACAGGATGTGGTCGGGATGCGTCCGCACGCTGGGCGCACGGCCACCGCATCCCAGTACAGGCCCGGACACGACCTCATCGTCCTACCCAAACGGACAAAATCCAAATAAAACGGACGTCCGTTTGGAGAGTTGGCCTCAGTGCAGGTCTCAGTGGAATATTTATCCTGGCTTTTGCTTGGTGCTGGTTCAGCGTGTGCGGGTTCTTCAGCAGGTTCACTGAACTCTGCATCAGCAAAATGTTCATCTGAAACCCACACTCCGATTAGTTCCAACTGCGGCGGGCGGCGCAAGAGCGGTCCGCCGGCATGTAGCATCGGGCATAATGCCTCCGGAGGACGCGCACAGACGCACCAGCTACGGTGCTGGCCGTGCAGGGATCGGGGACCCTCTTCTCAATGATGCCGCATTAATTGCGCCAAGTAGAAACCGGATTCACCAAGCCTCTCTACCGGGATCGAAACGGTTTCCTACCACCATACCGTGTACGTATCTCCGGAGTACGTCGTAATCACCTGCCTTTTCTGGCTAATCACGACCTCAAGTACTGTTTTAAACCGCAGCCAGCAGCCTACAGCATCATTTGTTTGGCGCTAAAAGCCAGACTGATGCAAGATTACGGAGCTTAATAAGCCTAGTGCCTACTGCCTAGGCACTAGGTAGCACTCATGGCGCCCGCCGCGTTCGGGAGAGACGGACGAATCCGCCTCCGGCGCACAGAAGCCTGCGTCGCGTACTCTATCTATATATACCAGCCGCTTCGCCGGAGAGCTCCAACCAGCCAGCCAAGCCAAGCCAAGCGGGTCTGATCGGAGGAGCAGAGGAAGAAGCAAAGAACGCGCACCGCAGGCCTGCAGCCACGATGGCCCGCCGCAAGGTCCCCATGAGACTCATCGAGAAGGCGCGGGCGCGCGCCGAGACGCAGGCCAGGAGGACCAAGGGGCTGCAGAAGAAGGCGTCGGAGCTCGCCACGCTCTGCGCGGTGCCGATCGCGCTCGTCTGCTCCGCCGGCAAGGGGGCTCCGCCGCTCGTGTGGGAGTCGGAGGAGGGAGTGCTCGAGAGGTACCGGCGCGCCGTCCCGGCCGAGGCCCGCGCGCGGCACACGCACCGGAGCTACATGGAGACGGAGCTGGGCAAGGAGAGGGCCAAGCTCGCCCGGGTGCGGCACGGCTGCCCCGGCGCGCTCGCGGACTGGGACGCCGCGCTCAACGACATGACGCTGGAGGAGGCGCGGGGGCTGCTCGAGACCATCGACGCGGCGCTGCGGGCCACGGGAGACAGGATGGAGGCGCTGGGCATACCTGCCGACGGCGGCCACGACCCGCTCGATGATCAGTTCGCGTCGGATTCTTCAGGCGACACCGTCATGCCGCAGCAGCTCGGGCTCGGTGGCGGCTACCCCGTGGACATGGACGCCCCCGGCTTCCAGCAGCTGCAGATGGTGCCGTTCCACGCTGTGAACAACGACGGCATACTCGAGCAATTCTCATGGAACGATCCCTTCCAGACGCAGCCAGGGTGCGGCGGCTTCCAAGTTCCAATGCGTCGGCGGCAACTACTCGGGCGGCGGCGACGCGATGCTCTCGCCAGGCCTCGCCAATGCCGGCTACAACTACTCGGGCGGAGACGACGAGATGCTTGCGTCGGGCTTCGCCAATGCTGACAACAACTGCTCAGCCGGCGTCGACGAGATGCTCGCGCCAGGCTTCGCCAATGCTGACTACAACTACTCGGCCGGCGGCGACGAGATGCTCGCGCTAGGCCTTGCCAATGCTGACTGCAACTACTCGGGCGGCGGCGACAGCATGCTCGCGCCGGGCTTCGCCAATGCTGACTACAACTACCCGGGCAGCGGCGACGAGATGCTCGAGCCTGGCTTTGGCAATGCTGACTACGACTGGACTGACCTGACTATGTGGGCCACTGACGAGTTGTGCGATGCAGTCATGCCACTTGGGTGCTACCCTGACTTCGCCGACGGTACTCTGCCGCCCGAGTACTCCGCTCAGGTCGTCACCGGCGGGGACTACGTCGACACACTAATCTCGACAGCAACTACACGGCGCACTGCCAGTTTCAGCGCTTCGACACAAGTAGTCTCCGTTGCTAGGCGAAATGCAGTCAAAGTTTTGGAGCTAGAATATCTTAATTCTCACGCATTTGAAGTTGGAGTTCTGCAGATTTATATGATTTTTCTATATTATGTCCATGATTTTGTACGGAAGTTATTATGGAACTTTCACGAAAAGAGTATGAGCTCTTCACAATGTTTTCTTTTCTTGGATAAAGCTTCACAGTTCACAAAGTTCATGCTAATAAACTCCACTCAAGAGTAGAAAGAGTATGAGATTCTATTAACAAGCCTTTCATACTTTTGGATCGCAGCCAGAAACAAAGCAAAAGCGCATGCCCTAATTGAGAACAGCATTGCGTCTCGAGCAACGCCGGGCACCTTCGAAGACCACTAGCTCCAATTGAACTTTGTTTGTCAATGCGCTATCCACCCTGAATGCCTAAGAGGAGATGGCAAGTGAATCACAGGACTTGATCCGCTCCGAGGAAGACACCGTCTTATACCGGCGATGGCCGTACATAGCGTCGCCGAGGATCAAACTAGGACCACAGCTAACACCGAAGGAAAGCAACGAGGAACCAAGCCGTGTCTCCAAACATGATGGTCCCAAGAGAGGAGCGACGTCGAGGACGCCGCCGTTGTGTCGTTCCTACACTGAATCGAGGCTTTTGCCTGAAGACAACAACCAACTCCACACTAGTGAGGGAGATGTTGATCACACCTCGACGACGCCTCCAAGGAGGGGAATGACACCCACGGGCGCCATCGTCGTCGGCCCAGCAAAACCCGTGTAAGATTTTCATCCGATCATCGCACATCTCCACACCTTGAAGGAATTGGGCAGCAACGTCCAAGTAGCCTCGCACCGCTGCCACCGCAACACCTCACCGTTGTAGGACAAAAGCCGAGGACCACTGATAGACCGCGCGGCAGAGAGAAGCACGGTCCGACAAACACCTTCCACCTGGCCGAGGGACAACATCCACCTAACACCTCCGGCAAGAACCCGGACCGCCCGCGAAGGCTATCACCCGCTCCAAGGGATAGCCTTGCGACGGCCCGCCCCCTAGACACGGGAAACTCCCATGCCAGCACCATCGGGAGAGCACTGCCGCTTGCCACACAGCCCAGAGGTGGCTCAACGCTCGCTGCTCGCCAGGAACTCCATCCTAGCGGAGCCATCACAATGCCGCCACCAGTCTGGTAATTAGAACGCGCCGCCGCCTCCAGACACGTCGCCGCACCAGTGCAGCTCACCACACCGCTGCGTGTCGCCGCCAAGACCACCGATCCCCCGTGCCTCCCTCCATGCACCATACCGTGGACGGCCACCACCACACCGAACCACCACCGCAGCTGCCTGCACGATCATAGTGCCCAAAAGCCATGGAGATCACTCATGTGAAGGTGGAACAGATCGCTGGACCGATGCTCCATCCAGATCGACAGGTTGTTCCTATACGCAGAACGACCATGCCTCGTTCTGATCAAAGAAACATCAAGAAATGGTTGCGCCTTTTTAATCAGAACTGCAACTTTTGGGGATAGCGCAATGCCTCGGTGCTATGTGAACCTTCTGTAGATAATTTATTTCGATTCTATACACCTTTTGTCTACAAGTTTGTTCGGTTGACTAGTTGAGCTAGTGCCTGCAGTAATTTGTTCTTTTATGTAAATTCATTTAAGTCAGCCTTCCAAAACAGGCAAGAGAGAAAGAGAGTGGATTTTCTACTCTCTACACCCGAGTTGTCCAAAAATTTGAAAAACTTTATCAAACAACATCCAAATAATCTGGAATTTTGCGACATAAAACTCTATTAAATGTTCGAGGTTACTACAAAATTTCATCTGAAAGTAACATCCGAGGAGCTCTCACCAAAAAAACAAAAATTGCTCCTCAATCAGCGCACAAAACTTCGAGCAGTGATTTTTTTTTGTGAGAGCTGAAGGGATGTTCTTTTTGGATGAAAATTTGCAAGAACCTCAAACATTTGTTAGTTTTTGTTGTCGCAAAATTTCAGATTTTTTGGATGTTGTTAGATAACACTTTTTTCTTTTTTGGACATTGGGGTGTAGTACACCCGAGAGAAGCCACTACTTTCTGAGAGTGGATTTTCTACTCTCGGGTGTACTACACCCGGGTTGTCAAAAAATTGAAAAAACGTTATCAAACAACTTCCCAAAATTCTGAAATTTTGCGACATCAAACTCTATAAAATGTTTGAGCTTATTGCAAATTTTAATCTGAAAATAATATCCGAGGAGCTCCCACAAAAAAATCACTGCTCAAACAGCGCATAAAACTTTGAGCAGCGATTTGTTTTGTGAGAGCTCAAGGGATGTTATTTTTGGATGAAATTTTGCAAGAACCTCAAACATTTGTTAGCTTTTTTGTCCCAAATTTTCAGATTTTTTTGGTGAGAGCTCAAGGAAATAGACTTCAACATAGCACACAAAGGGGAAACACACATATGCAACTATATACAGAAAAAAAATGTGATCTTAAAACTACAGTAGCTAATCCAATACAAACCTCTACTGTCCATGCATTGCTGGTGAGTGCAAACTCTAGCTAATAAGGATTTCAAGCAATGCTTGAGAACTGAAACCGGACTTGAACTCTTTTTGCTGACAGTAGTTCCTAGTTTATATAGAGAAGATGTTCAAGGCTAGCCTCAACTCAGTCCATGACTTGAAGCGAACAGATTAAGAAATGTTGAGGTTTCTTGCCCTAGTGAACATTTTGAATTTAGATAATTTTGTGTGAGAAATGAATCGAACCTTGTATACATAGTTACTATAGGTGTGTTGTCATTCCCTAAACTTTAGCAATAAATAAACCCAAAACATACTGTGAAAAATAGCATGTTAATCAAATATTGCTCTCCTCACAGAAGAACAAATAATACTCAAATATTAAATATTTGCGTTAAATTTCAAAAAATGTACGTGGAAGTTGGACAGAGGTGTCGCCTTAATGGAAGACAACTTGGCAAACGTGGATGGGAAGAGAGTAAAAGTTCTTTTGGTGTCAACGTTGAAATAATACATCACTTATTCCGTGTTGTCTACTTGCCACCCGCCTCTAGCGCATTGCCGTGTACCATATAATTTGCCCGACCTATGGATACAATGATTATGTTCGGAACTGGTTGGCGGGAATTCACTTGGGCTAACGGCTCAAATCTGTATGGGGGGGGGGGGGTATGAGTTTGAGCTATCTAGAATAGTCAGAATGATTGTGTTTTTAACATAATGAAAGTTTCAAAATATTTATCGTTTATCTTCAAGGCTACCATCTGGATCCGTACATGGTGTTATCTACAACATGTGGAGAGCCGCGGGAGTCTAGGGCCTCCAGGTGCAGACAATCGGAGATGTTGGAGTGGACTATATGTCCAACCGATATGGATGTGGGTCCATAATATGATTAGTGAAGCATAAGGGTGTTGTCTAATCTAATTACCATTTTGTTGTTTTACCCCTTTGCACTCTTGTATGACATGTTTGGATGATGAAACAATGCAATACCAGATAGTTGTGTGCATCAAACAATGTAGATGCCAGATATTTTTCCTTTTTCAAAAAATGTAACCCTATGATTATTTTAAAACCTAACCGCAATTTTGGTGGATTTTTTTCAGCTTACTCCTACATTAAAGATGAATCCTGCCAGGAAGCTCAAACTACAAGTGTTTTGTTCTTTCAACTTTTTAGTCTCTATGAACACGGTGACCTTTGTGACCATGCCTCATGGGTTGTCCGTGGTCCACTCATCTCACTTGGGAAATCTAGTTGAAACCGGTGTTTCCATGAGGGAGACCCACACGAATTGAATGAAGCGAACCACAAATAGAAACAAATTGTATTTCTCATTTGTGAAGAGTATGTTCTTTTCTCTAGAATAACAATGTACACATGAGTACTAGGTAAGAACTGTATGAGACGATTTTGTGTTGATATACACCTTCACTTATACTCCTATATCTCTATAAATAGTGTGTGGCTAGGAGTCATGAGAGCATGTTTTTCCTTGTCGAAAGATAGCTCAGGATGAATAAAAGTGTTTTGTTGTACGCACGGCGTTTCATGAGATATTTGAGTAAACCAAACAAATAGGCATTCACCTTCACCTTCTCCTTCTTTCCAACCACTACAGTCGACATCTACACTATACATCTCCCAAATCCAACACTATCCCTCGCAAGTCAAGGTATTTAGTTTGGATCCAGGATTATGTGGATACAATGGTAGCAGGTCACCTCTTATTGAGAAAGTTGAGGTATCAAATGCTATCGATGGAAATTCAAGTGCCCCTTGGGGCTCCACTTGTGGAAAAGTAAGACCAGTCTATCCACATCAACTGATACAATTATTTCATGCAAGTAATGGATTCTGTGTTGATGCACTCATGGGAAGATTGTACTGGGAAGGTGTTATTATTGATAATGCTGAAGGCTCCATGGAGAGGAAGGTTTTTTTTGCTGATGAAGGTCATGAACGCATTATGTAGTCAATCAGGTATATGTACTAGAAAATGGAAACCGCCCGGAATCTGGTTGTTGCTCTAGATGCTTTTGTCACATGAAGATAAACATGGTTTACTTGTATCAGTCGGGCAAATATGGTATGACTTGAGATCAAATCCTTCCTTGATGAAAAAGTCAATATGTGGGTGTGTGGAACATAATATTTTTGGGAGAGATCACTTGCAACCATTATTGTTGAATTATGATCTGTGTGTGACAGACCTTCCCAAGATGGAAATCAAATACCAAACTCTTGTAGATCAGCAGAAACTTCAACATCCGCAGCCTTTCAAAATAAAACGGGATAATCTGTAGAATCAGCATCAGCCGTTGTCTCCTAAACCATGTCAAAATTCATCCCATGCTATCACGATAATGACAGGGTAGGTGTTCGTGTCAAATGAGAGTATGCAAAGTACCGTATTAAATCATTAGTGTGGACCTTTGTAGATGATAGAAAGTATTGTGTCTCACATAATGGGAAGCGGTTCACATCTGTTAAGCATGAGCCTTACCTGGCGCCGAAGGAGAGAAAAAATTATCCCAGGGTTGCCAGACAAATAATTTTTTTCTCTACATACCGTGACTAAAAATAGTGAAGATTGCAACCCAACTGGCACAAATCATACCCTATGGGACAAAAAACCCACAATAAGTTGAGTATGGATGCCTCTACTTCTTGGGTCCTAGTGTAGCTAGATGCAAAACTTTCCCCACAGTGACTTGCTAGTTACCACGAAGTCACCACTTTTTCCTAGGGACACATTAGTGAAACCATAAGGATGAAGCTAGAGAACCATATCTTGGCATTAGGTAGGATTATTGAATTCAAAGAACATAAAATGACAAGGCTTAAGCATAAACCAACATCACACCCTATGACTCACTTCTCTCTTCAATCCAGAAATATTCAGGTAATTTAGGAATAAAGGGATGAGATTCAGAGCATAAGGGCGAGAAAACAAAGAAATTGGATGAGAGGGAAGAACTCCTTTAGTACTAGAGGTGGCTAGGATATGTTTTAGCAATAGCAAATGGTTAGAAATGCTCTCCATGCATCATTGTTGGCTTTATAACTCATCTCGGTCTCATGGAAAGCAAATGGAAATGAAGAAAAGTAATATAGCTAGCTAAAAAGAAGGAAAAGCAACAACGGGAAACATGTGCTGATGTCATTCAACTCGAGCAGTTGGATCTTCATAAATAAAAAGAGCATTGGGAATCTAGCTCCGTCGGATAACTGAAGAACTACTGCTGTTGTCACATGTTGTCGGTTTTCAATTTCTTCAGAATTTCAAAACATCAAGTTTTAGAGAGGAAAAGTTAAAACTTCAGATCATGACAACCAAATAGTTTTAAGAGATATTGGTATAAAGTTTAAAAAAATACCGGTATATGTCACTTGTCTAGGAGACTATGTTTCTATCCTTCAAGTACTAAGGAGCTTCATAGTTCAATGTATTAAACGAGTTAAAGGGAACAATATTAAAGACATTCTTTATAATCACAATTATTTGGCAGCGCATAGAGTAAATCTTGATGCAGCAATTTCATGGGACATGGCAAGACTTGGTAAACAAATGTGAAAATAAATCTAATGGTGTAGGAAAATGAGTAGATTGTGTTGGTTCATTCGTCGTTTGACCTTCAATTATTTTCTACACTCAACATGCAACATCACACATTCCATGTCAAATTTTGGTTTTTTGCTCGTTTGCTATATTTAAGCCATTAGGTGCACTATTAGAAATTTAAGGATTACTAATTCAAATTTGAACCGAGTGTGTATGGAAAAGTTGGCAAAATTGGATTGAAAAACATGTTTAAGTTCTAGAGTATATTTTTGGCTTACGCAAGAAAAGTAAAGGAATTCAGAACATTAGGGTGCCAAAACTCAGCCCCTCACATGGAGGTTAATAGTTTTTCAATTCCACATAATGTAAATGAAGTCTGAAAACATGAAACTTGGCGTGATGTCATTATATAATCTCTGGATGGCATGAAAATATTTCTACGCTCAACATACACCATCACATGTTTCCATGCCAAAATTTGAAAATTTTCAAGGTCCATTCGCTATATTTAAGCTCTTAAGGGCATCTCCTATGGCAAATTGGATCGACTATCCTTCTGCGGACGCATCCGGGCACCCAACTACACGCCAGAAACGTCCACCCACATTTCATACGAAAGTAGAACCAACGGGGCAAATCTCATGCAAACCAAACCTAGTTCATGCAAAGTTCAATATATCACTTTAAAATCGGATGATAGCTGACAAGTTCAACTAAATATACTACGACTAGTATGGGACCCTAACCTCGTCGCATGAACTTCATTGTTGTCCGCTCCATGACCATCATCATCATCCTCGTTGGTCCTTCTAGCGGCGGAAGGGAGCATAGGGGCCTGCCTCTCGCATTCCCTTGCCGGCGACGAGGGCGGCGGCACGCTGCGACTCGGCCATGCCAATCATGATGAGTTGGTCGTTGTGGCGATGCCGATGCCGCGTGGACATCACCGCGGTGGTCCTAAACTTGTCCTTGGACCAAGGCAACGTGAGGTAGGGGTCCGCGAGGACTTAGTACAGCGCAATGTCGGACGTCACTAACACAGGTAGACTATGCGTGTTGCGCAACTTCCATACTCACCGCCTCCCATGCCGCCCTCTTGGCCGCCGTCAAGGTGTTGCATGAGAACATGTTGCCGCTACCATGCCTGAGGTAACGCCGCAAGCACCCGCGCGCGCTTGCAATTGTCGAAGAGTGTTCCTCCTCCTTCACGGTGACCAGCCGCCACTAGCTTCTGGTCGGCCGACAGGGAGGTGATGACAGCACCCACTCCTTGTCGCGTCATTGTGTGATGCACGGCGGCGACAGTGGCTCCTCCTTGACGCGGAGTCTGATTTGGATACCGCGTTTGCGTGGGGGAGGGGGCATCTCCTTCATTTCCTTCATGACATGGCGGCAAGGCGGTTATGGAGACGTCGGACCACGTTCGCGGAGGGACCGCTTGAGCATGACCTACAACTGCAATTAGAACTACTCGCCCGTCATGGCGGCCTTCGGGAGGAGGGGCGGCTGCTGCTGCTCCTCGTTGTTTGAGGAGAGCATGACCTCCTCCTTCTCGGTTGGCGCATCCACATTGAAGCGAGACCACCTCCCCGTCTTGTCACGTCGCTCTGACCGGCATGTGTCCACTCTAGAGTGGCTGGCTATCATTAATGCACGACGAACATTCGAGAGTGGTATGCGTGAAGAGGGTTTTGGGTAGGACCACGTTATCGGATATATGTGGCATGAGTCCGGACGGCCACAAACCTCCCCCACATTTGGTTATGGTTTGCGGGAATTCAGACGCACGGCGCATCCGCGGGCATATGTGGCTCTGCGTTGGATGAAAAATGGTTCGGAAAAGGCCTAGGTTAGCATGGAAAAGTTTGAACCGAAAGTGCATGAAAGTTGGCAAAATTGGGCTGAAAATTATATTTGTATTCTTGAGTCTATGTTTAGTCCTTATCCAAGAAAAATAAAAGAGTTCCAAACATTAGGGCGTCAAGGCTCAACCCAAAACATGGAGGTTAGTAGCTTTTTGATTCTAAAGAATGCAAACCAAGTTTGAAAAACATGGAACCTGGCGTGGTGTTATTATATGATCCCTAGATACTGTCAAAAATATTTGAGAAGGTTTCATAGAAGTTGTGATGTGCACTATTTAGAAATCAGATCATCTCCGACAAAGAATTATGATTTCGAGGGCAAACGAGTCTGTGTTAGAAGGCGAAATCTTGATTCCTTCATTGTTGGTTTTGGCGGTTGTGTTGGTGTCTTGTAGTGGGGTGCATGAATGATGGGAAGCAGTGGCATTCCTCTGCTTCAACCGCATTGGGTGAAGTTGACGGTGCGAGGATCGAGTGGACACACAAAAGACCCCCGGTCGTGGTACCACAAAGCCTCGTTCTCATCGCTTTGCGGCGGTCCGGTTCATTGGCCTGAAAGCATCCTTGTATGCGATGGTGCTCCTCCAATTCTGGATATGATGCCTCGGCGATGGTGGAGGATGACGGTGGGCGATCTTTTGGCGTGGCACAAGATTTTGCCGAAGTGAAATATGCTTTTACTTCTTGCGGAGTCTTTGGTATAATATTGCAATATATCGATGTATTTCTTTTGGTGACCGCATATGTACTTTTGTCATCTGTTTGTCTAACGAAGTATAGGTGGTTAATTAAAAAAAACTAGTCAAACGTGTATGTTTAGAACCACCGCATGCAATGACTGTGACCACGAACACCACTTTCCCATCTGCTTTTCAACCGCCGCTGACCCATCTCCTCAATCGTGGAGTATGGATGCAACCTCCACGTTGGTTGTCACCACTAGCGCCTAGGGAGCAAGAGGTGGTCGTCGTCTCGGAGAGCGCCTGACAGCCGGCAAAGGTTCTGTTCGACGGGGTGATGGAGAACATAGGTGTGTTGGGATCTTGTGCCTAGGACGCGCCTTCCATCCCCATGAAGCGGAGACAGATAACTGTGTTGTTATCTTAACGTCGGGCTATAAGGCGTGCGAGGAAGAGAATGGCCGGTGGCGTTCGAGGAGGAGACCGCGCAGGAGGTTGCAGGAGGGTTCCGGGCTGCCCGTGAGGAGCGACCGGCCGGCGGCGTTTGAGGCGCGAGCGGAATGGAGGTTGAGCTAGGACACGGGCTGCTGGCAAGGAGCTCTAGCAGCGACGCGGAGGAAATGGCGGCGAGGAACAGAACGGGGCAAGGAGAGATCGGGCCTCGCTTGGAGCACGTAGGACGTGAGCGACTCCTAAACAGAAAAATTACAGATTGACTAAACTAACCTTTGCTCCCACTAGGCTGGTGGGTTGACACCTCTAACCAGAGCCATTGACATGCCTCAATTTTTGTGCAAAAAACTTCCCAGAAAGCATAGGAGTACATTTCAATCGAGCAATTTCATTAGTAATGATATGCCTCTCAGTACTACTTCCATAGGAGGCCGTCATGTATGCGCTTTCGAGCTTTATTTTTTCTTAACATGGTACAAACGCAAATGCTCTCACACACACACCCTACCCTGATCAACATATCTGAGATACTGAGCTGATATAACATCTTGAGAATGAAAAATTATCACAAATGCCTTTGTTGTCGATGAAAACACCGCCTACCACTAAACAAACATCGTCAAAAATCTGAAATAAATCCAAAAAAATGCGATCGCTAGTTTGTTTTTGAAAATGAGGATTACTCTCGGCCTTTGCATCAATATGATGCATACAGCCATATTATTAAGCATGCAAGTGCAAACACTAGTGCCAAATCTAGGAATTAAACCATGATGAACTGATTCCACCACGAGGAAGCTACCCATCCTAGTTGCGTTCAGTTCACCACTCCGAAGCTTTGTTGAAGCCCGCACATCTTATGTGTAGAGTGGAATTTTCCAAAATTACACAACGTAACGTTGAGGGTCCAATCCCTGTGAGTAGCTAAAGTACAATAACCAGTATTCTAGTTTTTAAGTTCTTAGATTGGCTCATCTCAGTAGGGAGATCCTCCTGAAATCAGCAAAGCCATAGCCGAGGGAGACGCAGATGAATCTAATGAAGCGGCCGCGAGCAAAAATAGATTTATTTTCTTGTTCAAGCATGGCAATGTTCGCATGAGAACTGGGCAGAAAATGCACGAGATGATGGTTTTGTGTTGGGATGCGCCCTCCACTTGTATAAATAGTATGTGGGCGTGGCTAAGAGCCATGAGGGCATGTTTTCCTTCACGAGTGATAGCTCACAATGATAGAAAATGACATTTCTCTTCTTTTTTGTTGCGTATATAGAGAAACATTTCATGGGATATTTGAGCAAGCCAAACAATTAGTACTAGAAAACAGTAGTGGTTCGAATACATCGATCGTGCTAAGTTTCTTGGTGCCAGCGCCTTCAATACCTCATTTGAAACATTCTTGACGCCTCTCCCAGTGCAATTTAGTCTATTACATATTAACAATGCAATACAAAGACTGGTTTATAAAAGTTTGCTTCAGGGAGACGAAGGCTTAGAGGTGGCGTCAAGCTATGCTCACCGTGCGCCGCCGGTGGGTGTAGGAGGAATAAGACTTCGGCACTTTCAAGGATTTGATTGTAATTTTATCTTTTCATATGGATGTGTACGAAAGGGCCTATCATACTTAATATATAATCTTAGCCCTTTTTGCCAAAAAAAAAACAATACAAAGACTTGTTTTCAACACAATGTGGTTCATCCAAATTATTTTCGATGGTTTGATCTGCAATTTGTGGTTCTGATTTAAAATAGAAAGCCATATCTGCCTAATGAGTAAAATTATAGACATAAATCCTACGGAACACAAACTCCAATGGTTTCTAAATGGAAAATATCAACGGCAGACATTGCATGAAGGAAGTGTTGCTTTGTTTCCATACTAGTAACGCTGAACAGTTGAAGTACACATCTATGTTGTTTTTCCTTCTAAAGCACGCCATTGTATGCTAACGATGCTTTCTCTACCTATCATGCATGTCATGCAACAATGGAATTGTTCATACGTTTGTGTTACTTGCAATATTATTATGTCATATTTGGGTAACAAAACTAGTGTTGGTAAGGTATTGCACATATGTACCCACCAAAGACTACATATCACTCTCTGCGAGCAATATGGAGAGATCGCCTACAATGGCCCCCACCTGGGTTGGCCCCTTAAACAGATTTTTTCTGTCCACATTCGCTTGGGACTGGCACGTTCGCTCCGACATAACAGGCCTAGTTTGCCGGTTTTTAGGAAGCTTCTTCAATTTTCACCTGGTTTTGGGAAGGTTCAAGAAGTTTTTTACTTCCTTTTTTCTGTTTTTCTACACCATTTTTCCAGTTTATTTTCTATGCTTTTCTTTCTTTCCTTTTTTGTTTGTTTTACTGTTTTCTTTATTGATTTATGAACATTTTTAAAATTTGCAAACACTTCTTCAATTCACAAAGATTTTAAAATTCTTGCACATTTTTCAAATTTCTGAACAATTATTCAAATTTTCCACTTTTTAAAAATTCATGCACATTTTTTGAATTCACAAAAAATTGTGCTCATTTAAAAAAATCATGCATATTTTAATTCTATGATGTTTTTTAAATTCACAAACATTCTTCCAAGCCAACACTTTCTGAATTCGCATAAATTTTTCTAATTCTTGAACATCTTTTCCAAATTTGCAACAGAAACTTCATGAACTTTTTAAAATTCACAAACATTTTAAATTCTTGAATTATTTCTAATTGGCAAACTTATTTTAAACTTGCAAACATTTTGAAATTTTTATAAACATGTTTAGAATCCACAAATATATTTTAAAATTCTCCGAACAAATCTTCACCCCATGGAGAGGGATTTAGTGGGGGAGAGAGAGGGGAGAGAGGCTGAGCTCGGGGAGGAAGAGGATTGGGTGCGAATGGGTGGGTGGGAAGCCTGGGTGGGCCTCCCCTCACTTAATTCTTTAGTACCCTACTGCTAGGGACACCGATGGTAGGGTCTTATCCACGTCAGCAGGGTTGCCAGAGCCGTTACCAGTTGTCGTTACCCCTACCGTCGAGGTCCTCGGCAGTAGGGTGTGTTACCCAACCGCCAGTGCCTACGGTGGTATGAAAAGGGGTCACAAATTTTTTTGGAACCAGGGTCAGATCGTGCTTAAGTTTCCAAAAATTGTCACAATAGTGACTTCGGCCGTCAAAGTATAAGCTAGCGCAAAGCAAGATAGACGACAAATGAAAGCAAAGCCTCATTGACCCACGAGTGATGAGTCACCTTTGCCACAAAACTATAGCAGCAGACGCACAACAGTGATGACAGAAGCTAACAAAAAAATAGCATTTGTTTAGGACACTATCAAGTATCAAAGCCAGATGCCACTCCCCCTTAGAAGCCGCTTCTCCTGACGTAGTTCTCGCCCTACTGGCCTGTTCACAGACTCCTACAAACCTCCGAACCTGTCCACGGACTCCTACTAACCTCCCACCAATGTATGTCCAGTTTGCGGGAATTCGGACATCCGAACACCTCGCAGACATTTGTGGCATAGTGTTGGATGGCAAAACACGTCACCATGGTCCAAACATTTAGGAGCAGTTTGGAGTACGGCGTTGAAGATGCCCCAAGATAACTTGCAAGCACTTTGCGATCAATCTCTATAGAGGTAAATGACCATCTTGTCGGATTTCATGGGACCAATACTCTTACTTCGAAAGCAGATACAACCAGCCCTCTGCACTTGCAAGACATCATTCACTTAAGTTTTATGCAACATATTTTGTTTACTATTTTGATCCCTTCACAAACAAGTAGAAATTCATAATAATTAATACACACCAACAGTGACGACGGAAGCTAACACTGATAAACAACATTGACCACAAGTCACCTTTGCGACAAAACTACAGTAGTAGATGTACCAACAGTGATGACGGAAGCTAACGCTGATAAATAACATTTGTTCCGGACACTATCAAGTAACGAAGCCAGAGTAGAAGTCGCTCCCCCTTAGGAGCCGCTTCTCCTCTTCGACGTAATTCTTCCCCCTGTTGGCCTATACATGGTCTCCCTTCCACTTCTCCTTCTATGATAATTAAGCATCCTCTTCTCTTTCTCGGTCTGCCTTGGCTGGGGGTTCATCACACCTATAAGCTTCTCTCCTTAAATTACTACAGCCCTTGTGCATTCCCGCTCTTCAAAAGACTCGGTTAGAACTTCCTTCTCGGTGCGATATTTCTTGGTGGACCAAGTCCAGTTACGCTCAACCTTTGGGGGAGCAACTGTTAGTATAGATGGTCTGCCACGACACCCATGTCAGCTCAAAGAACTGAAATCCCCACTACCAAGTTTCTTCTTCTTTAACGTAGCTATTGCTTAGAGAGCTAAAACCAGCGTGAAACCATGACATATCGTACTTTTAACATCAGTGATATATGGTTCATATTACTTCGCTAACAACTAAAATATGCCCGATTACAGCAATTGAAGACAAAATACTCCCTCCATCCCAAACTACTTGTCTTAGATTTGTCTAGATGCGATTGTATCTAACACTAAAACATTTCTACATCCATCTATATCTAGACAAATCTAAAACAAGTAATTCAGGATAGAGGGAGTAGACAAGATAAGATGGTCCAACTTGCGATGTTTGCTAACAACTTCAGGGAAGGAAACACTAGATCTACGTAAGCATGATAAATGGGGTTGTCGGTTCAATATCCGGCGTATCTCGTAGTAGGGGTCCTAAGTTAGGCGTCCTGGAGCGATGGTAACATGGACACAGGATTTTACCCAGGTTCGAGCCCTCTTGATGGAGGTAAAACCCTACATCCTGCTTTTGATTATATTGATATGGGTGTAGCACAGAGTACATGTATCTACCACGAGATTATAGTAATGAATATGAGATTTTCTACTGACTAGCCTGGCCTCGGTTTATATATGCATCGTAGGCCTAGGGTTTAGAGGAGTCCTTGTCTTGGGCGCCAAGTCTTGTGGAGTCTTCCTTGTATGCGGCATGGGCTGTCCAAACTGGCCCAATAGTGAACCACCATGGGGGTCCTCGGCCCAATACACCTGTTCGGGAGACGACGTGTTGAGTACCCCCTAGTACAGGACACCGTCAGTAGCCCCCTGAACCGGTCTTCAAGTTGGGGACGCTCCTCGATTCTTCCAAACTGTTCCTCATCTTTGGTCGTCGGTCTTGAAAACTGGTTCAACAAATCTTCTCATATTCGATCTTGAGGATCGCCAAAGTAAATCCGAAGAGTTTACACGTCGGGTATCCGAGGAGCCCCTCTAAGTTTCCGGCCTTTATCAATGCCTTGTTATTTTTAGGCCACACATCGGGTTTGAAGTTGTTCCCGGGCGGCAGTGTCCTCTTGCGTCCGAGCTCCAACGTCGGACTGTATTCGAGGTATCTTTTGCAGCCATGCACCAATGTCGGACCGCTTCCGAGCTCCAACGCCGGAATGTATCCAAGCTCCAACGCCGGACTGTATCCGAAGAGTATTGTTACAGCCGAGCTCCAGCGTCGGACTGTATCCGAGCTCCAACGCCGGACTATATCCGAGGTGTCATAGATCACCTTGGTTCAAAAAAGGTTGAAGAAGTTTAGCCGAGCTTAATGCCGGAAATGCCCTCTATGGAGCCAGCCCCTGGCGCCCGAGCTTTATGTCGAACTGCTTCCGAGGTGGTGCACCACCCCGACTGCGGGCTGATTTTTTGTCAATATTTTTGATTGGTGCAATTTATTCTCTGCCGAGATATATAGCCAGTAGCCCTCAAGGTGTGTATCGGTCTAAAACCCGAGATGCACCTGAAGGATGACATAAGACCGCTGATCCCAATAGCCCCTGAGACTCAGGTTGATTCACAAAATCGGCCTAAGGATCAACTCCTAGCTCGACAGAATACTTCGGGACACAAAAAGCGGTGTGCAAAGTTCTCGAGACTCAGGTTGGGTGCGGCCGGCCAACCTGAGGATCATAATCTCCTCGAAAACTATATTGCACTTAAATTTTCTGCATTGGATTGCCAATGTAGTAGCCCCCCGAGAATTGGGTTGGGCAACATAGCTGACCCTAGGATCGTACCTCCTCGGGAACTAGTTCAACTGTCATGTATGTTTTGACAATACCGAGGTGGGGTTCGGCAGAAAATATGTCAAACTGTAGTTTTAGAAAAGAGTTTCACGCCGAACACCTCAACCAAGAGAATGTCCTGCTTCCTGAAAGGAAAACATAAAATAGGTGAAAAGATGTTATAAGCTCAAAGGCCAAAAACAGGCGTAAAAAAATTTACGTCTAGATTGAATCAAGTTGTTCTGGTGCCAATTAGAAATTGGTCTTAAAAGTGTACTTCCGTCGTGCTATGACATGACAAATCCGATCTCTAGACTTCAAGTGTGTCGGCCTTCGGCTTCAACCTCCCTATCCCGAAGGCGGAGTGTTTCTCAGGCCAATTTAGCAAACTAAACATGAGCGGCTTTAGAGAGAAACCATGCTACCCAGCTATTGATCATACACCTGAGTCGATAAAGGAGTGGTAGAAAAAGACTGTGCAACGACTAATAAAAACGGCTCATACTAATTCAAGAGCCCCCAAGCGACTTGGGTAAAAGAATTTTATCTATAATGAGTGTATGTACCGAAGTACTTATATCATATATGTGTTCACCCGAACTTTAAATGCGTCTTAACCGACCGTCGGCTTCTCCCTCTTCAGCCAAGGGCCGAAAAGTGTTATGTACTCCACCTGTCGAGAATATCGATGGTGTTCCCGATAACCAGGCAATTAGGTCATAAGGTTGTAATAGACAAAGCGCGCTCAGGGAACTTATGCTATATTACTAATGAAGTGTAAGAAGCATCTTCGAAGAAAATAGTACCTCCACCGATACCTTTCTTCGGTTGCTCATTGTTACTATGAGACTTGTGCAATAGATTTTTTGTATTCATGAGTTCCGTTGTGTGCCGACCATAATTGAAAACAATAAGAGCGCTAGCTTTCGGCTTCACCCAGTCTGAGGTACTAACTCGGATGACCCGGTAGTAACAATCGCAGAGGTGCTCCCTTTACTCCTTTGCCGAACAATCAGAAACGTAGGGATAAGCACAGGAGCCAAGAAACCCAGCTTGCGAAACACTTAAGTCAACATGATGCATATTGTGGCGTAATACACGAAGAAGGAACGAAGCCATACAAGTATAATCATATGCAAGAGGAAAGGCTTCATAAAGGAAGCCTCCAAGTAAACGAGGTATTTGAATTTGTGTGTCACAAACAAAGTGTTGACATACAACTTTTTGCCAAAAAGATATAATGCTTGGTCGAACCGAACAAAATTTAAAACTGAAAGTTTTTTAGCATGAAAGTGACTTAGCTGGTTAATGTGCTAGGTGTTGATGACGCGATCCGGGCTTGTGGCAAGACGAAGACGCCCATTGATCTCTGACAAATCCGACAAGATTCGCAGTCCTTGGCATGGCCGAGGTCCTAGCCCCCAGGCCCAAGGTGTCCGGGCAAAGAGTTCGGCACTCCAGAATAGCGACACGGCTCGGCCGATGTGGTAAGGCGAAGCCCCCAATCTAGCCGAGCTGGTAGAGTAGGTCGACAAGGTGACCGTGTGACGTAGTCGAAATCGATAGCGGACCGAAATGTAACCGACCCCAGGAAATTTGAACGGAAAAAACCATGCAAACCAGCAAAAAAGAAGAGGAAAATTCCGTAGAAAGTAGTATACAACATGTGTAATTAGGAGAAATACAACCTGATTCGTAGGGTAGCGAGAGGACACTAAAATCCGAAGTGAGCGATTGGCACCGCGTTCGCATGAAGATCAAGCGGACCTCGAAATCCTCACTAAAGGTGGTACCACATACCATGGTTGGATGCTGACGGGCAGCATCAGTACCGAATCCCATCCTCACGTGGAATGGTGGCCTCTATGCAGTCTCCTCGGATGAGTTGCCGGACAAATCTCCCCCCTTTTTTAATTAAACTAGAGGACGAAACAACTGAAAAGTGCACGTAAGGTGGATGGACTAGCCAAAAGTGTAGCCTCGTTCAACCTTTATAATTAAATGGTAAATAGTAAATAAAAGGAAAGATAGATGGAATCCTCCCTGTATGGTGCCACCACTCTAGATCGCCATCGACCGGTCCTCCTACAGTGCATGATCTTTTGAAGGATCGAGGTCCCAGCCCCCGAGCCCGTCCCGAGATGGCTGAGCGAAGAGCTCGGCACTCCAAAGTGGCAACACAGCACGACCGCCGTGGAGAGGTGAAGTTCTCAGTTTAGCCGAGGAGAGAAAGTAGGTCGGTAGGGTGACAATACAACTTGGTTGACGGAGGCGGGACGACAACGTCGGCACGTCAAGGTGACCGTCACACGCAGCCAAAGTCGACTACCTGCACACATAAAATAGTGCAAGCCAAGAGAGAGAAAATATTCTATTTAATTGACATAAGTGAAGTAAATAATTAAAGGAATTTGGCCTGTGCGCCAAAGACTCGACGAGGTAGAGCTCTCTGGGAAATGCGATCGGGCGATGCCGATGCCCTCCCGGCGACTGATGTGACGAACAAGTTGCCATGGAAATTGAACCACTGAGGCGATGATGCACGCCAATAAATGCCGGATGGTGGTCATAGCACGATCGCTATTAATTTTCCTGCATATATAAGGCAGTGCAGGAGGGAAATAAAATAAACAATCCTTTATATAATTTGTTCATGTAAAATAAATAATTTGAAAAATATGGCCTGAGCACCGAGGTTGGCATGACGGAGTGGCGGCGAGAAGAGGCTGGTCACAAGAACGCGCGCCGAAGTGACGACACAACTTGATCAGCATGGGCGAGACGATGACGTTGGCTCGCCAAGGTGGCAATGTGGCGCAGTCGAGGTTGATTCAACACGGACCATCGGCGCGGGACAATGAAGGCACGACGGAGTCCCAATTCGCATAGCAATACAGATTCCAAACGCGGTGTTTATCAGACCGCAAACAGAAAATAGGTTGGACCATCACGTTGGCCGAGCTGCGACCTGCGTATAAGAAAATAGTACAAACAATTTGCA
This sequence comes from Triticum monococcum, assembly GCA_034509565.1. Classification (NCBI taxonomy): domain Eukaryota; kingdom Viridiplantae; phylum Streptophyta; class Magnoliopsida; order Poales; family Poaceae; genus Triticum; species Triticum monococcum. The sequence goes on along the minus strand of CM067847.1, from coordinate 616,272,013 downwards.
CGATACAGATTAAGCAATAGGAACAATACCACCTATTTTTATTTTGGCGTGTGTAGCTTGGTCTTCACAAGAAAGTACTAGTAAAGTAGTAGTACGGCTTCAAGTGCTAGTATAGTACTATTTTTCACACAGGGATCAAATCAAGCCCCCGTGAAAAAGGTGCATGGAGACGGACCAAAGGTCAGACGTGTAGCTGTCCTCCTTCTCTACCTTATCTCTCCCTAATACAATAATGATTTTTATCTTTTTTTTTGAAACTTCGGAAATCTTTTATTGGATCAAAATAGAGTTACATCATCCACTAAGCCCTTTACAATGAAAGCCGGTGGCTCCTCACACCAGAAGGAAGATGGAGCCAACACCGCTTGCCTTGCTAAGCAATGAGCGACAGAATTTGCCTTCCTAGGACAGTGAACAAAAGAAATTGAAGTATAACCTATGATAAGGACCACACAGTCCGAATAGATTGCCGCTGCACCCGATGCCGTAAACCCACCATTGTTCATAGTTTCAATCACCTCCATACAGTCGGACTCCACAATGAGCTTGGTGATCCCCATCCGCTGCGCTAGCAAGAGCCCATGCCGTAGTGCATGTGCTTCCGCTGTCCCAGCATCAGCAACATGCTCCAGTCGCTCGTTTGAAGCAGCGATGAATCCACCTCTGTAGTCCCGTAGCACAGCTCCTATAGCTCCCTGAAGGTCGTTCGCATTGAAAGCTGCATCTACATTTAGTTTGGCAAAGTCCTCCTGCGGTTTCCTCCAACCAGATGATCTCTCAATCGCATTCTTCTTCATCGCCTTGGAATAATTTGCTGCCAGTGCTGCAATCGACAACGCCGTTCGGGCCGGGGCCTGCACTTCCTCCCCGTGGACATGTTGCCTACGCTCCCACCAAATGTACCAGATACCCACAAGGATTAGGAATTGGGCTGGAATATCTTGGATCAACGTCTGACGAGGTGGAGCACATAAAATATAGTCCAACGCTACCAAGCCCGCCCTGTCAGTATCACACGCCTCGTCCATGAAACCGTCAAGATTCATACATCTCCATACTTCGGCTGCCCTAGGGCAAGTGAAGAGAGCATGCATAATGTCTTTGCATCCACCCGCACACATAGGACAGCTATCTGACATATCAATGTGGCGATTTGCCAACACCCCATAACAGGGTATGAATCCATGTAAGACCTTCCACGCATGAATCTTCACCTTAGCGGGGGCAGGCGACTCCCAAAGTTTCTTCCACACCGGATGGCGCTGGGACGGCTGCCCCTCTGTTCGTTCATACCAGCGTGCAAATTGATGCTGCCACTCAACATGATAAGCTGACCGGACCGAGAATACGAAGCTCCTTGTAAACCTCCAGGCTACAAAATCTTCCATCATCCCATGTGGTGCCAGCGGAATTGCAAGAATTCTATGCGCATCAACCGGCCAGAAGACATCAGTTATCAACTGTTGATCCCAAAACCCCGTGACCGGATCGATCAACTCCGCAACCTTTGATAGCAGTGTCCCTTCCCGTGGTGTAATGACACGACCATCAGCACTCGATTGAATCCACGAGTCTGTCCAAATGTTCACTTGTGAACCATCACCTATACGCCATATCGCCCCTCTTCTGAATGTATTGATACCAGCACATATACTCTGCCATGTATATGAGCTTCCACTTTTTACCTTGGCATCAAGTAGTTTACCATCCGGATAATACTTGGCTCTCAAAATCTGAGCACACAGAGAATCAGGATTCTCCAGCAGCCTCCAAACTTGTTTAGCTAGTAGAGCTAAGTTAAAACTGTGTAAGTCCCTGAATCCCAACCCTCTCCTTTCTTTCGGTATACACACCTTCCACCAAGCTGCCCAATGGATTCGCTTATGATTGTCGTCATCTCCCCACCAGTATTTTGATATAGCATCCGTCATTCCTTTGCATATTTTCTTCGGAATTTTGAATACAGACATCGCGAACACCGGCATGGCCTGAGCAACAGCCTTAATAAGCGTTCCCCCCCACCCCGTGGAAAGCAGCTTCTCCTTCCAACCTATTAACACCTGATTTACTCTATCGATGAGGTACTCAAAAGAGTCACTTCTGTCCGTTCCCACCATGGATGGAAGCCCAAGATACTTATCGTTAAGGCCTTCCGTCAAAATATTCAGTTGCTGGCGTACCACAACTTTCTCCTCCTCCGGTGTGTTTGGACTGAAGTATATGCTAGATTTAGCCTCACTGACCAACTGACCTGAGCTTGTACAGTACTCGTCAAGAACCCTTCGGAGGCACGCTGCGTTTTGACCATCTGCTCGCATAAGAATTAGGGAATCGTCAGCAAAGAGCAAATGAGAAATCTGCGATGCCTCCCTGTAAACCTTCACCCCTACCAATGTGCCATTATTTTCCTCCGCTTGTAGCATGGTAGAAAGCGCCTCTGCACAAAGCAAAAATAGGTAGGGGGACAAGGGGTCCCCTTGCCGCAAGCCTCGAGTTGGCTCAAAAACCTCTGTGCTCTCCAAATTAAATCTGACATTATACGACACGGATGACACACACTCCATGATCATTTCTGTCCACTGTTCCGCAAACCCCAGCCTTTGCATCATCCTCCTGAGAAAGCACCATTCTACTCGATCATAAGCCTTATGCATGTCGAGTTTCATCGCACATAAGCCAGACTTGCCTTTCTTTCTTTTTATCGTGTTCACACACTCGTACGCAATGAGTATGTTATCCGTGATCAATCTTCCCGAAATGAAAGCGCTTTGCGTAGGACCAATGATCTCCGAAAGGATCACTTTAAGCCTAGAAGCCAGCATTTTGGATATGATCTTATAGACCACGTTACACAAGCTAATCGGCCGAAACTCTGAGACACTTGTGGGGTTCTCAACCTTTGGGATCAGCACTATAGTAGTACTGTTCCATCCTTCCGGTATAGTGCGTGTGTTGATTGCCCCCAGAACTTCTCTTACTAGATCATCCTTTAACATATTCCAGAACCTCTTATAAAACGTTGCATGAAGCCCATCTGGTCCTGGTGCCTTAAAATCCCCTATGCTGAACACCGCCTTGCGTACATCCTCCTCCGTGAAGGGCGCCAATAAGGCCTCGTTCATTTGAGTTGTAACTCTCGGTGTCACATCCCGAAAAACCTCTTCATTAGGGACTTCAACCTGAGAGGAAAACAAGTTAGAAAAATAGGCTTTAATTATCTCGGCCATCTCCTGTTGTCCTTCTTGCATCACACCATTCACATCTTTCAAACTCTTAATCATATTCCTCTTCCTTCTTGCCGAGGCATACATATGGAAGAAGTATGTATTTCGATCCCCATGCTTCAGCCAGTTGGCTCTTCCTCTCTGGACCCAGGCTATTTCTTCCTGCTCCAATAGATTTTCAATCACCAGCAGTATTTCCTTCTGCCTATAGAGTGCTATATCAGTGGCCGGCCCTCTTCTCAATTCTTCCAACTCCTTTTTGAGTTTCGCCATTTGTTTCTGGGGTCTTTTGAGGGTCTCCCTGTCCCATTTATGCAGCTCCTCATGGACCGATTCAACTTTTTGTTTAAATGGTCCTATACGCAGCAAGGATGCTCGCTGCCAGGCCGTGCGCACCACCTCCTCCACAGTCTCCTCCTTTAGCCACCTCCCCTCAAACCTCTTCACTTGCCGTAGTGGCCTGTTTGTTTCCTTAAAGAAATCAGTATCTATCACCAGAGGACGGTGGTCAGATTTTGTCATCTCGCCATTCACTACACCGACATTAGGAAATAGTGAGTTCCACCGTGAATTACACACAGCTCTATCCAACCTTTCCTTGATCCTCCCTCTACTCCATGTGAATAAGTCTCCCGTTGCACCTAAATCTGCCAGTTCGCATTCGGATAGGACATCCCTGAATGCTTGCATACATCGTTGCTCTCTCGGTGCTCCTCCTTCCTTCTCGTGAGAAAATAAAATTTCATTGAAATCACCAAAAACTATCCATGGTTCGTCCATCCTCTCCTGCAACGAACGAATGTATTCCCATGTTTTATGCTTATTCTCCTTTGCCGGCTCTCCATAAATTCCAGTGCACCGCCACTTTCTGCCGTCGTCCACCATTACGTCAATGAAGTTCGCTGTAACGTCATTTCTTGTCACAGATACTCCAGATTTCCACATCATCAGCAAACCTCCCGCCCTTCCATCACTCGGGTCAACCAGCCTCTCCTGGAACCCTAGCCTCCTCATCAGCCGATCTGCCCCTGCGTCAGACAGATGTGCTTCTGACAGAAATAGCACATCCGGTTTATAACACCTCTGGACCTCCAGAAGTGCTCTTACTGCCCGGGACTGACGCATCCCGCGGCAGTTCCATCCTAAGAGAATCATTGGGCCTGGCGGTCCTCCACCCGGGAGGCCGCCAATGTTGCCAAGTCCATCGATATTGTTTCGTCTGCTTTATGGCGTTTTGAGTCCTGCGATGTGTTGTCCTTCTCTTCCTGCCCTCCTCCGCTGTGTCCTCCTCCGTCCCCCCTGTGTGAATCATCCTCTCCCCTTCCCTGCGTCAGGAGCAAACAGTCACTATTCCCTTTCTCCGTGAACTCGAGCCTCCTCTCCTGGGCACTTGAAGTTTACGACGAGGTGGCCACAGGTTTAGAAGGACTGCTAGCCGAGCTACTAAGATCGTCAGACTCCCTTCTTGCTGCTGCACCACCACCTTTTCCTGCTTCTTCAGTTCTTCCTGCCCTTCCTCCTCTACCATTATACCCATTCTGCCACCCTTGCTCATCTCTTCTAAACTCAGCCGCGATCAGGGATAACGGGTATATAATAGCAGCTTCATTGTGGATCCCGTTCCCATGCTCTTTAGTTACATGCCCCACAAAACCACACACCCCACAGAACAATGGCATCTTTTCACACTCAAAGTCAAAGTAACTTTTCTTCGCTCTCAGAGTTAGACTGGCACATCTTGTGAGGGGTTTACGTACGTCCAGAGTAACACGTACTCTGATGCCACCGCCTTGACCCTTAACTGATCGTTCATCAACTCTCACCACGATGCCTGCCTTCATTGCTAACTGTCGCGCTATATTCGCACTTCTCATCTTCTCCTTCAATCCCATCACCCTCACCCACGCCTGGTAGGTATTCAGCTCCACCTCAGTTGGCTCCGACCAGCCATCATACGGAGCAATTAACACTGGACAGTTGCGGAAAACCCAAGGCCCGTCCTGCATGACTCTTTCCCAATCCGCTAGACAAGCGATTTGCACAAAGAACAGATTATCTTCTATAGCTCTGAACTCGACCACTTGCGCAAGGTTCCACGCAGATCTCATTGCTCCATAGAAAGCCCCATGGCTAAATTTTCTCGTCGTATGAACCCTAGCTATCGCCATAAATTCAGCATCCTTCTATAATTCCTCCAAATCCTCCTCCAAGATCACATCTTCTTCTTCGTCTTCCCTTAGGTTCAGGTATTTGAGCTTCTCATCTAGCGTCTCCTCTTGCTACGATTTACCTTCCCCCGCCGCCTCTTCCATCTCCGCCGTCACCACTTTTCCTGCCATCTCTTCCCCGCCGCCAGTCGCCCTAGATGAAGTCCCCTTCACCATCGCTCGGACCCCCTCCGCTCGGATCCTCGCTAGGGTTGAGAACGTCTTCTGTCTTGCCGTACTACTCCCCTGGGAGCCCGATTAGACGTGGTCTGATCGGGGGTCAAAGGGAGGGAGAGATCTCCTTGGCCGTCGCCGCGGAGAGAGAGAAACCCTAGAAGGATACAAGACGTCTCGTGTGCGACCGAAATCTTTGACTTTTGAAGTATAATAATCTTTATCTTTACCTAATCTCTACTCCTAATGAAGCAGTTCGTACGTTGTTCGTTCGTTCGTACGTACTCCACCAGCCCCCCTCGATAGCCTTCCCCTCCCACCGATTTTTCCGAAAGCCGATGGCCCATGCATATCTCACTCCTAATGGAGCAGTTCGTACGTCGGTCGTTCGTTCGTACTCCACCAGCCCCCCTCGATAGCCTTCCCCTCCCACCGATTTTTCCGAAAGCCGATGGCCCATGCATACGAGAAAAAACCAGAGAAGAAAACCATCCAACGCTGCCTCAGAAAAATAAAAACGACCCAACGCATGCCCCATCCCTCGTCACACAATCCCTAGCCTCCTCACCTCTCTTTGCCCGATGGGGCTTCCGTGTGGCGGCGGCGTCCACCGCCGGCAGCGCCGCCTGGATCTCCTCGCACCAGCACCTGCCCCATCGCCCGCGACCTATCCACTCCGACGCGCGGTAAGCGCGCCGCGGCCGCCAGACTCGGCGCCGCCTTGTCAGTTGTCACCGAGGTTCTGATCCATTGTGCCAGACGAGAGACAGATAGAGTTAGGGAGCGGCCGAGCTCGCCGCGGAGGAAGAGAGATGACCGTTGTCCCTTGGTCTAGGCCTGCCCAGAAGCACACATCACGGACGACGATTGTTGGTCCCACGATCTCCATTGAGGCCCGGCGCGTATCCTAGAATATGTGTGCCTCGGGTAGGAAGTGCAATTCGGTATGATCCTAGATCCCTCCCTCTCCCTCCCTCTCCCACTCTCTCCCTCTCTCTCTCTCCTCGCACTTCAAATGGCTTCCTGCTTAGTAGATGGAAAGGGGGGTTTAGGTTGGGAGGAAGAAGCTGTATAGATCGAAGGGAAAGCAGAACAAAAGGGAGGGGGGACAAAAGACATTTGTTTGAATGTCTTCCTCTTTTTGACAGTTTCGGAGTCATTGACACACCAAGAATGGTGTTAATATCTCCGTTTTGGTGATGTAAGGGATGTAGAGCATCCACATGACCATGGTCGACAATGGCCTGAAGCCAAATTTGTTTTTGTTCACAGACAGATGGCTGTGCGCTGAACTGGTAAATAATACGTCCGGGCCGTCTTTTTATCTTTCATGGTGTTTCTTTGCTATCATGAGTTTGAACTAAAAGTTTGCATGGGTACTGTCTTTTTCCCCAGCCGTGAGTGTGGGGTGGCAAGATAATTTCAAAATTCAGAATCTTGGTTGGCTGCTCGCAGCGGAGCATGTGGCCGGTGCTTGCGGTAGTGGCAGAGCAGCGTCGGCGAGAGTGGCGCAAGCAGTGGCCAGAGCTGCATGGGCCGCTGTAAGCATGCCATCCAGCGCAACACTTCAAGTATGACAATGTCCACTCTACACCAAGGTACATGGGCACTTGTGCAAATATCTAGCATCTTCATCAACTAGGAGTTATGTGTTTTCTTCTGCCTATGTCATGCGGTAATAATTTGTTCTTCCTATTGTTTGCAGATATTAGTCAGTTGGGAGATGAGGTGGTTTGTCAGATAAGAAACAGAATAAGGACAAGAAGGACCGTTAATTGGACCATGTCATTGTGAACTTGGAGCACAGAATTTTACAGGAGATGGTCGTCGTGAAACTGAGTGCTTAAGATCTAGGATGGAGGTCGCTCGCAAGGAGGTTGGAGGACGTTCGCCGGGGCAAGTGCTGCGGAGACGGCGCGGCGAGGCGGGGCAGTGGCGGTTGTTGACCGGCCGTCGTGCGTCGCGGGGGAGGATGGAGGACGCTCGCCTGGGCGATGGATCTCGGCTGCTCCACCGTGGATCCGGCGGCGGACGGATCGAGACGGAAGAGGTGGGCCGTGTCCCTGGAGGACACCAGCGGTGGATGGATCGACAGGGAGAGGCGGCGATCTCCATGGCGGGCTCCGTGGAGGACAGCAGCAGCAGCCTGCGTGGCCCACGCGACGGATCCGGCTGCTCCGGCGTGGATCCGACAGCGGACAGATCGAGACAGAGAGGCAGCGTCTCCATGGCAGGATCCCTGGAGAAAACGTGTGAGAGATTAGAGAGAAAAGGGCTTCAAAGGATGAGAGAGGGGGAGGGAGTCGGCTTGGCCTGCTTGCGCGGTTGGAGGAGGCAGGGGGAGGCGGCCTCGAGGGGAGCTGAAGGTCGCCGCCCTGTGCTACTGCGGCTGTCCCAACGAGGGCCTATGGCGAAGATGAACTGAAAGGTAGGGGAGGAGTTGCGGCTGCTCTGCTGCTCTACGGTTGTGGGTATGAGAATGGAATAGAAAACGAATGGTGGTGGGTGAGACGGTGGTGTGGCTTAGATAAGATAGGCTTGTGTAATGCGGTGCGGTAGCTCCACGACGACGTGTGGCGCACATGCAAGGACATGGTACACATGCTTTCGTATTGATTGACTATTAGGCCAACTCCAACGCCAGTATGTAAACGAATATCTGTTTTATTCAGATTTTGTCCGTTTGTGCTTAGACAACGGGCGTTCGTGTTTGGCTTTTGTCCGTGGTACCCAAAGCAACAGACTATTCTAAAAAATGTCTGGTCGCGTCCACCGCGCCCACGACCTCGCGTGCCTGTCGCGCCGGGCGCGCCCGCTGCATGCTTGCGCTCGCGTGCCCACCCGCGGTCGTCCCGAAGCTCGCGCCGGGCGCGGCCGCTGCATGCTTGGGCTCGCGTGCCCACCCGCGGTCGTCCCGAAGCTCGGCCGTGTTCACCGCGCATCTCTGACCACCGAGCAATAGGCGCCGCCACGTCCAGCAGCTGCCGTCGGCGCGCCCGCCCCTGCACTGCAGCCATCGACCTGCGGCTCGCGCACGCCCTCCTCGCAGCCATCGACCCTCAGGGCTCGCGCTGCCCCGCGGCTCACGCCTACCCATCCTAAAGAATCAAACTTATCCTCTATATGATCAACCTAATCGTGACAATTGGCGTTTATTTCGCAGCAAAGCACGTCAACTTTTTTCTCCGCGAGAGCATGTTTACAAAAAAAAATCTATATTTCTTGAAATCAACAAGAAGTCCAGACTTAAGTGACAAAAACGAATCATTTAAAAAAATTGAAACCCCCTCTATTTTCGTGAAATAAACCCGTAGTCCGCAATTAAGTAAAAACGAATCGTTTTTCTTTTTTTTCCAGAAACTCCCTACCGTTCCTATTAATTAATCCGCAATTCAACTATAAGTGATAAATGCTTATAAAAATCATATCTTGTAAACTGTTACTCCAATTTAAATTATTATATATGAATTTTGATTAGAAAAATATGTAGAATCTGAATATGATGTTATTTTAACTATTTAACATTTTTAAAATTCTATTTTTGGTGTAGTTTTAATCAATAGTGATGTGTACAATCTGAATATGATGTTATTATACTTATTTAACATTTTTAAAATTCTATTTATGATGTAATTTTAATCAGTAGCTAACAATTGGTCTTTTTCCATACTGATGCCAATCCATGATGCAAATGAAGATCTTATCAAAATCAGATTGAAGACAAAGGAAACCAGCAATAACCACACATGCATGCCTCGGCAAAACATTGCATGAAAAAAAGAAAGTTGATGTTCATCTTATGTATAGAGAGAGAGAGTGGTGCCATGTTGGGGCCTTGAATCATGATTATTGGGTTAGGGGTGTATCATATTGTTTCCTCCCGTTGCAACGCACGGGCTCTTTTGTATATATATATATATATATATATATATATATATATATATATATATATATATATATATATATATATATATATATATATAGAGAGAGAGAGAGAGAGAGAGAGAGAGAGAGAATGACTTTCCTACCATCACTAGCAGCAGAGAGTGCTATCAGAACCATTGGTTTGCATCAAGATCCGAACTTCTAGTTGGATAAGGTTCTGAATTGTTGCATTATTAGAGATCGCACTGATAGAAAAGGAAAGCATGTGGAGGGGCTTTACTGGGCTATGGATGGAAATGGCAACCTAGAGCCTGACATGGCAGATTTATAAGAGGAATGGGGGCAGCTGCTTTTCAGCATTGGTCGGCGAGCATGCTATATTTAGAGAAGGCCTATTGTCTAGGTATTGTTGTTTTCCTAGTAGTGAAAGGTTCCATATATCTCGATCTATTTTTAGTAGGTTTAGTCTAAAAGGTCATATTCATCTAATGCATAATCTACCAAGGGTTTCACACCTTTTCAATCTCCGACGGTGAAAGTGATGCATTTGTTCCTGTTGTCCCAGTTGGCACCATGTTCTTTAATGTGGACTTGAAAAACATCAGCCACTCCCTGCAAAAAAAACATCAGGCACTGCACACCCTAGTGAGAAACTTGAATGAATCATCCATTTATTTTCAGTATTGCAAAGCTTGCGAGGCACCGCCTGCTATGCATCCGAAAGGGTCATCTAATTATCACCCAAAAAAAGTTTGTATTCAAGATGACCATTTATTTTGTTGCAGTGCCAGCCCGTTAACATAACTACATCCTTTAGTTGGACAGCTTCAATCTCCAATATATACCGCGGGAGCCATTGGTCTGATTTGAACAAGCTGCTTTCTCTAAGATGGTAGGGCTGGGTGATGGAAAAAGAACCATGGGAGGTTCATCCTGCAGCAATTGTAAGCTTGAAGATCATTTTGGAGAGGGCATGTTCGCTCGTTTGCATTACCATTAATCAAAAACGATTCAAACATTTCCCACAAAAAAAACGATTCAAACACGCGCAGCGACAGTGACTACATTTTAGAGAATGGCTCTGTAAGGAAGCAGAATTCTGTCATGCACATACGAGTGTAGCAGACATGTTCATTTTACGTTTGGTGCAGCAGCAATATTCATGGACCTGTGGAGCACTTCAGTAGTAGGAGCAGACACAGACAATAGTCAGGAGGCCTACGTTGGCAGCGACCATAACGCCTGTGTTGTCGGAGCCACGCTGGTGAAGCCGCACGCGCTCGACAGCCATGGCTGCACGCCTCGTCTGTGTGACTGCACTGGGGGAGGATGTAGGCAAGCCCACCGGACCCAAATCAGGGGCGCAATGATTTGATGGTGGCTGCGATTACAACAGCGGCCGAACATGTGAGTGGAAGGAATAGGAAGAGGGAGATGAGATGTATCCGTAGGTGTCCGCAGCATCGCCGGAGATGGCCGGAAGTGGTAGATCATGCTGGCGGCGTCCTGCTCTGTAGTTGTGGAGAGAGAGAGAGGAGTTGTGCGGCAGATTGGTAGAGAAGAGTCAGAAGACGAGTAGTCTTTTTTGGGTTAGATGATGTGCTGGGCTTGACCGGTCCTCATACTACGAACGAAACTGGATTATAGTACTTCTATATGTACAGCACGGTCACACATGCATGTGCATGCACGGTTGATTCTTTGCATAAAAAAAGATGTACGTGGATTGTTTGATGTCTTTTTCTTGGAGTAAATTGCGAGAAACCATAGGTTATCATAAAACACTATGTTACATTTCTTTTGACACAAACCATCAGGGTCTACCGCAATTATTTTGTAAAAAACACTGATAGGCGGATTAAAGCAGTTTGACCACGTTAACGTTATGACAGATAGGCCCGGTTTGTGGGTTGAGTTCGCAAAAAAAGTCCACATGGGCCTTTGACTAGTCAACAGGCAACAGATGGGTCTCGTTCCTCGCCGAACCCACCCGACGCCCTCCAATCTTCCTACGCGACGACCTCCCATGTTGCCCGTCAGCGAGATGGCGAGTCGGCGACCATCCCCCAGCCTTCGACCACCTTCATCTTGCCCCGCCGGTACCGCATCCCGGCAACGCCCCTCATTCTTCCGTCGCCTCGTATCCAGCCCAGCCACGACACCCTGTCCTCTTCTCCGCCGCCAACTTCCTCGAATCTGGATCGATCCGCCGCCACCCCCTGTCCTCTTCTTCGCCCCACGACGGCGGCCAACGGCGGGAGCCCCCAAGGGCGACTAACGCACGCGCGGAGGGAAAGGAGCGGACGGCAACTGCACCGCCTTCTCAGAGAGCCTGAGGACTTGGCCGCCGATGTAGACGAGCCCAGCCTTGGCGGCGGCGGCGCCATGGCTCACCTCCACGCCACCGGTGGTATCCTGTGGGCCAAAGAGAGCCAGTCGGGTGAGCCCCACGCCGCCGAGCAGGTGGTGCCCTGTTGTGGACGGTAGCATCTAGTTCACGTCGATGCAGACGTACACACCGCTGAGGAGAGGAGGTAGGAGTCTCCGGTGATGCAGCAGGGACGACATCCCGGCACCGGCGTGAATTTCGGCAGCTCGGACGCCATCTCCGGCACCGGCGCCAAGTTGCCAGGGAGCTGCATGGCCGGGTCAACACAGTTGTAGCGGCCTCCTAGTGTCGACGTGGCGTTTCTGACTAGTCAAAGTGTCCAGGTGGTCTTTTTTTGCCAAGTCAGCTATTGACAAACGGGACCCATCTCTCATAAACATGCTCAAAGTGCTCTAATCCACCAATCAGTAGTTTTTGCAAAATGATTACACAAGACGTTGTGTTTTCTACAAAAGAATTGTAACTTAGTGTTTTATGCAAACCTAGCCTTCAAAGTGGTGGTTTTTGCAAAGTTACTCTTTTTTCTTGCAAGCATGCTAGAACATACTAGTAGTGGAATGCATAACATGGCAATGTTCCTTGATGTTTGCAGTTTAATTAGGGTATAATTCGCTTGTTTGGCTTGCAACTATTCGTTCATAACTATTGTTTCTATATGTTATGACAACTCTACAAGCATATATTTCAAAGGAGCTTAACCACGTTAAGTGGTGGCGCCTAGATTAAATCAAAATTGTTGTTTCCTTCTATGGCTACTCTATAAACTTATATTTGAGTGACCTTAACCACCTCAAGTTTTAGCACCTACATTAAATCATAATCCATCTATCTCTAATGAATTGTCGGGAGCGGTGGTGGCCCGTAAGAAAGAACTGCCAAAGCAGGGTGGTGCCCTGTGGGGTATGACATTCATGGTATAAAGGGTGCTCGCTCTAATAAAAAGAGTGCACACATATGGTTGTACAAGGTTTGGGCAATGGCAAATAAAGGTTCTTATGTCATTATAACGATACGAGTATACTAGATCACCGTGAGAGTTGTAACTTGCATGTTCCATTTACACTTGTTAGTTCAAAATTATTATCTCCTTTTATGGCAACTCTATAAACTTATATTTTGAGTGACCTAGACCATGTCAAGTGTTGGTTCACTAGTAGAAAAAGGGTCAAACGTGAAGCACATTAGTGTCGGTTTGTATTTGAGCCGGCACTAATGTGCACATTAGTGCCGGTTCGTGGCGGCGATCAATAGTACCGGTTCGTGGCGAACCTTTAGTACCGGTTCGTGGCATGAACCGGTACTAAAGAGGCTGTGTCATCCTGCGGTCAGGCTATGGCCCCACCATCACCATTTAGTGCCGGTTCGTACCACGAACCGGTACTAATGAGCGGTGCCGGTTACGGCAAGCTGTTTTTAGTCCCACCTCGCCAAGAAAGAGGCAATATGAGCGGTTTATAAGCCGTGAGTGCACAGACAATGACGAAGAGTTGCAATGCTCACCTACATGTTGATTTTCTTCAAGCCTTGCGGAATAGTATAGATTGCACTGAGCTATGTGCAGTGGCTTAGTGCAATCTACACTATTCCGAATGGCTTGAAGCAAATTAACCAGCATTGCACCTCTTTTTTTATTTTTAATAACTTATTTAAACTCCGGACTTCTTTTGTGTTCAGTATGCAGCATTTAAAGCTTGTTGTGCCTCAAGTTTGTTGTGGTTTGGAAATTATGGATTTGGCAACCATGAATCATAGCTTTTTGTGTAAGTGACTTGGGAAACTCAAGTTTGGCAAACTCTATTGACTAGTAGAAAAACGGTCAAATGTGAAGCACATTATAGTGCCGGTTTGAATTTGAGCCGGCACAAATGTGACCATTAGTGCCGATTCCAACGGCTAGGCGGGCTGCTACCATTAGTACCGGTTCGTTGCCAATCTTTAGCACCGGTTCGTGGCACGAACCGATATTAATGTGCATCCCACCAATCAGGAAGAATCACACAGATCGTGTGTTTCTTTCTAGCTCTTGCGAGTCGTTGGATCAAGGGTGTGTTTCTTCCTAGCTCATGTGAGTCGTTGGATCGAAACTATCACAATCACTTTGTGAGCCAGACGACCCTATATATAGCCCATCTCTCGCCTTTCCTGCATAAGTCTTCCAGTTCATCGACTGCATACATCTACCAGTTCATCGACTGCATACATCTACCAGTTCATCGACTGAATACAAATCATTCGGATTCGCCATCATACGCCCAACCGTACATTCGATATGCATATATATGCATCACGAGCCACGGTAGGGCTGTATGATGGCGATACCGATTGGTTTGTTCTAGATCCGACATAAAAGGTTTGATACAACTTCTTTTTTGTGACATAAGATCTAACATTGTTGCTTCTAGTAGTTCTCTTGATTCCACTAACGATTCTCTTAGCCAAGTTACACTTGAGCAAGAAAATAGTTTATTGAAGGGAAGAATCAAGGTGTTGGTTTTGAACGAAAGTTCAATGCCAATGGAGTTGAGTGGGAAGAAGATCAATACCCCAAGACAAAGTTTGTTCCTCAACAAGAGAAGTATCCTACTTCCTTCAAGGGGACACAAGCTCAAGATGATCTTCTACATGTTGATTAGCTTCAAGCCTTGCGGAATAGCATAGATTGCACTGAGCTATGTGCAGTGCAGTCTACACTATTCCGAATGGCTTGAAGCAAATTAACCAGCATTGCACCTCTTTTTTATTTTTAATAACTTATTTAAACTCCGGACTTCTTTTGTGTTCAGTATGCAGCATTTAAAGCTTGTTATGCCTCAAGGTTGTTGTGGTTTGGAAATTATGGATTTGACAACCATGAATCATAGCTTTTTGTGTAAGTGACTTGGGAAACTCAAGTTTGGCAAACTCTATTGACTAGTAGAAAAACGGTCAAATGTGAACTCTGTTACATGGCCACTTCAATGTTTTTTAAACTTATTTGAACTCCGGACTTCTTTTGTGTTCAGTATGCAGCATTTAAAGCGACGTCATCAATATCCAACATGTTCTGACATCATTTGTTGTTTTTCGGTCATTTACCTAGCTAATTGTTTAGAGAGCTAAATGACCGTGAAATTGAAAATCACTACAAAATGAATCCTGAAAATGTTGAAACTTGGCATGGTATCATCATATCACCCGCATAGCATGCGCGAAAGAGTAGAGAGGGTCACGGCAAAAATTGGACGCACTTCGTGTACAAACTGGACAAACTCTTTCGGAGTATCAGGGTTTCGGACGAGAACTCATCTGTTACATGGCCACTTCAATGTTTTTTATACTTATTTGAACTCCGGACTTCTTTTGTGTTCAGTATGCAGCATTTAAAGCGGCGTCATCAATTTTCAACATGTTCTGACATCATTTGTTGTTTTTCGGTCATTTACCTAATTGTTTAGAGAGCTAAATGACCGTGAAATTGAAAATCACTACAAAATGAATCCTGAAAATGTTGAAACTTGGCATGGTATCATCGTATCACCCGCATAGCATGCGCGAAAGAGTAGAGAGGGTCACGGCAAAAACTGGACGCACTTCGTGTACAAACTGAAAAAACTCTTTCCGAGTATCAGGGTTTCGGACTATGCAAAAATAAGTAATGCAGAAAATAAAAGAACTATACAAAAAAATTACTCAAAAATAATAGAAGAAAATAAATAATGCAGAAAAAAACTATATAAAAAACTACTCAAAAATAAATAAATAAAAATAAGTAATGCAGAAAAGAAAAAACTATATAGCAAATTTGTTGGCGCACTGCCCTGTGGGTCTACCGGACCTAGGGTGTGCAAATGCAGGCCCAGAAGGGCCAGCAGACTCACAGGGCAGCGCACCCTAATTAATTAGGCCTAGAAGCCTGCTATATAGAGGAGTTCGAAGAGGTAGCCGCGGCTTGGTTTATAAACCAGTGCGGCTGCCCTTTGCCGGGCGAGGTGGGACTAAATTTTGGGGTGGCAGCGCAAACTCTAAATACAGCAAAAAAAACTAAAAATAAATAAAACAAAATAAATAAAGCAGAAAAGAAAAACTAAATGAAAAAAGCCCACCTACTGGGCCACAACGGCCTGCATACGACTAGAAACCCAACCTGTTGTTGGGCCAGGATGCAGACCCGCAAGCCCAATAGGCTCCACAGGGCAGAGTAGCAGAGGTAGGCCCAGAAGGCCTGCTTTAGAGAGGAGCTCGAGACAGCAGCGGCGGCGGGGCTTATAAGCAGGTGCGAGTGCCCCTCGGCTAGCGAGGTGGGACTAAATTTTTGTGCACCACGGGTGGCAGCGCACCCCCTTTAGTACCGGTTCGTGGCTCCAACCGGTACTAAAGGGGGGGTCTTTAGTACCGGTTCGTGGCACGAACCGGTACTAAAGGGGTCGTTTCCCGCCGCTTGGCCTGGGAAAAATAGGCCTTTAGTACCGGTTCGTGGCACGAACCGGTACTAAAGGCCAATCCTATATATATACAGCACTTACGAAAATTTCAGTTTCAACTCGCCACTTCGTCTCCAACCTCCGCCGTGCGCGCCGCTCGATCCCGTTGTCGCCGTCCGTCGTCATCGTCGCTGTCCCCGCCGCCGCCCGTCGTCGTCGTCGTCTCGCGCTGCCGCGCGCCCCGAACGCCGCCGCCGTCCGTCGTCATCGCCACGGCCGTACGTCTCTCTCTCGCTCCCGCACACACACATACACACACATATACACACACATACACACACACACCGACGCCCCCGCCCCGTACGCCGGCGCCCCCGCTCGTACGTACGGGGCGGCGGCATATGGGGCCGCACACACACACATATACCACACATGCACACACATGCATACACACACACATACACACATACGTACACACATATGTATACGTATATATACACACACATGCATACACACACACATACACACACATATTTTTTTTTTACTTATTTTCTGTTTTTTAGAAAAGTTAATTAGATGATCGAATGTTAGATTAATGTCGAATGTTAGATGAATTAGCTAGCTAGATAGAAAAATTGTCGAACTAGAGATTAGAACTAGTTGAATAATTAATATAACTAGTTTATTTTTAATAAGAAAATTTAGATATATGAGATTAGAACTAGTTGAATAATTAATATAACTAGTTTATTTTTAATAAGGAAATTTAGGTATATCAGATTAGAACTAGTTGAATAATTAATATAACTAGTTTATTCTTAGTAAGAAAATTTAGGTATATGAGATTAGAACTAGTTGAATAATTAATATAACTAGTTTATTTTTAGTAAGAACATTTAGGTATATGAGATTAGAATTAGTTGAATAATTAATATAACTAGTTTATTTTTAGTAAGAACATTTAGGTATATGAGATTAGAACTAGTTGAATAATTAATATAACTAGTTTATTTTTAGTAAGAAAATTTAGGTATATGAGATTAGAACTAGTTGAATAATTAATATAACTAGTTTATTTTTAGTAAGAACATTTAGGTATATGAGATTTGATGATCTAATTAAAATATTATTTGTTAATGAATTAGATAGAAAAGTTAAATATATAGTAATGTCAATTGAATATATAATTAGATATATTAATGTCAAATGTTAGATGAATATATATTTGGCTAGATATAGGTGTTTAATGTTTCACCTATATGAACATAGGAAATGTCATCTGATGACGAAAAAGATTTTATTATGTGCGAACACTGTAAAGACCAGCGCGGCCTGTGCGACCAAAATTTCCTTGTTGATGGTAGGCGCTTCAGCATCAAGCTGGATGAGACATTCGAAGTTGATACAGTAAGTCACTTTGTCAATTATTATTTGAATGCAAAACTTATGCTTCATTTGCTTCAACTTATAATTTTAAATTTTCACTATGCTACTAGCGCATCCCCTGCCATGCAAGAATTTTTGTCTTGGATAAGATAGGTTTCAGTGCTATAGATGATATGGAAGTAAAGAGAGTTTACTTAAAGACGCAGCATGGGTATACTTTCAACGTCAAATTATATAATGGAGACACATACACCCATTGTGAATGCAAAACTTGGCAAGCACTATGCAAGGCTTCTGCATTTGAGCCTGATATGGTTATCACCTTTGATATTCGTCCGGAAGATGATATTGAAGGTAATATAGACATCTGGGTCGATGTGCAAACGCCTCCAGTTCTACTATTTGGTGAGTTTTTCTCAACCATGCATGCATATGTTTATGTCTTTCGTACAGTTTATTCAAAAATAGTTGACAACTATTTTGTATTGTCAGCTTATTTCGGTTCAAGCAAACATGTCCGGCGCTTGGTAGACAGGACCTACTACTGCCCCGGGGCTCAACTAAACTGCGAGGAGATAAGTCATTATGTTTCATGGCTTGAGGATCTTAATACTGTCAAGACAAATTTTTCCCTACACTTAGAAATGTTAGTACTCAAAACGTGCGACCAATGGTGATCGTATTGAACTACAGTCACATCTATAATCAAAAGATGGTAAGATTTTAAATATTTGTCCTTAATTAGTGCATCTTTTGCATACATTATTTTTAAAGCTAAACTTTCATTGCTTAGTATATTAATTATTATACGATGTTGTTCAACAGGGACTTCCGATGACAGTTGTGCCCCAGTGGATCGAGACAAAAGGTCGCATGTCAATGGTTAGCTTACGACCAAGATTTCCTACATTGCACATGAGTGCATTCAGGATTTCTAAAAGTGAAGAATGCTTAATAGTGAAAGATTGGAGCAAAATTGTTAACGATCACAGAGAAGTACTAGGGGGCAGTAAGGAGAAGCGCAACCCAAGATTAGGAGACAGATTCATCTGCATGCTCCAGTATGATGAATCAGGAGAGCTATACATGTTCTATGCTATTCTACCTGAGAGGGAGCAGCAGGATCAGTAGCTACTCTTCATGCTCTTAATTAGTACTTGTCTCATGGATCCGTGTCCTGAACTTCGATGTTGGTGATGATTATGTTAAACTTGATGATATCTCTTTGCTTCTGTTACAAAGTGAATGTTTCCTCTTTAAGCTAGCCAACGTTGATGATGAATTACATAGCTAGCGGTAATGACTATGATGATTAAATAGTGGTAATTAGACGACCACGATGATTTTTAGCTAGCTAGAGTTTATTTATTTATTAATATGCAATGATGATGATGATGATGATGACGACTACAACTCATTATAACGTAAAACAATCCTAAATTAAATTGATAACACAAATTTAATTGAAAAATACAAAATAAAACCAAAAACCCCCCAACCATTTAGTACCGGTTGGTTTTACCAACCGGTACTAAAGGGCTCCCGGCCCCCGGAGCTGGCTCGTGCCACGTGGTACCCCTTTAGCACCGGTTCGTGCTGAACCGGTACTAAAGGGGGGGGGCCTTTAGTGCCGAAATAATAGTGCCGGTTCCATAACCGGCACTAAAGGCCCTTACAAACCGGTGCTATTGCCCGGTTTTCTACTAGTGGTTGCTATATTAAATTATTGTCTGTCCATGTCTAGAGCAACACACGCGCGCGCACACAAAGATAGAGAGAGATGTGTTATTGACGTAGGGAGAGAGCAAGGTCGAGAGTATATGAATTGTCGGGGGCGGTGGCGGCTCGTCGCAGAGAAATGCTAAATAAGGGTGGTGCACCAAGTGGGATTGGTATAAAAGGTGCCCATTTCAATAGAAAGAGTGCACACATATGGTTGCGCAAGGTTTGCGCAATGAAAAATAAAGGTTCTCGTGTCATTATAACGATACGAGGAGACTAGACCACCGTGAGCGATGCAATTTGCATGAGTGTTTCCTCTTATTCCAAGTCTATAGATTTATATTTTAAGTGACCTTAACCACGTCAAGTGTTGGCGCCTAGATTAAATCATAATTTGTTTATCTCTAGACCAACACACAGACACACACACACTGCCTAGATTAAATCATAATTTGTTTATCTATAGACACACACACACTGTTGACTGGCAAAAAACAAAACATACATTATTTTAAACAAGAAAACAAAACATACATTAATTTGTACTTTGAAACCTTGTTAGTGCTGGGAATAGATGCCCAGCCATGCAGAGTCAAAGGACGCAAGTTCTGATCACATGGCCTTGGCCACTATATATTGCATATTAAATCCTAGAGTGCAATATGCTATATCATTTGTACAAACCAGAATACTGTTCTTGCATGAACCGAGGGGAGACCGGCAGGGCTGCACTGGCAGACGGTCCATGACCACAAGTAAAATGTCTTGATCTCTTGTGAGCGCTCAAAGGAACTCAAGAAAATCTCATAGCACCCTTTCTCTTGTACCAGGCATGCGTGTATGCTTATTGAGGAAACATGCATGTATTTTGTCCAGTGGGCTCGACATGCATTAACCAGCTGAATGTGGGTGTGGTTGTAAGGCCTCGTTTGGTGGTCTTCATCTGCTTAACAAAAGTAATGCATGATTAGCTCTACGCAAAGAGCATGGTAAACTGAGGATGAATGCATTGTTTTGCCGCGCCTAAAATGCATTGCTTAATGCTGAATGGTTTGTTTTGCCACCTACAGTCATATACTCTGACCTACGCGTGTGTGACATAGCATATTTACGATCGGCCCACCCTGACCTACGCGATCCCACATGTATCGTCACTCCGGACAAACCTTAGACCATGGTCAAACAAACACTCTTCGTCTCTCCACTCCACTCCAAGTCTCCCCCTCTCCTCCTCCCCTCCCCTTCTGATGTATGGTGAGCGATGGCAGCAGCGCAGCGTTCGGTGGCGGATTCGGCACCGGTGACGACGTGGGGGAGGCTGCCCTTCACATCATGTTGTGTCGATTATGGCTGGACTGTGACCCCCCCCTTTGCCCTAGACCAACACACACAAACGCGTGCACACGCACACACGCACGCACACACACACACACACACATAGAGAGAGAGAGAGGTCGGGAGTATATGGAGCATCGAAGGCGCCGGTGGACAGTCAAAGGGAGCTGCCGACAAGGGTGGTGCACTGAGGGGTATAATGTTAGAGGTATAAAAGGTGCCCACTCCAATAAAGAGAGTGCACATATACAATGTGCAAGGTTTGGGGACAAGTTATGTTCGGTGCCACCACCATCTAGCACCTAGTCGACCAGGGTGGTGCCTCGAGGGGTACGGCCTTCATTGTATGAAAAGTGCCTGATCCAATTCAAAGAGTGCACTCATATGATTATGCAAGGTCTGCGCAATGGAAAATAAAAGTTCTCGTGTCATTATGACGATACAGGGATACTACTACTAGTCCACGGTGAGTGGTATAAGTTTCAAGTTTCATTCACAATTGTCAATTCATAATTGGTGTGTCATTTATGCCAACTCTTCAAATATATATTTCGAATGGGTTTAACCACACTTGAAGTGTCGGTGTCAACATTACATTCTAATCCGTCTATCCCTAGACACACACACACACACACACACACACAGAGAGAGAGAGAGAGAGAGAGAGAGAGTCGGGAGTATATGGATCGTCGAGCTGGCAGTGGACATCAAAGGGAGTTGTTTGACCAGGGTGGTGCACCGAGGGGTATAATGTTAGAGGTATAAAAGGTGCCCGACACAATAAAGAAAGTGCACACATACGATGTGCAAGGTTTGGGGACAAGTTCTGTTCAGTGCCACCGCCATCTAGCACCTGGTCGACCAGGGTGGTGCCTCGAGGGGTACAACCTTCATGGTTTAACCACACATCAAGTGTTGGTGTCAACATTGCACGCACACACGGAGATGAAGAGAGGGGGAGGTCAAGATTATATGGATGGTCGGAAGCGGCGGTGGACCGTCAAAGGGAGCTGCTCAACAAGGGTGATGTGTGAGGGGCATAATGTTATGGTTATAAAAGTTTCCTGTGTAATTACAACCATACAAAGATACTGGACCATAGCAAGGGGTATAACTTGCATGCTCAACTTACATCTGTTCATTGTTTGTTGATAATTGTTGGTTTTGATGCCTAGACTCCAAAACACACACGCGCACATAGACTGACATACACTATGGGCGCCGTCTTTATGGTTATGGCCATCATGAGCGTAACAGCATGGGCGCAAGTCAAAGTCATATTTCTCACTGCGAGCAGTGGACGCACCTGCTGCAACTTCCAGTTTGCAGAAAACCAGGCAGCATCTGTCCAGCAACTGATACGAGCCTCGGTCTCGTCGCCTAGGAGTTGACTGACTCTCATGCGGAGGAGGAAACGTTTCTCAGACTGCCTCTAGGAATTAGCTTTAGTTTGTCACAAGCTTCACGTACTAAGTGTACTAGTATGTAGAGTTGACGTTGGGGTGAAATGTGGTACCACAAATTTGAATTTATCTAGATGCTTGGTCAAGTTTGAGACAATGTATCTTCAAGTACGTACATAATACTAGATTTGCTATATCTTGTTGCGTCGCATAGTAGTGTGGCATGAACATGGTAAGTGCAATGGGTTGAACCAAGGAAATCCATGAGATCTTAAGTCAAAGATGGCAGGATGCAGGTGTAACTCGAAGATGGTAGGATGTAAATGTCCCATGAAAACCATGTATACAATTGTATCAGACCCTATGTTAACTATAGGCATAGCTATTACCGCCATATCTGAGGCGGTAGACAGACGGCTCAAAGCAAAAACAACCCAAAACTTCCATCTTAAATAGCTCGTTAATGTTATCTGATTACCAGCTGACTAAATGGTGAGAAAGCTACAGTAGTGTAGGTTATGACTTCTGCGCCATACCAAATTTTGTCTCCCAACTGCAGGTACTGTAGATGCCCGTGCCTGCTGCCCTTAAAAACATGCCCAACCATTGTCTTCTCCTGGCAATAAATCCGTACATCAATCATCACAAAACAAAATCTAGGAACAAGTACTTAATCTAGGAACAAGTACTTAATCTAGGAACGACATAGTAAAGAAGCCCTCCAATTAGGAAGGAGTACTCTGAATATTTACACAGGCAAATTTGAAAGTTTCAACCTTGGAATCGGCAAGTTCTACAATTCTACACAAAAACTTCTGAAGGTGATAACAGCAAGATTATTGACTAAGTAATGTGACAAAGAAGTTATGTGCTAATGTACATAATTATTACTTACCCCCTATATAGTATCTCCCTGAATTTATTCTAACTGAAATAAATGGTATGAACTTCATCTGAATTTCTTGACATGTAAAAACTGAAGCAACTATACCTGAAATACACACACTAAAGAAAGTGTGCTAACTCCAGGCCAACACGGAAAAAGTTCTGCACTACAAGTTCAGCCATGGTCCGAATAAGAATTATATCAATGCAGCCACAAGCACACACATGGGCACCAAATTTTCCTCAACACCAGCAGCCGGAGGCGCGCACGCAATATCTTAACAACTTTAGTCAACTAGAGCTTACGAGATCCACATGAAAAGCACAAACTGCATGCATGGAAGAAAAAAATTGAGCCAAAAAGTCAGTGGAGAAATCAACCTCATTGTTACAAGGGAGGGTCGAGGAGGGAGCCAGGAGGAGGGTGGTGATGATTCCATGAACATCTGTTTTATCACTGAAAAAAAGAATGGAGGAGCGATTCTTTGACTAACTGAAAAAAATGTGCTCACTCGTGTACATGTATCTACTACTTGCACAATCAAGAAGGCACCAGTCACAGCCTCAACAAAAAATACATCACTATCTGAACTTGTCAATCTCACCATCCTCACAAAATAAATAGGCACACAATTAAAAGACCAGGGTGCACACTTCATTAATTCGGAAAACATAGTGCACACGCAGTGCTCAAACATTTATTTAGATAACAGAGGTTTAGAAGATAAAGAGATTGACACTTCATTGTCATTTAAAACATAATGAAAAATCTGCCATCAGGTTAAGGGTAACTCCAAAGATTTCAGAGAAGAGTCAAACCAACAAATCTAGTAGCAGGTTTTAAGAGCTAATGGAAAATCGACGCACCTCCGAGGACTATGACAACAACCTCGCCCACGGCCCCGGTTGGAAAGGAAACAGTTCAAAATCCAGCCAGCACGCTCCAGAACTGCATACAACGATGGACATGTAAAAAATTATGAAACGACCGACAACGACAGTTGCCAGAACACGAACAATGCACATGAGAAGAAGAGGAAGTTGGGTGACATAGTGAAGAACTTGCAGCAAATCAAATAATATAACAGCAATCTCACCTTCGAGCAACCATAAAACAACTTCAATAAAAACTACTACAACTCCCACAAATCCACTTCAGTTTGGCGACATGGCACAGGAAGGTTGTTGCTGTGTGTGGCTGCGAGACGGAGGTTGCACGGTGGAGATGAATGAGCGATTCCTCGGCCATCCATAAATTACATATTAGCGCCTGCATAATCAAGAGAACAGATTAGAAATAAAACTAGGATCTGAATGAACTAAGAAGATGGATGGGGAAGGGGGTCAGAGAAGGACGACGGTGGTTGTGGCATGGCCCATGTTGGATCAGCTCCACCGGCGACGGCCACGACCCCCATAAAGGGGGTGGGAGAGGGTTGGGGCGCAACCGCTCGCTGGGGAAGGGAGAGGTGCCTGGACGTGAAGGGGAAGGCCAGAGGATTGGAGCGGTGGGATCTAGAGCAAGATTTATTTTTTGAGATCAATCGAGATGGAGAGAACAAGGAGAGAGACCGACCGGTGATTTTTCTGAGAAACTGGGTGAAAATAGCCCAGCCCACAGCCGGAGCACATCACGACCGAAAATAACTATATAAAAAACAATGCAAAGAGAACTTTTCATGGGCTCAGAACCTTACGCGCACGGCCCGATGCCTGCAGGCTGTGCCAGCCTATGAGCTAGGTCTATGGCCTATGCACATGTGCATGTGGTTCAACTTCTGCTCAAAGAAGAAAAAAAGTTATATATATATATATATATATATATATATATATATATATATATAGGTTCAACTTCTGCTCAAAGAAGAAAAAAAGTTTTATATATATATATATATATATATATATATATAGGGATTGACTATTCGTCACCCTGAGTAAGGAATAGTTATTCTTCACCCCCTCTATTTTACCATCAATGCACTGTAATTTTACATTCCGTAAGTTTTGTCTTATTTCCGACGTAAAAAGACACTGTAATAAAATATATAATCGCCGTAAAAAATATTTATGTTACGTAAAATTACAAACATAAAAATATAGTGTAAAATACACATAAACTCCAAATTTTCTTGTCTTATGACCTATATTTTTATTTTCTTATGCCACATTTTACGTAGTGAATCAATACGAATGTAACTATTTGAATTCTAAACTAATTTAATTATGAAATGATTGTAAGATTACCTCGGGTGAAGAATAACATATTCTGCACCCTGGGTGATGAATAGTAACACTATATATATATATATATATATATATATATATATATATATATATATATATATATATATATATATATATATATATATATATATACTTCTAATGGACGAATTGGTTGAATAGTCCCCCCACTTTCAACCGGTTTATTTTCAACCGGTTTTTCTTCGTCCCACCTCCCACCAGCCCCTCCCACCGGGTTTTTCTCTTTTCTCGTCTGACCGGCAATACCCAACGTATTTATGGTAATCAATCATAATTAATCCACGTATAGTAATAAATCAATTCAGGTATGGTAAAGTCATAACTCAGGAAATTTTGAATATGGTAATTATATGGTAATAAATTTAAATTACCCCAAAGGCTATCAATCCAGGTATGGTAAGGCCATAACTCGGGAAATATCGAATATGGTAATAAATTTAAATTACCACCAGGTATGGTAAGGCTATTGATCCAGGTATGGCACGCCCTCACCTGATCACCTATCACAATCTCCAGCCCCACGCACGCACCAACGTATTTATGGTAATCAATCATAATTAATCCACGTATAGTAATAAATCAATCCAGGTATGGTAAGGTCATAACTCATGAAATTTTGAATATGATAATAAATTTAAATTACCCCAAAGGCTATCAATCCAGGTATGGTAAGGCCATAACTCGGAAAATATCGAATATGGTAATAAATTTAAATTACCACCAGGTATGGTAAGGCTATCGATCCAGGTATGGCACGCCCTCACCTGATCACCTATCACAATCTCCAGCCCCACACACGCACCAAAGAACCCACCCGGCACCAAACGCAGCTCCTCTCGATCCCCTCGAGTAAACGCCGCCACCGTCGTACGATCTTCCTGACACAGACGCCGTCGCCGCCTCCTTCCCACCTACGGCGTCCCCCACGTCCATGGTGACAGCGCTCGCGTCCTACACTGACCCTCCACCTCATATAGGTTGGTCGTTGATGGAGTGGGATGTGCCGCTGCGGTTTGGGGAGGCGCAATCACGATCTGGTTGGGATCTCAGTGTGGACTCGTTCTCTGCGATGAAGGATGGCGCTGCCTCCCTGGCAAATGGGATCGGAGGAAGGGGCTCTACGTCGTGAATGTCGGCGAGGCAGCGGCCGAAGGCGAGCCCGATGGTGAGCACGGGTGTTCGTCCCATGAAATAGGCGGCCACGGAGGGCGGATCTAAGGCCACCCCAATCGCCGGAAGAGAAGAGTCAAAACTCTACGTCAGGATGCCTTACCAGAGCGATGAGGAGACTGGGAAGTAAAAAGAATTCCTAAGCTCTCCGATATATAATTCATAAGGACTCAAAACATTTTTCTAGACACAACTCGACTGCTAAAAACGATCAAGCAATGGGGCTCCTAAGGTCGGGGAAGGCTCTGATTACCAACTTGTAACGCCCTCGATGCGGCTATGTCTCCCACGTGTCGAGGCACGACTTAGAGACATAGGCGCATGGAAAGCAATGTCGCAAGTCGGGAATCATTACACAACCCATGTACATATGTAATATAAAAGGGGAAAAATATCATAGTTGGCTTACACTCGCCACGTCACATCAAAATACATAAATAACATCCATCATACAATCACTCATGGCCCGACTACGGCGCCAAAATAGAAAAGACCCCCAACAAGCGACTAAACCCTGAATCGAACCCCGAATAGGCATCCCTACTGATCATCAGGAAACGACACATAGTAACGCTGAGAGTCCTCGTCGTACTCCCACTTCAGCTCGAGCGCGCCATCCGGAGAGGTATCATCTGTCCCTGCATCTGGTGTAATAGTAATCTGTGAGCCACAAAGGACTCAGCAATCTCGCACCCTCGCGATCAAGACTATTTAAGCTTAATAGGTAGGAAAGGGGTAATGTAAGTGGAGCTACAGCAAGCGACTAGCATATATGGTGGCTAACTTATTCGCAAAGAAGAGCGAGAAGAGGAGGCAAGGCACGAGCGGAAACTATATAGAGAAGCCTACGCAAACATAACTCCAACGCCGTGTCCACTTCCCGGACTCCGCCGAGAAGAGGCCGTCACGGCAACACACTCAGTTGATTCATTTTAATTATTTAAGGTTCAAGTTATCTACAACCGGACATTAACAAATTCCCATCTTCCCATAACCGCGGGCACGGCTTTCGAAAGATCAATCCCTGCAGGGGGGTCCCAACTTAGCCCATAACAAGCTCTCACGGTCAACGAAGGAATAGACCTCCACCCAGGACCCACCGATCAGACTCGGTATCCCGGTACAACAAGATGATTCGACAGGTCAAAACTAGTCCAGTAACACCGCCCGAATGCACCGACAAATCCCGATAGGAGCTGCACATATCTCTTTCTCAGGGCACACTCAGATTGTCTAAACTTCCGGTAGGCCAGCCCAGAGTTGCCCCTGGTGGCCACCGGCGGCTGACGTTCCGGACCAACACTCAAAGGAGCACTGGCCCGTGGGGGGCTAAAATAAAGATGACCCTCGGGCTCCGGAAACCCAAGGGAAAAAGGGGTAGGTGGCAAATGGTAAAACCAATGTTGGGCATTGCTGTAAAAGCTTTAATCAAGGCGAACTATCAAGGGGTTCCCATTATAGCCCAACCGCGTAAGGGACGCAACAATCCGGGAACATAACACCGATATGACGGAAACTAGGGCGGCAAGAGTGGAACAAAACACTAGGCGAGAGGCCGAGCCTTCCACCCTTTACCAAGTATATAGATGAATAAAGATAACATAGCAATATAGTGATATCCCAACAAGTAAATAAAGGTTCCAACAAGGAACGGCTCCAATTTTCACCTGCAACTAGCAACGCTATAAGAAGGGGCTTGAGCAAAGCGGTAACATAGCCAATCAATGGTTTGCCAGGACAAAGGTAGGTTAGAGGCTCAAGCATGGCAATTGGGAGGCTGACAAGCAAGTGGTAGGCATCGTAGCATTGGCAAAGCAAAAGAGCGAGCAAACTAGCATAGCAAAGATAGTAGTGATTTCAAGGGTGTGATCATCTTGCCTGCACAGTTGTCAGAATTGACTGGATCCTCAAAAGCAAACTCAACGGGCTCCTCGTTAGCGAACTCGTCTCCCGGCTCTACCCAACAACACAAACAAGCAACAAGGATACAATCAACCACGTGCAAGGGCAACCAATAACATGCAAAGATGATATGCTATGCGGGATGCGATGCGGGATGCAAAATGCAAGATGTAACAGGAAATGCATGAACCAGGCCTCAACTTGGAAAACCAAGTGTGCCATTGGACAGAGGGGAAGAAATCCCCTGAAAACGATATAAAGATCATGGCAATCGGAGCTACGGTTTAGAAATGGCAAGCGTTTTACTAAACGAACCGATCTGCGATTTACAGCAAGTAGGCTCCTAAATGCAACAAAATGAACATGCCACAGCCACCCAACATGAAAACAAATTGCATGGCAGTGATGTACTCAAGAAGCTTAACAAAACACCCAAAATGACCTGGGGCCAAAAGGGTTCACAAAATACTCTACCGAGCACATGAACATCGATGAAACACAACCAGTTCTCAGACTTAGTGAAAACTGGGACATGCTGAAATATAACTCACGGAGGCATGTAGACGAGCTCGATGCTATCACTACGGTGCAAGTCATGGCAAGGCAAGCATATATCCATTAAGAAGGCACAAAATTCTAGCTAGACATGGCAAGAACAATGGCATATCATGCATGGATCACTAGCAATCACTCCGGCAAAATCGCAAAAGAGTTCACGATCTGCCCAAAACAACAACTATGCAAAAGTTGAGCTCGATTGAGTCAACCTAGGGTGCTCCAACATAACAAGTAAAGACATAGATGGATCAAGCACAACAAGCATAACAAATCACTCTTACTGATCATCCTCAAAAGAGGCACGGATCACTAAGAAACAAGCTGGACATATAGCATCGTGAACTAAAACATCCCAGACTTAGTGATTTTCACTAAGTCCCTGAAATCAGTAAACTCAGGTAGCCTACTTCGCAAGCTTGCACAAGACAGCACACACATCCTAAAAATGCATGGGAGGTACCTCTGGAAAGAAGACAACATGCTTAACAATTCATCCCAAAGGGGCATAGGCATATCATGCACGGATTAAATATGGCAAAAATGACAAAAGTGCATGTTGAACTAACGGATCTGCAATTTAACTCATGATGCCTCCTTCCAACAGCATTTTGGGCACCAAGATGACCTCAAATGCAAATGATGCAATGGAATGAAATGATTTACTCGTCGAGACGAAGATTTTGATATATCATATGCCCAAATCGGAGTTACGGATGCAAAGATATGGCAGGTCAAACATGGCATAAAAAAATACGAAATTAGGGTTAGAGGGGGGAGAGGTCAACCGTTCCAGATCTGGATCTGGGATCACTGTAGCAGTGGCGGCGGGCACTGTAGCAGCTCGTCCTCCGGCGATGGCGGCCGGCTCCGGCGACCGGTCGGTGGCGAGGGGAGGCCGGAGGGCGGTGGCGCACGGCGAGGAGGGGCGCCGGGGCGGCGCGGGCCGGCGTGAGGAGACACGGCGAGCCCCGGGCGAGGCGGCGGCGAGCTCCGGCGTGGAGGACGGAGTGGGGCGGCGCGGGGCCGGCGAGGCGGCGGCTCGCCGGAGAGGCGGGGCGGCGGCCGGACGCGGGGGAGAAGAGGCGGTGGGCGGCGAGGCGCGTCTGGCCCGGGAGCGCGGCGCGGGGGCCGGGCGCGGGCCGGCGGCGCCGACACGTGGCGGGCGGCGATTGGTGCGGGGTCGCGCCGGATGTTGTCCGGCTGGGGCGGACACGTCCGGCCGGCGCAAGGGAGGATTTTTAGGGTTTGGACGGGGGAGAGATCCGGATTTCGGGGAAGGGGTCTATTTATAGACCTAGAGGGAGCTAGGAGAGTCCAAATGAGGTGCGGTTTTCGCCCATACGATCGTGATCGAACGACCGAGACGATGGAGCTGAGTTTGGTGGGTTTTGGGCCAAAATGGAGGGGTGTTGGGCTGCACACACACGAGGCCTTTCCGGTCCCTCGGTTAACCGTTGGAGTATCAAACGAAGTCCAAATGACCCGAAACTTGACAGGCGGTCTGCCGGTAGTAAACCAAGGCCGCATGGCAAGTCTCGGCCCAATCCGGAAATGTTTAATCCCCACACACGAAAGAAAGCTAGAAATGGCCACCGGAGGAGAACGAAGCGCCGGAATGCAAAACGGACAACGGGGAAAATGCTCGAATGCATGAGATGAACATGTATGCAAATGCAATGCACGTGATGACATGATATGAGATGCACGAAAACGAAAACAACACACGGAGACAAAGACCCGAACCCGAGAATTAAATATAACTTAATGCCGGAAACGGCAAGAGTTGGAGTACAATTCGGGAAGGTTACATATGGGGCGTTACAACACTCCACCACTATGAAAAGATCTCGTCCCGAGATCTAGGACTGAAAGAACTCCGGGTACTCAGAACGGAGGTGATCCTCGCGTTCCCAGGTAGCTTCACGGTCGGAATGGTGTGACCACTTGACTTTGAGAAACTTGATTGACTTGTTGCGAGTTTTGCGTTCAGTCTCTTCAAGGATTGCAACTGGGTGCTCACGGTAAGAGAGATCTTCTTGGAGCTCAATGTCCTCGAAGTTGACGGTGCGCTCAGGCGTATTGAAGCACTTTTGGAGTTGCGAGACGTGGAACACATCATGAACATTGGCAAAGGTTGCAGGAAGCTCGAGTTGATAGGCGAGGTCGCCTCTCTTGCTGACGATCTTGAAAGGCCCGACGTATCTGGGGGCAAGCTTCCCTTTGATACCGAAGCGACGAGTCCCTTTCATAGGAGAGACGTGGAGGTAGACATGATCTCCGATCTCGAAGGCCAAATCACGGTGCTTGCTGTCATAGTAGCTCTTCTGACGAGATTGGGCTGCTTTGAGGTTATCACGAATGACCTTGCACATTTCTTCTGCCTCTGTGATCAGGTCATTACCGAGCAGCTGACGTTCACCGGTTTCAGACCAGTTGAGAGGTGTACGGCACTTCCTACCATACAGAATTTCAAATGGGGCTTTGCCGGAACTTGCTTGGAAACTGTTGTTGTACGAGAATTTAGCATAAGGAAGACAATCCTCCCACTTCATGCCGAAGGAGATAACACAAGCCCTGAGCATATCTTCAAGAATCTGGTTGACACGCTCGACTTGACCGCTTGTTTGAGGATGGAAAGCAGTGCTGAAGCGAATGTTGGTGCCCATGGCCTTCTGAAAAGAATCCCAGAACTTGGAGGTAAAGATGCTGCCACGGTCTAAAGATATCACTTGAGGAATACCGTGCAGAGAGACAACTCGAGTGGTGTAGAGCTCCGCCAATTGAGCTGCAGTGATTGACTCTTTGATAGGCAGGAAATGAGCCACTTTGGTGAGCTTGTCGATGACAACAAATATAGCATCATTGCCACGCTTGGACTTAGGAAACCCAGTCACGAAGTCCATTTCAATGTGGTCAAACTTCCATTCTGGAATGGCGAGAGGTTGGAGGAGACCTGCTGGCCTTTGGTGTTCTGCTTTCACTCTTCTGCAGACATCACATTCATTCACGAATTGAGCGATCTTGCGCTTCATTCGAGTCCACCAATAAGTTTGCTTCAGATCTTGATACATCTTCGTGCTCCCAGGGTGGATGGAGAGGAGAGAGTTGTGAGCCTCATTCATGATCACTTTACGAAGTTCACCTTTGGGCACAACAATTCGATCCTCGAAGAAGAGAGTGTCCTTGTCATCAAGTCGGTAGCACTTGTACTTGGACTGACTCTTTGCAATACCAATCTTCACCTTTTTCACCATAGCATCAAGAAGCTGGGCTTGGCGAATCTGGTCTTCCAAGGTAGGAGAAACTTGAAGGTTGGCGAGGAAACCTTGAGGAACAACTTGCAGATTAAGTTTGCGGAAAGCTTCACAAAGCTCGGGTTGATAAGGCTTGAGAATCAGACTGTTGCAATATGCTTTTCTGCTCAAAGCGTCAGCAATCACATTAGCCTTGCCTGGAGTATACTCGATACTCGGATTGTACTCTTGAATCATTTCGACCCATCGAGTCTGCCTGAGGTTGAGATTAGGCTGAGTGTACTTGAGACTCTTGTGATCAGTGAAGATGTCCACTTTCCTTCCCAAGAGAAGATGTCCCCAAGTCAACAATGCGTGCACAACTGCCGCCAACTCGAGATCATGAGTGGGGTAGTTCTTCTCATTAGGCTTCAACTGGCGAGAGGTATAAGCAACAACTTTCTTCTCTTGCATCAGTACAACACCTAGACCTTGGAGAGAGGCATCACAAAAGACCTCGTACGGCTTGGTTTCATCAGGCGGAGTCAGAACTGGAGCAGTGATCAATTTCTCTTTCAAAGCGTTGAAAGCAACATCACACTCCGGAGACCAAACGTACTTGACGTGCTTCTGAAGAAGATTTGAGAGAGGCTTCGCGATCTTGGAGAAGTTTTCAACGAATCTTCGGCAATAACTTGCAAGACCGAGGAAGCTACGGAGTTGCTTCACATTCTGAGGAGGTTCCCAATTAACGATTGCAGACACCTTCTCAGGATCCACGGAAATGGCCTTGGCAGAGATAATATGGCCAAGATAAAGAACCTCATCGAGCCAAAACTCACACTTGGAGAACTTGGCGTAGAATTGATGTTCCCTGAGCTTGTCAAGAACCAAACGCAAGTGTTTGGCATGATCTTCCTTGTTCTTCGAGAAAACCAGGATGTCATTGAGATAGACCAAAACAAAGTCGTTGGTGTAGGGGTTGAAGATGAAGTTCATCATGCGAGAGAACGTCGGAGGAGCATTGGCGAGGCCAAAAGACATAACAGTGTATTCATATGACCCATAGCTTGTTCTGAACGCCGTCTTTGGAATATCTTGCTCACGAATGCGAATTTGATGATAACCCATACAGAGATCAAGCTTGGAGAATACTTGGGCACCCTTGAGTTGCTCGAACAGCTCATTAATGTTGGGAAGTGGATATTTGTTCTTGATGGTCTTCTTGTTCAATGGACGATAATCAACACAAGTCGGTCCGTTCCATCCTTCTTCTTCACAAAAAGAACACCACAACCCCACGGAGAAGTGCTAGGCCGAATGAGACCCATTCTTTCTTGCACATCGAGCTGTTTCTTCAACTCCTTCAACTCTTCAGGGCCGAGCTTGTAGGGACGTTTGCACACCGGTTCCGTACCGGGCTCAATTTCAATAACAAATTCAACCGGCCGGTTTGGAGGCATGCCTGGGAGTTCTTCAGGGAAGACATCTTGATACTCACAAACAACCGGAATCTGTGAAATAGCATCCAGTTCGCCCTTTTCATTGAGAGAGAACAACCGGATGGTATTATCCCGAGCAGCAAAGACAATTACTTCCTCAGACGAATGAGTCAGTTGAATCTGCTTGGCTGCGCAATCAAGGTGAGCTTTATGTTTAGAGAGCCAGTCCATCCCAAGAATAAGATCGATATCAGAATTACCAAGAATCATCGGGGAAGCCAGAAACTTAAAGTCACCCAGCGAGATAGAAATATCCGGAACTTCATAGTTAGCAAGCAAGCATGTGCTCGGAGAGACGACTGCTAATGGCTTATGCATAACTTGAGAAAACCACCCGTGCTTAGATGCAAAAGGCTTCGAGATGAAACAATGCGATGCACCTGTATCAAAAAGTACTTTTGCGGGAACATCGTTAACAGGGAGGTTACCCATGATCACATCTGACGAATCCTCTGCCCGAGCTGCATTCACCATATTGACCTTGGCGTGCTTGGGATTATGCTTGACCACAGCTGTACTTGCCGATCTAACAGGAGGAGGAGGAGGAAGACGCCTCTGGTTGAAACACTTGTTGGCGTAGTGACCCTTCTGTTGGCACTTGTTGCACGTGACCTCTGAGAGCGGACGGTGGTACGGAGCACTCGATCTTGAAGCTTGAGACGAAGTCTTGTTCTGAAAGCCTGGGTTGGGTGGGTGGGACGAACCACTGCCACCTTTGCTCTTCTGCTGATACGGCTGACGGAACGGAGGAGGAGGAAGCCAATACTTCTGCTGCTTGGCCACTTGAGTAGAGGAAGAAGACGTAGTGTCTCTGACTCGCTTCCTGGAAGCATCACACCTTAGCTGAGCAGCCTCTTGCTTCAGTGCCATGTTGTAGAACTCATCGTATCTCAGCGGCTCGAAGAGGACAAGAGCGAGCTGAATTTCTTCACGAAGACCACCCCTGAACTGATAGATCATGCTCTTCTCATCAGGAACATCATGCTTGGCAAAACGGGTGAGCTTCTGGAACAACTTGTTGTAGTCATAGACAGACAAAGAGCCTTGCTTCAGATTGCGGAATTCTTCACGTTTGCTTTCAGTCACACTTTGAGGAATGTGATGAGCGCGGAAATCACGACGGAAATCATCCCAAGTGATCAAACGTCCACCTCTGGAATCCCGGTACTGCTGAAACCACTCTGCGGCCTGATCCTTGAGCTGGAAAGACGCGAACTTGATGAAATCTTCAGGTCTGACGTTGCTACATTTAAAATGCTTGCCCAGATCGACTAACCAATCATCAGCATCGGTAGCCTCAACGCAGTTGCTGAACGTCTTTGGACCACTTGCGAGGAACTGATTCAGAGTTGCAAATTGGTCCTGGTTGTTGCCTTGATTTCCTTGACTGCTTTGATTCCGCTCTTGGATGATTTGCATGATCAGCTGTGTATTTGCATTAGTAGCAGCCATCACAGCTTGCCATGCTTCCGGAGGAGGCGGAGGATCTTGATTCTGGTTCTAACTGGTGCTCTTAGCGGGAGCCATCCTGAAGAGGTTGACCACCATTAGCACACAAATAGAGAAATATTGAAGGTGAATCCAACGGAATGAAAAATGCAACATAAAGTCTTCACATCCGAACAAAATGAACGAATGCACTTCTCTTGAAGTGGTCACATATTCCTAAATTGCGAAGCCACTAAGAATCAGGTAGAAGAGGTACATCAACGAGGGATGGAATCAACATATGACGTCGAAGCAGAACGAATACCACAACTCGAAATAAAACCAAGGGTTGGCTTGCGGAATAAGCCGGAACAAACACATGATAGAAATTTTGTCCGAAGTGTTCGTGGTAGGACCTACATGGGCTCGACCGTACAGCACCATCATGTACAAGGCAGTGCACATGACATACGAAGCGTCCCCGAGTCAGCATAGCCAAGGACTCTTTAAGACACAACGAGGCCACTATAAAATCGACCGTGAATAGGCGAACCACTAGACGTCGAACCCCAATTTCATATCACACATCTGTTGGAAAGATATCCTAAGGCTACTTGAATTCCCACCTATGAAACTCCCGAAACTTTCCGGTTATGCAATCAGGTGTTGGGGATACAGGGGAAGCATAATATCTCACCCAAGCCAACAAATCCTACATCCAGCTGCATCCATCCTTCAACACATAACCAAGAAACCTTCGAAAACCATCTATCTCAACCTTCGAAAAGCATCCGTTATACAAGTTATGGTGATACTCCCGAACTCCCGCCCCAGTACTGGGTGGCGTCGAGGTTATCTCACCAACGAACTGCATAAAGGAGATTTTCGATGTCGCGCACATATCTCAAGTATACCAGAATTGCAACGATAGAATTATGATGACAATACCTCAGAGCTCAACTCCCCGGGACACTTCCACTAAACCCCTGACAGGAGGCACCAAGACAGTGTTCTCATCATAAGCCATCGGAACAAAACTAAGATACTCGCGTGATCCTAAAAAAAATTAGTGAAATTTGAGAAGAGAAGAGTCAAAACTCTACGTCAGGATGCCTTACCAGAGCGATGAGGAGACTGGGAAGTAAAAAGAATTCCTAAGCTCTCCGATATATAATTCCTAAGGACTCAAAACATTTTTCTAGACACAACTCGGCTACTAAAAACGATCAAGCAATGGGGCTCCTAAGGTCGGGGAAGGCTCTGATTACCAACTTGTAACGCCCTCGATGCGGCTATGTCTCCCACGTGTCGAGGCACGACTTAGAGACATAGGCGCATGGAAAGCAATGTCGCAAGTCGGGAATCATTACACAACCCATGTACATATGTAATATAAAAGGGGAAAATATCATAGTTGGCTTACACTCGCCACGTCACATCAAAATACATAAATAACATCCATCATACAATCACTCATGGCCCGACTACGGCGCCAAAATAGAAAAGACCCTCAACAAGCGACTAAACCCTGAATCGAACCCCAAATAGGCATCCCTACTGATCATCAGGAAACGACACATAGTAACGCTGAGAGTCCTCGTCGTACTCCCACTTCAGCTCGAGCGCACCATCCGGAGAGGTATCATCTGTCCCTGCATCTGGTGTAATAGTAATCTGTGAGCCACAAAGGACTCAGCAATCTCGCACCCTCGCGATCAAGACTATTTAAGCTTAATAGGTAGGAAAGGGGTAATGTAAGTGGAGCTGCAGCAAGCGACTAGCATATATGGTGGCTAACTTATTCGCAAAGAAGAGCGAGAAGAGGAGGCAAGGCACGAGCGGAAACTATATAGAGCAGCCTACGAAAACATAACTCCAACGCCATGTCCACTTCCCGGACTCCGCCGAGAAGAGGCCGTCACGGCAACACACTCAGTTGATTCATTTTAATTATTTAAGGTTCAAGTTATCTACAACCGGACATTAACAAATTCCCATCTGCCCATAACTGCGGGCACGGCTTTCGAAAGATCAATCCCTGCAGGGGGGTCCCAACTTAGCCCATAACAAGCTCTCACGGTCAACGAAGGAATAGACCTCCACCCAGAACCCACCGATCAGACTCGGTATCCCGGTACAACAAGATGATTCGACAGGTCAAAACTAGTCCAGCAACACCGCCCGAATGCGCCGACAAATCCCGATAGGAGCTGCACATATCTCTTTCTCAGGGCACACTCAGATTGTCTAAACTTCCGGTAGGCCAGCCCAGAGTTACCCCTGGTGGCCACCGGCGGCTGACGTTCCGGACCAACACTCAGAGGAGCACTGGCCCGTGGGGGGCTAAAATAAAGATGACCCTCGGGCTCCGGAAACCCAAGGGAAAAAGGGGTAGGTGGCAAATGGTAAAACCAATGTTGGGCATTGCTGTAAAAGCTTTAATCAAGGCGAACTATCAAGGGGTTCCCATTATAGCCCAACCGCGTAAGGGACGCAACAATCCGGGAACATAACACCGATATGACGGAAACTAGGGCGGCAAGAGTGGAACAAAACACTAGGCGAGAGGCCGAGCTTTCCACCCTTTACCAAGTATATAGATGAATAAAGATAACATAGCAATATAGTGATATCCCAACAAGTAAATAAAAGTTCCAACAAGGAACGACTCCAATTTTCACCTGCAACTAGCAACGCTATAAGAAGGGGCTTGAGCAAAGCGGTAACATAGCCAATCAATGGTTTGCCAGGACAAAGGTGGGTTAGAGGCTCAAGCATGGCAATTGGGAGGCTGACAAGCAAGTGGTAGGCATCGTAGCATTGGCAAAGCAAAAGAGCGAGCAAACTAGCATAGCAAAGATAGTAGTGATTTCAAGGGTGTGATCATCTTGCCTGCACAGTTGTCAGAATTGACTGGATCCTCAAAAGCAAACTCAACGGGCTCCTCGTTAGCGAACTCGTCTCCCGGCTCTACCCAACAACACAAACAAGCAACAAGGATACAATCAACCACGTGCAAGGGCAACCAATAACATGCAAAGATGATATGCTATGCGGGATGCGATGCGGGATGCAAAATGCAAGATGTGACAGGAAATGCATGAACCTGGCCTCAACTTGGAAAACCAAGTGTGCCACTGGACAGAGGGGAAGAAATCCCCTGAAAACGATATAAAGATCATGGCAATCGGAGCTACGGTTTAGAAATGGCAAGCATTTTACTAAACGAACCGATCTGCGATTTACAGCAAGTAGGCTCCTAAATGCAACAAAATGAACATGCCACAGCCACCCAACATGAAAACAAATTGCATGGCAGTGATGTACTCAAGAAGCTTAACAAAACACCCAAAATGACCTGGGGCCAAAAGGGTTCACAAAATACTCTACCGAGCACACGAACATCGATGAAACACAATCAGTTCTCAGACTTAGTGAAAACTGGGACATGCTGAAATATAACTCACGGAGGCATGTAGACGAGCTCGATGCTCTCACTACGGTGCAAGTCATGGCAAGGCAAGCATATATCCATTAAGAAGGCACAAAATTCTAGCTAGACATGGCAAGAACAATGGCATAGCATGCATGGATCACTAGCAATCACTCCGGCAAAATCGCAAAAGAGTTCACGATCTGCCCAAAACAACAACTATGCAAAAGTTGAGCTCGATTGAGTCAACCTAGGGTGCTCCAACATAACAAGTAAAGACATGGATAGATCAAGCACAACAAGCATAACAAATCACTCTTACTGATCATCCTCAAAAGAGGCACGGATCACTAAGAAACAAGCTGGACATATAGCATCGTGAACTAAAACATCCCAGACTTAGTGATTTTCACTAAGTCCCTGAAATCAGTAAACTCAGGTAGCCTACTTCGCAAGCTTGCACAAGACAGCACACACATCCTAAAAATGCATGGGAGGTACCTCTGGAAAGAAGACAACATGCTTAACAATTCATCCCAAAGGGGCATAGGCATATCATGCACGGATTAAATATGGCAAAAATGACAAAAGTGCATGTTGAACTAACGGATCTGCAATTTAACTCATGATGCCTCCTTCCAACAGCATTTTGGGCACCAAGGTGACCTCAAATGCAAATGATGCAATGGAATGAAATGATGTACTCGTCGAGACGAAGATTTTGATATATCATATGCCCAAATCGGAGTTACGGATGCAAAGATATGGCAGGTCAAACATGGCATAAAAAATACGGAATTAGGGTTAGAGGGGGGAGAGGTCAACCGATCCAGATCTGGATCTGGGATCACTGTAGAAGTGGCGGCGGGCACTGTAGCAGCTCGTCCTCCGGCGATGGCGGCTGGCTCCGGCGACCGGTCGGCGGCGAGGGGAGGCCGGAGGGCGGTGGCGCGCGGCGAGGAGGGGCGCCGGGGCGGCGCGGGCCGGCGTGAGGAGACGCGGCGAGCCCCGGGCGAGGCGGCGGCGAGCTCCGGCGTGGAGGACGGAGTAGGGCGGCGCGGGGCCGGCGAGGCGGCGGCTCGCCGGAGAGGCGCACGGCGGCGGGGTGGCGGCCGGACGCGGGGGAGAAGAGGCGGCGGGCGACGAGGCGCGTCTGGCCCGGGAACGCGGCGCGGGGGCCGGGCGCGGGCCTGCGCGGGCCGGCGGCGGCGGCGGGCGGCGCCGACACGTGGCGGGCGGCGATTGGTGGCGGGGTCGCGCCGGACGTTGTCCGGCCGGGGCGGACACGTCCGGCCGGCGCGAGGGAGGATTTTTAGGGTTTGGACGGGGGAGAGATCCGGATTTCGGGGAAGGGGTCTATTTATAGACCTAGAGGGAGCTAGGAGAGTCCAAATAAGGTGCGGTTTTCGCCCGCACGATCGTGATCGAACGACCGAGACGATAGAGCTGAGTTTGGTGGGTTTTGGGCCAAAATGGAGGGGTGTTGGGCTGCACACACACGAGGCCTTTCCGGTCCCTCGGTTAACCGTTGGAGTATCAAACGAAGTCCAAATGACCCGAAACTTGACAGGCGGTCTACCGTTAGTAAACCAAGGCCGCATGGCAAGTCTCGGCCCAATCCGGAAATGTTTAATCCCCACACACGAAAGAAAACTAGAAATGGCCACCGGAGGAGAACGAAGCGTCGGAATGCAAAACGGACAACGGGGAAAATGCTCGAATGCATGAGATGAACATGTATGCAAATGCAATGCACGTGATGACATGATATGAGATGCACGAAAACGAAAACAACACACAGAGACAAAGATCTGAACCCGAGAATTAAATATAACTTAATGCCGGAAACGGCAAGAGTTGGAGTACAATTCGGGAAGGTTACATATGGGGCATTACATGGATGCAGCGAGCCTGATTTGTGGATTGATGGCGAGTCTTGACTTTGTTAGGATGGGATTGGATGGTTGCGGAGGGTGGTGTGCTTGGTTGGGTTCCCATGGAAGAATGTGGCCTCCTCGTGGATCTGGTCATGCCCATCCTAGAGAACATTATGTCCCTAGCTCCCTCGAGGAGCAAGGACAGTGCAAGCGGCAGCAGGGGGTAGGGGTAGATGTGGGGAGGGATGTCGGCGGCTGCTCGAGGTCATCATGATGAAACCCTTGACGTCCCATCTTCATCAATGGAAGTGGAAGAGCACGAAGTCGAGATTGGATTGGAGTTTGAGTTCTTTTTGGCACCGATCGGTTCCCCACTTTAGAGATGTATTTTTTTGCGTGCGAGCAAACAGTGGGTTGATTCTAAAAGGGATAGGCACTTTTCAACAGAAGTGTATGACGGACCAAAAATATGACCTCATTTTATTCGTTTGATAGATATCGTATTATTCGTTGTTGTTCGTTCGGTGAAATTTCCTAATATTTGATTGTTGTGTTTCTAATTAGAGCACCACATAATCACCCAATATGAGGGGATGATAAATGAAAGATACTGATTATAAATTTTGAAGAGCCCGTGGCAACGCACGAGCGTTATACTAGTACTTATAATGGACGAATTTGTTGAATAGTCCCCCCCACTTTCAACCGGTTTATTTTCAACCGGTTTTTCTTCATCCCACCTCCCACCAGCCCCTCCCACCGGTTTTTCTCTTTTCTCGTCTGACAGGCAATACCCAACGTATTTATGGTAATCAATCATAATTAATCCACGTATAGTAATAAATCAATCCAGGTATGGTAAGGTCATAACTCAAGAAATTTTGAATATGGTAATTATATGGTAATAAATTTAAATTACCCCAAAGGCTATCAATTCAGGTATGGTAAGGCCATAACTCGGGAAATATCGAATATGGTAATAAATTTAAATTACCACCAGGTATGGTAAGGCTATCGATCCAGGTATGGCACGCCCTCACCTGATCACCTATCACAATCTCCAGCCCCACGCACGCACCAACGTATTTATGGTAATCAATCATAATTAATCCACGTATAGTAATAAATCAATCCAGGTATGGTAATGTCATAACTCAGGAAATTTTGAATATGGTAATTATATGGTAATAAATTTAAATTACCCCAAAGGCTATCAATCCAGGTATGGTAAGGCTATAACTCGGGAAATATCGAATATGGTAATAAATTTAAATTACCACTAGGTATGGTAAGGCTATCGATCCAGGTATGGCACGCCCTCACCTGATCACCTATCACAATCTCCAGCCCCACGCACGCACCAAAGAACCCACCCGGCACCAAACGCAGCTCCTCTCGATCCCCTCGAGTAAACGCCGCCACGGTCATGCGATCTTCCTGACACAGACGTCGTCGCTGCCTCCTTCCCACCTATGGCGACCCCACGTCCATGGTGACGGCGCTCGCGTCCTACACTGACCCTCCGCCTCATATAGGTTGGTCGTTGATGGAGTGGGATGTGCCGCTGCGGTTTGGGGAGGCGCAATCACGATCTGGTTGGGATCTTAGTGTGGACTCGTTCTCTGCGATGAAGGATGGCGCTGCCTCCCTGACAAATGGGATCGAAGGAAGGGGCTCTATGTCGTGAATGTCGGCGAGGCAGCGGCCGAAGGCGAGCCCGACGGTGAGCACGGGTGTTCATCCCATGAAATAGGCGGACACGGAGGGCGGATCTGAGGCCACCCCAATCGCCGGTGGCCCTTCCTCCCATCGCTCATCGCCTCCATTCTCTCTCTCCTCTAAATCTTTGTCGCCCCTGCCTGATTCTGGCCGACGCCATCCGGCTCTCGCATCGACCACCACCAGCACGGCTGCGGACGAGGCGCAACCGCAGACGCCGCCGCCGCCATCCTCATCCACCTCCTCCACCATCCTTCCCAGTCGTTGTCGGGGGCACCCGCCATCTGCGCTCTAGCCCACCCGCTCCCTCCTATCCCCTCCCCCTGCCTGCCAGCCCCGTGATCCATCGCACAGATGGCAGGTACTACATCGACCTCCTCCCCAGCGGATCCGGCCTCCTTCGATGGAGATCCATCCTGGGCACCGCCTTATTCTCATGCGTGCACGTCTATATCAACGTCTCATTCCACCTCACCTGAGCCTTTACCTTCCCACCTCTGCTTCAGATCCACATCACTTTGCAAGGTATGTGCTTGATTGTTCCGAACTGGATCGATGGATTGTGCAAGGTACTTTGGGTGTCTTCATTGACGGCAATTGTCACGCCATGCTACCATCGGAGGGGTCCCTCATCGATCATTAGGGTCTTCCGAACTGCACGAGCTCCATTGAGAAGGATGTTTTTAATTCTGGTTTTGCCTACATGCTTTCTTTGCCTGTATCTACTTAGCTAATGTCTTCTTATAGATAGTAGCTGCTGAAGTGGTGATCAAAGTTGTTCACTATAAGGAAACAACCATGATAACAAAAGTGTATATTCCCTGACCTTTGACCTGAAGTACTTTTTCATTAGAAACTTGCAACAGCCAGGCATTGAAATTAGCAACAGCTTCGTACGTACTGAACTAATTTGCAGCAACACGTACTGAACTAAGTTAGGTTATGCTCATCGTTCCAACATGCTTAGTGATAACCACCTAGCAAGCTGATCAAACATGAAAAAATTGAAGTGCTATTGCTAATCGTACTATTCTGAATGTGAAAATCTATTTAATTGGCTCTTCTCTAATTGTACACTTGCATAAATCTCAGATCTTGCAAATTACAGTATAACCATAAAAGTCATGCTTTGACTCCTATAGGGCCTTTTGCACTTTAATATGACTAATAATTTGCCTTAATATCACAGATTGTATTACTACCTTTCTAAGTGAATGACATTCAAGAAGGTCATTAAATAAAACCAAGAAATCCTTCTGGTATTGGAGTGTAGGAAAGTTGAGACTATAAAACCAAAAGGTTATATTTACATTTATTAGAGAAGGTTCTTTACTTTTTATAGGAAAACACAAAATGTTGCGATGTAGAGTCTAGGTGGTGGGCCTCCTTGATCCACTTGGTGGATGAGGGCGACTCCGGTCCTGGCAC
This sequence comes from Triticum monococcum, assembly GCA_034509565.1. Taxonomy (NCBI): domain Eukaryota; kingdom Viridiplantae; phylum Streptophyta; class Magnoliopsida; order Poales; family Poaceae; genus Triticum; species Triticum monococcum. The sequence continues at coordinate 616,228,491 of CM067847.1, read as the reverse complement.
CCATAGTGCCAGTGATCCAAAAATCATAGGGCCTGGATATAGCTCTAGCAGACGTATGCGGCTTGCGCATCGAGCTTGGTCGTCTCGAGCATGGAGATAGGCGAGTTGTAGACCAAGAGCTGGTACAGAGATAGGCGAGTTGTAGACAAAAGCTGGTGGGCAGCAAGAAACGCATGCACACCAAAGAACAATCTGAGTCACATGCCTACTTCTATTGGTTTCTACAAAGAGCGGCTAGCTTAGATTTTAGACCAGTCAGTCACTGTCGAGGTCGCCAAGGTGATCTTACAGCACCGCCGTGGGGATTTCTCATGATTTTATGTAGGCAAGCCGCAAGCGGTGGTGGTGATTGGCTGGGTGGTGTCGCTGCCTTGGGAAGAGACGAAGTGATGGTAAAGGTAAGCAGGATCCGATGATTCTTCCGTGGGGATAGCCAAAGTCAAGATGTCGACTACAGACTCGTCGCAGACTTGCAGTGAACCTGGATGCGGCGAGCTTGATTTGTGGATCGATGGCGGGTCTTGACTTTGTTAGGCTGGGATTGGATGGTTGCGGAGGGTGGTGTGCTTGGTTGGGTTCCCATGGAAGAATGTGGCCTCCTCGTGGATCTGGTCATGCCCATCCTAGAGAACATTGTGTCCCTAGCTCCCTCGAGGAGCAAGGACAGTGCAAGCGGCAGTAGGGGGTAGGGTAGATGTGGGGAGGGATGTCGGCGACTGCTCGAGGTCATCATGATGAAACCCTTTACGTCCCATCTTCATCAATGAAAGTGGAAGAGCACGAAGTCAAGATTGGATAGGAGTTTGAGTTCTTTTTGGCACCGATCGGTTCCCCACTTTAGAGATGTATTTTTTTGCGTGCGAGCAAACAGTGGGTTGATTCTAAAAGGGATAGGCACTTTTCAACAGAAGTGCATGACGGACCAAAAATATGACCTCATTTTATTCGTTTGATAGATATCGTATTATTCCTTGTTATTCGTTCGGTGAAATTTTCTAATATTTGATTGTTGTGTTTCTAATTAAAGCACCTCATAATTATCTAATATGAGGGGATGATAAATGAAAGATACTGATTATAAATTTTTGAAAAGCCTGTGGCACCTCATAATCGTCCGTCGCGTGCTTTTGCAAAAAGACCCTTCTCTTTTTCGGAAATTGAACCCGCACTCCCTACCTAAGTGGCTCTAGGGGAAACGATTCGGTAAAAAAAAACCTTTCACGTATCCTCTGTTTCTTGGTATTCAGACCGGCAGTTGGAGGCCGCCGCGACGAACGGGATGGACGAGGTGGCGGAGCAGGGACCCCGGCGAGTGGGGAGCTGGAGGCACAGCGCATCCCGGCGTCGCACGGGGACTACGAGCCGGCGGCGCACCTGTCACCCACCAGCGCAGACCCCGAGGCCGTGACGACGAGGGGAGAATCAGGATGAGGAGGATGCCGCTGCGGCAGCGAAGGTAGCCAGCAGCCTGATGAAGCATCTACGGCCCAGCTTCTCCGGCGCGTCATCCGGAGATGGGACGGACGGATTGAGGCGGAGGACGATGGAGAGGTGGTCGGAGGCAGCGAGCTCCAAGGCAGGCGGGGTGATGCGGTTCCAGATGGACGACGGCTTTGCGGGCGGCTGGGCCGAATCAGCTGCCGTGGCCCAAGCGGCGGACGAACGGGCGCTCCTCTCGTCGTCCTCCTCCCGACGGCAGGCCAAGCAGGCGGCAGGAGCTTCTCCGTTCTGCTTGGCGACCTCAAGGTCCCGCTCTTCGGGGCGCTGCTCCAGCAGAGCAGCAGCACGCGCCTCGAATGGCAGGGGCGGCCGCCGTGGTTTGAGGACGTGCTGCGGGCGCCGACGGCTACCACGCCCCGGCGGTGGTGGACGCGCGGCGACACTCTCTGGGCGTGCTCTTGCTGGAGCTCCTCAACGGCAAGTCCCCGACGCACGCGTCGCTGCAGGATGGCGACGGCGGCACGCTGGACCTGCCGCGGTTGGTGCAGTCAGTGGTGCGCGAGGAGTGGACGGCCGAGGTGATTGGCGTGGAGCTGGTGCGGCTAGGCGCCGCGCCGAGGAGAAGATGGACTCGCTACTGCAGGCACCAGCGAAGCTACAACATAGCACGCCGCTGGCCTCCAGCAACCGGCGCTCCGCACACATCCTTGCCTCCCACGGCCAGATGCTCGGACGGCCCCCCATCACATAGATACACAAACACAACAGCGAGCTTCAGTTATCTGAATTTTCGGTTCAGTGTCGAAAACAGCGAGCTTCAGTTATCTGAATTTTTAGTGCAGTGTCGTGATTTGGATGGACGCCCGAACACAACAGCGAGGCCAGCTTCAGTTCTCTGAATCTTCAGTGTGCTGTCATGATTTGGATGGAATTGGAGACCGTGTCCTTCTCCAACATAAGTCAATTTCCAATGTAATCGAGTTCGAGTCTCTGTTCTTCTCCAACGCAAAAGCATGTAGTGCCCGACCCGGATTGGACTTGGCTGTCATAAGGAGGGATCCTCGACCAGAACGTCCATCAGGCCGCGTCCCTCGACCAGAATCTCCATCAAATCCCATCACATTGCAACTTTCAGAGGAGCATCCAATGTCGCTGGCGGAGGAAAATCATCCGTCCAGCCGTACTATGCCGAGTTCGCCGGCGGAAGAAGAACACCCGTCGAGCCCTCCATCGCCTGAGGTGGCTACACCAGAGGTATTTCTCCCCATGAAAGTTACTACACCTGAGGCTAGCATGTTTGCATCTCTGAATTTTTTTTAGAGATTTGTTCAGGATTGTTTGTTGTCTGAACAAGACACATATCTGAAGATTCAGTATTGACTTACACCTTGGAGTTTACATCCGTTGTGGTGTTCCTCTATTCTAAACTGAACCATGCTAATCCGACCAAGTTTGGGCCTACACACAGTCAAAAGTTTGAGTGATAGTTATGTTCCAGTTGCATTTATATTCAGATTTCATAGAAGGAACAAAGTTCCAGGAAAAACAACCTGTTAGTGTGTTCCATGATGTTATACACCTGAGCACCCCTACTGTTAGCACCAAAATTAGCATTATTCTTGGCATGTATATGAATGCTTTGTTTGCATGATTATTTGATTGAAGTAGGGCAGAATAACAGTAAACTGAACCATGAAATTTTAGAATCAGAAAGTAGGCATATACATCGTCATTAGCTCATTTTTCTGAAGTTGCTCCATGTTACTCCAGTTTTAGGTTCTGTCCAGTGATGTTCATCAGACATGTCACAGTGCGTGTATGCTCTAAGCGATAGGCAACGGACTATGGGGAACATATTTGTTTTTTTATAATCATTTTCTGATTGTTGTTTTCCTGTAGGATATGTCATTACTTTTTTTAGTTGGTAGTGACTGCACTACCTAACTGACTATGATGTACTACCTCTGTTTCAACTGATTCCAGCTCAATGTGTCATCACTATTTAAATTATTTATTAGATGCTCGATGAAATTCAGAACTAAGCAATTTTTTCTTCTGTCTTTTCAGTGATGGGAGGTAGATTGAGCTGATAAATTTCTGCACCCACCTTGAGGTCCATAACGTTCTCCTAATTATATGCAGCCCAATTCGTATAGATGTATTTGTTTGAGGGAGAGGACTATCTGTGATCAGAAGCAACAATATGTGATCATCATGTGTGCGAGAGATGGCAGGAGTATGTGATATGTATTTCTGTGTACACTACTAATATGTATTGACTGTTCATGTTGGTACAGTAGGTTCATGATTGCTTATGGAAACAATAAAATTACTTGAGGAGGATTTTATGAGTATGTACTTTGAGACTTGAGAGGCTGTTATTGACATGGATTCTCTGTCTACTAGAGAGGCTGGTGTCAAATCAATATCGGAACAAGGGCAATAGAAGTGGAATGAGGTGAAGTCCTATTGATACCTATAATTCATTGATTAACTCAAACAAATGATACTAGACATCAACTACTGCAATTGATCCATGAATATTTATTAGGTTGTAGTATCTATCTAACATCTTAGAAGGGAAAAATGCGATGAACACTTTTTTCTCAAGGTTATGTATATGAGTATATCTTTAAAATGTGGTACAGAGAGCAGAAGGTCTTAAATGCTTGCAAATCCTCAGTTTTAAGAGAATAAAATACAGTCTTAATTTATTTCCAAATTTATTTTTCTATTATTGGAATTCTGAACAGGAGAAGGTTGTTAGCTCGTCGTGTGGTCGATTTGGTTTCTGGAAATTCTTTCGCATACTATGTTTGAGCGCTTTTGTTCTTGAGTTCTTCTGGTGGAGGGAATCAGAAGTGATTCTTCTGCAATGTGAGGAGATCTCCAAATCAAGCCAGCCACCAAGAGAAGAGAACAAGTAGTACATCTCTACCCAGACGAGCTGAATCTGAACGACTCAGATTGTCATGTTACCGTGTACCAGTCCGGCAGATGTGCAAGTGCAACTACATTGGTTGAGTGTAAGGAAGACTGATTCATCTGCGCAAACCCAGTATGACAAGGCTAAGTCTGCACAAGGTAAAAAAACACAATAAATTTGGCCCCTTGATATTTCTGTTTATGGGTTGTTTTTCAGGGGAGCTCATAGTTTAGTAGTTCTCTTCTGTGCTAATCTGAATTGTAGGTGGCCCATTGTTTAATTGCTCATGCACATTATTAATTGTGGTTTGCATCGTCAATCTGCACTTTGGTAGGAGCACCTAGGAGTTCCTGACTATTCTCTGGGCAACCTCCTATATTTTATAGTAGTTCAACTTAGCCTTTATTTGTGGCAAACCGTGATTCCGTACTACACCTTGGAATCTTTTTTAAGTCTGAATTGCGTGGTTTACTGACTGAATTTACCCACTAGCTCAGCTGATTTATGCAAAGTACAGTAGTAACTTTGTTTGGATCTGAACTTATATCACTCTAAGAACTTCTACATAGAATGATTTATCATCACTAGAATATTTATGCCCCGTTGTAATGCACAGGCATGTTTTCTTGCAAAATTTATTTTAAATGTTTTTTGCTGGTTGATTATGTTTGGAGTTCCTTTCTTTGTTATTATCTTCATTGCATTGTCAGTTTCTTTTATCCGGTACCATTTTGTGGTTATATATGCTTTACTTATTCACTTAGAATATCAATGTCTTATCGGTGAATCGGTTCACTTGCACAAGGATCTTGCCAAAACATCAAGTTTCCCGAACATAAAAATTATGTCATTTCGGTGGAACAAAGAATTTATCTCTAGCACGGTGAAACAAATAATTTATCTCTAGCACTAAAATTATGTTTCTTACCAACAAGAATGTATCACTGCAGTATTTTTATTATGTTACGGCTAATAGTTGGGTTGCTCCATTAGCAAGAAGTCAATCTGTCAGTGGAAACATAGCTGCAAGGATACGATATTTCAACTTTGAGGTTACATAAGCTTTTGGACTTCAGATTTAGTTGCCATCACGAAACTGGTATGCAATTGAGCTGCACTTGCGCGCACATGCTGATTTCTAAATATCGCACAGTACTATAGTTGTGATCCTCTAAATAGCTTATATTTGAGCACAGTCTTGCGGAATAGTTACAGTGAACAAAAAGCTTGCATTTGATTGATTTGATTTGTTAGTTTTTTGAATGGTGCTGCCCCTATTAGGCTAAGTAGAAGCACTATACTGGGACTAAAGTACATCAGGTTACCTTTCATGAGGTATGTGGAATTTTTGTAATTTGCGGTATGGTATTTTTGGAATTATTTTGGGTACAAGGAAAGAAGTGAGACAGAACTGCAATATTTTTGTGGTAAAATTTACTGAAATTGGTGTTTCTTTTCAAGATTGTATTACTGTTTGCCCATTTGATCCTTGGATGATCTACTAATTTTCTTTTCTATTCCTTGCGGATAATTTGCTTCAGTTCATCAGATTACCTGGGGAAACATGCTCATTGTTTATCTAAAGATATATTGGGCATCAGTCCACCTGTCATGAGGTCTCTAAATTTTTTAGGCATGTTTATTTTCTGAATAATTTATTGGAGATACTATGCTTGGACTCACAAATGCATGTAGTGCTTCCACTAGAGGGATGTTCTTCATTTTTTCTGTGCTCTTTCAAGTTTTTGGTCCTTGAAAAGTAATAGTACTTGCTAGGTTTCTAGCTTTACTTTTTTTGTAGTACAAGCTAAATGTATATGCCTGAATTTACATATCAGAGTGTTTGAGTTGATTAAGGGTATGAGAGAGAACAATTTTCATCCTCAAACAACACCCGACATCATTAATTTTCTTATTTACCAATTGAAACACGAGGCAATAATAGCACAACTTAAGTGTGTGAACATATCAATATAAAATGATTGGCCGGATTATGTTTTTATGCATTCTAGAAGTGGCATTTCCGTGAAATTACAAACTAGCTTTACATTTTCTCGAAACACTTTGTGAAATTTTATTGGAGAATATTTTTCTCCTTTTCCATGTCCGTTGCCCATTTGTCCCGTTCTGCTCCTGTTTGTCATGAGTAATATGATGTGTTGAAATAAAGGGCGTAAACTTGTGGGGGCTTTTAGCCATGGGGCTATTGGGCTAGAGGCATGTGATATATTTTCCTCTCGTTGCAACGTACGGGCTCTTTTGCTATTTTTTTATTTTTATATGAGGTAATATCACTAGCAGTTACAAAACTTGCGTCGGATGTGCATTTTAGTGCTAGAACTTGCAAAATACATCGTTGTGGTCGCATAACTTGCGTTTACGTGCACATACGGTCACAAATCCCGTCTGCCTTCATACGACGTGCTGGCGTGGCATACCTGGCCCGCTGGCAGCCTCTGATTCCGTCTGGCGCGGCGCGCGCGTGTCTTCTTTACAGAAAACCCCTTAGCCCGTTCAGTTAATTGATTATTTTGACCAAAATTCTGCTGTTTTATAAATCATTTTTGACAAAAATCTCAGCAACTATTTTGACCAAATTGGACAGGATATCTGCTGTTTTATAAATCCGTTTTGGCAAAAAATCGCAGCAACTCTTTTGACCAAGTTGGACAGCATTTCTGCTGTTTTATTAAGCTTTTGGCCAAGATTTGTAATATAGCAGACTTGCAACAAGGATCTAGCACGGACAAATTGACCTTAAGTGAACAGGAACAGACCATAATTGAAATGACATATTTGGCACTAACATAAGTAGTTTCTTAGTCGTACGAACCAAACCAAAAGTGACATAACTGTTATCACATCGTCTTCTAAATAAGTACTGAACTAGAGACCACAAGTTCATTCATGAACTCCATCACCAAACCAACAAGTTCATTCATGAACTCCATCAGACTTTCACCTAAAGATGCATGTAATGTAAACTACAAAGACAAAAAGTCATACAGATCATCAGGCCAACCTTCATCATAGAGATAAGGATCCTGGCTAGCTCCTGGTGCATTTTGGCTAAAAATGACCTCCTCCTCACCCTGCATGACAAGTGGCGGTTCATGTATTGTGGATCCATCGGGTCCAAATAGCAAGTTGAAGAAACCTGGAGCAGCAGCTCTTGCTCCTCTTGGATTGCCACCTCCTCTTGCATTGGCCCCTCCTCTTGCATTGCCACCTCCTCTTGCATTGGCCCCTCCTCTTGCATTGCCACCTCCTCTTGCATTGCCACCTATTGCCACCTCCTCTTGCATTGGCCCCACTTGTTGGAGCATTGCTTCCAGTTGTTGCAACATTGCTTCCCATTGCAATATTGCCTTCCCTTGCCTGCTTTTTTCTTTGCCTTGCAACTTTCTCATTAGCAGTCTTTCTCACCCTGCCTCTTGACATGGCTGTTGTAACTCTAACCATAGGAATTGAGTCTCTGGCATTGGCAATGAAGCTAGACTCAGGTAGGGGGGCAAATTCCCTAGGTGCTGGATATGTAAACTTCTCCTGCTCACACAAGTACAATATAAAAAGGTGGGTATGTAAGCACTTAAATGGTAATTACATCTGCATAATTTTGTCACTGAATATATTACCATTTCTTGCATCTTGTAAACCATTGAGTCAGGGGTTTGTGTTGGATCGAGCTGAGGGTAGACTCTGTGTGGCATGATGTTCTGCAACAGGTGAAGCCAATGTATCAATGTTTAAGTATAGTTTGAAGATTAGAGGGGGAAAAATATAAGCAAATGATGGTACAGCAATTATGCTTGGGTCGTCATATTCTTCTTCAATTGTTGTTTCCTCAGTTGTTGTTTGATTAACATGATTGTGGTGGCCCTTCTTGTTATGGTCAGCAGCTCCACAAACAGAACAATGCATGGTCACACCATGTTTGCTCAATTTTTTCACCCCAGTCTTGTCTTTCTTCTCTTCTGGATCTTTTTTCCTGTTCTTCTTAGGCCTGCCCATTACTTTTGTGTACAGGGGTGGGTGAACAGCAATGCCATGCATTTTTTCCCATTGCTGTGGGTCCCTCATTGGCATCATATTAAATCCATAACACTTCTTATATTCCTCAACAGTGTAGCATGAATGGACCATGCTCTCTGGCTCAATTCTCTCATGCCTAAAACATGCAATTGCATGATGGCAAGGTATGCCAGATAGTACCCACCTTTTGCATTCACAAGAAAGCATGTTCAGGTCAACAATGTATGTGTTGTTCAAAGAGAAAACCTTGAAAACACCTTGCCCATACTCTTGCACCCTGCAGTTCTTTGCCCACTCCACATACTTGTCCAATTTCTTCTGTATCTTGGGACATAATCTGCCTGTCCATTTCTCTGCCTCTCTCTGCTTACCAACAATCCTGTTTGTTAGCTTCCACATTATTTGGTCCAACATTGACTTAATTGGCATTTCCCTCGCATCCAAAATGTAACTGCAAAATAGTACCAAATATGTAAGCACACAATTGGCATTTGATTTTTTGTTGACAAGAAAATAACAAGAGAGGAAAAAGTAACAAGAGAGTAACCTATTGAACACTTCTGACATATTGTTTAGTAATATGTCACACTTGCAAAACGGGTCAAAGAATGCTTTGATCCATGTTCTTGGCTCCAATTTCTCAACCCAGGTGTAGGCACCCAAGCTGTGTTCTTTCATTAGATCCATGTTCCTGGTGTATGCAGCTTCATTAGTGGACCTTGCTATAGACCATAGATCATTCTTGAGCTGCTCTCCCTTGTGTACTTTATGGAAATTTTGATAAATGTGCCTAACACAGTTTCTATGTTCTGAATGAGGGAAAACCTTTTTCACTGCATTTATTAATCCCTACAAAACAGAACACATTAATCTCTGCAAAACAGCACACACTTATGTTGTTGCAATGAAGAAATTGAATGATCTAGTACTAACCTTCTGCTTGTCACTCATAATGGTGTATGGTGAGGTGTTCATTATGTTCAGGTCATCCTTTAAGGATGCTAAGAACCACTCCCAGCTATGGGTTGACTCCACTTCACATAACCCAAATGCTACTGGAAAGATACAATCATTGGGATCGATTCCAACGGCTGTTAGTAATGTTCCCTTGTATCTCGTTTTAATGTGACAACCATCCAGGAAAATGATTGGTCTACATCCCTTAAGGAATCCCCTCTTGCATGCATCATATGACCAGTACAATGTGGAAAAGTGGTCTTGTACCTTCTTTGTCTTCTCATCAAATACTTCCTTAGTGCACAAGAAGAACTGGCTTCCTGGATTGCTCCTTCTAAGCTCCTGACCATAGTCCCACAAAGTATTATATTGGTCATCATCTACTCCCCTTATTTGATTCACTGCTGCTCTCCTAGCTCTTCCCAACTTACTCCTGTGTGGAACCAAATTATATTCTGTCTCCACCTTATCTGAAAATTTCTTCAGAGGCATTTTTTCATTGTCTCTGAATTCTTCTCTGAACTTGTTAGTAAGAAAAGGAGCAGTCAGAACTCTCAGGTCCCATGCTTTTGTGCAAGTGTGATTGTCAACATACTTCTTGATCTGTATGCTACTTGACCTGTTATCTTTACCTGCCTTCAAGTACCAAGTGCAACCAGGCTTGCATACAGCCTCTAGTGATACTGAAGTATTTCGGAGCTTGTTCACTTTCACCCTATTCCTTACACTGTATGCAGTGAGAGCATGCCTCAATTCCTTCATATCTGCAAACACCAACCCAATCTTAAACACAGGTGCATTCAGATCAGTTGTTGGGTTGAAAGTACTGAATTTGTGCTTCAGCTTCTCTTTCTCTTCTTTCGACATATTTAAGTGGTTGTCCTCCAAAGCATCTTCTGGAAGTTCTTCTTCAAAGTCTGGCAATATGTTCTTCTCTCTGTGATCATCAACATCTTTGTCTACATTTGCGTCAAACAAATCATCATCACCTTCTGCAACTTCATAGTCACTCTCATAGAACTCCTCATCTGTTTCTGACCCTGCATCCTCATCATTTCCCTCTTCTTCACTATTGTTAACATCCTCAATATTCTCCTCCTCCATAGCATTCCTTGAGCTACATCCTTCTCCAAATGACATAGATCTCCTTGTTCTCCTTGACATTTTCTCTCTAGGACTCTGCTCTTTCTCTGGATAACTGACATTTTCTTTTCCATGCCTCTTTGGAGTAATAACCTTAGGTGGATCCTTCACTCCATTTGTCAGAACATCATCTTTGTTTAATGACTGCAGGGTATCACCATGGTCTACTATCAGCAGCAGGTTCTTGTGCTCTAATGTTGCACAAATCATAAGAACAATGTCGGCATCACAGGTCAAGAGCTTCAGGCCATCACTAACTGTCTTTCTTGGTTCACACCAGTAAACATCAATCTTTGAAGCTTGTCTATCATATCATCGTATCACATTCTGTTCTACGATTCCACTTCGACAAAAGGAAAGAGCATACCTAAGTTCAATAGCTTTACGTCCGCTATCCCGATCATGATTTTCCTACCCTCAGGGGGAAAGTAAAGGCCCTTCCCCCTTTGGAAGGCTGTGGGCGAGGAGGGATTCGAACCCCCGACACCGTGGTTCGTAGCCACGTGCTCTAATCCTCTGAGCTACAGGCCCAGCTGTCTCCACTGGATCTCTTCCCGGGGGTACCCCTTCATTTCAGGTTAAGAAGATGGGAAAGCGCCTTTCTCTCTATAAGAACAGTGCGTTCCGAGGTGTGAAGTGGGAGAGAGGCTGCAGAAGAAAGTCATCAATCCAGAGTAAGGACCAAGTGTCAGTCTGACAATTGTCAAACCAATCAACCTCATAGTCCATGTATGTTCTGTTTATGTCACTGCCACAAAAGAAACCACTATGGTAGATCTCAACACTGAACAGACCATCAAAATCTCCTGCAATGTAAAAGAGTTCATAACAAATCAGTACATCATGTTAAAATGTCAGATTCAGTTAACAAGTACATCAGTCCTCCCAACAAGTTCAGAGAAAAAATTCAGTTAACAAGTACATCAGTCCTCCCAACAAGTTCAGAGAAAAAATTCAGCAAATGCCAACTTCAGTTAACTGCAGCAATGTCAAACAGCGGCAGCAAGTTCGTTTCTCGGTCAGTGCACAAATAATGTTGGCTTTTGGCTTTTGATCGCTAGACCAAAACTCCCAGGAGCTAATACACGTATGATGTGCAAAGCTAGCTAGCAGGCAAGTAGCTTAATTGATTCCTGTACGTAGAGCTGGCGAGCTTGCAACTAGCGAAGCTAGCGATCGGCTATCTCGGCGAAACCTCTCGGCAGAACAAAACTGATCGATGGATTGATAGCCAAAGGCTCTTGACGTGCCTTGCTCTTTTATTGCTTTTCTTCTGATCGGTACAAAGTTACAGGGATTATACGTGCGTATATATATAGCAGCTTGGACTAGCACTCAAACCTACTCGGTTTGGACTTCTAATCCTACAACTACTACAAGTGCCCATCTGTGTCCGACTAGGACTCTAACACCACACGTCGTGGTTACTCCTACAAATAAGCTCATGCACTAGCCGTTTTATTCCTAACTGAATTTAACTGACGACTAAACTAGGCGCAGGATTACAGAGACAACAAGCAACTTCAGATAACACTACACACATTCAGACTTTTGAAAGATTCAACTAGCAGCAGTACACATTGTCAAATATCTAATAAATAATTTCCCCCAATTAAACACTAGAACAATTTACATGGAGGCCTCTCGTTCCTCTGATCATCAATTTCTATGGATAAAGCGACCTCCTCAATAACCCCTAATTAAACCCTAGCACGATTCCGCAAGCAGGGCCCCAACAACCATCCGTACGTAATGCCTAAGTCCAGAACGGGCCACGCACGGCGCCAACGTACATCAATCAGACTTGATCGCCCTACCCCATGAACCCTAACTACGTCGGAGATGGCGAACATAACAACGAACAGATGCAGAGTCAGAAACGACAGAGGACAGTAGGACTAACCATACGGCGGCGCTGGATCGCTTCGCACCCGACGACGCGGGTCATCCATGTCCTACGACGACAGCCGCCGTGCCACCACCGTGTTGGAGAAATCGACGGAGACAGAGGAGCGACACAGAGGAGGGAGACGAAGCGGTGAGGAGGAGTGGGAATGAATGGGTAGCATTTTTGGGGACCCTTTGGGCAAAAATAGCAGGACTGCCTGTTCCCCCGTTGGAGGGGTTTTTCAGCTAATTACGAAATGGGCTAAGGGGTTTTCTGCAAAGAAGACGCGCGCGCCGCGCCGGACGGAATCAGAGGCTGCCAGCGGGCCAGGTATGCCACGCCAGCACGTCGTATGAAGGCAGACGGGATTTGTGACCGTATGTGCACGTAAACGCAAGTTATGCGATGACAACGATGTATTTTGCAAGTTTTAGCACTAAAATGCATATCCAACGCAAGTTTTGTGACTGCTAGTGATATTACCTCTTTTTATATATACTAATAAACCACCGATTGCTTCTGGCTGTACGTCGCGGCAGTCTCGCAGAAAAGTCCCTGAGTTTTTCAGTATTCAACGCGCAGTCCTTTCTTAAGTGAGAAAACGTTTCGTTCAGCCATTTTGCAAATAAATCCTTACAGTTTACGGTATTCAACCCGCGGTCCTTTTAAGTTAAAAAAAATCAGAAACCAACGCGAGAACGGGCTCTCCTCTCTCTCCCTCGCCTCCCGATCCCAGCCGCCAGGAGGCGCCCCACCCCACGCGGCGGTCGATCTGGTGCCGCGCCGGCGAACCGGCCGGCGATCCGGAGGAGCTCGCGGCCAGGTTGCCGGCCGGGGGCCCCGGCGGCGTCGGCAGACCAGGAGGAGGAGGAGAACGCCGGCCTGGGCGGACCGGAAGGAGGAGGAGGACGCGGGGAGGGGGAGGAGAAGGACGCGGGCCTGGGCGGACCGGGAGGAGGAGGAGGACGCGGGCCTGGGCGGACCGGGAGGAGGAGGAGGACGCGGGCCTGGGCGGACCGGGAGGAGGAGGAGGACGCGGGCCTGGGCGGACCGGGAGGAGGAGGAGGACGCGGGCCTAGGCGCCGTTACGGTGGTCGTCGCGGTGCTGGCCGAGCCCGGCGCGTCACCGGCCGCGCTCGTCCATGCTGCGGCCGTGGCGGGGAGCTTTGCTTGCGGCATAGACGATGGCGCGTGGGTCGTGCTTGCTGCCGGCGCCGTGGGGCACCTTACGCGGCTCCCCGCCCACCCGCACGACAAGGTCTGCTTCCTTCACTTGCGTGTTTCCTTCATTTCATGTATGCCTGCTCGGTTTGGGGGCTCCAAAACTCTATCGGGTTGAAAATTGAACTATAGATGAAAAAGAAACAATGCTAACTTAATGAATGTCTTGTTTGGGAATTGGTCTGTACATTGGCCACAACCGGATCCATAGGGAAGAGGTGCTTGAGATGGAGGAGGACATCCAGATTGAGGTGGGAGGTCGATACCGACGCGGTCCTGCAAAGTGTGCACGAGATCGAAGGCGGGGAGCTCCGGAAGGCAGACGGCGGCATCGCCTCACTCTCTAAATTTACACTTATCTAGAATCCTATGCTTCATGACCATAGCAATATTGGCTTGACAAAAACGATATATAAAGTAGTATCTATCTTCTTTTCAGTTGCATGAATTTGGAACTGAATTCTAATGGCATATGTATGACGTGCTTTGATTATGCTCAAAGCTGTTCATTCCAATGCTTGATCGGAATGCAGATTATATAGCAACAACCAGGAACTACCATACAATCTTCATATCACACATTCCACCTATGAGTATGAAGATCCGTGACAAGGTACATGCTCAGCTGTTGCTTTCTATGATCTTACTTGATCAAGTACTTTATAAATCTCTGATGCCAAATGAGGTGCTATATTTATTTTTTCTAATATTATGCCTCATTTAGGCAAGAGCAATCATGAGGCCTTATATGCTTAGCTATCTCATCCATTGATGATCTCTTTCAAGGAACAGAAGGACTTCTTGTTCATTTAGAGAGGTAACAATAACATTCAGCACACTTTCCTGACTGAGTGAAACTGATATTAGAGGTAGGATCTACATTTATACTTGGATGGTTGGATGCACAAACCTCTAACCGCATTAGTGAACTACAGTGTCATTTTTCTGGCCCTGTAAAATTCTAATTATGCATATCAATGCGACATGTGCATGCTGTAATTTTATATTCAGTTCTAATATGCTCGCTACCATGTTGGTCTTCTGAAGCCTTCATCTGTGCAGGATCAATCTTTTGATTTTGGTACTTAATAAACTGAATCTTGAGCATTGGAGGAGGTAGCCCCTGGACTGGTGAAGACGCAAATGGGGACACGAGGAGGTTCATGGTGGTTACAGGCTCATCTCTTCGGTGAGCAGCAGTGCGCTACGTTGGACAGTTACCAAGGCTGGACGGAGGTGTGCCTGTGCGGCCGGACGGTGTCGTCCTGGTCGAGCAGATCGCCGTACCAAGGCTGCCTGCCAGACTCCAATTCCCTACCGCTGTCAAGCTCTAGATCAAGCTCCACATGGACCTGTCTATCCGTGCGATACTGCGTTTCCTCTGGTGGCCGTCTGTTCCGCTTGGCGTTTCCTCTGGATCTGAGAGGAGAAGACCTCAAGGAGGGAGATGGGGAGGTTCATGGAACCATGGAAGTTTTCAGATGAGATTAGTTGAAAGAAAAGGGAAATTTCCCATGCTGCCATGCGAGAGTCAGAGGTGGGTGAGTTCCCTGATCCCTGGCTGTAGCAACATTGGCCACCACTCTATGCACATCTGTGCAGCCAAAATTAGATTTCATGTAGGTAACAAGCATACTTTCCTCTTTTCATCTGGTCTAGAAATATGGTGCGAATGCATGGCTATGCTTTTGATTTTTCCTCCTGTGCATTGACTTGATAAGTATAGACCCTAATGAGCACTGATGACCAGCGATGCCATAACATAAGAATTTATATGCCATCTCGATGCTCATGGTTTCTTCAGCATATATAGTCTACTATGTAATTATCTGTGCAACCAAGTAAACTGTGTAAGAGCCATTAAATATATCTTTAGACTTGCACAGAAGTAATTCTTGTTAAACTATTGTTTGGTGATTGTGTCTCTTGCAGCCAATTTCTAGAAGACCAAGTTAACTGTGTAAGAGCCATTAAATATATCTTTAGACTTGCACAGAAATAATTCTTGTTAAACTGTTGTTTGGTGATTGTGTCTCTTGCAGCCAATTTCTAGAAGATTCATTACATGAATAATCCAAGTTCCTTTTACTATTCTGGCTGCAGAAGACTATCCTGCCTTTTTGTAATTGTAGAATTACTAAGTTCATGTTGACTAAGGACCTATGCCGGATGCTTGCAAATTGTTAGAATTTCATCGCTCTTCATTTTCTCCAGCATTTGCTGTGTCCTTTAGGTTTCATAGCTTTCTGGGTATAAACTACATGCACCTAACAGTAGATTATTTCTTAAGATTAATCTATCAGTGACATGTGCATAAATTGGTGCCCAGTGTACAAACACACATTGTTGGCATAAATTGGTGCACAGTATTGTGGCTGACTTCTGGCAGAAAGTTGGTCCTAAATCCAAAATTCGTTGGTGGACTTATAGCAATCCATTGCGACATAATCTTGGATGAAGTTATGTTTTGATCAAATTATGATTTTTGACTGTAGTATATATAAATTATAAATAGGTAATCTGAGCTATTCATGGTTGGATAGGTTTCTATCAATCATTATTATCTTCTCCGTGATAAAAATATTTCTCTTCTCAGTTATGTTGAGGTGAATGTAGCTGATGGTCACACTTTATCAATATAGGCGTAACAAGCAGATTGTGAAGAAAATGTACCTGAAGATCGTTCCTCAGTATGAGAATCCGATTAACATTGTCTTCAAGAATTAAGGCAAATTGTTTGTATGCCATTGACCCTCTACTGTGAAGATTCAGAATCATAAAAGATAGTATTCAGGTACGTGAACGTCTGCTCGAACACAATCACATTCTGGAACAGTGACTTGCTGGAGTCGTTGAGCTCTAGCTGTGGGATCTCCAGCAGCTCAAGTCTAGGAAGCTCGTCACCATCTTCCTTAAATTTCACTGACCGATGTTCTAGCTATTTTGTAGGTACAGATGGGCAGGCTTCATGTTCAGGAATTTGACACACACGGTGGAGATTTAATGGACTAAGTACCTTTTTTTAGGTAACATCATGATTAATTACCGACACGTGCAGTTATTGGCTGCATTCTATTAGACATACAGAGAGCCACACTGGCAAATTTCTATTTAGAAGAAGAAGTAGGCACAAGTAGACTGGAAAAACACAAAACAGCGGGAGATGTCATGTTCAGCAGCGACAACACCATTGCTCTTCATGTTTTAAGTAAAACCTGTATTACTTCAGAATGATTAGTCAAAGATCGGTGATTGTTAGAGGCCTGAAGTTAATGTGAGAGGAAGGAGCATGAGTGGTCTTTTCAATACAGTAATTTTTCCTTACTGGCATAGATTGTCAAGGATTGTTCTATCCGTCTCAGAGAAATGTGTTCAAAGTGAATTCTTCTCAGGACTGAGACTTATTTTACAGTAATAACTTACATAAGCCCTTCGGTTGATCGGTTCAATGGCTGCAATCTAGAAGCTTTATGAGATTTTCCAAGTATCATTATCTAAAAAAAGGTCATCATCTACTGAAGCCGTAAAAAAATCATGTTGTATAAGGTAAGAACAACATAGAGAATTGATAGTAACCAAACTAATTGCCTTGCTATTGATTACCACATACTCCCTCCATCCAGTATTATATTATGGTTACTCTTATGGGATGTGTTTCTATGCTATTTGGAGAAAAATACAAACTGATGATACCGAGTGCCTTGCTACTAATTAGATTATACTTTCGTTATTTAATGTGTTCCTGCGCCATCCTGAATAAATAGAAACTTCAAATACAATGACCTGGGTACGTGAGCCACATTGTTCTCTTTTGAATCTCCCCTTTAGATATAGTTTGCAAGATAAAAACTTTAGACACATTTTTTTTCCTATAGCAATGAACACGCAATGACGGTGCCATTGGCCGGCCGCCGGCCTCGACTAACACAGCAAGGGAGGATGCCCTAGATCAGATGTTCATGCAGCTAGGCCTTGGCAAGGATGTTGAGCAGATGTGTAGTAGGAGGCCATGGTCGCATTAGGTCTATCCGATTCCGAGGACCTTCTCGAGACAGACTGTCATGCCCTACCATCGCGGTGACAGTCAGCCTTCATTGTGGGGCTAGGATGGATCCCTGGTAAGGCAAAAAAAAAAGGTATCAATCAGGGGACGATTGTATTCCCGTGGCAACGCATGGGCCATTTTTCTAGTACTTAATAAAGTAAGGGAGTGTCTAAATGACATCCGGCTGAAATTGAATTTGCTTTCAGTCATATTTTCGACCTAGTAGGAGTTGACAACTGTCCCCGGTCCCCTGTCCTCCTGCTCGACTCAGTCCCCGCCTTTTCAAGAACCGCACCAACAAGAACAAGCAAACACAACATTTAACGGGTGTACAGATGCACATTTCCTAACCTGAATAGAAAAGTACTAGCAAACTGAACCGCGCCAATAATAACAAACTAGACGCAAAAAGCTACTTACTACATCTCACCGCGCCAATAAGTACATAAGGGAGGGAAGGACCAAACCAGATCTCACATAACCCACATCTCACCATCGCCCTCAGCAAAAATTGAAGAAAATCATGGAGGGGGAGAACAGGAAGAAGGTACGAGAAGAAGTGAGGGAGATTCATACAGCAGTTGGGGCAAAAACCTGAAAAATCCATGGAGGGGGAAGAACAGGAAGAAGGTACGAGAAGAACAAGTGAGGGAGATTCATGCAGGAGCTGGGCACAAACCTGAAGAAATCCATGGCCGAAGAAACGCAGGGGACAAAGGTAACCAAAGAGATCCACCTCTACTTGCGTTAAACACACACTTCAATTGTGAACAGATTTTGCATCGTGAACAGATCCCTCTCCTACTTTGCAGAAACCTGACATGGTTTACCAGTTTGCTCAAAAAAATCAGGGAATCAAAACAAGAACGGGAAAAGCAAGAACATAATTAGGTGTTACAGTGAACCTAGTTCAACTCCTAGAAAAAAAACAAGCATTCAGAGGAACCACGGATACAAAAACAAAATATCCCAAAATCCATTCAGGAGAAACAAGACTGAAAAAACTGCTTATTTGGGAACTGTAAATTGATCATGAAGCACTTGGTCTGAATGTTATACCTAGTACTTGGTCTGAATTTTAAACCTAGTACTGAAACATGTATTATCTGTGCTGAACACTTGGTCTGAATGTTCAATTTACAGTAGCTATTGAACTAGCACTTGGTCCAAATGTTGGACTAAACCAGTATTATTTGTGCACTGTAAAAAATACAACTAGTACTGAAACATGAACTAAGACTAGCAAAATACATCTACATCCCACACATCAGACAATATACCAAATGAGCAAGAACCAAGAGGCAATACAGATCTATGAGAGACAAGCAAACTTCAGAACAATCTCATGGTGATGAACAGTCCTTATGGGAAATGAAGAAGCAGCAGCAAAGGATGGGAACTTAAGGAACATGACCAAACCTGAGGTAGGGATGCAATTCAAGAGCAAAGAAGAAGGGCAGGAATTCTTCAATTTTAACTGGCATGTAGCCGGATTCTCTGTCACCACTGTCGTTGTATCAAGGACTCAAAATACAGTACTAACCCACTGGAATTATATAGCTAGATCACTCTAAAAAGCACTGGAATTACAGTTACAATAAAGATAAAAATTATAGTACTAAACCACTGGAATTATAGTTATAATAAAGATAAAAATTATAGTACTAAACCACTGGAATTAGAGAGCTAGATCACTGGAAAAATAAAAGCTAAACCGCTGGAACTACATAGGTAGATCACTCTAAAAACAACTGGAATTACAGTAATAATCAAATAAAGTTCACAGTACTAAACCACTGGAAGAGCTAGATCACCAGGAAAAAAACAACTGCTGGAATTACATAGCTAGATCACTCTAAAAACACTGGAATTATAGTAAAAATCAAATAAAATTTACAGAGCTAGATCACTAAGAAACAACTGGAATTACAGTCGTAATCAATAAAAATTACAGTAATAAGACACTGGAAATACAGAGCAATGTCACTGGAAAATATAAACGAAAAATTACAAAGGATTACATTGAAAGTCATGTAAAATTACAGTAGAAAACCAAGAAAAGAACTACTGGAATTACAATCATAACCAACTGGAATTACAAAGCTAGAACTCTGGAATTACAGTTGAAATCAATAAAAATTACAGTTCAAACCACTGGAATTACAGTCGAAATCAATAAATGTTACAGTACTAATCCAGTGGAAATACAGAGATATCGCTGGAGAATAAAGCAAAAAATACAATGGTTTACAACTCACCTAAAATTACAGTGTAAACCAAGAAAAAAACTGGATTACAATCATAAAAAATGCGAAATCACTGGAATTACAAAGCTATTACACTAAGGAAGCAAAATTTACAGTGATATAGCTCTGTGTTACACTAAGCAAACCACTGGAATATAACCAATCAATTTGGAACACTAACCATATGCTAAATCATTGGAATTACACTAAGCAAGCAAAAATTTGAAGGTGAACCATTGTAATTACAATATCAAGACTAACCACATACTAAACAGTCAGAACTAAATTACTACAATTACAGTTCCTACACACATGAATTACAATGATAAACAAGCAAAAAACACAGGGCTAATACAGTTACAAGCATCCTATAATACAGTGACAAACCAACTAAAATTACAAAGGCAAAACTACAGTAAATACATGGAAATCCCACAGAACTACCGCCTCCCCTTAAATGGAATACATTAGAGAACAGAAGACAAGGGACAATCAACACTTACACTAGAGAAATTGAAGCCTCTAACATGCTATAACAGAGTAAAATGGATTTAGCCAAGCATCAAGCAGATCTTACAGCCGCCCTAGCTAAAGGTGTTTCAGATTTGTGAGGAAATGTCAGGGAATGATAGTTCCAGTACATGAATCTCTGCAGATGTTTCTGCTGCTTCTGTGGTTGAAGAGAAAGTATGAGCTTCTGTTGCAAGTGAAACTGTTGAGTAAATAGGCAATTTCTCGATTAAATTAATCCATGAGTAAATCAATAGCATGGCATTGACTAAGTTGATGACGTACTGACTCTGATCTAAACATGCACGTACTAAGCAAACAGTAGACAAATCTACACATACTGCTAGTACTGCTAATATGAAAATAATCAGGAGCGGGATAAACGAGTTATACCCTCCAATAGGCCACGCAGAGGCCGCGGCTTTGGTGGCAGCAGCGGCGTCCTCGGCGGCCTTCTTGTCGGCTTCAGCTTTCTCGGCGGCAGCACGTTCGGCATCGGTGGACATGGTGATGATGAAGGCGACGCGGACGTAGAGGAAGTAGACGATCGGAAGCGAGCAGTCGCGTAGTCGCTGCCCAAAAACCTATTCGCCCCTCACCCCGTACAGGAACCAGAAGGGCGTGGTTTCGGAGACCTGCTTTCCCGTCGACCGTGTACGCGGCGGACGGGATGGAGTCACCGGCGGCAGCAGCAGCGAAGGAACGACGGTGGGCGTGCGCGTGAGCAGATGTGATTTGTTCGTGGCGGCTAGGGTTAGGAGACACCGCATACTTATAGGCGCGGCCGCGTGGAGAGACGTGGGCTCGATCCACGTCCGAGTCCGTGACAGCCCACGATCCGACGTCTCACATCGTGGCCCAGCTGTCAGAAAACTCTCCGTTAGTGACTGGCAAAAATAAGCGCGTAGGTGTGAGCTCGGCTCGGCTCAATCCCGCAACCCGCGACGCGTCGTGACGAGGCGTGGCGTGGCGAGGCGGGCGGCGGAGGAGGAGTGCGCGAGGGCCTCTTCTCTTCTCAAGCTCCAATAGCATGTAGAAGAGAAACCCTTATAAACCACTCCAACTCTCCTTCCACTTCCGGGGTGGGACTAAACTTCCCACTACACCTAGTGCCATATAACCCACATGGGCCCTTAGAGATTTTTCAGAAATTGCAATATGGGCCTAGAGCCCATCTCAGATTTCAGCAATCCCCCACCAGATCTCGAGGGCCCATTGTGTCCTCTGTTCCAATTGCTGTTTCGATATACCAGTGTTTCAGTGAAGACCTGTTAAGGTTGAACTTCACCTAGAACAAGTGGCTACACTCCTTCACAACTGAACAATGGACTATGCCTTGAATTGTCAGTTTGGCGTAAAGAAGTTTCACTACATGTCTTACTAGTACTAGGCTGCCGAAGGCTGACCCCTCGGGTGGAGCATATAAGTCACACTCCTGGCCTATTCATGAGCTTACTAGAGATCACCCCAATCTCATAGACTGTGACCAGCAGTCGGGCTCATATAGGTGTGTTCCTCCAAAGATCGCTCTGTAGGATAGCATCTTGCTTTTATAAGCTTTGGAACACATTAAGACCGTAGTCATCCTACCATACAGTATCGAGAGTATTGCATCTCCAACAGAGTGGGTTAGTATAGTTACTCTCCTCAGTTCACCACTGGCTTGTTTTCCCAGGTCCTAGTTCACGGGATCTCCGATCACATAGGTTGGGTTACCACCATGGCAACTCATGTGGGTCTCATACCCATCTCCCTCGATGCATTATCTATCACAACACGTGATAGCCCTTTTGTAAAGGGATCTGCCAGATTCTTAGCCGTATGGACATAGTCCAACGCTATCACTCCGGAGTTTCTTAATTTTCTGACAGCTTTTAATCTCATTCCTATGTGTTTGGTGGACTTCATGTTGTCCTTTAAACTCTTCACCTTGGTGATGACAGTCTGATTGTCACAGTTCATAAGGATAGCCGGAACCGGTTTATCAACCAATGGCAAGTCCATCAAAAGATCTCGAAGCCATCTCGCTTCAACACTAGATGTGTCTAATGCCGTTAATTCTGCTTCCATTGTCGATCTCGTTAAGATCGTTTGCTTGCAAGACTTCCAGGAAACAGCGCCACCTCCAAGAGTAAACATATACCCAGTTGTGGCCTTCATCTCATCAGCATCCGAGATCCAATTCGCATCACTATACCCTTCAAGTACCGATGGGTATCCGGTATAGTGAAGTCCATAGTTCATAGTACCTTTCAGATAGCGCATAACTCTCTCAACAGCATGCCAATGTACATCACCCGGTTTGGAAACAAACCGGCTCAGTTTGCTCACAGCAAACGCGATGTCAGGCCTCGTTGCGCTCGCTAGGTACATTAGTGAACCAATGATTTGAGAGTATCTCAACTGATCTTTAGCCATGCCTTTGGACTTTCGAATCAATACGCTAGGATCATATGGTGTTTGAGATGGTGTGCAGTCCGAATATCCAAAACGACTCAACACCTTCTCAACGTAATGGGATTGCAGAAGTGTGATCCCACCCTCATTATCTCTCAGTAGCTTGATGTTCAAGATAACATCAGCCACACCAAGGTCTTTCATCTCAAATTTTGAGATAGAAACGATTTGACATCCTCAATGACTTTGAGATTTGTTCCGAATATCAGTATGTCATCAACATACAAGCACAGTATAACTCCTTCGCCCCCACCATGGCGATAGTATACACATTTGTCAGCCTCATTAACAACGAAACCAACAGATGTCAGAGTTGTATTAAACTTATCATGCCATTGCTTAGGTGCTTGTTTCAGGCCATATAAAGATTTTATCAACCTACACACCTTTCTTTCCTGACCATCTATCACAAAGCCATCAGGCTGTTGCATGTAGATTTCCTCCTTTAGCTCTCCATTTAGAAAAGCTGTCTTAACATCCATCTGATGGACGAGAAGACCATGTGAGGCCGCCAACGAGAGTAATACTCGAATGGTGGTCAGTCTAGCTACAGGTGAATAAGTATCAAAGAAATCTTCCTCTTCTTGCTGGTCATAGCCCTTGGCCACAAGCCTAGCCTTGTACTTTTCAATCGTACCATCGGGCCTAAGCTTCTTTTTGAACACCCACTTACATCCCAGTGGTTTGCAACCATAGGGACGGTCAGTGATCTCCCATGTCCCGTTAGCCATGATGGAATCCATCTCGCTACGGACCGCATCCTTCCAGTAGTCAGCTTCTGGAGAGGCATACGCTTCTGAAATAGAAGTGGGAGTATCATCCACGAGGTACACGAAGAAATCATCACCAAAGGTCTTTGCAGTCCTTTGTCTCTTGCCCCTACCAAGGGTTTCCTCGTCATCCTCCTCAGGATTTTCATCATGTGTTTGTTCATAATATTCCATAGGGATGGCAGGTTCAAGAGTCTCCTCAGATTCCTGTCTAGAAGTGCTTTGCATATCTCTCATAGGAAAAATATCCTCAAAGAATGTAGCATCCTTAGACTCCATAATTGTACCGACCTTCTGGTCAGGTACATCAGATTTCACTACTAGAAATCTATAGCCAACGCTGTTCTTAGCGTAGCCCAAATTAACGCAGTCCACAGTCTTGGGTCCAAGCTTACGCTTTTTGGGGATCGGCACGTTGACTTTCGCCAAACAGCCCCAAGTGCGCAAGTACGAGAGTGTCGTCCTTCTCTTTGCCCATTTCTCATAGGGAGTGATCTCATTATCCTTTGTCGGAACTTTATTCAGGACATGACATGCCGTCAATATAGCCTCCCCCCACCATGCCTTGGATAAACCCGATGTATCTAACATGGCGTTAACCAAATCAGTTAGAGTACGGTTTTTCCGCTCGGCAACCCCGTTTGACTGGGGTGAATAGGGAGGCGTCCTCTCATGAATAATGCCGTGTTCCGCACAGAAGGAATCAAACTCACTCGAGAAGTACTCTCCACCACGATCTGACCGAACTCGTTTAATTTTCTTTTCAAGTTGATTTTCAACTTCTGCCTTATAGATTTTAAAGTAGTGTAGAGCCTCATCTTTAGTATTTAACAGATACACATAGCAATATCTAGTGGAATCATCTATCAATGTCATGAAGTATCTCTTTCCACCTTTAGTCAACACACCATTCATCTCGCAAAGATCAGAATGTATGAGTTCTAATGGTGCCAGGTGTCTCTCCTCCGCGGCCTTATGAGGCTTGCGAGGTTGCTTAGCTTGCACACATGAAAGGCACTTAGAACCTTTGGCTAAAGTGAAACTCGGGATTAAATCCAACTTGGCTAGCCGCGTCATAACACCAAAACTAATGTGACAAAGACGTGAATGCCAAACTTCAGATTCATTAACATTCGAATGAATATGGTTCACGACTTTATTACAAAAATCTGCGAGGGAAAGGCGGAACATCCCTCCGCTCTCATAACCTTTTCCAACAAAGAGTCCATATTTTGTAACAACTAATTTATTAGACTCGAAAACCAACTTAAACCCTTCTCTACATAGAAGGGAGCCACTAACGAGGTTCTTCTTGATGGCGGGGACATGCTGCATGTTCTTCAGCTGCATGATCCTTCCCGAAGTAAACTTCAGATCGACCGTGCCAACACCATGAACAGAAGCACTCGCGCCATTCCCCATCAATACGGACCCGTGACCTGTGACCTGGTAAGAAGTGAACAATGAAATGTCAGCACACACATGAACACCTGCACCTGTGTCCACCCACCAATCATTGGGTTGAAACACTGAAAAAACAGTAAATAAATTACCGTACCCAGATGCACCATTCTCATTGTTGCCCACAATCATGTTGACAGACTTGGAGTCCTGTCCTGACTTCTTGTACTTGTTTGGGCACTTGTTGGCCCAATGTTCAACCGAACCACAAGTAAAGCATCCCTCGTCCTTCTTGTTCTTCTTGAGGGTCTTCTTACCCTTCTTCTTAAAGTCGGTATTGTGTTGGACACCGTTCTTTCCCTTGGACTTGTGGGAGTTGAAGTTCTTCTGGTTCACCATGTTGGCAACAGAAGTCCCTTCGACCCCTTTTCCGTGCGAGTCTTTTGCCCTCGAATTCTGCTCAACACTCAGATGGCCAATGACATCCTCCACAGAGAATTCACGCCTCTGATGTTTCAGAGTGGTGGCAAAGTTCCTCCAGGAATTAGGGAGCTTAGCGATTATGCAGCCCGCGACAAACTTGCCCGGTAACTCGCACTTGAGAAGCTCAAGTTCCTTAACAATGCATATTATCTCATGAGCCTGCTCCAATACAGGACGGTTTTCAACCATCTTGTAATCGTGGAACTGCTCTATAATATACATCTCGCTCCCTGCATCGGCGGCCCCGAATTTAGATTCGAGCGCCTCCCACAAGTCCTTGGCGACATGCACATGTAAATATGCGTCGACCAGTTTATCTCCGATCACGCTAAGAACCGCTCCGAGAAACACAACGGTAGCCTCCTTGAACGCCTTCTCCTGTTCAGGAGCAATCGTTCCCGTGGAGACACCGGTGACCCAGAACACGTTCATAGCCGTGAGCCATAACGTGGTCTTAGTCTGCCAACGCTTGAAGTATGTACTGGTAAACTTATCCGGTTTCAGTGCAGCGGCTAAGCCACTTGCCGAGAAATTCCTACACATAATAGGTTTTTAGATTGTTGAGTAAATAGGCAATTTCTCGATTAAATTAATCCATGAGTAAATCAATAGCATGGCATTGACTAAGTTGATGACGTACTGACTCTGATCTAAACATGCACGTACTAAGCAAACAGTAGACAAATCTACACATACTGCTAGTACTGCTAATATGAAAATAATCAGGAGCGGGATAAACGAGTTATACCCTCCAATAGGCCACGCAGAGGCCGCGGCTTTGGTGGCAGTAGCGGCGTCCTCGGCGGCCTTCTTGTTGGCTTCAGCTTTCTCGGCGGCAGCACGTTCGGTGTCGGTGGACATGGTGATGATGAAGGCGACGCGGACGTAGAGGAAGTAGACGATCGGAAGCGAGCAGTCGCGTAGTCGCTGCCCAAAAACCTATTCGCCCCTCACCCCGTACAGGAACCAGAAGGGCGTGGTTTCGGAGACCTGCTCTCCCGTCGACCGTGTACGCGGCGGACGGGATGGAGTCACCGGCGGCAGCAGCAGCGAAGGAACGACGGTGGGCGTGCGCGTGAGCAGATGTGATCTGTTCGTGGCGGCTAGGGTTAGGAGACACCGCATACTTATAGGCGCAGCCGCATGGAGAGACGTGGGCTCGATCCACGTCCGAGTCCGTGATAGCCCACGATCCGACGTCTCACATCGTGGCCCAGCTGTCAGAAAACTCTCCGTTAGTGACTGGCAAAAATAAGCGCGCGGCGCGACGAGGCGTGGCGTGGCGGGCGGCGGAGGAGGAGTGCGCGAGGGCCTCTTCTCTTCTCAAGCTCCAATAGCATGTAGAAGAGAAACCCTTATAAACCACTCCAACTCTCCTTCCACTTCCGGGGTGGGACTAAACTTCCCACTACACCTAGTGCCATATAACCCACATGGGCCCTTAGAGATTTTTCAGAAATTGCAATATGGGCCTAGAGCCCATCTCAGATTTCAGCAGAAACTGCATCAGGTATAAAATATGGGTCTGAAGGTACAACATGAGCAGACAAAGTAAAACTGATGACCTAAGTTTCTCCAAGCACAACAACAGAGAGACCAACCCCTCATCTCACCAACCAAATCAAACTCAGCTCGTACCAAAGGGATACCAGATGAAAAATTAGCAGGTGCTCAGATCCAAACGAACTAACAGATCGAAACCCCAGGACACGAACAGAATCAGGGAAACAGAGCCCAGCACACGAGCACCAGCAGATCACATCATACGATCCCCTACCCATCACACGAGCACCACACAGATCGAAACCCTCTCACAGGCCCACCAAAGGAGACCTTCCAATCAAAGTAGCCATGACTCCATCTCTCAACTCACGGAGGTCTCCGCCGCTGGAAATGGAAGGGGAAGAGACGAGAGGAGCTAGAGGAAAATGAAAAGAAAAAAATCGAAATGAGAGGGCACTCAGCGAGGGGAGGCGTGGGCACGCGATTAACGGGTCTCTCCCCAAAAAATATGCGGGCTCGATAACGACCAAACAGCCGAAAGATCCAAAAAAAAAGAACAACACAAATCTAAACACGGCGATCGGACGGACAGAAAAACGAATGAACGCCAATTGTTTTCATCCAGCTGAAAATTAGCATAACCATAAAGTAATCAAAGAAAAAGGGAAGGATTGATCTCCCTGTGGTTGCCGCATAGGTGAGTTCCTGTCGGCCTCGGTGTACCATGCGTGCGTGATCTCCTCGGCTACAGTGCCGAACTCAGATCCTATGTACTGCCTGACACGGACACGGCCGCCGCTGCTAATTTTTTTGATCCGGATCTAACTGCAGGCAGAGTAGTACAACACGGCAGCAATGATTTTGCAAAAAAGATCATCTATATGAAACCGATTTTACTAAAAAAACATCACCTGATCATTCCATCGATCCTTGACGAACACCCAACAGACTCTCAATAAAAACACCAATGTCGGTTCAATATCCTGCGTATCTCGTAGTGTCTTGGAGCGATGGTAACATGGACACAGGATTTTACCCAGGTTCGGGCCCTCTTGATGGAGGTAAAACCCTACATCCTACTTTTGATTATATTGATATGGGTGTAGTACAGAGTACATGTATCTATCACGAGATTGTAGTAATGAATATGAGATTGTCTACTGACTAGGTTGGCCTCGGTTTATATATGCATCGTAGGCCTAGGGTTTTAGAGGAGTCCTTGTCTTGGGCGCCAAGCCTTGTGGAGTCTTCCTTGTATGTGGCATGGGCTGTCCAAACTGGCCCAATAGTGAACCACCATGGAGGTCCTCAGCCCGATACACCTGTTCAGAAGACGACGTACTGAGTACCCCCTAGTCTAGGACACCGTCAGGGGTCGCCCAAAGCTTCCCTAAGTGGTCAGCCTATGGACTTCTTCGGTGGCCCAAATGTGGGCTTGAGCCTCCTGACCCTCTCCTGATCCCACTGTCCCAAGAGGATGTGGGTGAGGTAATGCAAGGGCTGTTGCAATCTTCCAAGTCCCAACCATGATGTGGATGGGATCATGGAATCTTAGTGATCAGGAATTGGGATGTCCTTCATGTACTCTTGATACGTTTCATCCCTCCTAAATAATGCACCTGCATATAGTAAGGGTACAAATATGCAACTCTATGTAGAAAAATAATAATCTTGTGCATAAGTTGTTCCAATGTAGACCTCTATTGTCCATGGTTGGTGATACGTCTCCAATGTATCTCTAATTTTTGATTGTTTCATGATATTACATTATCTATTTTGGATGTTTTTATGCATTAATATGCTATTTTATATTATTTTGGGACTAACTTATTAATCCAGAGCCCAGTGCAAGTTTTTGTTTTTCCCTTGTTTTTGATTTTTACAGAAAAGGAATATCAAACGGAATCTAAACGGAATTGAACTTTTCGATAATTTTTCTTGGACCAGAAGACACACGTAGGACTTGGAGACGAAGGCAGAAGAGTCCCGACGGCTCCACAAGCCCTCAGGGCGCGCCCTGGGGGCGCCCCTGACTTGTGGGCCCCTCGGAGCTCCTCTAACCCTAATTTTTGGCCAATAAATTCCCAAATATTCCCAAACGACCTGAAGCGTCCACCAAAATACTTTTCCGCCATCGTAACCTTCTGTACCCGTGAGATCCCATCTTGGGACCTTTTCCGTCACCCTGCCGGAGGGGGATTTGATCACGAAGGGCTTCTACATCAACTCTATTACCCTTCCGATGAAGTGTGAGTAGCTTACCACAAACCTACGGGTCCATAGCAAGTAGCTAGATGGCTTATTCTCTCTCTTTGGTCCTCAATACCATATTCTCCTCGATGTTCTTGGAGATCTATCCGATGTAATCTTCTTTTGCGGTGTGTTTGTCGAGATCCTTGAATTGTGTATTTATGATCAGTTTCTCTATGAATATTATTTGAATCTTCTCTGAATTCTTATATGCATGATTTGATATCTTTGTATTTTTCTTCGAATTATTGGTTTGGTTTGGCCAACTAGATTGGTTTTTCTTGCAATGGGAGAGGTTCTTAGTTTTGGGTTCAATCTTGTGGTGTCCTCACCCAGTGACAAAGTAGGGGTAGCGAGACACGTATTTGTATCATTGCCATCAAGGGTAAAAGATGGGGTTTCCATTATATTGCTTGAGTTAATCCCTATACATCATGTCATCTTGCTTAAGGCGTTACTTCGTTCTTATTAACTTAATACTCTAGATGCATGCTGGATAGCGGTCGATGTGTGGAGTAATAGTAGTAGATGCAGGCAGGAGTCGGTCTACTTGACACCGACGTGATGCCTATATTCATAATCACTACCTTGGATATCGTCATAACTTTGCGCTTTTCTATCAATTGCTCGACAGTAATTTGTTCACCCACTGTATTATTTGCCTTCAAGAGAGAAGCCTCTAGTGAAACCTATGGCCCCCGGGTCTATTTTCCATCATATATTTTCAGATCTATAAACCAAAAAACCCAAAAATATCTCACTGCAATTTATTTTCTTTTATTTTGTTTTATGTTTCAGTAATCTTTTACATCTATCTCTATCAGATCTCACCTTTGCAAGTGACCGTGAAGGGGTTGACAACCCCTTATCGCGTTGGGTGCAAGTGTTTGATTGTTTGTGCAGGTGCATAGATTGGGGACTTGCTTGTATCTCCTACTGGATACCTTGGTTCTTAACTGAGGGAAATACTTATCTCTACTTTGCTGCATCACCCTTTCCTCTTCAAGGGAAAACCAACACAAGCTCAAGAAGTACCAGGAAGAATTTCTGGCATCGTTGCCGGGGAGATCTTCATCAAGCCTACCAAGTACCCATCATAAACTCTCATCCCCTTGCATTACATTATTTGTCATTTGCCTCTCGTTTTCCTCTCCCCCACTTCTAAAACGTTTTCAGAAAAATAGAAAAAGATTTGCCTTTTTATTCGTCCTTCTTCCGTTTGTCTTTTCGTTTGCTTTTTGGTTGCTCGTGTGCTAGATTGCTTGCTTTGCCATGATGACTCAAGAGAATACCAAGTTGTGTGATTTTTCCAATACTAATAATAATGATTTTATTAGTATTCCGATTGCTCCCGCCACTAGTGCGGAATCTTATGAAATTAATGTTGCTTTGCTAAATCTTGTTATGAAAGAACAATTTTCCGATCTTCCTAGTGAAGATGCCGCATCCCATCTAAATACTTCTGTTGAGTTATGTGATATGCAAATAAGAAAGATGTGGATAATGATATTGTTGAATTGAAGCTATTTTCATTCTCACTACGAGGTCGTGCTAAGACTTGGTTTTCATCTTTGCCTAAAAATAGTATTGATTCATGGAATAAGTGTAAAGATGCTTTATTTCCAAGTATTTTCCTCCCACTAAGATCATCTCCCTTAGGAACGATATAATGAGTTTTAAGCAACTTGATCATGAACATGTTGCACAATCTTGAGAGAGGAAGAAATTGATGATAAGAAATCGCCCTACTCATAGTTTAAGTTTATGGATGATCATACAAAAAATTTATGTCGGATTGAATTTTGCTTCTAGAAATCTTTTAGATTCGGCCGCGGGAGGTACTTTTATGGCAATCACATTAGGAGAAGCTACTAAACTCCTAGATAATATCATGGTAATTACTCTCAATGGCATACCAAAAGATCCTCTACTAGTAAAAATGTGCATGTGATTGAAGAAATTAATGTCTTGAGTGGAAAGATGGATGAACTTATGAAATAGTTTGCTAGTAAGAGTGCTCGTATTTATCCTAATGATATGCCTTTTTCTACTTTGATTGAGAATAATAATGAATCTATGGGTGTGAATTTTGTTGGTAGGAACAATTTTGGTAATAACGCGTATAGAGGTAATTTCAACCCTAGGACATTTCCTAGTAATTACTCTAATAATTATGGTAATTCCTACAACAATTCTTGTGGAAATTACAATAAGATGCCCTCTGATCTTGAGAACAATATTAAATAATTTATTAGTTCTCAAAAGAATTTCAATGCTATGGTTGAAGAAAAATTCCTTAAGATTGATGATTTGGCTAGGAACGTGGCTAGAATTTCTCTTGAGATTGATTCTTTGAAAATAGATCCATTCACCAAAGCATGATATTAATGAATCTCTGAAAGCTATTAAAATTTATATTGATGAGTGCAAAGAAAGAACCGCTAGGATGCGTGCTAAGCGAGATTGGTTTGTAAAAGTGTGTTCTTCTAGTTTTTGTGAAAATAATGATGAAGATCTTAAAGTGATTGATGTGACTCCTATTGAATATTTGTTTTCTAATATAAATTTTGATAAAGATGGGACTAGAGATGAGTCAACTTTAGTTAAAAGGCGTCCCAATGATTCGGAGTTTATAGATCTTGATACAAAAATTGATAAAAGTGGGATTGGAGAGGTCAAAACTTTAAGTAGCAAGGAACCCACTCTTTCGGATTTCAAGGATTTTAATTATTGTTCTTTGATAGATTGCATTTCCTTGTTGCAATCCATGTTGAATTCTCCTCATGCTTATAATCAAAATAAAGCTTTTACTAAACATATTGTTGATGCCATGATGAAATCTTTTGAAGAAAAACTTGAGTTGGAAGTTTCTATCCCTAGAAAGCTTTATGATGAGTGGGAACCTAGAATTAAGATTAAAATTAAGGATTATGAGTGCTATGATTTATGTGATTTGGGTGCTAGCATTTCCACGATTCCGAAAACTTTATGTGATGTGCTTGGTTTCCGTGATTTTGATGATTGTTCTTTAAATTTACATCTTGCGGATTCCACTATTAGAAACCTATGGGAAGGATTAATGATATTCTTATTGTTGCAAATAGGAATTATGTGCCCGTAGATTTTACTGTGCTTGATATAGATTGCAATCCTACATGTCCTATTATTCTTGGTAGACCTTTCCTTCGAACGATTGGTGCAATTATTGATATGAAAGAAGGAAACATTAGATTTCAATTTCCATTAAGGAAGTGCACAAAACACTTTCCTAGAAATAAAATTAAGTTTCCATATGAATCTATTATGAGGGCTACTTATGGATTGCATAACAAAGATGACAATACCTAGATCTATGTTCTATGCCTAGCTAGGGGCGTTAAACAATAGCGCTTGTTGGGAGGCAACCCAATTTTATTTTTCTTCTTGCTTTTTTTGTTTTTGAATAAGTTTATCATCTAGCATCTGGTTAGATGTGTTTTGGTGTTTTAATTTAGTGTTTGTGCCAAGTAAGACCTTTGGGATGGCTTACAGTGATAGTTGATTTGATCATGCTGAAAAACAGAAGTCTTGTGCCTAGTAAAATAATTTTAATTTTTTTTACAGAAGCATGATAAAATCCTAATTATTTTAGCAAAAGATTGATATACAAAATTTCCAAGCTGTCCTAATTTTCCAGAATTTTTTGAGTTACAGAAGTATTCTAAGTTTCCAGATTGCTACAGACTTCTCTGTTTTTGATAGATTCCGTTTTCTTTTGTTGTTTGCTTATTTGATGAATTTATGGGTAGTATCGGGGGGGGGGGGGGTATGAACCATGGGAAGTTGGAATACGGTGGATATTACACCAATATAAATAAAGAATGAGTTCACAACAGTACCAAAAGTGGTGATTTATTTTCTTATACTAACGGATCTCATGAGTTTTCTATTGAGTTTTGTGTTGTGAAATTTTCAAGTTTTGGGTAAAGATTTGATGGACTATGGAGTAAGGAGCGTCAAGAGCCTAAGCTTGGGGATGCCCATGGCACCCCAAGATAATATTCAAGGAAAACCAAGCATCTAAGCTTGGGGATGCCCCGGATGGCATCCCCTCTTTCGTCGTGGTCTATCGGTAAATTTACTTGAGGCTATATTTTTATTCACCGCATGATATGTATTTTGCTTGGAGCGTCTTGTATGATATGAGTCTTTGCTTTTTAGTTTACCATAATCATCCTTACTGTACACACCTTTTGAGAGGGACACGCATGAATCATGAATTTATTAGAATATTCTATGTGCTTCACTTATATCTTTTGAGCTAGGCAATTTGCTCTAGTGCTTCGCTTATATCTTTTTAGAGCACAGCGGTGGATTTATTTTATAGAAATTGTTGAACTCTCATGCTTCACTTATATTATTTTGAGAGTCTCTCTAAACATCATGGTAATTTTCTTTGGTTATATATTTAATCCTAATATGATGGGCATCCAAGAGGGATATAATAAAAACTTTCATATAAAGTGCATTGAATACTATGAGAAGTTTGATTACTTACGATTGTTTTGAGATATAAAGATGATGATATTATAGTCATGCTAGTGACTAATTTTGGATTGGTAGAAATACTTGTGTTAAAGTTTGTGATTCCCGTAGCATGCACGCATGGTGAACCGTTATGTGATGAAGTCGGAGCATGATTTATTTATTGATTGTCGTCCTTATGAGTGGCGGTCGGGGACGAGCGATGGTATTTTCCTACCAATATACCCCCTAGGAGCATGCGCGTAGTACTTTGTTTTGATAACTAATAATTTTTTGCAATAAGTATGTGAGTTCTTTATGACTAATGTTGAGTCCATGGATTATACGCACTCTCACCCTTCCACCATTGCTAGCCTCTCTAGTACCTCACAACTTTCGCCGGTGCGTTAAACCCACCATTTACCCTTCCTCAAAACAGCCACCATACCTACCTATTATGGCATTTCCATAGCCATTCCGAGATATATTGCAATGCAACTTCCACCGTTCATTTTATTATGGCACACACCATCATTGTCATATTGCTTTGCATGATCGTAAGAGAGCTAGCATGATGTTTTCATGGCTTGTCTGTTTTTTGATTTCATTTGCTATGCTAGATCATTGCACATCCTGGTACACCGCCGGAGGCATTTATTCATATTTTGTTCTAAGTATCGAGTTGTAATTCTTGAGTTGTAAGTAAATAACAGTGTGATGATCATCATTATTAGAGCATTGTCCCATGTGAGGAAAGGATGATGGAAGCTATGATTCCCTCACAAGTTGGGATGAGTCTCCGGACTTTAAAAAAATAAAAGAGGCCAAAGAAGCCCACCAAAAAATTACAGAAAAGAGAGAAGGGGCAATGCTACTATCCTTTTTCCACACTTGTGCTTCAAAGTAGCGCCATGATCTTCATGATGGAGAGTCTCCTATGTTATCACTTTCATATACTAGTGGGAATTTTTCATTATAGAACTTGGCTTGTATATTCCAATGATGGGCTTCCTAAAATTGCCCTAGGTCTTCGTGAGCAAGCGAGTTGGATGCACACCCACTTAGTTTCTTTTTGACCTTTCATGAACTTATAGCTCTAGTGCATCTGTTGCCACTGGTAGAAAAAGGGCCTATAGTCCCGGTTCGTAAGGGCCTTTAGTCCCGGTTCCTGAACCGGGACTAAAGTGTCGGTACTAATACCTCCCCCCTTTAGTCCCGGTTCAATCCAGAACCGGGACTAAAGGCCCTCCACGTGGGCAGTGCGCAGAGCCCAGGCAGGAGACCCTTTGGTCCCGGTTGGTGGCACCAACCGGGACCAATAGGCATCCACGCGTCAGCATTTCTGTGGCTGGGGTTTTAGTTTTTTTTGAAGGGGGGGGGGTTGGGGGTTTTGGGGGGTTAATTTAGGTGTTTCATATATTGTGTTAGCTAGCTATAATTAATAGAGAGAAGTGTCCTCTCTTATGTCTGTGCTTGGTCGACGCTACGTACTATACATACGTATAGAGAGGACTAGACACGCTGGCTAGCTAGTAAGCAAACGAAGGAAACAGAAGATCGTCATGAACATATATGCATACAGAGAGAAGTGATATCGACCACCTCTCCTACTCCGAGAGATTGGTCGAACAACAAGTTCTCGTATATCTATCTGACACTACCGGCTACATATATACAGTAATTATCTCTTACAAATATAATCATACGGACTCAGGTTTAACATAGAATTCTCCGTCTTCAGGGATCACGTGGTCAAGAAAGAATGCCGCCAATTCCTCTTGAATTCCTCGCATGCGAGCTGGTGCTAGGAGTTCATCCCGCTTCCGAAACATCTAATTTAAAGAAGGGGGTCAATACATATATATATATATGAATGAATGAAACTCAACACAAATGATGGTAATAAAATAAAATTGTGAATGTTGTTATTTACGTACTTCATATTGTTCGTCAGTGTAGCCCCGCTCACAGGTCGTGTGGCGGATGGACTCACAAAAATAGTATCCACAGAAATCATTCCCTTGTTCCTTCCACAACCACTTTACAAGAAATAGAGGTTAATCAAACTGATAAGCAAGAATGCCAAATGGTATTGATGAAACTAGCGCTTGAATGACTAGTAGATGCGCTTAAAATGCTACTATAGCTAGTACTTACTTTCGGGTGTCTAAATTGCAGCTCCTTCGGCAGTCTCGGAGCTTTTCTGGTGAATTTTCTCCAAACCCTGCCGGACAAAGAAAACAATTACTTGATATATCAGGAAACGAACAAAGTTGCTGATATGGTGGATAATGATCGATTTAACTTACTTCTCGAGTATTTGAGTCATGTCTGCATAGTCCTTGGGATCTTTTCGTCTTGAGTCTAAGACGGTTACTAGTCCCTGCTCAAGCTTAATATGTAGGAGAATATAGTGGAAACTGCACACGCATGCATAACTCATCAATTACATTACTATAACCTTGACTAATATATAAGGGAAACCGAATACGCACAAGACAGTAACACTCACTTGAAGTTGTAAGGAAAGAGTATTATATCTTTGTTTTGATTTATTATCAATGATTGTAGCATGCTGGCCTCAGTTTCTGCGGCATGAAATTTAACCTGAGTTGCATCTATGAGATATGTGTTAATGAACCCAATATCACCGACTTGTCTTTTCTTCAACTCGACGATCTTCAATCTGCATAATATAGTGAGGATGATTATAAATACATGCAATGAAAGAGCTAAGCTATATAGAGAAACTTAATGACAGAAGTAGTACTACTTACAGACAGTAGCAGGCGACCGTTGTTTTATCGAGGGCCAATTGATTGAAAAACTGATAGAACTCCTCAAATGGAACAGGCAACAGATCAATTCCAACGAGGTCATGCTCCTTTTTAACTTTCAAATACAAAGTACTCCTCCCCCCAGAGTCTCTGTAGATTTTCAAGTACCAATCATGCAATCTTCGCATCATCGTTGATAGAGATCTTTCATCTTTGACGAGAGGCTTCCCGTACTCGTATCTTTGTATCTGCATCTCCATGGGTTCATAATGTACTTCGTCGGGCAGGTAATCTGCAAGATTGCTATAACCGGGCACCATCCTCGGATCATTAGCGACGTTGTGGCTAGGCACCTTGAGCGGGGGGCACGATTGCTTCGCTTGTTCACCGAGCTGGGCAATTTGTTTCCCAGCTCGTCGTTCTTTCAGCCTTTGATCACTGACAGTACTTCCCGACCGCTCCGCTTCGGCAAATTCCTTTCCAATAATGCGGTCATAGTTTCCTTTCGGCGGATCAGACTTCGGTGGTTTTGTCAGGGCAGCCAGAGTGCGCTTCACTTTCACCCGATCTACCTTCTCCTCCGGAGGTGGATGTTTCTTTGCTTTCACCCCTTCAAAGAATTTCCTCACTTCTTCTCGTGCGATCTCGGCGTTCTCCTCCTGGGTCCTCTCGTATGGTAACTTCTCTGGAGTCTTCAGAGAAGGACCGAATCTGTATGTCCGACCGCCTCTGGTTGTATTGCTAGACGCTGACCGAGTAGACGGAGCAGTTGTCTTCTTTACTTGCTTAAGAGGCGGAGGAGAAGGACTACGACCCGCCGGAGCAGCTGGAGTGGCAGCAGGTCTCTTCCGCCCTTGCTGACGAGGCGGAGAAGGAGGCGGAGTGCCGCCACGCGCCGGAGAAGGAGCCGGCCGAGGGCCCTGATCGTCACTCGCCAGAGGAGGAGGCGGAGTGCCCTGACTCGCCGAAGGAGGAGGAGGAGGCGGAGGCGTCCAGTTCAGAAGGTTGATGAGCTCCTTCCGCCATAGGCATGGAGTCTTCAAAGCAGACCCCAGCCGAGTCTCCCCTTCACCGGTAGGGTGGTCAAGCTGGAGGTCCTCAAATCCCTCTGTTATCTCATCCACCATCACCCTAGCATATCCTTCTAGAATCGGCCGGCAGTGAAAAGTTGCGCCGGGTTCAGTAGGATAAACAGAGCCAACAGCCGCCTTGACCTTCAAATTCATCCATTGCGTCATAAGGTGGCAATTTTGAGACTCCGTTATAGCATCCACAGGATAGCTGGCAGGAGCCGTCAAGGCATGCTCCGGTTGAAGCAGCTCGGTGGAAGCCACGCTGAGATGGCGGGGTAGCTTCGGGGGAGGCTTCGGCAGTACGTTTGCTGCGATTTGCTTCTCGTTCCTCTATCGCGTCTACCCTTGCTTGCAGCGCCTGCATTTGGGTCTACTGCACTTTTTTCCTCCTCTCATGGGATTTGTAACCGCCTGTGTCCGGAAACCCAACCTTCCACGGAATGGAGCCTGGCGTGCCTCGTGTCCGTCCAGGGTGCTCAGGATTCCCGAGGGCCATTGTGAGCTCGTCGTTCTCTCTGTCTGGAAAGAACGTCCCTTCCCGCGCTGCTTCGATATACTGCTTAAGCTTACTGATTGGTATGTCCATTTGTTCGTTCATCCAAATGCACTTCCCTGTTTCAGGGTCCAAGGTTCCGCCAGCCCCGAAGAACCAAGTCCGGCAACGGTCTAGCCAGTTCTTTGTCTCTGGTTCGATCCCTTTATGAATCAGATCATTCTCAATCTTGGACCACTTAGGCCGGGCTACGAGGTAGCCACCTGACCCCGTGCGATGGTGAAGCTTCTTCTTCGCAGCATTTTGCTTGTTTGTCGCCGACATCTTCTTACTCTTTTCCGATGTCTTGTGGGCCACAAATGCGGGCCAGTGATCTCTGATCTTCTCATATCTGCCCTTGAATTCTGGTGTCTCATTATTTTCGACAAACTTATTATTCAGCTCTTTCTTCCACCTCCTGAATAGTTCTTCCATCCTCTTCTAAGCAAAAGACTTGATTAATTTCTCTTTAATTGGGTTCTCTGGATTATCCTCTGGCGGTAGGGTGAAATTTGACTTCAGCTCAGTCCAAAGATCATTTTTCTGCATATCATTGACATAAGACACCTCAGGGTCTTCTGTAGCCAGCTTAAACCATTGCTGGATGCTTATCGGGATCTTGTCCCTAACCAGAACCCCGCACTGAGCAACAAATGCGCTCTTTGTCCGGAGGGGTTCAATAGGTTGGCCGTCGGGCGCGATTGCTGTGATCTCAAGCTTTTCATCCAAGCTCAACTTTTTCGTCGGGCTTCGTCTCTTTACCGAAGTTGTGCTCGATCCGGAGGGCTAGAAAAAAGAACAAAGACTTAATTAATATGTGTACATACCCAAACAATGAATGCATCAATCAGCTAGTCAGCATAGGCTTAACTAATATATATACCTGGCCAGACTCGGTTCGGTCACCGGAGCCGTCATCACGGTCTCCTTCTTGCACCGGCATTGGGTCACCGAGCCGTCCTCATGTTCTTCTTCTTGCACCGGCATAAGGTCACCATAGCCAGCTTGTTCACCCTCTCCTTGCAGACCATCCGTTTCGTTGAGAAAGTACGAGACGGCATCACTTCCTTCTGTGATTATCTCCCTCAACAACGCTTCTTTTGCTGCTTCGTCTAGGGCGGTGTCCATAGTTTCTACAAATATTTACAACATGGCAATTATTCTTCAAACATGACAGATGGATATATTAGTGCCAAACGTAGAACTAGCTACCTAATCATAGTAAGCTATCGGGAGGGGGTATATATCGACAACGACGACACTACATCTATGTCCCTCGACGACCCTCGTTCCCGATAAAAAAAGAGGAAGAAGAAGAAAAAAAAAAGAGGAGAAGAACTCCTCTATTCTTTCTTCTCCTCTTTTTTTCTTCTTCCTCTTCTTTTTTTATCCTCTTCTTCCTCTCATGTTTGAGAGGATCGCCGAGGGGTCGGGAGGTTGCCTAGTGTCAAAGGATTCAACAAAACCATGTCTTCATCATTAGGCGAAAGTAACATGTGCATGATGGTACGAAGCTCTTCAAAGTTGTTCTGGAACGGAGTCCCAGATAGGATAATTTGCTTTTTGGGTACAAAGTTCAGAAAGAGCCTTCCGAATATTGCTATTTGGAAGGCCTTTGCTGAATTCGTACCAAAAGGTGGATTATTCTATCCGGGACTCCATTCCAGAACAATTTGGCAGAACTTCGTACCAACATGCCCTGGTTACTTCCGGCTAATGATGAATGCATGGATTTCTTCAATACTTTGACACTAGGAAACCTCTCTCGTCCCCTCGGCGATCCTCGACCCCTCGAACCCTCGACGACCCTGGAACCCTAGACCCCTAGACGACCCTCTTCTTCCTCTCATGTTCGAGAGGATCGCCGAGGGGTCGGGAGGTTGCCTAGTGTCAAAGGATTCAACAAAACCATGTCTTCATCATTAGGCGAAAGTAACATGTGCATGATGGTACGAAGCTCTTCAAAGTTGTTCTGGAACGGAGTCCCAGATAGGATAATTCGCTTTTTGGTACAAAGTTCAGAAAGAGCCTTCCGAATATCGCTATTTGGAAGGCCTTTGCTAAATTCGTACCAAAAGGCGGATTATTCTATCCGGGACTCCATTCCAGAACAATTTTGCAGAACTTCATACCAACATGCCCTGGTTACTTCCGGCTAATGATGAAGGCATGGATTTCTTCAATACTTTGACACTAGGAAACCTCTCTCGACCCCTCGGCGATCCTCGACCCCTCGAACCCTCGACGGCCCTGGAACCCTCGACCCCTCGATGATCCTCTTCTTCCTCTCATGTTCGAGAGGATCGCCGAGGGGTCGGGAGGTTGCGTAGTGTCAAAGGAAACCCTAAATAGGCAGCAAGTATCGTGGGTGTGAGATACATGTGGCCTTCGGTGTCGGACACTACATCCACGTCCCACAAGTGACGTGGGCGTCGAAGCCCGCGCCACTTGTGGGATGTGGATGTAGTGTCCGACACCGACGGTACATGTATCTCACACCGACGATACTTTTTATTTAGGGTTTCTCCTCACACCGAAGAAGAAAAAAGAAGAGAAGAAAGAATAGAGGAGAAGACTTCCTCTTCTTCCTCTCCTCTTCTTCCCCTTCTTCCTCGCCTCTCTCATGAATGTCCGCCGTTCTCGACCCCCCCCCCCACGTGTCGAAGAAAAAAAAGAAGAAAAAAAGAGGAGAAGAAGAAAGGAATAGAGGAGAAGAAGAGAAAAATAGAATATGAGAAGAAGAAAGGAATAGAGGAGAAAAGAGAAAATAGAATATATATTCTATTTTTCTCTTCTTCTCCTCTTCTTTTTCTTCTTTTTTCTTCTTCTTATTTATTTCTCCTCGTCTTCCTCTCCCCTCTCGGCGACCCTAGACCCCCTCTCGACCCTCGACCCCTAGGCGACCGTCGACCCCCTTTCGACCCTCGACCCCTAGGCGACCGTCGACCCCTCCCGATAAAAAAAAGATGAAGAACAAGAAAAAAAGAGGAGAAGAAAGAATAGAGGAGAAGATCCTCTATTCTTTCTTCTCCTCTTTTTTTCTTCTTCCTCTTCTTTTTTTATCCTCTTCTTCCTCTCATGTTTTTCCCCGATAACATTTTTTTCTCCGAGATAGTTAGTGTTCCCGAGTGAACCGGAGGGGGACATTGGTCATATTTTCTACAAATGTTCTATATACATACATCCATCGATATCATTCCATACATACATATACATCTACATTATATATGAACAAAAAAAAAATCAAAATTCATCATACATACATCTACAGTATATATGAACAAAAATTATAAACTTTCTCCCCAACTCATACATACATACATACATCTACATCATATCAATATTTTGCAAATTAAGGAGCAGGGAAGGAAGGAGAGGGCGGTAGCTACCTCTCCCGGAGGGATCAGGGAGGAGACGCGGGCGGCCGGCATCGGGGGCGACGGCGACGAGGACGGGCTCGGGGTCGGCGAGGGCGAGGGCGACGACGGGGCGCGCTCGGCGGCGGCGGACGGCGGAGCTCGGGGGCGCGCGGGGCAGGAGCTCGGGGGCTCAGGGACGGCGGAGCTCGAGGGCGAGGGCGACGGCGGGGCGGCTCGGGGTCGGCGACGACGGCGAGGCAGGGCGTGCTCGGGGGCGGGGCAGGGGCAACGGCGGCGACGGCGAGGCAAGCAGAGGGGCAGCCTGGCAGCGACGTCGGGGCAGGATCGAAGAAACTGTACCAAAATTTTCACAAGTGTGGCTTATATAGACGGAGCATTGGTCCCGGTTGGTGGCACCAACCGTGACCATTGCCCCCTTTAGTCCTGGTTGGTGCCACCAACCGGGACCAAAGGCCTCTTTTCGGCAGCCCAAAGGGCGGGAAGTGAAGGCCATTGGTCCCGGTTGGTGGCACCAACCGGGACTAAAGGGGGGCAATGGTCACGGTTTGTGCCACGAACCGTGACCAATGCCACCTTTAGTCCCGGTTGGTGCCACCAACCGGGACCAATGCCCTTGTGCTGTGCCCGCGCCCAAAAGTTTAGTCCCACCTCGCTAGTTGACAGCGCCCAACACCAGTTTATAAGCTCTGCTGCCTCCTCCCTCTCGAACTCCTCTGAACTGCAGGCCTATGGGCCTAATTTGACACTGCTTTGCATGTGGGCCTATTGGGCCTTCTGCGGGCCTGAATCCTGGCCCATGTAGGGTTTCTAGTCGTATTCAGGCCGTGGAGGCCCAGTAGGTGGCATTTTTTTGGTTTTTTCTTTTTTATTTCTACATTTTTTTGGTTTTTTATTTTTTTATTTCTACTTAAAACTAAATACTTACAGTTTTTTAGTGATTTTTTTTGCTTTTAGGTCACAAAAATTATAAACTTTCTGTTAGTGCCATTAGTTTTAAATTTTAAATAGTTTAAATTTGAATTTTTAAAAATTTTAGTGAATCACTAGTTTATGAATAACTTTACTATAAAATTAGAATTTTTTTCTATTTATTTTTTATTTCTACTTACAACTAAATACTTACAGTTTTTTAGTGATTTCTTTTTGCTTTTAGGTCACAAAAATTATAAACTTTCTGTTAGTGCCATTAGTTTTAAATTTTAAATAGTTTAAATTTGAATTTTTAAAAATTTGTGTGAATCACTAGTTTATGAATAACTTTACTATAAACATAGAATTTTTTTCTATTTATTTTTTATTTCTACTTACAACTAAATACTTACAGTTTTTTAGTGACTTCTTTTTGCTTTTAGGTCACACAAATTATAAACTTTCTGTTAGTGCCATTAGTTTTAAATTTTAAATAGTTTAAATTTTAATTTTTAAAAATTTGTGTGAATCACTAGTTTATGAATAATTTTACTATAAAATTAGAATTTTTTTCTTCTTTGCTATTTATTTTTTATTTATACTTACAATTAAATACTTATAGTTTGATTTTAGGTCACACAAATTATATTCTTTTTGCTATTGAAGAATATTATAGTTTTATTTTAGTTGATCATAACATAATATTTTAATTGATTGTTTTTATTTTCATAAAAGTTTTGTAGTTCATTCTGTTTGCTATTAATTCATTCTTTGAGCTAAATGACTCTGAAATTGGAAAGCATTTCAAAATGAACTCTGAAAAGGTTGAAAGTTGGCATGGTATCATCATTTCACCCACATAGCATGTTCCAAAAAGTAGAGAGGGTTACGACAAAAACTTGATGCACTTCGTGTACAAAATGGACAATCACTTTCGAAGTATCAAAGTTTCAAACCATAAGACATGAAAGCATTTCAAATGAACTCTGAAAAAGTTGAAAGTTGGGATGGTATCATAATTTCACCCACATAGCATTTGCTTATTGCGGGAGAAAGTCTTCACTTTTTCTTCGCTTGTGTCATTTGCTTATTGCGCCATAACCATGGATAATCTTCATTGTTTATCAGGATACTTGGGTCAGCCTTGACATTGAAGGGAGGAATTTCATAAAACTTTTCATAATCTTCAGACATGTCTGTCTTGCCGTCCACTCCCAGGATGTCCCTTTTTCCTGAAAGAACTATGTGGCGCTTTGGCTCATCGTATGATGTATTCGCTTCCTTATCTTTTCTTTTTCTCAGTTTGGTAGACATGTCCT
This sequence comes from Triticum monococcum, assembly GCA_034509565.1. Taxonomy (NCBI): domain Eukaryota; kingdom Viridiplantae; phylum Streptophyta; class Magnoliopsida; order Poales; family Poaceae; genus Triticum; species Triticum monococcum. Next base: position 616,184,726 of record CM067847.1, on the reverse strand, counting down.
TCACATAGATAACCTGTGCCACATCATTGGCTAGGACGAACGGTTCGTCAGTGTACCCAAGATTTTTCAGATCCACTGTTGTCATTCCGTACTGTGGGTCTACCTGTACCCCGCCGCCTAACAGATTGACCCATTTGCACTTAAACAAAGGGACCTTAAAATCAGGTCCGTAGTCAAGTTCCCATATGTCCACTATGTAACCATAATATGTGTCCTTTCCGCTCTCAGTTGCTGCATCAAAGTGGACACCGCTGTTTTGGTTGGTGCTCTTTTGATCTTGGGCGATCGTGTAAAATGTATTCCCATTTATCTCGTATCCTTTGTAAGTCAATACAGTCAAAGATGGTCCCCTGGACAACAAGTACAACTCATCACAAACAGTGTTGTCACCTCTGAGACGTGTTTCCAACCAACTGCTGAAAGTCCTGATGTGTTCACATGTAATCTAGTCGTCGCATTGCTCCGGGTGTTTGGAGCGCAGACTGTTCTTGTGTTCATCGACATACGGGGTCACCAAGGTAGAGTTTTGTAGAACTATGTAGTGTGCTTGAGACCAAGAATATCCGTCCCTGCATATTATTGAGTCTCTTCCAAGAGTGCCTTTTCCAGTCAGTCTCCCCTCATACCGCGATTTAGGGAGACCTATCTTGTTAAGGCCGGGAATGAAGTCAACACAAAACCCGATAACATCCTCTGTTTGATGGCCCATGGAGATGCTTCCTTCTGGCCTAGTGCGGTTACGGACATATTTCTTTAGGACTCCCATGAACATATTGTGTAGAAATACGGGCCCCAGGATGACAATCTCGTCGACTAGATGAACTAGGACGTGCGTCATGATATTGAAGAAGGATGGTGGGAACACCAGCTCGAAACTGACAAGACATTGCACCACATCACTCCTTAGCCTTGGTACGATTTCTGGATCGATCACCTTCTGAGAGATTGCATTGAGGAATGCACATAGCTTCACAATGGCTAATCGGACGTTTTCCAGTAGAAGCCCCCTCAATGCAACCGGAAGCAGTTGCGTCATAATCACGTGGCAGTCATGAGACTTCAGGTTCTGAAACTTTTTCTCTGGCATATTTATTATTCCCTTTATATTCGACGAGAAGCCAGTTGTGACCTTCATACTGAGCAGGCATTCAAAGAAGATTTCTTTCTCTTCTTTCGTAAGAGCGTAGCTGGCATGACCTTTATACTGCTTCGGAGGCATGCCATCTTTTTCGTGCAAATGTTGCAGGTCCTCCCGTGCCTCAGGTGTATCTTTTGTCTTCCCATACACGCCCAAGAAGCCTAGCAGGTTCACGCAAAGGTTCTTCGTCACGTGCATCACGTCGATTGAGGAGCGGACCTCTAGGTCTTTCCAGTAGGGTAGGTCCCAAAATATAGATTTCTTCTTCCACATGGGTGCGTGTCCCTCAGCGTCATTCGGAACAGCTAGTCCACTGGGACCCTTTCCAAAGATTACGTAGTGTAAATCATTGACCATAGCAAGCACGTGATCACCGGTGCGCATGGCGGGCTTCTTCCGGTGATCTGCCTCGCCTTTGAAATGCTTGCCTTTCTTTCGACATTGATGGTTGGTCGGAAGAAATCGACGATGGCCCAGGTACACATTCTTCCTGCATTTTTCCAGGTATATACTTTCAGTGTCATCTAAACAGTGCGTGCATGCGTGGTATCCTTTGTTTGTCTGTCCTGAAAGGTTACTGAGAGCGGGCCAATCATTGATGGTCACGAACAGCAACGCCTTAAGGTTAAATTCCTCCTGTCTGTGCTCATCCCACGTACGTACACCGTTTCCATTCCACAGCTGTAAAAGTTCTTCAACTAATGGCCTTAGGTACACATCAATTTCATTGCCGGGTTGCTTAGGGCCTTGGATGAGAACTGGCATCATAATGAACTTCCGCTTCATGCACATCCAAGGAGGAAGGTTATACATACATAGAGTCACGGGCCAGGTGTTGTGATTGCTGCTCTGCTCCCCGAAAGGATTAATGCCATCCGCGCTTAAAGCAAACCATACATTCCTTGGGTCCTTTGCAAACTCATCGCAGTACTTTCTCTCGATTTTTCTCCACTGCCACCCGTCAGCGGGTGCTCTCAACTTCCCATCTTTCTTTTGGTTCTCACTGTGCCATCGCATCAACTTGGCATGCTCTTCGTTTCTGAACAGACATTTCAACCGTGGTATTATAGGAGCATGCCACATCACCTTCGCAGGAACCCTCTTCCTGAGGGGCTCGCCGTCAACATCACCGGGGTCATCTCGTCTAATCTTATACCGCAACGCACTGCATACCGGGCATGCGTTCAGATCCTTGTATGCACCATGGTAGAGGATGCAGTCATTGAAGGAAATATGCCCTAGAGGCAATAATAAAGTTATTATTTATTTCCTTATATCATGATAAATGTTTATTATTCATGCTAGAATTGTATTAACTAGAAACATAATACATGTGTGAATACATAGACAAATAGAGTGTCACTAGTATGCCTCTACTTGACTAGCTCGTTAATCAAAGATGGTTATGTTTCCTAACCATGAACAAAGAGTTGTTATTTGATTAACGAGGTCACATCATTAGTTGAATGATCTGATTGACATGACCCATTCCATTAGCTTAGCACCCGATCGTTTAGTGTGTTGCTATTGCTTTCTTCATGACTTATACATGTTCCTATGACTATGAGATTATGCAACTCCCGTTTGCCGGAGGAACACTTTGGGTGCTACCAAACGTCACAACGTAACTGGGTGATTATAAAGGAGTACTACAGGTGTTTCCAATGGTAGATGTTGGGTTGGCGTATTTCGAGAATAGGATTTGTCACTCCGATTGTCGGAGAGGTATCTCTGGGCCCTCTCGGTAATGCACATCACATAAGCCTTGCAAGCATTACAACTAATGTGTTAGTTGTGAGATGATGTATTACGGAACGAGTAAAGAGACTTGCCAGTAATGAGATTGAACTAGGTATTGGATACCGACGATCGAATCTCGGGCAAGTAACATACCGATGACAAAGGGAACAACGTATGTTGTTATGCGGTCTGACCGATAAAGATCTTCGTAGAATATGTAGGAGCCAATATGGGCATCCAGGTCCTGCTATTGGTTATTGACCGGAGACGTGTCTCGGTCATGTCTACATTGTTCTCGAACCGTAGGGTCCGCACGCTTAACGTTATGATGATAGTTATTATGAGTTTATACATTTTGATGTACCGAAGGTTGTTTGGAGTCCCGGATGTGATCACGGACATGACGAGGAGTCTCGAAATGGTCGAGACATAAATATTGATATATTGGAAGCCTATGTTTGGACATCGGAAGTGTTCCGGGTGAAATCGGGATTTTACCGGATCACCGGGAGGTTACCGGAACCCCCCGGGAACCATATGGGCCTTCATGGGCCTTAGTGGAAAAGAGAAAAGGGGCAGCCCATAGCTGGCCGCGCGCCCCCCTTCCCTGAGTCCAATTAGGACTAGGAGAAGGGGCCGTCCCCCTCTCTCTCTTTTCCCCCTTGGGAATCCTAGTTGGAATAGGATTGAGGGGGGGAGTCCTACTCCCGGTAGGAGTAGGACTCCTCCCGCACCCTCTCCCTGGCCGGCGCACCCCTCCCCCTTGGATCCTTTATATACGGGGGCAGGGGGCACCTCTAGACACACAAGTTGATCATTGAGATCGTTCCTTAGCCGTGTGCGGTGCCCCCTGCCACCAAATTCCACCTCGATCATATCATTGTAGTGCTTAGGCGAAGCCCTGCGTCGGTAGTACATCAAGATCGTCACCACGCCGTCGTGCTGATGGAACTCCTCCCCGAAGCTTTGCTGGATCGGAGCCCGGGGATCGTCATCGAGATGAACGTGTGCTAAGAACTCGGAGGTGCCGGAGTAACGGTGCTTGGATCGGTTGGATCGGGAAGAAGACGTACGACTACTTCCTCTATGTTGCGTCAATGCTTCCGTTGCGATCTACAAGGGTACGTAGATCAGACTCTCCCCCTCGTTGCTATGCATCACCATGATCTTGCGTGTGCGTATGAATTTTTTTGAAATTACTACGTTCCCTAACAGTGGCATCCGAGCCTAGGTTTTATGGTTTGATGTTATTTGCACGAGTAGAACACAAGTGAGTTGTGGGCGATACAAGTCATACTTCCTACCAGCATGTCATACTTTGGTTCGGCGGTATTGTTGGACGAGACGACCCGGACCAACATTACGCGTACGCTTACGTGAGACCGGTTCCCTCGACGTGCTTTGCACATAGATGGCTTGCGGGCGACTGTCTCTCCAACTTTAGTTGAACCAAGTGTGGCTACGCCCGGTCCTTGAGATGGTTAAAACGGAGTCTATTTGACAAACTATCGTTGTGGTTCTGATGCGTAGGTGAGGTGAGTTCTTGCTTAAGCCCGTAGCAGCCACGTAAAACTTGCAACAATAAAGTAGAGGACGTCTAACTTGTTTTTGCAGGGCATGTTGTGATGTGATATGGTCAAGGAATGCTAAATTTTATTGTATGAGATGATCATGTTTTGTAACCAAGTTATCGGCAACTGGCAGGAGCCATATGGTTGTCGCTTTATTGTATGCAATGCAATCGCGATGTAATGCTTTACTTTATTACTAAGCGGTAGTGATAGTCGTGGAAGCATAAGATTGGCGAGACGACAACGATGCTACAATGGAGATCAAGGTGTCACGCCGGTGACGATGGTGATCATGACGGTGCTTCGGAGATGGAGATCACAAGCACAAGATGATGATGGCCATATCATATCACTTATATTGATTGCATGTGATGTTTATCCTTTTATGCATCTTATCTTGCTTTGATTGACGGTAGCATTATAAGATGATCTCTCACTAAATTATCAAGAAGTGTTCTCCCTGAGTATGCACCGTTGCCAAAGTTCGTCGTGCCCAGACACCACGTGATGATCGGGTGTGATAAGCTCTACGTCCATCTACAACGGGTGCAAGCCAGTTTTGCACATGCAGAATACTCAGGTTAAACTTGACGAGCCTAGCATATGCAGATATGGCCTCGGAACACAGAGACCAAAAGGTCGAGCGTGAATCATATAGTAGATATGATCAACATAAAGATGTTCACCATTGAAAACTACTCCATCTCACGTGATGGTCAGTTATGGTTTAGTTGATTTGGATCACGTGATCACTTAGAGGATTAGAGGGATGTCTATCTAAGTGGGAGTTCTTTAAGTAATTTGATTAATTGAACTTAAATTTATCATGAACTTAGTCCTGGTAGTATTTTGCAAATTATGTTGTAGATCAATAGCTCGCGTTGTTGCTTCCCTGTGTTTATTTTTATATGTTCCTAGAGAAAATTGTGTTGAAAGATGTTAGTAGCAATGATGCGGATTGGATCCGTGATCTGAGGTTTATCCTCATTGCTGCACAGAAGAATTATGTCCTTAATGCACCGCTAGGTGACAGACCTATTGCAGGAGCAGATGCAAACGTTATGAACGTTTGGCTAGCTCAATAAGATGACTACTTGATAGTTTAGTGCACCATGCTTAACGGCTTAGAATCGGGACTTCAAAGACGTTTTGAACGTCATGGACCATATGAGATGTTCCAGGAGTTGAAGTTAATATTTCAAGCAAATACCCGAGTTGAGAGATATGAAGTCTCCAACAAGTTCTGTAGCTAAAAGATGGAGGAGAATCGCTCAACTAGTGAGCATGTGCCCAGATTGTCTGAGTACTACAATCGCTTGAATCAAGTGGGAGTTAATCCTCCAGATAAGATAGTGATTGACAGAATTCTCTAGTCACCATCACCAAGTTAGTAGAACTTCGTGATGAACTATGATATGCAAGGGATAACAGAAACGATTCCCAAGCTCTTCGTGATGCTGAAATCAACGAAGGTAGAAATAAATAAAAACATCAAGTGTTGATGGTTGACAAGATCACTAGTTTCAAGAAAAGGGCAGAGGGAAGAAGGGGAACTTCAAAAAAGAACAACAAGCAAGTTGCTGCTCAAGTGAAGAAGCCCAAGTCTGGACCTAAGCCTGAGACTAAGTGCTTCTACTGCACTGGTCACTGGAAGCGGAACTACCCCAAGTGATTGGCAGATAAGAAGGATGGCAAGGTCAACATAAGTATATTTGATATACATGTTATTGATGTGTACTTTACTAGTGTTTATAGCAACCCCTCAGTATTTGATACTAGTTCAGTTGCTAAGATTAGTAACTCGAAACAGGAGTTGCAGAATAAACAGAGACTAGTTAAGGGTGAAGTGACGATGTGTGTTGGAAGTGGTTCCAAGATTGATATGATCATCATCGCACACTCCCTATAAATTTCGGGATTAGTGTTGAACCTAAATTAGTGTTATTTGGTGTTTGCATTGAGCATGAATATGATTTGATCATGTTCATTGCAATATGGTTACTCATTAAAGTCAGAGAATAATTGTTGTTCTGTTTACATGAATAAAACCTTCGATGGTCATACACCAAATGAAACAAGTTCGTTGGATCTCGATCGTAGTGATACACATATTCATAATATTGAAACCAAAAGATGCAAAATTAATAATGATAGTGCAACTTATTTGTGGCACTGCCGTTTAGGTCATATTGGTATAAAGCGCATGAAGAAACTCCATGCTGATGGGCTTTCGGAATCACTTGATTATGAATCACTTGATGCTTGCGAACCATGCCTTTTGGGCAAGATGACTAAAACGCCGTTCTCCGGAACAATGGAGCAAGCAATAGATTTGTTGGAAATCATACATACTGATGTATGTGGTCCGATGAATATTTAAGGCTTGCAGCAGGTATCATTATTTTCTGACCTTCACAGATGATTTGAGCAGATATGGGTATATCTACTTAATGAAATAGAAGTCTGATACATTTGAAAAGTTCATATAATTTCAGAGTGAAGTGGAAAATCATCGTAACAAGAAAATAAAGTTTCTACGATCTGATCGTGGAAAAGAGTATTTGAGTTACGAGTTTGGTCTTCAGTTAAAACAATGTGAAATAGTTTCACTACTCACGCCACCTGGAACACCACAGCATAATGGTGTGTCCGAACGTCATAACCGTACTTTATTGGATATAGTGCAATCTATGATGTTTCTTACCGATTTACCACTATCGTTTTTGGGGTCATGCATTAGAGACAGCTGCATTCATGTTAAAAAGGGGCACCATCTATATCCGTCGAGACGACGCCTTATGAACTATGGTTTGGCAAGAAACCAAAGTTGTCGTTTCTTGAAGTTTGGGGTTGCGATGCTTATGAGAAAAAGTTTCATCCTGATAAGCTCAAACCCAAATCGGAGAAATATGTCTTCATAGGATACCCAAAGGAGACTGTTGGGTACACCTTCTATCACAGATACTAAGGCAAGACATTCGTTGCTTATAATGGATCCTTTCTAGAGAAGGAGTTTCTCTTGAAAGAATTAAGTGGGAGGAAAGTAGAAAACTTGATAAGGTAATTGTACCTTCTACCTTATTGGAAAGTAGTTCATCACAAAAATCTGTTCTTGTGACTACTACACCAATTAGTGAGGAAGCTAATGATGATGATCATGTAACTTCAGATCAAGTTACTACTGAATCTCGTAGGTAAACCAGAGCGAGATCCGCACCAGAGTGGTACAGTAATCCTGTTCTGGAGGTCATGTTACTTGACCATGACGAACCTACGAACTATGAGGAAGCGATGATGAGCCCAGATTCCGCAAAGTGGCTTGAAGCCATGAAATCTGAGATGGGATCCATGTATGAGAACAAAGTATGGACTTTGGTTGACTTGCCCGATGATCGGCAAGCAATAGAGAATAAATGGATCTTCAAGAAAAAGACTGACGCTGACGGTAATATTACTGTCTATAAAGCTCGACTTGTCGCAAATGGTTTTCGACAAGTTCAAGGGGTTGACTATGATGAGACCTTCTCACCCATAGCGATGCTTAAGTCTGTCAGAATCATGTTAGCAATTGCCGCATTTTATGATTATGAAATTTGGCAGATGGATGTCAAAACTGCATTCCTGAATGGATTTCTGGAAGAAGAGTTGTATATGATACAACCAGAAGGTTTTGTCGATCCAAAGGGAGCTAACAAAGTGTGCAAGCTCCAGCGATCCATTTATGGACTGGTGCAAGCCTCTCGGAGTTGGAATAAACGCTTTGATAGAGTGATCAAAGCATTTGGTTTTATACAGACGTTTGGAGAAGCCTGTATTTACAAGAAAGTGAGTGGGAGCTCTGTAGCATTTCTGATATTATATGTGGATGACATATTGCTGATTGGAAATGATATAGAATTTCTGGATAGCATAAAGGGATACTTGAATAAAAGTTTTTCGATGAAAGACCTCTGGGAAGCTGCTTACATATTAGGCATAAAGATCTATAGAGATAGATCAAGACGCTTAATTGGACTTTCACAAAGCACATACCTTGACAAGATTTTGAAGAAGTTCAAAATGGAGCAGTCAAAGAAAGAGTTCTTGCCTATATTATAAGGTGTGAAGTTGAGTAAGACTCAAAGCCCGACCACGGCAGAAGATAGAAAGAGAATGAAAGTCATTCCCTATGCCTTGACCATAGGTTCTATAAAGTATGTCATGCTGTATACCAGATCTATTGTATACCCTGCACTGATTTGGCAAGGGAGTACAATAGTGATCTAGGAGTAGATCACTGGACAGCGGTCAGAATTATCCTTAGTGAAATAAGGATATGTTTCTCGATTATGGACGTGATAAAAAGGCTCGTCGTAAAGGGTTATGCCGATGCAAGTTTTGACACTAATCTAGATGACTCTAAGTCTCGGTCTAGATACATATTGAAAGTAGGAGCAATTGGCTAGAGTAGCTCCATGCAGAGCATTGTTGACATAGAAATTTGCAAAATACATGTGGATCTGAATGTGGCAGACCCGTTGACTAAGATTCTCTCACAAGCAAAACATGATCACACCTTAGTACTCTTTGGGTGTTAATCACATAGCGATGTGAACTAGATTACTGAATCTAGTAAACCCTTTGGGTGTTGGTCACATGGTGATGTGAACTATCGATGTTAATCACATGGTGATGTGATCTAGATTATTGACTCTAGTGCAAGTGGGAGACTGGAGGAAATATGCCCTAGAGGCAATAATAAAGTTATTATTTATTTCCTTATATCATGATAAATGTTTATTATTCATGCTAGAATTGTATTAACCAGAAACATAATACATGTGTGAATACATAGACAAATAGAGTGTCACTAGTATGCCTCTACTTGACTAGCTCGTTAATCAAAGATGGTTATGTTTCCTAACCATGAACAAAGAGTTGTTATTTGATTAACAAGGTCACATCATTAGTTGAATGATCTGATTGACATGACCCATTCCATTAGCTTAGCACCCGATCGTTTAGTATGTTGCTATTGCTTTCTTCATGACTTATACATGTTCCTATGACTATGAGATTATGCAACTCCCGTTTGCCGGAGGAACACTTTGGGTGCTAGCAAACGTCACAACGTAACTGGGTGATTATAAAGGAGTACTACAGGTGTTTCCAATGGTAGATGTTGGGTTGGCGTATTTCGAGAATAGGATTTGTCACTCCGATTGTCGGAGAGGTATCTCTGGGCCCTCTCGGTAATGCACATCACATAAGCCTTGCAAGCATTACAACTAATGTGTTAGTTGTGAGATGATGTATTACGGAACGAGTAAAGAGACTTGCCAGTAATGAGATTGAACTAGGTATTGGATACCGACGATCGAATCTCGGGCAAGTAACATACCGATGACAAAGGGAACAACGTATGTTGTTATGCGGTCTGACCGATAAAGATCTTCGTAGAATATGTAGGAGCCAATATGGGCATCCAGGTCCTGCTATTGGTTATTGACCGGAGACGTGTCTCGGTCATGTCTACATTGTTCTCGAACCGTAGGGTCCGCACGCTTAACGTTATGATGATAGTTATTATGAGTTTATACATTTTGATGTACCGAAGGTTGTTTGGAGTCCCGAATGTGATCACGGACATGACGAGGAGTCTCGAAATGGTCGAGACATAAAGATTGATATATTGGAAGCCTATGTTTGGACATCGGAAGTGTTCCGGGTGAAATCGGGATTTTACCGGATCACCGGGAGGTTACCGGAAGCCCCCGGGAACCATATGGGCCTTCATGGGCCTTAGTGGAAAAGAGAAAAGGGGAAGCCCATAGCTGGCCGCGCGCCCCCCCTTCCCTGAGTCCTATTAGGACTAGGAGAAGGGGCCGGCCCCCCTCTCTCTCTTTTCCCCCTTGGGAATCCTAGTTGGAATAGGATTGAGGGGGGGGGGGAGTCCTACTCCCGGTAGGAGTAGGACTCCTCCCGCGCCCTCTCCCTGGCCGGCGCACCCCTCCCCCTTGGATCCTTTATATACGGGGGCAGGGGGCACCTCTAGACACACAAGTTGATCATTGAGATCGTTCCTTAGCCGTGTGCGGTGCCCCCTGCCACCAAATCCCACCTCGATCATATCGTTGTAGTGCTTAGGCGAAGCCCTGCGTCGGTAGTACATCAAGATCGTCACCACGCCGTCGTGTTGACGGAACTCCTCCCCGAAGCTTTGCTGGATCGGAGCCCGGGGATCATCATCGAGCTGACCGTGTGCTAAGAACTCGGAGGTGCCGGAGTAACGGTGCTTGGATCGGTTGGATTGGGAAGAAGACGTACGACTACTTCCTCTACGTTGTGTTAACGCTTCCGTTGCGATGTACAAGGGTATGTAGATCAGACTCTCCCCCTCGTTGCTATGCATCACCATGATCTTGCGTGTGCGTAGGAATTTTTTTGAAATTACTACGTTCCCTAACAGTCATTAGGGCATGCATGTATCTTCTCCACCTCCAATCCTAGAGGGCATACGACCTTCTTTGCTGCATATGTACTGTCGGGCAATTCGTTATCCTTTGGAAGCTTCTTCTTCAATATTTTCAGTAGCTTCTCAAATCCTTTGTCAGCCACAGCATTCTCTGCCTTCCACTGCAGCAATTCCAGTACCGTACCGAGCTTTGTGTTGCCATCTTCGCAATTGGGGTATAACCCTTTTTTGTGATCCTCTAACATGCGATCGAACTTCAGCTGTAACACCCTCGATGCGACTATATCTCCCACGTGTCGAGGCACGACTTAGAGGCATAATCGCATTGAAGGCATATGTCGCAAGTGAGGTAGTCTTCACACAACCCATGTAATATAATAAGGAAATAGAGATACATAGTTGGCTTACACTCGCCACTTCACACAATTACATGAATAAAGCATTACATCAACCAATTACACTCATGGTCCGACTACGGAACCAAAATAAAAGAAGAGCCCCAAATGCGACAAAGGTCCCCGATCGACCCCAACTGGGCTCCACTACTGATCAACTAGAACGAAACAACACAAATGGACAAGGTCTTCAATGAGCTCCTCCTGAGTTGGGTTGCGTCATCTGCACGGTAACCTCGGCACCTGCAAGCTGGTTTGGAAGTAATCTGTGAGCCACAGGGACTCAGCAATCTCGCACCCTCGCGATCAAGACTATTTAAGCTTATGGGTAAGGTAAAGGTATGAGGTGGAGCTGCAGCAAGCGTCTAGCATATATGGTGGCTAACATACGCACAAGAGAGCGAGAAGAGAAGGCAAAGCATGCTCGGTAAAAGTATGATCAAGAAGTGATCCTGGACTACCTACGTCAAGCATAACTCCAACAACCGTGTTCACTTCCCGGACTCCGCCGGAAAGAGACCACCACGGTTACACACGCGGTTGATTCATTTTAATTAAGGTCAACTTCAGGTTTTCTACAACCGGATGTTAACAAATTCCCATCTGCCCATAACCGCGGGCACGGCTTTCGAAAGTTCAAATCCCTGCAGGGGTGTCCCAACTTAGCCCATCACAAGCTCTCACGGTCAACGAAGGAATAGACCTCCACCCGAGACATTCCGATCAGACTCGGAGTCCCAGTACAACAAGACATTTCGACAGGGTAAAACTAAACCAGCAACACCGCCCGAATGTGCCGACAAATCCCGATAGGAGCTGCACATATCTCTTTCTCAGGGCACACTCAGATTGTCTTAGGTACGGGCAAGCCAGCCCAGAGTTGCCCCTGGTGGCCACCGGTAGCTGACAGGTGGACCAACACTCAGAGGAGCACTGGCCCGGGGGGGGGGGGTAAAATAATGATGACCCTTGAGTCTGCAGAACCCAAGGGAAAGAAAAGGCTAGGTGGAAAATGGTAAAACCAATGTTGGGCATTGCTGGAGAAGCTTTACTTAAGGCGAACTGTCAAGGGGTTCCCATTATAGCCCAACCGCGTAAGGGACGCAAAATCCGGGAACATAACCCCGATATGACGGAAACTAGGGCGGCAAGAGTGGAACAAAACACCAGGCATAAGGCCGAGCCTTCCACCCTTTACCAAGTATATAGATGCATTAATTAAATAAGATATATTGTGATATCCCAACAAGTAAACATGTTCCAACAAGGAACAACATCTCCATGTTCCAACAAGGAACAAACTTCAATCTTCACCTGCAACTAACAACGCTATAAGAGGGGCTGAGCAAAGCGGTAACATAGCCAATCAACGGTTTGCTAGGACATGGTGGGTTAGAGGCTGAACATGGCAATTGGGAGGCTGACAAGCAAGTGGTAGGCATCGTAGCATTGGCATAGCAAAAGAGCGAGCAAACTAGCATAGCAAAGATAGTAGTGATTTCGAGGGTATGATCATCTTGCCTGAAATCCCGCAAGGAAGAAGAACGAGTCCATGAAGAAGACAAACGGACGTAGATGAACGGGTCCTCACAAACTCGACGTTACCGGAACCAACCCGAAGAAGCAATCACCGGAAAAGAAGCACACAACATAGTAAACAACCAACACATGAACATGGTATGATATGCAAGATGCGGGATGCGATGCGGGATGCAAAATGCAAGACGTGACAGGAAATGCATGAACCTGGCCTCAACTTGGAAAACCAAGTGTGCCACTGGATAGAGGGGATGAAATCACCTGAAAACGATATAAAGATCATGGCAATCGGAGCTACGGTTTGGAAATGGCAAGCGTTTTACGAAACGAACCGATCTGCGATTTACAGCAAGTAGGCTCCTAAATGCAACAAAACGAACATGCTACAGCCACCAAACATGAAAACAAATTACATGGCAGTGATGTACTCAAGAAGCTTAAAAAATCACCAGGACTGAGGCATAGGCAAATTCATCCATTAAGGGCTTCAAACAAGCATGGCAAAACTGAATAAGCAAAACAGATTTCAGACTTAGCGAAATTAACGCTAGTCTGGAATTTCAGACCACGATGCTCTCTTCGGAGCAGCAAAACAACATGAAGGAAAACCTGAACATGGCAAGTAAGAGCATGGCATGGAGCTACTCAACAAGCTTATCAAAACACCCAGAATGACCTGGGGCCAAAAGGGTTTACAAAATACTCTACCGAGCACACGAACATCGATGAAACACAATCAGTTTTCAGACTTAGTGAAAACTGGGACATGCTGAAATAATAACTCACGGAGGCATGTAAACGAGCTCGATGCACTCACTACAGTGCAAGTCATGGCAAGGCAAGCATATATCCATTAAGAAGGCACAAAATGCTAGCTGGACATGGCGAGAATAATGGCATAGCATGCATGGATCACTAGCAATCACTCCGGCAAAATCGCAAAAGAGTTCACGATCTGCCCAAAACAGCAACTATCCAAAAGTTGAGCTCGATTGAGTCAACCTAGGGTGCTCCAACATAACTAGTAAAGACATGGATGGATTAATCACAACAAGCATAACAAATCACTCTTACTGATCATCCTCAAAAGAGGCACGGATCACTAGGAAACAAGCTGGACATATAGCATCGTGAACTAAAACGGCCCAGACTTAGTGATTTTCACTAAGTCCCTGAAATCAGTAAACTCAGGTACCCTACTTCGCAAGCTTGCACAAGACAACACACACATCCTAAAAATGCATGGGAGGCACCTCTGGAAAGAAGACAACATGCTTAACAATTCATCCCAAAGGGTCATAGGCATATCATGCACGGATTAAACATGGCAAAAATGACAAAAGTGCATGATGAACTAACGGATCTGCAATTTAACTCATGATGCCTCCTTCTAACAGCAATACGGGCATCAAGATGAACTCAAATGCAAATGATGCAATGGAATGAAATGATGTACTCGTCGAGACGAAGATTTTGATATATCATATGCACAAATCGGAGCTACGGATGCAAAGTTACGAGACCTCGAACATGGCATCATGGATCTGGGAATTTCAGGGACTTAGCCAAATTTTACCTCCGTGAAAGTCAACGCGGGATGGAGCGGTTCCGGGATGGAGCGGATCGGGACGAGGGGAGGCGTTTGGATCGGGGAGTGGTGGATCTCGTCCACCCTCGCGGATCTCGCCGGAGCATGGCCGGAGTTGGTGGGGATGAACTCCGGCGGCCGGAGTTGGTGCAACCGCGGCGCAGGGAGGCCACGGCAGCGGGCGGCGCGGCGGGGAACGGCGGCTGGCGGCGCGCCGGGCTTCGGCGCGGTCGGCGGCGATGGCCGGTGGAGGAGGCGGCGGCGAGGCACTGCGGCGCGGTCGGCGGCGATGGAGCTTGGTGGCGGCGCCGGTTGCGGGCGGGGCGGCCCCCGCGGCGGCGGAGCATCTCGGGCGCGCGGCGGCGGCGGTCCAGGCGCGGGGCGCGGGCGGTTGGTGGCGCCTAGCGCCAGGCGGCGTCGGATCTGGGCCCGCGCGGGCCGGCCTCGGGCCCCGCGGGCCGGCGGCGGCGGGAGGAGAGAGAGGGTCCGGCGGGGGCTGACGTGGCGCGCTCCGGTTGGAGGAGAGGGGTGGCGAGGCGACGCGGCGGGCTGCCATTGGGCGGAGTGAGGTGGAGGGCGGACATGTCCGGCTCCGCCCGGACGTGTCCGGCGGCGCGGTGGAGAAGAGGCTAGGGTTCATCCGCGAAATTTTCGGGGATGCCCACATATATATAGGTAGAGGGAGCTAGGAGAGTCCAAATGAGGTGCGGTTTGCGGCCACGCGATCGTGATCGAAAGACCGAGATGATAGAGCAGAGTTTGGTGGGTTTTGGGCCAAATTGGAGGGGTGTTGGGCTGCAACACACACGAGGCCTTCTCGATCCCTCGGTTAACCGTTGGAGTATCAAACGAAGTCCAAATGACCCGAAACTTGACAGGCAGTCTACCGGTAGTAAACCAAGGCCGCATGGCAAGTCTCGGTCCAATCCGGAAATGTTTAATCCCCACACACAAAAGAAAGGTAGAAATGACCATCGGAGGAGAACGGAGCGCCGGATTGCAAAACGGACAACGGGGAAAATGCTCGGATGCATGAGATGAACACGTATGCAAATGAAATGCACATGATGACATGATATGCAATGCATGACACGCAAGCAATGACAAGGCAACACCAGCAAATAACAGAACGACACCTGGCACATCGGTCTCGGGGCGTTACATCAGCTTCTCCTTTTGACTAATGCATTGCGTCCTTGCATCGACAATGACCCGGCGGAGATCATCATCATCGGGCACATCGTCTGGTTCCTCTTGATCTTCAGCAGCTTCACCCGTGGCAGCATCATTGGGCACATCGTCTGGTTCCTCTTGATCTTCACCAGCTCCCCCCGTTGCAGCATCACCGTATTCAGGGGGCACATAGTTGTCATCGTACTCTTCTTCTTCGCCGTCTTCCATCATAGCCCCTATTTCTCCGTGCCTCGTCCAAACATTATAGTGTGGCATGAAACCCTTGTAAAGCAGGTGGGAGTGAAGGATTTTCCGGTTAGAGTAAGACCTCGTATTCCCACATTCAGTGCATGGACAACACATAAAACCATTCTGCTTGTTTGCCTCAGCCGCATCGAGAAACTCATGCACGCCCTTAATGTACTCGCGGGTGTGTCTGTCACCGTACATCCATTGTCGGTTCATCTGTGTGCATTATATATAATTAAGTGTCCAAATTAATAGAAGTTCATCATCACATTGAAACCAAAGTGCATACATAGTTCTCATCTAATAACATATAGCTCTCCAGAGCATCTAATTAATTAAACCATACATTGAAACTATGTAAAACATTTCAATGCGAAAACAAATGCGATCATAATCGCAACCAAGGTAACAATTGATCCAACGGCATAATGATACCAAGCCTCGGTATGAATGGCATATTTTCTAATCTTTCTAATCTTCAAGCGCATTGCATCCATCTTGATCTTGTGATCATCGACGACATCCGCAACATGCAACTCCAATATCATCTTCTCCTCCTCAATTTTTTTTATTTTTTCCTTCAACAAATTGTTTTCTTCTTCAACTAAATTTAACCTCTCGACAAGGTCGGTTGGCATTTCCAATTCACATACATCCTAGATAAATAAAATCTATGTCACGTTGGTCGGCATAATTTTCATAAACAATAAACGAACCAATAGTTATAAAGATAATATTCATACCAAATCCGAATCATAGACAGGACGAGGGTCGACGGGGGCGGATACCAAAACCATCGCACTATATAAGATGCAATAAAAATGTAAGAAAATGATACAAGTATCTATCTAAACATACAAGTAAGAATATTTTTCCTTTCAGAAAGAAGATAAGAACAAGAGGCTCACCACGGTGGTGTCGGTGATGAGATCGGCGCGGGTGATCGACGGCGGTGAAGATGGGGACGGGGCGTGACGGACCGCTAAATCTAGACAAATCTCGAGGAAAATGGAGCTTGGAGGTCGAGCTTCGAGAGGAGAAAGCTTAAGTAGTGTGGCTCGGGCATTCCATCGAACACCTCATGTGCATAGGAGGTGAGCTAGAGCACCACAAAGCCCTCTCTCCCTCGGCCAGAGAAAACAGAGCACTGGGGTGCTCTGCTCGCGAGCGAGGGGTATATATAGGCACCTCATTGGTCCCGGTTGGTGGCATGAGCCGGGACTAAAGGGAAGCCTTTGGTCCCGGTTCAAGCCACCAACCGGGACCAATGGTGGTGGGCCAGGAGGGAGGCCCATTGGTCCCGGTTCATCCCACCAACTGGGACCAAAAGGTCCAGATGAACCGGGACCAATGGCCCACGTGGCCCGGCCGGCCCCCGGGGCTCATGAACCGGGACCAATGCCCACATTGGTCCCGGTTCTAGACTGAACCGGGACTAATGGGCTGATGCGGCCTGGACCATAGCCCTGTTTTCTACTAGTGTGCATCGCAGTCCCTACTCACTCGCATTGATATCTATTAATGGGCATCTCCATAGCCCATTGATACGCCTAGTTGATGTGATCCTATCTCCTTTTTGTCTTCTCCACAACCACCATATTATATTCCACTGATAGTGTTATATCCATGGCTCGCGCTCATGTATTGCGTGAAAGTTGAAAAAGTTTGAGGACATCAAAAGTATGAAACAATTACTTGGATTTTCATTGGGGTTGTGCATGACTTAATACTTTGTGTGATGAAGACATAGCATAGCCAGACTATATGATTTTGGAGGGGTAACTTTCTTTGGCCATGTTATTTTGAGTAGACACGATTGCTTTAATAGTATACTTGAAGTATTATTGTTTTATGTCAATATTAAAATTTTGTTTTGAATCTTATGGATCTAAATATCCATGCCACAATAAAGAAAATTACATGGATAAATATGTTAGGTAGCATTCCACATCAAAAAATTAGTTTTATCATTTACCTACTCGAGGACAAGCATGAATTAAGCTTGGGGATGCTTGATATGTCTCCAACGTATCTATAATTTTTGATTGTTCCATGCTATTATATTATCTGTTTGGATGTTTTATATGCTTTAATATGTTATTTTATATTATTTTTGGGACTAACTTATTAACCCAGAGCCCAGTGCCAGTTTTCTGTTTTTTCCTTGCTTTTTAGTTTTATAGAAAAGGAATATCAAACGGAGTCCAAACGGAATAAAGATTTACGATGATTTTCTTGGACCAGAAGACACACGTAAGACTTGGAGACGAAGGCAGAAGAGTCTCGAGGGCTCCACAAGCCCTCAGGGCGTGGACTAGGGGGGCGCGCCCCCCTGGCTTATGGGCCCCTCGGAGCTCCTCTAACCCTAATCTTTGGCCTATAAATTCCCAAGTATTCCCAAATGACCAGAAGCATCCACCAAAATACTTTTCCACCATCGTAACCTTCTGTACTGTGAGAGCCCATCTTGGGACCTTTTCTGGCACCATGCCGGAGGGGGAGTCTATCATGGAGGGCTTCTACATCAAATCTATTTCCCTTCTGATGAAGCGTGATTAGTTTACCACAAACCTACGGGTCCATAGCAAGTAGCCAGATGGCTTCTTCTATCTCTTTGGTCCTCAATACCATGTTCTCCTTGATGTTCTTGGAGATCTATCTGATGTAATCTTCTTTTGCGGTGCGTTTGTCGAGATCCGATGAATTGTGGATTTATGATCAGTTTATCTATGAATATTATTTGAATCTTCCCTGAATTCTTATATGCATGATTTGATATCTTTGTATTTCTCTTCGAATTATCGATTTGGTTTGGCCAACTAGATTGGTTTTTCTTGTAATGTGAGAGGTGCTTAGTTTTGGGTTCAATCCTGCGGTGCCCTCACCCACTGACAAAGTAGGGATAGCGAGGCACGTATTTGTATTGTTGCCATCAAGGGTAAAAAGATGGGGTTTTCATTATATTGCTTGAGTTTATCCCTCTACATCATGTCATGTTGCTTAAGGCGTTACTCTGTTCTTATTAACTTAATACTCTAGATGCATGCTAGATAGCGGTCGATGTGTGGAGTAATAGTAGTACATGCAGGCAGGAGTTGGTCTACTTGACACGGATGTAATGCCTATATTCATAATCATTGCCTTGGATATCGTCATAACTTTGCGCTTTTCTATCAATTGCTCAAGTGTAATTTGTTCACCCACCATATTATTTGCCTTCAAGAGAGAAGCCTCTAGTGAAATCTATGACCTCCGGGTCTATTTTCCATTATATATTTTCAGATCTATAAACCAAAAAACCCAAAAATATCTCGCTGCAATTTATTTACTTTTATTTTGTTTTACGTTTTAGTAATCTTTTACATCTATCTCTATCTTAACTAAGGGAAATACTTATCTCTACTTTGCTACATCACCCTTTCCTCTTCAAGGAAAAAACCAACGCAAGCTCAAGAAGTAGCAGTTAGTAAGTGCAAACACTAGATCAAGAACCTTTTTGCTGACAATACTTCCTGGTTTATTCCATTGGTATATAGAGAAGGTGCAACACTGAGAGTCGAGGCTAGCACTAAACTCAGTATACAACTTGAAGTGAACAGGTTTAAGAAATACTGAGGTTTCTTGCCCGGGTGTACATTACAAAATTAATACTTTGTTGTGAGAAATAAATTGAATCTTGTACACATAATTATTATAAGCTTGTTGTCATTTGCACAAGTTTATCATTAAATGAACCAAAAACATATTGTGAAAAATAGGATGTTAATTAGATATCACTCTCCTCACATGTTAATTAGATATCACAATACAATTGTGGTGGATTTTTTGGAATTTACTCCTAGATTAAAGATGCAAATTATACTAAGAAGCTCTAAGTATAAGTGTGCTGATCTTTCAAATTTTTAGTCACTATTCCACATTAGGATTTGCGACCATTCCTGTGACGCCCTGAGGCCGATGCGCCAGGTGTCTTCCAGTTATTCGCCAACGTTGCCATGCCATTTGCTTGCGTGTTGCATCTTGTCATGTCATCATCTGCATTGCATCTGCATGTTTTCAAAACTTGCATTAGTCCGGGTTTCCCCCAGTTCCGTCCGTTGTCCGTTCTAAGCCCAGACACACTTGCACGCACCCGCGGCATGTCTGAAATAGTATTTTATATGTGGTCGGAAAATGTTCTCGGTCTGGGTTGAAAGTTGGCGTGCGGTCTTATTATAGTGTAGATAGACCGCCTGTCAAGTTTCATCGCATTCGGAGTTCGTTTGATAGCCCAACCGTTAAACTATAGCGGCAGTATAGCCGGTCTAACGTCGGACGTTTTCGGTCTCTGAAAACAGTCGCCGGGCCTCCCTCTCTTCTCTTCTCTCAGCTCGAGACCGTCTACACAGCCCACGACCTACCGCCAGGTCCAACCTAACCTCTCTCGTCATCCCGCGGCCCTCCTCGCGCGCGCCCGAAAGTTGTCCCGAACCCGACCCGGACTGTCGCCACCGTTGTGTCCGGATCATCCCCAAACATCTACAAAACGTCTCTGTTTTCTTATTTGGGTTCCCTAGCCTATTTTTCCCAAGCGTCCGATTACGATCGGAGGGACGGATTAGCCCCTAACTAAATCCAGTGCTATATATATAGACCAATACCTAGGCAGCAACCCTAAAATCTAGGTCTTTTGTCCCCCCTCAGCCGCCACCCACTCCAAATTCCCCTCGAGATCCATCCCCTCGGTAGCTGCGGCATCTTCCTCGAATCTGCAGCAACCCAACCAGCAACCCCCACCTCTCCCTCTCAGATCGACCCCGCGCTCGATCCCGATTGGGTCGAGGCCTTTCCTCCTCCCTCGTTTCAGCAGGTGCCCGAGGCCTACCCTGCCTCGCCTCGCGCCTCCCTGTGGCTGCCCGACCACGCCGGCCGTTCGATCGAAGCCGCCGCCTCCAGCTGAGAGTCACCAGCAGGACCCCATCAAGCCGCGCTCGTGCTCCTATCGCCCCCGTCCAGGAGCTCCACGAGGAGAGGCGCTCCTCTTCGTCGCCCCAAGAAGCAACCGCGCCCAAGCGCTCCTCTCCACGCCGGTGTTGTACTGCTCGGGGACCGGCTCCCCTCGTCAGATTCGGCCTTATCCCGTCCTCTCCTCCCGACATCTCTCTCTGATTCCTTCCCCTGCTCCCTCGCTGAATCGCTCTCTCTGATTCTTTTCTTCAGGAAACGGCAGCTACCACTACTCCCCATGGAGATCCGCCATCGACCGGCTCCAGCGCCGACCCACCAGATCCGGCCTCCCTTCCCCTTCTCCGCCTCGCAGACCCCTCGCCGCGTCCGCAAGTCCAGCCATCGCCATGTCCCTGCGCCTCTGTTGTTTCTGCCTCGTCCTCGTTCGAGCGGAGGACGAGCGCTTCCTCGTCGTGCGCCTGGGCTGCAGCACGCGTTGTCTGGCCCAGCCTCCTCCCGTTCCAGATCGCGAGGCCCGGCCTCCTTCAATCCAGCCGGCCTGCTTGGCCTCTCTTCAGTTCCGGGCCAAGGCCCATGGTGAGGCCCAGCGCCTCCTTTGTATTTTTTCTTTTTCTTTATTCCCTCTTGGGCCTCTGCTTAGTCTCAACCCGTTATGTTTTTTTCCTGACTGCGATTTTAGCTTTTATTCCAGAGACGACTATTTTACAGAAAACCCCCCTAGTTTCATGCATTTAATAACTCATCATCCGTGCACCGGATTAAAATAATTTATATATGAAACTTGCTTAAAATTACGTGTCGATTGATAATATGCCATTTTCTTGCCATGTTAAAATGCTTAAAATGTTGTTTGTTTAAATTTTGCTCAAATAACTTGTTAAAATGTTTTAATTCATAACTAATTAACCGTAGCTCTATTTTAAATAATCTTTATATGTAATTGGGGTAGAAAAATGCCTAGTTTAACATGGTTGACTCACTTTGCGTGTTTAATAACTATAAAATATGGTTTAGGGCAGAACAGTATCAAACCTTAAAATATGCACATGAGGATTTTCCGGACTTGATGCTTGTTGTTCCGACCTCATTTAAACTTGCCTAGATAGGTAGTTTTCATTTGATTCACCTCTTGCCATGTTAGCCAACATTTAAATTTGTTGAGTACCTAACCGGGAGAGAACTAAATAATTAATGTGGTGTTCCGTTAATATGCAACTCGTTGCATATTGAGCTCCACTTAATTTGTAGGTTTGTTTGTGCTCTTTGCCATGCCATGCCTCATTAAACCGGACATGCATCATACTTGGTTGTGCATCATGCCATGATTATGTGATGGTTGTTTACCATGATTGTTTGCTTCTTTCCGGTGTTGCTTCTTCTCGGTAATCCGGTAACGTTGCGTTTGTGAGGATCCGTTCGACTACGTCTGTTTGTCTTCTTCATGGACTCGTTCTTCTTCCTTGCGAGATTTCAGGCAAGATGACCATACCCTCGAAATCACTTCTATCTTTGCTTGCTAGTTGCTCACTCTTTTGCTATGCCTATGCTGCGATACCTACCACTTGCTTATCATGCCTCCCATATTGTTGAACCAAGCCTCTAACCCACCTTGTCCTATTAAACCGTTGTTTGGCTATGTTACCGCTTTGCTCAGCCCCTCTTATAGCGTTGTTAGTTGAAGGTGCAGATTGAAGTTTGTTCCTTGTTGGAACATGGAGATGTTGTTCCTTGTTGGAACATGTTTACTTGTTGGGATATCACATTATCTCTTATTTAATTAATGCATCTATATAGTTGGTAAAGGGTGGAAGGCTCGGCCTTATGCCTGGTGTTTTGTTCCACTCTTGCCGCCCTAGTTTCCGTCATATCGGCGTTATGTTCCCGGATTTTGCGTTCCTTACGCGGTTGGGTATAATGGGAACCCCTTGACAGTTCGCTTTGAATAAAACTCCTCCAGCAAGGCCCAACCTTGGTTTTACCATTCGCCACCTAGCCTCTTTTTCCCTTGGGTTAGGCCAGCCCAAGGGTCATCTTTATTTTAATCCCCCCCGGGCCAGTTCTTGTCTAAGTGTTGGTCCAAAATGGGCAGCCTGCGGGACCTCAGGGAAACTTGAGGGCTGGTTTTACTCGTAGCTTGACCTATCCGGTGTTGCCCTGAGAACAAGATATGTGCAACTCCTTTTAGGATGTCGGCGCATCAGGCGGTCTTGCTGGACTTGTTTTACCATTGTCGAGGATGTCTTGTAACCGGGATTTCGAGTCTGATCGGGTCTTCCCGCTAGAAGGAATATCCTTCGTTGACCATGAGAGCTTGTGATGGGCTAAGTTGGGACACCCCTGCAGGGTTATGAACTTTCGAAAGCCGTGCCCGCGGTTATGGGCAGATGGGAATTTGTTAATATCCGGTTGTAGAAAACATGAAGTTGACCTTAATTAAAATACATATACCGCGTGTGTAACCGTGATGGTCTCTTTCCGGCGGAGTCCGGGAAGTGAACACGGTGTTGGAGTTATGTTTGACGTAGGTTGTTCTAGGATCACTTCTTGATCATAGTTTCTCGATCGTGCTTTGCCTTCTCTTCTCGCTCTCATTTGCGTATATGTTAGCCACCATATATGCTAGTCGCTTGCTGCAGCTCCACCTTATACCTTTACCTTACCCATAAGCTTAAATAGTCTTGATCGCGAGGGTGTAGATTGCCGAGTCCCCGTGACTCACAGATACTTCCAAAACCAGTTTGCAGGTGCTGATGAAACCGAGCAGGTGACGCAACCAAGCTCAAGGAGGAGCTCGATGAAGATCTTGTCCTTTATGTTGTTTCGTTCTAGTTGATCAGTAGTGGAGCCCAGTCGGGACGATCGGGGATCCTTGTAGCATTTGGGGTAGTCTTCTTTTATTTTGGTTCCATAGTCAGACCTTGATTGTACCTGATTGATGTAATGCTTTATTCATATATTGTGTGACGTGGCGAGTGTAAGCCAACTATGTATCTCTTTCCCTTATGTATTAGATGGGTTGTGTGAAGATTACCTCACTTGCGACATTGCTTTCAATGCGGTTATGCCTCTAAGTCGTGCTTCGACACGTGGGAGATATAGCCGCATCGAGGGCGTTACAAGTTGGTATCATAGCCTTCCCCGACCTTAGGAGCCCCCTGCTTGATCGAATAGCTGGCGTTGTTGAGTCTAGAAAAATGTTTTGAGTCATTTAGGATTATATATATCGGAGAGTTAGGAATTCTTTTTACTCCTCAGTCCCTTCATCGTTCTGGTGAGGCATCCTGACGTAGAGTTTTGACTCTTCTCTTCTCAAATTTCACTAATTTTTTTAGGATCACACGGGTATCTTGGAATCATTCCGATGGTTTTGTGACGAGAACATTGTTCTTGGTGCCTCCTGTCATTTAGGGGTTGTGGCAGTGTCCCGGGGAGTTGAGCTCCGAGGTGTTGTCGTCACAATTTTATCGTTGCAGTTCTAGAATACCTGAGTTTAGTTTTGTCGACATCGAAAATCTCTTTTATGCAGTTGTTGGTGAGATAACCTCGACGCCACCCAGTACTGGGGCGGGAGTTCGGGAGTATTGCCATAACTTGTATAACGGATGCTTTTCAAAGGTTGAGGTAGACGATTTCCGAAGGCTTCTTGGCTATGTGTTGAAGGATGGATACAGCTGGATGTAGGATTTGTTAGTTTCGGGTGAGATATTATGCTTCCCCTGTATCCCCAACACTTGATTGCATTACCGGGAAAATTTCGGGAGTTTATAAGTGGGATTTCAAGTAGCTCTTAGGATATCTTTCCGACGGAGATATGATATGAAATTGGGGTTCGACGTCTAGTGGTCCGCCTATTCACGGTTGGTTTTACAGTGGTCTCCTTGTGTCTTAAAGAGTCCTTGGCTATGCCGACTCGGGGACGCTTCGTATGTCATGTGCACTGCCTTGTACATGATGGTGCTGTATGATCGAGCCCGTGTAGGCCCCACCACGAAAACTTCGGACGGAATATCTATCATATGTTTGTTCCGGCTTATTCTGCAAGCCAATCCTTTGTTTTGTTTTGAGTTGTGGTATTCGAGTTGCTTCAATGTCAAGTGTTGATTCCATGCCTGTTCCTAAGCGGTGTTCTCATACTCCTATGTGAATACCAATCCTTCTCGATCATTGAGTTTGTCATGTCAATCCTTTTTAACCGTTGTGCTTCTCTCCAAGTGGATCCGATCATTACAACATCCGAAAGATCAAGTATCAGTTCTTCTCAACGGTGTTTGTTTCATCCGTCCCCAAGTTGCCTTTGTTTTTCGCACCCTCCCACCCTTTTTCTTCGAGGACCCAGATTTCTTTTCCAACTATCCATTTTATCGATGGAGGTATCTCCATTCTTTTCCTTCACGTTCCTACACAGTGGTTCTCTTGAAGATGCTCTACTCGTTCGTCATTCTTCATTCTTTTCTTCTCCGATGGATTCAATTCAAACTTTGGTATTGAGCATAGTCTTTTCTTTTGCCCAATGTTTTTTTATGCCAGTGCACCTCTTAACCTTCCCCGCTTGCTATTCAATTGTTCCAGAGAGCTAAAGATATCTCGAAGATTCATGTTTCCACTATGCATTCGTTCAAATTCTTTCAAGGTTGTAATCTCATTCTAGCCATATAAATCTTACCGGTGCATTCTCTCTTGTAAATCGTTCTACGGTGTTTCTTTTGAGTGGGCCCTAACCCACAGGTCTTTTCCCAGGATCTTACCTGACTCTTCTAATTTTCCCGGAGCTATCCTAAGTTCATTTCAAAGTTTGACGTAAGAATGAGTTGTCATCAGTCAAATGCCTTTCTCCAAGATCTTTCAATTTCTTTTCATCGTTGGTTCAACCTCTTCGTTTTTTTGGATTCTCCCGGAGTGCCTTAATAATTCATGGTGGTGTTTCTCATCGTCATTCTCGGATTTTGAAGACCGAAGAAGAGTTTTCCTCAAAATCTTAACCATTCTCTCAGAGATGCGTAGTTCAAGCTTGATACCATCCTCTCATAATTGTTTTCGATTGTGAGAATTCTTTTCACCTATCCGGAGCAATTCAAGATTCTGTTCAGTTTGATTATCCGGAGCCCATCATCTAAGATTTATTCATTCTCAGCTTTCAGCTATGGTTCTCCAAATCTTACCAGTGCTTCATTCAAGTGATCTCTATTCAGTTCGTGATCCCTTCGTTCCCATGTATCTAGATTCTCTCAAGCATCTTCGTTCATTTGCAAATTCTTCCTAGTGTTTTGTTATCTTTTATTCGTTCTTTTTCAATCCTTATGGTGGTTCGTTTAAGATTTCTCATTCTTCTTTATCATACCAATTTATTTGTTGTTTCCAAATCCTGCCGGTGGATCGTCGAAGACCTTCTCAAGTTTGCGCTATATCTATCTGAATCTTTTTCCACGAGAATAAGTAGTATGTCAAATCCGCTGCTTGTCATCAATTTAAGTTGGTGAAGGATAAGCATAACGTAATTCTTATTCTTGTTCATCCAAGCGATTAATTCCTTATTCCAGAGGTGCATCAACTTCTTGATTCCAATTGTGTTCAGCTTTTTCTTTGCCCAGAGTTTCAAGATCTCTCTTTTATCTCGTTGCAAGCTTCATCTAATCATTTCAAGGCTTCAACCTTATTCTTTTCATCCTTCACTTCTTTGTGATCATTCTGTTAACCGGAGTTCTTCATGAAGGTTCTACATGATGGTTCATCAAGGATTTATATTCCTTCTCGAAGTGTTCATTGAGGTTCTTTTTTAAGGAGCTCAATCATTCTTCTTCTTGCATTCCGGAGTGCAATTCTTTTTAACTTTTCTTCTGAGATGGTGTTATGTATTTCTTGACAATTTCCCTTCATGTTTCATGATTCAAAAGTTGTCAGGAATGAGATATTTAAACCCATCAATTTCTTCTTTGGATTTATCTTGGGTTATTTTTCACCTAAAACCTTCCCTAAGGAATGTTGCTATTGGGGTGCTTTTCAATAATCCAAGTTTCCTCCTGTTCTCGCGATGAAAGATGTTTTCATCTCTCCGTCGTTCTCAAGCAAGCAATTGTTTTCGTTTGTGGCAGGTTTCTACCTCAAGTTTTTGAAATGTTTTCCATAAGCCCTCAACAAGCTTACTATTTTCGTTGTTGATTTCCTAACAACTCCGTTCAATCCTTCCTCTTAAGGATGCTCTCTCAAATTCATTTGAGGTAGAACATGTTGTTTTCATCTCCGTTCTTTTCATTGCATTCTTTCATTTCTTTCGGAGGCTTTGTATTGCTACTATATTCACCCATCATCTCGTTTGCTCAAATATCATGTTCTTCTCGTGCTTATCCTTTTAACCGGATTGTGTGCCCGCTGCTCAAGTTCTTCATTTTATCAAGCCTTGCATATCTTTCCAACCGGAGAGTTGTTCTAATTTGTTCTTCCTTGTTTTTTTAACGGAGTATTTTTCAACTTCATTTATCTCCGTTGTATTCTTTTCTCGATTGGCTTAACCTTTTCAAGGTTCTTTGGTTTCACTCGTTTGTCAAAGAAGCAACTTAGTTTTACCTCTTCTCTTTCTCTTCCGTTTTTTTCCCTCCAGTGCCATTCTAGATCTCGGGACGAGATCCTCTTGTAGTGGTGGAGTGTTGTGACGCCCCGAGGCCGATGCGCCAGGTGTCTTCCAGTTATTCGCTGACGTTGACATGTCATTTGCTTGCGTGTTGCATCTTGTCATGTCATCATCTGCATTGCATCTGCATGTTTTCAAAACTTGCATTAGTCCAGGTTTCCCAGTTCCGTCCGTTGTCCGTTCTGAGCCCAGACACACTTGCACGCGCCCGCGGCATGTCTGAAATAGTATTTTATATGTGGCCGGAAAATGTTCTCAGTTTGGGATGAAAGTTGGCGTGCGGTCTTATTATAGTGTAGATAGACCGCTTGTCAAGTTTCATCGCATTCGGAGTTCGTTTGATAGCCCAACCGTTAAACTATAGCGGCAGTATAGCCGGTCTAACGTCGGACGTTTTCGGTCTCCGGAAACAGTCGCCGGGCCTCCCTCTCTTCTCTTCTCTCAGCTCGAGACCGTCTACACAGCCCACGACCTACCGCCAGGTCCAACCAAACCTCTCTCGTCATCCCGCGGCCCTCCTCGCGCGCGCGCCCGAAAGTTGTCCCGAACCCAACCCGGACTGTCACCACCGTTGTGTCCGGATCATCCCCAAACATCTACAAAACGTCTCCGTTTTCTTATTTGGGCTCCCTAGCCTATTTTTCCCGAGCGTCCGATTACGATCGGAGGGACGGATTAGCCCCTAACTAAATCCAGTGCTATATATATAGACCAATCCCTAGGTAGCAACCCTAAAATCAAGGTCTTTTGTCCCCCCTCAGCCGCCACCCACTCCAAATTCCCCTCGGGATCCATCCCCTCGGTAGCCACCGCATCTTCCTCGAATCTACAGCAATCCAACTAGCAACCCCCACCTCTCCCTCTCAGATCGACCCCGCGCTCCATCCCGATTGGGTCGAGGCCTTTCCTCCTCCCTCGTCTCAGTAGGTGCCCGAGGCCTACCCTGCCTCGCCTCGCGCCTCCCTGTGGCTGCCCGACCACGCCGGCCATTCGATCGAAGCCACCGCATCCGCCCGAGAGTCACCAGCAGGACCACATCAAGCCGCGCCCGTGCTCCTGTCGCCCCCGTCCAGGAGCTCCACGAGGAGAGGAGCTCCTCATCGTCGCCCCAAGAAGCAACTGCGCCCGAGCGCTCCTCTCCACGCCGGCGTTGTACTGCTCGGGGACTGGCTCTCCCCTCGTCAGATCCAGCCTTATCCCGTCCTCTCCTCCCGGCATCTCTCTCTGATTCCTTCCCCTGCTCCCTCGCTGAATCGCTCTCTCTGATTCTTTTCTTCAGGCAACGGCAGCTACCACTACTCCCCATGGAGCTCCGCCATCGACCGGCTCCAGCGCCGACCCACCAGATCCGGCCTCCCTTCCCCTTCTCCGCCTTGCAGACCCCTCGCCGCGTCCGCAAGTACAGCCGTCGCCATGTCCCTGCGCCTCTGTTGTTTCTGCCTCGTCCTCGTTCGAGCGGAGGACGAGCGGTTCCTCGTCGTGCGCCTGGGCTGCAGCGCATGTTGTCTAGCCCAGCCTCCTCCTGTTCCAGATCGCGAGGTCCGGCCTCCTTCGATCCAGCCGACATGCTTGGCCTCTCTTCAGTTCCGGGCCAAGGCCCATGGTGAGGCCTAGCGCCTCCTTTGTATTTTTTTTCTTTTTCTTTATTCCCTGTTGGGCCTCTGCTTAGTCTCAACCCGTTATGTTTTTTCCTGACTGCGACTTTAGCTTTTATTCCAGAGACGACTATTTTACATAAAACCCCCTAGTTTCATGCATTTAATAACTCATCATCCGTGCACCGGATTAAAATAATTTATATATGAAACTTGCTTAAAATTATGTGTAGATTGATAATATGCCATTTTCTTGCCATGTTAAAATGCTTAAAATGTTGTTTGTTTAAATTTTGCTCAAATAACTTGTTAAAATGTTTTAATTCATAACTAATTAACCGTAGCTCTGTTTTAAATAATCTTTATATGTAATTGGGGTAGAAAAATGCCTAGTTTAACATGGTTGACTCACTTTGCATGTTTAATAACTATAAAATATGGTTTAGGGAAGAACAGTACCAAACCTTAAAATATGCACATGAGGATTTTCCGGACTTGATGCTTGTTGTTCCGGCCTCATTTAAACTTGCCTAGATAGGTAGTTTTCATTTGATTCACCTCTTGCCATGTTAGCCAACATTTAAATTTGTTGAGTACCTAACCGGGAGAGAACTAAATAATTAATGTGGTGTTCCGTCAATATGCAACTCGTTGCATATTGAGCTCCACTTAATTTGTAGGTTTGTTTGTGCTCTTTGCCATGCCATGCCTCATTAAACCGGACATGCATCATACTTGGTTGTGCATCATGCCATGATTATGTGATGGTTGTTTACCATGACTGTTTGCTTCTTTCCGGTGTTGCTTCTTCTCGGTAATCCGGTAACGTTGCGTTTGTGAGGATTCGTTTGACTACGTCTGTTTGTCTTCTTCATGGACTTGTTCTTCTTCCTTGCGGGATTTCAGGCAAGATGACCATACCCTCGAAATCACTTCTATCTTTGCTTGCTAGTTGCTCGCTCTTTTGCTATGCCTATGTTGCGATACCTACCACTTGCTTATCATGCCTCCAATATTGTTGAACCAAGCCTCTAACCCACCTTGTCCTAGCAAACCGTTGTTTGGCTATGTTACCACTTTGCTCAGCCCCTCTTATAGCGTTGTTAGTTGTAGGTGAAGATTGAAGTTTGTTCCTTATTGGAACATGGAGATGTTGTTCCTTGTTGGAACATGTTTACTTGTTGGGATATCACATTATCTCTTATTTAATTAATGCATCTATATAGTTGGTAAAGGGTGGAAGGCTCGGCCTTATGCCTGGTGTTTTGTTCCACTCTTGTCGCCCTAGTTTCCATCATGTCGGCATTATGTTCCCGGATTTTGCGTTCCTTACGCGGTTGGGTATAATGGGAACCCCTTGATAGTACGCTTTGAATAAAACTCCTCCAGCAAGGCCCAACCTTGGCTTTACCATTCGCCACCTAGCCTCTTTTTCCCTTGGGTTAGGCCAGCCCAAGGGTCATCTTTATTTTAACCCCCCCCCGGGCCAGTGCTTGTCTAAGTGTTGGTCCGAAATGGGCAGCCTGCGGGGCCACCACGGGGAAACTTGAGGGCTGGTTTTACTCATAGCTTGACCTATCCGGTGTTGCCCTGAGAACGAGATATGTGCAGCTCCTTTCAGGATGTCGGCGCATCGGGCGGTCTTGCTGGACTTGTTTTACCATTGTCGAGGATGTCTTGTAACCGAGATTCCGAGTTTGATCGGGTCTTCCCGCTAGAAGGAATATCCTTCGTTGATCGTGAGAACTTGTGATGGGCTAAGTTGGGACACCCCCTGCAGGGTTATGAACTTTCGAAAGCCGTGCCCGCGGTTATGGGCAGATGGGAATTTGTTAATGTCCGGTTGTAGTAAACCTGAAGTTGACCTTAATTAAAATACATCAACCGCGTGTGTAACCGTGATGGTCTCTTTCCGGCGGAGTCCGGGAAGTGAACACGGTGTTGGAGTTATGTTTGACGTAGGTTGTTCTAGGATCACTTCTTGATCATAGTTTCTCGATTGTGCTTTGCCTTCTCTTCTCGCTCTCATTTGCGTATATGTTAGCTACCATATATGCTAGTCGCTTGCTGCAGCTCCACCACATACCTTTACCTTACCCGTAAGCTTAAATAGTCTTGATCGCGAGGGTGTAGATTGCTGAGTCCCCGTGACTCACAGATACTTCCAAAACCAGTTTGCAGGTGCTGATGAAACCGAGAAGGTGACGCAACCAAGCTCAAGGAGGAGCTCAATGAAGATCTTGTCCTTTATGTTGTTTCGTTCTAGTTGATCAGTAGTGGAGCCCAGTCGGGACGATCGGGGATCCGTGTAGCATTTGGGGTAATCTTCTTTTATTTTGGTTCCGTAGTCTGACCTTGATTGTACCTGATTGATGTAATGCTTTATTCATATATTGTGTGACGTGGCGAGTGTAAGCCAACTATGTATCTCTTTCCCTTATGTATTACATGGGTTGTGTGAAGATTACCTCACTTGCGACATTGCTTTCAATGCGGTTATGCCTCTAAGTCGTGCTTCGACACGTGGGAGATATAGCCGCATCGAGGGCGTTACAATTCCTCACACTTGAAACCGGTGTTCCCATAGCTTAGGGAGACCCACACGAATCGGATGAAATAGATCACAAGGAGAAACAAACTGTGCTTCTCGCTTGTGAAGATTATATTCCTATTCTAGAATGACAATGTTCGCATGAGAACTGGGCAAGAAGTGTATGAGACGATTTTGTGTTGGGATGCATCTTCACTTGTATATGTCTATAAATAGTGTGTGGCTAGGAGCTGTGATAGCATGTTCTTCCTTATCAAAAGATAGCTCAGGATGAATGAAAATGTTTTTGTTGTCTGTACGACATTTGATGGGATATTTGAGTAAACCAAACAAATAGGCATCGACCATCACCTTCCTCGATTCTGCATCCGCTGCCTCCGCCTTCCCAACCACCGCATCTGATGTCCTTGCTATCCAGCTCTTAAATCCTAGGTTATCCTTCATTGTTCACGTCATGCACAATGTAGTGAGGGGATGCGATGTGGAGGCATGAGATGTACCTATCGCCACGGCACGGAAGAGGAAGCGTCTTCCTGGCAAGCAAGTCGAGGTCATTAGTTTGGATCTACGGCTATGTGGATTATGGCATCAGGTTGTTGTCATTACTATTTTCGGCTAGAAAAGTAAGGCCGGTGCATCCACATCAACCGATGCAGTTATCTGATGGGAGCTATGGACTCTGTTGGTGCACAACAAGAATAATTCTACTAGGAAGGAGTTGTTATATTGATGATCATGTTGAAGGCTCCATGGAGAGGAAGGACTTTTTTCCTAATCCGTGATTAACACATAGTGCCAGTCAATCAGCTACGCCATACTCATGACTAGGATGAAGTTGCTATAAAATGGAAACCGTGCGGAATCTGGTTGTTTCTCCAGGTGCTTTCTTCACATGAAGAGAAACATGGTGTACCTCTATAAGTCAGGCAGAAATAGTATGAATTTGAGGTCAAGTCCTCCTTGATGACATAAGTTAATATGTGGAACAGTTTTTTTTGGAGAGATCACTTGCAACCCTGATTTCTGAATTATGGTATATGTGTGACATACCTCCCCAAGATGGAAATCAAATAGGAGACTTGTAGATAACAGAAACTCAAAATCAGCTTTTCAAAATAAGAACATCGAGCCCAGCACGATCCACTTAGCCTTATAACAAGTATTGTGCCTCACCTGATGGGAAGTGCTTTACATCTATTGTATAAGCATGTCAGGCTTAGAACATCTCTAACCCTCCATAGTAACTTAATTCACCGTTCTATTCCCCATGCTTTAGTTGCTCATTTTTTAGGAATTAAACTTTCGTTCATATAGCCCATCCCCTAAACTTTAATTGTCATTTTTTTGTTTTTACCCATTCAGCCAAAAGTTTGCATACAAACTTCATTTAAACATATATGTTTGCAACATATTGATTCAAAACTTAAAAAAAGCAAGTACACACAGTTCAAATACATATCAAATTTAATGTTTCCTTCTCAATTGAAACCAATGATCATGTTTCACCACAACTCTTGTAGTAGTGTGATACGTCTCCAACGTATCTATAATTTTTGATTGCTCCATGCTATGTTATCTACTGTTTTGGGCAATATTGGGCTTTATTTCCCACTTCTATATTATTTTTGGGACTAACCTATTAACCGGAGGCCCAGCCCAGATTTTCTGTTTTATGCCTATTTCAGTGTTTCGAGGAAAAGGAATATCAAACGGAGTCAAAACGGAATGAAATCAACTGGAGAAGTTATTTTTGGAAGGAAACCTATCGGATAGACCTGGACCCTATGTCAGAAGAAGAAGGAGGTGCTCACGAGGGTAGGGGGCGCACCCACCCCCCTGGGGCGCGCCCCCCTGCCTCGTGCCCCCCCCCCTTCGGTCCACCGACGTACCCCTTATACCCATATATACCTACGTATCGTAAAACTTCCAGAACGGAGATTAGATCGGGAGTTCCGCCGCCGCAAGCCTCTGTAGCCACCAAAAACCAATCTAGACCCGTTCCGGCACCCTGCCGGAGGGGGCAATCCTTCTCCGGTGGCCATCTTCATCATCCCGGTGCTCTCCATGACGAGGAGGGAGTAGTTCTCCCTCGGGGCTGAGGGTATGTACCAGTAGCTATGTGTTTGATCTCTCTCTCTCTCTCTCGTGTTCTTGAGGTGATACGATCTTGATGTATCGCGAGCTTTGCTATTATATTTGGATCCTATGATGTTTCTTCCCCCCTCTACTTTCTTGTAATGAATTGAGTTTCCCCTATCGAGTTATCTTATCGGATTGAGTCTTTAAAGATTTGAGAACACTTGATGTATGTCTTGCCGTGGATATCTGTGGTGACAATGGGATATCACGTGATTCACTTGATGTATGTTTTGGTGATCAACTTGCGGGTTCCGCCCATGAACCTATGCATAGGGGTTGGCACACGTTTTCGTCGTGATTCTCTGGTAGAAACTTCGGGGCACTCTTTGAGGTCCTTTGTGTTGGTTGAGTAGATGAATCCGAGATTGTGTGATGCATATCGTATAATCATACCCACGGATACTTGAGGTGACATTGGAGTATCTAGGTGACATTAGGGTTTTGGTTGATTTGTATCTTAAGGTGTTATTCTAGTACGAACTCTAGGGCTGTTTGTGACACTTATAGGAATAGCCCAACGGATTGATTGGAAAGAATAACTTTGAGGTGGTTTTGTACCCTACCATAATCTCTTCGTTCGTTCTCCGCTATTAGTGACTTTGGAGTGACTCTTTGTTGCATGTTGAGGGATAGTTATGTGATCCAATTATGTTAGTATTGTTGAGAGGACTTGCACTAGTGAAAGTATGAACCTAGGCCTTGTTTCAACACATTGCAATACCGTTTACGCTCACTTTTATCATTAGTTACCTTGCTGTTTTTATAATTTCAGATTACAAATACTATTATCTACTATCCATATACCACTTGTTTCACCATCTTTTCGCTGAACTAGTGCACCTATACAATTTACCATTGTATTGGGTGTGTTGGGGACACAAGAGATTCTTTGTTATTTGGTTGCAGGGTTGCTTGAGAGAGACCATCTTCATCCTACGCCTCCTACGGATTGATAAACCTTAGGTCATCCACTTGAGGGAAATTTGCTACTGTCCTACAAACCTCTGCACTTGGAGGCCCAACAACGTCTACAAGAAGAAGGTTGTGTAGTAGACATCAAGCTCTTTTCTGGTCCCGTTGCCGGGGAGGTTAGCGCTTGAAGGTATATCTTTAGATCTGGCAATCGAGTTTTTTAGTTTCTTGTTTTATCACTAGTTTAGTTTATAAAAGAAAACTATAAAAAAATGGAATTGAGTTTGTCTCATACGCTTCACCTTTTTAATATCTTTCGTGAGTATGATGGAAAGGATAATTGTGCTCAAGTGCTAGAAGAAGAAATCTATAAAATGTTTGGCACTAAATATGTGAATGATGAGCATGATTGCAATGTTGTTAGTATGAATTCCTTTAATATCCATGATGCTAATGATATGCAAAGCCACAAGCTTGGGGAAGCTATGTTTGATGAAGATGGTATTTTTTGTCCCCCAAGCTTTGATGAGCAAATTTATCATGATGAAAGCATGCCTCCTATCTATGATGATTATTGTGATGACACGTATGCTTTAAAGAACAATGATAACCATGAAACTTGTCATCTTGATCTTAATTTTCAATCACATGATAGTTATTTTGTTGAGTTTGCTCCCACTATCATTCATGAGAAGAATTTTTCTTGTGTGGAGAGTAGTAAAATTTCTATGCTTGTAGATCATGAAAAGAATGCTTTAGGTGCTGGTTATATTGTTGAATTCATTCATGATGCTACTGAAAATTATTATGAGGGAGGAATATATGCTTGTAGGAATTGCAATAATATCAAGTTTCCTCTCTATGTGCTTAAAGTTTCGAAGTTATGCTTGTTTTGCCTTCCTATGCTAGTTGATTATTGTTCCCATAAGTTGTTTGCTCACAAAATCCCTATGCATAGGAAGTGGGTTAGACTTAAATATGCTAGTCATATTCTTCATGATGCTCTATTTATATTTCAATCCTTATCTTTTATGTGAGCATCATTGAAATCATCATGCCTAGCTAGGGGCGTTAAACGATAGCGCTTGTTGGGAGGCAACCCAATTTTATTTTTGTTCCTTGCTTTTGTTCCTGTTTAGTAATAAATAATTCATCCAGCCTCTGTTTAGATGTGGTTTTATGCTTTTAATTAGTGTTTGTTCCAAGTAGAACCTTTGGGAAGACTTGGGGGAAAGTCTTGTTGATCTTGCTGTAAAAAACAGAAACTTTAGCGCTCACAAGAATTGCTGCCATTTTTATTTGGAGAGTGCTATTTAGTTAATTCTTTTTTCAGATGATTAATATATAAATTCCTCAGGTCCAGAAATTTATTTGAGAATTTTATGAGTTCCAGAAGTATACGTTTGATCCATATTACTGCAGACTGTTTTGTTTTTGACAGATTCTGTTTTTCATGTGTTGTTTACTTATTTTGATGAATCTATGGCTAGTAAAATAGTTTATAAACCATAGAGAAGTTGGAATACAGTAGGTTTAACACCAATATAAATAAAGAATGAGTTCATTACAGTACCTTCAAGTGGTCTTTTGTTTTCTTATACTAACGGAGCTTACGAGTTTTCTGTTAAGTTTTGTGTTGTGAAGTTTTCAAGTTTTGGGTAAGGATTCGATGGACTATGGAATAAGGAGTGGCAAGAGCCTAATCTTGGGGATGCCCAAGGCACCCCAAGGTAATATACAACCAATAGCCTAAGCTTGGGGATGCCCCGGAAGGCATCCCCTCTTTCGTCTTCGTTCATCGGTAACTTTACTTGGAGCTATATTTTTATTCACCACATGATATGTGTTTTGCTTGGAGCATCAATTTATTTTGTTAAGATTTTCTTGCTGTTATTTAGAACAATGTTTTGCATCTTTTATTTCAATAAAAGTGGCATTGATAGCCTTTACTATGCCTATTTTAGGAGTCCACATGTTGCTGTTTGAAAACAGAAAGTTTACCGTTGTTGCAATAATTCCCTGGAAACGTCAGAATGTGATAAAATGTTGAAACCTTTTGCATATTAAGCTCTGATAAATTTACTATAGTGGGAATTTTCTTTCATAATTTTTGGAGCTAGGGAAGTATGGATGTTGCAGCATTCTTTACAGACTATCCTATTTAAGCAGATTGCTGTTATGTTTGCATTGTTTGCATATGTTTGCTTCTTTAATGATTCTATTTCAGGATAGGACTATTAAATATGCAGAGGCATTTAGTATGCAATGTTGAATAATAATTTTAGTGATTTGCTACAGTAGAGTATGATAAGGTTTTTGCAATGGTTTATACTAACTTATCTCACGAGTCCTTGTTGAGTTATGTGTGGATGAAGCTTTTGAGATTTAGGGAGACCGTGATATGAGAGGAATTAAGGAGACACAAAAGCTCAAGCTTGGGGATGCCCAAGGCACCCCAAGATAATATTCCAAGAAGTCTCAAGCATCTAAGCTTGGGGATGCCCCGGTTGGCATCCCACCTTTCTTTTTCAACAACTATCGGTTAGTTTCGGTTGATCCTAAGTTTTTGCTTCTTCACATGATGTTTGCCATTCTTAGAATGTCATTTTATTTTGCTTTGCTTGCTGTTTGAATAAAATACCAAGATCTGAAATTATTAAATGTTAGAGAGTCTTCACATAGTTGCATAATTATTCGACTACTCATTGATCTTCACTTATATCTTTCGAAGTAGTTTGTCGTTTGCTCTAGTGCTTCACTTATGTCTTTTAGAGCATGGTGGCATTTTTATTTTGAAGAAATAGATGAACTCTCATGCTTCACTTAGATTATTTTGAGAGTCTTAAATAGCATGGTA
The DNA here is from genome assembly GCA_034509565.1 of Triticum monococcum. Classification (NCBI taxonomy): domain Eukaryota; kingdom Viridiplantae; phylum Streptophyta; class Magnoliopsida; order Poales; family Poaceae; genus Triticum; species Triticum monococcum. Next base: position 616,147,253 of record CM067847.1, on the reverse strand, counting down.
ATTTTCTTAAAATCCAAATATGCTAGGTATTCGAGAATAATAAAATTCTCTTATGAGTGTGTTGAATACTAAGAGAAGTTTGATACTTGATGATTGTTTTGAGATTTGAGGATGGTAATATTAGAGTCATGCTAGTTGAGTAGTTGTGAATTTGAGAAATACTTGTGTTTAAGTTTGTGATTCCCGTAGCATGCACGTATGGTGAACCGTTATGTGATGAAGTCGGAGCATGATTTATTTATTGATTGCCTTCCTTATGAATGGCGGTCGGGGACGAGCGATGGTCTTTTCCTACCAATCTACCCCCCTAGGAGCATGCGGGTAGTACTTTGTTTCGATAACTAATAGATTTTTGCAATAAGTATGTGAGTTCTTTATGACTAATGTTGAGTCCATGGATTATACGCACTCTCACCCTTCCACCATTGCTAGCCTCTCTAGTACCGCGCACCTTTCGCCGGTATCATACACCCACCATATACCTTCCTCAAAACAGCCACCATACCTATCTATCATGGCATTTCCATAGCCATTCTGAGATATATTGCCATGCAACTTTCCACCGTTCCGTTTATTATGACAGACTCCATCATTGTCATATTGCTCTGCATGATCATGTAGTTGACATCGTATTTGTGGCAAAGCCACCGTTCATAATTCTTTCATACATGTCACTCATGCATCATTGCACATCCCGGTACACCGCCGGAGGCATTCATATAGAGCCATATCTGTTGGGGAACATAGTAATTTCGAAAATTTTCCTACGCACACACAAGATCATGGTGATGCATAGCAACGAGGGGGAGAGTGTTGTCTACGCACCAACGCAGACCGACTGCGGAAGCGATCACACAACGTAGAGGAAGTAGTCGTACGTCTTCTTCCCGATCCGACCGATCCAAGCACCGTTACTCCGGCACCTCCGAGTTCTTAGCACACGTTCAGCTCGATGACGATCCTCGGGCTCCGATCCAGCAAAGCGTTGAGGAAGAGTTCTGTCAGCACGACTGCGTGGTGACGATCTTGATGTACTACCGACGCAGGGCTTCGCCTAAGCTCTACAACGATATGACCGAGGTGGAATTTGGTGGCAGGGGGCACCGCACACGGCTAAGGAACGATCAACAATGATCAACTTGTGTGTCTATGGGGTGCCCCCTGCCCCCGTATATAAAGGAGCAGGGGGGGGGGGGGTTCGGCCGGCCAGGGAGAGGGGCGCAGGAGGAGTCCTACTCCTACCGGGAGTAGGACTCCCCCCCAATCCTATTCCTAATAGGAATCCTCAAGGGGGAAAGAGAGAAGGGGTGGCCGGCCACCTTCTCCTAGTCCTAATAGGACTAGGGAAGGGGGGAGGCGCGCAGCCCTTTTGGGCAGCACCTTTCACTTTTCCACTAAGGCCCAATAGGCCCATTTGCCTCCCGGGGGGTTCTGGTAACCCTCCCGGTATTCCGGTAAAATCCTGATTTCACCCGAAACACTTCCGATGTCCAAACATAGGCTTCCAATATATCAATCTTTACGTCTCGACCATTTCGAGACTCCTCGTCATGTCCGTGATCACATCCGGGACTCCGAACAACCTTCGGTACATCAAAATGCATAAACTCATAATAACTGTCATCGTAACGTTAAGCGTGCGGACCCTACGGTTCGAGAACAATGTAGACATGACCGAGACACGTCTCTGGTCAATAACCAATAGCGGGACCTGGATGCCCATATTGGCTCCTACATATTCTACGAAGATCTTTATCGGTCAGACCGCATAACAACATACGTTGTTCCTTTTGTCATCGGTATGTTACTTGCCCGAGATTCGATCGTCGGTATCCAATACCTAGTTCAATCTCGTTACTGGCAAGTCTCTTTACTCGTTCTGTAATACATCATCTCACAACCAACATATTAGTTGTAATGCTTGCAAGGCTTATGTGATGAGCATTACCGAGAGGGCCCAGAGATACCTCTCCGACAATCGGAGTGACAAATCCTATTCTCGAAATATGCCAACCCAACATCTACCTTTGGAGACACCTGTAGTACTCCTTTATAATCACCCAGTTACGTTGTGACGTTTGGTAGCACCCAAAGTGTTCCTCCGGTAAACGGGAGTTGCATAATCTCATAGTCATAGGAACATGTATAAGTCATGAAGAATAGCAACAGCAACATACTAAACGATCGGGTGCTAAGCTAATGGAATGGGTCATGTCAATCAGATCATTCAACTAATGATGTGATCTCGTTAATCAAATGACAACTCTTTTGTCCATGGTTAGGAAACATAACCATCTTTGATTAACGAGCTAGTCAAGTAGAGGCATACTAGTGACACTCTGTTTGTCTATGTATTCACACATGTATTATGTTTCCGGTTAATACAATTCTAGCATGAATAATAAACATTTATCATGATATAAGGAAATAAATAATAACTTTATTATTGCCTCTAGGGCATATTTCCTTCAGTCTCCCACTTGCACTAGAGTCAATAATCTAGTTCACATCGCCATGTGATTTAACAGCAATAGTTCACATCACCATGTGATTAACACCCATAGTTCACATCGTCATGTGACCAACACTCAAAGGGTTTACTAGAGTCAGTAATCTAGTTCACATATCTATGTGATTAACACCCAAAGAGTACTAAGGTGTGATCATGTTTTGCTTGTGAGATAATTTTAGTCAACGGGTCTATCACATTCAGATCCGAAAGTATTTTGCAAGTTCTATGTCTACAATGCTCTACACGGAGCTACTCTAGCTAATTGCTCCCACTTTCAATATGTATCCAGATTGAGACTTTAGATTCATCTGGATCAGTGTCAAAAACTTGCATCGACGTAACCCTTTAAGACGAACCTTTTTGTCACGTCCATAATCGAGAAACATATCCTTATTTCACTAAGGATAATTCTGACCGCTGTTCAGTGATCTACTCCTAGATCACTATTGTACTCCCTTGCCAAATCAATGCAGGGTATACAATAGATCTGGTATACAGCATGACATACTTTAGAGAACCTATGGCCAAGGCATAGGGAATGACTTTCATTCTCTTTCTATCTTCTGCCGTGGTCGGGCTTTGAGTCTTACTCAACTTCACACCTTGTAATACAGGCAAGAACTCTTTCTTTGACTGCTCCATTTTGAACTACTTCAAAATCTTGTCAAGGTATGTACTCATTGAAAAAACTTATCAAGCGTCTTGATCTATCTCTATAGATCTTGAAGCTCAATTGTAAGCAGCTTCACCGAAGTCTTTCTTTGAAAAACTCCTTTCAAACACTCCTTTATGCTTTACAGAATAATTCTACATTATTTCCGATCAACAATATGTCATTCACATATACTTTATCAGAAATGTTGTAGTGCTCCCACTCACTTTCTTGTAAATATAGGCTTCACCGCAAGTCTGTATAAAACTATATGCTTTGATCAACTCATCAAAGTGTATATTCCAACTCCGAGATGTTTGCACCAGTCCACAGATAGATCGCTGGAGCTTGCATATTTAGTTAACACCTTTAGGATTGACAAAACCTTCTAGTTGCATCGTATACAACTTTTCTTTAGCAAATCCATTAAGGAATGCAGTTTTGTTTATCCATTTGCCAGATTTCATAAAATGCGGCAATTGCTAACATGATTCGGACAGACTTTAAGCATAGATACGAGTGAGAAAATCTCATCGTAGTCAACACCTTGAACTTGTCGAAAACCTTTTGCGACAATTCTAGCTTTGTAGATAGTAACACTACTATCAGCGTCCGTCTTCCTCTTGAAGATCCATTTATTTTCTATGGCTTGCCGATCATCGGGCAAGTCAACCAAAGTCCATACTTTGTTCTCATACATGGATCATATCTCAGATTTCATGGCTTCAAGCCACTTTGCGAAATCTGGGCTCACCATCGCTTCTTCATAGTTCGTAGGATCATCATGATCTAGTAGCATGACTTCCAGAACAGGATTACCGTACCACTCTGGCGCGGATCTTACTCTGGTTGATCTACGAGGTTCAGTAGTGTCTTGTTCTGAAGTTTCATGATCATCATCATTAGCTTCCTCACTAACTGGTGTAGGTGTCACAGAAACATTTTTCTGTGATGTACTACTTTCCAATAAGGGAGCAGGTACAGTTACCTCGTCAAGTTCTACTTTACTCCCACTCACTTCTTTCGAGAGAAACTCCTTCTCCAGAAAGTTTCCGAATTTAGCAACAAAAGTCTTGCCTTCGGATCTGTGATAGAAGGTGTATCCAATAGTTTCCTTTGGATATCCTATGAAGATGCACTTCTCCGATTTGAGTTTTGAGCTTATCAGGATGAAACCTTTCATATAAGCATCGCAACCCCAAACTTTAAGAAACGACAACTTTGGTTTCTTGCCAAACCATAGTTCATAAGGCGTCGTCTCGACGGATATAGATGGTGCCCCTTTTTAACGTGAATGCAGCTGTCTCTAATGCATGACCCCAAAAACAATAGTGGTAAATCAGTAAGAGACATCATAGATTGCACTATATCCAATAAAGTACGGTTATGACGTTCGGACACACCATTATGATGTGGTGTTCCAGGTGGCGTGAGTAGTGAAACTATTTCACATTGTTTTAACTGAAGACCAAACTCGTAACTCAAATATTTGTCTCCGCGATCAGATCGTAGAAACTTTATTTTCTTGTCACGATGTTTTTCACTTCACTCTGAAATTCTTTGAACTTTTCAAATGTTTCAGACTTATGTTTCATCAAGTAGATATACTCATATCTGCTCAAATCATTTGTGAAGATCAGAAAATAATGATACCTGTCGCGAGCCTCAATATTCATCGGACCACATACATCAGTATGTATGATTTCCAACAAATCTTTTCTCGCTCCATTGTTCCAGAGAACGGCGTTTTAGTCATCTTGCCCAAAAGGCATGGTTCGCAAGCATCAAGTGATTCATAATCAAGTGATTCCGAAAGCCCATCAGCATGGAGTTTCTTCATGCGCTTTATACCAATATGACCTAAACAGCAGTGCCACAAATAAGTTGCACTATCATTATTAACTTTGCATCTTTTGGTTTCAATATTATGAATATGTGTATTATTAAGATCGAGATCCAATGAACTATTTTCATTGGGTGTGTAACCATATTAGGTTTTATTCATGTAAACAGAACAACAATTTATTCTTTTACTTAAATGAATAACCGTATTACAATAAACATGATCAAATCATATTCATGTTCAACGCAAACACCAAATAACACTTATTTAGGTTCAACACTAATCCCGAAATTATAGGGAGTGTGCGATGATGATCATATCAATCTTGGAACCACTTCCAACACACATCGTCACTTCACCCTTAACTAGTCTCTGTTTATTCTGCAACTCCCGTTTCGAGTTACTACTCTTAGCAACTGAACTAGCATCAAATACTAAGGGGTTGCTATAAACACTAGTAAAGTACACATCAATAACATGTATATCAAATATACTTATGTTCACTTTGCCATCCTTCTTATCTGCCAATCACTTGGGGTAGTTCCGCTTCCAGTGACCAGTCCCTTTGCAGTAGAAGCACTTAGTCTCAGGCTTAGGATCAGACTTGGGCTTCTTCACTTGAGCAGCAACTTGCTTGCCGTTCTTCTTGAAGTTCCCCTTCTTCCCTCTGCCCTTTTCTTGAAACTAGTGGTCTTGTCAACCATCAACACTTGATGTTTTTCTCGATTTCTACCTTCGTTGATTTCAGCATCACGAAGAGCTTGGGAGTTGTTTCCGTTATCCCTTGCATATTATAGTTCATCACGAAGTTCTGCTAACTTGGTGATGGTGACTAGAGAATTCTGTCAATCACTATCTTATCTGGAAGATTAACTCCCACTTGATTCAAGCGATTGTAGTACCCAGACAATCTGAGCACATGCTCACTAGTTGAGCGATTCTCCTCCATCTTTTAGCTATAGAACTTGTTGGAGACTTCATATCTCTCAACTCGGGTATTTGCTTGAAATATTAACTTCAACTCCTGGAACATCTCATATGGTCCATGACGTTCAAAACGTCTTTGAAGTCCCGATTCTAAGCCATTAAGCATGGTGCACTAAACTATCAAGTAGTCATCATATTGAGCTAGCCAAACATTCATAACGTCTGCATCTGCTCCTGCAATAGGTCTGTCACCTAGCGGTGCATCAAGGACATAATTCTTCTGTGCAGCAATGAGGATAAACCTCAGATCACGGATCCAATCCGCATCATTGCTACTAACATCTTTCAACACAATTTTCTCTAGGAACATATCAAAAATAAACACACGGAAGAAACAACGCGAGCTATTGATCTACAACATAATTTGCAAAATACTACCAGGACTAAGTTCATGATAAATTTAAGTTCAATTTAATCATATTACTTAAGAACTCCCACTTAGATAGACATCCCTCTAATCCTCTAAGTAATCACGTGATCCAAATCAACTAAACCATAACCGATCATCACGTGAGATGGAGTAGTTTTCAATGGTGAACATCGTCATGTTGATCATATCTGCTATATGATTCACGCTCGACCTTTCGGTCTCTGTGTTCCGACGCCATATCTGCATATGCTAGGCTCGTCAAGTTTAACCTGAGTATTCTGCGTGTGCAAAACTGGCTTGCACCCGTTGTAGATGGACGTAGAGCTTATCACACCCGATCATCACGTGGTGTCTGGGCACGACGAACTTTGGCAACGGTGCATACTCAGGGAGAACACTTCTTGATAATTTAGTGAGAGATCATCTTATAATGCTACCGTCAATCAAAGCAAGATAAGATGCATAAAAGGATAAACATCACATGCAATCAATATAAGTGATATGATATGGCCATCATCATCTTGTGCTTGTGATCTCCATCTCCGAAGCACCGTCATGATCACCATCGTCACCGGCGCGACACCTTGATCTCCATCGTAGCATCGTTGTCGTCTCGCCAATCTTATGCTTCTACGACTATCACTACCGCTTAGTAATAAAGTAAAGCATTACATCGCGATTGCATTGCATACAATAAAGCGACAACCATATGGCTCCTGCCAGTTGCCGATAACTTGGTTACAAAACATGATCATCTCATACAATAAAATCAGCAGCATGCCTTGACCATATCACATCACAACATGCCCTGCAAAAACAAGTTAGACGTCCTCTACTTTGTAGTTGCAAGTTTTACGTGGCTGCTACGGGCTTAAGTAAGAACTCATCTCACCTACGCATCAAAACCACAATGATAGTTCGTCAAATAGACTCCGTTTTAACCTTCTCAAGCACCGGGCGTAGCCACACTTGGTTCAACTAAAGTTGGAGAGACAGTCTTCCGCAAGCCATCTATGTGCAAAGCACGTCGAGGGAACCGGTCTCGCGTAAGAGTACGCGTAAGGTTGGTCCGGATCGTCTCGTCCAACAATACCGCCGAACCAAAGTATGACATGCTGGTAGGCAGTATGACTTGTATCGCCCAGAACTCACTTGTGTTCTACTCGTGCAAATAACATCAAACCATAAAACCTAGGCTCGGATGCCACTGTTGGGGAACGTAGTAATTTCGAAAATTTTCCTACGCACACGCAAGATCATGGTGATGCATAGCAACGAGGGGGAGAGTGTTGTCCACGTACCAACGGAGACCGACTGCGGAAGCGATCACACAACGTAGAGGAAGTAGTCGTACGTCTTCTTCCCGATCCGACCGATCCAAGCACCGTTACTCCGGCACCTCCGGGTTCTTAGCACACGTTCAACTCGATAACGATCCTCGGGCTCCGATCCAGCAAAGCGTCGAGGAAGAGTTCCGTCAGCACGACTGCGTGGTGACGATCTTGATGTACTACCGACGCAGGGCTTCGCCTAAGCTCTACAACGATATGACCGAGGTGGAATTTGGTGGCAGGGGGCACCGCACACGGCTAAGGAACGATCAACAATGATCAACTTGTGTGTCTATGGGGTGCCCCCTGCCCCCGTATATAAAGGAGCAGGGGGAGGGGTTCGGCCGGCCAGGGAGAGGGGCGCAGGAGGAGTCCTACTCCTACTGGGAGTAGGACTCCCCCCCCCCCAATCCTATTCCTAATAGGAATCCTCAAGGGGGAAAGAGAGAAGGGGTGGCCGGCCACCTTCTCCTAGTCCTAATAGGACTAGGGAAGGGGGGAGGCGCGCAGCCCTTTTGGGCAGCCCCTTTCACTTTTCCACTAAGGCCCAATAGGCCCATTTGCCTCCCAGGGGGTTCCGGTAACCCTCCCGGTATTCCGGTAAAATCCTGATTTCACCCGGAACACTTCCGATGTCCAAACATAGGCTTCCAATATATCAATCTTTACGTCTCGACCATTTCGAGACTCCTCGTCATGTCCGTGATCACATCCGGGACTCCGAACAACCTTCGGTACATCAAAATGCATAAACTCATAATAACTGTCATCGTAATGTTAAGCGTGCGGACCCTACGGTTCGAGAACAATGTAGACATGACCGAGACACGTCTCTGGTCAATAACCAATAGTGGGACCTGGATGCCCATATTGGCTCCTACATATTCTACGAAGATCTTTATCGGTCAGACCGCATAACAACATACGTTGTTCCTTTTGTCATCGGTATGTTACTTGCCCGAGATTCGATCGTCGGTATCCAATACCTAGTTCAATCTCGTTACTGGCAAGTCTCTTTACTCGTTCTGTAATACATCATCTCACAACCAACATATTAGTTGCAGTGCTTGCAAGGCTTATGTGATGAGCATTACCGAGAGGGCCCAGAGATACCTCTCCGACAATCGGAGTGACAAATCCTATTCTCGAAATACGCCAACCCAACATCTACCTTTAGAGACACCTGTAGTACTCCTTTATAATCACCCAGTTACGTTGTGACGTTTGGTAGCACCCAAAGTGTTCCTCCGGTAAACGGGAGTTGCATAATCTCATAGTCATAGGAACATGTATAAGTCATGAAGAATAGCAACAGCAACATACTAAACGATCGGGTGCTAAGCTAATGGAATGGGTCATGTCAATCAGATCATTCAACTAATGATGTGACCTCGTTAATCAAATAACAACTCTTTTGTCCATGGTTAGGAAACATAACCATCTTTGATTAACGAGCTAGTCAAGTAGAGGCATACTAGTGACACTCTGTTTGTCTATGTATTCACACATGTATTATGTTTCCGGTTAATACAATTCTAGCATGAATAATAAACATTTATCATGATATAAGGAAATAAATAATAACATTATTATTGCCTCTAGGGCATATTTCCTTCAATATCTTGTTCTAAGTATCGAGTTGTAATTCTTGAGTTGTAAGTAAATAAAAGTGTGATGATCATCATTATTAGAGCATTGTCCCAGTGAGGAAAGGATGATGGAGACTATGATTCCCCCACAAGTCGGGATGAGACTCCGGACGAAAAATAAATAAAAGAGGCCAAAGAAGCCCAAATAAAAAAAGGGACAAATAAAAGAGGCCAAAAAAAGAGAAAAGGCCCAAATAAAAATAATAAATGAGAGAAAAAGAGAGAAGGGACAATGCTACTATCCTTTTACCACACTTGTGCTTCAAAGTAGCACCATGATCTTCATGATAGAGAGTCTCCTATGTTGTCACTTTCATATACTAGTGGGAATTTTACATTATAGAACTTGGCTTGTATATTCCAATGATGGGCTTCCTCAAAATGCCTTAGGTCTTCGTGAGCAAGCAAGTTGGATGCACACCCACTAGTTTCTTTTGTCGAGCTTTCATACACTTATAGCTCTAGTGCATCCGTTGCATGGCAATCCCTACTCACTCACATTGATATCTATTGATGGGCATCTCCATAGCCCGTTGATACGCCTAGTTGATGTGAGACTATCTTCTCCTTTTTGTCTTCTCCACAACCACCACTCTATTCCACCTATAGTGCTATATCCATGGCTCATGCTCATGTATTGCGTGAAGATTGAAAAAGTTTGAGAACATCAAAATTATGAAACAATTGCTTGGCTTGTCATCGGGGTTGTGCATGATTTAAATATTTTGTGTGGTGAAGATAGAGCATAGCCAGACTATATGATTTTGTAGGGATAGCTTTCTTTGGCCATGTTATTTTGAGAAGACATAATTGATTAGTTAGTATGCTTGAAGTATTATCATTTTTATGTCAATATGAACTTTTGTCTTGAATCTTATGGATCTGAATATTCATACCACAATTAAGAAGAATCACATTGAAATTATGCCAACTAGCATTCCACATCAAAAATTATCTTTTTTTATCATTTACCTACTCGAGGACGAGCATGAATTAAGCTTGGGGATGCTTGATACATCTCCAACGTATCTATAATTTTTGATTGCTCCATGCTATGTTATCTACTGTTTTGGGCAATATTGGGCTTTATTTTCCACTTTTATATTATTTTTGGGGCTAACCTATTAACCGGAGGCCCAGCCCAGATTTGTTGTTTTATGCCTATTTCAGTGTTTCGAGGAAAAGGAATATCAAACGGAGTCAAAACGGAATGAAATCAACTAGAGAAGTTATTTTTGGAAGGAAACCTACCGGATAGACTTGGACCCTACGTCAGAAGATGAAGGAGGTGCTCACGAGGGTAGGGGGCGCGCCCACTGCCTCATGCCCCCCCTTCGGTCCACCGACGTACCCCTTGTACCCATATATACCTACATATCGTAAAACTTCCAAAACGGAGATTAGATCGGGAGTTTGACCGCCGCAAGCCTCTGTAGCCACCAAAAACCAATCTAGACCCGTTTTGGCACCCTGTCGGAGGGGGCAATCCTTCTCCGGTGGCCATCTTTATTATCCCGGTGCTCTCCATGACGAGGAGGGAGTAGTTCTCCCTCGGGGCTGAGGATATGTACCAGTAGCTATGTGTTTGATCTCTTTCTCTCTCTCTCTCTCATGTTCTTGAGGTGATATGATCTTGATGTATCGCGAGCTTTGCTATTATATTTGGATCCTATGATGTTTCTTCCCCCCTCTACTCTCTTGTAATGAATTGAGTTTCCCCTTTGGAGTTATCTTATCGGATTGAGTCTTTAAATATTTGAGAACAGTTGATGTATGTCTTGCCGTGGATATCTGTGGTGACAATGGGATATCACATGATTCACTTGATGTATGTTTTGGTGATCAACTTGCGGGTTCCGCCCATGAACCTATGCATAGGGGTTGGCACACGTTTTTGTCGTGATTCTCCGGTAGAAACTTTGGGGCACTCTTTGAGGTCCTTTGTGTTGGTTGAATAGATGAATCTGAGATTGTGTGATGCATATCGTATAATCATACCCACGGATACTTGAGGTGACATTGGAGTATCTAGGTGGCATTAGGGTTTTGGTTGATTTGTGTCTTAAGGTGTTATTCTAGTACGAACTCTAGGGCTGTTTGTGACACTTATAGGAATAGCCCAACGGATTGATTGGAAAGAATAACTTTGAGGTGGTTTCGTACCCTACCATAATCTCTTCGTCCGTTCTCCGCTATTAGTGACTTTGGAGTGACTCTTTGTTGCATGTTGAGGGATAGTTATGTGATCCAATTATGTTAGTATTGTTGAGAGGACTTGCACTAGTGAAAGTATGAACCCTAGGCCTTGTTTCAACACATTGCAATACCGTTTACGCTCACTTTTATCGTTAGTTACCTTGCTGTTTTTATAATTTCAGATTACAAATACTATCATCTACTATTCATATACCATTTGTTTCACCATCTCTTCGCCGAACTAGTGCACCTATACAATTTACCATTGTATTGGGTGTGTTGGGGACACAAGAGACTCTTTGTTATTTGGTTGCAGGGTTGCTTGAGAGAGACCATCTTCATCCTACGCCTCCTACGGATTGATAAACCTTAGGTCATCCACTTGAGGGAAATTTTCTACTGTCCTACAAACCTCTGCACTTGGAGGCCCAACAACGTCTACAAGAAGAAGGTTGTATAGTAGACATCATAGTGTCGAAGAGATCCCGATGCATCCGGAATCAGCACCAAAAATAGTGAAGGGGATATACTGCGTTGGGTGCAAAGTAATTGTCGGGTCATAATACCGGCATATCCCTTTATAGGATTTCTCGTGGGCGGAGTACATGTGAATATCATATTGGGGGCACACGGGACGAATGATTTACCCAAGTTCATGAACTCAAGATGAAGGCAATACACTATGTCATGCATGTCTATTATATTGACTGATATTTCATATGAGAGATCTTGACATAAATTGGATACCGACTTGGGAGGCCCCTACCTCCCCTTATATAGGTCAATGAGAGGTAGGATATGCTCTATATCATTTGATCGGATATGCAACTTGTTGGTCAGATATGCTCTATGTGTTGGTCATTGGCCATGCGCACCTTGGTGACAATGTATTTTTTATAGCCTCCCATGCATGCAACTTGTATTTGAAAGTGAAAAGGAAGATTTTCGTCCTCATGCATTATTGGTTGAAGTTGAATATGCAACCCAAGTGGCAAAATGGTATTGTCAATTCTATCAAGACTGTTGGCATCGGCAATGAGGAAGAAGCGGGTGATCTAACTGACCCAACAAAAGAACCATCCAAGAAGGTTAGAAGAGGGACATGGGGAAAGAAGCGAGAGGATAAGAAGTTTAAGTGAGAAGGGGCAGTGGCCAAGATGGCGAAGAGAATCGAGGAGACGAGGACATCTGGGCGAACAAGGAGGAGGCATGTGTCAAGCTATGATGTGAAGGAGGAAAAGAAGGCGGAGCGGTTTAACATCTTGATGGCTGCGACCGAGAAGAAGATCAACATCGACGAGAAGAATACCAAGCTCGAAGAGAAGAAGGTGAGACCGCGGCCTCTTAGGAGGATACCAAGATGTTAACCATGAGAGTGGACAAGTTGGATCTCGGTGCGGTGATGATCGTGTGTGTTGTCCGTGTTAGGATATTGAAACGCTTGGCGACCGAGAAGGAGGCGGATGGTGAGGAGGAGGCGGCGACATAGTGAGAGAGTAGGCTCGGACAGACGGTTTGGAAGGGCAAAAATGCAAGTTTTTTGTATTGACTGTCGGAATAGATTTTTTGTGATCAGGCGCATGTAAAAACTATAAACACCCGCCTCTTTTTAATTGCAAACAGGTGCTATAAAGATCATACTTTATTTTGCGCATATTGATATGCATTTGAAATGAAGAATGACCAGACCTGGGAAGATGTTCAGGGTATGTGGGTCGATGACTGGCTCCTATATCTGTATCTGCAAATTGGTTCAAACTGGTCTGTGGACAAATAGTGCGCCAGTTTTAGAGGACAGCATTGAAGATGCCCTAACTAGATAGTAAAAGTTGGATCTGTGCTGATGAGTGTATCAAATGCAGACTTTGTAAATTATACACATAAATTGTATGTCATACAAACTCAAATCGTTTCGACCTTGCACCAAGGAGGTGTCACTGTTTCCATAGTATGGCTAGTTCTTTTGGTGGCTTTTTTAGACTTCTAGAATAAGCTGCCCCCTACCAGTTTATTCTAGAAGTCCAATCAAAATATTTTTAGAAGCCTACTAGTAAAGTCTTAATTAGATGACTTCTAAACAAATAAAATTGATTGGCCATCTAGAATAAGCTGGCTAGGGGCAGTTTATTCTAGCTTATTCTATAAGCCAGCAAAAGAACCGGACCTTAGTAACATTTAAGCATACATCTTGGTTGTTTTTTCTTCTAAAGCACGCCGTTCTATGTTTTTTAACACAGTACCATCAAAGTCGCTCATATAGACAAACATACACTCATCCCTATGAATGCACGGATGTACCACCTACCCCTATGAGCATCTTCGAGAGACTGAATTGGCACATGATCTCGCGATTGACGAAGTAGCCACAGATGCCTTCGTAATCAACGCGAACGCCTCATTCCACTGACGCAAATCGCCAGAAGGCCTAAAATAAATTTAGAAAAATGCGAGCAACAATGTCAAGTCTAGGACTTGAACTCTGGTGGGCTGGGATACCACTATCCTCCTAACCATCGAACCACAACTTGGTTTGTCATGCCATTCTATGTTAATGGTGCTTTCTCTACCTAATATGCATGTCATGCAACAATGTAACAAGACATGAATTGTTTATACGTTTGTGTTACTTGCAAGATTTTTAAGTTGTACTAGGATTAACTATTGCAAGATTTTTAAGTTGTATTGGGGGTAATGCTATTGATGAGATATTACACACATGTAGGGACGCGGAGTAACTAGTCCCGAGCACATATGCTCGGGATATCATGTGCGTTCGCTGCTATGTGGGGATCTGGGCCAAGCCTTTATACGGAGAGTTTAGAAACGCTGGTAAATGTGTACTGTTATGGAATACATATGTGTCAGGCCTTGTTTGTGGGCCAGGTTTGGGGCGTAGGCATAGTGGTTTCTGGACGGCCGTCTCGCACTGACGGGCTGAGCCGTGGCCCAGTTCGCGTCTTTCGGTCTGATCCATGGCTTTCCATCAGAGCGAGTCAGCCTTGAATGATGCAGGTCGAGAGTCTTCTTCCCCAATGCGATAACTCGCAAGGGAGAGGCGGAGGGAGTTTGAGAACAGGCGACGGACGCACAATGGAGTTCCTCATGCAGAGGTATGTCGACCGAGCAATTTGTTTTTTTGTTCACCCTAGCTTGCGATTTGAAGGCTGGAGCTCAGGTGGCTGAGGTCTATTCGCTTTATCTAACAGGTCGACTCTGATTGAAGAGCTCGGGGAGAGTCTAGTCCCGGGAGATACGCCGACGGATGGTACCAGGCGGACGTTGGTGGCTTCTCTAGTGGCTTCTGAGGATGAATCCCCAGGCTCCTGGCTGGAATAAGAGGTGCGAGGAACTGAATTTAAACTGAGAAGATGTGCCATGAAGAATTTCAGTAACTTAGTTTTTTGGCTGTGTATGGTGATGTGATATTGATTGAAATTGTTGGTGTCTTTAATCCATGGTTTGATATGAATTAGTGTTAAAGCTTGATGTTTTGAACGATTAATATATTCTAGCATATATGTAGTTAGAACTGTAATTTGATGGGCAGTGAATCAAATTGGTTGACAGAAACATTTGAAATCCCTTTCGCCGAGAATTTGTGTTGCTGCTCCTAGCAGGACCTCTTTCCCAAAATTGCGTTAGTGCATTTGAGAAGGCAGTAAAGGTGTTTGTAGAAAACCCGACTGAAAATGTTATCTCTCCAGTGCTAACTACTACTTTTGACTCGCTGGGTGAAGCATGTGATTTATACAACTTGTATTTGGGAGAAGGGGTTTGGGATTAGGTATGGTAAAAGACAGCTCAATGTTGAGAGGAGGAAGTGTATGCAGAAAATCGTCTGCGGATGCTCAGTAAGGAACAAATTCCGCTAGGTGATGCTAGTTTACTGGATGCTGTTCTGGAGATCAACGCAATGCATGTTCATACCTTTCAGGCATCATCAGCTTGCTCGGCAACTTGGAGCAGAGCTTGATGCAGAATGTGAGCACAGCAAAAAATGTTTGATTTAAAAATATTTACTGATTACTACATGTAGAAGTAACTGGTAATTGTGTGTGTATGTTGTTGCAGATGAGATGGAGAGAGCAACCCGCGCACCGACACTGAATGTGCAAACGGGTTTGGTTATGGGGTTATTGACATCTCCGACAATGAAATCAAAGATGAAGTTGATTTGGAAGAAAGTAATGATGAAGTTGATTCGGAAGAATGATCTGATGATCCTACACATGGTAATCTTATTGAGACAGACTGAAGGCTGAGGGAGCAAGAGTAGTAAGATGCAGAAGTCGTGAAGATGTATCAAGAAATGTATGATAAAAATGTTGATCTGCAAGAAGAACAAGGCCGTGAGGTTGCAATGGTGTGTCAAAAAATGTATGATCAAAATGGTAAATGTGGCTAGAAGGCAAATGAGGTGATGCAAGACATTCAGGTCATGTCTTGGACACAAAGCAACTAAGCCATTTATGTTTTGCTACAGGTACTGAAGCTCAGATTGCCAATGCATCAGCAACATAAAACTTGCTCAGGAGGCTGAGCCTGCAGGTCAAGAAACAAGCCCCATGGTGGGTGGTCATAGAGGTATGTTAGCAAACAAGTTAGATTAGAGATTGAGTGTGTCATTGCCATAGGTTACAATTTTTTCAAGTAAACACTAGCACAGGTGTGAAATATGCTGACACTGATTTAGCTGCTCTGTCAACTACAGTTGTAGCTGTTCCGGTTAAGGAAGAAGCCGACGAGAGTTGCCATCACTGGCAGGCAAATATCGGAGGTTAGGCGGACCGAAACATTGTTGGAACATGCAACAAAACTTTTAAAATGTGTTTTTGGATTGCAGTTTGAATATTTACTACAAAACAACTCTGCTTTGCAGGACAGGCGTACATTAGTGGTGCATCCCCGACAAGGAACACGAGTTCCATGAAGGGGCCTTGGAGACGGAAAGGGAAGAAGAAGTTGAACAGAGGATCAAAGAGGAAGCAGAAGGTGCGGTTATCCAACATTGTGGAGACCATATGCCTATCAGATTCCTCTGAGAGCGAAGACAATTCTAGCGATGATGGAACACATCAAGTGGGCATGACGGTGAGCTCATACAACTTCCTGGTAGCAACAATAGATGGTTTTGATACATCGGTGGAAAATGACATTGTGTCGGCGAGTTCAATCAGGGTGGAAGAGTAGCGGACAGCCATGTCAAGAAGTCCAACAAGCACTGGCGTTGGTACAGGCCTCCATGATGTCGGTAACAATCATGTTTCTGTAAGGAATACTTTTCTATTAGATAGTACTCACTCCGTCCCATGTTAATGTTTTGCAATTGTAGTTGTTGCTCCGCACACACGTGCAAGGAAGTTCTGTGCGAGGAAGAAGCTGAGGAAGTCATGGCCGCCGATCTAGTTTCTTGCGGCGCGGTTGGAAAGGAGAAGAGCATCAAGATGTGGGCAGACACGGACGTCTGCAATCCCACTTCGTCCACGCTGCAAAAAACAGGTAAACAGCCTCGCGGATGAGAGCCACAGGATTTAAGTGGGTTTGACAGACTTATCCTGCCTGCTGTGCTAGGCCTGCCTAGCCTGCGAGGAGAGAGCACAATTAAGTGAATAAGTTGGCGGCTGATAGGGCAAGCCGCCGCCGTTCCCCACGGCCAGGTCGGTGTCTCGCTCATCCCTGCTGGCGCCACCCCTGTTTCCCGCTCGTCCCCGTGTGCACTGTCTGTCTCCGCTGGCGCCGCCCCTACTACCTACTCACAGCCACCCGTGGATCAAGATGCCAAGTGTTGCGGTGGATGAGCACAAGAATGCAGCAGGGGAGGAGAAGAATCCTGCATGGGAGGGTGAGGAGGACAAGAATCCGGCGAGAAAGGAGGTGCAGGTACATGTTTGATCATCTCTTCCACCTATGCTTAATGTAATCTATGTATTTAGCTATGGATTTACTACTCACTTTTTCCTGAGATTGCACATCTCAGTGAATTAAATATGAAGTATCTTCATTTGTATTGCCTTCTGATCCATTGTGATGTGCCCAGTTCATTCCAAGTAGTGATGACTGATGATTGCCTACGTACTGTTGGGTTAGTAGGTGGAATCAGTGAGAAATGATGGATGAACAGTATGTATGTGCATAAATATGTGACTAAGATTGGGTTCCAGCTCCCAAGTTATTATTGATAGATGAACTTGGACTGAATGGGGTGCTGTTACTACCGATGAACAATGTTGTTAGTTGATCTTTTATTATATGCACTAGTAGGAGATACTGCTGAACTTAAGCGAAAGATGTTCCTGTTGATGAGGGAATCTTTTCTGGTCCAAGTGTATTGCAAATACAAGAGGCATCTTAAGATTTGTTTGTGTTGTTTGCTGCCCTGATTCTTCCAAATGTGAATTATGTGTGTTTTGTTTCCTCTGTTTTCTTGATGGGGAGCATGTTCTCGAGTAGTATAATTTTTGCCCCGTGGTCTGAACACTTCAAGGGGAAGCAGCTGGCATTAGAAAGACTGCTAATGTGTACACAATAAGTATGAAGTAACTGAAGAAGATAGAAGAACATTAGTCAAACCTAGCCAAGATAGTGTGTTAGTGTGTTTCAGTTGGTGTAAATAGTTAACTGTTGTGGTTGATGCTGTCAACTTTAAGGCTGCAATTTCTATTTTTGGGTTTGTGTGACAAACGAAATGATGTTGCTTGCTGAGAAAATTCATATCCATATCAATTTGTCCTTGAGTTTTTTGTTGATGATGCGTGCATGTTATATATTACGTGGCAGCAGCATCAGTGTGTTAACAGTCAGCATTAGCATTGCAGGTGTCGGTGTCAAAACCGGCGGATCTCGGGTAGGGGGTCCCGAACTATGCGTCTAGGCCGGATGGTAACAGGAGGCAGGGGACACAATTTTTTACCCAAGTTTGGGCCCTTTTGATGGAGGTAAAATCCTACGTCCTGCTTGATTAATATTGATGATATGGGTAGTACAAGAGTAGATCTATCACGAGATCGGAGAGGCTAAACCCTAGAAGCTAGCCTATGGTATGATTGTATGTTATGGTTGTTGTCTCCTACGGACTAAAACCCTTCGGTTTATATAGACACCGGAGAGGGTTAGGGTTACACAAGGTCGGTTACAAAGGAGGAGATATCCATATCCGTATTGCCTAGCTTGCCTTCCACGCCAAGTAGAGTCCCATCCGGACACGAGACGAAGTCTTCAATCTTGTATCTTCATAGTCTAACAGTCTGGCCAATGGAGATAATCCGGCTGTCCGGAGACCTTCTAATCCAGTACTCCCTCAATAGCGCCTGAACCAGGCTTCAATGACGATGGGTCCGGCGCGCAGTATTGTCTTCGGCATTGCAAGGCGGGTTCCTTCTCCGAATACATCACAGAAGAATTTGAATACGAGGATATTGTCCAACCCTGCAAAATAAGTTCCACATACCACCGTAGGGAGAATAATATTTTCGCAAATCCAATTTGCTGACTTGTTTTGGCAGTATGACGTTATGTCACGGCCCAGTGATTATTCGAACCGTTTTTTTCAACCAGCTCCACACATAACGCGAGGCGGTTTCTTGACACGTCTTGTCAAAGCAGAGATCATGTTCCCCCAATTACGGGATTCTCATTAATGCGGTCGTGGGTAACCCAACCGTGTCTAAGACTCCTAGATTATAGGCAAGTCCCAAACGGCTACGGAGAGGACACTTGATATTCACCCTTTTTATAAAGGGACAAGGTTTTCGCTTTTTCTCTCTCGTGCTCAATCGAACCCCTCCCTCGCCTCGAGTTCTAACACCCAAAGCCCAGGTCAGGTGCTCCGGATCTTCAATCATGTCCGGATCTAGCCTTCAAGGCCGATGGATGCCCTCCTCCATCACGGAAGAGGATATCAAGAAGTTGAGGGAGGCCAGATACCTGACCGCCGAGGTTTCGCATCGGCTGCCTGCTCGAGGGCAGGTCGTCCCTACACCCGAACCCAACAAGAACGTCGTGTTCGTCTCCCACTTCCTCAGAGGCCTAGGCCTCACTCTGGATCCCTTCATCAGGGGTTTGATGTTCTATTACGGGCTAGATTTCCACGATCTAGCTCCGGATTCCTTTCTCCACATCTCGACATTTATTGTCGTGTGTGAGGCCTTCCTCCGCATTACCCCTCACTTCGGCCTGTGGCTCAAGACCTTTGAAGTGAAGCCGAAGATGATCGAGGGGCAACATGCAGCGTGCGGAGGCGCGTCAATAGGCAAGATGGCAGGAGCTCTGTGGCCGAAAGGTTCCTTTACAGAGGTGTCCGAATTATGGCAACGGGAGTGGTTTTACGTCACGGCTCCCAGAAGTGCCAAGTGGGCGGCTGCCCCTGCTTTCCGCTTGGGCCCCCCACCACAACTGATGTCATGGATTAGCAGAGGTCTGAGCTGGGGTCCAGCCAAGGACGTGCCTATACTGCAAAGCCGCATTCAAGATCTCTTCGAGGGAGATTTTAATTTGGTTGTGGTAATGCAAGTTATGCTGGTTCGTCGAGTCTAGCCTTGCAAACGCCGGCCCCTTCGCTTGTGGGAGTTCAACCCAGAAGGACCGCGTGCCATTCAAAGTTCCCTCGGTCTGACGCATGAGGAGATGTACAAGTCATTCTTCGGACCTCAAATAGAGTGTCCGGATACTACCGAGGACGTGGGCCTGAGCAGTAACCGCGCCGCCGAACAAGTAAGAAATCCTCTAGCCGAACACACCGTCTTTTATTCATCATGAAGTTATTTCTGAGAGATCGCTCTTTGACCAGGACTAGCTAACAAAGGCGAAGATGATTCAGTGTTTGACCCCCTTCCTAAGGGTTTGGAAAATCCGGTGTTGGAAAAGATGCTCGAGCTCGCACCTTGCCCGGAGCCCTCGAAGGAAGATACATGGGGGAATAATACGGGCGGACACGGGCCCCCATCGCTGCCAGTTCCAACCAAGGGAATGAGCGCCTCCATGAAGGAGGATAACCGGGGGAGGAAGAGGACTGCTTTCGAGGATCCGGAAGTCGAGGCCTCCAAACGGAAGAAGAAGTCTCCAACAGAGGGTCCTGCCTCAGGGGGTGCTCTTGCCGCACAAAGCCCTCCAATGAGTCGTAAGTGATCCAAAAAAATACTTTAATAGTGAAGGTATACTATCTTTCTTCTAAGAAAATAACCGCCGCATATATCTTGCAGTTCGGGTCTTAGCCCTTCTCAGCTGAGCTCGTCTTCGGGGGATCTTCTTCCGGAGATGATGGAGAGCGAAACGCCTCCCCCGGACTCCTCTGCTCAAGAAGCGAACGACCCCGAAGTGTCGTCAGGGAGGGCCTCTCCGGATCTGGTGAGGCCAGAAGATAATCCCATAAACCCCCGAAGTCCCCAGCGTCCGGCTCTCGAAGAGAGCAAACAAAAGAGTCCGGCACCGTCTGGTATGCGGTCGAACGTTCTGAGGGAGCTGTTGGGGGTGAGCGGCCATCTCAGAAGAACACCGTACATTGATGGGTACGGTGATGGAAAGGATCTCATCCGCCGAAAGCGGGTTGCATAATGCCTTTATGAGTCTACTAACGGGCTTTGAGGTACGTAAAATGATATACATTTGTGATGGTACCGCACATTTTTAGGTGTGCCCTGTGTAGATAGTAGCCCCTGAGACTCTGGTTGTCGCCGAAAACGACGGCAAACAGAGGATCATAGTCCCAGGTAATAACTAGACTGCCTTTATGTGCAGGTGGTGGAAGCTCCGGTGGCTAGCCGGACTAGTGAGTTTGCCGAATTAAAACGGCAACTGGATGCGGCAGACGCCGACATCGAGCTTGTTAACAAGCGGCTTGACAACTCATAGGGTAAGTAATGTTTTCTGGTGAATGTCACACAATAAGAGCAACATGATGCCAATATCTTTAATATGTTGTGACTGCAGACGGAGCTGCCACCGTGGAGACCCTTCGGGCGGAGCTCGCCCGAGCCAAGGAACAAGCAAGGATTAGTAATGCGGCTGCTTTGAAGGCGGCCAAAGAGTTGATAGCCGAGAAGGCCGCACATTGCAAGAGCCAAGAGAAGATGGCCAAGATGGTCGTAAAATTGAAAGACACTGCCGACCGTTGCCGGCTCCTTGAAAATGAAAACCGAGCGAAGGCAACGGACCTTGAGAAGGCCACGATGGCGGACAAAGACACCCGCTCTGCTATGAGAGCGAAGAAGGAGGAGCTGCGGGAAGCCGGGGATATTGCGGCTGGGAAGCCCTTCATGCTACAGAGGAATTTCGGTGCCTCAACTCCGGGTAGTAGATAGATTAGGGTTTTAGTTGGCGGCACTCGGAAAGATGGCGGCTCTTCTTCTTCGAATAAGTATTTCAAGCTCCGGCCCTCTTAAGTTCGTCTGTTGGGATGGATTAGACAGAGCTCCCATGTAGATTCCTGCCAGCTCCTTGGGGCGGCGAGTTTAGGGCATCTCATCGTTGCACGTGACGATGAGATTTGGTGTCAGGTTCTTTAGATCGATTCAAAGGTTCAACGAAGACAACTATGGCTCTGAGGTGTTGGTCCTTAGAGACAAGTGCATGAAGATTTTTCAGTTGTCATCGATAAGGTCAGGCCGATTGCAATATGGGAGTGGCGACAGCCGCACATTAGCGGCTAGTTCTCGCGGCGGCAGTGGTCGTTCGGTGGTTCAAAGACCTTGATGCAATTTTTATTATGTTTGAGTTTTTTTGTGCTTCTAGTGACTTCTATAATAGATCTGAGTCCTTTCCACACAAAAAGAAGATGTCATATAATAGAAGCATGCCTGGTATTCTTCCATAATATACTAGCACATGAATAAGTTCTTTATATAATCCTAATTAAAGATTTAAGTACTCCTCTAATTAATATGACTTAGACTATTGTGTTCACTAATGAATGCATTTTGCATCATGTTTTACTTAGTCTTTTTGCATCGTAGACGTAAGATATTCTGCATTTTACCATGATCGCTCACGTGTTTTCATATGATTTCACCAAGATTCCCAGAATCGGTAGGCTTGGATTGTTCATTTGAAAACACCCATTTTTGGTCAAAAATATATTTCTTGGACCTCATAAAACCATCCATACAAAAAGACAAACACGTGAGAGAAAAAACATGTTGGATTTGGCCTCCCAGAAGAGAAGATGGTGGGTGGTATGTGCGCACCTACTCATACCAATAGTCGTACCACTTGCTGTCGGCTTCTCTTGGTTAACTATTTCCACCCCATGCAATCCGATCTCAGTTATGACAAACAAAGAGACTCCACCATACAAAACAGTACCAGTAACCTGGCAACCGAAAGGGATCCAAATGGGGAATCGGCAAAAGGGCGTCCATCTCCCATTGCTTTGATCATGGAGGACACGACATCGAGCTTGATCCTCTCCATCACTATCAATGCCATCGTCGTCGACTCTCCCATCCATCTTGTTGTAATACCAAAACCTGTTATGTATTCATATGTGTATCACTTCAATCATTCATTTGATATTCATATGAACACCTCGATGATGTATTGTACAGTCATGTCTGAGTAGTTTCCTTCATTCTCGGAGATATGAAGGAACCCTAGTATTTATATGAACTAGATGCAATAGGATATTTGATGTACGTGATAAGGTTTGTAGTAACGTTCTACATGATATTGTCCGAACATCGGTTGTGTAATATTTTGCCCTTCGTGGACATTAAAGATACTATTACCATTCCAAAAGCAGAGTTAGAGGTATTGTGGTGACATAAGCTACCTCTCTCCTTAGAGGATCATTGGTCAGGGAATAACGAAGACTCATATGATTTATGCCACATCCATGGAGAGACCTTAATCATTATTGTACTATGGAGGCAGCTATGGATGGGTAATGGTACTTGTGCATGATACAAGACTAAGGCATTAATATATATATATATATATATATATATATAGGTAAATTATATGGGACACCTAGGTGCCTGGGCACCTAGATGCCTGTTATAATAAGTGATAATCATGGTGCATGATGTACAATCCATGACATATGACTTTCCAAATTTTATTTGCATGCACTATCAGCTCTAATAGCCAATTATTGCTTTCCAAAAACAAAATCCTACTATTTTCCTTGTAATGATTTTTCGTACGTACATGGACCTAACATATCATACCCGCATGCCCTTTTTCAATACATGCATGCTTTGAAGATATACATAAAACTGATATACTTTGAATAATACATAACCCAAAAAATGATACACCATTTTAATACATGTAAATTATTTCAAGACATACCCGTAAATGATATTGGATATATACCTAGAAATAGTACAATTTACATATACGACAGATATTGACTAGGTATATGAAAAAAGTTAGTACGTGACTAGGTATATAATTTTTATAGGTACATGAATTAGTACGTGACTAGGTATACGATTTTTATAGGTATATAAATTAGTAAGTGACTAGGTATATGAATTAGTACGTGACTAGGTATACGATTGTTATAGGTATATAAATTAGTATGTGACGAGGTATATGAATTTTTATAGGTATATAAATTAGTAAGTGACTAGGTATATGAATTAGTACGTGACTAGGTATACGATTGTTATAGGTATATAAATTAGTACGTGACGAGGTATATGAATTTTTATAGGTATATGAATTAGTATGTGAATTTTTATAGGTATATGAATTAATACATGACAAGGTATATAGAAAAAAATATAACACGTCAATAAAATATACATACCATGCATGGACCATTAATTGTTGTTTTTCTCTCAAAGATATTACAAAGATTCGATGCCTACACCTATGACAATCTTAAATACTAGTGGTGAATCCGGAAACCCTGAGACTGCCTTTAGCCCTATTGCAGTTTCATCAATTCAATTACTCTCTTGTTCTTTGTTATAATTCATGCACACTTAGTTCTTGCTCTCAAACACACTTGCAACCTCTCAACCATCACATCACTTTTGCTTGAAATCTAAGGGCATACCAACGGTTTGCCTCAAGTCGGACACACTAAACATCCATGGACCACTATACGGAAGTTGGACATCCAATCCTATGCGTCAAATGTTCATTTCTATTTTTTTCGTATGTTCCCAGCACTCAAAATAATTATAGAAAATATCATAATCCATCAATAAATAGTATGCAAATATTATAGTACAACAATAGTTCAAATATAAATATTACGTCTGAAATAATCCTAGAGCGAAGTATTGTTCATACATAGACTGTGCCCCTTGAGCTTCTTCCAACAATGCATCAACATGAATGGTCCGCCCTCTGTTATTCGATACAACATGGCAGCGTGTGCGGGCTATACGAGCATGTGATCATCGAATTGGAACATTGAGTGAATCAATAAATTGACCAATATGTAGAGCAACAAGAAGAAAAACTTACGATCTCCATGATTTTTTTCCCGGTGGCCACCCTCTTTCCCCGTACAGTCGCACTACAATACTTCATGACAGAGTTCGGGATTGTCTACGGTCAATGGGCTAGCAACTTCACATTGCATTCATGGATCACGTGAAAGTTGTAGGGCTTGAAGTTTTTTTGCTCATGAAACCAAGAATGCACACTTTGCCAAATTACCGTGCTCTCTTGCTTCAGGCCTACAAAGTCCGCATTTCTGGCCAACCAGGCATCGCACAATAACTCATCCTCCATTATCGAGTACGCCCATTGTGCTTGGTTCAAAGTAAACATCGATAACATCAAAGAAAATCTCATTAGCATTGGGTCGAACACTTGTCAGGCATGGTGTCCGCCATGGACCACGTCGGTAGGGGGCGGAATATACCTGGTTGCAGCGGATCCAACATGGATGGTGGGGTAGTCCAAGGCGGACAACCGGCAAGTCCTCGGGGTGGCAGATGTCCAGCGCCTGGGCAGCGATCGAAGTGGTAGAGTGGCAACGTCGAACTTGAAAGGTGTGGATACAGAGCAAGGGGGAGGACGAAGTGGGGGAAGTAGTTTTGGAGAAGGGTTTGGGTGGGTTGGGGGTGTCGGAAGCCTACGTGGCGCATGTCCGGACTCTCACAAACCTCCCACTAATTTTTGGCTGGTTTGTGGGAATTCAGTGTGACGCCCCCGATTCAATCGTACAATAATCATACACGCAAACGTGTACGATCAAGATCAGGGACTCAGGGGAAGATATCACAACATAACTCTACAAATAAAATAAGTCATACAAGCATCATATTACAAGCCAGGGGCCTCGAAGGTTCGAATACAAGAGCTCGATCATAGACGAGTCAGCGGAAGCAACAATATCTGAGTACAGACATAAGTTAAACAAGTTTGCCTTAAGAAGGCTAGCACAAACTGGGATACAGATCGAAAGAGGCGCAGGCCTCCTGTTGGGGAACGCAGTAATTTCAAAAAATTTCCTACGCACACGCAAGATCATGGTGATGCACAGCAACGAGAGGGGAGAGTGTTGTCTACGTACCAACGCAGACCGACTGCGGAAGCGATCACACAACGTAGAGGAAGTAGTCGTACGTCTTCTTCCCGATCCGACCGATCCAAGCACCGTTACTCCGGCACCTCCGAGTTCTTAGCACACGTTCAGCTCGATGACGTTCCTCGGGCTCCGATCCAGCAAAGCGTCGAGGAAGAGTTCCGTCAGCACGACGGCGTGGTGACGATCTTAATGTACTACCGACGCAGGGCTTCGCCTAAGCACTGTAACGGTATGATCGAGGTGGAATTTGGTGGCAGGGGGCACCGCACACGGCTAAGGAGCGATTTACTTGTGTGTCTTGGGGTGCCCCCTGCCCCCGTATATAAAGGCCAGGGGCAGGGGGTTCGGCCGGCCAGGTGGGAGGCGCAGGGAGGAGTCCTACTCCCACCGGGAGTAGGACTCCTTCCCCCCAATCCTATTCCAACTAGGATTCTTGGGGAAGAAGGAGAAAGAGGGGGCCGGCCCACCTCTCCTAGTCCTATTAGGACTTGGGAAAGGTGGGGGGCGCCGGCCAGGTGTGGGCTGCCTCTTCTCTCTTTTCCACTAAGGCCCAATAGGCCCATTTACCTCCCGGGGGGTTCCGGTAACCCTCCCGGTAATCCGGAAAAATCCCGATTTCACCCGGAACGCTTCCGGTGCCCAAACATAGGCTTCCAATATATCAATCTTTACGTCTCGACCATTTCGAGACTCCTCGTCATGTCCGTGATCTCATCCGGGACTCCGAACAACCTTCGGTACATCAAAATGCATAAACTCATAATAACTGTCATCGTAACGTTAAGCGTGCGGACCCTACGGTTCGAGAACAATGTAGACATGACCGAGACACGTCTCCGGTCAATAACCAATAGCGGGACCTGGATGCCCATATTGGCTCCTACATATTCTACGAAGATCTTTATCGGTCAGACCGCATAACAACATACGTTGTTCCCTTTGTCATCGGTATGTTACTTGCCCGAGATTCGATCGTCGGTATCCAATACCTAGTTCAATCTCGTTACTGGCAAGTCTCTTTACTCGTTCCGTAATACATCATCTCATAACTAACATCTTAGTTATTATGCTTGCAAGGCTTATGTGATGTGTATTACCGAGAGGGCCCAGAGATACCTCTCCGACAATCAGAGTGACAAAACCTAATCTCGAAATACGCCAACCCAACATCTACCGTTGGAGACACCTGTAGTACTCCTTTATAATCACCCAGTTACGTTGTGACGTTTGGTAGTACCCAAAGTGTTCCTCCGGTAAACGGGAGTTGCATAATCTCATAGTTATAGGAACATGTATAAGTCATGAAGAAAGCAATAGCAACATACTAAACGATCGGGTGCTATGCTAATGGAATGGGTCATGTCAATCAGATCATTCAACTAATGATGTGACCTCGTTAATCAAATAACAACTCTTTGTTCATGGTTAGGAAACATAACCATCTTTGATTAACGAGCTAGTCTAGTAGAGGCATACTAGTGACACTCTGTTGGTCTATGTATTCACACATGTATTATGTTTCCGGTTAATACAATTCTAGCATGAATAATAAACATTTATCATGATATAAGGAAATAAATAATAACTTTATTATTGCCTCTAGGGCATATTTCCTTCAGTCTCCCACTTGCACTAGAGTCAATAATCTAGATTACACAGTAATGATTCTTACACCCATGGAGTCTTGGTGCTGATCATGTTTTGCTCGTGGAAGAGGCTTAGTCAACGGGTCTGCAACATTCAGATCCGTATGTATCTTGCAAATCTCTATGTCTCCCACCTGGACTAAATCCCGGATGGAGTTGAAGCGTCTCTTGATGTGTTTGGTTCTTTTGTGAAATCTGGATTCCTTTGCCAAGGCAATTGCACCAGTATTGTCACAGAAGATTTTCATTGGACCCGATGCACTAGGTATGACACCTAGATCGGATATGAACTCCTTCATCCAGACTCCTTCGTTCGCTGCTTCCGAAGCAGCTATGTACTCCGCTTCACATGTAGATCCCGCTACGACGCTTTGTTTAGAACTGCACCAACTGACAGCTCCACCGTTTAAAGTAAACACGTATCCGGTTTGCGATTTAGAATCGTCCGGATCAGTGTCAAAGCTTGCATCAACGTAACCTCTTACGGTGAGCTCTTTGTCACCTCCATATACGAGAAACATATCCTTAGTCCTTTTCAGGTATTTCAGGATGTTCTTGACCGCTGTCCAGTGATCCACCCCTGGATTACTTTGGTACCTCCCTGCTAAACTTATAGCAAGGCACACATCAGGTCTGGTACACAGCATTGCATACATGATAGAGCCTATGGCTGAAGCATAGGGAACATCTTTCATTTTCTCTCTATCTTCTGCAGTGGTCGGGCATTGAGTCTGACTCAACTTCACACCTTGCAATACAGGCAAGAACCCTTTCTTTGCTTGATCCATTTTGAACTTCTTCAAAATCTTGTCAAGGTATGTGCTTTGTGAAAGTCCAATTAAGCGTTTTGATCTATCTCTATAGATCTTTATGCCTAATATGTAAGCAGCTTCCCCGAGGTCTTTCATCAAAAAACTTTTATTCAAGTATCCCTTTATGCTATTCAGAAATTCTATATCATTTCCAATGAGTAATATGTCATCCACATATAATATCAGAAATGCTACAGAGCTCCCACTCACTTTCTTGTAAATACAGGCTTCTCCAAAAGTCTGTATAAACCCAAATGCTTTGATCACACTATCAAAGCGTTTATTCCAACTCCGAGATGCTTGCACCAGTCCATAGATGGATCGCTGGAGTTTGCACACTTTGTTAGCTCCCTTTGGATCGACAAAACCTTCTGGTTGCATCATATACAACTCTTCTTCCAGAAATCCATTCAGGAATGCGGTTTTTACATCCATTTGCCAAATTTCATAATCATAAAATGCGGCAATTGCTAACATGATTCTGACAGACTTAAGCATCGCTACAGGTGAGAAAGTCTCATCGTAGTCAACTCCTTGAACTTGTCGAAAACCTTTTGCGACAAGTCGAGCTTTGTAGACAGTAACATTACCATCAGCGTCAGTCTTTTTCTTAAAGATCCATTTATTCTCAATTGCTTGCCGATCATCGGGCAAGTCAACCAAAGTCCATACTTTGTTCTCATACATGGATCCCATCTCAGATTTCATGGCTTCAAGCCACTTTGCGGAATCTGGGCTCACCATCGCTTCTTCATAGTTCGTAGGTTCATCATGATCTAGTAGCATGACTTCCAGAACAGGATTACCGTACCACTCTGGTGCGGATCTTACTCTGGTTGATCTACGAGGTACAGTAGTATCTTGATCTAAAGTTTCATGATCATCATCATTAACTTCCTCTCTTATTGGTGTAGGTCTCACAGAAACAGTTTTCTGTGATGTACTATTTCCCAATAACGGAGTAGGTACAGTTACCTCGTCAAGTTCTACTTTCCTCCCACTCACTTCTTTCGAGAGAAACTCCTTCTCAAGAAAGTTTCCGAATTTAGCAACAAAAGTCTTGCCTTCGGATCTGTGATAGAAGGTGTATCCAATAGTTTCCTTTGGATATCCTATGAAGACACACTTCTCCGATTTGGGTTCGAGCTTATCAGGTTGAAGTTTTTTCACATAAGCATCGCAGCCCCAAACTTTAAGAAACGACAACTTTGGTTTCTTGCCAAACCACAGTTCATAAGGCGTCGTCTCAACGGATTTAGATGGTGCCCTATTTAACGTGAATGCAGCCGTCTCTAAAGCATAACCCCAAAATGATAGCGGTAAATCAGTAAGAGACATCATAGATCGCACCATATCTAGTAAAGTACGATTACGACGTTCGGACACACCATTACGTTGTGGTGTTCCGGGTGGCGTGAGTTGCGAAACTATTCCACAATTTTTCAAATGTTCACCAAACTCGTAACTCAAATAGTCTCCTCCACGATCAGATCGTAGAAACTTTATTTTCTTGCTACGATGATTTTCAACTTCACTCTGAAATTCCTTGAACTTTTCAAATGTTTCAGACTTATGTTTCATTAAGTAGATATACCCATATCTGCTTAAATCATCTGTGAAGGTGAGAAAATAACGATATCCGCCACGAGCCTCAATATTCATCGGACCACATACATCGGTATGTATGATTTCCAATAAATCTGTTGCTCTCTCCATAGTACCGGAGAACGGTGTTTTAGTCATCTTGCCCATGAGGCACGGTTCGCAAGTACCAAGTGATTCATAATCAAGTGGTTCCAAAAGCCCATCAGTATGGAGTTTCTTCATGCGCTTTACACCGATATGACCTAAACGGCAGTGCCACAAATAAGTTGCACTATCATTATCAACTCTGCATCTTTTGGCTTCAACATTATGAATATGTGTATTACTACTATCGAGATTCAATAAGAATAGACCACTTTTCAAGGGTGCATGACCATAAAAGATATTACTCATATAAATAGAACAACCATTATTCTCTGATTTAAATGAATAACCGTCTCGCATCAAACAAGATCCAGATATAATGTTCATGCTCAACGCTGGCACCAAATAACAATTATTTAGGTCTAATATTAATCCCGAAGGTAGATGTAGAGGTAGTGTGCCGACCGCGATCACATCGACTTTGGAACCGTTTCCCACGCGCATCGTCACCTCGTCCTTTGCTAGTGTCCGCTTATTCTGTAGTCCCTGTTTCGAGTTGCAAATATTAGCAACAGAACCAGTATCAAATACCCAGGTGCTACTGCGAGCATTAGTAAGGTACACATCAATAACATGTATATCACATATACCTTTGTTCACCTTGCCATCCTTCTTATCCGCCAAATACTTGGGGCAGTTCCGCTTCCAGTGACCAGTTTGCTTGCAGTAGAAGCACTCAGTTTCAGGCTTAGGTCCAGACTTGGGTTTCTTCTCTTGAGCAGCAACTTGCTTGCCGTTCTTCTTGAAGTTCCCTTTCTTCTTCCCTTTGCCCTTTTTCTTGAAACTAGTGGTTTTGTTAACCATCAACACTTGATGCTCCTTCTTGATTTCTACCTCCGCAGCTTTCAGCATAGCGAAGAGCTCGGGAATAGTCTTGTTCATCCCTTGCATATTATAGTTCATCACAAAGCTCTTGTAGCTTGGTGGCAGTGATTGGAGAATTCTGTCAATGACGCAATCATCCGGAAGTGTAACTCCCAATTGAATCAAGTGATTATTATACCCAGACATTTTGAGTATATGCTCACTGACAGAACTGTTCTCCTCCATCTTGCAGCTATAGAACTTATTGGAGACTTCATATCTCTCAATCCGGGCATTTGCTTGAAAT
This sequence comes from Triticum monococcum, assembly GCA_034509565.1. Lineage (NCBI taxonomy): Eukaryota > Viridiplantae > Streptophyta > Magnoliopsida > Poales > Poaceae > Triticum > Triticum monococcum. Next base: position 616,115,910 of record CM067847.1, on the reverse strand, counting down.
ATTAACTTCAACTCCTGGAACATCTCATATGCTCCATGACGTTCAAAACGTCGTTGAAGTCCCGGTTCTAAGCCGTAAAGCATGGCACACTGAACTATTGAGTAGTCATTAGCTTTGCTCTGCCAGACGTTCATAACTTCTGGCGTTGCTCTTGCAGCAGGCCTGGCACTTAGCGGTGCTTCCAGGACGTAATTCTTCTGTGCAGCAATGAGGATAATCCTCAGGTTACGGACCCAGTCTGTGTAATTGCTACCATCATCTTTCAACTTAGCTTTCTCAAGGAACGCATTAAAATTCAACGGAACAACAGCACGAGCCATCTATCTACAATCAACATAAACAAGCAAGATACTATCAGGTACTAAGTTCATGATAATTTTTAAGTTCAGTTAATTTTCTTAAGAACTCCCACTTAGATAGACATCCCTCTAATCCTCTAAGTGATTACGTGATCCAAATCAACTAAACCATAACCGATCATCACGTGAGATGGAGTAGTTTTCAATGGTGAACATCAATATGTTGATCATATCTACTATATGATTCACGCTCGACCTTTCGGTCTCCGTGTTCCGAGGCCATATCTGTATATGCTTGGCTCGTCAAGTATAACCTGAGTATTCCGCGTGTGCAACTGTTTTGCACCCGTTGTATTTGAACGTAGAGCCTATCACACCCGATCATCACGTGGTGTCTCAGCACGAAGAACTTTTGCAACGGTGTATACTCAGGGAGAACACTCCTTGATAATTTAGTGAGAGATCATCTTATAATGCTACCGTCAATCAAAGCAAGATAAGATGCATAAAAGGATAAACATCACATGCAATCAATATAAGTGATATGATATGGCCATCATCATCTTGTGCTTTGTGATCTCCATCTCCGAAGCATCGTCATGATCACCATCGTCACCGGCGCGACACCTTGATCTCCATCGTAGCATCGTTGTCGTCTCGCCAATCTTATGCTTCCACGACTATCACTACCGCTTAGTAATAAAATAAAGCATTACATCGCGATTGCATTGCATACAATAAAGCGACAACCATATGGCTCCTGCCAGTTGCCGATAACTCGGTTACAAAACATGATCATCTCATACAATAAAATCAGCATCATGCCTTGACCATATCACATCACAACATGCCCTGCAAAAACAAGTTAGACGTCCTCTACTTTGTTGTTGCAAGTTTTACGTGGGTGCTACGGGCTTAAGCAAGAACTCATCTCACCTACGCATCAAAACCACAACGATAGTTCGTCAAATAGACTCCGTTTTAACCTTCTCAAGGACCGGGCGTAGTCACACTTGGTTCAACTAAAGTTGGAGAGACAGTCTTCCGCAAGCCATCTGTGTGCATAGCACGTCGAGGGAACCGGTCTCGCGTAAGAGTACGCGTAAGGTTGGTCCGGATCGTCTCGTCCAACAATACCGCCGAACCAAAGTATGACATGCTGGTAGGCAGTATGACTTGTATCGCCCACAACTCACTTGTGTTCTACTCGTGCATATAACATCAAACCATAAAAACCAGGCTCGGATGCCACTGTTGGGGAACGCAGTAATTTCAAAAAATTTCCTACGCACACGCAAGATCATGGTGATGCACAGCAACGAGAGGGGAGAGTGTTGTCTACGTACCAACGCAGACCGACTGCGGAAGCGATCACACAACGTAGAGGAAGTAGTCGTACGTCTTCTTCCTGATCCGACCGATCCAAGCACCGTTACTCCGGCACCTCCGAGTTCTTAGCACACGTTCAGCTCGATGACGTTCCTCGGGCTCCGATCCAGCAAAGCATCGAGGAAGAGTTCCGTCAGCACGACGGCGTGGTGACGATCTTGATGTACTACCGACGCAGGGCTTCGCCTAAGCACTGTAACGGTATGATCGAGGTGGAATTTGGTGGCAGGGGGCACCGCACACGGCTAAGGAGCGATTTACTTGTGTGTCTTGGGGTGCCCCCTGCCCCCGTATATAAAGGCCAGGGGCAGGGGGTTCGGCCGGCCAGGTGGGAGGCGCAGGGAGGAGTCCTACTCCCACCGGGAGTAGGACTCCTTCCCCCCAATCCTATTCCAACTAGGATTCTTGGGGAAGAAGGAGAAAGAGGGGGCCGGCCCACCTCTCCTAGTCCTATTAGGACTTGGGAAAGATGGGGGGCGCCGGCCAGGTGTGGGCTGCCTCTTCTCTCTTTTCCACTAAGGCCCAATAGGCCCATTTACCTCCCGGGGGGTTCCGGTAACCCTCCCGGTAATCCGGAAAAATCCCGATTTCACCCGGAACACTTCCGGTGCCCAAACATAGGCTTCCAATATATCAATCTTTACGTCTCGACCATTTCGAGACTCCTCGTCATGTCCGTGATCTCATCCGGGACTCCGAACAACCTTCGGTACATCAAAATGCATAAACTCATAATAACTATCATCGTAACGTTAAGCGTGCGGACCCTACGGTTCGAGAACAATGTAGACATGACCGAGACACGTCTCCGGTCAATAACCAATAGCGGGACCTGGATGCCCATATTGGCTCCTACATATTCTACGAAGATCTTTATCGGTCAGACCGCATAACAACATACGTTGTTCCCTTTGTCATCGGTATGTTACTTGCCCGAGATTCGATCGTCGGTATCCAATACCTAGTTCAATCTCGTTACTGGCAAGTCTCTTTACTCGTTCCGTAATACATCATCTCATAACTAACATCTTAGTTATTATGCTTGCAAGGCTTATGTGATGTGTATTACCGAGAGGGCCCAGAGATACCTCTCCGACAATCAGAGTGACAAAACCTAATCTCGAAATACGCCAACCCAACATCTACCGTTGGAGACACCTGTAGTACTCCTTTATAATCACCCAGTTATGTTGTGACGTTTGGTAGTACCCAAAGTGTTCCTCCGGTAAACGGGAGTTGCATAATCTCATAGTTATAGGAACATGTATAAGTCATGAAGAAAGCAATAGCAACATACTAAACGATCGGGTGCTATGTTAATGGAATGGGTCATGTCAATCAGATCATTCAACTAATGATGTGACCTCGTTAATCAAATAACAACTCTTTGTTCATGGTTAGGAAACATAACCATCTTTGATTAACGAGCTAGTCTAGTAGAGGCATACTAGTGACACTCTGTTGGTCTATGTATTCACACATGTATTATGTTTCCGGTTAATACAATTCTAGCATGAATAATAAACATTTATCATGATATAAGGAAATAAATAATAACTTTATTATTGCCTCTAGGGCATATTTCCTTCACCTCCTGCCTGGGATCCTCCTAAACTACTCCTGGTCGCCGTCAGCGGGCTGCACGTAGTAGTAGGCACCTCCCGAGTAGTAGTAGTCGTCATCGACGGTGGCATCTAGCTCCTGGGCTCCGTCGTCTGGTCGCAGCAATCGGGTATAGGAAGGGGGAAAGGGGGAGCAAAGCAACGGTGAGTACTCATCCAAAGTACTCGCAAGCAAGGAGCTACACTACATATGTATGCATTGGTATCAAATGGAAAAAGGGGTAACATATGTGGGCTGAACTGCAGAATGCCGGAATAAGAGGGGGATAGCTAGTCCTATCGAAGACCACGCTTATGGCCACATCCATCTTGCAGCATGTAGAAGAGAGTAGATGGTAAGTTCAGCACGTAGCATCACATAGCATAATCCTACCCGGCGATCCTCTCCTCGTCGCCCTGTTAGAGAGCGACCACCGGGTTGTATCTAGCACTTGAAAGGGTGTGTTTTATTAAGTATCCGGTTCTAGTTGTCATAAGGTCAAGGTACAACTCCAAGTTGTCCTATTACCGAAGATCACGGATATTCGAATAGATAAACTTCCCTGCAGGGGTGCACCACATTTCCCAACACGCTCGATCCCCTTTGTCCGGACACACTTTCCTGGGTCATGCCCGGCCTCGGAAGATCAACACGTCGCAGCGCTACCTAGGCACAACAGAGAGGTCAGCACGTCGGTCTAAATCCTATGGCACAGGGGTCTGGGCCCATCGCCCATTGCACACCTGCACGTTGCGAGGGCGACCGGAAGCAGACCTAGCCCCCTTAATACAAGAGCAGGCTTACAGTCCAATCCGGCGTGCGCCGCTCAGTCGCTGACGTCACGAAGGCTTCGGCTGATACCATGACGTCGAGTGCCCATAATTGTTCCCGCATAGTTGGTTAGTGCGTATAGGCCAGTAGCTAGACTCAGATCAAATGCCAAGATCTCGTTAAGCGTGTTATCTTGAAGTAACCGCGAACGCCGACCAGGGCCAGGCCCACCTCTCTCCTAGGTGGTCTCAACCTGCCCTGTCGCTCCGCCTCAAAGTATCAGTCGGGGGCCGTCGGGAACCCAGGCCCACCACTACCTGGATGGAACCACCTGCCCCTTCAGCCCCCACATCGGAATCACTTGCGAGTACTCAACAGGCCGACCCAACTTTAGTCACCACCTGTATAGCAAGTATAATAGTATGTATATACTCGTGATCACCTCCCGAGTGATCACGGCCCGATAATATAGCATGGCAGACGGACAAGAATGTAGGGCCACTAATGAAGTACTAGCATCCTATACTAAGCATTTAGGATTGCAGGTAAGGTATCAACAGTTGTAGCAACAATGACAGGCTATGCATCAGAATAGGTTTAACGGAAAGCAGTAACATGCTACACTACTCTAATGCAAGCAGTAGAGAGAAGAGTAGGCTTGCCTGGTTGCTCTAGCAAGAGAGAGGGGTCATCAACACCATAGTCGTACTGGGTAGCAACGGCGTCGGTCTCGTAGTCTGTCGGAGAGAAGAGGGGGAAGAAATAATAAATATTAAGAAAACAGATGCTTAGCGATGCATGACATGACAAGTATCGGTGCTAGGGGTGCCCTAACACGGTATGAGGTGGTACCGGTGAAGGGGGGAAACATCCGGGAAAATATCCTCGGTGTTTTGTGTTTTCGGACAGATAAACCGGAGGGAGAAAGTTGTGTGTTCGCTATGCTAGGGATGTGTGGCGGACGAATGGGTTGCGTATCCGGATTCGTCTCGTCGTTCTGAGCTGTTCGGGAACGTAGTAATTTCAAAATTTTCCTACGCACACGCAAGATCATGGTGATGCATAGCAACGAGAGGGGAGAGTGTAATCTACATACCCTTGTAGATCGACAACGGAAGCGTTTGGTTGATGTAGTCGTACGTCTTCACGGCCCGACCGATCAAGCACCAAAACTACGGCACCTCCGAGTTTTAGCACACGTTCAGCTCGATGACGATCCCCGGACTCCGATCCAGCAAAGTGTTGGGGAAGAGTTCCGTCAGCACGACGACGTGGTGACGATCTTGATGTACTACTGTCGCAGGGCTTCGCCTAAGCACCGGTACAATATTATCGAGGACTATGGTGGCAGGGGGCGCCGCACACGGCTAAGAATATGATCACGTGGATCAACTTGTGTTCCTCTGGGGTGCCCCTGCCTCCGTATAAAAAGGCTCAAGGGGGGGTGCGGCCGGCCTAGAGGTGGCGCGCCAGGAGGAGTCCTACTCCCTCTGGGAGTAGGATTCCCCCCCCCCCCAATCCTAGTTGGAATAGGATTCGCGGAGGGGCGGAGGGGGGAAAAGAGAAAGGGGGCCGCCCCCCTCTCCTTGTCCTATTCGGACCAAGGGAGGGGAGGGGCGCGCGGCCCATCTTAGGCTGCCTCTTCTCTTTTCCACTAAGGCCCACTAAGGCCCATATAGCTCCCGGGGGGTTCCGGTACTCCGGTAAAATCCCGATTTCACCAGGAACACTTCCGATATCCGAACATAGGCTTCCAATATATCAATCTTTATGTCTCGACCATTTCGAGACTCCTCGTCATGTCCGTGATCACATCCGGGACTCCGAACAACCTTCGGTGTATCAAAATGTATAAACTCATAATATAACTGTCATCGAAACCTTAAGCGTGCGGACCCTACGGGTTCGAGAACAATGTAGACATGACCGAGACATGTCTCAGGTCAATAACCAATAGCAGGACCTGGATGCCCATATTGGCTCCTACATATTCTACGAAGATCTTTATCGGTCAGACCGCATAACAACATACGTTGTTCCCTTTGTCATCGGTATGTTACTTGCCCGAGATTCGATCGTCGGTATCCAATACCTAGTTCAATCTCGTTACCGGCAAGTCTCTTTACTCGTTCCGTAATACATCATCTCGCAACTAACTCATTAGTTGCATTGCTTGCAAGGCTTAAGTGATGTGCATTACCGAGAGGGCCCAGAGATACCTCTCCGATGATCGGAGTGACAAATCCTAATCTCGAAATACGTCAACCCAACATGTACCTTTGGAGACACCTATAGAGCACCTTTATAATCACCCAGTTACGTTGTGACGTTTGGTAGCACACAAGGTGTTCCTCCGGCACACGGGAGTTACATAATCTCACAGTCATAGGAACATGTATAAGTCATGAAGAAAGCAATAGCAACATACTAAACGATCGGGTGCTAAGCTAATGGAATGGGTCATGTCAATCAGATCATTCAACTAATGATGTGATCTCGTTTAATCAAATGACAACTCTTTGTCCATGGTTAGAAAACATAACCATCTTTTGATTAACGAGCTAGTCAAGTAGAGGCATACTAGTGACACTTTGTTTGTCTATGTATTCACACATGTATTATGTTTCCGGTTAATACAATTCTAGCATGAACAATAAACCTTTATCATGATATAAGGAAATAAATAATAACTTTATTATTGCCTCTAGGGCATATTTCCTTCAGTCTCCCACTTGCATTACAGTCAATAATCTAGATTACACAGTAATGATTTTAACACCCATGGAGCTTTGGTGTTGATCATGTTTTGCTCGTGAAAGAGGCTTAGTTAACGGGTCTGCTACATTCAGCTCCGTATGTATCTTGCAAATCTCTATGTCTCCCACCTGGACTAGATTCCGGATGGAATTGAAGCGTCTCTTGATGTGTTTGGTTCTTTTGTGAAATCTGGATTCCTTTGCCAAGGCAATTGCACCAGTATTGTCACAAAAGATTTTCATTGGACCCGATGCACTAGGTATGACACCTAGATCGGATATGAACTCCTTCATCCAGACTCCTTCGTTTGCTGCTTTCGAAGCAGCTATGTACTCCGCTTCACATGTAGATCCCACCATGACGCTTTGTTTAGAACTGCACCAACTGACAGCTCCATCGTTTAATGTAAACACGTATCCGGTTTGCGATTTAGAATCGTCCGGGTCAGTGTCAAATCTTGCATCAACGTAACCGTTTACAATGAGCTCTTTGTCACCTCCATATACGAGAAACATATCCTTAGTCCTTTTCAGGTACTTCAGGATGTTCTTGACCGCTGTCCAGTGATCCACTCCTGGATTACTTTGGTACCTCCCTGCTAAATTTATAGCAAGGCACACATCAGGTCTGGTACACAGCATTGCATACATGATAGAGCCTATGGCTGAAGCATAGGGAACATCTTTCATTTTCTCTCTATCTTCTGCAGTGGTCGGGCATTGAGTCTGACTCAACTTCACACCTTGTAACACAGGCAAGAACCCTTTCTTTGCTTGATCCATTTTGAACTTCTTCAAAATCTTGTCAAAGTATGTGCTTTGTGAAAGTCCAATTAAGCGTCTTGATCTATCTCTATAGATCCTTATGCCTAATATGTAAGCAGCTTCACCGAGGTCTTCCATTGAAAAACTCTTATTCAAGTATCCCTTTATGCTATCCAGAAATTCTATATCATTTCCAATCAGTAATATGTCATCCACATATAATATCAGAGATGCTACAGAGCTCCCACTCACTTTCTTGTAAATACAGGCTTCTCCGAAAGCCTGTATAAAACCAAATGCTTTGATCACACTATCAAAGCGTTTATTCCAACTCCGAGAGGCTTGCACCAGTCCATAAATGGATCGCTAGAGCTTGCACACTTTGTTAGCTCCCTTTGGATCGACAAAACCTTCCGGTTGCATCATATACAACTCTTCTTCCAGAAATCCATTCAGGAATGCAGTTTTGACATCCATCTGCCAAATTTCATAATCATAAAATGCGGCAATTGCTAACATGATTCGGACAGACTTAAGCATCGCTACGGGTGAGAAGGTCTCATCGTAGTCAACCCCTTGAACCTGTCGAAAACCTTTTGCGACAAGTCGAGCTTTGTAGACAGTAATATTACCGTCAGCGTCAGTCTTCTTCTTGAAGATCCATTTATTCTCAATTGCTTGCCGATCATCGGGCAAGTCAACCAAAGTCCATACTTTGTTCTCATACATGGATCCCATCTCAGATTTCATGGCTTCAAGCCATTTTGCGGAATCTGGGCTCACCATCGCTTCTTCATAGTTCGTAGGTTCATCATGATCTAGCAGCATGATTTCCAGAACAGGATTACCGTACCACTCTGGCGCGGATCTCACTCTGGTTGATCTACGAGGTTCAGTAGTATCTTGTCCTGAAGTTTCATGATCATTATCATTAGCTTCCTCACTAATTGGTGTAGGTGTCGCAGAAACAGTTTTCTGTGATGTACTACTTTCCAATAAGGGAGCAGGTACAGTTACCTCATCAAGTTCTACTTTCCTCCCACTCACATCTTTCGAGAGAAACTCCTTCTCCAGAAAGTTTCCGAATTTAGCAACAAAAGTCTTGCCTTCGTATCTGTGATAGAAGGTGTATCCAATAGTTTCCTTTGGATATCCTATGAAGACACATTTCTCTGATTTGGGTTCGAGCTTATCAGGTTGAAGCTTTTCCACATAAGCATCGCAGCCCCACACTTTCAGAAACGACAACTTTGGTTTCTTGCCAAACCATAGTTCATAAGGCGTCGTCTCAACGGATTTTGATGGTGCCCTATTTAACGTGATTGCGGCCGTCTCTAAAGCATAACCCCAAAACGATAACGGTAAATCAGTAAGAGACATCATAGATCGCACCATATCTAGTAAAGTACGATTACGACGTTCGGATACACCATTACGCTGTGGTGTTCCGCGTGGCGTGAGTTGCGAAACTATTCCGCATTGTTTCAAATGTACACCGAACTCATAACTCAAATATTCTCCTCCACGATGAGATCGTAGAAATTTTATTTTTTTGTTACGATGATTTTCAACTTTACTCTGAAATTCTTTGAACTTTTCAAATGTTTCAAACGTATGTTTCATTAAGTAGATATACCCATATCTGCTTAAGTCATCTGTGAAGGTGAGAAAATAACGATATCCGCCACGAGCCTCAATATTCATCAGACCACATACATCTGTATGTATGATTTCCAACAAATCTGTTTCTCTCTCCATAGTACCGGTGAACGGTGTTTTGGTCATCTTGCCCATGAGGCACGGTTCGCAAGTACCAAGTGATTCATAATCAAGTGGTTCCAAAAGTCCATCAGTATGGAGTTTCTTCATGCGCTTTACACCGATATGACCTAAACGGCAGTGCCACAAATAAGTTGCACCATCATTATCAACTCTGCATCTTTTGGTTTCAACATTATGAATATGTGTCACTACTATCGAGATTCAATAAAAATAAACCACTCTTCAAGGGTGCATGACCATAAAAGATATTACTCATATAAATAGAACAACCATTATTCTCTGATTTAAATGAATAACCGTCTCGCATTAAACAAGATCCAGATATAATGTTCATGCTCAACGCTGGCACCAAATAACAATTATTTAGGTCTAATACTAATCCCGAAGGTAGATGTAGAGGTAGCGTGCCGACCGCGATCACATCGGCTTTGGAACCGTTTCCCACGCGCATCGTCACCTCGTCCTTAGCCAATCTTCGCTTAATCCGTAGTCCCTGTTTCGAGTTGCAAATATTAGAAACAGAACCAGTATCAAATACCCAGGTGCTACTGCGAGCATTAGTAAGGTACACATCAATAACATGTATATCACATATACCTTTGTTCACCTTGCCATCCTTCTTATCCGCCAAATACTTGGGGCAGTTCCGCTTCCAGTGACCAGTCTGCTTGCAGTAGAAGCACTCAGTTTCAGGCTTAGGTCCAAACTTGGGTTTCTTCTCTTGAGCAGCAACTTGCTTGCTGTTCTTCTTGAAGTTCCCCTTCTTCTTCCCTTTTCCCTTTTTCTTGAAACTAGTGGTCTTGTTGACCATCAACACTTGATGCTCCTTTTTTGATTTCTACCTCCGCAGCTTTCAGCATTGCGAAGAGCTCGGGAATAGTCTTATTCATCCCTTGCATATTATAGTTCATCACGAAGCTCTTGTAGCTTGGTGGCAGTGATTGGAGAATTCTGTCAATGACGCAATCATCTGGAAGATTAACTCCCATCTGAATCAAGTGATTATTATACCCAGACATTTTGAGTATATGCTCACTGACAGAACTGTTCTCCTTCATCTTGCAGCTATAGAACTTATTGGAGACTTCATATCTCTCAATTCGTGCATTTGCTTGAAATATTAACTTCAACTCCTGGAACATCTCATATGCTCCATGACGTTCAAAATGTCGTTGAAGTCCCGATTCTAAGCCGTAAAGCATGGCACACTGAACTATCGAGTAGTCATCAGCTTTGCTCTACCAGACGTTCATAACATCTGGTGTTGCTCCAGCAGCAGGCCTGGCACCCAGCGGTGCTTCCAGGACGTAATTCTTCTGTGCAGCAATGAGGATAATCCTCGAGTTACGGACCCAGTCCGTGTAATTGCTACCATCATCTTTCAACTTTGCTTTCTCAAGGAACGCATTAAAATTCAACGGAAAAACAGCACGGGCCATCTATCTACAATCAAACATACATAAGCAAGATACTATCAGGTACTAAGTTCATGATAAATTTAAGTTCAATTAATCAAATTACTTAAAGAACTCCCACTTAGATAGACATCCCTCTAATCCTCTAAGTGATCACGTGATCCAAATCAACTAAACCATGTCCGATCACCACGTGAGATGGAGTAGTTTCATTGGTGAACATCACTATGTTGATCATATCTACTATATGATTCACGCTCGACCTTTCGGTCTCCGTGTTCCGAGGCCATATCTGCATATGCTTGGCTCGTCAAGTATAACCTGAGTATTCCGCGTGTGCAACTGTTTTGCACCCGTTGTATTTGAACACAGAGCCTATCACACCCGATCATCACGTGGTGTCTCAGCACGAAGAACTTTCGCAACGGTGCATACTCAAGGAGAACACTTCTTGATAATTTAGTGAGAGATCATCTTATAATGCTACCGTCAATCAAAGCAAGATAAGATGCATAAAAGATAAACATCACATGTAATGAATATAAGTGATATGATATGGCCATCATCATCTTGTGCCTGTGATCTCCATCTCCGAAGCACCATCATGATCACCATCGTCATCGGCACGACACCTTGATCTCCATCGTAGCATCGTTGTCGTCTCGCCAATCTTATGCTTCCACGACTATCGCTACCGCTTAGTGATAAAGTAAAGCATTACAGCGCGATTGCATTGCATACAATAAAGCGACAACCATATGGCTCCTGCCAGTTGCCGATAACTCGGTTACAAAACATGATCATCTCATACACTAAAAATTCAGCATCATGTCTTGACCATATCACATCACAACATGCCCTGCAAAAACAAGTTAGACGTCCTCTACTTTGTTGTTGCAAGTTTTACGTGGCTACTACGGGCTTAAGCAAGAACCAATCTTACCTACGCATCAAGACCACAACGATAGTTTGTCAAGTTGGTGTTGTTTTAACCTTCGCAAGGACCGGGCGTAGCCACACTCAGTTCAACTAAAGTTGGAGAAACTGTCACCCGCAAGCCATATATGTGCAAAGCACGTCGGGAGAACCGGTCTCGCGTAAGCGTACGCGTAATGTCGATCCGGGCCGCTTCATCCAACAATACCGCCGAACCAAAGTATGACATGCTGGTAAGCAGTATGACTTATATCGCCCACAACTCACTTGTGTTCTACTCGTGCTTATAACATCAACACATAAAACCTAGGCTCGGATGCCACTGTTGGGGAACGTAGTAATTTCAAAATTTTCCTACGCACATGCAAGATCATGGTGATGCATAGCAACGAAAGGGGAGAGTGTAATCTACATACCCTTGTAGATCGACAACGGAAGCGTTTGGTTGATGTAGTCGTACGTCTTCACGGCCCGACCGATCAAGCACCAAAACTATGGCACCTCCGAGTTTTAGCACACGTTCAGCTCGATGACGATCTCCGTACTCCGATCCAACAAAGTGTCGGGGAAGAGTTCCGTCAGCACGACGGCGTGGTGACGATCTTGATGTACTACTGTCGCAGGGCTTCGCCTAAGCACCGCTACAATATTATCGAGGACTATGGTGGCAGGGGGCGCCGCACACGGCTAAGAATATGATCACGTGGATCAACTTGTGTTCCTGTGGGGTGCCCCTGCCTCCGTATATAAAGGCTCAAGGGGGGGGTGCGGCCGGCCTAGAGGTGGCGCGCCAGGAGGAGTCCTACTCCCTCTAGGAGTAGGATTCCCCCCCCCCCTCCCAATCCTAGTTGGAATAGGATTCGCGGAGGGGGAAAAGAGAAAGGGGGCCGGCCCCCTCTCCTTGTCCTATTCGGACCAAGGGAGGGGAGGGGCGCGCGGCCCATCTTAGGCTGCCTCTTCTCTTTTCCACTAAGGCCCACTAAGGCCCATATAGCTCCCGGGGGGTTCCGGTACTCCGGTAAAATCCTGATTTCACCCGGAACACTTCCAATATCCAAACATAGGCTTCCAATATATCAATCTTTATGTCTCGACCATTTGGAGACTCCTCGTCATGTCCGTGATCACATCCGGGACTCCGAACAACCTTCAGTATATCAAAATGTATAAACTCATAATATAACTATCATCGAAACCTTAAGCGCGCGGACCCTACGGGTTCGAGAACAATGTAGACATGACCGAGACATGTCTCCGGTCAATAACCAATAGCGGGACCTGGATGCCCATATTGGCTCCTACATATTCTACGAAGATCTTTATCGGTCAGACCGCATAACAACATACGTTGTTCCCTTTGTCATTGGTATGTTACTTGCCCGAGATTCGATCGTCGGTATCCAATACCTAGTTCAATCTCGTTACCGGCAAGTCTCTTTACTCATTCCGTAATACATCATCTCGCAACTAACTCATTAGTTGCATTGCTTGCAAGGCTTAGGTGATGTGCATTACCGAGAGGGCCCAGAGATACCTCTCCGACGATCAGAGTGACAAATCCTAATCTCAAAATACGTCAACCCAACATGTACCTTTGGAGACACCTATAGAGCACCTTTATAATCACCCAGTTACGTTGTGACGTTTGGTAGCACACAAAGTGTTCCTCCGGCACACGGGAGTTACATAATCTCATAGTCATAGGAACATGTATAAGTCATGAAGAAAGCAATAGCAACATACTAAACGATCGGGTGCTAAGCTAATGGAATGGGTCATGTCAATCAGATCATTCAACTAATGATGTGATCTCGTTTAATCAAATGACAACTCTTTGTCCATGGTTAGGAAACATAACCATCTTTGATTAACGAGCTAGTCAAGTAGAGGCATACTAGTGACACTTTGTTTGTCTATGTATTCACACATGTATTATGTTTCCGGTTAATACAATTCTAGCATGAATAATAAACCTTTATCATGATATAAGGAAATAAATAATAACTTTATTATTGCCTCTAGGGCATATTTCCTTCATGAGCAACTTTATTGTACAAAGTTTTTCTATCCGAGCTATAGATTATTTTATATTAAATTTTAAGGTTTTGTTAATATTCCAAAAGTATTAATTAATTCAAAATTAATTGGAGAAATGCTATGGGTACATAGAAGTGTGCCAAGCACTGTGTCCTTGTGGCTTACAGGTGGGTCCACAAGGCTTAGTCAGCAGTGAGTCAACAGTTGACCAGTCAGCCATTGACTGGTCAACTGGGTCCAGGGGCCCACATGTCATAGACTCAGTTATTTAATAGTTTTTAATATCAAATTTAATTAGCTAGAGGGGCCAGAAAGTCAGTGCCACATGGAGTTATTTGACTTAATTAAAACTTTTGTTTGTTAATTAATCCAGTAGGGTCCATTTGTCATACAGTGGCTAGTTGGGGGGGGGGTTATCACTAATCTTGTTTAGCATTAATAAAAAAAGGTGCGGGGGGTTTCACATGTGCTTGCACAGAGAGGGACCGGCGACCACGAAGCTTCGCCGGCAGTCAGCGGCGGCAGCGGGCGGGCACGCCAGGGAGCGGCAGCGGGCGAGCAAGGGCCAGCGGCAATGGGTGCCCGAGCACACAGCGGCAATGGAGTGCGGGCAAGGGAGCACCTGGGGTGTAGAGAGCGAGGCAGGGCATGCCCGGGGCGGCGATGCTCGCGGGGGCGAGACGCAGGTCGCGGGCGGGTAGGGGCGGCCGTGATGAGGCATGCGAGCCGGGAGACACGGAGAAAAGCGGACATCGACGGGGTCTGAGCGCGGCGGAGGTCGATCCGCAACAGCAAGAACGGGGGAGGCAAGGCGAAGGGGAGGCTCACATCGAGGCGTGTAGGGGGCCAGGGAAGCTGGAGGGACCTTGCCGGCGAGGTCCGGCGGCCGGACGGGCCGACAGGTGCGAGGGCGAAGCAGAGGTGTGGAGGAAGAGGAGCCCCGAGGAGGAGGCCGTGGGGTGGGGCGGTCTCCGGCGCCGGTGGGTGGCGGCCCCTGCGGAGCGGGGGAACACGGCAGCATCGACGGGTCACGCGGGCGCGGCACTACTCGCCGGCAACAGAGGGTCGGGTGAGCCTGGCTGGGACCGAGCGCGAGCGCTCTGTCTCACGTCCCTGGCGGCGCGAGGTGGGGGTCGAGGGGAGTGGGACGGGGGAATGGGGATCGGGGGGAGAGTTGGGTTAACTAACCCTAGCAGGCCAGCCAGTGGCCCAAGGCCCATGGGGGATGAGGGTTAGGTGGGCTGGGTTGTGTACTATAACTGTGGGCTACAGTGCACAGTGTTTCTTTGTTGTTTTTTATATCTTTTTTGTTTTAGATTTTGCTTGTTGTTTTCTATTTATTCTATATATTTTACTTTTTAATAAATACCACAGCCATACCTAACATAGTATTTATAATTATGCCACTACCACAATTAACTTGGCACCTAAGATAAAGTAGTTCATAATTGTTTATTATTTTAAAACATTCAAATAATAGTTTTCATTACTATTTTATTCATCTTATAGTATTTAAATATTTTATAAAAGTGTGGTTTCTTCACCATAAATACCTATGCATTATTTGGCACAACCCAAACATTTTAGTTTTAATGTTTGAAAACTTTTACCGTTTTGACTTGATTTTGACGTTGAATTTGAATCGGTTTTGAACTAACGCAAGATTAGGAACAGTAGTCGAGGTGACGTGGCATCATTAGCAGAGGTTCACTGTAGCCTAATTATCCGGGCGTCACAAATCTCCTCCACTACAAGAAATCTCGTCCCGAGATTTAAGAGGTAGAGTTAAAGGGAAGGAATTGGTTACGAAATTCTGACGAGTCTTCTCGGTCTTGGTTGCTCTTCTCGAAGAGGTCGATACATTACGTTGATGTCTCCATTTCCCTACTTCATGTCATCATGATGAAGTCGGCATCCTTTCTTCGGAAATTCCATCGTACTTACGAATAGGTAAGGGGCAGCTTGACGTCGATAGGATGTTATAAGTGGTAATCATCTGGGGGTTGTCCCGTGAATGAGCACATGACCATCTCTCAAGTTGAACAAATAAAACACATCGAGAGCAAGGTAATAAGGTATAATATGAAGTTTCGAATGGATAGACAATCGTTCGATGTCTGAGACAAGGTGTGAAAGGGGTCCAAAGCAATGAGAATAAGTATTGCGTCTGATACCAAAATAGATTACTAGGAAGGTGACCCATGTATTACCCACGAGGACACGCGCGAGGAGTATCTTTGGGAACAGGGGGTGTACAGGAGAGTCAGGTTTCGATCCTGTGGAACTGTGGGTTATGGGCCCACCATGTGGTTAAAAGTAGGAAGGTCGGTGACATCTTGCACGATCATGTAAGCAAGGCATGTCGGAGGATAGTCTATCAGTTATGTTGGCAACAACATCGATACTAAGGGCAAGGGACGAAGAGAACCATTTTCCTGCTCATTGAACGAGGCGGGCCAATAGGCAAAGTTCTCGTCCATCGGTGGTTACCGGGATGCTATCGACAAATGCAACATGGCCTTATTGACACGGTTGTACACCGAGGTGGTTACATAAGCAGGAGAATATTACTGCTTAGATCATATAGATCTCAAGAAAGGTTAAACCAAACAATGGAAAGGAAAATGTGATCATCGGGTTAAACAGCACAATGGAAAGGAAAAAGTGTTTAAACACATATTTCAGGGGTATATCCTTCCCAAGGACAAGCAGAGCATGGTATCCATGACAGGATATAATGTAGAAAACTCTTTAGGTAGGGGAGAGAAATTTCATGACTTTATCCATACACGGTGTTTGGATAATTGAGCAGGAAATATTTAGCATTGGGCTTCAAATGTTCTTTGATGAAAATTGGAGTACCACGGACGTGCTTTGAGATATCATTAGTCTTTAAGCAAAGGTCGGACTTGGATACACAAAGGATTCATCAGGAACAACTTATAGAATAAGCCTTCATGGAAGAATGGTTAACCTTGCTAAACAGGAAACTATAAAAACAGTCCTCCGGCCGGGTGTGCTAGGCACGACATCAACTTACCGGGTCACATAAAGGCCGATGTTATAACTCTTGGAAATATGTTCCAATCATCATATCTGACCAAGATTCAGATCTGATTGGTGTTAGGATAACTCAGATTCAGGATGCCTGAGGAGAAAGGTGCAACACAAATTGTCGAGATGACATTGTAAGGTTCTTAGGGAAATGAACTATGGAGACGAGTTCCGGAACAAGAGGTCATCATTAAAACAGGGAGAGGGTGAGGAGATGGCTGATGGACTCGGTGACAATCCATCGAGATTTTCAAAAGATGGATCTCCCCAATTATGTGAACAAGGAGATAACATTTGTCAAATCAAAATGGTATAATGATGTATGCTCGAGGAAAACATACACAATTAAACATTGGTTCAAAGCAATAGGGTTGCTGGAAGTTTTGAATTCACACATCATAGTTCATTTGTCGGTATTCCGGTTAGGAACAACACGAGGACCAAGAAGGAATGGTGATGGTGATAAGTATTACTTGTATCAAGAATTCTCAGGAGGTGGTGAAATTCTCACGACATTCTTGACATCAAAGATGGTAATACTCCAAGGTAAAGAAGAATAATTGCTGGATAGCACGGATCTCCAGGTGTAACACAAAACATGAACAAGTTTGTGTTGGAGGGAAAGAAATAATGTTGTCGGTGATAACACAACTCATCGAGGGGCAAGGATGGTACTTCTCACCATGAATTCGATCGATATCTTGGAAGACCTCAGAATGTTGATGATGATCACAACACAGTTGTCGAGAGGTTTCAAGAAGATGTAGCCGATCGGCGATGACATAAAGTCAACGAAATGATGAAGCGAAAAATTATTGGAACCACGAGTACGACACAAACTCGAAATCAAGCTTATTGTTCAAGACGAAATGATATGATGAGGAAAATCGACGTAAGCTTAGATCATCGTCAAAAGTGGTGCTCCGGGGATAAGGACCAGGTAGCACAGTTAAAAATTAGCCCAATAATGGTATAGCCGATCAGGCTAGGAATGACGGGAAGGATTATTAAACTCATAAGCAATGAAAATTAATTAGGGTTATTGAACCGGAATGAGGAATCGGTTCACATATCGGTGTTCTCGGTTGACGGCAACCTAGAACCCAGAAAAATTGAAATCGGTGAGAAATAACAGTTGATGAAGAACCCATAAGAAGTTATGCAGTCCCATGACATTATCAAGATATCCTAGTGTAATACTCGACGGTAGATCAAAGTAAAGATTGGATAGGTGCAATGATCTGCACAAGACAAGTACTTAACTTGTCCGATAAATGGTATTAATGAGAAAATATGGTTGGAACCATGATTGCAAAGGACCAAACATAGATACAGGACGAACTTATAACAAGGGGATTAATATCATTTACAAGAAGCTTCGATGATAAGTTTCACATCGGGTCCATGGGCATGAACGCAAAGACTCAAGGTCGACTCCCACTTCTTCCATGCATAACCTTTCATTTTACTTCTCGCTTTTGATGAAGCTGTAGTGTAGAAATTTTATTTAGCAAAATACCAGAAGAGTATGACTCGTGAAAACTTTCGAGTTCACACATAATAAGGAAGGCATAGGTTCAACCCGTCAGGGTATCGTGGAAACATATACCACAAGCTTCAATAGTAAATACCACCAGCTCGAAAACAGAGCATGGTTGAGGAAGCAGAGGATACAATTTACCAAAGGCTTTATATATCCGTGGAAAGGCTCACAAGGTTACTTGAATATGAAGGACACTGTCCGATAATAATCCAACAAGAGGTCTGGTGGTCTACAACGGAGATGATGTGAGTATCAGTACTCTATCAAAGGAAGAAGGAATGCATGTGCATTTGATTATAGAAACAACTAACTAACTCAAGGCTCAAATGCAAAGGAATTATGAATTCCAAGACAAGGGATCAGAAGCAATGCTTTGATTAGGGATGGATAAGTTGAATAGCCTAAGGGGTACAATCGACGACAATTTGATTGGTTGAGATCCAGCTCATGTTTAAAAATGGCGTCTGAGCCAGAAGGATGAATTCTAGGATTTGACTGAGGAATGCGAGCATCCTCAACATATTGAATCAACGGACTTAAGATAATAAAGACAAGGGATGTCAATAAGATTACCAGACTTATGGGATTAATCATAATGCAGGCAGGCAAGAATTTCAAGAGCAATAGCTTGCTGAGGATTTTCGAAAGTTTGAATATCATTTTGAAGACTTCTGTGAAATACGTTGATCAACTGGGGATGAGCGGATACTCGATAAGTGCGAGAAATTATCCGTAGGGGTATTAAGGTGGTAAAGAAATGCAAGGCGATAGGCACAAAGGATTCTCAGACTACCAGAGAATTTTTTAGGGTATCCAGTAATATCAAGGGAAACCGGGAATGAAGATATGAACGACAAGTGTAAGTAGTTATCCACAAGGATTTATCGATGAAAGGGAATTACAAAAGCGATGACACAAGTCTCGAGAGAACATCATAGAGTATCTTCAGAATCTTCCGGTGCAGCAGGCAATCATCTGTGATAAGGGGCTCTCCGGGTGAAAGTGATCACGAGATCCCAATGTTAGATTTAGCAAAATTCATTTAACCCGAATAGAAGAGAGATCAGAGTCCCAGAGTATAGACGAGGAATAAAAGATCCTAATACCACCCAATGGCGACGTGGGCCCATAAGGCACACAACCATGTTAGTAAAAGTTTTGTAATGTCTAGACTCAACTTCGGCCAAAGAGTTTGGAAGGGGGATTCCTACAGGCAGTCGACTCTGATACCAACTTGTGACGCCCCCGATTCAATCGTACACTAATCATACACGCAAATGTGTACGACCAAGATCAAGGACTCACGGGAAGATATCACAACACAACTCTACAAATAGAATAAGTCATACAAGCATCATATTACAAGCCAGGGGCCTCGAAGGCTCGAATACAAGAGCTCGATCATAGACGAGTCAGCGGAAGCAACAATATCTGAGTACAGACATAAGTTAAACAAGTTTGCCTTAAGAAGGCTAGCACAAACTGGGATACAGATCGAAAGAGGCGCATGCCTCCTGCCTGGGATCCTCCTAAACTACTCTTGGTCGCCGTCAGCGGGCTGCACGTAGTAGTAGGCACCTCCCGAGTAGTAGTAGTCGTCATCGACGGTGGCGTCTGGCTCCTGGGCTCCATCGTCTGGTCGCATCAATCGGGTATAGGAAGGGGGGAAAGGGGGAGCAAAGCAACCGTGAGTACTCATCCAAAGTACTCGCAAGCAAGGAGCTACACTACATATGTATGCATTGGTATCAAATGGCAAAAGGGGTAACATATGTGGGCTGAACTGCAGAATGCCGGCATAAGAGAGGGATAGCTAGTCCTATCGAAGACTACGCTTCTGGCCACCTCCATCTTGGAGCATGTAGAAGAGAGTAGATGGTAAGTTCACCAAGTAGCATCGCATAGCATAATCCTACCCGGCGATCCTCTCCTCGTCGCCCTGTTAGAGAGCGACCACCGGGTTGTATCTGGCACTTGGAAGGGTGTGTTTTATTAAGTATCCAGTTCCAGTTGTCATAAGGTCAAGGTACAACTCCAAGTCATCCTATTACCGAAGATCACGGCTATTCGAATAGATAAACTTCCCTGCAGGGGTGCACCACATTTCCCAACACGCTCGATCCCCTTTGTCCGGACACACTTTCCTGGGTCATGCCCGGCCTCGGAAGATCAACACGTCGCGGCCCTACCTAGGCACAACAGAGAGGTCAGCACGTCGGTCCAAATCCTATGGCACAGGGGTCTGGGCCCATCGCCTATTGCACACCTGCACGTTGCGAGGGTGGCCGGAAGCAGACCTAGCCCCCTTAATACAAGAGCAGGCTTACGGTCCAATCCGGCGCGCGCCGCTCAGTCGCTGACGTCACGAAGTCTTTGGCTGATACCACGATGTCGAGTGCCCATAACTGTTCCCGCGTAGTTGGTTAGTGCGTATAGGCCAGTAGCCAGACTCAGATCAAATACCTAGATCTCGTTAAGCGTGTTATCTGAAAGTAACCGCGAACGCCGACCAGGGCCAGGCCCACCTCTCTCCTAGGTGGTCTCAACCTACCCTGTCGCTCCGCCTCAAAGTATCAGTTGGGGGTCGTCGGGAACACAGGCCCACCACTACCTGGATGGAACCACCTTCCCCTTCAGCCCCCACATCGGAATCACTTGCGAGTACTCAACGAGCCGACCCGACTTTAGTCACCACCTGTATAGCAAGTATAATAGTATGTATATACCCGTGATCACCTCCCGAGTGATCACGGCCCGATAGTATAGCATGGCAGACGGACAAGAATGTAGGGCCACTGATGAAGTACTAGCATCCTATACTAAGCATTTAGGATTGCAGGTAAGGTATCAACAGTTGTAGCAACAATGATAGGCTATGCATCAGAATAGGTTTAACTGTAAGTGCATCTAGTGCCACCCCTAGTTGGTTTTGGAGTATTGACGACAAACCTAATTGAGGGACTAATGTGTTTGTGAGAATTGCAGGATAACACAGGTAGAAGTCCCTCATTGATTCGGTTTAGCTACCAGAGATGACCCCTAAACATGTATGAAGACATTGAAGACAATGGTGGTTTATGAAGACATTCATGTCGAAGACAATGACATGTGAAGACTCCCCACGAAGCCTATGGAACTCGAAGACTTAGATCCTTCGTAGTTTTACTTCATTCATGTTGTGTCATAGGAACCACCGTACTGTTAAGTGGGGTCCAAGAGAACCAGTCTGGATGACTGAAGTGATGCCTAATTCAAATCCTATGTCTTCAAGTGAAGACAGTGAGAGAAAATCTTGTCCAGAGTCAGACAAGTCAGCTTTACTTGTAGCCCAAGTAAAGTTGCCGTGTGAGTTCGAAATCCGACCATTGGTACACGTGTCAGTTCCTTAGTGACCCAGGGTCATTTCGGACAAATCAGGTCGGGTTGCCAAGTGGCTATAAATAGTCCACCCCTACAACGATAAATGGTTGGCTGCTCAGATTTCAGTGCACGGCTTTTGTCGTTTGAGAGCAACCCACCTCGAAGCCTTTGAGAGAAAATTCCTAGCGAGGAGAAAAGCCCTAACCACCCAGAGCCAGAGTAAATTGGGCATCACTTAAGTCTTTGTGTCTGAGTGATCTGAAGATTTATTACACTTGAGGACTGTGCATCCTCCAGCCGGTTAGGCGTCGCGTTCTAAGCATCCAAGAGAAATTGTGGATTGCCAGTGAACGAAGTCTGTGAAGGTTTGGGAGTCTACCTTGAAGACTTACCAGAGTGATTGGGCGAGGTCTGTGTGACCTTAGCTCAAGGAGAAAACGGTGAGGACTGGGTGTCCTGAGCTGCGTGTTCAGGACTGGGTGTCCGGGACTGTGTGTCCTTTGGTTTAAATACATAACCGCTCCAACCAGATGTACAGTTGTCACAGCAACTGGAACTGGTCCAACATATCATTGTCTTCAACGTGTCACTGGTTTCATCTTCACCTCCCTTTACTTACCAGTACACATTGTGAAGCCATTGCATGCTTGCTTTATCTTCTGTCTTCACAACTTGACTGTATGATCTGTTTGGCTTCATAACTTCTTCCTACCTGATCCTCATTACACTGAAGCTGTTTGTCACTGTGCTTTCACTATATTGTATACTTGACTATGGCTTGCGTTGTGTAATCTAACTTCCGCTGCATAGTGATAGGCTTATCCACTCTGTTTGTCTTCATAACTTCCATGTTTTGAAGACTTTCATAAAAATCGCCTATTCACCCCCCCCCCCCTCTAGTCGATATAACGCACTTTCAATTGGTATCAGAGCAACGTGCTCCCTTGTTTTGTGTGATTCAGTTTAACCACCTGGAGTTTTAGCTATGTCGACTGCAGGGATAATTAAAGTCTCCGCTGCGTGCCCCGTCTTCGATGGAACTGAATATCCCTACTGGAAGAATAAGATGCGCATGCATCTTGAAGCCATTGACGTCGACCTATGGTATGTCGTCGAAAACGGCGTTCCCAAGGCTGGAGAAGGTGTCACTGCTGCTGATGTCAATAAGTTCACTCAACTGGACTCTACTGCCAAGAATATTATCTATGGTCATCTGACCAAGGGACGGTACGGCCGTGTGAGTGCCTTGAAGACATCCAAGCTGGTTTGGGACTAGCTCTCCAAGGTCAATGAAGGCATCTCAACCCAGAGAGATCAGAGAATCAGTGTTCTTCGCAACCTCTTCAACCGCTTCAAGCGAAATGACAATGAGAATGTCCAGCACACATTTGACCGGCTCACTGACATCACAAATGAGCTTCAAGCCCTCGGCGTCACTGAGATCACCAAACATGAAATCGTCAAGACGCTGCTGAAATCACTTGACAGTTCGTTTGACATCCTAGCCCTGATGATTCAAGAACGTCCAGACTTCAAGACACTCAATCCGTCTGACATACTTGAGAGGCTCAACACACATGAGTTTCAGCTTTCTGAGAAAAGAGATATCTACGGTCCGAACTATGGGCGAACTCGTGCCTTGAAGGCAAAAGCTGTGTCCTCATCTGAAGAAGAATCTGACAGCAGTTCTGATGATCCTGGAGACATTGGAAGGGAACTTGCAATGCTAGTGAAGAAGTTCCAGAAATTCACCAAGAAGAAAGGCTTCAGAAAGTCTTCACGATCAAGCTCAAGGAATGATGAAGCTTCTGCTCATGACTACAAGAAGAAAACATGTCACAAGTGCAAGAAAACTGGACACTTCATCTCTGAGTGTCCACAGTGGAACAACGAGAGCAGAAAGAAGAAGAAGAGCAAGGAATATGACTCTGACGATAAGAAGACGAAGAAATACTCAAAGTCTTCTTCCAAGTCTTCCTCAAAGTCTTCATCACACAAGAAGAGTTCATCTGGCAAGGCTCGTGCGTTTGTTGGCAAGGAAATGGATTCATAGGAGGAGTCCGCTTCTGAGGAGGCAGAGGTGGAGTCTAAGGAGGAGTCTGATTCAGGCATTGCGAGTCTGGCTACAGCCTATGTCGCCAAGTCCATCTTCAACACTGAAGACAATGACTTCATCACCAACACCGATGCAAATGACAAGGACGACTCTACTCCTACCTTCTGCTTCATGGCACGTGGTGCCAAGGTAAACACACGCACTACTCACTATCAAACATCCAGTGACGATGACTCTGATTGTTATTCAAAACCCAGCTACAAAACACTTGCTAAAATTGCAACTGAACAACAAAAGGCCATGGAACATATTCAAAAACTGTTAGACAGAAGCGATGATCTGTTGGGTGCTGAAATGACTCGTTCTGAATCCTTAATTGAAGACATAAAAATCTTCATGTTAAGTATCAGGAACTCGAAGATCGTCTTGAGACTCTCTCAACTACTCATGAAAAGCTTTCCTATGATTATCTTCAAAAGAAGCAAGATCTTGAGAAGTTGAGAGCGGATCATGAAGATCTTCAAAAGGAAAACGAGTCACTTCGAGCCGAACAGATCAGTTCTGCTCAGGAAGGATTTGAACCACCATGCCTTAAATGCATTGAGCGTGATAATGCTACTTCTGTTGCTGAATGTTCCACTGCTACTGCTGTTGCAATATCTTCAACTGTTGAAGTGGTAATTAACCCCTCTGCTGAGGATACCACTGCTATTGCTGATGAGAATGCTAGGTTGAAGACATTGCTTGAAACAGGGATGTACAAAAGTCTCAAAGGACATCAGACATTATGTGATGTCCTCAAGAAGCAGATTCTGAACCGAAACCCTAGGAAAGAGGGTGTTGGGTTCGTGAGGAAAATTAATGCAGATGGCTCTTACTAGAAACCTGAGCAGTACCCCAAAACCACATGGGTTGCTGCAAAGGAATCCTCAGCAGATCCATCCAATCTATCTGGCTTCACTTGTGCTAATTCTATTATCATTGATGAATCCTTTGATGCAAACTATAAACTGTTTAAGAATCAGAATGGTGAAGTAATTGCCAGGTACATTGGTACTAACTGCAGGAATGGACCGCCTATGAAGAAGATCTGGGTTCCAAAAACGTGTCTGGAGAATCTTCCTGTGAATGTCCTCATGACACCTCACATGAAGAAGACAAACCTCAGACCAAAGGCTTCATATGGTCCAAAGGCTTCATACAGGCAGAGGACTCACCTGAGTCGCACTAACGCAAATGTTTTGCAGGGAAACCATGCTCAGGCATATGAGAGCGGTTCTTCAAACCGTCATGCTCATATGACCAAGAACTATTCTGCTTATTCTTATGAGTACTATTGCCCGCCTGCTAGACTGTTTGCCAGGGCTCCAAAGCCAAAATTCTCAGATGCTGCACTTAGACTTATTGCTTCTAAGCCACCCTTGAAGATGTGGGTGGTTAAGAAAGCTTAACTCTCTTTTGCAGGGAAAGGTCTCCAGCAGAAAACCAAAATCTTCTGACGCTATTGCTGGGGACCTTAAAAATCTTGTGGGGCACAAGATCAAATGCCCGAATGGCATCACTATGTATTTCATACCTGAATCGCATGCTACTCTCCCTACTTGTCCTAACCTGGATCTAAGTTTTCAAAATCCACTGGTTCGTCAAATGTTTTTGCTTCACAACACTCTTCGTGAAGCCTATCCCCCTAACTGCACTGTAGGGTACGACACAAGTGACTTCAGAGTCTTCAGAATGGATTATTGACAGTGGGTGTACAAATCACATGACTGGCAAAAGAAGTCTCTTTATGGACTCAACCTTACGTCCATCTGACAAGAGCCACATCACATTCGCTGACACTGGTAAAAGTAAGGTACTGGGTCTAGGTAGAGTTGCAATCTCAAAGGATCAACACATGGATAAAGTCATGTTTGTTGAATTCCTTGGCTTCAATTTAATGTCTGTCTCAATGCTTTGCGATTTGAACATGATTGTAATCTTTGGAAAATTTTGTTGCCTGGTACTAATGGAATCTGACAAGTCTCTAGTGTTTGAAGGGTATCGGAAAGATGATTTGTACGTGGTAGATTTCTCAGCAGGGCCACAGCTTGCAGTATGTCTTCTGGCATCGGAGGCTTGGGCATGCTGGCATGAGGAACCTCCACACCCTTGCAAAGAAGAAGCATGTCATAGGCATCGAGAGCGTCAAGTTCAAGAAAGATCACTTATGCGGTGCTTGTGAAGCAGGGAAGATGACAAGGGCAAAACATCCTTCGAAGACAATCATGACCACTACTCAACCCTTCGAACTGCTTCACATGGATCTGTTTGGTCCCACTCACTACTCAACTTTTTCCACTACTGCTTGCCTCTATGGCTTCGTCATTGTTGATGATTACTCTAGATATACTTGGGTGCACATAATCCTTTACAAGACTGAAGTGCAGGATGTCTTCAGACGCTTCGCAAATCAGGCTATGAACAATTATGGCGCCAAGATAAAGCACATCAGAAGTGACAATGGCACTGAATTCAAGAACACTGGCCTTGACACATATCTTGATACATTGGGCATCACTCATGAATTCTCAGCTCCATACACGCCACAACAGAATGGCATCGTCGAACGCAAGAACAGAACACTCATTGAGATGGCCAGAACAATGCTAGATGAGTACAAGACTCCAAGAAAATTCTGGACTGAAGCCATTGACACTGCATGCCATACTATCAACCGTGTATATCTTCACAAGCTTCTGAACAAGATATCTTATGAACTTCTAACTGGCAAGAAGCCAAATGTCAGTTACTTCAGAGTATTTGGATCAAGATGCTGGATCAAGGACCCTCACCACACCTCAAAATTTGCTCCAAAAGCACATAAGGGCTTTATGCTTGGATATGGAAAGGATTCGCACTCCTACAGAGTCTTCAATCTCTTTCACTACAAGTGGTTGAAACAGTGGATGTGCGGTTCGATGAGACCAATGGGTCACAAAGAGAGCAACTGTCAGATGTGCTAGATGAAGTTCCAGCCAGTGAATCAATCAAGCTAATGGGAATTGGAGAAATTATACCTTCTGAAGCTCATCCTGAAGAAGAACTTATCATCTCAGCACCTGATCCACACGAAGACAATGCTCAGCCTGAAGACATTCCTCCCCATGACAACGTAGATCAGCAAGAGCAAAGTTTTCGACCCCTACATCCTCGTGTTGCCAATGAAGTGCAGATTGACAGAATAATTGATAGCATCAATGCACCTGGTCCACTGACTCGTTCAAGGGCAACTCAACTGGCAAATTTCTGCGGACACTTCGCATTCGTTTCAATCACAGAACCCAAGAAAGTTGATGAAGCGTTTATGGAACCTGAATGGATTCAAGCTATGCAAGAAGAGCTTCAACAGTTTGAGCTGAACAATGTATGGGAGTTGGTTAAGCGTCCTGATCCACGGAAGCATAACATAATAGGCACCAAATGGATATACCGCAACAAGCAAGATGAGCATGGCCAAGTCGTCAGAAACAAGGCTCGTCTCGTTGCTCAAGGATATACTCAAGTGGAAGGCATTGACTTCGATGAAACATTTGCTCCTGTTGCCAGACTTGAAGCCATCCGTATACTGCTGGCCTATGCAAATCATCACAACATAATTCTGTATCAAATGGATGTGAAGAGTGCCTTTCTCAATGGCAAAATTGAAGAAGAAGTGTATGTTGCACAACCACCTGGGTTTGAAGATCCAAAACATCCTGACATGGTTTACAAGCTCAATAAGGCACTATATGGCCTCAAACAAGCCCCTCGGGCCTGGTATGATACACTCAAATACTTCCTGAAGAGCAAAGGCTTCATACCTAGTTCCCTAGATCCCACTCTCTTCACGAAGACATATGATGGTGAACTGTTTGTGTGCCAAATATATGTGGATGACATTATCTTCGGCTGCACCAATCAGAAGTACAGTGAGGAATTCGGATATATGATGCAAGAGCAATATCAGATGTCTATGATGGGGGAGCTGAAATTCTTCCTCGGTCTTCAAATACAACAACAACGCAATGGCATCTTCATATCTCAAGAGAAGTATCTCAAAGATTGCCTGAAGAAGTTCGGTATGCAAGACTGCAAAGGCTTCACAACACCAATGCCAGCCAAACATCATCTGGGTCCTGACGACAATGGTAAAGAGTTCGATCAAAAGGTATACCGCTCCATGATTGGTTCTTTGCTTTATTTATGTGCATCTAGGCCAGATATTATGCTTAGTGTTTGCATGTGTGCTCGATTCCAAGCGGCACCAAAGGAGTCGCATCACTTAGCTGTGAAGCGAATTCTTCGATATTTGGCTCACACCCCAACTCTAGGGTTATGGTATCCAAAGGGCTCAGAATTTGATCTGGTTGGATTTTCGGATGCTGACTACGCTGGTGACAAGGTTGATCGGAAGTCCACATCAGGCACATGTCACTTTCTGGGCCGATCACTTGTATGTTGGTCTTCAAAGAAGCAAAACTGTGTATCTCTCTCCACTGCTGAATCTAAATACATTGCTGCTGGATCCTGCTGCGCTCAGCTTCTATGGATGAAGCAAACCCTCAAGGATTATGGCATTCATCTGAAGCAAGTGCCACTTTACTGCGACAACGAAAGCGCCATCAAGATCGCCAACAACCCAGTTCAGCACTCGAAGACAAAGCACATTGAAATTCGTCATCATTTTCTCAGAGATCATGTTGCAAAGGAAGATATTGATATCATACACGTCAACACTGAAGAGCAATTGGCAGATATCTTCACCAAGCCCTTGGATGAGAAGAGATTTTGCAAGTTACGGTGTGAGCTAAATATCTTGGAATCCTCAAATGTCCTGTGATCAGGCACACATCCTAACACTTATGCATGTTGATGACTTAGATGTGCAACACACGAAGTAACGTATATATTCAATCAATGAAGACATACATTCTAAGTGTGAATACATTAACGTGGAATTTGACTTCGGAGCGCCACGATAATTGTGCGCCGTGTCTGGGTCTAATACTTCCTATACGGTGGGTAACGCCACCACCAAATTTTCTGTTTGAAGTGTTTCACTCATGGCGTTACTTTTGCTATGTCTTCACATTTGGTTTGGCTTCAATCTCAACATGTCTTCATGATTATCTTCTCTATGTTGATTATATATATGTACTGGTGTTCTGTCCTCTACAGCATTCACTTATAGCTATGTCTTCTTGTTTGAATCTTTTGAACTAAGTGAATGTGATCGGACCCTAACCTCTCCATGCTTCCTACCTCAAACTCTATCTCTCCAAGTCATATGCATTCTATTGAAACTGTCGAATGTCTTCACTGCATCCTTGTCAGCTGAAGACACGGAGACAAACTTTAAAACCGCTTTCAATGTTATTCCATCAACAAGAAATCCGGAGAAGTAGGAACGGCTCCCGACAAACAAGGTGTGCGTGGGGTGAAACTGCCCCACAATACCGCATGCTGGCCACGTACTGATCAGATGCGAATCGCCAGGGGCACCTGAGTAATAGCGCAGGGTCGCCCCTATCCCTATAAATACACGATTCACTGCAGTCATTATCCCTTCTTCCACCCTCGCACGAACCCTAGCGCCACCGCTAACTCTCAACGACGCCGGCGACGAAGTGCTTCACTGCCGCAACCTCTCCGACGCCGTTCTCACGCCGACCGCAGACATCGGTCTCTCCGCCGTTGCCGTAGGTGTCTTCCGTCGCCAAGTTAGGGCACGGAGGATCGAACTGCTCGGCCTCAACTCTCACTTTGTCTAGCAGTTCCAAGTGTGGTAAATAAATCCTCTTTTTACAGCCTCTTTTGATCCTATAGCTCAGTCACTTTCTGCCATAAGAGGTTTCTATTCACACAAGTTTCATCTCTCTCATCTGCATCTCATAACTTGCCTAGTATATTCACTTGTTCTTCATGAAGTAGTTAGATTTCTCACTTGTACTGATCTATGGGTTCGTACAAATCTGGAACCAACTTCTTTTCTATAAAGTGAATCTCTTCGCATGATGAGGTCAATATCTGCTAAACTGATTTATCTTCAAAATCTTCTGAGAATGCATATGACCTCTTCCCCTTCCCTCGCACCTTAATGCTGTCACAGGTACATGTCCGTGGGAGAATCTTTTGGTTCTCATAGTCTGCATTCATTTGCAGAGTTCTTACAGCGTCACATCAATTTTCCCGAAGCAAGTTCCTATTGGTCAAGCAAAAGGAAGCCTTTGAAGACTTTGAATCTCTTGAAGCCTTCCAAGTTAAGCTTCATGGCAGCAGAAAAACCAGCAAGGAAGGGAGGCAGACAGAGACGTGGTGAAACGTCTAAAGATCTGCCTGAAGACTTGGCAGAAATGTACCAGACTGATCCTGAAGAGAGCTATGGTCAGCGCAAGACACGAATCCAATGGATTCGAAGATATTGGGCAGAGCAGTGGTTCCAATACCGCTTCGTCACAAAGGAATATGCAGAGAAGTGCGCCATCAAGAGACCATGGGGAGACGTATTGTACAAAAATCTCGTACCCCGGTCTAGAGACGAAGCCATTGCTCAAGGCTTCTTTCCATGCATGGTCAGAGGACCACAGCCAGCTGAAGCACATCCGTCATCACTTCTCTGGTGTCGTGATGATAATCTATTCAAGCGCAACTTCCAATTTGCTCAGAACTCTGCGAAGCAAAACAAGAAGGAGTTTGGATTGGACTTCAACCCTGGTCCCTCTAAACCAAGGGCAGATGGCACACGCGACGCAAATCCCAATATCATCGGGCCGTATGCCAATCTTGAAGGCCTCATCACTCGCATTCTGGTCCAAGGAATTGCTGTGAACGACCCTCCAACAGACACTGAGTCTGATGACGCTCCTGCTGCACCGGAGCCGAAGCAGACGAAGAAGAAGCCAAAAACTTCAAAGCCAGCCGCTTCTCCCAAGATCTCCAGAGCGAAGCCATTGGCCACTGCACCTCCTGAAGCAAGTGTGCGGTCTGAAGACTTATCACGAGTCTCCAAGCCCCAAGAAGCCAAGAAGCCTCAGCCACACACTGGCAAAGAGCTAACTGCCGCTGCCATTCTGCGCTGCGAGGCCATTGATCTGTCAAGTGACGAAGATCTTGCCGATGACGCTCTTGAGCAGCTCATCAAGAGCAAGGAGGAGGCTGAAATCTTCAACAATCTGCCTCTGTTTGATGCAGCAATCATCCACAACTTCATTGATGAGTGGTTTGATACACCCAACATCAGCTTCGATGATCTGCAGCTGCCCATTGGCCTCAGCGTAGCCTTCCAGGGCGCTATCGCTTCAGAAATCGCAATTGCCCAGCGCATAGTTGAACTGAAGCAGAAGATAGATTTTGAAAAGGCTCAGTTCAAGCAAAATATGGCCCAGCTCAGCGTCCAAGAAGTCAAGGACTTCAAGGTCATGCTGGACGAGTTGAAGGAAAACTTTATGAAGAAACGTGCAGAAGCTCAAGGTTCGCGTGAGCGCATGAAGACTTTGGCTGACTTCTGTGTGCAGGCCTACAATGAGGCCGAGAAGCGCAAGGCACTTGGGCGTCCCGGCATCGACCCCAGGATGGCCTTTAAGAAAAAGAAGAAGCCCACTGTGACTGAACCAGAGGCACCAAGGCAAGAAGCTGTTCCGATTGTCTTCCCCACTGCCAAGACTGGCTCGAAGCCAAAGCACCGCTCAACCGCTTCAGAGCTTAAGAAGACAAGGACAGCCGAAGCTGAAGCAAGGAAGAGGAAACACCCTGAAGCCTCTCCTTCTGACCCCACCACCAAGAAGCGCAAGACCAAGAAGTCTCGGGCTGCTCCCACAGAGCCCCTGATAGTCGAACCCCTCTCCGTCCGCTTTCCTAACGAAGATCGTCAGCTGACCGTGCATGAGCCTGCTTCCATAGAGGCTCCGCACGCTGAAGACATTCCAGCAGCCGACCCCAACGCTGCTGAAGACATTGGTCTCCAAGACAATGTGCAAGGTGATGCAGTCCTTCCTCAGCTTGAAACAAGCGAAATGATCAGTATTGGTCGTCCCTTGACGCCAATCACCCAAGATACATCGTGGGCAGATCGCCCGCAGGAGGAAGAGAATGAGCCCCAGCCCACTGCAACTCCACCAGCGTCGCCTGCATTCCGTAGGCTTCGCAAAGGGCCAAGGGCTCAGGCTGCTGATGACATTCCGGCTGCATCAGCCGAAGAACATGAAGAAGAGCATGAAGAAGAACCTCAAGCTCCATCTCCCCCGCACCAACAAGAAGAAGTTCTCAAGGAGAACGTACCTGAATCCGTCCCTCTCACTACACGTGTTGAGGCTGAAACTATTGCGGCTGCCACAACCAACACTGAAGCCATTGTGGAGCCCGACCAACCAACAGCTTCAAGAGACACTGAAGCTACTGCCTCTGAACCGTCTGTACCTGAGTCTGCTGCCGGTCCACAGTTCAACTATCATGTTGCGCATAGGCCCCAGGTCCAGAAACCAATCCCACGACTGCCAAGGTTCCCAGGTCCTGTATCAGCTCCTGGCTCCTTTAATGTTAATAGCTTCAGGGCGGACAACACTTTCTTCAACAGCTCCAAGAACCCTTATTCACGGGAACGGATTGTATCAGATAGGTTCTGGAGCTACCCACAGCGCAGCTACTACTCCTGCGTCCTCTACAACCAAGGCCGTATCTTTCCTCACCAGCGCCTTGAGGTTGAAGCTGTTGCTGGTCTGCCTGGTCTGGAAGAAGCACTGGACTTCTTCAAGCAAGTTGGCCTACTGCCGTTTATCACAGATGAAGAACACTGGAATGAAGAGCTTCTGCTCCAGTTCTATGCCACACTGCACATCAAAGGCTACAACAGAGATCCGGAGACTTGGGTCCTGGAGTGGATGACCGGAAATGTCCATCATGAAGTCAATGCATTCGATATCATTGAGCTTACCGGCCTATCCACTCCTGGCGAACTCTTCGAAGAAGGCTGCCAACTCCATGCTGAAGCAATTGAGAGCATATTTCAGCGACCTGAGCCAAATATGAGTCAGATGCTCTCAATGATGAAGCCATTGCTTCCTGATGCACCTTACCCAGCTGAGTTCTTTGTTGAAGACTTAGAGTACCTTCCCAGAACTATATATCACATCGTCAGGCGGACTCTATGGCCCATTAAGGGGCACTCTCGATATGCCAAGGTTGAAGGTGCCATGAAGACTCCCATCTTCTGTATCTTGCATGGCAAATGCTTCAACGCCCAGGATCTCTTTATACGCCAACTTGCAGCGTCTGGCTCAGATCTCTTTGGTTTGAAGATTTATGCTCCTTGGGTTATGAGGCTAATCAAGCTCCACTCTGCTATCTCCTATCAGCCCTCTGCCCGCAACCACAGAATCTTCTTACCTGAGGTGGACACCTCTGCTGAAGCCATATATCCTGAGCCTGCCAAGCAACCACTCAGTCTTCAGAATGCAGAACACCAGAGCTTCACTCAGAATGATGAAGGTGTTGAAGCCATCTCCAGAGTGTATCCAATGGCTGGCACCACACGTGCCCCTGCATCAACTGAAGCCACTGACAGCACAGCTGCACAGAGACCCAAGAAACGCGCTCGTACACTCACTGACCGTGAACTTCTTGTGGCTCTGCACCAAAAGCAAGATAGGCATCACGACTGGCTCAAAAGGCAGATGCGCAGTATCATGCAAGACGTCAATCGCATCAGAAATCTGGCCACTAAGAATGCCTTTGTCGCACATGAAACCTGTCGCCGCACTTGGAAAGGCCTCACCATGATGTGCACTGAAGCTGAACTTCAAGAGGATGGCTTCAAAGAAAGATTCAAGTTTGACTCCACACCCCCCAGAAGAGCTGTGTTGCGCGGAACTCCGTCGCTTGAAGAATCAGAGTTCTCTTCCTCTGCTGCCACAGTGACTGGAAAAATCCTTGAGGAAGAAGACGACGCTACATCACCACCACCTTCTTCAGCGCGCGTCGACCCTGCACCAAGCTCGTCAGCACCACCAAACGCCTCCACCGACCCTGCTGCGCCTGGGAACGCGTAGAAAACTCTATGTCTTCAAACCTTTTTGGTCATCACTGACAAAAGGGGGAGAAGCATATAATGTTTGTAGTCTTCAAGCGGGTCAATAATATGGGCGGGTGCTTTATATTTTGCATTTTGCTTCGTGCTTACAACTCTCGTTTTGATACATTTGGTTCTTTGAGTTGTAACACTTAAACTTGATGGTCGGCTGCTACTTGTTTGTCACTGTGTTTGTGCGAAGATAAATTCCGCATGTACGACGATAATTTCCGCACTTATATCATTTCGCAGACGTCCATTTTTCATTATGCATGTCATTCTCTTCATATACCTTTACATGCATGGTGGATTGTCATCATAAGTTGAAGTGGATTCCCACAAGTACAACCTGCCATGTGCATTTGCGTTCCAGAAGCAAATCACTTATATGCACATCTTCAGGGGGAGCCCTTGCAGCTTATGAAGACAATTCCTCTACAATTTCACAAATTATATTCCCCGTTGAAAACTTCAACTAGTTTGTCATCAATCACCAAAAAGGTGGAGATTGTAAGTGCATCTAGTGCCACCCCTAGTTGGTTTTGGAGTATTGACGACAAACCTAGTTGAGGGACTAATGTGTTTGTGAGAATTGCAGGATAACACAGGTAGAAGTCCCTTATTGATTCGGTTTAGCTACCAGAGATGACCCCTAAAAATGTACGAAGACATTGAAGACAATGGTGGTTTATGAAGACATTCATGTCGAAGACAATGACATGTGAAGACTCCCCATGAAGCCTATGGAACTCAAAGACTTAGATCCTTCGTAGTTTTACTTCATTCATGTTGTGTCATAGGAACCACCGTACTGTTAAGTGGGGTCCAAGAGAACCAGTCTGGATGACTGAAGTGATGCCTAATTCAAATCCTATGTCTTCAAGTGAAGACAATGAGAGAAAATCTTGTCCAGAGTCAGACAAGTTAGCTTTACTTGTAGCCCAAGTAAAGTTGCCGTGTGAGTTTGAAATCCGACCATTAGTACACGTGTCAGTTCCTTAGTGACCCAGGGTCATTTCGGACAAATCAGGTCGGGTTGCCAAGTGGCTATAAATAGTCCACCCCTACAACCATAAACGGTTGGCTGCTCAGATTTCAGTGCACGACTTTTGTCGTTTGAGAGCAACCCACCTCGAAGCCTTTGAGAGAAAATCCCTAGCGAGGAGAAAAGCCCTAACCACCCAGAGCCAGAGTAATTGGGCATCACTTAAGTCTTCTTGTCTGAGTGATCTGAAGACTTATTACACTTGAGGACTGTGCATCCTCCAAACGGTTAGGCGTCGCGTTCTGAGCATCCAAGAGAAATTGTGGATTGCCGGTGAACGAAGTCTGTGAAGGTTTGGGAGTCTACCTTGAAGACTTACCAGAGTGATTGGGCGAGGTCTGTGTGACCTTAGCTCAAGGAGAAAACGGTGAGGACTGGGTGTCCTGAGCTGCGTGTTCAGGACTGGGTGTCCGGGACTGTGTGTCCTTTGGTTTAAATACCTAACCGCTCCAACCAGACGTACAGTTGTCACAGCAACTGGAACTGGTCCAACATATCATTGTCTTCAACGTGTCACTGGTTTCATCTTCACCTCCCTTTACTTACCAGTACACATTGTGAAGCCATTGCATGCTTGCTTTATCTTCTATCTTCACAACTTGACTGTATGATCTGTTTGGCTTCATAACTCCTTCCTACCTGATCCTCATTGCACTGAAGCTGTTTGTCACTGTGCTTTCACTATATTGTATACTTGACTATGGCTTGCCTTATGTAATCTAACTTCCGCTGCATAGTGATAGGCTTGTCCACTCTGTTTGTCTTCATAACTTCCACGTTTTGAAGACTTTCATAAAAATCGCCTATTCACCCCCCCCCCCCCTCTAGTCGATATAGCGCACTTTCATTAACGGAAAGCAGTAACATGCTACACTACTCTAATGCAAGCAGTAGAGAGAATAGTAGGCGATATCTGGTGATCAAGGGAGGGGGCTTGCCTGGTTGCTTTGGCAAGAGAGAGGGGTCGTCAACACCATAGTCGTACTGGGTAGCAGCGGCGTTGGTCTCGTAGTCTATCGGGGAGAAGAGGGGGGAGATATAATAAATATTAAGCAAACAGATGCTTAGCGATGCATGACATGACAAGTATCGGTGCTAGGGGTGTCCTAACGTGGTATGAGGTGGTACCGGTGAAAGGGGGAAACATCCGGAAAAATATCCCTGGTGTTTCGCGTTTTCGGACAGATGAACCGGAGGGGGAAAGTTGCCTGTTTGCTATGCTAGGGATGCGTGGCGGACGAATGGGCTGCGTATCCAGATTCGTCTCGTCATTCTAAGCAACTTTCATGTATAAAGTTTTTCCATTCGAGCTCTAGATTATTTTATATTAAATTTTAAGGTTTCATTAATATTCCAAAAGTATTAATTAATTTAAAATTAATTGGAGAAATGCTATGGATACATAGAAGTGTACCAAGCACTATGTACTTGTGGCTTACAAGAGGGTCCACAGGGCTTAGTCAGCAGTGGGTCAACAGTTGACCAGTTAGCAGTGGACTGGTCAATTGGGTCCAGGGGCCCACATGTCATAGACTCAATTATTTAACAATTTTTAATATCCAATTTAATTAGCTAGAGGGGCCAGACAGTTAGTGCCACATGGAGTTATTTGACTTAATTAAAACGCTTGTTTGTTAATTACTCCTTCCTTTTCGGTTTATAGGGCTTATCTCAAAATTTTAGTTTTCCATTTTATAAAGCTTAATTTGGTTGTTCCCTATCACATGTTTAGACTTTAACGTGCATTAAATCATTGCATGCAAGTATTAAGAGAAAACTGACCAATGCATGCACTTTATACATGCATGCATTGCAATTAATGCATTCGTAAACATAGTTTTTTGAGAAAAACAAGAGCATTAATTGGATGCTTTTGCAAACTATAAAAAATATTCCACCATTTATCATCTACTTTGGTTGGTGAGATTTTTGAATTAAGCCTTATAAACCGGAAAGGAAGGAGTCCTTTTATCATACAGTGGCTAGTTGAGGAGGGAGGGGGGGTTATCAGTAATCTTGTTTAGCATTAATAAAAAAGGTGCGCGGGGGGGGGGGGGGGGTGTGTGTTCACATGTGCGCGCACAGAGAGGGACCGGCGACCACGAAGCTTCGTCGGCAGTCAGCGGCGGCAGAGGACGGGCACGCCAGGGAGCGGCAGCGGGCGAGCAAGGGCCGGCGGCAATGGGCGCCCGAGCACACAGCGGCAGCGGAGTGCGGGCAAGGGAGCACCGGGGGTGCGGCGGAGCGAGGCAAGGCATGCCCGGGGGCGGCGATGCGCGCGGGGGCGAGACGCAGGTCGCAGGCGGGCGGGGGCGGCCGTGATGAGGCATGCGAGCGGGGAGACACGGAGAAAGGCGGACATCGGCGGGGTCTGAGCGCGGCGGAGGTCGATCCGCAACAGCAAGCACGGGGGAGGCAAGGCGAAGGGGAGGCTCACATCGAGGCGTGTAGGGGGGCAGGGAAGCTGGAGGGACCTTGCCGGCGAGGTCCGGCGGCCGGACGGGCCGACAGGCGCGAGGGCGAAGCAGAGGTGTTGAGGAAGAGGAGCCGCGAGGAGGAGGCCGTGGGGTGGGGCGGTCTCCGGCGCCGGTGGGTGGCAGCCCTGCGGAGCGGGGAAAGACGGCGACGCCGACGGGTCGCGCGGGCGCGGCACTACTCGCCGGCGGCAGAGGGTCGGGCGAGCCTGGCTGGGACCGAGCGCGAGCGCTCTGTCTCACGTCCCTGACGGCGCGAGGTGGGGGTCGAGGTGAGTGGGACGGGAGGAATGGGGATCGGGGGAGAGTTGGGTTATCTAACCCTAGCAGGCCAGCCAGTGCCCCAAGGCCCAGGGGGATGAGGGTTAGGTGGGCTGGGTTGTGTACTATAACTGTGGGCTACAGTGTGCAGTGTTTCTTTGTTTTTTTATATCTTTTCTGTTTTAGATTTTGCTTGTTGTTTTCTATTTATTCTATATATTTTACTTTTTAAATAAATACTACAGCCATACCTAACATAGTATTTATAATTATGCCACTACCACAATTAACTTGGCACCTAAGATAAAGTAGTTCATAATTGTTTATTATTTTAAAACATTCAAATAATAGTTTTCGTTACTGTTTTATTCATCTTATAGTATTTAAACATTTTATAAAAGTGTGGTTTCTTCACCATAAATACCTATGCATTATTTGGCACAACCCAAACATTTTATTTTTAATGTTTGAAAACTTTTACCGTTTGACTTGATTTTGACGTTGAATTTGAATCGGTTTCGAACTAACGCAAGATTAGGAACAGTAATCGAGGTGACGTGGCATCATTAAGAGAGGTTCACTGTAGCCTAATTATCCGGGCGTCACATTCAGACACCGGACGTGTCTGCGGACATTTATGCATGGCGTTGGATGACAAAAAATCTCCGAACATCGTGGTCCAGATGTTTAGGGACAGGTTTGAGTATGCTGTTGGAGATGCCCTTAGAAAACTTGCAGGCACTTTGCGATCGATCTCTATAGAGGCAAATGACCATTTTCTTAGCTCTTTATAGGATCAATACTCTTACTTCAAAAGCAGCTACAACCAGCCCTGCGCTTGCAAGACATCATTCACCTAAGTTTTATGAATCATATTCTGTTTACTATTTTTATCCCTTTACAAACATGTACAAATTCACAATGGTTATTATACACTCTATGTACGCATGCTGTTATGTATCCACTGTAGAGCTTTGTCGAAGCCTATGCATCTTATGTGTAGAGTAAAATTTGGTAAAGTTATTCTACATCCATGACGGAAATCCTGCTCAGTAGCTGGAGAATTACAGCTAGTGATTTTACCTTGAAGTTTTTAGTTGATTTTTTTGAGAAGATGAAGTTTTTAGTTGATGATATGGATACACGAGCCTCTGCCACCATCCCTCACAGATTATCCGTGATTATCCGTGATCAGCCCATAAATCCGCAAAGGGAGACTGAGACGAACCGAATGAAGTGGTCCGTAAGCAGAAACACGGTCCACTTCTCTTTATGCTGAGAATTTTTTTCCAGGAAAGGCAATCTACGCATGACAGCTGGGCAAAAAGTGTATGAGACTGACTTGTGTTGGGATGCACCCTCCACTTATATATGCCTGCAAATAGTGTGTGGCTAGGAGCCACAAAAGCATTTTTTTTCCTTCTCAAGTGAGAGCTCAGGATGACACTTATATATGCCTGCAAATAATGTTTCTTTATCTTTTGTTGTCGTAGTGAAACGCTTCATGAGATATTCGAGCAAACCAAGCAAATAGAATTGAGTCTTAGAAAATAGCAGCGGGAGAAGAGATGGATCTTACGAAGGTAGATGAGATTGATCGACCAAAGCTTCATATAGATTCCGCAGATTGTTCCCATGTGCGGCACAACGACACCTCCTTCTGATAAAAAATTCCCAAGGGCTTACAGGTGCGGGGGCACGCACCTGCTCGGCACCGCCTGCCCGGAGCATTGCCCCGCGATCCGCAAACTCATTTGATTCCTTGCAATTTCCTTTAGCCACATTAATGGCGAGGTTTAAAAGACAGTTTGAAGTTTTAGTTTCTGAAAGTTATTGAATTAATTAATTCATTCCTACCAAGTTCTAACAGGTCAAACTTTGTGAAGTTTTAAAAGCTTGTTATAACTTATTTGGAAGTGATCTTATTTCAAAGACCTCGTCACAAGGAACCCGAATATGCAAACTAAACATAAATTACACTTTTGGTTCAAGAGATATAATAGATTTAAATTTGAAAGTCCAAAGAAAAAGCATTAGAGATGGGGTCACAAATCATCTCCCTCGTTCTGATCCAAATACCATTTGATGCCTGTCTCTGCGAAAATAAAAAACCCATGATTCTGATCCAATACCAATTGATATCTCTGCCTGTAATTTCATTAGCAAGAACATAAGAACGCTGTGCCTTTTGTGGACGAGTTCATTGAGTTGACCAGTTTAGTCGGTATATAAACCCATTTAGTCAGCCTTCCGAGACAGAAACGAGAAAGAGAAAAAAACACTTCACCATAACACACAGATCTCACCAGTGAGAATGGCTATGATACATTGCCGCAAAGCTGGTTCACAGGATCTATCATAGCCGAAGATGGACACGGGAGCACACGGAAAAGGGAGCACTGTTCTGGCAAAATAGCAGGCGTGTCAGTTTAAACCAGCCCAAAGACAGATAAGTGATACAGAATAAGCATAGCCCCGATTGACCAGAGTGAACTTCGTGACAAAATTAAATAGCAGACACACCAACAGTAACGACTGAAGCTAGCACGGACAAATGACATATGTTCTGGACACTGTCAAGTATCGAAGCCGGAGTAGACACCACTCCCCCTCAGGAGCCGCTTCTCCTCCTCGACGTAGTTCTTACCCCTGCTGGCCTGCCCACGGTCTCTCTTCCGCTTCTCCTTCTGTGAGAATGAAGCAGCATCCTTCTCTTTCTCGGTCTGCCTTGGTTGGGGGTTCATCACACCGATAAGCTTCTCTCCTTCAGTTACTGCAGCCCTTGTGCGCTCCCGCTCTTCAAAAGACTCAGTTAGAACTTCCTTCTCGTTGCGATCTTTCCCAGTGGACCAAGTCCAGTTAGGTTCAACCTTTGGAGGAGCAACTGTCAGTATAGATGGTCCGCCACGATACCCGTGCCGGCTCAAAGCACTGAAATCCACACCACCAGGTTTCTTCTTCAACATAGATGCTGTTCAGAGAGCTAAAACCAGCGTTAAAAGAGACCCTGACCACCACATATCATACTTTTAACATCACTGATATATGGTTCATATTACTTCGCTAACAACCAAAATGTGCCAGTTACAGCAGTCAGAAACAAAATAGACAGGATAAGACGGTTCAACTTGCGATGTTTGCTAATGCAACTTTAGGGAAGGGAACACTGGATCTATGTAAGCATGATACATGGGGTCTTTGGCCCAGAGCTTCTCTAAGTGGTCACTAGAGGTGGTCAGCCTATGGACTTCTTCAGTGGCCCAAATGAGGGCTTGAGCTTTCATAGGGTGAATGATAGCATCCAGAGGCTGATGCTCATTATCGCTCCCAACCCTCTGTTGATCCCACTGTCTCAAGAGGATGTTGGTGAGGTAATGCAAGGGCTGCTCGTACAACTGCTTCACCGATCTTCCAAGTCCCAGCCATGATGTGGATGGGATCAAGGAGCTGCAGTGATCAGGAATTGGGATGTGCTTCATGTACTCTTGATACATTTCAGCCCTCCTGATCAATGCACCTGCAGTATTATCTCATAATAGTAAGAGTACAAATATGCAACTCTAATACTCTATGCAGAAAACATATAATCTTAAAACCAAAAAAACGAATCCAATGTTCTCTACTGTCCATGGCTGGTGAGTGCAAACTCTAGCTCAGGATCTCAAGCAGTGTTTGAGGACGAAACATGACTTGAAACCTTTTTGCTGACACTAGTTATATAGAGAAGGTGCAGCACTGAAGGTCAAAGCTAGGCCCCAACTCAGTATACAACTTGAAGCAAACAGGTTTAAGAAACACTGAGGTTTCTTGCCCGGATGAACATTATGAAATTAAGAATCTTGTATGCATAATTATTATAACCATGTTGCCATTTGCAAAAATTTATCACTCAATGAACCCAAAACATATTGTGAAAAATAGCATGTTAATTACATATCACTCTCCCCGCATAAGAATAAACAATAATCAGATATTGGCCTCGCCCAGTAAAGCAGGCTACAGTGGTAACCAGTCCAGGCTGATCAGAATCAGTTAGCGTATGTCCTAGTGTGTAACAAAAACTATTATTTCCGACACAACCTAAGCTATTCCTCTGTTAGTAATGGTAACAAACAAGAAAAGTGATAAATGATATCAAATCTCAGTATACAAAATACTAACAAGATCAATATACATGATAAACAGGCAATAACTCCACAACACTTGCGATAGCTCACGATTACATGACAGAAAAAAAAACATTTATATATGGCACAGTATTAAAAATTCAGTCAATCACGTGAAATCGATATATAACATGCTCAAATATGGACCTATACAATATGTTGCTAAAGTGGGGGTTCAATACACAACTACTTAAGAAAGTTTTTTTTTATTACCCCCGACATTATTGCTTCTCTAAGAAGGCAAAATAGGAAACCCCTAAGAACTAACGATGTGCACAGACTAAATTGTGCCTTGTGCGCACCAATACATACGAGCAAATAAAAGCTATAAATTTGCTTTAGCAAAACTGATTTTATAATAGTTTACTTCATCTTAGAGCCATTGGACAAATACAAACTCCAATTTAGTATAACAAGGAGTATCAACTCTAACGAGCGCGCAAATCGATTATTTGGACAACAAAAAACGACCGAAATAGCTCTCACCTTTTGCTGGAGCTGTAGATTTGGAGGACATGGGCAGCCGGAAGGAGTTCTCGCCTTTCCCGTTCCCGGCCTCATCGTCGGAATCCGAGCTCAGGTCGTCGCCGGAAGAGAGCTCCACCGGCTCCTCCGACGGCGCGGCCCTCTTCATACCTACGCACCGGCCCACAACGACGTCAGCGTCACTCCGTTCGGAACAAGACCGTAAAAGAGCAAAGTTTTGTGCCCTCACCTGGTCTACGGAACGGAGAAATACGCCGCCGGCGAGAGGACGGGGTTGGAGGTCTCGCTCACGGGTCGCCGGCGTCGGAGACGGCGAGATGACAAGGAAGCCGAAACCCTCGATTCTCCGCTTGGCCTGTCCTCTTTTGTTTTCTGTTCTTTTTTTTCCTATATAAGAAGAAGAGGCCTGTCCTCCTTTTTAATATGCCCCTGGGCTTGTTGGGCTTGTTGGAGAGGTTAGTGTCAGAAAGATTCTCTTCCTGGGCCGGCCTAGGTACCGACACACAAAATGGCTGTTAATGTTTTTTTTCTTGTTTCTAAGAGAAGGTTTTTTCCTTCAAAATGACCCAATTTTCAAAAACACCGCTGGTATAAAATTTTAGGTACAAATTTATTTAATTTTCTAAAATAATAAAAAAGAAAAATCATGATGTGAATTATAGATACTCCAAATCAGCGACAATTAATATAGATATGAGGGAGTGTTACAAAATGGGTCTTGGAATCGAGCCATTTTATTTATCATAAATGAAAATTCTTGTTTCTCATACTATGTTTTTGTTGGGGAACGCAGTATTTCAAAAAATTTACCTACGATTACGCAAGATCTATTTAGGAGATGCATAGCAACGAGCGGGGAGAGTATGTCCACGTACCCTCGTAGACCGAAAGGGGAAGCGTTTAGTAACGCAGCTGATGTAGTCGAACGTCTTCGCGATCCAACCAATCAAGTACCTCGAACTCTTGATCCAGCAGAGGGTCGAGGGAGAGATCCGTCAGCACAATGGCGTGGTGACGGTATTGGTGATGTGATCCACGCAGGGTTTCGCCTAAGCACTACGTGAATATGACCGGAGGAGTAAACCGTGGAGGGAGACGCCGCACACGGCTTGGAATAATTGGTGTGTCTCCAAGGGGTGCCCTGCCCACGTATATAAAGGAGGGAGAGGGAGGAGGTCGGCCCTAGCACTACTGGAATCAGCTACTTTGCCATCTGCCAGCTCTTTGCCATCAGCTACCAAAAAGCAGACGGCAACGAACTGGCTGATGGCAAAGACCTTCTTTGCCATCAGCCAGTTCTTTGCCGTCTGCTAGCGGACGGCAAAGATTCTTTGCCGTCGGCTAGCAGACGGCAAAGAGGGAGGGGGGACCCACTGACGAGCTGGTTAAAAAAAACTTAATGCCCCCCTCTTTGCCGTCTGCTAGCAGACGGCAAAGAGTAAGCGGACGGCAAAGGGGGGCGGACGGCAACCGTTTAGGTTACTAACGGCGCCCCACCCCGCCCGGCCCATCTCTCTCTGTTCCCTCTCCTCCCCGACGACCACCGCCACCCGCCACCTCCCCCGCCACCCACCGCTGCCCCCTTGCCCCGCCTCCCCCGCCACCCACCGCCGCCCCCTTGCCCCACCTCCCCTCGCCCCGCCGCCCCCTTGCCCCACCTCCCCTCGCCCCGCCGCCCCCTTGCCCCACCTCCCCTCGCCCCGTCGCCCCGTCGCCCCCATCACCCGCCACCGCCCCGGCATCCCGTCGCCCGCGCCGGAGCCAGGCTCGCGCCCCGGAGCTCGCCGCCCCTGCGCCCCGGAGCTCGCCGCCCCTGCGCCCCGCCGCCCCCGCCCCCGCCGCCCGGCCATCCCACTGCCCCGGAGCCCCGCCGCCCCCCACCCACCCACCACCCCGGCGCCAGCGTCGCCCCTGCTCCGATGAGTTTTTTCTGTTTTTCTTTTTTTGCCGTTTAATTCTTGTTTAATTGTTAGTGTTAGTGTTAGTGTTAGATTTAGTGTTAGAAAAGAAGAAAATTTAGTGTTAGTGTTAGAAAAAAGAATATGTAGAAGAAAAGAAGAAGAAGTGGAAAAAAGATGAAAAAGAAGAAAAGAAAAGAAGTAGAAAAAAGATGAAAAAGAAGAAGAAGAAAAGAAGTAGAAGAAGTAGAAGAAGAAGAATAGAAGAAAAGAAAAGAAGTAAAAGCAGTAGAAAAAAGATGAAAAAAGAAGAAGAAGAAGAAGAAGAAGAAGAAGAAGAAGAAGAAGAAAGGAAAGAAGAAGAAAGGAAAGAAGAAGAAGAAGAAGAAGAAGAAGAAGAAGAAGAAAGGAAAGAAGAAGAAGGATAGAAGAAGAAGAAAGGAAAGAAGAAGAAAAAAGAAGAAGAAGAGAAGGAAAGAAGAAGAAGGATAGAAGGAAACACCCCGACCCCGACCCCCGAC
Source organism: Triticum monococcum (assembly GCA_034509565.1). Classification (NCBI taxonomy): domain Eukaryota; kingdom Viridiplantae; phylum Streptophyta; class Magnoliopsida; order Poales; family Poaceae; genus Triticum; species Triticum monococcum. The sequence goes on along the minus strand of CM067847.1, from coordinate 616,071,210 downwards.
ACCCCGGCCCGACAACCCGACCCCGACCCCCGACACCCCGACCCCGATCCCGACACGCCACCCCGACACCCCGGCCCAACACCCCGACCCCGACCCCCGACACCCCGACCCCGACCTCCGACACCCCGACCCCGACACGCCACCCGACACCCCGGCCCGACACCCCGACCCCGACCCCCGACCCCCGACACCCTGACACCACACCCCGACCCCGACACGACACCCCGATACCCCGACACCCGACCCCCCGACACCCGACCCCCAGACCCCCCAACCCCGACACCACACCCCGACCCCGACACCACACCCCGACAACCGACCCCCTGACCCCCTGACCCCGACACCACACCCCGACCCAAAAACAGCACCCCGACCCCGACACGGCACCCCGACACCGACAGGACACCCCGGCCCCTGACACCTCCCGAAAAGGTGTTCTTTGGCCTTCCAGAGGCTGACGGGGTCATATATTTGTGAATTATTAGTTAGGTCATATATTTTTCAATTTTGTTATGAAAAACATCATATATAATTGTGTTGATCGTGTAGTTTCAAATGTGCAGTTGTTTCATCGCTGCGAGGTTTGGTGTTTGACGACCTCGTCGTGCATTTGACGAGCTCTGCCCCTTCGTTCGTGGGTGAGCACAAATGACAAGTCCTCCTCCCCCATTAATTATTTGATCTATTCCGATGAAACTTGATAGCTAGCTATATATGTGTCTTGAATCATCAGTATGCGTAACCAATATGTGTCTCCCGTTCGAAAGCGTCATAGTTATAAATATGCATGCATTTGCATATTTATAACCTTGATTCTTTCGAATTGTCCAACGCTATCCATGGACAGCCCGAGTATGTGTAGATTGGGTTCGTTTTCCCATATGCTTTGCTCCGGATCCGACGCATATATTTCGTCAGTGCCTCCCCTGTTGTTCTCCAGGTACACATCCTCTCTGTTTATTGCAGAGACGTGTATCAGGAGAACAGCGGGGAGGTGCTGCCGAAATTTTGCGTCGGATCCGGAGCATAGCATGGGAAAATGAACCCAATCTACACATACACGGGTGGGATTAGGACCTATCATTACCTATTAGAGTGTAGGTTGCATGGACATAATAAAATTGACAAAGTAGATCAACTGATGAATATATACATGGTGAATTACATATATAATTGTTGTGTGTCCAGTAGCTCTGAAAGTCAAGATGAGTGACCGTGCTTGGATGTATATCGGTCACACTGGTCAGAACAAATGGAGCGCTGAATGGTTCACAAAAACTAAGGGGTTTGTGCAAGCCGCATTTGCAAATGGCCAAAAGAAAACCTGGTGCCCCTGTTTCCGGTGCGGCAATTGGGAAAAGAAGACAGAGGCTGAAATGGGCAAACACCTGCAGAAGAGTGGTTTTACGCCCGATTATACGGTGTGGACATTTCATGGTGAGTCTGCCCAACGTGACCGAGCTGAGGTGGATCGTCGTCGCACCGACGAGCATGGTACCGGGATGGAAAACATGGTGCAAGGCTATGATGATGCTCGGGATTCGGACGAGGAGATGGAGGAATCTGCAAAGGCCTTCAATGAAATGTTGGAGTCTTCGAAACGTCCGCTCCACGAGCACACTGAGCTTTGTCAGTTGGATGCCATCTCACAAGTAATGGCTCTGAAGGCTCAGTTCAACTTGGGCAGAGAATGCTATGACGCAATTATGACAGTATTTGGACGCTTTCTACCCAAAGGCCATGTAATGCCTGCAAACCTGTACCAGTCGGACAAAATCCTCCGTGCACTGAAGATGCCCTATGAGAAGATACATGCCTGTGAGAAAGGATGTGCCTTATTTAGGCTTGACTATGCGGACTTGAACTATTGTCCCATTTGCAAGTCTTCTAGGTATATTGTGGTAGACAACGGTATGGGTGAGAAGACACAGACCAAAATCCTCGTTAGTGTTCTTCGGTATATGCCAATCGTACCAAGACTTCAACGTCTTTTCATGGTCGAAGAGACGGCCAGACAGATGACATGGCACAAAACAGGCAAAAGAACCGAACTAGATGCAGATGGGAATCTGATGATGGTACACACATCAGATGGTGTTGCGTGGAAAAAGTTTGATGAATTACATGCTGACAAAGCGGCAGATCCGAGGCATCCTCGAGTCGGCATCAGCACGGATGGGTTCAGTGTGTTTGGTATGACGGCAGCCCAATACAGTTGTTGGCCCGTATTTGTCTTTCCACTCAATCTCCCCCCGGACAGATTATGCAAATAAAGAACATTTTCCTGACGTTGATAATTCCAGGACCCAACTATCCGGGCAAAAATATGAATGTGTACATGCAGCCGCTTAAGGACGAATTGCAAGAAGCCTGGGATAATGGGTTCAGGACATACGACGCCTTTAGCAAACGGAACTTCATAATGCGTGTCTGGTACATGTACTCGACGCATGACTTGCCGGCGTATGCGCTATTCGTTGGCTGGTGTGTGCATGGAAGGTTCCCGTGCCCCACATGCAAGGGAGCTCTTGAGTTTCGTTGGCTTCAGGCCGGTCGCAAGTTTTCTTGCTTCGACATGCATAGACAGTTCCTGGATCCTCGCCATAAGTTCAGGAAAGATAAGAAGAACTTCATCAGGGGTAGAGTTGTCAAAAACTCTGCACCACCTGCATTGACAGGCCAACAGACCCTGGATCAGTTAAACGCTCTCGAGCCAGATCCACAACGTCCAGGGTACTTCAAGGGGTATAATACTAAGCACGCGTGGACTCACAAAACATGCTTATGGGATCTGCCTTACTTCAAAGACCTCCTTTGCCCACACAACATCGACGTGATGCACACTGAGAAGAATATCGCCGAGGCACTTTTTGGTACATTGTTCGGCATAGATGGGAAGTCAAAGGATAACACTAAGGCTAGAGTCGATCTGGAGGCGCTATGTGATAGGCCATTACAAAACATGAAAGAACCAAAAGGAAAGCAGAACTGGACGAAGCCAAAGGCATGGTTCAATCTTGGAAGGCCAGCTATGAGGGAAATTCTCTTGTGGGTGCAACAGCAGTTGATGTTCCCCGATGGGTATGCAGCGAATCTAAAGAGGGGAGCAAATCTTGATAAACTGAAGATATTTGGTCTCAAGAGTCATGATTGGCACATATGGATTGAGCGGGTAATGCCGGTGATGTTGCGTGGCTTCATCCCTGAGGATGAATGGCTAGTACTGGCAGAACTCAGCTATTTCTTCCGTGTTCTTTGTGCGAAAGAACTATCGCCTGGCGTGCTAGAAGAAATGGAAGAGTTGGCGCCGGAGTTGATCTGCAAGTTAGAGAAGATCTTTCCACCGGGCTTCTTTAATCCAATGCAGCATTTGATTTTGCATCTCCCGACCGAGGCAAGATTGGGGGGGCCCGTGCAAAATCGTTGGTGCTACCCAACTGAGAGGATGCAGAAGACGCTTTGAGAAAAATGTAAAAATAAACGTAGAATTGAAGCATCGATGGCTGAGGCATTCATTACAGAGGAGGCGGCAAACTTCGTAACAGCGCACTACGAAGCCAAAAATCGTCATTTGCATAATCCGAAGCCTCGGTACAATGCTGACGAGCCTAAAAAGGGTGGATCCAACCTCAGCCTATTCAAAGGGAATCTCGCACCAGCTAGTGTTTCACATCCAGTATCTTTGGATAACAAAGAATGGCGGACCATTTCGTTGTATATCTTCAACAACCTGATAGAAGTGCGGCCGTACATCGAGTAAGTTCTCGGTACATTGTTTCGCAACTTCTATTTCCTTTGAACTACTCTTATTCCTGGATATGTCATACAGTCGATACGTCACCATATTCTCGTATGGAGCGGAGATCCAAAAGGATTCCGTCGAAGAGTATGAGCTTCTCGCAAAGCAAGGAGGTGGCTATCCCGGTTTCATCTCTTGGTTCAAACAAACGGTAATTTCTATTAGACAATTTCATTTCATTCGCTAATTTGTGCATAATGCAACAATCCTTTCATATTAAACCTGTAGGCTAATTCAGAGTCTATGGACGCCGAATTGAGACAAGTCGCTAATGGTTTTGACTATAAGGTCCATTCATTTGACAAGTACGACATCAACGGGTATCGCTTTCGTACCTATGGCAAAGAGCTATCTATGGCGGACTGAAAGTCAACAAATTGTTGTGTATCTGCTATCGGCGAAGGAGGTACCGAGTATTATGGGAGAGTTGAAGCAACTTATGAACTTCTGTTCTATGGTGAAAACCCACCGAATGTCGTAGTCTTCAAATGTTATTGGTTTCAGCCGAAGGAGACTAGAAGGACTCATGAACATGTAGGGCTAGTTGAAATCAACCAAAGCACTCATTTAGATGTTCCTGATGTCTATATTATGGCTCAACAGGCGACCCAAGTATTCTATCTACCGTGGGCCTGCCAAACTAATCCAAATCTGAAAGGTTGGGATGTCGTTTATGAAGTGCCGCCACGTGCTAGACTTTCTCCCCCAAAGGAAGAGGATTATGAACCTCACATTAACCCAGACACATATGAAGGAGAATTCTTCCAAGAGACACGTCTTTCCAAAAAGCGTTTCAAGAACCGCTATACTTCACCCCAAAACATTGAAGTAGACAGCGACAATGAATCCAACATCACCCCAGAGGAGGAACAAGAAGAGCCGGAACAAGAAGAGGTTACTGTTGCGGATGACCTGTCAATGCTTGACCGATTACGTCAAGGTGGCCTTGCACATGTTGATGCCAATGAACCCTATGAGCCCATCATTGATTATAGTGATGATGATGATTATGCATTTATTGATGAGGAGGAGGGCACCGTCTACCAGCGTGGTGCTACACGGCTCCCGTCCGTGCCGGTGACCCGCGAGCAGAGGTGGTTGATTTTCCCTGATGGGGAGAGGTACGTAAGTGCATTTAATATTTTTGTACCTTGTGCATTCACGTTTTTTCAAATAACTAATGCGTTGGCCTTGTCATGCTGCAGGGGTTGGGACCACCATCATAGTGTCCGCCGGCCCAACTTCGTCCTTGGAGTTCTTTGCCGGCAAAACTTCCCGGGGTTTGTCACGTTGCCTGGTGAGGGTCGGCTTCCAGAGCTTGGATTGAGCTGGGAGCACTACGTGGCTGCCCCGGCCCCGCCAAATGAGATTATCGACGGTGTCGTGTGCGACACGAGGGCAGACATGGTGATCAGAAAGTTCTGGGTAATTTCTCCTTTACACATTTAAAAATCTTCAGCTAGCTAGTTATTAATTGTACTAATCAACATTGTCTCATTTGATTGCAGACATTCTACAGGTGTGAGGAGGGATACGAGGAGGACGCGGCACATGTTATCGAGAACGTCTGCAAGCGCCTACTCCAGAACTTACGGCACGAGGCTCGGGTGCAGGCTGTTCGAGACTACTACGCCTTGCGTGGTATCAAGAAGACCAAGCCGGCGTGCCGCGATAAGTTCCTGAGTAAGGAGCAGTACATGAAGGTAATTCTTAAGGCCTTCTCTACTTAAGTTCCTTCATTTAGTAATTCTTAGCCGTAGCGCTCAAGTTTCTATTTGCTAACTTAGGCGCCTCCGAGATGGTGTGCGGATCGGATGGATTGTTGGGAGGTGTTGGTCGATGAGTGGTGCTCACAACGATGGCTAGCCCTCCACAAGGAGGCCAAGGACAAACGTGCCCAAATGGAAGGTGTGCCACACCATCAAGGCAGCTCCAACTTATATCAGTTCGGGCGCAACTGGGTATGTGGTTTGCTTCATGATTCATGCAATTCATTCATCATGCTAGCTTGAGCCCTTTAATTACTAATTTTCATTGTTTCTCTCTTTCAGGCATGCTACAATAAGGCGGATAAGGTGCCAGAGGTGTACGACCTGTATGCCATGGCCCACACTGCCTCTTTCAAGAAAGTCAAGGCTTTCTCTCAGTCTGACCTCGATGATGCAAACAACTTCACCAACATCTCCTCCCACAACAAGCTCGTGAGATATAGAGATGAGGGGAAGGCGAGGAAAGGGGAGGACTTTAACCCGAGCCAGGGTCCCATTGATCCAGAGCTGTTGATGATATCTGGTGGCGGGAGGTCCCATGGCTCCATAGCCATTGGAGATGGACTTATCCGTTGTCCTAGCACTCTCCCGGAGATCAAGGTGCGCCTGTCGAGCTCCGCTCCTGAGATAAGGCCTCGTGAACGGCCAGTGCAACTCGCCATCAAGGTTAGTGATACGTACTCAGTTATCTTTCTCCATTACATTGTGTGCGCTTCCATCAATGATTACAAATGGTCATGTGAGTGGTGTTGCAGGCTGCTATACAGAGTGAGAGAGATAGAACGGAGAAACTTCTGGCGGAGGCGGCGGAGAGGTAGCGGGAGTTGGAGGAGAGGACGACAAAGATGATGGAGGAGGAGAGGGCACGGAATGACATGCAGGCAAGGGCCATGTACGAGCTCCTTGTGGTAAGTTTCTTCTGCAGATTAGCCAAAACATTCATGTAGTGTTTGTCTCATTACTAACTAGTATGACTGAGTCGTCAAAACCAAATGTGCAGTATGTGTGTGAGAAGACAGGTCAGACCACTCCGCCGATGCCAGTGATTGCTCCTGGGACCACGGTGAGTTTTATTTGAATGGACATTACTTGCTAGTCTTGACATTTGAGTGTCATCATGCTAACAAGACATTGGAAATGATCTTTGGTGCAGCGTAACTCCAGACAAGCATTGCACGATCCTTCTCCAGCTACCGACACGAGCCACCCCGCTCCTACACCTCCTGGATCTTGGTAAGTTTATCTAGTGTTTTGCTTAACACATGCATAAAGACCTAGACTTATCTTTATTTCCTCCAATGCTTACCATAATGACCTAGACTTAGCTTCTTCTCCTCCAAAATGACTTAATAAGCTTACTGACCTCCAAAACCATCCATTTTACCTAAGTTAGCTCTAAAACGATCTGTACTTAGCTTACTTATGTCAAAAATTGCATAATTAGCTTAGTTAGCTCATAGACGATCCATTTTACCTAAGTTAGCTCCAAAATGACCCATCTTACCTAGGTTAGCTTATAAATGATCTAGTTTATCCAAGTTAGCCCTAAAATGACCCAATTTACCTAGAGTAGCTCCTAAACGATCCATTTCACCTAAGTTAGCTAAAAACGATCCATTTCACCTAAATTAGCTCTTAAATGATCCATTTCACCTAAGTTTGCTCAAAAACGATCCATTTCACCTAAATTAGCTCTTAAATGATCAATTTCACCTAATTTGCTCAAAAACGATCCATTTCACCTTAGTTAGCTAAAAAACGATCCATTTCACCTAAATTAGCTCTTAAATGATCCATTTCACCTAAGTTTGCTCAAAAACGATCCATTTCACCTTAGTTAGCTCAAAAACGATCCATTTCACCTTAGTTAGTTCAAAAACGTGGCATTTCACCTTAGTTAGCTCATAAATGACCCATTTCAACTAAGTTAGCTCAAAAACGATCCATTTTACCTTAGTTAGCTCAAAAACGATTCATTTCACCTTAGTTAGCTCAAAAACGATCCATTTCACCTTAGTTAGCTCAAAAATGATGCCCTTCACCTTAGTTAGCTCATAAACGACCCATTTCAACTATGTTAGCTCATAAATGATACATTCCAACTAAGTTAGCTCATAAACAACCCATTTCAACTTAGTTAGCTCATAAATGATCCATTCCACCTAAGTTAGCTCATAAATGGTCCATTCCACCTAAGTTAGGTCATAAATGACATATACTTCTTGTTATAGTCTTCTTCTTGTTCTATTCACCAATTTCTAACTTCATATTTACCATTTTGCAGATTTCACTCACTTCATGGAAGCTAGCTTGCTAGGATGGAGTGCTTGCTTTTTCTTTGTTAAAACTTTGCATTGTATCTAGCTTGCTATGATAGAACTTGCTATGTTGATGAAACTTTGCTATGTAATATGTATATGGAACAATGTGTATGGATGGAACTTGCTATATATGTTGATGAAACTTTGCTATGTTATATATATGTATATGGAATTATGTGCTGGATATGTGATATGTGTGCTGGATATGTTTGCTGTTAAATATGTGATATATTTGCTGTGAAAATTGTTGGATTAAGAAAAAACAGAAAAAAGAGACAATATACAGGCTCTTTGCCGTCAGCCACCGACGGCAAAGGGCTCTTTGCCATCAGCAGCGGACGGAAAAGAGGCCACGTGGCAGGCAGCTGTGCTTCCTGGGAGGCTGACCAATTTGGTCAGTTTGCCTACAGTGGCAGACGGCAAAGGCCTTCCAAAGTTAGCCGTCAGCGGCGGACGGCAAAGGCCTGCCGTGTAGTGACGTCAGCTGACATCACACGGCGGACGGCAAAGGCCTTCCAAAGTTTGCCGTCAGCGGCGGACGACAAAGGCCTGCCGTTAGCCACTTAACGGACTGACAGCGCAGTTATTGCCGTCCGCTCTCTTTGCCGTCTGCCACGCTCTCTTTGCCGTCCGTCGCAGACGGCAAAGACTTTGCCGTCAGTAGCTGACGGCAAAGAAACTGTTTACCGGAGCCTACGTTGCTGGAGCCTTTTGCCGTCCGCGGCTGACGGCAAAGGCCTTTGCCGTCCGCCGTGGCAGACGGCAAAGTAGCTGATTCATGTAGTGTAGGGGGCGCGCCATAAGAACTCCTAGTCCTAGTAGGATTCACCCCCCCTTCTTTTCCTTCTCATGGAGAGGGGAAGGGGAAAGGAGAGGGAGTAGGAGAAGGAAAGGGGGTGGCGCCCCCTTCCCTAATCCAATTCGGCCTCCTCCCTTGTGGGTGGGTGGGGGGGGGGGCGCACCAGCCCTTGTGGACTGGTTAGCCTCCCTCCTATGGCCCATATTGCCCATATATTTCCTCCCGGGGTTCCGGTAACCCCTCCGATACTCCAGTATGTACCCGATACACTCCGAAACCCTTCCGGTGTCCGAATACTACCTTCCAATATATCAATCTTTACCTCTCGACCATTTCGAGACTCCTCGTCATGTTCGTGATCTCATCTGGGACTCCGAACAAACTTCAGTAACCAAAACACATAACTCATAATACAAATCGTCATCGAACGTTAAGCGTGCGGACCCTACGGGTTCGAGAACTATGTAGACATGACCAAGACACATCTCCGGTCAATAACCAATAGCGGAACCTAGATGCTCATATTGGCTCCTACATATTCTGCGAAGATCTTTATCGGTAAAACCGCATAACAACATACGCCATTCCATTTGTCATCAATATATTACTTGTTCGTGATTCGATCATCGGTATCTCCATACCTAGTTCAATATCGTTACCGGCAAGTCTCTTTACTCGTGCCGTAATGCATCATCCCGCAACTAACTCATTAGTCACATTGCTTACAAGGCTTATTATGATGTGCATTACCGAGAGGGCCCAGAGATACCTCTCCAATATTCGGAGTGATAAATCCTTATCTCGATCTATGCTAACCCAACAAACACCTTCGGAGACACCTGTAGAGCATCTTTATAATCACCCAATCACGTTGTGACGTTTGATAGCACCCAAGGTGTTCCTCCGGTATTCGGGAGTTGCAAAATCTCATAGTCAAAGGAATATGTATAAGTCATGAAGAAAGCAATAGCAATAAAACTTAACGATCATTATGCTAAGCTAAGGGATGGGTCTTGTCCATCACATCATTCTCTAATGATGTGATCCCGTTCACCAAATGACAACTGATAACCCACGAGTATAGGGGATCGCAACAATTTTTGAGGGTAGAGTATTCAACCCAAATTTATTGATTCGACACAAGGGGAGCCAAAGAATATTCTCAAGTATTAGCAGCTGAGTTGTCAATTCAACCACACCTGGATAACTTAATATCTACAACAAAGTATTTAGTAGCAAAGTAATATGATAGTAGTGGTAACGGTGGTAAAAGGTAACGGTGGCAAAAGTAATATTTTTGGGGTTTTATAGTGATTGTAACAATAGCAACGGAAAAGTAAACAAGCGAAGAACAATATATGGAAAGCTCGTAGGCATTGGATAGGTGATGGAGAATTATGCCAGATGCGGTTCATCATGTAACAGTCATAACATAGGGTGGCACGGAACTAGCTCTTCATCAATGTAATGTAGGCATGTATTCCGAATATAGTCATATGTGCTTATGGAAAAGAACTTGCATGACATCTTTTGTCCTACCCTCCCGTGGCAGTGGGGTCCTATTGGAAACTAAGGGATATTAAGGTCTCCTTTTAATAGAGTACCAGACCAAAGCATTAACACACAGTGAATACATGAACTCCTCAAACTACGGTCATCACCGGGAGTGGTCCCGATTATTGTCACTTCGGGGTTGCCGGATCATAACACATAGTAGGTGACTATAGACTAGCAAGATAGGATCAAGAACTCTCATATATTGATGAAAACATAATAGGTTCAGATCTGAAATCATGGCACTCGGGCCATAGTGACAAGCATTAAGCATAGCAAAGTCATAGCAACATCAATCTCAGAACATAGTGGATACTAGGGATCAAACCCTAACAAAACTAACTCGATTATATGATAAATCTCATCCAACCCATCACCGTCCAACAAGCCTACGATGGAATTACTCATGCACGGCGGTGAGCATCATGAAATTGGTGACGGAGGAAGGTTGATGATGAAGATGTCGGCGGATTCCCCTCTCTGGAACCCCGAACGGACTCCAAATCAGCCCTCCCGAGAGAGTTTAGGGCTTGGCGGCGGCTCCGTGTCGTAAAACGTGGTGAATCCTTCTCCTTGATTTTTTCCCCGAACGTGAATATATGGAGTCAGGGTTGAGGTCGGTGGAACGTCAGGGGGTCCACGAGGCAGGGGGCGCGCCCCCCACCCTCGTGGACAGGTGGAGGCCCCCCTGACGTGGATTCTTCTTCCAGTATTTTTTATATATTCCAAAATAATTCTCCGTTGATTTTCAGGTCATTCCGAGAACTTTTATTTCTACACAAAAATAACACCATGGCAATTCTGCTGAAAACAGCGTCAGACCGGGTTAGTTCCATTCAAATCATGCAAGTTAGAGTCCAAAACAAGGGCAAAAGTGTTTGGAAAAGTAGATACGTCGAGACGTATCAACTCCCCCAAGCTTAAACCTTTGCTTGTCCTCAAGAAATTCAATTGATAAACTGAAAGTGATAAAGAAAAACTTTTACAAACTCTGTTTGCTCTTCTTGTTGTAAATATGTAAAGCTAGCATTCAAGTTTTTAGTAAAGATTCTGAACTAACCATATTCACAATAACACTTAGGTCTCATGTTTACTCATATCAATGGCATAATCAACTAGCGAGCAATAATAATAAATCTCGGATGACAACAATTTCTCAAAACAATCATGATATGATATAACAAGATGGTATCTCGCTAGCCCTTTCTGAGACCGCAAAACATAAATGCAGAGCACCTTTAAAGATCAAGGACTAACTAGACAATGTAATTCATGGTAAAAGAGATCCAGTCAAGTCATACTCAATGTAAACTAACAATAATGGATGCAAATGACAGCGGTGCTCTCCAACTGGTGCTTTTTAATAAGAGGATGATGACTCAACATAAAAGTAAATGGACAGGCCCTTCACAGAGGGAAGCAGGGATTTGTAGAGGTGCCAGAGCTCAGTTTTGAAATAGATATGAATAATATTTTGAGCGGTATACTTTCATTGTCAACATAACAACCGAGAGATCTCGATATCTTCCATGCTACACACATTATAGGCAGTTCCCAAACAGAATGGTAAAGTTTATACCCCCCTCCACCAACAAGCATCAATCCATGGCTTGCTCGAAACAATGAGTGCCTCCAACTAACAAGAGTCCCGGGGGAGTTTTGTTTGCAGTTATTTTGATTTGATTTGCATAAAGCATGGGACTGGGCATCCTAGTGACCAGCCATTTTCTCGTGAGTGAGGAGCGGAGTCCACTCCTCTTGAGAATAACCCGCCTAACATGGAAGATACGGACAACCCTAGCTGATACATGAGCTATTCGAGCATACAAAACAGAATGTTTATTTGAAGGTTTAGAGTCTGGCACATACAAATTTACTTGGAACGGCAGGTAGATACCGTATATAGGTAGGTATGGTGGACTCATATGGAATAACTTTGGGGTTTATGGAATTGGATGCACAAGAAGTATTCCCGCTTAGTACAGGCGAAGGCTAGCAAAAGACTGGGAAGCGACTAGCTAGAGAGCAACAACAGTCATGAACATGCATTAAAATTAATCAACACCGGATGCAAGCATGAGTAGGATATAATGCACCATGAACATAAATATCGTAGAAGTTGTGTTGATTTTGTTTCAACTACATGTGTGAACATGTGCCAAGTCAAGCCACTCGAATCGTTCAAAAGAGGATACCACCCTATCATACCACATCACAACCATTTTAATAGCATGTTGGCACGCAAGGTAAACCATTATAAACTCCTAGCTAATTAAGCATGGCATAAGCAACTATAATCTCTAATTGTCATTGCAAACATGTTTATTCATAATAGGCTGAATCGGGAACGATGAACTAATCATATTTAGAAAAACAAGAGAGGTCGAGTTCATACCAGCTTTTCTCATCTCAATAAGTTCATCATATAATCATCATTATTGCCTTTCACTTGCACGACCGAATAGTGTGGATAATAATAATAGTGCATGTGCATTGGACTAAGCTGGAATCTGCAAGCATTCAATTCAAGAGAGAAGACAAGTGTAAGTGCATCTAGTGCCACCCCTAGTTGGTTTTGGAGTATTGATGACAAACCTAGTTGAGGGACTAATGTGTTTGTGAGAATTGCAGGATAACACAGGTAGAAGTCCCTCATTGATTCGGTTTAGCTACCAGAGATGACCCCTAAAAATGTACGAAGACATTGAAGACAATGGTGGTTTATGAAGACATTCATGTTGAAGACAATGACATGTGAAGACTCCCCATGAAGCTTATGAAACTCGAAGACTTAGATCCTTCGTAGTTTTACTTCATTCATGTTGTGTCATAGGAACCACCGTACTATTAAGTGGGGTCCAAGAGAACCAGTCAGGATGACTGAAGTGATGCCTAATTCAAATCCTATGTCTTCGAGTGAAGACAATGAGAGAAAATCTTGTCCAGAATCAGACAAGTCAGCTTTACTTGTAGCCCAAGTAAAGTTGCCGTGTGAGTTCGAAATTCGACCATTGATACACGTGTCAGTTCCTTAGTGACCCAGGGTCATTTCGGACAAATCAGGTCGGGTTGCCAAGTGGCTATAAATAGTCCACCCCTACAACCATAAACGGTTGGCTGCTCAGATTTCAGTGCACGGCTTTTGTCGTTTGAGAGCAACCCACCTCGAAGCCTTTGAGAGAAAATCCCTAGCAAGGAGAAAAGCCCTAACCACCCAGAGCCAGAGTAATTGGGCATCACTTAAGTCTTCTTGTCTGAGTGATCTGAAGACTTATTACACTTGAGGACTGTGCATCCTCCAGCCGGTTAGGCGTCGCGTTCTGAGCATCCAAGAGAAATTGTGGATTGCCGGTGAACGAAGTCTGTGAAGGTTTGGGAGTCTACCTTGAAGACTTACCAGAGTAATTGGGCGAGGTCTGTGTGACCTTAGCTCAAGGAGAAAACGGTGAGGACTGGGTGTCCTGAGCTGCGTGTTCAGGACTGGGTGTCCGGGACTGTGTGTCCTTTGGTTTAAATACCTAGCCACTCCAACCAGACGTACAGTTGTCACAGCAACTGGAACTGGTCCAACAAATCATTGTCTTCAGCGTGTCATTGGTTTCATCTTCACCTCCCTTTACTTACCAGTACACATTGTGAAGCCATTGCATGCTTGCTTTATCTTCTGTCTTCACAACTTGACTGTATGATTTGTTTGGCTTCATAACTCCTTCCTACCTGATCCTCATTGCACTGAAGCTGTTTGTCACTGTGCTTTCACTATATTGTATACTTGACTATGGCTTGCCTTGTGTAATCTAACTTCCGCTGCATAGTGATAGGCTTGTCCACTCTGTTTGTCTTCATAACTTCCACGTTTTGAAGACTTTCATAAAAATCGCCTATTCATCCCCTCTAGTCGATATAACTCACTTTCAATTGGTATCAGAGCAAGGTGCTCCCTTGTTCTATGTGATTCGGTTTAACCACCTGAAGTTTTAGCTATGTCGACTGCAGGGATAATTAAAGTCTCCGCTGCGTGCCCCGTCTTCGATGGAACAGAATATCCCTACTGGAAGAATAAGATGCGCATGCATCTTGAAGCCATTGACGTCGACCTATGGTATGTCGTCGAAAACGGCGTTCCCAAGGCTGGAGAAGGTGTCACTACTGCTGATGTCAAGAAGTTCACTCAACTGGACTCTACTGCCAAGAACATTATCTGTGGTCATCTGACCAAGGGACAGTACGGCCGTGTGAGTGCCTTGAAGACATCCAAGCTGGTCAGGGACTGGCTCTCCAAAGTCAATGAAGGCATTTCAACCCAGAGAGATCAGAGAATCAGTGTTCTTCGCAACCTCTTCAACCGCTTCAAGCGAAATGACAATGAGAATGTCCAGCACACATTTGACTGGCTCACTGACATCACAAATGAGCTTCAAGCCCTCGTCGCCACTGAGATCACCAAACATGAAATCGTCAAGACGCTGCTGAGATCACTTGATAGTTTGTTTGACATCCTAGCCCTGATGATTCAAGAACGTCCAGACTTCAAGACACTCGATCCGTCTGACATACTTGAGAGGCTCAACACACATGAGTTTCAGCTTTCTGAGAAAAGAGATATCTATGGTCCAAACTATGGGCGAACTCGTGCCTTGAAGGCAAAAGCTGTGTCCTCATCTGAAGAAGAATCTGACAGCAGTTCTGATGATCCTGAAGACATTGGAAGGGAACTTGCAATGCTAGTAAAGAAGTTCCAGAAATTCACCAAGAAGAAAGGCTTCAGAAAGTCTTCACGATCAAGCTCAAGGAATGATGAAGCTTCTGCTCATGACTACAAGAAGAAAACATGTCACAAGTGCAAGAAAACTAGACACTTCATCTCTGAGTGTCCACAATGGGACAATGAGAGCAGAAAGAAGAAGAAGAGCAAGGAATATGACTCTGACGATAAGAAGAAGAAGAAATACTCAAAGTCTTCTTCCAAGTCTTCCTCAAAGTCTTCATCTCACAAGAAGAGTTCATCTGGCAAGGCTCATGCGTTTGTTGGCAAGGAAATGGATTCAGAGGAGGAGTCCGCTTCTGAGGAGGCAGAGGTGGAGTCTGAGGAGGAGTCTGATTCAGGCATTGCAAGTCTGGCTACAGCCTACGTCGCCAAGTCCATCTTCAACACTGAAGACAATGACTTCATCACCAACACCGATGCAAATGACAAGGACGACTCTACTCCTACCTACTGCTTCATGGCACGTGGTGCCAAGGTAAACACACGCACTACTCACTATCAAACATCCAGTGACGATGACTCTGATTGTGATTCAAAACCCAGCTACAAAACACTTGCTAAAATTGCAACTGAACAACAAAAGGCCATGGAACATATTCAAAAACTGTTAGACAGAAGCGATGATCTGTTGGGTGCTGAAATGACTCGTTCTGAATCCTTAATTGAAGACATAAAAAATCTTCATGTTAAGTATCAGGAACTCGAAGATCGTCTTTAGACTCTCTCAACTACTCATGAAAAGCTTTCCTATGATTATCTTCAAAAGAAGCAAGATCTTGAGAAGTTGAGAGCGGATCATGAAGATCTTCAAAAGGAAAACGAGTCACTTCGAGCCGAACAGATCAGTTCTACTCAGGAAGGATTTGAACCACCATGCCTTAAATGCATTGAGCGTGATAATGCTACTTCTGTTGCTGAATGTTCCACTGCTACTGCTGTTGCAATATCTTCAACTGTTGAAGTAGTAACTAACCCCTCTACTGAGGATACCACTGCTATTGCTGATGAGAATGCTAGGTTGAAGACATTGCTTGAAACAGGGATGTACAAAAGTCTCAAAGGACATCAGACATTATGTGATGTCCTCAAGAAGTAGATTCTGAACCGAAACCCTAGGAAAGAGGGTGTTGGGTTCGTGAGGAAAATTAATGCAGATGGATCTTACTGGAAACCTGAGCAGTACCCCAAAACCACATGGGTTGCTGCAAAGGAATCCTCAGCAGATCCATCCAATCTATCTAGCTTCACTTGTGCTGATCCGATTATCATTGATGAATCCTTTGATGCAAACTATAAAGTGTTTAAAAATCAGAATGGTGAAGTATTTGCCAGGTACATTGGTACTAACTGCAGGAATGGATCGCCTATGAAGAAGATCTGGGTTCCAAAAACGTGTCCGGAGAATCTTCCTGTGAATGTCCTCATGACACCTCACATGAAGAAGACAAACCTCAGACCAAAGGCTTCATATGGTCCAAAGGCTTCATACAGGCAAAGGACTCACCTGAGTCGCACTAACGCAAATGTTTTGCAGGGAAACCATGCTCAGGCATATGAGAGCGGTTCTTCAAACCGTCATGCTCATATGACCAAGAACTATTCTGCTTATTCTTATGAGTACTATTGCCCGCCTGCTAGACTGTTTGCCAGGGCTCCAAAGCCAAAATTCTCAGATGCTGCACTTAGACTTATTGCTTCTAATCCACCCTTGAAGATGTGGGTGGTTAAGAAAGCTTAACTCTCTTTTGCAGGGAAAGGTCTCCAGCAGAAAACCAAAATCTTCTGACGCTATTGCTGGGGACCTTAAAAATCTTGTGGGGCGCAAGATCAAATGCCCGAATGGCATCACTATGTATTTCGTACCCGAATCGCATGCTACTCTCCTTACTTGTCCTAACTTGGATCTAAGTTTTCATAACCCACTGGTTCGTCAAATGTTTTTGCTTCACAATACTCTTCGTGAAGCCTATCCCCCTAACTGCACTGTAGGGTATGACACCAGCGACTTCAGAGTCATCAGAATGGATTATTGACAGTGGGTGTACAAATCACATGACTGGCAAAAGAAGTCTCTTTATGGACTCAACCTTACGTCCATCTGACAAGAGCCACATCACATTTGCTGACACTGGTAAAAGTAAGGTATTGGGTTTAGGTAGAGTTGCAATCTCAAAGGATCAACAGATGGATAAAGTCATGTTTGTTGAATCCCTTGGCTTCAACTTAATGTCTGTCTCAATGCTTTGTGATTTGAACATGATTGTAATCTTTGGAAAATATCGTTGCCTGGTACTAATGGAATCTGACAAGTCTCTAGTGTTTGAAGGGTATCGGAAAGATGATTTGTACGTGGTAGATTTCTCAGCAGGGCCACAGCTTGCACTATGTCTTCTCGCAAAGGCTTCAGAATGTTGGCTTTGGCATCGGAGGCTTGGGCATGCTGGCATGAGGAATCTCCACACCCTTGCGAAGAAGAAGCATGTCATAGGCATCGAGGGCGTCAAGTTCAAGAAAGATCACTTATGCGGTGCCTGTGAAGCAGGGAAGATGACAAGGGCAAAACATCCTTCGAAGACAATCATGACCACTACTCAACCCTTCGAACTGCTTCACATGGATCTCTTTGGTCCCACTCACTACTCAACTTTTTCCACTACTGCTTGCCTCTATGGCTTTGTCATTGTTGATGATTACTCTAGATATACTTGGGTGCACATAATCCTTTACAAGACCTAAGTGCAGGATGTCTTCAGACGCTTCGCAAATCGGGCTATGAACAATTATGGCGCCAAGATAAAGCACATCAAAAGTGACAATGGCACTGAATTCAAGAACACTGGCCTTGACACATATCTTGATACATTAGGCATCACTCATGAATTCTCAGCTCCGTACACGCCACAGCAGAATGGCATCGTCGAACGCAAGAACAGAACACTCATTGAGATGGCCAGAACAATGCTAGATGAGTACAAGAATCCAAGAAAATTCTGGACTGAAGCCATTGACACTGCATGCTATACAATCAACCTTGTCTATCTTCACAAGCTTCTGAACAAGACATCTTATGAACTTCTAACTGGCAAGAAGCCAAATGTCAGTTACTTCAGAGTATTTGGCTCAAGATGCTGGATCAAGGACCCTCACCACACCTCAAAATTTGCTCCAAAAGCACATGAGGGCTTTATGCTTGGATATGGAAAGGATTCGCACTCCTACAGAGTCTTCAATCTCTTTCACTACAAAGTGGTTGAACTAGTGGATGTGCGGTTCGATGAGACCAATGGGTCACAAAGAGAGCAACTGCCAGATGTGCTAGATGAAGTTCCAGCCAGTGAATCAATCAAGCTAATGGGAACTGGAGAAATTATACCTTCTGAAGCTCATCCTGAAGAAGAACTTATCATCTCAGCACCTGATCCACATGAAGACAATGCTCAGCCTGAAGATATTCCTCCCCATGACAACATAGATCAGCAAGAGCAAAGTCTTCGACCCATACATCCTCGTGTTGCCAATGAAGTGCAGATTGACAGAATAATTGATAGCATCAATGCACCTGGTCCGCTGACTCGTTCAAGGGCAACTCAACTGGCAAATTTTTGCGGACACTTCGCATTCGTTTCAATCATAGAACCCAAGAAAGTTGAAGAAGCTTTTATGGAACCTGAGTGGATTCAAGCTATGCAAGAAGAGCTTCAACAGTTTGAGCTGAACAGTGTATGGGAATTGGTTAAGCGTCCTGATCCACGGAAGCATAACATAATAGGCACCAAATGGATATACCGCAACAAGCAAGATGAGCATGGTCAAGTCGTCAGAAACAAGGCTCATCTCGTTGCTCAAGGATATACTCAAGTGGAAGGCATAGACTTCGATGAAACATTTGCTCCTGTGGCCAGACTTGAAGCCATCCGTATACTGCTGGCCTATGCAAATCATCACAACATAATTCTGTATCAAATGGATGTGAAGAGTGCCTTTCTCAATGGCAAAATTGAAGAAGAAGTGTATGTTGCACAACCACCTGGGTTTGAAGATCCAAAACATCCTGACATGGTTTACAAGCTCAATAAAGCACTATATGGCCTCAAACAAGCCCCTCGGGCCTGGTATGATACACTCAAATACTTCCTGAAGAGCAAAGGCTTCATACCTAGTTCCCTAGATCCCACTCTCTTCACGAAGACATATGATGGTGAATTGTTTATGTGCCAAATATATGTGGATGACATTATCTTCGGCTGCACCAATCAGAAGTACAGTGAGGAGTTCGGATATATGATGCAAGAGCAATATCAGATGTCTATGATGGGGGAGCTTAAATTCTTCCTCAGTCTTCAGATACGGCAACAACGCAATGGCATCTTCATATCTCAAGAGAAGTATCTCAAAGATTGCCTGAAGAAGTTCGGTATGCAAGACTGCAAAGGTTTCACAACACCAATGCCAGCCAAACATCATCTGGGTCCTGACGACAATGGTAAAGAGTTCTATCAAAAGGTATACCGCTCCATGATTGGTTCTTTGCTTTATTTATGTGCATCTAGGCCAGATATTATGCTTAGTGTTTGCATGTGTGCTCGATTCCAAGCGGCATCAAAGGAGTCGCATCACTTAGCTGTGAAGCGAATTCTTCGATATTTGGCTCACACCCCAACTCTAGGGTTATGGTATCCAAAGGGCTCAGAGTTTGATCTGGTTGGATTTTCGGATGCTGATTACGCTGGTGACAAGGTTGATCGGAAGTCCACATCAGGCACATGTCACTTTCTGGGCCGATCACTTGTACGTTGGTCTTCAAAGAAGCAAAACTGTGTATCTCTCTCCACTGCTGAATCTGAATACATTGCTGCTGGATCCTGCTGCGCTCAGCTTCTATGGATGAAGCAAACCCTCAAGGATTATGGCATTCATCTGAAGTAAGTGCCACTTTACTGCGACAACGAAAGCGCCATCAAGATCGCCGACAACCCAGTTCAGCACTCGAAGACAAAGCACATTGAAATTCGTCATCATTTTCTCAGAGATCATGTTGCAAAGGAAGATATTGATATCATACACGTCAACACTGAAGAGCAATTGGCAGATATCTTCACCAAGCCCTTGGATGAGAAGAGATTTTGCAAGTTACGGTGTGAGCTAAATATCTTGGAATCCTCAAATGTCCTGTGATCAGGCACACATCCTAACACTTATGCATGTTGATGACTTAGATGTGCAGCTGTCAGGACCCCGATTCTAAGCCACATTGATCTAGCCGGTAACACCTCATATCACTTTGCGGCCTCATGCATGGTATCCCACGGGTGTCGCCTTACCATGGCCCGGGACCGTTTGCGCCTTTTGGCTCGCGTATATGACAATGTCGCTAGCATCCATATGACCGAGAACCCGGGCCGACATGGCTAGTCGTGAACCCAAAGCGGCACAGACATATGGAGACAGGCATACATGAATCACATCGAACATGTCGGTCATCAACGAGTGATTCCGGGCTGTAGCACTGGGCTAACAGGACTCCGGGGATCCCGGGCTGTAGCAGGCTAGACAGGACTCCGGAGATCACCGCGTGACATTTCCCCGAAGGGACAGACATAGGGACGAAGGGAAACACATGCCGGCCAGTCAAGTGTCCTGAACAGTAGTGTTGGGCTAGCAGGACTCCGGTGAACCGGGCTGTAGCGGACTACTATGGCTCGAGGAACACTAGACTGCATTTCCCCATAAGAAAGGCTGCGAAGGACAAACAACTAGATTGTTGGATCCCACCCATACCAAGCATTTCAATCATACACACAATATGCCCGATATGAGTACATACAACATGGCATCACAACAAAACTCTACAACTCAAGTACTTTATTTAAAGGCTCCAGGGAGCCCTACATAACATATTCATACAGATAGGGGTCACATGACCCGACACTCAAGTCATACAATCATGCAAGCACATGCGGAAGCAACTAGTCTGAGTACAGACTCTAGAAAGAAAGAAGGCTTCTCGAAGCCTGTCTATCTACATAGGGCCCTCCATGGCCGGGATCACCACCTGGGTGGCTAGTCACTCGTCGACGTCAAGGTCTACATAAAACCCATCGGAGGGGGCAGTGTTGTCGTCTGAAAACAATAAATAAGCAAACATGAGTACAAAGGTACTCAGCAAGTCTTACATCAGAACCTACTATACATGCTCATTCTCAAGAAGGTGGTGGGGTTTATGCAGCAAGCCAGCTTTGACTCTTGGCTAAGCTATCCTACGGAACCTCTTTAGTAAAATAGTTTTCGCACACGATACCACTACTCACCAACACAATACTCCACCATGGATCCTCCCTCGTATCCTGCGAGAGGGCCATCCTCGGTACTCACACTTATCTTGAGTCTTTTAGTAGTATCCATTAACTTGTCTATGAACTGTATAGGCAACCAAGTAGTCCTTTACCGCGAACGCGGCTATTCGAATAGTTTTATACCCTGCAGGGGTGTACTTCGTCACACATGTTTCCACCACTTAGCGTCTGCACACGAAATGTGCTCGGCAGACTTCAAGCGAAAACCGACGTGGGTGTAGACCACGACCTGACTAACCTCACAAGTCTCTAGTCCAGGGTCATCGCCTATTCAGGTTCCATCCGCAAGGAAATCCGGCCGGGGTGTCCTCAACGGCCCCGAACGATGTGAACAGGGTTCCCGAGACACCAAACGGGTGACTCGGTACACCGTGCCACGGTGTATCTACCGCAACATAGCCCACCCCTAGGGTCAGCGCTACACACGGCCGCCAACACATATCCTACAAACACCAGAAACTAGTTGCAACTCCTGGACTGAGGCGAGAGAGGTCAGTAAGTCGAGCGGGGTCATATTTCAGGGCCCAATGTGTGGTAGTAGCTGAATCTTAAGTCACGCATACAGAACTCAGTTCTTATGGACGGCCTCAATGAAACAACCCACCATGTACTCCTACATGGCCTCTCATCGATACCTTTACCAAAACATGTTCAACACATCCCACATATCACTGACACAAGCATTTCACTCTAGCCCATCACCCAGATGAACCAGACCTGACACAACTCTAAGCATAGCAGGCATAGCAAGGTAGGAATCACAAAACATGGCTCAATCAACTCCTACACATGCTAGTGGGTTTCATCTAGTTACTGTGGCAATGACAGGTCATGCAGAGGATAAGGGTTCAACTACCGTAGCACACATCAGTTTGAATCGTGTTGTCTTAATGCAGTAAACAATAGTAGGAGCGAGAAAATGGGTTTGTATCGGAATGATCAATGGTTGCTTGCCTGATGGAGTGGTAAAGGGATACTACCCTTCAGTTGGATACTCGTGAATATCCTCGGAGGCAGAACCTACCACGAAGAACACAACCGAGCACAATCAACACATGACGATATGCAACAATATGATGCATGCTATGACATGGCAATATGAATGTGTTTTGGCCTAATGCAAGCTAAAACAGAAAGGGGTGAACTCATTTGAATCCAAGATTCAAATATTAGCTCATTAATTATTGCATTTATAGGCCATTTCCTTATTCTGATTAAACAGTAGGGTAAACTTGTTTTGTCATGCATGAAACCATTACAGATGGATAGATTGAATTTTTCTGATAATTTTTCATATATAATTTGTCTCATTTGGAGTTATGGTTGAATTTCTATGAATTTTTGAAGTTTAGGCAATTTTCTGGAATTTTCTATATAAAATTAAATCCAGAAAAGAGTTACTGCGTCAGTCTTGCGTCAGCATGACGTCAGCAAGTCAAAGGCGCCAGCCAGGTCAAACCTGACTGGTGGGGCCCCCTGGTCAGTGTCTCTGTGCACTAACCGCGCTTAGTTAGCCTAATTAACAGGCATGGCCCACTAGTCAGTGACTAT
This sequence comes from Triticum monococcum, assembly GCA_034509565.1. NCBI lineage: Eukaryota > Viridiplantae > Streptophyta > Magnoliopsida > Poales > Poaceae > Triticum > Triticum monococcum. Next base: position 616,048,296 of record CM067847.1, on the reverse strand, counting down.
ACTAATTAACTAATCTATTTAGTTAGCACTAACAGGGTAATTAGCCGGGCGGGGCCCGCATGCCAGTGAGAGAGGGGGGGGGGGGAGTCAACCCACGTCAACAGGTCAAACCTCCCCGGTCAGTGGGTCAAAGCATGCTGGCGTTTAGCCGCCGGCGAGGCCAGACGCGGTGGCACGCTGCGGAAATCGCCCACGGGGCACCATTTGGTGCGCGGAGAGCAGCTACGGGTAGCTGGGGACAACCCGCGGCGTTTGGTGGTGGTGGTTGGGCTTGGGGTGGCCGGGAACGTCGCCGGCGACGAGCCTTGCGGTCGCCGGAGTCGGGCGAAAGTGAGCCCGAGGCTACGGGGCACGTCGAGGCGCGTGGTGAGGTGCGTTGTGCTCCTAGGGATGCAGTGAAGATGATAGGCTAAGTGGCGTGGCCGGAGTTTGGCCGGAGACACGTCGGCGACGATCTCCACGGTGGCGGGTGCGAGTGAGCTTCGTGTGCTCGCTGTGGTGCACGAGAAGAGGAACGGAGAGGTTGGGGAGGTGCAGCAGCTCACGGCGATCACGAAGAGGTAGACAGCGCGGTCGGGGACGAGTCGATGCGGCGGCAACGTCGAAGGGGATCTCCGGCGAGGCTCGGTGAAGACGAGGTCGAAGAAGTCGCTGCAGAGCGTGTGAGCGCTCGGGGCTTGGATGCTCGAAGGAGTTGACGACGGCGGAGAGGATGGACACGGTGGTGCATCACGGGGACGTCGGTGGACGGGGTTTTCACGGTGGCGCGAGCTCAGCAGCGTCGGCCATGGCGGAGGGGAGCGAGAGAGAGAGGTAGGGGGCGAGTGAGCGTGTCCAGGGGGTCGAGACGGCGACGTGGAGCCGGTCCAGGGGGTCGAGGCGGTGAGGGGAGGAAGCAGGACGGCAGCCTGCTGCGTGGCGCGCGCTGGTGCCGCCGTCGAGCACCTGCCTGCCTGCCTGGCCAAGCCAAGCTGCTCGCTGGCGCGGCGGCTGGGCTGGGCCGGCAGGTGGGCCTGGTGGGTGGCGCCAGGTAAGGTTCTTCTCCCCCTTTATTTTTGATTTTGTTTTCTTTTCTATTATTCTGTAGCTTTAGGGCTTTAATTAAAATACCTAGGCACTTTCTAAAATCCTGAAAATATTTGTGAGCCCTATTGGGATTATTCCTAACAGCAAACAATTACTTTCAGAATTATTTGAGCACTTGAATTATTTAATAGCATTTAAATGCCCAAATTCAAATATTTATGAATTAAATCAGTGACCTTCTGTGGACCTAGAAAAATGTGCACCTATTTTCCCAAAGGTTCTAACCCAAGGCAAAGAGGGTGAACATTTTAGAAGGGCATTTCAGGTTCATTGAATTTATTTTTATTAAACCCTAGTTGATTTCAGGGGGGGGTGCTGGGGGTTCTGCTTTCCCCATTTCAAGTTTCTGATGAAAGTAAACATGATGCACACTCTAATGCATGGTCTAGCTAGGGTGTGACAACTCACCCCCACTCAATAGAATCTCGTCCCGAGATTTAGGATCATCTGGGAAGAAGGTGGGGTACTCGAGTCGAAGGCGATCCTCCCTTTCCCAAGTGGCTTCTTCCTCGGAGTGGTGTGACCATTGAACCTTGAGAAACTTGATATTATGACGTCGAGTGGTACGCTCGGCTTGATCAAGGATACGAACGGGGTATTCCCGATAAGAAAGGTTATCTTGTAAATCAAGCGTTTCGTGGTCCACTCCACGGATAGGATCCGCGAAGCAACGCCTGAGTTGCGAAACGTGGAAGACATCGTGAACTCTGGATAGATGCGGAGGTAGTTCCAATTGGTAGGCAACTTCTCCTCGTTTGGCAAGAATGCGAAAGGGTCCAATGTAACGAGGAGCCAATTTGCCTTTGATACCGAAGCGATGGGTTCCCTTTAACGGGGTAACCCGAAGGTAGGCCTTCTCGTCAACTTCAAATGTCATAGGCTTATGTTTACGATCATATTGACTCTTTTGGCAAGATTGGGCTGTTTTCAATTTCTCACGAATAACGCGAACCTGCTCTTCTGCTTCCTGAATCATATCCAGGCCAAAGAGTTGTCTTTCCCCGGTTTCTGACCAGTTAAGAGGCGTTCGACATTTTCGTCCATAGAGAACTTCGAAGGGAGCTTTGCCCAAACTAGCTTGATAACTATTGTTATAAGCAAACTCTGCGAATGGAAGGCATTTCTCCCAACTCATTCCGAACGAGATAATAGAAGCTCGGAGCATATCTTCCAGAATTTGATTGACTCGCTCTACTTGACCACTTGATTGAGGATGGAAGGCGGTGCTAAAGGAGAGGTGAGTTACCATAGCATTTTGGAAACTTTCCCAAAATCGAGAGGTGAAGAGACTTCCACGGTCTGAGTTAATTTCCAATGGGACACCATGAAGAGACACTATTCGAGAGATGTATAAGTCAGCTAGCTGGCTAGCGGTGATACTCTCCCGAACGGGTAGAAAGTGGGCCACTTTGGAAAGACGGTCGATCACGACGAAGATGGCATTATTTCCCCTCGTGGTCCTGGGAAACCCAGTGATGAAATCCATACTGATTTTATCCCATTTCCATTCAGGAATAGCCAAAGGTTGAAGGGTGCCAGCAGGCCGTTGATGTTCTGCCTTAACACGACGACAAACATCGCAATTAGCAATGTATTGAGCGATTTCTCTCTTCATCCTAGTCCACCAAAATCTCTGGCATAGGTCTTGATACATTTTAGTACTACCGGGATGAATGGTGAGAGGGGATTCATGAGCTTCCTTAAGGATCATCTGGTGTAGATGTTGTTTCTTGGGAACCACCAGACGGTTCTCGAAGAAGACAGCACCTTGTTCATCCATGGAAAAACATTTAGCAACTCCGCTAGCAATGTTTTCCTTAATCCGGGATATGCCCTTATCACGCTTTTGGGCGGCTATGATTTGATCCATAAGGGTAGGTTTCGCCACCAGGGTAGATAGGAATCCTCGAGGAACAATGTGAAGGTTAAGCTTACGAAATTCCTCATGGAGAAGTGGCTGACTTTGTTGTAACATCAGGTTGTTACAGTAGGACTTACGACTTAGTGCATCAGCCATGACATTGGCTTTGCCGGGGGTGTAAGTTATTCCTAAGTCGTAATCCGAGATCAACTCGACCCAACGTCTTTGCCTGAGATTCAAATCTGGTTGGGTGAAGATATATTTTAAACTTTGGTGATCAGTGAAGATCTCGCAGCGATTACCGAGAAGGTAATGTCGCCAGGTTTTAAGTGCATGGACTACAGCTGCAAGCTCTAGATCATGTGTGGGATAATTTTCCTCATGTGGGTGTAATTGCCGTGAAGCATAGGCAATTACCTGACGATCTTGCATGAGTATGCAACCTAGTCCTTGTCGCGAGGCGTCGCAATAGATAATAAAGTCCTTGGAGAAATTTGGTGGTACCAGTACGGGAGCAGATGTCAGGCGTCTTTTCAGTTCCTGAAAACTGAACTCGCACTGTGAAGTCCACTCGAACTTTTTATCTTTCTTGAGGAGTTCAGTTAGAGGTTTAGCAACCTTGGAGAAGTTCTCGATGAAGCGGCGGCAATAGCTCGCTAGGCCAAGGAAACTCCGAACTTGCTTGACTGTTTCAGGTGGAGTCCAATCAAGGACGGCTTGAACTCGCTCGGGATTGACAGCAATACCCTTACCAGAGATTACATGGCCTAGATAGGTCACTTCTGACAACCAAAATTCACACTTGGAGAATTTGGCATAAAGGCGATGCTCTCGAAGTTTCATCAATACCAGCCTTAGATGTTCGGCATGTTCCTCTTCATTCTTGGAGTAGATGAGTATGTCATCGAGGTATACTACGACGAATTTGTCCAAGTACTCCATGAAGACTGAGTTCATTAACCGAGAAAAAGTAGCCGGGGCATTGGTTAAACCGAAGGACATGACGGTGTACTCGTATTGGCCGTAACGAGTAACAAAGGCCGTTTTGGGAATGTCTCCATTTCTGATTTTGATTTGATGGTAGCCCAACCGCAAATCCATCTTGGAGAAGACTGAGGATCCAGCGAGCTGATCATACAGGTCGTTGATCCTGGGAAGCGGGTATTTGTTCTTGATGGTCACCAGATTGACAGGTCGGTAATCCACAACCATTCGATCCGTTCCATCCTTCTTCTTGACGAAGAGGACGGGGCAAGCCCAAGGAGAGGAGCTAGGACGGATGAACCCCTTGTTCAAGGACTCATCGAGTTGGTTCTTAAGCTCGGCTAGTTCTAAGGGTGCCATCTTGTAGGGTCTTCTAGAAATTGGAACAGTTCCCGAAACAAGGTCTATTAGAAACTCAACATCCCTGTCGGGTGGAACGCCTGGCAGTTCTTCTGGAAAGACATCCGGAAAGTCTCGGACTACCGGAACGTCCTCAAGGTCTGGAAGAGGGTTGGCATTGAGGGAGTAAAGTTGGCGTTTGGCCACTCGAGTTAAGACATTAACTGTCTTGCCCGAGGGGTGAGTAAGTTGAACGGTTCTAGTGGCACAATCGATCTTGGCATAATGAGCCGACATCCAGTCCATACCCAAGATGATGTTTATGTCGGAGGACTTGAGAGCTATTAAAGATGCAAGGAAGACAAGCCTATCGACAAGAATTTCGTTCCCATGGCTTAACCAAGAAGTTTGCCATTTGGAACCCGGAGTTTGAATTACCATGGAAGTGGGCATGTCACAGAATGTTGTGTTATGCAACCGAGCATAATTCTCGGATATGAATGAATGAGATGCTCCAGTATCGAAAAGAACAGATGCCGGATGGCAGTTAACAAGGAGCGTACCAAGGACGACGTTGGGATCCTCATGAGCCTCTTCGGTTGAAACATAATTAACATGGCCACGTGCAGTGGTGGCCGGCTTGGCGTAGAAAGTCTTTCCCGCGGGCTTACCACGGCCAACAGACTTTCCAGCTTGATTGGGGTTGTTCTGGGGACACTCTCGACTATAGTGACCCGGCTCTCCACACTTGAAGCATGTTACCATTGTGGGGCGTGGAGCAGCATTAGCAGCGGGGCCACCATAGGGCTTGGGCGGTGCGAATTGCTGGTTGGGATGAGGCGCCTCAAAGGATGGCCTCGGGGTGAACCTGGGTGGCAGTGCTGTGCTTGGAATCCACACCCGGCGCTTCTGAGCTCCAGAGCCGGATGAAGACCCAAAATCACGGGAGTGCTTGCGTGAAGCGTCATAATCAGTCTGGCCTGTCTCAGCACTGATAGCTTTATTGACCAACTTCTGAAAGGATGTGCACTCGTGCAGACGGAGATCGCGGCGAAGCTTAGGGCTAAGTCCCTTGCGGAACCTTGCCTGCTTCTTGGCATCAGTAGAAACCTCTTCAGGAGCATAGCGTGCCAGGTTCCCAAATTCTCTTGCTATATGCATCCACAGTCAGCCTTCCTTGGATGAAGTTGCAGAACTCCTCCCTCTTGCGATCCATGAGACCTTCCGGAATGTGATGCTCACGAAAAGCCTCGCTGAACTCAGCCCAAGTAGTGATTTGACCGACCGGGCGCATAGCTTCGAAGTTTTCCCACCAATGGCTAGCAGGGCCTTCGAGATGGTAGGCAGCATAAGTAACCTTGTCGGCTTCGGCTACGTTGGCAGAACGTAGCTTGTGGGTGATGCTGCGAAGCCAATCATCCGCGTCGAGGGGCTCGACGGAATGGTTAAACTTTGGTGGGTACAGCTTGATAAAGTCGTTGATTGACACCAAGTCATTCCGTGGGTGGCGTGCGGTGTTCTGCTCAATCCGCTCCAGCAGGCGGTTGGTCTCACGCTTGTTTCTTTCCGCCTCCAGCATCACTTCGGCCAGAGAAGGCGGGTGAGGCAGATTTTCACCTCTAGCTGCACTGGCTTCCCCCCGCTCTGGGACAGCAGGGTTGCCGCGGGTGTTGACCATCCTAGGAGGAAACAAGACAACGGTTTAGACAAGGATGGCTCAAACTTAACAAGGAAGTGCAGAAAGTAAAGGATAACACGGAATGCAGAGATGCTCATTCGTATGCCATGGTAATATAAAACTGCCATATATACACCAACGGTCATACTCGTCATACATAGTTTAGTACAAGCCCATGCTATAGTACAACTATGATGGTAGACGTTACATCTCATCGGAGGCATTCCGAGTCCCTATACATTATTTGTCTACACCCCCGGAATCGATTACACACCAAGTCATATTCCACAAGTCACGCAGGACAGTGGAGATACAACTACTACAATACTAGTGGTACTACTACTAACTCAGATAGCTCCGTAGTAGTCCTCATAGAAGTCACCTCCATAGCCTGGAAGTTCAATGTGATCATCCGGAAACAGACGGTCCTGAGGAGCCTGTGGACCATAGGGGCTAGGATGAGGTCTTGGACCAACAAACGGTGGCCTGCGGGGACCACGGGGTGGGGTGATGCCTCCCACATCACGCCAATCCACCATGTCTGGCAGAGCTGATCTCACAGGATACAGATCCCTGGTATCCATACATCCAGCTTGCACCGCAGGTGCAAACCGAGTCAATGTGGCCCAATGATCAGCACGAGTATTAAAAAGCTCCAACCTCAAGGCCCGATTCTCTCGGTCCTTATCTTCGAGCATCTCAGCGGTGGTACGAGTTAATGAGTCCTCCTGAGTGGAGTCAGCATAGATAGCCTGAAGATACCCTTGCGCTCCCGGAAGTGAAGCTGGCATGTAATGGAAGTCAGTGTTCCGAAGCAGGCCAGTCCGGACTCGCAAGATGGTCATCATGGAGTAGGCAGCATCCTGCACAGCCATCTCAATGGTAACCCCGAGTCCATAGGAATAGTGAAGGGGCTCGGTAGATCCAGGATAGGAGGGAAATATCCTGACGGTGCAGAAATACTGGCTTTGATTAAAGTCGCGGAACTGCTCTTCGACAGTGTATTCGGGATACCAACGGTATCCTGTCTCGATCATGACCCGGACTAACATAGCAGTATGACCGGGCACGTCGAGGCACCTGGTCAGGCGAACCACTTGGTTTTGAGGACGGTTGGCCATCTGAAAGCACAACCACAAGACAAAGACATCAGAATTCCTAGGGAAAATTGGACAGCATAACGGCTGTAAATGCTCAGAAAAAGAATTGAGACATCCACAACAGTTCACAATACCGCTCAACAGCATCATATCAAGGTTCTGATTCAAATAGCAACATACTAAAATAGTAGAAACTGGACTGGAACTTGTAGCAATAATCCTATAAACTACTACGGATTAGTAACATGTGAACCTGATAGAAGAAGAGATCCTAGTCCTTAACCCACGTTGAATGAGAAGAGAATGACTTAGATCAGAGGCATAGGGTAAAGGAGTAAAAGAACCTTACGTTCCCTCCCACAATCAATTCCCTTACATATAACTAAAGCATTTCTAGACTCGACATCGACCAGTTTGGCTCAATGAACCTACAGGCAGTCCGGCTCTAATGCCAACGCTGTCAGGACCCCGATTCTAAGCCACATCGATCTAGCCGGTAACACCTCATATCACTTTGTGGCCTCACGCACGGTATCCCATGGGTGTCGCCTTACCATGGCCTGGGACCATTTGCGCCTTTTGGCTCGTGTATATGACAATGTCGCTAGCATCCATATGACCGAGAACCCGGGCCGACATGGCTAGTTGTGAACCCAAAGCGGCACAGACCTATGGAGATAGGCATACATGAATCACATCGAACATGTCGGTCATCAACGAGTGATTCCGGGCTGTAGCATTGGGCTAACAGGACTCTGGGGATCCCGGGCTGTAGCAGGCTAGACAGGACTCCGGAGATCACCGTGTGACATTTCCCCGAAGGGACAGACATAGGGACGAAGTGGAACACATGACGGCCAGTCAAGTGTCCTGAACAGTAGTGCTGGGCTAGCAGGACTCCGGTGAACCGGGCTGTAGCGGACTACTATGGCTCGAGGAACACTAGACTACATTTCCCCATAAGAAAGGCTGCAAAGGACAAACAACTAGATTGTCGGATCCCACCCATACCAAGCATTTCAATCATACACACAATATGCCCGATATGAGTACATACAACATGGCATCACAACAAAACTCTACAACTCAAGTACTTTATTTAAAGGCTCCAGGGAGCCCTACATAACATATTCATACAGATAGGGGTCACATGACCCGACACTCAAGTCATACAATCATACAAGCACATGCGGAAGCAACTAGTCTGAGTACAGACTCTAGAAAGAAAGAAGGCTTCTCGAAGCCTGTCTATCTACATAGGGCCCTCCATGGCCGGGATCACCACCTGGGTGGCTAGTCACTTGTTGACGTCAAGGTCTACATAAAACCCATCGGAGGGGGCAGTGTTGTCGTCTAAAAACAATAAATAAGCAAACATGAGTACAAAGGTACTCAGCAAGTCTTACATCAGAACCTACTATACATGCTCATTCTCAAGAAGGTGGTGGGGTTTATGCAGCAAGCCAGCTTTGACTCTTGGCTAAGCTATCCTACGGAACCTCTTTAGTAAAATAGTTTTCGCACACGAGTCCACTACTCACCAACATAATACTCCACCGTGGATCCTCCCTCGTATCCTGCGAGAGGGCCATCCTCGGTACTCACACTTATCTTGAGTCTTTTAGTAGTATCCATTAACTTGTCTATGAACTGTATAGGCAACCAAGTAGTCCTTTACCACGGACGCGGCTATTCGAATAGTTTTATACCCTGCAGGGGTGTACTTCGTCACACATGTTTCCACCACTTAGCGTCTGCACACGAAATGTGCTCGGCAGACTTCAAGCGAAAACCGACGTGGGTGTAGACCACGACCTGACTAACCTCACAAGTCTCTAGTCCAGGGTCATCGCCTATTCAGGTTCCATCCGCAAGGAAATCCGGCCGGGGTGTCCTCAACGGCCCCAAACGATGTGAACAGGGTTCCCGAGACACCAAACGGGTGACTCGGTACACCGTGCCACGGTGTATCTACCGCAACATAGCCCACCCCTAGGGTCAACGCTACACACGGCCGCCAACACATATCCTACAAACACCAGAAACTAGTTGCAACTCCTGGACTGAGGCGAGAGAGGTCAGTAAGTCGAGCGGGGTCATATTTCAGGGCCCAATGTGTGGTAGTAGCTGAATCTTAAGTCACGCATACAGAACTCAGTTCTTATGGTCGGCCTCAATGAAACAACCCACCATGTACTCCTACATGGCCTCTCATCGATACCTTTACCAAAACATGTTCAACACATCCCACATATCGCTGACACAAGCATTTCACTCTAGCCCATCACCCAGATGAACCAGACCTGACACAACTCTAAGCATAGCAGGCATAGCAAGGTAGGAATCACAAAACATGGCTCAATCAACTCCTACACATGCTAGTGGGTTTCATCTAGTTATTATGGCAATGACAGGTCATGTAGAGGATAAGGGTTCAACTACCGTAGCACACAGCAGTTTGAATCGTGTTGTCTTAATGCAGTAAACAAGAGCAGGAGCGAGAAAATGGGTTTGTATCGGAATGATCAATGGTTGCTTGCCTGATGGAGTGGTAACGGGATACTGCCCTTCAGTTGGATACTCGTGAATATCCTCGGAGGCAGAACCTACCACGAAGAGCACAACCGAGCACAATCAACACATGACGATATGCAACAATATGATGCATGCTATGACATGGCAATATGAATGTGTTTTGGCCTAATGCAAGCTAAAACAGAAAGGGGTGAACTCATTTGAATCCAAGATTCAAATATTAGCTCATTAATTATTGCATTTATAGGCCATTTCCTTATTCTGCTTAAACAGTAGGGTAAACTTGTTTTGTCATGCATGGAACCATTACAGATGGATAGATTGAATTTTTCTGATAATTTTTCATATATAATTTGTCTCATTTGGAGTTATGGTTGAATTTCTATGAATTTTTGAAGTTTAGGCAATTTTCTGGAATTTTCTATATAAAATTAAATCCAGAAAAGAGTTACTGCGTCAGTCTTACGTCAGCAAGTCAAAGGCGCCAGCCAGGTCAAACCTGACTGGTGGGGCCCCCTGGTCAGTGTCTCTGTGCACTAACTGCGCTTAGTTAGCCTAATTAACAGGCGGGGCCCACTAGTCAGTGACTATACTAATTAACTAATCTATTTAGTTAGCACTAACAGGGTAATTAGCCGGGCGGGGCCCGCATGTCAGTGAGAGAGGGGGGGGGGGAGTCAACCCACGTCAGCAGGTCAAACCTCCCCGGCTAGTGAGTCAAAGCCTGCCGGCGTTTAGCCGCCGGCGAGGCCAGATGCGGTGGCGCGCTGCGGAAATCGCCCACGGGGCACCATTTGGTGCGCGGAGAGCAGCTACGGGTAGCTGGGGACAACCCGCGGCGTTTGGTGGTGGTGGTTGGGCTCGGGGTGGCCGGGAACGTCGCCGGCGACGAGCCTTGCGGTCGCCGGAGTCGGGCGAAAGTGAGCCCGAGGCTACGGGGCACGTCGAGGCGCGTGGTGAGGTGCGTTGTGCTCCTAGGGATGCAGTGAAGATGATAGGCTAAGTGGCGTGGCCGGAGTTTGGCCGGAGACATGTCGGCGACGAGCTCCACGATGGCGGGTGCGGGTGAGCTTCGTGTGCTCGCTGTGGTGCACGAGAAGAGGAACGGAGAGGTTGGGGAGGTGCAGCAGCTCACGGCGATCACGAAGAGGTAGACGGCGCGGTCGGGGACGAGTCGATGCGGCGGCAACGTCGAAGGGGATCTCCGGCGAGGCTCGGTGAAGACGAGGTCGAAGAAGTCGTTGCAGAGCGTGTGAGCGCTCGGGGCTTGGCTGCTCGAAGGAGTTGACGACGGCGGAGAGGATGGACACGGTGGTGCATCACGGGGACGTCGGTGGACGGGGTTTTCACGGTGGCGCGAGCTCAGCAGCGTCGGCCATGGCGGAGGGGAGCGAGAGAGAGAGGCAGGGGGCGAGTGAGCGTGTCCAGGGGGTCGAGACGGCGACGTGGAGCCGGTCCAGGGGGTCGAGGCGGCGAGGGGTGGAAGCAGGACGGCAGCCTGCTGCGTGGCGCGCGCTGGTGCCGCCATCGAGCACCTGCCTGCCTGCCTGGCCAAGCCAAGCTGCTCGCTGGCGCGGCGGCTGGGCTGGGCCGGCAGGTGGGCCTGGTGGGTGGCGCCAGGTAAGGTTCTTCTCCCCCTTTTTTTTATTTTGTTTCCTTTTCTATTATTCTGTAGCTTTAGGGCTTTAATTAAAATACCTAGGCACTTTCTAAAATCCTGAAAATATTTGTGAGGCCTATTGGGATTATTCCTAACAGCAAACAATTACTTTCAGAATTATTTGAGCACTTGAATTATTTAATAGCATTTAAATGCCCAAATTCAAATATTTATGAATTAAATCAGTGACCTTCTGTGGACCTAGAAAAATGTGCACCTATTTTCCCAAAGGTTCTAACCCAAGGCAAAGAGGGTGAACATTTTAGAAGGGCATTTCAGGTTCATTGAATTTATTTTTGGTAAACCCTAGTTGATTTCAGGGGGGGGGGGTGCTGGGGGTTCTGTTTTCCCCATTTCAAGTTTCTGATGAAAGTAAACATGATGCACACTCTAATGCATGGTCTAGCTAGGGTGTCACAGCAACACACGAACTAACGTATATCTTCAATCAATGAAGACATACATTCTAAGTGTGAATACATTAACATGGAATTTGACTTCGGAGCGCCACGATAATTGTGCGCCGTGTCTGGGTCTAATACTTCCTATACGGTGGGTAACGCCACCACCAAATTTTCTGCTTGAAGTGTTTCACTGATGGCGTTACAGTTGCTATGTCTTCACATTTGGTTTGGCTTCAATCTCAACATGTCTTCATGATTATCTTCACTATGTTGACTATATATATGTACTGGTGTTCTATCCTCTACAGCATTCACTTATAGCTATGTCTTCTTGTTTGAATCTTTTGAACTAAGTGAATGTGATCGGACCCTAACCTCTCCATGCTTCCTACCTCAAACTCTATCTCTCCAAGTCATATGCATTCTATTGAAACTGTTGAATGTCTTCACTGCATCCTTGTCAGCTGAAGACACAAAGACAAACTTTGAAACCGTTTTCAATACTTATCCATCAAAAAGAAATCCGGAGAAGTAGGAACGACACCCGACAAACAAGGCGTGCGTGGGATGTGGAACTGCCCCCACAATACCGCATGATGGCCACGTGCTGATCAGATGCGAATCGCCAGGGGCACCTAAGTAATAGCGCAGTGCCGCCCCTATCCCTATAAATACACGATTCACTGCGGTCATTATCTCTTCTTCCCCTTCCCTCGCACCTTGATGCTGTCACAGGTACATGTCCGTGGGAGAATCTTTTGGTTCTCATAGTCTGCATTCATTTGCAGAGTTCTTACAGCGTCACATCAATTCTCCTGAAGCCAGTTCCTGTTGGTCAAGCAAAAGGAAGCCTTTGAAGACTTTGAACATCTTGAAGCCTTCCAAGTTAAGCTTCATGGCAGCAGAAAAACCAGCAAGGAAGGGAGGCAGACAAAGACGTGGTGAAACGTCTAAAGATCTGCCTGATGACTTGGCAGAAATGTACCAAACTGATCCTGAAGAGAGCTATGGTCAGCGCAAGACATGAATCCAATGGATTCGAAGATATTGGGCAGAGCAGTGGTTCCAATACCGCTTCGTCACTAAGGAATATGCAGAAAAGTGCGCCATCAAGAGACCATGGGGAGACGTATTGTACAAAAATCTTGTACCCCGGTCCAGAGACGAAGCCATTGCTCAAGGCTTCTTTCCATGCATGGTCAGAGGACCACAGCCAGCTGAAGCACATCCGTCATCACTTCTCTGGTGTCGCGATGACACTTTGTTCAAGCGCAACTTCCAATTTGCTCAGAACTCTGCGAAGCAAAACAAGAAGGAGTTGGGGTTGGACTTTAACCCTGGTCCCTCTAAACCAAGGGCGGATGGCACACGCGACACAAATCCCAATATCATCGGGCCGTATGCCAATCTCGAAGGCCTCATCACTCGCATTCTAGTCCAAGGGACTGCCGTGAACGACCCTCCAGCAGACACTGAGTCTGATGACGCTCCTGCTGCACCGAAGCCAAAGCAGACGAAGAAGCCAAAAGCTTCAAAGCCAGCCGCTTCTCCCAAAATCACCAGAGCGAAGCCATTGGCAACTGCACCTCCTGAAGCAAGTGTGCAGTCTGAAGACTTATCACGAGTCTCCAAGCCCCAAGAAGCCACGAAGCCTCAGCCACACACCGGCAAAGAGCTCACAGCCGCTGCCATTCTACGCAGCGAGGCCATTGATCTGTCCAGTGACGAAGATCTTGGCGATGACGCTCTTGAGCAGCTCATCAAGAGCAAGGAGGAGGCTGAAATCTTCAACAATCTGCCTCTGTTTGATGCAGCAATCCTTCACAACTTCATCGATGAGTGGTTTGATACACCCAATATCAGCTTCGATGATCTGCAGCTGCCCATTGGCCTCAGCGTCGCCTTCCAAGGCGCTATTGCTTCAGAACTTGCAATTGCCCAGCGCATTGTTGAACTGAAGCAGAAGATTGATTTTGAAAAGGCCAGTTCAAGCAGAATATGGCCAAGCTCAGCGTCCAAGAAGTCAAGGACTTCAAGGTTATGTTGCATGAGTTGAAGGAATTTTTTTTGAAGAAACGTGCAGAAGCTCAAGGTTCGTGGGAGCGAATGAAGACTTTGGCTGATCTCTGTGTGCAGGCCTACAATGAGGCCGAGAAGCGCAAGGCACTTGGGCGTCCCGGCATCGACCCCAGGATGGCCGCGAAGAAAAAGAAGAAGCCCGCTGTGGCTGAACAAGAGGCACCAAGGCAAGAAGCTGTTTCGATTGTCTTCCCCACTGCTAAGACTGGCTCGAAGCCAAAGCACCGGTCAACCACTTCAGAGCTCAAGAAGACACGGACAGCCGAAGCTGAAGCTCGGAAGAGGAAACACCCTGAAGCCTCTCCTTCTGACCCCACCATCAAGAAGCGCAAGGCCAAGAAATCTCGGGCTGCTCCCACAGAGCCCCTGATAGTCGAACCCCTCTCCGTCCGCTATCCTGACGAAGATCGTCAGTTGACCGTGCATGAGCCTGCTTTCACAGAGGCTCCGCACGCTGAAGACATTCTAGCAGCCGACCCCAACGCTGCTGAAGACATTGGTCTCCAAGACAATGTACAAGGTGATGCAGCCCTTCCTCAGCTTGAAACAAGCGAAATGATCAGCATTGGTCGTCCATTGACACCAATCACCCAAGATGCATCGTGGGCAGATCGCCCACAGGAGGAAGAGAATGAGCCCCAGCCCACTGCAACTCCACCGGTGTCGCCTACATTCCGTAGGCTTCGCAAAGGGCCAAGGGCTCAGGCTGCTGACAACATTCCGGCTGCATCAGCCGAAGAGCATGAAGAAGAACCTCAAGCTCCGTCTCCCCCGAACCAACAAGAAGAAGTTCTCAAGGAGAACGCACCTGAATCCGTCCCTCTCACTACACATGTTGAGGCTGAAAACATTGCGGCTGCCACAACCAACACTGAAGCAATTGTGGAGCCCGACCAACCAACAGCTTCAAGGGACACTGAAGCTACTGCATCTGAACCTTCTGTGCCCGAGTCTACTGCCGGTCCACAGTTCAACTATCATGTTGTGCACAGGCCCCAGGTCCAGAAGCCAATCCCACGACTGCCAAGGTTCCCAGGTCCTGCATCAGCTCCTGGCTCCTTTAATGTCAATAGCTTCAGGGTAGATAACACGTTCTTCAACAGCTCCAAGAACCCTTATTCAAGGGAACGGATTGTATCAGATAGGTTCTGGAGCTACCCACAGCGCAGCTACTATTCATGCATCCTATACAACCAAGGCCGTATCTTTCCTCACCAGCGCCTTGAGGTTGAAGCTGTTGCTGGTCTGCCTGGTCTGGAAGAAGCACTGGATTGCTTCAAGCAAGTGGGTCTGCTGCCGTTTATCACCGATGAAGAGCACTGGAATGAAGAGCTTCTGCTCCAGTTCTATGCCACACTGCATATCAAAGGCTACAACAGAGATCCGAAGACTTGGGTCCTGGAGTGGATGGCCGGCAATGTCCATCATGAAGCCAATGCATTCGATATCATTGAGCTTACCGGCCTCCCCACTCCTGGCGAACTCTTCGAAGAAGGCTGCCAACTCCATGCTGAAGCAATTGAGAGCATATTCCAGCGACCTGAGCCAAATATGAGTCAGATGCTCTCAATGATGAAGCCATTGCCTCATGATGCACCTTACCCAACTGAGTTCTTCGTTGAAGACTTAGAGTACCTGCCCAGAACTATATATCACATCGTCAGGCGGACTCTATGGCCCATTAAGGGGCACTCTCCATATGCCAAGGTTGAAGGTGCCATGAAGACTCTCATCTTCTGTATCCTGCATGGAAAATGCTTCAACGCCCAAGATCTCTTTATACGCCAACTTGCAGCGTCTGGCTCAGATCTCTTTGGTTTGAAGATTTATGCTCCATGGGTTATGAGGCTAATCAAGCTCCACTCTGCTATCTCCTATCAGCCCTCTGCCTGCAACCATAGAATCTTCTTACCTGATGTGGACACCTCTGCTGAAGCAATATATCCTGAGCCTGCCAAGCAACCATTAAGTCTTCAGAATGCAGAACACCAGAGCTTCACTCAGAATGATGAAGGTGTTGAAGCCATCTCAAGAGTGTATCCAATGGCTGGCACCACACGTGCCCCTGCATCAACTGAAGCCACTGATAGCACAGCTGCACAGAGACCCAAGAAACGCGCTTGTACACTCAATGACCGAGAACTTCTTGTGGCTCTTCACCAAAAGCAAGATAGGCATCACGACTGGCTCAAAAGGCAGATGAGAAGTATCATGCAAGACGTCAATCGCATCAGAAATCTGGCCACCAAGAATGCATTCGTCGCTCATGAAACCTGTCGCCGCACTTGGAAAGGCCTCACCATGATGTGCACTGAAGCTGAACTTCAAGAGGATGGCTTCAGAGAGATATTCAAGTTTGACTCGACACCCCCAGAAGAGCTGTGCTGCGCGGAACTCCGTCCCTTGAAGATTTAGAGTTCTCTTCCTCTGCTGCCACCGTGACTGGAAGAATCATTGAGGAAGAAGACGATGCTACATCACCACCACCTTCTTCAGCGCGCGTCGACACTGCACCAAGCTCTTCAGCACCACCAAACGCCTCCACCGACCCTGCTGCACCTGGAAACGCGTAGAAAACTCTATGTCTTCAAACCTTTTTGGTCATCACTGACAAAAGGGGGAGAAGCATATGATGTTTATAGTCTTCAAGCGGGTCAATAATATGGGCGGGTGCTTTATATTTTGCATTTTGCTTTGTGCTTACAACTCTCGTTTTGCTACATTTGGTTCTTTGAGTTGTAACACTTAAACTTGATGGTCGTCTGCTACTTGTTTGCCACTATGTTTTTGCGAAGATAAATTCTGCATGTACGACGATAATTTCCGCACTTATATCATTTCGCAGACGTCCATTTTTCATTATGCATGTCATTCTCTTCATATACCTTTACATGCATGGTGGATTGTCATCATAAGTTGAAGTGGATTCCCACAAGACAACCTGCCATGTGCATTTGCGTTCCAGAAGCAAATCACTTATATGCACATCTTCACGGGGTGCCTTTGCAGCTTATGAAGACAATTCCTTTACAATTTCACAAATTATATTCCCTGTTGAAAACTTCAACTAGTTTGTCATCAATCACCAAAAAGGGGGAGATTGTAAGTGCATCTAGTGCCACCCCTAGTTGGTTTTGGAGTATTGACGAGAAACCTAGTTGAGGGACTAATGTGTTTGTGAGAATTGCAGGATAACACAGGTAGAAGTCCCTCATTGATTCGGTTTAGCTACCAGAGATGACCCCTAAAAATGTACGAAGACATTGAAGACAATGGTGGTTTATGAAGACATTCATGTTGAAGACAATGACATGTGAAGACTCCCCATGAAGCTTATGAAACTCGAAGACTTAGATCCTTCGTAGTTTTACTTCATTCATGTTGTGTCATAGGAACCACCGTACTATTAAGTGGGGTCCAAGAGAACCAGTCAGGATGACTGAAGTGATGCCTAATTCAAATCCTATGTCTTCGAGTGAAGACAATGAGAGAAAATCTTGTCCAGAATCAGACAAGTCGGCTTTACTTGTAGCCCAAGTAAAGTTTCCGTGTGAGTTTGAAATTCGACCGTTGATACACGTGTCAGTTCCTTAGTGACCCAGGGTCATTTCGAACAAATCAGGTCGGGTTGCCAAGTGGCTATAAATAGTCCACCCCTACAACCATAAACGGTTGGCTGCTTAGATTTCAGTGCACGGCTTTTGTCGTTTGAGAGCAACCCACCTCGAAGACTTTGAGAGAAAATCCCTAGCGAGGAGAAAAGCCCTAACCACCCAGAGCCAGAGTAATTGGGCATCACCTAAGTCTTCTTGTCTGAGTGATCTGAAGACTTATTACACTTGAGGACTGTGCATCCTCCAGCCGGTTAGGCGTCGCGTTCTGAGCATCCAAGAGAAATTGTGGATTGCCGGTGAACGAAGTCTGTGAAGGTTTGGGAGTCTACCTTGAAGACTTACCAGAGTAATTGGGCGAGGTCTGTGTGACCTTAGCTCAAGGAGAAAACGGTGAGGACTGGGTGTCCTGAGCTGCGTGTTCAGGACTGGGTGTCCGGGACTGTGTGTCCTTTGGTTTAAATACCTAGCCGCTCCAACCAGACGTACAGTTGTCACAGCAACTAGAACTGGTCCAACAAATCATTGTCTTCAGCGTGTCACTGGTTTCATCTTCACCTCCCTTTACTTACCAGTACACATTGTGAAGCCATTGCATGCTTGCTTTATCTTCTGTCTTCACAACTTGACTGTATGATTTGTTTGGCTTCATAACTCCTTCCTACCTGATCCTCATTACACTGAAGCTGTTTGTCACTGTGCTTTCACTATATTGTATACTTGACTATGGCTTGCCTTGTGTAATCTAACTTCCGCTGCATAGTGATAGGCTTGTCCACTCTGTTTGTCTTCATAACTTCCACGTTTTGAAGACTTTCTTAAAAATCGCCTATTCACCCCCCCTCTAGTCGATATAACGCACTTTCAACAAGGTAATATGGGCTCTTTGTCAGATCAACAATAATGCATATAAGAGCCACTTTAACATTTTAATTATGGTCTTCTCCTCTCGACCCCTAGAGAACAAGAAAAGAAATAAAACTATTTACACGGGAAAGCTCCCAACAAGCAAAAGAAGAACGAGAAATCTTTTTGGGTTTTCTTTTTAGTTACTACTGCGAGCATGGAAAGTAAACTAATTAAAAGCTACAACTATTTTTTGTTTATTATTTTCTTTTCTTAAGGTTTATCAAACACACAAGAAGAAAGCATAAAAAGGAAAATAAACTAGCATGGATGATACAATGAAAAGTATGAGCACCGACAACTAGCATGAGTGTGTGAACATAAATGTAATGTCGGTGATAAATACGTACCCCCCCAAGCTTAGGCTTTTGGCCTAAGTTGGTCTATGTCCACGGCTGGTCTGGTGGATATCCAAAGTTGTAGCTGGGTCGTACTGAGATGCAGCGGCAATTTCCTGATGGGCTGCAGCTTGGAGGCGAGCTATCTCTGCCCTCCTCTCGTACTCGGTTGCCTCCTCCCTGGTTATAACATATCTCCCTTTTGCCTGAAAGTCAAAAAAAGTAGGAGCAAGGAGAGCGACGTGATAGGTACGTCGTCTGTCAAAGATTAGTCGGTACTGGAGGAAATGATCGTTCCTCTCAACAAACTGATGACGAACCATAGCATCATAATTTAAATAAGTAGGAGGCAACTCAATATCATATCCACGTATGGGTATCTCAAGAAAGTTAGCTATACGAGTTGCATAAATTCCACCAACGATATCTCCATGAATACGATTGATACGTCTCCAACGTATCTATAATTTTTGATTGTTCCATGCTATTATATTGTCAACCTTGGATGTTTTATATGCATTAATATGCTATTTTATATGATTTTTGGGACTAACCTATTAACCTAGAGCCCAGTGCCAGTTTCTGTTTTTTTCCTTGTTTTTAAGTATCGCAGAAAAGGGAAATCAAATGGAGTCCAATTGACCTGAAACTTCACGGAGATCATTTTTGGACCAGAAGAAGCCCACGGAGTACTGGAGGTGGGCCAGAAGAGTCCCGAGGCCACCACGAGGGTGGGGGCGCCCTACCCCCTGGGCGCGCCTCCTGCCTCGTGCCCCCCCGACCAACTTCTTTCGCCTATATATATATCAACATACCCTAGAAACATCGCAGAGCAGAATAGATCGGGAGTTCCGCCGCCAGAAGCCTCCGTGGCCACAACCCGTTCCGGCACCATGCCGGAGGGGGGAATCCCTCTCCAGTGGCCATCTTCATCATCCCAGCGCTCTCCATGACGAGGAGGGAGTAGTCCATCCTCGGGGCTAAGGGTATGTACCAGTAGCTATATGTTTGATCTCTCTCTCTCTCTCTCTCTCTCTCTCTCTCTCGTGTTCTTGAGGTGGTACGATCTTTATGTATCGTGAGCTTTGCTATTATAGTTGGATCTTATGATGTTTATCCCCCTCTACTCTCTTGTGATGAATTGAGTTTTCCCTTTGAAGTTATCTTATCAGATTGAGTCTTTAAGGATTTGAGAACACTCGATGTATATCTTGCATGTGCTTATCTATGGTGACCATGGGATATCACGTGATCCACTTGATGTATGTTTTGGTGATCAACTTGCGAGTTCCGTGAACTTATGCATAGGGGTTGGCACACATTTTCGTCTTGACTCTCCGGTCAAAACTTTGGGGCACTCTGAAGTTCTTTGTGTTGGTTGAATAGATGAATCTGAGATTGTGTGATGCATATCGTATAATCATGCCCACGGATACTTGAGGTGACATTGGAGTATCTAGGTGACATTAGGGTTTTGGTTGATTTGCATCTTAAGGTGTTATTCTAGTATGAACTCTAGGATAGATTGAACGGAAAGAATAGCTTCATGTTATTTTACTATGGATTCTTGAATAGATCGATCAGAAAGAATAACTTTGAGGTGGTTTCGTACCCTACCATAATCTCTTCGTTTGTTCTCCGCTATTAGTGACTTTGGAGTGACTCTTTGTTGCATGTTGAGGGATAGTTATATGATCCAATTATGTTATTATTGTTGAGAGAACTTGCACTAGTGAAAGTATGAACCCTAGGCCTTGTTTCCTAGCATTGCAATACCATTTGTGCTCACTTTTATCATTAGTTACCTTGCTGTTTTTATATTTTCAGATTACAAAAACCTTTATCTACCATCCATATTGCACTTGTATCACCATCTCTTCGCCGAACTAGTGCACCTATACAATTTACCATTGTATTGGGTGTGTTGGGGACACAAGAGACTCTTTGTTATTTGGTTGCAGGGTTGCTTGAGAGAGACCATCTTCATCCTACGCCTCCTACGGATTGATAAACCTTAGGTCATCCACTTGAGGGAAATTTTCTACTGTCCTACAAACCTCTGCACTTGGAGGCCCAACAACGTCTACAAGAAGAAGGTTGTGTAGTATACATCAACGATTATTATGCAACCTACGTGCAACTATAGCCCCCAAGTTGTATTGTTTATCTCCTAAAACAACGCTCTTGAGAACGCTAAGATCAGGTACACACATGTGACATGCTTCATCTTTACCATTTATGCATCTACCTATGAAGGGAGCAAAATAATGTATAGCAGGAAAACGAATGCTCCCTATGGTGGCTTGTGTTATATCCCTAGATTCCCCCACGGTTATACTAGCAAGAAAATCTCTAAACTCAGATTTGCGAGGCTCACTAGTGCTGCCCCATTGTGGAAGTTTGCAAGTAGTATTAAATCCTCTAAGTCCATAGTATAAGAATTTTCATAAAGATCAAATAGGATAGTTTGAGAATTGCGATGATGAAAATTCAAACCTCCTCATAAAGGAATCAGTGAGATAGTGGTATTGGTGGCACTTATCTGTCACGAAGCTCTCAAGATCGGCATTACACACATACACGTTAAATTCTTCCTTGATTCCTACTCGATCCATAAAGTCCTCTGAAGGCCATTCACAAGCTCGCACCTGAGCTTCCCTCGGTGGTTCATCATCGGCATCGCGTATTGCGAGCCTGGGTCCTTGCTTCCTTGAAGGACCACCTTGGTACATTTTCCTAAACATATTTCTTCCGCTGAAAAATTTCTGAAACTTTTAGTAACTTCAAAATAAAAGTGAACCAAACTCAACAAAATTGATAGCAAGTACTCCCACAAGTGCCTAGAGGATATATCATGCATTAAAACTACTTTTGACCATATAAATTTGACATGCAAGCTCAAGAACAGGGTCACCTAAGTAGCAAAAAATTTCAATGAATAAAGCGCTAGAACAAAAACTAATTGTACCATTGGAGGAGTCACATACCAAAGAACAATCCTCCAAAGTAGTTTTGTGAATGGAGTTTCGAGCAAGGAGATCGAAAATGGCAGCAAGATAAGCTTGGACTCGGGTTTGAGCTGGTTGGTGATTTTTTTGGGGAGGAAGAAGGAGTGTGTGGTGGCTGGAATAAGTGGAGGGGAGCTACCGTGGGCCCACGAGGCAGGGGGGCGCGCCCAGGGGGGTAGGGCACGCCCTAGACCCTCGTGGCCAGGTGCTTGCTCCCCTGGTGTGTTCTCAGTGCCAGATATTCTCAAATATTCCAGAAAAAAAATCATATTTAACTTTCAGGGCATTTTGGAGAACTTTTATTTTCAGGGTATTTTTTTATTGCATGGATAATTCAGAAAATAGACAGAAACTACTATTTTTGCTTTATTTAATATAAATAACAGAAATTAAAAAGAGGGTACAGAGAGTTGTGTTATCTAAATTCATCCATCTCATGCTCATCAAAAGGAATCCACTAACAAGGTTGATCAGGTCTTGTTAACAAACTCATTCCGAATAACATGGAACCGGAGAATTTTGGAATAACACTAGGTTACCTCAATGGGGATATGCATGTCCTCAACAATAAGAATATCATATTTCTTCTTGACAGTAGGAAGAGGAAATTCAAAACCTCCAATAGTAATTGTTGAAATTTTTCCAATAGAATTGATACCATGGACTTGAGGTTGTTTCCTCGGAAAGTGTACCGTATGCTCATTACCATTAACATGAAAAGTGACATTGCCTTTGGTGCAATCAATAACAGCCCCTGCAGTATTCAAAAAGGGTCTTCCGAGAATAATAGACATACTATCGTCCTCGGGAATATCAAGAATAACAAAGTTCGTTAAAATAGTAACGTTTGCAACCACAACAGGCACATCCTCACAAATACCGACAGGTATAGCAGTTGATTTGTCAGCCATTTGCAAAGATATTTCAGTAGGTTTCAACTTATTCAAATCAAGTCTACAATATAAAGAGAGAGGCATAACACTAACACTGGCTCCAAGATCACATAAAGCGGTTTTAACACAGTTTCTTTTAATGGAGCATGGTATAGTTGGTACTCCTGGATCTCCAAGTTTCTTTGGTATTCCACCCTTAAAAGTATAATTAGCAAGCATGGTGGAAATTTCAGCTTCCGGTATCTTTCTCTTATTTGTAACAATATCTTTCATTTACTTAGCATAAGGATTCATTTTAAGTATACCGGTCAAACGCATACGCAAGAAGATAGGTCTAATCATTTCAGCAAAGCGCTCAAAATCCTCATCATCCTTTTTCTTGGTTGGGTTAGGAGGAAAAGGCATGGGTTTCTGAACCCATGGTTCTCTTTCCTTACCGTGCTTCCTAGCAACAAAGTCTCTCTTATCATAACGTTGATTCTTTGATTGTGGGTTATCAAGATCAATAGGAGGTTCAATCTCTACATCATTATCATTGCTAGGTTGAGCATCAACATGAACATCATCATTAACATTATCACTAGATTCATGTTCATTACCAGATTGGGTTTCAGCATCAGAAATAGAAATATCATTGGGATTCTCAGGTGTGTCTACAACAGGTTCACTAGAAGCATGCAAAGTCCTATCATTTTTATTTTTCTTCCTCTCAGAAGGACTAGGTGCATCAATATTATTTCTCTGAGAATCTTGTTCAATTATCTTAGGATGGCCCTCAGGATACAAAGGTTCCTGAGTCATTTTACCACCTCTAGTCATAACTCTAACAGCATTATCATTCTTCTTACTATTTAATTCATTGAGCAAATCATTCTGAGCTTTAAGTACTTGTTCTACTTGAGTGGTAACCATAGAAGCATGTTTATTAATAAGTTTTAGTTCACCTTTAACTCTGGACATATAATCACTCAGGTGTTCAATCATATAAGCATTATGTTTCAATTGTATACCAACATAAGCATTAAAATCTTCTTGCTTAACCATAAAGTTATCAAACTCATCTAAGCATTGGCTAGCAAACTTAGTAGGAGGGATTTCAGCTTTATCATATCTATAGAGAGAATTTACCTTTACTACCTGTGTCGGGTTATCAAGACCATGTGTTTCTTCAATAGGTGATGGATTAAAACCATGTATTTCTTCAACATGCGGTAAATTAAGACCATGTATTTCTTCAACAGGAGGTAAATTCTTAACATCTTCAGCTTTTATACCTTTTTCCTTCATAGATTTCTTTGCCTCTTGCATATCTTCAGGACTGAGAAATAGAACACCCATTTTCTTCGGAGTTGGCTTAGGAAGTGTCCAATTATTTTCATTGGTCAACATATTATTCAATAAAATTTCAGCTTCATCTGGTGTTCTTTCCCTGAAAACACAACCAGCACAACTATCCAGGTGGTCTCTAGAAGCATCGGTTAGTCCATTATAAAAGATATCAAGTATTCCATTTTTCTAAAGAGGATGATCAGGCAAAGCATTAAGTAATTGGAGAAGCCTCCCCCAAGCTTGTGGGAGACTCTCTTCTTCAATTTGCACAAAATTATATATTTCCCTTGAAGCAGCTTGTTTCTTATGAGCAGGGAAATATTTAGCAGAGAAGTAATAAATCATATCCTGGGGACTACACACACAACCAAGATCAAGAGAATTAAACCATATCTTAGCACTACCCTTTAATGAGAATGGAAATATCTTAAGGATATAATAGTAGCGAGTTTTCTCATCATTAGTGAACAGGGTGGCTATATCATTTAATTTAGTAAGATGTGCCACAACAGTTTCAGATTCATAGCCATAGAAAGGACCAGATTCAACCAAAGTAATTATATCAGGGTCGACAGAGAATTCATAATCCTTATCAGTAACAAATATAGGTGAAGTAGCATAAGCAGGATCATATTTCATTCTAGCATTCATAGTTTTTTGTTTCAGTTTAGCTAATAATTTCTTAAGATCACTCCTATCATTGCAAGCAAGAAAATCTCTAGCAGTTTCTTCATCCATAACATAGCCCTCAGGCACAACAGGTAATTCATATCTAGGGGGAGAATCTTCATCATCACTTTCATCAATATTATTAGTTTCAATAATTTCATTCTCTCTAGCCCTAGCAAGTTGTTCATCAAGAAATTCACCAAGTGGCACAGTAGTATCAAGCATAGAAGTAGTTTCATCATAAGTATCATGCATAGCAGAAGTGGCATCATCAATAACATGCGACATATCAAAATGAATAGCAGAAGCAGGTTTAGGTGTCACAAGCTTACTCAAAACAGAAGGTGAATCAAGTGCAGAGCTAGATGGCAGTTCCTTACCTCCCCTCGTAGTTGAGGGGTAAATCTTGGTTCTTGGATCTTTTAAGTTCTTCATAATGATAAGCAGATATAAATCCCAAGTGACTCAAAGAATAGAGCTATGCTCCCCGGCAACGGCGCCAGAAAATAGTCTTGATAACCCACAAGTATAGGGGATCGCAATAGTTTTCGAGGGTAGAGTATTCAACCCAAATTTATTGATTCGGCACAAGGGGAGCCAAAGAATATTCTCAAGTATTAGCAGCTGAGTTGTCAATTCAACCACACCTGGATAACTTAATATCTGTAGCAAAGTATTTAGTAGCAAAGTAATATGATAGTAGTGGTAACGGTGGTAAAAGGTAACGATAGCAAAAGTAATATTTTTGGGGTTTTATAGTGATTGTAACAATCGCAATGGAAAAGTAAATAAGCGAAGAACAATATATGGAAAGCTCGTAGGCATTGGATCGGTGATGGAGAATTATGCCGGATGCGGTTCATCATGTAACAATCATAACATAGGGTGACAAAGAACTAGCTCCAATTCATCAATGTAATGTAGGCATGTATTCCGAATATAGTCATACGTGCTTATGGAAAAGAACTTGCATGACATCTTTTGTCCTACCCTCCCGTGGCAGCGGGGTCCTATTGGAAACTAAGGGATATTAAGGCCTCCTTTTAATAGAGTACCGGACCAAAGCATTAACACATAGTGAATACATGAACTCCTCAAACTACGGTCATAACTGGTAGTGGTCCCGATTATTGTCACTTTGGAGTTGTCGGATCATAACACATAGTAGGTGACTATAGACTTGCAAGATAGGATCAAGAACTCTCATATATTGATGAAAACATAATAGGTTCAGATCTGAAATCATGACACTCGGGCCCTAGTGACAAGCATTAAGCATAGAAAAGTCATAACAACATCAATCTCAGAACATAGTGGATACTAGGGATCAAACCCTAACAAAACTAACTCGATTACATGATAAATCTCATCCAACCCATCACCGTCCAGCAAGCCTATGATGGAATTACTCACGCACGGCGGTGAGCATCATGAAATTGGTGATGGAGGAAGGTTGATGATGACGATGGCGACAGATTCCCCTCTCCGGAGCCCCGAACGGACTCTAGATCAGCCCTCCCGAGAGAGTTTAGGGCTTGGCGGCGGCTCCGTATTGTAAAAGGCGATGAATCCTTCTCCTTGGTTTTTTTCTCCCCGAACGTGAATATATGGAGTCAGGGTTGAGGTCGGTGGAGCGTCAGGGGGCCCACGAGGCAGGGGGGCGCGCCCCCACCCTCGTGGACAGGTGGAGGCCCCCCTGACGTGGATTCTTCTTCCAGTATTTTTTATATATTCCAAAATAATTCTCCGTTGATTTTCAGGTAATTCCGAGAACTTTTATTTCTGCACAAAAATAACACCATGGCAATTCTGCTGAAAACCACGTCAGTCCGGGTTAGTTCCATTCAAATCATGCAAGTTAGAGTCCAAAACAAGGGCAAGAGTGTTTGGAAAAGTAGATACGACGGAGACGTATCAACAACACATGTCTATGGTTAGGAAACTGAACTATCTTTGATTAACGAGTTAGTCAAGTAGAGGCATACTAGGGACACTCTGTTTTGTCTATGTATTCACATATGTGTGAAGTTTCCGGTTAATACAATTCTAGCATGAATAATAAACATTTATCATGATATAAGGAAATACAAATAACAACTTTATTATTGCCCCTAGGGCATATTTCCTTCAGTCTCCCACTTGCACTAGAGTCAATAATCTAGTTCACATCGCCATGTGATTTACACCAATAGTTCACATCACCATGTGACCAACACCCAAAGGGTTTACTAGAGTCAACAATCTAGTTCACATCACCATGTGATTAACACCCAAAGAGTACTAAGGTGTGATCATGTTTTGCTTGTGAGAGAAGTTTATTTAATGGGTCTGTCACATTCAGAGCCGTATGTATTTTGCAAATTTTCTATGTCTACAATGCTCTGCATGGAGCTACTCTAGCTAATTGCTCCCACTTTCAATATGTATCCAGATTGAGACTCAGAGTCATCCGGATCGGTGTAAAAGCTTGCATCGACGTAACTCTTTACGAAAAACTCTTTATCACCTCCATAACCGACAAATATCTCCTTAGTCTTCTAAGGATAATTTTGACCGTTGTCCAGTGATCCATTCCGGTATCAATATCGTACCCCTTGCGAAACTCATGGCAAGGTGCACAATAGGTTTGGTACACAGCATAGCATACTTGATAGAACCTATGGCTGAGGCATAGGGAATGACTTTCATTCTCTTCCTATTTTCTGCCGTGGTCGTGTTTTGAGTCTTACTCAACTTTACACCTTGCAATACAGGTGCTACCTCTTGAGCTTGCGTTGGATTTCCCCAAAGAGGAAAGGATGATGCAGCAGAGTAGCGTAAGTATTTCCCTCAGTTTTTGAGAACCAAGGTATCAATCCAGTAGGAGGCCACGCTCATGTCCCTCGTACCTGCACAAAACAATAGCTACTCGCAACCAACGCGATTAGGGGTTGTCAATCCCTTCACGGTCACTTACGAGAGTGAGATCTGATAGATATAATCTTTTTGGTATTTTTGGTATAGAAATGCAAAGTGAAAAGTAAAAGGCAAAGTAAAAAAGAAAAGCAAGATTAAAGTAATGGAGATTGATATGATGAGAATAGACCCGGGGGCCATAGGTTTCACTAGTGGCTTCTCTCAAGAGCATAAGTATTCTACGGTGGGTGAACAAATTATTGTTGAGCAATTATAACAGAATTGAGCATAGTTATGAGAATATCTAGGCATGATCATGTATATAGGCATCACGTCTGTGACAAGTAGACTGAAACGATTCTGCATCTACTACTATTACTCCACTCATCGACCGCTATCCAGCATGCATCTAGAGTATTAAGTTAAAAACAGAGTAACGCCTTAAGCAAGATGACATGATGTAGAGAGATAAATTCATGCAATATGAAATAAACCCCATCTTGTTATCCTTGATGGCAACGATACAATACGTGCCTTGCTGCCCCTTCTGTCACTGGGAAAGGACACCGCAAGATCGAACCCAAAGCTAAGAACTTCTCCCATGGCAAGAAAAACCAATATAGTAGGCCAAACCAAACTGATAATTCGAAGAGACTTGCAAAGATAACCAATCATACATAAAAGAATTCAGAGAAGATTCAAATATTATTCATAGATAGACTTGATCATAAACCCACAATTCATCGGTCTCAACAAACACACCGCAAAAAGAAGAGGATTACATCGAATAGATCTCCACAAGAGAGGGGGAGAACTTTGTATTGAGATCCAAAAAGAGAGAAGAAGCCATCTAGCTAATAACTATGGACCTGAAGGTCTGAGGTAAACTACTCACACTTCATCGGAGAGGCTATGGTGATGTAGAAACCCTCCGTGATGACGGCCCTCTCCGGCGGAGCTCCGGAACAGGCGCCAATATGGGATCTCGTGGATACAGAAAGTTGCAGCGGTGGAATTAGGTTTTTGGCTCCGTTTCTGTTTGTTTGGGGGTACGTAGGTATATATAGGAGGAAGAAGTATGTCGGTGGAGCTTCGGTGGGCCCACGAGGGTGGGGGCGTGCCTGGGGGTATAGGGCGTGCCCCCTACCTCGTGCCCACCTCGGAGCTTCCTTGGCGTAGGGTCCAAGTCTCTTGGGTCATATTCGGGGAGAAAATCACATTCCAGAAAGGTTTATTCCGTTTGGACTCCGTTTGATATTCCGTTTCTTCGAAACATTGAAATAGGCAAAAAACAGCAATTCTGGGCTGGGCCTCCGGTTAATAGGTTAGTCCCAAAAATAATATAAAAGTGGAAAATAAATCCCAATATAGTCCAAAACAGTAGATAATATAGCATGGAGCAATCAAAAATTATAGATACGTTGGAGACGTATCAGGCATCCCCAAGCTTAATTCCTGCTCGTCCTCGAGTAGGTAAATGATAAAAAGAGAATTTTTGATGCGGAGTGCTACTTGGCATAATTTCAATGCAAATCTTCTTAACTGTGGTATGAATATTCAGATTAGGAAGATTCAAGACAAAAGCTCATATTGACATAGAGAATAATAATACTTCAAGCAAACCAACAAAGCAATTATGTTTTCTTAAAGTAACATGGCCAAAGAAAGTTCATCCCTACAAAATCATATAGTTTAGTCATGCTCCATTTTCGTCACACAAGAATGCTCTCATCATGCACAACCCCGATGACAAGCCAAGCAATTGTTTCATACCTTAATAATTTCAAACTCATAAACTTTCACGCAATACATGAGCGTGAGCCATGGATATATCACTACAGGTGGAATAGAATATAATGATGGGCGTTATGTGGAGAAGATAAAAAGGAGAAAGTCTCACATCAACGAGGCTAATCAATGAGCTATGGAGATGCCCATCGATTGATGTTAATGCATGGAGTAGGGATTGCCATGCAACGGATGCACTAGAGCTATAAATGTATGAAAGCTCAACAAAAGAAACTAAGTGGGTGTGCATCCAACTTGCTTGCTCATGAAGACCTAGGCACTTGAGGAGGCCCATTTTTGGAATATACAAGCCAAGTTCTATAATGAAAATTCCCACTAGTATATGAAAGTGATAACTCAAGAGACTCTCTATATGAAGAACATGGTGCTACTTTGAAGCACAAGTGTGGAAAAACATATAGTAGCATTGCCCCTTTTTTGGGCCTTCTTTTTTTGGCCTTTCTCTTTTTTTGGGACAATGCTCTATTGAATGATGATCATCACACTTCTATTTATTTACAACTCAATGATTACAACTCAATACTAGAACAAAGTATGACTCTATATGGATGCCTCCGGCGGTGTACCGGGATATGCAATGAATCAAGATTGACAAGTATGAAAAAATTATGAATGGTGGCTTTGCCACAAATACTATGTCAACTACATGATCATGCTAAGCAATATGACAATGATGAATGTGTCATGATAAACTGGATGATGGAAAGTTGCATGGCAATATATCTCGGAATGGCTATGGAAATGCCATAATAGGTAGGTATGGTGGCTGTTTTGAGGAAGATATAAGGAGGTTTATGTGTGAAAGAGCGTATCATATCACGGGGTTTGGATGCACCAGCGAAGTTTGCACCAACTCTCAATGTGAGAAAGGGCAATGCACGGTACCGAAGAGGCTAGCAAGGATGGAAGGGTGAGAGTGCGTATAATCCATGGACTCAACATTAGTCATAAAGAACTCATATACTTATTGCAAAAATCTACAAGCCATCAAAAACCAAAGTATTACGCGCATGCTCCGAGGGGGATAGATTGGTAGGAAAAGGACCATCGCTCGTCCCCGACCGCCACTCATAAGGAGGACAATCAAATAACACCTCATGTTTCAAATTTGTTGCATAATGTTTACCATACGTGCATGCTACGGGACTTGCAAACTTTAACTCAAGCACTTCTCAAATTCACAATTACTCTACTAGCATGACTTTGATATTACTACCTCCATATCTCAAAACAATTATCAAGCATCCAACTATTAAGCAAAGTTTCACAAATCTTGAATACCGAGCATGTTATTATTAAGCAAATTACCATGCTATTAAGACTCTCAAAATAATTTAAGTGAAGCATGAGAGATCAATAGTTTCTTTAAAACAAATCCACCACCGTGCTCTAAAAGATCTAAGTGAAGCACATAGAGCAAAATTATAGTGCTGAAAAGATATAAGTGAAGCACATAGAGCAAAACTTCTTAGCTCAAAAAGATATAAGTGAAGCACATAGAGTATTCTATCAAATTCTAATTCATGTATGGCTCTCTCAAAAGGTGTGTACATCAAGGATGATTGTGGCACACTAACAACCAAAGACACAAATAATACAAGACGCTCCAAGCAAAACACATATCATGTTGGTGAATAAAAATATAGCTCCAAGTAAATTACCGATGGAAGTGGACGAAAGAGGGGATGCCTTCCGGGGCATCCCCAAGCTTTGACTTTTTGGTGCCCTTGGATTATCTTGGGGGTGCCATGGGCATCCCCAAGCTTAGTCTCTTGCCACTCCTTGTTCCATAATCCATCAAAAGAATTCACCCAAAACTTGAAAACTTCACAACACAAAACTCAATAGAAATCTCGTGAGCTTTGTTAGAGAAAGAAAACAAAAGACCACTTCAAGGTACTGTAATGAACTCATTCTTTATTTATATTGGTGTTAAACCTACTGTATTCCAACTTCTCTATGGATTATAAACTATTTTACTAACCATAGATTCATCAAAATAAGCAAACAACACACGAAAAACAGAATCTGTCAAAAACAGAACAGTCTGTAGTAATCTGTAACTAACGCAAACTTATGGAAGCCCAAAAATTCTAAAATAAATTGATGGATGTGAGGAATTTATATATTAATCATGTGCAAAAATAAATAACTAAATATCACTTTATAAATAAAAATGACAGCAGTTCTCGTGAGCGCTAAAGTTTCTGTTTTTACAGCAAGTTCAACAAGACTTTCCCCAAGTCTTCCCAATGGTTCTACTTGGCACAAACACTAATTAAACACAAAAAACACAACCAAAACAGAGGCTAAATAATTTATTTATTACTAAACAGGATCAAAACACAAAAAACTAAAAACAAAATTGAAGGAAATATGCCCTAGAGGCAATAATAAAGTTATTATTTATTTCCTTATTTCATGATAAATGTTTATTATTCATGCAAGAATTGTATTAACCGGAAACATAATACATGTGTGAATACATAGACAAACAGAGTGTCACTAGTATGCCTCTACTTGACTAGCTCGTTAATCAAAGATGGTTATATTTGAAGGAAATATGCCCTAGAGGCAATAATAAAGTTATTATTTATTTCCTTATATCATGATAAATGTTTATTATTCATGCTAGAATTGTATTAACCGGAAACATAATACATGTGTGAATACATAGACAAACAGAGTGTCACTAGTATGCCTCTACTTGACTAGCTCGTTAATCAAAGATGGTTATGTTTCCTAACCATGAACAAAGAGTTGTTATTTGATTAACGAGGTCACATCATTAGTTGAATGATCTGATTGACATGACCCATTCCATTAGCTTAGCACCCGACCGTTTAGTATGTTGCTATTGCTTTCTTCATGACTTATACATGTTCCTATAACTATGAGATTATGCAACTCCCGTTTACCGGAGGAACACTTTGGGTACTACCAAACGTCACAACGTAACTGGGTGATTATAAAGGAGTACTACAGGTGTCTCCAATGGTAGATGTTGGGTTGGCGTATTTCGAGATTAGGGTTTGTCACTCCGATTGTCGGAGAGGTATCTCTGGGCCCTCTCGGTAATATACATCACATAAGCCTTGCAAGCATAATAACTAAGATGTTAGTTATGAGATGATGTATTACGGAACGAGTAAAGAGACTTGCCAGTAACGATATTGAACTAGGTATTGGATACCGACGATCGAATCTCGGGCAAGTAACATACCGATGACAAAGGGAACAACGTATGTTGTTATGCGGTCTGACCGATAAAGATCTTCGTAGAATATGTAGGAGCCAATATGGGCATCCAGGTCCCGCTATTGGTTATTGACCGGAGACGTGTCTCGGTCATGTCTACATTGTTCTCGAACCGTAGGGTCCGCACGCTTAACGTTACGATGACAGTTATTATGAGTTTATGCATTTTGATGTACCGAAGGTTGTTCGGAGTCCCGGATGAGATCACGGACATGACGAGGAGTCTCGAAATGGTCGAGACGTAAAGATTGATATATTGGAAGCCTATGTTTGGACATCGGAAGTGTTCCGGGTGAAATCGGGATTTTTCTGGATTACCGGGAGGGTTACCGGAACCCCCCGATAGCCAAATGGGCCAACATGGGCCTTAGTGGAAAGGTGAGAGAGCAGCCCACATAGGGCTGCGCCTCCCCCCTCTCCCTAGTCCTATTAGGACTAGGAGAGGGGCCGGCCACCTCTCTCTCTCTCTCCCCTTTAAAGGATTCCTAGTTGGACTAGGATTGGAGGGGGGAGTCCTACTCCCGGTAGGAGTAGGACTCCTCCTGCGCCTCCCTCTCTTTGGCCGGCCAGCCCCCCTCCCTCCAACCTTTAGATACGGGGGCAGGGGACACCCCAAAACACACAAGTTGATCCTTGAGATCGTTCCTTAGCCGTGTGCGGTGCCCCCTGCCACCAAATTCCACCTCGATCATACCGTTGTAGTGCTTAGGCGAAGCCCTGCGTCGGTAGTACATCAAGATCATCACCACGCCGTCGTGCTGACGGAACTCTTCCTCGACGCTTTGCTGGATCGGAGCCCGAGGATCGTCATCGAGCTAAACGTGTGCTAAGAACTCGGAGGTGCCGGAGTAACGGTGCTTGGATCGGTCGGATCGGGAAGAAGACGTACGACTACTTCCTCTACGTTGTGTGATCGCTTCCGCAGTCGGTCTGCGTTGGTACGTAGACAACACTCTCCCCTCTCGTTGCTATGCATCACCATGATATTGCGTGTGCGTAGGAAAATTTTCGAAATTACCACGTTCCCCAACAGTGGTATCAGAGCCAGGTTTTATGGTTTGATGTTATTTGCACGAGTAGAACACAAGTGAGTTGTGGGCGATACAAGTCATACTGCCTACCAGCATGTCATACTTTGGTTCGGCGGTATTGTTGGGTGAGACGATCCGGACCAACCTTACGCGTACTCTTACGCGAGACCGGTTCCCTCGACGTGCTTTGCACATAGATGGCTTGCGGAAGACTGTCTCTCCAACTTTAGTTGAACCAAGTGTGACTACGCCCGGTCCTTGAGAAGGTTAAAACGGAGTCTATTTGACGAACTATCGTTGTGGTTTTGATGCGTAGGTGAGATGAGTTCTTACTTAAGCCCGTAGCAGCCACGTAAAACTTGCAACAACAAAGTAGAGGACGTCTAACTTGTTTTTGCAGGGTATGTTGTGATGTGATATGGTCAAGGCATGATGCTGATTTTATTGTATGAGATGATCATGTTTTGTAACCGAGTTATCGGCAACTGGCAGGAGCCATATGGTTGTCGCTTTATTGTATGCAATGCAATCGCGATGTAATGCTTTACTTTATTACTAAGCGGTAGTGATAGTCGTGGAAGCATAAGATTGGCGAGACGACAACGATTCTACGATGGAGATCAAGGTGTCGCGCCGGTGACGATGGTGATCATGACGGTGCTTCGGAGATGGAGATCACAAGCACAAGATGATGATGGCCATATCATATCACTTATATTGATTGCATGTGATGTTTATCCTTTTATGCATCTTATCTTGCTTTGATTGACGGTAGCATTATAAGATGATCTCTCACTAAATTATCAAGAAGTGTTCTCCTTGAGTATGCACCGTTGCCAAAGTTCGTCGTGCCCAGACACCACGTGATGATCGGGTGTGATAAGCTCTACGTCCAAATACAACGGGTGCAAAACAGTTGCACACGCAGAATACTCAGGTTATACTTGACGAGCCAAGCATATACAGATATGGCCTCGGAACACGGAGACCGAAAGGTCGAGCGTGAATCATATAGTAGATATGATCAACATAACGATGTTCACCATTGAAAACTACTCCATCTCACGTGATGATCGGTTATGGTTTAGTTGATTTGGATGACGTGATCACTTAGAGGATTAGAGGGATGTCTATCTAAGTGGGAGTTCTTAAGTAATATGATTAAATTGAACTTAAATTTATCATGAACTTAGTCCTGGTAGTATTTTGCAAATTATGTTGTAGATCAATAGCTCGCGTTGTTGCTTCCCTGTGTTTATTTTGATATGTTCCTAGAGAAAATTGTGTTGAAAGATGTTAGTAGCAATGATGCGGATTGGATCCGTGATCTGAGGTTTATCCTCATTGCTGCACAGAAGAATTATGTCCTTGATGCACCGCTAGGTGACAGACCTATTGCAGGAGCAGATGCAGACGTTATGAACGTTTGGCTAGCTCAATATGATGACTACTTGATAGTTTAGTGCACCATGCTTAATGGCTTAGAATCGGGACTTCAAAGACGTTTTGAACGTCATGGACCATATG
Organism: Triticum monococcum; assembly: GCA_034509565.1. Classification (NCBI taxonomy): domain Eukaryota; kingdom Viridiplantae; phylum Streptophyta; class Magnoliopsida; order Poales; family Poaceae; genus Triticum; species Triticum monococcum. Next base: position 616,013,296 of record CM067847.1, on the reverse strand, counting down.
AGATGTTCCAGGAGTTGAAGTTAATATTTCAAGCAAATACCCGAGTTGAGAGATATGAAGTCTCCAACAAGTTCTATAGCTAAAAGATGGAGGAGAATCGCTCAACTAGTGAGCATGCGCTCAGATTGTCTGAGTACTACAATCGCTTGAATCAAGTGGGAGTTAATCTTCCAGATAAGATAGTGATTGACAGAATTCTCTAGTCACCATCACCAAGTTAGTAGAACTTCGTGATGAACTATAATATGCAAGGGATAACGGAAACAACTCCCAAGCTCTTCGTGATGCTGAAATCAACGAAGGTAGAAATCAAGAAAAACATCAAGTGTTGATGGTTGACAAGACCACTAGTTTCAAGAAAAAGGGCAAAGGGAAGAAGGGGAACTTCAAGAAGAACGGCAAGCAAGTTGCTGCTCAAGTGAAGAAGCCCAAGTCTGATCCTGAGCCTGAGACTAAGTGCTTCTACTGCAAAGGGACTGGTCACTGGAAGCGGAACTACCCCAAGTGATTGGCGGATAAGAAGGATGGCAAAGTGAACATAAGTATATTTGATATACATGTTATTGATGTGTACTTTACTAGTGTTTATAGCAACCCCTCAGTATTTGATGCTAGTTAAGTTGCTAAGAGTAGTAACTCGAAACAGGAGTTGCAGAATAAACAGAGACTAGTTAAGGGTGAAGTGACGATGTGTGTTGGAAGTGGTTCCAAGATTGATATGATCATCATCGCACACTCCCTATAAATTTCGGGATTAGTGTTGAACCTAAATAAGTGTTATTTTGGTGTTTGCGTTGAGCATGAATATGATTTGATCATGTTTATTGTAATACGGTTATTCATTTAAGTAAAAGAATAAATTGTTGTTCTGTTTACATGAATAAAACCTTATATGGTTACACACCCAATGAAAATAGTTCATTGGATCTCGATCTTAGTGAGACACATATTCATAATATTGAAACCAAAAGATGCGAAGTTAATAATGATAGTGCAACTTATTTGTGGCACTGCCGTTTAGGTCATATTGGTGTAAAGCACATGAAGAAACTCCATGCTGATGGGCTTTTGGAATCACTTGATTATGAATCAGTTGATGCTTGCGAACCATGCCTCATGGGCAAGATGACTAAGACTCTGTTCTTCGGAACAATGGAGCGAGCAAAAGATTTGTTGGAAATCATACATACTGATGTATGTGGTCCGATGAATATTGAGGCTCACGACGGGTATCATTATTTTCTGATCTTCACAGATGATTTGAGCAGATATGAGTATATCTGCTTAATGAAACATAAGTCTGAAACATTTGAGAAGTTCAAAGAATTTCAGAGTGAAGTGAAAAATCATCGTGACAAGAAAATAAAGTTTCTACGATCTGATCGCGGAGACAAATATTTGAGTTACGAGTTTGGTCTTCAATTAAAACAATGTGGAATAGTTTCACAAACTCATGCCACATGGAACACCACAGCATAATGGTGTGTCCGAACGTCATAACTGTACTTTATTGGATATAGTGCAATCTATGATATATCTTACCGATCTACCACTATCGTTTTGGGGTTATGCATTAGAGACAGCTGCATTCACGTTAAATAGGGCACCATCTAAATCCGTCGAGATGACGCCTTATGAACTATGGTTTGGCAAGAAACCAAAGTTGTTGTTTCTTAAAGTTTGGGGTTGCGATGCTTATATGAAAAAGTTTCATCCTGATAAGCTCAAAACTCAAATCGGAGAAGTACATCTTCATAGGATATCCAAAGGAAACTATTGGATACACCTTCTATCACAGATCCGAAGGCAAGACTTTTGTTGCTAAATTCGGAAACTTTCTGGAGAAGGAGTTTCTCTCGAAAGAAGTGAGTGGGAGGAAAGTAGAAAACTTGATAAGGTAATTGTACCTTCTCCCTTATTGGAAAGTAGTTCATCACAAAACCTGTTCTTGTGACTACTACACCAATTAGTGAGGAAGCTAATGATGATGATCATGTAACTTCAGATCAAGTTACTACCGAATCTCGTAGGTAAACCAGAGTGAGATCCGCACCAGCGTGGTACGGTAATCCTGTTCTGGAAGTCATGTTACTAGACCATGACGAACTTGCGAACTATGAGGAAGCGATGATGAGCCCAGATTCCGCGAAATGGTTTAAGGCCATGAAATCTGAGATATGATCCATGTATGAGAACAAAGTTTGGACTTTGGTTGACTTGCCCGATGATCGGCAAGCAATTAAGAATAAATGGATCTTCAAGAGGAAGAAGGACGCTGATAGTAGTGTTACTATCTACAAAGCTAGAATTGTCGCAAAAGGTTTTCGACAAGTTCAAAGTGTTGACTACGATGAGTTTTTCTCACTCGTATCTATGCTTAAGTCTATCCGAATCATGTTAGCAATTGCCGCATTTTATGAAATCTGGCAAATGGATAAACAAAACTGCATTCCTTAATGGATTTATTAAAGAAGAGTTGTATATGATGCAACAGAAGGTTTTGTCAATCCGAAAGGTGCTAACAAAATGTGCAAGCTCCAGCGATCCATCTGTGGACTGGTGCAAGCATCTCGGAGTTGGAATATACGCTTTGATGAGTTGATCAAAGCATATAGTTTTATACAGACTTGCGGTGAAGCCTGTATTTACAAGAAAGTGAGTGGGAGCACTACAACATTTCTGATAAGTATATGTGAATGACATATTGTTGATCGGGAATAATGTAGGATTATTCTGTAAAGCATAAAGGAGTGTTTGAAAGGAGTTTTTCAAAGAAAGACTTCGGTGAAGCTGCTTACATATTGAGCATCAAGATCTGTAGAGATGGATCAAGACGCTTGATAAGTTTTTTCAATGAGTACATACCTTGACAAGATTTTGAAGTAGTTCAAAATGAAACAGTCAAAGAAAGAGTTCTTGCCTGTGTCATAAGGTGTGAAGTTGAGTCAGACTCAAAGCCCGACCACGGCAGAAGATAGAAAGAGAATGAAAGTCATTCCCTATGCCTTGGCCATAGGTTCTATAAAGTATGTCATGCTGTATACCAGATCTATTGTATACCCTGCACTGATTTGGCAAGAGAGTACAATAGTGATCTAGGAGTAGATCACTGGACAGCGGTCAGAATTATCCTTAGTGAAATAAGGATATGTTTCTCGATTATGGACGTGATAAAAAGGTTCGTCGTAAAGGGTTACGCCGATGCAAGTTTTGACACTAATCTAGATGACTTTAAGTCTCGGTCTAGATACATATTGAAAGTGGGAGCAATTAGCTAGAGTAGCTCCATGCAGAGCATTGTTGACATAGAAATTTGCAAAATACATGTGGATCTGAATGTGGCAGACCCGTTGACTAAGATTCTCTCACAAGCAAAACATGATCACACCTTAGTACTCTTTGGGTGTTAATCACATAGCGATGTGAACTAGATTACTGAATCTAGTAAACCCTTTGGATGTTGGTCACATGGCGATGTGAACTATGGGTGTTAATCACATGATGATGTGAACTATTGATGTTAATCACATGGTGATGTGATCTAGATTATTGACTCTAGTGCAAGTGGGAGACTGAAGGAAATATGCCCTAGAGGCAATAATAAAGTTATTATTTATTTCCTTATATCATGATAAATGTTTATTATTCATGCTAGAATTGTATTAACCGGAAACATAATACATGTGTGAATACATAGACAAACAGAGTGTCACTAGTATGCCTCTACTTGACTAGCTCGTTAATCAAAGATGGTTATGTTTCCTAACCATGAACAAAGAGTTGTTATTTGATTAACGAGGTCACATCATTAGTTGAATGATCTGATTGACATGACCCATTCCATTAGCTTAGCACCCGATCGTTTAGTATGTTGCTATTGCTTTCTTCATGACTTATACATGTTCCTATAACTATGAGATTATGCAACTCCCGTTTACCGGAGGAACACTTTGGGTACTACCAAACGTCACAACGTAACTGGGTGATTATAAAGGAGTACTACAGGTGTCTCCAATGGTAGATGTTGGGTTGGCGTATTTCGAGATTAGGGTTTGTCACTCCAATTGTCGGAGAGGTATCTCTGGGCCCTCTCGGTAATATACATCACATAAGCCTTGCAGGCATAATAACTAAGATGTTAGTTATGAGATGATGTATTACGGAACGAGTAAAGAGACTTGCCAGTAACGAGATTGAACTAGGTATTGGATACCGACGATCGAATCTCGGGCAAGTAACATACCGATGACAAAGGGAACAACGTATGTTGTTATGCGGTCTGACCGATAAAAATCTTCGTAGAATATGTAGGAGCCAATATGGGCATCCAGGTCCCGCTATTGGTTATTGACCGGAGACGTGTCTCGGTCATGTCTACATTGTTCTCGAACCGTAGGGTCCGCACGCTTAACGTTACGATGGCAGTTATTATGAGTTTATGCATTTTGATGTACCGAAGGTTGTTCGGAGTCCCGGATGAGATCATGGACATGACGAGGAGTCTCGAAATGGTCGATACGTAAAGATTGATATATTGGAAGCCTATGTTTGGACATCGGAAGTGTTCTGGGTGAAATCGGGATTTTTCCGGATTACCGGGAGGGTTACCGGAACCCCCCGAGAGCCAAATGGGCCAACATGGGCCTTAGTGGAAAGGTGAGAGGGCAGCCCACATAGGGCTGCGCCTCCCCCCTCTCCCTAGTCCTATTAGGACTAGGAGAGGGGCCGGCCACCTCTCTCTCTCTCCCCTTTAAAGGATTCCTAGTTGGACTAGGATTGGAGGGGGGAGTCCTACTCCCGGTAGGAGTAGGACTCCTCCTGCGCCTCCCTCTCTTTGGCCGGCCAGCCCCCCTCCCTCCAACCTTTATATACGGGGGCAGGGGACACCCCAAAACACATAAGTTGATCCTTGAGATCGTTCCTTAGCCGTGTGCGGTGCCCCCTGCCACCAAATTCCACCTCGATCATACCGTTGTAGTGCTTAGGCGAAGCCCTGCATCGGTAGTACATCAAGATCGTCACCACGCCGTCGTGCTGACGGAACTCTTCCTCGACGCTTTGCTGGATCGGAGCCCGAGGATCGTCATCGAGCTGAACGTGTGCTAAGAACTCGGAGGTGCCGGAGTAACGGTGCTTGGATCGGTCGGATCGGGAAGAAGACGTACGACTACTTCCTCTATGTTGTGTGATCGCTTCCGCAGTCGGTCTGCGTTGATACGTAGACAACACTCTCCCCTCTCGTTGCTATGCATCACCATGATCTTGCGTGTGCGTAGGAAAATTTTCGAAATTACCACGTTCCCCAACAATGTTTCCTAACCATGGACAAAGAGTTGTTATTTGATTAACGGGATCACATCATTAGGTGAATGATCTGATTGACATGACCCATTCCATTAGCTTAGCACCCGATCATTTAGTATGTTCCTATTGCTTTCTTCATGACTTATACATGTTCCTATAACTATGAGATTATGTAACTCCCGTGTGCCGGAGGAACACTTTGTGTGCTACCAAACGTCACAACGTAACTGGGTGATTATAAAGGTGCTCTACAGGTGTCTCCAAAGGTACATGTTGGGTTGGCGTATTTCGAGATTAGGATTTGTCACTCCGATTGTCGGAGAGGTATCTCTGGGCCCTCTCGGTAATGTACATCACATAAGCCTTGCAAGCATTACAACTAATGAGTTAGTTGCGGGATGATGTATTACGGAACGAGTAAAGAGACTTGCCGGTAACGAGATTGAACTAGATATTGGATACCGACGATCGAATCTCGGGCAAGTAACATACTGATGACAAAGGGAACAACGTATGTTGTTATGCGGTCTGACCGATAAAGATCTTCGTAGAATATGTAGGAGCCAATATGGGCATCCAGGTCCTGCTATTGGTTATTGACCAGAGACGTGTCTCGGTCATGTCTACATTGTTCTCGAACCCATAGGGTCCGCACGCTTAAGGTTTCGATGACAGTTATATTATGAGTTTATACGCTTTGATGTACCGAAGGTTGTTCGGAATCCCAGATGTGATCACGGACATGACGAGGAGTCTCGAAATTGTCGAGACATAAAGATTGATATATTGTAAGCCTATGTTTGGATGTCGGAAGTGTTCCGAGTGAAATCGGGATTTTACCGGAGTACCGGGAGGTTACCGGAATCCCCCGGGAGGTATATGGGCCTTAGTGGGCCTTAGTGGGAAAGAGAAGAGGCAACCGGAGATGGGCCGCGCGCCCCTCCCCTCCCTTGGTCCGAATAGGACAAAGAGAGGGGGCCGGCCCCCTTCCTCTTTTCCCCCTCCGCGCATCCTATTCCAACTAGGATTGGGGGGGGGGGGGGAATCCTACTCCCGAAGGGAGTAGGACTCCTCCTGGCTCGCCTCTCCTAGGCTGGCCACACCCCCCCTTGAGCCTTTATATACGTCGGTAGGGGCACCCCAGAGGAGCACAAGTTGATCCACGTGATCACATTCTTAGCCGTGTGCGGCGCCCCCTGCCACCATAGTCCTCGATAATATTGTAGCGGTGCTTAGGCGAAGCCCTGCGATAGTAGTACATCAAGATCGTCACCACGCCGTCGTGCTGACGGAACTCTTCCCTGACACTTTGCTGGATCAGAGTCCGGGGATCGTCTTCGAGCTGAACGTGTGCTAGAACTCGGAGGTGCCGTAGTTTCGGTGCTTGATCGGTCGGGCCGTGAAGATGTATGACTACATCAACCAAACGCTTCCGTTGTCGATCTACAAGGGTACGTAGATCACACTCTCCCCTCTCATTGCTATGCATCACCGTGATCTGGCGTGTGCGTAGGAATTTTTTTGAAATTACTACGTTCCCCAACAGTGGCATCCGAGCCTAGGTTTTATGTGTTGATGTTATATGCACGAGTAGAACACAAGTGAGTTGTGGGCGATATAAGTCATACTGCTTACCAGCATGTCATACTTTGGTTCGGCGGTATTGTTGGATGAAGCGGCCCAGACCGACATTACGCGTACGCTTACGCGAGACCGGTTCTCCCGACGTGCTTTGCACATAGGTGGCTTGCGGGTGACAGTTTCTCCAACTTTAGTTGAACTGACTGTGGCTACGCCCAGTCCTTGCGAAGGTTAAAACAGCACCAACTTGACAAACTATCGTTGTGGTTTTGATGCGTAGGTAAGATTGGTTCTTGCTTAAAGCCCGTAGCAGCCACGTAAAACTTGCAACAACAAAGTAGAGGACGTCTAACTTGTTTTTGCAGGGCATGTTGTGATGTGATAAGGTCAAGACATGATGATAAATTTTATTGTATGAGATGATCATGTTTTGTAACCGAGTTATCGGCAACTGGCAGGAGCCATATGGTTGTCGCTTTATTGTATGCATTGCAATCGCGCTGTAATGCTTTACTTTATCACTAAGCGGTAGCGATAATCGTGGAAGCATAAGATTGGCGAGACGACAACGATGCTACGATGGAGATCAAGGTGTCGCGCCGGTGACGATGGTGATCATGACGGTGCTTCGGAGATGGAGATCACAGGCACAAGATGATGATGGCCATATCATATCACTTATATTGATTGCATGTGATGTTTATCTTTTATGCATCTTATCTTGCTTTGATTGACGGTAGCATTATAAGATGATCTCTCACTAAATTATCAAGAAGTGTTCTCCCTGAGTATGCACTGTTGCGAAAGTTCTTCATGCTGAGACACCGCGTGATGATCGGGTGTGATAGGCTCTACGTTCAAATACAACGGGTGCAAAACAGTTGCACACGCGGAATACTCAGGTTATACTTGACGAGCCAAGCATATACAGATATGGCCTCAGAACACGAAGACCGAAAGGTCGAGCGTGAATCATATAGTAGATATGATCAACATAGTGATGTTCACCATTGAAACTACTCCATCTCACGTGATGATCGAACATGGTTTAGTTGATATGGATCACGTGATCACTTAGAGGATTGGAGGGATGTCTATCTAAGTGGGAGTTCTTAAGTAATATGATTAATTGAACTTAAATTTATCATGAACTTAGTCCTGGTAGTATTTTGCAAATTATGTTGTAGATCAATAGCTCGCGTTGTTGCTTCCTTGTGTTTATTTTGATATGTTCCTAGAGAAAATTGTGTTGAAAGATATTAGTAGCAATGATGCGGATTGGATCCGTGATCTGAGGTTTATCCTCATTGCTGCATAGAAGAATTATGTCCTTGATGCACCGCTAGGTGACAGACCTATTGCAGGAGCAGATGCAGACGTTATGAACGTTTGGCTAAGCTCAATAGGATGACTACTTGATAGTTTAGTGCACCATGCTTAACGGCTTAGAATCGGGACTTCAAAGACGTTTTGAACGTCATGGACCATATGAGATGTTCCAGGAGTTGAAGTTAATATTTCAAGCAAATACCCGAGTTGTGAGATATGAAGTCTCCAACAAGTTCTATAGCTAAAAAGATGGAGGAGAATCGCTCAATTAGTGAGCATGTGCTCAGATTGTCTGGGTACTACAATCGCTTGAATCAAGTGGGAGTTAATCTTCCAGATAAGATAGTGATTGACAGAATTCTCTAGTCACCATCACCAAGTTAGTAGAACTTTGTGATGAACTATAATATGCAAGGGATAACGGAAACAATTCCCAAGCTCTTCGTGATGCTAAAATCGACGAAGGTAGAAATCAAGAAAAACATCAAGTGTTGATGGTAGACAAGACCAATAGTTTCAAGAAAAGGGCAAAAGGAAGAAGTAGAACTTCAAGAAGAACGGCAAGCAAGTTGCTGCTCAAGTGAAGAAGCCCAAGTTTGGTCCTAAGCCTGAGACTAAGTGCTTCTACTGCAAAGGGACTGGTCACTGGAAGCGGAACTACCCCAAGTGATTGGCGGATAAGAAGGATGGCAAAGTGAACGAAGGTATATTTGATATCCAGATTATTGATGTGTATTTTACTAGTGTTCATAGCAACCCCTCGGTATTTGATACTGGTTCAGTTGCTAAGAGTAGTAACTCGAAACGGGAGTTGCAGAATGAACAGAGACTAGTTAAGGGTGAAGTGACGATGTGTGTTGGAAGTGGTTCCAAGATTGATATGATCATCATCGCACACTCCCTATACTTTTGGTATTAGTATTGAACCTTAATAAGTGTTATTTGGTGTTTGCGTTGAGCATGAATATGATTTGATCATGTTTATTGCAATACGGTTATTCATTTAAGTAAGAGAATAAATTGTTGTTCTGTTTACATATATGGTTACACACCCAATGAAAATGGTTCATTGGATCTCGATCGTAGTGATACACATATTCATAATATTGAAATCAAAAGATGCAAAGTTAATAATGATAGTGCAACTTATTTGTGGCACTACCGTTTAGGTCATATCGGTATAAAGCGCATGAAGAAACTCCATACTGATGGACTTTTGGAACCACTTGATTATGAATCACTTTGTAGTTGCGAACCATGCCTCATGGGCAAGATGACTAAGACTCCGTTCTCCGGAACAATGGAGCGAGCAACAAACTTGATTGGAAATAATACATACTGATGTATGCAGTCCAATGAGTGTTGAGGCTCGCGGCGGGTATCGTTATTTTCTGACCTTCACAGATGATTTGAGCAGATATGAGTATATCTACTTGATGAAACATAAGTCTGAAACATTTGAAAAGTTCAAATAAATTCAGGGTGAAGTGGAAAATCATCTTGACAAGAAAATAAGGTTTCTATGATCTGATCGCGGAGACAAATATTTGAGTTACGAGTTTGGTCTTCAATTAAAACATTGTGGAATAGTTTCACAAACTCATGCCACCTAGAACACCACAACATAATGGTGTGCCCGATCGTCATAACTGTACTTTATTGGATATAGTGCAATCTATGATGTTTCTTACTGATTTACCAATATCGTTTTGGGATCATGCATTAGAGACAGCTGCATTCACATTAAAAAGGGGCACCATCTAAGTCCGTTGAGACGACACAATCTGAACTGTGGTTTGGCAAGAAACCAAAGTTGTCGTTTCTTAAAGTTTGGGGTTGCTATACTTATATGAAAAAGTTTCATCCTAATAAGCTCAAACCCAAATCGGAGAAATATGTCTTCATATGATACCCAAAGGAGACTTTTGGGTACACCTTCTATCACAAATTCGAAGGCAAGACTTTTGTTGCTGAATTCGGAGTTTTTCTAGAGAAAGAGTTTCTCTCGAAAGAAGTGAGTGGGAGGAAAGTAGAAAACTTGATAAGGTAATTGTACCTTCTCCCTTATTGGAAAGTAGTTCATCACAGAAATCTGTTCTTGTGACTACTACACCAATTAGTGAGGAAGCTAATGATGATGATCATGTAACTTCATATGAAGTTACTACCGAATCTCGTAGGTAAACCAGAGTGAGATCCGCATGAGAGTGGTACGGTAATCCTGTTCTAGAAGTCATGTTACTAGACCATGACGAACTTGCAAACTATGAGGAAGCGATGATGAGCCCAGATTCCGCAAAATGGCTTGAAGCCATGAAATCTGAGATGGGATCCATGTATGAGAACAAAGTATGGACTTTGGTTGACTTGCCCGATGATTGGCAAGCAATTGAGAATAAATGGATCTTCAAGAAGAAGACTGACGCTGACAGTAATATTACTGTCTACAAAGCTCGACTTGTCTCAAAAGGTTTTCGACAGGTTCAAGGGGTTGACTATGATGAGACCTTCTCACCCGTAGCGATGCTTAAGTCTGTCCCAATCATGTTAGCAATTGCCGCATTTTATGATTATGAAATTTGGCAGATGGATGTCAAAACTGCATTCCTGAATGGATTTCCGGAAGAAGAGTTGTATATGATGCAACCGGAAGGTTTTGTCGATCCAAAGGGAGCTAACAAAGTGTGCAAGCTCTAGCGATCCATTTATGGACTGGTGCAAGCCTCTCGGAGTTGGAATAAACGCTTTGATAGTGTGATCAAAGCATTTGGTTTTATACAGACTTTCGGAGAAGCCTGTATTTACAAGAAAGTGAGTGGGAGCTCTGTAGCATTTCTGATATTATATGTGGATGGCATATTACTGATTGGAAATGATATAGAATTTCTGGATAGCATAAAGGGATACTTGAATAAGAGTTTTTCAATGAAAGACCTCAGTGAAGCTACTTACATATTGAGCATCAAGATCTATAGAGATAGATCAAAATGCTTGATAAGTTTTTTCAATGAGTACATACCTTGACAAGATTTTGAAGTAGTTCAAAATGGAACAGTCAAAGAAAGAGTTCTTGCCTGTGTTACAAGGTGTGAAATTGGGTAAGACTCAAAACACGACCACGACAGAAGATAGAAAGAGAATGAAAGTCATTCCCTATGCCTTGGCCATAGGTTCTATAAAGTATGCCATGCTGTGTACCAGATCTATTGTATACCCTACACTGATTTTGGCAAGGGAGTACAATAGTGATCTAGGAGTAGATCACTGGACAGCGGTCAAAATTATCCTTAGTGGAATAAGGATATGTTTCTCAATTATGGACGTAACAAAAAGGGTTCGTCGTAAAGGGTTACGTCGATGCAAATTTTGACACTGATCTAGATGACTCTAAGTCTCAATCTGGATACATATTGAAAGTGGGAGCAATTAGCTAAGAGTAGCTCCGGGCAGAGCATTGTTGACATAGAAATTTGCAAAATACATACGGATCTGAATATGGCAGAACCGTTGACTAAACTTCTCTCACAAGCAAAACATGATCACACCTTAGTACTCTTTGGGTGTTAATCACATAAGTGATGTGAACTAGATTACTGAATCTAGTAAACCCTTTGGGTGTTGGTCACATGGCGATGTGAACTATGGGTGTTAATCACACGATGATGTGAACTATCGATGTTAATCACATGGTGATGTGATCTAGATTATTGACTCTGGTGCAAGTGGGAGACTGAAGGAAATATGCCCTAGAGGCAATAAGAAAGTTATTATTTATTTCCTTATTTCATGATAAATGTTTATTATTCATGCTAGAATTGTATTAACCGGAAACATAATACATGTGTGAATACATAGAAAAACAGAGTGTCACTAGTATGCCTCTACTTGACTAGCTCGTTAATCAAAGATGGTTATGTTTCCTAACCATGGACAAAGAGTTGTTATTTGATTAACGGGATCACATCATTAGGTGAATGATCTGATTGACATGACCCATTCCATTAGCTTAGCACCCGATCGTTTAGTATGTTGCTATTGCTTTCTTCATGACTTATACATGTTCCTATAACTATGAGATTATGTAACTCCCGTGTGCCGGAGGAACACTTTGTGTGCTACCAAACGTCACAACGTAACTGGGTGATTATAAAGGTGCTCTACAGGTGTCTCCAAAGGTACATGCTGGGTTGGCGTATTTCGAGATTGGGATTTGTCACTCCGATTGTCGGAGAGGTATCTCTGGGCCCTCTCGGTAATGCACATCACATAAGCCTTGCAAGCATTACAACTAATGAGTTAGTTGTGGGATGATGTATTACAGAACGAGTAAAGAGACTTGCCGGTAACGAGATTGAACTAGATATTGGATACCGACGATCGAATCTCGGGCAAGTAACATACCGATGACAAAGGGAACAACGTATGTTGTTATGCGGTCTGGCCGATAAAGAACTTCGTAGAATATGTAGGAGCCAATATGGGCATCCAGGTCCCGCTATTGGTTATTGACCAGAGACGTGTCTCGGTCATGTCTACATTGTTCTCGAACCCATAGGGTCCGCACGCTTAAGGTTTCGATGAAAGTTATATTATGAGTTTATACATTTTGATGTACCGAAGGTTGTTCGGAGTCCCGGATGTGATCACGGACATGACGAGGAGTCTCGAAATGGTCGATACATAAAGATTGATATATTGGAAGCCTATGTTTGGATGTCGGAAGTGTTCCGAGTGAAATCAGGATTTTACCGGAGTACCGGGAGGTTACCGGAACCCCCCGGGAGGTATATGGGCCTTAGTGGGCCTTAGTGGAAAAGAGAAGAGGCAACCGGAGATGGGCCGCGCGCCCCTCCCCTCCCTTGGTCCGAATAGGACAAGGAGAGGGGGCCGGCCCCCCTTCCTCTTTTCCCCCCTCCGCGAATCCTATTCCAACTAGGATTAGGGGGGGGGGGGAATCCTACTCCCGGAGTGAGTAGGACTCCTCCTGGGGCGCCTCTCCTAGGCCGGCCACACCCCCCCCTTGAGCCTTTATATACGGAGGCAGGGGCACCCCAGAGGAGCACAAGTTGATCCACGTGATCATATTCTTAGCCGTGTGCGGCGCCCCCTGCCACCATAGTCCTCGATAATATTGTAGCGGTGCTTAGGCGAAGCCCTGCGACAGTAGTACATCAAGATCGTCACCACGCCGTCGTGCTGACGGAACTCTTCCTTGACACTTTGCTGGATCGGAGTCCGGGGATCGTCATCGAGCTGAACGTGTGCTAGAACTCAGAGGTGCCGTAGTTTCGGTGCTTGATCGGTCGGGCCGTGAAGACGTACGACTACATCAACCAAACGCTTCCGTTGTCGATCTACAAGGGTACGTAGATCACACTCTCCCCTCTCGTTGCTATGCATCACCATGATCTTGCGTGTGCGTAGGATTTTTTTTGAAATTACTACGTTCCCCAACAGTGGCATCCGAGCCTAGGTTTTATGTGTTGATGTTATATGCACGAGTAGAACACAAGTGAGTTGTGGGCGATATAAGTCATACTGCTTACCAGCATGTCATACTTTGGTTCGGCGGTATTGTTGGATGAAGCGGCCCAGACCAACATTATGCATACGCTTACGCGAGACCGGTTCTCCCGACGTGCTTTGCACATAGGTGGCTTGCGGGTGACAGTTTCTCCAACTTTAGTTGAACCGAGTGTGGCTACGCCCGGTCCTTGCAAAGGTTAAAACAGCACCAACTTGACAAACTATCGTTGTGGTTTTGATGCGTAGGTAAGATTGGTTCTTGCTTAAAGCCCGTAGCAGCCACGTAAAACTTGCAACAACAAAGTAGAGGACGTCTAACTTGTTTTTGCAGGGCATGTTGTGATGTGATATGGTCAAGACATGATGATAAATTTTATTGTATGAGATGATCATGTTTTGTAACCGAGTTATCGGCAACTGGCAGGAGCCATATGGTTGTCGCTTTATTGTATGCAATGCAATCGCGCTGTAATGCTTTACTTTATCACTAAGCGGTAGCGATAGTCGTGGAAGCATAAGATTGGCGAGACGACAACGATGCTATGATGGAGATCAAGGTGTCACGCCGGTGACGATGGTGATCATGACGGTGCTTCGGAGATGGAGATCACAGGCATAAGATGATGATGGCCATATCATATCACTTATATTGATTGCATGTGATGTTTATCTTTTATGCATCTTATCTTGCTTTGATTGACGGTAGCATTATAAGATGATCTCTCACTAAATTATCAAGAAGTGTTCTCCCTGAGTATGCACCGTTGCGAAAGTTCTTCGTGCTGAGACACCACGTGATGATCGGGTGTGATAGGCTCTACGTTCAAATACAACGGGTGCAAAACAGTTGCACACGCGGAATACTCAGGTTATACTTAACGAGCCAAGCATAGACAGATATGGCCTCAGAACACGGAGACCAAAAGGTCGAGCGTGAATCATATAGTAGATATGATCAACATAGTGATGTTCACCATTGAAACTACTCCATCTCACGTGATGATCGGACATGGTTTAGTTGATATGGATCAAAATTGTGTTGAAAGATATTAGTAGCAATGATGCGGATTGGATCCGTGATCTGAGGTTTATCCTCATTGCTGCATAGAAGAATTATGTCCTTGATGCACCGCTAGGTGACAGACCTATTGCAGGAGCAGATGCAGACATTATGAACGTTTGGCTAAGCTCAATAGGATGACTACTTGATAGTTTAGTGCACCATGCTTAACGGCTTAGAATCGGGACTTCAAAGACGTTTTGAACGTCATGGACCATATGAGATGTTCCAGGAGTTGAAGTTAATATTTCAAGCAAATACCCGAGTTGTGAGATATGAAGTCTCCAACAAGTTCTATAGCTAAAAAGATGGAGGAGAATCGCTCAACTAGTGAGCATGTGCTCAGATTGTCTGGGTACTACAATCGCTTGAATCAAGTGGGAGTTAATCTTCCAGATAAGATAGTGATTGACAGAATTCTCTAGTCACCATCACCATGTTAGTAGAACTTTGTGATGAACTATAATATGCAAGGGATAACGGAAACGATTCCCAAGCTCTTCGTGATGCTAAAATCGACGAAGGTAGAAATCAAGAAAAACATCAAGTGTTGATGGTAGACAAGACCAATAGTTTAAAGAAAAGGGCAAAAGGAAGAAGGAGAACTTCAAGAAGAATGGCAAGCAAGTTGCTGCTCAAGTGAAGAAGCCCAAGTTTGGTCCTAAGCCTGAGACTAAGTGCTTCTACTGCAAAGGGACTGGTCACTGGAAGCGGAACTACCCCAAGTGTTGGCGGATAAGAAGGATGGCAAAGTGAACAAAGGTATATTTGATATGAAGATTATTGATGTGTATTTTACTAATGTTCATAGCAACCCCTCGGTATTTGATACTGGTTCAGTTGCTAAGAGTAGTAACTCGAAACGGGAGTTGCAGAATGAACAGAGACTAGTTACGGGTGAAGTGACGATGTGTGTTGGAAGTGGTTCCAAGATTGATATGATCATCATCGCACACTCCCTATACTTTCGGGATTAGTATTGAACCTTAATAAGTGTTATTTGGTGTTTGCGTTGAGCATGAATATGATATGATCATGTTTATTGCAATACGGTTATTCATTTAAGTAAGAGAATAAATTGTTGTTCTGTTTACATATATGGTTACACACCCAATGAAAAATGGTTCATTGGATCTCGATCGTAGTGATACACATATTCATAATATTGAAACCAAAAGATGCAAAGTTAATAATGATAGTGCAACTTATTTGTGGCACTGCCGTTTAGGTCATATCGGTGTAAAGCGCATGAAGAAACTCCATACTGATGGACTTTTGGAACCACTTGATTATGAATCACTTGGTACTTGCGAACCATGCCTCATGGGCAAGATGACTAAGACTCCGTTCTCTGGAACAATGGAGCGAGCAACAAACTTGATTGGAAATAATACATACCGATGTATGCAGTCCAATGAGTGTTGAGGCTCGCGGCGGGTATCGTTATTTTCTGACCTTCACAGATGATTTGAGCAGATATGAGTATATCTACTTGATGAAACATAAGTCTGAAACATTTGAAAAGTTCAAATAAATTCAGGGTGAAGTGGAAAATCATCGTGACAAGAAAATATGGTTTCTACGATCTGATCGCGGAGACAAATATTTGAGTTACGAGTTTGGTCTTCAATTAAAACATTGTGGAATAGTTTCGCAAACTCAAGCCACCTAGAACACCACAACATAATGGTGTGTCCGATCATCATAACTGTACTTTATTGGATATAGTGCAATCTATGATGTTTCTTACCGATTTACCAATATCGTTTTGGGATCATGCATTAGAGACAGCTGCATTCACATTAAAAAGGGGCACCATCTAAGTCCGTTGAGACGACACAATCTGAACTGTGGTTTGGCAAGAAACCAAAGTTGTCATTTCTTAAAGTTTGGGGTTGTGATACTTATATGAAAAAGTTTCATCCTAATAAGCTCATGTAACACCCTCGATGCGACTATATCTCCCACGTGTCGAGGCACGACTTAGAGGCATAATCGCATTGAAGGCATATGTCGCAAGTGAGGTAATCTTCACACAACCCATGTAATATAATAAGGAATAAGAGATACATAGTTGGCTTACAATCGCCACTTCACACAATTACATGAATAAACATTACATCAATCAAATGCACTCATGGTCCGACTACGGAACCAAAATAAAAGAAGAACCCCAAATGCGACAAAGGTCCCCGATCGACCCCAACTGGGCTCCACTACTGATCAACTAGAACGAAACTACACAAAGGACAAGATCTTCAACGAGCTCCTCCTGAGCTGGGTTGCATCATCTGCACGGACTCATCGGTACCTGCAAACTGGTTTTGGAAGTAATCTGTGAGCCACGGGGACTCAGCAATCTCGCACCCTCGCGATCAAGACTATTTAAGCTTATGGGTAAGGTAAAGGTATGAGGTGGAGCTGCAGCAAGCGACTAGCATATATGGTGGCTAACATACGCAAATGAGAGCGAGAAGAGAAGGCAAAGCACGGCCGATAAAAGTGTGATCAAGAAGTGATCCTGGACTACCTACGTCAAGCATAACTCCAACAACCGTGTTCACTTCCCGGACTCCGCCGGAAAGAGACCATCACGGTTACACATGCGGTTGATTCATTTTAATTAAGGTCAACTTTAGGTTTTCTACAACCGGACGTTAACAAATTCCCATCTGCCCATAACCGCGGGCACGGCTTTCGAAAGTTCAAATCCCTGCAGGGGTGTCCCAACTTAGCCCATAACAAGCTCTCACGGTCAATGAAGGAATAGACCTCCACCCGAGACATTCCGATCAGACTCGGTATCCCAGTACAACAAGACATTTCGACAGGGTAAAACTAAACCAGCAACACCGCCCGAATGTGCCGACAAATCTTGATAGGAGCTGCACATATCTCTTTCTCAGGGCACACTCAGATGAGACTAGCTACGAGTAAAACCAACCCTCAAGTTTCCCCGAGGTGGCCCCGCAGGCAGCTCAGTTCGGACCAACACTCAGAGGAGCACTGGCCCGGGGGGGGGGGGGGGTTAAAATAAAGATGACCCTTGAGTCTGCAGAACCCAAGGGAAGGAAAAGGCTAGGTGGCGAATGGTAAAACCAATGTTGGGCATTGCTGGAGAAGCTTTACTAAAGGCGAACTGTCAAGGGGTTCCCATTATAGCCCAACCGCGTAAGGGACGCAAAATCCGGGAACATAACACCGATATGACGGAAACTAGGGCGGCAAGAGTGGAACAAAACCCCAGGCATAAGGCCGAGCCTTCCACCCTTTACCAAGTATATAGATGCATTAATTAAATAAGATATATAGTGATATCCCAACAAGTAAATAAATGTTCCAACAAGGAACGGCTCCAATCTTCACCTGCAACTAACAACGCTATAAGAGGGGCTGAGCAAAGCGGTAACATAGCCAATCAACGGTTTGCTAGGACAATGGTGGGTAAGAGGCTGAACATGGCAATTTGGGAGGCTGACAAGCAAGTGGTAGGCATCGTAGCAATGGCATAGCAAAAGAGTGAGCAAGCTAGCATAGCAAAGATAGTAGTGATTTCGAGGGTATGATCATCTTGCCTGAAATCCCGCAAGGAAGAAGAACGAGTCCATGAAGAAGACAAACGGATGTAGATGAACGGGTCCTCACAAACTCGACGTTACCGGAACCAACCCGAAGAAGCAATCACCGGAAAAGAAGAACACGACATAGTAAACAACCAACACATCAACATGGCATGATGCACAATCAAGTATGATGCATGTCCGGTTTAAATATGCATGGCATGGCAAAGAGCACAAACAATCCTACAAATTAAGTGGAGATCAATATGCAACGAGTTGCATATTGACGAAACACCACATGGCTTATTTAGTTCTCTCTCGGTTATGTACCCCAACAATATTAAATGTTGATTAACATGGCAAGAGGTGAAACATGATGAAACTATCTAATCTAGGCATGTTTAAATGAGGCCGGAACAACAAAACAACAAGTCCGGAAAATCCCCATGTGCAAATTTTAGGTTTGGTCCTGATCTGTCCTAAACACAATTTTAGAGTTGTTTAACATGCAAGATGATGCCACCACGTTAAACTAGGCAAAATTCTACCCCATTTACATATAAAGTTTATTTAAATCGGAGCTACGGTTATTTAGTTATGAATTAAATTATTTTAACATGGCATAGGGGCAAATTTAACCAAACAGAATTTTAAACATTTTAAACATAGGTGAAAGTTGGATATTATTAATCTACACAAAATTCCGAGCAAGTTTCATATATAATTCATTTTAATCCGATGCACGGTTCATGAGTTATTAAATGCATGAAGTATAGGGGGTTTTCTGCAATTCTGTAAATTCCTGGATAAATGGATAAATCCTCCGCGGAAAAAAAACATGAGTCGGGCCGAAACTGGCCGAACTGGGCTGCACAGGAGCAAATAGGAGCTGGGCTTCCTCACGTTGGGCTTCAGGAAGCCGGGCCTTGCTGGAAGCGGTGCTGGGCCGCGGCGCGATAGGAGGCCGGCCCACGCAGCTGGCCAGCGCGGTCAACGCGCGGCTGGACCGGGCGAATGGGAGGCGGCCCGCGCGAGGGGGATCTCGTCCCCGACCTCCTGCCGAGGCCGAGGCGACCCATGGTGGCGGCGGCAGAGGCCGGTGATGGCCTGAGGCGGCGGGGCGAGGAGATCCGGTCCAATTCTGGGCCGAGGCGCGAGCTTCGTCGGGCGTCCATGGCAGCGGCCTTGGTTCCCCTGGTACATAGACGAGGAGAGAGTTCAGAGAGAGGGGGAGCAGAGAAGGAAACCGAGAGAAGCGAGGGCGCGAGGTCGGCCTGGGGCTGCTGCTGCGGCCGGCTCGAGGAGAGCTGCCGGTCCCAGGCGCGTGAGGAGGGAGGAGCTCGAGCGCGAGGAAGAGCTCGGTGATGGCGTGCTCCTCTCCTCTGGATCGAGCGAACCAGGGGCATGGGGGCGAGGGGCACGACCTCGATCCCATCCGGATCGAGCAGAAGGGCTGCGATTGGAAGCCAAGAGAAATTTTGATCGAGGGCGTAGGCAGCTGGATCGATGAGGAGCAGTGGAGGCGCTGGGTTGGTTCGATCGGATCTGGGAGGATCCCGAGGAAAAAACAGGTGGAGTGGCGGCGCGGTGGGGTTGATGGGACAAGACCCCTAGGATTTAGGGTTGGACTAGTTTATATACGCCTGCGGATTAGGTTAGGGGCTATCCCGTCCCCCGGATCGAAATCGGACGGCCGCGAATAAAATAGCTAGGAAGCCCAAATAAGAAAACGATGACGTTTTGTAGACGTTTGGGGATGATCCGGATCCAACGGTGGCAACAGTCCGGGTCGGGTCCGGGACAACTTTCGGGCGCGCGCGAGGGGGCTGCGGGCTAACGAGAGGGGTTAGGTTGGACCTGGCGGTAGGTAGTGAGTTGTGTAGACGGTCTCGAGCTAAGAGAAGAGAAGAGAGGGCGGCCCGGCGACTATTTCCGGAGACCGAAAACGTCCGACGATAGACCGGCTACTATTGCCGCTATAGTTTAACGGTTGGGCTATCAAACGAACTCCGAATGCGATGAAACTTGGCAGGCGGCCTACTAACAACAAAACAACACCGCACGCCAACTTTCATCCCATTCCGAGAACATTTTCCGGCCACTTATAAAATAATATTTCGGACATGCCGCGGGCGCGTGCAAGTGTGTCTGGGCTCAGAACGGACAACGGAGAGAACGAGGAGGCCGGGACGGATGCAAGTTTTGAAAAACATGATGATGCAATGCACATGATGACATGATGAAATGCAACACGCAAGCGAATGACATGGCAACGACGGCGAATAACTGCACGACACATGGCACATCGGTCTCAGGGTGTTACAACACTCCACCACTACGAGAGGATCTCGTCCCGAGATCTAGAATGGCACCGGAGAAACAACGAAAGAGAAAGAGAAGAGGTAAAACTAAGTTGCTCCTTTGACAAATGAGTGAAACCAAAGAACCTTGCGAGGTTGATCAAATTCAAGAAAAGAATACAACGGAGAAGAACAAAATTTGAAAACACTCCGTTAGAAAAGAGGGACAAGGAAGAACAAAGTTGGAAGCACTCCAGTAGGGAAGATTAATAAGGAAGAACAAATTCTGACAGCACTCCGAATGAAAAGAAGGAGGATTAAATAAGAACTTGATAAGATGAGAAGATACTTGGTGAAATCACAATACACTGCCTCCGTAACTATTGAATGAATTGAAACAAAGGGTAAGAAAGATCTCGGACATCACTCCGGTTGAGAAGGGAGTCAAAATTTGATAAGATGAGAGAG
This sequence comes from Triticum monococcum, assembly GCA_034509565.1. Lineage (NCBI taxonomy): Eukaryota > Viridiplantae > Streptophyta > Magnoliopsida > Poales > Poaceae > Triticum > Triticum monococcum. The sequence goes on along the minus strand of CM067847.1, from coordinate 615,992,168 downwards.
CTCAAATGAAAACACGACACTCCGGTTGAGAAAGCGATGCAAGACTTAATAAGGTGAAAAGAACTTGAACAAATGGGCACAATACTCCAGTTAAGCAAGATAGGGAAGGAATAGTACAATTTGGGCAGCACTCCGACTGCAAATGGAAGGAATTGAACTTGACAAGATGAGAGGATACTTGAAAAGAGGACACAACACTCCGGTTAAATGGATAAGCATGAAAAGAACATGATCCCGACAAGAACAAGAAGAAGGTTGAACAGAACGACATCACAATGTCTCTGGAACAAAAGTAAGAATGGAATCGAGTGAACGAAGGAAAACAATATCTTGAGAGAGCACGGTTACAACAGAAGCTAGAACGGAGTTGCTGGAAAACCCACAATGAAAAGATAGGCTTGAAGTGGCTTATGGAATACATCCCAAATTAAGAGATGACAACCTGCCGCTCACGGGAAAAAAATTGGATTGGTATGAGCAAGGAGACAAGAAACTTATTTCACTAGAAGGATAAATGAAGAACTTGGATCATTTATAAGCACCATAATAGCAACACTCCTTAGAGTAGGCTTTAGGTGAAATATAACCCAAGATAACTCCAATGACGAGATTGATGGATTTAAAAATATCTCATTCATGACAACATGTGAATCATGAAACATGAGCTCAAATTATCAAGAATGACATAATACCACCTCCAAAGATACGGTAGAAGAAATGCACTCCGGATTGCAATATGAAGAAAACTTGAGCTTCTTAAAAGAATCTCGATGAAAACTTCGAGAAGGAAATAATCTTTGATGAACCCTCGTGTATAGCCTCCATGAAGAAACTCCGGTAAAAGAATGGTCAGACGAATGGAAAGAAAAGTTGAAAACACAGGTTGAACCCTTACAATGATTAGGCGGATCTTCGTGACGATATGGTTGAGAGGGCTTGGAACTCTGGAAAAAGATACGATGAACAATTGAGATCAAGAATTTAGATGAGCCTCCGGAATAAAGAATTAATCACTTGGATGAAGCAAGAATAAGAATTATGTTATGTGTATCCTTCACCAATTAAATTGATGACAATCAACGGATTTGACATATTACTTATTCTTGTAAAAAGATTAAGAGAGATATAACATCAGACTTGGGAAGGTATTGGACGAACCACCGGAAGGGTTGAAACAACGAATAAAATTGATATGATAAGAAAGGAAGAGAAATCTTGAACGAACCACCGGAAGAATTAACAAATGGACGGAGATGCTTGAGAGAATTTAGATACAAGTGAATGTAATAGATTATGGACCGATTAGAGATCACTTGAACGCTGCACCGGTAAGATCGGAGAATGATAAGTGAAAGCTGAGAATGAATAAACCTGACTTGACGGACTCCGGATAACAAACTGAGAAGACTCTTAAATTGCTCCGGAAGGGTGAAAAGAATTCTCACAATCAAAACAGTTACGAGAGGATGACAACAAGCTAGAATCACGAATCTTGAAGGGAATGGAGCAAGATTAAAGAGAAATTCTTCTTCGGTCTTCAAAATCTGAGAATGACGATGAGAAACACCAACAATAATTGTAGAGACACTCCGGAATGATTAAAAGAGGAGAGGTTGAGCCAACGATGAAAAAAATTAGCCGATCTTGGAGAAAGACATTTGACTGATGGCAATTCATTCTTACATCAAACTTTAAAAGGAATTTAGGATAGCTCCGAGAAAATAAGAGGAGTCAGGTAAGATCCTGGGAAAAGACCTGTGGGTTAGGGGCCACTCGAAAGAAAACACCGTTGAAATGATTTAAAAGAGGGAATGCACCGGTTGAATTAAATGGCTAGAATGAAATAACATCCTCGAAAGAGTTTGAAAGGATTACGAAAGCATAGTGGAAACACGAATCTTCGAGATATCTTGAGCACTCCAGAATAAATGAATAGCGAGAAGTGAACCATTATGAGGAGCACCGGCATAAGAAAAGCATTGAAACAAGGAAAAAGGATATGATCCACAAAGCTTGAATTGGATCCACCGGAGAAGAAAAAGAATGAAGAATGACGAACTAGAAACTCCGTTAGAATCTTTATGAGAATCACCGGATAAGAATATTGATAAAAAAGAATGGAGAGACTTCACACCAATAAGATGGATACTTGAATAAGAAATCTGTGTCCTTGAAGAAGCAGGGTGGGTGGGCGGGGAAAACAAAGGCAACTTGGAGCGGATGAAACCGTTGAGAAGAACTGATACTTGATCAAGCGGATGTTGAAATGTTCGGATCCACTTGAAGAGAAAACACGCCGGTGAAAAGGATTGACAAGACAATCTCGATTATCAAGAAGGATTAGTATGCACATCGGAGTATGAGAACACCACTTAGACAAGGGATGGAATCAACACTTGACATTGAAGCAACTCGAATACCACAACTCAAAACAAAAACAAAGGATTGGCTTGCAAAATAAGCCAGAACAAACATATGATAGAGATTTCGTCCGAAGTTTTCGTGGTGGGACCTACACGGGCTCGATCATACAGCACCATCATGTACAAGGCAGTGCACATGACATACGAAGCGTCCCCGAGTCAGCATAGCCAAGGACTCTTTAAGACACAACGAGACCACTGTAAAATCGACCGTGAATAGGCAAACCACTAGACGTCGAACCCCAATTTCATATCATACATCTGTCGGAAAGATATCCTAAGAGCTACTTGAATTCCCACCTATGAAACTCCCGAAATTTTCTGGTTATGCAATCAGGTGTTGGGGATACAGGGGAAGCATAATATCTCACCCAAACTAGCAATACCTACATCCAGCTGTATCCATCCTTCAACACATAACCAAGAAACCATCGGAAACCATCTACCTCAACCTTCGAAAAGCATCCGTTATACGAGTTATGGCGATACTCCCGAACTCCCGCCCCAGTACTAGGTGGCGTCGAGGTTATCTCACCAACGAACTGCATAAAGGAGATTTTCGATGTCGCGCACATATCTCAAGTATACCAGAATTGCAACGATAGAATTATGATGACAACACCTCAGAGCTCAACTCCCCGGGACACTTCCACTAAACCCCTGATAGGAGGCACCAAGACAGTATTCTCATCATAAGCCATCGGAACAAAACCAAGATACTCGCGTGATCCTAATTTTTTTTCGTGAAATTTGGGAAGAGAAGAGTCAAAACTCTACGTCAGGATGCCTTACCAGAGCGATGAGGAGACTGGGAAGTAAAAAGAATTCCTAAGCTCTCCGATATATAATTCCTAAGGACTCAAAACATTTTTCTAGACACAACTCGGCTGCTAGAAACGATCAAGCAATGGGGCTCCTAAGCTCGGGGAAGGCTCTGATTACCAACTTGTAACACCCTCGATGCGACTATATCTCCCACGTGTCGAGGCACGACTTAGAGGCATAATCGCATTGAAGGCATATGTCGCAAGTGAGGTAATCTTCACACAACCCATGTAATATAATAAGGAATAAGAGATACATAGTTGGCTTACAATCGCCACTTCACACAATTACATGAATAAACATTACATCAATCAAATGCACTCATGGTCCGACTACGGAACCAAAATAAAAGAAGAACCCCAAATGCGACAAAGGTCCCCGATCGACCCCAACTGGGCTCCACTACTGATCAACTAGAACGAAACTACACAAAGGACAAGATCTTCAACGAGCTCCTCCTGAGCTGGGTTGCATCATCTGCACGGACTCATCGGTACCTGCAAACTGGTTTTGGAAGTAATCTGTGAGCCACGGGGACTCAGCAATCTCGCACCCTCGCGATCAAGACTATTTAAGCTTATGGGTAAGGTAAAGGTATGAGGTGGAGCTACAGCAAGCGACTAGCATATATGGTGGCTAACATACGCAAATGAGAGCGAGAAGAGAAGGCAAAGCACGGCCGATAAAAGTGTGATCAAGAAGTGATCCTGGACTACCTACGTCAAGCATAACTCCAACAACCGTGTTCACTTCCTGGACTCCGTCGGAAAGAGACCATCACGGTTACACACGCGGTTGATTCATTTTAATTAAGGTCAACTTTAGGTTTTCTACAACCGGACGTTAACAAATTCCCATCTGCCCATAACCGCGAGCACGGCTTTCGAAAGTTCAAATCCCTGCAGGGGTGTACCAACTTAGCCCATAACAAGCTCTCACGGTCAACGAAGGAATAGACCTCCACCCGAGACATTCCGATCAGACTCGGTATCCCAGTACAACAAGACATTTCGACAGGGTAAAACTAAACCAGCAACACCGCCCGAATGTGCCGACAAATCCTGATAGGAGCTGCACATATCTCTTTCTCAGGGCACACTCAGATGAGACTAGCTACGAGTAAAACCAACCCTCAAGTTTCCCCGAGGTGGCCCTGCAGGCAGCTCAGTTCGGACCAACACTCAGAGGAGCACTGGCCCGGGGGGCGGGGGGTTAAAATAAAGATGACCCTTGAGTCTGCAGAACCCAAGGGAAGGAAAAGGCTAGGTGGCGAATGGTAAAACCAATGTTGGGCATTGCTGGAGAAGCTTTACTAAAGGCGAACTGTCAAGGGGTTCCCATTATAGCCCAACCGCGTAAGGGACGCAAAATCCGGGAACATAACACCGGTATGACGAAAACTAGGGCGGCAAGAGTGGAACAAAACCCCAGGCATAAGGCCGAGCCTTCCACCCTTTACCAAGTATATAGATGCATTAATTAAATAAGATATATAGTGATATCCCAACAAGTAAATAAATGTTCCAACAAGGAACGGCTCCAATCTTCACCTGCAACTAACAACGCTATAAGTGGGGCTGAGCAAAGCGGTAACATAGCCAATCAACGGTTTGCTAGGACAATGGTGGGTAAGAGGCTGAACATGGCAATTTGGGAGGCTGACAAGCAAGTGGTAGGCATCGTAGCAATGGCATAGCAAAAGAGCGAGCAAGCTAGCATAGCAAAGATAGTAGTGATTTCGAGGGTATGATCATCTTGCCTGAAATCCCGCAAGGAAGAAGAACGAGTCCATGAAGAAGACAAACGGACGTAGATGAACGGGTCCTCACAAACTCGACGTTACCGGAACCAACCCGAAGAAGCAATCACCGGAAAAGAAGAACACGACATAGTAAACAACCAACACATCAACATGGCATGATGCACAATCAAGTATGATACATGTCCGGTTTAAATATGCATGGCATGGCAAAGAGCACAAACAATCCTACAAATTAAGTGGAGATCACTATGCAACGAGTTGCATATTGACGAAACACCACATGGCTTATTTAGTTCTCTCTCGGTTATGTACCCCAACAATATTAAATGTTGATTAACATGGCAAGAGGTGAAACATGATGAAACTATCTAATCTAGGCATGTTTAAATGAGGCCGGAACAACAAAACAACAAGTCCGGAAAATCCCCATGTGCAAATTTTAGGTTTGGTCCTGATCTGTCCTAAACACAATTTTAGAGTTGTTTAACATGCAAGATGATGCCACCACGTTAAACTAGGCAAAATTCTACCCCATTTACATATAAAGTTTATTTAAATCGGAGCTACGGTTATTTAGTTATGAATTAAATTATTTTAACATGGCATAGGGGCAAATTTAACCAAACAGCATTTTAAACATTTTAAACATAGGTGAAAGTTGGATATTATTAATCTACACAAAATTCCGAGCAAGTTTCATATATAATTCATTTTAATCCGATGCACGGTTCATGAGTTATTAAATGCATGAAGTATAGGGGGTTTTCTGCAATTCTGTAAATTCCTGGATAAATGGATAAATCCTCCGCGGAAAAAAACATGAGTCGAGCCGAAACTGGCCGGAACTGGGCTGCACAGGAGCAAACAGGAGCTGGGCTTCCTCACGTTGGGCTTCAGGAAGCCGGGCCTTGCTGGAAGCGGTGCTGGGCCGCGGCGCGATAGGAGGCCGGCCCACGCAGCTGGCCAGCGCGGTCAACGCGCGGCTGGACCGGGCAAATGGGAGGCGGCCCACGCGAGGGGGATCTCGTCCCCGACCTCCCGCCGAGGCCGAGGCGACCCATGGTGGCGGCGGCAGAGGCCGGTGATGGCCTGAGGCGGCGGGGCGAGGAGATCCGGTCCAATTCGGGGCCGAGGCGCGAGCTTCGTCAGGCGTCCATGGCAGCGGCCTTGGTTCCCCTGGTACATAGACGAGGAGAGAGTTCAGAGAGAGGGGGAGCAGAGAAGGAAACCGAGAGAAGCGAGGGCGCGAGGTCGGCCTGGGGCTGCTGCTGCGGCCGGCTTGAGGAGAGCTGCCGGTCCCAGGCGCGTGAGGAGGGAGGAGCTCGAGCGCGAGGAAGAGCTCGGTGATGGCGTGCTCCTCTCCTCTGGATCGAGCGAACCAGGGGCACGAGGGCGAGGGGCACGACCTAGATCCCATCCGGATCGAGCAGAAGGGCTGCGGTTGGAAGCCGAGAGAAATTTTGATCGAGGGCGCAGGCAGCTGGATCAATGAGGAGCAGTGGAGGCGCTGGGTTGGTTCGATCGGATCTGGGAGGATCCCGATGAAAAACAGGTGGAGTGGCGGCGCGGTGGGGTTGATGGGACAAGACCCCTAGGATTTAGGGTTGGACTAGCTTATATACGCCTGCGGATTAGGTTAGGGGCTATCCCGTCCCCCGGATCGAAATCGGACGGCCGCGAATAAAATAGCTAGGAAGCCCAAATAAGAAAACGATGATGTTTTGTAGACGTATGGGGATGATCCGGATCCAACGGTGGCAACAGTCCGGGTCGGGTCCGGGACAACTTTCGGGCGCGCGCGAGGGGGCTGCGGGCTGACGAGAGGGGTTAGGTTGGACCTGGCGGTAGGTAGTGAGTTGTGTAGACGGTCTTGAGCTGAGAGAAGAGAAGAGAGGGCGGCCCGGCGACTATTTCCGGAGACCGAAAACGTCCGACGATAGACCGGCTACTATTGCCGCTATAGTTTAACGGTTGGGCTATCAAACGAACTCCGAATGCGATGAAACTTGGCAGGCGGCCTACTAACAACAAAACAACACCGCACGCCAACTTTCATCCCATTCCGAGAACATTTTCCGGCCACTTATAAAATAATATTTCGGACATGCCGCGGGCGCGTGCAAGTGTGTCTGGGCTCAGAACGGACAACGGAGAGAACGAGGAGGCCGGGACGGATGCAAGTTTTGAAAAACATGATGATGCAATGCACATGATAACATGATGAAATGCAACACGCAAGCGAATGACATGGCAACGACGGCGAATAACTGCACGACACGTGGCACATCGGTCTCGGGGCGTTACAGCTCAAACCCAAATCGGAGAAATATGTCTTCATATGATACCCAAAGGAGACTTTTGGGTACACCTTCTATCACAAATCCGAAGGCAAGACTTTTGTTGCTGAATTCGGAGTTTTTCTAGAGAAAGAGTTTCTCTCGAAAGAAGTGAGTGGGAGGAAAGTAGAAAACTTGATAAGGTTATTGTACCTTCTCCCTTATTGGAAAGTAGTTCATCACAGAAATCTGTTCTTGTGACTACTACACCAATTAGTGAGGAAGCTAATGATGATGATCATGTAACTTCATATCAAGTTACTACCGAATCTCGTAGGTAAACCAGAGTGAGATCCGCACAAGAGTGGTATGGTAATCCTGTTCTGGAAGTCATGTTACTAGACCATGACGAACTTGCAAACTATGAGGAAGTGATGATGAGCCCAGATTCCGCAAAATGGCTTGAAGCCATGAAATCTGAGATGGGATCCATGTATGAGAACAAAGTATGGACTTTGGTTGACTTGCCCGATGATCGGCAAGCAATTGAGAATAAATGGATCTTCAAGAAGAAGACTGACGCTGACGGTAATATTACTGTCTACAAAGCTCGACTTGTCGCAAAAGGTTTTCGATAGGTTCAAGGGGTTGACTACGATGAGACCTTCTCACCCGTAGCGATGCTTAAGTCTGTCCCAATCATGTTAGCAATTGCCGCATTTTATGGTTATGAAATTTGGCAGATGGATGTCAAAACTGCATTCCTGAATGGATTTCTGGAAGAAGAGTTGTATATGATGCAACCGGAAGGTTTTGTCGATCCAAAGGGAGCTAACAAAGTGTGCAAGCTCCAGCGATCCATTTATGGACTGGTGCAAGCCTCTCGGAGTTGGAATAAACGCTTTGATAGTGTGATCAAAGCATTTGGTTTATACAGACTTTCGGAGAAGCCTGTATTTACAAGAAAGTGAGTGGGAGCTCTGTAGCATTTCTGATATTATATGTGGATGACATATTACTGATTGGAAATGATATAGAATTTCTGGATAGCATAAAGGGATACTTGAATAAGAGTTTTTCAATGAAAGACCTCGGTGAAGCTACTTACATATTGAGCATCAAGATCTATAGAGATAGATCAAAACGCTTGATAAGTTTTTTCAATGAGTACATACCTTGACAAGATTTTGAAGTAGTTCAAAATGGAACAGTCAAAGAAAGAGTTCTTGCCTGTGTTACAAGGTGTGAAATTGAGTAAGACTCAAAACACGACCACGACAGAAGATAGAAAGAGAATGAAAGTCATTCCCTATGCCTTGGCCATAGGTTCTATAAAGTATGCCATGCTGTGTACCAGATCTATTGTATACCCTACACTGATTTTGGCAAGCGAGTACAATAGTGATCTAGGAGTAGATCATTGGACAGCGGTCAAAATTATCCTTAGTGGAATAAGGATATGTTTCTCAATTATGGACGTAACAAAAAGGGTTCGTCGTAAAGGGTTACGTCGATGCAAATTTTGACACTGATCTAGATGACTCTAAGTCTCAATCTGGATACATATTGAAAGTGGGAGCAATTAGCTAAGATTAGCTCTGGGCAAAGCATTGTTGACATAGAAATTTGCAAAATACATACGGATCTGAATATGGCAGACCCGTTGACTAAACTTCTCTCACAAGCAAAACATGATCACACCTTAGTACTCTTTGGGTGTTAATCACATAAGCGATGTGAACTAGATTACTGAATCTAGTAAACCCTTTGGGTGTTGGTCACATGGCGATGTGAACTATGGGTGTTATGTTGGATAACGTAGTAATTTCAAAATTTTCCTACGCACATGCAAGATCATGGTGATGCATAGCAACGAGGGGGAGAGTCTGATCTACGTACCCTTGTAGATCGCAATGGAAGCGTTGACACAACATAGAGGAAGTAGTCGTGCGTCTTCTTCCCGATCCGACCGATCCAAGCACCGTTACTCCGGCACCTCCAAGTTCTTAGCACACGTACAACTCGATGACGATCCCCGGGCTCCGATCCAGCAAAGCTTAGGGGAGGAGTTCCGTCAGCACGACGGCGTGGTGACGATCTTGATGTACTACCGACGCAGGGCTTCGCCTAAGCACTACTACGGTATTATCGAGGTGGAATATGGTGGCAGGGGGCACCGCACACGGCTAAGGAACAATCTCAATGATCAACTTGTGTGTCTAGAGGTGCCCCCTGCCCTTGTATATAAAGGATCCAAGGGGGAGGGGCTGGCCGGCCAAGAGGAGGGCGCAGGAGGAGTCCTACTCCTACCGGGAGTAGGACTCCCCCCCAATCCTATTCCAAGTAGGATTCCCAAGGGGGAAAGAGAGAGAGAGGTGGCCGGCCACCTCTCCTAGTCCTAATAGGACTAGGGGAGGTGCGCAGCCCATCATGGCAGCCCCTTTCACCTTTCCACTAAAGCCCAATAAGGCCCATATGGCTCCCGGGGGTTCCGGTAACCTCCCGGTAATCCGGTAAAATCCCAATTTTACCCGGAACACTTCCGATATCCAAATATAGGCTTCCAATATATCAATCTTTATGTCTCGACCATTTCAAGACTCCTCGTCATGTCCGTGATCACATCCGGGACTCCGAACTACCTTCGGTACATCAAAATACATAAACTCATAATAACTGTCATCGTAACGTTAAGCGTGCGGACCCTACGGTTCGAGAACAATGTAGACATGACCGTGACACGTCTCCGGTCAATAACCAATAGCGGGACCTGGATGCCCATATTGGCTCCTACATATTCTACGAAGATCTTTATCGGTCAGACCGCATAACAACATACGTTGTTCCCTTTGTCATCGGTATGTTACTTGCCCGAGATTTGATCGTCGGTATCCAATACCTAGTTCAATCTCGTTACTGGCAAGTCTCTTTACTCGTTCCATAATACATCATCCCGCAACTAACTCATTGGTTGCATTACTTGCAAGGCTTAAGTGATGTGTATTACCGAGAGGGCCCAGAGATACCTCTCCGACAATCGGAGTGACAAATCCTATTCTCAAAATACGCCAACCCAACATCTACCATTGGAGACACCTGTAGAGCTCCTTTATAATCACCCAGTTACATTGTGACATTTGGTAGCACACAAAGTGTTCCTCCGGCAAACGGGAGTTGCATAATCTCATAGTCATAGGAACATGTATAAGTCATGAAGAAAGCAATAGCAACATACTAAATGATCGGGTGCTAAGCTAATGGAATGGGTCATGTCAATCAGATCATTCAACTAATGATGTGACCTCATTAATCAAATAACAACTCTTTGTTCATGGTTAGGAAACTTAACCATCTTTGATTAACGAGCTAGTCTAGTAGAGGCATACTAGTGACACTCTGTTTGTCTATGTATTCACACATGTATTATGTTTCCGGTTAATACAATTCTAGCATGAATAATAAACATTTATCATGATATAAGGAAATAAATAATAACTTTATTATTGCCTCTAGGGCATATTTCCTTCAGTCTCCCACTTGCACTAGAGTCAATAATCTAGATTACATAGTAATGATTCTAACACCCATGGAGCCTTGGTGTTGATCATGTTTTGCTCGTGGAAGAGGCTTAGTCAACGGGTCTGCAACATTCAGATCCGTATGTATCTTGCAAATCTCTATGTCTCCCACCTGGACTAGATCCCAGATGGAATTGAAGCGTCTCTTGATGTGTTTGGTCCTCTTGTGAAATCTGGTTTCCTTTGCCAAAGCAATTGCACCAGTATTGTCACAAAAGATTTTCATTGGACCCGATGCACTAGGTATGACACCTAGATCGGATATGAACTCCTTCATCCAGACTCCTTCGTTCGCTGCTTCCGAAGCAGCTATGTACTCCGCTTCACATGTAGATCCCGCTACGACGCTTTGTTTAGAACTGCACCAACTGTCAGCTCCACCGTTTAAAGTAAATACGTATCCGGTTTGCGATTTAGAATCGTCCGGATCAGTGTCAAAGCTTGCATCAACGCAACCTCTTACGGTGAGCTCTTTGTCGCCTCCATACACGAGAAACATATCCTTAGTCCTTTTCAGGTATTTCAGGATGTTCTTGACCGCTGTCCAGTGATCCACTCCTGGATTACTTTGGTACCTCCTGTTGACACCTGATTTTGGCAAGATACGGAGTGAAAGGGTTTTCAGCATGAGAAAGTTTCATATCGTCGAGTGGAACAACTTTGGTGTTTAGACTATCGCCATACGACCTCATCTCAGTGGCCGAAGCTGTACTCCGAATGACAAAATTTAATGTTCTGAGTGCTTTTCGGCCGATTACACCCTCAATATGACCTCAGACGAAGGAGCACACTTAAGGAATTGTCTTCGCCTCGTCGAGGCAATCGATTTTGATATATAAATCATCTCAATCCGAGTTCATATGCAAAAGTTAGAGGCAATACACTGCAGACCGAACCTCAACGGAAATATGGCGCGAGGTGCCAGACACTTGTCTGATAGGTTGCGCGAGTAATTCGGCCATCAAGACGGCCTTGAATCGGAAAACCTTCAGCACAGAAAATTTTCGTCTCGTCGAGCCGACTGATTTTTGTATATAATTCATCTCAATCCGAGGTCGTATGAGGCCTGGAGAGACAAATCAAAATCAAGCTATGTTTTCAGTCGAAAAATCCGAGTGAAAAGTTTACCGTCCGAGTGAAAGTTTACGGTCGAGTGAAAATTTACCGGTTGAGTGAAAATATAGTCATCCGAGTGGAAATATGGTCATCCGAGTGAAATTGTCCTCGAGGTGAAAATATTCCGACTGAAAAGTGTACCGCCCGAGTGAAAGTTTACGGTCGAGGAAAATTTACCGGTCGAGTGAAAATATAGTCATCCGAGTGGAAATATGGTCATCCGAGTGAAATTGTCCTCCAGGTGAAAATATTCCGAGTGAAAATTGTATTCCGAGTGAAAAAATCTAAACATCCGAGTGAAAAGTCCAGTCGGACGATCCAAGTGAATGACTCTAATCCGAGTGGATGAGCTCGGATCCGAGTGAAATTGAACATATGCCTGAAAGTTTATCAAGATGACCTCGGATGAAGAAGTGTTCAATACAGAAGTTGTGTGTATCATCAAGATGGTAAACTTTGATTTTGGAGTCGTCATCATCAGAGATAGTATATGGCCTACAAACTCACTACGAGACTCGGATAATCCAGTCCACCGCAAGACCAAGTCCGACTGGAAGATAAAGATGACCTCGAAAAGTATTCAAGATGGCCTTATTTGAATGAGTGATCAACATGAGAATTGTTCGTATCGTCGAGGCGATGAGTTTGATATTTGGGCCGTCTTGATCGGAGATCATATGCAAGCCCGGCGGCCCGCGCAAGAAGGAAGACAGAGTTTGGACCAGATTCAGACTGAATCCGAGTTGGAATAGAATTAGGACTCTAGGACGTGAATTGATGTAATTTTTCTTGTAAGGAAAGCCTAGACGAATCCTTTTCTTGTACAGGAAGTCCAGCCGCCTCTTATATATGTTGGGGGTGATGGCCGATTGAACAACACACAATCGAACAAATCAATATACTACTTTTTCATTTACGTTTTATCTCTCCACCGTTTTTCTATCTCATTCTTTGTTGTTCTTTGTGTTTGAGAGCTACGAATCCCGAGGCTCTAGGGGCGAGCGAATCGACCTACGGCAGCCCATAGACGCCGCACTCCCTGACAGGGTCCCTCCCAGGGGTGTGGGGTTTTCGGGTCTGCAAAAGCGCCCGTCGACTGTCTTGCGCATCGCGCTGTCGGTCGGGTCTCCTTCGACGTGAGCTGCGATGCATCACCCCCAGCGTCGAGGGTACACGTGACGTGTTCGTGTGTCAACACACTTTTTGGCGACTCCGCTGGGGATCGAAGTTCAATCATCATCATCCACCATGTCCGATCTTCCCAAGCCATCTGAGGTAGACGCCGATAACATCATTAAGCCTAGTCTTGATGAGATACCGGCCGATCATCGCCAAGTCTATGAGGAGTACAAGAAGGCGCGCGAGGAGAAGGACCTGCAGGAGTTCCTTGCAAAATTCAAGAAAGATCGCCAAGGCAACATCACTCCGATTGAAGAAATCAAGTTCCCTCCTCTTCAAACTGAACAGGTTAAACCTTCTGTAAGTACTGCCTTTTCTCCTGAGCAGTGGGCTGAGATTGAAAGTCGTATTGCTGATGGTAACAATCTAGTCTATCAAACTTTCATAGAAAATACTAATGCTCAGAAGAATATATCTCAATGATCTAGTGGTAATGGTGGTGTAGCTGTTAGTGTGCAAAACCCTAATCTGTCTTTGCCCATCTCATCGGCGCCTCCCATGCCGATGGCTTATTATCCTACCCAAACAAATCAGATTGTGGCTGCACCCATTAATCCTATTATGAGCATGCCAGGTTCGGTGGCAACACCGAACCAAACCCTACCTACAGCTACATCCACTCGACCATTACCAAATTATGGGTCGACATACATGCCACAATTCCTACCTACAGCTAGTAACCCTGCTCCTCCTATGCCACTGCCACAAGCTTCATCGTCCACTATGGATGATGGTCTAGCTAATCTTAGAGAGGAGATGGCTAAAATGCTTCGAGAGAATTTTGGAGTTGAGTTACCTCGGAATCGGATTTACCAAAAGCCGTACCCCGAGTACTTTGATGCCATCCAGTGCCCTCCAGGATATAAAATTCCAGATTTTGTTAAATTTAATGGAGAAGGCACAAAAACCACATGGGAGCATGTTAGTCAATATTTAGCACAATTGGGTGAGGCAGGCTCATTGAATGAATTGAAAGTGCGTTTATTTCCTTTATCATTAACTGGTACCGCATTTTCATGGTTTTCTTCTTTACCCCATGGTTCCATTCGGGTTTGGTCGCAGCTAGAGCAGAAGTTTCATGATCACTTTTATAGCGGCGACAATGAACTCAAGTTGTCACATCTAACATCGGTTAAACAGAAGCAGGATGAATCGGTCTCCGATTACGTCAAGAGATTCAGAGAAACAAAAAAACGGTGTTTTAGTTTGGTGATAACCGAGAGGGACTTGGCAGACCTAGTGCTGAGTGGTTTGAGATCTCCCATTAGAGAAAAACTAGAAGGCTACGAGTTCTTAAATATCAACCAAGTCTTACAAAGGGCTTTGGCTCAGGAAAGCCGAAGCAAAGACCACAAAGAAGTGCATAGGTACAAAGCCGATCGTCCAAAGATGAATATGGTGGAATATGACAGTGATCACTCGGACGATGGGGGTGATGTTTTTTCTACTGAATTTGTTTGGCCATCTAAGGCCAAACCCTTTACTTGCAATGATCTAAAACTGATTCATAAGAATCGTGATGAAGAGATGAAGTTTACTTTTAACATTGCTAAGTGTGATAGAATATTTGATGCTTTGTTGCAGGCTAAGATTATTAGAATATCTCATACTTTACCACCATTTGAAGAGCTAAACGGCGTGCTTATTGCAAGTATCATAATTCTTTTTCTCACACTACTAACGATTGCAATGTTTTTCAACGACAGATACAATCGGCCATTAATGACGGACGATTGAACTTTTCTGAGATGCAAGTTGATAAACAACCTTTTCCAATGAATACCATGTGTTTGGAGGGGAAGAAACTACTCATTCGGCCGGAGGTAGCCGAATCTGCTAATAAAGCTAATGTCATTGTTGGTGAGCCCAGGAAAGACAAGGAGGACAGCAAGGTCTTGGGGAGACAAGTTGTGCTTGATAAGCAACCCGATGACAAGGAAGTGATCAAAATCACCATCAAGAACCCTACACTCGGGGGGCAACCGCAAGTGCAAGAAAATGCTCGTGTTAAATTTGTCAAGCCCAAGAATCCGGAAGTTGGCAAGTGGAAGAAGAATGAAGCTAAAGTGCAGCGCAAGCGGATCAAGCCAACTTTTGATATGTTGTTGTCCAAGTATGCTAACCACTCGGCCGGTTCTAGTTTCAATCGACCGACTCATCTGAAACGACCAAGGTCACCATCAGCTGATATGTTCAGTCGGTATACAAAACCGAGTGGACCAAGGGCGCAATTTCCAGGAGATTATACGCAATCTGTTTGGGATCGACTTGACTACTCATATAATGGCCGACTCAACATCGGTGACTATCAGTCGGCTGGTCAAAATATGCGACCGAGTGGAAATTATCCGAGTGTAAGAATGCACCCAGGTAGAAGTCATCCGAGTGAATTCCATCCGAGTGGATTCCATCCGAGTAAAAAGGTGCGCTCGAGTGGAAATTTCATGCATCTGGAAAGTCGAAAAGAATGGTGTGTTAAATCACCAAGTGTTGCAGCAATTAAGTTGGCAAAAGGCAAGGAGAAAATGGATGCCGACTCACTTATCTTGGGCATCGAAACATTCGCCATACGACAACCGATTGTGCATAGCAATCTGACTGAGCCGATACTTGCTATCGCGCCAAAGCACTCGGCCAATGACCATGAAGCAAGCACCAGCCAGGTAAAAACAAGAGATCCTACATACACTCAGCCAAAGTGGTGTCCTCCAGGGCTAACAAAGACACAAAAGAGGAAACTACAGAGGTTAAGGAGTCGAGAGATGGCAGAAAAGGAGGCCGAGAAACAAAGGGATAAGTTGTTCAATGACACTCGACCCATGGTTCCGGCAAAACAAGTGTGGAGGCCTAAACAAATAAAAGATACAATAGCTTCTACATCTATCACAGCAACACCTACATCACCAAAGGAGGACGATGCAACAGATATCACATCGTCTGTGACACTTCTTACTTCTCCTTCACTCAGACAAATTTCAGAATCGGTGGATGCACTCGAAGAGGAGGCTGATATGTTGGACTATGAGTCTACGCCGGTTCATGGAGGTATGGATATCAATATGGTGTATTACTTACCTGCTGAGTTTCGTGCTATAGATGAAGAAGGGGAGGTGGCTCAGCTAGATTTTGGCCCTAAAACGCAATATTCGAGAAGCCAAAAGAACCAGTAACGCATCTGAAACCATTATATCTTAGAGGTCATATCAACGGGTCGCCACTCACTCGGATGCTTGTTGATGGTGGTGCTGTGGTAAATCTTATGCCCTAATCGGTCTTCAAGAGATTGGGTTTGCCTGGTGAAGAATTGATCAAGACCAATATGGTGCTCAATGGATTTGAAGGCAAAGAGAAAACTGAAGCCAAAGGTGTCATGTATGTGGAGCTTACAGTTGGAAGAAAAACTTTGGCTACTGCATTATTTGTCACTGAGGTGCAAGGTAACTACAACGTCATACTAGGCCGTGATTGGGTTCATGCAAACCAGTGCGTGCCATCCACTATGCACCAGTTTTTGATTCAGTGGGTTGATGATGAAGTGGAAGTCATTCATGCGGATAACTCGGCCTGTGTTGCTTTGGCCGATTCATCGGTGGATTGGCAACATCCCAATGCTACTTGCTTGACGGGACGTGACTTATCAGAGTTTGATTTTCTCAGCGCGACCAAGAATGGTTTTGTGCCTGTCTCTTTAAAGCCGACTGAATGCAATCGGCTCCAAGGTATGATATGTTTAAATGGATCCTAATTCCGAGTGGTTACAAAAACGTCTTGTAAAGTATCGGTCGAGTGAGAATGATATGTATGAGTCTATAGAGGAGTTGGATGACATGGATAAACTTGGACAAGGTTTTACATCAGCCGATCCGTTAGAAGAGGTAGATATTGGAGATGGTTCAGTCACTCGACCGACATTTATAAACAAAAATTTGAAAGCCAATTGTAAAGCTAAGTTAATCGAGCTATTGAAGGAATATGTTTGTTGTTTTGCGTGGGAATATCATGAGATGCCAGGTTTAAGCCGAGAGCTAGTGGAGCATCGGTTACCTATAAAGGCCGGTTCTAGACCATATAAACAGCCGGCCAGAAAGTTTAATCCAAAAACATATGGCCGGATCAAGGAAGAGATCGGTCGATTGCTTGAAGCTAATTTCATTCGACCTTGCAGGTATGCCGAGTGGATTTCTAACATTGTCCCAGTGGAGAAGAAAGGATCCGGCAAGTTGAGGGTGTGCATTGACTTCAGAGATTTGAATAGGGCCACACCCAAAGATGAGTATCCTATGCCAATAGCCGATATGCTTATTAATGATGCTTCTGGACATAAGGTTATTAGCTTTCTAGATGGTAATGTCGGATACAACCAAATTTTTATGGCCGAAGAAGACATGTACAAGACTGCTTTTCGATGCCCTGGTTTCCTTGGTTTATTTGAGTGGACAGTGATGACATTCGGATTAAAAAATGCTGGCGCCACATATCAAAGGGCTATGAATTTGATTTTTCATGATTTACTCGGTGTCATACTTGAAGTTTATATTGATGATATTGTTGTCAAATCGGATGCTTTTGAATCTCACTTGGCCGATTTGCGTTTAGCTTTTGAAAGAATGAAAAAGTATGGAATGAAGATGAATCCTTTGAAGTGTGCTTTCGGCGTGTCAGCTGGCAAGTTTTTGGGTTTCATTATTCATGAAGATGGCATAGAGATTGATCCCAAAAAGATAGAGGCCATACAGAAAGTGGAAGCTCCAACATGCAAGAGAGATATGCAAAAGTTCCTTGGCAAGGTCAATTATTTGAGAAGGTTCATAGCTAATCTATTAGGGAAAGTTGATGCATTTACTCCTATCCTTCGGTTGAAGAATGATGCTGATTTCACTTGGGGGGGCAAAACAGCAAGAAGCATTTGATATGATCAAGAATTATTTGTGTACCCCTCCGGTGATGAGAGCACCCAAGCATAGGGAACCCTTCAGACTTTACATTGCAGCAGAGGAAAGAGTTATTGGTGTTGTTCTAACTCAAGAGACCGAAGGAAAAGAGCATGCCATCACTTATTTGAGCCGCCGCTTATTGGACGCAGAGACAAGGTATACATTTATTGAGAAATTATGTCTATGCTTATATTATGCTTGCACAAAATTGAGACATTATTTAGTGCCGAGTGTTTGCATAGTAGCTTGTCAAACCGATGTCATTAAATACATGTTGCATAGGCCAATTCTTAGTGGTAGAATTGGCAAGTGGGCTTATGCTTTGATTGAATATGATTTGGCTTATGAATCTCTAAAATCCATGAAAGGCCAAATTGTTGCTAACTTCATTGTTGAACATCGGATTAATAACAAGCATGATGTTGATATTAACCTTGTTTCATTAGTACCATGGAGATTATACTTTGATGGTTCAGTTTGTAGCAATGGCCAAGGTGTTGGTATTGTTTATATATCTCCTCATGGTGTTGTTTTTGAAGCCTCATGCCGCTTAGAATATTTTTGCACAAACAATCAAGCCAAATATGAAGCATTGTTATTCGGCCTAGAGATGTTACTTGCTATAGGTGCTACACATATTGAGGCTTATGGTGATTCGTTACTAGTGGTGCAACAAATATCCAAAGTCTTTCAGTGTTTGGACAAATCACTTAATGTTTATCTTGATTGATGTCTAGATATAATTTTTACTTTGGATTACTTTAGCATTGCTCATATATCTAGACATGACAATTGGAAAGCAAATGAATTGGCACAACAAGCATCCGGATATCATGTTGGTCATGGCATGTTTCATGTCTCTCAAAGACCGATGTCTTGTCTTGCCAATATGGGAGAGGCCGAACCTGAACCCACTGATTCGGCCATTAGCAAAAAGTCTAGTGCAGGTAACAATCCCGACTGGAGGAAGCCCATTGTTGATTACTTGTGCAATCCGAGTGAAAGGGTGGACAGGGCTGTTCGGCGTATGGCTTTCAAGTATACAATGAGATATGATGGTCTTTATCGCCGAACCGTCGATGATGTTCTTCTAAAGTGTTTGGACGAGGACCAGGCAAGAGTTGCTATGGGAGAAGTACATGAAGGTATTTGTGGCACTCACCAGTCGGCTCCCAAGATGAAATGGTTATTGCGACGTGCTGGGTTTTATTGGCCGACTATGATTAATGATTGCTTCAGATATTATAAGGGGTGTGAAGCTTGTCAAAAGTTTGGTGATATTCAATTGGTTCCTGCTGCTATGCTACATCCTATTATCAAACCGTGGCCTTTCAGAGGATGGGGTTTAGATTTCATTGGACAAATCCATCCATCTTCCTCAAAAGGGCATCGGTTCGTATTGGTGGCAACTGATTATTTCACTAAATGGTCTGAAGCAGTACCTCTCAAGAACATGACGGATACGGAGGTAATTCAATTCATAACCGAGCACATTATTCATAGATTCGGTATTCCTCAAACGTTAACTACAGATCAAGGTTCATCTTTCATGTCACACCAAGTCAGAGAGTTTGCCGAATCTTATAACATAAAGTTGCTCAATTCCTCTCCATATTATGCCCAAGCTAATGGACAAGCTGAGTCTAGCAATAAAATTTTAATCAAGCTCATCAAGAAGAAGATTGAGGATAATCCAAGGAGATGGCATGACTTGTTGTCTGAGGCATTATGGGCACATAGAATCTCAAGGCATGGTGCTACGAAAGTGACTCCATATGAGCTAGTATATGGTCAGGAGGCTGTTTTACCGGTGGAAGTAAATTTGAATGCTTTGAGAATAGCCAAACAAAATGATTTATCAGCAATAGACTTCTATAACTTGATGATGGACAACATTGACGAGGTTGCTGATAAACGTTTGGCTGCTTTGAACGCCATAGAGAGAGATAAGTTGAGGGTGGCAAGGGCTTACAATAAGAAAGTTAAGTTGAAGAATTTTCAAGTTGGTGATCTCGTTTGGAAAGTGATTCTGCCAATTGGTTCAAGAGATAGAAAATTCGGGAAGTGGTCTCCGAGTTGGGAAGGTCCTTTTAGGATTACAAGAGTTGTTCCTAGAAATTCATATTTGGTGGAATCAATACAAGGGGCATTGTTACCTCGAGCTCTCAATGGCAAATATTTGAAGAAGTACCACCCGAGTGTGTGGCAGGAAGCCTAAGTAGGCAATGGCCGATATACGATTATCTCCCTTAGCACAAACATGGCCGATACATAATTATCGCCCTGAGAAAAATAAATGGCCGATGGAGTGTTGACATCGTCCTTAGAACGAACACTATGCATATTATTTTTCGGCATGCAAGCTTTGCCAAAAAACAGGGGGGCATGTGTTGACACCTGATTTTGGCAAGATACAGAGTGAAAGGGTTTTCAGCATGAGAAAGTTTCATATCGTTGAGTGGAACAACTTTGGTGTTTAGACTATCACCATACGACCTCATCTCAGTGGCCGAAGCTGTACTCCGAGTGACAAAATTTAATGTTCTGAGTGCTTTTCGGCCGATTACACCCTCAATATGACCTCAGATGAAGGAGCACACTTAAGGAATTGTCTTCGCCTCGTCGAGGCAATCGATTTTGATATATAAATTATCTCAATCCGAGTTCATATGCAAAAGTTAGAGGCAATACACTGCAGACCGAACCTCAACGGAAATATGGCGCGAGGTGCCAGACACTTGTCTGATAGGTTGCGCGAGTAATTCGGCCATCAAGACGGCCTTGAATAGGAAAACCTTCAACACAGAAAAGTTTCATCTCGTCGAGCCGATCGATTTTCGTATATAATTCATCTCAATCCGAGGTCGTATGAGGCCTGGAGAGACAAATCAAAATCAAGCTATGATTTCAGTCGGAAAATCCGAGTGAAAAGTTTACCGTCCGAGTGAAAGTTTACGGTCGAGTGAAAAATTACCGGTTGAGTGAAAATATAGTCATCCGAGTGGAAATATGGTCATCCGAGTGAAATTGTCCTCCAGGTGAAAATATTCTGAGTGAAAAGTTTACCGCCCGAGTGAAAGTTTACGGTCGAGTGAAAATTTACCGGTCGAGTGAAAATATAGTAATCCGAGTGGAAATATGGTCATCCGAGCGAAATTGTCCTCCAGGTGAAAATATTCCGAGTGAAAATTGTATTCCGAGTGAAAAACTCTAAACATCCGAGTGAAAAGTCCAGTCGGACGATCCAAGTGAATGACTCTAATCCGAGTGGATGAGCTCGGATCCGAGTGAAATTGAACATATGCCTGAAAGTTTATCAAGATGACCTCGGATGAAGAAGTGTTCAATACAAAAGTTGTGCGTATCATCAAGATGGTAAACTTTGATTTTGGAGTCGTCATCATCAGAGATAGTATATGGCCTACAAACTCACTACGAGACTCGGATAATCCAGTCTACCGCAAGACCAAGTCCGACTGGAAGATAAAGATGACCTCGAAAAGTATTCAAGATGGCCTTATTTGAAAGAGTGATCAACATGAGAATTGTTCGTATCGTCGAGGCGCACGAGTTTGATATTTGGGCCGTCTTGATCGGAGATCATATGCAAGCCCGGCGGCCCACGCAAGAAGGAAGACAGAGTTTGGACCAGATTCAGACTGAATCCGAGTTGGAATAGAATTAGGACTCTAGGACGTGAATTGATGTAATTTTTCTTGTAAGGAAAGCCTAGACGAATCCTTTACTTGTACGGGAAGTCCAGCCGCCTCTTATATATGTTGGGGGTGCTGGCCGATTGAACAACACACAATCGAACAAATCAATATACTACTTTTTCATCTATGTTTTATCTATCCACGGTTTTTCTATCTCGTTCTTCGCTGTTCTTCGTGTTTGAGAGCTGCGAATCCCGAGGCTCTAGGGTTTTCGGGTCTGCAAAAGCGCCCGTCGACTGTTTTGCGCATCGCGCTGTCGGTCGGGTCTCCTTCAACGTGAGCTGCGGTGCATCACCCCCGGCGTCGAGGGTACACGTAACGTGTTCGTGTGTCAACACCTCCCTGCTAAACTTATAGCAAGGCACACATCAGGTCTGGTACACAGCATTGCATACATGATAGAGCCTATGGCTGAAGCATAGGGAACATCTTTCATTTTCTCTCTATTTTCTGCAGTGGTCAGGCATTGAGTCTGACTCAACTTCACACCTTGTAACACAGGCAAGAACCCTTTCTTTGCTTGATCCATTTTGAACTTCTTCAAAATCTTGTCAAGGTATGTGCTTTGTGAAAGTCCAATTAAGCGTCTTGATATATCTCTATAGATCTTTATGCCTAATATGTAAGCAGCTTCCCCGAGGTCTTTCATCGAAAAACTTTTATTCAAGTATCCCTTTATGCTATCCAGAAATTCTATATCATTTCCAGTCAGCAATATGTCATCCACATGTAATATCAGAAATGCTACAGAGCTCCCACTCACTTTCTTGTAAATACAGGCTTCTCCAAAAGTCTGTATAAAACCAAATGCTTTGATCACACTATCAAAGCGTTTATTCCAACTCCGAGAGGCTTGCACCAGTCCATAAATGGATCGCTGGAGCTTGCACACTTTGTTAGCTCCCTTTGGATCGACAAAACCTTCCGGTTGCAGCATATACAACTCTTCTTCCAGAAATCCATTCAGGAATGCAGTTTTGACATCCATCTGCCAAATTTCATAATCATAAAATGCGGCAGTTGCTAACATGATTCTGACAGACTTAAGCATCGCTACTGGTGAGAAGGTCTCATCGTAGTCAACCCCTTGAACTTGTCGAAAACCTTTTGCGACAAGTCGAGCTTTATAGACAGTAATATTACCGTCAGCGTCAGTCTTTTTGTTGAAGATCCATTTATTCTCAATTGCTTGCCGATCATCGGGCAAGTCAACCAAAGTCCATACTTTGTTCTCATACATGGATCCCATCTCAGATTTCATGGCTTCAAGCCACTTTGCGGAATCTGGGCTCACCATCGCTTCTTCATAGTTCGTAGGTTCATCATGATCTAGTAGCATGACTTCTAGAACTGGATTACCATACCACTCTGGTGCGGATCTCACTCTGGTTGATCTACGAGGTTCAGTAGTATCTTGTCCTGAAGTTTCATGATCATCATCATTAGCTTCCTCACTAATTGGTATAGGTGTCGCAGAAACAGTTTTCTGTGATGTACTACTTTCCAATAAGGGAGCAGGTACAGTTACCTTGTCAAGTTCTACTTTCCTCCCACTCACTTCTTTCAAGAGAAACTCCTTCTCTAGAAATGATCCATCTTAGCAACGAATGTCTTGCCTTCGGATCTGTGATAGAAGGTGTACCCAACAGTCTCCTTTGGGTATCCTATGAAGACACATTTTTCCGACTTGGGTTTGAGCTTACCAGGTTGAAGCTTTTTCACATAAGCATCTCAGCCCCAAACTTTAAGAAACGACAACTTTGGTTTCTTGCCAAACCATAGTTCATAAGGCGTCGTCTCAACGGATTTTGATGGTGCCCTATTTAACGCGAATGCGGCCGTCTCTAAAGCATAACCCCAAAACGATAGCAGTAAATCAGTAAGAGACATCATAGATCGCACCATATCTAGTAAAGTACGATTACGACGTTCGGACACACCATTACGCTGTGGTGTTCTGGGTGGCGTGAGTTGCGAAACTATTCCACAATTTTTCAAATGTACACCAAACTCGTAACTCAAATATTCTCCTCCACGATCAGATCGTAGAAACTTTATTTTCTTGTTACGATGATTTTCAACTTCATTCTGAAATTGTTTGAACTTTTCAAATGTTTCAGACTTATGTTTCATTAAGTAGATATACCCATATCTGCTTAAATCATCTGTGAACGTGAGAAAATAACGATATCCGCCACGAGCCTCAATATTCATCGGACCACATACAGCAGTATGTATGATTTCCAACAAATCTGTTGCTCTCTCCATAGTACCGGAGAACGGTGTTTTAGTCATCTTGCCCATGAGGCACGGTTCGCAAGTACCAAGTGATTCATAATCAAGTGGTTCCAAAAGCCCATCAGTATGGAGTTTATTCATGCGCTTTATACCGATATGACCTAAACGGTAGTGCCACAAATAAGTTGCACTATCATTATCAACTCTGCATCTTTTGGCTTCAACATTATGAATATGTGTATTACTACTATCGAGATTCATCAAAAATAGACCACTCTTCAAAGGTGCATGACCATAAAAGATATTACTCATATAAATAGAACAACCATTATTCTCTGATTTAAATGAATAACCGTCTCGCATCAAACAAGATCCAGATATAATGTTCATGCTTAACGCTGGCACCAAATAACAATTATTTAGGTCTAATATTAATCCCGAAGGTAGATGTAGAGGTAGCGTGCCGACCGCGATCACATCGACTTTGGAACCGTTTCCCACGCGCATCGTCACCTCGTCCTTTGCCAGTGTTCGCTTAATCCGTAGTCCCTGTTTCGAGTTGCAAATATTAGCAACAGAACCAGTATCAAATACCCAGGTGCTACTGCGAGCTCTAGTAAGGTACACATCAATAACATGTATATCACATATACCTTTGTTCACCTTGCCATCCTTCTTATCCGCCAAATACTTGGGGCAGTTCCGCTTCCAGTGACCAGTCTGCTTGCAGTAGAAGCACTCAGTTTCAGGCTTAGGTCCAGACTGGGTTTCTTCTCCTGAGCAGCAACTTGCTTGCCGTTCTTCTTGAAGTTCCCCTTCTTCTTCCCTTTGCCCTTTTTCTTGAAACTAGTGGTCTTATTAACCATCAACACTTGGTGCTCCTTCTTGATTTCTACCTCCGCAGCTTTCAGCATTGCGAAGAGCTCAGGAATAGTCTTGTTCACCCCTTGCATATTATAGTTCATCACGAAGCTCTTGTAGCTTGGTGGCAGTGATTGGAGAATTCTGTCAATGACGCAATCATATGGAAGATTAACTCCCACCTGAATCAAGTGATTATTATACCCAGACATTTTGAGTATATGCTCACTGACAGAACTGTTCTCCTCCATCTTGCAGCTATAGAACTTATTGGAGACTTCATATCTCTCAATTCGGGCATTTGCTTGAAATATTAACTTCAACTCCTGGAACATCTCATATGCTCTATGACGTTCAAAACGTCGTTGAAGTCCCGATTCTAAGCCGTAAAGCATGGCACACTGAACTATCGAGTAGTCATCAGCTTTGCTCTGCCAGACGTTCATAACATCTGGTGTTGCTCCAGCAGCAGGCCTGGCACCCAGCGTGCTTCCAGGACGTAATTCTTCTGAGCAGCAATGAGGATAATCCTCAAGTTATGGACCCAGTCCGTGTAATTGCTACCATCATCTTTCAACTTTGCTTTCTCAAGGAACGCATTAAAATTCAACGGAACAACAGCACGAGCCATCTATCTACAATCAACATAAACAAGCAAGATACTAACAGGTACTAAGTTCATGATAAGTTTAAGTTCAATTAATCAAATTACTTAAGAACTCCCACTTAGATAGACATCCCTCTAATCCTCTAAGTGATCACGTGATCCAAATCAACTAAACCATAACCGATCATCACGTGAGATGGAGTAGTTTTCAATGGTGAACATCGTTATGTTGATCATATCTACTATATGATTCACGCTCGACCTTTTGGTCTCCGTGTTCCGAGGCCATATCTGCATATGCTAGGCTCGTCAAGTTTTAACCTGAGTATTCTGCGTGTGCAAAACTGGCTTGCACCCGTTGTAGATGGACGTAGAGCTTATCACACCCGATCATCACGTGGTGTCTGGGCACGACGAACTTTGGCAACGGTGCATATTCAGGGAGAACACTTCTTGATAATTTAGTGAGAGATCATCTTATAATGCTACCGTCAATCAAAGCAAGATAAGATGCATAAAAAGATAAACATCACATGCAATCAATATAAGTGATATGATATGGCCATCATCATCTTGTGCTTGTGATCTCCATCTCCGAAGCACCGTCATGATCACCATCGTCATCGGCGCGACACCTTGATCTCCATCGTAGCATCGTTGTCGTCTCGCCAATCTTATGCTTCCACGACTATCGCTACCGCTTAGTGATAAAGTAAAGCATTACATCGCAATTGCATTGCATACAATAAAGCGACAACCATATGGCTCCTGCCAGTTGCCGATAACTCGGTTACAAAACATGATCATCTCATACAATAAAATCATGTCTTGACCATATCACATCACAACATGCCCTGCAAAAACAAGTTAGACGTCCTCTACTTTGTTGTTGCATGTTTTACGTGGCTGCTACGGGCTTAAGCAAGAACCAATCTCACCTACGCATCAAAACCACAATGATAGTTTGTCAAATACACTCCGTTTTAACCTTCGCAAGGACTGGGCGTAGCCACACTCGGTTCAATTAAAGTTGGAGAGACAGTCGCCCGCAAGCCACCTGTGTGCAAAGCACGTCGGGGGAACCGGTCTCGCGTAAGCGTACGCGTAAGGTTGGTCCGGGTCGTCTCGTCCAACAATACCGCCGAACCAAAGTATGACATGCTGGTAGGCAGTATGACTTGTATCGCCCACAACTCACTTGTGTTCTACTCGTGCAAATAACATCAAACCATAAAACCTAGGCTCGGATGCCACTGTTGGATAACGTAGTAATTTCAAAATTTTCCTACGCACACGCAAGATCATGGTGATGCATAGCAACGAGGGGGAGAGTTTGATCTACGTACCCTTGTAGATCGCAACGGAAGCATTGACACAACATAGAGGAAGTAGTCGTACGTCTTCTTCCCGATCCGACCGATCCAAGCACCGTTACTCCGGCACCTCCGAGTTCTTAGCACACGTACAGCTCGATGATGATCCCCGGGCTCCGATCCAGCAAAGCTTCGGGGAGGAGTTCCGTCAGCACGACGGCGTGGTGACGATCTTGATGTACTACCGACGCAGGGCTTCGCCTAAGCACTACTACGGTATTATCGAGGTGGAATATGGTGGCAGGGGGCACCGCACACGGCTAAGGAACGATCTCAATGATCAACTTGTGTGTCTAGAGGTGCCCCCTGCCCCCGTATATAAAGGATCCAAGGGGGAGGGGCTGGCCGGCCAAGAGGAGGGCGCAGGAGGAGTCCTACTCCTACCGAGAGTAGGACTCCCCCCCCCCAATCCTATTCCAAGTAGGATTCCCAAGGGGGAAAGAGAGAGAGAGGTGGCCGGCCACCTCTCCTAGTCCTAATAGGACTAGGGGAGGGGGGAGGCGCGCAGCCCATCATGGCAGCCCCTTTCACCTTTCCACTAAAGCCCAATAAGGCCCATATGGCTCCCGGGGGGTTCCGGTAACCTCCCGGTAATCCGGTAAAATCCCGATTTTACCCGGAACACTTCCGATATCCAAATATAGGCTTCCAATATATCAATCTTTATGTCTCGACCATTTATAGACTCCTCGCCATGTCCGTGATCACATCCGGGACTTCGAACTACCTTCGGTACATCAAAATGCATAAACTCATAATAACTATCATCGTAACGTTAAGCGTGCGGACCCTACGGTTCGAGAACAATGTAGACATGACCGAGACACGTCTCCGGTCAATAACCAATAGCGGGAACTGAATGCCCATATTGGCTCCTACATATTCTACGAAGATCTTTATCGGTCAGACCGCATAACAACATACGTTGTTCCCTTTGTCATCGGTATGTTACTTGCCCGAGATTTGATCGTCGGTATCCAATACCTAGTTCAATCTCGTTACTGGCAAGTCTCTTTACTCGTTCCGTAATACATCACCCCGCAACTAACTCATTGGTTGCATTGCTTGCAAGGCTTAAGTGATGTGTATTACCGAGAGGGCCCAGAGATACCTCTCCGACAATCGGAGTGACAAATCCTATTCTCGAAATACGCCAACCCAACATCTACCATTGGAGACACCTGTAGAGCTCCTTTATAATCACCCAGTTACGTTGTGACGTTTGGTAGCACACAAAGTGTTCCTCCGGCAAACGGGAGTTGCATAATCTCATAGTCATAGGAACATGTATAAGTCATGAAGAAAGCAATAACAACATACTAAACGATCGGGTGCTAAGCTAATGGAATGGGTCATGTCAATCAGATCATTCAACTAATGATGTGACCTCGTTAATCAAATAACAACTCTTTGTTCATGGTTAGGAAACTTAACCATCTTTGATGAACGAGCTAGTCTAGTAGAGGCATACTAGTGACACTCTGTTTGTCTATGTATTCACACATGTGTTATGTTTCCGGTTAATACAATTCTAGCATGAATAATAAACATTTATCATGATATAAGGAAATAAATAATAACTTTATTATTGCCTCTAGGGCATATTTCCTTCATGTTAATCACATGATGATGTGAACTATCGATGTTAATCACATGGTGATGTGATCTAGATTATTGACTCTAGTGCAAGTGGGAGACTGAAGTAGGGTCCGCACGCTTAAGGTTTCGATGACAGTTATATTATGAGTTTATACATTTTGATATACCGAATGTTGTTCGGAGTCCCGGATGTGATCTAGGACATGACGAGGAGTCTCGAAATGGTCGAGACATAAAGATTGATATATTGGAAGCCTATGTTTGGATGTCGGAAGTGTTCCGAGTGAAATCGGGATTTTACCGGAGTACCGGGAGGTTACCGGAACCCCCCGGGAGGTATATGGGCCTTAGTGGGCCTTAGTGGAAAAGAGAAGAGGCAACCGGAGATGGGCCGCGTGCCCCTCCCCTCCCTTGGTCCGAATAGGACAAGGAGAGGGGGCCGGGCCCCCTTCCTCTTTCCCCCCCTCCGCGAATCCTATTCCAACTAGGATTGGGGGGGATCCTACTCCCGGAGGGAGTAGGACTCCTCCTGGCGCGCCTCTCCTAGGCCGGCCACACCCCCCCCCCCTTGAGCCTTTATATACGGAGGCCGGGGCACCCCAGAGGAACACAAGTTGATCCACGTGATCATATTCTTAGCCGTGTGCGGCGCCCCCTGCCACCATAGTCCTCGATAATATTGTAGCGGTGCTTAGGCGAAGCCCTGCGACAGTAGTACATCAAGATCGTCACGACGCCGTCGTGCTGACAGAACTCTTCCCCGACACTTTGCTGGATCGGAGTCCGGGGATCGTCATCGAGCTGAACGTGTGCTAGAACTCGGAGGTGCCGTAGTTTCGGTGCTTGATCGGTCGGGCCGTGAAGACGTACGACTACATCAACCAAACGCTTCCGTTGTCGATCTACAAGGGTACGTAGATCACACTCTCCCCTCTCGTTGCTATGCATCACCATGATCTTGCGTGTGCGTAGGATTTTTTTTGAAATTACTACGTTCCCCAACAAAAATTGGGTTGCCTCCCAACAAGCGCTATCGTTTAACGCCCCTAGCTAGGCATAAAAGCGAGGATATATCTAGGTATTGCCATATTTGGTAGGCAATCCATAAGTGGCTCTCATGATAGTTTCATATGGCAATTTTATTTTCTTTCTAGGAAAGTGTTCCATGCCCTTTTTTTAATGGAAATGGAAATCTAATATTCCCTTCCTTCATATCAATAATCGCACCAACCGTTCTAAGGAAAGGTCTACCAAGAATAATAGGGCAAGAAGGATTGCAATCTATATCAAGAACAATGAAATCTACGGGCACATAATTCCTATTTGCAACAATAAGAACATCATTAATTCTTCCCATAGGTTTCTTAATAGTGGAATCCGCAAGATGCAAGTTTAGAGAGCAATCATCAAAATCGCGGAAATCTAGCAAATCACACAAAGTTTTGGGGATAGTGGAAACACTAGCTCCCAAATCACACAAAGCATAAAACTCATGATCTTTAATTTTAATTTTAATAGTTGGTTCCCACTCATCATAGAGTTTTCTAGGGATAGAAACTTTCAACTCAAGTTTTTCTTCATAAGATTGCATCAAGGCATCAACAATATGTTCGGTAAAGGCTTTCTTTTGACTATAAGCATGTGAAGAATTTAGCACGGATTGCAACAAGGAAATACAATCAATTAAAGAGCAACTTTCATAATTAAATTCCTTGAAATCCAATATAGTGGGTTTAGCAACATCTAGATTTTTATTTCTTTCAATCCCACTTTCATCAATTTCATCATAAAGATCTAAATACTCCGAATTTTTAGAACGCCTTCTAGGTAAAGGAAGATCATATTCAGTTTCATCAAGATTCATATTGCAAAACAAAGATTTGATAGGAGACACATCAATAACTTTTAGATCTTCATCTTCATTTTCATAAGAATTGGAAGAACACGCTTTAATAAAGGCATCTTTGGAAGCACGCATCCTAGCGGTTCTTTCCTTGCACTCATCAATGGAAATTCTCATGGCTTTGAGAGACTCATTGATATCATGCTTAGGAGGGATAGATCTAAGCTTTAAAGAATCAACCTCAAGAGAAATTCTATCAACGTTCCTAGCCAAATCATCAACTTTAAGCAATTTCTCTTCAAGCAAAGCATTAAAATTCTTTTGTGAATTCATAAACTCTTTAACACTATTCTAAAATTCAGAGGGCATCTTATTATAATTTCCATAAGAGTTGTTGTAGGAATTCCCATAATTATTAGAAGGATAACTAGGATATGGCCTAGGATTAAAATTCCCTCTATAAGCGTTGTTACCAAAATTATTCCTACCAAAAAAATTCACATCCATAGATTCATTGTTATTCTCAATCAAAGTAGACAAAGGCATATCATTAGGATCAGAAGAAACACTCTTAGTAGCAAATAATTTCATAAGTTCATCCATCTTTCCACTCAAAACATTGATTTCTTCTATCGCATGCACTTTTTTATTAGAAGATCTTTCAGTATGCCATTGAGAATAATTAACCATAATATTATCTAGGAGTTTAGTAGCATCTGCTAAAGTGATTTCCATAAAAGTTCCTCCCGCGGCCGAATCTAAAAGATTTCTAGAAGCAAAATTCAATCCGGCATAATTTTTTTGTATAATCATCCACAAATTTAAACCATGAGTAGGGCAATTACGTATCATTAATTTCATTCTCTCCCAAGCTTGTGCAACATGTTCATGATCAAGTTGCTTAAAGTTTATAATATCATTTCTAAGAGAGATGATCTTAGCGGGAGGTAAATACTTAGAGATAAAAGCATCTTTGCACTTGTTCCAAGAATCAATACTATTTTTAGGCAAAGACGAAAACCAAGCTTTAGCACGATCTCTAAGCGAAAAAGGAAATAGATTCAATTTAACGACATCTTTTTTCTTTTGCATATCACATAAATCAACGAAGCTATTCAGATGAGTAGCGACATCTTCACTAGGAAGGCCGGCGAATTGATCTTTCATAATAAGATTCAACAAAGCAGTATTGATTCCACAAGATTCAGTATTGGCAAGAGGAGCAATCGGAGTGCTAAGGAAATCATTATTATTGATATTAGTGAAGTCACACAATTTGGTAGCATCTTGAGCCATCGCGACAAACAAGCAATCCAACACACGAGCAAACAAAAAAAGCAAGCGAGCAAAAAGAGGCAAAAAGAGAGAGAGGGAGGATAGAGAAGGAGAAGGAGATTGGGAAAGAGAGGGCGAATAAAACGGCAAGGGTGAATTGGGGGAGAGGAAAACAAGAGGAAAATGGCAACTAATGTAATGCGAGAGATAGGGATTGTGATGGGTACTTGGTATGTTGAATTTTTGCGTAGACTCCCCGGCAACGGCGCCAGAAATTTTTCTTGCTACCTCTTGAGCTTGCGTAGGATTTCCCTGAAGAGGAAAGGATGATGCAGCAGAGTAGCGTAAGTATTTCCCTCAGTTTTTGAGAACCAAGGTATCAATCCAGTAGGAGGCCACACTCAAGTCCCTCGTACCTGCACAAAACGATAGCTACTCGCAACCAACGTGATTAGGGGTTGTCAATCCCTTCACGGTCACTTACGAGAGTGAGATCTGATAGATATAATATTTTTGGTATTTTTGGTATAGAGATGCAAAGTGAAAAGTAAAAGGCAAAGTAAAAAAGCAAAGCAAGATTAAAGTAATGGAGATTGATATGATGAGAATAGACCCGGGGGGCCATAGGTTTCACTAGTGGGTTCTCTCAAGAGCATAAGTATTCTACGGTGGGTGAACAAATTACTGTTGAGCAATTGACAGAAATGAGCATAGTTATGAGAATATCTAGGCATGATCATGTATATAGGCATCACGTCCGTGACAAGTAGACCGAAACGATTCTGCATCTACTACTATTACTCCACTCATCGACCGCTATCCAGCATGCATCTAGAGTATTAAGTTAAAAATAGAGTAACGCCTTAAGCAAGATGACATGATGTAGAGAGATAAATTCATGCAATATGAAATAAACCCCATCTTGTTAACCTCGATGGCAACGATGCAATACGTGCCTTGCTGCCCCTTCTGTCACTGGGAAAGGACACCGCAAGATCGAACCCAAAGCTAAGCACTTCTCCCATGGCAAGAAAACCCAATCTAGTAGGCCAAACCAAACTGATAATTCGAAGAGACTTGCAAAGATAACCAATCATACATAAAATAATTCAAGGAAGATTCAAATATTATTCATAGATAGACTTGATCATAAACTCACAATTCATCGGTCTCAACAAACACACCGCAAAAAGAAGAGGATTACATCGAATAGATCTCCACAAGAGAGGGGGAGAACTTTGTATTGAGATCCAAAAAGAGAGAAGAAGCCATCTAGCTAATAACTATGGACCCGAAGGTCTGAGGTAAACTACTCACACTTCATCGGAGAGGCTATGGTGATGTAGAAGCCCTCCGTGATGACGACCCTCTCCAGCGGAGCTCCGAAACAGGCCCCAAGATGGGATCTCGTGGATACAGAAAGTTGCGGTGGTGTAATTAGGTTTTTGGCTCCGTTTCTGTTCGTTCGGGGGTACGTAGGTATATATAGGAGGAAGAAGTATGTCAGTGGAGCTTCGGTGGGCCCACGAGGGTGGGGGGCGCGCCCCCCTACCTCGTGCCCACCTCGGAGCTTCCTTGGTGTAGGGTCCAAGTCTACTGGGTCATATTCGGGGAGAAAATCACGTTCCAGAAAGGTTTATTCCGTTTGGACTCCGTTTGATATTTCGTTTCTTCGAAACACTGAAATAGGTAAAAACAGCAATTCTGGGCTGGGCCTCCGGTTAATAGGTTAGTCCCAAAAATAATATAAAAGTGGAAAATAAAGCCCAATATAGTCCAAAACAGTAGATAATATAGCATGGAGCAATCAAAAATTATAGATATGTTGGAGACGTATGAACAGGCAAGAACTTCTTTGACTATTCCATTTTGAACTACTTCAAAATCTTGTCAAGGTATGTACTCATTGAAAAATCTCATCAAGCGTCTTGATCTATCTCTATAGATCTTGATGTCGAATATGTAAGAAGCTTCACCGAGGTCTTTCTTCGAAAAACTCCTTTCAAACACCCCTTTATGCTTTCAGAAAATTCTACATCATTTCCGATCAATAATATGTCATTCACATATACTTATTAGAAAGGCTGTAGTGCTCCCACTCACTTTCTTGTAAATACAGGCTTCACCGCAAGTCTGTATAAAACTATATGCTTTGATCAACTCATCAAAGCGTATATTCCAACTACGAGATGCTTGCACCAGTCCATAGATGGATCGCTGGAGCTTGCACATTTTGTTAGCACCTTTAGGACTGACAAAACCTTCTAGTTGTATCATATACAACTCTTCTTTAATAAATCCATTAAGATATGCAGTTTTGACATCCATTTGTTAGATTTCATAAAATGTGGCAATTGCTAACATGATTCGGACAGACTTTAAGCATCGATACGAGCGAGAAAATCTCATCGTAGTCAACACCATGAACTTGTCAAAAAACCCTTTTCGACAAGTCGATCGAGCTTTGTAGATAGTAACACTACTATCAGCGTCCGTCTTCCTCTTGAAGATCCATTTGTTCTCTATGGCTCGCCGATCATCGGGCAAGTCCACCAAAGTCCATACTTTGTTCTTATACATGGATCCCATCTCATATTTCATGGCCTCAAGCCATTTCGCGAAATCTGGGCTCATCATCGCTTCCTCATAGTTCATAGGTTCATCATGGTCTAGTAACATGACTTCCATAACATGATTACTGTACCACTCTGGTGCCTAACGTACTCTGGTTAACCTACGAGATTCGGTAGTAACTTGATCTGAAGGTTCATGATCATCATCATTAACTTCCTCACTGATTGGTGTAGGAATCACTGGAACTGATTTCTGTGATGAATTACTTTCCCATTCGGGAGAAGGTACAATCACCTCATCAAGTTCTACTTTCCTCCCACTCACTTCTTTCGAGAGAAACTCCTTCTCTAGAAAGGATCCATTCTTAGCAACAAATATCTTGCCTTCGGATTTGTGATAGAAGGTGTACCCGACAGTCTCGTTTGGGTATCCTATGAAGGCACATTTCTCCAATTTGGGTTCGAGCTTATCAGGTTGAAGCTTTTTCACATAAGCATCGCAGCCCCAAACTTTAAGAAATAACAACTTAGGTTTCTTGCCAAACCACAGTTCATATGGTGTCGTCTCGACGGATTTAGATGGTGCCCTATTTAACGTGAATGCAGTTGTCTCTAATGCATAACCCCAAAACGGTAGTGGTAAATCGATAAGAGACATCATAGATCGCACCATATCCAATATAGTATGGTTATGACGTTCGGACACACCATTATGCTGTGGTGTTCCAGGTGGTGTGAGTTGTGAAACCATTCCACATTATTTTAAATGAAGGACAAAACTCGTTACTCAAATATTCGCCTCTGCGATGAGATCGCAGAAACTTTATTTTCTTGTTACGATGATTCTCCACTTCACTCTGAAATTCTTTGAACTTTTCAAAATGATTCAGACTTGTGTTTCATTAAGTAGATATACCTATATCTGCTCAAATCAACTGTGAAGGTTAGAAAATAACGATACC
The DNA here is from genome assembly GCA_034509565.1 of Triticum monococcum. Taxonomy (NCBI): domain Eukaryota; kingdom Viridiplantae; phylum Streptophyta; class Magnoliopsida; order Poales; family Poaceae; genus Triticum; species Triticum monococcum. The sequence goes on along the minus strand of CM067847.1, from coordinate 615,957,028 downwards.
CGCCACGAGCCTCAACACTCATCGGACCGTATACATCGGTATGTATTATTTCCAATAAGTCAGTGGCTCACTCCATTGTTCCGGAGAACGGAGTTTTAGTCATCTTGCCCATGAGGCATGGTTTGCAAGTATCAAATGATTCATAATCAAGTGATTCCAAAAGCCCATCTGCATGGAGTTTCTTCATGCGCTTTACACCAATATGGTCAAAATGGCAGTGCCACAAATAAGTTGCACTATCATTATTAACTTTTCATCTTTTGGCTTCAATATTATGAATATGTATATCACTATGATCGAGATTCGATAAACCATTTATATTGGGTGTATGACCATAGAAGGTATTTATTCATGTAAACAGAACAACTCTGACTTAAATGAATAACTGTATTGCAATAAACATGATACAATCATATTCGTGCTCAATGCAAACACCAAATACCATTTATTTAGGTCCAACACTAATCCCGAAGGTAGAGGGAGTGTGCGATGGTGATCTTATCAACATTGGAATCACTTCCAACACACATCGTCACCTCGCCCTTAACTAGTCTCTGTTCATTTTGCAACTCCTGTTTCGAGTTACTAATCTTAGCAAGTAAACCGGTAACAAATACCTTGGGGTTACTATGAACACTAGTAAAGTACACATCAATAACATGTATATCAAATATACCTTTGTTCACTTTGCAATCCTTCTTATCCGCCAAGTATTTGGGGTAGTTCCGCTTCCAGTGACCATTCCCTTTGCAGTAGAAGCACTCAGTTTCAGGCTTAGGTCTAGCTTTGGGTTTCTTCATGCGAGTGGCAACTTGCTTGCCATTCTTTCTTGAAGTTCCCTTTCTTTTCCTTTGACCATTTTCTTGAAACTAGTGGTCTTGTTAACCATCAACACTTGATGCTCTTTCTTGATTTCTACCTTCGCCGATTTTAGCATCGCGAAGAGCTCGGGAATCGTTTTTGCCATCCCTTGCATATTATAGTTCATCACGAAGTTCTAGTAACTTGGTGATAGTGACTAGAGAACTCTATCAATCACTATCTTATCTGGGAGATTAACTCCCACTTGATTCAAGCAATTGTAGTACTAAGACATTCTGAGCACATGCTCACTGGTTGAGCTATTCTCCTCCATCTTGTAGGCAAAGTACTTGTCAGAGGTCTCATACCTCTCGACTCGGGCATGAGTCTGAAATACCAATTTCAGCTCTTGGAACATATTATATGCTCCGTGGCGTTCAAAACATTTTTGAAGTCCCGGTTCTAAGCCGTAAAGCATGGCGCACTAAACTATCAAGTAGTCATCATACCGAGCTTGCCAAACGTTCATAATGTCTGCATATGCTCCTACAATAGGTCCGTCACCTAGCGGTACATCAAGGACATAATTCTTCTATGCAGCAATGAGGATAATCCTCAGATCACGGATCCAGTCCACATCATTGCTACTATCATATTTTAACTTATTTTTCTCTAGGAACACATCAAAAATAAACATGGAGCTATAACGTGAGCTATATATTGATCTTCAACATAATTTGCAAATACTATCAGGACTAAGTTCATGATAAATTAAAGTTCAATTAATCATATTACTTAAGAAATCCCACTTAGATAGACATCCCTTGAGTCATCTAAATGATCACGTGATCCATATCAACTAAACCATGTCCGATCAACACGTGAGATGGAGTAGTCTTCAATGGTGAACATCTCTATGTTGATCATATCTACTATATGATTCGCGTTCGGCCTTTTGGTCTCCAGTGTTTCGAGGCCATATCTGCATATGCTAGGCTTGTCAAGTTTAACCCGAGTATTCTGCACATGCAAAACTGGCTTGCACCCGTTGTATGTGAACATAGAGCTTATCACACCCGATCATCACGTGGTGTCTTGGCACGACGAACTATCGCAACGGTGCATACTCAGGGAGAACACTTATACCTTGAAATTTTAGTGAGGTGTCATCTCATAATGCTACCGCCGTACTAAGCAAAATAAGATGCATAAAGGATAAACATCACATGCAATCAAAATATGTGACATGATAAGGCTATCATCATCTTGTGCCTTTGATATCCATCTCCAAAGCACCATCATAACCTCCATTGTCACTGGCATGACACCATGATCTCCATCATCTTGATCTCTATCAACGTGTCTTCACATGGTCGTCTCGCCAACTATTGCTTTTGCAACTATTGCTATCGCATAGCGATAAAGCAAAGCAATTATATGGCGCTTTGATACGTCTCCAACGTATCTATAATTTTTTATTGTTCCATGCTATATTATATCCTGCTTTGGACATTATTGGGCTTTATTATACACGTTTATATTACTTTTGGGACTAACCTATTAACCGAAGGCCTAGCCCAGAATTGCTGTTTTTTGCCTCTTTCAGAGTTTCGCAGAAAAAGAATATCAAACGGAGTCCAAACGGAATGAAACCTTCGGGAACGTGATTTTCGCAACGAACATGATCCAGAGGACTTGGACCCTACGTCAAGACATCAACCAGGAAGGCACGAGGTAGGGGGACGCGCCTACCCCCCCCCCCCCCAGGCACGCCATCCACCCTTGTGGGGCCCATGTTGCTCCACCGACGTACTTCTTCACGTACCCCCAAACTACTAGATACGGAGCCAAAACCCTAATTCCATCGCCATAACTTTCTGTATCTGTGAGATCCCATCTTGGGGCCTTTTCCAGAGCTCTGCCGGAGGGGGCATCGATCACGGAGGGCTTCTACATCAACACCATAGCCTATCCGATGAAGTGTGAGTAGTTTACTTCAGACCTTCGGGTCCATAGTTATTAGCTAGATGGCTTCTTCTCTCTTTTTGGATCTCAATACAAAGTTCTCCCCCTCTCTTGTGGAGATCTATTCGATGTAATCTTCTTTTTGCGGTGTGTTTGTTGAGATCGATGAATTGTGGGTTTATGATCAAGTTTATCTATGAGCAATATTTGAATCTTCTCTGAATTCTTTTATGTATGATTGGTTATCTTTGCAAGTCTCTTTGAATTATCAGTTTCGTTTGGCCTACTAGATTGATCTTTCTTGCAATGGGAGAAGTGCTTAGCTTTGGGTTCAATCTTGCGGTGTCCTGTCCCAGTGACAGTAGGGGCAGCAAGTCACATATTGTATTGTTGCCATCGAGGATAACATGATGGGGTTTATATCATATTGCATGAGTTTATCCCTCTACATCATCTCATCTTGCTTAAAGCGTTACTCTGTTCTCTTGAACTTAATACTCTAGATGCATGCTGGATAGCGGTCGATGTGTGGAGTAATAGTAGTAGATGTAGGCAGGAGTCGATCTACTTGTCTCGGACGTGATGCCTATATACATGATCATACCTAGATATTCTCATAACTATGCTCAATTCTGTAAATTGCTCAACAGTAATTTGTTTACCCACCGTAATACTTATGCTCTCGAGAGAAGCCACTAGTGAAACCTATGGTCCCCGGGTCTATTTTCCATCATATTAATCTTCCGTCAACAAGCTATTTCCTTTTCCGTTTATTTTGCTTTCTTTACTTTGCATCTTTATCATAAAAATACCAAAATATTATCTTATCATATCTATCACATCTCACTTTCGTAAGTGACCGTGAAGGGATTAACAACCCCTTTATTGCGTTGGTTGTGAGGATTTTATTTGTTTGTGTAGGTGCGAGGGACTCGCGTGTGGCCTCCTACTGGATTGATACCTTGGTTCTAAAAAACTGAGGGAAATACTTACGCTACTTTGTTGCATCACCCTTTCCTCTTCAAGGGAAAACCAACGCAGTGCTCAAGCGGTAGCACGCTTGCATCTTATGCAATAAAGAGACAACCATAAGGCTTCTGCCAGTTGCTGATAACTTTAACAAAAGATGATCATCATCTCATACAACAATTTATATTTCATCACGTCTTGACCATATCACATCACAACATGCCCTGCAAAAACAAGTTAGACGTCCTCTACTTTGTTGCTGCAAGTTTTACGTGGCTGCTACGGGCTTCTAGCAAGAACCGTTCTTACCTACGCATCAAAACCACAACAATTTTTCGTCAAGTGTCCTGTTTTAACCTTCAACAAGGACCGGCCGTAGTCAAACTCGATTCAACTAAAGTTGGAGAAACAGACACCCACCATCCATCTATGTGCGAAGCTCGTCAGTAGAACCAGTCTCATGAACGCGGTCATGTAATGTCGGTCTGGGCCACTTCATCCAACAATACCGCCGAATCAAAGTAAGACGTTGGTGGTAAGAAGTATGACAATTATCGCCCACAACTCTGTGTTCTACTCGTGCATATAACATCTACGCATAGACCTGGCTCGGATGCCACAGTTGGGAAACGTAGTATTTCAAAAAAATTTACCTATGATCATGCAAGATCTATCTAGGAGATAGATAGCAACGAGTGGGGAGAGTGTGTCCATGTACCCTCGTAGACCGAAAGCGGAAGCGTTTAGTAACGCGGTTGATGTAGTCGAACTTCTTCGCGATCCAACCAATCAAGTACTGAACGTACGGCACCTCCGAGTTCTGCACACGTTCAGCTCGATGACGTCCCCCGAACTCTTGATCCAGCAGAGGGTCGAGGGAGAGTTCTGTCAGCACGACGGCGTGGTGACGGTGTTGGTGATGTGATCCGCGCAGGGCTTCACCTAAGCACTACATGAATATGACCGGAGGAGTAAACCGTGGAGGGAGACACCGCACACAGCTTGGAACAATTGGTGCGTCTCCAAAGGGTGCCCTGCCCACGTATATAAAGGAGGGAGAGGGAGGAGGCCGGCCCTAGGGGGCGCACCATAAAGGGGGGAGTCCTACTAGGACTCCTAGTCCTAGTAGGATTCGCCCCCCCCCCCCTTCTTTTCCTTCTCTGGAGGGGGGAAGGGGAAAGGAGAGGTAGTAGGAGAAGGAAAGGGGGTGGCACCCCCTTCCCTAATCCAATTCGGCCTCCTCCCTTGTGGGAGGGTGCACCAGCCCCTATGGGCTGGTTAGCCTCCCTCCTATGGCCCATATGGCCCATATCTTTCCCCGGGGGGTTCCGGTAACCCCTCCGGTACTCCGGTATGTACCCGATACACTCCAGAACCCTTCCGGCGTCCGAATACTACCTTCCAATATATCAATCTTTACCTCTCGACCATTTCGAGACTCCTCGTCACTTCCGTGATCTCATTCGGGACTCTGAACAAACTTAATTCACCAAAACACATAACTCATAATACAAATCGTCATCGAACGTTAAGCGTGCAGACCCTACGGGTTCGAGAACTATGTAGACATGACCGAGACACATCTCCGGTCAATAACCAATAGCGGAACATGGATGCTCATATTGGCTCCTACATATTCTACGAAGATCTTTATCGGTCAAGCCGCATAACAACATACGTCATTCCATTTATCATCGGTATGTTACTTGTCCGAGATTCGATCGTCGGTATCTTCATACCTAGTTCAATATCGTTACCGGCAAGTCTCTTTACTCGTTCCGTAATTCATCCTCCTGCAACTAACTCATTAGTCACATTACTTGCAAAGCTTATTATGATGTGCATTACCGAGAGGGCCCAGAGATACCTCTCCGATACTCGGAGTGACAAATCCTAATCTCGATCTATGCCAACCCAACAAACACCTTCGGAGACACCTGTAGAGCATCTTTATAATCACCCAGTTACGTTGTGACATTTGATAGCACACAAGGTGTTCCTCCGGTATTCGGGAGTTGCATAATCTCATAGTCAAAGGAATATGTATAACTCATGAAGAAAGCAATAGCAATAAAACTTAATGATCATTATGCTAAGCTAATGGATGGGTCTTGTCCATCACATCATTCTCTAATGTTGTGATCCCATTCATCAAATTACAACACATGTCTATGGTTAGGAAACTTAACCATCTTTGATTAACGAGCTAGTCAAGTAGAGGCATACTAGGGACACTCTATTTTGTCTATGTATTCACACATGTATCAAGTTTCTGGTTAATACAATTCTAGCATGAATAATAAACATTTATCATGATATAAGGAAATATAAATAACAACTTTATTATTGCCTCTAGGGCATATTTCCTTCAGTTTCAAATTTGAATTTGGAAATTTTCATTTTGATGAATTCTTATTACAACTAATACATGGGTTTTTCAATACTTTTTCAACTTCTATAAATAGGATAATTTAACTCAGGTGCACTAGTATCACTAGATACTTCCCCATGCCAACCCCACCCATCATTTAAAAAAAACACCCATAATGTTAGGAAGGAATAGGAAAACTAGAGGAATTAGCCAGCTTATTGATAGCTCTAGGAACAGAAAACATAGATAAGAAACTTGTGGCTCAGTGATTAGAATGACAGTGGTACCCTTACTCCACCAGGGATCAACAGGTTAGATACTTTGGTTTCTCATAAAAGCGAAATATTTTTCGAATGGGAGGCGGCGTTCCTGTCGATAGCAAGACACTTGTAGTAACTTCGTCAGTCTCAAACCTGCCAGCTCAGCCTTTCAGATGTACTCACTGTGGTAGAATATGCGTGCATGTGTTCATAGTGGCAACTGTATATACGTTGCTTGCTTGTGAATCAGTTGTCACCATCCTGGCCATCTCCTATTCATATTGTTCTCTTCTCCCTCCCTTTTGGCATGAGCGCCGCCGACTCTCCCATCTTGTTATGGATGAGGGAGGAGAATAAAAAGGTGAAGTCCCCCCTTCGCCCCGTGGGTAAAGAAGGGTGCTCTTTTTGCCATCCCAGGCGTTGCACTGTGTTTCTAAGAGCATCTCCAACACGTGCCCAAAAATTGCTTCGCGCTCTAAAATTCGGGTTTTTGGGCGCTGGACAGCTTCAACAGAAGCTGTAAAATAGTGCGCGTGCAAAAAAGGTTTGGGCACGCACTAAAAAGCGCCATCGCATGCTGCAAATTTGGAGCACCGGATTGCGCGCGTTTCACAATTTGCACTGCTTTTTTGTGCGCGTTTTTGGGCATCTGATAAACCAATGTTGGGTTCGGCGCGCTAAAAGTGCTACAGTGACGCGCTAAAACTATTTTAACGCGCGAAACTTTTGTGCACCTTTTGGAGATGCTCTAAACAAACACAAGGATTTTACAAAGTTGTCATCTGGTTGTTTGAAGAAATCTACAGGAATAGCTTGCTTGAGACATCTCAAATCTCTATTCCTAATGGAGCAGTTGGTAGCCTCATACAGTTTATTTTCGTCCTCCTGCCACCTCCCCCGGGTTTTTTGTCCTCCCTCCCACCTCCCAATTTCGTTAGTTTTTTTCGTCAGTTTTTACTCGCCCCCTCCCACCTCTCAATTTCGTCCGGTTTTTATTCGTCCCACCTCCCACCACCCCCTCGTACTGGTTCTTTTTCTCTCCACTCTTTCCTTGCAAACCAATAATTTTCTAACATACAAAAGATCACGAATCTATCTTTCCTTACCCGAATCAATCGCTGCCTACATCAGTGCATTTCTTTATTAAGAAAACTAACACGTAAATCTTAACGCATTGTAAACAAATCTCGTCATGGACCTAATTAATTTATTATGGAATCTATGCGTGATCACATTGGTTCTTTTTCTCTCCACTCTTTCCTTGCAAACCACTAATTTCCTAACATACAAAAGATCACGAATCTATCTTTCCTTACCCGAATCAATCGCTCCCTACATCAATGCATTTCTTTATTAAGAAAACTAACACATAAATCTTAACGCATTGTAAACAAATCCCGTTATGGACCTAATTAATTTATTATGGGATCTATACGTGGTCGCATTGGTTCTTTTTCTCTCCACTCTTTCTTTGCAAACCACTAATTTCCTAACATACAAAATATCACGAATCTATCTTTCCTTACCCGAATCAATCGCTCCCTACATCAGTGCATTTCTTTATTAAGAAAACTAACACGTAAATCTTAACGCATTTAAACAAATCCCGTTATGGACCTAATTAATTTATTATGGAATCTGTAACGGGATTTTTGTAACATACAAAAGATCATGAATCTATCTTTCCTTACCCGAATCAATCGATCCCTACATCAGTGCATTTCTTTATTAAGAAAACTAACACGTAAATCTTAACGTATTGTAAACAAATCCCATTATGGACCTAATTAATTTATTATGGAATCTGTAAAGGGATTTTTGTAACGGAATCTGTAACGCATTGTAAACAAATCTCTTTATGGAATCTGTAGTTTAGGTTCTGATTCATTTCAATCATGTAAATAAATAGGTAATTAAGAATTCAGAACTGCACCATATATTTGAGATTACCTTCCTAAAATATAGACGTAATATTTTCCTCGATAACCTTCCAAAACAAAATGAGATATTCCTAAATAACAAATCATTAATCATGCGCACTATATCATTATTATTATCTCCACTATTAATTGACTATCACAAGTTTCCTAAACAACAAAAGAACATATCTTTTACTTGTGGGCGTACGCATCCGCGCGCCCCTACGGATGACGCCATGCGCGATACCATGGAGGATGTCGCGACTGGGCCTAACACTTGCGTGATACTCGAGAATGCTAAGGCATGCATCACAATGTCAAGGACGACCATGATGGGAGGCGTGTCGTCATACCATCACGTACATGTGTTCGTGGACACGGTCATATTATATTTCTTGTCATTAATACACAGAGACACACATACTATATTCTCAAATCAAGTGTGTCCATTCAAATGTCAAGAAATTGGTTAAGGAAATGTGTCCTACAATACTTGGTAGCCGTCATCATTCGTAGCAGCCATTCATGCGATAATATTATGTAAATTGAGTGTTGAATCAATTTGGAAATAAAACCATTAATGTAATTAAGTAACTAGATGGTTAATTATGTATGCAATTAATTAGGTCCATTTAAATAGAAATTATTTTTTGCATCCAATCAATTTTGAAACCAAGTAATTAATGTAATTAATGGTTTAGGTAGACACTTAATTATGCCTACAGATAATTAGAAGTATAGATTTTTTTTCCAATTAGATAGGTAATTAGTCGATTTGGTTGGCAGTTAATCAGGCGTGCAAAGAATTAGGTAGGTTGTTAATTATTTATGTAATTAATTAAGCAAGCAGTTCATCGTGTCGAATCATTTTGAAAACGCTCGTCGGCAAGAGCGACATGGTCGAGCACCACTTGGCAGCATGGACAACGGCCACCATGCGCCCGCGACATGGACGACCTAGCGTTCACCAAGATGGATGACGGCCATTGAGCGAGTCCTGGATTAGGGGGTCTCTGGACAACCAGACTATATCCTTTGGCCAGACTGTTGGACTATGAAGATACAAGATTGAAGACTTCGTCTCGTGTCCGGATGGGACTTTACTTGGCGTGGAAGGCAAGCTAAGCAATAAGGATATGTATATCTCCTCCTTTGTAACCGACCTTGTGTAACCCTAGCCCCCTCCGGTGTCTATATAAACCGGAGGGTTTTAGTCCGTAGGACAACATGCAATCATACCATAGGCTAGCTTCTAGGGTTTAGCCTCTCCGATCTCGTGGTAGATCAACTCTTGTAATACTCATATCATCAAGAATAAATCAAGCAGGACGTAGGGTTTTACCTCCATCAAGAGGGCCCGAACCTGGGTAAAACATTGTGTCCCCTGCCTCTTGTTACCATTTGTCTTAGACGCATAGTTGGGGACCCCCTACGCGAGATCCGCCGGTTTTGACACCGACATTGGTGCTTTCATTGAGAGTTCCTCTGTGACGTCACCGTAAGGAAGGATGCCTCATCTCGTTGTTAAAAACAACATTACCGCCTGGGGAGCTCTGGCTGTCGGCCAAACTCTCCGGCTAGGCAGTTTCGTCATGACTGCCTGTTCGGCCGCTGCACCGATGATGACTTCTCGGGTCATCAAAAACAGCCTCCACGTCGGCTCGGAATTTGCCGAGCAGATGGATCCAATGGAGCTCTCTTCCCTAAATGAACTCTTGGATCGCATCGCCGCCTTGGGAGTTGCTACGGACTATGATCGGATTGGGCTTAAACCCAATCAAAGGGAGATTAACTCTCCATCGGTCACCCATCACATTGCAGTGGTGGAGGAACAATGCGGCAACTCTTCCTCTATTTGAGGACTAACTATGTTTCGGATTCCTGAGCTCTCCGAGCCGGATACCCGCTTACGGGAGGACATCACCCAAGCCTTGAACCTAGAATCAGGCAGCGGGCCAAACTAATCGGGCAACACTCCGGAACCCGAACTTCCAAGATTGGAAACTCCTCGGCCCCTGGGTCTCAGATCGGGTAGGGGTTCGGACTCAAATCCACCCACCCACCCGGACATAAACAATCTTTCCCACATCAGGCAAGAGCCCCATGAAACAGTACATCATTATTGGGCCAGATTCCTCCTTGTGATGAACAAGGTTAAGGACTGTCGCGAGGAAGATGCAGTCTCACTTTTCTGCAGTAATTGCATGGACAAGGGAATCCTTAACACCTTAAGTCGCTGTGACATATCACGCCTCGCTGACTTGGCGTCCATAGTACGAAAGTACTGTGCGATGGAAAGCGCCTGGAAAACCGAAATGAAATTTTGGGATAATCCGGCCACGAATATACACCCAGTCCGAAGTAAAGGGGTGCACTATCATAAGACACCCGAGCTAGTTGCAAAGAAACAAAAACCCTCTACAGGGCATGGAACCGTGCTGGAGGGATGGCTTAACGGACCCTGCAAAATTCATAGTACAACGGATACAATACCAACGCACAGCCTTAGAGCATGTTGGATACTCCGGCAGGTGGCCAAAAGTGGTGAGGATCTTCTTATCCCAAATGCCACAGAGCACCATCCCGTGGATAACAATACGGTGTTAACAGTCTTTGAGACCATTGCGTCAAATAATAGGCTCAAGCGAACACTCCGCAGCATGGCCGAAATCTGCCACGTAGCAGCAATAAATCCATGGAGTGACACGGCTATTACCTTCAATGCCAGTGACGAACCTAAATTCCGAACAGCCCGAGCACCAGCCGCACTGGTCCTCAGTCCAATTGTGGACGGCTTTCGACTCACCAAAGTACTCATGGACGGCGGCAGCAGATTAAACCTCATCTATGAGGAAACTCTTGAAAAAATGGAAATAGACTGGAACCGCATTGAGCAAAGTAGCACAACCTTCAGGGGAATCATACCCAGTCGGGAGGCACGATGCGCTGGGAAAATCACACTAGATGTGGTATTCGGTACGCCAGAGAACTACAGGTCCGAAGAAATTACATTTCAAATGGCCCCGTTCATCAGTGGATACCACGCCCTTTTAGGACGCGAGGCGTTCACGATCTTCCAAGCCGTACCCCATTATGGGTACATGAAGCTCAAAATGCTTGGACCCAAGGGAATCATCACCCTCGCTAGTGATCCGGACACAGCACTCCGCACCGAAAACAAAATAGCCGCACTGGCCCTCGAAGCATTACCCGAAGCCCTCTCGGCCGAGGAATTAACCACTCTATGCTCCACAGTGGACAAGGATGACGTGATACTCGATAAGAGATCCAAGTCCACCTCTTTTAAACCAGCGGATGAAATAGTCAAATTCCAAGTCCACCCAACGGACCCTACAAAAACAGCCTCCATAGGGGCATAGTTAAACCCCGCCGTGGACGCCGCACTACGAGAATTCCTGCGCGAGAATTGGGACATATTCGCCTGGCATCCCTCAGACATGCCAGGAATCCCATGCAGGCTGGCCAAGCATAGCCTCAATATCCTAAAGGGATTCAAGCCGGTCAAGCAAGCTCTTCGGAGTTTCTCCGAACCTAAGAGACATGCCATGGGAGAGGAACTAGCCAAGTTATTGGAGACCGGATTCATCAGAGAAATAAAACACCCGGACTGGCTAGCAAACCTGGTGATGGTACCAAAGAAGGATAAATCCTGGCCCAATAATGATGTACATTTCAAGGACCTCAATAAAGCTTGCCCAAAGGATCCCTTCCCCCTCCCCCGCATCGATCAAATTATCGATGCTACCGCAGGACACGAGTCATTGTATTTCCTCGACGCATACTCCGGTTACCACCAAATCTAGATGGCGGAGTCCGACCAAGCCGCAACGGCATTCATCACACCATACGGTCCCTTCTATTTCAACACAATGCCTTTTGGGCTCAAAAACGCCGGCGCAACATATCAGCGCATGATTCAGACATGTCTGGAGAAACAAATCGGCAAAACAGTAGAGGCATACGTAGACGATGTGGTCGTCAAAACCAAACACGTCGACTCTTTGATAGACGACTTGAGGCTCACATTCGACAACCTCCGAACATACGACATCAAGCTCAATCCGGAAAAATGCGTTTTCGGCATACCAGTCGGAAAGCTCCTGGGTTTCATCGTCTCCAGTAGAGGTATTGAAGCTAATCCGGACAAAATCCGAGCTTTGTCATAGTTGGCTACCCCAACAGACCTCAAACAAATCTAGAAGTTAACTGGATGCGTGGCGGCTCTAAGCCGTTTTATCTCCCGCTTAGGAGAAAAGCCTTTACCCCTTTATCGCCTCCTTCGGCGCACCGAACACTTCGAGTGGACGGACGCTGCCACAGCCGGATTGGAAGAAATAAAGGCCATTTTGGCAACCAACCCAATCCTGGCTGCACCAAACATCGGCGAACCAATGTTGTTGTATATTGCGGCAACTCATCAAGTTGTGAGCGCAGTGCTCGTCGTCGAACGAGAAGCTGACGGACATAAATTCTCTCTTCAAAAGCCGGTATACTATGTATCCACTGTCCTCACTCCATGCAAATCACGGTACCCACATTATCAAAAGATAGCCTATGCGGTATTCATGGTATCCCGGAAGCTGCGACACTACTTTCAAGAGTGTTCGATTACAGTAGCCTTAGAAGTGCCACTTAATGATATTATAAACAACCGCGACGCTACGAGCCGGATTGCTAAATGGGCCATTGAGCTCCTCCCGTTCGACATAACATACAAACCTCGACGAGCCATTAAGTCGCAAGTATTGGCCGACTTTGTCGCTGAATGGATGGAGGCCGAACTCCCTAAAGAGTACGGCGCATACTTCAATTGGATCATGCACTTCGACGGTTCTAAAATGCTGGCTGGTCTAGGGGCTGGCATCGTCCTGACGTCCCCAACCGGAGATACCGTTCAGTACGTACTGCAAATATTGTATACAGACTCCAACAACGCAGCCGAATACGAAGCTCTGTTGCATGGTCTTCGGATGGCAGTCTCCATGGGCATTCAACGCCTGGAGGTGCGTGGGGATTCAAACCTTGCAATATCCCAAATAAATGGAGACTTTGACGCCAAGGATCCGAAAATGGCGTCCTACCGAAACGCCGTCCTAAAAATGTCAGTTCAGTTCGAGGGGCTCAAATTTCACCATGTGGCTCGGGAAAACAATCAGGCGGCGGATATCCTCGCCCGCATCGGCGCAAAACGCGATGCGGTCCCCCCAACATATTTCTGGAGAGGTTGTAAAAGCCATCCGTATTATGTGAAGGGGACACCGGTAGCAATAGTCCGGACCCGGCCAAAACACCCATACCGAACACTCTGACACAATCGGAGGCTCCGCCACCGAAATAACACCTTCAGCCCACATAATAATGGCCATCATAGCCCCGTGGACAGAACCATTCCTAGTCTACCTAACAAGGCAGGAACTTCCGGAGGACCAAAACGAGGCACGCTGCATAGTGCGGCGATCTAAGGCCTACAGGGTCCATGAGGGAGAATTGTATAAAAAAGCACTACCGGAGTCCTTCAAAGGTGCATCTCCGAAGAGGAAGGGCGGAACCTTTTGGCAAAAATTCACGCCGGACTCGGCGGTCACCACGCCACAGCCTGGGCTCTTGTAAGCAAGGCCTTCCGTACATGATTCTATTGGCCAACGGCCCGGGCAGATGCACAAGACTTGGTCCAACGTTGCGCCGGTTGCCAGCTCTTTGCAAATCAAAGCCACATGCCACCCACCGCCCTCCAAACAATCCCCATTACGTGGCCCTTCACGGTCTGGGGGCTTGACATGGTTGGACCCCTTAAAGGGGGAACCCACAAGAAAAAAATACTTACTGGTCATGGTGGATAAATTCACCAAATGGATAGAGGCCAAACCTGTTAAAACAGCCGAATCCGGACCGGTGATAGACTTCATATCCGGGGTCGTACACCGTTATGGCGTCCCCCACAGCATCATCACTGACAATAGCACGAACTTCACTCCCGATGAGGTAAAACTCTAGTGCAGCAAAATGGGCATCAAGCTCGATTATGCTTCAGTCTATCACCCGCAAACCAACGGCCAAGTTGAGCAAGCAAACGGTCTTATAATGAGCGGCATTAAACCCAGATTAGTGTGTTCCTTAACAGAGTCTAACACGCACTGGGTAGAGGAGCTCGACTCCGTACTCTGGGGGCTGCGGACCACGCCGAACCGTAGTACCGGATATACACCCTTCTTTATGGTGTACGGCGCAGAGGCAGTCCTGCCCTGCGACATAATTCATGACTCACCTCGGGTGCGCATGTACGAAGAAAGAGAAGCCGAGCTCGATCGGCAGGACAGTCTGGACACCCTGGAGGAGGAGCGCGACGTAGCAAAAGCCCGTTCCGCATTTTATCAGCAACATGCTCGCAGATACCAAAGCAGAGAAGTACGGGCCAAAACTTATAACATTGGCGAACTAGTTCTACGCCTGTCGGATAAGAAAAAGAACAAGCTCGAGCCCAAATGGGAAGGTCCCTTCATTATTGACCAAGTTCTGACCGGTGGAGCGTACCGACTGCGGGATGCATCGACTAATCGACTTGAGCCGAACCCATAGAACGCGGCCAGGCTCCGAAGATTCTACGCCTAGCGTCGGACTCTATGTTCGTCCCCTTCCTCTGTCTATTTTTTGCATATACATTATCTGTCTTGTTTTTCTTTCTTTCTTTTGTTCTTTCTCTAGGCCTTCAAGGGGCAACTTGTGCCTCACTTGCACACTATAGATGCGCTAGCCGTGCTCGTCATACCTAGGGGCTTCTTTCACAGAAGCTTAATTATTTATCTGGGCCTCATGCCCCGCACATGTGTTATGCTTACGCATGTACCTTTTTTCGTCATTATATGCATCGATATGACTTAAGTTTTGGCCAAGCTGGGTTGCCTGGCTTTTGTATTTATGCCCTACGTTCCCGTTAATTCGGCTAGGGCATAAGGGGAGCACCTCTGCAATTGTTACTGTCGGGTCAGCCGGATGTGTACCTCAGACTGGGTGAAGCCGAAAGCTAGCGTTCTTAAGGGAATATTCGGTCGGTGAATAAAAGATGATTTTTTATTTTCCATATCTGCTCCCAGATGTTTTTTCCTGTATTTCTTATCGCAGTCCGGACATGCACTTTAGGGCATGCATACCCAGGGAAAGGAACCCTTAACGGAACTATTCTCCCTGGAAGATGTTTCTTACTACCCATGTAATATAACATAACTAGTTGGACACTTGTCCGTTCAAGCACTAATGACCCCTACGCCTGGTATCCATGCATACCCAGGTTCTTATATAACTGAGCGGGTATTCGGATACACTCCGGACTATCGGGTCCCGAGGTTGAAGCGAAAAGGTCCGCCAAGACAAATGATCTACAATCCAGCTAGAAGGTATTATACATGTCACTTTAATTACATAGTCATGCAGACTGACTAAATTCTTCTTCTATACCATCCAACAGGCGGTCTAGCCTACAATCCTGTTGGGAATACTTTGCGGCTAATTCTACTTGCCCATAAACTAAGCTAACGGGGATCTCTTTTCCGTCGGGCCCCACAGGTCTGACCTCGGCCATGTGATTTGGGTCAGCCTTGGTATACCGTGTCTTCACCAAGGCCTGGGCTTCTCTGGCACCTTGTCGGCAAGCCGATATCTTCCATAATTGGAAGCGCCGCCGTGCTCCCTTGAGCTTCTCCATAAGCTCTACAACGCCCTCTGGCAGGGAGACGGATGGCCACAATGCCTGGGCAACACCTTGCATCACCTGCCGAACTTGTTTGTGCAGATGTGAGAGCTCGGATAGAAGATCACCCGCAGACCCGGGCATTTCCTCCGCGGGACGACCCGTCAGCATACCTACAGACATAATGCTGTCAGTCGGCTTCTTCACCGAACTCCTTCAAAAGGATTCGTTCAAGCACTTACTGAAAATGCCGCGTCGAGGCCGCTTATTCTCCTTCTCGGAGTCTGCAAGCTGGGCTCGAACGTCTTTTAGTTCCACACTCAGCTTGATATTGGCGTCTTGGAGATTGTTTTTCTCCCGCCTAACCTCAATCAGCACACGTTTACCAGCCTCTAGCTGCCACACGACATGCTGGTCCTCCGGATTTTCTCCGGATTCATCTGCAACATCTATTGTTAGATCTGTAGCCACGCCGCACACTATATGGTAACCATCATTCCTTAAAGTAAATGTTACCAACGGGTGACTTTTTTGGTTCCTGCAATGTGGCAACAGCGGCCCGCGGTTGGGTCTTGCATTCCTCTAGCTCCTGTGATAGCCTATTATTCTTCTCTGTAAGAACCTGCACAATAAAGATGATCCTTAAATCAGTTCTGCTAACTGTTTCAAGTCTCAGGGGCTACTGATATATATAAATCGTCAGATTTACTTACCCGTACATCCTTTACATACTGATCCGTGGCTCTGGCTAGACCATCTTGAGCGGCACGGAGGTACGCCTCTCCAGAATTGAAGGCATCAAATGCCTCTGGTGAGAAACAAGCGTCACGGAGTACGGCCCGGCGGCGCCTATGATTCATGGCGCTTTCCACTTCTGAGTTTGTAGCGGATAATCTATCTGCATCCTCTGTAGGGGGATTATCCGGCGCCTGCCCCATATCAGCTTCCGCCTCTATGTCCGGTCCTGGCGCCCGACTGGTGGAAGTGTGATTAGTAACATCGCTGGACATATTCCGGCGAGCGTTTTTTCTGTTAAAGGAACACGGGCGTAATTACATTTCGAGAAAGACGACAACCATGGAGCGGGGTTTTTTGTTAAACCTTTGCGCCGGCGTCTCCGTCCTGACCACCTTCCTTTTTGGCCGGCCCGGCCTCGGTGCCTCTTGTTGGCGAGTTGCTACGGGTTCGGCAGGGCGTCCCGAATGCCTTCCCTGTAAAAATGCCATATGTATATGGTGCGTGAAGTGTCTAAAAGGGGATCCTAGTTTTTGGAGTTGGGATTTTTGGTTTTTCTTACGTGCGATGCAGGGAGCAGTCCGGGATAGTCGGCCGTAATGGCCACCATGACATCATCGCAGCTTAACTGATAGAACTGCCGGTCTATCAGCTCCATGAATATAATCGGATCTTCTTCAAGTCTGGAGTCGAGGGCCCGGTTAGGGTCCTCCGGTTGTGGAGACGGGCTGCTGACCTCCTTTATGGCTTTTCGCAGTTCCTGCCGCAAAGTGGCAAGGTGAATATTTACGACAAATAATGCGGGAAAATGGGAGTAAGGAGATATAACTTACCCAGCTTGGAGGATTGTACATGGAGAATCCGTCCCGCGGCTTGATGCAGATGAACTCCTCTCCCTCTCCCTTGAACAATTCGGACATAATTTTTGCTAAAGCGGCAGCATTGTCCGGACCCTTACGCCCGCAGCGGGTGGCATCATCCGCCCCGTTAAAACACCACAAGGGGTGCCCATGATATTGAAGTGGTTGCACTCCCCTCATTATGCAAATTGACATAACTTCGACTACTGCCAATCCTGATTGAGCTAGTGCTTTAATCCGGTTCATCAGGTAGAGGACTTCTCCATTGTCTTCCAACTGGGGGCTCCGTGGGCGCCAACTTCGCGTTTCTTCAAAGGGGCATTGCTGAACTCAGGAAGACCCCGCCAAACAGGGTCCGGAAGGGGAACGTCCTCCATATAAAACCATTCCGAAGGCCAGTCTTCGGACGACTTCTTTGGGGTACCGGACAGGTATCCGGTACCGGCGATGCGCCATATTTCGGCTCCGCCCACTTGATAAAGTGATCCCCTCTGTGTGCGAGGAATGAGGCAAAATAGCCTTTTCCACAGCTCGAAGTGAGCCTCGCATCCCAGGAACAACTCGCAGAGAGCAACATAGCCGGCGATATGTAGAATGGAGGCAGGGGTGAAATTGTGTAATTGGAGGCCGTAGAACTCCAGGAGCCCGCGGAGGAACGGATGAATTGGAAATCCGAGTCCCCTCAATAGATAGGGGACAAGGCATACCCGCTCCCCCATAGGGGGCTGGGGAAGCTCTCCGCTTGCTCCCCACCATTGTAGGTAGCGAGCTCGGCTCGGATGGGCACCATTTACGCCGGAGGGAGAAATCCCTTGGTCTGCAGTTCGACCAATCGACTGTGTGGGACTGAACACCTCTCCCAATCACCGGGCTTAGGGCTACGGGGGTGGGAGGAGGAGCTGCGGAGGTCGGCCATGCTGGAATGGATCTTCCCGAAACGCGCTCTGATGGATTCTCGCTGGGGGGGGAGGGTGGTATGGATCGGATCTAAGAATCCCCATCCCTTTAATAGACAATTTATTTACCTGGCTAGGGGGGTGAATGTAAAAACGTCCTGGCGCCTCGTATTCATTCAACGCGTGGGAGATATCCCTTATTGGGCACAGAAGCCAAGAGGTTTAACATTTATGAGGCCGTACACTGCTTACGAACACTCAAAAATTGGAGAAGAACCCGCCTTGCAATGCCGAAGACAACACTGTGCGCCGGACTCATCGTCATTGAAGCCCAGTTCGGGGGCTACTGAGGGAGTCCTGGATTAGGGGGTCTCCGGACAGCCGGACTATATCCTTTGGCCGAACTGTTGGACTATGAAGATACAAGATTGAAGACTTCGTCTCGTGTCCGGATGGGACTCTACTTGGCGTGGAAGGCAAGCTAAGCAATACGGATATGTATATCTCCTCCTTTGTAACCGACCTTGTGTAACCCTAGCCCCCTCCGGTGTCTATATAAACCGGAGGGTTTTAGTCCATAGGACAACATACAATCATACCATAGGCTAGCTTCTAGGGTTTAGCCTCTCCGATCTCGTGGTAGATCAACTCTTGTAATACTCATATCATCAAGAATAAATCAAGCAGGACGTAGGGTTTTACCTCCATCAAGAGGGCCCGAACCTGGGTAAAACATTGTGTCCCCTGCCTCCTATTACCATCCGCCTTAGACGCATAGTTCGGGACCCCCTACCCGAGATCCGCCGGTTTTGACACCGACAACCATCCTCTGCAGGATGTCCACATGTTGACGGTTTTCGAAACGTTCGCAGATGAGTACAACACGACATTAGATTGGCGAGGTGGTTCATGCTATAGTTGAAAGGGAGTGCTTCATGAATAAGAAGGAAAAAATGAACTAAGCGACCAAGTGGTCCATGGTGTTGGAGATGGAAAGAGTGTTCCAAAAATATAAAGTGAAACAAGAAAGAAAGAGTATTATTAAAAATAAGTAGGAATGAGAATTAAAACTGGCGAGGAAGGAGGAAGAAGAAGAAGATGAGGCGTCGCTGACAAACGCGCTGGTGTTGGCGTCAACGAAACGGGTTGGCAAAGAGACTAGGAGTAGAAGATGTGGGGAAGGACGAGGAAGAAAAGAACATCAATTATCCCTTCTATCAATGAATGGTATCTGGGCTAGAGGTGGAGCTTATTGGCGACTAGGAATACATCCAGGTTGCCAGGTTGCCACTTACCTCCCATGTCAGTGTGCATTTGCGAAGTTGAATGGACCTTTGAGACTGATCTCTATAGTTACTTATTATTTTGTGTCAATAATATGTGTTAGTTTAATCCACTTTATTATATAATAAATATGAAAAAAATTATCTTTATTGCAACGCATGACGAAGATGAGGTGGGTGTCATTTGATTTTAAAGGAGGCTCCAGCGAGAAATGTCCCATTACGGCAGGAAACCGGGTGAGAAAGGAAGGGTCCGAGAGAAAAAGGGGGCGATACTTTGTGGGGTGGGTTTTTTGTGTTGGGCCCATGCGTTGGAGATAACATAGGGGATAGTCCGAACAACCGCATTTCTCCCCCGTATAAGGTCTAAATTTGGGGCAGCCCAGACTATCCATACGGTTAAATTTTGAAGAGCCTACTAAGCGTTCATTTGATGTCCGAACACGTCCGGACCTTTGAGAACAAATGAGTTTTGACCTTACAGATAACCTTAATCACTTGTTTAATTAATTTATATATGCATAGCCCGTAGCAACGTATGGGCATTCTGCTAGTTTAATTTAATATATGTGTGGTTTGATCTGACATTTCGACTCCTACAAAAATGGAGAGCAAATGGATGTTTCCTACCGGAATTTACAGGTTAATTTCTTGAAGAAAAAAATGGTTATAGTATTCCCATCCTATAATTTTCTTTAAGAAAACTTTTGTACCAAATGAGCCCTAAGAAATGACAGTGTAATAGCCAAATGGGGAGTTATATTGTGGGGGCAATGGTGCAAAGTTAGAAAAAAATATTTTTCAAACAAAATTTAAAAACTAGGATGGAATGTATCAATAATTGAGGGAGCAGAAGCCAAAAGGTAACATCTTTTATTGGTCAAATTTATTTGTGCCATGCACCAAGAAAGCGTCACATTGTTCATCTTACTGTATCCCCATTTCCCACACGGTTCTTCTACTGTATCAATCTCTGAATCTCTAGCATCAGACTTTGGGAATGGCACCCAGAGACTCCTTGAGCTTCTCAGAGGAGTGTGAGAGATCAATCATGTCGCCTCTCAGGTACCGGTCGTAGGCGGCGAGGTCGAAGTGGCCGTGGCCGCACATGGCAATGAGGATGACCTTCTCCTCCCCGGTCCTCTTGCACTCCAGCGCTTCCCTGATCGCCGCCGCGATGGCGTGCGTCGGCTCCGGCGCCGGGATGATGCCCTCCGTCCGTGCAAATTGTAATGCAGCTGCAGATAATTCATCAACGAAGGCAAGGAATGTCTGAGTTCAGATACATGGCCAAGAGACAAGAAATCAACAGCAAGATTCAGAGGTGCTCACTGGTCGGAAATCAGAACAACAAAGTGAGTTAATTAGCAGTACCTTCGAAGCACTCAGTTTGCTGTATGGACATGGCCTCCATGAACCCGAGCTCATACACATGGGAGATCAGAGGCGCCATTCCATGGTAGCGAAGCCCACCTGCACAAATGGCTTTGCATCAGTAAACAGAGCAGGAAGCCAATTAATGGAGACAGATAAGGAGTTGCAGTGATCAAGACCTGCATGGATCGGATCGGGGACAAAGTCGTGGCCGAGGGTGTGCATCTTCATGAGCGGCGTCAGCCCGGCCGTGTCGCCGTAGTCGTAGGCGTAGACGCCCTTGGTGAGCGTGGGGCACGCGGCGGGCTCCACGGCCTTGAACTGCGGGTTCATCCTGCCGGCCAGCTTCTCGCGCATGAAGGGGAAGGCGAGCCCGCCGAAGTTGGAGCCGCCGCCGGTGCAGCCGATGACGACGTCCGGGGTGTCGCCGATGGCCGCCAGCTGCTCCAGGCACTCCTCGCCGATGACGGTCTGGTGCAGCAGGACGTGGTTGAGCACGCTGCCGAGGCAGTACTTGGTGTCGGCGTTGGTGGCCGCGACCTCCACCGCCTCGGAGATGGCCATCCCGAGGCTCCCCGGGCTGCTCGGGTCCGCCGCCAGGAGCCTCCTGCCGGCCTCCGTCGCGTCGGACGGCGACGGGTGCACCTTGGCGCCCCACGTCTCCATCATCAGCCTCCGGTACGGCTTCTGGTCGTAGGACGCGCGCACCTGCCACACCTCGCAGTTGAGGCCGAAGAGGGTGCTGGCGAAGGAGAGCGCGCTGCCCCACTGGCCGGCGCCGGTCTCGGTGACCACGTTCTTGACCCCCGCCGCGGCGTTGTACCACGCCTGGGGCACGGCGGTGTTGCCCTTGTGCGACCCCGCCGGGCTAGTGCCTTCGTACTTGTAGTAGATCTTCGCCGGGGTGCCGAGCAGCTTCTCCAGCCTCTTGGCCCTGCCATGCGACCACCGCAAACACCTCACTCCACGCTCCCCTGAACCGCGACAGCAACAGCATCCAGAGCGAAAAGCACAAGTTCTTTTCTGTACCTGATCAGCGGCGTCGGGCGCCAGAGCTCGTACACGTCGCGGACCTCGTCGGGTATGTCGATGAAGCGCTCCTCCGTGAGCTCCTGCCTGATGAGCTCGTCGGGGAAGAGAGGGGCCAGGTCGCTGGGGTTGAGCGGCTGGTGCGTCCCCGGGTGCAGCATCGGCGGCGGCTTCACCGGCAGGTCGGCGATGAGGTTGTACCATTGCTTCGGGACGCCCACGTTGCCCGGATACGAGCCGGCCCTGGCGGCGAAGCTCCTACGCCCAGTAACAGCAACTCTGTGCTTGGGTAGGCGATGAAGCGAGGAAGCTTGCTCCGGGACTGCTGCAATGTGAGTAGGTGGTGTTCGCAACGCCAGGATTCAGAAACCACAACGGTGAAAAATCAAACTGAAACAATTACGTACTATAATTACTAATTAACACAGATTAGACGTGCTTAATGATTTCAGACAGAACAATAAGCATTGACAACGCTGTCGATCTGAAAACTGTTGATAGTCTTTCATGGAATGGAATGGATTATTGGTAGGTGCCAACGACACAAGCGTGCGTGCGTGCCCATCTACACTGTTCTGCTCTGCATTCATCCAACGACATTACCGATGTTGACTTGACGCCTAACCAAAATTGATTTTGCCATCTCCCATCCGTATCCAGCTCCACGGATAGATAGAGATAGCCCTTCTTGATATCGACCCGTGTTGGGGATGGCCTCACGTTCTTTTCTTGAACAAAGATCACCGGCCGGCAATAACCAGCTTACACACATTGCAGAAGATAGATTTTCCTTTTTTACTGTTAAAGATCACCTATGCTCTCTCTCTCTCTCTCTCTCTCTCTCTCTCTCTCTCTCTCTCTCTCTCTCTCTCAGTTCATCTATTATCTGAAACTGCATCCACTAACAAGCCAGACATCTAGTATTATCTGAAACCCCAAAGAAACAAGAAACCTTTCAGGACTCCGGAGCTGTTGGATTGGCTTGGGAGTTGGGACTGGACAAGAATAACACGTATAAGTGAACCGCAGCGCAACCAGAATCAAATAACATGGTGAGAGAAAAAAAATCCTTGGAATCCAAGCCCGCATAAACCGAATCAAACCCTACGGATCGAAATGGTTTTGACTTTTGAGCGAGGAGAAGGACGGGGCGGGCGGGATGAGGGGTCATGCAGGGGCGGACGCACCTGGGAGCCGGGGAGGGCGGAGGGCGGTGGCCATTTCTTGTCGTCGCGATCGAGCCGCCGCCGCGGCGCCTGCTTGCCGTTCCTGGCTTCCTGGATCGCGCCCCGAAAGCTGCTCTGCTCAGTGGGTAGTAGTCAACCGCCCGGGCTGTGATGAGTGAGAGAGTGGCTTGCCTCTGCCTGCCGCCGAGTGGTGTCGGGCGAGTAGTTAACGCTGCAGGGTGGCTTCTCGCGCGCCTGCCTCGTGCAGCCAGCCCTTCTTTTTGTTTGATGGTGGATTGGATTCTGCCTGCGACGACGTGCCACGCACGGTGTCCTTTACTTCTACTTTGGTGGGTGGATGGTGGCGGCTATTCCGCCGGCGTCACCAATTTTAAAAACTGAACCGTGAAGCGATCTGTCGATCAAGGACAGCAGCGATCGGCGCACTTATTACCGAAGGTCAGGAAGAGCAGATCCGGGATTATTATAATTTTTTGATTTGATGGTAGTGACATTGGACGATCCATGTGGCACAAAATCACCCATGTGGGGATAGAATAGAGATACGTACTCCACGGTGAACAGCAGCCCGTGGACGGAGCTGGTTATGGTTATGCACTTGTCTTCGAGGCATCATTTTTCTTCGATGCTGTGGTCTTTTTTCCAAAGGGGCGTTGACACGGTTGCAATTTGCAGATCGTTTTTCCTGGACAAGTCCATCTTCTCGACCATTCTCGCCATGCTCAGCCATCAGCGAGCCACATTATCAGCAGATCGTCAATTGTTGGTTTGATTCCCAATTCACCATGTGGCCAATCGTCAATGCAGCAGCTTAAGAAAGAAACCTTTAGAGTTGATTATTTTGTTTGTTTGTTTCGAGGAATGTAGTAGGTACTGGAAAGTGATCGCATCAGTACTGATAATTTAGTTTAACCATGTGTGCATGTCTCTGTCGAAATGAGCTAGTATTGAACTTGATGGTCCCGTGGTTAGCAAATGGTGCAACAGTGTACAACTTGATGAGATGGAACGTGCGGCCAGCCAGCCACTCAAATTCTCCTTGCTTTTGCTTGGGACACGTTAGATTGTCCGAAGATTACATCGTAACACCGTCAGTTCAACTGAAGCCAACCCACAGGGTCCCTTTGCAATGTCAGCAATTGAAAGAAAGTACAAAAACGATAATGCAATCGACAGAAACCACATATAAAGTACAGTATGTGGTAATATATACTGCCCCCGTTCCTAAATATAAGTCTTTCTAGAGATTTCATTATGGACTATATACGGATGTAGATAGACAGATAGACATAGTTTAGAGTGTAAATTCACTCATTTTGCTCCGTATGTAGTCCATATTGGAATCTCTAAAAAGACTTATATTTAGGAACGGAGGGAGTAGTATCTCCAGCAAGCAAAACAGAACAAAGCCCTAAGAATATATTTGTAGATTAACACGCTAAAGTCATATCTTAAGTAACTCCAAAACACCAATCTACGTAGCAATGAACAAGCAACCAAAGCACAAGAGAGCAGCTTTGGCTCTGCAGCACGTCCTGCTTGCCTGACGAAACATCGTTATGTGACAATAGAATCAACAGAAGGTGGCTTCACCTACATGTTAACTATTCGTACTACTAACATAACAATACATGCTCATTTGCATTCTCGATGAAGTTTCATACTTTTGTTCTTGCTGTTCAATATCTTTTTTTTTGGACGGGATGGTGTTCGATATATTTACTGGCCAGTTTATGAGTTAAAATCGAAGGCTAATAATCTGGAATGGACGCAAAGGTGTACCCTGGTGCTCCTCTCCATGAATAGTATGCAACTCGGGTCTCATAAAATCCTGCATAAGCAACATAAATATGTACACGTAAGAATTATATACTCGTCTGGAAATTGGAACAGTCCTATAGATGAGATGCTAAAGAGCGAGATAATATTTGTCTTCAGCGTAATAGTTGAGATGCAGAGGAATAGGAGAAGTTCTGTTTTCAGTATAATAATTGAGAAGCAAAAACGGGCCTGTTTCGTCTAAAATGGAAGAGCCTATACCAGTTACAGTTATATATCAACAGTAAACCTTGTCTCACATACTCCAGTAATACAAGTGGACACATTATTTTTATGGTAATGTTACCTGGCGAATGGTTGCCAGGAACACCCCCAGAGAACGCCCCACACGCCAATCGATCAAGATCCGACGGTGGCAGTTTTTGGATGAAAACTGCACCAAAATTAAACAAATGCCATCCCCAAAAACACTAAAACTGCCACCCAGGCAGTTTGCAAATGCCACCCCTAGCTAGCGAACGGTTGCCAGCTAGACGGGTCCTATTTTTATAGGAAGTATATACATATGTAATGAGAAGAGAAAAAACTGCACTATGCTTAATTACTCTAGTGGTGCAAGTGGCATTGTTTACGTAGGAAGTTTTTACAGGAGGCATATGAAAGTAGCCATTGTTTTTATAGGAATATTTATCGAATAATTTGAATAAGACAATATTCACTCTGGAAGATGAAACAGTGGCATATCAACCACAATACGGAAACTGAAGTGATATAATTGTATAATTGACATACCAGGAAGAAAGGCAAGGATACCCAGGAACAATAGACCATACACCTGAGTGCTATCACCCTCCATGTGACCTGTGAATATAAAATACGAAAGGAACAGAAGAGAGCTTCCCAGGAAGAGGAGGAATAATGCTAGGGCAATCGACTTCCATGGGATCCTCCTCAAGGATTTTGGGGTGTATGTGAACCGACGGTCAATATTGTCCTCATCCCTGTCCTCCGTAGGAAGAACAGAATAAGGAATGTTGCGTCTGGCCGCCATACTGCAGTGTTGGAAACACATACAGTGAGTACAAGTACAAAAAATGACCAAAGTTACACAAGATAAGACAGAACAACTGAGAAATGACTAATACGAAACCACGGAATATGAAATCATCACCAAAGGATGAAGAAAACAGAGAAATGCCATTCTCAGAAAGAAACTGAGAAGTAGCTATATTTGCCAATATAAGCTGCATGAATCACTCAGGGCCTGTTTGATTACTACCCTGAGCAACGTGCCTGAGAATATTCCCTGCCTGAGAGTAACCTGAGCGTGCTTAACAAATTGGCCAGGCAGGCACACAAATAATCCTAGGCTGTGTTTGGTTGATGTCCTGAAGATATGCCTGTGTGGATAGAAGCTCCACGCAGTGTTTGGTTCATTTTTTCCCTGGGTTACACTCACCACTTGTTGGTCACGTATTACATGAGTGAATTAATAATCAGATAAGACCAAACATAACCAGATCCAATTATCATTACATTTCAGGTCTCAGTTCACATCATACCTTGAAGATATTGAACAGATCAGTACTTAGATTGTTTACCGCTAACATGTCCAAAAGTCACATTTCCTGCCAGATCAGTACTTTAGATTGTTTGAACACAATAGTGCACCAATCCCATAACCAGAAGTCCACCAAAAGGAAACTCCGTCAACCATGTACATATCTTTTGCAATCAACAATCACTTAAAGATTAGCAGGGCCATCAGTACAACCATGAGTAGGATCATCAGTACGGCCATCAGCAGGATCATCACCGGATAAATGATTCAACACCCAACGTGAGATGTAATCCTCACTCATGCTTATAAGGAAGCTACAATGAACTTGATACTCTGGCTTGCAAAGGTGCATCCCTACTGCCATCCTATCTTCAGGTGTTAATGCAATATTCTCGAGCATGTTCCAAAGAGGAGCATTTGGATCTGGTGGAGCTACAGTTTGTATTGGTTGTGTAAGGCTTTCCAGATAATGACATGGTTCATAAAATTGAAGTCATCCAGATAGGAGGCTCTAAAATATGCTATGGTAATGCTTGATAATGAACATTAGGCATTTCATGTGCAATCACCCTCAGATAAGA
The DNA here is from genome assembly GCA_034509565.1 of Triticum monococcum. Lineage (NCBI taxonomy): Eukaryota > Viridiplantae > Streptophyta > Magnoliopsida > Poales > Poaceae > Triticum > Triticum monococcum. The sequence continues at coordinate 615,929,753 of CM067847.1, read as the reverse complement.
ACTCAAATTTCATTAAATGACCAAGAAACTGTTTATCAAGATTTTTCTTCATTATATGATCAAGAAACGATTTATAATTTTTCTTCAGTATATGACCAAGGAAGGATTTATAAAGATTTCATGTAAGAACCAACTGAATGGACATGTAGAAGTAGAACAAATAGAAACAATGGCATAATACTTGTATTAAACCATAAGGGCCTGTTCGCAAGCTCTCCAGCTCCATGCTCAGCCTAGTTGGTGGAGCCCGACCAAACGTTTTCCCGGATCTAGGGAACCGTGTCAAATGTGCCACAGAGTAACTGCTAAAAAAAACTGTGCCACCGAGTAAAAATGCGGAGTGACATTTTCCTGGATCCAGGGAGTCGTTTTCAGTGGAGTTGAGAAGATTACGAAGTGCTGCCACCGCCAAGTTACAGCGTACCGGTCGGTGCCTGTTCTCTCCTTTCTTTCACAAAGCGGCACAAAAAATGCCCGTACAACTCTTGCTGGTTTGCTCGCCGGTGCCCTTCGTCTTCTAGGAAACGAAGAGGAACAGCCGCCGGCATGAGAGGATGGGCGGATGATCGAGCCCGCCACCTAAGCTCCGAGCTCGCCGCCACGAGCTTCTCTTCGGACCTCCAGCCATCCTGCTCCTGACGTGCTCCGAGCCAAAGTTCTCACCCACGGTTGAACCGCCCCTAGCTCGCCAACACGTGCAAGGAAGAGTGACACTCGCGCCAGCACAGCCCAGCGTCACTACCGTCCTCCCGCTCCGGCAGGTGACCCTCGGATCCACCCGGTGTCACCAACCCCCTCCTACCACGTGTGCCTTCTTGTAAACCTCCAGGACACCTGTGTTTCCCCAGCCGAGCATCACAAACAAATCGGTGCCTGCCGGCCTCTCCTCTGTTCCCAAGTTCATCCCAAATCGACTACGCTGACCTTGGTCAGCTTCTCCACGCGAACGGGCTGGCATCACTGCTAAATGGGTTGTCACTTGTCAGCCCAGCCTACTGATCGGAGCCAGAGTTTGGCTGCCGAACGTTTTTCACTCGACCTGGAAACCCCAGCGGATCACGGATTTGCAGATTTAGCAGAGTGGAGATTTGGGATTCTCGTAACAACTTTCAACATTCAATTCAGTCCTTTCGCTTATGATTTTAGTCCCAAATCTCTGGTACGCAATCGGTAGAAAATAAAATAATAGTGCTTATTACATTTCAAAGTCAAGAATATGCAGCTTCAATCACTAAATTTTCTGCAATACTTCTACCATAAGTAGTAGGAATAAAAATGAAGGTACAATTTGAAGTATTTATATCTCAAATATACGGATGTCATTTCCTTTTCATACATGTAATCCAAAAACTCATGATGGTATCTTTGGTCAAAGCTGGATAGAGTTCTTTAATGAGTGGACGAAGTATCATGGTTTCCACTTAAACAATATATTATTGTATGAAAGCATTAGACATCATATAATGCATCAGTATATCGATGCGAATGGTAAAAAAACATGATTATAACTTGCATTTATATGTTGAGTTCGACCTCCAGTTCCATAAAATTGTGTGGACCTTTTAGATTGGAATACTTTGATAGGCATGGTGTTTAAGAAAGTTCTCATGTTGATGAAACCGTGGATTTGGTAAAGACAATGCTATATGTAACATTGTCAAGTGCTCTTGAAAGATGAACGATATAACTGCATGTGTTCTTAGTTAAGTGTCGGAAAGATGACTGTTTGCTTAGGCGGTGATGCATAAATGTTCAGGAAAGGGATGAAAGGCGAATGGCATAAGGGGATGAAAGGAGAGAAATTAACATCATATCTAGTTGTCTACATGCAAACCTTATATGCTGGAATACAAATAAAAACCTAGCACAACATATTAGATATCATTTCTTCCTACCAAGCGTATCACAGCAATGCACAAATTTAACTCTTGTCAGGAAATAGCAGTATTCTCACAGTAGCTACCATTTGCAATAACCTTAGGCATGCATCTCAGGTTAAAAAAACTGTGTCATCTATCCTACTGCATATATCAATCTGTGTTCACAAAGACCATTCAACGTCTTAACTTCAAGATTTTTCTGCTGTATAAGCCCAACTATGCTTGCAAGACTGAGAAAACAGGAAGCTAATATTAAAAAGAACAGTAATAACATCTTATTATCCATGAGGTCATGTCCAATGCCCGATAGAACCACAGCAGAAATACAGTTTCACTAATTACTATTGCCCATGTCATCAATTTGAACTGTAAAAACTTCTTATATTTAGTTACAGAGGCCCTGTCCAATGCCTGGTAGAACCACTGCAGCAATACAGTTTCACTAATTACTATTTCCCATGTCATCAATTTGAACTGCAAAAACGTCTTGTATTTAGTTACAGAGGTAGTACTAAGCAAACTCATCGACAAAACCCTCATTGCTCGTACAAATAAGGAACATGTTCAGCAAGTTGGTCACGTCAATATGGGCGTCAACTCTGGCCTTGGATACACAAGGATGATCCCTCAGCAGTGATTTGTGAGGATGATCCCTTAGTATGCAAATGCACACAAGTTCAATCAGTGGCAAACAAGTTCAGTACACACAGGTCTATGGGATGAAGGATATGGACACGAGGTAAGGATATTTTTTACTTTTTTTTTATCATACCTGTTCCTCAAGGTACTCCTGGCAATATGGATCTAGTTACTGAACTCATTAAATTGTGGTTGATGTGTGCTTCTACATGCGTTGCTGACTTGAATAGGCATTAGTGGTACAAAGAATGAGGCAAAAAAAACATGGAATTCGAACTCAGTTAACAGAAATGGCATGGCACATCAGAGAACGAAGCATGTAGATAGATTAAATCTAGCAGAAAATGTATAAACAGAGCGCACTAACCGCGGGCCTGTTGTCGATGGTGAAGTGAGATCGGCAGGCAACAGAGACGGCGAGCGACGTCCGCAGAGAAGCGGAGAGGAGGCGGGCGTGCACCGCCGAGCTCGTGCGGGGGACGGTGGCCGGCGAAGTGGGGACTGGCGAGGTTAAGGGTTAGGGGAGGTGGCCGGCATCCGCCGTAGCGCGCGAGCGGCCGCCTCCGCTATGCCCGGCTGGAGGAGCAGTGGATGCGTTGGCTGGGAAAGGGATCGAGAGGGGGTGGTGGCCGGCGAAGTGGGGAGATGACCGGCGATCTCTGGTCGGTGAGTATGGCTCTTTTTTTTAGGGCGAGTATATGACTTGAGGTGAGAGCTCCTCCTATTGGACGCTCACCGCGTCCAATTCGCGGCGAAACGCGCAGGTACGCCTCATGGGCCAGCCCAGTTTGGCGTGCGCTGCCTGCCTCCTCCACCAGTTTTTACGAGACGCGACGGTTTCGTTCAGGGCTGCAGCTCGTATCTTCAAGAGTTCTGCATTCTAGTGATCATCGTATTTTGCGAGGATAAATTTACTCTCGTTCTTTGGCAGTTCCATGAGATTAAGAAGTTTTCTGTCCTTCCAAATCCGCTTCAGATCTAATGAGTTTATATTAGTGTGTCAAACTTTTTTTGCTGGTTCGATTCTTTATGAAGTTGAAATCTTTCATCGACAACATGACAAATATATTATGATTCAACGACCCGCACTTCTAGCGGATCATCGCTAGTCCAAGTGTGTTCATCCTCAAGGCTTCCCATCATTTTGGATGGACAACTCAAGGCGTTTTTAAATATCGTTATTGGTAATGTTCGCGTAAGTGGAAGAGTGACAATATCGTTGCTCCAGTCCATTTGCAGGTTCTTTACCGAAGTCTTTGAAATAATTTTTATAGGAGAGATTGATACTACGAAGAAGGTGTTTCCAAGAGATTTTATTGTAATTCTTAGTCATATGAGTTACTATATATTCTCTTAGATTTTAGATCCAAATCAGTGTACCTGTAATTGTTAAATTTTGTCAGTTTTCTTTCATATTTTGTTTAAACACTAAAAAAAGGAAAAAATACACAACTAAAATGAAAATCAGTGTTCTTACATTTAAAAAACATGTCATTAGATAAAGTGTTCCCCCTTTCTTAAAAATAAATATTTGATAGCTTCGTGTAAATATACTGACACATGTAAAAATAAATATTAAAAAATCTTGTAGTTTTTAAAAATGTTCGTGCAACTTTTAAAAATTGTTATATAGTATAAAAATGTTCATCTAGTTTTAAAAATTGATCATGCATTTCAAAATTTTCAAGTATTTAAATTTTTCTATGTGTTCGTAAAAAATATTGATTTTAAAATAGAAAAAAAGAAAAGGAAGAATGAAAGAAATAAAATTCAGAAGAAAAAGAAAACCGAGAAAAAACCAAAAGGAAAAAAAATGAAAAACTACGAAGAAACCCACCTTAAACACTTAGGACACAATGGAGAAAGAAAAATTGATGATACAACGATCGCCAATGTGGGCTGACCATAGTGCGCTCATTTTGTATGTGTTTGCCCATCAAAGTGTTGAACAGAGCGAGAAACGGAAATTACCGGTAAATGCAGGCATGTGTCTGTGCGGCTGGGGAGGGGAGGGGGTTGCGCACGCACATGTCTAGGTTAGGTTGGTTGTGAGCCAATTTTGGGTTGGGATGTGTGGGCAACACAGTCGAGTTGATGAAAAACCGATACTTACCAAAGTTTCTAGGTCGGATAACCGGACCACTATAAGGATAATCCGATATCCGTTGGATAATGTATGTATGGTATACTATCTCGTATCCAACAAAGATATCTAGTACCAGTTGTTGAATCTGATAGATAGTAAAAATGTGTTCCCACATTCCATTTTTTATTTGATAGCTTCAGTCAAAAATTATCCTAATCACTTTCACTCCTAGTTATCGATCTCAGGAAGCACAGGCTTGCTCTCCGTCTTCATTGTTACGGCTTCAGCGAACTGATCGATCTAGGACCTTGCAGGGGTTGCCCTTAGTTGTGGATTCCCAGGTTCAAGGTTTTTTCAATAGCTTAGTACATTGGCAAATTGGATCCGGTGAGCACTAGAAGGACAAATGGGTTACTAATGAAACAAATGATGAGATTGCGCCCGCTCTCATCGTCCATGTCAGGACCCAAACTATAAACCGCCGCACAGTTAAGGAGGGTCTGAATCTGCATCACTGGGCATCTGACACCGAGCTCTCAATGGATGGCCTTGTCCAACTAACCAGACTATGGGAAATCATGGTGACGGTTCAGCTTGATCAGGAGCGAAAAGATGTTGCCCTGTGGGAGTGTACAATTTGGCTTCCACTTATGCAATGTTGTGGGCTAGGAGTATCACATGTGTCAATGCCAATGCCATATGGAAATGATGGGCCCCATTATCTTGCAAGATCTTCATGTGGTTGGAATTTCAATATTGACTATGGACCTCAAATAGGAGATTGCATTATAGACTGCAGGATCAAATCTCGCCTTGCTTCGTATGTGACTAAGAGGAGGACATAGTGGATCACATCCTCCTACAAATGTGTGTGCACTTGGCAGGTTTGGTTCCAGTGCTTTACCTTGGCATGGACTGATATATCACTATTGCCATCGGACGAGGATTACATTGGAGATTGGTGGTGCAATGCTCAGAAGCGTCTGCGCAAGCTGCATAGGAAGGGATTCGACTCCTTGATCGCAATTGTCTACTAGAATTTATGGAAGCAAGTAAGCAACACAATGATCGGGTGTTTGGAAATAGTCATGGCATTTTCATAGCCTCTGATATCACATCTCGCATTTTCGAGGATCTCGGGTTATGGACGTTAGCCGGTGATATAGAAGTTTCTAGTCTTTTGTGAGTAGTTCGTGTTGTGTTTAGGAGTGGGGTGGAGTTTGAGTCTGCCTTTACCATGTGTGGTGTGAGCTTACTCTTTGTTGCCTTGTACACTTATTTAACCTTGTATAATGTTATGGTACACTATTGTGTACCCTCGAAAAAATTGTTGATGGTGGCAGATCATCCGGGACTACGACCTATTCCAATCCAGTTTGTGAAGATAACTATAACACCCAATATGTAGTCTTAGCCCCATTGAAGACTTTGCAATCTCCTTTAAGGATAGAAGCACATATTGGTAGCCCCATTTGACTTCATAACATGCACATAGGATCATATGTTGGTAACAAGGTGGACATCACAACAAATACAAATACTCATGAATAAAAGAGATAATACGAGATAACATTATGGCAAACATATGCCACTACATAAATATTTGACCAATTAGAGGTCAACACGACCCAAGATCACATCAATCATTGCAGCGGAAGAAGGCACGGATCCTAGTACGAATAAGAAACAAATTGCTCATAGAAAGGATGATGGATGGAGTACCCACCTACCTGGGCACCTTGCGGGTAGAGAGAGCCTCCTGGCCATGCGTCCAGTGGTGGCTTGCCGCAGGGGCTTCTCGGGGGCTCTTTGAGTCGTACGATTTGCCTGGATGGTTCGAATCCAGGCGAAACGGCCGAAGGGTCCATGAAGGGTGGACCATGTGCCCACCCAGGGCCACCGTCATTCGGCAGCTTCGGTGGCGTCTGCCAGCGAGGCCACGTGTGTTGTCCCACGCGCGCGGGGTGAACCAGGCTTGTCTGGCAGGTCCATGAATGGGGTGAACCGCCCAGTAAGACAAGGGCCACCATCATTGGGCGGCATCGGGCACACCTGCGAGGGTCCTGTCACGTGTTGCCCCACGTAGGAAGTTGTAGTCGGGCCCTCCTGTCGACGCCCTCGCCTCACGTCGGGCTAGTGTGGTCGGGACAGCCGGGTGCACATGAGCTGGGTCACAGTCATAGTGCCCGACTCTCACGTGGGACTCGTTGCGAGGTATTTCGTTGGCTCCATGTGACCAAATGCATGCACTGTTCATGGTGCGTCGCCCGCGTACAGTGGCTCTATTGCCACCCGACTGTTTGGAGGGTAGCCTAGACGGCCATGCTTCAGCCAGTCGTGCGGATGCCCATTCAGCCGGCCAGGCTATAGCCAGCCATGTGGGCGCCTGTTCAGCCAGCTGTTGCTACTTCCTGAGCTTGCGTTGATTTTTCCCTTGAAGAGGAAAGGGTGATGCAGCAAAGTAGAGATAAGTATTTTCCTCAGTTAGAACCAAAGGTATCAATCCAGTAGGAGGCACAGGCAAGTCCCCAATATATGCACATGCACAAACTAACAAACATTTGCACACAACGCGAAAAAATGGCTGTCAATCCCTTCACGGTCACGAACAAGAGCGAGATCTAACAGAGATAGGTATAAAAGATAAATAAAAGAGCAAACTAAAGTAAATATAAATAAATTGCAGCAATGTATTTTTGGGTTTTTTGGTTTCTAGATCTGAAAATATATGATGGAAAATAGACCTGGGGGCCATAGGTTTCACTAGAGGCTTCTCTCTTGAAAGAAAACATACGATGGGTAAACAAATTACTGTTGAGCAATTGATATAAAAGCGCATAGTTATGACGATATCTAAGGCAATGATCATGAATATAGGCATCACGTCAGTGACAAGTAGACCAAAACGATTCTGCATCTACTACTATTACTCCACACATCGACCGACTCCTGCCTGCATCTAGAGTATTAAATTCATAAGAACAGAGCAACACTTTAATTAAGATGACATGATGTAGAGGGATAAACTCAAGCAATATGATATAAACCCCATCTTTTTATCCTCGATGGCAACAATGCAATATGTGCCTCGCTACCCCTTCTGTCACTGGGTGAGGACACCGCAAGATTGAACCCAAAACTAAGCACCTCTCCCATTGCAAGTGAGGGAGTCCTGGACTAAGGGGTCTCGGGCGTCCGGCCTGTTAGCCATGGGCCGGACTGATGGGCTGTGAAGATGCAAAGACCGAAGACTGCACCCGTGTCCAGATGAGACTCTTCTTGCATGGAAAGCAAGCTTGGCGACCGAATATGTAGATTCCTTTCTTTGTAACTGACCTTGTGTAACCCTAGATCTCCCTGGTGTCTATATAAACCGAGGACTTAGTCCGGAGGGGCAGATAATCATTATCATAGCCATCCCAACTAGATCTCCAGGGTTTAGCCATTAAGATCTCAAGGTAGATCAACTCTTGTAATACTCGTATTCATCAATATCAATCAAGCAGGACGTAGGGTATTACCTCCATAGAGAGGGCCCGAACCTGGGTAAAACACCGTGTCCCCTGTCTCCTGTTACCATCGACCTTAGACGCATAGTTTGGGACCCCCTACCCGAGACCTGCCGGTTTTGACACCGACATTGGTGCTTTCATTAAGAGTTCCACTGTGCCGTTGACAAAAGGTTCGATGGCCCCTTCAATCGTTGATAGTGACGCTGTCCAAGGAGGAACTTTCCTCCCCAGACAGATCTTCGTGTTCGGCGGCTTCGCACTGCGAGCCAACTCGTTTGGCCACCTGGAGCAGATCGATAGCTACGCCCCTAGCCATCAGGTCGGACTTGGGAGTTTGAACTACGTGGCGGACATTCGTGGAGATTTTATCTTCGCTGGATTTGAGACCGCGGCGATCGCTCCCGGTCAACCTGATGATCATGACCTAAATCTGTCATTAGACCGCATCCAGGATATCGCTCCTGTAACCGCTCTGGCCTTAGAGCCGGAGCAGACTGCGCCATCCGAGGACGGGAGGATCAACCCCACCACGGAGGCCACAGATTCCACGGCATTGGAGCCGCACGTATACTTAACCTCTCACGACGTCTTTGTCACCGGAACTCCGGACTCGTCTCCGGTCGTAAGTTCCGAACCATGTGAGCCACAGACGCCTAACTTGATCACTTATCGATCTTCGAGTTCAGCGCCACAGACATCTTCTAGCACTCGCCTTTGGGCGATGTGCTAAACTCGTTAAAGAACCTATCCTTGGCGGAGGACTCACAGCCGAACTATATCCGGTTCAAACTAGGGGCTGACGGTGGAGAATTTCGCTTCCCACCCGCCACCCACTTCATAGCCACGGTTGAGGATTTGACCGACACACTTGATTACGACTCTGAGGACATCGACGGTATGGACGACGATGCCGGAGAAGAAGAGGCCCAAAACCCGCCGTACACCGGACGCTGGACAGCCACTTCCTCGTATGATGTATACATGGTGGATGCACCAAAGGAGAACAACGACGATGACAAGGAAGATCCAGCTGACGATAAACCTTCTGAAATACAATCCAAGTGCCGGCCTCAGCGGCGCCGCTCTAAGTCACGTCGCAGCAAAGACAGCAACACCGGCACATGAGAAGATAACACTCCAGAAGGTGCCAAAGACAACGAAGACCCCGTTGAAACAACTAATGAACAAGATGAACGGGAAGATTGGCAGGCTAGCCCTGGTAAGCAGGCCACACATGAAGACTCAGAGGACTGAAGTTATCTTCCGCTCTCCGAGGATGAGGTGAGCCTCGGCACCGACGATTTCATCGTGCCTGAGGAACCTCTTGAGCAGGAGCGCTTCAAGCGCCAGCTAATTGCCACTGCAAGGAGCCTGAAAAAGAAGCAGCGGCAGCTTCAAGTTGACCAAGATCTGCTCAATGATAAATGGACCGATGTCCTAGTAGCCAAAGAATATGTCCTCAAGCGCCCAACCAAAAGCTACCCAAAGCGCAAATTGCTACCTCAGTTTGACGAGGAGGCGCTGGAATACATACCTCCATCATACAATGCGGCTGACGGACCACCACATGGTCGGGACAAAACGGCAACTCATGTCGAACACCAGCAAGCCCCGCGTCATCGCGCAGGTAGAGGTAAATTAGCCCACGGTCATACATATGACCTCAGGAAAAACCTGGACAATAAAGCAGGACATACTAGATCAATCTACGGATCGCGAGGACGTACCTCGACACGCGACGACGGACACCTATTCGGACGTGACAAACTTAGTCATGCGTGGGCTGAAAACCGCAGATGGACTCCATCAGAGCTACGTCGCGATACGGCCTGATATAGAGGCGCCGCACACCCTCATTGCTTCACTGATGAGGTCCTGGATCACGAATTCCCAGAAGGGTTCAAACCCGTGAATATAGAATCATACGATGGAACCACGGACCCCGCGGTGTGGATCGAAGACTTCATTCTCCACATTCATATGGCCCGCAGTGATGATCTCCACGCCATCAAATACCTCCCTTTAAAACTCAAGGGGCCAGCTCTGCACTGGCTAAACAGTCTGCCTGCAAATTCTATTGGCAGCGGGGAGGACTTGGAAGAGGCCTTCCTCGACAACTTCCAAGGTACATATGTTCGACCTCCGGATGCTGATGACTTAAGCCATATAGTTCAACAGCCTGGAGAGTCCGCCAGGAAATTCTGGACTAGGTTCTCAACTAAAATGAACCAAATCGTCGATTGTCCGGATGCTGAAGCCCTAGCAGCCTTCAAACACAACATCTGCGACGAATGGCTCGCTCGCCACCTCGGCCAAGAAAAGACAAAATCCATGGTAGCCCTCACGGCACTCATGACCCGCTTTTGTGCGGGCGAGGACAGTTGGTTGGCCTGTAGCAAAAGCAATGCAAGCGACGCCGGCACCCCTGAAGCTAAAACTAGCAAAGACAAGTCTCGACGCAACAGATACAAGCATCGAAACAACAGTGATAACACCAAGGACACGACAATCAATGCCGGATTTAGGGGCTCTAAGTCCGGTCAGCGAAAGAAGCTGTTCTATGTCGGATTCAGGGGCTCTAAGTCCGGTCAGCGAAAGAAGCTGTTCCAAAAGAACAATTCAGGCCCATCCAGCTTGGACCGCATACTTGATCGTCCGTGCCAGATTCATGGCATCCCAGACAAACCACCCAATCATACAAATAGAGATTGCTGGGTTTTTAAATAGGCCGGCATATTAAACGCCAAGAAGAGGGAAAAGGGATCGTAACGCAAGGACGATGATGAAGAGCCCCAACAACCGAACACAGGGGGACAGAAGAAGTTTCCCCCTTAGGTCAAAACGGTGAACATGATATACACTACCCACATCCCCAAGAGGGAGCACAAGCGTGCGCTCAGGGATGTCTACACGATAGAGCCAGTCGCCCCAAAATTTAATCCATGGTCGTCATGCCTGATTACCTTTGATCGCCGGGATCATCCGACCAGTATCCGTCATGGTGGCTTAGCCGCACTGGTTCTAGACCCAATAATTGATGGGTTCCACCTGGCTCACGTCCTTATGGATGGCGGTAGGAGCCTCAATCCGCTCTATCAGGATACAACGCGAAAAATGGGCATTAACCCATCATGGATCAAGCCCACCAAGACTACCTTCAAAGGAGTCATACCAGGTGTAGAGGCTCGCTGTACGGGCTCAATCACACTAGAGGTTGTCTTTGGATCTCCGGACAACTTCCGAAGCAAGGAGTTAATCTTCGATATCGTCCCCTTCCGCAGCGGCTATCACGCACTGCTTGAACGAACTGCGTTTGCTCGATTCAACGCAGTACCACACTATGCTTATATCAAGCTCAAGATGCCCGGTCCACGTGGCGTCATAACGGTCAATGGAAATACGGAACGCTCCCTCCGTACAGAAGAGCACACAGCTGCCTTAGCAGCAGAAGTACAGAGCGGCCTTCTCAAGCATAACCTTAATTCGACTGCCGGGCCCACGAACACTGTTAAGAGGGTCCGAACTACTCCGCAGCAGGAGAGCTCGGCTCGTCAGGAGCTTGACTAGCAATCCGGCCTCCGTCTCAGTCTCGATCAAGTGGTGGCATTCGTGCCGCGCGTACATAACTACGCACTCAAAATCCCATGGGCATGGACCGAGGCATAGCTAGCTTGTGGTCCATAGTACGGCTCAACCGACATCGGATACTCACATAATTTCACTTTTACTTGTTTCCTTTTCAGGTCTCAATCCCACAGGCACCATCTGGTGGTTTGGTCGTCGGTCCTCTTGAAGGATAAACACACCAAGACGGCAAGAAACACACACATATGGGGGACTTTTTAGGTGATTCCGTTAACGATAACTCTACCTATTTTTCAGGACCCACATGCAGCTCTCCCTTGGTTTCAGCATGTCAAATAGCATGTTGCTTATCGCACTACGTGTATCAATGCGCCTTGGCGTACTAATTAAATTACAATGAGAACAGTTTGTGGCTGGAGCCGTACGACCCCAACTTTTTACCTTTGTACCTTTTCTGTTTTCTTTCCCTTTTTCAGCTCCCCTGTGGATAACCCTATCAGGTAACACCCGTACACTTTGGTACGTTTGATGTTTGCCAGGGGCTTCATAGCGCCCCACTTTACGACAACAAAAGTCCAAACACTTTTTATAAGTATAGTTCGGCAACCCGAATCATGTCTTTGGTCAATAGTTGGGTTGCCCGGCTCCTGTGCTTGTTACCTTACGTTCCGCTATATCGGCTAAGGTAGTAAAGGGAGAACTACTGCGATTGTGCCTTAGTTTATCCAACGGAGCACCTCAGTAGAGAAAGCTGAAAACTGACTGTCATGATGCGGCGAGAGCCGGTCAGCTGTTCGGAGGTTGCAAATCGTTGGAGATTTCTTCCGCATTACACGAAGGATTGGTATTTCCCGATCAGATGCTTATAGCACCCTAGTTTGGATACTAGGGGCTGCGCCCATGTTTTTATTGTCGCACTCCTATGGCTAAGTGAGGGCATTATAGCCGCATGGTCTGGTTTCCTGGTTCGTTGCGCTAAACAACTCCTTCATGGACCATCTAATTGGATCAAGATTGTTTAGATTCCATCCCGAACACCCCCGTACTACCTACGTGGGGGCAGAAGCCGATGACTTGTTAACCCTTAGATTTCATACAACACGGTTGCACAGGAAGTAAAAATTTAAAAACATAACAAGTATTATATTGCATAAACACTTTGTTTCATCATACAAGGTAGAGGGAGCTCGAATACATTCATTCAAAGATATTGTGTTTCGCACAATGATCCGCAACAATACGGGACCCTTCCAAGACATCGCCAAAGTATCCCTCGGGTGTGTGGTGCTCCTTGCCCTCCGGCGGCCCCTTGGTCGCCAACTTGACGGCGTCCATCTTCGCCCACCAGACCTTGACATAGGAGAAGGCCAGACGCGCGTATTCAATGCAGACGGACCGCTTGATGACGTCCAGCCAAGGATAGGCATCAACCAGCCTCTTCACGAGGCTGAAGTAACTGCTGGGTATAGCTTCGGCTGGCCACAACCGGATTATTAAATCCTTCATGGCCAGTTCGGCCACCCTATGCAGTTCGACCTGCTGTTTTAGCTGATCGCTGAAGGGCATTGGATGTTCCGGCACAAGATATTGCGACCAGAATAGCTTCGGGGAGCCCCCTTCTTCGGCTCGGAAGGACTCTGCGGCGTTGGTCACACTGCATGGCAGATCAACAAAAGCCCCTGGAGAACTTCGAATCCGAGTCAGTAAAAGATATTTCCTCTTCACATTCTTGCTTTGCATATTGAATGCCTTACCCGCCGCGATCTTCCTGGCCTCCTGGATCTCCTGGAGAGCGCCCTGGGCTTCACTCCGGGCCGTCTCCGCACTCTTACGAGCCTTGGCAAGTTCGGCCTCTTGAGCCGACACATTGTGCTCCAAGGTCTCACACTTCCTCACCGCATCCTGGAGCTCCTGTTGGACTTTGTTAACCCAGGCCTTGAGCCTCTTACGGGCGGCCTGCTCCTTGACAGCCTTCCCCTCGGCCTCGACCAGGGCCGTTTTCAGGGCCCCGACCTTGGTCGTCGCCTCTGTACACATCATGGCATTTCGGTCATTGCATATCATTTTCCCTTTTTCGAATACATAACAGGTTATCACTTACCTTGTTTTCCCTGGAGCTGCCTCTTCACCTGGCCCAGCTCCTCCTCGGCCTCTGTCTTGGTATTCTCACGAGGGGTGCAAGATGACATATGCCACAAGGTGGCTTCATGTGAGGGCAAGACTGCTGCCGGAATATCCAAGGACGGGTATGTGAGTAGCACGCGCTAGTTTACCCAGGTTCGGGGCTCTCCGGAGAGATAATACCCCTACTCCTGCATGTCTGAGTATATCTGGTATGTATATCTGTTACAGTGTGCTCCTGGAGCTGTATCCGAGGTCAGTGCCGTGGGCATCTGGCCTCGTATCTGTGTAAATATGTGTGCACAAGAGTGTGTGGCGTGGTGCACTTGGCACTAGTGGCCGTGGGTGGAGCTTGTGGCCGTATGGGTGTGTGCCCATACGTGAGCATGTATGCATGTGTGTGTGAGTCCATCCCCTAAATGGATGGAGCTAGCTTATATAGTGGTAGGCATGGGTGGTGGTAGCATTGGTTGTAAGCTACCTTGGGTAGCTTACAAACCAAGCTATGTAGTGGCATGGGCTAGGCATGGTGCATGTCATGCTTGTCCCCTGGGGTACTTTATAAATCAGTACCTAGGGGACACGGTACACTGTAGATGACATCGCGGTATGATCGTCCCGTCAGTGTCTTGTCGGTCTATAGTTGACTTCGGGCAGCCGGCTGGTTGGAGCAGTCGGCAGCCAGCAGCCGGTAGGGGCGGCCGGGCAGTCGACAGCCAGCAGCCGGACTGGTGGCGTAGTCGGCAGCCAGCAACCGGCAGGGGCGATGGGCAGTCGGCAGCCAGCAGCCGGCAGCCAGCAGCCGACCTGGTGGAGCAGTCAGCAGGCAGCAGTCGGCCGGGTGGAGCAGTCAGCAGCCAGCAGCCGACCGAGTAGTCGGACTGAGGGGCTTTACTAGCCCCAATGTCTTGAAATATCGTCTTGCCGTCTTCGGGATACCCGTCGCCAATAACTCCGACAGTAGCCCCCAAGCCTCTAGGCAAGTTGGCAAAGTTGGGTGGAGGTTTTTTGGCGAGTGTGAATGGAAATGATCATGAAAAAGACAAAGTTAGTCCACGCAGATATATCAAATGTTTCCTTTTAGCATTGCAAGTTTTATGCGGAGGGTGCCGATTCGGTTTCGTCCGAGCCCCCTTAATCTTTTCGTGTTCCCTCCGCTTTTTGGCTTGTGCTCTTGCTTCCCGGACAGCCGCTCTATGGTCTGTGGCTGAGAGTGGGCCACGAAGTGGAGTGTACAGTACTCAGAGTCTGGGAGCAGATTCAACCGAGTAGATACTTGTAAAGAAAACGGCCGGATCGCCCGAGCCGTTTTTTCCCGGACGTTTTTCACGTGGGTGGCCTCCAACGTTCACTCTTGCTAGTCGGACAGCCGCTCTGCGGTCTGTGACTAAGAGTGGGCCTTTGGTACCGCGCACGCTACTAAGCCACCTGCGGGAACTACGTCTCAGGCCAAGCGGCCAGCCTCCGGGCCAACTCTGGCTGGCGCTGGGGCGAACAGTGATGCAACTGTAATGAAATGTGGAGATGGCTCCCCGAGCATCGCTCGGGGTTATCCGTGCTTGCGTGGTGCAAAAATATGCGGCTGAGGTGCTCACATTGATTTTTGTGTAGCCGAGGCGGAGTTTTCCGAAGTCAGCCGGCGTGGCTCAACGCTTGCTGAGCGCGCCGGCGCACCCACTGGATGCAGCATTCGAGCCTCCGGGTGCTCGAAGGGGTCCCGGCTGGTCAGGCTCGACCGGCCAGGCGGCGAGGCATCTTGCAGTGCCCTTTTTCTTCTTTCTTCTCTTCTGTCGGCTGCTGGCAGCTGGACAAAACTCTTCTTTTGTCTCTTGTTTTTGTTTCTTGCAATCTTTCGTGGGGGCGTGCCAGCGCACCCACTGGGTGTAGCCCCCGAGATTCGGTTGGACTGCTGAGCAGTCGGGCCGGATATCCCGGTAACTACTTTGTCTTCTTCTTCGTGGGGCACGTCAGCGCACCCGTTGGGTGTAGCCCCCGAGATCAGTAGTAGAAAACATAGCTTTAGCGCCGGTTCGTAAGGGCCTTTAGTGCCGGTTCCATAACCGGCACTAGGGGGTGGGGGCGCTAAAGTGCCACCACGTGGCGTGAGCTCGCGACCTGGTATGGGGGACCTTTAGTACCGGTTGGTGTAAAGGTTTTTTTTTGAAAATTTTGGAAAAAAATTATTATTTTTTTCAATTTTCAATTTTTCTGAATTATTTGGTGATTTAGTCTCTAATCACCTCTCTTAACTGCTCAAGTGTGGATCACTCATTTCAAATCATCTAACTTCCCGACTAGTCACCCATCCCTCTCTTAACTGAGCAGTCGGGCCGGATATCCCGGTAACTACTTTGTCTTCTTCTTCGTGGGGCGCGTCAGCGCACCCGTTGGGTGTAGCCCCCGAGATCAGTAGTAGAAAACATAGCTTTAGCGCCGGTTCGTAAGGGCCTTTAGTGCCGGTTCCATAACCGGCACTAGGGGGTGGGGGCGCTAAAGTGCCACCACGTGGCGTGAGCTCGCGACCTGGTATGGGGGACCTTTAGTACCGGTTGGTGTAAAGGTTTTTTTTTGAATTTTTTTTGAAAATTTTGGAAAAAAAATTATTATTTTTTTCAATTTTTATTTTTCTGAATTATTTGGTGATTTAGTCTCTAATCACCTCTCTTAACTGCTCAAGTGTGGATCACTCATTTCAAATCATCTAACTTCCCGACTGGTCACCCATCCCTCTCACTACTCCAGCCCGAGCACGCTTAACTTCCGGATTCTATTCTTCTTCGTTTCCAAGTCTGCACTTGTTGTTTTCCTGACAATAGTAAGATGTCAATCCTATTAACCCTCAGGAGTTTAACTTGAGCATGAAGTCACACATTTCACTGTTTGAGTTTGAAACTATTATTCTAAAAAACAGTAATTATTTAGTAACACTAATATTTCTGGAATAAGTTTGACCATAGTTTGACCACAGTTTGACTAGATTTGACCAAAATTCAAAAAATTGAAATAATTATTTAGTAACACTAATATTCTTGAATAATTATGTAGTAACATTAATACTTCTTGAATAAGCAGTTTGACCAGATTTACCAAAAACATTTTAAAAAACTAAAATTTTACCATATCTTTTTTTCCTTTTGGAATTTGAGGATTCTAAAAAATTGCAAACAGGACGTAGGCTGTCTCCATCGGATGCGGATTTTCGTGCTGAATTTTTTGATATATTATAAGTTTTTTTCCGACATCGTATGCAAAAGTTATAGCAGTTTTACATTTTCCCTACACTTTTTGCAGAACATGTCCAAATTTAAGTTTTCCTAACTAGTAGATGTAATAATATAACTACCTCTTGAAGGATTTTATTTTTTGAAGTTTTTATCATTTTCTTACACACGGGGGGGGGGGGGGGGGTAGAGTTTGAAAATTGCCCTATAGTGCCGGTTTGTGTCAAAAACCGGTACTATAGGTCAGACCCCTTTAGTACCGGTTCGTGGCAGAAACCGGTACTAAAGGTTAGCCCTTTAGTACCGGTTTGTGACACGAACCAGTACTAAAGGTGATCATGGGGCCCCGGCCTGACGCCAGCCTGCCATCACCCCTTTAGTACTGGTTCGTGGCACGAACCGGTACTAAAGGTTCAAGACGAACCGGCATTAATGTATAGCCGTTCGAACCGGCACTAATGGTACCATTAGTGCCGGCTCAAATTCAAACCGACACTAATATGCTTCACGTTTGACCCTTTTTCTACTAGTGGATCTAGGCTAACTGCTGAGCAGTTGAGCCAGATCTCCCGACAACTATTTTGTCTTCTTCTTCGCGGGGGCGCGTCAGCGCTTCCGCTGGGTGTAGCCCCGAGATCTAGGCCGACTGCTGAGCAGTCGGGCCAGATCTCCCGACAACTACTTTGTCTTCTTCTTCGCGGGGGCGCGTCAGCGTACCCGTTGGGTGTAGCCCCCGAGATCTGGGCCGACTGCCGAGCAGTCGGGCCGGATCTCCCGGAAACTACTTTGTCTTCTTCTTCGCGGGGGTGCGTCAGCATACCCGCTGGGTGTAGCCCTCGAGATCTGGGCCAACTGCTGAGCAGTCGGGCCGGATCTCCCAGCAACTACTTTGTCTTCTTCTTCGCGGGGGCGCGTCAGCGCACCCGCTGGGTGTAGCCCCTGAGATCTGGGCCGACTGCTGAGCAGTCGGGCCGGATCTCCCGGCAACTACTTTGTCTGCGTCGTTGAAGTTTGTGCTTTCTTCTTCTTTTTCTCTTTGTCCGCCCACATAGCCGGACGGATACTTCTTCTTTTTGTCCAGCCGTGTAGGCAGCCGGCCATATTTTTCCAGCCGACTTTTTTATAGCCGGCATACTGCGCTGACCCGGCCGGCCTCCCTCTTTTCTCTTTTTTACCAGTCGGCCACTTTTTTCAGTCAGCCGGCTGAACACCTGGCCTGACTTTTCTCCACACGAAAACAATCTTTTTCCTTCTCTTTCTCTTCTGCTAGCTATGGGCAACTGGACGCGGAGTATCTTTTATTTTTTACCGACTCAGCAGTCGGACTCCTTTTGTTAGCCGGCCTTTGGCACCCGGTCTTGGACTTTTTCAGTCGTCCCTCCTTCGTCTAGCACCCGGCTCCTCTCCTTCTTTCTTTTTTCTTAGCCGTCATTGACTTTCTTTTAGCTAGCATGGGCAGCCGGCCACTCCTTTCCTTCTTTCTCAGCAGGCGGCCGTGGCGGGACCCGACGGGGGCTCGCGGGGCGCAGCCGGACGCAGGAGCAGCCGGCGGAAGCGAGGCAGAGCCGACCCGCGTGACGACGGGGAGCCGGCGGCCTCAAGGCTAGGCGGCGCAGGGGAGCCGGTGCGGGGCGAACGGCCGGCCAACGCAGGAGTGCGAGCGTGCCCTGGGCAGGCGCACGCGGCGCGGGGAGGCGACACGCGGCCGGGAGGCAGACGGCGGAAATGGCGAACGGCAAGCCGACCGTCGATCGGAGACGGCGCGGGAGGCCGGGGCCGGCGAGCGGGAGGCGCGGCATAGAAGAGAAGGCGGAGGCGCGGCATAGAAGAGAAGGCGGAGGCGCGGCCCAGGTGGCGGGGAGAACCCGGCGGGGGCTTACGGGGCGCAGCTGGACGAAGGAGCAGCTGACACGAGTGCAAGCCGGCAATCGGGCAGGCGGAACAGGCAGCCTGGCGCGCTAGCGGAGCAGGCGGAGGTGGCCATGGTGAGGCCGAGCCGGCCCGAAGGCGTCGGCGCAGCAACGGAGGGGCAGCCGAACCCGGCGCGAAAGACGGAGGACGCAGGGGCGCGGCGGTGCCACTGGACGGGTGCGCGGGAGGCGGAGCTTGCACTCGAAGATGACACGCGCGGCTGAGCGGCGCAGCCAGAGCAGCGAGCAGGTGCGGTGAGGTGGCATGGAGGCCGTAGCCGCTGCTGGAACACGGTCCGGTGTGAGGCGCGAGCGTGGCAGCAAGGAGATGCACCAGCGCGGGGAACGCGTCGGCGGTACGTTGTGGCCACACACGGAGGAGCGCTGCGGGCGGCAGCACACACGGGGTTGCACAGAGCAGCTCGAGGACACATCAGGAGCAGCTTCAGCTAAGGTAGTAGTGCCATGAATTTTGGAAGTGTATAGCAATTGTCTGGCTTGTGTACAGGTCGTGTCCATCCTGTATCTGAGAAGTGTATGGGCGATGTATAGGGTTTATACAAGGATTATTTGGGGCTTGTCCGACTTGCATCTGATCACTGTACAAGCGGTGTATGGGTAGTGTACAAGCGTCTTGTGTATGGCTATGGTTTGACCATTGTATGACTTACATCTAGCTAGCTTGCATAGATGGCATGTGGAGGAGCGAAAGCGTGTTTTGGCCGGAGCAAGGCGCAAAGCGGAGGGGAGCAGACGCGAGCGGCGCGTGGATGGACACGGTCGACCGAAGCGAGGTCCCGCGTGCGTGGACGGACGGCCGGCGTTGCAACGGTGGTGACGAAGACGCACCGCCCAGCACGGACACGCCGAGGGCGTGCTGATGTCGAGTCCTCGACTGGCGCCGGAGAGGTGGCGACGTCATGGTGATGATGAAGATGACGAGGCCGACGGCGAGGATGCGCCGCCCCCCGCGGCTGCTCCGGGGGCGCGTCGCTGTCAGGCCCCCGAGCGCTACCGGAGAGACGACGGCGACGTCGCGGTGGAGATGACTAAGATGGTCCTGCCTGGACCGCGAAACGAGCAGCAGCGCGGTAGCATAGTACTGCCCCATGGTGGGCGCCAAATGTCATGGTATTCTCACAGGGGGTGCAAGACGACATATGCCGCAAGGTGGCTTCGTGTGAGGGTAAGACTGCTGCCGGAATATCCAGGGACGGGTATGCGAGTAGCACGCGCTAGTTTACCTAGGTTTGGGGCTCTCTGAGAGATAATACCCCTACTCCTGCTTGTCTGAGTATATCTGGTATGTATATCTGTTACAGTGTGCTCCTGGAGCTGTATCCGAGGTCAATGCCATGGGCATCTGGCCTCGTATCTGTGTAAATATGTGTGCACAAGAGTGTGTGGCGTGGTGCACTTGGCACTAGTGGCCGTGGGTGGAGCTTGTGGCCGTATGGGTGTGTGTCCATACGTGAGCATGTATGCATGTGTGTGTGAGTCCATCCCCTGATGGATGGATGGAGCTAGCTTATATAGTGGTAGGCATGGGTGGTGGTAGCGTTGGTTGTAAGCTACCTTGGGTAGCTTACAAACCAAGCTATGTAGTGGCATGGACTAGGCATGGTTCATGTCATGCTTGTCCCGTGGGGTACTTTATAAATCAGTACCCAGGGGACACGGTACACTGTAGATGACGTCGCGGTACGGTCGTCCCGTCGGTGTCTTGTCGGTCTACAGTTGACTTCGGGCAGCCAGCTAGTTGGAGCAGTCGACAGCCAGCAGCCGGCCTGGTGGAGCAGTCGGCAACCAGCAGCCGGCAGGGACGGCTGGGCAGTCGGCAGCCAGTAGCCGACCTGGTGGAGCAGTCGGTAGCCAGCAGCCGGCAGGGGCGGCGGGTAGTCGGCAGCCAGCAGCCAGCAGCCAACAGTCGGCAGCCAACAGCCGGCCTAGTGGAGCAGTCAGCAGCCAGCAGCCAGCAGTCGGCCAGGTGGAGCAGTCAGCAGACAGCAGCCGGCAGCCGGCCGAGTAGTCGGACTGAGGGGCTTTGCTAGCCCCGATGTATTGAAATATCGTCTTGTCGTCTTCGAGATACCCGTCGCCAATAACTCCGACAGCCTACGCCAGTTTATGCTTCATTCCGGAGACTTCGATAGTATGCGAGGCTACGGCCAACAGCGACGCCTGTGTATATATTTCAGACAAATTCAGTTAGTTTCCTGCAATAGGAGATTGGTCCTCTATCTGGTTTTTTCTTTCCGAACACCGGACAGTGTCTCAGGGGCTACTATTTATATTGGGATTTTCTCCTTTTTGCGCCGCTTACCTCAAAACCTATCAACAGGTTGCTGCAGGATTCGGTTAGTCCACTCTTGGCAGACTGAATCTTTTCAATTACCGTGCCCATAAGGACACGGTGCTCATCCACAATGGAAGCGCCTCGCAGCGCTTCTAGCACATTATCCGGTGCCCCTGGTTGGACAGGGGTCACCGGGGGAATAGGAATCCCCCTTCTTTCAAAGGAGGTTGCGTGCCGGATTCCGGAGCTGCATCAGACTCCGGAATCGAGTCCGGCTGAGGGCCGAACTGAATACAACCCTCCCCGCCAGTCTCCATGGGGATTGACTCCCCCTGGTGTCCGGCGATAGGGGTTTCGCCTTCTGGCGCCTCCTGAGCCTCTCCCCCGCCTAGAACAGTCCTTCGGGACAGCACCTCCGCATCGTCCTTGGCCTTGGGGGAGTGCGTGGCCGGCGGTGAATCGCTGGCCATCGCCTTTGAGTCCAGCGAACCTCGTGATGAGGATTGCTGGGAACTGTCGTGGGTTGGACTGCAATAGCATAACTAATTATATCAATACAACAAAGAGGAAAGACTTGGTTTATAGGAAGATATGGGTTTTAGCACTTACGATGCGTCCCGAGGCTTAGTGCGGGGGCATCTCTCCGGACTACTGTCGACGTCCCACGCGGTGTTATCTGCAAGGGAGCTCTTTCCTTTCTTGGACGTCTCCGCCTCCAGATTCGCCGAAGCCGCCCTCTTCTTCCTCCCCTCATCAGGGGGAGGGTTGTTCTCCTCCTTCTCTTCATCGTCATCGTCTTCGGCGGCGGAGGAGCGGGTCTTATCTTCGGAAGTCGCGTCCAAAGCGCCCTTGCGGCGGGGGCCACTTCGGACCACCTTGGCTTTCCTGGTGGCCTTCTTCTCCAGCGCCTTATAGGGCACCGGCACCAACATCTTCGCTAAACGCGGGATGACTGATTCTTCAGGCAGTGGAGCCGGACATTGGACCAGCTTCGCCTTCTCCGTCCACTCCTGAAGAATCCATGATAATAAAGGCTTAGATCTCATCCTTGAAACAAGCAAAGTAAGGGATGCAGTAAGAATAATGTACCTCGTTGGCGAGGTGGTTGATGTCATGCCCGCGGTCCGAATCTGTGGCCGGCGGTGTTTCGTTGCCCTTAAAAGCAACCTCCAGGCATCTTCATGAGTGGTTTCGAAGAGCCTCTTCAGGGTATGGTGCTTCTTCGGATTAAACTCCCAGAGAGGGCGGCTTCGGCTTTGAGAATCCGGCGAACTAGCATCACCTGGATTATATCAACGAGTTTGATATCTCTATCCACCATGCTTTGAATGCGCATCTGCAACGCTGTCAGCTCGTCTGACGAACACCAGTTCGGGCCCTTCTCGACCTAGGAGGTGAGTCGCATGGGAGCGCCAGACTTGAATTCGGCAGTTGCGGCCCAGGTGGTGCCACGGGGCTCTGTGATATAGAACCAATGTTTCTGCCATTCTTTTACAGTCTCCATGAAAGTGCATTTCGGCCAGGAGACATTGGCCAGCTTGCTAACCATGGAGCCTCCGCACTCCGCGTGCTGGCCATCCACCACCTTCGGCTTCATGTTGAAGACCTTGAGCCACAGCCTGAAGTGGGGTTGGATGCGAAGGAAGGCCTCACACACGACGATGAACGCCAAGATGTTGAGGACGGAGTTTGGGGATAGATCATGGAAATCTATCCCGTAGTAGAACATCAGCCCACAGACGAAGGGGTGGAGCAAAAATCCTAACCCGCGGAGGAAATGAGGGATGACTACTACCCTCTCATTGGGCTTCATTGTGGGAATGATTTGTCCCTGGGTCGGAAGGCGGTGGGCGATTCCCTTCGCCAGGTACCCGGTGATACGTCTCCAACGTATCTATAATTTTTGATTGCTCCATGCTATATTATCTACTGTTTTAGATATTATTGGGATTTATTATCCACTTTTATATTATTTTTGGGACTAACCTATTAACCGGAGGCCTAGCCCAAAATTGCTGTTTTTTGCCTGTTTTAGGGTTTCGAAGAAAAGGAATATCAAACGGAGTCCAAACGGAATGAAACCTTCGAAAACATGATTTTCTCATCAGATAAGATCCAGGAGACTTGGACCCTCCATCAAGAAAGCCACGAGGGTGGAGGGCACGCTCCCTGCCTCGTGGGCCCTTCGAAGCTCCACCGACGTACTTCTTTCTCCTATATATATCTACGTACTCCCAAACGATCGGGGACAGAGCCAAAAACCTAATTCCACCGCCACAACTTTCTGTATCCACGAGATCGCATCTTGGGGCCTGTTCCGGAGCTCCCCCAGAGGGGGCATCGATCACGGAGGGCTTCTACATCATCATCCAAGCCTCTCCGATGAAGTTTGAGTAGTTTACTTCAGACCTATGGGTCCATAGTTAGTAGCTAGATGGCTTCTTCTCTCTTTTTGGATCTCAATACAATGTTCTCCCCCTCTCTCGTGGAGATCTATTTGATGTAATCTTCTTTTTGCGGTGTGTTTGTTGAGACCGATGAATTGTGCGTTTATGATCAAGTCTATCTATGAATAATATTTGAATCTTCTCTGAATTCTTTTATGTATGATTGGTTATCTTTGCAAGTCTCTTCGAATTATCAGTTTGGTTTGGCCTACTAGATTGGCTGTTCTTGCCATGGGAGAAGTGCTTAGCTTTGGGTTCGATCTTGCGGTGTCCTTTCCCAGTGACAGAAGGGGCAGCAAGGCAAGTATTGTATCGTTGCCATCGAGGATAGCAGGATGGGGTTTTTATCATATTGCATGAAACTATCCCTCTACATCATGTCATCTTGCTTAAGGCTTTACTCTGTTTTTAACTTAATACTCTAGATGCATGCTGGATAGCGGTCGATGAGTGGAGTAATAGTAGTAGATGCAGAATCGTTTCGGTCTACTTGTCTCAGACGTGATGCCTATATACATGATCATACCTAGATATTCTCATAACTATGCTCAATTCTTTCAATTGCTCAATAGTAATTTGTTCACCCACCGTAGAATACTTATGCTCTTGAGAGAAGCCAATAGTGAAACCTATGGCCCCGGGGTCTCTTTCTCATCATATCAATCTCCATCACTTTATTATTGCTTTGCTTTTACTTTTTTACTTTGCATCTCTATACCAAAAATACCAAAAATATTATTTATCATCTCTATCAGATCTCACTTTCGTAAGTGACCGTGAAGGGATTGACAACCCCTAAGCGCGTTGGTTGCGTTGAGCTATTGCTTTCGTGTAGGTACGAGGGACTTGTGCGTGGCCTCCTACTGGATTGATACCTTGGTTCTCAAAAACCGAGGGAAATACTTATGCTACTTTGCTGCATCATCCTCTCCTCTTCGGGGAAATCCAACGCAGTGCTCAAGAGGTAGCACGAACAATTTCTGGCGCTGTTGCCGGGGAGTCTGCGCAAAAGTCAACATACCAAGTACCCATCACAATCCCTATCTCCCGCATTACATTATTTGCCATTTGCCTCTCATTTTCCTCTCCCCCACTTCACCCTTGCCGTTTTATTCGCCCTCTCTCTCTATCATCCCTCTCTATTTGCCTCTTTTTGCCCGTTTGCTTTTTGTTTGCTCGTGTGTTGGATTGCTTTTTTGTCGCGATGGCTCAAGATAATAGTAAATTGTGTGACTTCACCAATACAAACAATAATGATTTCCTTAGCACTCCGATTGCTCCTCTTACCGATGCTGAATCTTGTGAAATTAATACTGCTTTGTTGAATCTTGTCATGAAAGATCCGTTCTCTGGCCTTCCTAGTGAAGATGCCGCTACCCATCTTAATAGCTTCGTTGATTTGTGTGACATGCAAAAGAAGAAAGATGTCGATAATGATATTGTTAAACTGAAGCTATTTCGTTTTTCGCTTAGAGATCGTGCTAAAGCTTTGTTTTCATCTTTGCCTAAAAATAGTATTGATTCTTGGAACAAGTGCAAAGATGCTTTTATCTCTAAGTATTTTCCTCCCGCTAAGATCATCTCTCTTAGAAACGATATTATGAATTTTAAGCAACTTGATCATGAACATGTTGCACAAGCTTGGGAGAGAATGCAATTAATGATACGTAATTGCCCTACTCATGGTTTAAATTTGTGGATGATTGTTCAGAATTTTTATGCCGGATTGAATTTTGCTTCTAGAAATCTTTTAGATTCGGCCGCGGGAGGCACTTTTATGGAAATCACTTTAGGAGATGCTACTAAACTCCTAGGATAATATTATGGTTAATTATTCTCAATGGCACACTAAAAGATCCTAATAAAAAGGTGCATGCGATAGAAGAAATTAATGTTTTGAGTGGAAAGATGGATGAACTTATGAAATTATTTGCTACTAAGAGTGTTTCATCTGATCCTAATGATATGCCTTTGTCTACTTTTATTGAGAATAATAATGAACCTATGGATGTGAATTTTGTTGGTAGGAACAATTTTGGTAACAATGCGTATAGAGGAAATTTCAATCCTAGGCCTTATCCTAGTAATGCCTCTAATAATTATGGTAATTCTGACAACAATTCTTATGGAAATTATAATAAGATGCCCTCTGATTTTGAATCTAATATTAAAGAATTTATTTCTTTGCAAAAGAATTTTAATGCTATGATTGAAGAAAAATTGCTTAAGATTGATGATTTGGCTAGGAACGTTGATAGAATTGCTCTTGATGTTGATTCTTTGAAACTTAGATCTATTCCACCTAAGCATGATATCAATGAGTCTCTCAAATCCATGAGAATTTCCATTGACGAGTGCAAAGAAAGAACCGCTAGGATGCGTGCTAAGAAAGATGCCTTTATAAAAGTGTGTTCTTCTAGTTCCTATGAAAATAATGATGAAGATCTAAAAGTTATTGATGTGTCCCCTATTAAATCTTTGTTTTGCAATATGAATCTTGATAATGATGGGACTGAATATGATCCACCTTTACCTAGAAGGCGTTCTAAGAATTCAGAATTTGTTGATCTTGATGCTAAATTTGATAAAAGTGGGATTGAAGAAATTAAAACCCTAGATGTTGCTAAACCCACTATTATGGATTTCAAGGAATTTAACTATGAAAATTGCTCTTTGATTGATTGTATTTCCTTGTTGCAATCCGTGCTAAAATCTCCTCATGCTTATAGTCAAAATAAAGCGTTTACTAAACATATCGTTGATGCCTTGATGCAATCTTATGAAGAAAAACTTGAATTGGAAGTTTCTATCCCTAGAAAACTTTATGATGAGTGGGAACCAACTATTAAAATTAAAATTAAAGATCATGAGTTTTATGCTTTGTGTGATTTGGGTGCTAGTGTCTCTACTATTCCCAAAACTTTGTGTGATTTGCTAGATTTCCGTAATTTTGACGATTGCTCTCTAAACTTGCATCTTGCGGATTCCACTATTAAGAAACCTATGGGAAGAATTAATGATGTTCTTATTGTTGCAAATAGGAATTATGTGCCCGTATATTTTATTGTTCTTTATATAGATTGCAATCCTTCTTTCCCTATTATTCTCGGTAGACCTTTCCTTAGAACGGTTGGTGCAATTATTGATATGAAAGAAGGGAATATTAGATTTCAATTTCCATTAAAAAAGGGCATGGAACACTTCCGTAGAAATAAAATAAAATTACCATATTAATCTATCATGAGAGCCACTTATGGATTGCCTACCAAAGATGGCAATACCTAGATCTATTCTTGCTTGTTATGCCTAGCTAGGGGCGTTAAACGATAGCGCTTGTTGGGAGGCAACCCAATTTTATTTTTATTCCTTGATTTTTGCTCCTATTTAGTAATAAATAAATTATTTAGCCTCTGTTTTGGTTGTGTTTTTTGTGTTTAATTAGTGTTTGTGCCAAGTAGAACCGTTGGGAAGACTTGGGGAAACTCTTGTTGAACTTGCTGTAAAAACAGAAACTTTAGCGCTCACGAGAACTGCTGTCATTTTTATTTGGAAAGTGATATTTAGTTAATTATTTTTGAAGATGATTAATAGATAAATTCCTCACGTCCAGAAATTTATTTTAGAATTTTTGGGGTTCCAGATCTTTCGCTAGCTACAGATTACTACAGACTGTTCTGTTTTTGACAGATTCTGTTTTTGTGTGTTGTTTGCTTATTTTGATGAATCTATGGCTAGTAAAATAGTTTATAATCCATAGAGAAGTTGGAATACAGTAGGTTTAACACCAATATAAATAAATAATGAGTTCATTACAGTACCTTGAAGTGGTCTTTTGTTTTCTTTCGCTAACGAGCTCACGAGATTTTTTACTTTAAGTTTTGTGTTGTGAAGTTTTCAAGTTTTGTGTAAAGATTTGATGGACTATGGAACAAGGAGTGGCAAGAGCCTAAGCTTGGGGATGCCCATGGCACCCCCAAGATAATCTAAGGGAACCTAAAAGCCAAAGCTTGGGTGTAAGGGCATATTTATCCATAAGGTGTTTTGGTGATTGATGACAATGCGTTTGCGGACTAATCGTGTGCCTTGAGTATCCCAGACGTTTCATCGCTAGGCACAAGACGGTTGGGTGCCCCTCAAAGACTGTTGAAGACGACATCTTTTCAAAATTTCTTTTTGGTGGATTTGAGTCGTAGGAAAGCCGTACTATTAAGAGGGGGTCCGCGTCGGAAAGGTTTGGGTGGAATCATCACGTACACGTTTCTTCCTAGTCCCCTCCTTTCCCCTGCACCTTGGAGCTTCCTCCGTTGTTATCTCGTCACCTTGTTTCTGGATGCTGTGTTGGCTCGCGGTAGTACTGCTCCCAGGTGAGCGGTAGTACCGTAGGCACCAGCGGTAGTACCGTGCTGCGGCGCGGTAGTACCGCAGGTGCCCACGGTAGTACCGCTCCCCTGGAGCTGCACTACCATGGCCCACCAGGCTAGTACCGCTCCCCCGCGGTAGTAGGGGCGGATGTAATTTTTTACATCTGCACCTACCATGGTAGTACCGCATTCCTTCCGCGGTAGTACCATGCTCAGCTGTCAGGCGGTAGTACCGCCCCTCTGCGGTAGTACTGTGTCGGGTTTTTGCTTCTTCCGTTTTTCAGCGGAAGTAGGCACGGATGTTTCCTTATCCACACTCTTCCCAGGCTAGGGGGTTCCTGCCTTGCGGTAGTACCGCAAAGGGGAGCGGTAGTACCACGCCCGCGGAAGTACCGCCCTCAGCACTTGTGCTACAGGTCTTCCCTAGCTGTTGCTGGTGCAGCGGTAGTAACGCGAGCCTGCACGGTTGTACCGCGTGACCTTGCGGTAGTACCGCTTGGCAGCAAGCGGAAGTACCGCGTGTCCCCACGGTAGTACCGCTGGCCTGGTGCGGTAGTACCGCTGGCCGCGGGCTGGTAGGTGGATAACGGTTGGATCTTTGTCCCTCACTATAAAAGGGGCCCCCTTCTTCCTCGTTGACTCATCTCTTCCAACCCTAAGCTCCATTGTTGCTCTAAGCTCCATCTTCGCCCGATCTCACTCCCTAGCCAATCAAACTTGTTGATTTGCTCGGGAGTGGTTGAGAAGGCCTCGATCCACACTTCCACCAAGAGAAATTTGATTCCCCCCACTAATCCCTTGCGGATCTTGTTACTCTTGGGTGTTTGAGCATCCTAGACGGTTGAGGTCACCGCGAAGCCATAGTCCATTGTGGTGAAGCTTCGTGGTGTTGTTGGGAGCCTCCAATTGAGTTGTGGAGATTGCCCCAACCTTGTTTGTAAAGGTTCGGTCGCCGCCTCCAAGGGCACCAATAGTGGAATCACGGCATCTCGCATTGTGTGAGGGCGTGAGGAGAATACGGTGGCCCTAGTGGCTTCTTGGGGAGCATTGTGCCTCCACACCGCTCCAAAGGAGACGTACTTCCCCTCAAAGGGAATGAACTTCGGTAACACATCCTTGCCTCCACCGGCTCCACTCTTGGTTATCTCGTGCCTTTACTTGTGCAAACTTATTTGTGTTATATCTCTTGCTTGCTTGTGTTCTTATCCTTGTTGCATCATATAGGTTGCTCACCTAGTTGCATATCTAGATAGCCTACTTTGATGCAAAGTTTAAATTGTTAAAGAAAAGCTAAAAATTGTTAGTTGCCTATTCACCCCCCTCTAGTTAACCATATCGATCCTTTCAATTGGTATCAGAGCCTCATCTCTTTATTAAGGACTTTACCGTCCGAAGAGTATGGTTGATACCGTAGACGGTGTGGAGGAACACTCCGGTGTGAATCCGATCTTGTCTACGGGCGATGGGGGAATCTCGGTCTCACGTGAGGAGTTCAATGTGGCCTTGGAGACATTGAAAACCTCCATGACGACCGAGGTTGAAAGCATGTTTACTAAATTCCTTGAAGGGCTTAAACTATCCACCGCACCGTTGAAAGTGGGTGATTGAGGGAGTCCGGGATTAGGGGTCTCCTGACAGCCGGACTATATCCTTTGGCCGGACTGTTGGACTATGAAGATACAAGATTGAAGACTTCGTCCCGTGTCCGGATAGGACTCTACTTGGCGTGGAAGGCAAGCTAGGCAATACGGATATGGATATCTCCTCCTTTGTAACCGACCTTGTGTAACCCTAACCCTCTCCGGTGTCTATATAAACCGGAGGGTTTTAGTTCATAGGACACAATAACATACAATAATACCATAGGCTAGCTTCTAGGGTTTAGCCTCTCTGATCTCGTGGTAGATCAACTCTTGTAATACTCATATCATCAAGAATAAATCAAGCAGGACGTAGGGTTCTACCTCCATCAAGAGGGCCCGAACCTGGGTAAAACATCGTGTCCCCTGCCTCATGTTACCATCCGCCTTAGACGCACAGTTCGGGACCCCCTACCCGAGATCCGCCGGTTTTGACACCGACATTGGTGCTTTCATTGAGAGTTCCTCTGTGTCGTCGCCGTTAGGCTTGATGGCTCCTACGATCATCGATAGCGATGCAGTCTAGGGTGAGACTTTTCTCCCTGGACAAATCTTTGTATTCGGCGGCTTCACACTGCGGGCCAACTCGCTTGGCCATCTGGAGCAGATCGAAAGCTACGCCCCTGGCCACCAAGTCAGGTTTGGAAGCTTAAATTACACGGCCGATATCCGCGGATACTTGATCTTCGACGGATCCGAGCCCCTGCCTTGTGCGCCACGCGGTCACGATGAGTACGATTTAGCTCTACCATCGGACCATATTCAGGAGATCGCACCGGCAGCCGCTCCGAGCCTCAATTCGGAGCCAGTTGCGCCATCCATGGATGGGTGGATATACCCCGTCACGGAGGCCATATCCTCAGCGGCGATGGAGCCGAATATCAACCTTACCCTTCACGAGAGCCGTGTTGCCAAACTGCCGGATCCTTCCCCGACCACGGACTCTGAACCGCCTGCGCCCAGACCTATCAAATCCGACTGGGCGCCAATCATGGAGTTCACCTCCACGGATATCTTTCAGCACTCGCCCTTTGGCGACATACTAAATTCATTGAAGTCTCTCTCCTTGTCAAGAGAGTCCTGGCCAAACTATGTCCGGCAGGATTGGGATGCGGATGATGAAGAAATTCGCCGCCCACCCACCACCCACTTAGTAGCCACTGTCGATAACTTAACCGACATGCTCGACTTTGACTCCGAAGACATCGACGGTATGGACGACGATGCAGGAGACGAACAGGAACCACTGCCCACAGGGCATTAGACGCCCACTTCATCACATGACGTATACATGGTGGACACACCAAAAGAAAACGACGACGAGGAACGGAAGGACGCATCAAATGGTTGTCCCCTCGAGAAGCAGTCAAAGCAGCGGCGTAAGCGCCGCTCCAAATCCTGCCTCGGCAGAAACAACGATCATATAGACCCAGCGTTAGAGCGGGGTGAACCATCGCCGGACCACGGCAACATGGAGAATCAAACCGAACAACCTGACTCTGTCAAAGATAATAGTCCGGACGACATCACACCGGACATACACCCGGAGAAACAGAATGCCCATCAAAGGCTTGTTGCCATCGCGAGGAGTCTAAAAGAGCAGAAGCAAAGGCTCAAGGTTGCGCAAGACACACTCAGAATCAGATGGAGTAAAGTACTCAACACAGCAGCGAAGTACGGCGGTAATCGCCCCACCAAGAGCTTCCCGAAGCGGAAGTTGCTACCTGAATTTGATGAGGAGGCCTTAGATCCCCTGCAGCCAAAAATTAAAACGGCCATCTGGCCGGATAGACGACCTCACAGCCAACATAGAGCGGAAAATAACGCCGCACATAAGCCAATACATGACCCACGCGTGGGCTCGCATCAAAAGGACGGCGCAACCAGATCCATCTATGGACCATGCAAGCGCGCTCCAGCATACGATGCAACACAACAAACATCCGAACAACGCGATACACCTAGATACAGGGGTGCCGCACACCCCCTATGTTTCACCGACGAGGTGTTGGACCATGAATTTCAAGAGGGATTCAAACCCGTAAACATAGAGGCATACGACGGAACAACAGACCCTAGGGTCTGGATTGAGGACTATATCCTCCATATCCATATGGCTCGAGGAGATGATCTCCACGCCATTAAGTATTTACCCCTCAAACTCAAAGGGCCAGCTCGGCACTGGCTTAAAAGCCTCCCCGAAAGCTCCATTGGAAGTTGGGAAGAGCTCGAAGACGCTTTTCGGGCAAATTTTCAAGGGACTTATGTCTGACCTCCGGATGCTGACGATTTAAGTCATATAACTCAACAGCCCGGCGAGTCAGCCCGAAAGCTTTGGAACATGTTTCTTACTAAAAAGAACCAAATAGTCGTCTGTCTGAACGTCGAAGCCTTGGCATCTTTTAAACATAGCGTCCGAGACGAATGGCTTGCCAGACACCTTGGCCAAGAAAAGCCGAGAACAATGGCAGCATTAACAAGCCTCATGACCCGCTTTTGCGCGGGCAAGGACAGCTAGCTAGCCTGATGTAGCACCAGCGACCCAAGTACATCCGAAGTTAGAGATGGAAACGGGAAATCAAAACGCAGCAAAAATAATAAGCGCCAGAATAAAGAAGACAACCCGAAGAGCACGACGGTAAACGCCGGATTCAGAAGCTCTCGGCCAGGTCAGCAAAAGCCGCCCCCTAAAGGCGCCAGAGATGAACTGTCCAGCTTAAACAAAATTCTGAACCAAATATGTCAGATCCATAGCACCCCTGGTAAACCCGCTAATCATACCCACAGAGAATGTTGGGTCTTCAAGCAGTCCGGCAAGCTCAACACCGTACACAAGGGGGAGGATACTCCAAGCGAAGACGAGGATGAGCCTCTCAAGCAAGACACTGGGGAACAAAAGAAATTTCCACCAGAAGTCAAAATAGTAAACGTGTTACACGTGATCAAGGGGACAAACAAAGCAACACTCCCAGAGAAATATGCCCAAGGGCCTATCACCGCGGAGTCCTACCACTGGTCGTCTCAACCGATCACTTTCGACCATCGGGATTACTCAGCAAGTATCCGGCGTGCAGGATGGGCTGCCTTGTTATTAGACCCAATAATTGTCGGATACCTCTTCACACGAGTCCTGATGGACGGTGGGAGCAGTGTAACACCCTCGATGCGACAATATCTCCCACGTGTCGAGGCACGACTTAGAGGCATAATCGCATTGAAGGCATATGTCGCAAGTGAGGCAATCTTCACACAACCCATGTACATATAATATAAAGGGGGAATAGATATAATAGTTGGCTTACACTCGCCACGTCACATCAAGGTACATAAATAGCATTCATCATACAAACACCCATGGCCCGACTACGGCGCCAAAATAGAAAAGACCCCCAACTTGCGACTAATCCCTGAATCGAACCCCGAACAGGCACCACTACTGATCATCCGGAAAAGAAACATAGTATCGCTGACAGTCCTCGTCGTACTCCCACTTTAGCTCGAACGCGCCATCTGGAGGAGTATCATCGGTCCCTGCATCTAGTGTAAATAGTAATCTGTGAGCCACAAGGACTCAGCAATCTCGCACCCTCGCGATCAAGACTATTTAAGCTTAATAGGTAAGGAAGGGGTAATGTGAGTGGAGCTGCAGCAAGCGACTAGCATAAATGGTGGCTAACTTATCCGCAAAGGAGAGCGAGAAGAGAAGGCAAAGCACGACCGGGAACTAAATAGAGCAGACTACGCAAGCATAACTCCAACGCCGTGTCCACTTCCCGGACTCCGCCGAGAAGAGGCCATCACGGCAACACAAGCAGTTGATTCATTTTAATTAATTAAGTTCAAGTTATCTACAATCGGACATTAACAAATTCCCATCTGCCCATAACCGCGGGCACGGCTTTCGAAAGATCAATCCCTGCAGGGGGGTCCCAACTTAGCCCATAACAAGCTCTCACGGTCAACGAAGGAATAGACCTCCACCCAAGACCCACCGATCAGACTCGGTATCCCGGTACAACAAGATGATTCGACAGGTCAAAACTAGTCCAGCAACACCGCCCGAATGCGCCGACAAATCCCGATAGGAGCTGCACATATCTCTTTCTCAGGGCACACTCAGATAAGCAATCCGTACAACTAAAACCAGCCCTCGGGTTCCCCCGAGGTGGCGCTGCAAGGGGCTCTAGTTCGGACCAACACTCAGAGGAGCACTGGCCCGTGGGGGGGCTAAAATAAAGATGACCCTCGGGCTCCGGAAACCCAAGGGAAAAAGGGGTAGGTGGCAAATGGTAAAACCAATGTTGGGCATTGCTGGAAAAGCTTTAATCAAGGCGAACTATCAAGGGGTTCCCATATAGCCCAACCGCATAAGGGACGCAACAATCCGGGAACATAACACCGATATGACGGAAACTAGGGCGGCAAGAGTGGAACAAAACACTAGGCGAGAGGCCGAGCCTTCCACCCTTTACCAAGTATATAGGTGAGCAAAGATAACATAGCAATATAATGATATCCCAACACGTAAATAAATGTCCCAACAAGGAACGGCTCCAATCTTCACCTGCAACTAACAACGCTATAAGAAGGGCCGAGCAAAGCGGTAACATAGCCAATCAATGGTTTGCTAGGACAAAGGTGGGTTAGAGGCTCAATCATGGCAATTGGGAGGCTGACAAGCAAGTGGTAGGCATCGTAGCATTGGCAAAGCAAAAGAGCGAGCAAACTAGCATAGCAAAGATAGTAGTGATTTCAAGGGTGTGATCATCTTGCCTGCACAGTTGTCAGAATTGACTGGATCCTCAAAAGCAAACTCAACGGGCTCCTCGTTAGCGAACTCGTCTCCCGGCTCTACCAAACAACACAAACAAGCAACAAGGATACAATCAACCACGTGCAAGGGCAAGCAATAAGACGCAAAGATGATATGCTATGCGGGATGCGATGCGGGATGCAAGAATGCAACATGTAGCAGGAAATGCATGAACCTGCCCTCAACTTGGAAATCCAAGTGTGCCACTGGATAGAGGGGAAGAAATCCCCTGAAAACGATATAAAGATCATGGCAATCGGAGCTACGGTTAAGAAATGGCAAGCGTTTTACTAAACGAACCGGTCTGCGATTTACAGCAACATGCCTCCTAAATGCAACAAGATGAACAAGCTACAGCCACCCAACATGAAAACAAACTGCATGGCAGTGATATACTCATCAAGCTTAACAAATCATCATGACTGAGGCATAGGCAAATTCATCCATTAAGGGCTTCAAACAAGCATGGCAAAACTGAATAAGCAAAACAGATTTCAGACAGCGAAATTAACGCTAGTCTGAAATTTCAGACCACAATGCTCTCTTCGGAGCAGCAAAACGACATGAAGGAAAACCTGAACATCGCAAGTAAGAGCATGGCATGGAGCTACTCAACAAGCTTAACAAAACACCCAAAATGACCTGGGGTCAAAAGGGTTCACAAAATACTCTTCCGAGCACACGAACATCGATGAAACACAATCAGTTTTCAGACTTAGTGAAAACTGGGACATGCTGAAATAATAACTCACGGAGGCATATTAACGAGCTCGATGCTCTCACTACGGTGCAAGTCATGGCAAGGCAAGCATACATCCGTTAAGAAGGCACAAAATGCTAGCTAGACATGGCAAGAACAATGGCATAGCATGCATGGATCACTAGCAATCACTCCGGCAATATCGCAAAAGAGTTAACGATCTGCCCAAAACAGCAACTATCCAAAAGTTGAGCTCGATTGAGTCAACCTAGAGTGCTCCAACATAACAAGTAAAGACATGGATGGATTAAGCACAACAAGCATAACAAATCACTCTTACTGATCATCCTCAAAAGAGGCACGGATCACTAGGAAACAAGCCGGACATATAGCATCGTGAACTAAAACGGCTCAGACTTAGTGAAAATCACGAAGTCCCTGAAATCTGTAATCTCAGGTAGCCCTCTTCGCAAGCTTGCACAAGACAACACACACATCCTAAAAATATATGGAAGGAACCTCTGGAAAGAAGACAACATGCTTAACAATTCATCCCAAAGGGGCACAGGCATATCATGCACGAATTAAATATGGCAAAAATGACAAAAATGCATGTTGAACTAACGGATCTGCAATTTAACTCAACATGCCTCCTTCCAACAGCATTTTGGGCACCAAGATGATCTCAAATGCAAATGATGCAATGGAATGAAATGATGTACTCGTCGAGACGAAGAATTTGACATATCATACGCCCAAATCGGAGCTACGGATGCAAAGTTATGGCAGGTCAAAGTTTGCATAAAAATTAACGGGAGAGAGGGAAAGTCAACCCCGGTTAGGGTTACTGTTCACAGACCCGATCCGGATCGGGCGCGGGCACTGTAGCTCGATCCGAGCCGGCGATGGCGGCGGCCGCCGGCGGAGGCGGCGGGGACCGCCGGCGAGGGCGACGGCGAGGGGCGCCGGGGTGGCGCGGAGGCCGGCGGGGACCGACTGGGCGGCGAGGAGCTCCGGCGAGGGCGCGGGCAGGCGACGGCGGCTCCGGGCGCCGAGGCGAGCTTGCCGGCGACGAGGCGGCGGCGCAAGGTGGCGAGGAGGCCGGCGCCGGCGAGCGGCTGTACGGCGACGAGGTCGGCCGGCGCGGGCGCGGGCAGCGGCCGATGCGGGCCGGGGAGGGCCCGCCCCGGGCCTCGCGGGCTGGCGGCGGAGGAGGGTCGGTGCGCGCCATGTGGCAGATCCCGATAGGCGCGGGTAAGATGTCCGGCGGCGGCGGACACGTCCGGCGCGCCGCGGAGGTTTTCTAGGGTTTCGAGAGGGGGGAGAGATCCGAATTTCGGGGGGGGGGTCTATTTATAGAGGTAGAGGGAGCTAGGAGTGTCCAAATGAGGTGCGGTTTTCGCCCACACGATCGTGATCGAACAACCGAGACGATGGAGCTGAGTTTGGTGGGTTTTGGGCCAAAATGGAGGGGTGTTGGGCTGCACACACACGAGGCCTTTTCGGTCCCTCGGTTAACCGTTGGAGTATCAAACGAAGTCCAAATGACCCGAAACTTGACAGGCGGTCTACCGGTAGTAAACCAAGGTCGCATGGCAAGTCTCGGCCCAATCCGGAAATGTTTAATCCTCACACACGAAAGAAAGCTAGAAATGGCCACCAGAGGAGAACGAAGCGCCGGAATGCAAAACGGACAACGGGGAAAATGCTCGAATGCATGAGACGAACATGTATGCAAATGCAATGCACGTGACGACATGATATGAGATGCACGAAAACGAAAACAACACACGAAGGCAAAGACCCGAACCCGAGAATTAAATATAACTTAATGCCGGAAACGGCAAGAGTCGGAGTACATTTGGGGAAGGTTACATGTGGGGCGTTACAACACTCCACCACTACGAAAAGATCTCGTCCCGAGATATAGGACTGAAAGAACTCCGGGTACTCAGAACGGAGGTGATCCTCGTGTTCCCAGGTAGCTTCACGGTCGGAATGGTGTGACCACTTAACTTTGAGAAACTTGATTGACTTGTTGCGAGTTTTGCGTTCAGTCTCTTCAAGGATTGCAACTGGGTGCTCACGGTAGGAGAGATCTTCTTGGAGCTCAATGTCCTCGAAGTTGACGGTGCGCTCAGGCGTCTTGAAGCACTTTCGGAGTTGCGAGACGTGGAACACATCATGAACATTGGCAAAGGTTGTAGGAAGCTCGAGTTGATAGGCAAGGTCGCCTCTCTTGCTGACGATCTTGAAAGGCCCGACGTATCTTGGGGCAAGCTTCCCTTCGATACCGAAGCGACGAGTCCCTTTCATAGGAGAGACGCGGAGGTAGACATGATCTCCGATCTCGAAGGCCAAATCACGGTGCTTGCTGTCGTAGTAGCTCTTCTGACGAGACTGGGCTGCTTTGAGGTTATCACAAATGACCTTGCACATTTCTTCTGCTTCTGTGATCAGGTCATTACCCAGCAGCTGACGTTCACCGGTTTCAGACCAGTTGAGAGGTGTACGGCACTTCCTACCATACAAAATTTCAAACGGGGCCTTGCCGGAACTTGCTTGGAAACTGTTGTTGTACGAGAATTCAGCATAAGGAAGGCAATCCTCCCACTTCATGCCGAAGGAGATAACACAAGCCCTGAGCATATCTTCAAGAATCTGGTTGACACGCTCGACTTGACCGCTTGTTTGAGGATGGAAAGCAGTGCTGAAGCGAATGTTGGTGCCCATGGCCTTCTGAAAAGAATCCCAGAACTTGGAGGTAAAGATGCTGCCACGGTCTGAAGATATCACTTGAGGAATACCGTGCAGAGAGACAATGCGAGAGGTGTAGAGATCCGCCAATTGAGCTGCAGTGATTGACTCTTTGATAGGCAAGAAATGAGCCACTTTGGTCAGCTTGTCCATGACAACGAATATAGCATCATTGCCACGCTTGGACTTAGGAAACCCAGTCACGAAGTCCATTTCAATGTGGTCAAACTTCCATTCTGGAATGGCGAGAGGTTGGAGGAGACCTGCTGGCCTTTGGTGTTCTGCTTTCACTCTTCTGCAGACATCACATTCATTCACGAATTGAGCGATCTCGCGCTTCATTCGAGTCCACCAATAAGTTTGCTTCAGATCTTGATACATCTTCGTGCTCCCAGGATGGATGGAGAGGAGAGAGTTGTGAGCCTCATTCATGATCACCTTACGAAGTTCACCTTTGGGCACAACAATTCGATCCTCGAAGAAGAG
This sequence comes from Triticum monococcum, assembly GCA_034509565.1. Classification (NCBI taxonomy): domain Eukaryota; kingdom Viridiplantae; phylum Streptophyta; class Magnoliopsida; order Poales; family Poaceae; genus Triticum; species Triticum monococcum. The sequence goes on along the minus strand of CM067847.1, from coordinate 615,891,299 downwards.
AGTGTCCTTGTCATCAAGTCGGTAGCACTTGTACTTGGACTGACTCTTTGCAATACCAATCTTCACCTTTTTCACCATAGCATCAAGAAGCTGGGCTTGGCGAATCTGGTCTTCCAAGGTAGGAGAAACTTGAAGGTTGGCAAGGAAACCTTGAGGAACAACTTGCAGATTAAGTTTGCGGAAAGCTTCACAAAGCTCGGGTTGATAAGGCTTGAGAATCAGACTGTTGCAATATGCTTTTCTGCTCAAAGCGTCAGCAATCACATTAGCCTTGCCTGGGGTATACTCGATACTCGGATTGTACTCTTGAATCATTTCGACCCATCGAGTCTGCCTGAGGTTGAGATTAGGCTGAGTGAAGATGTACTTGAGACTTTTGTGATCAGTGAAAATGTCCACTTTCCTTCCCAAGAGAAGATGTCTCCAAGTCAACAATGCGTGCACAACTGCCGCCAACTCAAGATCATGAGTGGGGTAGTTCTTCTCATTTGGCTTCAACTGGCGAGAGGTATAAGCAACAACTTTCTTCTCTTGCATCAGTACTGCACCGAGACCTTGGAGAGAGGCATCACAAAAGACCTCGTACGGCTTGGTTTCATCAGGCGGAGTTAGAACTGGAGCAGTGATCAATTTCTCTTTCAAAGCGTTGAAAGCAACATCACACTCCGGAGACCAAACGTACTTGACGTGCTTCTGAAGAAGATTTGAGAGAGGCTTCGCGATCTTGGAGAAGTTTTCGACGAATCTTCGGCAATAACTTGCAAGACCGAGGAAGCTACGGAGTTGCTTCACATTCTGAGGAGGTTCCCAATTAACAATTGCAGACACCTTCTCAGGATCCACGGAAATGCCCTTGGCAGAGATAATATGACCAAGATAAAGAACTTCATCGAGCCAAAACTCAGACTTGGAGAACTTGGCATAGAATTGATGTTCCCTTAGCTTGTCAAGAACCAAACGCAAGTGTTTGGCATGATCTTCCTTGTTCTTCGAGAAAACCAGGATATCATCGAGATAGACCAAAACAAAGTCGTTGGTGTAGGGGTTGAAGATGAAGTTCATCATGCGAGAGAACGTCGGAGGAGCATTAGCGAGGCCAAAAGACATAACAGTGTATTCATAAGACCCATAGCTTGTTCTGAACGCCGTCTTTGGAATATCTTGTTCACGAATGCGAATTTGATGATAACCCATACGGAGATCAAGCTTGGAGAATACTTGGGCACCCTTGAGTTGTTCGAACAGCTCATTAATGTTGGGAAGTGGATATTTGTTCTTGATGGTCTTCTTGTTCAATGGACGATAATCAACACAAAGTCGGTCCGTTCCATCCTTATTCTTCACAAAAAGAACACCACAACCCCACGGAGAAGTACTAGGCCGAATGAGACCCATTCTTTCTTGCACATCGAGCTGTTTCTTCAACTCCTTCAACTCTTCGGGGCCGAGCTTGTAAGGCCGTTTGTACACCGGTTCCGTACCGGGCTCAAGTTCAATAACGAATTCAACAGGCCGGTTTGGAGGCATGCCTGGGAGTTCTTCAGGGAAGACATCTTGATACTCACAAACAACCGGAATCTGCGAAATAGCATCCAATTCACCCTTCTCATTGAGAGAGAATAACCGGATGGTATTATCCCGAGCAGCAAAAACAATGACATCTTCAGAGGAATGAGTCAGTTGAATCTGCCTGGCTGCACAATCGAGGTGAGCCTTGTGTTTAGAGAGCCAGTCCATCCCAAGAATAAGGTTGATATCAGAATCGCCGAGAACATTTGGAGAAGCCAAGAACTTATGATCGCCCAAAGTGATAGTGACATCCGGAACACAGGTGTTAGCTGTCATCTGCTTGCCCGGTGACACAATTTGCAAGGCACTTTGCAGATACTGATAATCACACTCATACTTTGATGCAAAAGGCTTGGAAATGAAGCAATGCGATGCACCTGTATCAAAAAGAACTTTTGCAGGAATATCATTAACAGGAAGGTTACCCATGATCACATCTGACGAATCCTCTGCTTGAGCTGCATTCACCATATTGACCTTGGCGTGCTTGGGATTATGCTTGACCACAGCTGTACTTGCGGATCTGACAGGAGGAGGAGGAGGAAGACGCCTCTGGTTGAAACACTTGTTGGCGTAGTGACCCTTCTGTTGGCACTTGTTGCACGTGACCTCTGAGAGCGGACGGTGGTACGGAGCACTCGATCTTGGAGCTTGAGACGAAGTCTTGTTCTGGAAGCCTGGGTTGGGTGGGTGGGAATAACCACTGCCACCTTTGCTCTTCTGCTGATACGGCTGACGAAACGGAGGAGGAGGAAGCCAATACTTCTGCTGCTTGGCCACTTGAGTAGAGGACGAAGACGAAGTGTCTCTGACTCGCTTCCTGGAAGCATCACACCTGAGCTGAGCAGCCTCTTGCTTCAGTGCCATGTTGTAGAACTCATCGTATCTCAGCGGCTCGAAGAGGACAAGAGCGAGCTGAATCTCTTCACGAAGACCACCCCTGAACTTATAGATCATGCTCTTCTCATCAGGAACATCCTGCTTGGCAAAACGGGCGAGCTTCTGGAACAACTTGTTGTAGTCATAGACAGACAAAGGGCCTTGCTTCAGATTGCGGAATTCTTCACGTTTGCTTTCAGTCACACTTTGAGGAATGTGATGAGCGCGGAAATCACGACGGAAATCATCCCAAGTGATCAAACGTCCACCTCTGGAATCCCGGTACTGCTGAAACCACTCTGCGGCCTGATCCTTGAGCTGGAAAGACGCGAACTTGACGAAATCTTCAGGTCTGACGTTGCTACATTCAAAATGCTTGCCCAGATCGACTAACCAATCATCAGCATCGGTAGCCTCAACGCAGTTACTGAACGTCTTTGGACCATTTGCGAGGAACTGATTCAGAGTTGCAAACTGGTTCTGGTTGCTGCCTTGATTCGCTTGACTGCTTTGATTCCGCTCTTGGATGATTTGCATGATCAGCTGAGTATTTGCATTAGTAGCAGCCATCACAGCCTGCCATGCTTCCGGAGGAGGCGGAGGTGGCGGAGGATCTGGGTTCGGAGTCGTGCGCGTTGGAGGAGCCATCCTGAAGAGGTTGACCACCATTAGCACACAAATAGACAAATATAGAAGGTGAATCCAACGGAATGAAAAATTGCAACATAAGTCTTCACATCCGAACAAAATGAACGAATGCGCTTCTCTTGAAGTGGTCACATATTCCTAAATTGCGAAGCCACGAAGAATCATGTAGAAGAGGTACATTAACGAGGGATGGAATCAACATATGACGTCGGAGAAGAACGAATACCACAACTCGAAATAAAACAAGGGGTTGGCTTGCGGAATAAGCCGGAACAAATATATGATAGAAATTTCGTCCGAAGTGTTCGTGGTAGGACCTACACGGGCTCGACCGTACATCACCATCATGTACAAGGCAGTGCACATGACATACGAAGCGTCCCCGAGTCAGCATAGCCAAGGACTCTTTAAGACACAGCGAGGCCACTGTAAAATCGACCGTGAATAGGCGAACCACTAGACGTCGAACCCCAATTTCATATCACACATCTGTTGGAAAGATATCCTAAGGCTACTTGAATTCCCACCTATGAAATTCCCGAAACTTTCCGGTTATGCAATCAGGTGCTGAGGATACAGGGGAAGCATAATATCTCACCCAAGCTAGCAAATCCTACATCCAGCTGCATCCATCCTTCAACACATAACCAAGAAACCTTCGGAAACCATCTATCTCAACCTTCGAAAAGCATCCGTTATACAAGTTATGGCGATACTCCCGAACTCCCGCCCCAGTACTGGGTGGCGTCGAGGTTATCTCACCAACGAACTGCATAAAGGAGATTTTCGATGTTGCGCACATATCTCAAGTATGCCAGAATTGCAACGATAGAATTATGACGACAACACCTCAGAGCTCAACTCCCCGGGACACTTCCACTAAACCCATGACAGGAGGCACCAAGACAGTATTCTCATCATAAGCCATCGGAACAAAACTAAGATACTCGCGTGATCCTAAAATTTTTTTAGTGAAATTTGAGAAGAGAAGAGTCAAAACTCTACGTCAGGATGCCTTACCAGAGCGATGAGGAGACTGGGAAGTAAAAAGAATTCCTAAGCTCTCCGATATATAACTCCTAAGGACTCAAAACATTTTTTCTAGACACAACTTGGCTGCTAAAAACGATCAAGCAATGGGGCTCCTAAGGTCGGGGAAGGCTCTGATTACCAACTTGTAACACCCTCGATGCGACTATATCTCCCACGTGTCGAGGCACGACTTATAGGCATAATCGCATTGAAGGCATATGTCGCAAGTGAGGCAATCTTCACACAACCCATGTACATATAATATAAAGGGGGAATAGATATAATAGTTGGCTTACACTCGCCACGTCACATCAAGGTACATAAATAGCATTCATCATACAAACACTCATGGCCCGACTACGGCGCCAAAATAGAAAAGACCCCCAACTTGCGACTAATCCCTGAATCGAACCCCGAACAGGCACCACTACTGATCATCCGGAAAAGAAACATAGTATCGCTGAGAGTCCTCGTCGTACTCCCACTTCAGCTCGAACGCGCCATCCGGAGGAGTATCATCGGTCCCTGCATCTGGTGTAAATAGTAATCTGTGAGCCACAAGGACTCAACAATCTCGCACCCTCGCGATCAAGACTCTTTAAGCTTAATAGGTAAGGAAGGGGTAATGTGAGTGGAGCTGCAGCAAGCGACTAGCATAAATGGTGGCTAACTTATTCGCAAAGGAGAGCGAGAAGAGAAGGCAAAGCACGACCGGGAACTAAATAGAGCAGACTACGCAAGCATAACTCCAACGCCGTGTCCACTTCCCGGACTCCGCCGAGAAGAGGCCATCACGGCAACACACGCAGTTGATTCATTTTAATTAATTAAGTTCAAGTTATCTACAACCGGACATTAACAAATTCCCATCTGCCCATAACCGCGGGCACGGCTTTCGAAAGATCAATCCCTGCAGGGGGGTCCCAACTTAGCCCATAACAAGCTCTCACGGTCAACGAAGGAATAGACCTCCACCCAGAACCCACCGATCAGACTCGGTATCCCGGTACAACAAGATGATTCGACAGGTCAAAACTAGTCCAGCAACACCGCCCGAATGCGCCGACAAATCCCGATAGGAGCTGCACATATCTCTTTCTCAGGGCACACTCAGATAAGCAATCCGTACAACTAAAACCAGCCCTCGGGTTCCCCCGAGGTGGCGCTGCAAGGGGCTCTAGTTCGGACCAACACTCAGAGGAGCACTGGCCCGTGGGGGGGCTAAAATAAAGATGACCCTCGGGCTCCGGAAACCCAAGGGAAAAAGGGGTAGGTGGCAAATGGTAAAACCAATGTTGGGCATTGCTGGAAAAGCTTTAATCAAGGCGAACTATCAAGGGGTTCCCATATAGCCCAACCGCGTAAGGGACGCAACAATCCGGGAACATAACACCGATATGACGGAAACTAGGGCAGCAAGAGTGGAACAAAACACTAGGCGAGAGGCCGAGCCTTCCACCCTTTACCAAGTATATAGGTGAGCAAAGATAACATAGCAATATAATGATATCCCAACACGTAAATAAATGTCCCAACAAGGAACGGCTCCAATCTTCACCTGCAACTAACAACGCTATAAGAAGGGCTGAGCAAAGCGGTAACATAGCCAATCAATGGTTTGCTAGGACAAAGGTGGGTTAGAGGCTCAATCGTGGCAATTGGGAGGCTGACAAGCAAGTGGTAGGCATCGTAGCATTGGCAAAGCAAAAGAGCGAGCAAACTAGCATAGCAAAGATAGTAGTGATTTCAAGTGTGTGATCATCTTGCCTGCACAGTTGTCAGAATTGACTGGATCCTCAAAAGCAAACTCAACGGGCTCCTCGTTAGCGAACTCGTCTCCCGGCTCTACCAAAAAACACAAACAAGCAACAAGGATACAATCAACCACGTGCAAGGGCAAGCAATAAGACGCAAAGATGATATGCTATGCGGGATGCGATGCGGGATGCAAGAATGCAACATGTAGCAGGAAATGCATGAACCTGCCCTCAACTTGGAAATCCAAGTGTGCCACTGGATAGAGGGGAAGGAATCCCCTGAAAACGATATAAAGATCATGGCAATCGGAGCTACGGTTAAGAAATGGCAAGCGTTTTACTAAACGAACCGGTCTGCGATTTACAGCAACATGCCTCCTAAATGCAACAAGATGAACATGCTACAGCCACCCAACATGAAAACAAACTGCATGGCAGTGATGTACTCATCAAGATTAACAAATCATCATGACTGAGGCATAGGAAAATTCATCCATTAAGGGCTTCAAACAAGCATGGCAAAACTGAATAAGCAAAACAGATTTCAGACTTAGCGAAATTAACGCTAGTCTGAAATTTCAGACCACGATGCTCTCTTCGGAGCAGCAAAACAACATGAAGGAAAACCTGAACATGGCAAGTAAGAGCATGGCATGGAGCTACTCAACAAGCTTAACAAAACACCCAAAATGACCTGGGGTCAAAAGGGTTCACAAAATACTCTTCCGAGCACACGAACATCGATGAAACACAATCAGTTTTCAGACTTAGTGAAAACTGGGACATGCTGAAATAATAACTCACGGAGGCATATAAACGAGCTCGATGCTCTCACTACGGTGCAAGTCATGGCAAGGCAAGCATACATCCATTAAGAAGGCACAAAATGCTAGCTATACATGGCAAGAACAATGGCATAGCATGCATGGATCACTAGCAATCACTCCGGCAATATCGCAAAAGAGTTAACGATCTGCCCAAAACAGCAACTATCCAAAAGTTGAGCTCGATTGAGTCAACCTAGAGTGCTCCAACATAACAAGTAAAGACATGGATGGATTAAGCACAACAAGCATAACAAATCACTCTTACTGATCATCCTCAAAAGAGGCACGGATCACTAGGAAACAAGCCGGACATATAGCATCGTGAACTAAAACGGCTCAGACTTAGTGAAAATCACTAAGTCCCTGAAATCTGTAATCTCAGGTAGCCCTCTTCGCAAGCTTGCACAAGACAACACACACATCCTAAAAATACATGGAAGGCACCTCTGGATAGAAGACAACATGCTTAACAATTCATCCCAAAGGGGCACAGGCATATCATGCACGGATTAAATATGGCAAAAATGACAAAAGTGCATGTTGAACTAACGGATCTGCAATTTAACTCAACATGCCTCCTTCCAACAGCATTTTGGGCACCAAGATGATCTCAAATGCAAATGATGCAATGGAATGAAATGATGTACTCGTCGAGACGAAGAATTTGACATATCATACGCCCAAATCGGAGCTACGGATGCAAAGTTATGGCAGGTCAAAGTTTGCATAAAAATTAACGGGAGAGAGGGAAAGTCAACCCCGGTTAGGGTTACTGTTCACAGATCCGATCCGGATCGGGCGCGGGCACTGTAGCTCGATCCGAGCCGGCGATGGCGGCGGCCGCCGGCGGAGGCGGCGGGTACCGCCGGCGGAGGCGGCGGGTACCGCCGGCGAGGGCGACGGCGAGTGGCGCCGGGGTGGCGCGGAGGCCGGCGGGGACCGGCCGGGCGGCGAGGAGCTCCGGCGAGGGCGCGGGCAGGCGACGGCGGCTCCGGGCGCCGAGGCGAGCTTGCCGGCGACGAGGCGGCGGTGCAAGGTGGCGAGGAGGCCGGCGCCGGCGAGCCGCTGGACGGCGACGAGGTCGGCCGGCGCGGGCGCGGCTCCCACGCGCGGGCGCGGGCGGCGGCCGATGCGGGCCGGGGAGGGCCCGCCCCGGGCCTCGCGGGCTGGCGGCGGAGGAGGGTCGGTGCGCGCCATGTGGCAGATCCCGATAGGCGCGGGTGAGATGTCCGGCGGCGGCGGACACGTCCGGCGCGCCGCGGAGGTTTTCTAGGGTTTCGAGAGGGGGGAGAGATCCGAATTTCGGGGGGGTCTATTTATAGAGGTAGAGGGAGCTAGGAGTGTCCAAATGAGGTGCGGTTTTCGCCCACACGATCATGATCGAACGACCGAGACGATGGAGCTGAGTTTGGTGGGTTTTGGGCCAAAATGGAGGGGTGTTGGGCTGCACACACACGAGGCCTTTTCGGTCCCTCGGTTAACCGTTGGAGTATCAAACGAAGTCCAAATGACCCAAAACTTGACAGGCGGTCTACCGGTAGTAAACCAAGGTCGCGTGGCAAGTCTCGGCCCAATCCGGAAATGTTTAATCCTCACACACGAAAGAAAGCTAGAAATGGCCACCGGAGGAGAACGAAGCGCCGGAATGCAAAACGGACAACGGGGAAAATGCTCGAATGCATGAGACGAACATGTATGCAAATGCAATGCACGTGACGACATGATATGAGATGCACGAAAACGAAAACAACACACGGAGGCAAAGACCCGAACCCGAGAATTAAATATAACTTAATTCCGGAAACGGCAAGAGTCGGAGTACATTTGGGGAAGGTTACATGTGGGGCGTTACAAGCAGTCTAAACCTGATATATCAGGACACAGTCCGCAAAATGGGGATATACCCAACGAAAATTTGCCACAACAATACTACCTTTAAAGGAGTAACGCCAGGCCCATGGGCTCATTGCATGGGCTCCTTACTACTAGAGGTTATATTCGGCTTCCCCGATAACTTCTGTAGCGAAAATTTAACCTTCCACATTGCTCCGTTCCAAAGTGGCTATCAAGCACTACTTGGACGCAAAGTTTTCCTCGCTTTAATGCAATATCGCATTACGCTTCCCTCATGCTTAAGATGCCTGGTCCATGTGGCATCATTACAGTAAATGGAAATATTGAGCGATCCCTGCGCACCGAAGAGAGTGCGGCTGCCTTGGCAGCCGCACACTAAAACGGCATCACCAACTAAAGCATTTGATAGGTCATCAAGACCACGGACACGGTTAGACGAGTCTGGTACAACTATATGTAATTCATACAGGTTTGATGGCCACACCCCTATTACAAATACAAGCGGCTCAACACGCGCAGACAAGTGGCAATTTTTACTCATCTTGAATTGTACATGGTTTCTTTAAAACCTACCTTTTTGCATGACAACTTTTCACCTAAGTTCCTCTCTTTTACAGATGACCATCGTGCTACACCCGTCCAGGATATGGCACAACGGAGACACAGGCGCAGACGTGCAGCAGGGACCCCGTTCAAAGGATTCTTTTTAGATTAAGACCCTGCATCAACCTTTTTTTACTGTCTCTTGTTGATACACATCCCTCGGATTCTCAGTACTATTGAGAAGGATGCTAACGTCTTGGCATGTGGCCACGTCAGAATAATGCGTGTACCTGGACACTAGGGGATTCTTACAAAGGGCACTGTTTAGGCCCGGTTTACACCATAAAGACCGAATACCTTAGGGAGTGTTCGACATCGCGAGTTTGGCCTTATATGCATCAGCTCCGAATCATGTCCTTGGTCAAATGTTGGGTTTGCCCAGCTCCCTGTGTTTTGCTGCCTTACATTCCGCTCTATCGGCTAAGGCGGCACCAGGAGAACTACTGTGATTGTGCCCTGGTTCATCCGGACGAGCACCTCAGTAGAGAAAGCCGAAAACTGACTGTCATGATATAGCGTGAGACTGGTCAACCACTCGATGACCTACTGGAATGTTAGAATTCCTCCGCCTTAACGAAGGGCCGTTTCCTGGCCAGACATGTACGCACCCCGAATTCGGGCGAGTGCGGAGCCACCAGGGGCTATATAGTAGCCCCACTGTCAAACTCCTATGGCTAAGTGAAAGTGTTAAAGCATTATAGTCCGGTTTCCTAGTTCGCTGCGCTATCACCTCCTTATTAGGACCAAGACATTGGATTAAGTGTGAACACGCGTCTTCTGCGAACACCCCCACATTATATGCGTGGGGGCTGAAGCCGACGACTGCAATCTTTCAGGTTATACACATGTATACATAAATGACCGCACAGGAGGCATCACAATACTTTCGGGCACAAGTATAAATACAGCCTTGATAAATTCAATAAACCATTGTTTTTACCATGGGAATACATGTCACTCAAACATAATATTCTTCGAGCATTGGGCCTCTATCAAACGAGCACCCTCAAGAACATCTTCAAAATAGTGCTCGGCAGCCACTCGGCCTATGGCCGAACCCTGCGCCGCAACAGTGGTAGCATCCATCTCCGCCCAGTATGCTTTGACACGGGCAAGGGCCATCCCCGAGCCCTCTATGCACGTCGACCTCTTCATCACATTAATGCGCGGCACCGCACCAAGGAACTGCTGCACTAAGCTGAAATAGTTGTTCGGCTTCGGCTTTTCCGGCCACAGATGATCTACGACGGACCTCATGGCAAGTCCGGAGAATCTATTGAGTTCGGCCCATTCGGCAAGCTGACCAGTTAGTGGAAGCGGACGCTCTGGAACGTTAAATTGCGACTAGGATAGCGTGTCCACTTCACGATCTGTTTGCTCTCGGAAGTATTCGGCCGCATCGACAGCACTCGCCGTCAAATCCAGATATGCGTCTGCCGAACTCCACAGCCGATCCAGAGGGGCATACCGCGGATCTCCGAACTTCCTCCGCAGCAAAAAGGGCTTTCCAGCCACAATATCACCAGCTTCACGCAGCTCCTCCTTCTTCGCTCTCATGGCAGAGCGGGTGTCTTTGGTCGCCATCGTGGCCTTTTCGAGGTCTGTCGCCTTCGCTCGGTTTTCTTCTTCAAGGAACTGGCAACGGTCGGCAGTGTCTTTTAACTTTACAACCATCTCGGCCATCTTCTCTTTGCTCTTGCAATGCGCGGCCTTCTCGGCTTTCAACTCTTCAGCCGCCTTCAAAGCAGCTGCATTACTACTCCTTGCTTGTTCTTTGGCTCGGGCAAGTTCCACCCGAAGGGTTTCCATGATGGCAGCTCCATCTGCAGTCACAAAATATTAAAGATACTAGCATCACGCTGCTCTTACTATGTGACATTCACTAGAAAATATCACTTACCCTGTGCCTTGTCAAGCCGCTTGTTAACAAGGTCGATGTTGGCATCTGCCGCATCGAGTTGCTGCTTTAGTTTGGCAAACTCATTAGTCCGGCTAGCCACCGGAGCTTCCATCACCTGCACATAAAGCGGTATGGTTATTACCTGGGACTATGATCCTCTGTTTGCCGCCGTTCTCAGCGACAACCAGAGTCTCATGGGCTACTATCTACACAGGGCACACCTAAAAATGTGCGGTACCATCACAAATGTACATCATTTTACGTACCTCAAAGCCCGTCAGTAGACTCGTAAAGGCGTCATGCAACCCGCTTTCGGCAGATGAAATCCTTTCCATCACCGTACCCATCAATGTACGGTGTTCTTCTGAGATGGTCGCCTGCCTTAGCAGATCCCTCAATGAGTCCGACAGCACACCAGACGGCGCCAGACTCTTTTGTTTTCTCTCTTCAAGAGCCGGATGCTGGGGAGTTCGGGTGACTATAGGATTATCTTCTGGCCTCACCGGATCCGGAGAGGCCCTCCGTGACGACACTTCAAGGTCACCCGCTTCTTGAGCGGGGGAGTCCGGGGGAGGCGTTTCGCTCTCCATCATCTCCGCAAGAAGATCCCCTGAAGATGAGCTCTGTTGACAAGGGCTAAGATCCGAACTGCAAGATAAACGCTTCGGTTATTTTCCTCGGAAATAAGGTATAATATCTTCACTATTAAAGTACTTTTTATTACTTACAACTCGTTAGAGGGCTGATCCCGCGCGGACTTTGTGCGGCAAGAGCACCCTCCAAGGCAGGACCCTCTGGTGGAGATTTCTTCTCCCATTTGGAAACCTTGGTTTCCGGATCTTCAGAGGCAGTCCTCTTCCTTCCCCGAAGTGAGAGAAGGTCAGATTATTCCCCTTGGTTATCCTCCTTCACGGAGGCGCTCATTCCCTCGGTTGGAATTGGTAGCGATGCGGGCCCGCTTTCGCCCTCATTATTCCCCCCTTTATCTTCCTTTGAGGGCTCCGGGCAAGGTGCTAGCTCGATCCTCTTTTCCAGTACCGGATTGTCCAAACCTTCAGGAAGGGGGGGACGAACACCGAATCATCTTCGCCTTTGTTAGCCAGTCCTGGTCAAAGAGCGATTTCTCAGAATGACGTCATGATAAATGATAGACGGTGTATTCGGCTAGAGGATTACTTACTTGGTCGGTGATACAGTTTCTGCTCAGGCCCACATCCTCGATAGTATCCGGACACTCTATTTGGGGTCTGAAGAATGATTTATACATCTCCTCATGCGTCAGGCCGAGGAAATTCTGAATAGTGCGCGGTCCTTCTGGGTTGAACTCCCACATGCGGAGGGGCCAGCGTTTGCAAGGCTGGACTCGACGAACCAGCATGACTTGCACCATCGTAACTAGACTGAAATCTCCTTCGAAGAGATCTTGAAGGTGGCTCTACAGTATAGGCACGTCCTTGGCTAGACTCCAGCTCAGCCCTCTGCTAATCCATGACATCAGTTGTGGTGGAGGGCCCGAGCGGAAAGCAGGGGCAGCCACCCACTTGGCACTTCTGGGAGCTGTGATGTAAAACCACTCCCGTTGCCATAATCCTGACACCTCTAGAAAGGAACCCTTTGGCCATGGAGCTCCAGCGATCTTGCTTATTAATGCGCCTCCGCATGCTACATGCTGCCCCTCGACCATCTTCGGCTTCACATCAAAGGTCTTGAGCCACAGGCTGAAGTGAGGGGTAATGCAGAGAAAGGCCTCACATACGACAATAAATGCCGAGATGTGGAGAAAGGAGTCCGGGGCTAGATCATGGAAATCTAGCCCGTAATAGAACATCAAACCCCTAACAAAGGGATCCAGAGTGAGGCCTAGACCCCGGAGGAAGTGGGAGATGAACACAACATTCTCGTTGGGTTCGGGAGTAGGGACGACCTGCCCTTGGGCAGGCAGCCGATGCGAAACCTTGGCGGTCAGGTATCTGGCCTCCCTCAACTTCTTGATATCCTCTTCCGTGATAGAGGAGGGCATCCACCGACCTTGAAGGCTAGATCCGTACATGATTGAAGGTCCAAAGCACCTGACCTAGGCTTTGGGTGTTGGAACTCGAGGCGGGGGAAGGATTCGATTGAGGACGGGAGGGAAAAAAGTAAAAGCCTTGTCCCTTTATGAAGTGGGTGAATATCAAGCGTCCTCCTAGTGGTCGTTTGGGACTTGCCTAAAATCTAGGAGTCCTAGGCACGGTTGGGTTACCCACGACCGTATTGATGAGAATCCCGTAATTAGGGGAACACGATCTTTGCTTTGACAAGACATGTCAAGAAACTGCCTCGCGTTGTGTGTGGAGCTGGTTGAAGAAAAATGGTTCGAATAGTCACCGAGCCGTGGCATGATGTCATGTTGCCAAAGCGTGTTAGTAGATTAAGATTTGTGGAATATTATTCTCTCTACGGTGGTATGTGGAACTTGTTTTGCAGGGTCGGACACTATCCTTTTATTTAAACTCTTCTGTGGTATATCCGGAGGAGGAATGTCAGGACCGGTTTTTTTGGGATATTAATTTCCCAAAAGCAGCCCTTGTGCTCACCAGCCCCAGGATTACTGTTTGCTGATGAGACACCAACTTGTTACAGAAACTCCAAGCAAACTACAAAATATGTAGTACAAGACCATTCCGGCCTATGGGTACAACAATTGGTTTCTAGTGGTTGATGGTGGAAGCGGTTTGCGGATCATCAACGTCTATGGGACTCCATTTCCCTCAGGAACAGCTGACCAGGATAACTCCTATCTTCGCGAGGCCGCTATCTCCATTGCGTAGGTTGCGGGGCTGTCATCGCAACGTTCCTTTCCACGTAAGAAATCTGGCCAAGACAATAGCCAGGGACAAGCTAGTGAGTACTTTGAATGTACTCACAAACATTTAAGAACACAGGTATAATATGGCCACTGATAATCGTGCTTTAAAATATACTATGATCACTTCGACAGTTATGAAATAAGGCTCATGATGCACGCAAGTAGATCATTTCAATAAAACATGAGTAAGCAATCAGGGTGTAGAAATGCAGAGCACCGATCGGGTGTCTGAAGCGACGCCTCGAAGGATAATAATATGAAGCATGCCTCAGTCGGGCGTCTGAGCGACACCACATAAAGGGCTTATAAGTAGATAAAATATCAAGCATGCCATAGCCGGGCGTCTGAGCGACACCGCATAAAGGGCTTCTAAGTAAATAAAATAACAAGCATGCCACAGTCGGGCATCTGTGCGACACCACATAAAGGGCTTATAAGTAAATGAAATGACAAGCATGCCATAGTCGGGCGTCTGTGCGACACCACATAAAGGGCTTATATAAGAATAGTCACAGTGAATATCCAGGAGGTAGAACCGTCCCAGGGATACTCATAAATTTCAAATAATAAAACCGATTAGTCCACAATAATAATAATCATAATCATCATATGTCATAGATCATCACTAATGTTCTGGTTCAGTAGTTTTTCCTCCAAAGACCGGCACTAAGACCGACACTTGACCCATCCCAGACTATAGTCCTTAACCATGGACACGGCTATTCGAATAGGTATAATATCTCTGTAGAGGGTGTACTCTTTACCCACTAGCAATGGATTCCTTTAGTCCATCGGGACTAATTCTGTCCACGGTCTTTTGATTGAAAACACACCTGACCGCACACACCAGCCCGACTCACCAGTGTCTGGAATCACCCTTGACACCTGTTAAGCAAAACTCTAAGTGGGGAGGCTACAACCTCGACTAGCATGGGATCACAAAATTTATACCGCCCGCAAACTGGGGGAGCTACCCCTTCGGCTACAACCGAAAACACCCATGCCCCCGGACCGGATGACTGGCTTTAATCCAGGGCCATGGAACCCTCATCGCGGTCTCTCTGTACGGTGTGTTCTAGACAGGGGTTGACAACTTACTGAACCATACCCTACCTACGGTAGGGACAAGTGGCAGCACGAAACAAGTATGGGGGTTACTGGAACAAGACTCGATCTACGGCTGACTCAGGAGGCTTACGTATTTCCTGCATGATTAGCTCAAGGATAATATTTCACATCCATCAGACACAACCACCACTCATCATACCTCCCCCTGCCCCGCCGGTCATAACCGTCTCGACGAGGGACAAGCTCATGTCTACCCAAGACAGAGACTTTCTCGGATCCTTCCCGGTAGGCATGAGAGGCATATGAGGGTGATTGCTATCACAAGTATGTCCATTGCCAACAACAAAAAATTTCATCTTTGCACTCAAAGCGTATGATCATATCGTCACAAACACATAATGGATACTCCGTGTCACGATGGTGTTGTAACTGTATCAAACAACACACGATAATATTATGCCTGAGTTCAGAAATGCTTGCGTTCAAGGTGTGGAGAGGTGAGGTGCCCTCCAAAACTTTTGAAAGTTATATCTCCCTTCCAAATTCCTATTTTCAAAAATATTCAAATAACACATACTTCAAAAACAGTACAAAAAGTTGTCCTAATTATTTTTGAAATAAATCTTAAAATAAACTAGGTGAAATTTGAGAGAGGTAGGAAAAAGAATCAATCCATTTGGAGTTTTATTTAAAAAGATATAGCCAGTCAAAGTTTCAGTCAAACTTTGTTTTTAAAATAACACAGAAAAGAAAACGTTTTGACGAGAATACACTTTCAAAGTAGGGGAGACGTACTTTCGGCTGTTTGCGTTTTTACTTAAAACACGCGGGCGGGGCTGGGTCGCTGATAGTGGGTCCAGGGGGCCCACTTGTCAGGTTTGACCAGTCCTCTCTCCCTCCTCTTCCTCTGCCCGAACGGAGGCGAGGCTCCGGCGATCAACGCCGGCGAACGGCGGCTCCCCGCGGGCTCCAGAGGGTCGGGATGGATCCGCAAGACCTGTGCGGTCCTCCCGGTGGTCTTTGGGTTGGCAGGGGTGGAGGGAATCGCCGACGACGAGCTCCACGGCGGAGGAAGCTTCGGGTGAAATTGGGGTTCTGGGTTGCGGTGGCTCTGGGTTGCGTTTGAGGGGTTGGGCAGCTCCGTGAAGTTGAGGGGAGTCGAGTGGTGGCACTAGATGGACGGGAGGGGCTCGGGTTGTGACGCACGGCACCGGAACAAGGCGGAGGCCGCACTGATCAGAGACGGGGAAGAAAGCTTCCCGCCGTCGATTGCTGGCCATGGTAACTCTAGAGAGGTGGCTTGAGGTCGCCTGGATGCTTAGTCGAGCTCGGGGTTCCCTTTTATAGGCGGCCAAGGTCGGTTCTGCGGCGGCCGTGGATAAGCACGTCGGTGACCGTCATTCTGTAGGGGCAGGGCGACGTGGCGGCGACGAGTGCTAGCGGACGCGTTTGCGGATGAGATCGAGTTGTCGCAGTGGCAGCTGGCGCGCTGGGGAGGCTCGGGCGGTGCTGCCATGGCCGGGGCCTACTGTGGCAGGCCGCTAGTTGCCACGGCCGACCTGACGGCAGCACTGTAGAGCTCCAGGGGCGGCTCTGCGGCGAGGGGAGGGGTCGGGGCGTCGACTGGGCGAGGGGAAGGGCCAGAGTGAGCGCGGGGCGTCGGCAGCGGGACGCGACGACTTGCATGCACGCACGTGCAAAACGCGCGCTCTGGGCGCGCCCAGAGCGTGCACGCCAAGTGTTCGGCGAAATGCCCGAGCATGCTAGGCGGCGTGGTGGAGCTGGGGATTTGTAGGTCTAGGCTAGGGTCTCTTAGGAGATTAATGGACATGCCAGTAGGTACAGAGGGGCAAGATCACAGTGCAAAACCAAAATCATGCCAAAACTGGACATGCACACCAGGTGTTTGACAGAATGCCAAAGGCACCTAGGCAACTCTTGGGGTGGCCCAAATCTCCAGATCAGAGTCTCTTTGGATGAATAAGAGAGTGGTGAGGTTAGTTTGTCAAAAGCAGAAACTTGTCAGTTCAAGTTTGTGAGGAAATTGATTTTGGACAGAAAGGGAAAGGCACCATTGCATGAACTTAAAATCCTCCAATGAGTCCACTCTCCTGGACTTAAGGGTTTAGCAGGATGGGCTATAAGTAGGAAAAGTAATCATGGGTAAAAGAA
The DNA here is from genome assembly GCA_034509565.1 of Triticum monococcum. Classification (NCBI taxonomy): domain Eukaryota; kingdom Viridiplantae; phylum Streptophyta; class Magnoliopsida; order Poales; family Poaceae; genus Triticum; species Triticum monococcum. The sequence goes on along the minus strand of CM067847.1, from coordinate 615,874,142 downwards.
CAAGATAAAAAGGGGTTGTAGTACAAACCACCAAGATGGATCAGAATGAAAAAGAGGTTGATTCACTCAATTTTTTTCAAAGAACCTAAAAGGGCTTTTGCATAAAGTTGCATAATATACTCCTATTAACATCCCATCATTTTGGTGGAAGCTAGAAAGGAATATTTAAATGGGTTGTAGTGCAAAATTGCCCACTGGACCAGATTTGAAAAATTGGTGTAGAGCTCAAAATATTAAATGAATGGAATATATTTTTGCATAAAAGTGATTTAAAAACATCACATGACATCTCCAAATTTTGGTGAAAATTTTAAATAAATTTATCAAGTGGTTGTAGTTCAAAGAGAGCTCCAAAACTAATGAAAAAAATCATTTTAAGGAATAAAGTTCAGAGAGAAATGCTTGTGCAAACAAATTCCACTAATAATAGGAATGCTTTCTTGAGAGGGTAAACAAGTCCAATAATATATTTGAAAGGTTGTCACTTGGGGTAAAACTCCATAATAACCAAGGAAGAATGGTTCTGAAATCAATGGAAAATCCAGAAAATGAAAGTTTGAATTTCCTGGCAGAATTTTAGTTAATAAAACAAGGTCAAAATTTTGGGGTGTCACAAGGAACCCGCCTTGCAATGCCGAAGACAACACTGCGCGCCGGACTCATCGTCATTGAAGCCTGGTTCAGGGGCTACTGAGGGAGTCCGGGATTAGGGGTCTCCGGACAGCCGGACTGTTGGACTATGAAGATACAAGATTGAAGACTTCGTCCCGTGTCCGGATAGGACTCTACTTGGTGTGGAAGGCAAGCTAGGCAATACGGATATGGATATCTCCTCCTTTGTAACCGACCTTGTGTAACCCTAACCCTCTCCGGTGTCTATATAAACCGGAGGGTTTTAGTCCCTAGGACACAATAACATACAATCATACCATAGGCTAGCTTCTAGGGTTTAGCCTCTCTGATCTCGTGGTAGATCAACTCTTGTAATACTCATATCATCAAGAATAAATCAAGAAGGATGTAGGGTTTTACCTCCATCAAGAGGGCCCAAACCTGGGTAAAACATCGTGTCCCCTGCCTCCTGTTACCATCCGCCTTAGACGCACAGTTCAGGACCCCCTACCCGAGATCCGCCAGTTTTGACACCGACAGTGATCCCACCGACAAGGTGACGGATGCTACCTCCGATAAGGGGAAAGCTAGTAGTGAAAAGGCCCCTTCTTCTAGTGGTAAGAATGGCACCGGCATCTTTGCTCATGTGGAACCACCACTTGTTTATGGTGGACCGGTTCCTTCCACTCATTTGAATCATGCTGGTCCTCCCCCTAAGATTGTGAAAAATGAGGACTTTGATTCTTGGGTTTACCGCTTTAAACGTCATTTAAATCATGTCAACACTAATCTTTGGAGAATCATTGAAGAAGGTTTCTATCCGCATGATCCAAGCAACTTCACTCCTCGAGAAGCCGCGGATAATCAGTTCAATGAAAATGCTCTCTTCATCATTCAAGATGCATTCCACCCGAAGATCTACCTCATCTTCGGCCCTTTGCCTTGGCTAAAGACGCATGGCTTCATGTTGTCTCTATCTACCGGGGAAGCGCAAGCATTCAACGCTCCAACTATGAAGTGGTGCAAGATGAGGTCGATGAGTTTGCAATGAAAGAAGATGAAGAACCTCATGAGCTTTATCGGAGAGTAACCAAACTCGCGGTCTCACTCCGAGATCACGGGAGCAAGGACACGAATGACAATTGGATCAAGCGCAAATTCCTCAAGGCAATGATGCCCTACCACAAGGCCATGTCCTCCATCATTCGTCAGAGGCCGGACTTCCACACTTTGACCTCAAGTGAAGTGTTGGATGAGTTTGTGCCCATTAACATTTTGGACAAGACCACCGACAATGCGGTGCTTCGTTCTCAAAGGGAAAAGAAGCCCAACCTTGCATTGAAGGCCAAGCTCTGCGTTGAAGAAGAAGAAGAGGAAGAAGAGGAGAGCAACCCTGAAGATACAAAGTATGCATATCATGAACACATGGCACTCGCTTCAAGGAAATTTTGGAGCAAGAAAAACTCAAGGCCAACCTTTAACAAAAACAACTCAAGTGGCACGAAGAGCAAGCAACGTGTAAGCACTTACTAAAATTGTGGCAATGTGAGTCATTTTGTTGTGGAGTGCCCGTATGAGAAGAGGGAAGACAATGGTGGCAAGCTCATCCGAAAGGACAAGGACAAGTCGTTCCCCAACAAGAGCAACTTCACCAAGAAGACTCCTCCCAAGGCAATGGTGGTACAAGAAGAGTACAATGAGGATGATGATGATGAAGATGGTGAGTCGGCTGCCATGGCCTCAGTTGCCATTGCGACGACTCCACGGGTGTCTCTCTTCGACTCACCCAATGAGAGCATCACCGCTAAGTGCCTCATGGCTAAAGCCACCAACAAGGTAACCCCCAACATCAAAACTACCATCATTAATCATCCTCCTTCGATGGATAGCATTGATGAACATGAGGGAGCTAATGTGGATGTGAATGAGCTTGAGGCCTTTATGGGAAAACTTAAAGGTAAATCCTAGAAGCACTTTTTTGCTCTCTTGGAACAACTTGGTGAAGCCAATGACATGATCGAGGCTCATGAAGATACCATCACTAAGATGGAAGGGCATAGTCGTGACTATGCCGATGAGATTTCGGATCTTTCCAATGCTCTTGAGGAAGAGCGTGGTCTTCGTTTGGCTCTTGAGGAGTCACACAACGTTGATCATGCTAAGTTAAAGAAAGATTATGATCATGCTCTCATTGTTTCTCATGTGCTAAACTCCGTGAAGGCCGAACTTGAGGTTGATCTTGCTAGACTCAAAGAGGAGTTTGATCTACTTGACAAGGCTCACAAGGTATTGAAGGGTGCTCATGCTAGCCTCAAAGAGTCTCATGATCAACTTGAAGTAAAGCTAACCAAGGAAAAAGCCACTTTTCCTCATGTGATGTTAATTGATAATGCAAATGCTACTAACCCGTGTTGTGAGCATGTGCATCTTGTTGAGGAGAACGCTAAGCTAAAGGTGCAACTTGAGAGAGGTCTTGCGACTTGCATACAAGGCAAGAAGAACCTCAACGACCTCTTGATCAATCAAAAGGGAGTTGTGGCCAAGGAAGGTGTTGGGTACATGCCCGAGTCCAAGAACAAGAAGAAGAATGACAAGACCAAACGACCTCCTCCTCTCATGCAAACCTTTGTGAAGGAGAGAGAGAGTGCTTCCAAGGAGAAGAAGAACAATGCGAAGGGTGGCGGTGTCAAAAAGGGCAATGCCACTTCTCCCATCAAAGCCGGCGACTTTAATCCATCTTATATGTTATGTCGTGCTAGTGATGGGCATGTTTATGCCAAATTCGTTGGTTCTCCTCATGAGTACATTGAATGGTCTATTTGGGTTCTAAAGACCCTTTTTACTAGGATCAAAGGACCCATTACAAAATGGGTACCTAAAACCAAGCATTGATCTCTTGTAGGTGTTTGCTTCCGGTGGGGGATTATGGTTGCTCGATAGCGGAGCTACAAATCATATGACCGGAAGCAAGGACTTGGTGGTGGACGTGCACAAGATTCCATCTATGCCCACCAATGTCGAGTGGGGTGACGCCTCATCTTCTAAGGTATTGGGACTTGTCAAGGTAGTCATCTCTCATGATCTCATGATCGAGAAGGTCATGCTTGTTGAGTCCCTTGCATACGATTTACTTTCCGTTCGTCAACTTGCAATCATGGGCTTTGCCACTTTCTTTGATATCGATACCGTGGCCCTCTTGTGGAGCAAGACTCTTAAAGTAGCCTTTGTTGGGCATGTCGAGAATGGTCTATATGTGATTAACTTTTCAGAGCGACCCACTAAGACCGCGACATGCCTAATGGCTAAAGTTGATGTGGGGTGGCTTTGGCATCGCCGTCTAGCCCATGTAAATATGAGATCTTTGCAAAGTCTTCTCAAGGGGGACCATGTATGTGGACTAACGAATGTTAGTTTTGCTAAAGATCGTGCTTGCAGTGCTTGTATCAAAGGAAATCTACATGAGAAGGCTCACCCTCCCACGACTATCATTTACTCAAAGAGGCCTTTGGAGCTCCTTCACTTGGATCTCTTTGGGCCTCCATCCTTCGATAGTCTTGGGGATAGGAAGTATTGCTTGGTGATTGTGGATGACTACTCAAGATACACTTGGGTGTATTTCTTCAAGAGGAAGAGCGAGACCCAACAAACCATCATTGACTTTGCAAATGAAGCACAACGTCAACACAATGCAAAGATCTTGACAATAAGAAGTGACAACGGCACCGAGTTCAAGAACTACAGCTTGGGATGAGTTTCTTAGTGATGAGGGGATCAAGCATCAATATTCCGCACCTTACACCCCTCAACAAAACGGTGTTGCGGAGAGGAAGAACCGAACATTGATGGATGCGGCAAGGACCATGACGGCGGAGTTCAAGTCTCCATACAACTTTTGGGCCGAAGCCATCAACACCGCGTGTCATGCATCCAATCGGCTCTACCTCCGCAAGGGCTTGAACAAGATTCCATATGAGATACTCACCAGTAACAAGCCCAACCTCAAGTACTTTCAGGTGTTCGAGTGTAAGTGTTCATTCTTAAGAAAGGTGTTCGGTTGTCTAAATTTGAAGCTGGAGCTTATGAGGGCATATTTGTTGGTTATGCTACAAACTCTCATGCTTACCGTGTCCTTAATAAATCCACGGGACTTATTGAGGAGACGTGTAACGTGGAGTTTGATGAGAATAACGGCTCCCAAGTGGAGCAAAGTGGCACTTGTGATGTAGGTGACGAAATTCCTCCTCAAGCCATAAGAAGAATGGGTGTTGGCTTTATCCTACCCATTGAGGAACCCCTTGTGGCTGAAGGAGAAGGACAATGCTCCACTCAAGTGGAGCCATCACCAACCCAAGGCCCACACGCTTCCGAAGAACAACATGAAGGCCCTCATCCTCAAGAACAAGACCAAGGGCAAGATCATGCTCAAGATGGTGTTGACACACCAAGTGATGCCCAAGGTCAAGTTATCTCCTCCGAGCAAGTTCAAGAACAAGAACAAGCTCAAGACGACGCTCAAGATGATCAAGTGACCACTCCTCGTCTCACCCCCGAGGAGGAATTGGAGCGTCGTGTCGCCAAGGTTGCTTCCAAGCTCTCCACTAAGGATCATCTCATGACGAATGTGCTTGGAAGCTTAAGAAAGGGGGTAAGCACTCATAGACAATTAGCAAACTATTGTGATCATCACGCGTTTGTCTCTTGTGTCGAACCCCACAGGGTCTATGAGGCGCTCGAAGATCTGGATTGGCTCAATGCCATGCATGAAGAACTCAACAACTTTGAGCGCAACAAAGTGTGGAGATTGGTGCCAAGACCAACGGGGAACCACAATGTCATTGGAACCAAGTGGATATTTAAGAACAAGCAAGATGCCCATGGGATTATCATTCGCAACAAGGCTCGTTTGGTAGCACAAGGCTACTCCCAAGTCGAGGGTATCGACTACGGTGAAACCTTTGCTCCCGTTGCTCGTCTTGAATCCATTCGCATGTTGATTGCATATGCTTCTCACCATAACTTTAAGTTACAACAAATGGATGTGAAGAGTGCTTTTCTTAATGGTCCTATTAATGAATTGGTTTATGTCAAGCAACCCCCCGGGTTCGAGGATCCCTACTTTCCTGATCATGTGTATCAACTCGATAAGTCACTCTATGGCCTTAAACAAGCCCCACGTGCGTGGTATGACCACTGAGGGAGTCCTGGATTAGGGGGTCTGCGGACAGCCGGACTATCTCCATTGGCCGGACTATTAGACTATGAAGATACAAGATTGAAGACTTCGTCTCGTGTCCGGATGGGACTCTACTTGGCATGGAAGGCAAGCTAGGCAATACGGATATGGATATCTCCTCCTTTGTAACCGACCTTGTGTAACCCTAACCCTCTCCGGTGTCTATATAAACCGAAGGGTTTTAGTCCGTAGGACAACAATCACAACATACAATCATACCATAGGCTAGCTTCTAGGGTTTAGCCTCTCTGATCTCGTGGTAGATCTACTCTTGTATTACCCATATCATCAATATTAATCAAGCAGGACGTAGGGTTTTACCTCCATCAAGAGGGCCCGAACCTGGGTAAAACATCGTGTCCCTTGCCTCCTGTTACCATCCGGCCTAGACGCACAGTTCGGGACCCCCTACCCGAGATCCGCCGGTTTTGACACCGACATTGGTGCTTTCATTGAGAGTTCCTCTGTGTCGTCGCTATTAGGCTTGATGGCTCATACTATCATCAATAGCGATGCGGTCCAGGGTGAGACTTTTCTCCCCAGACAGATCTTCGTATTCGACGGCTTCGCACTGCGGGCTAATTCGCTTGGCCATCTGGAGCAGATTGAAAGCTACGCCCCTAGCCAACAGGTCAGATTTGGAAGTTTGAACTACACGGTCGACATCCGTGGAGACTTGATCTTCGACAGATTCGAGCCACAGCCGGGCGCGCCGCACTGTCGCGATGGGTATGACCTAGCTCTACCGCCGAACAGTACCCCAGAGGCCGCGCCCGCATCAGCTCCGACCCTTAGTTCGGAGCCAACTGCGCCAATCGAGGACGGGTGGTTAGACACCACCTCAGGGGCTGCAGTCTCAACGGCGATCGAGCCGAACACCAGCATAATCCTCTGCGCAGCCCGTGACTCCAAGGTGCCGGACTCTTTTTCTGACTCCGAACCACCCGCGCCCCTGCCAATCGAATCCGGTTGGGCGCCGATCAGGGAATTCACCGCCGCGGATATCTTTCAGCACTCGCCCTTCGGCGACATTCTGAATTCACTAAGGTCTCTCTCTTTGTCAGGAGAGCCCTGGCCGGATTATGGCCAATAGGATTGGGATGCGGACGACGAAGAAATTCGACGCCCACCCACCACCCACTTCATAGCCACTGTCGATGATTTAACCGACATGCTCGACTTCGACTCCGAAGACATCGACGGTATGGACGACGATGTAGGAGACGAACATGAACCAACACCTATAGGGCACTGGAAAGCCACCTCGTCATATGACATATACATGGTGGATGCACCCAACGAAGGCAATGGCGATGAGATAGCAGAGGATGACCCCTCCAAGAAGCAACCCAAGCGCCGACGTCAGCGGCGCCGCTCTAAGTCCCGCCAAAGCAAAAGTGGTGATACCGGCACAGGAGATAATAACACTCCGGATAGTGCTGAAGATAAAAACAATCCCCTCCAGCAGGATTTAGAGCAGGAGGATGAAGCAGGCAGCTCTCCTGAGAGAGCGGCAGACAGAGAGGAGGAGGATGATCACATGCCCCCCTCCGAAGACGTGGCAAGCCTCGGCGACGATGAATTCACCGTACCAGAGGATCGCGTCGAACAACAGCACTTCAAGCGCCGGCTTATGGCCATAGAAAATAGCCTGAAGAAAAAGTAGCAGCAGCTTCAAGCTGATCAAGATCTGCTAGCTGACAAATGGACTGAAGTCCTCGTGGCCGAGGAATATAAACTCGAGCGTCCTTCCAAGAGTTACCCCAAGGTGCAGGTTACTACCCCGACTGGAGGAAGAAGCGTATGATACGGCTGATCGGCCACCTCGTGGCCGCGATAGAGAGGCATTCCAGCCAAAAGCTCAGCCTCCCCCCAATGCCATTCAAATAAAAAGGCATGGGGAGATACGCCAGACCTGCGAGACATATTGGAGGACAAGGCAAAGCATTCAAGATCAATCTACGGATCACGAGGGTGCACCACTCTGCGAGACGATAAACGTCACGCCGGATACAGAAGCAAATCCGGCCAGACCGAACACAGCGGGAAGACCCATTTGAGCTACGTCGCTATATAGCCCAATACAGAGGCGCCGCACACCCCTTATGCTTCACAAACAAAGTATTGGAACATCAATTCCCAGAAGGTTTCAAACCTGTAAACATTGAATCATACGACAGCACAACAGATCCCACAGTATGGATTGAGGATTTCCTCCTCCACATCCACATGGCCCGCGCTGATGACTTACACGCCATCAAATACCTCCCACTAAAGCTCAAAGGACCAGCGCGGCATTGGCTTAATAGCTTGCCAGCGGACTCTATTAGCTATTGGGATGATCTGGAAGCCGCATTCCTCGACAACTTTCAGGGCACTTATGTGCGACCACTAGACGCCGATGATTTAAGCCACATAATTCAGCAGCCAGAAGAGTCGGCCAGGCAATTCTGGACTCGGTTCCTTACAAAGAAAAATCAAATCATCGACTGTCCGGATGCGGAGGCCTTAGCGGCTTTCAAGCACAACACCGAGACGAGTGGCTAGCCCGGCACCTTGGTCAGGAAAAGCCGAAATCTATGGCAGCTCTCACGACGCTCATGACCCGCTTTTGTGCAGGAGAAGACAGCTGGCTGGCTCGCAGTAATAACATATCAAAGAACCATGGTACCTTAGATACCAAGGACGGCAATAGCAGGTCACGTCGCAACAAGCATAAGCGCCGCATTACCAGCAAAAATACTGAGGATACGACAGTCAATGCCGGATTCAAAGGCTCTAAACCCGGTCAGTGAAAAAAGCCATTCAAACAAAGTACGCCGGGTCCGTCCAGCTTGGACCGTATACTCGATCGCTTGTGTCAAATACACGGCACCCCGGACAAGCCAGCCAATCACACCAACAGGGATTGTTGGGTGTTCAAGCAGGCCGGCAAGTTAATTGCCGAAAACAAGGACAAGGGGCCGCATAGCGACGACGAGGAGGAGCCCCGGCAGCCGCACACTGGAGGACAGAAGAAGTTTCCCCGCAAGTGCGGACGGTGAACATGATATACGCAACCCACATCCCCAAGAGGGAGCGGAAGCGTGCGCTCAGGGACGTATATGCGTTGGAGCCAGTCGCCCCAAAGTTCAACCCTTGGTCCTCCTGTCCGATCACCTTCGATCGCAGGGACCACCCCACTAGTATCCGTCATGGCGGATTCGCCGCACTGGTCCTAGACCCAATCATCAACGGATTTCACCTCACTCGAGTCCATATGGACGGCGGCAGTAGCCTGAACCTGCTTTATCAGGACACAGTGCGCAAAATGGGTATAGACCCCTCAAGGATCAAACCCACCAAAACGACCTTTAAGGCCGTCATTCCAGGTGTAGAGGCCCGTTGCACAGGCTCAATTACACTGGAAGTGGTCTTCGGATCCCCGGATAACTTCCGAAGCGAAGAGTTAATCTTCGATATAGTCCCGTTCTGCAGTGGTTATCACGCGCTGCTCGGGCGAACCGCATTTGCTAGATTCAATGCGGTACCGCATTATGCATACCTCAAGCTCAAGATGCCAGGACCTCGCGGAGTTATTACAGTCAATGGAAACACAGAGCGCTCTCTCGGAACAGAGGAGCACACCACAGCCCTCGCAGCAGAAGCGCAAAGCAGCCTCTCAAGGCAATCAACCAGTTTGGCGCTTCATAGCCCGGACACCTTCAAGCACGCTCGGGGCAATCGGCAAATAGACCGCCTGGCGCGATCTGAGCTCGCGTAGCAATACGGCGGCCACCCCAATCCCAGCCCAGCGGCGAAACTTGTGCCGCGCGTACATAATTACACATTAAAATACCATGGGCACAGGTGAGGAGGCGGGCACAACTACGGCATGCCCCAAGACACGGCCTAAACCGCACTAGGGGCTTCCCGTTTGGTTATTTTTCTTTTTATTCCAGGACCTTAATCTCTGGAAACACTGTCCGGCAGCACTGTTGCCGAACACATGATGCAGCAACCAAGGAGGCAGACAGCTACGTTATACCACGGAATTCCCAGGTTGATTACAGTAACGAGTGAAATATTCAATTTAATATCATTCCTCAGCTTGCCCTTGGAAGGGACATAGTCCTACTCTTTGCTTCTCGCACTATCTGTATCACTCTGCTTTAACGCAATTTTTTAATAAACAATGCATGACATTACGACTATTATTGCATTCTTGTTATATATATATATATATATATATATATATATATATATATATATGTGTGTGTGTGTGTGTGTGTGTGTGTGTGTGTTCATTATTGACGCCTTGCAACCGTACTCTCTGGTACGGCCAATACACCAGGGGCTTACGTACCCCACAATGCGGTTTGAAAACTCCGAACACTTTCACAAGTGCGGCACCCCGAACTTATAGCATTATATGCATCAACTCCGAATCATGTCTTTGGTCAAATGTTGGGTTTGCCCGGCTCCTATGTTTTGGTACCTTACATTCCGCTCTATCAGCTAAGGTAGCGCTAGGAGAACTACTATGATTGTGCCCCGGTTCTGCCGGGCTTAGCACCTCAGTAGAGAAAGCTAAAACTGACTGTCATGATAAGGTGAGAAACTGGTCGCTGTTCGGCGAGGTTTTTCGAGTCCCTAAAGACTTATGCCGCTTAGGGCGAGGGGCCGGCCCTGTCCGGCTTACAGGCGTGTATCGCGCTCCGTATTCGGCCTTCCGAATACCAGGGGCTTCGCCGAAATTTAAAATTATAGAATTCTATGGCTAAGTGAGAGTGATAAAGCATTATTAGTCCGGTTGCCTTGTTCATTGTGCTGAGCACCTCCCTCGAAGGACCCAAATATGAGAACAAGAGTGCTTAGGTTTATCCCGAACACCCTAGCACTCGTGGCATGGGGGCAGAAGCCGAGGACTAGCCATCTCTCAGATTGGATAAACAGCCAAATAGAAGGTAATATTTTAAATTCACACAAGCGTTGCATAGCGCATATGATACATGTTTTCATAAATACAGGATCAAACGAGCGAGTTTACTCAAATATTACATATTTTGAACACTCATCCGCGATAAGACGGGCACCCGGCAGAACACCCTCGTAGTACATCTCGGGGTGGCGGTGCTCCTTGCCCTCCGGCGGCCCCTCCTTGATCAGCTTCACGGCGTCTAGCTTGACCCACTGCAATTTCATATGGGCGAAAGCCCGGCGTGCACCTTCAATGCAGACGGATCGCTTGACGACCTCCAGCCGTGGGCAGGCATCCACAAGCCGCCTCACCAGGCCGAAGAAGCTGTTCGGAAGGGCGTCGCTAGGCCACAGCCGGACTATAAAGCCCTTCATGGCCTGATCGGCCGCCTTATGTAGCTCGACCATCTACTTCAGCTGGTCGCTCATCGGCACCGAATGTTCGGCCTCAACATACTGAGACCAGAACAGCTTCTCCATCGAGATTCCGTCCTCGGACTGGTAAAATTGTGCGGCATCGGACACACTGCGGGGCAAATCTGCGAATGCTCCTAAAGAGCTCCAGATCCGGGTAAGTAATCGGTAATTTACTTTTACATGCTTGCTTTGCATGTAGAAAGCCTTACCCTCCGCTCTCTTCTTCATCGCGTCGATCTCTTGGAGGGCCTTTTGGGCTTCGGCCTTGGCACTTTTTACACTATCAAGGGCCGCGGAAAGCTCAGACTCCCGCGTCTTCGAGTCAAGCTCCAATGCCTCGTGCTTCGTCACGAGAGCCTGGAGCTCTTGCTGCACCTCGCCCACCCGAGCCTCGTGCTTCTCTTGCTCGGTGCGCTCCTTGGCCCCTTTATCTTCGGCCTCGGTTAGCGCTTGCTTCAGTGATGCCACCTCGGTCGTGGCCCCTGGCAAACATACAATGCTCCTGTCATTTTGCAATCGCATCCTTTTATATATATATATATACATATATATACATTTCTATAGACAAGGTATTACATACCCTTGTTCTCCTCGAGCTGCCTCTTGACAAGGCCGAGCTCTTTCCTGGACCCCTTGAGGTCCTGCTTTAGTACGGCGACCTCCACAGTCAGTGCGGCGGACGCTAGCAGCGAAACCTGCATACGCATATTGGCACACTTATATTAGACTCCTGTGATTTTATTTGATCCTCTGTTCGGCTTTTCTTTGTGAACACCGAACAAAGCATCAGGGGCTACTGTCTATGCGGTAATATTTCTACTACATTTTAAAACACTTACCTCGAAGCCTGTTAGAAGGCTGGCATAGGCTTCAGTCAATCCGCTCTTGGCGGACTGAACCTTCTGGATCACCGCACTCATGATAGTGCGGTGCTCCTCGTCGATGGAAGCACTGCGAAGCGCTTCCAACAGATTGTCCGGCGCCTCTGGATGGACAGAGGTCACCGGCACAGGCGTCTTGCCCCTCTTAGAAGGGGGGCCGCCTGCCCGAGCCCGGAACCGCTGGAGGATCCGGCGCGGTGTTCGGCTGAGGGCCGAACTCAGAGATCTCGGGGGGCCCGTCCCCTCGGCTCCCGGAGTCCGGAAGGTCGCCTTGAGGCGCCTCCGGGACTGTCTCCCCTCGATCCGGTGCCTCTTGAGACAGCACCTCGGCGTCGTCGACAGGATGAGGGGAGGTGGCGGTTGGGACTGGATCGCTATCCATGTCCGATGAGCCCAGGGAGCCATCTGATGATACCTCGATATTGGCTCGGGGCGGCCTGCATAATTGTGTTCGGCGTTAGGGAAAGCAGTGCAACAAAGGAATCCTATGGGTAACTTTGGTATCCTAATACTTACGATCTCCCCGGGGGCTTGGCCCTGGGAAACCACTCGTCTTCACTTTTGTCGGCGGCGGTGGAGCTGTTCGGAAGGAGAGTCCTTCCCTTCTTGGACCCTCCGGCCTCCCCAGTTGGGGCGGCCTTCCTTTTCTTGTCTCCCCCAGTCGGTGGGGGAGCATCTTCTTCCTCTTCCTCGTCTTCAGGGGAAGAGTGCGCCGCAGAGTCATCGAACGGTGAGTCCGACGACGCCTGGCGTCGGGAACTCTTTCGGGTTCCCTTGGCCTTCTTGGTCTTCTCTGGCACCTTATAAGGGGCCGGAGTCAGCATCTTCGCCAGAAGAGCGTCTGCGGGGCCTTTGGGGAAAGGAGCCGGACAGTCGATCTATCCGACCATCTTCTACCAGTCCTGTCAAAGGCACGGGAGTTTAGATCCCGCATAGAGTCAATCTATATAAAAAACTAAGTATCCTGTGAAAGGTAAAGTAGCTTACTGCACTGGCTTGGTGCTTCGCGCTGAATCCGCAATCCTCAATAATAGGGGGAGGGACCTCGGCACTTTTGAACAGCACCCTCCAGGTGTCTTCATGAGTTGTGTCGAAGAGCCTGTTCAGAGTCCGGTGCTGCGCCAGATTGAACTCCCACAAGGTGAACTCCCGTTGTTGGAACGGGAGTACCCAGCGGATGAGCATAGCCTGGACTATGTTGACGAGCTTGAGCTTCTTGTCCACCATGTTTTGAATACATGTTTATAGTCCGGTCAGCTCTTTTGAATTACCCCAGGACAGGCCCTTCTCTTTCCAGGAGGTGAGCCGCATGGGGATGCCAGATCGGAACTCGGGGGCCGCTACCCATGCGGGGTCGCGCGGCTCGGTGATATAGAACCACCCCGATTGCCACCCCTTTATGGTTTCCACAAAGGAGCCCTCGAGCCATGTTATGTTGCGCATCTTGCCCACCATGGCGCCTCCGTACTCCGCCTGGCAGCCGCCCACTACCTTCGGCTTGACATTGAAGGTCTTTAGCCATAAGCCGAAGTGGGGCTTGATGCGGAGGAAGGCCTCGCACACGACGATAAACACCGAGATGTTGAGGATGAAGTTCGGGGCCAGATCGTGGAAATCCAGGCCATAATAAAACATGGGCCCCCGGACGAAGGGATGGAGAGGGAATCCCAGTCCGCGGAGGAAATGGGTGAGGAATACTACCCTCTCGTGGGGCCTGGGGGTGGGCATGAGCTGCCCCTCATCGGGGAGCCAGTGCGCGATGTCGTCGGGCAGGTATCAGGCTCTCCTCAGTTTCTTGATGTCTCCCTCCCTGACGGAGGAGACCATCCACTTGCCTCCCGCTCCGAACATGGTTAGAGAGGGTTGAGGCGGAAGTGTGGGCTTGGGTGCTAGAGCTCGAGTATGCGAAAACGGATGAGCAAAGGAGGAAGAAGGCGTGGATAGAAAGGTGAATCCTTATCCCTTTATATGGGCGGACGAAACTAAGCGTCCCCACTAGCCTGGTAAAACTCGCTTATCCCCCAATCGCCGCAATTGATGCCGCGGTTGGGTAACCCACGCCCGTATTGATGAGAATCCCGTAATAAGGGGGCACGATCTCTGCTTTGACAAGACGTGTCGAAAAACTACCTCGCGTTATGTGCAGAGCTGGTTAAAAGAAACGGTTCGAATAATCACCGGGCCATGACATAACGTCATGCTGCCAAAACAAGCCAGCAAATTAGATCTGCGAAAATATTATTGTCTCTGCGGTGGAATGTGGAACTTATTTTGCAGGGTCGGACACTATCCTCGTTTTCAAGTTCTTCTGTGATGTATTCGGAGAAGGAACCCGCCTTGGAATGCCGAAGACAATACTACGCGCCGGACTCGTCGTCATTGAAGCCTGGTTCAGGGGCTACTGAGGGAGTCCTGGATTAGGGGGTCTCCGGACAGCCGGACTATCTCCATTGGCCAGACTGTTAGACTATGAAGATATAAGATTGAAGACTTCGTCTCGTGTCCGGATGGGACTCTACTTGGCGTGGAAGGCAAGCTAGGCAATACGGATATGGATATCTCCTCCTTTGTAACTGACCTTGTGTAACCCTAACCCTCTCCGGTGTCTATATAAACCGAAGGGTTTTAGTCTGTAGGACAACAATCACAACATACAATCATACCATAGGCTAGCTTCTAGGGTTTAGCCTCTGTGATCTCGTGGTAGATCTACTCTTGTACTACCCATATCATCAATATTAATCAAGCAGGACGTAGGGTTTTACCTCCATCAAGAGGGCCTGAACCTGGGTAAAACATCATGTCCCCTGCCTCCTGTTACCATCCGGCCTAGACGCACAGTTCGGGACCCCCTACCCGAGATCCACCGGTTTTGACACCGACAACCACCTTACCGAGTTGTTACAAGACCGTGGTTTTGAAGTTGGGCTAATCGACCCCACTCTTTTTACTAAGAAGGTCAAAGGGGAGTTGTTTGTGTGCCAATTATATGTTGATGATATTATCTTTGGTTCCCCTAACAAAGCTTTCAATGAGGAATTTGCCGCTCTCATGACCTCAAAGTTCGTGATGTCTTCCATGGGAGAGTTGAAGTTCTTTCTAGGGTTCGAAGTAAAGCAAAGAAGAGAAGGAACCTTCATCAACCAAGCCAAATACACTCAAGACATGCTCAAGAGATTCAAGCTAAGTGATGTCAAGCCAGCTTCCACTCCAATGCCCACCAAGTGCCAACTTGACATAGATCCCAATGGTAAAGCGGTGGATCAAAAGGTATATCGTTCCATGATAGGCTCCTTGCTTTACCTTTGTGCATCTAGACCGGATATCATGTTGAGTGTGGGAATTTGTGCATGATTTCAAGCCGCACCTAAGGAAAGTCACTATGTGGCGGTCAAACGAATCTTTCGATATTTGGCTCATACCCCAAACTTTGGCTTATGGTACCCAAGAGGAGCAAACTTCAAGCTTGTAGGGTATTCGGATTCCGATTGGGCGGGAGACAAAGTGGATAGGAAGTCCACTTCCGAAGGGTGCCAATTCCTTGGTTGCTCTTTGGTAAGTTGGTCTTCCAAAAAGGAAAGTTGTGTGTTTCTCTCGTCCACCGAAGCAGAGTATGTGGCGGCTGGTAGTTGTTGTGCACAACTCTTATGGATGAGGCAAACTTTGAAGGATTACGGTGTCATTTGTGACAAAGTGCCTCTTTGGTGTGACAATGAAAGTGCCATCAAGATCTCTCTCAACCCGGTGCAACAATTCAAGACGAAGCATATTGAGATTCGGTATCACTTCATCCGGGATCACATTAGGCGAGGAGAGATCGAGCTCAACTATGTCAACACTCATGATAACCTTGCAGATATTTTCACGAAGCCCTTGGATGAAGCAAGATTTCGCGAGTTAAGGCATGAGCTAAATATCATTGATTCAAGCAATGTTGCTTGAACCCTTGCACACCCCACCATACTCAACTTCTTGTCTTGTTTAGATGTAGGCATGGACATAGGGGGAGTGTTGTTCTCTCAATGAACTCTCCTTCCCCCCATTATGCATAAATTGATCAAGTCTTTCACATTAGCCATGTTTGATGGTACTTGTGTTTCAAAGACAAGTTTTGGTCATGGGCCCAAGGATAATTCCTAGCGGTGCCATACCAATTGACTCAAACATAGGTGGCTCCGGCCACTGCCCTCTCTTTGGAGAGGTGGTGTCTCGTGGTTGTTTCGTGTGGTCGTTTGCCTTTCTTCCTTCATGTGTCGCGTGGTCTTGTGGTGTCGTGTTGCCTCGAAGTTTTCGTGCAAAGACCACTTTTTCATGTGCTTGAAACTCGCAACTTTTTGAGCCCATGGTACTACCGCGGCTTGCCGCGGTACTATCGCGTTGAGAGGGCACGATACTACCACGCCGGAGAGCGGTACTACCGCTCAGGTGCGGTACTTCCGCCGAGCAGTACTACCACGATGATGCACGGTACTACCGCGCCATCGAGTGGGCATGGGGGTTATGACTCGGGCAGCGGAGTTCCAACTCCCCATACCCATTCACTTTTCTCTCTCCCCACGTCTCTCTCTCTCTCTCTCTCTCTCTCTCTCTCTCTCGCTCAAGAACGGCGCCGAAGATCCTCGCCGGATCTCCATCTCTGGCCACTCTCCTCGGATTCCGGCCGGTGGGATCGTTCCCCACCACTTCCTCTTGCCATGGAACAAGGTTTTTCCCCAAATCCCTCTCTTTCTTGGTTGTTCTCTCACTTCTAGGTTTTTGGGGAGATGCATGTTGTTCTTGAGATTTTAGGCCAAATTTGTGCAAGAGTAGGATGTAGGAGAGTCGTGTTGCGAAGGAATCATACTTGATATGTTGTCCTATGATAGATTTGTCCAACCGTAGTACCGCCGTGGTTTCACAGGCTTTCTCAGATTTGAACTTGTTCGGATCTGACGCGGTGCGGTACTACCATGTCTCATGTGCGGTACTACCGCTCGTGCGGTACTACCGCCCATCAGGTGCGGTACTACCGCGCTAGCTGTGGCACTAAGATCCTACTACCGCTCCCAGACCTGG
Source organism: Triticum monococcum (assembly GCA_034509565.1). Taxonomy (NCBI): domain Eukaryota; kingdom Viridiplantae; phylum Streptophyta; class Magnoliopsida; order Poales; family Poaceae; genus Triticum; species Triticum monococcum. The sequence continues at coordinate 615,856,985 of CM067847.1, read as the reverse complement.
TACTACCATGACCTTACATGGTACTACCGCGACTAGGAGCGGTACTACAATCTTAGTACCGCAGCACTTGGCAGTTCTACCGTAGGGGTCAAATCTCTCTCATGGCAATTATCTTGTGTGCTTCCTACATGTTTCTTTTGCTTTGTTGTGGTCTTTGCATTGATCCTTCTTGCTTGTCATGTGTGTTTTGCGTTTTGTGTCTTAGGTAGTGGCTCTCGCCATTCCAATCCCAGTCGTGACACTGGCTCCAAGAGTCTGCGCAATCCCCAAGATGAAGCACCCGAGGGCTCCAATTCCCCCAAGCGCAATGTCAAGACCACTGCAAGCAAGCAAAAGGAACCTTCTTAGGGCATGGATGAGATTTCCCTCGATGAGTATGTCGAACGCCGGAAGAGCAACCCCTATGTCAATCCTCGTGCTATCCTCAGAGGCACTGAGTTGTTTTGGACCAAGTAGAAGGCTCTCATTTATCTAAATGTGATCAAGGACAAGCAGAATACCTTCGTGGATGTCAAGTGGATAGACATGAATCACATGAGGAAGGACAAGTTTCGTGACTATTTTGGAGAAGCTCTGGACTTGGTGGAGCAGTTTGCTATTGAGCCTGTGATCTCCTTCCACCTTGACTATGACCCTGAGCTTATTTGTCAGTTCTTTACCTCAGTTTACTTTCACCCCGGGGATGAGCGGAGGATGACCTGGATGGCCAACGGCCGTCAGCTGTCTGCTACATGGAAGGAGTTCATGGATCTGCTTCACATTCCTGATGATGGGCTTCACACGCCCGTTGGTGTTCGCCCCCACGCCAACTCTGAGTCTGCTAACAAGAACTTCCTTCAGCCATTCCTTGTTGAGATGGTGCTCCCCAATGGCAAATCGACTTGGGTACTGAATTCCTTTCTGGATATCATGCATCACATCTTCTGCAACACTCTGTTCCCACGCATTGGCGACAAGGACAAGGTTCATTCCTATCTAGTGGACATGTTACTCCTGTGTGTGGAGGCACGTTCGTCTCAGACGCAGCCACTTGATGTCTCACACATTATGTGGTGTGAGCTTCGGTGTGCGGTGTTCACCCGCAAGGTACCTATCTATGGACCGTACCTATTTCTGCTACTCTCCACAACTTGGGAGAAGATGTACCCTGGTGATGAGTTCCTTGCTCCAGACTGGATTCGGCATGAGTCCATCAGTCTCCGCGTCAAGCCCAACTGGGCCAACACTACTACTCGTGCTGAGGCTTCTACTGCTAGGAGGGTTGTTAGTGAGGAGGAGGCTGGTGCGGAGAATGTTGCTGAGGACCGTGCTGCTAGGTCTACCACACCTTCCTTTGAGCCGTCGTGGGCCAAGAAGTTAAAGGACAAGATGAAGACTCTCTTCTGCATGCAGGAAAAGGGACAGTACAGGACTCACGTGGCAGACAAGGAGAGTCGCCGCCGCGACAAGAAGGTCATGAGGCTCTTTGGAGAGGATGTCTCTGGCGGTTCTGAGGATGTCATCACACTAGAGGCTGCATGGATGGCAAAGCAGGGGTACAAGTGGACTAGTTCTGAGGAGGACATCGAGGAGTTCGTCCCCGCCGCTGAGTCTGATGAGGAGCACGAGGAGCAGTGGGATGACTTCTCTGCCTAAGCCACCCCATGTGTGTAGGTGTCCTCTCTGCCTTTTTGGCGTCTCGATGCCAAAGCGGAGAGAGTGTAGGGATTTGCGTTGTGTCGTGCTTGGTGTGTTTGCTTTGTCGTTTGAACCTCGTTTGCCTTTGTTTGGTTTGTGCCTTCGAGACCTTTCCTACATATGGTGTAAGACATATGCACTCTAGTCTATCTTAGTTAACTTATGTTTGTGCTATCTTGTCTAGTGTTAGCCTTTCTATTGCAAGATATCTATTGCAAGATATGCATTGTCTCTATAATATAGGGGGAGCTTTGATGCTAGTATGTGTGCTGTGCAGTCCAAAGCACCCATCTTGTTGGCACACATCTAGGGGGAGCCCATCTATATTCTAGAGAGGAGGGGTTTGCGTTTGCTTAATACTATTTCCCTTGTGCAAATCTCGTACTGTCATCAATCCACCAAAAAGGGGGAGATTGTAAGGGCATATTTATCCATAAGGTGTTTTGGTGATTGATGACAATGTGTTTGCGGACTAATCGTGTGCCTTGAGTATCCCAGATGTTTCATCGCTAGGCACAAGACGGTTGGGTGCCCCTCGAAGACTGTTGAAGACGACGTCTTTTCTACGTTTCTTTTTGGTGGATTTGAGTCGTAGGAAAGCCGTACTATTAAGAGGGGGTCCGCGTCGGAAAGGTTTGGGTGGAATCATCACGTACACGTTTCTTCCTAGTCCCCACCTTTCCCCTGCACCTTGGAGCTTCCTCCGTTGTTATCTCATCACCTTGTTTCTGGCTGCTGTGTTGGCTCGCGGTAGTACTGCTCCCAGGTGAGCGGTAGTACCGTAGGCACCAGCGGTAGTACCGTGCTGCGGCGCGGTAGTACCGCAGGTGCCCACGGTAGTACCACTCCGTTGGAGTTGCACTACCGTGGCCCACAAGGCTAGTACCACTCCCCCGCGGTAGTAGGGGCGGATGTAATTTTTTACATCCGCGCCTACCACGGCAGTACCACATTCCTTCCGCGGTAGTACCATGCTCAGCTGTCAGGCGGTAGTACCACCCCTCTACGGTAGTACTGTGTCGGGTTTTTGCTTCTTCCATTTTTTAGCGTAAGTAGGCACGGATGTTTCCTTATCCAAACTCTTCCCAGGCTAGGGGGTTCCTGCCTTGCGGTAGTACCGCAAGGGGGAGCGGTAGTACCGCGCCCGCGGAAGTACTGCCCTCAGCACTTGTGCTACAGGTCTACCCTAGCTGTTGCTGGTGCAGCGGTAGTACCGCGGGCTTGCACGGTTGTACCGCATGACCTTGCGGTAGTACCGCTTGGCAGCAAGCAAAAGTACCGCATGGCCCCACGGTAGTACCGCTAGCCTGGTGCGGTAGTACCGCTGGCCGCGGGCTGGTAGGTGGATAATGGTTGGATCTTTGTCCCTCACTATAAAAGGGGTCCCCTTCTTCCCCGTTGACTCATCTCTTCCAACCCTAAGCTCCATTGTTGCTCTAAGCTCCATCTTCGCCCGATCTCACTCCCTAGCCAATCAAACTTGTTGATTTGCTCAGGAGTGGTTGAGAAGGCCTCGATCCACACTTCCACGAAGAGAAATTTGATTCCCCCCACTAATCCCTTACGGATCTTGTTACTCTTGGGTGTTTGAGCATCCTAGATGGTTGAGGTCACCGCGAAGCCATAGTCCATTGTGGTGAAGCTTCGTGATGTCGTTGGGAGCCTCCAATTGAGTTGTGGAGATTGCCCCAACCTTGTTTGTAAAGGTTTGGTCGCCGCCTCCAAGGGCACCAATAGTGGAATCACAGCATCTCGCATTGTGTGAGGGCGTGAGGAGAATATGGTGGCCCTAGTGGCTTCTTGGGGAGCATTGTGCCTCCACACCGCTCCAACGGAGACGTACTTCCCCTCAAAGGGAAGGAACTTCGGTAACACATCCTCGTCTCCACCGGCTCCACTCTTGGTTATCTCGTGCCTTTACTTGTGCAAGCTTATTTGTGTTATATCTCTTGCTTGCTTGTGTTCTTATCCTTGTTGCATCATATAGGTTGCTCACCTAGTTGCATATCTAGACAACCTACTTTGATGCAAAGTTTAAATTGTTAAAGAAAAGCTAAAAATTGTTAGTTGCCTATTCACCCCCCCCTCTAGTCAACCGTATCGATCCTTTCATTGGGGATGCCCCGAAAGGCATCCCCTCTTTCGTCTACTTCTATCGGTAACTTTACTTGGAGCTATATTTTTATTCACCACATGATATGTGTTTTGCTTGGAGCGTCTTTTATGATTTGAGTATTTTCTTGTTAGTTTACCACAATCATCCTTGCTATACACACCTTTTGAGAGAGCCATACATGATTTGGAATTTGATAGAATACTCTATGTGCTTGACTTATATCTTTTGAGCTTTATAATTTTGCTCTAGTGCTTCACTTATATCTTTTAGAGTACGGTGGTGGATTTGTTTTATAGAAACTATTGATATCTAATGCTCAACTTAGATTATTTTGAGAGTCTTAATAGAATGGTAATTTGCTTAAAATCCTAATATGCTTGGTATGCAAGATTAATAATAAAACTTTCGTATGAGTGTATTGAATACTAAGAAAAGTTTGATGCTTGATGATTGTTTTGAGATATGGAGGTAATAATATCAAAGTCATGCTAGTTGAGTAGTTGTGAAATTGAGAAATACTTGTGTTGAGGTTTGCAAGTCCCGTAGCATGCACGTATGGTAAACGTTATGCAACAAATTTGAAACATCAGGTGTTATTTGATTGTCTTCCATATGAGTGGCGGTCGGGGACGAGCGGTGGTCTTTTCCTACCAATATATCCCCCTAGGAGCATGCGCGTAGTGCGGAGGTTTTTGATGACTTGTAGATTTTTGCAATAAGTATGTGAGTTCTTTATGACTAATGTTGAGTCCATGGATTATACGCACTCTCACCCTTCCATCCTTGCTAGCCTCTTCGGTACCGTGCATTGCCCTTGCTCACATTGAGAGTTGGCGCAAACTTCGCCGGTGCATCCAAACCTCGTGATATGATACGCTCTTTCACGCATAAACCTCCTTATATCTTCCTCAAAACAGCCACCATACCTACCTATTATGGCATTTCCATAGCCATTCTGAGATATATTGCCATGCAACTTTCCATCATTCCGTCCATCATGACACATTCATCATTGTCATATTGCTTAGCATGATCATGTAGTTGACATAGTATTTGTGGCAAAGCCACCGTTCATAATTATTTCATACATGTCACTCTTGGTTCATTGCATATCCCCGTACACCGCCGGAGACATTCATATAGAGTCAGCTTTGTTCTAGTATTGTCACATCCCTAGATTAATTGTGTGCAATAGTTGCATTTGCATCCATGCATCATGGCAATCTTTCCTTAAACCTGAAATAGGGATTAACAAACCCTAGCACTCCTTTGAAAAATAGGGTCAACCAAAAGAATATTTTTCAATGAACCCAAAATTGCCTTAATTAATGTTTGATAATTTTGGCAAGGGTTTTGATCCAAGCCAAAAATAGTGAACATTTTTTGGGAATTATTTCGGCTTTGATTTAATCCACTAATGTATTTGAGTTGGAGCAAATAAATCCTATAAATATTTTTATTGTTCCAATAATTCTGAAACTTCTTGTGGAGCTCTGGGTTAAACCATTTTGCATCCACAATTATTTCCAGAAGCTGCAAAAATAATTTGGTTAGCAAACCAAATTCAAAACATCTGCAGAAATTAGAAAACAGAAACAAAATAAAAAAGAGAGAGTGAATACCTGGCCAGCCCGTTACTGTAGCAGCCCATCCCACTGGAGATGCCAGTCACCCCCTACCTCACGCCAGTAGGCAGGGGCGCGTGGCCTCCGCACGCCAGCACGCGCGCGGCCACCTCCTGCTTGCCGCCGCTGCTGTTGGAGGGCGCCAAGAGCGCCACGGCACCGCCTGCATCTCCCTCCCCCCTCTCTGCTTCCTCCCTCTCTCCCCAGCGCTCGCACCGCAGCCACCCGAGCAGAGACCGTCGCCGCTGACAAGCACCACCGCAGCCACCGTGCTCCCCTCACCTCTCCGACGCAGCCCCGAGCTCTGCCTCGTCTACCTCATCCTCTCCGTCGACTCACGCCACGCCGGACGCCTCGAAGCGCCGCCATCGATGCCTTCTTCAACCTCGGGACCGCCGGCCATCTCCGTCAAATTCGTCGGCTCCGGACCGTCCCCGACCTCACCGAGCATTCCCTCGTCATCGCTGTGAGCCCCTGCCCCTCCCTCTATGCTCGCCTCTTGCTTTCTCGTTCGCTAGCTGCCATTCCCGCGAGCTCCGAGTTCCGGCCGCCGCTGACCTTGTCGCCGTTGCAGCCACAGCTGCTACCGCTTGCGTCTGAGCCCGCCAACGCTCTCAGCGCGTCTCCAGGAGCTCAAAACACCCAACTGCTGCTACTCCCATGCTCTGTGGCGTGGATTCGGTCGAGCCCGAACTCCGGCCGCCGCCGAGGTCGACGCCGTGCTCAACTCCGGCCACCTCGCGGCCTCCCGTCCGTTCCTTTGGATGCGGACGAGCAAGAGCTCCTCCCTAGTGCCCCCAGTGCGCCAAACCACCGCCCATAGCGCAATCCCGAGCCGCGCCGCCGTCGTTTTGGTCGTCGCCGGCCAAACTCCAGCGTGCCGACGTGGACGTCATTAGTGGCTAATGACCCCCCCTCTCTCACTAAAAAACGGGCCCCACACCCAATTTAACCCTGGGATTATTCCCTGTTTAGCTTAGATTAATCCAGCTGACCCCACATGTCAGTTTGACCCTGCTGATGTGGCCATTGACCAGGCCCACTTGTCAGCGACACTAACTGGCCCTGAGTCACTGACCAGTGGGCCCCATTGGTCAGGTTTGACCTGGACCGACCCCGTTGACCTGATGACGTCATAGTGACATCATGCTGACGCAGTAATCCTTTTTTGGATTTTAAATAAATCAGAAATGATTTGTTTAATTCAGAAAATATCCAAAACTTTGAAAAATCATAGAAATTCAACCGTAACTCCAAATAAGATAAATTATATATGAAAAATTATCAGAAAAATTCAAGGAATCCATCTGTACCATTTTCATGCATGTTTGAACAATGTTTGTCCTCTGTTTTGGACAAAAGAAATAAAGGGCATTTAAATAATCATATATGGGGTTGGAATTTGAATCTTGTACTCAAACCAACTTCATTTAAATCATAGCTAGATGCATTAGCTTAAATCATAGCATATTGCCATGGCATGATCATGCATCATATTGTTGCATTGCATTGATCGTGTCCTTCTCTGTTTGCCGGTAACCGTCCCCTCTCAGTCGACGATGTGATCTATGACACCGATGAAGATCTATATTATCTTCAGAAGTGCCAGGCAAGCAAAACCCCCTTGTTCATTCTGATACAATCCCACTCTCTCGCTCCTGCTCTCTTTTACTGCATTAGGGCAACACCGATTCAACTGTTACATGCCGCGGTAGTTGAACCCTTTCCTCTGCATGACCTGTCATTGCCACAGTAAATAGATGAAACACACTAGCATGAGTAGGAGTTGTTTGAGCCCTGTTGTGCCTACTCATTCATGCTTGTTTGTCATGCCTGCTACTGCTTAGAGTTGAGTCAGGCCTGATTCATCGGGGATGAATTGGAATGTGGTGAACATGTCCTACTGTTGAGAGCTAAGTGTGTGAACACGATTTGGTAAAGGTAGCGGTGAGAGGCCATGTAGGAGTACATGGTGGGTTGTCTCATTGCAGCCGTCCTCAGGAACTTAGTCCTGTGTTTGTGATCCATGAACAGTTACTACCACACATTGGGCTCCGGGCGCTCCAAGCTCTCTCGACTTATTAATCAACTTGATCTCTGTCCAGGAGTTGCAACTAGTTTCTGGTGTTTGTAGGTAGTGTTAGTAGTCTACCAAGTGGCACCCAGTACAGGTGGGCTTGGGACAGACTAGGCACAGTGGCCCGGTGTACCAAGTGGCACCCGGATGGTGGGCTTGGGAACCCTGTACACATCGTTTGGGGCCGTGAGCGACACCCCGGCCGGATCTCCTTGCGGATGGAACCCAAATAGGCGATAAACCTGGACTAGAGACTTGGGTGGTTAGTCAGGTCGTGGCCGACTCCCTCACCAGGCTTCTGCTTGAAAGTTGCCGAGATACACGACGTGTACATGGTGGTAAGTGGCGAGAGCATGTGTGAAGAAGTACACCCCTGCAGGGTTATCATTATCTATTCGAATAGCCGGATTCCTCGGATATGGAAACTTGGACCCCTTGCATAGTTCATAGACAAGTGAAAGTGGATACTCTAAAATGCGCAAGATAAGCGTGAGTGCTATGGATGGTGTTCTCGTAGGGAGACGGGAGCAGATCCACAGTGGTGTATTGGTATGGTGAAATTGTGGACTCGTGTGCGCCACCTCAAAAGAGTTACTTGCAGACGTAGTTCAGGTTAGCCACTGAGTCAAAGCTGGCTTGCTGCAGTTAAACTCCACCACCCCCTTTGTTGATACCGATGCATATGTAAGTTAGTTCTGATGTAAGTCTTGCTGGGTACATTTGTACTCACGTTTGCTTATCTTATGTTTTGCAGAGAGACTTCAGTCTTGCTAGTAGTTGCACGTGGACTTCGACGTTTAGCTTGTTACCTCAGCTACGATCTTGTGCCCTCGGCAGGATCTGGTAGATAGTCAGGCTTCTCAGCCTTTTTCATTTTTAGATGTCTGTGCTCAGACATGTTAAGCTTCCGCGTGTGCTTTGACTTGTATGCTCTGAATGTTGGGCCATGAGACCCTTGTTTGTAATATCTGGCTCTTCGGAGCCTAATGAATAAATACTTGAGTCGTAGAGTCTTGTTGTGATGCCATGTTGTATTTACTCATATCGGGCATATTGTGTGTATGATTGAAATGCTTGGTATGAGTGGGATCCGACAATCTAGTTGTTTATCCTTGGCAGCCTATCATATGGGGAAATGTAGTCTAGTGCTTTCTGAGCGATAGTAGTCTGCTACAGCCCGGTTCACCGGAGTCCTGCTAGCCCAGCACTACTGCTCAGGACACTTGACTGGCCGGCATGTGTTTCACTTCGTTCCTGTGTCTGTCCCTTCGGGGAAATGTCATGCGGTGACATCCGGAGTCCTGCCTAGCCTGCTACAGCCCGGGATACCGGAGGCCTATTAGCCCAGTGCTACAGCCCGGATTCACACGCTGTTGACCGACATGCTCGAGGTTGATTCATGTATGCCTGTCCCCATGGGTTCGTGCCGCTTTGGGTTCATGACTAAACATGTCGGCCCGGGTTCTTTGTCATATGGATGCTAGCGACACTATCATATACGTGAGCCAAAAGGCGCAGATGGTCCCGAGCCCGGTAAGGTGGCACCCGTGGGAATATCGTGCGTGAGGCCACAAAGTGATATGATGTGTTACATGCTAGATCGGTGTGACCTAGGATCGGGGTCCTGACAGCTTTGGTATCAGAGCCTGACTGCCTGTAGGTTTACCAAGCCAAACTGGTCGAAGTTGAGTCTAGAAATGCTTTAGTTATATAAGGGAATTGATTGTGGAAGGGAACGTAAGGCTCTTTTTACTCCTTATACCTCATGCCCTCTGATCTGAGTCGTCCTCTTCCTTTTCTACGGGGATTAAGAACTAGGCCTTCTCATCTATCTATCAGGATGACGTGTTACTAAACCATAGTTTCCTAGGATGGTTGGATTTAAGCCTCAGTCCAGTTTCTACTACCTCCGTGTGATGACAGTTGATCTCAGAATCATGATATTGTGATGTTGAGTGGTTATGCCACCATTTTTGCAGGTTGTCTCAAATCTTTTTGAGCAATTACATCCGTTATGCTGTCCGAGTCATCCCAGGTTTCTAAATAGTCTGATGCATTTGCAAATCCCTTCATCCCGTTCCCGATGTTCCTTTGGGCCAGTTTAACCACACTAATCGATGAGTTGAGGTACTCTATTGCCTCGACATATATGTTGGAGCATTCTACTCCTGGGTTTTGAACCCAAAATTCACTCTACTTACCTCATGTGGATAGTGTTGCTCGTACCTTTAGGTTATTAGTAACTTTTGGGTTAATCCTCGAGGTCCGTGGTATTCCCTTCTTCCAAATACCATGAACCATTTTGGCAAAAGTTCTCTTGAACCGAAAGATTACAACCAGAGTGCTATTAATGAGTTCTCCATTCTATATGGTGAATCTGCCAGCTCTACCCTTTCCGCATGGGTTATCCGGAAGAAATGTTAAGCTTCGCTCGACATAATAATCTATGCATCCACAACTCAGAGAGATATATGTTTCCTTGAGATGTCCCTCTTCATTTGTATTCCGACCATCGTCTATCAATTGATAGTTAGGAGTAATTGTGCATCCGTGTTATCGGTGCTTATTATTATTGTGGTCTGTCAAGTCATTCTATTTCAGAATGACTAGGAGAAACAAACTCCAGTACCTCATCCATATCTAGGATTGGGTCAAAGCAATTGTACTTCGCAAATCAAAATGCCAATCCAGCTTTTGTTCTGTTCTACCTCGGAGTATTACCCCCTTTATGTCAGGATTGTCATGAGAATTGCACCATCTCTCATGAATTTCTGACGCGGTGATACTTCTCGCTATCATTATTCATTCCTTGGTCTCCGTGTTGTTGTGACCGGAATGCCGACAAGTGAACCGTGATGTGTGAAATCAATACTCCTAGCAACTCCGTTGCTTGGTAGTTAATGGACAATACTCTCATTCTTAGTGTCCTGGTTATTGAATTATCATTCTAAGACTGATCGTGCTACCTAGTCCATATTTCTGGTGCACACTTCGATCAATGAGTTAGGATTGTGCCAATCCCTCACTCTTTTGATCATATCATCTTGCCCTGAAAAGCAAGGTTGTTCTCGAGCTTAGTAACATACGGGTGGTTCGTGATTTTCTGAATATCTTCTCGGAAGTATTACCAGGTTGTCCCCTAACTGATATGTTGAGCTCGTGATCAAGTTGGTTTCTTGTAACCACCCCTTCTCCAAGAATCTGTGTTGGATACCCTGAGCTAGTTGGTTAAGCTAAACAACAACTTGGAGAGTTGGAAGATAAAAGCTTTTCTGACTTAGTTCATGTTAAGGGATATCTTTTTACTGTGTGTGTGTGTGTGAGTTGAAGAAGGATGATATCTCCATCGATTGGTCCTCGTGATCAGTTGTTGGATCTATTGCCTTGTCAAAACTTAGACTTGAGTATGTGCTATCGTCAAGTCAAATCAGAACCAACGATGTTCGTAATGTTGTCTTACTCGTGGTTGATCCCTCGAGCATACACCATTATATCTTTTGGTCTGACCAATGCTATCACCGTGTTCACATAATGGTGGAAGTCTAGTGATATGGAAATTCCGATGAGTTGCTATTGAACCCATCAGCAGCATTTTGTCTTCCCCCATGATTCATGTTGAACATCAACCTAGTATTGGGAACTTGTAAGCAATGCCTTCGTGTTCCGTTCATGAAGCTTATGCTTGGATGGAAGAAGTGACTTCCTCAAATTCATGTGCATTTGGAGCAAGTTGCCGCCATAAGTTCGAAAAGGATTGTTTTGTTTCCTCTGGTACCATCCCAAGTTAGTTATGCATGTGTGAATGTATTATATGGTTTGGTAGATTAATTACCTCCACTCCATATGTATTCCCTAGCACACCAAGCCACTGATTGATTCGTTGGAGGAAAAGAAGTTCCTTCGTAAGAGCTAATCATATGACTTACGCAAGGACTTCATTATCCGCAATGATGGTTCCAACCTGAACTCGGTAGTGTTTCATTGTAAGACTACCATGTGGTCATACTTGTCTAGGACAGTGTGTTCACAGGAGTGTAGCAGAACCAGCTCATGTTTTGGAGCTTGCTATCGCAGTTCATTCCCCGAGAATCTCGCAACGTCGTCTCGTCGAATTGTGTTGCAAACTTTCATTTTCTTTCTAGACTCAATGAGTCTGGAATATCCTGACACCAACCAGATCTGAATCTCAGGCAGATATGATGGTTGGAGCATTTTCCAAGAACTATAATATTGGTCCCTCGATAACCGGTAAAGTGGATGTCGTGGCCAACACATCCAGCCGGAAGACCTATTATTGTAGTATTTCGATTGAAGAAAGTTGGTCACCTCCCCATAAGGATTTCTTAGGATTTACTCCAGAAGTTGTTCCTTATGGATCTATTGTATTCTGAAGTCCGACCACTACTTGATGGCTATGTTGATGCTTTAAAGCATGACCGTGGTAACCAGTACATCAAGGAGAACACTAGAAGCGGAGTGCTAAATGTCTATGGGTCGATCGTCCAGATTTTGTTTCCTTGGCCTCGCTAAGGTGAAATCTGAGAAAGTGTTATCTTCCTTTGCATCTGCATCATCCATCACCATTCATCATGGTGGTATGTTGTGTTGCCAGGATCCTTGACAGGGATATTGGTAAAACCTTGATTAATACGGAAATGCTCAAGTTCTTGAGAGCACGCATAAGCACTAGGATTTATCGCTAGCATCAACTGGGATCCGTTCTCAGTTTCTTCGATTATGCCATAACCTTTCAAACAGTGGAATCTCTCTCTACTGTTGGGTTTCTCCCCAGTTACTTGAATCATTCCTAGCATTTGCATTTTGTTCCCAACTTGCACCACCATTGTGTCATCCTACTACGGACTACCCTTCTCAGCAATTACTGTTTAGGATCATCTTCAAAAGTGGACTTACCATGGGTTCCATCCATTTCCGATGTTAAGCAAATCATCCATTGCGTTGTCTTCAACAAGGTAGTCCACATCATCCATCCTAGTCGAAGTATGCCATTCTTTCAAACTCCTTAAAAAGATCGATTGTGATTGCCTTAGGCTGGTATAAAGAGTTTCAATGACCTATGGGTCAAAAGTAATTCTTTTTGCCACTTAAGGGAATAGCTCTACGAGTCACTTTCACTAGGGTGTCTCGTTATGGTACTATGGGCAACATAACTTCTCGCTACTTTGAAACCCCCTCACCATCTATTTAGGCGTGGAATTGTTGCCCGCCAAATCAAACCCCATCGTTGTTCTTCCATCCCTCTCAAGGTGTTTTGTATCTCAACTTGAGATGTTTCAACATCTCATTCCGCGAGTTGATATTGTTTAGCTCGATATTCGAGAAGATCAATCCTAGTTGAGTTTCTTTCTGTCGTCATCGCGTGGATGAAGATCTCAAGAGCGAGGATGTCAAGATCGGCATGATGCAATGAATCAACATCTTCGAGAAGGGCAATCAGATCGTGAAGATTCTTTATTGGTGTTCCCTCTGCCTTCTTACCTCATGTCTCGAATCTCGGGCCGAGATTCTTGTTTAGTGGGGGTGAGTTGTCACAGCCCTAGATTAATTGTGTGCAATAGTTGCATTTGCATCCATGCATCATGGCAATCTTTCCTTAAACCTGAAATAGGGATTAACAAACCCTAGCACTCCTTTGAAAAATAGGGTCAACCAAAAGAATATTTTTCAATGAACCCAAAATTGCCTTAATTAATGTTTGATAATTTTGGCAAGGGTTTTGATCCAAGCCAAAAATAGTGAACATTTTTTGGGAATTATTTGGGCTTTGATTTAATCCACTAATGTATTTGAGTTGGAGCAAATAAATCCTATAAATATTTTTATTGTTCCAATAATTCTGAAACTTCTTGTGGAGCTCTGGGTTAAACCATTTTGCATCCACAATTATTTCCAGAAGCTGCAAAAATAATTTGGTTAGCAAACCAAATTCAAAACATCTGCAGAAATTAGAAAACAGAAACAAAATTAAAAAGAGAGAGTGAATACTTGGCCAGCCCGTTACTGTAGCAGCCCAGCCCACTGGAGATGCCAGTCATCCCCTACCTCACGCCAGTAGGCAGGGGCGCGTGGCCTCCGCACGCCAGCACGCGCGCGGCCACCTCCTGCTTGCCGCCGCTGCTGCTGGAGGGCGCCAAGAGCGCCATGGCACCGCCTGCATCTCCCTCCCCCCTCTCTGCTTCCTCCCTCTCTCCCCAGCGCTCGCACCGCAGCCACCCGAGCGGAGACCGTCGCCGCCGACAAGCACCACCGCAGCCACCGTGCTCCCCTCACCTCTCCGACGCAGCCCCGAGCTCTGCCTTGTCTACCTCATCCTCTCCGTCGACTCACGCCACGCCGGACGCCTCGAAGCGCCGCCATCGATGCCTTCTTCAACCTCGGGACCGCCGGCCATCTCCGTCAAATTCGTCGGCTCCGGACCGTCCCTAACCTCGCAGAGCATTCCCTCGTCATCGCTGTGAGCCCCTGCCCCTCCCTCTATGCTCGCCTCCTGCTTTCTCGTTCGCTAGCTGCCATTCCCGCGAGCTCCGAGTTCCGGCCGCCGCTGACCTTGTCGCCGTTGCAGCCACAGCTGCTACCGCTTGCGTCTGAGCCCGCCAACGCTCTCAGCGCGTCTCCAGGAGCTCAAAACACCCAACTGCTGCTACTCCCATGCTCTGTGGCGTGGATTCGGTCGAGCCCAAACTCCGGCCGCCGCCGAGGTCGACGCCGTGCTCAACTCCGGCCACCTCGCGGCCTCCCGTCCGTTCCTTTGGATGCGGACGAGCAAGAGCTCCTCCCTAGTGCCCCCAGCGCGCCAAACCACCACCCATAGCGCAATCCCGAGCCGCGCCGCCGTCGTTTTGGTCATCGCCGGCCAAACTCCGGCGTGCCGACGTGGACGTCATTAGTGGCTAATGACCCCCCCTCTCTCACTGAAAAACGGGCCCCACACCCAATTTAACCCTGGGATTATTCCCTGTTTAGCTTAGATTAATCCAGCTGACCCCACATGTCCGTTTGACCCTGCTGATGTGGCCATTGACCAGGCCCACTTGTCAGCGACACTAACTGGCCCTGAGTCACTGACCAGTGGGCCCCATTGGTCAGGTTTGACCTGGACCGACCCCGTTGACCTGATGACGTCATAGTGACATCATGCTGACGCAGTAATCCTTTTCTGGATTTTATATAAATCAGAAATGATTTGTTTAATTCAGAAAATATCCAAAACTTTGAAAAATCATAGAAATTCAACCGTAACTCCAAATAAGATAAATTATATATGAAAAATTATCAGAAAAATTCAAGGAATCCATCTGTACCATTTTCATGCATGTTTGAACAATGTTTGTCCTCTGTTTTGGACAAAACAAATAAAGGGCATTTAAATAATCATATATGGGGTTGGAATTTGAATCTTGTACTCAAACCAACTTCATTTAAATCATAGTTAGATGCATTAGCTTAAATCATAGCATATTGCCATGTCATGATCATGCATCATATTGTTGCATTGCGTTGATCATGTCCTTCTCTGTTTGCCGGTAACCGTCCCCTCTCAGTCGACGATGTTTCCGACGATGTGATCGATGACACCGATGAAGATCTATATTATCTTCAGAAGTGCCAGGCAAGCAAAACCCCCTTGTTCATTCTGATACAATCCCACTCTCTCGCTCCTGCTCTCTTTTACTGCATTAGGGCAACACCGATTCAACTGTTACATGCTGCGGTAGTTGAACCCTTTCCTCTGCATGACCTGTCATTGCCACAGTAAATAGATGAAACCCACTAGCATGAGTAGGAGTTGTTTGAGCCCTGTTGTGCCTACTCATTCATGCTTGTTTGTCATGCCTGCTACTGCTTAGAGTTGAGTTAGGCCTGATTCATCGGGGATGAATTGGAATGTGGTGAACATGTCCTACTGTTGAGAGCTAAGTGTGTGAACACGATTTGGTAAAGGTAGCGGTGAGAGGCCATGTAGGAGTACATGGTGGGTTGTCTCATTGCAGGCGTGCTCAGGAACTGAGTCCTGTGTTTGTGATCCATGAACAGTTACTACCACACATTGGGCTCCGGGCGCTCCAAGCTCTCTCGACTTATTAATCAACTTGATCTCTGTCCAGGAGTTGCAACTAGTTTCTGGTGTTTGTATAGGTAGTGTTAGTAGTCTACCAAGTGGCACCCGGTACAGGTGGGCTTGGGACAGACTAGGCACAGTGGCCCGGTGTACCAAGTGGCACCCGGATGGTGGGCTTGGGAACCCTGTACACATCGTTTGGGGCCGTGAGCGACACCCCGGCCGGATCTCCTTGCGGATGGAACCCAAATAGGCGATAAACCTGGACTAGAGACTTGGGTGGTTAGTCAGGTCGTGGCCGACTCCCTCACCAGGCTTCTGCTTGAAAGTTGCCGAGATACACGACGTGTACATGGTGGTAACTGGCGAGAGTATGTGTGAAGAAGTACACCCCTGCAGGGTTATCATTATCTATTCGAATTGCCGGATTCCTCGGATATGGAAACTTGGACCCCTTGTATAGTTCATAGACAAGTGAAAGTGGATACTCTAAAATGCGCAAGATAAGCGTGAGTGCTATGGATGGTGTTCTCGTAGGGAGACGGGAGCAGATCCACAGTGGTGTATTGGTATGGTGAAATTGTGGACTCGTGTGCGCCACCTCAAAAGAGTTACTTGCAGTCGTAGTTCAGGTTAGCCACTGAGTCAAAGCTGGCTTGCTGCAGTTAAACTCCACCACCCCCTTTGTTGATACCAATGCATATGTAAGTTAGTTCTGATGTAAGTCTTGCTGGGTACATTTGTACTCACATTTGCTTATCTTATGTTTTGCAGAGAGACTTCAGTCTCGCTAGTAGTTGCACGTGGACTTCGACGTTTAGCTTGTTACCTCAGCTATGATCTTGTGCCCTCGGCAGGATCTGGTAGATAGTCAAGCTTCTCAGCCTTTTTCATTTGTAGATGTCTGTGCTCAGACATGTTAAGCTTCTGCGTGTGCTTTGACTTGTATGCTCCGAATGTTGGGCCATGAGACCCTTGTTTGTAATATCTGGCTCTTCGGAGCCTAATGAATAAATACTTGAGTCGTAGAGTCTCGTTGTGATGCCATGTTGTATTTACTCATATCGGGCATATTGTGTGTATGATTGAAATGCTTGGTATGAGTGGGATCCGACAATCTAGTTGTTTATCCTTGGCAGCCTATCATATGGGGAAATGTAGTCTAGTGCTTTCTGAGCGATAGTAGTCCGCTACAGCCCGGTTCACCGGAGTCCTGCTAGCCCAGCACTACTGCTCAGGACACTTGACTGGCCGGCATGTGTTTCACTTCGTTCCTGTGTCTGTCCCTTCGGGGAAATGTCATGCGGTGACATCCGGAGTCCTGCCTAGCCTGCTACAGCCCGGGATACCGGAGGCCTGTTAGCCCAGTGCTACAGCCCGGATTCACACGCTGTTGACCGACATGCTCGAGGTTGATTCATGTATGCCTGTCCCCATGGGTTCGTGCCGCTTTGGGTTCACGACTAAACATGTCGGCCCGGGTTCTTTGTCATATGGATGCTAGCAACACTATCATATACGTGAGCCAAAAGGCGCAAACGGTCCCGGGCCAGGTAAGGTGGCACCCATGGGAATACCGTGCGTGAGGCCACAAAGTGATATGATGTGTTACATGCTAGATCGGTGTGACCTAGGATCGGGGTCCTGACAAGTATCGAGTTGTAATCATTGAGTTGTAAATAAATGGAAGTGTGATGATCATCATTATTAGAGCATTGTCCCAAGTGAGGAATAAAAAAAGAGAAAGGCCATAAAAAATAAAAGGCCCAAAAACATGAGAGAAAAAGAGAGAAGGGACAATGTTACTATCCTTTTACCACACTTGTGCTTCAAAGTAGCACCATGATCTTCATAGTAGAGAGTCTCTCATGTTATCACTTTCATATACTAGTGGGAATTTTTCATTATAGAACTTGGCTTGTATATTCCAACAATGGGCCTCCTCAAGTGCCCTAGGTCTTCGTGAGCAAGCAAGTTGGATGCACACCCACTAGTTTCTTTTGTTGAACTTTCATACATTTATAGCTCTAGTGCATCCGTTGCATGGCAATCCCTACTCCTTGCATTAACATCAATCGGTGGGCATCTCCATAGCCCATTGATTAGCCTCGTTGATGTGAGACTTTCTCCTTTTTTGTCCTCTCCACATAACCCCCCTCATTATATTCTACCCATAGTGTTATGTCCATGGCTCGCGCTCATATATTGCGTGAAAGTTTATAGGTTTGAGATTACTAAAGTATGAAACAATTGCTTGGCTTGTCATCGGGGTTGTGCATGATGAGAGCATTCTTGTGTGACGAAAATGAAACATGACTATACTATATGATTTTGTAGGGATGAACTTTCTTTGGCCACGTTATGTTGAGAAGACATAATTACTTAGTTAGTATGCTTGAAGTATTATCATTTTTATGTCAATATGAACTTTTGTCTTGAATCTTTTGGATCTGAATATTCATACCACAATTAAGAATAATTACATTAAAATTATGCCAAGTAGCACTCCGCATCAAAATTCTCTTTTTATCATTTACCTACTCGAGGACGAGCAGGAATTAAGCTTGGGGATGCTTGATACGTCTCCAATGTATCTATAATTTTTGATTGCTGCATGCTATATTATCTACTGTTTTAGATATTATTGGGCTTTATTATCCACTTTTATATTATTTTTGGGACTAACCTATTAACCGGAGGCCCAGCCCAGAATTGCTGTTTTTTGCCTGTTTTAGGGTTTCGAAGAAAAGGAATATCAAACGGAGTCCAAACGGAATGAAACCTTCGGAAACGTGATTTTCTCATCAGATAAGATCCAGGAGACTTGGACCCTCCGTCAAGAAAGCCATGAGGCGGCCATGAGGGTGGAGGGCGCGCCCCCCTGCCTCGTGGGCCCTTCAAAGCTCCACCGGCATACTTCTTCCTCCTATATATATCCACGTACCCCCAAACGACCGGGGACGGAGCCAAAAACCTAATTCCACCGCCTCAACTTTCTGTATCCACGAGATCCCATCTTGGGGCCTGTTTCGGAGCTCCGCCGGAGGGGGAATCGATCACGGAGGGCTTCTACATCATCATCCAAGCCTCTTCGATGGAGTGTGAGTAGTTTACTTCAGACCTACGGGTCCATAGTTAGTAGCTAGATGGCTTCTTCTCTCTTTTTGGATCTCAATACAATGTTCTCCCCCTCTCTTGTGGAGATCTATTCGATGTAATATTCTTTTTGCGGTGTGTTTGTTGAGACCGATGAATTGTGGGTTTATGATCAAGTTTATCTATGAATAATATTTGAATTTTCTCTGAATTCTTTTATGTATGATTGGTTATCTTTGCAAGTCTCTTCGAATTATCAGTTTGGTTTGGCCTACTAGATTGGTTGTTCTGGCCATGCGAGAAGTGCTTAGCTTTGGGTTCGATCTTGCGGTGTCCTTTCCCAGTGACAGAAGGGGGAGCAAGGCACGTATTGTATCGTTGCCATCGAGGATAACAGGATGGGTTTTTTTATCATATTGCATGAAACTATCCCTCTACATCATGTCATCTTGCTTAAGGCGTTACTCTGTTTTTAACTTAATACTCTAGATGCATGCTGGATAGTGGACGATGAGTGGAGTAATAGTAGTAGATGCAGAATTGTTTCGGTCTACTTGTCTCGGACGTGATGCCTATATACATGATCATATCTAGATATTCTCATAACTATGCTCAATTCTGTCAATTGCTCAATAGTAATTTGTTCACCCACCGTAGAATACTTATGCTCTTGAGAGAAGCCACTAGTGAAACCTATGGCCCCCGGGTCTCTTTCTCATCATATCAATCTCCATCACTTTATTATTGCTTTGCTTTTACTTTTTACTTTGCATCTCTATACCAAAAATACCAAAAATTTTATTTATCATCCCTATCAGATCTCACTTTCGTAAGTGACCGTGACGGAATTGACAACCCCTAAGCGCGTTGTTTGCGTTGATCTATTGTTTTTGTGTAGGTACGAGGGACTTGTGTGTGGCCTCCTACTGGATTGATACCTTGGTTCTCAAAAACCGAGGGAAATACTTACGCTACTTTGATGCATCATCCTCTCCTCTTCGGGGAAATCCAACGCAGTGCTCAAGAGGTAGCACCCGGCCGCCCGAAGCTCGGCGATGTCCTCCTCCTGGACAGAGGAGGCCATCCACTTGCCTTGACCTCCGGATCCGGACATGGTTGAGTGCTTGCTCGAGACGGAGAAGATGAGAACTTGGGCGCTGGAGCTCAAGAGTGGAAGTGCAGAGGAAGAGAGAAGGCGTGGGTGAAGAAAAGGGATTCTTAATTATCTCCTTATAAAGGCAGTAAATATTGAACGCCTCCCCGCTCGCCTTAAAATTTGCCTGCTCCCAAGGGCTGTGTAAATGGCACGGTTGGGTTACCCACGCCCATATTGATGAGAATCCCGAAATAAGGGCACACGATCTCTGCATTGACAAGACGTGCCAATGGAAATCGCATCTCAAAACACGGGATGGCAGACAAAACGGTTTGATATAGTGACCGGGCAGACGTGATGTCATAAAAAAGTTGTCAGCAGATTGGATTCCTGAAATATTATATTCTCTCTACGGTTGTGTGTGGTGTGAGTTACAGGTCCGGACACATCGGTACATCCGAAGACTTTCTTGGAGTTCGGAAGGAGGAACCCGCCTTGCAATGCCGAAGTCAGATCTACGCGCCGGATACCTTGTCATTGAAGCCAGGTTCAGGGGCTACTGAGGGAGTCCTGGACTAAGGGGTCCTCGGGCATCCGGCCTGTTAGCCATGGGCCGGACTGATGGGCTGTGAAGATGCGAAGACCGAAGACTGCACCCGTGTCTGGATGGGACTCTCATTGCATGGAAAGCAAGCTTGGCAACCGAATATGTAGATTCCTTTCTTTGTAACCGACCTTGTGTAACCCTAGATCTCCCCTGTGTTTATATAAACTAGAGGACTTAGTCCGGAGGGGCAGATAATCATTATCATAGCCATACCAGCTAGACCTCTAGGGTTTACCCATTATGATCTCGAGGTAGATCAACTCTTGTAATACTCCTATTCATCAATATCAATCAAGCAGGACGTAGGGTATTACCTCCATAGAGAGGGACCGAACCTAGGTAAAACATCGTGTCCACTGTCTCCTGTTACCATCAACCTTAGACGCACAGTTCGGGACCCCCTACCCGAGATCCGCCGGTTTTGACACCGACAGCAAGAAAAACCAATCTAGTTGGCCAATCCAAACCGATAGTTCAAAGAGAAATACAAAGGTATTTTAATTATGCATAAAGATTTCAGAGAAGACTCAAATAATATTCATAGATAATTTGATCATAAATCCACAATTCATCGGATCTCAACAAACACACCGCAAAAGAATATTACATCGGATAGAACTCCAAGAACATCGAGGAGTACATTGTATTGAAGATCAAAGAGAGAGAAGAAGCCATCTAGCTACTAGCTATGGACCCTTAGGTCTATGGTAAACTACTCACGCTTCATCAGAAGGGTAGCAAGGTTGATGTAGAGGCCCTCCGTGATCGAATCCCCTGCCGATAGGGTGTTGGAAAAGGCCCCAAGATGGTATCTCACGGGAATAGAGGCTTGCGATAGCGGAAAAGTATTTTGGTGGACGCTTCTGATGTTGGGGGAATATTTGAGAATATATAGCGTTGAAATCAGGGTTGGAGGACTCCCGAGGGGCCCACAAGCCAGGGGCGCGCCCTAGAGGCTTGTGGCCTCCTTGGGACTCTTCTGGCCCTCTCTCCAAGTCACGTAGGTGTCTTCTGGTCCAAGAAAAATCATCGTAAAGTTTTATTCTGCTTGGACTCTGTTTGATATTCCTTTTCTGTAAAAGTCAAAAACAAGGGAAAAACAGAAACTGACATTGGGCTCTAGGTTAATAGGTTAGTCCCAAAAATAATATAAAATAGCATGTTAATGCACATAAAACATCCAAAATAGATAGCATAATAGCATGGAACAATAAAAAATTATAGATACGTTGAAGACGTATCAAGCATCCCCAAGCTTAATTCATGCTCGTCCTCGAGTAGGTAAATGATAAAACTAGAATTTTTGATGTGGAATGCTACCCATTGGAGATATAACTATTGGGTATGACCCGCCCAGGAGGGGCCGGGTTATATCAGTGGCGGCTTAAAGATAAAGATGGCAGGTCATGAAGCAAGCCTACTGAAGGCCCAAGTGTTGGAAATATGCCCTAGAGGCAATAATAAATTGGTTATTATTATATTTCCTTGTTCATGATAATCGTTTATTATCCATGCTAGAATTGTATTGATAGGAAACTCAGATACATGTGTGGATACATAGACAACACCATGTCCCTAGTAAGCCTCTAGTTGACTAGCTCGTTGATTAATAGATGGTTACGGTTTCCTGACCATGGACGTTGGATGTCGTTGATAACGGGATCACATCATTAGGAGAATGATGTGATGGACAAGACCCAATCCTAAGCATAGCACTAGATCGTGTAGTTCGTATGCTAAAGCTTTTCTAATGTCAAGTATCATTTCCTTAGACCATGAGATTGTGCAACTCCCGGACACCGTAGGAGTGCTTTGGGTGTGCCAAACGTCACAATGTAACTGGGTGACTATAAAGGTGCACTACGGGTATCTCCGAAAGTGTCTGTTGGATTGGCACGAATCGAGACTGGGATTTGTCACTCTGTGTGACGGAGAGGTATCTCTGGGCCCACTCGGTAGGACATCATCATAATGTGCACAATGTGATCAAGGAGTTGATCACGGGATGATGTGTTACGGAACGAGTAAAGAGACATGCCGGTAACGAGATTGAACAAGGTATCGGGATACCAACGATCGAATCTCGGGCAAGTATCGTACCGCTAGACAAAGGGAATTGTATACGGGATTGATTAAGTCCTTGACATCGTGGTTCATCCGATGAGATCATCGTGGAACATGTGGGAGCCAACATGGATATCCAGATCCCGCTGTTGGTTATTGACCGGAGAACGTCTCGGTCATGTCTGCATGGTTCCCGAACCCGTAGGGTCTACACACTTAAGGTTCGATGACGCTAGGGTTATAAAGGAAGTTTGTATGTGGTTACCGAATGTTGTTCGGAGTCCCGGATAAGATCCCGGACGTCACGAGGAGTTCCGGAATGGTCCGGAGGTAAAGATTTATATATGGGAATTCCTGTTTTGGTCACCGGAAAAGTTTCGGGGTTTATCGGTAACGTACCGGGACCACCAGGAGGGTCCCAGGGGTCCACCAAGTGGGGCCACCAGTCCCGGAGGCTTGCGTGGGCCAAGAGTGGTGAGGGACCAGCCTCTGAGTGGGCTGGTGCGCCTCCCACAAGGCCCAAGGAGCAGCAAAGGAGGAGAAGGGGAAACCCTAGGCTTAGATGGGCCCTAAGGCCCACCCTAGGGGCGCCCCCCCTCTTCCCCTCTTGGCCGCCACCCCATGATCCATCTAGGGCTGCCGCCCCTCTAGGGGTGGGAACCCTAGAGGGGGCGCACCCTCTGTTGGGGAACGCAGTAATTTCAAAAAATTTCCTACGCACACGCAAGATCATGGTGATGCACAGCAACGAGAGGGGAGAGTGTTGTCTACGTACCAACGCAGACCGACTGCGGAAGCGATCACACAACGTAGAGGAAGTAGTCGTACGTCTTCTTCCCGATCCGACCGATCCAAGCACCGTTACTCCGGCACCTCCGAGTTCTTAGCACACGTTCAGCTCGATGACGTTCCTCGGGCTCCGATCCAGCAAAGCGTCGAGGAAGAGTTCCGTCAGCACGACGGCGTGGTGACGATCTTGATGTACTACCGACGCAGGGCTTCGCCTAAGCACTGTAACGGTATGATCGAGGTGGAATTTGGTGGCAGGGGGCACCGCACACGGCTAAGGAGCGATTAACTTGTGTGTCTTGGGGTGTCCCCTGCCCCCGTATATAAAGGCCAGGGGCAGGGGGTTCGGCCGGCCAGGTGGGAGGCGCAGGGAGGAGTCCTACTCCCACCGGGAGTAGGACTCCTTCCCCCCAATCCTATTCCAACTAGGATTCTTGGGGAAGAAGGAGAAAGAGGGGGCCGGCCCACCTCTCCTAGTCCTATTAGGACTTGGGAAAGGTGGGGGGCGCCGGCCAGGTGTGGGCTGCCTCTTCTCTCTTTTCCACTAAGGCCCAATAGGCCCATTTACCTCCCGGGGGGTTCCGGTAACCCTCCCGGTAATCCGGAAAAATCCCGATTTCACCCGGAACGCTTCCGGTGCCCAAACATAGGCTTCCAATATATCAATCTTTACATCTCGACCATTTCGAGACTCCTCGTCATGTCCGTGATCTCATCCGGGACTCCAAACAACCTTCGGTACATCAAAATGCATAAACTCATAATAACTGTCATCGTAACGTTAAGCGTGCGGACCCTATGGTTCGAGAACAATGTAGACATGACCGAGACACGTCTCCGGTCAATAACCAATAGCGGGACCTGGATGCCCATATTGGCTCCTACATATTCTACGAAGATCTTTATCGGTCAGACCGCATAACAACACACGTTGTTCCCTTTGTCATCGGTATGTTACTTGCCCGAGATTCGATCGTCGGTATCCAATACCTAGTTCAATCTCGTTACTGGAAAGTCTCTTTACTCGTTCCGTAATACATCATCTCATAACTAACATCTTAGTTATTATGCTTGCAAGGCTTATGTGATGTGTATTACCGAGAGGGCCCAGAGATACCTCTCCGACAATCAGAGTGACAAAACCTAATCTTGAAATACGCCAACCCAACATCTACCGTTGGAGACACCTGTAGTACTCCTTTATAATCACCCAGTTACGTTGTGACGTTTGGTAGTACCCAAAGTGTTCCTCCGGTAAACGGGAGTTGCATAATCTCATAGTTATAGGAACATGTATAAGTCATGAAGAAAGCAATAGCAGCATACTAAACGATCGGGTGCTATGCTAATGGAATGGGTCATGTCAATCAGATCATTCAACTAATGATGTGACCTCGTTAATCAAATAACAACTCTTTGTTCATGGTTAGGAAACATAACCATCTTTGATTAACGAGCTAGTCTAGTAGAGGCATACTAGTGACACTCTGTTGGTCTATGTATTCACACATGTATTATGTTTCCGGTTAATACAATTCTAGCATGAATAATAAACATTTATCATGATATAAGGAAATAAATAATAACTTTATTATTGCCTCTAGGGCATATTTCCTTCAGTCTCCCACTTGCACTAGAGTCAATAATCTAGATTACACAGTAATGATTCTTACACCCATGGAGTCTTGGTGCTGATCATGTTTTGCTCGTGGAAGAGGCTTAGTCAATGGGTCTGCAACATTCAGATCCATATGTATCTTGCAAATCTCTATGTCTCCCACCTGGACTAAATCCCGGATGGAGTTGAAGCGTCTCTTGATGTGTTTGGTTCTTTTGTGAAATCTGGATTCCTTTGCCAAGGCAATTGCACCAGTATTGTCACAGAAGATTTTCATTGGACCCGATGCACTAGGTATGACACCTAGATCGGATATGAACTCCTTCATCCAGACTCCTTCGTTCGCTGCTTCCGAAGCAGCTATGTACTCCGCTTCACATGTAGATCCCGCTACGACGCTTTGTTTAGAACTGCACCAACTGACAGCTCCACCGTTTAAAGTAAACACGTATCCGGTTTGCGATTTAGAATCGTCCGGATCAGTGTCAAAGCTTGCATCAACGTAACCTCTTACGGTGAGCTCTTTGTCACCTCCATATACGAGAAACATATCCTTAGTCCTTTTCAGGTATTTCAGGATGTTCTTGACCGCTGTCCAGTGATCCACCCCTGGATTACTTTGGTACCTCCCTGCTAAACTTATAGCAAGGCACACATCAGGTCTGGTACACAGCATTGCATACATGATAGAGCCTATGGCTGAAGCATAGGGAACATCTTTCATTTTCTCTCTATCTTCTGCAGTGGTCGGGCATTGAGTCTGACTCAACTTCACACCTTGCAATACAGGCAAGAACCCTTTCTTTGCTTGATCCATTTTGAACTTCTTCAAAATCTTGTCAAGGTATGTGCTTTGTGAAAGTCCAATTAAGCGTTTTGATCTATCTCTATAGATCTTTATGCCTAATATGTAAGCAGCTTCCCCGAGGTCTTTCATCGAAAAACTTTTATTCAAGTATCCCTTTATGCTATTCAGAAATTCTATATCATTTCCAATGAGTAATATGTCATCCACATATAATATCAGAAATGCTACAGAGCTCCCACTCACTTTCTTGTAAATACAGGCTTCTCCAAAAGTCTGTATAAACCCAAATGCTTTGATCACACTATCAAAGCGTTTATTCCAACTCCGAGATGCTTGCACCAGTCCATAGATGGATCGCTGGAGTTTGCACACTTTGTTAGCTCCCTTTGGATCGACAAAACCTTCTGGTTGCATCATATACAACTCTTCTTCCAGAAATCCATTCAGGAATGCGGTTTTTACATCCATTTGCCAAATTTCATAATCATAAAATGCGGCAATTGCTAACATGATTCTGATAGACTTAAGCATCGCTATAGGTGAGAAAGTCTCATCGTAGTCAACTCCTTGAACTTGTCGAAAACCTTTTGCGACAAGTCGAGCTTTGTAGACAGTAACATTACCATCAGCGTCAGTCTTTTTCTTAAAGATCCATTTATTCTCAATTGCTTGCCGATCATCGGGCAAGTCAACCAAAGTCCATACTTTGTTCTCATACATGGATCCCATCTCAGATTTCATGGCTTCAAGCCACTTTGCGGAATCTGGGCTCACCATCGCTTCTTCATAGTTCGTAGGTTCATCATGATCTAGTAGCATGACTTCCAGAATAGGATTACCGTACCACTCTGGTGTGGATCTTACTCTGGTTGATCTACGAGGTACAGTAGTATCTTGATCTAAAGTTTCATGATCATCATCATTAACTTCCTCTCTTATTGGTGTAGGTCTCACAGAAACAGTTTTCTGTGATGTACTATTTCCCAATAACGGAGTAGGTACAGTTACCTCGTCAAGTTCTACTTTCCTCCCACTCACTTCTTTCGAGAGAAACTCCTTCTCAAGAAAGTTTCCGAATTTAGCAACAAAAGTCTTGCCTTCGGATCTGTGATAGAAGGTGTATCCAATAGTTTCCTTTGGATATCCTATGAAGACACACTTCTCCGATTTGGGTTCGAGCTTATCAGGTTGAAGTTTTTTTCACATAAGCATCGCAGCCCCAAACTTTAAGAAACGACAACTTTGGTTTCTTGCCAAACCACAGTTCATAAGGCGTCGTCTCAACGGATTTAGATGGTGCCCTATTTAACGTGAATGCAGCCGTCTCTAAAGCATAACCCCAAAAATGATAGCGGTAAATCAGTAAGAGACATCATAGATCGCACCATATCTAGTAAAGTACGATTACGACATTCGGACACACCATTACGTTGTGGTGTTCCGGGTGGCGTGAGTTGCGAAACTATTCCACAATTTTTCAAATGTTCACCAAACTCATAACTCAAATATTCTCCTCCACGATCAGATCGTAGAAACTTTATTTTCTTGCTACGATGATTTTCAACTTCACTCTGAAATTCCTTGAACTTTTCAAATGTTTCAGACTTATGTTTCATTAAGTAGATATACCCATATCTGCTTAAATCATCTGTGAAGGTGAGAAAATAACGATATCCGCCACGAGCCTCAATATTCATCGGACCACATACATCGGTATGTATGATTTCCAATAAATCTGTTGCTCTCTCCATAGTACCGGAGAACGGTGTTTTAGTCATCTTGCCCATGAGGCACGGTTTGCAAGTACCAAGTGATTCATAATCAAGTGGTTCCAAAAGCCCATCAGTATGGAGTTTCTTCATGCGCTTTACACCGATATGACCTAAACGGCAGTGCCACAAATAAGTTGCACTATCATTATCAACTCTGCATCTTTTGGCTTCAACATTATGAATATGTGTATTACTACTATCGAGATTCAATAAGAATAGACCACTTTTCAAGGGTGCATGACCATAAAAGATATTACTCATATAAATAGAACAACCATTATTCTCTGATTTAAATGAATAACCGTCTCGCATCAAACAAGATCCAGATATAATGTTCATGCTCAACGCTGGCACCAAATAACAATTATTTAGGTCTAATATTAATCCCAAAGGTAGATGTAGAGGTAGCGTGCCGACTGCGATCACATCGACTTTGGAACCGTTTCCCACGCGCATCGTCACCTCGTCCTTTGCTAGTGTCCGCTTATTCTGTAGTCCCTGTTTCGAGTTGCAAATATTAGCAACAGAACCAGTATCAAATACCCAGGTGCTACTGCGAGCATTAGTAAGGTACACATCAATAACATGTATATCACATATACCTTTGTTCACCTTGCCATCCTTCTTGTCCGCCAAATACTTGGGGCAGTTCCGCTTCCAGTGACCAGTCTGCTTGCAGTAGAAGCACTCAGTTTCAGGCTTAGGTCCAGACTTGGGTTTCTTCTCTTGAGCAGCAACTTGCTTGCCGTTCTTCTTGAAGTTCCCTTTCTTCTTCCCTTTGCCCTTTTTCTTGAAACTAGTGGTTTTGTTAACCATCAACACTTGATGCTCCTTCTTGATTTCTACCTCCGCAGCTTTCAGCATAGCGAAGAGCTCGGGAATAGTCTTGTTCATCCCTTGCATATTATAGTTCATCACAAAGCTCTTGTAGCTTGGTGGCAGTGATTGGAGAATTCTGTCAATGACGCAATCATCCGGAAGTGTAACTCCCAATTGAATCAAGTGATTATTATACCCAGACATTTTGAGTATATGCTCACTGACAGAACTGTTCTCCTCCATCTTTCAGCTATAGAACTTATTGGAGACTTCATATCTCTCAATCCGGGCATTTGCTTGAAATATTAACTTCAACTCCTGGAACATCTCATATGCTCCATGACGTTCAAAACGTCGTTGAAGTCCCGGTTCTAAGCCCTAAAGCATGGCACACTGAACTATTGAGTAGTCATCAGCTTTGCTCTGCCAGACGTTCATAACTTCTGGCGTTGCTCTTGCAGCAGGCCTGACACTTAGCGGTGCTTCCAGGACGTAATTCTTCTGTGCAGCAATGAGGATAATCCTCAGGTTACGGACCTAGTCCGTGTAATTTCTACCATCATCTTTCAACTTAGCTTTCTCAAGGAACGCATTAAAATTCAACGGAACAACAGCACGAGCCATCTATCTACAATCAACATAAACAAGCAAGATACTATCAGGTACTAAGTTCATGATAATTTTTAAGTTCAGTTAATTTTCTTAAGAACTCCCACTTAGATAGACATCCCTCTAATCCTCTAAGTGATTACGTGATCCAAATCAACTAAACCATAACCGATCATCACGTGAGATGGAGTAGTTTTCAATGGTGAACATCAATATGTTGATCATATCTACTATATGATTCACGCTCGACCTTTCGGTCTCCGTGTTCCGAGGCCATATCTGTATATGCTTGGCTCGTCAAGTATAACCTGAGTATTCCGCGTGTGCAACTGTTTTGCACCCGTTGTATTTGAACGTAGAGCCTATCACACCCGATCATCACGTGGTGTCTCAGCACGAAGAACTTTTGCAACGGTGCATACTCAGGGAGAACACTCCTTGATAATTTAGTGAGAGATCATCTTATAATGCTACCGTCAATCAAAGCAAGATAAGATGCATAAAAGGATAAACATCACATGCAATCAATATAAGTGATATGATATGGCCATCATCATCTTGTGCTTTGTGATCTCCATCTCCGAAGCATCGTCATGATCACCATCGTCACCGGCGTGACACCTTGATCTCCATCGTAGCATCGTTGTCGTCTCGCCAATCTTATGCTTCCACGACTATCACTACCGCTTAGTAATAAAATAAAGCATTACATCGCGATTGCATTGCATACAATAAAGCGACAACCATATGGCTCCTGCCAGTTGCCGATAACTCGGTTACAAAACATGATCATCTCATACAATAAAATCAGCATCATGCCTTGACCATATCACATCACAACATGCCCTGCAAAAACAAGTTAGACATCCTCTACTTTGTTGTTGCAAGTTTTACGTGGCTGCTACGGGCTTAAGCAAGAACTCATCTCACCTACGCATCAAAACCACAACGATAGTTCGTCAAATAGACTCCGTTTTAACCTTCTCAAGGACCGGGCGTAGTCACACTTGGTTCAACTAAAGTTGGAGAGACAGTCTTCCGCAAGCCATCTGTGTGCATAGCACGTCGAGGGAACCGGTCTCGCGTAAGAGTACGCGTAAGGTTGGTCCGGATCGTCTCGTACAACAATACCGCCGAACCAAAGTATGACATGCTGGTAGGCAGTATGACTTGTATCGCCCACAACTCACTTGTGTTCTACTCGTGCATATAACATCAAACCATAAAAACCAGGCTCGGATGCCACTGTTGGGGAACGCAGTAATTTCAAAAAATTTCCTACGCACACGCAAGATCATGGTGATGCACAGCAACGAGAGGGGAGAGTGTTGTCTACGTACCAACGCAGACCGACTGCGGAAGCGATCACACAACGTAGAGGAAGTAGTCGTACGTCTTCTTCCCGATCCGACCGATCCAAGCACCGTTACTCCGGCACCTCCGAGTTCTTAGCACACGTTTAGCTCGATGACGTTCCTCGGGCTCCGATCCAGCAAAGCGTCGAGGAAGAGTTCCGTCAGCACGACGGCGTGGTGACGATCTTGATGTACTACCGACGCAGGGCTTCGCCTAAGCACTGTAACGGTATGATCGAGGTGGAATTTGGTGGCAGGGGGCACCGCACACGGCTAAGGAGCGATTAACTTGTGTGTCTTGGGGTGTCCCCTGCCCCCGTATATAAAGGCCAGGGGCAGGGGGTTCGGCCGGCCAGGTGGGAGGCGCAGGGAGGAGTCCTACTCCCACCGGGAGTAGGACTCCTTCCCCCCAATCCTATTCCAACTAGGATTCTTGGGGAAGAAGGAGAAAGAGGGGGCCGGCCCACCTCTCCTAGTCCTATTAGGACTTGGGAAAGGTGGGGGGCGCCGGCCAGGTGTGGGCTGCCTCTTCTCTCTTTTCCACTAAGGCCCAATAGGCCCATTTACCTCCCGGGGGGTTCCGGTAACCCTCCCGGTAATCCGGAAAAATCCCGATTTCACCCGGAACGCTTCCGGTGCCCAAACATAGGCTTCCAATATATCAATCTTTACGTCTCGACCATTTCGAGAGTCCTCGTCATGTCCGTGATCTCATCCGGGACTCCGAACAACCTTCGGTACATCAAAATGCATAAACTCATAATAACTGTCATCGTAACGTTAAGCGTGCGGACCCTACGGTTCGAGAACAATGTAGACATGACCGAGACACGTCTCCGGTCAATAACCAATAGCGGGACCTGGATGCCCATATTGGCTCCTACATATTCTACGAAGATCTTTATCGGTCAGACCGCATAACAACACACGTTGTTCCCTTTGTCATCGGTATGTTACTTGCCCGAGATTCGATCGTCGGTATCCAATACCTAGTTCAATCTCGTTACTGGCAAGTCTCTTTACTCGTTCCGTAATACATCATCTCATAACTAACATCTTAGTTATTATGCTTGCAAGGCTTATGTGATGTGTATTACCGAGAGGGCCCAGAGATACCTCTCCGACAATCAGAGTGACAAAACCTAATCTTGAAATACGCCAACCCAACATCTACCGTTGGAGACACCTGTAGTACTCCTTTATAATCACCCAGTTACGTTGTGACGTTTGGTAGTACCCAAAGTGTTCCTCCGGTAAACGGGAGTTGCATAATCTCATAGTTATAGGAACATGTATAAGTCATGAAGAAAGCAATAGCAACATACTAAACGATCGGGTGCTATGCTAATGGAATGGGTCATGTCAATCAGATCATTCAACTAATGATGTGACCTCGTTAATCAAATAACAACTCTTTGTTCATGGTTAGGAAACATAACCATCTTTGATTAACGAGCTAGGCTAGTAGAGGCATACTAGTGACACTCTGTTGGTCTATGTATTCACACATGTATTATGTTTCCGGTTAATACAATTCTAGCATGAATAATAAACATTTATCATGATATAAGGAAATAAATAATAACTTTATTATTGCCTCTAGGGCATATTTCCTTCACCCTCCTCCCCTTCCCCTATATATATGAGGCCTAGGGGCTGCCCAATACACGCGATCTGATCTCTCCCTATTGGTGCAGCCCTCCCTCTCTTTCTCCTCGTCTCTTGCGATGCTTGGCGAAGCCCTGCTGGAGTACCACGCTCCTCCACCATCACCACGCCGTTGTGCTGCTGCTGGATGGAGTCTTCCTCAACCTCTCCCTCTCTCCTTGCTGGATCAAGGCATGGGAGATGTCACCGGGCTGTACGTGTGTTGAACACGGAGGTGCCGTCCGTTCGGCACTAGGATCTCCGGTGATTTGGATCACGACGAGTACGACTCCTTCAACCCCGTTCTCTTGAACGCTTCCGCTTAGCGATCTACAAGGGTATGTAGATGCACTCTCCTTCCCCTCGTTGCTGGTCTCTCCATAGATAGATCTTGGTGATACGTAGGAAAATTTTGAATTTCTGCTATGTTCCCCAACACCAAGACCCGGGGCAAATTGAGGCCTATGGGCATGAACTTCCATGATACGTCTCCAATGTATCTATAATTTTTTATTGTTCCATGCTATTATATTATCTATTTTGGATGATAAAGGGCTTTATTTTACACTTTTATATTATTTTTGGGACTAACCTATTAACCGGAGGCCTAGCCCAAATTGCTGTTTTTTTCCTATTTCAGTGTTTCATAGAAAAGGAATATCAAACAGAGTCCAAACGGAATGAAACCTTCGGGAACGTGATTTTTGGAATAAACGTGATCCAGAGGACTTGGAGTGGACGTCAAGCAATCAACGAGGCGACCACGAGGCAGGGGGGCGCGCCCACCCCCTGGGGGCGCCCTCCACCCTCGTGTGCCCCTCGCCGCTCCACCGACCTACTTCTTCCTCCTATATATATCCACGTACCCCGCAAACATCCAGGAGCACCACGAAACCCTATTTCCACTGCCGCAACCTTCTGTACCCAAGAGATCCCATCTTGGGGCCTTTTCCGGAGCTCTGTCGGAGGGGGCATTGATCACGGAGGGCCTCTACATCAACTCCATGGCCCCTCCGATGATGTGTGAGTAGTTTACTTCAGACCTTCGGGTCCATAGCTAGTAGCTATATGGCTTCTTCTCTCTCTTTGGATCTCAATACAAAGTTCTCCTCGATTAAGTTGGAGATCTATTCGATGTAACTCTTCTTTTTGCGGTGTGTTTGTCGAGATCCGATGAATTGTGGGTTTATGATCAAGTTTATCTATGAACAATATTTGAATCTTCTCTGAATTCTTTTATGTATGATTGGTTTACCTTTGCAAGTCTCTTTGAATTATCGGTTTGGTTTGGCCTACTAGATTGATCTTTCTTGCAATGGGAGAAGTGCTTAGCTTTGGGTTCAATCTTGCGGTGCTCGATCCCAGTGACAGAAAGGGAAACAACACATATTGTATTGTTGCCATCGAGGATAAAAAGATGGGGTTTACATCATATTGCATGAGTTTATCCCTCTACATCATGTCATCTTGCTTAAGGCATTACTCTGTTCTTATGAACATAATAGATGCATGCTGGATAGCGGTTGATGTGTGGAGTAATAGTAGTAGATGCAGGCAGGAGTCAGTCTACTTGTCTCGGATGTGATGCCTATATACATGATCATGCCTAGATATTCTCATAATTATTCGCTTTTCTATCAATTGCTCGACAGTAATTTGTTCACCCACCATAATACTTATGCTATCTTGAGAGAAGCCACTAGTGAAACCTATGGCCCCGGGTCTATTTTCCATCATACAAGTTTCCAATCTATTTTATTTTGCAATCTTTTAATTTCAATCTATATCATAAAAATACCAAAAATATTTATCTTATTATTATCATCTCTATCAGATCTCACTCTTGCAAGTGGCCGTGAAGGGATTGACAACCCCTTTATCGCGTTGGTTGCAAGGTTCTTATTTGTGTGTGTAGGTATGAGGTGACTCGCGCGTGGTCTCCTACTGGATTGATACCTTGGTTCTTAAAAATATGAGGGAAATACTTACGTTGCTTTACTGCACCACCCTTTCCTCTTCAAGGAAAAACCAACACAGTGCTCAAGAGGTAGCAAGAAGGATTTCTGGCACCGTTGTTGGGGAGATCTATGCCAAGTCAAGACATACCAAGTACCCATCACAACTCTTATCCTTCGCATTACATTATTTGCTATTTTCCTCTCGTTTTCCTCTCCCCCACTTCACCCTTGCCATTTTATTCGCCCTCTTTTTCACTTGCCCTTTCTTTTGCTTGCTTCCTCGTAATGGCTAGTCCTTTATCTACTCCCTTCTCTCCTGAGAATGAAGTTCTTAATTTTAAACAAAGGGAGGGAGAAAATCTAAAAGAAGCTTGGTACAGAATTTGCAATGCACAAAATAGATCCACTAGGAATTAATCCACTTCCGTTCTTCTTCACAATTTTTATGTAGGCAGCACGCCTTGGAATAGATATATTCTTGATACCATTACCGGAGGAAATTTCTTGGGTAGCCATACTTTTGATTCTTATAATGCTATGATAGATTTGTTTGGCCCACCACCTCTTTTGGTTAAGGAACTATTTTAACTTTGGAACATGTGATGCAACGACTTGAAATTATTGAAAATAAAGTTTCCACCATAGAGTCAATCGAAAATTTAGATAAAAACATTCATAACCAAATTACCCAATACGGATCTAAGGTAGGAGTTGCTCTTAAATTTTTTAAAGAAAAGGGGCCTATGGTTAATGAAAAGATAGATCAAGATTCCACTAGAATTGATAAAATTGAGAATATTATTACCAACCTTGGGTCTGCCTTTTCTTCCGTGAAAAACACTCCTCCTAATGCTAAGGTTTCCAAATTGATGTATGTTCCTAAAAATAAGGGTGAAACTTCTAGTAAGGAAAATGCGGACCTCAAATCCATAAGTGTTCACCCCGATTTTCTCACTATCCTTAAGGAACCTTTTGCTACAAATAATTTTCTTGATGTCGTGCCTAGGAGTTTGATATTTAATAAAAATAAAGAAACTCCTAAAATTTATAGATGTCTTATTGAAGAATTTCCTACCAAAGATGACAATACCTAGATTTATCCTTGTTTTTATGCCTAGCTAGGGGCGTTAAACGATAGCGCTTGTTGGGAGGCAACCCAATTTATTTTTGTTCCTTGATTTTTGCTTCTGTTTAGTAATAAATAATTTATCTAGCCCTGTTTCGGTTGTGTTTTTTGTGTTTAATTAGTGTTTGTGCTAAGTAGAACCGTTGGGAAGACTTGGGGAAAGTCTTTTTGATCTTGCTGTAAAAAACAGAAACTTTAGCGCTCACAAGAATTGCTGCCATTTTTTATTGGAGAGTGCTATTTAGTTAATTCTTTTTGCATATGATTAATAGACAAATTCCTCACGTCAAGCAATTTATTTTAGAATTTTTGGGGTTCCAGAAGTATTCGAAACCTACAGATTATTACAGACTGTTCTGTTTTTGACAGATTCTGTTTTTCGTGTGTTGTTTGCTTATTTTGATGAATATATGGCTAGTAGAAGAGTTTATAAACCATAGAGAAGTTGGAATACAGTAGGTTTAACACCAATATAAATAAATAATGAGTTCATTACAGTACCTTGAAGTGGTGGTTTGTTTTCTTTTACTAACGGAGCTCACGAAGATTTTCTTTTAACTTTTGTGTTGTGAAGTTTTCAAGTTTTGGGTAAAGATTTGATGGATTATGGAACAAGGAGTGGCAAGAGTCTAAGCTTGGGGATTCCCATGGCACCCCAAGGTAAAATACAAGGACACCAAAAAGCCTAAGCTTGGGGATGCCCCGGAAGGCATCCCCTCTTTCGTCTTCGTTCATCGGTAACTTTACTTGGAGCTATATTTTTATTCACCACATGATATGTGTTTTTCTTGGAGCGTCTTGTATGATTTGAGTATTTGCCTTTTAGTTTAGCACAATCATCCTTGATTCACACACCTTTTGAGAGAGACACACATGAATTGGAATTTATTAGAATACTCTAGGTGCTTCACTTATATCTTTTGAGCTATATAGTTTTTGCTCTAGTGCTTCACTTATATCTTTTAGAGCACGGTGGTGGTTTTATTTTATAGAAATAATTGATCTCTCATGCTTCACTTATATTATTTTGAGAGTCCTTTAGAACAACATGGCAATTTGCTTTTAGGCATAATAAAAACTTTCATATAAGTGCATTGAATACTAAGAGAAGTTTGATACTTGATGATTGTTTTGAGATATGGAGATAGTGATATCAAAGTTGTGCTAGTTGAGTAGTTGTGAATTTCAGTAATACTTGAGTTGAAGTTTGCAAGTCCCGTAGCATGCACGTATGGTAAACATTGTGTAACAAATTTGAAACATGAGGTGTTATTTGATTGTCTTCCTTATGAGTGGCGGTCGAGGACGAGCGATGGTCTTTTCCTACCAATCTATCCCCCTAGGAGCATGCGCGTAATACTTGGTTTTTTTAGGACTTGTAGATTTTTGCAATAAGTATGTGAGTTCTTTATGACTAATATTGAGCCCATGGATTATACGCATTCTCACCCTTCCATCATTGCTAGCCACTTCGGTACCGTGCATTGCCCTTTCTCACCTTGAGAGTTGGTGCAAACTTCGTCGGTGCATCCAAACCCCATGATACGATACGCTCTATCACGCATAAAATTCCTTATATCTTCCTCAAAACAGCCACCATACCTACCTATTATGGCATTTCCATAGCCATTCCGAGATATATTGCCATGCAACTCTCCACCATTCCGTTTATTATGACACACATCATCATAGTCATATTGCTTTGCATGATAATGTAGTTGACATCGTATTTGTGGCAAACCCACCGTTCATAATTCTTTCATACATGTCACTCTTGATTCATCGCAATCCCGGTACACCGCCGGAGGCATTCATATAGAGTCATATCTTGTTCTAGTATCGAGTTGTAATCATTGAGCTGTAAATAAATAGAAGTGTGATGATCATCATTAATACAGCATTGTCCCAAATAAAAAAAGAGAAAGGCCAAAGAAAAAAAGGACCAAAAAATAAAAATAAAAAGGGGCAATGCTACTATCCTTTTTCCATACTTGTGCTTCAAAGTAGCACCATGATCTTTATGATAGAGAGTCTCTTGTTTTGTCATTTTCATATACTAGTGGGAATTTTTCATTATAGAACTTGGCTTGTATATTCCAATAATGGGCCTCCACAAGTGCCCTAGGTCTTTGTGAGCAAGCAAGTTGGATGAACACCCACTTAGTTTCTTTTGTTGAGCTTTCATACATTTATAGCTCTAGTGCATCCGTTGCATGGCAATCCCTACTCCTTGCATTGACATCAATTGATGGGCATCTCCCCAGCCCATTGATTAGCCGCATCGATGTGAGACTTTCTCCTTTTTGTCTTCTCCACATAACCCCCTCCATTATATTCTATTCCACCCATAGTGCTATATCCATGGCTCACGCTCATGTATTGCGTGAAAGTTGAAAAAAGTTTGAGATTACTAAAGTATGAAACAATTGCTTGGCTTGTCATCGGGGTTGTGCACAATGTTGGGGATATTGCTTATCGGGAACTTATCGGCCGACCCATTGTAAGGGGTAAATCGGCCAGTTTATCGACATATCAGCCGATTTATCGCCATATCGGCTGATTTATCAGCCGATTTATCTTATCGGTCAGACAATGATAAGAGATAAATAGGTCAATTTATTGGGATATCAGAAGATATCTTGAACAGTGGTTGTGCATGATGAGAGCATTCTTGTGTGACGAAAATGGAGCATGACCAAACTATATGATTTTGTAGGGATGAACTTTCTTTGGCCATGTTATTTTGAGAAGACATGATTGCTTAGTTAGTATGCTTGAAGTATTATTATTTTTATGTCAATATTAAACTTTTATCTTGAATCTTTCGGATCTGAGCATTCATGCCACAATAAAGAAAATTACATTGAGAAATATGTTCGGAAGCATTCCACATCAAAAATTATGTTTTTATCATTTACCTACTCGAGGACAAGCATCAATTAAGCTTGGGGATGCTTGATGTCTACTACACAACCTTCTTCTTGTAGACGTTGTTGGGCCTCCAAGTGCAGAGGTTTGTAGGACAGTAGCAAATTTCCCTCAAGTGGATGACCTAAGGTTTATCAGTCCGTGGGAGGCGTAGGATGAATATGGTCTCTCTCAAACAACCCTGCAACCAAATAACAAAGAGTCTCTTGTGTCCCCAACACACCCAATACAATAGTAAATTGTATAGGCGCACTAGTTCGGCGAAGAGATGGTGATACAAGTGCAATATGGATGGTAGATGTAGGTTTTTGTAATATGAAAATATAAAAACAGCAAGGTAACTAATTATAAAAGTGAGCATAAACAGTATTGCAATGCTAGGAAACAAGGCCTAGGGTTCATACTTTCACCAGTGCAAGTTCTCTCAATAATAATAACATAATTGGATCATATAACTGTCCCTCAACATGCAACAAAGAGTCACTCCAAAGTCCCTAATAGCGGAGAACAAACGAATAGATTATGGTAGGGTACGAAACCACCTCAAAGTTATCCTTTCTGATCGATCTATTCAAGAGTCCGTAGTAAAATAACACGAAGCTATTCTTTCCGTTCGATCTATCATAGAGTTCGTACTAGAATAACACCTTAAGACACAAATCAACCAAAACCCTAATGTCACCTAGATAATCCAATGTCACCTCAAGTATCCATGGGTATGATTATACGGTATGCATCACACAATCTCAGATTCATCTATTCAACCAACACAAAGAACTTCAAAGAGTGCCCCAAATATTCTACCAGAGAGTCAAGACGAAAATGTGTGCCAACC
Organism: Triticum monococcum; assembly: GCA_034509565.1. Lineage (NCBI taxonomy): Eukaryota > Viridiplantae > Streptophyta > Magnoliopsida > Poales > Poaceae > Triticum > Triticum monococcum. The sequence goes on along the minus strand of CM067847.1, from coordinate 615,818,283 downwards.
ACTATGCATAAGTTCACAAGGCCACGGAACCCGCTAGTTGATCACCAAAACATACATCAAGTGGATCACATGATATCCCATTGTCACCACAGATAAGCACATGCAAGACATACATCAAGTGTTCTCAAATCCTTCAAGACTCAATACGATAAGATAACTTGAAAGGGAAAACTCAATTCCATTACAAGAGAGTAGAGGGGGAGAAACATCATAAGATCCAACTATAATAGCAAAGCTCGCGATACATCAAGATCGTACCACCTCAAGAACACGAGAGAGAGAGATCAAACACATAGCTATTGGTACATACCCTTAGCCCCGAGGGTGGAATACTCCCTCCTCATCATGGAGAGCGCCGGGATGATGAAGATGGCCATCGGAGAGGGATTCCCCCCCTCCGGCAGGGTGCCGGAACGGGTCTAGATTGGTTTTTGGTGTCTACGGACGCTTCTGGCGGCGGAACTCCTGATCTCTTCTGTTCCCCGATGTTTTTAGGGTATATGGACATATATAGGTGAAAGAAGTCGGTCAGGGGAGCCACGAGGGGCCCACGAGGTAGGGGGCGCGCCCAGGGGGGTAGGGCGTGCCCCCCACCCTCGTGGTGGCCTCGGGACTCTTCTGGCCCAGCTCCGGTACTCCGTGGGCTTCTTCTGGTCCAAAAATAAGTTCCGTGAAGTTTCAGGTCAATTGGACTCCGTTTGATTTTCCTTTTCTGCGATACTCTAAAACAAGGGAAAAAACAGTAACTGGCACTGGGCTCTAGGTTAATAGGTTAGTCCTAAAAATCATATAAAATAGCATATAAATGCGTATAAAACATCCAAGGTTGATAATATAATAGCATGGAACAATAAAAAAAAATTATAGATACGTTGGAGACGTATCAAGCATCCCCAAGCTTAATTCCTACTCGTCCTCGAGTAGGTAAATGATAAAAACAGAATTTTTTATGTGGAATGCTACCTAACATATTTATCCATGTAGTTCTCTTTATTGTGGCAAGAATATTCAGATCCATAAGATTCAAGACAAAAGTTTAATATTGACATAAAAATAATAATACTTCAAGCATACTAACAAAGTAATCATGTCTTCTCAAAATAACATGGCCAAAGAAAGCTATCCCTACAAAATCATATAGTCTAGCTATGCTCTATCTTCATCACACAAAATATTTAAATCATGCACAACCCCGATGACAAGCCAAGCAATTGTTTCATACTTTTGATGTTCTCAAACTTTTTCAATCTTCACGCAATACATGAGCGTGAGCCATGGACATAGCACTATAGGTGGAATAGAATGGTGGTTTTGGAGAAGAAAAAAAGGAGAAGATAGTCACATATCAACTAGGCGTATCAACGGGCTATGGAGATGCCCATCAATGGATATCAATGTGAGTGAGTAGGGATTGCCATGCAACGGATGCACTAGAGCTATAAGTGTATGAAAGCTCAAAAAGAAACTAAGTGGGTGTGCATCCAAATCGCTTGCCCACAAAGACCTAGGGCATTTTGAGGAAGCCCATCATTGGAATATACAAGCCAATTTCTATAATGAAATATTCCCACTAGTATATGAAAGTGACAACATAGGAGACTCTCTATCATGAAGATCATGGTGCTACTTTGAAGCACAAGTGTGGTAAAAGGATAGTAGGATTGCCCCTTGTCGGGTGGTAGGTGCGACATATGCCAACGGGTGGCTTATCATTGTGGGAGCCAATAAAACATCGTCGGTGCCTGGAAACGGGATAAGGCGAAGACATGCACGCCGGCGAATCTTACCCAGCTTCAGGGCTCTCCGGGGAGATAACACCCCTACTGCTGCTCTGCGGGGTCTCTGCATGGTTACTAAACGAACAAGAAACTACACAATGCTCCTCAAGCTGGTTTGGGTGGAAGGAGGAAGAAGGGCTCAGCTAGCGTGCTTCCTCTCCTTGTATGATGTCTAGGTCTAACTTGAGCGTCCTCGCCTTGCATGGGTGCACCGGGGGGTTTATATAGGCCTACCCCCCGGGGGTACAAAGGTAATCCAGCTGGGCGCGGGGCCCAGCTGTCTGTGACCGTGCTCGCCGGCTTCCGCGCCGGCTGCTGGGGTCCGCCGACTAGTGGGTCCCGCCGGCTGCCGGCTCCTTGGTCGATAGGCAGGCCCCACTGGCCAGGGCCTGGTCGGTGGCTGGTTACTGTTGCCCCGTGTTGTTGACGCGGGCTTGGTCGGGGTAAGCGTGGCTATAGTACCGCCGCCCTGGCGGGCGATTACTGTAGCCCCGCCGTATCTTGTCTCTTTAATGGACGTCTCCTTCGAGGATGGTGGCGAGCCGGCTACGGGGAGCCGGCCCCTCATTAGGCCGACTTGGGAGGAGGTGCGGCCGCCTTCGGTATCTCTCTGCCCGAAGGGGCCCGCCGCCTCGGGGGCCACGCTGGTGGCCCGTTGTGGACGGAGTCGGGGCCGCCGTGGCAACAGTGCCGCGCCGTACGGCGCACTGTACCAGGCGTGCTCCGGGTTTTGGGGGGTGGCAGGCTCCACTTTAGCCATGCCCTGCTTCATCATCGAGGGGTGGACGTGTACTCTGCAGGTACGGCCTTGACCACTTTATGGGGGTCGGCCTCTTGGAGTCGGCCTTGTTGCAGCCGGCTTCTTGTAGTCGGCCCTCCCACGACTTTCTTCATGAGGGTAAAAGGCGGGCCGCCCCCGAAGCCGGCCTGGAAGATAGCCAGCAAAGGGGGGAGGCGGCCCCAGGTCTTGAGTCTTCTTGAGAGCCGGAAGGGATCGTAATTTTTTCTGATGGGCCAGGGGAAGCCGGCTAGGCTACCCATGGCTATTTACTCCGACAGTAGTCCCCGAAGCTGGGCGAGCTTCGCGGCGGACAGAGGGACGAGAAGCTTGGCCAGCTTCATACCCTGAGGAGCCGACCTTGCCGCCGCAGGCCGACTTCGGAGAACTTATTTGTTTATTATCATGACCATGGTTGACCCGCGGGCGGCCCGCAGGCCCCACGACGGGCCACGTGGCGGAGAAGTCCTGCCGTCACAGGCGCGCGACGGGACGCCGCCGCAGGCCCGGGCCCGCCAGTCCTCGGCCTCGGCCTGGGCGCAGATCTTCTGTGGCCCGAGGGGACTGCTCGCCTCCCCGCGGCCGTTTCTTCGTGTCTTCAATGCGCAATAAATGCGGGGTGTGGGGGAAGTGGGCACGATCGATCCCCACGATCCCCCACGCCGCGCCTCCTCGGCTCCGGCGCACGAGCCTACAAGTAGGAGGGGGAGGGGGAGAGACAAAGGCTTGCTCGCTCCCCCGCTCCCCGTCCCTCCTTGTTCTCCTTTCCTTTCTTCCTCCTCCGCGCCCGACGCAACCTCCCGTCGCAGCCTGCCCACGCCGCCATGTCCATGGCGCTGTCGAGCTCGTGGGACGGCTCCAACGTCCATGAAGATCACATAGAGTTTCTCCGCCGGACTCGACGCCTGCCCGCCGCCAACCTCGTGCAGGCTCGTCTGGCGCCGGAGGCGGAAATCTCGCCGGCGCCAGAGGAAGGCGAGCGCGTCGTCTTCCGCACGCATTTCCTGCGTGGCTTTGGCTTCCCGGCGAGTGGGTTCATGCGTTCCTTCCTCGACTTCTACCGTCTCCAGCCGCATCACCTCACGCCCAACGCGGTGATGCTGCTGTCGGCCTTCGTCTCTCTCTGCGAAGGCTTCTTGGGAGTGCTGCCCACGCCGGAGCTTTGGGCGGAGCTCTTCCAAAACAAGCTCGGCACCGTCACCGCCGGCGTGCCCGCCCCCTGCGGGGCCTTCATCGCGGTGAAGAGGTCAGGCGAGAACAACCCCTTCCCGCACATCCCTTTAATCCAATCGGTGAAGCTCTGGCAAAAATCATACTTCTACGTCAAGAACATCGCCCCGCAAGGAGACTACGTTAATCTGCCGGCTTACGTAGCCGGCCCGCCGGCTGGGAGGCAGCCGTCTTGCGGCTTCAGGTCCAAGTCCTTATCTCCGGCTGGGAACGCCGCCATCGCCCGGCTTCGGGTAATGATCCAGTCGGAAGGCCTGCGCGGGGCCGACTTGGTGGCCGCCTTCGTCGAGCGCCGGATCCTTCCCCTTCAGAGCCGGTCCCACATGCTATGCCAGATGAGCAGCCGCTTCGACCCTTGCCGGCTGAGCACATGGGACATGCCCCATGCCGAGGTAGCGCTCATGGTGAATTACATCGCCAACCTCAAGCTCGCCGACGACTGGCAATATGGCAAGGCGCCGTACTCCCGCGCCCATCCACCGCCCGTGGTAAGTCCTTCTTTCTACCTTCTTTCTGTCATCAGCCGGCTTTATGCCGGCCGGCTTCTGACCAGGCGGCTGCTTTTATCAGAACCCTCTTCTTCCGCCGCCAGCCGGGGCGGCAGGAGTCGAACGCCGGTTTGCCCCGGACCGTACGGTAGACGACATTGACGACCCGGATTTGGGGGCGGCCGCCACGGGGGACGTCGCCGAACCCGGAGGAACGGGGCTTTCGGCCAGTTTTGACGACTAGCCGGACGACGCCGACGCCGAAGAAATCCCGCGCCACCAGCCGGCAACCGACCGCCGCAGCGCGGGCTCGTCCGCCGCGCCGGCTGCCGGTGGTGGAACGTCGAAACGCCGGGCCGCGCTTCCTCTCTTCGGCAGCCGGCCGAAGAAAACGAGAGCCTCCGCCGCGGCAATGAAGCGAGACAAAGCGGCGGCGAAGGCGGCCCGTTTCCGGAAGGCGGTGAAGCAACATCCAGCGGTTTCATCGTAAGCCCTTTGGATGCTTGCGTGCTTTTTTTTGTTGTCTTCTTTTGTTCTAACCCTTCTCCGATTTCTGAGCAGGGCGCTGCTTTCCCTTGAGCGAGGCACAGGCGGCTCTGTGGTTGGGCCGGGTGCTGGATCTTCAGGGCCCCGCCGCGTGGACCCCCACGCCGATCTTGCGGAAGCCACGGAGCGGAACGCCCGCGAGGCGCGAGAAGAGAGGGAGGCGGCAGAGCGGGAGGCCGCCCGGGCGGCGATGGAGCGAGCGGATGCGGCAGCCGAGACTCCATTGGAGCGGGTGACCGCGGAGACGGAGGCGGAGGGCACCCGTAGCCGGCCTCCGCTGCTTGCCATCCCCCTCCGCACCGTAGACCCGGACATCCCACTGCCCACGGCGGAGGAGATCACCCCCAATCAGCCGCCGGTGCAGAGGGATGAGATTTTTGAGGTCTTCGCGGAGAGGACGCCGCCGGCAGCGCCAGCCGGAGCAGGCGAAGGCGGCCAGTCGTCGGCGGTGCCGGAGGAGCCGGCCCGGGGCGCACCCGAGGCCGGAGCCGGTCTTGAAATTCAGCTGGCGGCGAGCCAGCGCGCCGGAGGGAGCACGGCCCCGCCGGACATGCACCAAGCCGCGGGGACCAACCAGACGGCAGAAGCCTTGGAGGCGGCCAGTTCCGCCACGTCCGGGTGGACTCCCAGCGGAGGAAGTGGCAAGCTGAACGTGGCGACCCAAGGGGTTCGGAGCCGGCTGCAGGCTCAGGCCGCCCTCCTACAGCAATTTACTCAGGAGTTTCTATCGACGCGGTCTGCAATCCGGGTAAGTTTTTTACTTGTCGACCGCTCTGATCCTCTGATTTTTTCCATGGGGGCGCGCTAGCGCACCCACTGGGTGTAGTCCCCGAGATCCGGGCCGACTGCAGCGCAGTCGGGTCGGATCTTTCTCGAAGGCTATCTTAACTCTGTCTTCTGTCTGGTCTTTAGGATTATCACAACTCTCGTGCTGCCGCCTTCAACTCCCAGGCTCGGGAGCTAAGCCGGAGGACCGAAGACCTGGCCAGCAGCCGACGTAAGTATATTGCTCTTATCTGTCTCTCGTGGGGGCGCGACAGCGCACCCACTGGGTGTAGTCCCCGAGATCCGGGCCGACTGCAGCGCAATCGGGTCGGATCTTTCTTGATGACCTTTCCCTTATTGACTCTTTCTCTTTGTCTCTTGCTCGTGTAGGGGCCAATGCCGACTTGCGGAGGGAGCTCGGCGAGACGCAGACCGCTCTTCGTGCCAGGGACGCCGAGTATGCCGACTTGGTTCAGGAGCGCGACCGCCTGGCCAAGAAACTGGCCGACCAGGAAGAGAGCCATAAGGCGGCCCTGCAGAAGGCGCAGGACAGCGAGGCTGCCCTAAAGGCGGAGTTCGAGATCAAGGCGGCGAGCTGGGCCGAGACGCGCCAGGCGCTGGAGGAAGGTTTCGGCCGAATCAAAGATCTGATCGATGGTAAGCCGCCTTTCTAGCCCTTCCTCCATCTGCCGGCCGCCTGGGGTTTTATTCTGACTTGTGCTTGTTACTTTGCGCAGATTACTTTCCCGGCCACTCCGTCCTCGCCACCCAAGCCATCGAGGCCCATCGCGAGGCGCGCCGTCAGGCTGGAGTTGTCATTGCGCCGGATGCAAATCGAACGCTGTCGGAGCAGCTCATTGCCGTCCAAGCGCGACTGCATCCGGCCCATCGGATGCTCCGCCGGCTCCAACGTGCCGGGGCGCAGGTGCTGGCCGCGCTCTGGCGCGGCCAGATGATTCCCCGCACCCCAAGTCGGACCGCCGACTGGCTAGAAGTCGCAGTCGGCCGCTTCGAGGCTTGGAAGGCGTCGGCAGACCGTCTCGGAGCCGGGCGTGCGTTAGAGTTCGTCCGCGCATGGTACCCGGGGTTAAGCCTGGACCAGCTGCGGACTTGGCGGCTGGAGGCCAACGCGGAGCTGGAGGAGGTACGGCCGGCGATCACCCAGCGCGCCTCGACGATTGTCGAGTGCACCGATACCAGCGTCTTCGCGCCGGAACTCAATGACGATGGCATCGCCCAGCCGGAGGAGTGGTTCGGGCTGAACCCGGCAGAAGGCGAGGACTCGGCCGAGGAGATTGCCTCCAACGACGAGGGCGAGGATGACGAGGAAGAAGACGGCGGAGACGCTGAGCCGGCCGGTGGGACGACCGACCGCCCTCAAGCCAACCGTGCCTCCAGCAACGAGCCGCGCGGGAGCGCGCCCTCTGCCGAAGGCGGTGATCAGGCCGAAGTTGGCCAGCTGGCCGCTCCTTCAGTCGGCGCGACCGTCTCCACCGCCCAGCCCGGCTCGTCAACGGCCCCGCCGGCTTGATCTGCCGTCCCTGTTGTTCCTACTTTTGCCTTTTCGAACAACTTTTAAGTTTCCGCAATTCCACCCACTAGGGGTGTATCGAACAATGTTGGATGCTGATCTCTCTGGAGGTCCTTTGTGTAAATATTATTGAATGCATGCGTTGGCTTCCATTCGAGTGCACTTTTTATCCTTAGGCTTTTTTCCTTTGCCGCCTTCCCTCTTTGGGAAGGCAAGTACTCGAGCTTTCTTGGATTTGAAGCAGACTGAATGCAAGCCGGCCGGCCGGCTACTCTGGTAGTCGGTCGGCGGGAGGCGGCAAGCCGGCTTTTGTTATATAAGCCCGTTAGTCCCTCGCCGTTTTTCATGTGCGCACCCTTTCCGGCTTATGACTCTTGCCAGCCGGGCAGTCGGTTCTTCGAACTGCGATTTTGGCAAGAGCCAAGCCTGGGTGTCGGCACATTACTTGTCTGACTGCGGGTAGGACTCCTAATATAACTCCAGTCGGCTAGTCCCCGGGCCGACTCGTCGAACCCGGTGCCGGACAAAATAAATGAACAGGCGATACCATACGCATGATAACTTTCATTCATAAAATAAAAGATGGCAGTCCCCGAGTCCTCCTCGGGGAGCCTATTGTTTCGTACTTAATACAAAAGTGGACGTGATACATGCTGCATTTTAACTGTAAAATTTCCGAAGAAGATTGGCATTCCATGGTCGTTCCGACTCCTTGCCGGAGTCGTCTCTCTTGCGTGCCTTCGGCTTCTGCGCGTCGATGAGGTAGTAGGAATCGTTGCCTAGAGCTCTGCTGACGATGAAGGGGCCTTCCCAGGGGGCTGCGACCTTGTGCTGGCCGGCTGTTCGCTGGATCAGCCGGAGCACAAGGTCGCCCTCCTGGAAGGATCTTGGCCTGACCTTTCGGCTGTGGTAGCGGCGCAAACCCTGCTGGTAGATGGTAGACCGGCTGAGGGCTAACAGCCGGCCTTCTTCCAGCAGGTCGACGCCGTCTTCTCGTGCTTCTTTGGCCTCCGCCTCCGTGTACATGGTTACCCGAGGCGAGTCGAACTCGATGTCTGTTGGGATGACTGCCTCAGCACCATATACAAGGAAGAAAGGAGTGAAGCCGGTTGATCTGTTTGGGGTAGTACGCAGACTCCATAGGACAGCCGGCAGCTCGTCGAGCCAACAGCCGGCTGAATGCTCCAGAGGTACGACCAGTCGGGGCTTGATGCCAGACAGGATGAGGCCGTTTGCTCGCTCTACTTGGCCGTTTGACTGCGGGTGGGCGACGGACGCAAGGTCCAGCCGGATACCTTGTGCAGCGCAGAACCGTGCCAAGGCACCTTTGGCAAAATTCGTGCCGTTGTCGGTGATGATGCTGTGCGGTACACCATACCGGGTTGTTATGTCTGCAATGAAAGTCACCGCAGTCGGCCCATTCAGCTTCTTGATCGGCTTCGCCTCGATCCACTTGGTGAATTTTTCCACGGCGACGAGCAAATGCGTCATGCTGCCGCGCGCCGTCTTGAATGGGCCCACCATATCCAGTCCCCAGACGGCAAAGGGCCAGGTGAGGGGAATGGTCTTGAGTGCCGAAGCCGGCATGTGTTGCTTGGAGCTGAAAAGCTGGCAGCCTTTGCAGTGTTTGACTAGCTCTTTGGCGTCATCCAAAGCAGTCGGCCAGAAGAAACCGTGGCGGAAGGCTTTGGCGACAAGTGATCTTGATGCGGCGTGGTGGCCGCACTCTCCTTGGTGTATATCTCTGAGGATTGCAATGCCTTTCTCCTGCTCGACGCATCGCTGTAAGACTCCGGTGACACTGCGCTTGACAAGTTCTCTGTTGACGATTGTGTATGCTCCGGCTCGACGTTGGACTTGTCTCGCTTCTGTTTCGTCAGCCGGCAAATCTTGGTTCACCAAGAAGTTGAGGATGGTTTGAGCCCATGATGGAGCTGCAACTTCCCCTACCGCCAATGTGGCTATAGTCACCAGGGTGGGCGGGCTGGGTAATGAAGTACTGGAGTCGGCCGCCGCTTGCTATGCTGAAGAAGTCCCCGGGCCGGCTGCCGCAGTCCCCGGGCCGGCTACCGCAGTCCCCGAGCCGGGTGCGGCAGTCCCTGAGCCGGCTACTGTAGTCCCCGAGCCGAGTATTGAAGTCCCCGGGCCGACTGCTTGATTCTTCAAGCCGGATCCAGCCCCGTCGGGGTTAGGCGGCACGAAGATGGAGTCGGATTCCGGAGACGGCTTGATGGATGGCTTGAGGAGGCGTTGTAGGGCGACGCCGGTTGGTATTGCTTGCCGCAAGGAGCCTATTCGGGCCAGGGCATCTGCTGGCTCGTTGTCGGCTCGCGCTACATGGAGGAATTCGCATCCATCGAAGTACCCACTGATTTGCTGCACTAGGAAGCGGTAGCTTGCCATGTTTGCGTCCTTGGCGTCCCAGTCGCCAGATGATTGCTGCACCACCAAATCCGAGTCGCCATAGCACAAGATCCGGCGGATGCCGAGTTCCTTGGCAAGCCGGAGCCCGTGTATGAGCGCTTCGTACTCGGCTACATTGTTGGAGGCGGCGAAGTAGATCTGCAGCGTGTATCTGAGCTTGTCGCCCTTAGGAGAGGTAAGGACGACGCCGGCTCCCAAGCCGGTGTGCATCTTGGATCCGTCAAAGTGCATGCGCCAATGGGTGGAGTCGGGAGCTGGCGGTAAGTACTGGGTCTCGGCCCAGTCGACGAGGAAGTCGGCCAGTGCTTGTGACTTGATGGCGGTGCGAGGTTGGTAGAAGATCGTGTAAGGGGCCAGCTCGATGGCCCACTTAGCCACCCGGCCGGACGCATCCCGGCTGCCTATGATCTCGGCCAGCGGGGCAGTGCATACGACCATGATGGGATCTTCTTAAAAGTACGGCTTCAGCTTCTTGGCGGTGAAGTACACGCCGTAGCACATCTTCTGGTAGTGCGGGTAGTTCTGCTTTGAGGCGGACAGCACCTCGCTCAGGTAATAAACCGGCCTCTGGGCCGGCTGGGCTTGGCCTTCTTCGGGGCGCTGGACTACAATGACGGTGCTGACCACCCGGCTAGTGGCGGCAATATAAAGGAGCATGGGCTCTTTCTCAGTCGGCGCCGCCAAGACAGGCGGCCTGGCCAGCATTTTCTTCAGCTCGTGGAAAGCTTGGTCAGCCTGGTCATTCCACTCGAAGTGAGTGCTCTTCTTCATGAGGCGGTAGAGAGGGAGAGCTTTCTCTCCAAGCCGGCTGATGAAGCGGTTCAAAGAGGCTAGGCACCCGGTGAACCTCTGGATCTCTCGAAGCTTGGTTGGGACTGCCATCCTCTCGATGGCCTTGATCTTCACTGGGTTGCACTCGATGCCGCGTTCGGAGACCAGAAAGCCTAGGAGCTGGCCGGCTGGCACTCCGAACACGCATTTCTCAGGGTTGAGCTTGATTCGGAACCGACGCAGGTTCTCGAATGTCTCTTTCAGGTCTTCCAGCAGGGTGCCGCGCTTCTCTGTCTTCACCGCGATATCATCCACGTAGACGTGGGCGTTTTTACCAAGCTGCGTGAGGAGGCACTTCTGCATGCAACGCTGAAAAGTGGCGCCGGCATTCCTCAAGCCGAACGTCATGGTCAGGTAGCAGAAGGCTCCAAACGGCGTGATGAAGGCGGTCTTCAGTCGGTCATCCGGGTTCAGTTTTATCTGGTGATATCCTGAATAAGCATCCAAAAAGCTCAACAGCTCGCATCCGGCTATGGAGTCTATCACTTGGTCAATTCTGGGCAGGGCGAAGGGATCTTTGGGGCAGGCTTTGTTGAGGCTTGTGTAATCTATACACATGCGCCACTTGTTATTCTTTTTCAGCACGAGAACCGGGTTCGCGAGCCATTCGGGGAAGAAAACTTCCATGATGAAGTCGGCTGCAAGAAGCCAGGCTATCTCTTCCCCTACGATTCTTCTCTTCTCTTCTGACAGTCGGCGGAGAGGCTGCTTGACTGGTTTTGCGTCCTCCCGCACATGTAATTTGTGCTCGGCGAAATCCTTCGGAACACCTGGCATGTCCTTGGGGGACCATGCAAAGATATCCCGATTCTCACGGAGGAAATCGACGAGCTCGCCTTCCTATTTGCTGTTTAGGCTCGCCCCAATGACGGCAAACCTCTCGGGGTGCTCGGGGTCGAGCTGTATCTTCTTGGTCTCCTTGGCCGGCTGGAAAGATCCTTGGGCATCATACTCCTTGGAGTCGACGGGCGGGTTTAGCTGCTTGCTGGCCAAGGCCACGACCCTGTCCAGCGTCTTCTTTTCTTCGGCAATCGCGAGGGATTCGGCCAGCCGGCTGCTGGCCGCGGCGCAGTTGGCGGACTTCTTGTAGTCGCCGGTGACGGTGATGATGCCCTTGGAACTTGGTATCTTCATCTTGAGGTATGCATAGTGGGGGATCGCCATGAACTTGGCCAAGGCGGGTCGGCCAAGCAAGGCGTGGTAAGGGCTCTCCAGGTCCACCACCTCGAACCAGATCGCTTCCCGGCGGAAATGATCCTTGCCCCCAAAGAGTACATCGATCTTGATCTTGCCAATGGGGGCGCAGGACAGACCGGGCACAATGCCGTGAAACACCGTCCGAGTCGGCGCGAGCTGCTTCGTCTTGACGCCCAACTTCTCCAGGGTGTCACGGTACAGGATGTTGATGCTGCTTCCACCGTCGATCAGCACACGGGAGAAGCGGGCGGCGCGCGTGTCCGTCGCGAGGGTGGCCTCCAGGACCAAAGCGTAGGAGCCGGGGGACGGCATCACCTCTGGGTGGTCGGCTCGGCTCCAACTGATGGATTTCTCCGATCAATGCATGTGGCCGGCTGGGTTGGCGGTGGCCATATTGACTTCTTGTTGCTCTCGGTGCTTGCTGCGCTGGTCTTCGGGCTGGCTCATGAAGACAACGTAAGATGCTTGCTCGTCAGGGAACTCGTCCTGCACGGCGTCGACCGCGGGCCGAGCGGCCTTGGGCGGCGGAGCCGGAGGCGGCGGGCCGGCAGGCGGAGTCGGCGTGAGCCCTTCGCCCTTGGAGATTCGGGCGAGCCAGTTACACTTTCGGGTCGTATGGTTGGACGGCTTCGCGCCGCTATGGAACTTGCACGAGGCGTCAAGGGTTTGTTCGTAGGAGAAGGCTGGCTACCAAGCTGGCCGGCCGCCCTTGGGCTTCTTGGGCGCGGGCCGCCCCTCGGGCGGCGCGTCTTCGACCGTGGCCACCTGCCAGCTAGCGGGAGGCGGCGCAGGGCCTTTGCGCTTCTGGTCGTTCTGGTGTTGGCGTCGGCCGGAATCTCCCGCCGGCGTTTGGGGCGCCGGATTAAGCACTTTCCCGGACGCGTCCACCCGGAGCTCGGTCTTCATCGAAGAGTCGGCGGTGGCGTACTTGTCGGCGATGTTCAGGAGCTCGTCGAGGGTAGCCGGCTCGTCGCAAAGGAGCTTGTGCTTAAGGAGGGTGCCCTCTCGTCACCCGGCAGTGAAGTATTCGATGGCTTGCACCTCGTGCACCCCTTCGCAAGAGTTGCGGAGCTCGGCCCAGCGCGTGAGGTAGTCGCGAGTGGACTCGGCTGGGCCCTGTACGCACAGGGAGAGCTATCTGGGCTTGGGAGCCCGCTTGTAGGTGCTGGTGAAGTTGCGAACGATGGCTTCAGTAAAATCTACCCAGCTGTTGATGCTGAGAGGCTTGAGGCTGTTAAGCCAAGTCCGTGTCGTGCCTTGCAGCATGAGGGGCACGTACTTCACGGCAACGCGCCAATTGCCGTTGGCGATGCTGACGGCTGTGGAGTAGTCGGTCAGCCAGTCTTCCGGCTTCACCGAGCCGTTGTACTTGGGCGTGTCTCTTGGGAGCGAGAACCCTTTGGGGAAGGGCTCGTCGCGGATGCGGGGGCCAAAGCAGGGCGGGCCGACATCATCTTCTTCTTCTAGCGCCAGGGATCTGGCCAGGCGGTCGATCCGGTGGCGGGCGTCGTTTTCGCCGACTCCTTCGCGGCGACCAAGCCGGCCGCTGAGAGTCGGGTGCGCCACTGGAGGCGGGGTGGGGTATCTCTCTCCACGAGCTCGAGGCGGAGGCGGGGTGCCCCGCCATTCCATGGCTCGGGGGCGGCCGTCCGCGTCTCGTTCGATGGAGACTCGGGTCCGGCTTCGGCTGGAAGCCGGCTCTTTCTCGCACCGCACGCGGGTGTTGCTCGTAGTCGGCGATCGGGAAGTCGCGCTGTGATCGCGGCATGGGGGGGGGCTTCCCGCGCAGGCGTCGGCTTCGTGCCGCCGAGCGGCCGCGTCAATCAGTTGCTGTATACGCCGCATCATGTGGGGGAGGTCTTCGGCTTCCAAGCCATCCAGCTCATCTACGGCCGCCTGGGCGGCGCGCAGGTTCTCGAGCGGTGTGGCGTAGACCGGGCGATCGACTCCAAGCGTGTCGGCAATGACGGCACCGCATTGCCTGACCGCACCAGCCCGGCTTGGGCCAGCCGGAGCCGGCGTGCCGAAGGCGGCGCGGTCAGCTTCGCGCTGGTAGGCCTCGGTGAGGCGTCTTACGGAGGCCAGCCGCCGGCCCTCCGCGAGGAGGGCGAGGCGGCGTGCCTCCAGTACTTCGTCGCCGGCATCAGCCGGGAGGGGGACGGACAAGTCGTGGGCCGCCGCGCGCGGGGCGTCGTGGGCGCCCTCATCGGTCGGGCCGTCGTGGCCGATAACCATCACCTCAGTGGTGACGGCATCGCACTCGCCGGCCGGAGGGAGCGGGTCGTGGTAGATTGTGACGTTGGTGGGGAAGGTGTCGTAGGATGCCGTGTCGGGGTCGACAGGCATCGGGTCGGTGGAGCCAACCGACTCCAAATCCGCAGCGGGCTCGCTGGAGACGTGGAGCTGGCCGAGGAGGTTGGCGAGGTGGTCGGTGCCCGCATCAGAGGCAAGCTCATTGGAGATGCGGGCCTTGTCGAAGAGGTCGGCGAGGCCGCTCGCCGCGTAGATGTTGGTGACGCCATGCAGCGCGTCATGGCAAGCGCCATCGGGCGAGCCGGGCTGGCTACGCTCGCGGGGGAGGAAAAGGGTTCCCGTCCAGAACAGGTCTCCGGACGACGGTGCACCTGGCCCCACGGTGGGCGCCAAATGTCGGGTGGTAGGTGCGACATATGCCAACGGGTGGCTTATCATCGTGGGAGCCAATAAAACATCGCCGGTGCCTGGAAATGGGATAAGGCGAAGACATGCACGCCGGCGAATCTTACCCAGCTTCAGGGCTCTCCGGGGAGATAACACCCCTACTGCTGCTCTGCGGGGTCTCCGCATGGTTACTAAACGAACAAGAAACTACACAATGCTCCTCGAGCTGGTTTGGGTGGAAGGAGGAAGAAGGGCTCAGCTAGTGTGCTTCCTCTCCTTGTATGATGTCTAGGTCTAACTTGAGCGTCCTCCCCTTGCATGGGTGCACCGGGGGGTTTATATAGGCCTACCCCCCGGGGGTACAAAGGTAATCCAGCTGGGCGCGGGGCCCAGCTGTCTGTGACCGTGCTCGCCGGCTTCCGCGCCGGCTGTTGGGGTCCGCCGACTGGTGGGTCCCGCCGGCTGCCGGCTCCTTGGTCGACAGGCAGGCCCCACTGGCCAGGGCCTGGTCGGTGGCTGGTTACTGTTGCCCCGTGCTATTGACGCGGGCTTGGTCGGGGTAAGTGTGGCTACAGTACCGCCGCCCTGGCGGGCGATTACTGTAGCCCCGCCGTATCTTGTCTCTTTAATGGACGTCTCCTTCGAGGATGGTGGCGAGCCGGCTACGGGGAGCCGGCCCCTCATTAGGCCGACTTGGGAGGAGGTGCGGCCGCCTTCGGTATCTCTCTGCCCGAAGGGGCCCGCCGCCTCGGGGGCCACGCTGGTGGCCCGTTGTGGACGCAGTCGGGGCCGCCGTGGCAACAGTGCCGCGCCGGACGGGTCGTGGCCACCCGTACGGCGCACTGTACCAGGCGTGCTCCGGGTTTTTGGGGGTGGCAGGCTCCACTATAGCCACGCCCTACTTCATCATCGAGGGGTGGACGCGTACTCTGCGGGTACGGCCTTGACCACTTTATGGGGGCCGACCTCTTGGAGTCGGCCTTGTTGCAGCCGGCTTCTCGTAGTCGGCCCTCCCACGACTTTCTTCATGAGGGTAAAAGGCGGGCCGCCCCCGAAGCCGACCCAGAAGATAGCCGGCAAAGGGGGGAGGCGGCCCCAGGTCTTGAGTCTTCTTGAGAGCCGGACGGGCTCGTAATTTTTTCTGATGGGCCAGGGGAAGCCGGCTAGGCTACCCATGGCTATTTACTCCGACACCCCTTCTCTCTTTTTATCTCATTTTTTCCTTTTTTTGGGCCTTCTCTTTTCTCTCTTTTTTTCTGTCCGGAGTCTCATCCCGACTTGTGGGGGAATCATAGTCTCCATCATCCTTTCCTCACATGGGACAATGCTCTAATAATGATGATCATCACACTTCTATTTACTAACAACTCAAGAATTACAACTCGATACTTAGAACAAAATATGACTCTATATGAATGCCTCCGGCGGTGTACCGGGATGTGCAATGACTCATGAATGACATGTATGAAAGAATTATGAATGGTGGCTTTGCCACAAATACGATGTCAACTACATGATCATGCAAAGCAATATGACAATGATGAAGCGTGTCATAATAACGGAACGGTGGAAAGTTGCATGGCAATATATCTCGGAATGGCTATGGAAATGCCATAATAGGTAGGTATGGTGGCTGTTTTGAGGAAGGCAAATGGTGGGTTTATGGTACCGACGAAAGTTGCGCGGTACTAGAGAGGCTAGCAATGGTGGAAGGGTGAGAGTGCGTATAATCCATGGACTCAACATTAGTCATACAAAACTCACATACGTATTGCAAATATTTATTAGTTATCAAAACAAAGTACTATGCGCATGCTCCTAGGGGGTAGATTGGTAGGAAAATACCATCGCCCGTCCCCGACCGCCACTCATAAGGAAGACAATGAATAAATAAATCATGCTCCGACTTCATCACATAACGGTTCACCATACGTGCATGCTACGGGAATCACAAACTTTAACACAAGTATCTCTCAAATTCACAACTACTCAAGTAGCATGACTCTAATATCACCATCTTCATATCTCAAAACAATCATCAAGTATCAAACTTCTCATAGTATTCAATGCACTTTCTATTGAAGTTTTTATTATATCCCTAAAAGCAAATTTCCATGTTGTTCTAAAGGACTCTCAAAATTATATAAGTGAAGCATGAGAGATCAATTATGTCTATATAATAAAACCACCACCTTGCTTTAAAAGATATAAGTGAAGCACTAGAGCAAATGACAAACTACTCCAAAAGATATAAGTGAAGATCAATGAGTAGTTGAATAATTATGCAACTATGTGAAGACTCTCCCATTTAATAATTTCAGATCTTGGTATTTTATTCAAACAACAAGCAAAACAAAGTAAAATGACATTCTAACAATGGCAAACATCATGTGAAGAAGCAAGAACTTAGGATCAACCGAAACTAACTGATAGTTGTTGAAGAAGAAAGGTGGAATGCCAACCGGGGCATCCCCAAGCTTAGATGCTTGAGACTTCTTGAAATATTATCTTGGGATGCCTTGCGCATCCCCAAGCTTGAGCTTTTGTGTCTCCTTAATTCCTCTCATATCACGGTCTCCCTAAATCTCAAAAGCTTCATCCACACAAAACTCAACAAGGACTCGTGAGATAAGTTAGTATAAACCAATGCAAAAACCCTATCATACTCTACTGTAGAAAATCACTAAAATTATTATTCAACATTGCATACTAAATGCCTCTGCATATTTAATAGTCCTATCCTCAAATAGAATCATTAAAGAAGCAAACATATGCAAACAATGCAAACATAACAGCAATCTGCCTAAACAGGGCAGTCTGTAAGGAGTGCAGCAAGATCCATACTTACCTACCTCCAAAAATTATGAAAGAAAATTCCCCAAAAGGTTTCAACATTTTATCACATTTTGACTTTTCTAGGGAATTTTTGCAACAGCGGTAAAGTTTCTGTTTTCAAACAGCAACATGTGGACTTGTAAAATAGGCATAGTAAAGGCTATCAATGCCACTTTTATTGAAATAAAATATGAAAAACATTGTTCTAAATAACAACAAGCAAATCCTAACAAAATAAATTGATGCTCCAAGCAAAACACATATCATGTGGTGAGTAAAAATATAGCTCCAAGTAAAGTTACCGATGAACGAAGACGAAAGAGGGGATGCCTTCCGGGCATCCCCAAGCTTAGGATCTTGGTTGTCCTTGAATATACCTTGGGGTGCCTTGGGAATCCCCAAGCTTAGGCTCCTGCCACTCCTTATTCCATAGTCCATCGAATCTTTACCCAAAACTTGAAAACCCCACAACACAAAACTTAGCAGAAAACTCGTAAGCTCCGTTAGTATAAGAAAATAAACCACCACTTTTGGTACTATTGTGAACTAATTCTAAATTCATATTGGTGTAATATCTACTGTATTACAACTTCTCTATGGTTCATACCCTCCGATACTACTCATAGATTCATCAAAATAAGCAAACAACACATAGAAAACAGAATCTGTCAAAAACAGAACAATCTGTAGTAATATGTGGGGTTCGAATACTTCTGTAACTCCAAAAATCCTGAGAAATTAGGAAGTTCTAGGAAATTTGTTTATTAATCTACTGCAAGTGTAATTGGTATTTTATCGATCTCTGGTAAGAAATGAAAATTATTCTCGTGAGCACATACTTTCTGTTTTTTACAACAAGATCAAATAACAATCACCCAAGAAGATCCTAAAGGCTTTACTTGGCACAAACACTAATTAAAACATAAAAAACACAATCATAACAGAGGATATATTATTTATTTATTACTAAACATGAACAAAAAGCAAGGAACGAAAATAAACTTGGGTTGCCTCCCAACAAGCGCCATCGTTTAATGCCCCTAGCTAGGCATGATGATTTCAATGATGCTCACATAGAAGACAAGAATTGAAAAATAAAGAGAGAATCTTGAAGAATATGTCTAGCACATTTAAGTCTAACCCACTTCCTATGCATAGGGATTTTGTGAGCAAACAACTTATGGGAACAATAATCAACTAGCATAGGAAGGCAAAATAAGCATAACTTCAAAACTTTAAGCACATAGAGAGGAAGCTTGATATTATTGCAATTCCTACAAGCATATATTCCTCCCTCATAATAATTTTCAGTAGCATCATGAATGAATTCAACAATATAACCATCACATAAAGCATTCTTTTCATGATCTACAAGCATAGAATTTTTATTACTCTCCACATAAGCAAATTTCTTCTCATGAATAGTAGTAGGAGCAAACTCAACAAAATAACTATCATGTGAGGCATAATCCAATTGAAAGTTAAAATCATGATGACAAGTTTCATGGATATCATTATTCTTTGTAGCATACATGTCATCACAATAATCATCATAGATAGGAGGGATGCTTTCATCATAATAAATTTGCTCATCAAAACTTGGGGGGCAAAAAATATCATCTTCATCAAACATAGCACCCCCAAGCTTGTGGCTTTGCATATAATTAGCATCATAGATATTCAAGGAATTCATACTAACAACATTGCAATCATGCTCATCGTTCAAAGATTTAGTGCCAACCATTCTAATGCATTCTTCCTCTAGCAACTAAGCACAATTATCGAAATCCTTATTCTCATGAAATATATTCAAAAGATGAAGCATATGAGGTATCCTCAATTCCATTTTTTGTAGTTTTCCTTTATAGAATAAACTAGTGATAAAACAAGAAACAAAAAGATTCGATTGCAAGATCTAAAGATATACCTTCAAGCGCTAACCTCCCCGGCAACGGCGCCAAAAAAGAGCTTGATGTCTACTACACAACCTTCTTCTTGTAGACGTTGTTGGGCCTCCAAGTGCAGAGGTTTGTAGGACAGTAGCAAATTTCCCTCAAGTGGATGACCTAAGGTTTATCAATCCGTGGGAGGCGTAGGATGAATATGGTCTCTCTCAAACAACCCTGCAACCAAATAACAAAGAGTCTCTTGTGTCCCCAACACACCCAATACAATAGTAAATTGTATAGGCGCACTAGTTCGGCGAAGAGATGGTGATACAAGTGCAATATGGATGGTAGATGTAGGTTTTTGTAATATGAAAATATAAAAACAGCAAGGTAACTAATTATAAAAGTGAGCATAAACAGTATTGCAATGCTAGGAAACAAGGCCTAGGGTTCATACTTTCACTAGTGCAAGTTCTCTCAATAATAATAACATAATTGGATCATATAACTGTCCCTCAACATGCAACAAAGAGTCACTCCAAAGTCCCTAATAGCGGAGAACAAATGAAGAGATTATGGCAGGGTACGAAACCACCTCAAAATTATCCTTTCTGATTGATCTATTCAAGAGTCCGTAGTAAAATAACACGAAGCTATTCTTTCCGTTCGATCTAGCATAGAGTTCGTACCAGAATAACACCTTAGGACACAAATCAAGCAAAACCCTAATGTCACCTAGATACTCTAATGTCACCTCAAGTATCCGTGGGTATGATTATACGATATGCATCATACAATCTCAGATTCATCTATTCAACCAACACAAAGAACTTCAAAGAGTGCCCCAAAGATTCTACCGGAGAGCCAAGATGAGGGAGTCCTGGATTAGGGGGTCTCCGGACAACCAGACTATATCCTTTGGCCGGGCTATTGGACTATGAAGATACAAGATTGAAGACTTCGTTCCATATCCGGATGGGACTCTCCTTGGTGTGGAAGGCAAGCTACGCAATACGGATATGTAGATCTCCTCCCTTGTAACCGACTCTGTGTAACCCTAGCCCCCTCCGGTGTCTATATAAACCGGAGGGTTTAGTCCCTAGGACAACAGACAATCATACCATAGGCTAGCTTCTAGGGTTTAGCCTCTACGATCTCGTGTTAGATCAACTCTTGTAATACTCATATCATCAATATCAATCAAGCAGGACGTAGGGTATTACCTCCATCAAGAGGGCCCGAACCTGGGTAAACATCGTGTCCCCTGCCTCCTGTTACCATCCGCCTTAGACGTATAGTTTGGGACCCCCTACCCGAGATCCGCCGGTTTTGACACCGACATTAGTGCTTTCATTGAGAGTTCCAATGTGTCGTCACCATAAGGCTTGATGGATCCCTCGATCATCGGTAGCGATGCGGTCCAGGGGTGAGGTTTTCCTCCCCGGACAGATCTTTGTATTCGGTGGCTTCGCACTGCGGGCCAATTCGCTTGGCCATCTGGAGCAGATCGAGAGCTACGCCCCTGGCCATCAGGTCAGATTTAGAAATTTAAACTACACTGCCGACATCCGCGGAGACTTGATCTTCGGCGGATTCGAGCCCGTGTCAGGTGCGCCGCACAGTCACGACGAGCATGACGTAACTCTGTCGTCGGACAGTGTTCGGGAGATCATATCTACAACTACTCCGGCCGTGAATCCGGAGCAAATCGCGCCATCCGAGAGTGAAGGGATAGACCCCGCCATGGAGGCCGCACTCTCAGTGGTGATAGAGCCGGATACTGACTTCACCTCTTACGAGAGCCTTGTCGCTGAACCACTGGATTCACCTCCGGCCACGGACTCCGAGCCGCTTACATCCGTGCCCGTCGAATCCGACTGGGCACCGATCATGGAGTTCACCTCTGCGGATATCTTTTAGCACTCGCCCTTCGGCGATGTGCTAAATTCATTGAGGTCCCTCTCCCTGTCAGGAGAACCTTGGCCGAACTATGTACGGCTAGAATGGGATGTGGATGATGAAGAAATTCGCTGCCCACCCACCACACACTTAGTAGCCACTGTCGACGATTTAACCGACATGCCCGACTTCGACTCCGAAGACAGCAACGGTATGGACGACGATGCAGGAGACGAGCAGGAACCACCGCCCACAGGGCGCTGGACCGCTACCTCATCATACGACATATATATGGTGGACACCCCTAAAGAAGGCAATGGCGACGAGACAGCGGAGGATGACCCCTCCAAGAAGCAACCCAAGCGCCGACGTCAGCGGCGCCGCTCTAAGTCCCACCACAACAAAAGTAGTGATACCGGCACAGGAGATAATAACACTCCGGATAGTGCCGAAGACAACCACAATCCCCTCCAGCATGATGTAGAGCCGGAGGATGAACAAGCCAGCCCTCCAGAGCAGGCAGCAGATGGAGAACCAGAGGAGGACAATTACATGCCTCTCTTCGAAGACGAGGTGAGCCTCGGCGACGAAGAATTTATCATGCCTGAGGACCCTGTCGAACAGGAGCGCTTCAAGCACCGGCTTATGGCCACAGCAAATAGCCTGAAAAAAAAGCAACAACAGCTTCAAGCAGACCAAGACTTGCTAGCAGACAGATGGACCGAAGTCCTTGCGGCCGAGAAATACGAACTCGATGGCCCCTCCAAGAGTTACCCAAAACGTAGGTTGCTACCTCACCTCGAGGAGGAAGAATTAAAACCTCATGCACCAGTGTACGATGCGGCTGACCGGCCACTGCATGGCCGAGCCAAAGAGGCGCTCCAGACTGAAGTTCAGCCTGCACCCCGCCGCCACTCAATCGAAAATACCAAGGCTCGGGGCAACACACGGGACCTATGAGACGTATTGGACAGTAAGGCAAAACTTGCAAGGTCAATATACGGGTCACAGGCACGCGCCAACACGGGAAGATGATCGTCGCGCCGGACACGCCAAAAGCAAATTCGGCCAGGCCGAATACAGCAGACAAAGACTCATATGAACTGTGTCGGGATATATCCCGGCACAGAGGCGCCGCACACCCCTTATGCTTCACTGATGAAGTTATGGATCACGAATTCCCGAAGGGTTTCAAACCCGTAAATATCAAATCATATGACCATACAAAAGATCCCGCGGTATGGATTGAGGATTTCCTCCTTCACATCCACATGGCTCGCGGTGATGATCTACACGCCATCAAGTACCCCCCACTAAAACTCAAAGGACCAGCTCGACATTGGCTGAATAGCTTGCCAGCAGACTCCCTCGGCAGTTGGGAGGATCTGGAAGACGCATTCCTCGACAACTTCCAGGGAACTTATGTGCGACCACCGGATGCTGATGACTTGAGCCATATAACTCAGCAGCCAGGGGAATCGGCCAGACAATTCTAGACTCGGTTCCTGACCAAGAAAAACCAAATTGTCGATTGTTCAGATTCAGAGGCCATCGCGGCATTCAAGCACAACATCCGTGATGAGTGGCTTGCCTGCCACCTTGGCCAGGAGAAGCCGAACTCTATGGCAGCCCTCACGACACTCATGACCCGCTTTTGCGCGGGCGAGGATAGCTGGCTGGCTCGCAGCAATAACACATCGAGGAATCCGGACACTTCGGACACCAAAGATGCTAATGGCAGACAACGTTGTAACAGACCAAAGCGCCGCAATAACGGCGATAACACCGAGGATACGACAGTCAATGCCGGATTCAGCAGCTCTAGATCCGGTCAGCGGAAAAAGCCATTCAAAAGAAGTACCCCGGCTCCGTCCAGTTTGGATCGCATACTGGATTGCTCGTGTCAAATCCACGGCACCCCCGACAAGCCAGCCAATCACACAAATAGAGAATGTTGGGTGTTCAAGCAGGCCGGCAAGTTAAATGCCGAAAACAAGGACAAGGGGCTGCATAGTGATGACGAGGAGGAGCCTCGGCCGCCGAACACGGGAGGACAGAAAGGGTTCCCCCCACAAGTGAAGACGGTGAACATGATATACGCAACCCACATTCCCAAGAGGGAGCGGAAGCATGCACTAAGGGACGTCTATGCGATGGAGCCTGTCGCCCCAAAGTTCAACCCATGGTCTGCTTGCCCGATCACCTTTGATCGCAGCGATCACCCCACTAGTATCTGTCATGGCGGATCCGCCGCACTAGTCCTAGACCCCATCATCGACGGATTTCATCTTACTCAAGTCCTTATGGACGGCGGCAGCAGCCTCAACCTGCTCTATCAGGATACAGTGCGCAAAATGCGTATCGATCCCTTGAGGATCAAACCCACCAAAACCACCTTTAAGGGCATCATCCCAGGTGTAGAGGCCCATTGCACGGGCTCAATCACACTGGAAGTAGTCTTTGGATCACCGGACAACTTCCAAAGCAAGGAGTTAATCTTCGACATCGTCCCATTTCGCAGTGGCTATCATGCACTGCCCAGACGAACTGCATTTGCAAAATTCAATGCAGTACTGCATTACACATACCTCAAGCTCAAGATGCCAGGACCTCGGGGGGTCATAACAGTGGATGGAAACACAGAACGCTCGCTCTGCACGGAAGAGCACACTGCGGCCCTCGCAGCAGAAGCACAAAGCAGCCTTTCAAGGAAAACCACTAATTCGGCGATACAACCCTCGAACACCTTCAAGCGTGTCCATAGTAAACTACAACAGGATCGCCTGGCATGTTCAGAGCTTGCCTAGCAATTTGGCCCCCGTCCCAGTCCCAGTCAAGCGACAAAATCCGTGCTGCGCATACAGAATTACGCACTGAAAATACCATGGACATAGGCGGGGGCACGATCAGGGCACGCCCCGCAATGCGGCTTAACCGCCCTAGGGGCTGTATATCTTTATCATTCCATTTCTCTTTCAGGGCCTAACTCTCTGGAAGCCCTTTCCGGCAGTACGATTGCCGGACACATTACAGGATGGAACAACCAAGGCGACAAGAAGCTGGATGTACACGGGAACCCCCAGGTGGTCTCTAATAATAATACCCGCTTTCTACTATCCATACGCAGCTTGCCCTTGGATAGGACATTTCGAATAGTCCTACTTTCTGCTTATTGCACCACCTGTACCAGTATGCCTCGACGTATAATTTAAATAACAATGCATAGCATTAGTATATTATTGCATTATTCATTCTTTTTTCCCTTATGTCCATTTACGACAATCCGAACCCATAAATTCGGGTACGGTAAGTACGTCAGGGGCTTTCGTTTACCCCATAATACGGCGCGAGAAGTCCGAACACTTTCGACAGTGCGGCACCCCGAACTTATAGCATTATATGCATCAGCTTCTAATCATGTCTTAGGTCAACAGTTGGGTCTGCCCGGCTCCCATGCTTTGGTACCTTACGTTTTGCTATATCGGCTAAGGTAGCGGTGGGAGAACTACTGCAATTGTGTCCCGGTTCTTCCAGACGAGCACCTCAGTAGAGAAAGCCGAAAACTGACTGTCATCATAAGGCGAGAGACTGGTCGCTGTTCAAGAGGTCTCAAGTCCTTAAAGACTTTTTCCGCTTCGGGTGAGGAGTCGGCCTTGTCCGGCTTAAGCGTGTATAGCGCCCCAAATTCGGCCTTCTGAATACCAGGGGCTTCGCCAAAATTTAAAATTGTAGACTTCTATGGCTAAGTGAGAGTGATAAAGCATTATAGTCCGATTGCCTGGTTCGTTGCGTTGAACACCTCCCTTGAAGGACCCAAAATTGGGGTAAAGAGTGCTCAGGTTTATCCCGAACACCCCAGTACTAGTTACATGGGGGCAGAAGCCGACGACTGGCCAACTCTCAGATTTTATAAATGGCCGCACAGAAGGTAATATTTTAAATTAAAAAAGCGTCACATGGCGCAAATGAACTCGTTTCATATTACAGGATCACATGAGCATGTTCATTCAAAAATTACATCCTTGGCACACTCATCCGCCACAAGGCAGGAACCCTTCAGGACACTCTCATAGTACATCTCGGGGCAGCGATGCTCCTTGCCCTGCAGCGGCCCCTCCTTCACCAGCTTCACGGTGTCCAGCTTCGCCCAATGCACCTTCGCCCGGGCAAAAGCCCTACGTGCACCCTCGATGCAGACAGACCGCTTTATAACTTCAAGCCGTGGGCAGGCATCCACCAGCCGCCTCACCAGACCGAAGTAGCTGCCAGGCAGGGACTCGCCAGGCCACATCCGGACTATAAGGCCCCTCATGGCTTGTTCGGCCACCTTGTGAAGCTCGACCAACTGCTTTAGCTGGTCGCTCAAGGGCATGGGGTGTTCGGTCCCAGTATAGTGAGACCAGAACAACTTCTCCGTCGAGCTCCCCTCCTCAGCTCGGTAAAACTCCGCGGCATCCAGTACACTGCGGGGAAGATCTGCAAATGCTCCTAGAGAGCTCTGAACTCGGGTAAGAAAAAGGAAAGTCTCCTTCACGTGCTTGCTTTGCATAATGAATGCCTTACCCGCGGCTATCTTCTTCACCGCATCAATCTCCTGGAGGGCCTTGTGGGCTTCGGCCTTGGCGCTCCGGACGCTTTCAAGCGCCTGCACGAGCTCGGACTCTCGCGTCTTAGAGTCAAGCTCCAAGGACTCGTGCTTTTTGGCGAGAGCCTTGAGCTCTTGCTGCACCTCACCTACTCATGCTTCTTGCTTCTCCCATTCAATGCTCTCCTTGGCCGCTTTGTCTTCGGCCTCGGTCAGCGCCTTCCTCAGGGTTGCCACTTCGGTCATGGCCCCTGGCTAATCCATGATGATCCTATTAGTTTACACCCGAACTTATAGACAAGGGTATTACTTACCTTTGCTCTCCTCGAGCTGCCACTTGGTAAGGCCGAGCTCATCCTCGGACCGCTCCAGGTCCTGCTTCAGCGCAGAGACCTCCGCAGTACGTGCGGCAGTGGCCAATAGTGAAGCCTGCACATACACATAGATAATTTTCTGATTAGACTCCTGAGTTATCATTTGATCCTCTATCCGTCCTTTCTTTCCGAACACCGAACAGAGCATCAGGGGCTAGTATCCATGCGGGCATATTTTCCTATATCTTCATTGCTTACCTCAAAGCCTGTTAGGAGGCTGGCGCAAGCTTCGGTCAGTCCGTTCTTGGCGGACTAAACTTTCTCGATCACTGCACTCATGATAGTGCGGTGCTCTTCGTCGATGGAAGCGCCGCGAAGCGCTTCCAGCAAGTTGTCCGGTGCCTCTGGATAGACAGAGGACACCGGCACGGGCGGCTTGCCCCCCTTAACGGGGGGTCGCCCGCCGGAGTCCGGAGCCACCGAAGATTTCGGTGCAGTGTTTGGTTGGGGCCGAACCTGGAGCCCATGGGAGTCCAGCTCCCTTTGCGCCCAGGGTCCGGAAGGTCGCCTCGAGGCGCCCCCAGGACTACCTCCCCTTGGCCCAGTGCCTGTTGAGACAACACCTCGACGTTGTCCGCAGGGCAAGGATAGTGGAGGTGGTCGGAAGAGAACCATTGTTCATATCCGACGAGTCCAACGAACCGCTCGACGAAGTTACATCGAGATGAGCTCGGGACGGAATGCATAATCATGTTCAGCTTGAGAAGAAGCACTGAAGTAAAACATACCACGAATCACTACGGTGTCCGGATACTTACGACTTCGCCAGGGGCTTGACCCTGGGTAGCCACTCATCGCCGCTGTAGGCGGCCGTCGCGGAGCAGTCTGGAGGGAGGGTCTTGCCCTTCTTGGACCCTTCGGCCTCCCCGGTTGGGTCGACCTTCCTTTTCTTGTCTCCCTCGGCTGGGGGGGAGAACTTTCCTCTTCCTCCTCCTCGTCTTCATGGGAGGAGTGCGCGTCGGAGTCATCGGACGATGAGTCTGATACAACCTTGCGCCGGAGACCCTTTTGGGTCCCCGCGGCCTTCTTCTTGGTCTTCTTCATCGGCACCTCGTAAGGTGCCGGAGTCAGCATCTCCGTTAGGAGAGCACCTACAGGATCTTCGGGCAGGGGGGCTGGGCAATCAAGCTGCTCCGCTGTCTTTATCCACTCCTGTTAATGGCATAGGAGCTTAGATCCTGCATATGACTAAACCGGGGCAAATAAATACCCTGAGAGATATAAAAACTTACCGGATTGGCGCGGCGCTTTGAGCTGAGTCTGTGGTCCTCGGTGAGGGAAGGAGGAATCTCGGCGCCCTTGAACAGCACCCTCCAGACATCCTCGTGCGTCGTGTCATAGAGCTCTCGCAGCGTCTGGTGCTTGGCCGAGTCAAACTCCCACAAATCGAATGCCCGTCGTTGACACGGGAGGATTCGACGGAAGAGCATGACCTGGACCACATTGACGAGCTTGATTTTCTTGCTCATCATGTTCCTGATGCAGGTCTGGAGTCCGGTCAACTATACCGAAGAACCCCAGGACAGGCCCTTCTCTTTCCAGGAGGTGAGCCACGTGGGGATTCCGGATCAAAATTTGGGGCCACCACCTAGTTGGAGTCGCGTGGCTCGGTGATGTAGAACCACCCCGATTGCCACCCCTTTATGGTATCCACATAGGTGCCCTCGAGCCAGGTGACGTTAGGCATCTTGCCCACCATGGCGCCTCCGCACTCTGCTTGCTGGCCACCCACCACCTTCGGTTTAACATTGATGGTTTTCAGCCATAGGACGAAGTGGGGCCTGATGCGGAGGAAGGCCTCACACACGACGATAAACGCCGAGATGTCGAGGATGAAATTGGGGTCCAGATCATGAAAATCCAGCCCGTAGTAAAACATGAGCCCACATATAAATGGGTGGAGGGGAATTCCCAGTCTGCAGACAAAATGGGTAAGAAAAACTACCCTCTCATGGGGTTCGAGCATAGGGACGATCTACCTTGCGTCTGGCAGCCGGTGCGCGATATCCGCGGCCAGGTATCCGGCTGCCCGCAACTTTGCGATGTTCTCCTCCGTCCACTTGCCTCCTGCTCCGGATAGGCTTGGAGTGGTTTGAGAAGTAGAACGCGAGCTTGGGCGCTAGAGCTCGAGTGCGTGAGAATGGGTAAGCGAGGAGGTAGAAGCCGTGGATAAAAGGGGGTAAATCCTTGTCCCTTTATAAAGACGAAAGAGGCGATGCGTCTCCCCACCTGCCTAGTAAAACCGCTTATTCCCCAGGCGCCATAATTGATGGTGTGGTTGGGTTACCCACATCCGTATTGATGAGAATCCCATAATAAGGGGGACACGATCTCTGCTTTGACAAGACGTGCCAAGAAAACCGCCCCGTGTTATGTGCGGTGCGGGTTGAGAAAGACGGTTCGAATAATGACCAAGCCATGGCATGACGTCGTGCTATCAGAACGCGTCAGCAGATTAGATTTGTGGAAATGTTATTCACTCTACGGTAGTATGTGGAACTTGTTTTGTAGAGCTGGACACTATTCTGGTGTTCAAAATCTTCTATGGAGTATTCGGAGGAGGAACCCGCCTTGCAATGCCGAAGACAATACTGTGCGCCGGACTCATCGTCATTGAAGCCTGGTTCAGGGGCTACTGAGGGAGTCCTGGATTAGGGGGTCTCCGGACAGACGGACTATATCCTTTGGCCGGACTATTGGACTATGAAGATACAAGATTGAAGACTTCGTTCCGTGTCCGGATGGGACTCTCCTTGGCGTGGAAAGCAAGCTAGGCAATACGGATATGCAGATCCCCTCCCTTGTAACCGACTCTGTGTAACCCTAGCCCCCTCCGGTGTCTATATAAACTGGAGGGTTTAGTCCGTAGGACAACAGACAATCATACCATAGGCTAGCTTCTAGGGTTTCGCCTCTACGATCTCGTGGTAGATCAACTCTTGTAATACTCATATCATCAATATCAATCAAGCAGGACGTAGGGTATTACCTCCATCAAGAGGGCCCGAACCTAGGTAAACATCGTGTCCCCGGCCTCCTGTTACCATCCGCCTTAGACGTACAGTTCGGGACCCCCTACCCGAGATCCGCCGGTTTTGACACCGACACAAGACGAAACCGTGTGCCAACCCCTATGCATAAGTTCACGAGGTCACGGAACCCGCAAGTTTATCACCAAAACATACATCAAGTGGATCACATGATATCCCATTGTCACCACAGATAAGCACATGCAAGACATACATCAAGTGTTCTCAAATCCTTAAAGACTCAATCCAATAAGATAACCAACGAAGTGCTCAAGAGGTAGCATGCCATATGTTTAAACTTGTATTGTAAGGCAAGCTTAGTTGGTCACCGAGCCGGACACGTTGTGTATGAGCCGGTCGGGACTCTGTAAGCCGCCGAGCATCAACCTGTGTATATAAAGGGGTGACCCGGCGGCGGGTTAGGTCAAGTAACGATCAATCGAGGGCTAGGTCAAGCATATTCGCTCCCTGGTCATCGAAACCGAAGCAATACAACCTAAAGCAGGAGTAGGCTTTTACCTCATTGAGAGGTGCGGAACCTGGGTAAATTGTTGATGTCCTTTGTCCCGTTTAACCCCTTCAAGCTAACTATGTTGCGATGGCTTCACATCTAAGTCCTTTTGCTAGGGCATCTGCCATGTTAAGTCCATGACAGTTGGCGCCCACCGAGGGGCCAGCGCACGGTGGTTTCGAGTTCTTGAAGGGCAGCTTCATAGGGTTCAAGGGATACGCCGTGGGCCGGATGACCAAGAGTTGTTGTGGCAAGCTCTACATCGATGATGCTGGCTGGGTCCCCAAGGTCGGCTCAATTGAGTACGGGTACTGGGTCCCCTTCGGCGGAATCCACGTCTTCATCGACAAGATCAGCGAGTCAGGGCCTGAGCCGTATACCTGCACCGACATCGTCGAGACGGCTCAGCGCGCACGACCCGCCAAGGTTCAAGCTACCGCGAAGCACGCCTTTGTTGGTTTCATCCATGGGGTGGATCTTGAGGAAGGATCTGTGTCCAGGGGAGAGACAGTAATCTGCTTTGATGGCGAGTCTTCAACTGGTGATAACGACTCAATGTATCAACTACAGGCCGACAGGCTTGGGGGCTGTTCCGATGATGATAGTACTCTAGACCCCTATGAGCTGCCGAACAGGGTTGCAATCTTCATGGCCGGCACAAAACTGGTGCTCGGTTCGATGACCGACGCGGCTATGACCTCCAGCTCAACGGTTGCGGCCACGGCTGGTCCTAGCGGCTCCGTGCGCCCGCCGGCTCAGGTTCTGACTGAACTATTGGATGCTTGGGTGGCTTTAATGGGGGCGGAGGTAACCTCGGAGACTCAAGAACAACATAAAGTGGATGTCGCGAGGCTACATGATGAGATAGCTTAAGCCAGGGATGAACTCGCGGCTGAGAATGTTAGGATGGCCACAGAATGAGCTGCTTTGGACGCCCAAGCACAACAGATTCAGGCAGAGTCTTTCTGGCTTACCTTGGATCAAAACGCTTCAAATGCCATCATGAGGAGGAGGCACCAGACCCGTCTACCTACAGAGTTTGATGCTAGGAATCTTTTCAACACGCCCGGGGCAGGAACCAGTGACCCGCCCATGGTGAACTGGGCCATTGAGACGCCCATGGCCAGAGCGCTGGTTCAGCCACGTGCTGCGGACCCACCTCGTTTGAATTTGACTCCGCCTCAGCATGTTCCGACACCACTGGGTCATTATTATAACCCTCTGGACAATATGATTGCCGCGGCTACACGATTGGCGACTCTCCCCGTTGAAGGCGAGTCACCGGTCGCGATGGAGATACAATGGGCCGGAGAGCTTCTTCAGACAGCAGTGGCTCAGCAGGCGGCTTATTCGTACAACCGTGAACGGATTCATTCAACCCCTCATCC
Organism: Triticum monococcum; assembly: GCA_034509565.1. Taxonomy (NCBI): domain Eukaryota; kingdom Viridiplantae; phylum Streptophyta; class Magnoliopsida; order Poales; family Poaceae; genus Triticum; species Triticum monococcum. The sequence continues at coordinate 615,787,565 of CM067847.1, read as the reverse complement.
AAGACGGTGTTATAGTTGTTGGGGAACGCAACAATTTCAAAAATTTCCGATGCACACGCAAGATCTATCATGGTTATGCATAGCAACGAGAGGGGAAGAGTGTTGTCCATGTACCCTCGTAGACCATAAGCGGAAGCGTTATGACAACACAGTTGATGTAGTTGTACGTCTTCACGATCCGACCGATCCTAGTACCGAAAGTATGACACCTCCGCGATCTGCACACGTTCGGCTCGGTGACGTCCCATGAACTCTCGATCCAGCTGAGTGTCGAGGGAGAGCTTCGTCAGCACGACGGCGTGATGACAGTGATGATGAAGCTACTCGCGCAGGGCTTCACCTAAGCACTACGATGATATGATCGAGGTGGATTATGGTGGAGGGGGCACCACACACAGCTAAGGGATCAATGATCAACTTGTGTGTTCTAGGGTGCCCCCTGTCCCCGTATATAAAGGAGCAAGGGGGGAGGCCGCCGACCCTTGAGGCGCGCCAGGAGAGGAGGGGTCCTCCTCCTAGTAGGAGTAGGACTCCCCTTTCCTGGTCCTACTAGGAGGAGGAAGGGGGGAAGGAAGGAGAGGGAGAGAAGAGAAGGAAAGGGGGGCGCCGCCCCCTTCCCTAGTCCAATTCGGACTAGAGGGGGAGGGGCGCGCGGCCCTGCCTTGTGTAACACCCACAATGCGGCTATATCTAACACGTGCCGGGGCCTGACTTAGAGGCATAGCCGCATGGTAGGTCTGTCGCAAGAGGGTTAATCTTTACACATCCCATGCACTGAATAAGAAAGGGATAAAGAGTCGGCTTACAATCGCCACTTCACATAATACATAAATATATCATACATCATCCAAGGTACAATCAAAGGTCCGACTACGGAACCAAAATAAAGAAAGACAACCCCAAATGCTAGATCTCCGACCGTCCCAACTGGGCTCCACTACTGATCAAAGGGAAACAAAACAAAACAACGACCAAGATCTTCATCGAGCTCCCACTTGAGCTGGGTTGCGTCACCTACGCTGGTATCATCGGCACCTGCAACTGTTAGGAAGTATCTGTGAGCCACGAGGACTCAGCAATCTCACACCCACGAGATCAAGACTATTTAAGCTTATGGGTAGGAAAGGGGTAATGAGGTGGAGCTGCAGCAAGCACTAAGCACATATGGTGGCTAACATATGCAAATAAGAGCGAGAGGAGAAGCAACGCAACGGTCGAGAAGCTAGAAATGATCAAGAAGTGATCCTGAAACTACTTACGCACAATCATAACACAAGAACCGTGTTCACTTCTCGGACTCCGCCTAAAAGAGACCATCACGGCCACACACGCGGTTGATTCATTTTAATTAAGTTAATTGTCAAGTTCTCTACAACCGGATATTAACAAATTCCCATCTGCCCATAACCGCGGGCACGGCTTTCGAAAGTTCAAACCCTGCAGGGGTGTCCCAACTTAGCCCATCACAAGCTCTCACGGTCAACGAAGGATATTCCTTCTCCCGGGAAGACCCGATCAGTCTCGGAATCCTGGTTACAAGACATTTCGACAATGGTAAAACAAGACCAGCAAAGCCACCCGATGTGCCGACAATCCCGATAGGAGCTGCACATATCTCGTTCTCAGGGCAACACAAGATGAGACATCCTACGAGTAAAACCAACTCTCAAGTTTCCCCGAGGTGGCCCCGCAGTCTACTTGGTTCGGACCAACACTTAGAGAAGCACTGACCCGGGGGGGGGGGGGGTTAAAAGAAAGATGACCCTCGGGTTGGCCGGCCCAAGGGAAGGGTAATAGGTTGTTGGGAAAATGTAAAACCAAGGTTAGGCCTTGCTGGAGGAGTTTTATTCAAAGAGAGCTGTCAAGGGGTTCCCATAACACCCAACCGTGTAAGGAAAGCAAAATCAAGGAACATAACACCGGTATGACGGAAACTAGGGCGTCAAGAGTGGAACAAAACACCAGGCATAAGGCCGAGCCTTCCACCCTTTACCAACTATATAGATGCATTAATTAAATAAGAGATATTGTGATATCCCAACATATCCATGTTCCAACATGGAACCAGCTTCATCTTCACCTACAACTAGCAACGCTATAAGAGGGGCTGAGCAAAAGCGGTAACATAGCCAAACAACGGTTTGCTAGGAAAGGTGGGTTAGAGGCTTGACATGGCAATATGGGAGGCATGATATAGCAAGTGGTAGGTAGCGCGGCATAGCAATAGAGCGATCAACTAGAAAGCAAAGATAAAAGTGATTTTGAGGGTATGGTCATCTTGCCTGAGATCCCGCAAGGAAGAAGAACGAGTCCATGAAGAAGGCAAACGGACGTAGTCGAACGAATCCTCACAACTCGGGACCGAAACCGAAGCTAACAAGAGAAGCAACCCGGAAAGAAGCAAGCAACATAGTAAACAACCATCACATAACATGGCATGATGCACAACCAAGTATGATGCATGTCCGGTTTAATGAAGGCATGGCATGGCAAAGTGCAACAAACAATACTACAAATTAAGTGAAGCTCAATATGCAACAAGTTGCATATTGACAAAACACCACATGACTTGTTTAGTTCTCTCTCGGTTATGTACTCATCAATATTAAATGTTATTAAACATGGCAAGAGGTGAAGCATAAGTAAGCTACCTATTTAGACAAGTTTAAATGAGGCCGGAACAACAAGCAACAAGTCCGAAAAATCTCATGTGCAATTTATGGATTTGGTACTGTTCTGCTCTAAACACAATTTTAGAGTTGTTAAACATGCAAAGCAAGTACACCATGTTAAAATGACATTTTTCTACCCCATTTACATATAAAGTTTGTTAGGTTTGGAGCTACGGTTATTTAGTTATAAAATAAAGCATTTTAGCATGGCATTATGCGAAATAAACACAAACAACATTTTAAACATGGATGAAAATTGCATATTATGAAACTAGACAAGATTCTAAGCATTTTACATAAATAATTTATTTAATTCTGATGTATGATTAATTAGTTATTTATGCATGAACCCAAGGGGTTTTCTGTAAAACAGACGTTCTTGGGATAATAGCTAAATTCACAGATCTGAAAAAAACACATTGGGCTGAATCTGGGCGGACTGGGCGCTCACCATGGGCCAAGCCCAGTCAGTGGATGCCGCTGAGGGAAGCTTGCGGCGGCCTAGCGGGCAGGCCGGCTTAGGCGCACTGGGCCTGTGCGTGGCCCACCTAGCGCACAACAGGGATCAGGTTCAGCGCCGCCCATCTCGTTCGACGGAGACAGAGAGCGGCAGGTTCAGTGCAAGGGCGAAGCAGGGGACTTGGCGGCGACGCAGGTGGTCTCCGGCGAGGGACTTGGCGGCGGGGAGGACCGAGAAAGGCAGAGAGGGCTGGGACTCAACGGATCTGGGTGGCGATGGATCTTGGTGCGCCGGCGTAGCGGGCGGCTGCTGGCGCGGTGCCACGCGGGAAGGAGGGCACCGGTCGTCGCGTTCGTCAGGAGCTTCAGGGGAATTGGCGCTGGAAGACGACGGCGGGGCTGTGGGGAATCTGTAGGGCGTCGGGGCCCCCTTGGCTCCGGCACGAGCGCGCGATGACGAGCGGCTGGGCTGGTTCGGGCACCTCGGGGAAGAATCATAGGAGGAGCCCAGCTTGTCCTTGCAGAGGAGGTCGAGGCAGTCAGCCACCAGGGAGACGGCTGGCGCGACGCCGCGAGTTGCAGACGACACCGGTGCAGGGGCGACGCAGGGTCGGTCTTGAGGCGTAGGGGAGTTCCGGCCGTTCAGAATCCGGCAGGGCGAGGTGGACGGGGCAGGGCTTGGGCGCCATGGTCATCTTCCTGATAACACGGGAGAGAGAGAGAGAGAGAGAGAGAGAGAGAGAGAGAGAGATGAGAGCGGGAGAGGGAAGCGGGAGATTGGATAATATGCCCCTCTTTACTTGGGCAGTTGATAATTTGCCCCTCTTTACTTTCCGTTGGATGATTTGCCCTGCTTTTCTTTTTCCAGTAGATAATATGCCTTTTTTAATTACCGTAATCATTTCTCAATTTTTATCCCAATTATCACTATGCGAAATGACTCGACTACCCTTGTGGCAAATTACAATTACGTCCTAGTCTTCTTCCCTCTTTACGTTGGTATACACAACGAAACCAACTGATCAAGAATCGTAGATTGATTCTATTACTTTGCGTCATCATGTCCGTGCCCAGCGGACAGGCGGATGCACCGCCGGCCGCCAAGCCGTCAACTCCGGCGGCCCCTGGACAGCCGGCCACCAAGCCATCAACTCTGGCAACCCCTGGACAGCGAGGGTTCACACCAGCAGCCGGCGAGGTGATTCCACATAGTGCCGGACGAGGCAACTCCTGTATCCATGGATCGCCCCAGGATGCTCCAGATTGGTAAGCATTTGGTCCTCCCTTCCGCCTCACACCCTCCCTTCCAGATGGTGTTGATGAACCTGCATAGAAAGTACAGTAAACTCAGACGAAGCCTGAAAAAATACTTCAGATCTAGCATAGTTTTTATTTTTGGATATAATAATTTGTATGTAATTGTATGATGTCCTTATGTTAAAATGTTTATTTCTTCTCCAAGTAGGCAAGCGACGGTTGCTAGCAATGATACATACGTATCAACAACAGAAGGAGGCATTGATTGGTCTCAGATTGAGATAGCACCAATGAATGATGACGAAATTGATGTTCCTATAACAGAAGAAAATATGTGCTCGGTGCTTGGAATCAACGATGAACCTGTGCAACGAAAATGTGTATCTGAAGCAGCCATCAAAGCCTCGATTGCAAATGTTGATGCATGTATAGCTGATATTAATGAGGACTTACTTGCTGATGCGGCTCTTCCAGTGCCTGACCATATGCCTGAAGATGATCACTTTTGGTATGATAAGGAACATCCTGTGATAGAGGAAGGTTCTTTGTTTCGTTCGATGAAAGAGTTTAGGATGCTTATGAGAACATTTGCTATTAGAGGTAAGTTTGACATTAAGACCAAGGATAGTGACACTACTAGGTATGTGGGTCACTGTAAAGGAATTGGATGTCCTTGGCGTATAATTGCTAGAACGATAGAAGATGGCAAAACAGTCAGGGTATAAACTTATCTAACATTAATCATTTTTTATGTTGAAACAATTTTTATAAATTACTTGCACCTAACGGTTGGTATTGTGCAGGTTAATAAGATAGTAAAGCCTCATAAGTGTTCATCAACCGCTAAAGTAATTACAAGCATGGCAGACCAAGCATGGGTGGCAGAAAAGGCAATTGGGTATCTTCAAACTGAACCAAACATTGGTGGCATGGAGCTCCTAAAAAAGCTACAAGCAGAGTACAAATGTACTATTGGGTATGATACTGTACACAGGGGAAAAGAAAGGGCCGCAGATATGTTATATGGAACCTGGGGAAAATGCTTTCAGAATTTATTCAACTTCAAAGCTGAGATTGATAAGAGATCTCCGGGTAGCATTGTTGAGGTTGATGTCAAGAGGGAAAAAGGTGGAGTGTATTTCCGGAGATTTTTTATGGCACTTAAGCCATGCATTGATGGCTTTTTGGCTGGTTGTAGACCATATCTCAGTATAGACTCCACACATTTGACTGGAAAGTGGAATGGTCAATTGGCGGCATGTACAACACTAGACGGACAAAACTGGATGTTTCCTTTAGCATTTGGTTTCTTTGGTACGGAGACTGAGGAGAACTGGGTTTGGTTTATGCAACAACTACATAAGGCAATAGGACATATTTAAACTCTAGCTATTTGTACTGATGCATGCAAAGGGTTAGAGAATGCAGTTAAAATTGTTTTTCCTCAAGTTGAGCAAAGGGAATGCTTTAGGCATCTAATGGCAAACTTCAAAAAGAAGTTTCATGGAGATGTTTTTGGTCGCATGTGGCCAGCTGCCAAGGCTTACCGTCTAGAAACATTTAACTACCATATGGGCAAGATTTTCGAAGCTGAACCTACGGTGAGTACCTACTTGTGTACTTATCATAATTTGAAGTGGATGAGATGCGACTTCAACACAGAAATAAAATGTGATTACATTCACAATAATCTAGCTGAGTGCTTCAATAGTTGGATCAAAGAAACAAAGGATCTGCCCATGGATGAGCTAGCAGACAAAATAAGAGAGAAAATTATGATACTTGTTGAGAGGAGGAAAAGGATTGGGGAAATGCTCCGGGGAGAGACGCTGCCTGCCATCATTCAACAAATGAATAATAGAACTAGACAACTTGACCATTTGGTTGTTGGAAGATCAACCGGAGAAAGTTGTGAGGTCAAGGACACCAGCAAGAAGAATCTTAGGCACGTTGTCAAAATAGGTACCTATGAGTGCACTTGCCTGGAATGGCAGCACACTGGAAAGCCCTGTGAGCATGCACTTACATTTCTTATAGAGAGAGCAGATCTGAACTTTCAACCATATGTGCATGACTACTACTCTGTGAGTAGGTTCCGGGCTGCCTATGCTGGAGAGATTGAACCAATCACAGACAAGTCTCAATCGCCTCAGGTCACTCTAGATTTTGAGATGATACCACCAGATTTAAAAAGCTCTGTTGGGAGAAGGAGGAAACAGAGGATCAAAAGTTGCCTTGAAGACGGTGGTGGTGGCGGCAAACGGAAGAAAAAAGACGATGATGGCAAACTAAATGAGCAAGGAGGTGGTGCCAAAGAGAAGGAAAAAGAAAAGAAGAGATTTGGCACCAAAAACAGGTGCAAACAATGTGGAATCTTGGGGCACAGAAAAGCAACTTGTAAAAAGAAGGAAGCTAATGAGAGGTAACCCATGTACTAGTACTACTACTCCTATATATCATCTACATTAGTATGAAATTAGTATTAATATACCATTTCTAATGTCATGTCTGATTGAACTTTCTAGCGACATGTCTGCTCACGAGCTCGCTCCAGCTGTTGTTGCGACACCCACACGCACAACAACAATCACAGTGCCTCCCAGCCTTCATAACAGCCCTGGGCCTATTACAAGGAGGTAACTGTTTATATTTTCCATATGCACATTTGATTCATGCAAAAGAAATCCAGCTTTTGTAACTTATGTGTAAATATACAGGAGACTTGCTATGGCCATAGCCGAAGGCGATGCATCACAACCATCTGGAAGAACGAATGTTTCTGCACCATCGCCTACTTCTCACATCCCTTCAAGCTCTACGGCATGCAAGAAAAAAATTACCCCAAGGAGGAAGAAGATGTAATTTCTGAGATACAAACTTAGAATTATTGTTATTTTGCTTGATGTAAACTCAGATTAAACTGTTATGCCATTTGAACCGAGCAGTCCTTTTTATGACATCGAATTCCATGTACTAAGTGGATACTTGTTTTCAGTTTAATATTTTTACCTATGAAGTTGTTATATGCTGCCAAGTTCTACCGAAGTACATATGCAAGAATGCATAAAAAGCATCATATATAGATGCCTGACCTGTGGTTTAATTAGAAAATGCACTTCAGCGTACCCAGCCTGACGATTGGAGCATGCCCAGCTGCTAGTTAGTATCAACAATGCCGTTCAGGCTAGCTATTAGTAACGTAGTAGCAACGAGCTCACACAAAAATTTGTACAGATCCATCAACCACCGAAGGATTTTTTTTACCTGAGCGACAACGGCGGCCGCTGTAGTCTTCCTGGAGCCTCCCTTGTCGAGCTTCAGGGAGTGCCGGCGCCTGCCGGACCAGACGCCACCTACGGCGGGAGTGGCAGCTGCAACGACGAGTATTTTGCTCGGCGAGCAAACGGCGCCATCCGCCTATTCCGCAGCCCCAAGCTGCAGCGGAGCTACCGGACCGCCGAGATGCAGAGGAGCCGCAGCGCCTCCGAGCTGCAGCAGGAGCCATCCCGCGTCTTCGAGTTTAACGGGAGCCCCGCCGCCGAGCTGCAGCGGTAGCCGCCGCCAAGATGGGATCCAAGTATCCTCGTCGGCCTCCTGCAGGATCTCACTTCAGTACGTGTACAGTGGGGAGAGAGGAACGGGAGAAAGGGGATGAACTGGGGAGATGAACTGTTAAGTGGAACCAAGGACAAATTGTCTAGCATGGGGAGACTAGTAGGACGTAATTGCAATTTGCCACAAGGGCAGTACAGTCATTTCGCATGGTGATAATTGGGATAAAAAATGAGAAATGATTACAATAATTAAAAAGGGCATATTATCAATAGGAAAAGAAAAAGCAGGGCAAATCATCAAACGGAATATAAAGCAGGGCAAATTATCAACTGCCCAAATAAAGTGGGGCATATTATCCAATCTCCCAGAGGGAAGCAGAGGAGAACGAGAAGAAGGCAGGGGAAGGAAGGGAAGGGAAAGGGGCGGCGTGGTGGTGCTTGAGCACCGGGCAAGGTCGCCGGCATGGCGAACGACATCGCAGGGAGACGAGGTCGAGCGCTCCTGCTCGGGGCCTCGGCAGCAACTTGGTGGGATCGAGGGGAGGAGTGGAGTGCTTCGTGGAGGAGAAGGTGGATCTGATTGGCTTGGCACAGAATGCAAGGAGGAGGAAGGCATCAGGTGGCGGCGCGGATGGACTGATGGGACAAGCGGGCTAGATTTTAGGGATTAGTCTAGGGTTGCCACTATATATAGCAATAGGATTTTTTGGTAGGGTCTAATCCGGTCCCTCCGATCGTAATCGGACGATCGCGAATAAAATAGCTAGGGAGTCCAAAAGAGAAACCGATGATGATTTAGGGATGTTTGGGGATGATCCGAAACCAACGGTGACGACTGCCCGGGTCGGTTCCGGGACAGCTTTCGGACGCGTACGCGAGGAGGGCCGCGGGCTGACGAGAGAGGTTAGGTTGGACCTGGCGGTAGGCAGTGGACTGTGTAGACGATCTAGCGAGGAAAGAGAGGGAAAGCCCAGCAACAGTTTTTGAGACCAAAAACGTCCGACGATTGACCCACTATAATGCCGCTATAGTTACCCGTTGGGGCACCAAACGAACACTGAACACGATGAAACTTGGCAGGCGGCCTACCTACAACATAACAAGACCGCACGCCAAATCTCATCCCATTCCAAAAACATTTTCCGCCACTTATAAAATAATATTTCGGAGGTGCCGCGGGTGCGTGCAAGTGTGTCTGGGTTCAGAACGGACAACGGAGAGAACAGGGAGACCCAGACGGATGCAAGTTTTGAAAAACATGATGATTCAATGCACATGCTGACATGGCAAGAAGCAACACGCAAGCAGAATGACAAGGCAACAACAACGAATAACTGGAAGACACCTGGTGCAATGGTCTCGGGGCGTCACAACACTCCACCACTACAAGAGGATCTTGTACCGAGATCTAGGATGGCACCGGAGAGAAAACGGAAGAGGAAGAGGTAAAACAAAGTTGCTTCTTTGACAAACGAGTGAAACCAACCAACCTTGAGTGGTTAAACAAATTTAAAGAAGAAAACAACAAAGATGAACAAAGTTGAAAACACTCCATTAGAAAAGAGGAACAAGGAACATTTCTAGAACCTTGTAGGTTGAAAGACATAATAAAAAGGTTGCAATGGACTAGAAGTACATGCAAGCACTTCGGTAGAAACGAGATGTACAAGGAACGATAACGATTAATTACAACAACACTCCGGTTGAAACAAGATAGAGAAGGAATAAGAATGATATAATTTGGGCAGCACTCCGACTGTAAATGGAAGGAATTGAACATGAACTTGACAAGATGAGAGGATACTTGATGAAATCAACAACACACTGCCTCCGAAACTATCGAAAGAATGGCACAAGGGTTAAGAAAGATTTCAAACAGCACTCCGGTTGAGAAGGGAGGCAAAACTTGATAAGATGAGAGAACTTGAATGAAGGACATGACAGTCCGGTTGAATGGATAAGCAAAAGAAAGAACATGATCTTCACAAAAAATGGGTTGATGGGTGAAGAGAGCAACATCACATTGCCTCCTCCGGAACGAAAGAATAGAAGTTGGATCATTGGAAAGGAAAGAATTGAGAAGAAAATGACAACTCCTGCCACAAATGAGCTTGGAAGGCACCCTTCCAAGAAGGTTATAACGGAGTTGTTGGAAAACCAACCACGAAACAAATAAGCTTGTAGTGGGCTTATGGAAAACGTCTCAAAATTATGAGGTGAAATTCTGCCACTAACAAAAGCAATAGATTGGATTGAGGTCAACAAGGAGATGACAACTCCTTTCGCAGAGAGGATAGGAGAAAAACTTGGATCATTGGTAGACACCACAATAAGCAACATTCCTTAGGGAAGGCTTTAGGTGAAATATAACCCAAGATAACTCCAACGAAGTGATTGATGGATTGAGAAGAGCTCATGCTCGAAGAAATTGATGGGTTTAACTATCTCATTCTTGACAACTGTTGAATCATGAAACATGAACTCAAATTATCAAGAATGACATAACACCACCTCAACTAATACGGTAGAAAGAGTTGCACTTAGGAATGCAAGAAGAATACTTGAGCTCCTCAGAACAAAACATGTGTTGAGCACCGTGTTCAATTTTGAGTAAAGCTTGGCGGGTCATGACTTCAAGAGAAATCTTGAAGAACAATTGAAGAATGAAAAGAATCCTTGATGAGACACCATGTTGAGCCTCCATGAAGAACTCCGGTAAGAAGTGAAGGATGAAAATAATAAGATTGAGGCCTTGCAATGATTTAGATGGATCTTCGTGATGATATAATTGAGAGAGCTTGGAACTCCGGGAAAAGAAAGATGAGCAATTGAAACCAAGAATTTTGATGAACCTCCAGAATAAGGAATTGGATTTACTTCATGAAACAAGAATAAGAATTACATTATGCTTATCCTTCACCAATTTAGATTGATGACAAGCAACGGATTTGGCATACTACTTATTTTCGTTGAGAAGGATTAAGAAAGATATAGCGCAATCTTGAGAAAAGACTTCAACGATCCCCGGTAAGATTGGAAAGAACGAATGAATTGATATGATAACCAAGGAATAGAACTCTTGAATGAACCACCGTAAGAATGAAAATGAACGAAGAAAAGATAAGAAACACCGAGAATAATTTGAAAATGAACGAAGATACTTAAGGGAACCAAGATGCAAGAGAACGAAGAGATCCCGAACTGATTAGAGAATACTTGAATGATGCCTTGGTAAGATTTGGAGAAATGTGAGCTGAAAGCTGGAATGAATACTTCTGAGATGATGGGCTACGGAGAATCAATCTGAGAAGACTCTTGAATTGCTCCGGATGGGTGAAAAGAATTCTCACAATCGAAAACAATTATGAGAGGATGGCATCAAGCTATAACCATGAATCTTGAAGAGAATGGAGCAAGGTTTAAGAGAAACTCTTCTTCGGTCTTCCAATGTTGAGAATGATGATGAGAACCACCATGACAATTGATGAGACACTCTGGAACAATGAAGAATAGAAATGTCGAACCAACGATGAAAATATTTTGAAAGCGATCTTGGAGAAGGAATATGACCGATGATAATTCATTCTTACGTCAAACTTTGAAAAAGAATTTGAGAATAACTCCGAAAAAAATTTAGAAGAGTCAGGTAAGATCCTGGGGAAAGACCTGTGGGTTAGGGCCCACTCAAGAGAAATGCCGTTGAATGTTTAAAAGAGAGATTGCACCAGTTGATTTAAATGTCTTGAATGAGATAACAACCTCGAAATAACTTTAACGGATCGAGAATGTAACCGTGAATCTTTTGAGATATCTTCAGCACTCCGGAACAATTGGATAGCGAGAAATGGATGATTAAGAGGTGCACCGGCATGAGAAGACATTTGAAACAAGGATAGGATATGATCGACCAAGCTTGACTTGAATCCACCGGAGAAGAAAGAGAACGAATAATGAAGAACTTGAGGCTTCGTTAGTATCTTCTTGAGAATCACCGGATACAAACATTGACGGAAAAAATGGAGATACTTCCCATCAATAAAAGGATACTTGATTAAGACATCTGATTCCTTGAAGAAGAGGGTGGGAGAGCAGGAAAAACAAAGACAACTTGGGACGGATGAAACAAATAACGTTGAGAGGACTTTGAGTTGATCTTGCAGATGTTGAAAATGATCGGATCCACTTGAAGAGAAACACGCCGGTTGAAAAAGGATTGACATGCCAATCTTGATTATCACGAAGGATTAGTATTCACATAGAAATGTGAGAACACCTCTTAGAAAAGGTATGGAATCAACACTTGACTTCGAAGCAACTCGAATACCAAAAACCAAAACAAAACAAAGGATTTGGCTTGAAGAATAAGCCGAAAACAAACATATGATAGACCCCATATCGTATCATGTGTCTATTGGAAGGATATCCTACGATATACTTGAATTCCCACTTATAAACTCCCGAAATTTTATGGTTATGCAATCAGGTGTTGGGGATACAGGGGAAGCATAATATCTCACCCAAACTAACAATCCCTACATCCAGCTGTATCCATCCTTCAACACATAACCAAGAAACCTTCGGAAATCGTTTACCTCAACCTTCGAAAAGCATCCGCTATACGAGTTATGGCAATACCCCCGAACTCCCGCCCCAGTACTGGGTGGCGTCGAGGTTATCTCACCAACAACTGCATAAAAGAGATTTTCGATGTCGGTGAAACTCAGGTATTCCAGAATTGCAACGATAAAATTGTGAGGATAACACCTTGGAGCTCAACTCCCCGGGACACTGCCACAACCCGTAAATGTCAGGAGGCATCAAGAACAATGTTCTCATCACAAAACCATCTGAACGATTCCAAGATACCCGTGTGATCCTAATTTTTTCGTGAAATTTGAGGAGAGGAGAGTCAAAACTCTACGTTAGGAGGCCTCACTTGAGCGACGAAGGGGCTGAGGAGTAAAAAGAATCCTACTCTCCGATATATATAATCCTAAGACTCAAAACATTTTGTTCTAGACTCAACAACGTCAACCATTCGATCAAGCAGGGGGCTCCTAAGTCAGGGAAGGCTCTGATACCAACTTGTAACACCCACAATGCGGCTATATCTCCCATGTGTCGGGGCACGACTTAGAGGCATAGCCGCATGGTAGGTCTATCACAAGAGGGGTAATCTTTAAACATCCCATGTATTGAATAAGAAAGGGATAAAGAGTCAGCTTACAATCGCCCCTTCACACAATACATAAATATATCATACATCATCCAAGGTACAATCAAAGATCCGACTACGGAACCAAAATAATGAAAGACAACCCCAAATGCTAGATCCCGATCGTCCCAACTGGGCTCCACTACTGATCAAAAGGAAACAAAACAAAACGGCGACCAAGATCTTCATCGAGCTCCCACTTGAGCTGGGTTGCGTCACCTATGCTGGTATCATTGGCACCTGCAACTGTTTGGAAGTATCTGTGTGTAACGCCCTCAATGCGGCTATGTCTCCCACGTGTCGAGGCACGACTTAGAGACATAGGCGCATTGAAAGCAATGTCGCAAGTCGGGAATCATTACACAACCCAAGTACATATATAATATAAAGGGGAATAATATCATAGTTGGCTTACACTCGCCACGTCACATCAAAGTACATAAATAACATCCATCATACAATCACTCATGGCCCGACTACGGCGCCAAAATAGAAAAGACCCCCCAACAAGCGACTAGGTCCTGGATCTAACCCCGAAATAGGCATCCCTACTGATCATCAGGAAACGACACATAGTAACGCTGAGAGTCCTCGTCATACTCCCACTTCAGCTCGAGCGCGCCATCCGGAGAAGTATCATCGGTCCCTGCATCTGGTGTAATAGTAATCTGTGAGCCACAAAGGACTCAGCAATCTCGCACCCTCGCGATCAAGACTATTTAAGCTTAATGGGTAGGAAAGGGGTAATGTAAGTGGAGCTGCAGCAAGCGACTAGCACATATGGTGGCTAACTTATTCGCAAAGGAGAGCGAGAAGAGAGAGCAAAGCACGAGCGGAAAACTATATAGAGCAGCCTACGCAAACATAACTCCAACGCCGTGTCCACTTCCCGGACTCCGCCGAGAAGAGGCCATCACGGCAACACACTCAGTTGATTCATTTTAATTATTTAAGGTTCAAGTTATCTACAACCGGACATTAACAAATTCCCATCTGCCCATAACCGCGGGCACGGCTTTCGAAAGATCAATCCCTGCAGGGGGGTCCCAACTTAGCCCATAACAAGCTCTCACGGTCAACGAAGGAATAGACCTCCACCCAGGACCCACCGATCAGACTCGGTATCCCGGTACAACAAGATGATTCGACAGGTCAAAACTAGTCCAGCAACACCGCCCGAATGCGCCGACAAATCCCGATAGGAGCTGCACATATCTCTTTCTCAGGGCACACTCAGATAAGCAATCCGTACAACTAAAACCAGCCCTCGGGTTCCCCCGAGGTGGCGCTGCAAGGGGCTCTAGTTCGGACCAACACTCAGAGGAGCACTGGCCTGTGGGGGGGCTAAAATAAAGATGACCCTCGGGCTCCGGAAACCCAAGGGAAAAGGGGTAGGTGGCAAATGGTAAAACCAATGTTGGGCATTGCTGGAAAAGCTTTAATCAAGGCGAACTATCAAGGGGTTCCCATTATAGCCCAACCGCGTAAGGGACGCAACAATCCGGGAACATAACACCGATATGACGGAAACTAGGGCGGCAAGAGTGGAACAAAACACTAGGCGAGAGGCCGAGCCTTCCACCCTTTACCAAGTATATAGATGAATAAAGATAACATAGAAATATAATGATATCCCAACAAGTAAATAAATGTTCCAACAAGGAACGGCTCCAATCTTCACCTGCAACTAGCAACGCTATAAGAAGGGGCTTGAGCAAAGCGGTAACATAGCCAATCAATGGTTTGCTAGGACAAAGGTGGGTTAGAGGCTCAATCATGGCAATTGGGAGGCTGACAAGAAAGTGGTAGGCATCTTAGCATTGGCAAAGCAAAAGAGCGAGCAAACTAGCATAGCAAAGATAGTAGTGATTTCAAGGGTGTGATCATCTTGCCTGCACAGTTGTCAGAGTTGACTGGATCCTCAAAAGCAAACTCAACGAGCTCCTCGTTAGCGAACTCGTCTCCCGGCTCTACCCAACAACACAAACAAGCAACAAGGATACAATCAACCACGTGCAAGGGCAACCAATAAGATGCAAAGATGATATGCTATGCGGGATGCGATGCAGGATGCAAAATGCAAGACGTGACAGGAAATGCATGAACCTGGCCTCAACTTGGAAAACCAAGTGTGCCACTGGATAGAGGGGAAGAAATCCCCTGAAAACGATATAAAGATCATGGCAATCGGAGTTACGGTTTGGAAATGGCAAGCGCTTTACAAAACGAACCGATCTGCGATTTACAGCAAGTAGGCTCCTAAATGCAACAAAATGAACATGCTACAGCCACCAAACATGAAAACAAATTGCATGGAAGTGATGTACTCAAGAAGCTTAACAAATCACCAAGACTGAGGCATAGGCAAATTCATCCATTAAGGGCTTCAAACAAGCATGGCAAAACTGAATAAGCAAACCAGATTTCAGACTTAGCGAAATTAACGCTAGTCTGAAATTTCAGACCACGATGCTCTCTTCAGAGCAGCAAAACAACATGAAGCAAAACCTGAACATGACAAGTAAGAGCATGGCATGGAGCTACTCAACAAGCTTAACAAAACACCCAAAATGACCTGGGGCCAAAAGGGTTCACAAAATACTCCACCGAGCACACGAACATCGATGAAACACAATCAGTTTTCAGACAGTGAAAACTGGGACATGCTGAAATATAACTCACGGAGGCATGTAAACGAGCTCGATGCACTCACTACGGTGCAAGTAATGGCAAGGAAATCATATATCCATTAGGAAGGCACAAAATGCTAGCTAAACATGGCAAGAACAATGGCATAGCATGCATGGATCACTAGCAATAGCTCCGGCAAAATCGCAAAAGAGTTCACGATCTGCCCAAAACAACAACTATGCAAAACTTGAGCTCGATTGAGTCAACCTAGGGTGCTCCAACATAACAAGTAAAGACATGGATGGATTAAGCATAACAAATCACTCTTACTGATCATCCTCAAAAGAGGCATGGATCGCTAGGAAACAAGCTGGACATATAGCATCGTAAACTAAAACATCCCAGACTTAGTGATTTTCACTAAGTCCCTGAAATCAGTAAACTCAGGTACCCCTCTTTGCAAGCTTGCACAAGACAACACACACATCCTAAAAATGCAAGGGAGGCACCTCTGGAAATAAGACAACATGCTTAACAATTCATCCCAAAGGGGCACAGGCATATCATGCACGGATTAAACATGGCAAAAATGACAAAAGTGCATGATGAACTAACGGATCTGCAATTTAACTCATGATGCCTCCTTCCAACAGCATTTTGGGCACCAATATGACCTCAAATGCAAATGATGCAATGGAATGAAATGATGTACTCGTCGAGACGAAGATTTTGATATATCGTATGCCCAAAACGGAGCTACGGATGCGGAGATATCATCAGTCAAAGATTGCTCGAAAAATAGGGTTTCGGGAGGAGAAAGTCAACCGAAATATCCCAGATCCAGATCTGGATCGGGCACGGATACCGAGGCCGCCGGAGTTACTATTCACGGCCGGTTTTTGAGCTCGCCAGCATCGAGGGAGGGGAGGGGCTTGGCCGGCGGAAGGAGAGGGCGAGGCCGGTGCGGTGGTGCGGCTCCCGAGGTGCGGCGGCGCGGAGCTCCGCGGCGGCGGCGACCTCCGGCAGGGGCGGCGGCGTGGCCCGCGGCGGCGGCGGCGGCCTGAGCCGAGGGAGGCGGCGACAAGAGGAGACGGGCGGCGGGGCGAGCCGGCTGGGCCTCGGGGGCCAGCCTCGGGCCTCCCGGGCCTGGCTGCGGCGATGTGGGCGCCAGCCCACGTGGCAGGCGGCGGTTGGACGGGCTGCGCGGCGGACGTTGTCCGGCTCCGCCCGGACACGTCCGTCGGCGGCGGATCCGGCGGGGATGATCTTTTTTTTTAGGAGGACGGGGAGAATCTGAGATTTGGAATGGGGGGGTGTATATATAGGCATAGAGGGAGCTAGGAGAGTCCAAATGAGGTGCAGTTTTCGCCCACACGATCGTGATCGAATGACCGAGACGATGGAGCATAGTTTGGTGGGTTTTGGGCCAAATTGGAGGGGTGTTGGGCTGCACACACACGAGGCCTTTTCGGTCCCTCGGTTAACCGTTGGAGTATCAAACGAAGTCCAAATGACCCGAAACTTGACAGGCGGTCTACCGGTAGTAAACCAAGGCCGCATGGCAAGTCTCGGCCCAATCCGGAAATGTTTAATCCCCACATACGAAAGAAAGCTAGAATTGGCCACCGGAGGAGAACGAAGCGCCGGAATGCAAAACGGACAACGGGGAAAATGCTCGAATGCATGAGATGAACATGTATGCAAATGCAATGCACGTGATGACATGAGATGAGATGCACGAAAACAAAAACAACACACGGAGACAAAGACCCGAACCCGAGAATTAAATATAACTTAATGCCGAAAACGGCAAGAGTTGGAGTACAATTCGGGAAGGTTACATATGGGGCGTTACAACACTCCACCACTACGAAAAGATCTCGTCCCGAGATCTAGGACTGAAAGAACTCCGGGTACTCAGAACGGAGGTGATCCTCGCGTTCCCAGGTAGCTTCATGGTCGGAATGGTGTGACCACTTGACTTTGAGAAATTTGATTGACTTGTTGCGAGTTTTGCGTTCAGTCTCTTCAAGGATTGCAACTGGGTGCTCACGATAGGAGAGATCTTCTTGGAGCTCAATGTCCTCGAAGTTGACGGTTCGCTCAGGCGTCTTGAAGCACTTTCGGAGTTGCGAGACATGGAACACATCATGAACATTGGCAAAGTTTGCAGGAAGCTCGAGTTGATAGGCGAGGTCGCCTCTCTTGCTGACGATTTTGAAAGGCCCGACGTATCTGGGGGCAAGCTTCCCTTTTATACCGAAGCGACGAGTCCCTTTCAAGGAGAGACGCGGAGGTAGACATGATCTCCGATCTCGAAGGCCAAATCACGGTGCTTACTATCATAGTAGCTCTTCTGGCGAGATTGGGCTGCTTTGAGGTTATCACGAATGACCTTGCACATTTCTTCTGCCTCTGTGATCAGGTCATTACCCAGCAGCTGACGTTCACCGGTTTCAGACCAGTTGAGAGGTGTACGGCACTTCTTACCATACAGAATTTCAAATGGGGCCTTGCCGGAACTTGCTTGGAAACTGTTGTTGTACGAGAATTCAGCATAAGGAAGACAATCCTCCCACTTCATGCCGAAGGAGATAACACAAGCCCTGAGCATATCTTCAAGAATCTGGTTGGCACGCTCGACTTGACCGCTTGTTTGAGGATGGAAAGCAGTGCTGAAGCGAATGCTGGTGCCCATGGCCTTCTGAAAAGAATCCCAAAACTTGGAGGTAAAGATGCTGCCACGGTCTGAAGATATCACTTGAGGAATACCGTGCAGAGAGACAATTAGAGAGGTATAGAGCTCCGCCAATTGAGCTGCAATGATTGACTCTTTGATAGGCAGGAAATGAGCCACTTTGGTGAGCTTGTCGATGACAACGAATATAGCATCATTGCCACGCTTTGACTTTGGAAACCCAGTCACGAAGTCCATTTCAATGTGGTCAAACTTCCATTCTGGAATGGCGAGAGGTTGGAGGAGACCTGCTGGCCTTTGGTGTTCTGCTTTCACTCTTCTGCAGACATCACATTCATTCACGAATTGAGCGATCTCGCGCTTCATTCGATTCCACCAATAGGTTTGCTTCAGATCTTGATACATCTTCGTGCTCCCAGGGTGGATGGAGAGGAGAGAGTTGTGAGCCTCATTCATGATCACTTTACGAAGTTCACCTTTGGGCACAACAATTCGATCCTCGAAGAAGAGAGTGTCCTTGTCATCAAGTCGGTAGCACTTGTACTTGGACTGACTCTTTGCAATACCAATCTTCACCTTTTTCACCATAGCATCAAGAAGCTGGGCTTGGCGAATCTGGTCTTCCAAGGTAGGAGAAACTTGAAGGTTGGCGAGGAAACCTTGAGGAACAACTTGCAGATTAAGTTTGCGGAAGGCTTCACAAAGCTCGGGTTGATAAGGCTTGAGAATCAGACTGTTGCAATATGCTTTTCTGCTCAAAGCGTCAGCAATCACATTAGCCTTGCCTGGAGTATACTCGATACTCGGATTGTACTCTTGAATCATTTCGACCCATCGAGTCTGCCTGAGGTTGAGATTAGGCTGAGTGAAGATGTACTTGAGACTCTTGTGATCAGTGAAAATGTCCACTTTCCTTCCCAAGAGAAGATGTCTCCAAGTCAACAATGCGTGCACAACTGTCGCCAACTCGAGATCATGAGTGGGGTAGTTCTTCTCATTAGGCTTCAACTGGCGAGAGGTATAAGCAACAACTTTCTTCTCTTGCATCAGCACAGCACCTAGACCTTGGAGAGAGGCATCACAAAAGACCTCGTACGGCTTGGTTTCATCAGGCGGAGTTAGAACTGGAGCAGTGATCAATTTCTCTTTCAAAGCGTTGAAAGCAATATCGCACTCCGGAGACCAAACGTACTTGACGTGCTTCTGAAGAAGATTTGAGAGAGGCTTCGAGATCTTGGAGAAGTTTTCAACGAATCTTCGGCAGTAGCTTGCGAGACTGAGGAAGCTACAGAGTTGCTTCACATTCTGAGGAGGTTCCCAATTAACGATTGCAGACACCTTCTCAGGATCCACGGAAATGCCCTTGGCAGAGATAATATGACCAAGATAAAGAACCTCATCGAGCCAAAATTCACACTTGGAGAACTTGGCGTAGAATTGATGTTCCCTTAGCTTGTCAAGAACCAAACGCAAGTGCTTGGCATGATCTTCCTTGTTCTTCGAGAAAACCAGGATGTCGTCGAGATAGACCAAAACAAAGTCGTTGGTGTAGGGGTTGAAGATGAAGTTCATCATGCGAGAGAACATCGGAGGAGCATTGGCGAGGCCAAAAGACATAACAGTGTATTCATATGACCCATAGCTTGTTCTGAACGCCGTCTTTGGAATATCTTGCTCACGAATACGAATTTGGTGATAACCCATACGGAGGTCAAGCTTGGAGAATACTTGGGCACCCTTGAGTTGTTCAAACAGCTCATTAATGTTGGGAAGTGGGTATTTGTTCTTGATGGTCTTCTTGTTCAATGGACGATAATCAACACAAAGTCGGTCCGTTCCATCCTTCTTCTTCACAAAAAGAACACCACAACCCCACGGAGAAGTACTAGGCCGAATGAGACCCATTCTTTCTTGCACATTGAGTTGTTTCTTCAACTCCTTCAACTCTTCGAGGCCGAGCTTGTAGGGACGTTTGCACACAGGTTCCGTACCGGGCTCAAGTTCAATAACAAATTCAACCGGCCGGTTTGGAGGCATGCCTGGGAGTTCTTCAGGGAAGACATCTTGATACTCACAAACAACCGGAATCTACGAAATAGCACCTAATTCACCCTTTTCATTAAGAGAGAACAACCGGATGGTATTATCCCGAGCAGCAAAGACAATGACATCTTCAGACGAATGAGTCAGTTGAATCTTCCTGGCTGCACAATCGAGGTGAGCCTTGTGTTTAGAGAGCCAGTCCATCCCAAGAATAAGATCGATATCGGAATCGCCAAGAACATTTGGAGAAGCCAAGAACTTATGATCGCCCAAAGTGATAGTGACATCCGAAACACATACTCGATATGTCATTTGACGGGCCGGAGAAACAATAGCCAACGGTTTCGACAACACTTGAGTAACAAAATCATGCCTAGATGCAAAAGGTCTCGACATAAAACAATGTGATGCACCAGTGTCAAAAAGAACCCTTGCAGGAATATCATTAACAGGAAGGTTACCCATGATCACATCTAACGAATCCTCTGCCTGAGCTGCATTCACCATATTGACCTTGGCGTGCTTGGGATTATGCTTGACCACAGCTGTACTTGCCGATCTGACAGGAGGAGGAGGAAGACGCCTCTGGTTGAAACACTTGTTGGCATAGTGACCCTTCTGTTGGCACTTGTTGCACGTGACCTCTGAGAGCGGACGGTGGTACGGAGCACTCGATCTTGAAGCTTGAGACGAAGTCTTGTTCTGAAAGCCTGGGTTGGGTGGGTGGGATGAACCACTGCCACCTTTGCTCTTCTGCTGATACGGCTGATGGAACGGAGGAGGAGGAAGCCAATACTTCTGCTGCTTGGCCACTTGAGTAGAGGAAGAAGGCGTAGTGTCTCTGACTCGCTTCCTGGAAGCATCACACCTTAGCTGAGCAGCCTCTTGCTTCAGTGCCATGTTGTAGAACTCATCGTATCTCAGCGGCTCGAAGAGGACAAGAGCGAGCTGAATTTCTTCACGAAGACCACCCCTGAACCGATAGATCATGCTCTTCTCATCAGGAACATCCTGCTTGGCAAAACGGGCGAGCTTCTGGAACAACTTGTTGTAGTCATAGACAGACAAAGAGCCTTGCTTCAGATTGCAGAATTCTTCATGTTTGCTTTCTGTCACACTTTGAGGAATGTGATGAGCTCGGAAATCACGACGGAAATCATCCCAAGTGATCAAACGTCCACCTCTGGAATCCCGGTACTGCTGAAACCACTCTGCGGCCTGATCCTTGAGCTGGAAAGACGTGAACTTGACGAAATCTTCAGGTCTGACGTTGCTACATTCAAAATGCTTGCCCAGATCGACTAACCAATCATCAGCATCGGTAGCCTCAACGCAGTTACTGAACGTCTTTGGACCATTTGCGAGGAACTGATTCAGAGTTGCAAAATGGTTCTGGTTGTTGCCTTGATTCCCTTGACTGCTTTGATTCCGCTCTTGGATGATTTGCATGATCAGCTGTGTATTTGCATTAGTAGCAGCCATCACAGCTTGCCATGCTTCCGGAGGAGGCGGAGGTGGCGGAGGATCTTGATTCTGGTTCTGACTGGTGCTCTTAGCGGGAGCCATCCTGAAGAGGTTGACCACCGTTAGCACACAAATAGAGAAATATTGAAGGTGAATCCAACGGAATGAAAATTTCAACATAAAGTCTTCACATCCGAACAAAATGAACGAATGCACTTCTCTTGAAGTGATCACATATTCCTAAATTGCGAAGCCACGAAGAATCAGGTAGAAGAGGTACATCAACGAGGGATGGAATCAACATATGACATCGAAGCAGAACGAATACCACAAATCGAAATAAAACCAAGGGTTGGCTTGCGAAATAAGCCGGAACAAACACATGATAGAAATTCCGTCCGAAGTTTTCGTGGTAGGACCTACACGGGCTCGACCGTACAGCGCCATCATGTACAAGGCAGTGCACATGACATACGAAGCGTCCCCGAGTCAGCATAGCCAAGGACTCTTTAAGACACAACGAGGCCACTGTAAAATCGACCGTGAATAGGCGAACCACTAGACGTCGAACCCCAATTTCATATCACATATCTGTTGGAAAGATATCCTAAGGCTACTTGAATTCCCACCTATGAAACTCCCGAAACTTTCCGGTTATGCAATCAGGTGTTGGGGATACAGGGGAAGCATAATATCTCACCCAAGCTAGCAAATCCTACATCCAGCTGCATCCATCCTTTAACACATAACCAAGAAACCTTCGGAAACGATCTACCTCAACCTTCGAAAAGCATCCGTTATACAAGTTATGGCGATACTCCTGAACTCTCGCCCCAGTACTGGGTGGCGTCGAGGTTATCTCACCAACGAACTGCATAAAGGAGATTTTCGATGTCACGCACATATCTCAAGTATACCAGAATTGCAACGATAGAATTATGATGACAACACCTCAGAGCTCAACTCCCCAGGACACTTCCACTAAACCCCTGACAGGAGGCACCAAGACAGTATTCTCATCATAAGCCATCGGAACAAAACCAAGATACTCGCGTGATCCTAAATTTTTTTTAGTGAAATTTGAGAAGAGAAGAGTCAAAACTCTACGTCAGGATGCCTTACCAGAGCGATGAGGAGACTGGGAAGTAAAAAGAATTCCTAAGCTCTCCGATATATAATTCCTAAGGACTCAAAACATTTTTCTAGACACAACTCGGCTGCTAAAAAACGATCAAGCAATGGGGCTCCTAAGGTCGGGGAAGGCTCTGATTACCAACTTGTAACGCCCTCAATGCGGCTATGTCTCCCACGTGTCGAGGCACGACTTAGAGACATAGGCGCATTGAAAGCAATGTCGCAAGTCGGGAATCATTACACAACCCAAGTACATATATAATATAAAGGGGAATAATATCATAGTTGGCTTACACTCGCCACGTCACATCAAAGTACATAAATAACATCCATCATACAATCACTCATGGCCCGACTACGACGCCAAAATAGAAAAGACCCCCCAACAAGCGACTAGGTCCTGGATCTAACCCCGAAATAGGCATCCCTACTGATCATCAGGAAACGACACATAGTAACGCTGAGAGTCCTTGTCGTACTCCCACTTCAGCTCGAGCGCGCCATTCGGAGAAGTATCATCGGTCCCTGCATCTGGTGTAATAGTAATCTGTGAGCCACAAAGGACTCAGCAATCTCGCACCCTCGCGATCAAGACTATTTAAGCTTAATGGGTAGGAAAGGGGTAATGTAAGTGGAGCTGCAGCAAGCGACTAGCATATATGGTGGCTAACTTATTCGCAAAGGAGAGCGAGAAGAGAGAGCAAAGCACGAGCGGAAAACTATATAGAGCAGCCTACGCAAACATAACTCCAACGCCGTGTCCACTTCCCGGACTCCGCCGAGAAGAGGCCATCACAGCAACACACTCAGTTGATTCATTTTAATTATTTAAGGTTCAAGTTATCTACAACCGGACATTAACAAATTCCCATCTGCCCATAACCGCGGGCACGGCTTTCGAAAGATCAATCCCTGCAGGGGGGTCCCAACTTAGCCCATAACAAGCTCTCATGGTCAACGAAGGAATAGACCTCCACCCAGGACCCACCGATCAGACTCGGTATCCCGGTACAACAAGATGATTCGACAGGTTAAAACTAGTCCAGCAACACCGCCCGAATGCGCCGACAAATCCCGATAGGAGCTGCACATATCTCTTTCTCAGGGCACACTCAGATAAGCAATCCGTACAACTAAAACCAGCCCTCGGGTTCCCCCGAGGTGGCGCTGCAAGGGGCTCTAGTTCGGACCAACACTCAGAGGAGCACTGGCCCGTGGGGGGCTAAAATAAAGATGACCCTCGGGCTCCGGAAACCCAAGGGAAAAAGGGGTAGGTGGCAAATGGTAAAACCAATGTTGGGCATTGCTGGAAAAGCTTTAATCAAGGCGAACTATCAAAGGGTTCCCATTATAGCCCAACCGCGTAAGGGACGCAACAATCCGGGAACATAACACCGATATGACGGAAACTAGGGCGGCAAGAGTGGAACAAAACACTAGGCGAGAGGCCGAGCCTTCCACCCTTTACCAAGTATATAGATGAATAAAGATAACATAGCAATATAATGATATCCCAACAAGTAAATAAATGTTCCAACAAGGAACGGCTCCAATCTTCACCTGCAACTAGCAACGCTATAAGAAGGGGCTTGAGCAAAGCGGTAACATAGCCAATCAATGGTTTGCTAGGACAAAGGTGGGTTAGAGGCTCAATCATGGCAATTGGGAGGCTGACAAGCAAGTGGTAGGCATCGTAGCATTGGCAAAGCAAAAGAGCGAGCAAACTAGCATAGCGAAGATAGTAGTGATTTCAAGGGTGTGATCATCTTGCCTGCACAGTTGTCAGAGTTGACTGGATCCTCAAAAGCAAACTCAACGGGCTCCTCGTTAGCGAACTCGTCTCCCGGCTCTACCCAACAACACAAACAAGCAACAAGGATACAATCAACCACGTGCAAGGGCAACCAATAAGATGCAAAGATGATATGCTATGCGGGATGCGATGCGGGATGCAAAATGCAAGACGTGACAGGAAATGCATGAACCTGGCCTCAACTTGGAAAACCAAGTGTGCCACTGGATAGAGGGAAAGAAATCCCCTGAAAACGATATAAAGATCATGGCAATCGGAGCTACGGTTTGGAAATGGCAAGCGTTTTACGAAATGAACCGATCTGCGATTTACAGCAAGTAGGCTCCTAAATGCAACAAAATGAACATGCTACAGCCACCAAACATGAAAACAAATTGCATGGAAGTGATGTACTCAAGAAGCTTAACAAATCACCAGGACTGAGGCATAGGCAAATTCATCCATTAAGGGCTTCAAACAAGCATGGCAAAACTGAATAAGCAAAACAGATTTCAGACTTAGCGAAATTAACGCTAGTCTGAAATTTCAGACCACGATGCTCTCTTCAGAGCAGCAAAACAACATGAAGCAAAACCTGAACATGACAAGTAAGAGCATGGCATGGAGCTACTCAACAAGCTTAACAAAACACCCAAAATGACCTGGGGCCAAAAGGGTTCACAAAATACTCCACCGAGCACACGAACATCGATGAAACACAATCAGTTTTCAGACAGTGAAAACTGGGACATGCTGAAATATAACTCACGGAGGCATGTAAACGAGCTCGATGCACTCACTACGGTGCAAGTAATGGCAAGGAAATCATATATCCATTAGGAAGGCACAAAATGCTAGCTAAACATGGCAAGAATAATGGCATAGCATGCATGGATCACTAGCAATAGCTCCGGGAAAATCGCAAAAGAGTTCACGATCTGCCCAAAACAACAACTATGCAAAAGTTGAGCTCGATTGAGTCAACCTAGGGTGCTCCAACATAACAAGTAAAGACATGGATGGATTAAGCATAACAAATCACTCTTACTGATCATCCTCAAAAGAGGCACGGATCGCTAGGAAACAAGCTGGACATATAGCATCGTGAACTAAAACATCCCAGACTTAGTGATTTTCACTAAGTCCCTGAAATCAGTAAACTCAGGTACCCCTCTTTGCAAGCTTGCACAAGACAACACACACATCCTAAAAATGCAAGGGAGGCACCTCTGGAAATAAGACAACATGCTTAACAATTCATCCCAAAGGGGCACAGGCATATCATGCACGGATTAAACATGGCAAAAATGACAAAAGTGCATGATGAACTAACGGATCTGCAATTTAACTCATGATGCCTCCTTCCAACAGCATTTTGGGCACCAAGATGACCTCAAATGCAAATGATGCAATGGAATGAAATGATGTACTCGTCGAGACGAAGATTTTGATATATCGTATGCCCAAAACGGAGCTACGGATGCGGAGATATCATCAGTCAAAGATTGCCCGAAAAATAGGGTTTCGGGAGGAGAAAGTCAACCGAAATATCCCAGATCCAGATCTGGATCGGGCACGGATACCGAGGCCGCCGGAGTTACTGTTCACGGCCGGTTTTTGAGCTCGCCGGCGTCGAGGGAGGGGAGGGGCTTGGCCGGCGGAAGGAGAGGGTGAGGCCGGTGCGGTGGTGCGGCTCCCGAGGTGCGGCGGCGCGGAGCTCCGGGGCGGCGGCGACCTCCGGCAGGGGCGGCGGCGTGGCCCGCGGCGGCGGCGGCGGCCTGAGCCGAGGGAGGCGGCGGCCAGAGGAGACGGGCGGCGGGGCGAGCCGGCTGGGCCTCGGGGGCCAGCCTCGGGCCTCCCGGGCCTGGCTGCGGCGATGTGGGCGCCAGCCCACGTGGCAGGCGGCGGTTGGACGGGCTGTGCGGCGGACGTTGTCCGGCTCCGCCCGGACACGTCCGTCGGCGGCGGATCCGGCGGGGATGATCTTTTTTTTAGGAGGAGGACGGGGAGAATCTGAGATTTGGAATGGGGGGTGTATATATAGGCATAGAGGGAGCTAGGAGAGTCCAAATGAGGTGCGGTTTTCGCCCACACGATCGTGATTGGACGACCGAGACGATGGAGCAGAGTTTGGTGGGTTTTGGGCCAAATTGGAGGGGTGTTGGGCTGCACACACACGAGGCCTTTTCGGTCCCTCGGTTAACCGTTGGAGTATCAAACGAAGTCCAAATGACCCGAAACTTGACAGGCGGTCTACCGGTAGTAAACCAAGGCCGCATGGCAAGTCTCGGCCCAATCCGGAAATGTTTAATCCCCACACATGAAAGAAAGCTAGAATTGGCCACCGGAGGAGAACGAAGCGCCGGAATGCAAAACGGACAACGGGAAAAATGCTCGAATGCATGAGATGAACATGTATGCAAATGCAATGCACGTGATGACATGAGATGAGATGCACGAAAACAAAAACAACACACGGACACAAAGACCCGAACCCGAGAATTAAATATAACTTAATGCCGGAAACGGCAAGAGTTGGAGTACAATTCGGGAAGGTTACACTGTGAGCCACGAGGACTCAGCAATCTCACACCCGCGAGATCAAGACTATTTAAGCTTACGGGTAGGAAAGGGGTAATGAGGTGGAGCTGCAGCAAGCACTAAGCATATATGGTGGCTAACATACACAAATAAGAGCGAGAAGAGAAGCAACACAACGGTCGAGATGCTAGAAATGATCAAGAAGTGATCCTGAAACTACTTACGCACAATCATAACATAAGAACTGTGTTCACTTCTCGGACTCCGCCGAAAAGAGACCATCACGACTACACACGCGGTTGATTCATTTTAATTAAGTTAAGTGTCAAGTTCTCTACAACCGGATATTAACAAATTCCCATCTGCCCATAACCGCGGGCACGACTTTCGAAAGTTCAAACCCTATAGGGGTGTCCCAACTAAGCCCATCACAAGCTCTCATGGTCAACGAAGGATATTCCTTCTCCCGGGAAGACCCGATCAGTCTCGGAATCCCGGTTACAAGACATTTCAACAATGGTAAAACAAGACCAGCAAAGCCACCCGATGTGCCGACAATCCCGATAGGAGCTGCACATATGTCGTTCTCAGGGCAACACCGAACGAGACATCCTACTAGTAAAACCAACCCTCAAGTTTCCACGAGGTGGCCCCGCAGTCTACTCGGTTCGGACCAACACTTAGAGAAGCACGGGCCTGGGGGGGGGGGGGGGTTTAAAATAAAGATGACCCTTGGGTTGGCCGACCCAAGGGAAGGGTAATAGGTTGTTAGGCAAATGTAAAACCAAGGTTGGGCCTTGCTGGAGGAGTTTTATTCAAAGAGAACTGTCAAGGGGTTCCCATAACACCCAACCATGTAAGGAACGCAAAATCAAGGAACATAACACCGGTATGACGGAAACTAGGGCGGCAAGAGTGGAACAAAACACCAGGCATAAGGCCGAGCCTTCCACCCTTTACCAACTATATAGATGCATTAATTAAATAAGAGATATTGTGATATCCCAACATATCCATGTTCCAACATGGAACCA
The DNA here is from genome assembly GCA_034509565.1 of Triticum monococcum. NCBI lineage: Eukaryota > Viridiplantae > Streptophyta > Magnoliopsida > Poales > Poaceae > Triticum > Triticum monococcum. Next base: position 615,759,071 of record CM067847.1, on the reverse strand, counting down.
GCTTCATCTTCACCTGCAACTAGCAATGCTATAAGAGGGGCTGAGCAAAAGCGGTAACATAGCCAAACAACGGTTTGCTAGGAAAGGTGGGTTAGAGGCTTGACATGGCAATATGGGAGGCATGATATAGCAAGTGGTAGGTAGCGCGGCATAGCAATAGAGCGATCAACTAGCAAGCAAAGATAGAAATGATTTCGAGGGTATGGTCATCTTGCCTGAGATCCCGCAAGGAGGAAGAACGAGTCCATGAAGAAGGCAAACGGACGTAGTCGAACGAATCTTCACAACTCCAGACCGAAACCAAAGCTAACGAGAGAAGCAACACGGAAAGAAGCAAGCAACATAGTAAACAACCATCACATAACATGGCATGGCATGATGCACAACCAAGTATGATGCATGTCTGGTTTAATGAAGGCATGGCATGGCAAAGTGCAACAAACAATACTACAAATTAAGTGGAGCTCAATATGCAACAAGTTGCATATTGACAAAACACCACATGACTTATTTAGTTCTCTCTCAGTTATGTACTCATCAATATTAAATGTTATTAAACATGGCAAGAGGTGAAGCATAAGTAAACTACATATCTAGACAAGTTTATTTGAGGACGGAACAACAAGCAACAGGTCCGAAAAATACTCATGTGCAATTTATGGATTTGGTACTGTTCTGCCCTAAACACAATTTTAGAGTTGTTAAACATGCAAAGCAAGTACACCATGTTAAACTATGCATTTTTATACCCCATTTACATATAAAGTTTGTTAGGTTTGGAGCTACGGTTATTTAGTTATAAAATAAAGCATTTTAGCATGGCATTATGCGAAATAAACACAAACAACATTTTAAACATGGATGAAAATTGCATATTATGAAACTAGACAAGATTCTAAACATTTTACATAAATAATTTATTTAAATCTGATGTATGATTAATTAGTTATTACTAGCAAAAGAGCCCGTGTGTTGCAACGGGAAAAATATAACACGTGGTTCAAGATTTTACTAACCTAACCACTGACTTGCATATGTCTAGTTATTTCAAGCATTAACTCTGCTGCCATGACCTCTAAGCTCTCCTCACGCCGCCTCCTTCTTTACTGGGTCTGTCATTGTCGAATTATACCCACACCTCATCCTTTGTTTTGTTTATTTCCGTCATTGCCACATTATAGCTACACCACACGTGTAGTTTTTTATTATTTTCGAAGAGGCTTGTTGGTTGTCTATTTGAGGCCATATATAAATTAGTGGGATCCTGTGTATATTTGCGAGGTGGTACTACTAATTTTGTTTTTAGGAATAGATGGTACTATTAATCAATAAAGATTTTTTTTATAGTACCAAAAGCTGGCCCAATAAAGAGAATAGTAAATTGGATGGGTTGAATCATAGGACATGGTATCCCGTGCCCGTCAAATAAAGAACACTTCCCCCTAAACAAAAGTGAACTAAAAATGTTTCTTCTAAAAAATGGGAGTCTGTGCCCGCTATAGCCAGCAGCCGCCGCTGTGCCCAAGCGAGCAAAGAGAGGCCGAGCTCTTCCTTGGGATGCCATCTCCGCCGCCTTCCTCTCACCCCCGGCCGGCGAGCCCAACTGCCGCTGATAACCTCGCGTCGTCATCCTCTTCTATCATTCTATACCTTCTCCACTCCCTTCCTCCCTCTCCTTGGTCCTCTTCTTCTCCCGTCTCTCTCCTCCCTCCATGCAGGAACTCAGCCGAGCCGCCATGCCAGTATAGCTTCGCGGCCGCCACCCTCTTCCCTGCCTTCTCCCTTCCTTTCCTCCTTCCTATTCCTTCTTATCTTCTCCTATCTATCTCCTCCCTCATCTCTCTCTCCCCTTCCAGTGCAGGAACCCAGTCGAGCCGCCATGGCAGAGAAGCTTCGCCGCCATCACGTTTTGCTCCAGATCTACGCCATGACACCGCTCCTGTGTTGGATCCGTGGGAGTGTTGCACTACCATCACCCAATTTCTTTGCCGCCTTGATGTTAGATCTGGGTCAGCGTCGACCGTCTGAACACCCCATGCATTGCCGCCGCAGCTGCATCTGGCCCAGACGCGGGGGATGCATGCCATATGGGCCGATGCCCAAGCGCGGAAGACTGCCCAGGCGTGGAAGACGCATGATTGAATGGGAGTCCCTAGTCAGCGCTTCAGGCGCCAGGGATGCTCCCTGGCGCCCACGCGCTTGTTAGTTGGGCCAGCCTGTTAGTGGTGTGCAGTCCTCGCTCGCTCGTTCGAGCTGCTCTGCAGTGCCATGAGGTACTGTAGCGGCGACGCACTTAGCGCCGCTGGTGCAAAATTTCGAAAAACAGTTCATGAATTTGAAAAACAATTCATAAATTAAAAAATAGTTCATGAATTTGAAGAAAGCACAAAAAATTGAAAAAATACGTGAGCTGGAAAATAGTTATCGATTTTGACAAAAATTTCACCAAATACGAAAAAAGTTCATTAAATTTTAAAAAATCATTGATTTTCAAAAAAGTTAATAGAATTAGAAAAAAGTTCATGGAATTTGATAAAAAGTTCGTCGAATTTTAAAAAAGTTCATCAAATTTTAAAAAAAGTTCATCGAATTCAAAAAAAGTTCGTCGGTATTGAAAAAAGTTCATCGAATTCAAATAAAAGTTCATCGATTTTGCGAAAAGTTCATCGAATTTGGAAAAAAAGTTCATCGATTTTCAAAAAAGTTCATCCAATTTGTAAAAACGTTTATTGTTTTTGAAAAAATTACATCGAATTTGAAAAAAGTTAATTGAATTTGAAAACGTTCATCAAATTTGAAAAAAAGTTCAACGATTATTTAAAAAAAACTCATAAATTTTAGAAAAAAATCATTGAATTTGATGAAAGTTCAGGATATTTGGAAAAAGTTCATGAATATAGAATCACGAGTTTGAACCAAGTTCGTGCAATGAAGAAAAAAAGGAAAAAGGAGTAAGAACCGTGACCGAGGAAGGAATAAAAGAAGGTAACATGTATTTGTACACGAGTGAGTTAGTGTCCTAGTGGTTAGTGCGCTGCGGTCTCCACGTAGAAATCCTGAGTTTTAACCCCGCCGGCGGACTCACCTTTTTTGCTTGGGTTTGAAAAATAAAGGAAAAACGGGCCGGCCCAATAACAAGTGCCCGCAGGCGCCAGTTGGCGAACCGGCGCAGGATTCGCTTCATTGAATTACCGAGACAGAAATTTAGTACCACCTCGAATATGTTCTAAATTTAAACTGAAAGCATAAAATCACGGTGAGAAAAAATAAAGGAAAAACGGGCCGGCCCAATAACAAGCGCCTGCAGGCGCCAGTTGGCGAACCGGCGCAGGATTCGCTTCATTGAATTACCGAGACAGAAATTTAGTACCACCTCGAATATGTTCTAAATTTAAACTGAAAGCGTAAAATCACGGGAAGAAAAAATAAAGGAAAAACGGGCCGGCCCAATAACAAGCGCCTGCAGGCGCCAGTTGGCGAACCGGCGCAGGATTCGCTTCATTGAATTACCGAGACAGAAATTTAGTACCACCTCGAATATGTTCTAAATTTAAACTAAAAACGTAAAATCACGGAAAGAAGTGTATTGTGACGGTGAACCCGACAAAGTCAATCCGTGCTTTATTATTAGGGAGAGATATGCATGAACTCAAGGAGTTTTCTGTAAAATAGACGTTCCTGGGATAATAGCTAAATTCATAGACCTGAAAAAAAACACATCGGGCTAAATCTGGGCGGACCGGGCGCTCACCATGGACCAAGCCCAGTCAGTGGATGCCGCCGAGGGAAGCTTGCGGCGGCCTAGCGGGCAGGCCGGCTTAGGCGCACTGGGCCTGTGCGTGGCCCACCTAGCGCACGACAGGGATCAGGTTCAGCGCTGCCCATCTCGTTCGATAGAGATAGAGAGCGGCAGGTTCAGTGCAGGGGTGAAGCAGGGGACTTGGCGGCGACGCAGGTGGTCTCCAGTGAGGGACTTGGGTGGCGGGGAGGACCGAGTATGGCGGAGAGCGCTGGGACTCGATGGATCTGGGCGGCGATGGATCTTGGTGCGCCGGCGTAGTGGGGGGCAGCTGGCGCGGTGCCACATGGGAAGGAGGGCACCGGTCATCGCATTTGTCAGGAGCTTCAGGGGAATTGGCGCTGGAAGACGACGGCGTGGCTGTGGGGAATCTGCAGGGCGTCGGGGCCCCCTTGGCTCCGGCACGAGCGTGCGATGACGAGCGGGTGGGCTGGGTCGGGCACCTCGAGGAAGAATCAGAGGAGGAGCCCGGCTTGTCCTTGCAGAGGAGGTCGAGGTGGTCGGCCACCAGGGAGACGGCTGGCGCGACGTCGCGAGTTGCAGACGATGCTGGTGCAGGGGCAATGTGGGGTCGGTCTTGAGGCGCAGGGGAGTTCCGGCCGGTCGGAATCTGGCAGGGCGAGGTGGACGGGGCAGGGATTGGGCGCCATGGTCATCTTCCTGATAACACGAGAGAGAGAGAGAGAGAGAGAGAGAGAGTGAGAGATGAGAGCGGGAGGGGGAAGCAGAGGAGAACGATAAGAAGGCAGGGGAAGGAAGGGAAGGGAAAGGGGCGTCGCGGTGGTGCTTGAGCACCGGGCAAGGTCGCCGGCGTGGCGAACGACAACACTGGGAGACGAGGTCGAGCGCTCCTGCTCAGGGCCTCGACGGCAACTTGGTGGGATCGAGGAGAGGAGTGGAGCGCTTCCTGGAGGAGAAGGTGGATCTAATTGGCTTGGCACGAAATGCAAGGAGGAAGGCATCAGGTGGCGGCATGGATGGACTGATGCGACAAGCGGGCTAGATTTTAGGGATTAGTCTAGGGTTGCCACTATATATAGCAATAGGATTTTTTGGTAGGGGCTAATCCGGTCCCTCCGATCGCAATCGGACGATCGCAAATAAAATAGCTAGGGAGTCCAAAAGAGAAACCGATGATGATTTAGGGATGTTTGGGGATGATCCGAAACCAACAGTGACGACTGCCCGGGTCAGTTCTGAGACAGCTTTCAGACGCACGCGCAAGGTGGGCCGCGAGCTGACGAGAGAGGTTAGGTTGGACCTGGCGGTAGGTAGTGGACTGTGTAGACGGTCTAGGGAGGAAAGAGAGGGAAAGCCCGACAACAGTGTTCGGAGACCGAAAACGTCCGATGATTGACCGACTATAATGCCGTTATAGTTATCCGTTGGGGCATCGAACGAACTCCGAACGCGATGAAACTTGGCAGGCAGCCTACCTACAACATAACAAGACCGCACGCCAAATCTCATCCCATTGCGAGAACATTTTCCGGCCACTTATAAAATAATATTTCAGAGGTGCCGCGGGCGCGTGCAAGTGTGTCTAGGCTCAAAACGGACAACGGAGAGAACGGGGAGACCCGAACGGATGCAAGTTTTGAAAAACATGATGATGCAATGCACATGATGACATGGCAAGAAGCAACACGCAAACAAAATGACAATGCAACAACATCGAATAACTGGAAGACACCTGGCGCAATGGTCTCGGGGTGCCACACCTTGGCCGGCCCTCTCTCTCTCCACTAAGCCCCATGTTGGCTCATTAGTCCCTCCGGGGGTTCCGATAACCCCCGGCACTCCGATAATTATCCGGTGACCCTCGAAACTCATCCGGTGTCCGAATATAGTCAGTCAATATATCAATCTTTATGTCTTGACAATTTCGAGACCCCTCGTCATGTCCGTGATCACATGCGGGACTCCGAACTATCTTCGGTACATCAAAACACATAAACTCATAATACCAACCGTCACTGAACGTTAATCGTGCGGAACCTACGGGTTAGAGAACTATGTAGACATGACTGAGACACGTCTCCGGTCAATAACCAATAGCGGAACCTGGATGTTCATATTGGCTCCCACATATTCTACGAAGATCTTTATCGGTCAAACCGCATAACGATATACATTGTTCCCTTTGTCATCGGTATATTACTTGCCCGAGATTCGATCATCGGTATCTCAATACCTAGTTCACTCTTGTTACCGGCAAGTCTCTTTACTCGTTCCGTAATGCATCATCGCATAGCTAACTCATTAGTCACATTGCTTGCAAGGCTTATAGTGATATGCATTACCGAGAAGGCCCAGAGATACCTCTCCGATACTCGGAGTGAGAAATCCTAATCTCGATCTATGCCAACTCAACAAACACCATTGGAGACAGCTGTAGAGCATCTTTATAGTCGCCCAATTACGTTGTGGCGTTTGATAGCACACTAAGTGTTCCTCCGGTATTCGAGAGTTGCATGATCTCATAGTCATAGGAACATGTATAAGTTATGGAGAAAGGAATAACAACAAACTAAACGATCGTCATGCTAGGCTAACGGATGGGTCAAGTCAATCACATCATTCTCTAATGATGTGATCCCGTTAATCAAATGACAACTCATGTCTATGGTTAGGAAACATAACCATCATTGATTCAACGAGCTAGTCAAGTAGAGGCATACTAGTGACACTCTGTTTGTCTATGTATTCACACATGTACTTGTTGGGGAATGTAGTAGAATTTTAAAATTTTCTACGCATCACCAAGATCAATCTATGGAGTAATCTAGCAACGAGGGAGAGAGGAGTGCATCTACATACCCTTGTAGATCGCGTGTGGAAGTGTTTAAGAGAACGCGGTTGATGGAGTCGTACTCATCGTGATCCAAATCACCGATGACCTAGCGCCGAACGGACGGCACCTTCGCGTTCAACAGACATACGGTTGGGAAGACGTCTCCTCCAACTTGATCCAACAAGGGGAAAGGAGAGGTTGATGAAGATCCAGCAGCACGACGGCGTGGTGGTGGAAGCAACAGTGATCTCGGCACGGCTTCGCCAAGCTCAGGGAGAGGGAGGAGTGTCACGGGAGGGAGAGGGAGGCGCCAGGGGCTAGGGTTCGGCTGCCCTCCCTCCCCCACTATATATAGGACCCCTAGGGGGGGCGCCGGCCCTAGGAGATTGAATCTCCAAGGGGGGCGGCGGCCAAGGGGGTGGAGTGCCCCCCAAGCCAAGTGGGGCGCCCCCACCCCTAGGGTTTCCAACCCTAGGCGCAGGGGAGGCCCATGGGGGGGGGGGGCGCACCAGCCCACTAGGGTCTGGTTCCCCTCCCACTTCAGCCCATGGGGCCCTCCGGGATAGGTGGCCCCTCCCGATGGACCGCCGGGACCCTTCCGGTGGTCCCGGTACAATACCGATTACTCCCGAAACCTTCCCGATGGCCGAAACTTGACTTCCTATATATAAATCTTCACCTACGGACCATTCCGAAACTCCTCGTGACGTCTGGGATCTCATCCGGGACTCCGAACAACTTTCGGGTTACAGTATGCTAATATCTCAACAACCCTAGCGTCACCGAACCTTAAGTGTGTAGACCCTACGGGTTCGGGAGACACGTAGACATGACCGAGACGACTCTCCGGCAATAACCAACAGCGGGATCTGGATACTCATGTTGGCTCCCACATGCTCCTCGATGATCTCATCGGATGAACCACGATGTCGAGGATTCAATCAATCCCGTATACAATTCCCTTTGTCAATCGGTACGTTACTTGCCCGAGACTCGATCGTCGGTATCCCAATACCTCGTTCAATCTCGTTACCGGCAAGTCACTTTACTCGTACCGTAATGCATGATCCCGTGATCAACCACTTGGTCACATTGAGCTCATTATGATGATGCATTACTGAGTGGGCCTAGAGATACCTCTCCGTCATACGGAGTGACAAATCCTAGTCTCGATTCGTGCCAACCCAACAGACACTTTCGGAGATACCTGTAGTGTACCTTTATAGTCACCCAGTTACGTTGTGATGTTTGGCACACCCAAAGCACTCCTATGGTATCTGGGAGTTGCACAATCTCATGGTCTAAGGAAATGATACTTGACATTGGAAAAGCTATAGCAAACGAACTACACGATCTTTGAGCTATGCTTAGGATTGGGTCTTGTCCATCACATCATTCTCCTAATGATGTGGTCCCGTTATCAACGACATCCAATGTCCATAGTCAGGAAACCATGACTATCTTTTGATCAATGAGCTAGTCAACTAGAGGCTCACTAGGGACGTGTTGTGGTCTATGTATTCACACATGTATTACAATTTCCGAATAACACAATTATAGCATGAACAATAGACAATTATCATGAACAATGAAATATAATAATAACCATTTTATTGTTGCCTCTAGGGCATATTTCCAACAGTCTCCCACTTGCACTAGAGTCAATAATCTAGTTACATTGTGATGAATCGAACACCCATGCAGTTCTGGTGTTGATCATGTTTTGCTCTAGGGAGAGGTTTAGTCAACAGATCTGCCACATTCAGGTCCGTATGTACTTTACAAATATCTTTGTCTCCATTTTGAACACTTTCATGAATGGAGTTGAAGCAACGCTTGATATGCCTGGTCTTCCTGTGAAACCTGGGCTCCTTGGCAAGGCAATAGCTCCAGTGTTGTCACAGAAGAGAGTCATCGGGCCCGACACATTGGGTATGACTCCTAGGTCGGTAATGAACTCCTTGACCCAGATTGCCTCTTGTGCTGCCTCCGAGGCTGCCATGTACTCCGCTTCACATGTAGATCCCGCCACAACGCTTTGCTTGCAACTGCACGAGCTTACTGCCCCACCATTCAAAATATACACGTATCCGGTTTGTGACTTAGAGTCCTCCAGATATGTGTCGAAGCTAGCATCGACGTAACCCTTTACGACGAGCTCTTCGTCACCTCCATAAACGAGAAACATATCCTTAGTCCTCTTTAGGTACTTTAGGATATTCTTGACCGTTGTCCAGTGTTCCATGCCGGGATTACTTTGGTACCTTCCTACCAAACTTACGGCAAGGTTTACATCAGGTCCGGTACACAACATAGCATACATGATAGACCCTATAGCCGAGGAATAGGGGACGACACTCATCTTTTCTCTATCTTCTGCCGTGGTCGGGCATTGAGCCGTGCTTAATCTCGTACCTTGCAATACATGCAAGAACCCCTTCTTTGACTGATCCATTTTGAACTTCTTTAATATCTTGTCAAGGTAGGTACTCTGTGAAAGACCAATGAGGCATCTCGATCTATCTCTATAGATCTTGATGCCTAATATATAAGCAGCTTCTCCAAGATCCTTCATTGAAAAACACTTGTTCAAGTAGGCCTTTATGCTTTCCAAGAATTCTATATCATTTCCCATCAACAGTACGTCATCCACATACAATATGAGAAATGCTACAGAGCTCCCACCCACGTTCTTGTAAATGCAGGCTTCTCCATAAGTCTGCGTGAACCCAAACGCTTTGATCATCTCATCAAAACAAATGTTCCAACTCCGAGATGCTTGCACCAGCCCATAAATCGAGCATTGGAGCTTGCACACCTTGTCAGCATTCTTAGGATCGACAAAACCTTCTGGCCGCATCATATACAATTCTTCCTTAAGGAAACCATTAAGGAATGCCGTTTTGACGTCCATTTGCCATATCTCATAATCATAGAATGCGGCAATTGCTAACATGATTCGGATGGACTTCAGCTTCGCTACGGGTGAGAAAGTCTCATCGTACTCAACCCCTTGAACTTGTTGATAACCCTTAGCGACAAGCCGAGCTTTATAGATGGTTACATTACCATCTGCGTCTGTCTTCTTCTTAAAGATCCATTTATTTTCTATGGCTCGCCGATCATCGGGCAAGTCAGTCAAAGTCCATACTTCGTTTTCATACATGGATCCTATCTCGGATTTCATGGCTTCCAGCCATTTGCCGGAATCCGGGCCCGCCATCGCTTCTTCATAGTTCGAAGGTTCACCGTTGTCTAACAACATGATTTCCAAGACAGGGTTGCCGTACCACTCTGGTGCGGAACGTGTCCTTGTGGACCTACGAAGTTCAGTAGCAACTTGATCTGAAGTTTCATGATCATCATCATTAACTTCCTCTCTAGTCGGTGTAGGCACTTCAGGAACAATTTCCTGAGCTGCGCCACTCTCCGGTTCAAGAGGTAATACTTCGTCAAGTTCTACTTTCCTCCCACTTATTTCTTTCGAGAGAAACTCTTTCTCTAGAAAGGATCCATTCTTGGCAACAAAGATCTTGCCTTCGGATCTGAGTTAGAAGGTATACCCAATAGTTTCTTTAGGGTATCCTATGAAGACGCATTTTTCCGACTTGGGTTCAAGCTTTTCAGGTTGAAGTTTCTTGACATAAGCATCGCATCCCCAAACTTTTAGAAACGACAGCTTAGGTTTCTTCGCAAACCATAGTTCATACGGTGTCGTCTCAACGGATTTTGACGGAGCCCTATTTAAAGTGAATGCGGCAGTCTCTAAAGCATAGCCCCAAAATGACAGCGGTAAATCGGTAAGAGACATCATAGATCGCACCATATCCAATAGAGTGCAATTATGACGTTCGGACACACCATTACGCTGAGGTGTTCCAGGCGGCGTGAGTTGTGAAAGTATTCCACATTTCCTTAAGTGTGTGCCAAATTCGTGACTCAAGTATTCTCCCCCACGATCTGATCGCAAGAACTTGATTTTTCTGTCACAGTGATTCTCAACCTCACTCTGAAATTCCTTGAACTTTTCAAAGGTCTCAGACTTGTGTTTCATTAAGTAGACATACCCATATGTACTCAAGTCATCAGTGAGGGTGAGAACATAACGATAGCCACCGCGAGCCTCAACACTCATTGGACCGCACACATCAGTATGTATGATTTCCAATAAGTTGGTTGCTCGCTCCATTGTTCCTGAGAACGGAGTCTTGGTCATTTTACCCATGAGGCATGGTTCGCACGTGTCAAATGATTCGTAATCAAGAGACTCCAAAAGCCCATCTGCATGGAGCTTCTTCATGCGTTTGACACCTATGTGACTAAGGCGGCAGTGCCACAAGTATGTGGGACTATCATTATCAATCTTACATCTTTTGGTATTCACACTATGAATATGTGTAACATTATGCTCGAGATTCATTAAGAATAAACCATTCACCAGTGGAGCATGACCATAAAACATATCTCTCATATAAATAGAACAACCATTATTCTCGGATTTAAATGAGTAGCCATCTCGAATTAAACGAGATCCTGATACAATGTTCATGCTCAAAGCTGGCACTAAATAACAATTATTGAGGTTTAAAACTAATCCCGTAGGTAAATGTAGAGGCGGCGTGCTGACGGTGATCACATCGACGTTGGAACCATTCCCGATGCGCATCGCCACCTCGTCCTTCGCCAGTCTCCGCTTATTCCGCAGCTCCTGCTTTGAGTTACAAATGTGAGAAACCGCACCGGTATCAAATACCCAGGGGCTACTATGAGTACTGGTAAGGTACACATCAATTACATGTATATCACATATATCTTTAGTGTTTCCGGCCTTCTTGTCCGCTAAGTACTTGGGGCAGTTCCACTTCCAGTGACCACTTCCCTTGCAATAAAAACACTCAGTCTTAGGCTTGGGTCCATTCTTTGACTTCTTCCCGGCAGCTTGCTTACCGGGCGCGGCAACTCCCTTGCCGTCCTTCTTGAAGTTCTTTTTACCCTTGCCTTTCTTGAACTCAGTGGTTTTATTCACCATCAACACTTGATGTTCCTTTTTGATTTCCACCTTCGCTGATTTCAGCATTGAATATACCTCAGGAATGGTCTTTTCCATCCCCTGCATATTGAAGTTCATCACAAAGCTCTTGTAGCTCGGTGGAAGCGACTGAAGGATTCTGTCAATGACCGCGTCATCCGGGAGATTAACTCCCAGCTGAGTCAAGCGGTTATGCAACCCAGACATTTAGGGTATGTGCTCACTGACAGAACTATTTTCCTCCATCTTACAACTGAAGAACTTGTCAGAAACTTCATATCTCTCGACCCGGGCATGAGCTTGGAAAACCATTTTCAGCTCTTCGAACATCTCATATGCTCCGTGTCTCTCAAAACGCTTTTGGAGCCCCGGTTCTAAGCTGTAAAGGATGCCGTACTGAACGAGGGAGTAATCATCAACACGTGACTGCCAAGCATTCATAACGTCTTGGTTCTCTGGGATGGGTGCGTCACCTAGCGGTGCTTCTAGGACATAATCTTTCTTGGCAGCTATGAGGATGATCCTCAGGTTCCGGACCCAGTCCATATAGTTGCTGCCATCATCTTTCAGCTTGGTTTTCTCTAGGAACATGTAGAAGTTGATGGCAACATTAGCGTGGGCCATTTGATCTACAAGACATAGTGTAAAGATATTAGACTAAGTTCATGATAATTAAGTTCATCTAATCAAATTATTCAATGAACTCCCACTTAGATAGACATCCCTCTAGTCATCTAAGTGAAACATGATCTGAGTCAACTAGGCCGTGTCTGATCATCACGTGAGACGGACTAGTCAACATCGGTGAACATCTTCATGTTGATCGTATCTTCTATACGACTCATGCTCGACCATTCGGTCTTCCGTGTTCCGAGGCCATGTCTGTACATGCTAGGCTCGTCAAGTCAACCTAAGTGTATTGCGTGTGTAGATCTGGCTTACACCCGTTGTATTCGAATGTCAGAATCTATCACACCCGATCATCACGTGGTGCTTCGAAACAACGAACCTTCACAACGGTGCACAGTTAGGGGGAACACTTTCTTGAAATTATTACGAGGGATCATCTTATTTAAGCTACCGTCGTTCTAAGCAAATAAGATGTAACATCCCAAATTTTCAATTTGGAATGTTATACACTAGATCATCATGCATATCATATTTTCTTGCATTTTGCCGATCCTAGAAATTTCACGCAACTCGAGGACCCTCGGAGAGAGTTGGAGATTTCGTCTTTTTCATGTTTGAGTCTTCTCAAATTTTGAAGAAAGGATCATTGGTTTTGTCGGAGTTTCATTTGCCTTTTTGTTTGGATAGGGAAAATGCGCGTTTTAAAAAATTGCATTTTAGGCCCGGAGAAAAGTTCATTTTGTTCGACTCATTTTTAGGAGTCGGGGAAAATTCACTTTATTAGATTTGGAGTTCGTTTAGGTCTCTTTCTGTTTTTTTTCCGAGCGCGGAACCGTTTAAAAAAAATCCCAGCGACTTGGGCCAAAGGCCCAAGCCACCAAGCCAGCCGCCGGCCAGGAGGCCAAGGCCATCGCTCGCACGCCACGCCAGGGAGGGGCCGTGCCAGGCGCAAGGCGCCAGGGAGCCGCCGTTTCCTATTCCTAGTAGGATTCATCTACTTCCATTTTTTCTAGATCTTTTCCCTCTTTTCTTTCCTAGTCCTAGTCCAATTCCTTGACCCCTACACCAAGTTTTATCCCCCTCCCCAATATAAATACCCACACCCCCCCTCTAAACACATCAAATCCAAGGCCCCAAAGCCCCAAGCACACTGCGCCGTGCCCTACGTCACGCATCGCCGCACCCCACCGCCGCCGCCGCCCCACGCCCACGCCGCCGGAGCCCCTCGCCGGAGACTTTACCGGAGGTAGCCCCGCGCTACATCTATTCTTCTCATCGGATCATTTCCTTCTAATCGTTCCAATTCTTTTCTCCGATTCGTTTTTCTTCGCCAAACCGTTCCGGTTTTCTAGATCGGGTTTACGATCGGTTTTCTTCTCCGAAACCCTAGATCGGATTCGTTTTCTTTTCCGATTTAGTTGCCCGAGATCGTTCGCCGGACCGTTCGTCCTAACGAACGTGATCACCGGATTTCTTCTAGGTTAACGAACGTCCGTTCGTTCAACCGTTCTTCTCTTTCTTCTCGTCGGATTTATTCCGCGATCGCGATCTCAGATCCGATCATCTTTCTTGTTTATCTTCTTGCTCGTTTATCGGAATCAGGTGATTCAAGCGCCTGGAGTTTCATTTCGAAACCGCTGTTCCATCTAATCAACTTTAACTAAGTTTTTCTACTGTAAAATTTGACCTAGTTTCAACTTGCGAGAACCGAGTTGTTCTTTTCCGCCGTTTGTTTTCGGTTTCTTTGTTCGGTTCTTTCTTTCTTTGCAACCGGAGTTCTTAAGTTGAACTATCTGTTTCGTTCTCTTGTTCGAGTTTTACCTGTGCATTAGATGAGTACTTATTGTATGCTTGTTGTTTGTCTGTGATAGATTACCCGGATTGCGCCGCCTGTTACTTCGAATCTTTAGGACTCGCGGATCATCAGCAAGGCAAGTAACACTTTGATCATACCTTTTCTACAACCCAGTTTTATTGCATTAGATCCACCCTCACACATTGCATGATTAGGATCTAATTAAATTGTGGGATGGGAAGTAGATGAGGTAGTACCTATTACCTGTTTATTATGAAACCTTTGGGAGTTACTTCTACGTTTGCTTATTATGCCATGCTATGCTAGTAGACGTGGATTGGATGAGTGATATCCATGACAGATGTGAGATCGATAATTTTAAGGGTTTATCTAAGGTGGAAACTTAAACACACATCTGGGTGGATTGAGGCACCTGATGTCTATCAGGACTTGCCTGTTTTATTTTGGACCGCCACCCAGGCTCAAAGGGATCATAAGATCTTTCATGCTAGAAACTTACGTGTGCAGCCACAAGCCATTATGGGCTCTGGCATAGTTGACTAAGTCGTGCGAACTCTTACAGGGTAGACTAGCAGATGTAGGGGAAAGTAGGTGTACCGGTCTATCCACCGTAAGGTGCTAGCGCTTCTGAAAGACTATGTCTCGGTCATCCGTTTCTCAAACACCATGTAGTGCGAGAAATCCAACGGAGGCGGTCGAGTCTTGTGGGGAAAAGTGCACAAACCTCGGCAGAGTGTAACAAACTAATCATGATTAGCCGTGTCCCCGGTTATGGACAATCTTGAGTATCTAGTACTTGAATATCATGTGAATCTCATCATGTTACTTCTAATTAATATTGTTGGGTTTTAATGATTACTTTTAATTGGGATTGAGAATGCTGTCAACCATTCTCAATGTTTAACAACCACCATGATAGTTAAATAAATTTATTCCTTTGCAGTAGCGAAAAATTGGCTTTACGCAAAACAGTAACCATAGAGCTTTCCACCAGCCAAATATGCATATAGTATAGCTGTTTCATTCCATCTTTCTCTATGTGTTACTTTGCCAGCATATTCCATGTGCTGACCCGTTTCGGGCTGCAACGTTAATGTTGCAGACTTTTCAGACGATGATTAAGGTGTTTTAGGTCGTGGTTCTATACTCAGTGATGCCGTTGGAGTTGATGGACCCATTTATTCTTCCAAGTATTCCGCTGTTATCGACACTAGATGGCCTTAAGCCATATTATTGTAATAAGTTCTCTTTTGAGACATCGATGTAATAAGTGTGTGATTGCCACTCTGCTATAAATCCTTCGAAGTACTATGTGGTGTCAGCATTACTGATCCAGGGATGACACCGGAGCACAGAGATCAGACCGTTTGAGGTTTGGTCGCTACATAGGATGCAAAACATGATAAACATCACATGCAATCAAATAGTGACATGATATGGCCAATAGCATTTGCTCCTTTTGATCTCCATCTTCGGGGCTTCATGATCATCGTTGTCACCGGCATGACACCATGATCTCCATCATCATGATCTCCATCATCGTGTCTTCTTGAAGTTGTCTTGTCATCTATTACTTCTACTACTATGGCCAATGCTTTAGCAATAAAGTAAAGTAATTACATGACGTTTATGTTGACACGCAGGTCATAAATAAATTAAGACAACTCCTATGGCTCCTGCCGGTTGTCATACTCATCGACATGCAAGTCCTGATTCCTATTACAAGAACATGATCAATCTCATACATCACATATATCATTCATCACATCCTTTTGGCCATATCACATCACACGACACATGCTGCAAAAACAAGTTAGACGTCCTCTAATTGTTGTTGCAAGTTTTTACGTGGCTACTATAGGTTTCTAGCAAGAACGTTTCTTACCTACACCAAAACCACAATGTGATATGCCAATTTCTATTTACCCTTCATAAGGACCCTTTTCATCGAATCCGATCCGACTAAAGTGGGAGAGACAAACACCCGCTAGCCACCTTATGCAACTAGTGCATGTCAATCGGTGGAACCAGTCTCACGTAAGCGTATGTGTAAGGTCGGTCCGGGCCGCTTCATCGCACGATGCCGCCGAATCAAGATAAGACTAGTAACGGCAAGCAAATTGACAATATCCATGCCCACAACTGCTTTGTGTTCTACTCGTGCATAGAAACTACGCATAGACCTAGCTCATGATGCCACTGTTGGGGAACGTAGCAGAATTTTAAAATTTTCTACGCATCACCAAGATCAATCTATGGAGTCATCTAGCAACGAGGGAGAGAGGAGTGCATCTACATACCCTTGTAGATCGCGCGCGGAAGCGTTTAAGAGAACGGGGTTGATGGAGTTGTACTCGTCGTGATCCAAATCACCGATGACCTAGCACCGAACGGACGGCACCTCCGCGTTCAACACACGTACGGTTGGGAAGACGTATCCTCCAACTTGATCCAGCAAGGGGAAAGGGGAGGTTGATGAAGATCCAGCAGCACGACGGCGTGGTGGTGGAAGCAACGGTGATCTCGGCAGGGCTTCGCCAAGCTTAGGGAGAGGGAGGAGTGTCACGGGAGGGAGAGGGAGGCGCCAGGGGCTAGGGTGCGGCTGCCCTCCCTCCCCCCACTATATAGAGGACCCCTAGGGGGGCGCCGGCCCTAGGAGATTGAATCTCCAAGGGGGGCGGGGGCCAAGGGGGTGGAGTGCCCCCCAAGCCAAGTGGGGCACCCCCACCCCTAGGGTTTCCAACCCTAGGCGCAGGGGAGGCCCATGGGGGGGGCACCAGCCCACTAGGGCTGGTTCCCCTCCCACTTCAGCCCATGGGGCCCTCCGGGATAGGTGGCCCCACCCGGTGGACCCCCAGGACCCTTCCGGTGGTCCCGGTACAATACTGATTACCCCCGAAACCTTCCCGATGGCCGAAACTTGACTTCCTATATATAATTCTTCACCTCCGGACCATTCCGAAACTCCTCGTGACGCCCGGGATCTCATCCGGGACTCCGAACAACTTTCGGGTTACCGTATGCTAATATCTCAACAAGCCTAGCGTCACCGAACCTTAAGTGTGTAGACCCTACAGGTAAGGGAGACACGTAGACATGACCGAGACGACTCTCCGGTCAATAACCAACAGCGGGATCTGGATACCCATGTTGGCTCCACATGCTCCTCGATGATCTCATCGGATGAACCACGATGTCGAGGATTCAATCAATCCCGTATACAATTCCCTTTGTCAATCGGTACGTTACTTTCCCGAGACTCAATCGTCGGTATCCCAATACCTCGTTCAATCTTGTTACCGGCAAGTCACTTTACTCGTACCGTAATGCATGATCCCGTGATCAACCACTTGGTCACATTGAGCTCATTATGATGATGCATTACCGAGTGGGCCCAGAGATACCTCTCCATCATACGGAGTGACAAATCTCAGTCTCGATTCGTGCCAACCCAACAGACACTTTCGGAGATACCTGTAGTGTACCTTTATAGTCACCCAGTTACGTTGTGACGTTTTGCACACCCAAAGCACTCCTACGGTATCCGGGAGTTGCACAATCTCATGGTCTAAGGAAATGATACTGGACATTCGGAAAAGCTATAGCAAACGAACTACACGATCTTTGAGCTATGCTTAGGATTGGGTCTTGTCCATCACATCATTCTCCTAATGATGTGATCCCGTTATCAATGACATCCAATGTCCATAGTCAGGAAACCATGACTATCTTTTGATCAACGAGCTAGTCAACTAGAGGCTCACTAGGGACGTGTTGTGGTCTATGTATTCACACATGTATTACAATTTCTGGATAACACAATTATAGCATGAACAATAGACAATTATCATGAACAAAGAAATATAATAATAACCATTTTATTATTGCCTCTAGGGCATATTTCCAACAGTACTAAGTTTCTGGTTAATACAATTCTAGCATGAATAATAAACATTTATCATGATATAAGGAAATATAAATAACAACTTTATTATTGCCTCTAGGGCATATTTTCTTCAGTATCCCACTTGCACTAGAATCAATAATCTAGATTACATTGTAATGATTCTAACACCCATGGAGTCTTGGTGCTGATCATGTTTTGCTCGTGAGAGAGGCTTAGTCAACGGGTTTGCAACATTCAGATCCGTATGTATCTTGAAAATCTCTATGTCTCCCTCCTTGACTTGATTGCGGATGGAATTGAAGCGTCTCTTGATGTGCTTGGTTCCCTTGTGAAATCTGGATTCCTTTGCCAAGGCAATTGCACCAGTGTTGTCACAAAAGATTTTCATTGGACCCGATGCACTAGGTATGACACCTAGATCGGATATGAACTCCTTCATCCAGACTCCTTCATTTGCTGCTTCCGAAGCAGCTATGTACTCTGCTTCACACGTAGATCCCACCATGACGCTTTGCTTGGAACTGCACCAACTCATAGATCCACCATTTAATAAACACACGTATCCGGTTTGTGAGTTAGAGTCATCCGGACCAGTGTCAAAGCTTGCATTGACGTAACCATTTACGACGAGCTCTTTGTCACCTCCATATATGAGAAACATATCCTTAGTCCTTTTTAGGTATTTCGGGATGTTCTTGACTGCTGTCCAGTGATCCACTACTGGATTACTTTGGTACCTCCCTACTAAACTAATAGCAAGGCACATATCAGGTCTGGTACACAGCATTACATACATGATAGAACCTATGGCTGAAGCATAGGGAATGACTTTCATTTTCTCTCTATCTTTCACAGTGGTCGGGCATTGAGTCTAAATCAACTTCACACCTTGTAACACAGGCAATAACCCTTTGTTTGCCTGACCCATTTTGAACTTCTTCAAAACTTTATTAAGGTATGGGCTTTGTGAAAGTCCAATTAAGTGTCTTGATCTATCTCTATAGATCTTGATGCCCAATATATGAGCAGCTTCACCAAGGTCTTTCATTGAAAAATTCTTATTCAAGTATCCTTTTATGCTATTCAGAAATTTAGTATCATTTCCGATCAACAATATGTCATCTACATATAATGTCAAAAATGCTACAGAGCTCCCATCCACTTTCTTGTAAATACAGGCTTCTCCAAAAGTCTGTATAAAACCATATGATTTGATCACACTATGAAAGCGTATATTCCAACTCCGAGAGGCTTGCACCAGTCCATAAATGGATCGCTGGAGCTTGCACACTTTGTTAGCACCTTTTGGATCGACAAAACCTTCTGGTTGCATCATATACAACTCTTCTTTAAGATATCCATTAAGGAATGCAGTTTTGACATCCATTTGCCAAATTTCATAACCATAAAATGCAGCAATTTCTAACATGATTCGGACGGACTTAAGCATCTCTATGAGTGAGAAGGTCTCATCGTAGTCAACTCCTTGAACTTGTCGAAAACCTTTTTCAACAAGTCGAGCTTTGTAGACAGTAACATTACCGTCAGCGTCAGTCTTCTTTTTGAAGATCCATTTATTCTCTATGGTCTGCCGATCATCGGGCAAGTCAACCAAAGTCCACACTTTCTTCTCATACATGGATCCCATCTCATATTTCATGGCCTCAAGCCATTTTGCGGAATCTAGGCTCATCATCGCTCCTTCGTAGTTCGTAGGTTCGTCATGGTCGAGTAACATGACCTCCAGAATAGGATTACCGTACCACTCTGGTGCGGATCTCACTCTAGTTGACCTATGAGGTTCGGTAGTAACTTGATCAGAAGTTTCATGATCATCATCATTAGCTTCCTCACTTACTGGTGTAGGAATCACTAGAACTGATTTCAGTGATGAACTACTTTCCAATAAGGGAGCAGGTACAATTACCTCATCAAGTTCTACTTTCCTCCCACTCACTTCTTTCGAGACGAACTCCTTCTCTAGAAAGGATCCATTCTTAGCAACGAATATCTTGCCTTCGGATCTGTGATAGAAGGTGTACCCAACAGTCTCCTTTGGGTATCCTATGAAGACACATTTCTCCGATTTGGGTTCGAGCTTATCAGGTTGAAGCTTTTTCACATAAGCATCGCAGCCCCAAACTTTAAGAAAGGACAACTTGGGTTTCTTGCCAAACCATAGTTCATAAGGTGTCGTCTCAATGGATTTAGATGGTTCCCTATCTAACGTGAATGCAGCCGTCTCTAAAGCATAACCCCAAAGTGATAGCGGTAAATTAGTAAGAGACATCATAGATCACACCATATCTAGTAAAGTACGATTATGACGTTTAGAAACACCATTACGATGTGGTGTTCCGGGTGGCGTGAATTGCGAAACTATTCCGCATTGTTTCAAATGAAGACCAAACTCGTAACTCAAATATTCTCCTCCATGATCAGATCATAGAAACTTTATTTTCTTGTTATGATGATTTTCCACTTCAGTCTGAAATTCTTTGATCTTTTCAAATGTTTCAGACTTATGTTCCATTAAGTAGATATACCCATATCTGCTCAAATCATCTGTGAAGGTGAGAAAATAACGATATCCGCCGTGAGCCTCAATGTTCATTGGACCACATACATCAGTATGTATGATTTCCGATAACTCTGTTGCTTGCTCCATTGTTCCGGAGAACGGAGTTTTAGTCATCTTGCCCATGAGAAATGGTTTGCAAGTACCAAGTGATTCATAATCAAGTGATTCTAGAAGTCCATCAGAATGGAGTTTCTTCATGCGCTTTACACCAATATGATCCAAACGGCAGTGCCACAAATAAGTTGCACTATCATTATCAACTATGCATCTTTTGACTTCAATACTATGAACATGTGTATCACTACTATAAAGATTTAGTAAAAATAGACCACTCATCAAGGGTGCATGACCATAAAAGATATTACTCATATAAATAGAACAACCATTATTCTCCGATTTAAATGAATAACCGTCTCGCATCAAACAAGATCCAGATATAATGTTCATGCTCAATGCTGGCACCAAATCACAATTATTTAGGTCTAAAACTAACCCCTGAAGGTAGATGTAGAGGTAGCGTGCCGAGGGCGATCACATCGACTTTGGAACCATTTCCCACGCGCATCGTCACCTTGTCCTTAGCCAAAATTCGCTTAATCCGTAGCCCTTGTTTCGAGTTGCAAATATTAGCAACAGAACGAATATCAAATACCTAGGTGCTACTGCGAGCATTAGTAAGGTACACATCAATAACATGTATATCAAATATACCTTTCACTTTGCCATCCTTCTTCTCCGCCAAATACTTGGGGCAGTTCCGCTTCTAGTGACCAGCCCCTTTGGAGTAGAAGCACTCAGTCTCAGGCTTAGGTACAGACTTGGGTTTCTTCACTTGAGCAGCAACTGGCTTGCTATTCTTCTTGAAGTTCCCCTTCTTCCCTTTACCCTTTTTCTTGAAACTGGTGGTCTTGTTGACCATCAACACTTGATGCTCCTTCTTGATTTCTACCTCCGCAGCCTTTAGCATTGCGAAGAGCTCAGGAATCGTCTTATCCATCCCTTGCATATTATAGTTCATCACGAAGCTCTTGTAGCTTGGTGGCAGTGATTGAAGAACTCTGTTAATGACACTATCATCAGGAAGATTAACTCCCAGCTGAGTTAAGTGGTTGTGGTACCCAGATATTTTGAGTATATGTTCACTGACAGAACTATTCTCCTCCATTTTGCAGCTGTAGAACTTATTGGAGACTTCATATCTCTCAATCCGGGCATTTTCTTGAAATATTAACTTCAACTCCTGGAACATCTCATATGCTCCATGACGTTCAAAACATCGTTGAAGTCCCGGTTCTAAGCCGTAAAGCATGGCACACTGAACTATCGAGTAGTCATCAACTTTGCTTTGCCAGGTGTTCACAACATCTGGCATTACTCCTGCAGCGGGTTTGTCACCTAGCGGTGCTTCCAGGACGTAATTCTTCTGTGCAACAATGAGGATAATCCTCAAGTTACGGACCAAGTCTGTGTAGTTGCTACCATCATCTTTCAACTTAGCTTTATCTAGGAACGCACTAAAATTCAACGAAACAACAACATGGGCCATCTATCTACAATAACATAGACATGCAAAATACTATCAGGTACTAAGTTCATGATAAATTAAAGTTCAATTAATCAAATTATTTAAGAACTCCCACTTAGATAGACATCCCTCTAATCATCTAAGTGATCACGTGATCCATATCAACTAAACCATGTCCGATCATCACGTGAGATGGAGTAGTTTTCAATGGTGAACATCAGTATGTTGATCATATCTACTATATGATTCACGCTCGACCTTTTGGTCTCAGTGTTCCGAGGCCATATCTGCATATGCTAGGCTCGTCAAATTGAACCCGAGTATTCTGCGTCTGCAAAACTGGCTTGCACCCGTTGTATGTGAACGTAGAGCTTATCACACCCGATCATCACATGGTGTCTCGGCATGATGAACTGTAGCAACAATGCATACTCAGGGAGAACACTTATACCTTGAAATTTAGTGAGAGATCATCTTATAATGCTACCGCCGAACTAAGCAAAATAAGATGCATAAAGGATAAACATCACATGCAATTCAATATAAGTGATATGATATGGCCATCATCATCTTGTGCCTTTGATCTCCATCTCCAAAGCACCGTCATGATCCATTGAAGCATCATTGTCGTCTCGCCAACTATTGCTTCTACGACTATCGCTACCACTTAGTGATAAAGTAAAGCAATTACATGGCGATTGCATTTCATACAATAAAGCGACAACCATATGGCTCCTGCCAGTTGCCGATAACTCTGTTACAAAACATGATCATCTCATACAATAAAATTTAGCATCATGTCTAGACCATATCACATCACAACATGCCCTACAAAAAGAAGTTAGACGTCCTCTACTTTGTTGTTGCAAGTTTTACGTGGCTGCTACGGGCTGAGCAAGAACCGTTCTTACCTATGCATCAAAAACCACAACGCGGTATAGTGATTGCTTTTTGATCTTCAGAAAGAACCCTGATCATCAAATCCGATTCAACTAAAGCTGGAGAAAACAGACACCCACTCGCCACCTGTGTGCGAAGCACGTCGGTAGAACCAGTCTCGCGTAAGCGTACGCGTAATGTCGGTCTGGGCCGCTTCATCCAACAATGCCGCTGAATCAAGAATCAACTAGTGATGACAAGCAATATGTATATACCCACGCCCACAACTCCTTTGTGTTCTACTCGTGCATATAACATCTACGCATAAACCTGGCTCTGATACCACTGTTGGGGAATGCAACAATTTGATTTTTTTTCCTATGCACACACAAGATCTATCATGGTGATGCATAGCAACGAGAAGGGAAGAGTGTTGTCCGTGTACCCTCGTAGACCGTAAGTGGAAGCGTTATGACAGCGCGGTTGATGTAGTTGTACGTCTTCACGATCCGACCGATCCTAGTATCGAAAGTACGGCACCTCTGCGATCTGCACACGTTCGGTTCAGTGACGTCCCATGAACTCTCGATCCAGCTGAGTGTCGAGGGAGAGCTTCATCAGCACGATGGCATGATGACGGTGATGATGAAGCTACCGGCGCAGGGCTTCGCCTAAACACTACGACGATATGACCGAGGTGGATTATGGTTGAGGGGGGCACCGCACACAGCTAAGGGATCAATGATCAAGTTGTGTGTTCTAGAGTGCCCCTGCCCCCGTATATAAAGGAGCAAGGGGGGAGGCCGGCAGGCCCTTAAGGCGCGCCAGGAGAGGAGGAGTCCTCCTCCTAGTAGGAGTATGACTCCCCTTTCCTAGTCGTACTAGGAGGAGGAAGGGGGAAGGAAGGAGAGGGAGAAAAGAGAAGGAAAGGGGGGGCGCCGCCCCCTTCCCTAGTCCAATTCTGACTAAAGGGGGAGGGGCGCGCGGCCCTGCCTTGGTCGGCCCTCTCCCTCTCCACTAAGGCCCATGTTGGCCCATTAGTCCCCCCTGGGGGTTCCGATAACCCTCCGACACTCCGCTAATTATCCGGTGACCCCCGGAACTCATCCGGTGTTCGAATATAGTCATCCAATATATCAATCTTTATGTCTCAACCATTTAGAGACTCCTCGTCATGTCCGTGATCATGTCGGGGTCTCCGAACTATCTTCGGTACATCAAAACACATAAACTCATAATACCGACCGTCACCGAACGTTAAGCGTGCGGACCCTACGAATTCAAGAACTATGTAGACATGATCGAGACACGTCTCCGGTCAATAACCAATAGCCGAACCTGGATGTTCATATTGGCTCCCACATATTCTACGAAGATCTTTATCGGTCAAACCGCATAATGATATAGATTGTTCCCTTTGTTATCGGTATGTTACTTGCCCAAGGTTCGATCATCAGTATCTCAATACCTAGTTCACTCTCGTTACCGGTAAGTCTCTTTACTCGTTTTGTAATGCATCATCCCGTAACTAACTCGTTAGTCACATTGCTTGCAAGGTTTATAGTGATGTGCATTACCGAGAGGGCCCAGAGATACCTATCTGATACTCGGAGTGACAAATCCTAATCTCGATCTATGCCAACTCAACAAACACCATTGGAGAGACCTGTAGAGCATATTTATAGTCACCCAGTTACGTAGTGACGTTTGATAGCACACTAAGTGTTCCTCCGATATTCGGGAGTTGCATGATCTCATAGTCATAGGAACATGTATAAGTGATGGAGAAAGCAATAGCAACAAACTAAACAATCATCGTGCTAGGCTAATGGATGGGTCAAGTCAATCACATCATTCTCTAATGATGTGATCCCGTTAATTAAATGACAACTCATGTCTATGGTTAGGAAACATAACCATCATTGATTCAACGAGCTAGTCAAGTAGAGGCATACTAGTGACACTCTGTTTGTCTATGTATTCACACATGTACTAAGTTTCCGGTTAATATAATTCTAGCATGAATAATAAACATTTATCATGATATAAGGAAATATAAATAACAACTTTATTATTGCCTCTAGGGCTTATTTCCTTCAATAGTAGGCATATCGAGTCGCCAGCCATTTCAAGCAGTGAGCAGCACCATAACCAGCCTCGCAGGCATGACCCGCCGCGCGCTGGTAACGATGCTTAGGCTCTGGTGGACCAGGGTAGGGCGCGGAGTGAGGCTGAGCTTGCAGCCCAGTTGGTGGCTTAACAACAATCTCCGGCTTACCCATCGACATCTGTGGAGGCAAGTGTGACCTCCACAACCCTGGGTGTGCCATGTTTAGTGCCAGCTCTAAATAACGAGCGTTTGCCTAAGGATTTCAAGGGCCCTTGCAAAGTGCCTAATTACACAGCGGATCAACCCCTAGAGGCCTGGATTGAGAGCTACGAGATGTCTTTGGAGATGTTGTATGTTAGTGATGCTGCATGTGCTAAATACTTCACCATGATGTTGGATGGGCCGACATGTACTTGGTTGAAGGGACTGCGTGCTAACTCCGTCAGGTCATGGGTCGAGCTGAAGGCGCGTTTTATCCAAAATTTCAAAGACACGTGCAAGCAGCCTATGTCAATCCTCGATTTAGACTCTTGCGTCCAGGGTGAGGGCGAGTCAACAACGAATTGGGTGCACCGGATCTCGACAGTTATCCACTCATCCGGCAGTATCAATGCTGGTTCAGTCGTCTTGATGTTAGAGAAGAATTGTCGTTTTCTTCCACTCAAGCAGAAGCTGGGGCCGCTTAAGCACAACTGCAACGATATGGGAGAGCTCATGGCGGCTCTCATTAAGTACGCTAACTCCAGTAGTACTAAAGACCCAAGTCTGATAAAGAGAAGGCTAGCAAGGGGAAGAAGAGTGGCAGTGCAAAGGGACAACAACATAACACAGCGGGTCAAGGTGGCAATGCATGGTAAGCGCAAAGCCGATGTCAGTTTAGACTTTGTGGCTAACACCAATACGCAGAATAATAGTCAGCATCGTAAGGGAAAGCCACCCCGGCTTGGAGGGCCAAAGTTCAACCTTGAGGCAATGATGAATCAGCCTTGCACGAAATACGGGACGTAAGAGAAGCCGGTCAGCCACTTATGGAAGGATTGTTTCATCATGAGGGAGTACATGAATTCCAATCTTTTCCAGAATAATCATGGCCTGAATGGCGGCTCAAGATCCGACTCACACGGACCTGGCTTTGGGGGTGGTGGCTCAAGCTCAGGTTTTCAGGGCCAAGGCAATCAAGGTGGCTTTAATCAACAATCTGGTCAAGGGAATCAGCAATGGTAGTCGGGTTATCAGAGAAATCCGAAGCAGCTGAATAGTGGTCAATATCATGTGTTTACCACGAGCTTGTGTAAAAGAGATCAGAAGATTCATAAGCGGGCAGTGAATGCGGTTGCGCCGACAGTCCCTCGATACTTGCGATGGTCCGAACACGCTATTGTATGGAACCGTGAGGATCACCCGCCCCCAGTTGACAACCCAGGTCAGTTGGCTTTGGTGGTCGCGCCTCAGGTTGGAGGGTACAAGTTCACTAAAGTGATCATGGATGGAGGCAGCAACATCAATATCCTTTATTACGATACTTTTCGCCGTATGAATATAACTGATAAGGGTCTTATGCCGTCTTCTACTGTTTTTCATGGAGTGGTGCCTGGTAAGTCGGCGTACCCAGTTGGTAAGATAGCTTTGGAAGTGGCTTTTGGAGATGATCATGATTTCAGAGTCGAGACACTGACTTTTGAAGTGGTCAAGATGAAGAGCCCTTACCACACCCTGTTTGGACGGCCGGCTTATGCTAAATTCATGGCACTGCCTTGTTATGTTTATCTGCAGCTTAAGATGCCGGGTCATAAAGGTACCATCATGGTACATGGCAACAGGAAGATAGATTTGGAGTGTGAAGAGGGCGATGCCGCTTATGCTGAGACTACCTGTGCAACAAAGGAGTTGAAGTTCTACAAAGATAATGTTGACCCGACAAATATGACACCTTTGAAAAAGCCAACCACTGAACATGACCCGTTGTTGAATTTTAAGTTGGCAGATGACACTAAGCTGGTTGACTTTGTTCCTAGTGACTCATCCAAGCAGTTCAGTATCAGTGCTAATATGGATCCGAAATAGGAAAGTGCGCTCATCGAGTTCATCCGTGAGAACCGGGACATCTTTGCATGGAAGCCTTCAGACCTACCAGGTGTACCGAGGGACCTCGCTGAGCACACTCTCAATGTTGATCCAAAGTTTAAACCGGTCAAGCAATTCCTTCGTCGTTTTAATGAAGAAAGGCGTAAGGCCATTGGTGAGGAAGTGGCCCGGCTCTTGGCGGCTGGGTTCATCATTGAAGTTTTTCATCCTGAATGATTGGCTAACCTGGTACTGGTACTTAAGAAAAATGGCGCTTAATGCATGTGTGTGGATTACACATCCCTTAATAAGGCTTGTCCAGCTGATCCTTTTGCTCTCCCTCGTATTGATCAGATCATTGATGCTACAGCGGGTTGTGAACGTTTGAGCTTTTTGGATGCTTATTCTGGGTATCATCAGATCAAGATGACAGTTAAGGACTAGGAGAAGACAACTTTTATCACTCCCTTTGGAGCCTTCTGCTATGTGTCTATGCCTTTTGGGCTCAAGAGTGGCCAGACGACTTATCAGCGGTGTGTTCAAAATTGCCTGCATGGCCAGATTGGACAAAATGTTCATGCTTATGTGGATGATATTGTTGTGAAGTACAGAAAGAGGGAGACCTTGATAGATGATTTGAAAGAGACCTTTGACAATCTCCGGGTCTACAAGATGATGCTTAACCCGGCCAAATGTGTCTTTGGTGTGGCAGCAGGAAAACTCTTGGGTTTTTTGGTTTCTGAAAGAGGCATTGAAGCTAAACCGGAGAAAATCAAGGCTATCACTTCCTTGGCTAAGCCGATGTGTATTAATGATGTCCAGTGCCAGGCAGGTCGTATACGGCCTTAAACCGGTTTATAAGCTGGTTGGGCGAAAAGGCTATCCCTCTGTATCAGATGATGAAGAGAATAGATCACTTTGTCTAGAGTGATGTTGCTGTTCAGGCGTTTGAGGCATTAAAAAGTAGTTGGCTGAGCCGCCGATCCTTGTAGCTCCTATTAATAAAGAGCCCTTACTGTTATATGTGGCTGCTAATAGCCGAGCTGTCAGTGTGCAAATTGTTGTGGAACGGAAGGAAGCAGGCAATGAATATCCGGTTTAGCGGCCGGTTTATTATATCAGTGAGGTACTCAATGAATCCAAACAGAGGTATCCACATTGGCAGAAGCTGGTGTATGGGGTGCTCATGGCTAGTCGTAAGCTCAAGCAATATTTCTTTAGTCATCCCATCACCGTGGTCAGTTCTAATCCTTTAGGGGATATTACTCAAAACAGATAAGCCACAGGCCGGGTAGCTATGTGGGCCATTGAGCTTGGACCCCATGGTTTGAAATATATGCCTCAAACAACCATAAAGTCTAAAGTACTTGTGGATTTAATCAATGACTGGACAGAGTTGCTGATACGTCTCCAACATATCTATAATTTTTGATTGTTCCATGCTATTATATTATCTGTTTTGGATGTTTAATGGGCTTTAATATGCTCTTTTATATTATTTTTGGGACTAACCTATTAACCGGAGGCCCAGTGCCAGTTTCTGTCTTTTTTGCCTATTTCAGTGTTTCGTAGAAAAGGAATATCAAATGGAATCCAAACGGAATGAAACCTTCGCGAGGATCTTTCTTGGAACAAACACAATCAAGGAGACTTGGAGTGGAAGTCAGAGACGCAACGAGGCGGCCACAAGGCAGGAGGGCGCGCCTGGGGGGGGGGGGTAGGTGATACGTCTCCAACGTATCTATATTTTTTGATTGTTCCATGCTATTATATTATCAACCTTGGATGTTTTATATGCATTTATATGCTATTTTATATGATTTTTGGGACTAACCTATAAACCCAGAGCCCAGTGCCAGTTTCTGTTTTTTTTCCTTTTTTAGAGTATCGCAGAAAAGGAAAATCAAACGGAGTCCAATTGACCTAAAACTTCATGGAACTTATTTTTGGACAAGAAGAAGCCCACGGAGTATCGGAGATGGACCAGGAGAGTCCCGGGCTGCCCACGAGGGTGGGGGCGCTCCCACCCCCTGGGCGTGCCCCCTGCCTCGTGGACAGCCCGGAGGTCCACCGACGTACTTCTTCCTCCTATATATACCCATATACCCTTAAAACTTCGGGGAGCAGAATAGATCAGGAGTTCCGCCGCCAGAAGCCTCCGTAGCCACCGAAAACCAATCTAGACCCTTTCTGGCACCCTGCCGGAGGGGGCAATCCCTCTCCGGTGGCCATCTTCATCATCCCGGTGCTCTCCATGATGAGGAGGGAGTAGTCCACCCTCGGGGTTGAGGGTATGTACCAGTAGCTATGTGTTTGATCTCTCTTTCTCTCTCTTGTGTTCTTGAGGTGGTATGATCTTGATGTATCGCGAGCTTTGCTATTATAGTTGGATCTTATGATGTTTCTCCCCCTCTACTCTCTTGTAATGGATTGAGTTTTCCCTTTGAAGTTATCTTATCGGATTGAGTCTTTAAGGATTTGAGAACACTTGATGTATGTCTTGCATGGGATAATCGTGGTGACAATGGGTTATTCTATTGATTCACTTGATGTATGTTTTGGTGATCAACTTGCGGGTTCCGCCCATGAAAGTATGCATAGGGGTTGGCACACGTTTTCGTCTTGACTATCCCGTAGAAACTTTGGGGCACTCTTTGAAGTACTTTCTGTTGGTTTGAATAGATGAATCTGAGATTGTGTGATGCATATCGTATAATCATACCCATGGATACTTGAGGTAACATTGGAGTATCTAGGTGACATTAGGGTTTTGGTTGATTTGTGTCTTAAGGTGTTATTCTAGTATGAACTCTATGATAGATTGAACGGAAAGAATAGCTTCATGTTATTTTATTACGGACTCTTGAATAGATCGATCAGAAAGGATAACTTTGAGGTGGTTTCGTACCCTACCATAATCTCTTCGTTTGTTCTCTGCTATTAGTGACTTTGGAGTGACTCTTTGTTGCATGTTGAGGGAAAGTTATATGATCCAAATATGTTATTATTGTTGAGAGAACTTGCACTAGTGAAAGTATGAACCCTAGGCCTTGTTTCAACGCATTGCAATACCGTTTGTGCTCAATTTTATCATTAGTTACCTTGCTGTTTCTATATTTTCAGATCACAAAAACCTATATCTACCATCCATATTGCACTTGTATCACCATCTCTTCGCCGAACTAGTGCACCTATACAATTTACCATTGTATTGGGTGTGTTGGGGACACAAGATACTCTTTGTTATTTGGTTGCAGGGTTGCTTGAGAGAGACCATCTTCATCCTACGCCTCCCACGGATTCATAAAACTTAGGTCATCCACTTGAGGGAAATTTGCTACTGTCCTACAAACCTCTGCACTTGGAGGCCCAACAACGTCTACAAGAATAAGGTTGTGTAGTAGACATCAAGCTCTTTTCTGGCGCCATTGCTAGGGAGGTTAGCGCTTGAAGGTATATCTTTAGATCTTGCAATCGAATATTTTTGTTTCTTGTTTTAGCACTAGTTTAGTTTATAAAAGAAAACTAAGAAAAAAAATATGGAATTGAGTTTGCCTCATATGCTTCATCTTTTTAATATCTTTCGTGAGTATGATGGAAAGGAAAATTGTGCCAAAGTGTTAGAAGAAGAATGCATTAAAATGTTTGGCACTAAATATTTGAATGTTGAGCATGATTGCAATGTTGTTAGTATGAATTCCTTGAATATCCATGATACTAATGATATGCAAAGCCACAAGCTTGGGGAAGCTATGTTTGATGAAGATGACTTTTTTTGTCCCCCAAGTTTTGATGAGAAAATTTATTATGATGAAAGCATGCCTCCTATTTATGATGATTATATTGATGAAAGTGGATTTGAAGAGGTCATGACTTTATTTTGTGATGAATCCACTATTCTGGAAGAGGTTCCAATTGATTATGAGAACAAAGTTTCTATCTATGTGATGACTTGTATGCTATAAAGAATAATGATCTCCATGAAATTTGTCATCATGATTTTAGTTTTCAATTGGATTATGCCTCACATGGTAATTATTTTGTTGAGTTGAATTTTGCTTGTAGGAATTATTTTGTTAATTTGTCATCATGCTCCCACTATTATTCATGAGATGAATTTTGCTTTTATGGAGAGTAATAAAATTTCTATGCTTGTAGATCATGAAAATTATGCTTTAGGTGCTGGTTATATTGTTCAATTCATTCATGATGCTACTGAAAATTATTATGAGGGAGGAATATATGCTTGTAGGAATTGTAATAATATCAAGTTTCCTCTCTATGTGCTTAAATTTTTGGAGTTATGCTTATTTTACCTTCCTATGCTAGTTGATTATTGTTCCCACAAGTTGTTTGCTCACAAAATTCCTATGCATAGGAAGTGGGTTAGACTTAAATGTGCTATTCATATTCTTCATGATGCTCTCTTTATGTTACAATTCTTATCTTTTATGTGAGCATCATTGAAATCATCATGCCTAGCTAGGGGTGTTAAACGATAGCACTTGTTGGGAGGCAACCCAACTTTATTTTTTCCTTGCTTTCTGTTCCTGTTTAGTAATAAATAATTTATCTAGCATATTTTATTATTGAGTTTTTATTTTTTAATTAGTATTTGTGCCAAGTAGAACCTTTGGGAAGACTTGGGGAAAGTCTTGTTGATCTTGCTGTAAAAAAAACAGAAACTTTAGCGCTCACGAGAATTGCTGCCATTTTTTTATTGGAGAGTGTTATTTAGTTAATTCTTTTGGCAGGTGATTAATAGATAAATTCCTCACTTCCAGCAATTTATTTTATAATTTTTGGGGTTCCAGAAATTTGCGTTAGTTACAGATTACTACAGACTGTTCTGTTTTTGACATATTCTGTTTTCGATGTGTTATTTGCTTATTTTGATGAATCTATGAGTAGTATCTGAGGGTATGAACCATAGATAAGTTGGAATACAGTATATATTACACCAATATGAATTTATAATTAGTTAACAACAGTACCTAAGTGGTGATTTATTTTCTTATACTAACGGAGCTTACAAGTTTTCTGTTAAGTTTTGTGTTGTGAAGTTTTCAAGTTTTGGGTAAAGATTCGATGGACTATGGAATAAGGAGTGTAAATAGACTAATCTTGGGGATGCCCAAGGCACCCCAAGGTAATATTCAAGGACAACCAAGAGCCTAAGCTTGGGGATGCCCCGGAAGGCATCCCCTCTTTCGTCTTCGTTCATCGGTAACTTTACTTGGAGCTATATTTTTATTCACCACATGATATGTGTTTTGCTTGGAGCGTCAATTTATTTTGTTAGGATTTGCTTTCTGTTATTTAGAAAAATGTTTTGCATCTTTTATTTCAATAAAATTGGCATTGATAGCCTTTACTATGCCTATTTTACATGTCTTCATGTTGCTGTTTGAAAACAGAAAGTTTACCGCTGTTGCAATAATTCCCTAGAAAAGTCAGAATGTTATAAAATGTTGAAACCATTTGCATATTAAGTTCTGATAAATTTACTACAGTGGGAATTTTCTTTCATAATTTTTGGAGCTAGGGAAGTATGGATCTTGCTGCACTCTTTACAGACTGTCATGTTTAGGCAGATTGCTGTTATGTTTGCTTCTTTAATGATTCTATTTGAGGATAGGACTATTAAATATGCAGAGGCATTTAGTATGAAATTTTTAATAATAATTTTAGTGATTTTCTACAGTAGAGTATGATAATGTTTTTGCATTGGTTTATACTAGCTTATCTCACGAGTCCTTGTTGAGTTTTGTGTGGATGAAGCTTTTGAGATTTAGGGAGAACGTAATATGAGAGGAATTAAGGAGACACAAAAGCTCAAGCTTGTGGATGCCCAAGGCATCCCAAGATAATATTTCAAGAAGTCGCAAGCGTCTAAGCTTGGGGATTCCCCGGTTGGCATCCCACCTTTCTTCTTCAACAACTATCGGTTATTTTCGGTTGATCTTAAGTTTTTGCTTCTTCACATGATGTTTGCCATTCTTAGAATGTCATTTTATTTTGCTTTTCTTTGCTTGCTGTTTGAATAAAATACCAATATCTGAAAAATGTTAGAGAGTCTTCACATAGCTAAATAAGTATTCGACTACTCATTGGTCTTCACTTATATCTTTTGGAGTAGTTTGTTGTTGCTCTAGTGCTTCACTTATATCTTTTTAGAGCACGGTGGTGGTTTTATTTGGAAGAATTAGATGAACTCTCATGCTTCACTTATATTATTTTGAGAGTCTTTAGAACAGCATGGTAGTTTGCTTTGGTTATGAAATTAGTCCTAATATGATGGGCATCCAAGAGGGATATAATAAAAACTTTCATATGAAGTGCATTGAATACTAAGAGAAGTTTGATATTTGATAATTGTTTTGAGATATGGAGATGGTGATATTAGAGTCATGCTAGTTGAGTAGTTGTGAATTTGAGAAATACTTGGGTTGAAGTTTGTGATTCCCGTAGAATGCACGTATGGTGAACCGTTATGTGACGAAGTCGGAGCATGATTTATTTATTGTTTGTCTTCCTTATGAGTGGCGGTCGGGGATGAGCGATGGTATTTTCCTACCAATCTATCCCCCTAGGAGCATGCGTGTAGTACTTTGTTTCGATAACTAATAGATTTTTGCAATAAGTATGTGAGTTCTTTATGACTAATGTTGAGTCCATGGATTATACGCACTCTCACCCTTCCACCATTGCTAGCCTCTCTAGTACCGCGCAACTTTCGCTGGTACCATAAACCCACCATATACCTTCCTCAAAACAGCCACCATACCTACCTATTATGGCATTTCCATAGCCATTCCGAGATATATTGCCATGCAACTTTCCACCGTTCCGTTTATCATGACACGCTTCATCATTGTCATATTGCTTTGCATGATCATGTAGTTGACACCGTATTTGTGGCAAAGCCACCATTCATAATTCTTTCATACATGTCACTCATGAGTCATTGCACATCCCGGTACACCGTTGAAGGCATTCATATAGAGTCATATCTTGTTCTAAGTATCGAGTTGTAATTCTTGAGTTGTAAGTAAATAAAAGTGTGATGATCTACATTATTAGAGCATTGTCCCAAGTGAGGAAAGGATGATGGAGACTATGACTCCCCCACAAGTCAGGATGAGAGTCCGGACTAAAAAAAAGAGGCCATAAAAAAGAGAAAAGTCCCAAATAAAAATGAGAGAAAAAGAGAGAAGGGGCAATGCTACTATCCTTTTACCACACTTGTGCTTTAGAGTAGCACCATGATCTTCATGATAAAGAGTCTTCTATGTTGTCACTTTCATATACTAGTGGGAATCTTTCATTATAGGACTTGGCTTGTATATTCCAATGATGGGCTTCCTCAAAATGCCCTAGGTCTTCGTGAGCAAGAAAGTTGGATGCACACCCACTAGTTTCTTTTGTTGAGCTTTCATACACTTATATCTCTAGTGCATCCGTTGCATGGCAATCCCTACTCACTCACATTGATATCTATTAACGGGAATCTCCATAGCCCATTGATACGCCTAGTTGATGTGAGACTATCTTCTCCTTTTTGTCTTCTCCACAACCACCATTCTATTCCACCTATAGTGCTATATCCATGGCTCACGCTCATATATTGCGTGAAGATTGAAGAAGTTTGAGAACATCAAAAGTATGAAACAATTGCTTGGCTTGTCATCGGGGTTGTGCATGATTTAAATACTTGTGTGGTGAAGATGGAGCATAGCCAGAGTATATGATTTTGTAGGGATAGCTTTCTTTGGCCGTGTTATTTTGAGAAGACATAATTGCTTTGTTAGTATGCTTGAAGTATTATTATTTTTATGTCAATATTAAAATTTTGTCTTGAATCTTATGGATGTGAACATTCTTGCCACAATAAAAAGAATTACATAGATAAATATGTTAGGTAGCATTCCACATCAAAAATTCTGTTTTTATCATTTACTTACTCGAGGACAAGCAGGAATTAAACTTGGGGATGCTGATACGTCTCCAATGTATCTATAGTATTTGATTGTTCCATGCTATTATATTATCAACCTTGGATGTTTTATATGAATTTATATGCTATTTTATATGATTTTTGGGACTAACCTATTAACCCAGAGCCGAGTGCCAGTTTCTGTTTTTTCCTTGTTTTAGAGTATCGTAGAAAAGGAAAATCAAACGGAGTCCAATTGACCTGAAACTTCACGAAACTTATTTTTGGACCAGAAGAAGCCCACGGACTATCGGAGATGGACCAGGAGAGTCCCGGGCTGCCCACGAGGGTGGGGGGCGCGCCCACCCCGCGGGCACGCCCCCTGCCTCGTGGACAGCCCGGAGGTCCACCGACGCACTTCTTCCTCCCATATATACCCATATACCCATAAAACTTCGGGGAGCCGAATAGATCGGGAGTTCCGCCGCTAGAAGCCTCCGTAGCCACAGAAAACCAATCTAGACCCGTTCCGGCAGCCTGCCGGAGGGGGCAATCCCTCTCCGGTGGCCATCTTCATCACCCCGGCGCTCTCCATGACAAGGAGGGAGTAGTCCACCCTCGGGGCTGAGGGTATGTACCAGCAGCTATGTGTTTGATCTCTCTCTCTCTCTCTCTCTCGTGTTCTTGAGGTGGTACGATCTTGATGTATCGCGAGCTTTGCTATTATAGTTGGATCTTATGATGTTTCTCCCCCTCTACTCTCTTGTAATGGATTGAGTTTTCCCTTTGAAGTTATCTTATTGGATTGAGTCTTTAAGGATTTGAGAACACTTGATGTACGTCTTGCGTGGGATAACCGTGGTGACAATGGGTTATTCTATTGATTCACTTGATGTATGTTTTGGTGATCAACTTGCGGGTTCCGCCCATGAACGTATGCATAGGGGTTGGCACAGGTTTTTCTCTTGACTCTCCAGTAGAAACTTTGGGGCACTCTTTTGAAGTACTTTGTGTTGGTTTTAATAGATGAATCTGAGATTGTGTGATGCATATCGTATAATCATACCCACGGATACTTGAGGTGACATTGGAGCATCTAGGTGACATTAGGGTTTTGGTTGATTTGTGTCTTAAGGTGTTATTCTAGTACGAACACTATGATAGATTGAACGGAAAGAATAGCTTCATGTTATTTTACTACAGACTGTTGAATAGATAGATCAGAAAGGATAACTTTGAGGTGGTTTCGTAACCTACCATAATCTCTTCGTTTGTTCTCCGCTATTAGTGACTTTGGAGTGACTCTTTGTTGCATGTTGAGGGAAAGTTATATGATCCAATTATGCTATTATTATTGAGAGAACTTGCACTAGTGAAAGTATGAACCCTAGGCCTTGTTTCAACGCATTGCAATACCATTTGTGCTCACTTTTATCATTAGTTACCTTGCTGTTTTTATTTTTTTAGATTACAAAAACCTATATCTATCATCCATATTGCACTTGTATCACCATCTCTCCGCCGAACTAGTGCAGCTATACAATTTACCATTGTATTGGGTGTGTTGGGGACACAAGAGACTCTTTGTTATTTGGTTGCAGGGTTGCATGAGAGAGACCATCTTCATCCTACGCCTCCCATGGATTGATAAACCTTAGGTCATCCACTTGAGGGAAATTTGCTACTGTCCTACAAACCTCTGCACTTGGTGGCCCAACAATGTCTACAAGAAGAAGGTTGCGTAGTAGACATCAGTAGGCATGCCCCCACCCTCGTGGGCTCCTTGTAGCTCCACCGACGTAATTCTTTCGCCTATATATACTCTTATACCCTAAAAACATCCAGGAGAGCCACGAAACCACTTTTCCACCATCGCAACCTTCTGTACCCGTGAGATCCCATCTGGGGCCTTTTCCGGTGATCTGCCCGAGGGGGAATCGATTATGGAGGGTTTCTACATCAACACCATAGCCTCTCCGATGATGTGTGAGTAGTTTACCACAGACCTTCGGGTCCATAGTTATTAGCTAGATGGATTCTTCTCTCTCTTTGGTTCTCAATACAAAGTTCTCCTCGATGTTCTTGGAGATCTATTCGATGTAATATTCTTTTGCGGTGTGTTTGCCGAAATCCGATGAATTGTGGATTTATGATCAAGTTTATCTATGAACAATATTTGGTTCTTCTCTGAATTCTTATATGCATGATTTGATATCTTTGCAAGTCTCTTCAAAATTATCGGTTTAGTTTGGCCTACTATATTGATCTTTCTTGTAATGGGAGAAGTGCTTAGCTTTGGGTTCAATCTTGCGGTGTCCTTTCCCAGTGACAGTAGGGGAAGCAAGGCACGTATTGTATTGTTGCCATCGAGGATAAAAAGATGGAGTTTATATCATATTGCTTGAGTTTATTCCTCTACATCATGTCATCTTGCCCAAAGCATTACTCTGTTCTTATGAACTTAATACTCTAGATGCATGCTGGATAGCGGTCGATGTGTGGAGTAATAGTAGTAGATGCAGAATCGTTTTGGTCTACTTAGCATGGATGTGATGCCTATATTTCATAATCATTGCCTAGATATTCTCATAACTATGCGCTTTTCTATCAATGGCAGTAATTTGTTCACCCACCGTAATACATGCTATCATGAGAGAAGCCACTAGTGAAACCTATGGCCCCCGGGTCTATTTTATATCATATAAGTTTCCAATCCACAATTCTAGTTTACTATTATTTTATTTTCCAATCTTTACTTTTCAATCTATACAACAAAAATACCAAAAATATTTATCTTATTATCTTTATCAGATCTCACTTTTGCAAGTGGCCGTGAAGGGATTGACAACCCCTTTATCGCGTTGGTTGCAAGGTTCTTGATTGTTTGTGTAGGTACTAGGTGACTTGTGTGTAATCTCCTACTGGATTAATACCTTGGTTCTCAAAAACTAAGGGAAATACTTACGCTACTTTGCTGCATCACCCTTTCCTCTTCAAGGGAAAACAACGCATGCTCAAGAGGTAGCAGTTGCAGATGCCTGAGGAGAAGCCGGATAGCACATATTGGACTATTCACTTTGATGGATCCTGGCACTTGGAAGGCTCGGGGGCTGGAGTTATTTTGACTTCCCGACGAGATGATAAATTTTGTTATGTCTTAAGGTTGATGTTCCCTTGTACTAACAATGCAGCTGAGTATGAAGCCTTGCTCCATGGTCTTCGGATGGCTACGGAGATGAATCTAAGCCGGGTGAGGTGCTTTGGCGACTCAGATTTGGTGGCTCAACAAGTTTTAGGAACTTGGGATTCCAAACACTACAAAAAAATACACTTCTGTGATGATACATGTTCGTCATAGTAGGTCATGTTTTCTGTCATGCACGTACATCCATGATGATTTTATGACAGAATCAAGATAGTCATACCTGTGCTGTCGTAGAAGTGTTCCATGACATTACCAAAATTATCATCACGGAAGTGTCCACTTCCATGACGATAAATGCCGCGTCATGGAAGTGCTTTCGTCAAGGGTGACCGACACGTGGCATCCACTGTAATGGGTCGCCGTTAAGCTATCGGGTCCGGTTTTGGATCCGATAACCCGCTAATAGCCATGACCAATGCCGATTTTCCACGTTTAAAATTCTCATTGGATGACGGAACCACGTGTCAGCTCCGCGTTGGCATAGGTGTCACTCATCCAATGGGCAAGATGCGCCTATGATATGTTGACACGTGGAGCAGCCCAAAAGTGGCCCATAAAGATTATATGGGCTAGCCCAACTAAAGGCCCACAAGATTTAGCGGACCATAATGGGTCAACCCAGCTAAAGGGCCACAAAATTTTACAGACCATAATGGGTCGGCCCAGCTAAAGGCCCAACATTCTCAGTTAAGGCCCGTATGGCTAGTGTCAAATCGGTCCATCAACGGCCCGTCCTAAACTTGTCATCATCACGACCCATGGTCACTTCTGGCCCGTTAACAGTCCGCTAAGTATTTGGGCTGAATTACGGCCCGATGTGTTTCCGGCCTGTTAAAGGTCCTGCTTCATTTGGGCCCATTTATAGGCCATTGAAACTTTCGTCCCATAAATGACCATGAAGGATTTGGGTCATATTTGGCCATGTCTGACATTCAGCTTGTTAGAGGCCCACTATAGATTTGGGCCCCTTTCAGCCTGTTGTGACTTTCAGCCTGTTAACATCGGACGAAATCCATGGGCCATATGTGGCCCAACGCCACATCGGGCCTATTAACGGTCCATATAAAAATGACACTAATCAAGCCCGACCGAACTTTCAGCCTGTTAAAGGCCCGTGTAGTAGGTCGACACATTTTCGACCCGTCTAAATTTTGGCCTGTGAACGATCCGCATTGTAAATGGGCCACCATTTCGGCCTGCTAAGAGCATTGGGTTATTTGGCACAATCAGGGTCCAATCTCACTTTCAGCCTATTAAAGGCCCATGTTTTTTATGGGCTCGAGATATTTACACCTGTAAATGGCCTATTGTTACTAAGGGCCCAAATTATGTTTAGGCCTGTTAAAGGCCCACTATGGGCACAAGCCTACCAAAAAAATGAAAGCTTATGCTGATTTAGGCCCAAATATTTTTAGTGGGCTACATGCAAATTTCGACCCATAATCGTTTTAGCCCAATTGGAATGGGCCCGACGAATGATGGCATGTTGGGCTCCTACGAGGCTTTCAACCGAATACATTACTAAGATAAACCTACAATATACAAAAATAGCGTTGTAATTACTGCAGCCTTTGGCAGCATTATAAATGTTGTATCACAGCAAAATAAATTCCAACCATACAACAAAAGGCATGTTGGCATAAATTTTACAGTCCTTGTTGATAAAAGCACCATTAGATGTATAGAAGCACAGATCATTTGACCTGAGTGCTAATGTTTCAGGCACTATTCAAGAAATCTTCCGATTCACCAATTAATCTTCTGATTTATCGCTAATCGGGGGGTGACCGATAAGATTATGCCTTATCTTTGCCATTTATCTTTTGTACCAATTTATCATTCTGATAAGCGATTTATCAGGAATCTACCGATAAATCGGACCTATTCATAACACGATGTTTGCAAAAACTATGTTTCTTTATGTTTTGTGGACCTTGTTACGGAATATGTACTATTATCCTATTTTGTTTGCCATTATACAAGGATTCAAAGGCTAGAAATCAAGGTAACACTTCTATCAAATATTATTTTGGTGTTTAATATAGCGTATTTTAGTGTTGGGAACCCGAGGTTTGAAAAAATATCCAATTAATAGTCGACTGATAAAATTGATTAATCTCTAACCCCCAGCTAACCGAGACGATAACGATAAGTGATATCTTCAACATTGGTTTCACGCTGTAGAATCTGATGGAGCAGCATGATCTTCCCCTTTTTTTTCTGCCATTGCTCTTGAACAACGAAGCAAATGTCTGATAGTCTGGTTTCAAAACCATTCATATCTTGACGACATTTGTCAACCACTATTGTTGTTTCCGAACGACGTCCATTAGGGATTGGACTTTTGTCTCGAGCACAAATATATCACTCTGTCTAGCCGGAAGATTTTGTTCAGTAGGTGATTTGGATGAGGTTACCTTGACAACCAACCCAGAATTACGCATGAAGGTGATTTTGGCATTGTTAGTGGAGAGATACCGACGCACTGCAGCAAGAGGTGACATTGTGCCTGTGGTAGCCTCGTCAACTTCAGGTGGCTGTGGCTGTTCAATCATTTGTTCCATAGCTTGCTGAAAGTTTGAACTTGTGGATTAGTGTACCAGATGAGTTACTAATGAGACAAAAACAAATAAAGCAGGTTCCACGTTTATAGATAACTTATTTTGGTGAACTACTGTAATACATTAGCATGTATTGTAGTGCCAACTACATGATAAAATCACTTTCAAAACATATGTCCATGTAGCATGCCTGTTGTATTGTCTATTTCCTCACATTCATTGACATCTAAGGATAAAGAGACATGGTTTAAAGTAGGATGAACATAGTATGACATCATTCATATCATGGGCAAACAGATATAAAACAAACAGGCTATTGTATCATTGTGTGCGCACGTGAACATCACAACTAGATTATAGATCAACACCAAAAGAATACCCTTCATCTCTTTTAAACCATGTAAGGTGAAATGATATGCTAAGACAACTGTGTATAAAAGTGAGCAGAGTAACTGACATTGGCTGCAAACCAAGCAGTTAAATGAACACATCACAGTACCAAACAGTTCAAAGGCAGGAGGAGTAAGGACTTACAACAACGGCTTGAACTACTGTGCTCATGCCCTTCATCTTGCTGGTGTGGCAATCCTTGAAGATTTGCACTACATTCGGTTCGGGTTCTTTTGGTCCGCACAGGCTTTCCTCTGTATTTGGAACAAGTCAATATAGATACGATAATATGGCACATAAAAAAGAAGGAACTAGCAGCTGTTTACAAGAGCCTCACAATGTGCGATATAGCTACGAGATCCTGTTGTCTATTGGAATTTCACTTTAGAAGGGTTGGTCTTGTTCTTCAAACAGTTAGCCTAGAAGAAGATACACTTGTAAGTCACATACGTAAATACAAGTTCAATATGTGGTCTGATCAAATACATATACCCTACCTGATACTTTGGATCAGACCAGTGTTTAACAAGGGTTGTCTAGTCTTCATCTGTAATATATTCCACTGGAGATGCTTGGGCAATTTCATTGTTAGCCTTGCCTTCAAAGTGAGATTTTCTAAGGTGGTATCAATACTGTCGCAGAGCAGACTGAAAAACATGATTGCATGCTTGTTTAGTTGCATCATCTTTCGGATCCAACTTGAACCTCATCTGTTGAAAAAAGAATGTCAGTCTTATTAGGAGGAAGCTAGAAAGCATGGGACAGAGCAAGGCAATATTACAAATTGTGATGAATAACATTACTTACGGATAAATGGTCAAGGAAGGTGTTAAACTGGGTATTGTCTTTCTCATTCCTGTACTGGATCCATGTTGGGAGGATACGTGCATGACACCTAACAACAACGGCTACCTCTGATACTAACTTGGCCGACTCTGTAGCATCACGTGGCCTTTTTAAACCTGCCTCAAAATGGATCTCCATTCTTCCGCCTTTAGATTTTGTTAATCTATTAAACATTATCCCTAATGTCTGTTTCCTCTTGCGCCGTGGTGCTAGTTCAACAACGAATATGGAAAGTGTTAGTGCACATCAAACTATGAGTGTACATATAAAAGGAGCATGCAACTACAATTTGACTCGGTCAGGTACCGTCTTGGTGTTGATTCTCAGGATGTTCATCTGATCTTGCCAAGTCCTGTTGTGTCAGCAGTGCTTCGGAAGTAGTGTTAGGTGTGAAGGCAGCTTGGGAACTGGCCAGTTCTGAAGCAAACGAACGAGTAACTCGTTGAGATGCTGGTAAAGTTGAAGCGGATGCTGCAGCTGGTGGAGCAGGTGATAATGTGTTTGTAGATTTAGTCGGTGGACTTGGACCTTCTACTGGACTATAAGTACCGGTAGAATCTCGAGGGCAGATCCTTTTCCGTTTCACCCAACGAGTAACACCATTCCCTACTATATTCATTTCCTTGCTCTTTTTTTGACTTTGCCATGTCAAGCTGTACCACAACACAAAAGAATAAAATCGCTCTTCAGAACTCATTGATGCATGATATAGACAAGCAATACTTTGATGTAAGACAACCATATGAGGATGGAATATGTAAGAAAAACAAGACGGCGTGACATATTCATAGCTA
This sequence comes from Triticum monococcum, assembly GCA_034509565.1. NCBI lineage: Eukaryota > Viridiplantae > Streptophyta > Magnoliopsida > Poales > Poaceae > Triticum > Triticum monococcum. The sequence continues at coordinate 615,716,205 of CM067847.1, read as the reverse complement.
CGATGTGTAAACTAACCAGAAGGATTTTAAAGAAAATAGAAGTAATGCAAGCTAGACACCATATGAAAGATGCAACCAATATCACTCTGCCAAGTTAAAAGTGTCTTGTCATAAGTGGCATTTCAAAAAATTAGAAGCAGTACAATGTAGAAGTCAATGCAAGATGCAACCACTATCAAACTGCCATGTTAAAAGCGTCCAATCATGAGTGATTGATGCGGGATACACAACAATAGTACTTTGATGTAAGAACATGGTATGATAGATAGATGCAGTGTATTCTAGACATAGAAAGGCATGTCATATGCACATGTATAACGTATAAACTCAGCAGGTGCAATTTAATCAAAATAGAAGAAATACAGGCTAGACAACATATGCAACATGAAACCAATTATCACACCGTCAACTTAGAGCAAGCAACTGCGATGGTGGATGTCAGGACCCCGATTCCAAGTCACATCGATCTAGCCGGTAACACCTCATATCATTTTGCGGCCTCACGCACGGTATCCCACGGGTGTCGCCTTACCATGGCCCGGGACCGTTTGCGCCTTTTGGCTCACGTATATGATAGTGTCGCTAGCATCCATATGACAGAGAACCCAGGCCGACATGGCTAGTCGTGAACCCAAAGCGGCACAGACCTATGGAGACAGGCATACATGAATCACATTGAGCATGTCGGTCATCAGCGAGTGATTCCGGGCTGTAGCACTGGGCTAACAGGACTCCAGGGAACCCGGGCTGTAGCAGGCTAGGCAGGACTCCGGAAGTCACCGCGTGACATTTCCCCGAAGGGACAGACATAGGAACGAAGTGAATCACATGCCGGCCAGTCAAGTGTCCTGAGCAGTAGTGCTCGGCTAGCAGGACTCCGGTGAACCGGGCTGTAGCGGACTACTATGGCTCGAGGAACACTAGACTACATTTCCCCATAAGAAAGGCTGCCAAGGATAAACAACTAGATTGTCGGATCCCACTCATACCAAGCATTTCAATCATACACACAATATGCCCGATATGAGTACATACAACATGGCATCACAACAAAACTCTACAACTCAAGTACTTTATTTAAAGGCTCCAGAGAGCCATACATAACATGTTCATACAGATAGGGGTCACATGACCCGACACTCAAGTCATACAATCATACAAGCACATGCGGAAGCAACTAGTCTGAGTACAGATACTAGAAAGAAAGAAGGCTTCTCGAAGCCTGTCTATCTACATAGGGCCCTCCATGGCCAGGATCACCACCTGGGTGGCTAGTCACTCGTCGACGTCAAGGTCTACATAGAACCCATCGGAGGGGGCGGTGTTGTCATCTGAAAACAGTAATTAAGAAAACATGAGTACAAAGGTACTCAGCAAGTCTTACAACAGAACCTACTATACATGCTCATTCTCAAGAAGATGGTGGGGTTAATGCAGCAAGCCAGCTTTGACTCTTGGCTAAACTATCCTACGGAACTTCTCTAGTAAAATAGTTTTCGCACACGAGTCCACTACTCACCAACACAATACTCCACCGGGGATCCTCCCTCGTCATCCTACGAGAGGGCCATCCTCGGTACTCACACTTATCTTGAGTCTTTTAGTAGTATCCATTAACTTGTCTATGAACTGTATAGGCAACCAAGTAGTCCTTTACCGCGGACACGGCTATTCGAATAGTTTTATACCCTGCAGGGGTGTACTTCGTCACACATGTTTCCACCACTTAGCGTCTGCACACGACATGTGCTCGGCAGACTTCAAGCGAAAACCGACGTGGGTGTAGACCACGACCTAACTAACCTCACAAGTCTCTAGTCCAGGTTTATCGCCTATTCAGGTTCCATCCGCAAGGAAATCCGGCCGGGGTGTCCTCAACGGCTCCAAACTATGTGTACAGGTTCCCGAGACGCCAAACGGGCGCCCGACATACCCGGCCACAGTGTATCTACCGCATCATAGCCCACCCCTAGGGTCAGCTCTACGCACGGCCGCCAACACATGTCCTACAAACACCAGAAACTAGTTGCAACTCCTGGACAGAGGCGAGAGGGGTCAGTAAGTCGAGCGGGGTCATATTTCAGGGCCCAATGTGTGGTAGTAGCTGAATCTTAAATCACGCATACTGATCTCAGTTCTTAGGGATGGCCTCAATGAAACAACCCACCATGTACTCCTACATGGCCTCTCATAGATACCTTTACCAAAACATGTTCAACACATCCCTCATATTACCGACATAAGCATTTCATTCTAGCCCATCACCCAGATGAACCAGACCTGACACAACTCTAAGCATAGCAGGCATAGCAAGGTAGGAATCACATACATGGCTCAATCAACTCCTACACATGCTAGTGGGTTTCATCTAGTTACTGTGGCAATGACAGGTCATGTAGAGGATAAGGGTTCAACTACCGTAGCACACAGCAGTTTGAATCGCGTTGTCTTAATGCAGTAAACAAGAGCAGAAGCAAGAACATGGGTTTGTATTGGAATGATCAATGGGTTGCTTGCCTGATGGAATGGTAGTGGGATACTGCCCTTCAGTTGGATACTCGTGAATATCCTCGGAGGCAGAATCTACCACGAAGAACACATCGGAACACAATCAACACATGACGATATGCAACAATATGATGCATGCTATGACATGGCAATATGAACGTGTCTTGGCCTAATGCAAGCTATAACAGAAAGGAATGTGCTTATTTGAATCAAAGATTCAATTATTAGCTTATTAAACATGGCTTTAATAGTGCATTTCCTTATTCTGCTTAAACAGCAAGGTAAACTTGTTTTGTCATGCATGAAACCATTACAAATGGATAGATTGAATTTTTCTGATAATTTTTCATATATAAATTATTTCATTTGGAGTTACGGTTGAATTTCTATGATTTTTAGAAGTTTTAAACATTTTCTGGAATTTCCTGAATAAAAATAAATCCAAACAATGCATTACTGCGTCAGCATTGCGTCATGCTGACCTCAGCAGGTCAAAGGCGCCAGCCCAGGTCAAACCTGACTGGTGGGCCCCTTCTGTCAGCCTCTCAGCTAATTAACAAGATTAGATTAACACTAATTAGCTGTTAGTGGTGCTTGGGCCCACATGTCAGTGACTGATTAACTTAAAATTAGTCAAAACTAATCCTAGATTAGTTAGCAGACCGGCCCCACCTGTCATAGACTCAGGGGGGTCTACTTGGGCCCACTCGGGGGTCAAACTGGGTCAACTCGCCGGCGACTCGACGCCGGCAAGGCCCGAGACGGTGGCGCAGCTCGGAAAACGCCCACAGGGCACGGGCGAGGCCGTTCTTGGGCTCGTTGGAGAGCTCTTGCAGTCGCACATCTAGTGGTGGTGGTGGCCGGGCCTATGGTGGCCGGAGACGACGACGGCGAGCTCCAAGGCGGCGGCCGGAGTTTGGCCATGTGTGGGGTGTGGGCTGCGGCATGCAAACGCGGAAACTAAGGCGCTAGCGAGGCACTACGCGATGCGGCAAGCATGTTGCGAAGCACGGGAGGACCAAATGGTTGCCAGAGCGACGCCGGCGACAAGCTCGAGCGGAGACGAGCTTCGGCGATGGTGGAACTATGGCCTAGAGGTGGCAAATGCGTGGGAAAGAAGAGGGGAAAGGTGGCGGAGCTCACAGAGAGGTCGATGAGCAGCTCAGTGGGCTCGGGGGCAACCGGAGTGAGGCGAATCGATGAGCGGCGTCCGGCGGGTACCGAGGTTGAAGACGATCCGATGGCGGCGATGCAGGGCCTCTGGCGATGCGTGGGTTGGTGGGGAGGGCGAGGGCGTCGCGGCGGAGCTTCTGGACAGGTCGGAGAGGCGAGAGGGTGACGGAGGGCGCGACTACGGCGGTGAGACGGCGACGGGTGCATCGGCCATCGCGGGAGAGGGAGAGGGAGACGAGGGGGAGAGTGAGAGAGGATGAGAGGGGGACGTGGGGGTCGCGTGGCATTCCCTAGACGTCTCCCGGCATCGGCGGAAGCAGGAGGTGGCCGGCGTGTGGCCGCGGGCGCCGGCCACGCGCTCCGCGTCCTTCTGGCGCGAGGAGGACGACGTCTGGCAGCGCCAGTAGGCTGGGCCGAGCCAGGTGGGCTGGCCAGCACAGGTAAGGCCCAGGTGGGCTTCTCCCTCTCTTTTTTTTTTAAATTTGTTTCTGTTTTCTAATTAACTGTAACTGTTGGGCTTTATTTAAAATACTAAAACATTTCCAAAAATCCTGAAAATAATTGTGGGCTCTGTTTAGAATATATCCAACAACAAACATTTATTTCCAGAATTGTTTGAGCATTTAAATTATTTAATAGCATTTAAATGCCCAAATTCAAATACTTATGATTTAAATCAATGACCTTCTGTTGACCTAGAAAATTGTGCACCAATTTTGCCAGAGGTTCTAACCCAAGACAAAGAGGGTGAACTTTTTAGAAGGGCATTTCAGGTTCATTGAAAATAATTTTAGTAAACCCTAGTTGTTTCCAGGGGGGTGTTGGGGGTTTCTGCTTTCCCCATTTCAAATTTAAGAGAAATTTAAACATGATGCACACTCTAATGCTTGAACTAGCTAGGGTGTGACAGTGGAGTACGGGAGATGAACTCACCATGTAGACTTGGGACTTCAAGTTCATTAGCAGTAGCAATGGAAAATCTAGAGAGTCTCTATTTGCGTCGGTCCAGAGGACCACCAACATCCCCTAACTTACTCTTTTCCTTCCTACTTTCTAATATTGCCTTATGAAGTCAAAACCACAAGAAGATGAATAAAATTAGCTCTGCATAACTGGTTGATGCATGATACAGATGATGTAAGGCAAGCGCAGGATAGGAGGATGGAATATATACAAAAAAGACAACATTGCATATTCACACGTACGATAGGAGGATGGAATATATATGAAAAATAGTAAGCAGAAGGCATTTCAACAAAATTAGAAGAAATGAAAGCTAGGCACCATATGAACATGCAACCAATATCACTCTATCAGGTAAAAAAATGTCTCGTCGTAAGTGCCATTTCAAGAAATTGGATGTAGTACAAGCTAGAAGACAATGCAAGATGCAACCTACATCACACTCCCAACTTAAATGTGTCTTATGGGTAAGTGATTGTTGCAGGTATAAGTTGTAAGCTACGCAGATGCAATTCAACAAAATCATAGGCAATACAAACTAGACATCATATGGAACACACAACCACATATAACAGTTCCAAGTTAGAGCAAGCACCTGTGATGGTGGAGTAGGGGAGATGTGCTCATCATCTACACGTATGTTCTAGAAACAGGAACAAGTGTCATATTCACAGGCATTATGTGTAAAGTAAGCAGATGCAATTCAACAAAGTTAGAAGCAAATACAAGCTAGACATCATACGCAACATGCAACCACATATAATAGTGCCAAGTTAGAGGAAGAACCTGCGATGGTGGAGTAGGGGAGATGTGCTCATCATCTACACAGCTACGTTGACTGTCCAGCCTTGTGTTGTCTTGCGAATCTTGTTGGGAGGATGGCGGAGTAGAATCTGTAGAGACCCTCTGTTTGAGTTGCTCCGAAGGACAACCATCATCCACTGCCGGACTAATTTCCTTCAGCTGTATTGATTTTGCATTGTGAAGTCAAACCGATAAGAAAAAGGAATAAAATTCGCTCTTCAGAACTCATTCATGCATGATACTGACGAGCACTACTCGGATGAAAGGCAAACACATGATACGAGGATGGAATATGCATGAAAAATAGGGCGGCGTGACATATTCACACCTATGATGTGGTAACTAAGTAGAAGGCATTTCAAAAAATTAGAAGTACTACAAGCTAGACACCATATGAAAGGTGCAACCAATATCACTCTGCCAAGTTCAAACTGTCTGGCGTTTCAACAAATTAGAAGCAGTACATGCTAGAAATCATATGCAAGACACAACCAATATAACAGTGGTGACTTAAAGGTGCCTTATCATAAGTGACTGATGCGGGATATGCAAGAACAATAGTCTGATGTGAGAACATGGTGTGATCAGATATAATATGTTCTAGAAACAGGAACACATGTCGTATTCACATGCATTATGTGTAAAGTAAGCAGATGCAATTCAACAAAGTTAGAAGCAATACAAGCTAGACATCATACGCAACATGCAACCACATATAATAGTGCCAAGTTAGAGCAAGCACCTGTGATGATGGAGTAGGGGATATGTGCTCATCATCTACACAGCTACGTTGACTGTCTAGCCTCGCGTTGTCTTGCGAATCTTGTTAGGAGGATGTCGGAGTAGAATCTGTAGAGACCCTCCGTTTCAGTTGCTCGGAAGGACCACCATCATCCAATGCCTTACCAATTTCCTTTCGCTTTATTGATTTTGCATTGTGAGGTCAAACCGAGAAGAAAAAGGAATAAAATTCGCTCTTCATAACTCAGTCATGCATGATACTGACGAACACTACTCTGATGAAAGGCAAAGTCATGATACGAGGATGAAATATGTATGAAAAACTGGACGGCTTGACATATTCACACCTATGATGTGGTAACTAAGCAGAACACACTTCAACAAATTAGAAGCACTACAAGCTAGACACCATATGGAAGGTGCAATCAATATCACTCTGCCAAGTTAAAACTGTCTCGTCATAGGTGGCGTTCGTCAAACTAGAAGCACTACATGCTAGAAATCATATTCAAGATGCAAACCAATATCACACTACCAACTTAAAGGTGTCCCATCACCAGTGACTGATGCAGGATACACAAGAAGAGTAGTTTCATGTAAGAACATGGTGTGATAGACAGATATAGTATGTACTAAAAACAGGAAAGCGTGTCATATTCACACGTATCATGTGTAAGATAAGCAGATGTAGTTTACACTAATTAGGAGCAATACAAGTTAGACACCATATGCAACCAGATATCACACTGCCAAGTTAGAGCAAGCACCTTGGATGGTGGAGTAGGGAGCGGAGACTTGGAACTTGTAATGCACTAGGAGTAAAAGGAGAATCCGTACATATGCTCTGTTTACGTTGCTGCAGAGGACCACCATCATCGCCTTCCTTACTCTTTTCCTTCCTCTTTTTTGATTTTTCCTTGTCAAGTCAAACCCACAAGAAAAAGGAATAAAATTTGCTCTTCAGAACTCATTGATGCATGATACTGATGAACACTTCTTTCAAGTAAGGCAGCCGCATGATAGGAGGATGGAATATGTATGAAAAACAGAATGACATGACATATTGATATGTATGATGTATAAAGTGTAAACTAAGCACAAGGTGTTTGAACAAGTTAGAAGCAATGCAAGCTAGAAACCATATGAAAGATGAAACCAATATCACTCTGCCAAATTAAAAGGGTGGCCTAACAAATGTATTTTACCAAATTAGAAGCAATACATGGCAACATGCTAGAAATAATATGCAATGTGCAATGAATAAAGGTGTCTCATCATAAGTGATTGATGTAGGATACAGAAGAGAGGTAGTTTCATGTAAGAACATGGTTAACACATAGATGTAGCGTGTACCAAAAATAGGAAGGCATGTCATATTCACATGTATAATGTGTAAACTAAGAAGATGCAATTTACCCTAATTAGAAGCATTACAAGCTAGACACCGTATGCAACATGCAACCACATATCACACTGCAAAGTTAGAGAAAGCACTTGCGATGGTGGTGTAGGGGAAGTGCAGTCTTCAAGTACATAGCTATGTTTAATATCTTCATTTAGGCTTGCTGTTTCTTGAGAATCATGTGGAGAGGATGAAACTGCACTCTTTATAAGAGTAGCGCGTCTCATACTAACCCATGGGCGTGGCTGTCTCATCATAAGCGATAGATGCAGGATACACAAGAACAGTAGTTTGATGTAAGAACATGGTGTGATAGGCAAATGTAGTATGTACGAAAAACATGAAGGCGTGTCATATTCACATGTATAATGTGTAAGCTAAGCAGATGCAATTTACCAAATTAGGAGCAATACAAGCTAGGCACCATATGCAACATCCAACCAAATATCACACTACCATGTTAGAGCAAGCACCTGGGGTTGTGGAGTAGGGGAGATGAGATTTGGAACTTTGCACTATAGTAGGAGTAGCAGGGGAATCTGCAGAGATCATCTGTTTTGGTTGCTCCAGAGGACCACCATCATTTCGTGCCTTCGTCCTTTTATATTTTGCCTTGTCAAGTAAACACACAAGAAAAAGAAATGAAGTTCACACTTCCAAATTCGTTGATGCATGATACTGACGAACACAACTTTTATGTATGGCAAGCACATTGTAGGAGGATGGAATATGTACGGAAAACGCTAAGCAGAAGGCATTTCAACAAATTGGAAGCAATGCAATCTAGACACCATATGAAAGATCCAACCAAAATCACTCTACCAAGTTAGATGTGTCTCATTATAAGTGGCACTTCAACAAATTAGAGGAAATACATGTGTGAAATTATATGCAAGCTGCAACTAATATTACACTGTCAACTTGACGGTGTGTCGTCAGAAGTGATTGATGAGGGATACACAAGAAAAGTACTTTGATGTAAGAACATGGTTAATAGAAAGACGTAGTATGTACCAAAAACAGGAAGGCATGTCATATTCACAGGTAGAATGTGTTAACTAAGCAGATGCAATTTACCCCAATTAGAAGCATTACAAGGTAGACACCATATGCAACATGCAACCACATATCACACTGCCAAGTAAGATCAAGCACATGCGATGGTGGTGTGGGGGAATTGCGGTCATCAACTAGAGAGCTACATTGACTATCTTCATTTAGCCTTTGCTGTTTCTTGAGAATCATGTGGGGAGGATGACACTGCACTCTTTAAACGAGTAGCGCGTCTCACAGTAACCCACTGGGGTGTCTGTCTCATCATAAGTCATTGGTGAGGGATACAAAAGAGCATTAATTTGATGTATGGACATGGTTAATAGACATATGTAGTATGTATCAAAAATAGGGGGGGGGGCATGTCATTATCAAAGGTATAATGTGTAAAGTAAGCAGATGCAATTGAACCAAATTGGAAGCAATACAAGGTAGACACCATATATAATATGCAACCACATTTGACATCGCGAAGTTAAAGAAAGCACCTGGGATGGTTGTGTGTGGCAATTGAGATCATCAACTGCAGAGCTATGTTTACTGTCTCCATCTGCTAACACTACACCCCTTTAGAGCGCTGCAATGCTTAGTGCTTATCTTCGAATTACACTGGAGCGACTTCTGTCTTTTCTTTTTTGTATTGATCAACACCGCGTTAGAGTCTGAAATACCCATGCATAAAAAACAATAGTGTGAGTATGGGTGAAGTGTGTGCACAAGTAGTACAATGTAAAGGTAGTAGGTAGAAGGTCGGTGAGAAATAAATGACGAGAGACATATGATAGCTCTACAACATGCATGGCCCATGAAATTACTAGATTCTAGGATTTTGAAATATGAGCACATCGATGGCTGGGAAATGCAGATGCTCCTCTAGCACACCTGTCGGAGTAATTAGCCATGGGTAGCCTCATCTGCTCCCCATGGCATTTCAAGACATCACGGCCGGCTCCACCCCTCAAGACCCAAAGATCAACTAGCCGCCTTCTTTGGGCCGACTGGTCCCAGTGGCCGGCCGAAAGAAGACGGCAAGGCCTAGAGGGCAGCCTCAAAGTGGGCCGATGATACGTCTCCAACGTATCTATAATTTTTGATTGCTCCATGCTATGTTACCTACTGTTTTGGGCAATATTGGGCTTTATTATCCACTTTTATACTATTTTTGGGACTAACCTATTAACCGGAGGCCCAGCCCAGAATTGCTGTTTTTTTGCCTATTTCAGTGTTTAGAAGAAAAGGAATATCAAACGGAGTCGAAACGGAACAAAATCAACTGGAGAAGTTATTTTTGGAAGGAAAGCTATCGGATGGACTTGGACCCCACGCCAGGAGCCAAGGGAGGTACTCACGAGGGTGGGGGCGCCCCCCCTAGGGAGCGCCCCTGCCTCGTGGGGCCCCCGAAGCTCCACCGACGTACTTCATGCACCCATATATACTCACGTACCGTAAAACTTCCAGAACAGACAATAGATCGGGAGTTCCGCTGCCAGAAGCCTCCGTAGCCACCGAAAACCAATCTAGACCCGTTCCGGCACCCTGCCGGAGGGGGCAATCCCTCTCCGGTGGCCATCTTCATCATCCCGGTGCTCTCCATGACGAGGAGGGAGTAGTTCTCCCTCGAGGCTGAGGGTATGTACCGGTAGCTATGTGTTTGATCTCTCTCTCTCTCGTGTTCTTGAGGTGATACGATCTTGATGTATCGTGAGCTTTGCTATTATATGTGGATCCTATGATGTTTTCTCCCCCCTCTACTCTCTTGTAGTGGATTGAGTTTCCCCTTTGAAGTTATCTTATCGGATTGAGTCTTTAATGATTTGAGAACACTTGATGTATGTCTTGCCGTGCGTATCTGTGGTGACAATGGGATACCACGTGATTCACTTTATGTATGTTTTGGTGATCAACTTGCGGGTTCCGCCCATGAACCTATGCATAGGGGTTGGCACACGTTTTCGTCGTGATTCTCTAGTAGAAACTTTGGGGCACTCTCTGAGGTTCTATGTGTTGGTTGAATAGATGAATCTGAGATTGTGTGATGCATATCGTATAATCATACCCACGGATACTTGAGGTGACATTGGAGTATCTAGGTGACATTAGGGTTTTGGTTGATTTGTGTCTTAAAGTGTCATTCTACTACGAACTCTAGGGCTGTTTGTGACACCTATAGGAATAGCCCAACAGATTGATTGGAAAGAATAACTTTGAGGTGGTTTCGTACCCTACCATAATCTCTTCGTTTGTTCTCCGCTATTAGTGACTTTGGAGTGAATCTTTGTTGCATGTTGAGGGATAGTTATGTGATCCAATTATGTTATTATTGTTGAGAGGACTTACACTAGTGAAAGTATGAACCCTAGGCCTTGTTTCAACGCATTTTAATACCGTTTACGCTCACTTTAATCATTTTCTACCTTGCTGTTTTTATATTTTCAGATTACAAATACCCATATCTACTATCTATATAGCACTTGTATCACCATCTCTTTGCCGAACTAGTGCACCTATACAATTTACCATTGTATTGGGTGTGTTGGGGACACAAGAGACACTTTGTTATTTGGTTGCAGGGTTGCTTGAGAGAGACCATATTCATCCTACGCCTCCCACGGATTGATAAACCTTAGGTCATCCACTTGAGGGAAATTTGCTACTATCCTACAAACCTCTGCACTTGGAGGCCCAACAACGTCTACAAGAAGTAGGTTGTGTAGTAGACATCAAGCTCTTTTCTGGCGGCGTTGCCGGGGAGGTTAGCGCTTGAAGGTATATCTTTAGATCTTGCAATCGAGTCTTTTAGTTTCTTGTTTTATCACTAGTTTAGTTTATAAAAGAAAACTATATAAAAAATGGAATTGAGTTTGTCTCATACGCTTCACCTTTTTACTATTGTTCGTAAGTATGATGGAAAGGAAAATTGTGCTCAAGTGCTAGAAGAAGAAATCTATAAAATGTTTGGCACTAAATATGTGAATGATGAGCATGATTGCAATGTTGTTAGTACAAATTCTTTGAATATCCATGATACTAATGATAATTGCACTAGTTATGATGAAAATGTCTCCTATAAACATGTCAATTTTTGTGGAGTGCATTTGGTTTGTAAGTACACACCAAATAGGGAAGATAGATATTGCAAGAGGCATAAGTACTTAGAAACTAAATTGTTGCAATAAAGTCTTGATGATTGTGCTGAAAAATTCAATATTTTTCGCGCCCCTTGTGAACTTTGCAATGAACATGGTCATTTAAATCTCCAATGCAAATTGTTTCATGACCGAATCGTATCCAAAAATTGTGATAATTTGATTACCCTTGAGCATCATAAAGAGCTTAGTCTTCTTTTGGGGTATGAGGAAATGAAACGTATAACTGAGGGTATTCCAAAGTTTAATCTTGATAGATTTCTTGATTTTGATCTAGAGAAAATTTATATGTATTGTGCAGTGAATTGTATAGAAAATCATTATATTGCCAACTACATAAAGAAAAGAAAACAAATAGAAGATGAGGAGAATACTAATGAAAGGGAAGATGCTTCCCAATACCCTCCTATTATTTCTTATGATGAATCAGGTAATGAGGAGGAGCCTCCTATTCAACCAATCTCATTAATAAGGAGCTCCAAAAAGAGGATTGAACCCACACATGATGTGGTGAAGAAGAAGAAAAGAAAAAGGAAGAGAGGTAAAAAGATATCTCTCTCAAATAATGCTGCTCCTATTACTATTGTGCCTCATGAAAATATAATTGTGGAAGATAATGATACTTCTTATGATCTTGAAAATCTTTTTGGCACTTGCTTGGAAGAATATGATAATTGCTATACTATTAGTGCTATCCATACTATTAATGATGAGAGTGATTATGCTTATGATATGAAAAGGCCCAAGCTTGGGGAGGCTATGTTTGATGAAGATGATTTTTTTGAGAATATATTTGTTGCAATTAATGTTTTCCTAAGCTTGGGGAAGCTATGTTTAATGGCGATATTTTTAGTCTCACAAGTTTTGATATGCAAATTTATAATGACGATAGCATGCCTCCTACCTATGATGATTATTGTGATGATACTTACGCTATAAAAAGTAGTGATTATATTTATAAAACTTATCATGATTATGGTTACCCATTTTCTGAACATTACTCTTTTAATGTGGAAACAATTTATAGTATTCGAGTCTCTTATGACACTCCCACTATCCCGAATGAGAAGAACTTTGCTTATGTGGAGAGTAGTAAATTTTCTATGCTTGTAGATCATGAAAAGAATGCTTTAGGTTCTGGTTATATTGTTGAATTCATTAATGATGCTACTGAAAATTATTATGAGGGAGGAATATATGCTTGTAGGAATTGCAATAATATCAAGTTTCCTCTCTATGTGCTTAAAGTTTCGAAGTTATGCTTGTTTTGCCCTCCTATGCTAGTTGATTATTGTTCCCATAAGTTGTTTGCTCACAAAACCCCTATGCATAGGAAGTATGTTAGACTTAAATGTGCTAGTCATATTCTTCATAATGCTCTCTTTATGTTTCAATTCTTATCTTTTATGTGAGCATCGTCGAAATCATCATGCCTAGCTAGCTAGGGGCGTTAAACGATAGCGCTTGTTCGGAGGCAACCCAACTTTACTTTTGTTCCTTGCTTTTTGCTCCTGTTTAGTAATAAATAATTCATCTAGCCTATTTTTAGATGTGGTTTTATGCATTTAATTAGTGTTTGTGCCAAGTAGAACCTTTGGGAAGACTTTGGGGGAAGTCTTTGCGATCATGCTGTAAAAAACAGAAACTTTAGCGCTCACGAGAATTGCTTCCATTTTTATGTGGAGAGTGATATTTAGTTAATTCTTTTTGCAGATTATTAATATATAAATTACTCAGGTCCAGCAATTTATTTGAGAATTTTATGAATTCCAGAAGTATACGTTTGATCCAGATTACTACAGACTGTTCTGTTTTTGACAGATTCTGTTTTTCATGTGTTGTCTACTTATTTTGATGAATCTATGGCTAGTAAAGTAGTTTATAAACCATAGATAAGTTGGAATACTGTAGGTTTAACACCAATATAAGTAAATAATGAGTTCATTACAGTAACTTGAAGTGGTGATCTATTTTCTTATACTAACGGAGCTTACGAGTTTTCTGTTAAGTTTTGTGTTGTGAAGTTTTCAAATTTTGGGTAAGGATTCAATGGAATATGGAATAAGGAGTGGCAAGAGCCTAACCTTGGGGATTCCCAAGGCACCCCAAGGTAATATTCAAGGATAGCCAAGAGCCTAAGCTTGGGGATGCCCTGGAAGGCATCCCCTCTTTTGTCTTTGTTCATCGGTAAGTTTACTTGGAGCTATATTTTTATTCGCCACATGATATGTGTTTTGCTTGGAGCGTCAATTTATTTTGTTAGGATTTTCTTGCTGTTATTTAGAACAATGTTTTGCATCTTTTATTTCAATAAAAGTGGCATTGATAGCCTTTACTATGCCTATTTTAGAAGTCCTCATGTTGCTGTTTGAAAACAGAAAGTTTACCGCTGTTGCAATAATTCCCTAGAAAAGTCAGAAGGTGATAAAATGTTAAAATCTTTTGAATATTAAGATCTGATAAATTTACTACAGTGGGAATTTTCTTTCATATTTTTTGGAGCTAGGGAAGTATGGATGTTGCTGCATTCTGTACAGACTGTCCTGTTTAGGCAGATTGCTGTTATGTTTGCATTGTTTGCATATGTTTGCTTCTTTAATGATTCTATTTGAGGATAGGACCATTAAATATGCAGAGGCATTTAGTATGCAATGTTGAATAATAATTTTAGTAATTTTCTACAGTAGAGTATGATAAGGTTTTTGCAATGTGTTATACTAACTTATCTCATGAGTCCTTGTTGAGTTTTGTGTGGATGAAGCTTTTGAGATTTAGGTAGACCGTGATATGAGAGGAATTAAGGAGGCATAAAAGCTCAAGCTTGGGGATGCCCAAGGCATCCCAATATAATATTTCAAGAAGTCTCAAGTGTCTAAGCTTGGGAATGCCCCGATTGGCATCCCACCTTTCTTCTTCAACAACTATCGGTTAGTATCGGTTGATCCTAAGTTTTTGTTTCTTCACATGATGTTTGCTATTCTTAGATGTCATTTTATTTTGCTTTGCTTGCGGTTTGAATAAAATACCAAGATCTGAAATTATTAAATGTTATAGAGTCTTCACATAGTTGCATAATTATTTGACTACTCATTCATCTTCACTTATATCTTTCGGAGTAGTTTGGCGTTTGCTCTAGTGCTTCCCTTATATCTTTTAGGGAATGGTGGTAGTTTTATTTTGAAGAAATAGATGAACTCTCATGCTTCACTTAGATTATTTTGAGAGTCTTAAATATCATGGTAATTTGCTTAAAATCCTAATATGCTAGGTATACAAGATTAGTAAAAACTTTTATATAGAGTATTGAATACTAAGAGAAGTTTGATGCTTGATGATTGTTTTGAGATATGGAGGTAATAATATCAAAGTCGTGCTAGTTGAGTAGTTGTGAATTTGAGAAATGCTTGTGCTGAAGTTTGCAAGTCCTGTAGCATGCACGTATGGTAAACGTTATGTAACAAATTTGAAACATGAGGTGTTATTTGATTGTCTTCCTTATGAGTGGCAGTCGGGGACGAGCAATGGTCTTTTCCCACCAATCTATCCCCCTAGGAGCATGCGCGTAGTACCGAGGTTTTTGATGACTTGTAGATTTTTGCAATAAGTATGTGAGTTCTTTATGACTAATGTCGAGTCCATGGATTATACGCACTCTCACCCTTCCATCCTTGCTACCCTCTTCGGTACCGTCATTGCCCTTTCTCACATTGAGAGTTGGTGCAAACTTCGCCGGTGCATCCAAACCCCATGATATGATACGCTCTTTCACACATAAACCTCCTTATATCTTCCTCAAAACAGCCACCATACCTACCTATTATGGCATTTCCATAGCCATTCCGAGATATATTGCCATGCAACTTTCCATCATTCCGTTCATCATGACACATTCATCATTGTCATATTGCTTAGCATGATCATGTAGTTGACATCGTATTTGTGGCAAAGCCACCGTCCATAATTTTTCATACATGTCACACTTGATTCATCGCAATCCCGATACACCGTCGGAGGCATTCATATAGATTCATCTTTATTCTAGTATCGAGTTGTAATCATTGAGTTGTAAATAAATAGAAGTGTGATGATCATCATTATTAGAGCATTGTCCCAAGTAAGGAATAAAAAAAGAAAAGAGAAAGGCCATAAAAAAGAGAAGGCCCAAAAAATGAGAGAAAAAGAGAGAAGGGACAATGTTACTATCCTTTTACCACACTTGTGCTTCAAAGTAGCACCATGATCTTCATAGTAGAGAGTCTATCATGTTATCACTTTCATATACTAATGGGAATTTTTCATTATAGAACTTGGCTTGTATATTCCAACAATGGGCCTCCTCAAGTGCCCTAGGTCTTCTTGAGCAAGCAAGTTGGATGCACACCCACTTAGTTTATTTTGTTGGGCTTTCATACATTTATAGCTCTAGTGCATCCGTTGCATGGCAATCCCTACACCTTGCATTAACATCAATCGATGGGCATGTCCATAGCCCATTGATTAGCCTCATTGATGTGAGACTTTCTCCTTTTTGTCTTCTCCACATAACCCCCTCATTATTCTATTCCACCCATAGTGCTATATCCATGGCTCGCGCTCATGTATTGTGCGAAAGTTTATAGGTTTGAGATTACTAAAGTATGAAACAATTGCTTGGCTTGTCATCGGGGTTGTGCATGATGAGAGCATTCTTGTGTGACGAAAATGAAACATGACTAAACTATATGATTTTGTAGGGATGCACTTTCTATTGGCCATGTTATTTTGAGAAGACATAATTGCTTAGTTAGTATGCTTGAAGTATTATCATTTTATGTCAATATGAACTTTTGTCTTGAATCTTTCCGATCTGAATATTCATACCGCAATTAAGAATAAGTACATTGAAATTATGCCAAGTAGCACTCCGCATCAAAAATGCTGATTTTATCATTTACCTACTCGAGGACGAGCAGGAATTAAGCTTGGGGATGCTTGATATGTCTCCAACGTATCTATAATTTTTGATTGCTCCATGCTATGTTATCTACTGTTTTGGGCAATATTGGGCTTTATTATCCACTTTTATATTATTTTTGGGACTAACCTATTAACCGGAGACCCAGCCCAGAATTGCTGTTTTTTGCCTATTTCAGTGTTTCGAAGAAAAGGAATATCAAACTGAGTCGAAACAGAACGAAATCAACTGGAGAAGTTATTTTTGGAAGGGAAGCTACCGGATGGACTTGGACCCCACGTCAGTAGCCAAGGGAGGTGCTCACGAGGGTGGGGGCGCGCCCCCCTGCCTCGTGGGGCCCTCGAAGCTCCACCAACGTACTTCCTGCACCCATATATACTCACATACCCTAAAACTTCCAGAACAAACAATAGAATTGGGAGTTCCGCCGCCAGAAGCCTCCGTAGCCATCGAAAACCAATCTAGACCCGTTCCGGCACCCTGCCGGAGGGGGCAATCCCTCTCCGGTGGCCATCTTCATCATCCCGGTGCTATCCATGACAAGGAGGGATAGTTCTCCCTCGAGGCTAAGGGTATGTACCAGTAGCTGTGTGTTTGATCTCTCTATCTCTCTCTCTCTCTCTCTCTCTCTCTCTCTCGTGTTCTTGAGGTGATACGATCTTGATGTATCGCGAGCTTTCCTATTATATTTGGATCCTATGATGTTTTCTTCCCCCCCTCTACTCTCTTGTAATGGATTGAGTTTCCCGTTTGAAGTGATCTTATCGGTTGAGTCTTTAAAGATTTGAGAACACTTGATGTATGTCTTGCCGTGCGTATCTGTGGTGACAGTGGGATACCGCATGATTCACTTGATGTATGTTTTGGTGATCAACTTGCAGGTTCCGCCCATGAACCTATGCATAGGGGTTGGCACACGTTTTCGTCGTGATTCTCCGGTAGAAACTTTGGGGCACTCTTTGAGGTTCTATGTGTTGGTTGAATAGATGAATCTGAGATTGTGTGATGCATATCGTATAATCATACCCACAGATACTTGAGGTGACATTGGAGTATCTAGGTGACATTAGGGTTTTGGTAGATTTGTGTCTTAAGGTGTTATTCTAGTACGAACTCTAGGGCTGTTTGTGACACCTATAGGAATAGCCCAACGGATTGATTGGAAAGAATAACTTTGAGGTGGTTTCGTACCCTACCATAATATCTTCGTTTGTTCTCCGCTATTAGTGACTTTGGAGTGACTCTTTGTTGCATTTTGAGGGATAGTTATGTGATCCAATTATGTTATTATTGTTGAGAGGACTTACACTAGTGAAAGTATGAACCCTAGGCCTTGTTTCAACGCATTGCAATACCGTTTATGCTCACTTTTATCATTTGCTACCTTGCTGTTTTTATATTTTCAGATTACAAATACGCATATCTACTATCCATATAGCACGTGTATCACCATTCTTCGCCAAGCTAGTGCACCTATACAATTTACCATTGTATTGGGTGTGTTGGGGACACAAGAGACACTTTGTTATTTGGTTGCAGGGTTGCTTGAGAGAGACTATATTCATCCTACGCCTCCTACGGATTGATAAACCTTAGGTCATACACTTGAGGGAAATTTGCTACTGTCCTACAAACCTCTGCACTTGGAAGCCCAACAACGTCTACAAGAAGAAGGTTGTGTAGTAGACATCATCCGACTCCTGGCGGGCAGCCTCTAGAGAGGCCAGCCCTCAGCAGGCGGCCCCAAGCACCCTCGAAGTTTGCACCACATCATGATGATGAGACGGGGCGTGGCTACAGTGCTGACAACCACCCCCGAATCCAGGGCCAAGCGTGGCCACAATGTATCATACAGGGCGGACACCCCCCGGCCGGTGTGGCACTGTTGATGTACGACCCATGACATCACCCATGATAGAGAGGGCCATGCCCCCACTACGGACTGTCGGTATAGCCCGCACATGCAAGCCCTACCTGTCCGCGAGGATCCAGATGGCGGCAAACCCAGACCAGCCGGCTCAAGGAGAGGCCGGCTCCTGACCAGGCGGCCCTCCTCTTCTCAAAGTCCGTGCGCCATTAATCAAAAGAGATAGGGGATGGCTACAGTGATCGCCCGCCAGGCGCCGGTACTATAGCCACGCCTCCCCTAACAAAACATGCATCATTACCAGCATCGCTACAGTGCTGAGCAGCCGGCCAAACCCGCAAGCGGCGGGAACAGCGTGTCGGCCAAGTACAAGACAGCCAATCGGGCCCAATAGGCGGCGGGCCCCAGCGGCCGGGGGAGAAGCCGGCGATCATAGACAGTGACAGATGGGGCCAACACCCGGCCAGAGTACCTTTGTACCCCTGGGGGCTAGGCCTATATAAACCCCCAGGGCACCCATGCAAAGGGTTGAGACCTTAGTTCATCCCACCCACACATATAGATAAAAGGAAGCTAGGGCTAGCCTTGTTCTTCCTCCTCCTCTAGAGAAACAGCTCTAGGAGCAATCTTGTAGCCACTCTTGTTGCTATAGTGATCATGCGGAGACCCCACAGAGGAGGACTAGGGGTGTTATCTCCTAGGAGAGCCCCGAACTTGGGTAAGGCTCGCCGGCGTGCATGTCTTCGCCTCATCCCGTTTCCTGGCACCGGCGACGTACTATTAGCCCCCTCCATGATAAGCCATCCTTTGGCATATGTCGCACGACACCCCCGACATTTGGCGCCCACCGTGGGGCTAGGTGCACCGTCGTCCAGAGATCTGTTCTGGACGGGAACCCTGTTCCTTCCTCACGAGCGCAGCCAGCCTGACTCGCCCAATGGCGTCTGTGCCAACGCGCTGCACACCGCGGAGGTCGCCTGCGTGGTGGCTAGCTCCGCCGATCTTGTTGGCGAGCTTCACCTCTCCACCGAGCTCGCACCCGACACGGGAGCGGCCAGTTCCGAGAGATGCTTCGTCGACCTTCTCGGCAAGCTTCACATCGCCAACTAGCCAGCCACCAATCTGGAGTCGGTTGGCTCCACCAATCCGATGCTTGTCGACACCGACACGGTTTCTTCCGATTCCTTCCCCACCAACATGGTGGTCATCGATGATCCACTTCCCCGAGCAGAGAGCAACGGCAGCACCGTCATGGAGGTTCTCGTCATCAGCCAAAATGGGGGCTCCGGAGGAGCCGTCCATGACACATTGCAGGCGGCAATGCGGGACCTGTCCACACCCATATTCATAATGTGATGATCTTGCAAAGTTTCATATCAATCAAAATAACTATGGTTCACAAAAGTGCCCCAAAACCCTCTCTGTCCAGATCCAAGTTTGAACAACTCTACATTGCCAAGTGTGTCCTTTTCATCTCAACTTTTGTGGACATGTTCAGAGCCTCAAATGATGACACTACACTAAGTGGTGCATCAAGGAGAATAGATTTGCATGACTAAATCTTGAAAAGTCCATTTCTACTAATTTCTAGGGTTTACAAAAGTTACATTGACAACTTTGTCCAAATAAGCTCAAAATTGGTGGAAGGCCCTAATTATATGTGTCATTCCACCCTGTGGAGTATCATGGCAAATGGAAACCATCTAGTTGCCCAAACCAGCATCAAACACCTTCTGCCACTTTACAAAAATCCCATTTTTGGCCTCTTCCACTAATCTCCGTAGCCTCAACTTTCTACCACGACCCCTCCTAGTCCCCCTCTAGCGCCTGTGTGCTTTGCTGCCCGAGGAAGCAATGATGAAGGGGGGGAGAACCCCATTTTTCTTCTCTGGACAATTGCATTTCTCCCATTTTCTCACCTCTCTCTCACTCCTGCCAGGTCCCAGAGCATCCAAGGCCTCCTCCCCCCTTGTTTATTCTTCTTGCAGCCACTGTACACAAGTGGACGTGCGAGTGCGCGCGGAAAAGCCGCGGATGCCGGCCAAAGACGCGCTCTGGAGCGCGAGGCAGAGCAGGCGACCGTTGACGCCGCGTCCCCCGACCACCTCGACGTCCGCAACACGCCACGGTGCTGGCCCCCTCCTTTTCCCCTCTATCTTGCCCATGCCGCGCGTGCCCAGAGCTGCCCGAGCCCGCCAATGCCGTGCGAGCTCGTGGCTCCACCCGGAGCTCGACCCGCTCCTCCTATCTCTTCCTGACGCCCTACTCCACCCCCACTAACGCCGCAGACAAGACCTTGCCCTCTCTCCTGGCCTCCCGAGCCGTTGCCGCAGCCACCCGTGCGCCGCGTCCACGGTGAGCCATGGGTCAGCTACTTAAGGCCACCCCCGAGCCTCATCTCTACTCCTTTGGCCCTCTCACCCTCCCGTGCATCCCCTGGACCAACCCACTCCCCTCCTCGTGCCTTCCAACCTCGTCCATGGCCGGAACCGAGCCGCCGGCCGCCGCTTAAATTGGTGGGCCTCGACCCCTTTCTCGTCCCCATGAACACACCCACACCCTCTCATCACCACCGCCAACTCCCCCCGTGCTCCATTCCCTCCTCCCCGTGCCTTCCTCGCCTTGCCGAGCCTGTCGTCACCCCCGGTCTGCCGCACCCGAAGCCCTCCTCTTCCCGGGCTCCCCCATGGGCGTGCAGCACATGTACGGGTGCGCCGCGGTGCGCTGAGTCCTCCGGTGTGCCGGGCGCCGCTGGAGGTGGCCCGTGCCGCCAGGGAGAGCGCCGGCGCCGCTCGGCCTCGCCTCCCCTGCCTCTTCTCTGTTCGAGCGGGAGGTAGGAGACGGCCTGAGCCCTGGGCCCGCTCGTCAGCGACCCGGTGGGCGGGCCCCGCCCGTTTAAGTGGAGACGGACAGCGGAAATTTCGCCTCTCCCGTGCGAAGGTGTATTCCATGGAGCCGCCTCCGACGTCACCCCCCCAGCGCGTGCGGCTGAGCTGCTGGGCCGGCCCAGTGGCGCCCTGCCGTCAAGGCTCGCCCAATGCACGCTGTTGCCGCCAAGGTCCATCCCGTTTGGGTAAAAACCTTTTCCTTTTTCTTTTCTGTACAATTTGTAAAATCCATAAATAATTCAAATTAACTCCAAATTTGATGATTCAAATTTCTAGTAGCTCATAAACTCATGATCTATCTCATGGTACAACTTGCACATTTTTTCCAGGAACTTTATCTTCACACATATTTATCAAAACCCCATTTTCCATTTCTGTGATGAACTTTAGAAAATCCCAGAGAGCTCAAATTTGATCCAAATGCCATGATTCCAATTTTGTAGATACATCTAATTTCATAACTTAGGTTATGAACATTTTTCTTAATACTTTCTGTAGCCCACAAAATAATGAGCCATTTCTTCATGTTTGTCAAACTTTCCAAATCCATAGAATATTCATTTGAACTCCAAATCCAGTGAAACCAACTCCTAGATGCTTCTAAAATCATGGTTTGTTAAATGGGTGCCTTTGCTCATTTTTCAAAAATATATTTCTACACACTTCTTGCAAACCCATAAACCCCTTGATTCCATCATATCAAAATGTGTAGAAATATCCACTAACCCAATTCCAATGAAACCACTCTGGTTATTTTTCATATAACTAGATATGTCCTAGAAAAGTCAAATTAATATTTTTAGAGCACTTCTATTTCCTGCCTTGTTATGTTGCTTATTATGGTTGCTTTCGACGATAGTTGACGAAGTAGACGGAATGCTCGGAGTTGGACCAGAGATATTTGAAGACCTCGAAGACTTTGTTAAAACAGGCAAGCAGCCCTTTCACCATGTCTGTGAAACCCTTTTTTATGCATGTCATGTAGCACCATATTGTTGTTACAACGGAATCATGATGAGGTGGTAACCACTTTGATGGGTTGCCTCTCTTACTTCCTCGTTGATACTTGCATTGTGCATGACCCTACCTCCTTATGAGGGTTATGCCGGTGGGAGTAGATAGGATGCTAAAGTAGTTGCTACGCAAAAAGGGATGGGAATATGCATGGTGAGGGAGGCAAAGTATTTTCAAAGGACTTTTCGAAAACCACGTCGGGTGCCACTTATTCCCGAGGGAGATGATGAGTTGCGTGGCCACTTGATGATGAAGTGGTGTACCGAGGCAAGTGTGTGTGTGTGTGTGTGTGTGTTGTTTTTCAATCCAGATTGGTTTAAGTTGCGACCGTTATTCCAACCTTACATGTGCAACCACTCTACCCTTATATGGGAAAGGGCATTATTGATTACCTAGGCCGATACTAGCTTGGAGCCCGCATTACTAGTGATGGGAGAGTTGTTGTTGCGCTCTCTCGGGACGGGGTCGTGCCAGGTAGGGCGGCCATGACTGTCTTCACAGGGAACCGGACACACCGTTGGTACCCCGTGCTTGTGGTATGTGATGAAAATGGGAGCGAGGCTCCACAATTTTAAGATGTGAAATGTTGGGCACGGGGGTTACTGCCAATCGAGTGGACTCTATGTTAGTGTCGTCTAGGGAAAGATAGTGATCGGGTGCTTACCCCGGGTACTTGAGGTACCGCGGGTCGTGGATGACACGGAAGTTCCCCGGATCTTGTGGGTAAAGTGTGCAACCTCTGCAGAGTGTAAAACTATTCGAATAGCCGTGTCCACGGTCAAGGACAGTTGGGTAACCGCTCTTGGGCTACGTCCACATGTTTACAAACCAGTGTATGTGTTTGGATAAGTGGGAAGAACTACTTGGGTCAAGTCAAAGGACCTGACATGATTGAATTGGGTTGGTGCCCACTCTATTTATGTTGATATCTGTAACCGTCCTTATGGTTACTTGAATTCTCCTGATGCATGTCTTACAAGTTGTTGAACATGGGATTGCACTCAAAACTAGCTTTCGACAAAAATTTACCTATATCATGCATTGATGTATCTTGAGCCAAAACATGGGTTGCTTGCAAGTACATTCAAAGTACTCATTGGCTTGCCACTGGTTATTTTATTGGCCAGGTAGGAAAAACATGATATGATGAAGAATACTTCGGTGACGAGCGTGCGAGCTAGGATGCGTCCTAGTCAGAATGCCTGTAGGGTTAAGGCAGATGGCATGGGTCCAAGTTATCGACGAAGATTTCCGCTGTGAAGTTATACTCGAGGCTCGACCATAACGGTCATAATTTATGTAAGACGGTATGTATGGATGTAAGACTCTTGTTATTCAGCTTCTGCGTGTTCAGTGAGCATTGATCTCTGGGATCACTGTACACGTGCATTTGGTGATCACGACTTATGAGTCGGGGTCCCAACACCATAGTACGAAAGTACTGTGCGATGGAAAGCGCCTGTAAAACCGAAATAAAATTTTGGGATAATCCGGCCCTGAATACAAACCCAGTCCGAAATAAAAGGGTGCATTATCACAATACACCTGGGCTAACTATCAAAAAGCAAAAGCCCTCTACGGGGCAAGGAACCGTACTGGAGGGATGGCTCAACGGACCCTACAAAATTCATAGTACAATGGATGCGATACCAACACAAAGCCTTAGAGCATGCTAGATACTTCGGCAGGTGGCCAAAAGTGGTAAGGATCTACTCCTCTCAAAAACCACAGAGCACCACCCCGAGGACAATAATACGGTCTTAATGGTCTTTGAGACCTTCGCGTCAAATAATAGACGGAAGCGAACACTTCGCATCATGTCCGAAATCTGCCACATAGCAGAAATAAATCCTTGGAGCGACACGGCTATTACCTTCAATGCTAGTGACGAACCTAAATTCCGAACAGCCCAAGTACCAGCTGCACTGGTCCTCGGTCCAATTGTGGATGGCTTCCGACTCACCAAGGTACTCATGGACGGCGGCAGCGGATTAAACCTCACCTATGAGGAAACTCTTCAAAAGATGGAAATAGACTCGAGCCGCATTAAGCAAAGCAGGACAACCTTAAGAGGAATCATCCCCAGTCGGGAAGCACGCTGTGCTGGAAAAATCACACTAGACGTGGTATTCGGCACGCCGGATAATTACAGGTCCGAAGAAATTACATTCCAAGTGGCCCCGTTCAGCAGGGGATACCATGCTCTATTAGGGCAGGAGGCGTTTACAATCTTCCAAGCCATACCCCATTATGGGTACATGAAGCTCAAAATGCCCGGGCCCAATGGAATCATCACTCTTGTTAGTGATCCGGACATAGCACTCCGCGCCGAAAATAAGACAGCTGCACTGGCCCTTGAGGCACTATCCGAAGCCCTAGCGGCCGAAGAACTAACTACGCTGCACTCCACGGTGAACAGGGACGATGTGATACTCGATAAAAGATCCAAGTCCACCTCCTTTAAGCCGGCGGACGAAATAGTCAAATTCCAAGTCCATCCAATGGACCCTACAAAAACAGCTTCCATCAGGGCACAATTAAACCCTGATGTCGACGCCGCACTGCGAGAGTTCCTACGCGAGAACTGGGACATTTTTGCCTGGCACCCTTCAGACATGCCAGGAATCCCATGCAGGCTGGCTGAACACAGCCTAAATATCCTAAAAGGATTCAAGCCAGTCAAGCAGGCTCTTTGACGTTTCTCCAAGCCTAAAAGACAAGCCATGGGAGAGGAACTAGCCAAGCTATTGGAGGCCGAATTCATCAGAGACATAAAACATCCGGACTGGCTAGCAAACCTGGTAATGATACCAAAGAAGGACAAATCCTGGCGCTTGTGCGTCGATTTTAAGGACCTTAACAAGGCATGCCCAAAGGATCCCTTCCGCCTCCCCCGCATCGATCAAATCATCGATGCTACGGCAGGACACGATTCATTGTGTTTCCTCGACGCATACTCCGGCTACCATCAAATGAAAATGGAAGAGCCAGACCAAGCCGCAATGGCATTCATCACACCATACGGCCCATTCTGCTTCAACACAATGCCCTTCGGGCTAAAAAACGCCGGTGCAACATATCAGCGCATGATTCAGACATGCCTGGCAAACCAGATCGGCAAAACAGTGGAGGCATACGTGGATGATGTGGTCGTTAAAACCAAGCATGTCGAAACTCTAGTAGACGACTTGAGGCTCACATTCGACAACCTTCGAACATATGACATCAAGCTCAATCCGGAAAAATGCGTTTTCAGCGTACCAGCAGGAAATCTCCTGGGATTCATTGTCTCCAGTAGAGGTATTGAAGCTAATCCGGCCAAAATCCGAGCGTTGTCACAGTTGGCTACCCCAACAGACCTCAAACAAATACAAAAATTGACTGGATGTGTGGTGGCTCTAAGCCGCTTTATCTCCCGCTTGGGAGAAAAGGCATTACCCCTTTATCGCCTCCTCCGGCGCACCGAACACTTCGAGTGGACGGACGCCATCACGGCCGGACTCAATGAAATAAAATACATATTGGCAACAAACCCAGTCCTAGCCGCGCCAAACATTGGCGAACCAATGCTATTATACATTGCGGCAACTCATCAAGTATTAAGCGCAGTGCTTGTCGTCGAATGAGAAGTGGACGGACACAAATTTCCCCTTCAAAAGCCGGTTTACTACATGTCCACTGTCCTTACTCCATGCAAATCATGGTACCCGCATTATCAAAAGATAGCATACGCGGTATTTATGGCATCCCGGAAGCTGCGACACTACTTTCAAGAGTGTTCGATAACGGTAGCCTCGGAAGTACCACTTAACGATATTATAAACAACCGCGACGCGACGGGCCGGATTGCCAAATGGGCCATTGAGCTCCTCCCGTTGACATAACTTACAAGCCACGACGAGCTATTAAATCACAAGTTCTGGCTGACTTCGTCGCTGAATGGACGGAAGCCGAACTCCCTAAAGAGTATGACACATATTCAAATTGGATCATGCACTTCGACGGCTCCAAAATGTTGGCTGGTCTAGGGGCTGGTATCGTTTTGACGTCCCCAATAGGAGACACCGTTCAATACGTACTGCAGATAATGTATACGTACTCCAACAACGCAGCCGAATATGAGGCCCTTCTACATGGTCTCTGGATGGCCGTATCCATGGGCATTCAAACCGCGCGATATCCCAAATAAATGGAGACTTTGATGCCAAGGATCCAAAAATGGCCGCTTATCGCAATGCCGTCCTAAAAATGTCAGCTCAGTTTGAGGGGCTCGAATTTCACCATGTGGCTCGGGAAAACAATCAGGCGGCGGATATCCTCGCCCGCATTGGCGCCAAACGCGACGCGGTCCCTCCCAACATTTTTCTGGAAAGGCTTTTCAAGCCATCCGTAGCATGGGAAGGGGACACCGGTAGCAATAGTCCAGACCGGCCAAAATACCCGATACCGAACTCTCTGACACAATCAGAGGCTCCGCCACCGAAATAACACAATCAGCCCACGAAATAATGGCCATTATTGCCCCGTGGACAGAACCATTCCTGGCCTACCTAATTAGACAGGAACTTCGGGAGGACCAAAATGAGGCACGCTGCATAGTGCGGCGATCCAAAGCCTACAGGTTCCATGAGGGAGAATTGTACAAAAAAAAGCGCTACCGGAGTCCTTCAAAGGTGCATCTCCGAAGAGGAAGGGAGGACTTTTGGCAGAAATTCAAGCCGGACTCGGCGGTCATCACGCCGCAGCCCGGGCTCTTGTAAGCAAGGCCTTCCACACAGGATTTTATTGGCCAACGGCCCGAGCAGATGCACATGACTTGGTCCAACATTGCGCCGGTTGCCAGCTCTTTGGAAATCAAAGCCACATGCCACCCACCGCCCTCCGAACAATCCCCATTACATGGCCCTTCGCGGTCTGGGGGCTTGACATGGTTGGACCCCTTAAAGGGGGAACCCACAAGAAAAACATACTTATTGGTCATGGTGGATAGATTCACCAAATGGATAGAGGGCAAACCGGTTAAAACAGCCGAATCCGGACCGGTGATAGACTTCATATCCGGGGTTGTACACCGCTACGGCGTCCCCCACAGCAAAATCATTGATAACGGCATGAACTTCACGGCCGACGATGTAAAACTCTGGTGCAGCAAAATGGGCATCAAGCTCGATTATGCTTCAGTCTATCACCCACAAACCAACAGTCAAGTCGAACGAGCAAATGGTCTTATAATGAGCGGCATTAAACCCAGACTAGTGCGCTCCTTAACGGAGTCTGACACGCACTGGGTAGAGGAGCTCGACTCCGTACTCTCGGGGCTGCGGACCACGCCGAATCATAGTACCAGATACGCACCATTTTTTATGGTGTACGGCGCAGAGGCAGTCCTGCCCTGTGACATAATTCATGACTCACCTCGAGTGCGCATGTACGAAGAAAGAGAAGCCGAGCTCGATCGGCAGGACAGTCTGGACACCTTGGAGGAAGAGCGCGACGTAGCCAAAGCCCGTTCCGCATTTTACCAGCAACAGGCTCGCAGATACCAAAGCAGAGAAGTATGAGCCAAAACTTATAACGTTGGCGAACTAGTTCTCCGGCTGCCGGATAAGAAAAAGAACAAGCTAGAGCTCAAATGGGAAGGTCCCTTCATCATCGACCAAGTTCTGACAAGCGGAGTGTACCGACTGCGGGATGCATCGACTAGTCGACTCGAGCCGAACCCATGGAACACAGCCAGGCTCCAAAGATTCTACGCCTAGCACCGGACTTTATGTTAGTCCCCTCCCTTTGTCCATTCCTGCATATGCGTCATCTGTCTTGTTTCCCTTTCTTTCTTTTATTTCTCTAGGCCTTCAAGGGTCACCTTGTGCCTCACTTGTACATTACAGATGTGCTAGCCGCACTCTCTACACCTGGGGGCTTCTTTCACAGAAGCTTAAATTATTTACCTGGGCATCACGCCCACCACATGCATTATACTTCCGCATGTACCTTTTTTCACCATTATATGCATCGATATGACTTAAGTTTTGGCCAAGCTGGGTTGCTTGGCTCTTGTATTTATGCCCTATGTTCCCGTTAATTTGGCTAGGGCATAAGGGGATCACCTCTGCGATTGTTACCGCCGGATCAACCGGACGTGTACCACAGACTGGGTGAAGCCAAAAGCTAGCGTTCTTAAGAGAATATTCGGTCGGTGAACAAAAGATGACTTTTATTTATTATCCATATCTGCCCCTAGATATTTTTTCTGTGCTTCTTGTCGCAATCCGGACATGCACTTTAGGGCATGCCTACCCAGGGAAAGGAATCCTTAACGGAACTATTCTCTCTGGAAGATGTTTCTTACTACCCATGTAATATAACATAACTAGTTGGGCACTTTTCTGATAAAACACTAATGACCCCTACGCCTGGTCTCCATGCATGCCCCGGTTCGTACATAACCGAGAGGGTATTCGGATACACTCTGGACTGTCGGGTCCCGAGGTTGAAGCGAAAAGGTCTGCCACAACAAACGATCTACAATCCAGCTAGAAGGCATCATACATGTCACCTTAAAATTACATAGTCAATTTGACTGGTTGAATTCCTCTTCAATGCCATCCAATAGGCTGTCTAGTCTACAGTCCTGCTGTGAATACTTTGCGGCCAATTCTACTTGGCCGTACACTAAACTCACAGGGATCTCCTTGCCATCAGGCCCCACAGGTCCGACTTCGGCCATGTGGTTCGGGTCAGCCTTCGTGTACCATGTCTTCACCATTTCCCAAGCTTCCCTGGCGCCCTGACGGCATGCCGATATCTTCCATAATCAGAAGCGCCGCCATGCTCCCTTCAGCTTTTCTGCAAGCTCTCCAAGGCCTTCGGGTATGGAGACGGACGGCCATAAGGCCTGGGCAACGCCTTGCATCACCTACCGAACTCGTTCATGCAACTATGCGGGCTCGGGAAGAAGATCACCCGTTGAACCAGGCATCTCCTCGGCAGGACGACCTGTTAGCATACCTGTAGACATAACTCTATCAGCCAGCTTCCTCGCCGAACTCTTTTTCAAAGTTCGTTCAAGCACTTACTAAATATGCCGCGTCGAAGCCGCCGATTCTCCTTAACAGAGTCCGATAGTTGGGCATGAACATCTTTTAGTTCCACACCCAGCTTGGAGATCATTCTTCTCCTGCCTCACCCTTGTAAGCATGCTCTCACCGGCCTTCAGCTGGCGTATGAGCTGTTGCTTCTCCGGATTCACTCCAGCGTCATCTGCAATTTTATCGTCAGATCTACATATAAAGCCGCACTCTAATATGATACTTATCATTTGACGGATATGTTACCAGAGGGGGTCTCCTTGGGCTCCCCTGCCGCGGCTAGTGCGGCCTGAAGTTGGGCTTTGCACTCTTCCAGCTCATGGGACAGCTGAGTATTCTTTTCTATAAGAACCTACATAACAAATGATCCTTAAGTCAGTTATCCTAACTGTTTCAAGTCTTAGGGGCTACTGATATATATAATCATCAAATTTTCTCACCCGTATGTCTTTTACATACTGCTCCGTGGCTCTGGCTAGACCATTTTGAGCAGCACGGAGGTGCGCATCTCCCGAGTTGAAGGCATCCAATGCCTCTTGGGAGAAACAAGCGTCACGAAGAACAGTGCGGCGACGCCTGTGGTTCATGGAACTTTCCACCTCGGAATGGGTGGCAGACAGTCTATCCGTATCCTCTGTCGGAGGAGCACCCGACGCACGCCTTGTACTCATTCTCACCTCTGAGTCCGGCCTTGGAGCCTGGCTTGTGGACGCGCGATTGGTAGCCTCTCCGGGTATAGTCCGGGGAGCGCTCTTTTTCTTGAAAAGAAGGCATGGGCGTTAATATGCCTCTGTAAATAATGTCTTGCAATAAAGACGGTGCGCCATACCGCTACGCCGGTGCCTCAATCCGGACTGTGGATCTTTTCAGCCTGCCTGGCCTAGCGGCCCCTTGTTGGCTAGTTGCCAGAGGCTCGGCCTTCTGCCCCGAGGACCTCCCCTGCAAAACACGACTGTTATACGGCAATAAAAAAAGAGCACAAGGACGGATCCCTTTTCAAGTGCTGGGACTTCGGTCTCAGTCACCTGCGAGGCTGGAACTAGCCCAGGGTAATCGGCCGTAATGGCCACCAAGGTATTGTCATTACTCCCTAGGTAAAATACCCCGTCGATCAACTCCATGGATATGTCCGGATCCTCCTGGGAGGCCGGGTCAAGGGACCGGCCAGGGTCCTTGGGCTGTGGAGGAGGGCTGTTTATCTCCTTTACTGCCTGGCGCAGCTCCTGTGATGAAATCGCTAGAATGAATACTTAAACTACGGGAATACGAAATGGATGGGCGAGAATAAGTCTCTGCTTACCCAGCTCGGAGGATTGTACATAGAGAATCCATCCTGCGGGTTGACACGGAGGAATTCCTCCTCTTCTCCCTTGTACAAAGTGGACAAGATCTTTATTAAATTAGCAGCCGATCCCAGCCCTTTGCGGCCGTGGCGGGTGGCGTCATCCTCCCCGTTGAAATCCCACATGGGGTGGCCTCTATACTGGAGTGGCTGCACCCCCCGCATAATGCATATAGCCATGACCTCGACCATGGTCAATCCGGATCAAGCTAAACAAATTATCCGGCTCATCAGATAAAGAATGTCCCTGTCGTCTTCCTCCAGGGAGCTTTGTGGACGCCAGCTCCGGTGCTTCTTCAAAGGGGCGTTGTCGAACTCAGGAAGGCCGATCTGAACAGGGTCCGGAAGGGGGACATCTTCTATATAAAACCATTCTGAAGGCCAGTCTTCGGACGTATTCTTCGGGGTCCCGGATAGGTATCCGGTCCCGGCAATACGCCACACTTCGGCTCCGCCCACTTGATATATTGATCCCTTCTTAGAACGGGGCACAAGGCAGAACAACTTCTTCCACAGAGCGAAATGAGCCTCACAGCCCAAAAATAACTCACAAAGGGCTACGAATCCCGCGATATGCAGCAGGGAGGCAGGCGTAAGGTTGTGCAGCTGGAGGCCATAGAACTCCAGAAGCCCCCGGAGAAACGGATGAATTGGGAATCCGAGCCCTCTTACCAGATAAGGGACAAGGAAGACCCGCTCTCCCTTGGAGGGATTGGGACGGCTCTCCGCTTGCCCTCTCCGCCATTGTAGGTGGCCAGCCCGGCTCGAACTGGGACCAGGTACGCTGGGGGAAGAAATCCCTTGGACTGAAGCATCACCAATTTGCTGTGCGGGATGGAACATCTCTCCCAATCTCCAGGCTTGGAGCTAGGGGTGCGAGAGGAGGAGCTGCGTCGACCGGCCATGGTGGAATGGATCTCTGTCGGGTGCGCTCCGATGAAGACTCGGCAAGGAAGGATGATGTGATTTGGATCTGAATCCTCGTCTTTTTAAATAGGCAGCTCATTTACATAGCTAGGGGGTAAATGTGAAAACACCCTGGCTCTTCACATTCGCTCGACACATGGAAAGTGGCCATTAGTGGGCGTAGAAGCCAAGGAGTACAAACCGTCACAAGGAACCGGCCATTATTTCGACAGGTACACAGAATTTGGAGACGAACCCGCCTTGCAATGCTGAAGATAATACTGCGCGCCGGACTCGTCGTCATTGAAGCCTGGTTCGGGGGCTACTGAGGGAGTCCTGGATTAGGGGGTCTCCGGACAGCCGGACTATCTCCATTGGCCAGACTGTTAGACTATGAAGATACAAGATTGAAGACTTTGTCTCATGTCCGGATGGGACTCTACTTGGCATGGAAGGCAAGCTAGGCAATACGTATATGGATATCTCCTCCTCTGTAACCGACCTTGTGTAACCCTAACCCTCTCCGGTGTCTATATAAACCGAAGGGTCTTAGTCCGTAGGACAACAATCACAGCATACAATCATACCATAGGCTAGCTTCTAGGGTTTAGCCTCTCTGATCTCGTGGTAGATCTACTCTTGTAACGCCCATATCATCAATATTAATCAAGCATGACGTAGGGTTTTACCTCCATCAAGAGGGCCCGAAACTGGGTAAAACTTTGTGTCCCTTGCCTCCTATTACCATCCGGTCTAGACGCACAGTTCAGGACCCCCTACCCAAGATCCGCCGGTTTTGACACCGACAAGGGGCGGTGGTTTTGAAATGGAAGAGGAGAGGAGCGGCGCTGCATTTAGATTGGAACAAGAGAGGAGCGGCGGTGGTTTAATTAAGAGGAGAAGATAATTAAATCACCACATATTAGTCCCATTTTTATTAGTCCCGCTGTAATTAAATCACCACATATTACACTGATTCCGTTGCTCGTTGCGTACGCTGATTGGGAGAAATAAATACCCAGCCATAGCACACACTAGGGATGTGCGCGTGAGGCTTGCATGCAGCTGCATTCGGAGGGAGGCGAGACGATTCAATTAATTAATGCCGCTCCTACTCGTCCCCACACGTCCTTCAATACTACGGCAGTTCGCTCCTAGTCGTCCCGTCCATTCACATTACGACAATTCCACTAATCCTAACCCTCCTCCCATATCCATGGCGTCCCAAATCTCCACGATCGGTGGTGAGTACAAGGTTAGAACCATCACCGGCGATGAGTTCGACGCCATCTACACTCGTTCTTCCGCGACGGTGAAAGGATGCCTTTCTCGCTTCACACGCATGTCGAAGACTCAGATGATGAGTGGTTCGCTGGGCTAGATGTTGAGTACACCATAGTCTTGGGATGAGAGAAGGATCTAAAGGACGAAGAGAGGAAGAAGCCTGCCGTGATCCAGGTTTGCGTGCATGACTTATGCTTGGTCTACCACATATGCCATGCTGACGTTGAGTGCCAAGATTTTAAGGACTTCCTCGAGAGCAACCTAGTCAAACTCGTTACTGTAGACTTTGGTAACGACAAAGAAGCCCTGCGTTGGATAGGCCTCATTGTAGGCAACACCTTTGACCTCCAGAAGAATCGGCTGGTTTCCTCTCGTCAGCCTTCAATGCTGACCCTGGCAGGAGCCATGGTTCATCCTTCGTACGGTAAACTGGAGAAACCTCCATACACGTTTCATCGTCATGCATGGCAGTGGAATGTACTAGATATAGACCACATCCACTATGCTGCAATGGATGGCTACCTTTGCTTCAATATCTACAAGGGTTGGATGAAGAGCAACAGCCAAGTGTGCGGTTCAAGCAAAGAAGTATCAGCCAAGATGAAGAGGGACAAGGATGAAGTCGAGGACGTGGACGAGGACTCCGAGTAAGGTGGCAGTGTCGTTGCTCATGGTGTTTCTAATGCAGTGTCTACCGGAATAGTTGCAAAGTTTAATTTTAGGAGTGCTTAATTTAATTTGAGGGGTGTGTTGTGTTGAGCCCCCAGCAGAACTATGCTATGTTTCTTCTCGTTACTTTAACTCTTCAGTACGTACATACTAGTATTTCTTACATTTCATCTTTTAGTTGGTATAGTACTACCACTCATTTCTACACATTATATACGTACAACATATATGCCCAACATCATATAGCCAGCAGTTTAGTTGTCAAAGAATTTTAGGGTGCTTAGTTTTGTCAAAGAATTCCAGGATGCTTAGAGGGTGCTTGGATCCAAGGGACCTATTTTAGTCTGACTAAAAATAGTCTCTTTAAGAGGCTAAAGTTCCAAGCACCCCTGACTAAAGAGGGGCTAAAACGTGGATTAGTCCTCTCTCTACTCATTTAACTCCTCACCTTTAACACATGCGAGTTTTGGATTGGAGGGTTTGGTGGATAATAAATGCTGATTAAGTTGATTTTAGCCTTTTTAGTATTTGGATCCAAGCATGGGTGAGGCTAGCATGTTTTAGTCCCACTACTTTTAGTCATGGGACTAAAATGTATCCAAGCACCCTCTTAATTTTATTTGTGGGGTGGGTTGTGCTGGACACCATTATTGTTACTAGCCTTTTTAATAGTACTATATGCATAATTTGGCGACGAGCGCTCTCTATATGTACCACCTTTTTTTAATTTCAAGTTTTGCTCCATGGCGCAATCCATCGATACTACTGTTGTACAAAAGTATACATTTTTTAAAAGGCTAGAGGGCGGGGCAGTCTAGCTTGGTCGGTTTCACGAGAGGCGAGGGCCTTTGTGATTTGACGGCTCATTACTGCTAGAAGGCGGGCCTTGTGATTTGACTGCTCGTATAAATGCGCCGACGACTTGATCGAGGAGGAGCAAAGAACCGTGTGGTATAATCAAGTTTTCCACTGGAGTAGTACTGCGACGGAGGAGCACGAAACACGGCAGCCCAGTGCCATATGGCGATAAAAAATGATCTAATTTCCTAGTCATCTCATTGTTAGCATTGTTCTATTCATTCCCTAGAAAACCATTGTTCTATTCATGCCTCGCAGAGAACATGACACGTGCGGCGAAACACCCGAAGCAAAAGATGAAACACAGGAGCAAAAGAAGAAGGAAGATTATCACCCCAAATGATCTAATTCGCCGCGGAGTCGTAACTACTTCTTCATCGCCTCCACGACCTCCATCTCCTTGCGCGTCTCCTCCACCATCTTCTTCATTCTGTCCATGACGCGGGATTTCTCGACGCGAGCCTTCATCATCTATTCCACGGCCGCATTACGTACCTTGACAGCAGCCGGGTGCTCGATGCGGAGCTTCGCCAACTCCTCCTTTTGTTCCATGACGAGGGCCTGCAACATCTTCATCGAGGAACTACTATTCTCATGCACCTTCTTCCAGCCGGTGTTCTTCTCCTTCAACAAGTCGATCTCGTGGCAGAGCTTCGCCTTGTCCTCCTGAAGTCGCAGGATTTTGCCGGTCGCCTTCTTCTCCGAGGCAATGCTCTTCTTCAGCAGCATCACCAAGCCGGCGGTCAACTCCCCCTGCTGATTGAGCTCAGCGGGCATGTCATTGAGGCAATCCTTCAGCAACTCCATCAAGCCTTGGATGAACTCCTTCTTCTTATTGAGGTGCTTATTGAGCTGATCGGGCATGCCGTCGAGGGATAACGACTCTAGCTCCGCCGGCTCGGCATGTTCGCCTCCGCGGCTAGGGTGCTCCTGGGAGCCATCGCTTGCCCGTGAGAGATCTTTCAAGGTCTCTGTGTGGCGGCGAGCCCTCTCTTTTTTTCCGCAGCCTTGGTTGCTGCTCCCTTGTTACAAGTAGTTCTCGACCTAGAGCTCTACTCACCGGCCATGGCAACGACGGGCAAAGAAGAAGCACTTATGATGAGGAAAGGTAGAGTAATTTTTGGTTAGGTAGTTCCCCTTTTTATAACCTAAGTACTAGCACTAGTACTAATATCTGCATAGTGGGAACACGTTCAGGTTTGGTACGTACTAGTAGGTGTGAGCAGGCTTTAGAATGTGATGGGAACAAGGTAAAGATTAATTGATGGTTTTGGTTTCGAGGCCCTAAACGGCTCCCGATGAGTTTAGCGGAACATAAATTTCAAGTACTACACTGCTAAAATGCGTAAATATTATGTTACTGTCAAAAAAGGGACAAAATACTTAGGAGACCAACAGAAGTACTCCTAGCAACCCATGATTTAACTACTCGCATGTGCGCAGTGGAATAATAATGTCTTTCTTCCGCCCTCATGTCCACTCAATTTGCATGCACTGTATTAATTGACCATCAATGAAGTGAACGACTTTTCACGCGTCAAATTATCACATGGGGTGGATCTTGGTACAAAATTGCGTCCGCCTGTGTACCCGCGTGTGCGTGTGCGGGAATGAGTGCGTGCGTGGCGTGCATGCACAACTTCGCTTTGTGCATGTACCGCCAGTATGGCTCAGGGAGGACGAGTACATTCTTCTGGAACCAGCAGCACGTCACTGTGATCAATCCACGCAAGGAGGTCGCGACAACACCTTCACATGTGCCACATGGCTTCATGAACTATAAGAGAGACACCGTGTAGCGTGCCATTGGTATTCTAATTTACGTGTTTTGCACATACTCGAAGTACTAGTAAGGTACACGTGCATTGCACGCATCAGATTTTGCAACCAAATTATGAATAAATACCAAACTATAGCATGTAAGCTCTGAGTCATATATGCTTGCTGTAGCCCTTCGTTTAATTCCTATAGTTCATCTAATTCAAAATCAATTAGTTTTTATAAAAAAGCTAAGAACGTGGGAATAGGAAAAACATGGGATTATAGTGGAATGTCGTCTTGAATCCTACAAGATTGTACGAGTGTTTGATTGTGCATAGAAAAAATGCAGAATTCTTTCAAAGAGGTTTGAGTGGATGGGATGTTTCCTATGAAATCTAGTTGAAATGAATCATATGGAAAAATTCCTATGGTTTACAATCCTACGAATCAAACAACCAAGATAGGAAAAATTCCTAATGATTAGAATACTCCAAAATTCCTTTGAGAATCCTTTGAATCAAAGAAGCCCTTAATCTATTTTATGATTCATGGAATTGTGTGTTGTAAAGCATAAACTAAAAACAAATAATGGCAATTCAACTAGAAAAAAAGTTTGGGCAGTTATGATACGGAAGATTCTAGAACAAAAGAGAACCACTGTTGTTTTGAGGTTTGTGCATTATGCTTAAGTTCAACCATGGAGTCTGCTAGATTGTATTGTGGCAAAATCCGGTGGGGGGCTAGAATATGGTGTGTGGGGCCGAGTGGAGGGAGACTATGAAGGAGTGCACAAGTGCGACATCGATATTTAGAGAGAGGGGGTGAACACGTGCGCTGTTGCGCGCAGTGGCGGAGCCATGAAAAATAAATGAGCTAGGGGGCCAAGCATTGCTAATCCTTTACGAGGAGGGTCAATTCATGAACTTAAACCATTTTTAGTAGCAATTGTCTAATGATCACATTCATATTAGCCTTGATATATAGTGATGTTAGGGGCGAGGGGGGCAGGGCCCTTACTGCCCCTGTCTTCGCCATTGTGCACGCGTCTGAGAGATGAAGCGGAAGGCATGGATGATGAGAGGGGGACATTGGATATATAATTAATGTGGGTGTATTAGCTATATATGTTAATCCTATATAGAGAGGTATAGATTGATCGGTGTGGATGTGGGAAAGAGGGTGAGACCTCACTGGATATATCGATTGATCGGTTTGTGTGGAAAACTATGAAAGACCTAGCTATACACACACATACATAGAGGAACATCGATCATTGCGCATGCACGCGTGAGAGATAAAGAATGCCTGATATGATGGAGAGGGGGATGTGTGTGGGTGTGTGCCTTCATGGGAGACCGACCTGAAGAAAAATATTGCATGCGTGCGATGGATAATGCCGAATGGTAGTGTGTGTGCATGCATGCACGAGAGGAAGTTAGTGGTACAATTATAAAGAGAAGACTACTGTGTGGGTGTAAAAGAATAGGTGAGGTCATAATCAATGTAAAGTTGAATTCAAATATTTGAGTAAGAGATCCTGATGTTTGAAACCCATGCATGCATGAATATAACGGAGATCTGCGTGGTGTGGTTTGGAAACGAGCATGTTGCAATGTATACACATTGAACAAGGTCAGACTAATTTGAATTTGAGATACCGATGGCACACATCATTTGGCCACGTCGCATCCGTGCATGGACACACTATTCTAATTGGAGATGATGGGCGGCTTTCACATCACATATCTATATCTATACCCCTATATATATTATATATTATATTTTTTAATTTTGTGTGTGGGTAACTTTAACTTTGAAAGATGGTCGTTGGATGAGGCGAATCCGATGGTCCAAAGATGGCAAATTTGAGCACTACTGGCCATTGGATATCATCTAGATTCCACTAGATTTTGCCACATGTATAATCTAGAAGACTCCATGGTTGAACTTAAGCTTAATGCACAAACATCAAAACACAAGAACTTCTTATTTGTTATAGAATCTTCCGTATCAGAATTACCAAATTGTTTTTCTACATGATTTGCCATTATTTGTTTTTACTTTATGTCTTACGACGCACAATTCCATGAACCTTAAAATAGATTAGCTTTCTTATAAAAACTAGATGATTTTGAATGAAATGAACTATAAGAATTAAACGAACATCTACATCATGCATATATGACTCAAAGCTTGCATGCTATAATGTGGTATTTATTCATAATTTGGTTGCCAAATCTCATGCGTGCAATGCACGTGTACCTTACTCTAGTCTAAATGGTGTTTGTGTGTGTTGTGCGTGTTGAGGTGCAAATTGTCTTTTTTTTGGGTACACGTTAAGCTTGTTCTTCCGAAATTTCAAGCCGCGCCTTGTTATGCCGAAAATTCAAGCTAGCATCTCTGTCTATCGTGCTGCGAAACTCCCGCCTCTTCAACCCGCGCCTTGTTAGCCTGAAATATTTAAGATATATATGTGTCTCGTTGTGCTCCGACAACTCCCTCCATCTCAACCCGTGCCTTGCTATTCCAAAATTACAACGCACGCGAAAACTCCCACCTCCTGTGAAATCCTGACACGCGAAATGCCCGTGGTACCCTTGAACCGAAAGAACCGCCTCAAATTGGTGGGGGTACTTTCATAACTTACCCCACATTTCGGACAAGCGCGTCTCTAATCCATGGTTCCCCACTGCCATCCCATCCGCCCACCCATTCGTACACCGAGGCCACGAAAACCCGCGACGAAACCCCACACCCTGCTCCATCCGCCACCCAGCCAGAGCCTCTTCCGCGAGGACGTCGTCCACAGCAACACCTCGACGTCCCTCATCCACCGTACCGGATGAGGATCCGTCGTTGATCTCATCGTCCTGCCGGTTCAGCCACCCCGTCCTCCACCTCCAAGGTGCTGCCCCGACGTTCCCCTCGTCTTTCACGCCACCTCCATTCCCACACCATCGTCTTCACCTCCACCACCGGAAGAGCATCATCATCACCGTTTCCTCGGATGAAGCTGTGGCCCAATCGGCGCCACCAACGAGGTTGTACACTAATCGCCGCATTTTCTTCTTGATTCGATCTCACGGTGCTGCCGATGCTCGGTCCTGAGCCGACACGGCGCGACTCCATCCACGGCGGCGTTGCCGGCCACTTCCTCCATGGCGTCGCTCCCTTGGCGGCGATGTCCACATCAGTAGGAGCTGTTGCTGCTTTAGCTCTCACTCGCACTGCTGCTCTGCTCTTGCTCTCGGTCCCCTGCCTGGTCTGCTCTTGCTCTTTCTTGCGACGTTGCTCCAATTTAGCTACACTTTAGTTGACTGAATCGACTTTCGGGTCAGTCGATTCTCAGGGGGTGGGGGGGCTCGTCGGGGTGAAGGAAGAACCAGCCGCAGCGGGAAGGGGGGCTGGCCGGAGAGGTACCCCACTATCTATCTTAAGGTTCAGGATGGGGGTGGTGGTCCCCGACGGTGGCGGGGCATTGGCGGGCCGGTGGCGTGGGGATCGCCGGAGAAAAAGCTCGGCACGAGGGGGCCTAGAGGGATGGCCGGGGCGGCGGTGGACTGGCGGTGGGGAGTGTTTTCGGGGCGGGCGGGGCGGCGCACCGCCGGCCGCGGGCGGCGGGGGGCTGCTGTTTGGCTGGTGGTGGCTGGCAGCTCAGGGGGGTGGAGGTTAAAGATGAACCGCATGCGCTTGATTTCGTATCCAACGGCTGCAAAATCGACTGACTAGAGATGAAAAAGTCAGTCGATCGACGTGTAGCCTCACCTTGCTAGTGCATTCAGTTTCGACAACAAAATTCAGTTTTGACAACAAAATTCAGTTTTGACAGTTAAGTTCAGTTTCGACATTTAAGTTCAGTTTCAACAGTTAAGTTCAGAGATGACCGGCTGATGTATTTTACATCTAGCACTTTGTGGTTATGTATTTTACGTCATGTATTGGAGATGCTATTACAATTCCACTCAGGTTAACATTGTTCGTTGTCTCTCTTGTCCTGCTTCAGCCTCAGCATCGTACAACTCAGCGGAGCTGCTCCAACGTTGAAACCCTCCATCACAGTGGAGCAGTACCTCGGGCTCCATCTCCAGACGCCTAAGATCTTCTTCCCCTCCTCCGACAGCAAAGTCAGCCGGAGCATCCTCACCGGCTAACCCAATCATGCTGAGATCGACATGGCTTCGCCAAAGAGGTTGTACACTTGTTGCATCTCTTTTTTACTCTACATGTTATATATATTGTCCACTGAGTACTCGTAGTAACGGGAAATATGATTATTTTATCCTACTATATGAAAAGCAATGAGGTACTAGGCAACTTAGCTATCCGCGATGGACTCTCTTGAACGCCATCATTGTTTATCTCTGCGCGTTTGAGCTGTGCAATTGTCGATGGGCCTGGGAGTTGAGCTATTATGGCAGTGGCCTGGGTCCAAAGTAATAGAAGTAGCACAAAAACATTTTTTTAGTGTAGGATTTTCCTTGCTCAAGCCTGCCTACTAGAATCACCAGTGCTTGAAAGGAAAAGTGAATGGAAAACATTGGAATTGGAAAGTTTCCTATGGTACTACTTTTCATGAATTTGGTGCAAAGGAATGGAGGAAAGGAAAACTGTAGGATTTGTTCCTTTAGTGTCTCCTTGAAAGAAAAACCGTAGGAATTCTAATTTCCACTTCTCCTCCTTTTCATATTCATATTCATCAAGCACAAGACTAAGAGATAGTAGCATAATAGCATTATAACCGGACATTTTCTTGTGGTTTGACTTAATCTCACCATGCTTTTTTGCATCCTGTGATCTTCCAATTGTTGTGAATCAAACACCCAGATTGGCAAAAATCCTGTGTTTTTTAAATTCTCTGTTTTGCATGTGCATTCCTATCCTATTCCTATCTATTTCCTATCCCTGCATTGTTAGAATCCTCAAATTCAAACAAGCCCTTACTCAATTACTTTGGTTAGAGATATGTGTCAAAGAAAACCTTGTGTGGTTTGTCCTACTCCTGCGGCGCTGTGTTCCACCCCAGCTCAGCTGCTCCAACGATGGAAGGGTTCACCACAGCAGGGATCCACTCTCCAGACTGTCTTTCGCCCCCTCAGATCTTCTTCCCCGTCGTCGGCAGCCACGACAACTGCATTACCATCATCAACTGAGCAGATGACCTTGAGGACTACACGGGTCCGCAAGAGAGGTCACACTCTTCCGTGTCTACATACGTTATGCGTCGCTTAATATGATGGCATGCTACATTATCGTCGTGTTCACCTATTAGACTCCGAGTCAGGTCCAAACTAATGCTGAAACTTGAGTTTTTAAATGGTTGTGGGGTACATATTGGGGCAGCAATCAATACTATCTGTCAACTATCTGGTTAATATCCGGTGTCTACTATGAGTTTGATGTTGGGTGCAAACAAACATTAAAGGAGCCATTATCTTTATTTTTTAACTAAAGCTATTATCTGCCTGCTATCATTGGTTTTGGGTCTATCCACAGTTTGCTACTATCACTCTGGATTTGTGC
Organism: Triticum monococcum; assembly: GCA_034509565.1. Classification (NCBI taxonomy): domain Eukaryota; kingdom Viridiplantae; phylum Streptophyta; class Magnoliopsida; order Poales; family Poaceae; genus Triticum; species Triticum monococcum. Next base: position 615,674,264 of record CM067847.1, on the reverse strand, counting down.
ATGCACTCCTTACATAATCTCACTATGTTTTATTCCTATGCATGCCAGTTATTGTACACAATGGAACTGATCATGTAGAGCAAAAGAGACGAGCCTTGCGTGGCAATAAAATTTCATGCAGACGTCATTCCATGTTGGGCGCAAAGGCAGCCCCCCTCCACCCATTTCGGATTGTAATCAAGAGGAAGATAACTGTTCTGAGGGGGATTCATAAGGAGAAGACCACTCCTATTTACCCCATGAGGTCTTTGCTCTAACTTGGCATGCTGATGTTGGTCATATCATGCATATGGTGCCTTGCATTGCTTACGGTATACATTAAAGATGTCATCTGCTTAGTTTAGACATGCTTTGTGTCAATGCCATCTGCTTAGTTTCTTTATCGTATATGTGAATCATGCAATGCCATCTTGTCTAGCCAGGCATCATATATGTGAATTTTGCAATGCCACCCTGGTTAGCCAGTCATCTTATATGTGAATTATATCATGCCATCATTTTTTATTACGTGTTAAATTTGTCAACAATTTTAGTACATTCAATTACTCTTCCTATGCATCAGCCATTCGGCATGGTCATGGAAAACTCTGGAGTGGAAACAAGGTCTTCAGAGCAGACAATGCTATCTGACGAAGCGCATGTCTTGTTGGTTACCGATAGCTCCTCAGAGGAGGATTCAGAGACAGATGACCAGTCATATTTCCCCCCGAGGTGCATGCCCTAACTTGGCAGGGTTATGTTGCTCATATCGTGTGTATGGTATCTTGCATTGCTATGTCATTTGCTTAGTTTAGACATGCTTTGTGTGAATGCCACCTATTTAGTGTCTAATTACCATATATGTGAATTATGCAATGCCATCTTGTTGCAAGACATTATATATGTGAATTATGCAATGTTATCTTGTTGCAAGGCATTATGTATGTGAATTATGCAATGCCATGTTGTTTAGGCAAGCGTCATATATGTGAATTATATCATGCCGTCCTTTTTTTGTATTTCTCATTGCTTTTGTCGACAATGTTTGTATATTCAACTGCTCTTCCTATGCATCAGCCGTTTGAATTGGTGATGGAGAAATCTAGAGTGAAAACAAGGTCTTCAGAGTAGACAATGCTACCTGTTGAAGCAGATATCTTGCTGGTTACAGATAGCTCTTTAGAGGAGGATTCAGAGGCAGATGACCAGTCCTATTATCCCCCTGAGGTGTATGCTCAAACTTGGCAGGATTATATTACTCATATAATGCATATGTTGTATTGCAATGCTTAGTTTTTACATCATATACACAATATTGAATGCCATCTCCTTAGTTGACACATCATATATGCGATTTCCCTCTGCTCACTTCATTAGTATATAAATCATATATTTGAATTATGTCATGCCATGATGTTTACATAGACAACATGTATCTGAATTATGGCATGCCAACCCATTTTCTAAAGACATAATATAGTTATATCATCTCATCCTGTTTACATAGTCATCATATTTTAAATTATGTCATTCTATCCGTGAATTATATCATGCCATCATGTTTCCATCGACGGCATGTTTGTGATTTATGCCATGCCAACCACTTTAATAGACACATCGTATAGTTATATCGTGTCATCCTGTTTACATGGTCATCATATTTTGAAGTATGTCATTCTATTCTGTTTAGTTAGCCATCATACATGTGAAATTGTGTCATGCTATCCTGTTTAATTAGCCATCATATATGTGAAATTATGTCCTGCTATTCTGTTTGCTTAGACAACATAAATGTGAATTATTTCATGCCCTGTTTTCTTCCCTACTATCCATTGCACCTGTCTATCTTACAATGTCTGTACATTCAATTACTTTTCTTGTTTATCAACCATTTCAATTGGAGGGAGTGATGCCAGTATCTGTGGGAGTAAAAACACGGTCTTCAGAAAAGATCGTGCTACCTGTCGATGCAGATAGAACCACGGTTGTACTTGCCCAAGAACCAGCCCCACCACATATAACCCACACTCATGCAGATTGTACCCCTACCTAGTTGGACAGAGAACCAGCTACACCCCTTCTAACCCCAACCCCAGTAGATAGACACCCAGTTCCCGTTGACACAACAATGACTCCACCACAGAGCACCCAAACACGAGCAGTTAAGTAAGGCAACTGCAGTGCCCAAATCACGAGGACCACCACTCCGAACCTGAAGTCAACACTTAAAGAAGAAGAAGAATTGTTCTCAGGTCAGGTTCCGAAATTATGGTTCATACTACTTTGCTCTTGCATCACTGTATTTACTGATACCAACTAATTTCAAATTTGAAGGATGCAATTGAAACTCCAATGGCGCAATAGGTATGTTTTAAACCTGTTTCTTCAACGTGTTTGGCTGTTTGCTGTTGTAACTTGCTCTATGTTGATTTCAGTTTCAATTGAATAAACAGTTATGTTCTCATGCCATGCACATTCCAAGTGTTGTTATTGCTGTGTAGTTAACCACACTTATATTCTTTCTATGCTGCTTTGTCTTAAATAGATATGATTCGAACTATATCTATCTTGATTTGGCAACATAAACTAGAATGATATAGACCATACAGTGACCATACTACATAGATATATGTTTGTTTCATGTTGTTATCCTGTCCACCTTACTACTGAACTGGTTTACCAAAATGAGTTTCATATACTACATTGTAAACCTGACATGTGTTTGTTTGTTTCTCTTTTAGAACGCGGATAAAATATTGGAGAAGAGTACCCTGTTATGCAATGGTAAATGGAGTAATGTAGATAAGGTTCAAGATAGTGAGACATCCCTATTGGTCTCCAAGAAACTGATTAAAACTATATTGAAGACACTGAGACAAAACCAAAGTCCTGTCTTGATGTAGTGTTTGAGTTATTGGCTACCATTGCTGGCACCAGCTCTTCGAACTCGTTGCCTGAATCAGTTCGGCTTCTTGAGTCTCAACTTCAAGTTGAAAGACATCGATCAGATGTTATGCGACAAGAAGCCGAAGGACTGAGGAAGTCCCTGCAGAATTCAGATGCATACTTTCTGGTGCAACAGCAAGCGCTGAAGGACTTAAGCGCCAAACAAGAGAAAGTTAATAAGCTTGCTAAGCATCTTGCCAGCATTATGGGTACCCAGGATATTGTTTCTTGAGCTCTTCTGAAGTGGTTTCAGTTCCGGACTTGTTTTGCTGCGGCGTTTATATGCTGCTGTGTTCCCTATATTTGCACTGGTGGCGAACTTTGATGCCCAGTGGATGTAATATGTGTAATAACCGTGATAGCCTAGCGTAAGTTGCTTGCTTATTTATTTCCTTGTTGTCTTGTTTATTTGTTTCCTTGTAGTCAGTGCACTTCTTTTTCTGCAGTTTGCTAGTGGCTGCAATAACCTATTTTTTAAAACTAGTCCACAATAACCATGGGCTAATATTTACTGCAGTGACACTAGGCCTCCTACGGGCCGTAGAAATAGTGGGCCTTCTACGGGCCGTATAAACAGTGGGCCTTCTACGGGCCGTAGAAACAGTGAGCCTTCCACGGGCCGTAGAAACAATGGGCCTTCTGTTGGGGAACGTTGCAGAAAACAAAAAATTTCCTATGTTTCACCAAGATCAATCTACGGAGTCAACTAGCAACGAGAGGAGAGAGCATCTACATACCCTTGTAGATCGCGAGCGGAAGCGTTCAAGAGAACGGGGATGATGGAGTCGTACTCGTTGTGATCCAAATCACCGATGACCAAGTGCCGAATGGACGGCACCTCCGCGTTCAACACACGTACGGAGCAGATGACGTCTCCTCCTTCTTGATCCAGCAAGGGGGAAGGAGAGGTTGATGAAGATCCAGCAGCACGACGGCGTGGTGGTGGATGCAGCAATGATCGCAGCAGGGCTTCGCCGAGCTACTGCGAGAGAGAGAGGTGTAGCAGGGGAGAGGGAGGCGCCAAGACTTGAGGTGTTGCTGCCCTCCCTCCCCCCTTTATATAGGCCCCCTAGGGGGGTGCGCTGGCCCTAGGAGATGGGATCTCCTAGGGGGGCGGCGGCCAAGGGGGTGGAGTACCCCCAAGGCAAGTGGAGGCGCCCCTCCCCTAGGGTTCCCAACCCTAGGCGCATGGGGGGCCCAAGGGGGGGGGCGCACCAGCCCACCAGGGGCTGGTTCCCCTCCCCACTTCAGCCCATGGGGCCCTCCAGGATGGGTGGCCCCACCCGGTGGACCACCGGGACCCTTCCGGTGGTCCCGGTACAATACCGGTGACCCCCGAAACTCTCCCGATGGCCGAAACTGCACTTCCTATATATAATTCTTCACCTCCGGACCATTCTGGAACTCCTCGTGACATCCGGGATCTCATCTGGGACTCCGAAAAACTTTCAGGTTACTGCATACTCATATCTCTACAACCCTAGTGTCACCGAACCTTAAGTGTGTAGACCCTACGGGTTCGGGAGACACGTAGACATGACCGAGACGGCTCTCCGGTCAATAACCAACAGCGGGATCTAGATACCCGTGTTGGCTCCCATGCTCCTCGATGATCTCATCGGATGAACCATGATGTCGAGGATTCAATCAATCCGTATACAATTCCCTTTGTCAATCGGTACGTTACTTGCCCGAGACTTGATCGTTGGTATCCCAATACCTCATTCAGTCTCGTTACCGGCAAGTCACTTTACTCGTACCGTAATGCATGATCCCGTGATCAACCACTTCATCACTTTGAGCTCATTGTGATGATGCATTACCGAGTGGGCCTAGAGATACCTCTCCATCATACGGAGTGACAAATCCCAGTCTCGATTCGTGCCAACCCAACAGACACTTTCGGAGATACCTGTAATGTACCTTTATAGTCACCCAGTTACGTTGTGATGTTTCGCACACCCAAGGCACTCCTACGGTATCCGGGAGTTGCACAATCTCATGGTTTAAGGAAATGATACTTGACATTCAGAAAAGCTACAGCAAATGAACTACATGATCTTTGAGCTAAGCTTAGGATTGGGTCTTGTCCATCACATCATTCTCCTAATGACGTGATCCCGTTATCAATGACATCCAATGTCCATAGTCAGGAAACCATGACTATCTTTTGATCAACGAGCTAGTCAACTAGGGACGTGTTGTGGTCTATGTCTTCACACATGTATTACGATTTGAGGATAACACAATTATAGCATGAACAATAGACAATTATCATGAACAAAGAAATATAATAATAACCATTTTATTATTGCCTCTAGGGCATATTTCCAACAGTCTCCCACTTGCACTAGAGTCAATATTCTAGTTACATTGTGATGAATCGAACACCCATGCAGTTCTGGTGTTGATCATGTTTTGCTCTAGGGAGAGGTTTAGTCAACGGATCTGCTACATTCAGGTCCATATGTACTTTACAAATCTCTATGTCTCCATTTTTAACACTTTCACGAATGGAGTTGAAGCGACGCTTGATATGCCTAGTCTTCCTGTGAAACCTGGGCTCCTTGGCAATGGCAATAGCTCCAGTGTTGTCACAGAAGAGAGTCATCGGGCCCGACGCATTGGGTATGACTCCTAGGTCGGTAATGAACTCCTTCACCCAGAGAGCTTCTTGTGCTGCCTCTGAGGCTACCATGTACTCTGCTTCACATGTAGATCCCGCCACAACACTTTGCTTGCAACTGCACCAGCTTACTGCCCCACCATTCAAAATATACACGTATCCGGTTTGTGACTTAGAGTCATCCAGATCTGTGTCGAAGCTAGCATCGACGTAACCCTTTACGACGAGCTCTTCGTCACCTCCATGAACGAGAAACATGTCCTTAGTCCTTTTTAGGTACTTTAGGATATTCTTGACCGCTGTCCAGTGTTCCATGCTGGGATTACTTTGGTACCTTCCTACCAAACTTACGGCAAGGTTTACATCAGGTCTGGTACACAACATAGCATACATGATAGACCCTATGGCTGAGGCATAGGGGACGACACTCATCTTTTCTCTATCTTCTGCCGTGGTCGGGCTTTGAGCCATGCTCCAATCTCGTACCTTGCAATACAGGCAAGAACCCCTTCTTTGACTGATCCATTTTGAACTTCTTCAATATCTTGTCAAGGTACGTACTCTGTGAAAGACCAATGAGGCGTCTCGATCTATCTCTATAGATCTTGATGCCTAATATATAAGCAGCTTCTCCAAGGTCCTTCATTGAAAAACACTTGTTCAACTAGGCCTTTATGCTTTCCAAGAATTCTATATCATTTCCCATCAACAGTATGTCATCCACATAGAATATGAGAAATGCTACAGAGCTCCCACTCACTTTCTTGTAAACGCGGGCTCCTCCATAAGTCTGCATAAACCCAAACGCTTTGATCATCTCATCAAAGCGAATGTTCCAACTCCGAGATGCTTGCACCAGCCCATAAATCGAGCGTTGGAGCTTACATACTTTGTCAGCATTCTTAGGATCGACAAAACCTTCCGGCTGCATCATATACAATTCTTCCTTAAGGAAACCATTAAGGAATGCCATTTTGACGTCCATTTGCCATATCTCATAATCATAGAATGCGGCAATTGCTAACATGATTCGGACGGACTTCAGCTTCGCTACGGGTGAGAAAGTCTCATCGTAGTCAACCCCTTGAACTTGGCGATAACCCTTAGCGACAAGCCGAGCTTTATAGATGGTCACATTACCATCCGCATCTGTCTTCTTCTTAAAGATCCATTTATTTTCTATGGCTCGCTGATCAACGAGCAAGTCAGTCAAAGTCCATACTTCGTTTTCATACATGGATCCTATCTCGGATTTCATGGCTTCCAGCCATTTGTCAGAATCTGGGCCCGCCATCGCTTCTTCATAGTTCGAAGGTTCACCGTTGTCTAACAACATGATTAGCAAGACAGGGTTGCCGTACCACTCTGGTGCGGAACGTGTCCTTGTGGACCTACGAAGTTCAGTAGCAACTTGATCTGAAGTTTCATGATCATCATCATTAACTTCCTCTATAGTCGGTGCAGGCACCTCAGGAACATTTTCCTGTGTTGCGCCACTTTCCGGTTCAAGAGGTAATACTTCATCGAGTTCTACTTTCCTCCCACTTACTTCCTTCGAGAGAAACTCTTTCTCTAGAAAGGATCCATTCTTGGCAACAAAGATCTTGCCTTTGGATCTGAGGTAGAAGGTATACCCAATAGTTTCTTTAGGGTGTCCTATGAAGACGCATTTTTCCGACTTGGGTTCGAGCTTTTCAGGTTGAAGTTTCTTGACATAAGCATCGCATCCCCAAACTTTTAGAAACGACAGCTTAGATTTCTTCCCAAACCATAATTCATATGGTGTCATCTCAACGGATTTCGACGGAGCCCTATTTAAAGTGAATGCGGCAGTCTCTAAAGCATAGCCCCAAAATGATAGCGGTAAATCGGTAAGAGACATCATAGATCACACCATATCTAATCGAGTGCGATTACAACGTTCGGACACACCATTATGCTGAGGTGTTCCAGGCAGCGTGAGTTGTGAAACTATTCCACATTTTCTTAAGTGTGTGCCAAATTCATGACTCAAGTATTCTCCCCCACGATCTGATCGCGAGAACTTGATTTTCCTGTCACGTTGATTCTCAACCTCACTCTGAAATTCCTTGAACTTTTCAAAGGTCTCAGACTTGTGTTTCATTAAGTAGACATACCCATATCTACTCAAGTCATCAGTGAGGGTGAGAACATAACGATAGCCACCGCGAACCTCAACACTCATTGGACCGCACACATCAGTATGTATGATTTCCAATAAGTTGGTTGCTCGCTCCATTGTTCCTGAGGACGGAGTCTTGGTCATTTTACCCATGAGGCATGGTTCGCATGTGTCAAATGATTCGTAATCAAGAGACTCCAAAAGTCCATCTGCATGGAGCTTCTTCATGCGTTTGACACCTATGTGACCAAGGCTGCAGTGCCACAAGTATGTGGGACTATGATTATCAACTTTACATCTTTTGGCATTCACACTATGAATATGTGTAACATTACGCTCGAGATTCATTAAGAATAAACCATTCACCATCGGAGCATGACCATAAAACATATCTCTCATATAAATAGAACAACCATTATTCTCGGATTTAAATGAGTAGCCATCTCGAATTAAACGAGATCCTGATACAATGTTCATGCTCAAAGCTGGTACTAAATAACAATTATTGAGGTTTAAAACTAATCCCGTAGGTAAATGTAGAGGAAGCATACCGGCGGCGATCACATCGACCCTAGAACCATTCCCGACGCGCATCGTCACCTCGTCCTTCGCCAGTCTCCGCTTATTCCGCAGCTCCTACTTTGGGTTACAAATATGAGCAACCACACCGGTATCAAATACCCAGGAGCTACTATGAGTACTGGTAAGGTACACATCAATTACATGTATATCACATATACCTTTCGTGATGCCGGCATTCTTGTCCGCTAAGTATTTGGGGCAGTTCTGCTTCCAGTGACCACTTCCCTTGCAATAAAAACACCCAGTCTCGGGCTTGGGTCCATTCTTTGGCTTCTTCCCGGCAGCTTGCTTACCGGGCGCGGCAACTCCCTTGCCGTCCTTCTTGAAGTTCTTCTTACCCTTGCCTTTCTTGAACTTAGTGGTTTTATTCACCATCAACACTTGATGTTCCTTTTTGACTTCTTCCTCTGCTGATTTCAGCATTGCAAATACTTCAGGAATGGTCTTTTCCATTCCCTGCATATTACAGTTCATCACAAAGCTCTTGTAGCTTGGTGGAAGCGACTGAAGGATTCTGTCAATGACCGCGTCATCCGGGAGATTAACTCCCAGCTGAGTCAAGCGATTATGCAACCCAGAAATTTGACTATGTGCTCACTGACAGAACTATTTTCCTCCATCTTACAGCTGAAGAACTTGTCGGAGACCTCATATCTCTCGACCCGGGCATGAGCTTGGAAAACCATTTTCAGCTCTTCGAACATCTCATATGCTCCTTGTCGCTCAAAACGCTTTTGGAGCCCCAGTTCTAAGCTGTAAAGCATGCCGCACTGAACGAGGGAGTAATCATCAGCACATGTCTGCCAAGCGTTCATAACGTCTTGTTTTGCAGGGAAAGCAGGTGCTTCACCTAGCGGTGCTCTTAGGACATAATCTTTCTTGGCAGCTATGAGGATGATCCTCAGGTTCCGGACCCAGTCCGTATAGTTGCTGCCATCGTCTTTCAGCTTGGTTTTCTCTCGGAACGCGTTGAAGTTGAGGACAATGTTGGCCATTTGATCTACAAGACATATTGTAAAGATTTTAGACTAAGTTCATGATAATTAAGTTCATCTAATCAAATTATTCAATGAACTCCCACTCAGATAGACATCCCTCCAGTCATCTAAGTATAACATGATCCAAGTCAACTAGGCCGTGTCCGATCATCACGTGAGACGGACTAGTCAACATCGGTGAACATCTTCATGTTGATCGTATCTTCTATATGACTCATGCTCGACCTTTTGGTCTTCTGTGTTCTGAGGCCATGTCTGTACATGCTAGGCTCGTCAAGTCAACCTAAGTGTTTGCATGTGTAAATCTGTCTTACACCCGTTGTATGTGAACGTTGGAATCTATCACACCCGATCATCACGTGGTGCTTCGAAACAATGAACTGTCCAACAACGCACAGTTAGGGGGAACACTTTCTTGAAATTATTATGAGGGATCATCTTATTTACTACCATCGTTCTAAGTAAACAAGATGCAAAAACATGATAAACATCACATGCAATCAAATAATAGTGACATGATATGGCCAATATCATATATCTCCTTTGATTTCCATCTTGGGGCTCCATGATCATCTTGTCACCGGCATGACACCATGATCTCCATCATCATGATTTCCATCATCGTGTCTCCATGAAGTTGCTCACCAACTATTACTTATACTACTATGGCTAACACATTTAGCAATAAAGTAAAGTAATTTACATGGTGTTTCTCAATGACACGTAGGTCATACAAAAAATAAAGACAACTCCTATGGCTCCTGCCGGTTGTCATACTCATCGACATGCAAGTCGTGATTCCTATTACAAGAACATGATCTCATACATCACATATATATCATTCATCATTCATCAAAACTTTGGCCATATCACATCACATGGCACTTGCTGCAAAAACAAGTTAGATGTCCTCTAAATGTTGTTGCAAGTTTTACGTGGCTGCAATAGGGTTCTAGCAAGAACGTTTTCTTACCTACGCCAAAACCACAACGTGAATTGCCAATTTCTATTTACCCTTCATAAGGACCCTGTTCATCGAATCCGATCCGACTAAAGTGGGAGAGCCAGACACCCGCCAGCCACCTTATGCAACTAGTGCATGTCAGTCGGTTGAACCGGTCTCACGTAAGCGTACATGTAAGGTTGGTCCGGGCCGCTTCATCCCACGATGCCACCGAATCAAGATAAGACTAGTAACGGCAAGCAAATTGACAATATCGACGCCCACAACTACTTTGTGTTCTACTCGTGCATAGTAACTACGCATAGACCTAGCTCATGATGCCACTGTTGGGGAACGTTGCAGAAAACAAAAAAATTTCCTACGTTTCACCAAGATCAATCTATGGAGTCAACTAGCAACGAGAGGAGAGAGCATCTACATACCCTTGTAGATCGCGAGCGGAAGCGTTCAAGAGAACGGGGATGATGGAGTCGTACTCGCCGTGATCCAAATCACCGATGACCAAGTGCCGAACGGACGGCACCTCCGCGGTCAACACAAGTACGGATCGGATGACGTCTCCTCCTTCTTGATCCAGCAAGGGGGAAGGAGAGGTTGATGAAGATCCAGCAGCACGACGGCGTGGTGGTGGATGCAGCAATGATCGCAGCAGGGCTTCGCCGAGCTACTGCGAGAGAGAGAGGTGTAGCAGGGGAGAGGGAGGCGGCAAGACTTGAGGTGTTTCTACCCTCCCCCCTTTATATAGGCCCCCTAGGGGGTGCGCCGGCCTTAGGAGATGGGATCTCCTAGGGGGGCGGCGGCCAAGGGGTGGAGTACCCCCCAAGGCAAGTGGAGGCGCCCCCTGCCCTAGGGTTCCCAACCCTAGGCGCATGGGGGGCCCAAGGGGGGGCGCACCAGCCCACCAGGGGCTGGTTCCCCTCCCCACTTCAGCCCATGGGGCCCTTCGGGATGGGTGGCCCAGCCGGTGGACCCCCGGGACCCTTCCGGTGGTCCCGGTACAATACTGGTGACCCCCGAAACTCTCCCGATGGCCGAAACTGCACTTCCTATATATAATTCTTCACCTCCGGACCATTCCAGAACTCCTCATGATGTCCGGGATCTCATCCAGGACTCCGAACAACTTTCGGGTTACTGCATACTCATATCTCTACAACCCTAGCGTCACCGAACCTTAAGTGTGTAGACCCTACGGGTTCGGGAGACACATAGACATGACCGAGATGACTCTCCGGTCAATAACCAACAGCGGGATCGGGATACCCATGTTGGCACCCACATGCTCCTCAATGATCTCATTGGATGAAACAGATGTCGAGGATTCAATCAATCCGTATACAATTCCCTTTGTCAATCGGTACGTTACTCGCCCGAGACTCGATCGTCGGTATCCCAATACCTCGTTGAGTCTCGTTACCGGCAAGTCACTTTACTCGTACCATAATGCGTGATCCTGTGATCAACCACTTGATCACTTTGAGCTCATTGTGATGATGCATTACCGAGTGGGCCCAGAGATACCTCTCCATCATACGGAGTGACAAATCCCAGTCTCGATTCGTGCCAACCCAACAGACACTTTCGGAGATACCTGTAATGTACCTTTATAGTCACCCAGCTACGTTGTGATGTTTGGCACACCCAAGGCCCTCCTACGGTATCCGGGAGTTGCACAATCTCATGGTCTAAGGAAATGATACTTGACATTCAGAAAAGCTACAGCAAACGAACTACACGATCTTTGAGCTAAGCTTAGGATTGGGTCTTGTCCATCACATCATTCTCCTAATGATGTGATCCCGTTATCAATGACATCCAATGTCCATAGTCAGGAAACCATGACTATCAACGAGCTAGTCAACTAGGGACGTGTTGTGGTCTATGTGTTCACACATGTATTATGATTTTCGGATAACACAATTATAGCATGAACAATAGAAAATTATCATGAACAAAGAAATATAATAATAACCATTTTATTATTGCCTCTAGGGCATATTTCCAACAGTCTCCCACTTGCACTAGAGTCAATATTCTAGTTACATTGTGATGAATCGAACACCCATGCAGTTCTGGTATTGATCATGTTTTGCTCTAGGGAGTAGTCAACGGATCTGCTACATTCAGGTCTGTATGTACTTTACAAATCTCTATGTCTCCATTTTGAACACTTTCACGAATGGAGTTGAAGCGACGCTTGATATGGCTGGTCTTCCTGTGAAACCTGGGCTCCTTGGCAAGGGCAATAGCACCAGTGTTGTCACAGAAGAGAGTCATCGGGCCCGACGCATTGGGTATGACTCCTAGGTCGGTAATTAACTCCTTCACCCAGACTGCTTCTTGTGCTGCCTCCGAGGCTGCCATGTACTCCGCTTCACATGTAGATCCTGCCACAACGCTTTGCTTGCAACCGCACCAGCTTATTGCCCTAGCATTCAAAATATACACGTATCCGGTTTGTGACTTAGAGTCATCCAGATCCGTGTCAAAGCTAGCATCAACGTAACCCTTTACGATGAGCTCTTCGTCACCTCCATAAACGAGCAACATGTCCTTAGTCCTTTTCTGGTATTCAGGATATTCTTGACCGTTGTCTAGTGTTTGTCGGATTTCGGGTTCCGGCAGACCCTTAAGGTTTGAACACTGGGGTGCGCGCAGGTTTTACACCTTCTACCTCTCCGTCTTGCTAAGATCTAGGCTACTAAAAGAACTGCACAAGAGACACAAGGTTTATACTGGTTCGGGCCACCGTTGTGGTGTAATACCCTACTCCAGTGTGCGGTGGGTGGATTGCCTCTTGGGGCTGATGATGATGAACAATACAAGGTAGAACAACCTCGCGAGGGGCTGTTCTTGGCTGGGGCGATGAACTGCTGGGAGGAGTTCAGCCGCCTCTCTCTTTCTCTCTCTCTCACTTACTCTTACTTGTCTGCCCACCGAACGAACGAACCAACCCAGCCCAAAACTGAACCGAACCAAACCAAACCCGACCGAACCCAACCCAACCCTTGCTATGTGGGCGGCTGGTCCTATTTATGGAGGCCCTGGTCCTCTTCCCAAATATCGAGCGGGAAGGGATCCAACAATGGCGGGCTAATTTGAAGGGGGACAACAAGTATCAACTATCCTGACAAAAGCAGTCTTCGCCTGCACAAAGCTCTCGTGATGACGCCGTCCTGGGCTCCATGGTGACCTCCTTCTCGTAGTCCTCCTGGTCTTGGTCTCGTTGCACCGAAATGGAAACCTTTGCCTGATGCCTCAGTACTCCGCGGCTGCGCTTGCCCCCTTTGCACCAAAGAGGAAAGGAGGACGCTGCATGGGCTGGCACCCGCCTGGCGCCCTGAGTCGTCATGGCTTGCGTCACGAGCACCTCGCGAGGTACCCTGACTTGATCTCTCCGCCTCCTCGCGAGCCAGCCTGACGAGGCCGTGCCTGAGGAAGCTCCGTGTCGTCCGCCTCACGAGGCTTGGCCCCTCGTGAGGGTCTTGAGTCTTGTGTTGATGAAGATGGGCCGTGCTGGGCCCCCTTTTGAGCCACGCCGCAGGCCGCAGGCAGGCAAGTCTGGGGACCCCCGTTCCCAGAACGCCGACAGTAGCCCTCGGGCGCAAGGCGCGCCCGGACTTGGCCGTGCCAAGAGGCGAAAGGGCAAGGGTGAAGCGCCGCGGGCCCTAACAGCCTGCGGCCTTGGGCGCCGCGTGGCGGTTGATGGGACGTGGGCGTCTCCGCTTCCCCATGACGCCTCGGCAATCGCGCGAGTTGGACAAGTCCCTACATGCAAATCGTGTCATGATTACCTGTGATCGTGGAGGCCGGTGGTTGGCCTTCGCCGGCTATAAGTACGGAACTGCGCGTGCCCTTCCAGTCCATCCCTCCTTGCTTCTCCTTCTTCCCGATCCTTGCTCCGTCTTGCCGCGATGCCTCCGATCCGTCGGTTCTCTACAACGGAGAAAGGAAAGGCCCCTCGAGAGGGACCAGACCCGCTCCCGCCGAAGAAACGGCTCACCCTTTGCGGCCGGGACGAGGAGGACCGTCAGGTGGTGTCGAGGCCTCGGTGCGAGCGGGCTCCGCCGGGGTTCCCGCTTCCCTTGTATTCCCACGTCGAGGGCCCCGAAGGGGTTGATGCCGATCCCCATGGTCAGTGCCGTTGTCGGCGCCGTCGGGTCACGAAGGTGTGGGTTGTTCCTCCTGGGGTCCACGCCGAGGGCTCCTCCCAAGAGTTCGTGTTCCACGTCACCATTCTTCTCCAGTCTTGGATCCTTCTGCCTCCCTTCTTCGCCTCCATCATCCCGTCGGGGGAGCCACTGGAGCTCTGGCTGCAGCACCCTCGCGACCGAGGCAGAGGTCGTGGTCGTTGCCCCCGGCGAGGTCTACATGTCTCGCGGCTGGAGAGAGATCGCCCGGGTTTGCAGGGAAAGGGGCTTCTTCGTGGTCCACTTGGAGTATGATGGCGCTTCGGCGATGTTCTTCAAGGTCTTCGACGCGAACGGGCGCCGGCTGGAGTGCTGCCGCGGGCTAGGTGGCCAGGACCTCGCCATGGTGAGGGCTAGGACCGTCGACCGCTCCCTTGGCGGCTCTGCAGGCGACGGAGGCGCCGGAGGATCCAGCGACTCTGGCGAGATCTTCGCGACTCCGGAGACGAGTGACGACAGCTACGAGCCCCCGAGCCGGCGCCGCTCCTGGAGCAGGGCGGGCTCGTCTGGCCGTCGCCGACTCTGATCTGGATGGGGTTGGCGCCGGCGCTCGACGGCCCATTGTTGATGATGGCATCTTTTGCAGGAGCGCATGTAGTTAGCATCCCTTAGGGTCCGTTCCCTGTGAGGAATCAAAATGCGCCCCATGGGGGCTTGTAAGGTGCCTGTAGTCCCGTTTGGTAATATATAACCCTTGCTGTAGAGCTGTGCGAGTTGCTGATTCCGTCTTAGCTCAGTTCTCCCTTTTGAACCTCGTGAGGGCTTGGTGCTCTGCGCCGACAGGTCCCAGTCCCAAGGCGGCATCAGCCGTCGCTGGTATGCTAGGTCGCGATGCCGTGGTCAAGGCCAGGAGGTGAGCGACCCGGGGTCCGGTAAGAGCCCCTGAGTTGTGATGCTCAGGAGGTCCCCTTTGGCGCCCAAGCAGCCGTTGTTCGGCGAGAAAGGTGAGCGGTGTCGCTGACATGGAATTGCATTAGGTGCGGGGGTAGTGCCGCGATAGCCGGTGCTTTCGGGCGGTGACTTATCTCTAGAGTCGGGGATTATTCCTGGTGTGCCGTCGGGTCCGCGCGTCGGCAGGAGCTGAATCGCTCGGTGAGGTCCTCGCGTGCCCCTTCTCCCCCGCCTTTGCTCCCCTTTCTGCTCTACGTCCTCGGGTCCCGGCCCTCGAGCTAGTCTCAGCCGTCGCTGGTATGCCAGGTCGCGATGCCGTGGTCAAGGCCAGAGGGTGAGGGCTGGAGAGCCAGTAGGAGCCCTGAGTCGCGATGCTCAGGCACCCCCCCTTTAACGTGCAAGCGGTTCGCGCGGACGAGAGTGAAAGGAACGCCGCGAGGGCCTTGCCTGGTGCAACTCCCTTAGGGGATCCTGTAAACTCATCATAGAAGGAAGAAAAGGTTGCCATGACAACTATCAGTCTGCCGTTAGTTGCTTCCGAGGGGAGGTGAGGCACTGGAGGCTTGACGAGGTGGCGCCATGCGCGGCTGCCATGGCTAGAGCTCAGCCATTCAGGTTTGTCGACGTTGCAGGGATGGACCCGTGCGCAAGCGTCGTGCCGTTGCGGGAGCAATTCCGTCAATTGGCGTCAGTTGAGCAGGCAACTAGATCAAACACATTAGCCGTGAAGGAGGGGATTCATTCAAACAGATACTGGGAAGGTAGACATCGCTGGGTCGGGCCCGAGCGATTTGGGGATGATGCAACCCGAGGGGCGCCCCCAACAAAGCAAGCTAACGACATGAAAGTAAAAGGGATACATACTGCAGGGACGGACCCATGCGGCCTGGGAACGATGCGGCCCAGGGAGGGCAGTCCCAGCTGGAAATGAAACTTGTAAGATGTCACCTAAGGGTGTCGAGGGCGAAGGGGTGTCGGTGCAGCAGGCTCGGTAGGCTGCAGAAGCCGATCCTCACGAGCCCCCAGGCCCAGGGTCCTCGGGAGGCTCCGGAGGCACTGGTAGCTCTTCGCGAATCATCTCCATCTCCGCCAGGGCTGCGGAACGCCTGTCTTCTTGAGCCTCCATGATGCCCCTCATGAGGCGTTGGCACATAGCAACCGCGCTCGGCAAGCCGTAAGGCATGCAGACGTAACTGTGGGGCGGACCCCCGCAGCGTCCCACTCGCGAGGGACAGAGGCGCTCCATCATAGCGACTTGGTTGAGCCCTGGTATGTCGATGCAGACGCGCAGCCCACCATCCTCGCCTGGATGGGGGGCCACAGCCGGTAGACGGCGGCAACCTCTCATGATCCTTGATTCCTGTAGTTCTTGAATGGCCTTGTCGACGAAATCCTATGGGTCTGACCTTCCTTGCTTTGCTCCTTCTTGAGGGAAACGTGCTTCGAAACACGCCTCCACGTGGTGCCCAAGCACCTCCCTCGTGACCCTGGCCAGGTCGGTGGCCCTCCAGGGGAGAGACCCCGAGCCCTGCCTGAGGAGGGTGCTGGGTGCGCTTTCCTATGCGATGGAAGGAGGTTCCCCCTGGGCAGACGCGGGCCCTGAGGGGCCTACCTCCCGAGGGGCCGGTCCGGACGATGTCTTCTTCTTGGGGGTGGTCTCGGGAAGCCTCCTGCTTCCGCGATCCGGGTCTTCCAGTGACGCGGCCTGAAAGGCTCGCCCCAGGGAACACACTGCATCCTTCTCTTCACAGGGCACCGTGATGACTCCGCCACTTCCTGGCATCTTGAGGACGTTGTAGCCATGGTGAGTTACGACCATGAACTTGGCCAGCGCTGGGTACCCGAGGATGGCGTTGTACGGAAGGTGGATGTGGGTGACGTCGAAGTCGATGAGCTCGATGCGGTTGTTGTCGCGTGCCCCGAAGGTGACAGGGAGGCGGACCTTCCCAATCGGGACCATGGAGCCGGCGGTGACTCCGGAGAAGGGCTTGGTTGGCTGAAGCTGGTCGTAGGGCACTTGGAGATTGTTGAACGTTTCCATGGACAGGACGTTGAGCCCTGCCCCACCATCGATGAGGGTCCTGGTGACCAGTACGTTGCTGATGACTGGGGAGCAAAGCATCGGGAGGACTCCGGCTGTGGCTGCACACTTGAGTTGATCCGCTAAGCTGAATGTGATGGCGCATGCCGACCACCTGAGAGGGCGCGTTGCTTCAAGCCTGGGGAGGACTGCGTTCACCTCGCGGGCAAACTACTTGAAGATGCGTTGGGAGGCTGGGGCTTGAGCTCCGCCCAGGATGCAGGCGATTGTGCGTGGCTCCTGGAAGCCCCCAGCCCCTTCGTCTTGATGGCGGTCCTCGTTCCTCCTTGGCTGAGGCGGCAGTGGAGGGAGGCCTGCGTTACCCTATGGGCGATCCTCACGAGGCCGATCCCTCCAGTCCCGCTCACGAGGCAGGTCTCGCTAGCGATCCTCGCGAGGTTGATCGCGCCACCCCTCGCGCGGGCTGCGGTCTTCCTAGCGTCCTGCGTTTCTTCCTCCTCCTCGGCCGTAGCCCCGATCGGCGCGGTCGGGACGATGGCTGTCAGATTTCGGGTTCTGGCAGACCCTTAAGGTTCGAACACTGGGGTGCATGTGGAGATTACGCCTTCTACCTCACCGCCTTGCAAAGATCTAAAACTACTAAAAGAACTGCACAAGGGACACAAGATTTATACTGGTTCGGGCCACCGTTGTGGTGTAATACCCTACTCCAGTGTGTGGTTGGTGGATTGCCTCCTGGGACTGATGATGATGAAAAATACAAGGAAGAACAGCCTCACGAGGGTCTGTTCTTGGCTGGGGTGATGAACTGCTAGGAGGTGTTCAGCCACCTTTCTCTCTCTCTCTCTCTTACTATGCTTCCTACCGATCGAACGAACCGAACCGAACCGAACCCCCTGCTATGTGGGTGGCTGGTTCTATTCATAGAGGCCCTGGTCCTCTTCTCAAATATTGAGCGGGAAGGGAGCCAACAATGGCGGGCTAATTTGAAGGGGGACATCAAGTACAACTATCCTGACAAAAGCAGTCTTTGCCTGCGCAAAGCTCTGGTGATGACGCCGTCCTGGGCTCCACGGTGACCTCCGTCTCGTAGTCCTCCTGGTGTTGGTCTCGTTGCACCGAAATGGCAACCTTTGCCTGATGCCTTGGTACTCCGCGGCTGCGCTTGCCCCCTTTGCACCAAAGAGGAAAGAAGGATGCTGCGCGCGCTGGCACCCGCCTGGCGCCCTGAGTCGTCATGGCTTGCGTCACGGGCACCTCGCGAGGTACCCCACCTTGATCTCTCCGCCTCCTCACAAGCCAGCCTGACGAGGCTGTGCCTGAGGAAGCTCCGTGTCGTCCGCCTCGCGAGGCTTTGCCCCTCGCGAGGGTCTTGAGTCTTGTGTTGATGAAGATGGGCCGTGCTGGGCCTCCTCTGTGCCACGCCGCAGGCCGCAAGCAGGCAAGTCTGGGGACCCCCGTTCCCAGAACACCGACAGTAGCCCCCGGGCCCAAGGCGCGCCCGGACTTGGCCGTGCCAAGAGGCGAAAGGGCAAGGGCGAAGCGCCACGGGCACTAACAGCCTGCGGCCTTGGGCGCTGCGTGGCGGTTGATGGGACGTGGGCGGCACTGTTCCCCCCACGCCACCTTATTCTGCGCCCTGCTAGGCGGACTTGTAGTTGCACACAGCCGCTCCCTTCTTGTTGCTCGAGCGTCCCCTGTTCTTCCTTCCTTCGAACGCCTGATCCCACCTCCAATACAATCTCGAATCTCCCCCTCCTTCCCATCGCCATGACTCCGACGAGGAAGGAGAGAGGGGAGAAACCCATCGGTGGCCCCCGCCGTCGGCCAGTCGACCGTACTCAATCAAGAGTGCCTGGGTAGGGACAGCTTGGCTCTGGCCTCCGTCTTCAATGAGTGCGGGAGGACAACGGCCTGGCCCGCGTCCCACTTCTCCATCGACAGGATAGCAACCAAGGTCCCATGTTTTACCGACGCCTTGTGGGCGGGTCTGGTTCCCCCCTTCTCTGATTTCTTCAATGCCGTGCTCTCCCATTATCAGATCCACATGATGCATCTAAGTCCTGAGTCCATCACCCTCCTTTCGGTCTTCGCCTTCGTTTGCGAATCCATGGTGGGCATCCCTCCTTCGGTTGCCTTGCTGCGCCACTTCTTCTCGCTGCACTTTGTCGACCCTTCCCAATGCTGGGCGTGCGTGAGCTTTGCTGCCGAGCCTGAGACCGAGGCCTCTGGGATTGACTTCAAACTCCCCCTACCCGTAGTTGGGTTCCGCGAGCGGTGGTTGTATGTGGACGCATGGGTGCCCAGCCCCCTACTATCGGAGCCGACCTCGCCTGCTGTCCCCAATTCGGGTTGGGGCCAGGAGACGCTCAAGAGCCCCCGGCTCGTCTTTGTCTGGAGCCGCTTCACGCTTCTGAGGAAGCTCGGCGTGATAGCGCCCAAGGTGGTGAAGGAGTTTCTGTTATGCCGCGTTGCTCCCCTTCAACGCCACTCCCACCGGATGTGGGCCTTCCGTGGGCGCGAGGATAGCATGAGGCTCCAGGAAGAGGACCTGGCTCCCGCGGTGCTGAAGTCGACGCTCTTGACCCTGGCCGGGGACCCCAACCCCGGCAACGTCCGGCAGGGAGGGGCCTTGCTGTATCTCTGCTAGAGCAGGGCCGACTTTGTGAAGCAGATGCCCGTCTTTGATGAGTGGGGGCTGCGCCCCGCTGGCCTCCAGGGACCTCGCGAGAATCCAATGGTGGTGACTGCCCTTCCAATCGGCCAAGGCGACTCCTCCTCAAGTGGCGGAGCAGGAAGGAGGCGCCGGAGGCCGAGGGGGCTCCTGATGAGCTGGCAGCGCCGGGTGATGCTCGCGAGGGGACAACTCCTGGGACCCGAGCCACTGTGGCTGAAGGTGGCAAGCAGCCGCTCCCAGCGCCCGGGGCTGAGGCCTCGGAGGCCCCAGCCGCGTCTTCTGGCGAGGTGATGGACGGCACGCGCCAGGCAGGCGCCCCTGACGCGGATCGCTCTGATGCTCCGTCTTCGTCGCAGGTTGATCCTTGTGCTCTTTTCCTGGGCCGCTTCCGCATGGACTTTGAGGCCCTCCGGAGGAAAAGAGTGGCCCTGGGTGATGATTTCCCTTGTCGCGTGCTGAAGCGCAGGAAGTACTTCGCCATTGACGAGTAAGTCTTCTCCCTCTCTGGCTCCTGACCCTCTTGTTGCTTTTACTGATCCTTGCTCCGTAGGCCCCTTCCGGCCGAGCTCGCGGAAGTAGCAGAGGTGCCGCCTCCTTTGGCTTCGCCCCCTCTACTGTCCTCAGGCGCTCCGAGCAGCTCTGCCCTTGTGGTGAGGGTGACTGAAGGGGTGGACCATGCCGAGGTGTACCTCGGCCCTTCATTCCCTCTGATTTTCCTTCACGGGCCCTCTCGGGGAATAGCCAGTCTGCCGTGGGCTTCTCGTCTGGTCGTGGACTACGACTGGTTGAGGCGCCCCCTGCGCCCTTCATCTGGAGATGGGTTGGCTCCAGGCTGGGCTTCTGGTGCGGCGCGCCTGGCCGTCACGAGGGCGCCAGCCCCCAGCACCCTGCCCAGAGGAGGAACGATGATTCGTGGCCCCCGGTGCTTGCCTGGGGCGGATGATGGTGTGGAAGACGTGCTTGAGCGTGCCTGGGAGCGCCGCGCTCGCCACCAAGGGTTCCTTCGAAGGGCGACCGACGCGGTGAACTTGCTTGGGGAGGAGCTTGCTGACGAAGATGCGCGCCTGGAGGACGAGGGCCTGTGCCTGGCTGCAGGGAGGCAGGAGCTGGAGGCCGCCATCGCCCTCGCGCGCCATCAGCGTGATCTTGACGATGAAGAAGCGAAGGCATCACTGGAGGCCTCCCGAGTGGCCCGATCCCAGGCCGCCGAGGAGGCCCGGGGAGCTAATCGGCGACGAGAGGCGGCGGAGGAGCGGGCTCGTGAGCTCCTAGCCTGGTGCCACTCACTGGAGGAGCAAGCGGAGTTGGCCCTTGCGTCGATGCGGGTGGCCTTCGGCGACCCAGCTGAGCTCCAGAAGCGTGAAGAAGCGTTGAGGCTGGAAGCCGCCGAATGCACACGCGAGTACGAGCGGCTGGAGACGAGGGAGCGCTTGGTGACGCAGGCAGAGGACGATGTCGCCGCACGGGAAGCTCGTGTCCTGGAGGAGGTCCGACGTCGGGTGGCGATGGCGCGCCAAGACCTCGAACGCGAGTTCGAGAGGAGGCTGGAATTGATCCGGGTCGAAGCTGAAGGGAGGACCGCAGTCTTGAGAGCCAAGCGTGAGGAGGCGACGCAGCTGGCCGACGCCTCCCGGGCCGCCCTTGAGGTAGCGCGAGGGGAGTTAGCCACCTCCCAGGCCGAGGTGCTCTGTCTTCGCCAGTGGGTGGAGGAAGCTGAGGGCGTCGCGCGCCAGAACGCGGATGAGATATGTCAGCGGCAGGTCCTGGAGAGGGCTAGCGCAACCTTGGGCAACATCTATGAGGCGGCTATTGGCAAGCCACAGACAGCCAACTATGCTGGCAACCTTCAGTTTTTCACTGCCGTGGTGACGCAGCTGGAGGCGCGGTCGGCCAGGGCCGACAGGTTGGTGGAGGAGAGGAGCCGCGCCCTGCTCGGGCGCGCCTTCTCCCGTGTCTTCAGTCATCTCCTGAACATGGATTCCCGCTTCGATTTTGACGTCGTCATCGCCCCAGTTCCCCAGGCCGTCCGAGGCGACCTGGCGCACTGGGTGGAAGACAACGTGGACGCCCTTGTCAGGGCCTTCGCTTCGGATGACGACGACGTGATCGTGGCTGCTGACATGGGCGGTGCGGTGAACAGCCCTGACGCTGCTCGTGGCGACGCAGACGACGATGGCGAGCCCGGCGATGCCAGCGGCGGCTCGGGAGGTGCTGCCGAGGACGCATTGGGGGATTGGTCCGACTGAGTGTGTATTGCTCCCCCTCTTTTTTGCCCTGCATGAATAGAACTCAGGCTTTTGACCTGATGGCTGTGAGAGCATTTTGGGAGGGGAAGCCCCTCATGTAAAACCTGTGTTCATCATATTAGTAGTTGTCATATTGCACGAGCGCCCGCGCCTGGTGGCTGGTTGGTTTACCTTTGTTTCGTGCTAGCCCCGAAGCAGCCTGTGGGAGGGCGTGACAGCTGGGGTGTTCTTTAGTTGAATCCGTAGGATATGGGAGTGTTGCCGGTGGGGAGCTTCACAGGCGTTGGCCTTTTCACAGGCTCCGGGCCTTTTCCCAAACGCGACGGCTTCACAGGCACTTGCCTTCTTCACAGGCTCCGGGCCTTTTCCAAAACGCGATGGCTTCACATGCACTCGCCTTGCTTCACAGGCTCCGGGCCCTTTCTGAAACGCGATAGCTTCACAGGCACTCGCCTTGCTTCACAGGCTCTGGGCCCTTTCCGAAACGTGATGGCTTCACAGGCACTCGCCTTGCTTCACAGGCTCTGGGCCCTTTCCGAAAAGCGATGGGTTCACAGGCACTCGCCTTGCTTCACAGGCTCTGGGCCTTTTCCGAAACGCGATAGCTTCACAGGCACTTGCCTTGCTTCACAGGCTCTGGGCCTCTTCCAAAACACGATAGCTTCACAGGCACTCGCCTTGCTTCGCAGGCTCTGGGCCTTTTCCAAAACGCGATAGCTTCACAGGAACTCGCCTTGCTTCACAGGCTCTAGGCCTTTTCCAAACAGGGCAACCTCCGCAGGCACCTGAAGATCCTCCCGAGAGGGACCAATAGCAGCAGTTTGGGTTGCGCACGAGCCAGGCCTGACCGGACTCGCGAGGGGCTCGCGAGGGGAGGCAACTGTGGCGAAGCGGTAACCAGAACGCGAGAAATGGCTCGAGCGAGAATAAGCACCCCTTCCCCGAACGCACGCAAATCTCAAATTGGAATCCAACTTAAATCCAGCGGGGGAAAAGCTATAGCCAAAGGGAAAGGCAATGAAAGCAGACAAAAGGCCGCGTCCGGCACCTAATCTAGTCTTGGACGTCTTCTCACCAGCGCGGAGCTAAGTGCTGTCCACTGGGCATGGGAGGGAGCCCCAGGGCCTGAGGCCGGCACCCCTGAGACTCCGGGGCATGTACAACCCCACTCATTATTACGTGAGAGTGTCACGGGGCGGCGAGCTTCATAGGCACCGAGCCTTCTTCACAGGTACTAGCCTTGCTTCATATCGCCAGACGAGGGCCCCGCCTTGCGCCACACTCCAGTGCCATCAGCAACGACTGGAACCTAGGACGCCGCCCGATGCGGTAGAGCGGTCGCCAGCGGTTCCCGGACGACCACGGGTCCTCCGCCAGGGGCAGGCCCTAAGGCACCTCCCCAGCAGAGGGCCTACCTCCTGAGAACACCTTGCTCCGAACGCCGCGGTGGTGATGTCGGATCTCGGCCCCTCTACTGCAGCCCCCTGCGCCCTCCTCCCGAGGGGTAGGAGACTGTGGGAGCGGGGTAACTGCTTGCCGCGGTGACCTGCACCTCCTGTGATCCATGGTTGTTGGATTTCGGGTTCCAGCAGACCCTTAAGGTTCGAACACTGGGGTGCGCACGGAGATTACGTCTTCTACCTCCCCGCCTCGCAAAGATCTAAAACTACTAAAAGAACTGCACAAGGGACACAAGATTTATACTGGTTCGGGCCACCGTTGTTGTGTAATACCCTACTCCAGTGTGTGGTTGGTGGATTGCCTCCTGGGGCTGATGATGATGAACAATACAAGGAAGAACAGCCTCGCGAGGGTCCATTCTTGGCTGGGGTGATGAACTGCTAGGAGGAGTTCAGCAACCTTTTTTCTCTCTCTCTCTCTTACTCTGCTTCCTACCGATCGAACGAACCGAACCGAACCGAACCCCCTGCTATGTGGGTGGCTGGTTCTATTTATAGAGGCCCTGGTCATCTTCCCAAATATTGAGCGGGAAGGGAGCCAACAATGGTGGGCTAATTTGAAGGGGGATAGCAAGTATCAACTAGCCTGACAAAAGCAGTCTTCGCCTGCGCAAAGCTCTGGTGATGACGCCGTCCCGGGCTCCACGGTGACCTCCGTCTCGTAGTCCTCCTGGTCTTGGTCTCATTGCACCAAAATGGCAACCTTTGCCTGATGCCTCGGTACTCCGCGGCTGCGCTTGCCCCCTTTGCACCAAAGAGGAAAGAAGGACACTGCACGCGTTGGCACCCGCCTGGCGCCCTGAGTCGTCATGGCTTGCATCACGGGCACCTCGCAAGGTACCCCGCCTTGATCTCTCCACCTCCTCGTGAGCCAGCCTGACGAGGCTGTGCCTGAGGAAGCTCCGTGTCGTCCGCCTCGCGAGGCTTTGCCCCTCGCGAGGGTCTTGAGTCTTGTGTTGATGAAGATGGGCCGTGCTGGGCCTCCTTTGAGCCACGCCGCAGGCCGCACGCAGGCAAGTCTGGGGACCCCCGTTCCCAGAACACCGACAACGGCCGATCCTTCCTTCTCGCACGGCGTGGAGTTCTTGGCATTCGTTGGTGTTGTGGGTGTGGAGGTCGTGGTACACACAGTACCAGCTGCCCCTGGAGGACTCAGGCAGATCTTTGCCCCGCTTGGTGTCTCGTTCTGCCGCGAGCACGGCAGCCCCCTTGTGCTTCACGTCGTTGGCCTTGGGCTTCTTCTCCTCTGGGTCTGCGGCAGGCAGCTCAAGGAGGGAAAGGCGTCCCTCCTCAGCCCTGGCGCACTTGGTCGCGAAGTTGAACAGCTCCAGGGAGGTGCACAAGTCTTCATGCATCGCCAGCTCCTCCTTCATCTTGACGTCGCGCACACCATCGGAGAAGGCCGAGACGATGGCCTCCTCGGACACCTTGGGGATCTTGAGGCGCGCGCTGTTGAAGCGCTGGATGTACTTTTGCAGGGTCTCTCCAGGTTGTTGCTTGATGCGGCGAATGTCGCTCACGGCGGGTGGCCGGTCGCGAGTACCTTGGAAGTTGGCGATGAAGCGGGTGCGCATCCGGTCCCAGGAAGAGATCGTGCCTGGAGCCAGATTCAGGAGCCAGGTGCGAGCTCCTTCCTTGAGTGCCTTGGGGAACTAGTTCGCCATGACCTTCTCGTCCTCGCTGGCAGCTTCGATGCCCAGCTCATAGAGCTGGAGGAACTCTGCAGGGTCAGTCGTGCCATCATAACGAGGAGGCAGGTCTGGCTTGAACTTGCCAGGCCACGCGATGCTATGCAGCTTGGTGGTGTAGGCACGGCAGCCTGCGGTGGCCATGAAAGGCTTCGGCTGGTGGAGAGCTTGGTCTTGGGGGTCCCCACGCGCTGCAACTAGGAGCAGCGCGGGGGCTTGGCGTGCCGGAGCTGGAGCAGGGTCGCGGCGTGCCGGAGCAGGGAGCGCCCGGGCAGTTCATTGCGGCATGGGATTTCTTAGCAGCTCCGCTCTTGCTGCGCTGGCACCTGACGGAGCAGGTTCCGCCCAGGGGCCACGCGCCTTGGAGCCATGGCGTCTTCTTGGAGAGGAGGCCGCTGGTACGCCTCCGGAGCTTCGTTGCCCGCGTGGGGCGGGGTGTGGCGCAGCGAAACGGACGGCGCGGGAGAGCCCCCTGCGGCGAGGACAAGCTCGGCGACGCGGTCGAGCCACTCCTCGTAGACGTCGTCGTCGGGACGGTAGCGCAGGAGCTCGTTTGCCGCGAGGAGCGCAGCTCGAGCCTCCAAGGGTGCGCGGAGCGCGCGGGACGAAGAACCAGCTAGTGCGAGCGATGGAGTAGTGGTGCGGCCGTCTTGCCGCACGGATGGATGCTGAGACGACGCTGACTGCTCACCCCCCGACGGGCCAGTGGCGGCGTTGATGGCGGGCGACGGGGAACGACGAGGACGTCCGCCGACGGGCGCCGTCTGGGCGATGCGGGAAGCGATGGCGGCCCGGCGCTCGGCGCGGGCCTAACGAGCGTCGGACATGGATACGACGGTCGGAGGAGAACGGGGCGGTGGACGACGAATTCCGGCGCACCCCTACCGGGCGCGCCAAAAATGTCGGATTTCGGGTTTCGGTAGACCCTTAAGGTTCGAACACTAGGGTGCGCGCAGGGATTACGCCTTCTACCTCTCCATCTCGCTAAGATCTAGGCTACTGAAAGAACTGCACAAGAGACACAAGGTTTATACTGGTTCGGGCCACCGTTGTGGTGTAATACCCTACTCCAGTGTGTGGTGGGTGGATTGCCTCTTGGGGCTGATGATGATGAACAATACAAGGAAGAACAGCCTCGCGAGGGGCTGTTCTTGGCTTGGGCGATGAACTGCTGGGAGGAGTTTAGCCGCCTCTCTCTTTCTCTCTCTCTCTCTCTCTCTCACTTACTCTTACTTGTCTGCCCAACGAACCAACCCAGCCCAAAACCGAACCGAACCGAACCCGACCGAACCCAACCGAACCCTTGCTATGTGGGCAGCTGGTCCTATTTATAGAGGCCCTGGTCCTCTTCCCAAATATCGAGCGGGAAGGGAGCCAACAATGGCGGGCTAATTTGAAGGGGGGCAGCAAGTATCAACTATCCTGACAAAAGTAGTCTTCGCCTGCGCAAAGCTCTGGTGATGACGCCGTCCTGGGCTCCACGATGACCTCTGTCTCGTAGTCCTCCTGGTCTTGGTCTTGTTGCACCGAAATGGCAACCTTTGCTTGATGCCTCGGTACTCTACGGCTGCGCTTGCCCCCT
The DNA here is from genome assembly GCA_034509565.1 of Triticum monococcum. Lineage (NCBI taxonomy): Eukaryota > Viridiplantae > Streptophyta > Magnoliopsida > Poales > Poaceae > Triticum > Triticum monococcum. The sequence continues at coordinate 615,647,251 of CM067847.1, read as the reverse complement.
TTGCACCAAAGAGGAAAGGAGGACGCTGCGCGGGCTGGCACCCGCCTGGCGCCCTGAGTCATCATGGCTTGCGTCACGGGCACCTCCCGAGGTACCCTTCCTTGATCTCTCCGTCTCCTCGCGAGCCAGCCTGACGAGGCCGTGCTTGAGGAAGCTCCATGTCGTCCGCCTCACGAGGCTTGGCCCCTCGCGAGGGTCTTGAGTCTTGTGTTGATGAAGATGGGTCGTGCTGGGCCCCCTTTTGAGCCACGCCGCAGGCCGCGGGTAGGAAAGTCTGGGGACCCCCGTTCCCAAAACGCCGACAGTGTTCCATGCCGGGATTACTTTGGTACCTTCATACCAAACTTACGGCAAGGTTTACATCAGGTCTGGTACACAACATAGCATACATGATAGACCCTATGGCTGAGGCATAGGGGACGACACTCTTCTTTTCTCTATCTTCTGTCATGGTCGGGCTTTGAGCCGTGCTCAATCTCGTACCTTGCAATACAGGAAAGAACCCCTTCTTTGACTGATCCATTTTGAACTTCTTCAATATCTTGTCAAGGTACGTACTCTGTGAAAGACCAATGAGGCGTCTCTATCTATCTCTATAGATCTTGATGCCTAATATATAAGCAGCTTTTCCAAGGTCCTTCATTGAAAAACACTTGTTCAAGTAGGCCTTTATGCTTTCCAAGAATTCATTTCCCATCAACAGTATGTCATCCACATACAATATGAGAAATTCTACAGAGCTCCCACTCAATTTCTTGTAAACGCATGCTTCTCCGTAAGTCTGCATAAACCCAAACGCTTTGATCATCTCATCAAAGCGAATGTTCCAACTCCGAGATGCTTGCACCAGCCCATAAATCGAGCGTTGGAGCTTGCACACCTTGTCAGCATTCTTAGGATCGACAAAACCTTCCGGCTGCATCATATACAATTCTTCCTTAAGGAAACCATTAAGGAATGCCGTTTTGACGTCCATTTGCCATATCTCATAATCATAGAATGCGGCAATTGCTAACATGATTCGGACGGATTTCAGCTTCACTACGGGTGAGAAAGTCTCATCGTAGTCAACCCCTTGAACTTGTCGATAACCCTTAGCGACAAGCCGAGCTTTATAGATGGTCACATTACCATCCGCGTCTGTCTTCTTAAAGATCCATTTATTTTCTATGGCTCGCTGATCAACGGGCAAGTTAGTCAAAGTCCATACTTCGTTTTCATACATGGATCCTATCTCAGATTTCATGGCTTCCAGCCATTTGTCGGAATCTGGGCTCGCCATCGCTTCTTCATAGTTCGAAGGTTCACCGTTGTCTAACAACATGATTTCCAAGACAGGGTTGCCGTACCACTCTAGTGTAGAACGTGTCCTTGTGGACCTACGAAGTTCAGTAGCAACTTGATCTGAAGTTTCATGATCATCATCATTAACTTCCACTCTAGTCGGTGCAGGCACCTCAGGAACATTTTCCTGTGTTGCGCCACTTTCCGGTTCAAGAGGTAATACTTCATCGAGTTCTACTTTCCTCGCACTTACTTCCTTCGAGAGAAACTCTTTCTCTAGAAAGGATCCATTCTTGGCAACAAAGATCTTGCTTCGGATCTGAGGTAGAAGGTATACCCAATAGTTTCTTTAGGGTATCCTATGAAGACGCATTTTTCCGACTTGGGTTCAAGCTTTTCAGGTTGAAGTTTCTTGACATAAGCATCGCATCCCCAAACTTTCAGAAACGACAGGTTAGGTTTCTTCCCAAACCATAATTCATACGGTGTCGTCTCAACGGATTTCGACAGAGCCCTATTTAAAGTGAATGCGGCAGTCTCTAAAGCATATCCCCAAAATGATAGCGGTAAATCGGTAAGAGACATCATAGATTGCACCATATCTAATAGAGTGCGATTACGACGTTCGGACACACCATTACGCTGAGGTGTTCCAGACGGCGTGAGTTGTGAAACTATTCCACATTTTCTTAAGTGTGTGCCAAATTCATGACTCAAGTATTCTCCCCCACGATCTGATCGCAAGAACTTGATTTTCCTGTCATGTTGATTCTCAACCTCACTCTGAAATTCCTTGAACTTTTCAAAGGTCTCAGACTTGTGTTTCATTAAGTAGACATACCCATATCTACTCAACTCATCAGTGAGGGTGAGAACATAACGATAGCCACCGCGAGCCTCAACACTCATTGGACCGCACACATCAGTATGTATGATTTCCAATAAGTTGGTTGCTCGCTCCATTGTTCCTGAGAACGGAATTTTGGTCATTTTACCCATGAGGCATGGTTCGCATGTGTCAAATGATTCGTAATCAAGAGACTCCAAAAGTCCATCTGCATGGAGCTTCTTCATGCGTTTGACACCTATGTGACCAAGGCGGCAGTGCCACAAGTATGTGGGACTATCATTATCAACTTTACATCTTTTCGTATTCACACTATGAATATGTGTAACATTACGCTCGAGATTCATTAAGAATAAACCATTCACCATCGGAGCATGACCATAAAATATATCTCTCATATAAATAGAACAACCATTATTCTCGGATTTAAATGAGTAGCCATCTCGAATTAAACGAGATCCTGATACAATGTTCATGCTCAAAGCTGGTACTAAATAACAATTATTGAGGTTTAAAACTAATCCCGTAGGTAAATGTAGAGGTAGCGTGCCGACGGCGATCACATCGACCTTGGAACCATTCCCGACGCGCATCGTCACCTCGTCCTTCGCCAGTCTCCGCTTATTCCGCAGCTCCTGCTTTGAGTTACAAATATGAGCAACCGCACCGGTATCAAATACACAGGAGCTACTACGAGTACTGGTAAGGTACACATCAATTACATGTATATCACATATACCTTTCGTGATGCCGGCCTTCTTGTCCGCTAAGTATTTGGGGCAGTTCCGCTTCCAGTGACCACTTCCCTTGCAATAAAAACACTCAGTCTCGGGCTTGGGTCCATTCTTTGGCTTCTTCCCGGCAGCTTGCTTACCGGGCGCGGCAACTCCCTTGCCGTCCTTCTTGAAGTTCTTCTTACCCTTGCCTTTCTTGAACTTTGGTTTTATTCACCATCAACACTTGATGTTCCTTTTTGACTTCTACCTCTGCTGATTTCAGCATTGCAAATACTTCAGGAATGGTCTTTTCCATTCCCTGTATATTGAAGTTCATCACAAAGCTCTTGTAGCTCGGTGGAAGCGACTGAAGGATTCTATCAATGACCGCGTCATCCGGGAGATTAACTCCCAGCTGAGTCAAGTGATTATGCAACCCAGAAATTTTGAGTATGTGCTCACTGACAGAACTATTTTCCTCCATCTTACAGCTGAAGAACTTGTCGGAGACCTCATATCTCTCGACCCGGGCATCAAATTGGAAAACCATTTTCAGCTCTTCGAACATCTCATATGCTCTGTGTCGCTCAAAACGCTTTTGGAGCCCGGTTCTAAGTTGTAAAGCATGCCACACTGAACGAGGGAGTAATCATCAGCACGTGTCTGCCAAGCGTTCATAACGTCTTGTTCTGCAGGGAAAGCATGTGCTTCACCTACCGGTGCTCTTAGGACATAATCTTTCTTGGCAGCTATGAGGATGATCCGTAGGTTCCAGACCCAGTCCGTATAGTTGCTGCCATCGTCTTTCAGCTTGGTTTTCTCTAGGAACGCGTTGAAGTTGAGGACAACGTTGGCCATTTGATCTACAAGACATATTGTAAAGATTTTAGACTAAGTTCATGATAATTAAGTTCATCTAATCAAATTATTCAATGAACTCCCACTCAGATAGACATCCCTCCAGTCATCTAAGTATAACATGATCCGAGTCAACTAGGCCGTGTCCGATCATCACGTGAGACGAACTAGTCAACATCGGTGAAGATCTTCATGTTGATCGTATCTTCTATATGACTCAGTGAGCCTTCCACGGGCCGTATAAACAATGGGCCTTCTACGGGTCATAGAAACAATGGGCCTTCTATGGGCCGTATCATCAATGGGCCTTATATGGGCCGTATGATCGATTGGCCAAACATGGGCCAAACAGACCACATTCTGGCTGTAAACGGGCTAGAGTTGGAATCGTCCGTTCATGGGCCGACCATAACGAGCCATCGTTAATAGGCCGTATTTGATGACACTATGAAAACGGCCCAACGTATTAACGGACCACAAATGGGCCGACTGTAACCACGGGCTGAATTTGGCCCACAAGCAGAAAATGACAGTAACGGGCTGTAAGTAAACGAATGCTGGAAAATAGCCCAAGAATAAATGGGCTCTGAGAAGGCCGAAAGATAACATGGGCAGGAAATGGCCCAACAGAATAAGAGGCCATTAATGGGTATAAAGTGACACACTGTTCTTTACGGGCCAGTTTCACCACGGGTCGTTAATGGGTGTAAAGTGATACACTGTTCATTACGGGCCAGTTTCACCACGGGCCGTTAATAGGCCAAGAGTTACATAGGGCCTCATATGGGCCGAAAGACGTCATGGGCCATACATGGGCCAGAAGTGAAAACGGGCTGGAATCATATTGGATGGCCCAGATGACGCTACTGGGCCTAATTCGAATAGGGCGTAACGGGACTTGGGTAGCGGGTTGTAAATGGGCTATATGCGAACATGCCGTTAACAGGCTTTCTATGGGCCAGCCCGCCACCTTTTGACCAAGTCAAATGGGCCAGCCTTTTCACATGAATGGGCCTCTATTGGGCCATGCCACATGTCGACGTATCATACGCGCCTTCTGTCCAATGAGTGGATGACATCTGTCCCAGCGATGAGCCGGCACGTGCTTCCTCCAGCCAATGATGATTTTACACGTGGAAAATCCCCATTGGTTGGGGCTGTTAACGGGTTATCGGATCCAAAACCCGACCCGATAGCTTAACGGTGTTCCGTTACGGTGGATGCCATGTGTTGGTCACCCTTGATGAAAGCACTTTTGTGACACGCGATTTATCGTCATGGAAGTGGACACTTCCGTGATGATAATTTTGGTAATGTCATGGAACACTTCTACGACAGCACATGTATGACTATCTTGATTCTGTCATAAAATCGTCATGGATGTACATGCATGACAGAAAACGCGACCTACAGTGACAAACACGTATCATCATGGAAGTGTATTTTTTTTAGTGGATAGAGCTGGGGCGCCACCACCTCCAGCTCCTGGCCGGCTTCAGCATGGAGAGTGGCTAGCTGGTCCAAGCTGAGCCTAGGGTACCATCCCTTGACAAACTCCAAGGCCTGGCATGCGCCCGCCTGGGCGGAGGAGCCCATCCATGCCTCGAAGCGGCCGATGGCCACCTCCAACCAGTCGGAGGTATGGCTGACAGTGCGCAGAAGGGGAGTACCAGGCCAGAGGGCGGCGACCACCTGGGCCCCAGCATGCTGAAGACAGTGGAGAGCCCAGTGCGCCAGCTGGAGACAACCTGGATGGAAAGCAACTGCTCGGCGAGGTTGCGCGGGGCGTTGGGCGCGATCGTAGCACCAGCTCGCCTCCACTCGTCACGACGAGCTTCAACGGCTTGGCTGGCAGCGATGGAATAACCGGGGAAGTACTCTACATAAAGAAGAAAAAGAAACATGAAGCCACAAGCCGGCTCATATGACAAGTTGGCCGGCGGAAGAAAGAGAGGGGAAACTCACCATCAAGGAAGTCTTCGATCTCGCCATTGCCCTTAGACAAGGCTTTCTCCTTGTCCGCCCACTTTGAGCGTTCAGTCTCGAATTTGGCCTCAAGGGCCTCCTCCGCATCCTGGAGCTTCTGCAGCTCCGCCTGGTGCTTATCCGCCTGGTCAGCTAGCTTCTTGGCCAGGCGGTCTCGCTCTTGTTCCACCTTGAAGCACTCCTCCTCCTTGGCGTGCAGCACGGTTCGAGCCTCGCCATTTGCTGGCGCAAGGTGGCATTGGATCCTGCACAAGATAAGAAGAAGAACATGTCAATAAATCAACAAGAAAAGGTAGTTGCCGGAAGATCCAACCCGACTGCTCAGCAATCGGCCCGAATCTCGGGGGCTACACCCCGCGGGTGCGCTGGCGTGCCCCCATGAGAGTCAAAGAGTGGAGTGCTTACTCCGGCTGTCGGCCAGCTCGGTAGTCCGCCTGGCCAGCTCCCGGACTTGGTAGTTGTAGGCGGCTGCATGAATGTTGTGGTAATCCCGCAACAAAATCAACAGAAGAAAAGAAAGAGTCAAAAACACTCAGAACTTACCTTTAAGTTCCGAGCAACCTGCTCAGCAGCCGGCCCGGAACTCAGGGCCTAAACCTAGTGGGTGCGCTGGCGCGCCCCCATAGAAGATTGCCAAAATCAAAAGCAAAATACTAGGAACATACCCGGATGGCGGCTTATGACGCCAGGAACGTCTTCGTGTACTCCTGGAGGGCGTCTCCTTGGGCCTGGAGCAAGGAGTGGACTTCATGAGTAGCTTTGTTCAGGATGACTGTCCTGCCCCCAGACGTCCACTCCCGCGGGACGACGCTAGTGGCCTCCGCTTCTGGGGCTGACGAGCTCGAAGCCCCGATCTCCTGAGGCCGCGGTGCCGAGGTCGCTTTCGCCGCATGCCGACGCGTGAGAGGGCGGACAACGGGAGTCGCCCCCACCACCAGCTCACCGTTGACTTGAGGTGCCGGCGACGCGTCCGGCTGGCTGCGCAGAGCCTCGACAGCTGGCATCCACTGGATCATCTCCGCCTCCAGGATGGTAGCGCCGCCTCCCTCCCTCTCCATGATCGGCTGGTCGTTGCCGGCCTCTCCAGACGATGCCAAGACCTCTGGCACGAGCGGCATAGAGCTCAGCGTGATGACTATCGGTGTCAAAACTGGCGGATCTCGGGTAGGGGGTCCAGAACTGTGCGTCTAAGGTCAATGGTAACAGGAGACAGGGAACACGATGTTTACCCAGGTTCGGACCCTCTCTATGGACGTAATACCCTACGTCCTGCTTGATTGATATTGATGAATACAAGTATTACAAGAGTTGATCTACCTCAAGATCGTAATGGCTAAACCCTAGAGGTCTAGCTTGTATGGCTATGGTAATGAATATCCGGGCTATCTACGGACCTATCGCTCCGGTTTATATAGACACGGGAGGGATCTAGGGTTGCACAAGGTCGGTTACGGAGAAAGGAATCTACATATTTGATCACCCTTGCCTTCCACGCCAAGGAAAGTCCCATCCGGACACGGGTGCAGTCTTCGGTGTTCGTATCTTCATAGCCCATCAGTCCGGCCCATGTCTAACATGCCGGACGCCTGAGGACCCCTTAGTCCAGGACTCCGTCAGTAGTCCCCGAACCAGTCTTCAATGACGAGGTGTTTGGCACATAGATTATCTCCAGCATTGCAAGGCGGGTTCCTCCACCGATGACTTTCGAGTAGTGTGTTCGGCCTTCCATTTAATGTTGTACCCCTCGGCTTCTGTGCATCAACAACTTCAGTTTCCACGTGTCGGGCGAATGCGAGAGGTCAGGGTATTTTTGCATATACCACCCCAACCGTACCAGAAAGGTGCCTTTTTAAAGAGAATAGAGAATAGTTCCGTTAAGGGTTCCTTTCCCTGGGTGTGCATGTGTTTAATGTGCATGTCCAAACTATGATTGAAAAATCATAGGGTAAGTAACTTCTGGGGTTTCACAATGGAGTGAATGCGGAAACGTCTTTAATTCGCCGACCGAATATTCTCTTAAGAACGCTAGCTTTCGGCTTCACCTAGTCTGAGATACACATCCGGATGACCCAGTAGTAACAATCGCAGAGGTGCTCCCTTTATGCCCTAGCGGAACTAACGGGAACGTAGGGCATAAGCACAGGATCCAGGCAACCCAGCTTGGCCAAAACTTAAGTCATATCGATGCATATAATGGCGAAGAAAAGGTACATATGGAAAAATGTGTATGTGGTGAGCTTGATGCTCGAAGAATAATAGCAAGCTTCTGTACGAGAAGCCCCCATGTATAATGAACGTACATATGTGGAGATGTATGCATCACAGCAGGACAGTCTAGCCATACTAAAGCCGTAGGGCCAAAGAGAAAAACAAAAAAGATAAAAAATGAAAAGAGATAAAAGAATAACGTTAATAACAGGAGGAAGGAGACGAACACCGAGTTTGGCGCTAGGCATAAAATCTTCGGAGTCTCGCCGCATTCCAGGGGTTTGGCTCCACGTGATTGTATGACGCATCACGCAGGCGGTATGCTCCTCCGGAGAAAACTTCGTCAATGATGAAGGGACCCTCCCACTTGGGCTTGAGTTTGTCCTTTTTCTTCTTCGGCAGGCGTAGAACGAGTTCACTAATGTCATAAGTCTTGCCCCACACTTCTCTGCATTGATACCCGCGAGCCTGCTGTTGATAAAATGCGGAACGGGCTTTTACGACATCGCGCTCCTCCTCTAGAGCATCTAAGATGTCCTGCCGATCAAGCTCAGCTTCTCTCTCTTCGTACATGCGTACTCAAGGTGAGTCATGAATAATATCGCAGGGTAACACTGCTTTTGCACCATACACCATGAAGAAAGTTGTATATCCAGTAGTGCGGTTGGGCGTGGTCTGCAGCCCTAGAGTACGGAGGCAAGTTCCTCCACCTAGTGCTTGTCTGATTCTTTGAAAGACCGCACTAGTCTAGGTTTGATGCCGCTCATAATAAGACCATTAGTCCGTTCGACTTGACCGTTTGTCTGCAGGTGATAGACAGAGGCGTAATCGAGCTTAATGCCCAGATTAGCACACCAGGTTTTCACCTCATCGGCTATGAAATTAGAGCCATTATCGGTGATTATGCTGTGTGGGACACCATAATGGTGTACCACGCCGGATATGAAGTCTATTACCGGCCCTTCTTCGGCCGTTTTGACTGGTTTGGCCTCTATCCACTTAGTGAATTTATCCACCATGACAAACAGATACTTTCTCTTATGGCTTCCTCATTTAAGGAGTCCGACCATATTGAGTCCCCAGACCGCAAAAGGCCAAGTGATGGGGATTGTTTGTAAGGCAGCGGGGGGCATATGGCTTTGGTTGGCAAAGAGTTGGCATCCGACGCAATGTTGGACAAGGTCCTGTGCATCTGCTCGGGCCGTCGGCCAATTAGACCCTAAATGGAAGGCCTTGCTAACAAGGGCCTGAGCTGCGGCGTGGTGACCGCCGAGTCCGGCATGAATTTCAGACACGAGCTGCCGCCCCTCTTCTTCGGAGATACATCATTGAAGAACTCCGGTAGCGCTTTTCTTATAGAGCTCTCCATCATGAACTTTGTAGGCCTTCGAACGCCGGACAATGTAGCGGGCCTCATTCTGATCCTCGGGAAGCTCCTTCTTATTAAGGTAGGCCAAGAAGGGTTCGGTCCATTGGGCAATGACTGCCATAATGAGATGAGCCGACAGTGTTATTTCAGTGGTTGAGCCTCCGACGATATCAGTGTTTTCGGAATCTGGGGTTTTGTTTGGATCCGGACTAGTGTTGCCGTTTTCCCGCTGCCACACCGCGGATGGCTTGAAAAGCCTTTCCAGAAAGATATTAGGTGGGACGGGGTCGCGCTTAGCGCTGATATAAGATGCTAAACCTAGACTCATTGGGTGGGTTCTTCTGCTACAAGAATTTGATTTACATATTACTGATAGAAAAGGAGCTGAGAACCCCGTAGAAGATAACTTGTATATGTTAGAAAATATTCTTTATGACCCACTACCTATTGATGATAGCTTTCCTGATGAACAACTTGCTACAATAAATGTTTCCCATAACACTCCTTGGTATGCTGACTATGCTAATTACATTTTTGCTAAATATATACCACCTAGTTTCACATACCAACAAAAGGAAAATATCTTCTATGATTTAAGACATTACATTTACCTAGTTTCCCATAAAGAAGGAGTATATGGTATTATTAGACATTCTGTACCTGACCATAAACAAGAACAAATCCTATGAAAATGTCACTCTGAAGCTTATGGAGGACATCATGTAGGAGATAGAACTACTCAGAAGGTATTGCAATTTGGGTTTTATTGGCCTACTCTCTTTAAGGATTCCCGTAAGTTTGTTTTATCTTGTGATGAATGTCAAAGAATTGGTAATATCGGTAAGTGTCTAGAAATGCCCATGAACTATTCACTTACTATTGAACCATTTGATGTTTGGGGTTTTGATTATATGGGACCTTTTCCTTCCTCTAATGGGTATACTCATATTTTGGTTGTTGTTGATTATGTTACTAACTGGGTAGAAGCTATTCCAACTAGTAGTGTTGATCACAATACTTCCATTAAAATACTTAAAGAAGTTATTTTCGCAAGGTTTGGAGTCCCTAGATATTTAATGACTGATGGTGGTTCACACTGTATTCATGGTGCTTTCCATAAAATGCTTGCCAAGGATGATGTTAACCATAGAATTGCATCACCTTATCATCCTTATTCTAGTGGTCAAGTTGAACTTAGCAATAGAGAAATAAAAATAATATTACAAAAAACTGTTAATAGGTCCCAAAAGAATTGGTCTAAGAAATTGGATGAGGCACTTTGGGCCTATAAAAATCATATGGGTATGTCTGCTTATAAAATGGTTTATGGAAAGCTTGTCATTTGCCTCTTGAGTTAGAACATAAAGCATATTGAGAAATTAAAGAACTCAACTATGATTTCAAACTTGCTGGTGAATAGAGGTTATTTGATATTAGCTGACTAGATGAATGGAGAACCCAAGCTTATGAAAATGCCAAACTATTTAAATAAAAAGTGAAAAGATGGCATGATAAAAGAATCCAAAAGCGGGAGTTCAAAGTTGGAGAATATGTTCTTTTGTACAACTTTCATTTCATATTCTTTGCGGTAAAACTTCTCTCCAAATGGAAAGGACCATATATTATCGAGGAGGTTTATCACTCTAGAGTTGTCAAAACAAATAATGCCGAAGGTACTAATATGAAGGTTGTCAATGGGCAAAGAATCAAACAGTACTATATATCAGTGTGGGGACCCCGACTCATAAGTCGTGATCACCGAATGCACGTGTACAGTGATCCCAGAGATCAATGCTCATTGAACACACAGAAGCTGAATAACAAGAGTCTTACATCCATACATATCGTCTTACACCAATTATGACCATTATGGTCAAGTCTTACATAGATAAAGCCATAAGGGCTGAACATCAAATGAAACACAAGCAGCGGAAATCTTCGCCGATAAGTAGAACCCATGCCATCTGCCTTAACCCTACAGGCATTCTGACTGGGAAACGTCCTAGTTCGCATGTTCGTCTTCAAAGAATTCTTCTTCAAACTCCTGTTCTTCCATGCCTGGCCAATTAAATAACCAGTGGCAAGCCAACGAGTACTTTGAATGTACTCGCAAGCAACCCATGTTTTGGTTCAAGGTACAACAATGCATGATATAGGTAAATTTTTGCGGAAAGCTAGTTTTTGAGTGCAATGACATGTTCAACAGCTTGTAAGACATGCATCAGGAGAATTTAAGTAACCATAAGAACAGGTTACAGATATCAACATAAATAGGGTGGGCACCAACCCAACTCAATTATGTCAAGTCCTTTGACTTGACCCAAGTAGTGGTATCATCATAAAAGGAGTGGGCACCAACCCAACTCAATCATGTCAAGTCCTCTGACTTGACCCGAGTAGTTCTTTCCACACACACACACACTGGTTAAAACAAGTGGACGTAGCCCAAGAGCGGTTACCCAACTGTCCTTGACCGTGGACACGGCTATTCGAATAGTTTTACACTCTGCAGAGGTTGCACACTTTACCCACTAGATCCGGGGAACTTCCGTGTCATTCACGACCCGCGGTACCTCAAGTACCCGGGGTAAGCACCTGATCACTATCTTTCCCTAGACGACACTAACAAGGAGTCCACTCGATTGGTAGTAACCCCCGTGCCCAACATTTCACAACTTAAAATTGTGGAGCCTCGCTCCTATATTCATCACATACCACTAGCACGGGGTACCAACGGTGTGTCCGGTGCCCCATAAAAATGTTCTTGGCCGCCCTACCTGGTACGACCCCGTCCCAAGAGAGAGCACCAACTCTCCCCCATCACTAGTAATGCGGGCTCCAAGCTAGTATCGGCCTAGGTAATCAATAATGCCCTTTCCCATATAAGGGTAGAGTGGTTGCGCATGTGAGGTTGGAATAACGGTCGCAACTTAAACCAATCCGTTTTCGAAAACAACACACACACTTGCCTCGGAACACCACTTCGTCATCAAGTGGTTACCCATTTCATTATCTCCCTCGGGCATAAGTGGCACCCGACGGGGTTTTCGAAAAGTCCTTTGAAAATACTTTGCCTCATCACCATGCATATTCCCGCCCATTTTTGCGTAGCAACTACTTAGCATCCTATCTACTCCACCGGCATAACCCTCATAAGAAGGTAGGGTCATGCACAATGCAGGTATCAACGAGGAAGAGATGAGGGCAACCCACCAAAGTGGCTACCCTCTCATCATGATTTCCGAAGCAATACTAAATAAGTGCTATATGACATGCATAAAAAGGGGTTTCATAGACATGGTCAAAGGGCTGCTTGCCAGGCTCAACGAGGTCTTCTGGGTCTTCAAAGTCTTCTGGTCCAACTCCTTTGTCAGCAACGCAATCTATCGTCGCAAAATAATAACGAGAAAATAAGGCAATAATAAAACAGAAAAACAAAAGTGTTCAGAAAAATGTCAACTTATTTTTATAAAATACTAGGTGGAAATATAGGAAGGGGAAAATTCCTAGTTTTGGTTTTGGAGTTATACAAGAGGGGATATGGATTTTCAAATAGAGATTAAACTGCTCAAATTTGAATTTAAATTTGAACAGTGCATAAAAGTTGGTTGGATTTGAATGAAAGTGGCACCATTAAATAGGTGGGATTTTTAGAAAACTATGGGAGTTGGAATTATTGCATTTGGATAATTATACTGTCCTGTGGAATTTTTGGAAAAACCACAGAAAAAGAAAAAGAAAAAGGCCCTATGCCAGCTGGGCCAGAACAGCCGCAGGGCAGCAGGCCCAGCCAGCGAGGCGGCCCAGCGCGCTGGTGCAGGCGCGCGCCAGGTTCAAACCTGACAGGCGGGGCCCAAGCGTCAGGGCGAGAGGCTGACGGACGGGCCCCATGGCCGTCGTCGTCAACCCTAGGCCAGAGGGGACGGCGAGCTCACCGGTGACGTTTCCGGGCACGGCGAGGTCGGGTGAGGGCACGGCTGGACTCCTCGTCGTGTCGCCGTTCGGGTGGTGCCGGAGTTGGTCGCTGGGGTGCAAGGGTTCGCCGGCGACGAGGTCTCGCGGCGGAGCAGCTTCGGCCATCGACGGGTCCGGCCGTTTCAGGCTGCAAACGAGGCGGGGAAGAGAGGGGAAACAGTCAGTGGGATGCAGGGGTTCCAGATCGAGGCAAGGGAGGAGCGGGGGAGGCCTGTACCGTGGGATCGACGGCGACCCGAGGCGGCGGAGCTCGAGCTCGGGTGCTCCTGGAGGGGAACTGGGGGTACAGGAGGAGGCTTAGGTGGTGCAGAGGGCGATTGGTGAGGAGAGGAGGGCTCGGGGAGACCTTTTTATAGGCGAACGGCGAGGTCCCGTAGACCCGTGCGCCGGCGAGCTCGTGGTCGTCGCTGTGGGGCTCGGGAGGAGCTGGCGCCGTGTCTGGGGCGTTTGTAGGGGTGGTCTACGCCCAGAGGGAGGGAGAGAGGGAGCGGGGAAGCGCCAGGGCAGCGTGCGTGTGAGCGTGCTCATTAGAGCTCTCGGGCGGCCATGGCGCGCGTGCGAGCAGGGGTAGGAGAGAGAAAGGGAGGAGGGGGCCGACCAGCTGCCGTGTCCCGGACGTCGAGTCGACCTCGGGGGACACGAGGGGGAGAGCCGAGGTTGCCGGATGTGCCTGGCTGGGGGCGGCTACAGTGCGGGGGCGCACTGTAGCGCGCTCCAGAGCGCCCGTATGGCCGGCATGCCATTTTTTATGCAAGGTGAGCGCGCCCATTGGTGTCTAGCAGGTCTAGGGGGGAGTAAAGAAAGGGGAGGGGGCATTGGATGCCATGGATGGCCACTGGGGTGAGGAGGGAGGTGAGGAAGAGTGGTACAGGGGCTGTCCAGAGAGAGAAAAAGAGGTTTTCATCCTCCCCATCAATTGTGTTTAGGCTAGGAAAGCTTGCTGGAGTTAGATTATGACTAGAAGGGGCTGTGGTAAAAATTTGAGCTCTCCAAGAATAGTGGAAGGGGTCAAAACAGAAGTTTTTGCGAAATGTTAGAAGGTGTTTGATAAAGTTTTGGGCAAGTAAATGAACTCCAATTGCCATGAGAATTAACAGGATGGAATGACACATATAATTAGGGTGCTCCACTAAATTTGAGCTCATTTGGGCAAAGTTTCCAATGCAACTTTGGCAAACCCTAGAAATTAGCAGAAATGGACTTGTGAAGATCTAGTTGAGCAAATCACTTCTCCATGATGCACCACTTGGTGTAGTGGCCTCATTTGAGGATTTGCACATGCTCACAAAAGATGGGGTCAAGGGGAGGAAGTTGGTAGTACAAACTTGTCCAAATTTGATTCTGGCCAGAGAGGGTTTTGGGGCATTTTGGTGAGCCAAAATGACTTTAATTGACAGGAGGCTTTGCAAGGTCATCAAAATATGCATTTGTGACTTGCTGGATTTTTCTTGGATTTTTATGAAAATATTTCTTGTAGAAATATTTCAAATCCTTGAAATGGGCAGAAATGGTTTTGGGAGGTTTTGTCCAATATTTTGAACATGACCATGTGTTGAAACTCTTATATATAGAAAATATATGTCCACTGAGTTTCCCTAAATTTTCTCAAATATTTTTGAAACATTAAAATAATTTTTCCCTATTAAAGACCATTTCTGGCCTTAAGAAAAAGCTTTTAAATAAAATAGGAAAATAACTTTTAAAATTATATTTTTGTGGTTTGTGGGAGTCCTATACCTAATAGGTTTCAAATAAATTTTTGGAAAGATTTTTCACACCTCAAATCAAGTACTTGCAGTGCAAATCTCAATTTAAGGGGTTTTGGAAAACTAATTTTAGAAAATACTTTTTGGCCAAATTATTTTTGTAAGAAAATACTATATTGCTCTATACACATGGCATGATCATTGGGCAGAAGTTTGGGGCGAGGAGATGAAGTATAGAAGGTGGAGTTGTGTTGACTTCAAAGAGCACTTGAAAAGCACAGAGAGAAAACCAACTCCAAATAAAAGCCAAATAATGCAAAAGTTTTTGTTGGTCCAAAATTTTCATGCTTTAATAATGCAAATGAAGAGTTACAAAATGCAGGGTGTGACAGACCTACCCCCCTTACAAGAATCTCGTCCCCGAGATTCCTAAACTAGGCTTTAAAGAGATACGGAAACTCGGATCTAAGGTAGTCTTCACGTTCCCAGGTTGCTTCTGCTTCAGTGTGGTTTCTCCACTGGACCTTGAAGTACTTGATCGTGCGGCTTCGAGTGCATCGCTCAGCCTCATCCAAAATGCAGATGGGCCTCTCGCGGTAAGTCAAATCAGGCTGAAGGTCAATGGCTTGGTGATTGACGTCCTTGTAGAGATCAGGCTTGCCTGGAACTTGGAGGCACTTCCGGAGTTGTGACACGTGGAAAATGTTGTGCACATCGGATAGTTCAGGTGGCAGTTCCAATTGGTAAGCCACTTCTCCTCGTCGGTGAGTGATCTTGAAGGGGCCGATGAATCTTGGGGCGAGCTTTCCTTTGACATGGAAGCGCTGGGTCCCCTTGAGAGGTGTGACCCGGAGATAAACATGGTCTCCAACTCGGAAGGTCATGTCCCTCCGACGAGAGTCAGCGTAGTTTTTCTGCCTGGACTTAGCGGTCTTCAGTTGTTCTTTGACTAGCTGTACTTGCTCTTCTGCTTCACGGAGGATCTCGGGCCCAAATATTAGTCCTTCTCCGGTTTCTGACCAATTGAGGGGTGTGCGGCACTTGCGCCCGTACAACACCTCAAATGGTGCCATCTGAATGCTCGAGTGATAACTGTTGTTGTAGGAGAACTCGACGAAAGGGAGGCAATCTTCCCACTTAGCTCCATATGCTAAGACACAGGCTCGGAGCATGTCTTCGAGTATCTGATTTACTCGTTCTGTCTGGCCTCCGGTCTGCGGGTGGAACGCAGTGCTGAAGGACAACTTGGTTCCCATGGCCTCTTGGAACTCCTTCCAGAATCTTGAGGTAAACTGGGTTCCTCGGTCTGACACAATCTCCTTGGGAACGCCATGAAGGCTTACGATTCTGTTGATGTAGAGGCTGGCTAATTGATTTCCCTTGTAAGTCGTTTTGACAGGAATGAAATGGGCTACTTTGGTCAAATGGTCGACTATGACCCAGATGGAGTCATGTCCCTTATTTGACCTGGGTAAACCGGTGATAAAGTCCATTCCGATCTTATCCCATTTCCATTCAGGCACCTTGAGAGGCTGTAACAATCTAGCGGGTCGCTGATGCTCAGCTTTGACCCTTTGGCATATGTCACATTTAGCGACAAAAGTGGCTATCTCTCTCTTCATGCCATGCCACCAGAATCTTTCCTTCAGGTCTTGGTACATCTTGGTTCCTCCGGGGTGGATGGAATACGGGGTGTCATGAGCTTCTTGCAAGATTAAATTCTTGAGCTCATTCTTGTTGGGTACGCAAATGCGATTCCCAAACCACACAATTCCTTGCTCATCCTCTGAGAATCCTGGGGCCTCGCCTGCCTTGATCTTTCTCTTGATGCCTTCAATACACTCGTGTCCCTTCTGGGCTTCCTTAATATCATCCATCAGGGTAGGCTTGACTTCAAGGTTGGCTAAGAATCCTGGTGCAACCAGTCCCAACCCGAAGCTTTCAAATTCTTCATACAAGGCGGGTAGCCTTTCCTTAAGCATAGCATTCAAGGAACAAGCCTTCCTGCTTAATGCGTCTGCTACCACATTGGCCTTTCCGGGGTGGTATTGAACACTGAGGTCATAATCCTTGATCAACTCTAGCCATCTTCTTTGCCTCATGTTCAATTACTTTTGAGTGAAAATATACTTTAGACTTTTGTGATCCGTGTATATCTCACACCGTTTCCCTAGGAGGTAATGTCGCCATGTTTTCAGGGCATGAACTACAGCTGCCAACTCAAGGTCATGAGTAGCATAGTTCTCTTCATGAGGCCGTAGCTGCCTTGAAAGGTAAGCTACGACTCTGCCTTCTTGCATCAGAACACCTCCCAATCCGGTTCTTGACGCATCACAATATATCACAAATTCCTTGTGTATATCTGGTGTGGCCAAAACTGGGGCGGTGGTCAATCTCTTCTTCAGCTCCTGGAAGCTTTCTTCACACTTCGGCGTCCATTCAAACTTCTTGTCCTTCTTCAAGAGCTGAGTCATAGGTCGTGCAATGCTTGAGAATCCTTCAACGAACTTGCGGTAATACCCCGCGAGTCCGAGGAAGCTTCTGACTTCCTTCACATTGCTTGGGGATTGCCATTCAGTCACGGCTTCAATCTTAGTGGGATCGACCGACAATCCTTCTTTAGTCAAAACATGACCCAAGAATCCAACTTCGCGCAGCCAAAATTCGCAGTTGCTGAACTTGGCATACAGTTGGTGCTCTCGAAGCTTGTCTAGGACCATCCTCAAGTGTTGCTCGTGCTCTTCTTCCGTCTTTGAGAAGACAAGAATGTCATCAATGAAGACAACGACAAACTTGTCCAAATATTCCATGAAGACCTTATTCATGAGATACATGAAGTAAGCTGGGGCATTGGTTAATCCAAAGGACATGACCGTGCACTCATACATGCCATATCTGGTTACAAATGCCGTCTTCGGAATATCCCGGGGTCTGATCTTCAGCTGGTAGTACCCAGATCTGAGATCAATCTTGGAGAACACCCTGGCTCCATTGAGTTGATCAAACAGGTCTTCAATCTTGGGGAGTGGATACTTGTTTTTGATTGTAACTTCATTGAGGGAGCGGTAGTCAATGCATAAGCGGATGGTACCGTCCTTCTTTGTCACAAACAGGACATGTATATCCCCAAGGAGAGGCACTAGGGCAGATAAATCCCTTCCTCAACTGCTCTTCCAGTTGCTTCTTCAATTCTGCTAACTCTTCCTATCCCATTCTATAAGGCTTCTTATAGATGGGTCCTGCTGCGGGTATGAGCTCGATGATGAACTCAATGTCTCGGTTAGGAGGCACTCCCGGTAGCTCATCAGGAAAGACATCTGGGTACTCGCATACTACCGGCACTTGCTCCAATCCAACTTCTGACAGAGAGTTGACTTGGGTGGCCTGAGCAGAGGAGGGGTTGGAGGCATATCTAACTTCGACTCCTTGGTCATTGGTTACAGTGACGGTCCGGTTGGCACAATCTAGCAAGCCTTGGTGCTTGATGAGCCAATTCATTCCTAAGATCACATCCAAGCCTTGTGATCTTAAGATGATAAGGTCTGCTTGGAAGTCTACCCCATTAATGACAATCCCGACTCCTTTCCATCCTATCTTGGCTCTCATCTCTGCTCCGGGGGTTTGCACCACCATGGGGTTATTCAGGGGTGTAGGGGTCATGCCACTTTTTAATGCAAACTTTTGGGTGACAAATGAATGCGTGGCTCCAGAATCAAACAAAACAGTTGCAGGTGTTGAATTGACAAGGAACGTACCCAGCACGACGTCCGGGTCTTCCCGGGCTTCTTCTGCAGTGACATGATTCACACGACCCTTGCCGTTGTTGGGCAGGTTGCGGGGAGCTTGGTTCCTTGGTGGCATTCCATGGCCTTGTCCTGGGTTCTGCGCCTTGAGGCGCGGTGCATCGGGCTTCTTGTTAGGACAATTCTTGGAGTAGTGTCCTGCCTGACCACATCCGAAGCAAGTGACTTGATTGGGGTTGCTGCTCTTGCCGGCATTGTTATTGGGGTTGTTGTAAGCTGGCTTGGGGTTGGCATACTGCTGAGGTGGATAGCTGGTGCGGGGTGCAGGAGCTCTTGGCTGCTGATAGGTTGGCCTGACCGGGGCTGGCTGCCACGGGCGAGGCTTCTGGTTGCTGGAGCTACCCTTGTTGTTCATCTTGCGCTTACGGGTGTCATCTAAAGAGCGTCGCTCGTCTTCAAGCATGAGTGCCTTGTTCACCAGATCAGGAAAGGTTGGGCAGTCACACACAACAAGCGAGTACTGTAGAGTCTGGTTAAGGCCTTCCATGAAGCGCTCCCTTTTGGCAGCATCAGTGCTGACATCTTCAGGGGCATACCTTGAGAGAACACTGAACTTCTGCATGTACTCCTTGACAGTGTTGCTACCTTGCTTTAGGGCTCGGAACTCACGCTTCTTGATGGCCATGATTCCGGAAGGAATGTGGGTCTTGCGGAATTCTGCCTTGAAGTTGCTCCAAGTGATGTTTTGCTCAGCATGCATGGCCTTGAATCCATCCCACCAAGCTCTAGCAGTTTCCCCCGAGACAGTGAGTAGCTTAAGCCACCTTCTCACGGTCCTCAGTGCATCCGACTAGTTCCAGCAGATCCTCAATGGTG
Organism: Triticum monococcum; assembly: GCA_034509565.1. NCBI lineage: Eukaryota > Viridiplantae > Streptophyta > Magnoliopsida > Poales > Poaceae > Triticum > Triticum monococcum. The sequence continues at coordinate 615,627,683 of CM067847.1, read as the reverse complement.
CGGACCCAGTCGTCTGCATCCAGGGGTTCAGCAGTCTCGATGAAGGTGGGTGGTGCATGTTTCTTGAACTCCACCAATGTGGAACGTGCATTGCCGTTTCCCGCCGGCTGGCGGTTGACAGCTTGAGCGATCATCTGGAGGGCTGCAGTGTTGGCTTGGCGTTCCTCTCGGAAGGCTTGGAGAAGCTGAGCCATGTCCATGCTTGGAGGTGGTGGCGGGGGTGGAGCTTGTCCTTAGGTTTGGTCCTGACTGGCTCCTTCTCCGGCTTCTGGCTGCTGGGTAGAGGTACCAGTATGAGTTACAACAGGCATCTTGTCGGAGCGGTCAAGGTCTCGTGATTGGGAAACATGGGGAAAGCAATATAGATGGGATGCCTAGTAAGGGGGTTGGTATGACACTAACTATTTTCATGCAAGGGCCAAAAGGGCCAAAACACATTCATTAAAATCCAAATGGGTGATGTAGTCGCTTACAAGTTCCCGAAGGAAAGTACGATGTCCATCAAACACATCAAAAGCAAACACAATGCTACATGGTTTCATATGAACCATTACAAGGACTTGACTTCGCATAGGGGTACACGACCTATCCTACCGTAGGGGTTACTAACGGGCATATCCGGGCTGCGAATGATGCCTAAGTGGTGGAATGCTCGGTCGCGTAGTCTGGCTCTTCTGGGTCTTCCTCCTCGTCATCGGCGGCCTGACTTTCTTCTTCACTCGAATTGTTGGGGGAGTGGAGGAGCTCAACACGGCGTTGCTTTGTCGGAGGTGCGAAGAGCTTGTGGTATTCCTTTGCGCTCATGCGGTGTTGCTGTGGTGGTTCTCCGTCTTTTGGGGGTCTTTCGCCTCTGTATGCGATTGCAGGTTGTCCAGGGGGAGCACCTTCCTTCTTGATCCTATCCTTCTTCCCTTGTGCTTGAAGAAGAAGTGCCTTGGTCTCATGAAGTTCCTTTCGGAGTTCCACCGATTCAGAGGCCAAGCGTTGTGCCAAACTATCGGCACAAAGGCTGAAGTAGGTCTGGAATCGGAGTGGAAGTCCTTCTTCTAACGGTGGAGCTGGTGCGTTGCTCTCATCCTCGCCTTCCTTCCGATAAGGCAAGTAACGGGTTGCCAACTCGTCTTCCATCTATGGAAGAAGGTCTCGGAGGCGGGTGAGTGCCTTGAGGGTTGCCGTCTCGACGGCAAGGACTAGTGTTGCCATCTGGGGTCCCTCGAAGAACCAGCTTGTTGGGGAGTTATTGGCCTTCACGATTACTTCCACTTGATACTCCGTCTTGGTGTCATTGATCCAATGCTCGTGGCAGGTGTAAATGGGGGATCAGTGGTACTGGCACTTCTTGAGGCTATCCTCGAGAAGCACGGGGAATCCTGTGGTCAGGAAGTCTTCGGGTACGGCAGCCATCTACAAGGGTTGAACGGGAGAGGTTAATAAGGGGATTATATCTTGGGTCGGGTGAGCTTAGAAAAGAAGAGGAGTTTAGATGGTCTCTAGCTAACTAACGTCCATGCTAACTAAGGCTTCCTACAGTCAGGATGGCTCTGATACCAGCTCTGTGGGGACCCCGACTCATAAGTCGTGATCACCGAATGCACGTGTACAGTGATCCCAGAGATCAATGCTCACTGAACACACAGAAGCTGAATAACAAGAGTCTTACATCCATACATATCGTCTTACACCAATCATGACCGTTATGGTCTAGTCTTACATTGATAAAGCCCTAAGGGCTGAACATCAAATGAAACACAAGCAGCGGAAATCTTCGTCGATAAGTAGAACCCATGCCATCTCCCTTAACCCTACAGGCATTCTGACTGGGAAATGTCCTAGTTCGCATGTTCGTCTTCAAAGAATTCTTCTTCGAACTCCTGTTCTTCCATGCCTGGCCAATTAAATAACCAGTGGCAAGCCAGTGAGTACTTTGAATGTACTCGCAAGCAACCCATGTTTTGGTTCAAGGTACAACAATGCATGATATAGGTAAATTTTTGCGGAAAGCTAGTTTTTGAGTACAATGACATGTTCAACAGCTTGTAAGACCTGCATCAGGAGAATTTAAGTAACCATAAGAACAGGTTACAGATATCAACATAAATAGGGTGGGCACCAACACAACTCAATTATGTCAAGTCCTTTGACTTGACCCAAGTAGTGGTATCATCATAAAAGGAGTGGGCACCAACCCAACTCAATCATGTCAAGTCCTCTGACTTGACCTGAGTAGTTCTTTCCATGCACAAACACTGGTTAAAACAAGTGGACGTAGCCCAAGAGCGGTTACCCAACTGTCCTTGACCGTGGACACAGCTATTCGAATAGTTTTACACTCTGCAGAGGTTGCACACTTTACCCACTAGATCCGGGGAACTTCCATGTCATTCACGACCCGCGGTACCTCAAGTACCCGGGGTAAGCACCCGATCACTATCTTTCCCTAGACGACACTAACAAGGAGTCCACTCGATTGTTAGTAACCCCCGTGCCCAACATTTCACAACTTAAAATTGTGGAGCCTCGCTCCTATATTCATCACATACCACTGGCACGGGGTACCAACGGTGTGTCCGGTGCCCCATAAAAATGTTCTTGGCCGCCCTACCTGGTACGACCCCGTCCCGAGAGAGAGGGCACCAACTCTCCCCCGTCACTAGTAATGCGGGCTCCAAGCTAGTATCGGCCTAGGTAATCAATAATTCCCTTTCCCATATAAGGGTAGAGTGGTTGCGCATGTGAGGCTGGAATAACGGTCGCAACTTAAACCAATCCGTTTTTGAAAACAACACACACACTTGCCTCGGTACACCACTTTGTCATCAAGTGGTTACCCATTTCATTATCTCCCTCGGGCATAAGTGGCACCCGACGGGGTTTTCGAAAAGTCCTTTGAAAATACTTTGCCTCATCACCATGCATATTCCCGCCCATTTTTGCGTAGCAACTACTTAGCTTCCTATCTACTCCACCGGCATAACCCTCATAAGAAGGTAGGGTCATGCACAATGCAGGTATCAACGAGGAAGAGATGAGGGAAACCCACCAAAGTGGCTACCCTCTCATCATGATTTCCGAAGCAATACTAAATATGTGCTATATGACATGCATAAAAAGGGGTTTCATAGACATGGTCAAAGGGCTGCTTGCCTGGCTCAACGAGGTCTTCTGGGTCTTCAAAGTCTTCTGGTCCAACTCCTTCGTCAGCAACGCAATCTATCGTCGCAAAATAATAACGGGAAAATAAGGCAATAATAAAACAGAAAAACCAAAGTGCTCAGAAAAATGTCAACTTATTTTTATAAAATACTAGGTGGAAATCTAGGAAGGGGAAAATTCCTAGTTTTGGTTTTGGAGTTATACAAGAGGGGATATGGATTTTCAAATAGAGATTAAACTGCTCAAATTTGAATTTAAATTTGAACAGTGCATAAAAGTTGGTTGGATTTGAATGAAAGTGGCACCATTAAATAGGTGGGATTTTTAGAAAAATATGGGAGTTGGAATTATTGCATCTGGATAATTATACTGTCCTGTGGAATTTTTGGAAAAACCACAGAAAAAGAAAAAGAAAAAGGCCCTGTGCCAGCTGGGCCAGAACAGCCGTAGGGCAGCAGGCCCAGCCAGCGAGGCGGCCCAGCGCGCTGGTGCATGCGCGCACCAGGTTCAAACCTGACGGGCGGGGCCCAGGCATCAGGGCAAGAGGCTGACGGACGGGCCCCATGGCCGTCGTCGTCAACCCTAGGCTAGAGGGGACGGCGAGCTCACCGGCGACGTTTCTGGGCACGGCGAGGTCGGGTGAGGGCACGGCTGGACTCCTCGTCGTGTCGCCGTTCGGGTGGTGCCGGAGTTGGTCGCCGGGGTGCAAGGGTTCGCCGGCGACGAGGTCTCGCGGCGGAGCAGCTTCGGCCGTCGACGGGTCCGGCCGTTTCAGGCTGCAAACGAGGCGGGGAAGAGAGGGGAAACAGTCAGTGGGATGTAGGGGTTCCAGATCGAGGCAAGGGAGGAGCGAGGGAGGCCTGTACCATGGGATCGACGGCGCCCCGAGGCGGCGGAGCTCGAGCTCGATCTCGAGCTCGGGTGCTCCTGGAGGGGAACTGGGGGTACAGGGGGAGGCTTAGGTGGTGCAGAGGGCGATTGGTTAGGAGAGGAGGGCTCGGGGAGACCTTTTTATAGGCGAACGGCGAGGTCCCGTAGACCCGTGCGCCGGCGAGCTCGTGCTCGTCGCTGTGGGGCTCGGGAGGAGCTGGCGCCGTGTCTGGGGCGTTTGTAGGGGTGGTCTACGCCCAGAGGGAGGGCGAGAGGGAGTGGGGAAGCGCCAGGGCAGCGCGCGTGTGACCGTGCTCATTGGAGCTCTCGGGCGGCCATGGCGCGCGTGCGAGCAGGGGCAGGAGAGAGAAAGGGAGGAGGGGGCCGACCAGCTGTCGTGTCCCGGACGTCGAGGCGGCCTCGGGGGACACGAGGGGGAGAGCCGAGGTGGCCGGATGTGCCTGGCTGGGGGCGGCTACAGTGCGGGGGCGCACTGTAGCGCGCTCCAGAGTGCCCGTATGGCTGGCATGCCATTTTTATGCAAGGTGAGCGCGCCCATTGGTGTCTAGCAGGTCTAGGGAGGAGTAAAGAAAGGGGAGGGGGCATTGGATGCCATGGATGGCCACTGGGGTGAGGAGGCAGGTGAGGAAGAGTGGTACAGGGGCTGTCCAGAGAGAGAAAAGGAGGTTTTCGTCCTCCCCATCAATTGTGTTTAGGCTAGGAAAGCTTGCTGGAGTTAGATTATGACTAGAAGGGGCTGTGGTAAAAATTTGAGCTCTCCAAGAATAGTGGAAGGGGTCAAAACAGAAATTTTTGCAAAATGTCAGAAGGTGTTTGATAAATTTTTGGGCAAGTAAATGAACTCCAATTGCCATGAGAATTGACAGGATGGAATGACACATATAATTAGGGTGCTCCACGAAATTTGAGCTCATTTGGGCAAAGTGGCCAATGCAACTTTGGCAAACCCTAGAAATTAGCAGAAATGGACTTGTGAAGATCTAGTTGAGCAAATCACTTCTCCATGATGCACCACTTGGTGTAGTGGCCTCATTTGAGGATTTGCACATGCTCACAAAAGATGGGGTCAAGGGGAGGAAGTTGGTAGTACAAACTTGTCCAAATTTGATTCTGGCCAGAGAGGGTTTTGGGGCATTTTGGTGAGCCAAAATGACTTTAATTGACAGGAGGCTTTGCAAGGTCATCAAAATATGCATTTGTGACTTGCTGGATTTTTCTTGGATTTTTATGAAAATATTTCCTATAGAAATATTTCAAATCCTTGAAATGGGCAGAAATGGTTTTGGGAGGTTTTGTCCAATATTTTGAACATGACCATGTGTTGAAACTCTTATATATGGAAAATATATGTCCACTGAGTTTCCCTAAATTTTCTCAAATATTTTTGAAACATTAAAATAATTTTTCCCTATTAAAGACCATTTCTGGCCTTAAGAAAAAGCTTTTAAATAAAATAGGAAAATAACTTTTAAAATTATATTTTTGTGGTTTATGGGAGTCCTATACCTAATATGTTTCAAATAAATTTTTGGAAATATTTTTCAAACCTCAAATCAAGTACTTGCAGTGCAAATCTCAATTTAAGGGGTTTTGGAAAACTAATTTTAGAAAATACTTTTTGGCCAAATTATTTTTGTAAGAAAATACTATATTGCTCTATACACATGGCATGATCATTGGGCAGAAGTTTGGGGCGAGGAGATGAAGTATAGAAGGTGGAGTTGTGTTGACTTCAAAGAGCACTTGAAAAGCACAGAGAGAAACCCTGCTTCAAATAAAAGCCAAATAATGCAAAAGTTTTTGTTGGTCCAAAATTTTCATGCTTTAATAATGCAAATGAAGAGTTAAAAAATGCAGGGTGTGACATTCAGGTACGCCTATTAATGTTGAAAGCAATATTATCCAAACCATGACAGCCAAGGAACACATAAATGAAACCTTCCGGAACACTCCAGAATCATGAAAAAGGAGGAGGTACATGATACGGTAAGTAAACGGACTCCGGAAAATCCGCATTTTTTTCAGTTTTGGAATATTCCAAAAAATAGGAAAATAATAAACAACCAAGAAGGCAAGCGAAGAGGGCACAAGACACCAGGGCGCGCCTGGCTTGTGCCCACCTCGGGCACCTTCCTGACTCTGTTTACCCCTTGTTTTGCTTGTTTCCAAAGATAAAATATCTTTATATACCCCCCTAACCTATTGACCACCGTATGTCGGAGAAATCTTCTGCTCTTCTTTCTCGCTATTTTTCTTGACAGATCTGAAAATATGTCATCACAAGACTCGGGGGGTGAGAGCTATGTTGCTGATTATATTGCAAATCCCAAGGTTTACGGAGATGAGGACTATTATGGTTGGACTACGGAGGAAGAAGAAGACTACGATCTGAAAGGGAAGGAAGAAACAAGCTCAGATGAATATGAAGTTCCACTGCCCCAACCTGGGGACATGTACGTGGAATTGAAGAAGTCAAGTCTTCCCAATAAAGCAAAGAAACCGAAGATCCAGTTTATCCCTTTTTGTCTTCTGCAGGAAAACAAACAATAATTATGAAAAAATATATTAATGTTGGAATAAGAGATTGATGACTTGAGGGAGGAAAATTCCCTCCTCAAGCGTAAGCTGAGGAGGAGGTGTGAAGCTACTACCTTATCACCCCACCACCATCACCTTATTCACCACCAAAGGAGACTTGAGTATCGGGTATGGGCACTCCCCTTGGCTCGTGCCAAGCTTGGGGGAGGTGGCCTGGTGTCGTATCACACCACTCTCTTTGCCTTTATTTATGTTATTTTGATCTTTTGTTATCTTTTGAATTAGTTGAATAAAAGTTTAGTTCGATCTTTTCTTTGAGTGTTTTGCTTAGTGATGTATCTATCTTTGTAATAGTGTGCGAGATATATAATAAAGTTTAGTTTGATTTTTTCTTTCTTTACTTTTATGTTCCAATCAAAATAAAAGGAAGAAAAATAAATGAAAAAGATCATATTCTAATCTTATGGTAAGTAATGACATCACATATGGAAAAGTATAAGTGGTAAAACTTATTGGAGATTGACAAACATAACATTGGTCAATGATGCAATTCATGAAAGAATTAATAAGGGAAGAGAAGATTCACATGCAAATAAACTATCTTGGACATCTTTTATGATTGTGAGCCCTCATCAAAATATTATATGCCAAAATTGTTAACGTTGGATGTGGAAGACAATGTAATGATTTATGCTTGTTCATACTCACATAGAAGTTATATTCTCATAGATCCTTTAACATGTGGTGCTTGCCCCTATCTTTGCTAGCCAAAATTCCGCACTAAGTAGAGATACTACTTGTGCATCCAAAAACCCTTAAACGCCAATCTTGTTTTGAGAGTCCACCATACCTACCTATGGATTGAGTAAGATCCTTCAAGTAAGTTGTCATCGGTGCAATAAGGCAATAAAAATTGCTTCTAAATTTGTTGGATCATTTAGTGTAAGAGAAAATTGAGCATTGTACGAACTTGTGATGGCAAAGTAATAAAGGCGATAGACTGCATAATAAAGGTTGCTATCACAAGTGGCAATATAACGTGACATTCTTTTGCCCTAAGAGATTGAGCATACAAACCAAAAGCACATGGCAACCTCTGCTTCCCTTTGTGAAGGGCCTATCTTTTACTTTTATGTATTTACTTTTATGCAAGAGTCAAAGTATTCTTCCCTGTTCCTTTTTATTTTCTCTTTTGCAAGCATCATGTGGTGAGGAAAGATCTAGGCACATATATCTAGTTGGATGTGAATGAGCATGAGTTATTATTGTTGACATCACCCTTGAGGTGAATACGTTGGGAGGCGAAACTATAAGCCCATGTCTTCCTTATGTGTCTGGTTGAAAGTTTTTGCTCATGGGTATGCGGTGAGTGTTAGCAATCATAGAAGACTATATGATCGTTGAGTATGTGGACTTGCCAAAAGGCTTCGATACGAGACCCTTCCTGAAAAGATGATGAATTGTAGTTGCAAAGTTGATTGAGAACATATTTTGTTGGTTTTCAATAGAGTTTATGCTTCTACTTTGATATTGTGATGAATTGTTACTTGTTCATAAGAAGTTATATGATTAAAGTTATGTGATAAAGTTTTATGATAAAGTTTGTTGTTGTTATAATAATATGCATGATGCTTCTATGTCCGTATTTTGTTTTTATCGACACCTCTCTCTTTCCCTAAGCATGTGGACATGTTTTCGATATTGGTTTTTCGCTTGAGGACCAACGAGGCCTAAGCTTGGGGGAATTGATACGTCCATTTTGCATCGTGTTCACCTACTATTAGTTACTATGTTTTTATGCATAATAATGCTTTTTGGAGTAATTATAATGCCTTTTCTCTCATAATATGCAAGGTTTACACAAAGAGGGAGAATACCACCAGCTGGAATTCTGGACTTGAAAAAGCTACACCAGAGTTACCTATTCTGCACATCTCCAAATGAGATGAAAATTTATGGAGAATTGTTTTGGAATATATGAAAAATACTGGAGCAAATAACTACCGGAGGGGGCCACCCTGGTGAGCACAAGACACGAGCCTTGGCGCGCGCTAGTGGGTTGTGCCCTCCTCGGCCCACCTTCGGTGTCCATCTTCTGGTATATAATTCATTTTGACCTAGATAAAATGAAGGGAGGACTTTCGGGATTGAACTTGGGCAGGAGTACTTTTACCCTCCGGCGGAGCGATTTCGCCGAGGGAACTTCCCTCCCGGAGGGGGAAATCATCGTAATCATCATCACCAACAACCTTCTCATCTTTCGGAGGGAAATATCCATCAACATCTTTAACAACACCATCTCCTCTCAAACCCTAGTTCATATCTTGTGTTCAATATTTATATCGGAACCTTTGATTGGTACATCTGGGTGACTAGTAGTGTTGATTACATCCTGTAGTTAATTACTAAATGGTTTATTTGGTGGAAGATTATATGTTCAGATCCATTATGCTATTTAATACCCCTCTGATCTTGAGCATGATTATCATTTGTGAGTAGTTACTTTTGTTCTTGAGGTCACGAGATAAATCATGTTGCAAGTAATCATGTGAACTTGATATGTGTGTTCGATATTTTGATGATATGTATGTTGTGATTGCCCTAGTGGTGTCATGTGGACGTCGACTACATGGCACTTCACCACATTTGGGCCTAAGGGAATGCATTGTGGTGTGGTTATTAGATGATGGGTTGCTAGAGTGACAGAAGCTTAAACCCTAGTTTATGCGCTACTTCGTAAGGGACCGATTTGGATCCAAAAGTTTAATGCTATGGTTAGATTTTATCTTAATATTTTTCTCGTAGTTATGGATGCTTGCGAGGGGGTTAATCATAAGTAGGAGGTTTGTTCAAGTAAGAACAACACCTAAGCACCGGTCCACACACATATCAAATTATCAAAGTAGCGAACATAAATCAAACCGACATGATGAAAGTGACTAGATGAAATTCCCATGTACCCTCAAGAATGCTTTGCCTATTATAAGAAACCGTTTTGGCCTATCCATTGCCACAAAAGGATTGGGCTACCTTGCTGCACTTTATTTACTATTACCATTACTTGCTCGTTACAAATTATCTTGCTATCAAACTATCCGTTCTCGACAATTTCAGTGCCTACAGAAATTACCTTGCTGAAAACCACTTGTCGTTTCCTACTGCTCCACGTTGGGTTTGACATTCTAACTTATCGAAAGGACTACGATTGATCATGTATACTTGTGGGTCATCAGGGAGCAGGGCGTACGCGTCGCTGTTTGGGCGGAGCAGCTTGGGTGTCGCGTCATGAGTGGAGATGGCGATCCGCTCCAGTCCGCCATTGCCATTGTCGTCTCTCCCTTTGCTGCAATGATGCCAGCGGTGGTGCACCAAGGTCTGGCATAGAGAAGGCCAAGAGGGCGGGGGTGGGCATTGGGTTTGGTGTGGGAAGGGGAGTGAGGTGGGCGGGGCTAGAAGACGCGGAGCACAATCATGATCGTTCATTCGGCATCCAATGTTAGAGTATCTCGGTGAACGAGAAGCTTATAATTCGGCTACGGGAATAGCGGTCTGAGGATATTTGCCTCAGTACCAGCCCATGTGGGAGAAAGCAGTGCCTTGGACGCTCAGGTACGACCGAGATGCGCAATCCAACAGCCTAAATCATTGAAGGCATGAGAGAGCTTGGGAAGGGTTCAGTTTTACTTTCCTTAATGGCAGAAGTTTTCTACCATGGCCCGGTTCTTCAACTCTTCTCTTCCGTCTTTGCATATGGATTTTTCATTTGGGGTCCACCACCACAAAACTTTTCACCACCATGTCGGTGAACAAAATAATACTACTCTATCTATAGCTAATAAAAATAAATGCAACATGAATTTCACACACAAGTCATAAAAATTACAATCACATGGCTCTAGCCATCATGGAGAACCATGACACACAGGTAATGTTAATAATTAGAACATGTAGACATCTCATACATATTCTCATTAATATGATGAAGGGTATATCACATCACATGCCCATCCAACAAAAACCAAGTTATACACCCCTAATCGATTTATGCAAATTTTAATTATCGTGGCTGCTAGGGTTTCGAAACAAACCGTCGCACCTACATTCACCATCAAGTGTTATTATTCAAGTTCCTAGATTAACATGCGGGGTAGATGACTCTCCGATATCTTTTGCATGTACTAGTGGAATGTTTTAGGCCGTGTATGACTAGGACTCATGGCCTCTTACTAAGAACCTGCAAGGCTTCCTTTAGGTAACCCAAACCATATACCGATTAGGGTAGTAGACTCCTTGTAGAACCCAAGGGCATGCGTATACCTTGGTCTACATGACTCTTAGATATGAGAAACAATGTACATGGATACACTAGTACGAATAGACAACAACAATGTTCACATATAGTTTCAAAAACATGTTGTGGTTTTCTATGTTTGCAATATTTTTATGTGGTACTAACATACAAAATTAGTGCGCATCATATATTTTGAGTTATATTATATTTAATTTAATGAAATGATACATTAGCATGTATTAAGAAACACTTCGATTTACTTCAATATCACACAATCTTACGGGTTGTTACTTTTTGTTGGTAACTTGTGCAATAAGTAATTGATGCTTCTCTCTCAAGCCAAAGTTGGACCTAGCTACATTAACTTTGAGTTTATTCAACGAGCATACCCTTTCTCTAAAATCAAATTAATAATGTTTGGCACATAACAACCTAAAGTGGGGCATTACTTCAAATCCATGTTCTTCTTAGTTCATCGCTGGGATACAAACCAACATGCTTTTGTATCAGCAAGAACATATTAAGTATTCAATTATAATAAAATCATTCAACATGCATATTGTTGCCTAGAAGAGGTTTAAAATACCAAATAAAAAAATACATAATTGAAATATTACTAGCTAGATTGTTCACATAGCACTTAATGGCGTCTACCAGAGTCCATACAATGTGCTAGTTTTAGCACCTTGCCAACTAGAAGAACACTTTTCATGGAGCGTCGACATCATATCCACCATTTTCCATGGACAATTCGGCTACATTAGTGCCATTACAACCCAAGTAAGCATTACCCTGTAGGAATTCTTCATAGTATGACTGATCAGAAAGAGCATAGGCCCAGTGTTCGTAGCCAAAGGGGTCCTCAACGACGAAGTTATTGCCACTGGAGTCGATCAACATGGAGGAATCCTCTAGGTTGTGCTTGACTATTGAGTCAACACTTCCATAGTTATGTGGTTTCTCTGGTATGTCTTGAGGACATGCACAAGTATGAAGGTCCAAATCTAGCTGCAGAGGTAGCTCAGGTACCTGATCAGGAATTGGTGGTAGAACAAAGTCCAATCATTGTGTCAAAGATGATGGAGTAGATTGGGACACTTGTGGTAACTTCATATGAAAATCTGGTACCAGCATGTGTTCCGTTGGTGTTGGTATTGGGATCGAAAGCTTGAATGTTGAGTCAACACTTGCATAGTTATGTAGTTTATCTAGTATGCCATGAGGACATTCACAAGTCTGATGGTCCAAATCCAGTTGCGGAGGTAGCTCATGTACCTGATTAGGAATTGGTGACAGAACAAAGTCTGAATGTTGTGCTAAAGATGAAGGAGTAGATTGGGACACTTTTGGCAACTTCATATGAAAATCTGGTACCGACATGTATTCCATTGGTGTTGGTATTGGGACCGAAAGTACTAGATTTTGGGAAATATGGTGAGGAGACGATGATTGGGATGGTGAAGCAGTGGTCTCCGGGCTACCCCATGATAGGCCTCTCGGTGGTAGCAGGTTTTTGGTTACACTTGGGCCATTGATATGCAATTGATGGCCATGATGTAGTAGAGGCAACTGATGCCTAATGTTCTCCTGGACACGCGACAGGTCATTGAAGAGCTTATTGAGATCTTCAAGATTGAGATCTTCTTCTTTGGAGAATATGAGATTTGATGTCATCCCAGGGTTGCCAACTTGGATCTCCTTCATACGTTGGATGTATAGTTTAGTTCTCTTATACTCCATTGTGTACTCATCCTCCAACTGAGCCACCTCAGATTGTAGTTGGCCAATCCTTGTAGCCAGCACACCACGAGTGGACGTATTCGTTGGTGCAACCCCATCTAGGAAACCATTAATAATGGGGTCAGCTGATGGTGTCCCAAATGAGTGCATCTTTCCGATGTTCGTCTCTAGGACGACGGCGACACTCGCTCCAGTGAGGGCAGAGAGGTCAGCGGAGCACTTGAACAAACCAACGCGCCGCTTGAAGAAGGTGACGGCACGCTCTTTTTCATTGTGGATGTACTTGATACCCAATCTCCTCTCCCTCCTTGGCATACTAAAATGGACAACTGGAAATCAACTTTCTACTACGAATATCTAGCTAGTATGGTCTAGAGAAATTGGTGTGAGATATCAGGATATGGGAGCCCCTTATATAGAAGGGAAAGGACCATTACGATTGTGTATCTTCTCTACAATACTATCAGAGTTTACTAAAAAAGTTTCATCTTTGTATGGTTGGGCCCATCTTTCATGGACATTTAGACAATTGTGTATGATAAATTTTGGTGCTCATAAAGCTTTTCGAATGACAAAAAGGGAAGTCCTAATTTTCCCCTTATCAGTAGCCCCAAGTTGATTAAAATTTGATGTTACCATTGCTATTTGAGTAGACTATGTTTCTATATATCGATTATGAGCAATGACATACCCTTTTTGTGAACATGCTTTTATATGGAAACTATTAATGATTACCCAAATACTCATATATCAATATATTCCCATCCTTGTTTCGAAGTAAAATATTGATATGTGTGTACATGTTCCCACCCTTTATTTCAAAGCATTAAAGAATTGCTATATTTTGTGTACCTACATCCTTATTTGGAAACACTAACGAGGAGTTAAATCGAACAAAGTTTTATTTGAAGGCATGATATAAATGGCCCTATCACGCCACAAAACAAGTCACATCCGTGACATTATGGCTCAAACAGAAAAATATTATGTCATGGATGTGACACTTCTACGACGATAATTGTGACAAAAACACATATCATCATAGATGTGGTGGGCTCCTACTTCTATGCCAAAAAATTATAACAGAAAATGGTATTTTCGTCCTAGGCGGGCCAGAGACGGACCTGCATGACATTCTTTGGGCCGTCCATGACATAAAAATTTGTGGTAGAAGTAAGTGCGACGTAATTTTCAGGGAGTTCTCGGTATACGGTAGGGGTGGTCAGGCCCGAGCGACCAAGTCGTTTGCGTGTTTCTCTCGTACGCGCGCGTGTGTGCGAGTCGTATTCACTAACTGACCCATACGAGGTATTTTCTTACTAAGTCTGAGCGATTGACGCCTTTGCACTAAGTACTGAACACGACCGATCCATCCCTCGCACTATGTACTGAACTCAATCGATACCTTCACTGCTAACTGAACCTGAGCGATTCCTTCGCTACAAACTGAACTAGATCGATCCTTCTTGCCTCTTACTCAAGCCGATTAGACCCCGTGCGAGATGTAGCCAGCCGATGCCGGGTTGCCTCTCGATGAACAATGCACGTTGCTGCCGCGCGCATGATATAGATAGACACGAGTCGAGACTCATCGCTCGAGCCCCTTGTGCGAGACATGGTGAGTTTACCTAGCCGGTTAGTTGGCTGTGGATGAACAGTTCCCGTCGTTTCCGCCCACTCGTACGCCCGACACCACCAGGTGGGTTGGTTGTGGATGCGTAGTACCCTGGCTGTGTGCAGGTGGTTGGCGCTAGATGAAGAGGAGCCTGGTCGATCGGGGAGGCCGTAGGCAGTTGCGGATGAACAGTAGCCCGTGGAGGCTGGGGGAAGTCGACGATGGATGAACAGTAGCCCATGGAGTCCCGTTTTGCAGTACGCCACACCCCTCCCGATGAACAGGATGCATTTCGACCGTTGGAGGTTTGCGAGAAGTTCGTTTCCTCCATTTTGTGGTACGCCAGACCCCTCCCAATGAACATGACCATGTTTCGACCATAGGCGGTTGATTACAAAAGTCTGTTTCATCCGTTTTGCAGTACTCCAGACCCCTCCCGATGAACATGACCCCGTTTCGACTGTATGCGGTTGAACATAAGTGTGTTTCCTCCATTTTGTGGTACGCCAGACCCTGAGCCGGTGGGGTGAATGAACAGGACCCCGGTTCGGTTGTTTTGTCCAAGCATGTTGGCTCCTAATGAACATAATGCATTCTTACCTAGTTGGTTGCCTCCCGATGAACACGCTGTTGTTTCTCTGTTCCGACCAAGCCAGTTGGTTGCTGATAAACACGAGGCCATTGATGCCGTCGGTTGCCTCTCCATGTACATGAAAACACGAGCCATGGTCGTACGTATGCGTGAGTACGCATTCGAGACCCCGCTCGCATGTACATACGTGGCTGTATTTTTTGCAGCGTTGTTGTACGTATGTGTACACAATTTAGACGGGACTTCCTAAACTGCAAAGTTAGGGGCTCTACTACGACACATGACGTTCCTTACTCAGTCACGGTTCATCATTATAGAGAGACCGTTCGACTAGTATGTACGTACATGTTTTACGATCAGACAGATAACACTACGTACGCTTTTATCTTGTGGGTCTCAATTGTCAGGGGCGATAAGGATGCACTTCCTTGCGTGTGAAGATATAGCTGGTGGGTCCCATTTGTCATGGGGAGAATCATTTTTTCGCGCATAATAAGGAGGGCATTTCCTTGGATGCGAAGATGTCTAGTGTGTCCTAGCTATCAGGGAGAGGAAGCATTTTTCCCATGTAATAAGGAGGCACTTCCTTGCATGCAAAGATATAGCTGGTGTGTCCTAGCTGTCAGGGGGAGGAATCATTTTTGTTGTGCATAATAAGGAGGAACTTCCTTGCGTGTGAACATGTCTAGTGGGTCCTAGCTGTCAGGGGGAGGAAGCATTTTTGACGTAATAAAGAGGCACTTCCTTGCATGCAAAGTTGTAGCTAGCGGGTTCCAGCTGTTAGGGGGAGGAATCATTTTTCTTGCGTGTAATAAGGAGGCATTTTCTTCTGTGTGATGATGTAGTTGGTGGGTCCTAGCTATCAGGGGGAGGAATCATTTTTTTCGTGTAATAAGGAGGCACTTATTTACATGCGAAGATGTAGGTGGTGGGTCCCAACTGTTAGGGGGGAGAAATCATTTTTTTGCTCATAGTAAGGAGGCACTTCCTTGTGTGCGAAGATGTAGCTGCTGGGTCCTAGTTGTCAAGGGGGGGAATCATTTTTTGCATGTAATAAGGAGGCACTTCCTTACGTGCGAAGATGTAGCTAGTGGGTCCTAGCTGTCAGGGGGAGGTGGCATTTTTTCATGTAATAAGGAAGCACTTCATTGCGTGCGAAGATGTAGCTGGTGGGCCCTAGTTATCAGGGGAGGAATCATTTTTCTTGCACATAATAAGGAGGCTCTTCCATGCATGCGACCATGGACTTCGCAGGTCCCAGCTATCAGCTTCTCCATGTACAGTCCTCTTCTGATGGTTGTCGTTCATTGACCAAGTTGACGACGCCATGCCAAGGTGATGGACGATGGTAAGGCCTAGGAAAGGAAGGAACTGAAATTGGGGAAGAGTCGGTAGTGGTTTCCCACATGGAGGGAGTACGAGGGTTTACTAGTTCGGCTATCGTGTGAGGCAGCCGTTGCCAGAGAATAACAGGAGGTATGGGTGAGTAGAGGGATGACCTGGCCAGCAATGGGAGCAGGGTGGGGCGGTGAGGCCTGTGTGGCAGCACAACTAGCCACGGAAGGTGGGAGCAGGCGGTCCCACTAGCGCTGGTTTGGACCTATGGAGCAAGAAGATCAGAGATTAAAGAACCACGATGACCGTTGGATTTACATCCATCGGGCACTGTGGCTAGAATTGTGTGTTGACTATAAGTTGACAAAACCTTGCGTATGCGTCAACTTAATAGGCCCACAAGTCAACCTCCAAATCAATGGCAGACAACATACAACTCATTTGCTATTATTATTAATAATTTACAGCCCATTTGCTAATTATTAAGGAGTTTATTGCAGCCCATATTTTATTTGTTAACATTACATCCCATATTCAGGCAAGGGTTAAAATTTTCTATGAAATTTTGCATATTTCGGAGGGGTTTAAACTATTTTTAATCCCAAAATTTCGAGTCAGATTCAAACTAATTTCAAAAAAATAAATATAAATATAAATATATATATATCTAAAATCCAATGAAATTTTCACCACAAATAATATGAAATTCAAAATCTCAAAACCAAAGAAAACGAAATTTGAAACTAATTGTTGTTTTGCTATTTTTTAGTTTATGGCCTATTTATTACTAGTTATAGCTCATTTTTTGGTTTGCATCCCAGCAGGGCGGAGAAAAGCAACTAGGCCTCGGTTGGGTATTCTTGAAAAAAATAAAGTTGGGCTAGCCATTTTCGCAAAGAAAAAAAACAGGTGGGCTGGTCATGTGGTAAACATAAAACAAAATCCTGGGCTAGACTAGCCACAACCACCACATAGCCCAATTGATACTCTGCTCCACCTCATCTAAAAAACAAGAAAATAATTGTGCGAGCTGTTGGGTCCCTAGTGTCAGCCACTCCTTGTGCAATTCTCTCGTTTACTGAGTATGTTGACAATGGGATGGGACCCATATGCCATGAAACCATTAGGAGGAAGCATTTCTTTTGCTTGTAATAAGAAGGCACTTGCTTGCATACGGCAATGGGCCTGTTGGGACCCTTCTTTCAACCTCTCCATGTACAGTCTGATTCCTCTCGTTTGATGACAATGTTGCACGGTGGCTCTGCGGCAAGCGCACCAAGACGGAGGATGGTAGCGAGGCCTCGGACGGAAACATACCGGATCCAGGGAAGATGTAGTAGTGTAGTCATAGGCAGAGGGGGAGTGCGACAATTGACTGGTTCGGGTACGTGGTGGGGCTGCCGTTGCTGAAGAATAACCGAAGATTTGGGGTACAGGGATGGCCTGGCCGGAGTTTTACGGTGCGATGGGGAGGCTGTCGGCGTCCTGGGAACGGGGATCCCCAGACTTGCCTGCCTGCGGCCAGCTGCGTGGCTAAGCCAGCAGGCCGTACGGACCATCTTCATCAATAAGGCATCCAAGATCCTCGCGAGGAGGACGACGCGACACCTCCTCGGGAGCGACCTAGTCAGGCAGGCTCACGGGGAGCGGAGATATCAAGGCGAGGCGAACCTCATGAGGCTCTCGTGACGTGAGCCATGACGATCGACACCAGGCGGGCGCCAGCACGCGCAGCGTCCTTGTTTCCTCTTTGGTTCTAAGGAAACTAGCGCAGGTGAGGAGTACCGAGGCATCAGGCAAAGGCTGCCATTTTGGTGCAACAAGACCAAGTCCAGAAGGACGGCAAGACGGAGGTCATCGTGGAGCCCAAGACGGCGTCACCACCAGAGCCTTTCGCATGCACGGACCACCTTTTGTCAGGATAGCTTGTAGTAGATGTCCCCCTTCAAATTAGCCTGCCGTTGTTGGCTCCCTTCCCGCTCAATATTTGGGAAGAGGACCAGGGCCTCTATAAGTAGGGCTAGCCACCACCATAGAAAAGGGGGGCGAAGAGACGACATCTTAGATCGCTCTTTCACCCACACAAGTTAGCCATGCACAAGAACACCTCAACCTCAGGAGGTTGTTCTTCCCCTTGTATTGTTCATCATCAACCCAAGAGGAAATCCACCACCACCACACTGGAGTAGAGTGTTACACCACAACAGTGGCCCGAACCAGTATAAATCATGTGTTGCGAGTTCGTTGAGTTTGTCCACGAGATCTCAACGAGCTAGGGCGTAGATCGGTAGGAGCGAAAGAATTCGCGCACACCCCAATGTTGGAACCTTAAGGGTTTGCCGGAACCACACATCCGACATTTGGCGCGCCAGGTAGGGGTGTGCTGCAGCTTCCCTTCCGTCGATCTACGCTCCGTCTCCACCGCACTTCGCCCACATGACAGGTGCCCTACCGCTGACTCCGACGGTCAGCCTCAATAACGGGGCCAGGGGGCTCCGAGCTCTGGCCCCCGCCCTGCGGCGGGTGTAGTGGCCGCCCTAGTTCAGGCCGGAGATGCCGCCGCGCTATGATGGCGCGGCGGACCCGTCAGCTTTCCTACTGGCATACAACGAGGCCGTCCTCGAGGCCAGGGCGATGACAAGGTCATGGCCAACTAGCTTCCCATGGCCCTCACCGGCGAGCCACCAACCTGGCTGCTCAACCTTCCCAGATCCACGGTGGCATCTTGGGAGGAGCTCCGCGACCTCTTCACTGCTCGCTACACGGTGCTGGCGCACCACGCAGTTGCGGCCCTGCTGGGCGGCTCTCAAGTGCCATCGTTAGACCGCCACGCCAAGCCGTTCCTCCGTCAAATCGGGGCCACCTCCAGGCACCCCGGGGCTCCCCCGGGTTGGGCTGCGCCAGAGGCCGACCTTACCTTCGGCTCAGAAGATCACCCCAACTCCACCGCCGGCTCCGGAGTGCTCCCGATGCTCTACACGCCCACCATCTGCATAGTGGTCGTCACCAAGACCCTCATCGACGGTGGTGCCGGCCTCAACTTGCTCTCCATGGAAGCCTTCAGCCTTCTCCACGTGCCACTCGAGCGGCTCGGCCTTAGTAAGCCCTTCTTAGGAGTAGGTGGTGGAGCTGCCCACTCCCTAGGACAGATCCGCCTCCCTGTCACCTTTGGCACACGCGACAACTACCGCACCGAGCTGGTGGACTTCGACGTCGCTCGCATGGGCCTCCCGTACAATGCCATCCTCGGGTACCCGGCTCTCGCTCAGTTCATGGCAGCGACTCACCCGACTTACAACCTCATGAAGATGCCAGGGAGCAAGGGCGTCCTCACCATCAAGGGGGACACTAAGGAGGCCGTGACGGTGCTCAGGCTCGCCTTCAAGACCGCGGCAGCAGCACAACCAGCCGACGCAGGTGCCCCTCGACCAAGGAGGCTGTGCCCACCAAGAAGAAGCAACTGTTCACCCAAGACAAGGCGGAAAGCAGGTACCAGTCAGCGAGGACGGGCCTTCAGGAGCCACCTTTACCATAGGAGCCGGTCTCGACCAGGAACAAGAAGAAGCTCTGGTGAGGTTCTTGCGCGTGAACAAGGAGATGTTCGCGTGGGAGCCAAATCAGCTGGTAGGGGTCCCGAGGGAGGTGATCCAGCATTATCTAAGGGTATGCCCCAACGTCCGCCCCGTGAAGGAGCGAGCGAGACGGCAGTCCCCTGAGAAGCAGGCCTTCATCGTCCAAGAGACACGCAAGCTGGAAGCTGCATGTGCCATCCGAGAGGTCCGGTACCAGAATGGCTGGCGAACCATGTCGTGGTGCCGAAAAAAGGCGGGAAGGAACGAATGTGCGTCGACTTCACCAATCTTAACAAAGCCTGCCCTCAAGACCCGTTCCCACTCCCGCGCATCAACAAGATCGTTGACTCCACCACTGAGTGTGACCTGCTGTGCTTCTTGGATGCGTTCTCAGGGTATCATCAAATCAAGATGGCGGTGGAAGATGTGGAGAAGACGGCCTTCCTGACACCATGTGGGGTGTACTGCTACACCTGCATGCCCTTCGGGCTGCGCAATGTGGGCGCGACCTTTCAGCGGTTGATGCACATTGCTCTGGAGCGGCAGCTCGGGAGAAACATAGAGGCTTACGTCGATGACATAGTGGTCAAGTATCGCGAGGCGAGGACATTGATTCAAGACTTAGAGGAGACCTTTGAGAGCCTGCACCAAGTGAACTTAAGGCTCAACCCCGAGAAGTGCGTGTTCGGTGTCCCCTCCGGCAAGCTACTAGGATTCCTTGTATCCCACAGGGGGATCGAGGCAAACCTGGAGAAGTTCAAGGCCATCGAGGACATGAGCCCGCCGCGGACCCTCAAAGAGATGCAGAAGCTAGCAGGGCGGGTGACCGTGTTAGGGCGTTTCATCTCCAAACCGGGAGAGCGTGCCTTACCATTCTTCAAGCTCATGAAGAGGAAGGGCACGTTTGAGGGGAACCCGGAGGCCGACCGGGCCTTCCAAGACCTCAAGAAATACCTTACTAGCCCCCCAGTGATGGTGGCACCGCGGCCCCTCGAGCCTCTGGTACTCTACCTTGCTGCCACCCCGTACTCCGCCAGTGCGCCGTTGGTGGCGGTTCGGGAGGAGCGCCAAGTCAAGGGCGCGCCCCACCAGGCCAAGGCTGAAGTAGCGCGGAGTCAGGAAGGCGCAGCAAAGGCATCAGCGATGGAAGGCTAAGCTCAGCAGGGCGGCGCCGCAGAAGCTCCTGAGGACACCAGGGTCTCAGGGACCCTTCCACCTCAGGATTGAAGGAAATATGCCCTAGAGGCAATAGTAAAGTTATTATTTATTTCCTTATATCATGATAAATGTTTATTATTCATGCTAGAATTGTATTAACCGGAAACATAATACATATGTGAATACATAGACAAACTTAGTGTGACTAGTATGCCTCTACTTGACTAGCTCGTTAATCAAAGATGGTTATGTTTCCTAACCATGAACAAGGTGTTGTTATTTGATTAACGAGGTCACATCATTAGTTGAATGATCTGATTGACATGACCCATTTCATTAGCTTAGCACCCGATCGTTTAGTATGTTGCTATTGCTTTCTTCATGACTTATACATGTTCCTATGACTATGAGATTATGCAACTCCCGTTTACCGGAGGAACACTTTGTGTGCTACCAAACGTCACAACGTAACTGGGTGATTATAAAGGAGCTCTACAGGTGTCTCCAAAGGTAGATGTTGGGTTGGCGTATTTCGAGATTAGGATTTGTCACTCCGATTGTCGGAGAGGTATCTCTGGGCCCTCTCGGTAATGCACATCACATAACCCTTGCAAGCATTGTGACTAATGAGTTAGTTGCGAGATGATGTATTACGGAACGAGTAAAGAGACTTGCCGGTAACAAGATTGAACTAGGTATTGGATACCGACGATCGAATCTCGGGCAAGTAACATACCGATGACAAAGGGAACAACGTATGTTGTTATGCGGTCTGACCAATAAAGATCTTCATAGAATATGTAGGAGCCAATATGGGCATCCAGGTCCCGCTATTGGTTATTGACCGGAGATGTGTCTCAGTAATGTCTACATTGTTCTCGAACCGTAGGGTCCGCACACTTAACGTTACGATGACAGTTATTATGAGTTTTTGCATTTTGATGTACCTAAGTTAGTTCGGAGTCCCGGATGTGATCACGGACATGACGAGAAGTCTCGAAACGGTCGAGACATAAAGATTGATATATTGGAAGACGATATTTGGATATCGGAAGTGTTCCGGGTGAAATCGGGATTTTACCGGAGTACCGGGAGGTTACCGGAACCCCCCGGGAATCATATGGGCCTTAATGGGCTTTAGTGGAAAGGAGAAAGGGGCAGCCCAAGGTGGCCGGCCCCCCTCTCTCTCTTTCCCCCTTGGGGAAACCTAGTCCAACTAGGATTGGGAGGGGGGAGTCCTACTCCCGGTACGAGTAGGACTCCTCCTGCGCCCTCCTCCTGGCCGGCCGCACCCTCCCCCTTCACTCCTTTATATACGGAGGCAGGGGGCACCTCTAGACACACAAGTTGACCATTGAAATCGTTCCTTAGCCGTGTGCGGTGCCCCCTGCCACCATATTCCACCTCGATCATATCATTGTAGTGCTTAGGCGAAGCCCTGCGTCAGTAGAACATCAAGATCGTCATCACGCCGTCGTGCTGACGGAACTCCTCCCCGAAGCTTTGCTGGATCGGAGCCCGGGGATCGTCATCGAGCTGTATGTGTGCTAAGAACTCGGAGGTGTCGGAGTAACGGTGCTTGGATCGGTCGGATCGGGAAGAAGACGTACGACTACTTCCTCTATGTTGTGTCAACGCTTCCGTTGCGATCTACAAGGGTACGTAGATCAGACTCTCCCCCTCGTTGCTATGCATCACCATGATCTTGCGTGTGCATAGGAATTTTTTTTAAATTACTACATTCCCCAATAGTGGCATCCGAGCCTAGGTTTTATGGTTTGATGTTATTTGCACGAGTAGAACACAAGTGAGTTGTGGGCGACATAAGTCATACTGCCTACCAGCATGTCATACTTTGGTTCGGCGGTATTGTTGGACGAGACGACCCGGACCAACCTTACACGTACGCTTACGCGAGACCGGTTTCCCCGACGTGCTTTCCACACAGGTGGCTTGCAGGCGACTGTCTCTCCAACTTTAGTTGAACCAAGTGTGGCTACGCCCGGTCCCTGAGAAGGTTAAAACGGAGTCTATTTGACAAACTATCGTTGTGGTTTTGATGCGTAGGTGAGATTGGTTCTTGCTTAAGCCCATAGCAGCCACGTAAAACTTGCAACAACAAAGTAGAGGACGTCTAACTTGTTTTTGCAGGGCATGTTGTGATGTGATATGGTCAAGACATGATGCTAAATTTTATTGTATGAGATGATCATGTTTTGTAACCAAGTTATCGGCAACTGGCAGGAGCCATATGGTTGTCGCTTTATTTTATGCAATGCAATCGCGATGTAATGCTTTACTTTATCACTAAGCGGTAGCGATAGTCGTGGAAGCATAAGATTGGCGAGACGAAAACGATGCTACGATGGAGATCAAGGTGTCGCGCCGGTGATGATGGTGATCATGACGGTGCTTCGGAGATGGAAATCACAAGCACAAGATGATGATGGCCATATCATATCACTTATATTGATTGCATGTGATGTTTATCTTTTATGCATCTTATCTTGCTTTGATTGACGGTAGCATTATAAGATGATCTCTCACTAAATTATAAAGAAGTGTTCTCCCTGAGTATGCACCGTTGCGAAAGTTCTTCGTGCTGAGACACCACGTGATGATCGGGTGTGATAGGCTCTACGTCCAAATACAACGGATGATCACTTAGAGGATTAGAGGGATGTCTATCTAAGTGGGAGTTCTTAAGTAATTTGATTAATTGAACTGAAACTTATCATGAACTTAGTACCTGATAGGATCTTGCTTGTTTATGTTGATTGTAGATAGATGGCTCGTGCTGTTGTTCCGTTGAATTTTAATGCCTTCCTTGAGAAAGCAAAGTTGAAAGATGATGGTAGCAATTACACGGACTGGGTCCGTAACTTGAGGATTATCCTCATTGCTGCAGAGAAGAATTACGTCCTGGAAGCACCGCTGGGTGCCAGGCCTGCTGCTGGAGCAACACCAGATGTTATGAACGTCTGGCAGAGCAAAGCTGATGAGTACTCGATAGTTCAGTGTGCCATGCTTTACGGCTTAGAATCGGGACTTCAACGACGTTTTGAACGTCATGGAGCATATGAGATGTTTCAGGATTGAAGTTAATATTTCAAGCAAATGCCCGGATTGAGAGATATGAAGTCTCCAATAAGTTCTATAGCTGCAAGATGGAGGAGAACAGTTCTGTCAGTGAGCATATACTCAAAATGTCTGGGTATAATAATCACTTGATTCAGATGGGAGTTAATCTTCCAGATGACTGTGTCATTGATAGAATTCTCCAATCACTACCACCAAGCTACAAGAGCTTTGTGATGAACTATAATATGCAAGGGATGAACAAGACTATTCCCGAGCTCTTCGCAATGCTGAAAGCTGCGGAGGTAGAAATCAAGAAGGAGCATCAAGTGTTGATGGTTAACAAAACCACTAGTTTCAAGAAAAAGGGCAAAGGGAAGAAGAAGGGGAACTTCAAGAAGAATGGAAAGCAAGTTGCTGCTCAAGAGAAGAAACCCAAGTCTGGACCTAAGCCTGAAACTGAGTGCTTCTACTGCAAGCAGACTGGTCACTGGAAGCAGAACTGCCCCAAGTATTTGGCGGATAAGAAGGATGGCAAGGTGAACAAAGGTATATGTGATATACATGTTATTGATGTGTACCTTACTAATGCTCGCAGTAACACCTGGGTATTTGATACTGGTTCTGTTGCTAATATTTGCAACTCAAAACAGGGACTATGGATTAAGCGAAGATTGGCTAAGGACGAGGTGACGATGCGCGTGGGAAACGGTTCCAAAGTCGATGTGATCGCGGTCGGCACGCTACCTCTACATCTACCTTCGGGATTAATATTAGACCTAAATAATTGTTATTTGGTGCCAGCGTTGAGCATGAACATTATATCTGGATCTTGTTTAATGCGAGACGGTTATTCATTTAAATCAGAGAATAATGGTTGTTCTATTTATATGAGTAATATCTTTTATAGTCATGCACCCTTGAAGTGTGGTCTATTCTTGTTGAATCTCGATAGTAGTGATACACATATTCATAATGTAGAAGCCAAAAGATGCTGAGTTGATAATGATAGTGCAAGTTATTTGTGGCACTGCCGTTTAGGTCATATCGGTGTAAAGCGCATGAAGAAACTCCACTGATGGACTTTTGGAACCACATGATTATGAATCACTTGGTACTTGCGAACCGTGCCTCATGGGCAAGATGACTAAAACACCGTTCTCCGGTACTATGGAGAGAGCAACAGATTTGTTGGAAATCATACATACAGATGTATGTGGTCCGATGAATATTGAGGCTCGTGGCGGATATCGTTATTTTCTCACCTTCACAGATGATTTAAGCAGATATGGGTATATCTACTTAATGAAACATAAGTCTGAAACATTTGAAAAGTTCAAAGAATTTCAGAGTGAAGTGGAAAATCATCGTAACAAGAAAATAAAGTTTCTATGATCTGATCGTGGAGGAGAATATTTGAGTTACGAGTTTGGTGTACATTTGAAAAATTGTGGAATAGTTTCGCAACTCACGCCACCCAGAACACCACAGCGTAATGGTGTGTCCGAACGTCGTAATCGTACTTTACTAGATATGGTGCGATCTATGATGTCTCTTACTGATTTACCGCTATCGTTTTGGGGATACGATCTAGAGACGGCTGCATTCATGTTAAATAGGGCACCATCAAAATCCGTTGAGACGACGCCTTATGAACTATGGTTTGGCAAGAAACCAAAGTTGTCATTTCTGAAAGTTTGGGCCTGCGATGCTTATGTGAAAAAGCTTCAACCTGATAAGCTCGAACCCAAATCGAAGAAATGTGTCTTCATAGGATATCCAAAGGAAACTATTGGATACACCTTCTATCACAGATCCGAAGGCAAGACTTTTGTTGCTAAATTCGGAAACTTTCTTGAGAAGGAGTTTCTCTCGAAAGAAGTGAGTGGGAGGAAAGTAGAACTTGACGAGGTAACTGGACCCGCTCCCTTGTTGGAAAGTAGTACATCACAGAAAACTGTTTCTGCGACACCTACACCAATAAGTGAGGAAGTTAATGATAATGATCATGAAACTTCAGAACAAGATACTACTGAACCTCGTAGATCAACCAGAGTAAGATCCGCGCCAGAGTGGTACAGTAATCCAGTTCTGGAAGTCATGCTACTAGATCATGATGAACCTACGAACTATGAAGAAGCGATGGTGAGCCCAGATTCCGCAAAGTGGCTTGAAGCCATGAAATCTGAGATGGGATCCATGTATGAGAACAAAATATGGACTTTGGTTGACTTGCCCGATGATCGGCAAGCAATTGAGAATAAATGGATCTTCAAGAAAAAGACTGACGCTGACGGTAATGTTACTATCTATAAAGCTCGACTTGTCGCAAAAGTTTTTCGACAAGTTCAAGGGGTTGACTACGATGAGACCTTCTCACCTATAGCGATGCTTAAGTTTGTTCGAATCATGTTAGCAATTGCCGCGTTTTATGATTATGAAATTTGGTAGATGGATGTCAAAACTGCATTCCTGAATGGATTTCTGGAAGAAGAGTTGTATATGATGCAACCGGAAGGTTTTGTCGATCCAAAGGGAGCTAACAAAGTGTGCAAGCTCCAGCGATCCATTTATGGACTGGTGCAAGCCTCTCGGAGTTGGAATAAATGCTTTGATAGTGTGATCAAAGCATTTGGTTTTATATAGACTTTCGGTGAAGCCTGTATTTACAAGAAAGTGAGTGGGAGCTCTGTAGCATTTCTGATATTGTGGATGACATATTGCTGATTGGAAATGATATAGAATTTCTGGATAGCATAAAGGGATACTTGAATAAGAGTTTTTCAATGAAAGACCTTGGTGAAGCTGCTTACATATTAGGCATAAAGATCTGTAGAGATAGATCAAGACGCTTAATTGGACTTTCACAAAGCACATACCTTGACAAGATTTTGAAGAAGTTCAAAATGGATCAAGCAAAGAAAGGGTTCTTGCCTGTGTTACAAGGTGTGAAGTTGAGTTAGACTCAATGCCCGACCACTGCAGAAGATAGAGAGAAAATGAAAGATGTTCCCTATGCTTCAGCCATAGGCTCTATCATGTATGCAATGCTGTGTACCAGACCTGATGTGTGCCTTGCTATAAGTTTAGCAGGGAGGTACCAAAGTAATCCAGGAGTGGATCACTAGACAACGGTCAAGAACATCCTGAAATACCTGAAAAGGACTAAGGATATGTTTCTCGTATATGGAGGTGACAAAGAGCTCACCGTAAAAGGTTACGTTGATGCAAGCTTTGACACTGATCCGGACGATTCTAAATCGCAAACCGGATACGTGTTTACATTAAATGGTGGAGCTGTCAGTTGGTGCAGTTCTAAACAAAGCGTCGTAGCGGGATCTACATGTGAAGCGGAATACATAGCTGCTTCGGAAGCAGCAAACGAAGGAGTCTGGATGAAGGAGTTCATATCCGATCTAGGTGTGATACCTAGTGCATCGGGTCCAATGAAAATCTTTTGTGACAATACTGGTGCAATTGCCTTGGCAAAGGAATCCAGATTTCACAAGAGGACCAAGCACATCAAGAGACGCTTCAATTCCATCCGAGATCTAGTCCATGTGGGAGACATAGAGATTTGCAAGATACATACGGATCTGAATATTGCAGACCCGTTGACTAAGCCTCTTCCACGAGCAAAACATGATCAGCACCAAGGCTCCATGGGTGTTAGAATCATTACTGTGTAATCTAGATTATTGACTCTAGTGCAAGTGGGAGACTGAAGGAAATATTCCCTAGAGGCAATAATAAAGTTATTATTTATTTCCTATATCATGATAAATATTTATTCTTCATGCTAGAATTGTATTAACCGAAAACATAATACATGTGCGAATACATAGACAAACTTAGTGTCACTAGTATGCCTCTACTTGACTAGCTCGTTAATCAAAGATGGTTATGTTTCCTAACCATGAACAAGGTGTTGTTATTTGATTAACAAGGTCACATCATTAGTTGAATGGTCTGATTGACATGACCCATTTCATTAGCTTAGCACCCGATCGTTTAGTATGTTGCTATTGCTTTCTTCATGACTTATACATGTTCCTATGACTATGATATTATGCAACTCCCGTTTACCGGAGGAACACTTTGCTTGCTACCAAACATCACAACGTAACTGGGTGATTATAAAGGAGCTCTACAGGTGTCTCCAAAGGTAGATGTTGGGTTGGTGTATTTCGAGATTAGGATTTATCACTCCGATTGTCGGAGAGGTATCTCTGGGCCCTCTCGGTAATGCACATCACATAAGCCTTGCAAGCATTGTGACTAATGAGTTATTTGCGAGATGATGTATTACGGAACGAGTAAAGAGACTTGCCGGTAACAACATTGAACTAGGTATTGGATACCGGCGATCGAATCTCGGGCAAGTAACATACCGATGACAAAGGGAACAACGTAAGTTGTTATGCGGTCTGACCGATAAAGATCTTCGTAGACTATGTAGGAGCCAATATGGGTATCCAGGTCCCGCTATTGGTTATTGACCGGAGATGTGTCTCAGTCATGTCTTCATTGTTCTCAAACCATAGGGTTCGCATGCTTAACGTTACGGACATGACGAGGAGTCTCGAAATGGTCGAGACATAAAGATTGATATATTGGAAGCCTATATTTGGATATCGGAAGTGTTCCGGGTGAAATCGGGATTTTACCGGAGTACCGGGAGGTTACCGGAACCCCCTGGGAATCATATGGGCCTTAATGGGCTTTAGTGGAAAGGAGAAAGGGGCAGCCCAAGGTGGCCACGCGCCTCCCCCTCCCCTAGTCCTATTAGGACTAGGAGAGGTGGCCGGCCCCCCTCTCTCTCTTTCCCCCTTGGGGAAACCTAGACCAACTAGGATTGGGGGGGAGTCCTACTCCCGGTAGGAGTAGGACTCCTCCTGCGCCCTCCTCCTGGCCGGCCGCACCCTCCCCCTTGGCTCCTTTATATACGGAGGCAGGGGCACCTCTAGACACACAAGTTCATCATTGAGATCGTTCCTTAGCCGTGTGTGGTGCCCCCTGCCACCATATTCCACCTCGATCATATCGTTGTAGTGCTTAGGCAAAGCCCTGCGTCGGTAGAACATCAAGATCGTCATCACGCCATCGTGCTGACGGAAATCCTCCCGAAGCTTTGCTGGATTGAAGCCCGGGGATCGTCATCGAGCTGTACATGTGCTAAGAACTCGGAGGTGCCGGAGTAACGGTGCTTGGATAGGTCGGATCGGGAAGAAGACGTATGACTACTTCCTCGACGTTGTGTCAACGCTTCCGTTGCGATCTACAAGGGTACGTAAATTAGACTCTCCCCCTCGTTGCTATGCATCACCAGGATCTTGCATGTGCGTAGGATTTTTTTTTGAAATTATTACGTTCCCCAACAAGGATATGCCCCGATCTCCGCAGGACCCGAGCCTCGACTGCATGCCAGCCCTCGTCGCACACCCGGTGTACCTTGGCAGCACCGCACTACGAGACACGAGAGCACGCTACCCCATGCCCCAGAAGCTCCTGCTTGCACTCCTGGTGGCCTCACGCAAGCTGCGACACTACTTCCAGGGCCACCCCATCAAGGTCGTATCAGCCTACCCACTAGAAAGGATACTTAGGAGCCCTAACTCAGCTGGAAGGGTCGCAGAGTGGAACATCGAGTTGCAAGCATTCCAGTTGGAGTTCAGCACTACCAGGTTCATCAAGGGGGCCGCACTCGCTGAATTTGTGGAAGAATGGACGGATGCCCCGACACTTGAGGAAGTAGAAGACCGGTCCACGTCCCCAGGAAGTGAGGCTCTGGACAGTTGGGTCATGTATTTCGATGGCACCTTCAGACACCAGGGCGCGGGGGCTGGACTAGTGCTAATCTTGCCCACCCAGGACAAGCTCTACTACACCGTGCAACTCTGCTTTCAGCACGGCGAGAAGGTCTCCAACAACATCGCGGAGTATGAAGGCCTCATTGCTGGCCTGAAGGCTGCAGCGGCCCTAGGGGTGAAGCGCCTCACTGTCAGAGGGACTCACAACTCCTCGTCAACTTCTCCAACAAGGTGTATGAGCTGAAGGACGAGCACATGGAGGCCTACCTCGCGGAGGTGCACAAGATGGAGAAACAGTTCTCGGGCCTGGAGCTAGAGCACGTACCCCGGGGCACCAACAAGGAAGCCGACGACATCGCCCGGAGAGCATCCAAGCGGCAACCGCAGGAGCCGGGCATCTTTGAGGAGCGGCTCTTCAAGCCATCAGCTGCGCCACCTCTTTCAAGCACGACCCAGCCTCGGGAGGAGCTCCCCCAGCCTCTGGCCACGGGAGCCCCGACCTGTGGACCGACCTCCGGGGCTCGGCTGCTCTTGGCGCTTGAGCCTGAGGAGGAATGCTGGACCAAGGAATTCAAGGAGTACTTAACGCATGGGACGTTGGCGGAAAAGGAAGAGGAGGCGGAGCGCGTGGCCCGGCAAGCCACGGCATACTGTATCCAAGACCGCGAGTTATATAGGAAACGACCGACACTACAAAAAAAGACACATCCTTGACATTTTGGGCCGAACAAATTTTTTTTCTGTCAGACATATGACACTTCTATGACGATAATTGTGACAAAACCCGGTATCATCATAGATGTGGTGGGCTCCTACTTCTATGACAAAAAATCATGACAGAAAATGGGTTTTTTGTCCTGGGCGGGCCGGAGACGCAGCTGCATGACATTCTTTGGGCCGTCCATGATGGAAAAAACCGTGGTAGAAGCGAGGGGGAGGAAAATTTCGGGGAGTTCCCGATTACGGTGGGAGGTCGGGGGCCGAGCGATGCGCGTTTCTCTCGTACACGTACACGCGTGTGTGCGAGGCGTTGGCTCTAACTGAATCCAAGCGAGGCGTTGGGTTCTAATTGAACCCGAGTGGTTGCACTGCAAGCTACGCGTTACTGAATCCGAGCGATCGATTGATGGTTGTTAACTGAACCCGATCGAGCGATTCCTTCGCTACTGCTGCTAACTGAAGCCGACCGATGGGATGAATAGTGAGCGTTGCGGGGGGGGGGGGGGGGGTTGGATGAATAGTGAGTGGTGGCGTTGCCTCAGGATGAACAGGACCCCGTGGTGTGGTGGACGGCTGGATGAACAGTAGACGGTGGAGGGGTGTCCGTGGAGGGGTGGATGAACAGGACCCCGTGGTGTGGAGGGTTGCATGAACAGTAGACAGTGGAGGGGTGGTTGAATAGTACCCCGTGGTGTGGAGGGCTGGATGAACAGTAGACGGTGGAGGGGTGCCCACGGAGGGGTGGTTGAACAGGACCCCGTGGTGTGGAGGGCTGGATGAACAGTAGACGGTGGAGGGGTGGTTGAATAGTAGCCGGTGGAGTAGCGCGCGGTGGAGGCTTGATGAACAAGAGCCCATGGAGGCTGGAGGAAGTCGACAGTGGAGATGAACAGTATCCCGTGGAGTCCCGTTTTGCGGTATGCCACACCCCTCCCGATGAACAGGACCCCCGTTTCGACCGTAGCGCTCCAACACAAGTCCTTTTCGTCCGTTTTGCGGTACGCCACACCCCTCCCGATCAACAGGACCCCCATTTCGACTGTAGGAGGTCCGTTTCCTCCATTTTGCGGTATGCCAGACCCCTCCCGATGAACAGGATCCCGTTTCGAACGTGGCCGGTCGAACACAAGGCCGTTTCCTCTGTTCTGCGGTACGCTAGGCCTCGTTTCCATCGCCTGTTTCGTCCAAGCCCTCCCGATGAACACGACACATTATGTTGCCTCCCCATGAACACGACACATTCCGTTGCCTTCCCATGAACACGACGACGATGTTGTTTCTCCGTTCCAACCCAGCAATGTACACGAGCCCTGGCCGTACGTATGCGTGAGTAGGCGTTCGAGACCCCGCCCGTATGTACACATACGTGGCCATATTTTCTTTCTTGCACCCTGGCCGCTGTACGTACATGTACATGCTACGTGCGCACCTCTACTACGACACATGCACGCCTCTACTACGACACATGCGTGCCTCTACATCGACCAGTATGTACGTCCACGTTCGCGACCAGAATGACAACGTGACGTACGCTTCGACCAGGTGGGTCCCGACTGTCAGGCACTTCCTTGTCTGCGAAGATGTAGCTGGTGGGTCCCAGCAGTCAAGGGGCGAAATACGGTGGCCCGTCCGGTGGGTCCCAGTAGTCAGGGGGCGAAATACGGTGGCCCGTCCGGTGGGTCCCCACTGTCAGGTGGAGGAATAATTATTTTGCACATAATAAGGAGGCACTTCCTTGCTGCGGCCATGGACCCAGCTGTCAATCTCTCCATGTACAGTCCATGTCCGATGGAAGCCGTTCCTTGACCACGTTGACCACGCCGCGCCGAGAGCACCAGGGCGGTGGACAACGGCGAGGCCTAGGAAGGGGACGACGCGGAGCCGGGGAAGACGCGGCAGCGGATGCGCACGCTGAAGGAAATATGCCCTAGAGGCAATAATAAAGTTATTATTTATTTCCTTATATAATGATAAATGTTTATTATTCATGCTAGAATTGTATTAACCGGAAACATAATACATGTGTGAATACATAGACAAACTTAGTGTCACTAGTATGCCTCTACTTGACTAGCTCGTTAATCAAAGATGGTTATGTTTCCTAACCATAAACAAAGTGTTGTTATTTGATTAACGAGGTCACATTATTAGTTGAATGATCTGATTGACATGACCCATTCCATTAGCTTAGCACCCGATCGTTTAGTATGTTGCTATTGCTTTCTTCATGACTTATACATGTTCCTATGACTATGAGATTATGCAACTCCCGTTTACCAGAGGAACACTTTGTGTGCTACCAAACGTCACAACGTAACTGGGTGATTATAAAGGAGCTCTACAGGTGTCTCCAAAGGTAGATGTTGGGTTGGCGTATTTCGAGATTAGGATTTGTCACTCTGATTGTCGGAGAGGTATCTCTGGGCCCTCTCGATAATGCACATCACATAAGCCTTGCAAGCATTGCAACTAATGAGTTAGTTGCAGTATGATGTATTACAGAACGAGTAAAGAGACTTGCCGGTAACGAGATTGAACTAGGTATTGGATATCGACGATCGAATCTCGGGCAAGTAACATACCGATGACAAAGGGAACAACGTATGTTGTTATGCGGTCTGACCGATAAAGACCTTCGTAGAATATGTAGGAGCCAATATGGGCATCCAGGTCCCGCTATTGGTTATTGACCGGAGACATGTCTCGGTCATGTCTACATTGTTCTCGAACCGTCGGGTCCGCACGCTTAACGTTACGATGACAGTTATTATGAGTTTATGCATTTTGATGTACCGAAGTTAGTTCGGAGTCCCGGATGTGATCACGGACATGACGAGGAGTCTCGGAATGGTCAAGACATAAAGATTGATATATTGGACGGCTATATTCGGACACCGGAACTGTTCCGGGTGATTTCGGAGAAAACCGGAGTACCGGAAGGGTTACCGGAACCCTCCGGGGAA
The DNA here is from genome assembly GCA_034509565.1 of Triticum monococcum. Classification (NCBI taxonomy): domain Eukaryota; kingdom Viridiplantae; phylum Streptophyta; class Magnoliopsida; order Poales; family Poaceae; genus Triticum; species Triticum monococcum. The sequence goes on along the minus strand of CM067847.1, from coordinate 615,594,227 downwards.
GTAATGGGCCTTATTGGGCCTTAGGGGAGAGAGAGGGCTGCGGCCTAGGAGGTGGCGCCCCCCCCCCACATGGGGAGTCCGAATTGGACTAGGGAGGGGGGCGCGGCCCCTCTTTCCCTCTCCCTCTCCCCCTCTTTCCTTCCCCCTTAGGGTTTCCTAATTGGATTAGGAAAGGGGAGTCCTACTCCCACTAGGAGGAGGACTCCCCCTCCCCTTGGCGCGCCCCATAGGGCCGGCCGGCCTCCCCCTTCCTCCTTTATATACAGGGGCAGAGGGGCACCCTAGGACACACAAGTTGATCTTTGAGATCGTTCCTTAGCCGTGTGCGGTGCCCCCTGCCACCATATTCCACCTCGATCATACCATTGTAGTGCTCAGGCGAAGCCCTACGTTGGTAGAACATCAACATCGTCACCATGCCATCGTGCTGACGGAACTCCTCCCCGAAGCTTTGCTGGATCGGAGCCCGGGGATCGTCATCAAGCTGTATGTGTGCCCGGAGTAACGGTGCTTTGATCGGTCGGATCGGGAAGAAGACGTATTACTACTTCCTCTATGTTGTGTCAACGCTTCCATTGCGATCTACAAGGGTACGTAGATCATGCTCTCCCCCTCGTTGCTATACATCACCATGATCTTGCGTGTGCGTAGGAATTTTTTTTGAAATTACTACGTTACCCAACAGTGGTATCAGAGCCAGGTTTTATGGTTTGATGTTATTTGCACGAGTAGAACACAAATGAGTTGTGGACGATATAAGTCATACTGCCTACCAGCATGTCATACTTTGGTTCGGCAGTATTGTTGGATGAAGCGGCCCGGACCGACATTACGCGTACGCTTACGCGAGACTGGTTCTACCGCCGTGCTTTGCACACAGGTGGCTGGCGGGTGTCAGTTTCTCCAACTTTAGTTGAACCGAGTGTGGCTACGCCCGGTCCTTGCGAAGGTTAAAATGGAGTCTATTTGACGAACTATCGTTGTGGTTTTGATGCGTAGGTGAGATTGGTTCTTACTTAAGCCCGTAGTAGCCACCTAAAACTTGCAACAACAAAGTAGAGGACGTCTAACTTGTTTTGCAGGGCATGTTGTGATGTGATATGGCCAAGACATGATGCTAAATTTTATTGTATGAGATGATCATGTATTGTAATCGAGTTATCGGCAACTGGCAGGAGCCATATGGTTCTTGCTTTATTGTATGCAATGCAATCGCGATGTAACGCTTTACTTAATCACTAAGCGGTAGTGATAGTCGTGGAAGCATAAGATTGGCGAGACGACAACGATGCTACGATGGAGATCAAGGTGTCGCGCCGGTGACGATGGTGATCATGATGGTGCTTCGGAGATGGAGATCACAAGCACAAGATGTGATGGCCATATCATATCACTTATATTGATTGCATGTGATGTTTATCTTTTTATGCATCTTATCTTGCTTTGATTGACGGTAGCATTATAAGATGATCTCTCACTAAATTATCAAGAAGTGTTCTCCCTGAGTAAGCACCGTTGCCAAAGTTCATCGTGCCCAGACACCACATGATGATCGGGTGTGATAAGCTCTATGTCCATCTACAATGGGTGCAAGCCAGTTTTTGCACAGGCAGAATACTCAGGTTAAACTTGACGAGCCTAGCATATGCAGATATGGCCTCGGAACACGGAGACCGAAAGGTCGAGCGTGAATCATATAGTAGATATGATCAACATAGCGATGTTCACCATTGAAAACTACTCCATCTCACGTGATGATCGGTTATGGTTTAGTTGATTTGGATCACGTGATCACTTAGAGGATTAGAGGGATGTCTATCTAAGTGGGAGTTCTTAAGTAATTTGATTAATTGAACTTAAACTTATCATGAACTTAGTACCTGATAGGATCTTGCTTGTTTATGTTGATTGTAGATAGATGGCTCGTGCTGTTGTTCCGTTGAATTTTAATGCCTTCCTTGAGAAAGCAATGTTGAAAGATGATGGTAGCAATTACACGGACTGGGTCCGTAACTTGAGGATTATCCTCATTGCTGCTCAGAAGAATTACATCCTGGAAGCACCGCTGGGTGCCAGGCCTGCTGCTGGAGCAACACCAGATGTTATGAACGTCTGGCAAAGCAAAGCTGATGACTACTTGATAGTTCAGTGTGCCATCCTTTACGGCTTAGAATCGGGACTTCAACGACATTTTGAACATCATGGAGCATATGAGATGTTCCAGGAGTTGAAGTTGATATTTCAAGCAAATGCCTGGATTGAGAGATATGAAGTCTCCAATAAATTCTATAGCTGCAAGATGGAGGAGAACAGTTCTGTCAGTGAGCATATACTCAAAATGTCTGGGTATAATAATCACTTGATTCAGATGGGAGTTAATCTTCCAGATGATTGCGTCATTGACAGAATTCTCCAATCACTGCCACCAAGCTACAAGAGCTTCGTGATGAACTATAATATGCAAGGGATGAACAAGACTATTCACGAGCTCTTTGCAATGCTGAAAGCTGCAGAGGTAGAAATCAAAAGGAGCGTCAAGTGTTGATGGTCAGCAAACCACTAGTTTCAAGAAAAAGGGCAAAGGGAAGAAGAAGGGGAACTTAAGGAAGAACGGCAAGCAAGTTGCTGCTCAAGAGAAGAAACCCAAGTCTGGACCTAAGCCTGAAACTGAATGCTTCTACTGCAAGCAGACTGGTCACTGGAAGCGGAACTGCCCCAAGTATTTGGCGGATAAGAAGGATGGCAAGGTGAACAAAGGTATGTGTGATATACATGTTATTGATGTGTACCTTACTAGAGCTCGCAGTAGCACCTGGGTATTTGATACTGGTTCTGTTGCTAATATTTGCAACTCGAAACAGGGACTACGGATTAAGCGAACACTGGCAAAGGACGAGGTGACGATGCGCGTGGGAAATGGTTCCAAAGTCAATGTGATTGCGATCGGCACGCTACCTCTACATCTACCTTCAGGATTAATATTAGACCTAAATAATTGTTATTTGGTGCCAGCGTTGAGCATCAACATTATATTTGGATCTTGTTTGATGCGAGACGGTTATTCATTTAAATCAGAGAATAATGGTTGTTCTATTTATATGAGTAATATCTTTTATGGTCATGCACCTTTGAGGAGTGGTCTATTTTTGATGAATCTCGATAGTAGTAACACACATATTCATAATGTTGAAACCAAAAGATGCAGAGTTGATAATGACAGTGCAACTTATTTGTGGCACTGCCGTTTAGGTCATATCGGTATAAAGCGCATGAAGAAACTCCATACTGATGGACTTTTGGAACCACTTGATTATGAATCACTTGGTACTTGCGAACCGTGCCTCATGGGCAAGATGACTAAAACACCGTTCTCTGGTACTATGGAGAGAGCCACAGATTTATTGGAAATCATACATACCGATGTATGTGGTCCGATGAATATTGAGGCTCGTGCCGGATATCGTTATTTTCTCACCTTCACAGATGACTTAAGCAGATATGGGTATATCTACTTAATGAAACATAAGTCTGAAACATTTGAAAAGTTCAAAGAATTTCAGAGTGAAGTTGAAAATCATTGTAACAAGAAAATAAAGTTTCTACGATCTGATCGTGGAGGAGAATATTTGAGTTACGAGTTTGGTGTACATTTGAAAAATTGTGGCATAGTTTCGCAACTCACGCCACCCGGAACACCACAGCGTAATGGTGTGTCCGGACGTCGTAATCGTACTTTACTAGATATGGTACGATCTATGATGTCTCTTACTGATTTACCGCTATCGTTTTGGGGTTATGCTTTAGAGACGGCCGCATTCACGTTAAATAGGGCACCATCAAAATCCGTTGAAATGACGCCTTATGAACTATGGTTTGGCAAGAAACCAAAGTTGTCGTTTCTTAAAGTTTGGGGCTGCGATGCTTATGTGAAAAAGCTTCAACCTGATAAGCTCGAACCCAAATCGGAGAAATGTGTCTTCATAGGATACCCAAAGGAGACTGTTGGGTACACCTTCTATCACAGATCCGAAGGCAAGATATTTGTTGCTAAGAATGGATCCTTTCTAGAGAAGGAGTTTCTCTCGAAAGAAGTGAGTGGGAGGAAAGTAGAACTTGACGAGGTAACTGTACCTGCTCCCTTGTTGGAAAATAGTACATCACAGAAAACTATTTCTGTGACTTCTATACCAATTAGTGAGGAAGCTAATGATGATGATCATGAAACTTCAGGACAAGACACTACTGAACCTCGTAGATCGACCAGAGTGAGATCCGCACCAGAGTGGTATGGTAATCCAGTTCTGGAAATCATGCTACTAGATCATGATGAACCTACGAACTATGAAGAAGCGATGGTGAGCCCAGATTCCGCAAAGTGGCTTGAAGCCATGAAATCTGAGATGGGATCCATGTATGAGAACAAAGTATGGACTTTGGTTGACTTGCCCGATGATCGGCAAGCAATTGAGAATAAATGGATCTTCAAGAAGAAGACTGACGCTGACGGTAATGTTACTGTCTACAAAGCTCGACTTGCCGCAAAAGGTTTTCGACAAGTTCAAGGGGTTGACTACGATGAGACCTTCTCACCCGTAGCGATGCTTAAGTCTGTCCGAATCATGTTAGCAATTGCCGTGTTTTATGATTATGAAATTTGGCAAATGGATGTCAAAACTGCATTCCTGAATGGATTTCTGGAAGAAGAGTTGTATATGATGCAACCGGAAGGTTTTGTCGATCCAAAGGGAGCTAACAAAGTGTGCAAGCTCCAGCGATCCATTTATGGACTGGTGCAAGCCTCTCGGAGTTGGAATAAACGCTTTGATAGTGTGATTAAAGCATTTGGTTTTATACAGACTTTCGGAGAAGCCTGTATTTACAAGAAAGTGAGTGGGAGCTCTGTAGCATTTCTGATATTATATGTGGATGACATATTACTGATTGGAAATGACATAGAATTTCTGGATAGCATAAAGGGATACTTGAATAAGGGTTTTTCAATGAAAGACCTCGGTGAAGCTGCTTACATATTAGGCATAAAGATCTATAGAGATAGATCAAGACGCTTAATTGGACTTTCACAAAGCACATACCTTGACAAGATTTTGAAGAAGTTCAAAATGGATCAAGCAAAGAAAGGGTTCTTGCCTGTGTTACAAGGTGTGAAGTTGAGTCAGACTCAATGCCCGACCACTGCAGAAGATAGAGAGAAAATGAAAGATATTCCCTATGCTTCAGCCATAGGCTCTATCATGTATGCAATGCTGTGTACCAGACCTGATGTGTGCCTTGCTATAGGATTAGCAGGGAGGTACCAAAGTAATCCAGGAGTGGATCACCTGACAGCGGTCAAGAACATCCTGAAATACCTGAAAAGGACTAAGGATATGTTTCTCGTATATGGAGGTGACAAAGAGCTCACCATAAGAGGTTACGTTGATGCAAGCTTTGACACTGATTCAGACGATTCTAAATCACAAACCGGATACGTGTTTATATTAAACGGTGGAGCTGTCAGTTGGTGCAGTTCTAAACAAAGTGTCATAGCGAGATCTACATGTGAAGCAGAGTACATAGCTGCTTCGGAAGCGGCGAACGAAGGAGTCTGGATGAAGGAGTTCATATCCGACCTAGGTGTTATACCTAGTGCATCGGGTCCAATGAAAATCTTTTGTGACAATACTGGTGCAATTGCCTTGGCAAAGGAATCCAGATTTCACAAGAGGACCAAACACATCAAGAGACGCTTCAATTCCATCCGAGATCTAGTCCAGGTGGGAGACATAGAGATTTGCAAGATACATACGGATCTGAATGTTGCAGACCCGTTGACTAAGCCTCTTCCACGAGCAAAACATGATCAACACCAAGGCTCCATGGGTGTTAGAATCATTACTGTGTAATCTAGATTATTGACTCTAGTGCAAGTGGGAGACTGAAGGAAATATGCCCTAGAGGCAATAATAAAGTTATTATTTATTTCCTTATATCATGATAAATGTTTATTATTCATGCTAGAATTGTATTAACCGGAAACATAATACATGTGTGAATACATAGACAAACTTAGTGTCACTAGTATGCCTCTACTTGACTAGCTCGTTAATCAAAGATGGTTATGTTTCCTAACCATAAACAAAGTGTTGTTATTTGATTAACGAGGTCACATCATTAGTTGAATGATCTGATTGACATGACCCATTCCATTAGCTTAGCACCCGATCGTTTAGTATGTTGCTATTGCTTTCTTCATGACTTATACATGTTCCTATGACTATGAGATTATGCAACTCCCGTTTACCAGAGGAACACTTTGTGTGCTACCAAACGTCACAACGTAACTGGGTGATTATAAAGGAGCTCTATAGGTGTCTCCAAAGGTAGATGTTGGGTTGGCGTATTTTGAGATTAGGATTTGTCACTCCGATTGTCGGAGAGGTATCTCTGGGCCCTCTCGGTAATGCACATCACATAAGCCTTGCAAGCATTGCAACTAATGAGTTAGTTGCGGGACGATGTATTACAGAACGAGTAAAGAGACTTGCCGATAACGAGATTGAACTAGGTATTGGATACCGACGATCGAATCTCGGGCAAGTAACATATCGATGACAAAGGGAACAACGTATGTTGTTATGCGGTCTGACCGATAAAGATCTTCGTAGAATATGTAGGAGCCAATATGGGCATCCAGGTCCTGCTATTGGTTATTGACCGGAGACGTGTCTCGGTCATGTCTACATTGTTCTCGAACCGTAGGGTCCGCACGCTTAACGTTACGATGACAGTTATTATGAGTTTATGCATTTTGATGTACCGAAGTTAGTTCGGAGTCCCGGATGTGATCACGGACATGACGAGGAGTCTCGGAATGGTCGAGACATAAAGATTGATATATTGGACGGCTATATTCGGACACCGGAAGTGTTCCGGGTGATTTCGGAGAAAACCGGAGTACCGGAAGGATTACCAGAACCCTCCGGGGAAGTAATGGGGCTTATTGGGCCTTAGGGGAGAGAGAGGGCTGCGGCCTAGGAGGTGGCGCCCCCCCCCCCTCCCCACATGGGGAGTCCGAATTGGACTAGGGAGGGGGGCGTGGCCCCTCTTTCCCTCTCCCTCTCCCCCTCTTTCCTTCCCCCTTAGGGTTTCCTAATTGGATTAGGAAAGGGGAGTCCTACTCCCACTAGGAGGAGGACTCCCCCTCCCCTTGGCACGCCCCATAGGGCCGGCCGGCCTCCCCCTTGCTCCTTTATATACGGGGGCAGAAGGGCACCCTAGGACACACAAGTTGATCTTTGAGATTGTTCCTTAGCCGTGTGCGGTGCCCCCTGCCACCATATTCCACCTCGATCATATCATTGTAGTGCTCAGGCGAAGCCCTGCGTCGGTAGAACATCAAGATCGTCACCACGCCGTCATGCTGACGGAACTCCTCCCCGAGGCTTTGCTAGATCGGAGCCCAGGGATCGTCATCGTGCCAAGAACTCGGAGGTGCCGGAGTAACGGTGCTTGGATCGGTCGGATCGGGAAGAAGACGTACGACTACTTCCTCTACGTTGTGTCAACGCTTCCGTTGCGATCTACAAGGGTACGTAAATCATGCTCTCCCCCTCATTGCTATACATCACCATGATCTTGCATGTGCGTAGGATTTTTTTTTGAAATTACTACGTTACCCAACACACGCGTAGAGGAGTACGAGCGCACTGGTTCGCTGCGGTGTGAGGCTGCCATCGCCGCAGATTAACAGGGGGTGTGGGTGAGTAGAGGGATGGCCTGGCCAGCGGTGGGAGTAGTAGGGTGCGGTGAGGCCTCCGCTGCATCGCAGCCGGCCACGGGAGGCAGGAGCACGAGGCACGACCGGCGCTGGTTTGGGCGGCTGGAGCAAGAAGACTAGAGGTTGAAGAAGCACTACGGCCGTTGGATGGACATCGTATGGTCACTGGAGCTAGAATCGTGCATATTGACTAAGTTGGCAAAGCCCTCCGTCCCCATCAACTTAGTAGGCCCACAAGTCAGCCTGCCACTATACTGGGTCCTAGCTAACAAGGGGAGTATCCATTTTTTTTGTGCGTAATAAGCAAGCACTTCCTTGCGTGCGAAGATATATCTAGTGGGTCCGAGCTGTCAGCGGTGGTAACAGTTTTTCACAAAATACAGAGGCCCTTTCGGTGGGTTCCTGATGTCAGCTGGAGGAATCATTATTTTGCGCGTAATAAGGAGGCATTTCCTTGCGTGCGGCCGTGGACCCAACTGTCGGCCTCTCCACGTACAGTCCACTTCGGATGCATGTCGATCGTTGACCACGTTGACCAGGCCGAGCCGAGAGCACCAGGGCGGTGGACGACGGCGAGGACTAGGAAGGGAACGACATGGAGGCAGGGAAGACTCGGCAGTTGTTTCCCACGCGGAGGGGAGTACGACTATATGAGGGTTTACTGGTTCGCCTACCGTCGTCGGAGAATAACAGTAGGTGCGGGTGAGTAGAGGGATGGCTAGGCCAGAGATGGGAGTACAGTGGGGCGATGAGACCTGCGCGGCAGCACAGCCGGCCGCGGGAAGGAGGGAGCATGCAGTCCCGCCGGCGCTTGTTTGAGCGGCTGGAGCAGGAAGAGCAGAGATTCAAGAAGCACGACGGCCGTTGGATGGACATCCAACAGTCACTGCTTGTGCGTCAACCTTTTTTTAGGAAAGCCTCAAATCTGTGGAAAACAGCATACAACCCATCTTCCATTATTTCTAATGATTTTCAGCCTATTTTCTAATTCTTAAGCTTTTTTGAGAGCCCATATTCTTTTTATTAGCATTACAGCCCAAATTGTTGCCATGGTTAAAAAATTATACGAAATTTTGCATATTTCGATGCGGTCTAAACTGTTTTTAATCCCGAAATTTCGACTCACATTCATAGTGATTTTAAAAATAAATGTATATCAATATAAAATCCAACAAATTCTCCACGCATAAAAATTAATGTAATTTAAATCTTGAAGTGAAAAAAAGATATTTGACACTAATTGCCGGTTTGATGTGTTTTAGAAATGTACAGCCCATTTCTCATTACTGATGGGCCATTTTCTCGGCCAGCCGAATGAAAGCTCTCCTTGTCTTGACAGATTTGCAGCCCAACTGGCCTGACAAAGCGACTTACTTGGCAAATCAACAAAAAACTAGGTTGTGGTCGTGGACCCAGCTGTCAGCCTCTCCACGTATAGTATTTTTCCGATGGAAGTCGTTCCTTGCCCACGTTGACCACGCCACGCGGAGAGCACCACGGCGGTGGACGACGGCGAGGCCTAGGAAGGGGACGACGCAGAGCCGGGGAAGACGCGGCAGTAGAAGCCCGCGCGGAGAGGAGTACGCGGGTTCACTGGTTCGGCTGCGGTGTGAGGCTGCCGTCGCCGCAGGGCCTGGCCAGCGGTGGGAATAGTAGGGGGCGATGAGGCCTCTGTGGCAGCATAGCCGGCCAGGAAAGGCAGGAGCATGCGGCACGACCGGCGCTGCTTTGGGCGGCTGGAGCAAGAAGACAAGAGGTTGAACAAGCACTACGGCCGTTGGATGGACATCGTACGGTCACTGCAGCTAGAATCGTTCATATTGACTAAGTTGACAAAGCCCTCCGTCCCCGTCAACTTTGGTGGCCCACAAGTCATCCTCCCACTATGGTGGGTACCAGCTAGCAGGGGGTATTCATTTTTTTGTGCGTAATAAGGAGGCACTTCCTTGCGTGCGAAGATATAGCTGGTGGGTCCGACATGTTAGCAGGGGAACATTTTTTCGCGAAATACAGAGGCCCTTCCGGTGGGTCCTAGCTGTCAGGTGGAGGAATCATTATTTTGCGCGTATAGTACATGGCCGATGGATGTCGTTCGTTGACCAAGTTGACCAGGCCGCGCCGAGAGCACCATGGCAGTGGACGACGGCAAGGCCTAGGAAGGGAACGACACGGAGCCGGGGAAGACTCGGCAATGGTTGCCCATGCGGTGGGGAGTACGAGGGTTTACTGGTCCGGCTGCCGTCGCCGGAAAATAACAGGAGGTGTGGGTGAGTAGAGGAATGGCCTAGCCAGCAATGAAGTAGGGTGGGGCGGTGTGGCCTATGCGGCAGCACAGCCGGCCACGGGAGGCGGGAGCAGGCAGTCCCACCGGAGCTAGTTTGGGCAGCTGGAGCAAGAAGATGAGATATTGAAGAAGCAGCACGGCCGTTGGATTAACATCCAACGGTCACTGCTGCTAGAATCGTTTGTGGACTAAGTTGACAAAGCCAAAGTACACGTAAACCTAGTAGACCCACAAGTCAGCCTCCAAATCTGTCCCAAACAGCATACAGCCTGAAATTTCTAGCTAGATTCAAATTAATTTTAAATCTAAATATACCTTAATTTAAATTCAATGAAATTTTACCCGCACAAAAACAATGAAATTTAAAATATCAAAATCCGAAAGAAAACAGTATTTTGGAACTAATTGTCTGTTTGCTGTATTTTTTCATTTTACAGCCCATTTATTATAACTTATAGCCCATTTCTTATTACTTATAGCCCATTTTCTGGGAAAAATGCATCCCTCCTCGTCTTGAAAGATTTCCGGCCCAGCAGGGCGTAGAAAAGCAAGTAGGCCTACGTTGGTTATTCTGCAAAAAACAAAATAGCTGGCTAGCAATTTTCAGAACGGAAAAAAAACAAACTGGGCTGGCCATGTGCTAAACATATGAAATAAAAGCCTGGGCTAGACGGGCCACGGGTCCTGCACAACCCAGTTGATACCCTCATCCGTCCCGAAAAAACAAAATTACTGCGCACGCTGCTGGGTCGCTACTATCATCCTCACCATGTACAGTCATCTCCTTATTCCTCTTGGTTGTTGACCATGTTGACAACACCAGAGGGCGGCACCACGGCGAGCGAACCAAGGCAGAGGACGATGGTGAGGCCTCGGACGGGAACAAACAGGAGCCGGGGTAGATCACAGCCAGCCGTGGGAGGCGGGAGCAGGCGTTCCCGCCGGCGCTGGTTTGGCTTTGGCGGCTCGAGGAAGAAGAGACTGAAGAAACGCGACAGACGTTGAATGTCAATCCAACGGTCAAGGTTGGCACAATCGTTTTGTTTACTAAGCGGACACCAAGTAGCATACTTTTTTATATATAAGAAGAAAACTACGAGGAAAATGCGTTCGTCTGCCGTCCTCCTCACAGGGAATGTTCACCACATAAGTGACTAGCACCCTTGGTTTTCAACCGAGAGGTCTTGGGTTCGAGTCCCAGGAACTCTCAATTTTGTCCTCCTTCCTTCCTCACAAAAAAGGGAAAGAAAATCAAAGACTTGGGAAGGCGTACAGAACAAGCTAGTGTACCAGTAATGAGACGTTGCCGAGTTTTAGAAAAAAGAAAGACGTGCTCCTGTAGCTAGTTCAAATCCAAACCTAGACTATGACTATATATGGTGCTATGCTACTCTGCAAGTAATAGAACTGACATATCCAACATTCGCTTCTCCTCTTCTCTACTTACTCTGCCTAGCATCAGAAGCTCTGGCCGCAGCAACCATGTCCGCTGGCTGCTCTTCCACCTACTCTTCAGCAGGCAACAACCAGATATGCGCCAAGTCGCAACCCGTACCATCGCCTATGGGTCTCATCACACCCTCGCCGGCATGCGCACCGCAGCCGATTGCTCATCGCAACCCGCTGTCGTTGGTGTGGTGCCACTTCTGCAAATCACGCAGAGTCATCCGTCGCGTCTCAACCACAATCCGCAACCCTGGCCGAGTCTTCCACAAATGCCCGAATCATGGGGTAATAATATGTTTAAGTGTTGCTCTGCTGCTTTCAGTTGCTGATTTTTTTAATAGTTTGGTTGATGATCTACCAATTTGATTCATGCAGAAAAGGGAAGATTCGTGTGATTTGTATTTCTGGGAAGTTGTTGACGTGGGGGAATGCAACTACGCTGATTATTTGGTTAGCCGAGGAATCCTAATACCAGCAGGTTGGGGTGTTGGACAAGTAACTGAACGAACGGCACAAGAGGAAGATGCAGAGCAGAAACTTAAAGTTGCAGTTCCTCTGATCATGGCCAAGCAATAGCTGCTGAACGACCTTGACAACAATGAGGAGGTGAAAGAGCTTGTGAAGATAATGGGCAAAATCGATGTGCTCTGTAGGATGATTGTCTCTTTATTTGCAGTGTATGTAGCACTCGTGATGTATTCAGTGGCTACGACATGAGCACTTTGCTGAAACTAGTAATGAATGAAACCTGTGTAGCAGGCTGGGTGTAGTGTTGTGAACATCTAATGATTTCTATTAACGGAAATCAGGGGGTATCCCCTTTTGCTTATATAAATAAATAAATAACAGAGGCCCTGTCGGGTTAGCTTTGTTCTCATTCGAAGACGTCGAGCAAATTGCAGTCCAACAGAAAACTACGTCATCAAATTCAAGTTTCACAACCAAATATGAGTACAACTAAACAACAATGTAATCATGTTTTAGTTGTCATACAATCACCAAACACAAATCAGCATACATAACAAGTGATGTTCTCACAGCAAAATACTAAACAACATGTTCATCAGGTTTCAGTTGTCATAGAAAACACAATTTCACATAGTAGATAAAAAACGTCTTCTGACAGGCAAATACGACAAAAGCAATGTAATCATCATCCGCAGCAGCAGCGTCAACATCTTCACCATGTGTATCAGTCTGAATCGTAATTCCCCATGATGTCATCTTCTTCTTCGTCCTCAACGTCCTCGAACGTTGGCTTCTTCTTGATCAACTCTTGTATGTCCACAACACGACATGCAATCTTTTCGCCGGCATCATTGATGTGATGGTTCTCAAAGATATTAGGAACACCTGTGTTATCTTGTACATCAGGAGCAGTGTAAGCATCATCTTGTTGTGCAACTTCATTAAACGAATTCCTATACTCAAACCTTTGCAATACTCTCCAGTCATCGCTACGTGCAAATGTGTCTTCCAAGAAAAATATCTGTGTTGCTTGATTTGCCAAAATAAAAGGCTCTTTGGTCTGGTATGCCGCCTTGACATTGATGGATTTGAAATAATCATCAGTTGCAAAATAGGTTATACCAACGACAACACAACAGAACCACACACCGGTGATCCTCAAAACTGGAGATATACTGCAACTGAATAATGTCTGTTATGTTAGCATACATTCCAGTTGTCTCTTTGTCATACATATCTGTGCTCATGATGGCACTGTTTTGTGTCTTCCCGCCTTCATCTCGTGCAAGGGTGTTGTAGCACACATCTCCAACAACGCAAGATTCATAATGTCTTACCCGAGTATCAGGACCCATTGCTAGTGAGTAAAGGGCATCATCAACTGCCTGCCCATCCTCCCGCATCTTCTTAACCTATGGTTAGAAAACAGACAAGCCGATCATCTTATGTACTCAATATATTAAAAAAACTGATAGTGCACTTCAAAAGCTTACATGGTTCTTGAACCATTTCGCAAATCCTGCCATAACCAGTTTGTCAATGTTTCTTGGATTTTGCGGCAGTAAATCCTCTTTGTAGATGCTGCACAACATAGTGATCGCGTCAAACATCTAAATATATAAGAATGTGCTACAAGTTTAGTAGATTACGATGTATACTATACAGTACTGCACTTACTTGATATAAGGTAGTATCTTAGGACAGTTATTCAACACATACCAAACCATTTTTTCCAAATCTTTAGGTTTGTCCTCTTGTTGACTCTTCCTTGTAACTCGAACAGAATAATCGAAAACATTGAGCCCAGGATTGTCTTCACCCACGTCTTTACTAAGCTGATCAGTTGTTTCAATGTATTTTGAGCAGAATGTCAACACTTCTGTAGCAATGTAGGCCTCTGCAATGGAACCCTCGGGTCTAGCTCTGTTCCTAACATAGCCCTTGAAAGTGTCTAGCCGCCTTTCAATAGGGTACATCCAGCCATACTGTACTGGACCTCTAAGTAGTGCCTCATTAGGTAGATGAACAGCCAAATGCACCATCACATCGAAGAAGGCTGGAGGATATATCTTCTCAAGGTCGCATAGGATAGTTGGTATCTTGTCTCTAAGACGCTCCAAAGCATCTATCCTGATATTCCTACTGCAGAGTTCCCTGAAGAATTGTCCCAACTCTGCAACTACTCTGTATAAGTCAGGGCGGCCCAATCCTCTGAGGATAACAGATAAAACCCTTTGAAGTAGGACGTGGCAGTCATGAGTTTTCAACCCTTGTACCTTGTTTCCATCTGCAACGACTGTCCTTTCAGGGTTGGAAGCAAATCCATGTGGGAATCTCACACGTGACAGGACCTCGCAATTTTTTTTATTTTTACCTTGTCCAAGACGTACACAGCTGGTGCCATATCCCATGGTTTACCTTCATCTTGCACCTGCAGATCCTTTCGGATACCCAGGTGTGTCATCAATCCTAGATTTTAAGGTAACTTTCGTCTTGCCTTCAATATTAAGAAGTGTGCTGATAATGCTGTGGCATATATTTTTCTCGGTGTGCATCACATGAAGATTATGCCTTAGATCCAAATCTTTCCAATACTCCAAGTCCCACAAAGTGGACCTGTGGGTAAACAATAATATCTCTTCTACCCTGCCACACTTCCTTTTCCCGCTACCATTACCAGGATGGTTTCCTGGTGTAATAAGCTTGACCTTCTCTAATTCCACTTGCAACTCATCGGTGGTGAGCCTCTTTGGTGCATCAGGGTTTTCATGCTTTGCATTGAACACATGTCTTCGGTATTTTCTAGGATGCGGCTTGTCCTTGGCAAGGAAACGGTGGTGTCCGATGTAACAGATCTTGCTAAGTATTGCGTATGACAGCGGATTCCTGTCACAGCAAACACATGCATTGTAACTATGTGTCGTTCGCCCTGACATAGTGCCCAAAGCCGGATAATCATGGATGCACCAAATTATAACAGCACGCAGAAAGAAATCAGTTGGTGGGCTGCTATATAGGTCTCGAGTGAGAACACCCCTCCATAGCTGTTGAAGTTCCTCCACAAGAGGCTCCATAAACAAATCAAAATCCTTTCCAGGACTTTTTCGACCTGGGATGAGCAAGGCCATCATGTACTTTGAATCTTTGGTGCAGACATTTGGAGGCATGTTGTAAGGGATAACAAGCAATCGCCACATGCTATATGTGGCGCTTTGGTGGCCAAATGGGCTAAATCCATCTGAAGCTAAGCCAAGTCTAATGTTTGTCGGGTCAGCAGAAAATTTTTCATGCTTCTAATCGAAGCTTTTCCACTCACTACCATGTGATGGATGGCTCATTACATTCTGATCTCTGTACTCCTGGTTCCTAGAATGCCACAGTACATGCTCTCTTGTTTCAACATCATGAAACAACCTCTGCAATATTGGGGTAATCGGAAAATGTCTCAGAACATTATGAGGAATCCTCTTCACAGCATCGCCATCTTTCCATCTTGATGATTTGCATTTCGGGCATTCACTTAAGTTGGCATAATCCTTCCAGAACAGAACACAATTATTCTTACAAACATGGATCAAATCATATCCAATTCCAACTGCACGAAGGAAATTCTTCATTTTACTATAGGTGTGTGGCAGCTCAGATGCATCTAGGAAAGCTTTGCGGAAAGCAGCCAACATCGCATCGAATGATTTGTTGATCATCCAATCAGATGTCTTCACCTGAAGAAAGGTGACCATAGCTGAGAATACTGACAGCTTATTTCCTGGGGTGATAGCCACGTTGCATTGTTCTAACATGCAGGCCCAACGTTTTCCTTCTGCAGGTGAAAGTTCACGGAATGCATGAGCATTTCATAGCATTGTTTCAATGTTGGTCAAACTCACTGGCTCCGCCACCACCTCCTCCTCCTCCTCCTCTTCCACCTGAGCATCAGGCATATCAAGACGGTGATCTGCTGCTTCCACGTAGTCAATAACATTGACGTTCAGAGCTTCACCATGATGAACCTACCTAGTATATGTGACCGACATCTCATACAAGTGTAGATGATTTTGCATAGTTGATTGGGGTCTTGTAACTAAATTCATACAACTACTACACGGGCAGAGCACATCGGATTTCGGACCACCGTACCCAGCTCTGATAAAGTTCATGAAGTTTTCAACCCCCTCGACATATGTAGCGGAGAATCTTCGAGCAGAAGTTATCCAAGTCCTGTCCATCTGTTAGACATACAAATTAGTTCTTCTACTAGATATTACAGGAAAAACATATATGCTTTTTATGAAGTCCAGAAAAAAATACCTAGGTCGATGTCTAAAGCTATGGCAAGATATTTGGACGAGCAGATCTAAGTAACGAAATATATGTAAAGCTAATTCAGCAAACAGATTTGAGTGCCAAATTATGGCAGGTTGTTTCAGCAGTCAATGAGGCCGAGCACATAGCCATCGAACTATCGAAGGCCATCGCAGCAACAAAGATCGAGTATAAAACGGTGTAGAGCTATTTCAGCTAACAGATTGGCTACTAGACCATGGCAATCTACGTCACAATAAATATATGGCAGGATATTTTAGCAACTAATCGGCCTTGGCATGCCTTCTCAGCTAAGAAGATTGAGTGCAGAACAGGTCAAGGAAGCTTCTTAAGCAGAGCATATTGACAGTAAACTACTTCGGCAAACAATGAGATTAATAGCGTATATCAGCTAACATTCAGCGCTACACCGACATGAATGGGGCTTCAGTCTAGAATGCGCGTACCGTGGGCGAAGCTGGCCGCCGTGTGTCTCCACACGAACGTCGCCAGCAGTGGCGGTGCTGATCGCCGCGCGCCTCCACAAGAACGTAGCCAGAGGTGGCGGCGCGGCTAGAGGACGGCAGTCTACGAGAGCGTATTGTGGGAGCGAGAGGATCGCCGAACCGCGGCGCCGATGTATCGGCATGGCGGGGAGGGCGTCTTTGGCGGAGCGAATGGAGTGGAGGGGGACAGGGGGGAGCGGGTTTGGGGAATATTGTTGGCTAGTTGGCCGAAGGGCAGTTGAATAGGATTTGGGGTGAATTTTTGGGTGTGGGGGGGGGAGGATTTTCGTGCGGTGGGCAGGGGTAGTTTGGCGCATGGTCGGTTTCTCCAAGTGCAGTCCCATGTGTCAGTGAAGAGGCAAGCCGAAGCGCGTTCCGTTTGCGTGGACCGTGTGCGGGACCGAACGTGTGTGGGGTGCAATGTGACCACGACATGAGTGCTGTGAGTGTACCGCATTTTTTCCTTTTAAACTAGGTGCTTCGCCCCCTAAAAAAATATGTTGCTTCGCGTGATCCTTTGATACTACTACTAGTAATCCGGTAATCCCGACTAAAACGGCGCAGCAGGGTCTTTTCCCGCGCGATATGCTGGGTGGTTGGCTTAGTTGGGTTTTTTAGGACGAGTAATGCTACACCTACGTAATCCCATTTCCGTAATTAACGCAATGTGAAACGTGTGAGCTGTTGATTGTAGATTGGGGGGAGGGAGGGGCCCACCACCATGAAAATCAGGGGAGGAGAGAGAGAGGTAATTTACATTAACCCTTTCATAGGTTCCCGTAGATGTAGAAAGATGTGTCCGATCCTGCAATATAGGCCGTCCGATCTATACCTAACGAATAGGAAGGAAACTATGACAATTTACCCGCACTCCTCTCCACATTTGTAGATAAGGCTTTCCCTCGTTCATCCTTTTCTCCCACAAGATCTTGATCTTTCGTGCAATGCACGGGCATCTTGCTAGTACTCCTACAGTATGTTTATTATTGTGAAAGTTCATATACACCGGCCGAGATTAATGCAAACATGGCCGATTTTCATTATATTTCGAACTTTTATAGGACAAAAAAATAAAAGAAACCCGACCCTAAACCTATTCTACGGCGGCGACCGACGTCCTCCATCTGTGATCTCCATGTACGGGGGCGGGGTTCAAGACCTGTGAAGTGAAGGTGCGGTCTCCGGCGAAGAAAAGTAGAACACGGGAGACGGACCGGCCAGTTGGCACACCATGCCCTGCCGACTCCCATGCCCTACTCATCCTCGGAGGAGTCCCCGACCTCGGCGGTGCTGGACGTTGGACGGCGGCAAGTAGGACGCGTGGCTGACGGTGCTCCCGTCGTCGGCCGCCAGCATGGCCACCGCTTGTGCGGCGACTTGAGCGAGGGCGGCGACCTCGAGCTGCAGCCCCGAAGACAAGCTCTCCGCAGAGTGTTCGCACTTGCGGTCATGGCAGATGTGGTTCCAGGTAGGAGGACGATGCGCTATGGTGTGGAGGTTAGCTGGGCGTTGCCGCTTTAAGTAGCGCATTCCGGTGAGGCCAAGTGTCCGGGTGCGTCATTAATTCGCCGGATTTGGTTCCGCAGGCATCGAGCCTCTTAATGACGACATACGAACAGATGGCATGAATGCGGGCAGCTGGCGCCGGCTGGGAACGCACCGCGCGACGTCGCGAGGGACGAGAGTTTTGGTGTGCCAAGGTAGTCAGCTGCGGTCGTGGCAACATTGGAGATGCCCTGTGGTCACATGCGATCCCCGCATGTCATTGGAAAAGCAAGATGACCCGGCATGGTCTCAGGTCCAGAGGATGCAGTTGGCCACACTACACCACTCCGCGGACGCGTCGCGGCACCCCGTGCATCCTCGACGAGCCGGGTGTTGGGGTGTGTTTGGATTGTGGCCAAAGTGCACCTTGCCAAAATTTTGGTCATGACCAAAAGATTGGTCTTTGTTTGGATGGTTGCCATTTTTTGGCATGCCAATGAACTCTAGCCAACTCAAGTTCATTTTTCTTGCCAATGTCGGCCAAATCATGGGCAACCAATACCTCAACCAAAATTTTGGTCATGATCCAAAGATTGGTCTTTGTTTGGACGGTTGCCATTTCTTTGGCATGCCAATGAACTCTAGCCAACTCCAGTTCATTTTTCTTGCCAATGTCGGCCAAATCATGGGCAACCAATACCTCAACCAAAGTTTTAGCTACCCAATGCTTTGATGGGCCAACCTTGGGCACAAACCAAACATACCATTGGTCGTGCCACAGCACTAACACCACCCTCGGCAAACTAAAACCGACCATGACTAGCGACGATATGAGCGTGTCGCTCACCGCGGTCGCCATGTCCAGAGGCGGTCCTGGAGCTGCGCCTCGTTGATGGCCCCAACGACCCACATGAACGATTGTCGGTGGCGAGGAGGTCGTGGGCCAACTCCTCCATTGGACTAGTCTGTGCTATGTCGTCCCAACGGGTGTGCCCCACATGTCTGTTTCCCAGTTTTCCCGGCCATATTCGAGCGTCAGTGCTCCGCGTTGCGCATTAGGCCTTTCACTATGTAGGCCAAGCGAGACAACTTATTGTTTATTTGAGCCGTTCAAGTATAATCATGTGGCGTTTGCTTATTTCTCATTCCTCTCCAACCCTCTTCTCCATCGATCATGTCGCCCTCCAGTCGAGTCCATCCTCCCGCATGCCTCATTTGAACATTCCGCCGAGTATCATTCGCATGTACCCACCCTAGTCCTCTTTCAATAGATCTCCGGACCCCGAGATAAAATCGAGAGGGAACGAGTGGGGGCACGTGATACCTAAGGCGGATTCAAAATTTTGAACCGGTGATCATAGCATCCGCAAAACATATATAAAGGGTATTCAATGTTCGTTTCGTTTTTGAACGTACAATATACTCCCTCCTATCCTTTCTAGTTTACATATAAGTTTTATGTGTAGTCAAAGTATATCTACTTTGATCAAAAAGGTATCAACATTCAACAACGCCAATCAATATTGTTAGATTCGTATGTACTCCTAGATTTGTACTCGAGATGGTTTCTAATTTGACTATTGACAAGATTAATAGTACATGAGATGTATAATGTGAAAATTATATCATTGGAAACTCCTTTCACATACGAATTTGACCGTATGCTTTGTGTAAGTTGCATGTCATATATTATTAATCTAACATTTGGTCAAAGTTAGCCTCGAAAAAGGCATTAGACCCTGTATGCTTTGTGTAAGTTGCATGCCATATAGGAGTATTATTAATCTAACATTTGTGTAAGTTGCATGTCATATAATACTACTCTAACATTTGGTCAAAGTAGTATAGTGGAAGTGGATCCTCTGACGTAGGTATCCCTGCCTTACCCTCCCTTTCGGTCACTTACTGGCAGACCCCATGCTTGCTAGGCCCCGCATGTCA
Organism: Triticum monococcum; assembly: GCA_034509565.1. Lineage (NCBI taxonomy): Eukaryota > Viridiplantae > Streptophyta > Magnoliopsida > Poales > Poaceae > Triticum > Triticum monococcum. The sequence continues at coordinate 615,574,018 of CM067847.1, read as the reverse complement.
GTTACTCAATGGGTTCGGCCATGTCAGGGGATCCTCATCCATAGTATACTCCCTTTGTTTTTATTTACTCCGCATAAAACGGAGGGAGTGGTGGTATAATAAATGACGCAGGCGGGGGAGGGGGAGGGACGTCGGTTTGCTCTCAACTACGGTCCCAGAAGAAAGCGACAACGCAAGACGAAGCGCGTTCCATTCGGTGAGCGACGTGGAGGGTCCAGCATGCCGGGCTGCAACGCGAATGCAACAAGAGCGATGTACAGTCAAAACCAATTGACCGGTCGTCACCGGAACCACTATTCACACCAGAACCTTCGCTGCTCGGCCTACGCCAGCCACTGCCCTAAAACCACACCAAATCTCCAGCCCATTCCCCCACCTTTCGATCCCCTAGCCCGCATGAAGCGTCCCCTAGTTCGCTGGAAAGCCATGGTGTGCAGCAAGATCACTTACTAAAAGATGCAGACGCCGGAGCGCCGCGTAGAAATCACGGCGGCGGTCGGCGCCAGAGACCTCCGTTCCCAAGCTCGCTTTGCGGCGGGCCAATCCTCGAGTTCTCTAGAGCCAAGCTACGAGGAGGAGGAAGCCGATCCAATGTTCATGGCGGAGGTCGCGGCGCAGAAGGCCCTCGATGGGTATGAGACGATGGACGTCGACTTCATGCCGGCGTCCGACTCCCCCATGGTGCAGGCGAACCAGCGGTTCAACATGGCGATACTAAAGGAGGACCGGGAGGCAGAGGCTCAACTTGACGCGGAGCGCGCGCATGCCGCTGCCATTGAGGCTCTCCTGCAGGCGGCACCGGATGTCGTGGATGTGAACCGGGCTGCGGAGGCTGAACTTGAGGGGGAGCGCGCGGATGCCGCTGCCATCGAGGCCCTCCTACAGGCGGAACCGGACGTCCTAGACTTGAACCGGGCGGTAGAGGCTCGACTCGACGCAGAGCGGGCGAATGCCGCTCTCATCGACGCCCTCCTGCAGGCGGAACCGGACATCCTATACATGAACTGGGCGGCGGAGGCTCGACTCGACGCGGAGCGCGCGGATGCCGCTGCCATCGAGGCCCTCCTGCAGTCGGAACCAGACGTCCTCGACTTGAACCGGGCTATGCTCTCGTCCGTGCAGAGCGCCCGCACGCTCCGCTTGAACGAGTAGCTGGAGGCCGAGGACAACCACGGTGCGGAGACACACGTCGACAGCGACGGCTGGTTCACGCCGGCAGCCAAAGACGACGAGGTCATCTCTTTCCGCGAGCAGTGATAGTTTTTCTTTATGTTGTTGTTTTTATGGATCTTTTGTTGTGTAAAAACATATATTTTTTATGCAAGTCGCCTGACTTGGGCCAGTCTACCATTTTAGGCGGTTGGATGAATATCCTACGTCTCCTAACCCATCTTTCCTTCTTCCTCACCTCTTCTTCTTCCCCAACAGACCACCGCATGGGCCGTACGGATACTCCCCAACATGCGGTTGGATAAACATACTCTATGAACGAAAATTATGTGTCAGCGATGGATGGCTGAGTTTGGTGTGTTCCCATGCGACAGCACGTGTCAGTGAGGGTGCATTCCCTTGGTTGGGTTTGCGGCATGCAGGAGCGACCGTGTGAGGGTGCGGTGCGACCGCAGCGTGCAGGAGCGACCGTGTGAGGGTGCGGTGCGATCGCAATAACCGTGCGCAAGTGTACCTCCTTCTCATTTTGAAAACTTTAGGCAAGCTTGGAAAAAATGTGTGGCGAAGTTTGGCAATGCATGACCTAGACCCAAACAGGATAAGTACGTACGTACTAGGAGTACTAGTGTTAAAAAAGAAAGGCTAGGTTTTCCTTCGCGGGATTTAATCGTTACAAATCCTCGTTTCACATGTCAATTAATGCATATTTTTTTCTCCAAATACCAAAGAGCCAACCATCTCACTCCTCATCGCTTGATTAATGCAGCGCCATGCAAACCAACATTCTCACTTCCGCATGCATGCAGGGGATATTAATGTCCTTGGTTGCTAACCCCATCAATTTTGCCTCAATTAGTGTTAGTGGCCCTTTGCAAATTGTAATTTTGATATACTGGCCTTGTGTACAAAAAATGGAGGTAGTAACTATATTTGACTTCCTTCCCCATTGCGGTGACGTCGATGATATTTTTTTGTGGTTTGGCGAAGTGCGTTCGATGGAGAACACCATTGAGGGAGACCACGTTAAGTCGTTCGCAAGTGCCGCCTGCAAGACGAGACAACCGCCTTATATGCATCCAATAAGTCCTTTACTAGTACTACTATAACTAATGCGGTGAGATGGATTCTCGAAGAAGACGATGGAGAAGCGGAGTCAGCGAAGAGTGAAATCATGGTTGCTTCATCCGTGCTTTTGTGATTTGACGCCTCACTACTTTGTGATTTGTGATAGAAGGGACAGGGGAGTAGACGCTATGCTCTATATTGTACTACATGCGTCCAAGCATGGGAGAAAGAGGAGAGACGTTGCATTTTTCTATTCCTTCAATCAATCAATCAGGGAGCTTCGGTTCCATCTTTTGGCTTTGGCAACACCGTCCACAATGGTTCCCACGATGCCAAAAGCTATTTTCACAGTTGGCAACACATTGTGGATGCCCTTAACCGTACCACTTGGTTTTGCTCCAGTGTGCTATCTATACAAATCTCAATTATATTGATGTAAAAAATTATAGAATAGAGATTAGTAAAAAGGAGGTGATTTTGCCGCGCGGATGGCGGGGGAGGTTTCTTATTTTCGGAGGACGTTGTCCTGGCGGTTTGCTAACATGCGGTCTGACGTGTCAGTGCTTTACCAAGCCGATCCGCGTCCCACATGAGGCAGAACAACGGCAGAAGCAACACGTGGTTAAGTTGAAGAAGATGAGGGAGAAGCGGATTCAGCAACGAGTGAAATGATGGTTGCTTCGTCCCTCCAACTTAACTGCGGGAAAGGTGCATCTTTGTAATTTGATGCCTCATTGCTCATTACTACGTCGGCGCCATGACTGGGGTGCTTCACCTTGACTGCTCTGCATTGTATTCCGGTATGGCACGTGGACCCGGTAGCTTGATGTCCCACATGTCGGCGAAAGGGACTAGAAGATTTATGAAAGCGAGCGCTCCACTCTTATGACGGAGTAGACGACACGACGACCTAGTGAACTGTCACTTGTACTGTAAAGTACTATAGTTTTGTTGTTTCGCACGATCCATCGATACAAACCCGATTAAACAGGAAAGGGCGGGATTTTTCCCACGTGGTAGATGATACTGGCCATACATTTCAAAGGCAATTTTAATGTATGGAAACTGAATAATTATAAGTAACAATATGATATCTAGTAAAACTAAATACACATATGATTTATTGTGTTAGAGTGTAGTAGTAGTGCTGTATTGCATAGTCGTTAGATGTAACATGCGAGAACGTGTAGAGATGTAGTTTTGGAGGGCCTACCGAGAGAAAAGCATAATACGGTCACCGAACTTTAGAATAAGCTGATTACGGTCACTATATACGTTTTGCGGTGATTATACGGTCACTTGCTCACATCTCAGCATCAGATTCCACTCTGTTGACCGGCCAAATAGTCTGCGTGGCGCCATGTTGACTAGGTAAATTGACCACGTTCATTGTGGGTCCCACCTGTCAGTTCGCATAGGCAAAAGGTCAGATAAACACAAATTTACGCAGGCGCGACAAGGCTCCAACCCGTGCACGGGAATCACCTGGTTGTGTATGTGTCTGTCAGGGCCTGGTGTGTGCGCATGCACGTGTAGGTTGAGCACTTGAGCGTGAGAGTGTTCCGTGCGTGCGTGCGTGGCTGCGTGTGTACGTGTGAGTGTTGCGTGCGTGCGTGGGTGCATGTGTTTGTGTGAGTGTTGCGTGGATGCAGTTCGTGTGCATGCGTGCGTGTGTGTATAATCACCACACCAGCTCCTGTGTGTTAAAATGGACGGCTCAACATACCAATACAAGGTCACCTTGTCCGCTGTGCCCGCGGGCATGACTTCGAACCACCGTCCAAATATTTTTTTGTCGTTTGTTTTCATTCTTACTAGCAAGATGCCCATGCGTTGCATGTAACATCAAGATGCATTTGTATGACTTGTTTATCTTGTGAGAGAAAAGGATGAACGAGGGAAGGCCTAGCTTATTTGCAAATGTGGAGAGGTGTGTGGGTACCTTTTTGCAAAATTGCCATAGTTTCTTTCCTATCCGTCAGATATAAATTGGACGGCCTATATTGCAGGATGGCAGGCACACCATCATCACCAACTCTGTTTTTTATAAGAGTGTATTTTATGTATTTTATAAGAGTGTAGATGTAGAGTAGATAAAAGTTGACAGGTGGGCACGATGGTAGTGAGATAATGTGATGCAACACTAGAGGTGCCACATGGAGCGTTTAACTGGTCAACTAGTCATGTCATGAGCAAATACAGAGTTGTATGGTGAGCCCGTGACTGCATAATAACCACTAAACGTAAATGGTGACAGTAATGAGTGGATTCTGAAGTCCAATGTACGTATCGTGCTTTCGCTTCAAATACAATGATCGTCATTGCATATATCGCGAGAGAAAGATGAAACATGCGTGAATTTTCTAGGGGCTTACTTTTAGAGGACCTAGAGATAGTTTTGTGTGCATACGTGAAAGGGGCATACAGGGGGGTATGCGATGGAGAGAGAGATTCTCTTTGTTTCTCTTTATTATGACTAACTTTGTATATAGTATAAAAATATACAAATTCACAGTGCGGAATAAATATCATTGTGGGCACCATGCAATGCAAATTAGCGTTCATACTCCTCCATATAACTTTGTAATGTTGTATATGTGTAGAAACTCTAAAATAATTTTTTGGCCACCCTTTATTCAGAAGGAATGTTGTATGCGAAATAAACATGAAGAGAGGGCTTTTTAGATCAATGGGGTACGTGACGTAACATGTGTGAATGTGTAGTTGATGCATTTGGCGGGGCCTAGAGAGGTATGTGTATGTATTACGTATTTGAGAGAGGCATGGATAGAGGGGCCGACAGGGGGGGCATGGGAGAGATAGCACGAGAAATGAGAGTGGTCTAGAGAGAGAGCGACGAATATGACGTCACGACAAGAGATTCCATTCCCTTGAGTGTGTATATGCAAGGGGGGAGGGAATAGAGGCACCAGGAGAAATTTTCTGTGTGTGTGATGTTTGTGTTGGTATGTGTGGATGTGAGAAGATAATGAGACATGGGGGCAGAGGGTGTGTCACCGCGTGAGGTCCGGTGGGTCGAGGTCAGGCCCTTCGTTCTGTTCCGTCCTGCGCCACATTGGTCGGCCCGTGATGCATTTAGGAAGACCCATGGATGATAGTCATACAAGGCAAAGATAGCAGAATTGTGAAGGACTCTGTGTCCACTGACAAAGCCGTCTAGGATTTGTAACCCTAGGTTCTCGGACTAAGGTAACCCCTTTATCTCTGATATTACTATTCAACCAACCTAACTTTAAGGGGCATCCTACAGAATGCTCTGCTAGAATCATACTCGCCGATTAGGAAGAGAGGTGTGAGACAATGCATGAGAGATAGGCGTAAAGATAATGTGTGTACATGAGACACGTAGGCAGGTCCATGTATATAGAAAGGGTCGATGAGGATTGTGCGTGTGTTTGTTTGCGAGAGGAAGAGTGCTTGTGATAAAGGTTAGTGAAAACAGTTGTAAGTGGTTACGAGAGGGATGGAGGGTTATATCTAGAGCATGTGTGTGAGAAAGACACCTCGGGAGAGAGTGTTTGAGCATGTGTGAGAGACCACCGATGGAGAGTGAAACTACACATAAAAGATTGCTCTGCACATTGATTAAAGATATAAATTGTATCCAAATATTAGGATGGGATCATGATATTTGCAATTCACGTAAGGAGCGGTCATTGATCCATCAGACATCTAGATTCTATCGAATTTGAGCATGTCTATGTTATTATTCGACACAATTGATCCACATAGTTAGTATTTTGAACTCCAGACAATGCATCGCTTTAGCAACCGAATACAAACGTGAGTATAGTTCATGTTGTGTGTGTAAAGCACATTATACATACGAAAGTTACACAATGGACATTATAAATAGCTACTACCTATGAACTATCATACATTTGAATTAAACTTAAGGTGGTTTAAAAAATCGAACTCAACATGAAGTCCATTCAATTATTTGAATTTGATATCATGGCATTTGTAAACCATACCTAAATTATGGGGGCACCAATCTTTGCTCTGATTTGTACATAATAGCATATGTAGTCATGTACAAAATAGATTAAAATTTAGCTCCTCCATTAAAAAATAATCGTAGTTATAGGATTTTCAAGTGTCAAAATTTCAAAAAGAAGCAGATAATTTAATGAGGTTTTCAAACATACAAGGTCAAATATAACATTGTATATTTAGGTCAATCCTCATAGTTCAAGAGTACTCTAAACGTGAATGCTTGTGTTTCAAAATTTTGAACGAAGCGCCAAAAGAGCCTCTACTCGCCCGAAACCGCCTGAGACCAATGTTTGGTACTACAAGGAAATTACTTTCCTAATAACTCCGACCCGTGAAACCTACCGGCCCGATGTCCAAAGGTCTAAACCGGGGTAGGTTTGTAGCTTCATCTAGACGCCACGCAACCACATCCGAAAAACATTCATACACAATGGCCGCCTAAGCACACATGCGCGTGGCCGAAATCGCTCCCGCCCACTATTTGGGACACCTGGGATTACCATCCTACCCCCGACCCGCAGTAGGTCCGAAATTTAAGAGGGGGGCAAAGTTTGTACTTTCCCCAAATTTCAAACAAGTGCGTCCCATTTCTGTTCAAAAAAGCAAAAAACAAGCGCGTCCCAGACCGAAATATGGTTTCCCCCCACCCGTCCGATTCCCAATTCGTACTCCGTGTGCGCCAAAACTACCTCTCCACCAGCCACGAAACCCTGGCGTCCTCCGTCCGCCACCTCATCCCACCCATCAACCGCCGCTCTCCTCCATCACGCCAAAGCCGATACCCCGACGTCGTCGTCCACCGCAACGCTCTCCATGGCTAGTAGTTGAAGCCGAGGCCGAGCTGTCCATACCCGAGCCAGTTCAACCACGCCGTCCTACGCCTCACCGCTGCCGCTCCAACTTCGCCACCCTCCACCGCACCGGAGCTGTTCCTGCTACGCCGTCCTTCACCGCCTCGGATCTGCTTCCCCTCCGCCGACATACGGCCACGGCAACACAGTCAACAATTTGGCCATGGGTTCGTCCAAGCCTGCACCCTCCAGAACATCGGTTTCCCTGGTAAAAAGAAGAAAATCGGCGCGACTTGTGGAGGTGACCACACCGGCAACCGAAAAAGGTACTCCTCTTCCCTTATTCGTGCAAATCTTACGTCTCTTCCTGCACGGTATTCATCCCACATAAGACACTAGTTGACCGCTTCTTCTTGATACTAGATGTTCCTAGTAACTCGCAATGCACAAGGTTTCTCCTCATATACTATTTCACCTTAGCTAGAGGTCCGTCGCCCCCCTGAATTTCAATTTCTGGCCACTTGATTCCCAATTAACGGAAGCATTCCCCGGCGTAACAGGCGCTAGTACGCCTATTACGCCGGGAAAGTAGCGCCTTGGTGTTTATCGTAGGGGCGTGGGCGGCCTAGAGCTACTGGCGCCCGATTTGGAGGTCGGCCGGGATTAAAGGGATGGCCTAGGGGCGCTGCCAAGCACGGTGGTGGTGTGAGGTCGATGGGAGGGAGGGGCGGCGGAGGCAGGGGTCTGGGCCGGTGGTCGCTGGCGGTTCGAGAAAGATCGTCAATAGGGACTGGCGAAAGGTAGACGAAGGCCATCTTCCCATTCCTTATAGATCGGACGGTTCATTAAAAAAATCGACTGACCTATTTATTTTCAGTCGACTATTATCTTAGATATGACCACATGTGGCGGTGCGCTGGAGGAGTACCTGCATTTCCTATGCTCATATATTACGAAATCATACAGAGTAGAATCTAATTTTGTTTGCCATGCAATGTTGTAGAGATATCATATGTCTCCTGTCATTTATTTTTCAGCCACCTACTATCTGCTACTTTTACAGTGCACTAGTTCTGCACACACTTCACCCTTACTCTCACTGTTGTGTTTTTATGCAAGGGAATTTCAGACTCTGCTGCCATGAGAGAAGCCAAAAAGAAAAGAGAGAAGTCGCTCCAGTTTGGTGTGCGGGTAGGCAAGACACGTTTCAGCGCTATAATGGGTGCAGTGTCAGCAGATGGAGACGGTAAACATAGCTCTGGAGTTGATGACCTCGCTCGCAATGAACCACAATCCCAGGTGCTTGCTTTAACTTCGCGGTGTCATATGTGGTTGCATGTTCCATATGGTGTCTAGCTTTTATTCGAAAGGCCAAAGTCGGTAAGATAAGGAAAGATATTTTTTTACATAAAACACCATCCCGTGAGCACCAGAAGACAAATAGCTAGTCAGGGCACTGGCCGAGCTAGTGACAAGCCCAGCAAAGATAGGCATCACCTGGAAGCCAACTAAAAAGCTGCGACGGTGGCGAAACAGCCCGCCTCCCACCAGGCTCTCAGGTCCTAGATGATCATGCTCACCACTCCAGCCGGATGTCTAGCTTGTATTGCTTCCAGTTTGGTTAAATTGCATCTGCTTAGCTTACACATTATACCTTTGAATATGACATGCCTTTCTGTTTTTGGTACAAACTAGTACATCTATGTATTAACCATGTTCTTACATCAAACTAATGTTCTAGTGTATCCCTCATCAATCACTTATGACGAGGCAGGCAGGAAAGGGGACTACTCCTCATTTAAATAATGCATCGTCAGCCTCCCGACATGTTTCTCAAGAAACAGAAATGCTAGATGAAGATAGTGAACGCAGCTCTGTAGTTGATTACAGCATTTCCCCTACACTAGCATCGCAGGTGCTTGCTCTAACTTGGCAGCGTGATATGTGGTTGCATGTTGCATATGGTGTCTAGATTGTAATTCTTCTAATCTAGTTAAACTGCATGTGCTAGTCTGCCTAGCTTATACATTATACCTGTTAATGTGACATGCCTTCCTGTATTTAGTACATAGTACATCTGTCTATTAAGCATGTCCTTACATAAAACTATTGTTTTTTTGTATCCCGCATCAATCAACATGACGAGACACCTTTAGTATATGCAGTGCGATATTAGTTGCATCTTTCATATGATTTATAGCATGCGCTACTTCTAATTTGTTGAAATTCCATTTATGATGGGACGCTTTTAACTTGCCAGAGTCATATTGGTTGCATCTTTCATGTGGTGTCTAGCTTGCATTGCTTCTAATTTGCTGGAATGGTTTCTGCTTAGTTTACACAAACAGTTGTGAACATGCCATGCCGTCCTGTTTTTCGTACATATTCCATCCTGGTATCATGTGTTTGCCTTACAACAAAGTAGTGATTGTCAGTATCATGCATGAATGAGTTCTGAAGAGAGAATTTTATTGCTTTTTCTTGTCGGTTTTACTTGACAATTGAAAATCAATAAAGCAGAAGGAAGTTAGCAAGGCAACGGATAAAGGTGCTCCTTCCGAACGGAGGGCCTCTATAGTTTCTACTCCTCCACACCCCCAAGATGATTTCCAAGACAACACATGCATAGACACTCAACAAAGATGTGTTTATGATGAGCACGTCCCCCCTAGTGCAGCATCACCGGTGCTCCCTCTAACTTGGCACTGTTATATGTGGTTGCATGTTATGTGTGATGTCTAGCTTGTATTGCTTCTAATTTTGTTGAATTCCATCTGCTTACTTTACACATTATACTTGAATAAGACACGTGTTCCTGTTGCTAGAACATACAATATCTGTCTATCACACCATGTTCTTACATCAAATTACTACTGTTGTGTAACCTGCAACAATCAGTTATCATAAGACACGTTTGACTTCGGAGTGTGATATAGGTTACATCTCACATTCTTTTCTAGCTTGTATTACTAATTTGTTGAAATGACACTTATGACGAGACAGTTTTAACTTGGTAGAGTGATATTCATTGCATCTTTCATATGGTGTCTAGCTTTCATTGCTTCTAATTTGTTGAAATGCCTTCTCCTTAGTTTACACATCATAAGTTGTGAATATGCAATGCTGTGAATATGCAATTGCACTAATGACGAGAGACCTCTAACATGGTAGTGTGATGTTGTTTGCATCTTGCATATGATTTATTTCTTGTACTGCTTCACATTTGTTTAAACGCCATTTATGATGAGACACTATTAACTTGGCAGAGTGATATTTGTAGCATCTTTCATATGGTGTCTACCTTCCATTGCATTGCTTCTAATTTGGTGAAATGTTTTCTTCTTTGTTTACACATCATAGCTCTGGTTATCTCTTCCGTCCTGTTTTTCATACATATTACATCCTCCTATCATGTGGTTATCTAACATCAAAGTTCAGTTCTTCTACATGACGCATCAATTTGTTCTAAAGAACTAAATTGTTATTCGTTTTTATTGTCGGCTTGTCTTAACATGGCACAGAGAAAGAGGGCGAAACACAGAATGGCACGGAATGAGGAGCGGTTGAATCCTGCAGATTCTGCTGGTACTGATGGTGCAATAGAAGGTCAAAGTCCAGCAGAAAATTCGACAAACACGGCATCCCATGCTACATGAGTTGCAAAAAAAGACAAACAGAAACAAATAGCTGCCACCAAACAAGCAGAGACAACCCTAGTTCTTGCAACACCTACCACAGTACTACCAGCTGCACGACGTACTCGTGCGTCAACTGAGCTAGCAGCATGTTCCCAAGCTCCCTTGCCACCTGACACTACTTCCCAAGCACTCTTGACACAAGACGAGTTGGCAATATCAGATGAACCTTGTGAGCTTCAACAGCAAGAAGGTAGTTGCTGGAGTCAAGTTATAGTTGCATGCTTCTTTATATGTAGTCTCACAGTTTGATGTACACTAACACTTCCTATGTTTGTTGTTGGACTAGCACCTAGGCACAAGAGGAAACAAACATCAGTGATAATGCTCGATAGTTTAACTAAATCTAGAGGAGGAAGAATGGAGATCCGTTTTGAGGCAGGTTTAAAAAGGCCACGTGATGCTACAGAGTCGGCCAAGTTAGTATCACAGGCAGCGGTTGCTGTTAGGTGTCATGTACGTATCCTCCCAACATGGATTCAGTACAAGAATGATAAAGATGAAACCCAGTTCAACATCTTCCTCGACCATTTATCTATAAGTATGGTTATGTATGGAAACTAGTAATATTGTCTTGCTCTGTCCAATACTTTCTAGGTTGCTGATAATGAGACTCCCATAATTTTCAGCAGATGAGGTTCAAGTTGGATAGGCAAGATGATGCAACCAGACAAGCTTGCACCCATGTTTTCAAGTCTGCTCTGCGACAGCATCGGTATAACTTGAGGAAAACTCACTTTGAAGGCAAGGCTGACAATGAATTTGCCCAAACATCTCCAGTGGAAAATATATCTAATGAAGATTGGAGAGGCCTAGTTAAACACTGGTCTGATCCGAAGTATCAGGTAAATTATATATATGTCATCAGATCACATGTTGAAGTCCTATTTACGCATGTGCCACACACATCTATCTTCTTGTAGGTGAACTATTCAAAGAACAAGGCCAACCGTATGAAAGTGAAATTCCAACAGACGACGGGATCTCGTAGCTATATTGCACACCGTGAGGCACTTGTAATTAGCTGCTGTTTCACTCTTTTCGCTGTACCATATTATCAGGTCTATATTGACTTGTTCCAAATGCAAAGGAAAGCCCGAAAGGACCAAAAAGTACCTGAACCAAATGCTGTGGAAATCTTCAAGGACTGTCACACCAACAAGAAGAAGGGCATGACTACACCAGTCAAAGCCGCTGTTGTAAGTCCTTAATCCTCATGCCTTTTAACTACTACTTACTCTGTGTAACGCCTCGAGACCGATGTGCCAGGTGTCCTCCAGTTATTTGTTGTTGTTGCCTTGTCTTTGCTTGCGTGTCATGCATTGCATATCATGTCATCATGTGCATTTCATTTGCATACATGTTCGTCTCATGCATCCAAGCATTTTCCCCATTGTCCGTTTTGCAATCCGGCGCTCCTATGTCATCTGGTGCCCCTTTCTACCTTTGTTGGTGTGCGGGTGTTAAACGTTTTCGGATTGGACCGAGACTTGTCATGCGGCCTTGGTTTACTACCAGTAGACCGCCTGTCAAGTTTCGTACCATTTGGACTTCGTTTGATACTCCAACGGTTAACTGAGGGACCGAAAAGGCCTCATCCATGTTGCAGCCCAACACCATTCCAAAGTGTTCCAAAACCCACCTAAACCTCCTCCATCACCTCAGTTGTTCGATCACGATCGCATGGCCGAAAACCGCACCTCATTTGGACTCTGCTAGCTCCCTCTACCTATATATATGTCATCTTCCCCGAAAATTCGTGGATGAACCCTAAATCCACTCCTCCTCGCACCGCTGGACACGTCCGCGCCGAGCCGGACATGTCCGCCGCCCGCTGCCACTTCACTCCGTCCAATCGGAGCATGCCACCTCATCACCGCCGCCCCCCTCCTACACTCGCGCGCTGCCATGTGTCGATCTCCACCTCCCACCGCCGCGCGGCCCAGATCCGGCCCGCGCGGGCCCGGTTGCCGCCGCCGCCGCCCGAGGAGCTTCGCCCAGCGCCTGCCTCTCCTCGTCGCCGCGCTCGCCGCCGGTTCGCCCCGCCGCCGTCGCCATGCGCCGGCCACCGCGCTGCCCGTCTGGCACCACCGTGCCTCGTCACCGGAGCTCCGCCCCGCGCCGCCATCTTCTTCGCCGTCCCCGCGCCGCAGCCGTGCCTCTCGCCGGCGGGCCGCTCGCCGTAGCCGGACCACCGCGCCCTGCCGCCTCGGTTGTCGCGCGTCGCCGCCTCGGCCTCCAGTGACAACGCCAGATCCGGCCGCCGCCCCGTCCCAGATCCGGCCGGGTGGGATGAGATCCACCCGGTCCCGAACCAAACAACCTCGCGTCGCCCGGATCCCTTCGTCCTGGGATCATCTTGTCTAGTTGACTTTCTCGCGAGGTGAAAAAAACCACTAAGTCCCTGAAGTTTCCATTTTAATATGCCTCTATTCATCATGTCGTAACTTTGCATCCGTAGCTCCGTTTTGAGCGTGTAGCATATCAAAATGTTCGTATCAGAGAGTACATCATTTAATCTCATTGCATCATTTTCATTTGACCTCTTCTTGATGCCCGAAATGCTGTTGGAAGAGAGCTATATGAGATAATTGTCAGATCTGCTGCATCAAATAGCTATTTGTCATTTTTGCCATGATTAATGTGTGCATGATATGCTCCTGAGTTCTACATGAGTTTTGTTATATGCCTTGCCATCTTTACATAGGTGCTTACCATGTATTTTTGTGATATGTGTGGTGACTAGCACAAGCTTGCAAAGTAGTGCATTCGTTAATGCTGATTTCGGGGACTTAGAATTTCTGTAAGTCCTTGATCTGTTTTTATCAATATACCATATGTTCATGTTGTTTCCTAGTGATCCGTGCCTCTTTTGAGGATGGTCAGTAAGGATGTTTTGTTAATATTGTGGTGCTCTATCCATCCATGCCTTTGTTTGCAATTATGGACCACCCTAGCTTGAGTCAATCGAGCTCTACTTTTGCTATTTCGTGAATCCTGGCAGATTGTTTACTTGTTAGCGATTTTGCCGAGGATGTTGTTGTTGATCCGTGCATGCTATGTTGTTTTTCTTGCCATGTATAGCTTCTATAATATGTATTCTTGATGGGTGTATGATTAGTTTGTCATGCCATGCTCTGTAGTGAGTGCATCGAGCTCGTGAACATGCCTACTCGCTAACTGATTTGCATGTTCCAGTTTTTCACCAAGTCTATAATCTGTTTATGTTTTTGCCATGTTCACATGCTTGCAATTGTATTTTCTGATCCCTTTTGGCTCAAGGTCACTAAGGGACTTTTGTTAAGTGCTTTGAGTAGCTTCATGCCATGTCTTGATTTGCCATGTTAAGTTCCTGTAGCATATAGTTTTCATGCTCCAAATTGTGCTACCTGATGTTAAATTCCAGACTTGTGTTAATTTCACTAAGTCCGAAACCAGTTATCGTTTGCATTTTTGCCATGCTTGTTTGAACCTGTTAATGGATGAATTGGCCGTAGCTCAGTGTTCATCTTTTGTCAAGCATCATGAGTGGATCCCTGCCATTTATTTTGTTGTCATGTTTGAGTGCTTTAGCATATCTATCTTGTTGCGTTTAGATGGCTACTTGCTGATTATCGCAGACCGGTGCCATATTTGTTTTGCTTGCCATTTCCAAACCTTGCATCCAATTCCGGTGATCTTTATATCGATTTTAACCGAAATCACCTCATCTTTCTAGTGGCACTCTTGGATTTCCATGTTGAGGCCAGGTTCAATCATTCCTTTTCAAATCATGCATATGCATCGCATACCACATCCCGCATATCATACCATGTTCATGTGTTGGTTGTTTACTATGTTGTGTGCTTCTTTCCGGTGTTGCTTCTTCGGGTTGGTTCTGGTAACATCGTGATTGTGAGGACCCGTTCGACTACGTCCGTTTGTCTTCTTCATGGACTCATTCTTCTTCCTTGCGGGATTTCAGGCAAGATGACCATACCCTCGAAATCACTTCTATCTTTGCTTGCTAGTTGCTCGCTCTTTTGCTATGCCTATGCTGTGATACCTACCACTTTCTTATCATGCCTCCCATATTGTTGAACCAAGCCTCTAACCCACCTTGTCCTAGCAAACCGTTGTTTGGCTATGTTACCACTTTGCTCAGCCCCTCTTATAGCGTTGTTAGTTGCAGGTGAAGATTGAAGTTTGTTCCTTGTTGGAACATGGAGATGTTGTTCCTTGTTGGAACATGTTTACTTGTTGGGATATCACAATATCTCTTATTTAATTAATGCATCTATATACTTGGTAAAGGGTGGAAGGCTCGGCCTTATGCCTGGTGTTTTGTTCCACTCTTGCCGCCCTAGTTTCCGTCGTATCGGTGTTATGTTCCCAGATTTTGCGTTCCTTACGCGGTTGGGTTATAATGGGAACCCCTTGATAGTTTGCTTTGAATAAAACTCCTCCAGCAAGGCCCAACCTTGGTTTTACCATTCACCACCTAGCCTCTTTTTCCCTTGGGTTAGGCCAGCCCAAGGGTCACCTTTATTTTAACCCCCCGGGGCCAGTGCTTGTCTAAGTGTTGGTCCGAAATGGGCAGCCTGCGGGGCCACCTCGGGGAAACTTGAGGGCTGGTTTTACTCGTAGCTTGACCTATCCGGTGTTGCCTTGAGAATGAGATATGTGCATCTCCCATCAGGATGTCGGCACATCGGGTGGCTTTGCTGGACTTGTTTTACCATTGTCGAGGATGTCTTGTAACCGGGATTCCGAGTCTGATCGGGTCTTCCCGCTAGAAGGAATATCCTTCGTTGACTGTGAGAGCTTGTGATGGGCTAAGTTGGGACACCCCTGCAGGGATTTGAACTATCAAAAGCCGTGCCCGCGGTTATGGGCCGATGGGAATTTGTTAATGTCCGATTATAGAAAACCTGAAGTTGACCTTAATTAAAATACATCAACCGCGTGTGTAACCATGATGGTCTCTTTTCGGCAGAGTTCGGGAAGTGAACACGGTGTTGGAGATATGCTTGACGTAGGTTGTTCTAGGATCACTTCTTGATCATAGTTGTTCGACCGTGCTTTTGCATTCTCTTCTTGCTCTCATTTGCGTATGTTAGCCACCATATATGCTAGTCGCTCACTGCAGCTCCACCGCATACCTTTACCTTACCCATAAGCTTAGATAGTCTTGATCGCGAGGGTGTGAGATTGTTGAGTCCCCGTGACTCACATACTACTTCCAAACCAGATGCAGGGACCGATGATTCCGTTCCAGATGATGCGCTTGAGCTCAAGTGGGAGTTCGACAAAGACTCACGCCATTACTATGTGTCTTTCCCAGATGATCAGTAGTGGTGCCCAGTTGGGGCGATCGGGACCATGTCGCTTGTTGGGGTGATCTTTTATTTTGGTGCCGTAGTCGGACCATGAGTGTATTGGATGATTGTAATGTTATTTATGTATTTGTGTGACGTGGCGAGTGTAAGCCAACTATGTACCTTTTCCCCTATTATCTATTTACATGGGTTGTTGTGATGATTACCTTACTTGCGGCATTGATTTCAATGTGGTTATGCCTCTAAGTCGTGCTTCGACATGTAGGAGATATAGCCGCATCAAGGGCGTTACACTCTGACTTGTGCCTTGAACTGCATGGTTTGCAGCCAATGTCTATTACTCTTTTCAATTTTATACACAATTGTCTTAGCGTATCATTGCACCTTACAAGGTTTAAAAGAGGAGTGATGTTCCTTTGATCTTGACCCGTAATCTAGTTCCGTGCTGGAGTTGCCCACACAACATTACAATTGCATGTTTGTCTATTCTCAGTTGTTTTGTGATATGAATGACGTCATACTATGCTTACCGTATTATAAACTTCGTCTCTTTATCCTTAGCCCTCAATACAATGTGAAGAAATGGACAATACATTAGCGATGGTACATGGTCATATGTTTGGAACCTGGTTTTATTATGTACTTTGCAATAAAATACAACTAATATTTTACATGGGTTCACCAGAATAAGTTCTGTATATAGACCAAAGCTATTTTGTTTGGTTTTGCTGCCTCCTTAATATCTTCTGTTCTGGTACTACTAATGTAAAACCTCAACTTTTCAGCGAGCTATGGAAAAAATGGTGGAACCTCCACCTTCTGAAGGTGGCGAGGCAACTATAACCGCAATGTCAGCTCATGCTGCAGTGGGTCAGTACATGTCCACTAATAGTGCCAAAAGCACATTCCTGCGTAATACTGGGTTGGTTGTTAAGGCAATATTGTCCAAACTGCCTCATGATCAAGATATGCAAGCTCAAAGCAATGTTCTATCTGCGCTCCAGACACAAGTGCATTCCCTAACAGAGACCCTTTGTGAAACAAGGAGAAACATTGCTCAATGTCGTCAAGATATGCATGGTTTTGAAACCAGACTATCAAACATTTGCTATGTTTTTAGGAGCCTAGGGGAAATGAAGGCGAGGGTTATGGTGCTCCATCGGACAATACAGCATGAAAACGTAACAGTCAGGTCAAATGAACTGAGCTTCTGAACTTCTGGTGGTGCATTTATCTGCTAGAATGTTAAGTTTTATGCCAACCTTCCTTTTGTTATATAGCTGTAATTTTTTTTGGTGCGATACAAAATTTATTCTTAATGTGCAACCATCGCCTAAAGAAAACAGCAAGCCATTTTTGTATAGTGTAGGGTGTTCCCTATATTTGCACTGGTGGCGATCTTTGATGCCGAGTGAATGTAAGCTGTGCAATCGCCTTAATAGCCTAGCGTTAGTTTCGGCCTTATCTATTTCCTAGTCTTCTTTTTCCCTGGTTTGCTAGTGGCTGCAACTACCATGGGCCATATACAGGCCATAGGATCCATGGATCTCCTACGGGCTGTCCATAAATGGGCCTGTAATCAGTGGGCCTCGGGCCGTCGGATAAATGGGTCTACATGGGCCATAATCGGGCGTAATTGGTATCGGCCCAGCACGATAACAGGCCGTTAACAGGCCGTAGGACAGCAAAGGCTTAATTCTGTCACAGGCATAACGGGTCGTTAATGGGCCAGAATATAGGACGAGCTGGAAACGGCGCAACGGGTTAACAGGCCAGAAACGGGCCGACTCTTGCCATGGGCCGAATTTGGCCCATTAGGGTAACAGGCCAGTAATGGGCTGACTCTTGCCATTTGCCGAATTTGGCCCATTAGTGGAACAGGCCAGTAACGGGCTGACTCTTGCCATGGGCCGAATTTGGCCCATTAGGGGAACAGGCCAGTAACGGGCCGGAAGTAATCGAGGGCCGAAAAGGAGACCAAAAACGTATGGGTCGTCAATAGGCCAAAAGCTAACACGGGCTGGAAACAGCCCATGTAAATCGCGGGTCATTAACGGGTATAAACAAAATTACTGTTCATTATGGGCTAGAGTCACCGTGGGCCTTTACCTCGGCCGGCCTACTATGGCACACGAAAATCTCATGGGCCTTTAGCTGGGCCGGCCCATTATGGCCACAAAATCTTGTGGGCCTTTAGTTGGGCCGGCCCATTTAAACTTGTTGGGCCGTGCCACGTGTCGACGTATCATAGGCGCCTTCTGTCCAGTAAGTGGATGACATCTGTCCCGGCGATGAGCTGACACGTCTTTCCTCTAGCCAATGATGATTTTATACGTGGAAAATCCCCATTGGTCGAGGCTGTTAACGGGTTATCGGATCCAAAACCCGACCCGATAGCTTGACGGCGTTCCGTTACGGTGGATGCTGCGTGTCGGTCACCCTTGACGAAAGCACTTCTATGACGCGCGATTTAGCGTCATGGAAGTGGACACTTCCGTGATGATAATTTTGGTAATGTCATGGAACACTTCTACAACAACATAGGTATGACTATCTTGATTCTGTCATAAATTTTTCATGGATGTACATACATGACAAACAAAGCGACCTACTGTGACAAACACATATCATCACGGAAGTGTATTTTTTGTATGGCGAACGATGTCACACTGCGCTGCATATCCAGCGAGCAAGGAAGGGAGTTGCTGATTGACATACACGGCGGGGATTGCGGACACCACTCGTCATCACGGATCCTCGTCGGCAAGGTGTTCCGCAGTGGATTCTACTGGCCTACGGCACTCAATGACGCAGCCGAGCTGGTGAAGTCTTGCGAAGCCCGCCAATTCCACGCCAAGCAAACCCATCAACCAGCTCAGGGCCTTCAAACTATCCCGCTCACATGGCCGTTCATGGTCTGGGGGCTGGATATCCTAGGCCCGTTCCCTTGGGCGCCAGGGGGCTACCGTTACCTCTACGTCGCCATCGACAAGTTCACCAAGTGGGCGGAAGTGGAAGCCGTCCGTACCATCCCATCCGGCTCTGCTGTCAAGTTCATCAAGGGCCTCATGAGCCGCTTCGGGGTCCCCAAGCGCATCATCACAGATAACAGTTCACAGTTCGTGGTTCACTAGCAACCTCTTCAAAACCTACTGTGCTAACCTTGGAACGCATATCTGCTACGCTTCGGTGGCCCACCCCAGGAGCAATGGTCAGGCTAAACGTTCTAACACGGAGGTCCTGAGGGGCCTCAAGACCAGGACCTTCAAGAAGAAGCTGGAGGCCTGTGGCAGGGGCTGGCACGACGAGCTCCAGTCCGTACTGTGGTCCATCCGGACCACCGCCACCAAGCCAACAGGAGAGACTCCATTCTTCCTCATCTATGGAGCCGAAGCGGTCCTCCCTCACGAGCTCAAGCATCATTCCGCACGGGTCCTGGCGTTCGACGAAATGCAGCAGGACGCCATGTGGGGGATGGACCTCGTGTTAGTGGAGGAACATTGCCGTGGAGCTGCTGAAAGCACAAGTGCTCCCTAGGTGGTTTTGTAATTGATGACAACATATCTCTTGTTGGACTAATACCTTTACCTAGTGTATTTCAGATAAGTTCAACAATGGAGTGGCATGGACTAAAGGTTGTGGGAACCTCTTCAAGATGCTAAGGACAAAGGATTGGCTAAAGCTTCAAGCTCAAGACTCTTCTTTTCATATATTTTAGTGATCCAAGATCACATTGTGTCCTTAAGAAAAGCCAATACTATCAAGAAGGGATGAGGTGTTGTTTAATGAGCCTCTTGCTCAAGTGCTTAATGATATGCTCCAAAATCCTCAGCTACTTTCCCACTTCCACAAATGACCTAAACCCTAAGCCACACTCGGTCATACCAATTCTGTCAATCTGGCACCACCGAGTTTCACTTGTCATTTGCCACTGCCAAACCCTAGCAATTCGGTCCTACCGATAAGGTTCTCGGTCTCACCGAGATGGGCTTGCAAACTCTCTGTTTCCCTTTCGTAACTTTTCGGTCTCACCGAAAGAGCGAATCGGTCCCACCGAGAATGCAAGGTAAACTCTATGTTTCCTTCTTGTAATGTTTCGGTCTCACCGAAAGAGCAAGTCGGTCCCACCGAGTTTGCCTGACCAACTCTCTGGTTAGCTAATTGCCGAACTTGGTCTCACCGAGTTTGTGCGATCGGTCTCACCGAGATTACGTTATGCCCAAACCCTAACCGAATCGGTCCTACCGAGTTGCATCTCAGTCCCACCGAAATTCCTAACGGTCACTAGGTTTACTATTTCGGTCAGACCCAGTTTTCTGATTCGGTCCCACCGAGATTGGTAGATTGTGTGTAATGGTTGTATTTTGTGTGGAGGCTATATATACCTCTCCACCACCTCTTCATTCAAAGAGAGTGCCATCAGAACACATACACCATTCCTACTCTTATGTTCTGAGAAAGAACCACCTACTCATGTGTTGAGACCAAGATATTCCATTCCTACCATATGAATCTTGATCTCTAGCCTTCCTCAAGTTGCTTTCCACTCAAATCTTCTTTCCACCAGATCCAAATCCTATGAGAGAGAGTTGAGTGTTGGGGAGACTATCATTTGAAGCACAAGAGCAAGGAGTTCATCATCAATACACCGTTTGTTACTTCTTGGAGAGTGGTGTCTCCTAGATTGGCTAGGTGTCACTTAGGAGCCTCGGACAAGATTGTGGAGTTGAACCAAGGAGTTTGTAAGGGCAAGGAGATCGCCTACTTCATGAAGATCTACCGCTAGTGAGGTAAGTCCTTCGTGGGCGATGGCCATGGTGGAATAGACAAGGTTGCTTCTTCGTGGACCCTTCGTGGGTGGAGCCCTCCGTGCACTCGCGCAACTGTTACCCTTCGTGGGTTGAAGTCTCCATCAACATGGATGTAGGATAGCACCACCTATCCGAACCACGGGAAAAACATCCGTGTCTCCAATTGCGTTTGAATCCTCCAAACCCTTCCCTTTACATTCTTGCAAGTTGCATGCTTTAGTTTCCGCTTCCTATATACTCTTTGCATGCTTGCTTGACATGTATTGTGTATGCTAAAATTGTGCCCAAACTCCACTTAAACTGAAAAAGCTTAAAAAGTGCAACTTTAGCATTAAGTGTCCATTCACCCCCCCTCTAGACACTCCTTCTTCTAGATCCTACAAGTGGTATCAGAGCTTTGGTCTCCATTGCCTTGGTTTAATCACCATTGGAGGAAGATGGATGTGTCTACTTTAGGGAGTCTTAGACATAGAGTGCCTATTCTTGATGGAGAGTACTTTCATGAGTGGAAAAATGAGATGCTTGTAATCTTCAATCAATATCATTTAAACAAGTATATTGCTAGCCCTTGTGCACCTCATATTGATCCTTTGCATCCTACCCTAGATGAAGATATTGACATGATTCGCAATCTTAGAACCATTGAGCTCATCATTAGAGGATTGCCCAAAAATTTGATTGCTAGTTTGCCTACTCTTAATTGTGCCTACACTATATGGAAATTTCTTGAGGAACGATTTCCCGATCATTCCTTGAAAAATTTGGATAAAATTCTCCATAAATCTATTGCCTTGAGTAAGATGAACTCTAGTGATACTAAGTTTAGTGATTGTCTATTTGAGCTTACCAATCTCAAGCATGCTAAAGGAGATGTTGGAATCATTAGTGATATTATATTTGAAGCTATAAGAATTCATAAAAGTGACCACTTTGATGACCATTTATCTAATGAATTACCCTCTCTAGGAAATGATGAGTCACAAGATCATGATGAACATGGATACTATGATGATGATGATAGTGACTTCGATCTTGATGATGCAATGAGACATTTTGGTCTTACGGCAAATCTTCGGGGATATGCGTCAGGTGGAAAGGAATGGGTTCTTGATAGTGGATGTACTGATCATATGACCGGAGATGCAGAGATGTTCCGTGAGCTTGTTGAAAATGACGGCCCTCGAAAATATGTCACCTTTGGTGACAATTCAAAGGGTAAAGTAGTTGGCCTTGGTAAGGTGGCCATCTCACATGATAGTTCCATTCAAAATGTCATGCTCGTTGAATCTCTCGGCTACAATTTACTTTCAGTATCTAGACTTGCTGATTTTGGCCTAAATGCTCTATTTACTGAGGTAGATTGCCAAGTGTTTCGTCGAGACAATCATAAAATGGTTTTTACCGGTATGCGTAGAGGTGATCTTTACATTGTCGATTTCACTAAAAAGGCACAACCTAAAACTTGCTTCATTGCTAAATCCTCAAAAGGTTGGTTGTGGCATAGACGACTAGGTCACGTTGGCATGAGAAATCTTGACAAGCTTATTAAAGGAAATCATATCCTTGGAGTTAACGATGTCATATTTGATAAGGATAGACTTTGCAGTGCTTGTCAAGCAGGTAAACAGGTTGGAGGAAGGCATCCTGTGAAGAACATCATGACCACAAGGAGGCCACTCGAGCTACTTCATATGGATCTTTTTGGTCCCAACGCCTACAAAAGTCTCAATGGAAATTATTTTGGTCTTGTTATAGTTGATGATTTTTCAAGATTTACGTGGGTGTTCTTTCTTACTGACAAGTCGTAGGTCCAGAAGATCTTCAAAAGCTTCGCTAGGAAAGCCCAAAATCAGTTTGAAGTGAAGATCAAGAAGGTTCAGATTGATAACGGAACGGAGTTCAAGAACGCAAATGTGGACACCTTTCTTGACGAGGAAGGGATTTCACATGAGTTCTCGGCTACGTACACACCTCAACAAAATGGAGTTGTTGAGAGGAAGAACCGGACGCTCATCGAAATGGCAAGAACGATGCTTGATGAATACAAGACGCCAAAGCACTTTTGGGCAGAAGCGGTTGAGACAGCTTGTCACGCAACAAATCGTTTGTATCTTCACAAGCTACTCGGCAAGACTGCATACGAGCTCCTCACCAGTAACAAACCTCAAGTTGGATACTTTCAAGTATTCGGCTCAAGTTGCTACATTCTTGATAAGCATCGTCGTTCAAAGTTTTCTCCTAAATCTCATGAAGGCTTCCTACTCGGTTATGGCTCAAACTCTCACACTTACCGTGTCTACAACAATTTCACCCGAAAGGTTGAAGAGACGGTAGATGTGAAGTTTGATGAATCTAATGGCTCGCAAGTAGAGCAATTGCCAATTGATGTAAGAGACAAAGACCCTTCAAAAGCAATCCAAGACTTGTCCATTGGCAAAGTTCGTCCAACGGAGGTGAAGGAGAGTACGTCATCCGTCCAAGTGGAAGCTTCTACTTCACGACAAGGTGAACCAAGAATCGACACGGAAGCATCCACAAGTGGGACACGCCAAGATGAAGAAGACAAGGAAGTACATCAAGACGAACATCAACAACCTCCTTCCCCACCACGACAAGAGAATGACAACGTCAACAATGAAGAAGGACAAGAAGAAGAACAAGATGAAGAAGATGCTCAACAAAGACCCAAGCAAAAGCTCTCACGAGTTCGAGCAAGAATTGCCAAAGATCATCCCGTCGAGCAAATCCTTAATGATATACAAACCGGGAGAATCACTCGCTCAAAAACTCGTTTAGCTAACTTTTGTCAAAACTATTCATTCATCTCTAGCATTGAACCTATGAAGGTTGAAGAAGCATTGGAAGATCCGGATTAGATAAACGCTATGCATGAAGAGCTACACAATTTTGAGAGAAACCAAGTTTGGACATTGGTTGAGAAGCCCGATGACAACCACAACATCATTGGTACCAAATGGGTGTTTCGCAACAAGCAAGATGAAGATGGACAAGTGGTCCGCAACAAAGCACGTCTCGTCGCCCAAGGGTACACACAAGTCGAAGGTATGGACTATGGTGAGACATATGCTCCCGTTGCTAGACTTGAGTCCATTCGCATCTTACTTGCCTATGCTAATCACCATAATATCACCTTGCACCAAATGGACATTAAGAGTGCTTTTCTAAATGGTGAAATAGAGGAGGAAGTTTATGTCAAACAACCTCCCGGCTTTGTCAATCCTAAGAAACCTAATCATGTTTACAAACTTCACAAAGCTCTTTATGGTCTTAAACAAGCTCCTAGAGCATGGTATAAATGCTTGACCAAGTTCCTTATTGCAAGTGGTTTTGAAATTGGTAAAATTGATTCTACTCTCTTCACTAAAAGGGTTAATGGAGAACTATTTGTATGTCAAATCTATGTTGATGATATCATATTTGGTTCAACTAACCCTCTCTTTAGTGAAAAGTTTGGAAAGCTAATGTCAGAGAAGTTTGAGATGTCTATGATGAGTGAACTCAAATTCTTTCTTGGTTTGCAAATCAAGCAAACTAAGGAAGGCACATTTGTCTCTCAAACAAAGTACACCAAGGACTTATTCAAGAAGTTCAATATGCAAGAGTGCAAAGGTATGTCTACACCCATGCCCACTAGTGGACATAATGATTTGACCAAAGATGGTGAACCGGTTGATCAAAAGGTTTATCGTTCTATGATTGGTTCATTACTATACCTATGTGCTTCACGTCGTGATATTATGCTAAGTGTATGCATGTGTGCACGATATCAAGCTGCTCCTAAAGAATGTCATCTTAAGGCCGTGAAAAGGATAGTGAGATACTTAATTCACACACCAAACTTTGGCATTTGGTATCCTAAGAGGTCTTCTTTTGATCTTGTTGGCTATTCTGACTCGGATTATGCCGGAGACAAGGTTGATAGGAAGTCCACTTCGGGTACCTGTCAATTTCTTGGCAGATCTCTTGTGTCTTGGTCCTCCAAGAAACAAAACTCGGTATCCTTATCCACCGCCGAAGCGGAATACATTGCCGCTGGTTCATGTTGTGCTCAATTACTTTGGATGACCCAAACTCTTAAAGATTATGGAATTTATGTGAAACATGTTCCACTGCTTTGTGACAATGAAAGTGCTATCAAAATTGGTCATAATCCCGTACAACATTCTCGAACTAAGCATATTGAAGTTCGTCATCATTTCATTCGAGATCATGTTGCTAAGGGTGACATTAATCTTAAGCATGTTAGCACTGACAAGCAATTAGCGGATATATTCACTAAACCACTTGATGAGAAAGTATTTTGCAGGCTAAGAGGAGAATTGAACATCATTGATGCTTCAAACGTGGTGTAGGAACTCCATTGGACACATGCAAGACATGAGCTTATGACTAATCCATGATATATCTCTTATGATGACTATCTTATGTCTTGGATATATTTGTACGTTGCATGTTGTCTAACCCATGTAGGTACTTGGTTGAAACTAATTCCATGGGATTGCGACTCACTCACATCTTGAGCAATCTCTACATCACCAAGTCTCTACACAATGGTGGTTGAAGACAAGGAAGCACTAAACCATTCAAACATATCCTTTGACAAATTCTATGTTGAGCTTCATGATTGTCATTTTTGGATACACAAGTGCTCTTCCTTGCAAGAACTAACCCATGTAGGTAGATGAACTCAAACTCCAAGTGGTGCTCCAAATTCTTGATGGACTACATCAACCTTAAGCACCCACACAAGTTCAACTACATCAGCAGGAACCACTCCACCACCCAAGGTATGTTATCCCATCTTAGAGAAGCTTTCCTCCAAGACATGAGTCAAAGCAACTCAACAAGATGTGAATACATCAAGATGCTTAAACGAAAAATGGCAACCCCATTTTGAGCTTAAACGATGAGTATGACCTATGACCAAGTGTTCTCACTTGACTCCTAAGTCAATATACTCTAACATAGGTGACTATGTCACCGCCCAACTCTAGATGAAGTTCTCTTGTGTTTCCTTCCACTTCATCTAGATCCTTCAGTTTCTTTTCTTTTCTTTTTATTCTGCATTTTCCGCGTTCAATTCATTGCAAATCTTTGTGAGATCCTGCATGTCTAGTGAGCTGAGGTGACAAGCGTTTTTCTCTGTGTGAACTCAGTCTCACCGAATTGTAATTTTCGGTCCAACCGAATTCCTTCGGTACCACCGAATCATACCACTCGGTGCCACCGACTTTGCAACAAGAAAAATAGTTTGTCACATAACCTATAATTCTTCTGATCCAGATCCACTCAATGAATCTTGTCCTCTACAAGCATCCCAATTTTATTCTTTGCTTTATGCTGAGTCTCAAGGACCAAAACTTTTGGACGGATTCCAGAAGAACCTTCTATGAAATTGATGTCAAAGGGGGAGAGAGAGATCACATCAAAGCTTACCTTCGGGGAGAAAGAGTTCACATCAAAGCACTAAAGGGGGAGAGAACATCTCAAGGATCCCAGATGTCCCAGATAATGTATTAAGGGGGAGAAAGAGATCCCTAGGGGAGAGACAATACTCAAGGATCCCAGATGCTTGATGATCAAGAGGAGAGATGTCACATGTCTTTTTAGGGGGAAAGACATGTTCATTTGTTTTGTTTCTTTCAGCTCTGATCTTCTATTCCCTATCTTCTCCCAATATCCCATATAAGATTCAGGGGGAGCAAGACACTTATGGGAAAGAAATCAGTCAAATTCATTGCATATCTTTACTCTTGGGGACATGTTGAATTCAATGCAGTACCTAGTACTTACTCTCTACATGTCATCCCAGTCTTGGTATTCTTGTGGTTTCTTCAGTTTACTCTGGCTAGTGGATGTACCTGTGGTATCTAACCTTGTTTGTGCAGGCTCATTCCATCCTAAGTCAACCAAAGACTACAAGGTAAGTGTATGCATCAAAATCATGAGTATGAGAAGTTCTTGCTTATGTACATACTGTTTGCAAGAAGGACTCATGAGCATGAAGGTATTTTCCTTAACCGTCTTTTACTCTGATGCATATGGCCAAGATAAATGTAACACATTGCCCACTCTGTCATGGTTATGTCCTCACATGCCTCTATATTTCATATTCACATGAGTGCATACATGTAGGGGGAGCCTATGCTTGTTACATGTCCTTCCAAAGCTTTACTTGCTGTTCTTTATATTTTTAACTAAAGCTTTGATGTATGTTGCCATCATTTACCAAAAAGGGGGAGATTGAAAGCACAAGTGCTCCCTAGGTGGTTTTGGTAATTGATGACAACATATCTCTTGTTGGACTAATACCTTTACCCAGTGTATTTCAGATAAGTTCAACAATGGAGTGGCATGGACTAAAGGTTGTGGGAACCTCTTCAAGATGCTAAGGACAAAGGATTGGCTAAAGCTTCAAGCTCAAGACTCTTCTTTTCATATATTTTAGTGATCCAAGATCACATTGAGTCCTTAGGAAAAGCCAATACGATCAAGAAGGGATGAGGTGTTGTTTAATGAGCCTCTTGCTCAAGTGCTTAATGATATGCTCCAAAATCCTCAGCTACTTTCCCACTTCCACAAATGACCTAAACCCTAAGCCAAACTCGGTCATATCAATTCTGTCAATCCGGCACCACCGAGTTTCACTTGTCATTTGCCACTGCCAAACCCTAGCAATTCGGTCCTACCGATAAGGTTCTCGGTCTCACCGAGATGGGCTTGCAAACTCTCGGTTTCCCTTTCGTAACTTTTCGGTCTCACCGAAAGAGTGAATCGGTCCCACAGAGAATGCAAGGTAAACTCTATGTTTCCTTCTTTTAATGTTTCGGTCTCACCGAAAGAGCAAGTCGGTCCCACCGAGTTTGCCTGACCAACTCTCTGGTTAGCTAATTGCCGAACTTGGTCTCACCGAGTTTGTGCGATCGGTCTCACCGAGATTACGTTATGCCCAAACCCTAACCGAATCGGTCCTACCGAGTTGCATCTCAGTCCCACCGAAATTCCTAACGGTCACTAGGTTTACTATTTCGGTCAGACCCAGTTTTCTGATTCAGTCCCATCGAGATTGGTAGATTGTGTGTAACGGTTGGATTTTGTGTGGAGGCTATATATACCCCTCCACCACCTCTTCATTCGAAGAGAGAGCCATCAGAAGACATACACCATTCCTACTCTTATGTTCT
Organism: Triticum monococcum; assembly: GCA_034509565.1. Taxonomy (NCBI): domain Eukaryota; kingdom Viridiplantae; phylum Streptophyta; class Magnoliopsida; order Poales; family Poaceae; genus Triticum; species Triticum monococcum. The sequence continues at coordinate 615,545,946 of CM067847.1, read as the reverse complement.
GAGAAAGAACCACCTACTCATGTGTTGAGACCAAGATATTCCATTCCTACCATATGAATCTTGATCTCTAGCCTTCCCCAAGTTGCTTTCCACTCAAATCTTCTTTCCACCAGATCCAAATCCTATGAGAGAGAGTTGAGTGTTGGGGAGACTATCATTTGAAGCACAAGAGCAAGGAGTTCATCATCAACACACCCTTTGTTACTTCTTGGAGAGTGGTGTCTCCTAGATTGGCTAGGTGTCACTTGGGAGCCTCCGACAAGATTGTGGAGTTGAACCAAGGAGTTTGTAAGGGCAAGGAGATCGCCTACTTCGTGAAGATCTACCGCTAGTGAGGCAAGTCCTTCATGGGCGATGGCCATGGTGGAATAGACAAGGTTGCTTCTTCGTGGACCCTTCATGGGTGGAGCCCTCCGTGGACTCGCGCAACCGTTACCCTTCATGGGTTGAAGTCTCCATCAACGTGGATGTAGGATAGCACCACCTATCCGAACCACGGGAAAAACATCCGTGTCTCCAATTGCGTTTGAATCCTCCAAACCCTTCCCTTTAAATTCTTGCAAGTTGCATGCTTTACTTTCCGCTGCCTATATACTCTTTGCATGCTTGCTTGACATGTATTGTGTATGCTAAAATTGTGCCCAAACTCCACTTAAACCGAAAAAGCTTAAAAAGTGCAACTTTAGCATTATGTGTCCATTCAACCCCCCCCCCTCTAGACACTCCTTCTTCTAGATCCTACAGCTGCGCTGCGGGCGGCGAGGTACCAGCAAGCACTGCGGTGATACCACTGCCGCAACATCCGCTCCAGGACTCTCGAGATGGGAGACCTAGTCCTGAGGTGGGTCCTCTCTAGGGAAGAGTTGCATAAGCTTTCACCAATGTGGGAGGGCCCGTTCAAGGTCGTCCACATCTCCAGGCCTGGCACTGTGCGCCTGGGGACACAAGACGGAGTACCGGTCCAAAACGCCTAGAACATCCCGCACCTCCGGAGGTTTTACCCATAAAGCAAGGCCCAGAGCCTGAGAAGCAAGGCCCAAAGCCTGAGAAACAAGGCCCAGAGCCTGAGAAGCAAGGCCCAGAGCCTGAGAACAAAGGCCCAGAGCCTGTGAAGAAGGCCTAGTGCCTGTGAAGAATCGCCGCCCGTGACACTCTCACGTAATAATGAGTTGGGGTTGTACACGCCCTGGAGTCTCAGGGTGCTGGCCTCAGGCCCGGGGGCTCCCGCCCACGCCTAGTGGACAGCACTTAGCTCCACGCTGGTGAGAAGACTTGAAGACTATATTAGGTGCCGGACGCGGCTTTTCATTTGCTTTCCGTATTTGGCTCCCTTTTCCTTAATCGAAATTTTCTTTTGGTATTCCTTGCTGATTTGACCCTCTTGTTCTCGCTGCGTTTTTCCGGATCGGGTTAGCTCGTGTTGTCTCTCTCGCATGCCTCACGAGGGGGCTGGGCAGGTGCCCTCGCGAGCATTTTGTCCCTTCTCTGCCTTCTCGCGAGCCACCCTCGTTCGAGTCCAAAAGTTGGCGTGCCTCTCCTAGTCCGTGCCCCTCGGGTACCGCGATACAAGGCGACAGGCCAGGACCAGGGCGAACGGCAAATCTTTTAATGCACTTCCTAACGAGCTTTCGCAGTTCCCCAGCAGGTGCTGGCCACCAAGGCAAGATGGGCACGAGGAAATGAGCACCTCATGAGGAAGAGGGCGTCCCAGATATACCAGGTTAAGTCATCTTTGAACGAAATAACGACACAACATGCACGGTGCCACAATCGAGGAACCATAGTTCAATACATGCCCCCTGGGCCCAAACTGGTTACATTCTTGATGCAGGAAAAAGAGTACAACAAAAGCAGCATCACAGCAATCTGCGGAGGCAGGCCCCTAGCGGCACCCCGAACCTAGCCGGATCCTTCTTCACGCTTCACAGAGGCGCGGCGACGGCATGACCCACTGCTGCCTCCAAAGCGGGCGTGGTGGCGCGGCGGTTGGTCGTGGCCACTGCTGCTGGACCTGTCACTAGAGGAAGAGCCGTCGTAGCGGGACAAGACACAGCCGTCGTCGAGGGCAGGCTCGCCCCATCCTCGTCGCGACCGTCCCCGAGACCGAGCACCTCCTCACCATCATTCACCTCGGGGCAGCACCCGGCGCGGCGACTATCTTCCCCAAACACCCTCATGAAGAGGGTTGATTCGCCGTCGTACTTGAAGTGGAGGGCGCACCGCCGAACCAAGCCGCGCACGCGGGCGAACGCCTGCCAACCATGGGCCAGGGCTATGTTGCCTGCGGTGGAAGTCGCGACTACAACCCAAGAGGCATTTCTGGAGCAACCATTCGCCTGCAGCCAGAGTCCGCCTAGACCCGATGCCGACAGCTCGTTGGCGAAGAAGCGTAGAAGTTGGAGCCAGTTGCCGGCCGGGTTGTACGACCAGACGACAAACTCCGGTGACACTTCCACCATGTGGAAGCACGGACGGGGGGGGGGGGGGCCACCAAAGCGTGCCTCCCCTCATTAGTTGGATCGTCGTGGCTGGGATGACCCACTCCGCGTGCCGTGGCACCACTCCGACAGTGGGCCGCGACAGGGGACGCGGTGTGCTTGCGCGGACGGCCACGTCCGCGCTTGGGCGCCGGTGAGCCGGGTCCCTCGTGAGGGGCATTTCCCTTCTCGATGGCAGAGAACTTCCTTCGTGGCGCCATTGGTGGCACAACGAGCAACGAAGCAAGGAATCAGAAGCTAGGAGTGGAGCGAGGAAGAAGAAGCAGCAAGCGAGGAAGAGATGGGCGACGGGGGCTCCGCCCCCACCCCATTTATAGCAAGAGAAGGCCAACCGGCACCTCCCACGACCGCAGGTAATGATGATTTCGCTTGCATGTCGCAGGGACTCGTCAAGTCGTGCAGTCGCCGAGGCAGCATGGGGAAGCGGAGGCGCCCGTGACCAATCAACCGCCACACGTCAACCAAGGCTGCAGGCTTTGGGGGCCCGTGGTGCTTCGTGCTTGGCCCTTGGCTTCACCGTGAAGCCAAGCCCGAGCGCACCTTGGGCCCGGGGGCTACTGTCGGCGTCCTGGGAACAGGGGTCCCCAGACTTGCCTACCTATGGCCCGCTGTGTGGCTAAGTGAAGGAAATATGCCCTAGAGGCAATAATAAAGTTATTATTTATTTCCTTATTTCATGGTTAATGTTTATTATTCATGCTAGAATTGTATTAACCAGAAACATAATACATGTGTGAATACATAGACAAACAGAGTGTCACTAGTATGCCTCTACTTGACTAGCTCGTTAATCGAAGATGGTTATGTTTCCTAGTCATTGACATGAGTTGTCATTTGATTAACGGGATCACATCATTAGGAGAATGATGTGATTGACATGACCCATTCCGTTAGCTTAGCACTTGATCGTTTAGTATGTTGCTATTGCTTTCTTTATGACTTATACATGTTCCTATGACTATGAGATTATGCAACTCCCGTTTACCGGAGGAACACTTTGTGTGCTACCAAACGTCACAATGTAACTGGGTGATTATAAAGGAGCTCCACAGGTGTCTCCGAAGGTACATGTTGGGTTGGCGTATTTCGAGATTAGGATTTGTCACTCCGATTGTCGGAGAGGTATCTCTGGGCCCACTCGGTAATGCACATCACTATAAGCCTTGCAAGCATTGCAACTAATGAGTTGCGGGATGATGTATTACGGAACGAGTAAAGAGACTTGCCGGTAACGAGATTGAACTAGGTATTGAGATACGACGATTGAATCTCGGGCAAGTAACATACCGATGACAAAGGGAACAACGTATGTTGTTATGCGGTCTGACCGATAAAGATCTTCATAGAATATGTAGGAGCCAACATGGGCATCCAGGTCCCGCTATTGGTTATTGACAAGAGAGGTGTCTTGGTCATGTCTACATAGTTCTCGAACCCGTAGGGTCCGCACGCTTAACGTTCGTTGACGATATAGTACTATGAGTTATGTATGTTGGTGACCGAATGTTGTTCGGAGTCCCGGATGAGATCACGGACATGACGAGGAGCTCCGTAATGGTCCGGAGGTAAAGATTCATATATTGGATGATATGGTTAGGCCAAGGGGTCAAGCCCACAGGGCTATAAGTCGGTGCAAAAGGAGTTTTGCGGAGGCCAGGAGGCCAAACGCCGGAGACCCTGGCGTCTGGCCCCGGGCCAGACGCCGAGGCCCATGGCGTCTGGGCCAGACGCCAAGGTTTGTGGCGTTTGGTCCTGGAGTCCGAGTGGGACTCTTGCCTTTCGGGCAAAACCGACTTTGAGGAGGCTTTTGCTCCAAGTTTCGACCCCAGGGCTCAACATATAAATAGAGGGGCAGGGCTTGCACCAAAGACACATCAAGAAACACCAAGCCGTGTGCCGGCAACCCCGTCTCCTCTAGTTTATCCTCCGTCATAGTTTTCGTTGTGATTAGGCGAAGCCCTGCGGAGATTGTTCTTCACCAACACCGTCACCACGCCGTCGTGCTGCCGGAACTCATCTACTACTTCGCCCATCTTGCTGGATCGAGAAGGCGAGGACGTCACTGAGCCGTATGTGTGTAGAACTTGGAGGTACCGTGCTTTCGATACTTGGATCGGTCGGATCGTGAAAACGTTCGACTACATCAACCGCGTTGATATAACGCTTCCGCTTATGCTCTACGAGGGTACATAGACAACACTCTCCCCTCTCGTTGCTATGCATCACCATGATCTTGCGTGTGCGTAGGAAATTTTTTGAAACTACTACGTTACCCAATAGTGGTATCAGAGCCTAGGTTTTATGGTTTGATGTTATGTGCATGAGTAGAACACAAGTGAGTTGTGGGCGATATAAGTCATACTGCCTACCAGCATGTCATACTTTGGTTCGGCGGTATTGTTGGATGAAGCGGCCCGGACCGACATTACGCGTACGCTTACGCGAGACCAGTTCTCCCGACGTGCTTTGCACAAAGGTGGCTTGCGGGTGACTGTTTCTCCAACTTTAGTTGAACCGAGTGTGGCTACGCCCGGTCCTTGCGAAGGTTAAAACAACATCAACTTGACAAACTATCGTTGTGGTTTTGATGCGTAGGTAAGATTGGTTCTTTCTTAAGCCTGTAGCAGCCACGTAAAACTTGCAACAACAAAGTAGAGGACGTCTAACTTGTTTTTGCAGGGCATGTTGTGATGTGATATGGTCAAGACATGATGCTAAATTTTATTGTATGAGATGATCATGTTTTGTAACCGAGTTATCGGCAACTGGCAGGAGCCATATGGTTGTCTCTTTATTGTATGCAATGCAATCGCACTGTAATGCTTTACTTTATCACTAAGCGGTAGCGATAGTCGTGGAAGCATAAGGTTGGCAAGACGACAACGATGCTATGATGGAGATCAAGGTGTCGCGCCGGTGACGATGGTGATCATGACAGTGCTTCGGAGATGGAGATCACAGGCACAAGATGATGATGGCCATATCATATCACTTATATTGATTGCATGTGATGTTTATCTTTTATGCATCTTATCTTGCTTTGATTGACGGTAGCATTATAAGATGATCTCTCACTAAATTATCAAGAAGTGTTCTCCCTAAGTATGCACCATTGCCAAAGTTCGTCGTGCCCAGACACCACGTGATGATCGGGTGTGATAAGCTCTACGTCCATCTACAACGGGTGCAAGCCAGTTTTGCACACGCAGAATACTCAGGTTAAACTTGACGATCCTAGCATATGCAGATATGGCCTCGGAACACGGAGACCAAAAGGTCAAGCATGAATCATATAGTAGATATGATCAACATAATGATGTTCACCATTGAAAACTAATCCATTTCACGTGATGATCGGTTATGGTTTAGTTGATTTGGATCACGTGATCACTTAGAGGATTAGAGGGATGTCTATCTAAGTGGGAGTTCTTAAGTAATATGATTAATTGAACTTTAATTTATCATGAACTTAGTCCTGGTAGTATTTGCAAGTCATGTTGTAGATCAATAGCTCGCGTTGTTGCTTCCCTGTGTTTATTTTGATATGTTCCTAGAGAAAATTGTGTTGAAAATGTTAGTAGCAATGATGCGGATTGGATCCGTGATCTGAGGTTTATCCTCATTGCTGCACAGAAGAATTATGTCCTTGATGCACCGCTAGGTGACAGACCTATTGCAAGAGCAGATGCAGACGTTATGAACGTTTGGCTAGCTAAATATGATGACTACTTGATAGTTTAGTGCACCATGCCTAACGGCTTAGACTCGGGACTTCAAAGACGTTTTGAACGTCATGGACCATAAGAGATGTTCCAGGAGTTGAACTTAATATTTCAAGAAAATACCCGAGTTGAGAGATATGAAGTCTCCAACAACTTCTATAGCTAAAAGATGGACGAGAATCACTCAACTAGTGAGCATGTGCTCAGATTGTCTGGGTACTACAATCGCTTGAATCAAGTGGGAGTTAATCTTCCAGATAAGATAGTGATTGACAGAATTCTCTAGTCACCATCACCAAGTTAGTAGAACTTTGTGATGAACTATAATATGCAAGGGATAACATAAACGATTCCCGAGCTCTTCGCGATACTGAAATTGATGAAGGTAGAAATCAAGAAAGAACATCAAGTGTTGATGGTTGACAAGACCACTAGTTTCAAGAAAAGGGCAAAAGGGAAGAAGGGGAACTTCAAGAAGAACGGCAAGCAAGTTGTTGCTCAAGTAAAGAAGCCCAAGTCTGGTCCTAAGCCTGAGACTAAGTGCTTCTACTGCAAAGGGACTGGTCACTGGAAGCGGAACTGCCCCAGGTATTTGGCGGATAAGAAGGATGGCAAAGTGAACAAAAGTATATTTGATATACATGTTATTGATGTGTACTTTACTGGTGTTTATAGCAACCCCTCAGTATTTCATACTGGATCAGTTGCTAAGAGTAGTAACTCGAAACAGGAGTTGCAGAATAAACAGAGACTAGTTAAGGGTGAAGTGACGATGTGTGTTGGAAGTAGTTCCAAGATTGATATGATCATCATCGCACACTCCCCTATACTTTCGGGATTAGTGTTGAACCTAAATAAGTGTTATTTGGTTTTTGCGTTGAGCATGAATATGATTTGATCATGTTTATTGCAATACGGTTATTCATTAAATTCAGAGAATAATTGTTGTTCTGTTTACATGAATAAAACCATCGATGGTCATACACCCAATGAAACAAGTTCGTTGGATCTCGATCGTAGTGATACACATATTCATAATATTGAAACCAAAATATGCAAAGTTAATAATGATAGTGCAACTTATTTGTGGCACTGCCGTTTAAGTCATATTGGTGTAAAGCGCATGAAGAAACTCCATGCTGATGGGCTTTTGGAATCACTTGATTATGAATCACTTGATGCTTGCGAACCATGCCTTATGGGCAAGATGACTAAAACACCGTTCTCTGGAACAATGAAGCAAGCAACAGATTTGTTGGAAATCATACATACTGATGTATGTGGTCCGATGAATACTAAGGCCTGCAGCAGGTATCATTATTTTCTGACCTTCACAGATGATTTGAGTAGATATGGGGATATCTACTTGATGAAACATAAGTCTGAAACATTTGAACAGTTCAAAGAATTTCAGAGTGAAGTGGAAAATCATCGTGACAAGAAAATAAAAGTTTATGTGATATGGTCGCAGAGGTAAAATATTTGAGTTACGAGTTTGGCCTTCAATTAAACAATGTGAAATAGTTTCACTACTCACGCCACCTGGAACACCATAGTGTAATGGTGTGTCCGAATGTCATAACCGTACTTTATTAGATATAGTGCGATCTATGATGTCTCTTACCGATCTACCACTATCATTTTGGGGTTATGCATTAGAGACAGCTGCATTCACGTTAAATAGGGCACCATCTAAATCCGTTGAGACGACACCGTGTGAACTATGGTTTGGCAAGAAACCAAAGCTGTCGTTTCTTAAAGTTTGGAGTTGCGATGCTTATGTGAAAAAGTTTCATCTCGATAAGCTCAAACTCAAATCGGAGAAATATGATTTCATAGGATACCAAAAGGGGACAGTTGGGTACACCTTCTATCATAGATCCGAAGGCAAGACATTCGTTGCTAAGAATGGATCCTTTCTAGAGAAGGAGTTTCTCTCGAAAGAAGTGAGTGGGAGGAAAGTAGAACTTGATAAGGCAATTGTACCTTCTCCCTTATTGGAAAGTAGTTCATCACAGAAATCCGTTCCTGTGACTACTACACCAATTAGTGAGGAAGCTAATGATGATGATCATGTAACTTCAGATCAAGTTACTACCAAATCTCGTAGGTAAACCAGAGTGAGATCCACACCAGAGTGGTACGGTAATCTTGTTCTGGAAGTTATGTTACTAGACCATGACGAACCTACGAACTATGAGGAAGCGATGATGAGCCCAGATTCCGCAAAATGGCTTGAGGCCATGAAATCTGAGATGGGATCCATGTATAAGAACAAAGTATGGACTTTGGTTGACTTGCCCAATGATCGGCAAGCCATAGAAAATAAATGGATCTTCAAGAGGAAGACGGACGCTGATAGTAGTGTTACTATCTACAAAGCTAGAATTGTCGCAAAAGGTTTTCGACAAGTTCAAGGTGTTGACTATAATGAGATTTTCTCACTCGTATCTATGCTTAAAGTCTGTCCGAATCATGTTAGCAATTGCCGCATTTTATGAAATCTGGCAAATGGATAAACAAAACTGCATTCCTTAATGGTTTTATTAAAGAAGAGTTGTATGTGATGCAACAAGATGGTTTTGTCAATCCTAAAGGTGCTAACAAAATATGCAAGCTCCAGCGATCCATTTATGGACTGGTGCAAGCATCTCGGAGTTGGAATACACGCGTTGATAAGTTGATCAAAGCATATAGTTTTATACAGACTTGCGATGAAGCCTGTATTTACAAGAAAGTGAGTGGGAGCACTACAACATTTCTGATAAGTATATGTAAATGACATATTGTTGATTGGAAATAATGTAGAATTATTCTGCAAAGCATAAAGGAGTATTTGAAAGGAGTTTTTCGAAGAAGGACCTCGGTGAAGTTGCTTACATATTGAGCATCAAGATCTATAGAGATAGATCAAGACGCTTGATAAGTTTTTTTTCAATAAGTACAAACCTTGACAAGATTTTGAAGTAGTTCAAAATGGAGCAGTCAAAGAAAGAGTTCTTGCCGGTGTTACAAGGTGTGAAGTTGAGTAAGACTCAAAGCCCGACCACGGCAGAAGATAGAAAGAGAATGAAAGTCATTCCCTATGCCTCAGTCATAGGTTCTATAAAGTATGCCATGCTGTGTACCAGATCTATTGTATACCATACACTGTGTTAAGAGAGGGAGTACAATAGTGATCTAGGAGTAGATCAATGGACAGCGGTCAAAATTATCCTTACTGGAATAAGGATATGTTTCTCGATTACGGAGGTGACAGAAGGTTCATCGTAAAGGGTTACGTCGATGCAAGTTTTTACACTAATGTAGATGAATCTAAGTCTCAATCTAGATAAATATTGAAAGTGGGAGCAATTAGCTAGAGTAGCTCCGTGCAGAGCATTGTTGACATAAATATTTGCAAAATACTTACGGATCTGAATATAACAGACCCGGTGACTAAAATTATCTCACAAGCAAAACATGATCACACCTTAGTACTCTTTGGGTGTTAATCACATAGCGATGTGAACAAGATTACTGACTCTAGTAAACCCTTTGGGTGTTGGTCACATATCGATGTGGACTATGGGTGTTAATCACATGGTGATGTGAACTATTGCTGTTAAATCACATGGCGATGTGAACTAGATTATTGACTCTAGTGCAAGTGGGAGACTGAAGGAAATATGCCCTAGAGGCAATAATAAAGTTATTGTTTATTTCCTTATTTCATGGTAAATGTTTCTTATTCATGCTAGAATTGTATTAACCGGAAACATAATACATGTGTGAATACATAGACAAACAGAGTGTCACTAGTATGCCTCTACTTGACTAGCTCATAAATCGAAGATGGTTATGTTTCCTAGCCATAGACATGAGTTGTCATTTGATTAATGGGATCACATCATTAGGAGAATGATGTGATTGACATGACCCATTCCGTTAGCTTAACACTTGATCGTTTAGTATGTTGCTATTGCTTTCTTCATGACTTATACATGTTCCTATGACTATGAGATTATGCAACTCCCGTTTACCGGAGGAACACTTTGTGTGCTACCAAACGTCACAACATAATTGGGTGATTATAAAGGAGCTCTACAGGTGTCTCCGAAGGTACATGTTGGGTTGGCGTATTTCGAGATTAGGATTTGTCACTCCGATTGTCGGAGAGGTATCTCTGGGCCCACTCGGTAATGCACATCACTATAAGCCTTGCAAGCATTGCAACTAATGAGTTAGTTGCGGGATGATGTATTACGGAACGAGTAAAGAGACTTGCCGGTAACGAGATTGAACTAGGTATTGAGATACCGACGATAGAATCTCGGGCAAGTAACATACCGATGACAAAGGGAACAATGTATGTTGTTATGTGGTCTGACCGATAAAGATCTTCGTAGAATATGTAGGAGCCAATATGGGCATCCAGGTCCCGCTATTGGTTATTGACAAGAGAGGTGTCTTGGTCATGTCTACATAGTTCTCGAACCCGTAGGGTCCGCACGCTTAACGTTCGTTGACGATATAGTACTATGAGTTATGTATGTTGGTGACCGAATGTTGTTCGGAGTCCCGGATGAGATCACAGACATGACGAGGAGCTCCGGAATGGTCCGGAGGTAAAGATTCATATATTGGATGATATGGTTAGGCCAAGGGGTCAAGCCCATAGGGCTATAAGTCGGTGCAAAAGGAGTTTTGCGGAGGCCAGGGGGTCAAACGCCGAAGACCCTGGCCTCTGGCCCTGGGCCAGACGCCGAGGCCCATGGCATCTGGGCCAGACGCCAAGGTTTGTGGCGTTTGGTCCTGGAGTCCGAGTGAGACTCTTGCCTTTCGGGCAAAACCGACTTTGAGGAGGCTTTTGCTCCAAGTTTCGACCCCAGGGCTCAACATATAAATAGAGGGACAGGGCTAGCACCAAAGACACATCAAGAAACACCAAGCCGTGTGCCGGCAACCCCGTCTCCTCTAGTTTATCCTCCGTCATAGTTTTCGTAGTGCTTAGGCGAAGCCCTGCGGAGATTGTTCTTCACCAACACCGTCACCACGCCGTCGTGCTGCCGGAACTCATCTACTACTTCGCCCATCTTGCTGGATCGAGAAGGCGAGGACGTCACCGAGCCGTACGTGTGCAGAACTCGGAGGTGCCGTGCTTTCGGTACTTGGATCGGTCGGATCGTGAAGACGTTCGACTACATCAACCGCGTTGATATAACGCTTCCGCTTACGGTCTACGAGGGTACGTAGACAACACTCTCCCCTCTCGTTGCTATGCATCACCATGATCTTGCGTGTGCGTAGGAATTTTTTTGAAATTACTACGTTACCCAACACTAAGCCAGCAGGCCGTATGGCCCATCTTCATCAACAAGGCATCCAATACCCTCTCAAGGGGCCAAGGCTCGCGAGGAGGATAACACGAGACCTCCTCGGGAGTGGCCTAGTCAGGCAGGCTCACGAGGAGCGGAGATATCAAGGCGAGGCGAACCTCACGAGGCTCTCGTGACGTGATCCATGATGATCGACACCAGGCGGACGCCAGGCGGGCGCCAGCACACGCAGCGTCCTTGTTTCCTCTTTGGTGCTAAGGAAACTAGCGGAGGTGAGCAGTACTGAGGCATCAGGCAAAGGTTGCTATTTTGGCGCAACAAGACCAAGTCTAGAAGGACGGCAAGACGGAGGTCCTCGTGGAGCACAAGATGGCGTCACCACCAGAGCCTTCCGCAGGCGCAGACCACGTTTTGTCAGGATAGCTTGTACTAGCTGTCCCCCTTCAAATTAGCCCGCCGTTGTTGGCTCCCTTCCCGCTCAATATTTTGGAAGAGGACCAGGGCCTCTATAAGTAGGGCTAGCCACCACCATAGAAAAGGGGGGCAAAGAGACGGCATCTTAGATCGCTCTCTCACCCACACAAGTTAGCCACGCACAAGAACACCTCAACCTCAGGAGGTTGTTCTTCCCCTTGTATTGTTCATCATCAGCCCAAGAGGCAATCCACCACCACCACACTGGAGTAGGGTGTTACTCCACAATGGTGGCCTGAACCAGTATAAATCCTGTGTTTTTCTGTGTTGCGAGTTCGTCGAGTTCGTCCGCGAGATCTTAGCGAGCTAGGGCGTAGATCGGTAGGAGGGAAAGAATTCACGCGCACCCCAGTGTTCAAAACTTAAGGGTTTGCCGGAACCCCACATCCGACAGAGGCGATGCATGCATGGCAGCGCAGCCAGCCGTGGGAGGTGGGAGCAGGCGATCTCATCGGCATTGGTTTGGTTTTGGCAACTGAAGGAAGAAGAGATTGAAGAAACACGACAGACGTTGGATGTCAATCCAACGGTCACGGGTGGCAGAATCATTTGTTGAATAAGTTGAGACCATGTTGCATATTTGAAAGAACATGCGGTGCGCCCATGTTTGGTTTTGGTAATTGATGACAATCTCTATGGACTAATGGTTGCCTTGAACTATATTTGAATGATTTGTCCGTAGGCGTTTCTTGAAGTCCATGTGTTGGTTTCAAGGAGTTTATGTGATGACCAAAGTGCTATTCAAGGAACTATCCAAAGATTGGTCATGTAGAAGACATGATACAAGGTTGATTAATACTAAGTTAATGTGTGAATCTAGTTGATCAACACGCAAAGCATAGAAGATGTACCAAAAGGGATCAAGTCATCCCATGGTATGGTAAGCATTGTCCATTACGCTTTGTGTACTAAACCATGGTCTACGTGACCGTTCTATGTAGGGTTAGGTATGTTTCCATGGCTTGCCTCAAGAGTAAAATCTTATACAACCAATGGAGGATAACATCTCACTACTGCAGGATGCTGCTAACGCGACACTACGATCAGAGACCCTTTGACGAAACTGTGTGTGATGCATGAATCGAAAATGGTGATGTAAAAAACCGTCAAAAAAGATGCAAAATGTTTGAGATTAATGACACATCAAATACGGTTCAGATTTTAGTTGCGTGTGCGATGCGGGGCATACGGTTGATCCATACAAACTATTTGTGATGAGACAGAGCAACGGAAACGGGCAGCCAGATCAAGGTGTGTGCGATATATGGCATATATTTCGCTCCGATGAACCGTTTGCGATGATCGAGGTCAACACAGACGATTCAATGTAATAAGATGTGTGTGATACCCGACAAACAGGTTGGTAATCAGAATTTTGTGCGATCATTATATACAGCCCATACGGTCATTTTTTGTGAATTGTGTGCTCGTCGGGGCACACAGTACAACAAACCAACCTGTGGGCCATAATGTAGAAGATCTATGTCGCATACGTATTACTAACCGCCTACGAGGAGATTGACAGGATAAACAAAGATAACGAATTAATATGAGCGAACGGAAACAGATATATATATACAGTCTTTTAATTTAGTCCTTGTTGTTGTTGTTGTTGGTGTTGGATGGCCCCGCAACATTGTCTTGGCGAGGATGCTTCTTTCCGCTGACCGTTGGCTTTTCATTGTCGCGGCCGTCGTCATCGTCGTTGTTGTCATTGTCCTCCTCCTCCTCATTCGACCATTCTTCCTCATCATCATCGTCGTCCTGTTCTTCGTCCTCCGACGGCTCCTCGTCCGTTTGGTTGTCGTGTGACGACTCTGGAGGCGGCATCCCTTCCATGATCCGGATACTGCCGAGGTCTGGGCTCGACGCCAGACTCATGGAAGATGAGCGGGATGATTCCGATGTTGACCTATCATCGAGCACCAAACTGCTGGCCGAACAGTCGTCCTTGCTGTCGCTCGACATGGTTGCGGTCGTATAAAAACCGCAATAAAGCGAGATTGCAGAGTGTGTGCAAGTTTGTAGCGCGGCCTGTCGGGGACGATGAAGATGCTGGATACCTAAGCGGGGTATGTAGAGAAGAGGAAATGCCAATTGAAGCGGGGGTTGACATATTATCTAACCGCTGATATAATCAATCGCAATTGTACCCAGTTGCTCCAAATGCCCAGGGTTGCGTAGGACTCCTATTGGCTGATTTCATTTTTCAGGACAAAAAACAAGGAAAAAGTTTTGGGATTATGCACCGGTACCGGTACAAATGGAATAGGACAGTTGGCAAGCAATATATTGAGCTCTTCTTATTGATGAAGCCAGTAATAATCAAACTACAAAGGAAAAGAAGAAAAGACAAAGGAAAATATCTGCACGAATCTTCGCGTAACATCAATGGCATAGGACCTAGATGTGCATTACTAAGAGCACATCTAGATGTGCTTTAGCAATACTGTCAAACAAAACCCCTAATCATCATTGCAACCAACGCATAGAACATGGCTAATGCGACAACCACAACTACACATGCTAGTTCCTTCTTGTCTCTTGCTTTCATCTGTTGCCTGTGATTGATTCTTTCTTTCTTCATCATACTAATTGTACATTCTAGATCAGCCAGTTTCTTCTTTAGCATTATGTTATCTTCTGTGAGCTTGGTGATAACACTCCGAGCCCTACCATGCCATTCTTCATCCATCCAGTTAACAAAGGCACAAGCACTGGTGCACGTCGGTCCTAAACAAACGGTTTTTAACCCCTTTCCGCGACAGCCTTCGGAACCGTCGCCAAGTGAGTGTGTGGGATAGGGGGTCCTTCCCACACGACCCAGAAACCGCCGGGGATATGGAATAGTGATCTAGAGGCCTTCCAAAATGTAATCGTGTGCGATGCAGCACACACTAAATTATTTCACACGTGTGGTATCGGTGATTAAGCATTTCTAATGATGCAGTGAAACCATACGATCTGTCGTAACGAACCATTTGGGAAACAGTATGTAAGGCACACGGGCCAACATATGAACTGTGTGCGATTTGTGCCCTATCACACATGTGTTTTCTGCATAACCCGTCTGCCATGCTAGACTCCATCGCACACATTTTCCAACAATTACCGTCTGCGATAATGTTCTATCACAAATAGTTCAGGAGCCCCTTCACACACATACAAGTGCTGCAGACCGTTTGTGATTTTTAGGTATCACCGACGGTTGCCGCAAGAGTGATGTGTGCTTTTCCTTTGGGATCCCACACGTTTCCTGAAAAAAATACGACTGGGATTGTATTTTGCATTGGGCACGGTTTACTCCCAGTTTTCGTGTGCGATAACGCGATATCACAAATGGTTCCGGAAAACCTATGCACACGTAGTAGTGCTGCAAATCATTTGCGATCTACTGTGTATCACCGACGGTTTCGCTACCATTGATGTATGTTTTCCGATGTGGATCGCACACACTCATTTGAACCGTGTGCGGAGCAATTGCTAGGTTAAAACAAAAATATCCCATTTTGAATCGGCACACAAAAAGCAAATTCGCCACAATATTCAATTGAACAAATAAACAAAAATATCCCATTTTGAATCGGCATGGAAAAAGAAAATTCGCCACAATATTCAATTGAACAAGTAGTGTCCATAGGAAGAACATTCATCAGATTTCACAAAAATTACAATTGAACAAATGGTAGATAAATTCCAATGATTTTTCCACACATATATGCATTACATAATTAATCATAGTGTACGAAATACGAAGACCTCATCAGATGGAAAACAATGGATCCATGCGTTATATCTTCATTATCACCAGTGGGATTGATGTAGTGATCCAGGAAGAAGTCGCTGATAAATCACCGAACCATCAGCAATTCACCAGCCGGGAGCGATTCAGGGGTCATCGGTTTTAAGATGAGTTGCAGTATTTTTAAGATCAAAGTGTGCCATATGAGTGGAGTAGAAGATATTAATTAAGATAGACTTATTGGTACTAATTCGCGAGGATCATCACAACTATCAGCAGATTTGCAGATGGAGATCATGTGTCTGCAAACATAGTATCCACAAAGGTTGGTCCCTGCTTCTTGCTAAGGACACTGAAATTTTTGTACAAAATTAGTCATGTATTTTTCCTGTTAGGAACAACCTAACCCGTGTTAGATGTATTATTTTTTCTTTGGACAAAATAGAAAGAGGTTTATTTAGAAGCTTGAACATTTTACTAGCATAAGGAAAGGTATTTGCATACGGTTGGATAAATTTTCCAAAAATAACGGATTTTGGTGTGTTACCGGAGAAATGATCTCGTGCTGCATGGGTTGTTTCGTCTTGAACAGGTTCCCTAGTTTAGTTTTCCGCAATGCGAGCACACTGCAAATGATGATGAATTTTGATAACATCAATTATTGAATCAGATATGAATGCAAATTAATTTCAACATCACAGAATTAAATACCTATCAAAGAATTGCTGAACATGCGTCAGATCCTAAGTGTTTGTTGACTCTCTGATAGAATTGATGTAGTAAACTGTGTTCTTGTTTGGAACAATGAATACCAATATCCAGTGATTACTACATATTAAGAAAGACATGAACTTACGGATGATGTCGAAATCTGAAAGACAATAAGTGTATGTGTGGTTGTTTACTTGACTTACCGTTCATGATATGGCCAGAGAAATGATTGTGCATGGGACATGTTTTTGAAGATACGGAGGACCGTGTTAACGGCCTAGTCCCGTCGGTCCTTACCATCTAATGTTGTGCCATTTGCTAATGCAAGATCTATAAAATACACACTCTCACTTATTCTTCTCCGCGCGTTTAATCCCCTGAGAGGAATAAAATGCAGTTAGTTGTTTATCATTTACAACATTGTATGGAGTCAAAATCAGGCATCTAACAAGAGTGGCATCGAGCACATTGAAGTTGAAGAAGAGATGTAAGTCCTCGAAACTCACATTGATGGAACCAGCATCGTGTCGGAAATGATCTCTATTGTAGTGGACTAGCAAAGCATGATAACCTGCTGACATTTGATCCATGCAATATTCATGTAACTCGCGACAACTGGAGCTGCACTCATCAAAGTATTTGCCAACAATAAATGGCTGTCCATGGACATAATTGCGTGCTTCAAGTACGTCTGCTTTCCTTTTAGCAAGCAACAATTCTACTTCTTCATTATACATGGCGTCAGAAAAATATTACTCCCCGATTCGAACAAGCTGCTGTTAATTTGGTTCTATGCGATGAGTGCTTTAAGTAAGAGGCAATCGTTCTCTTTCCTCTTCACTCTCCCGCTGCGCTTCCTCATGGTCGTGGTTGTAGCCTTTTTGGCCACTTCCTTGTTGGTACTTGAAGCATTTCTGGCAGAACATCTGGTTGCCTGCAAGGTAGACTGCCGAGCAGACGGTGAAGCTTGGAGGGACTTCTTAGCAAATGGTTTATCTATGCCAGACCGCTGAGCTGGCGGTGCTGCTATGACGGACTACTGGGCTGTAGGAGCACAGACATCGGACTGCTGACCATGCGTTGAAACTATGTCGGGTTTCTGCGCAGGTGGTGCCAACTTGTCGGTGTGCTGAGGAGGTCGTGCCAACGTGTTGGTTTGCTGAGCAGGAGGTGCTGACGCATTGGTATGCTGATCACGCGCCTGCGGACCTAGGACTGATGAGCAGTCAGTTTTGGACCTACAGACTGCTTAGCAGGAGGTTCCGAAGCATCAGACTACTTAGTAGTCTGTTCCACCAGGTTGGTCTGCTGAGCATGTGCTGCAGCTGGGTCTCCCCCCGCTACTTCAACGGCAGGCATCTGAGCCGGTGGTGCGTCATCAGCAGTTGTAGGCCTTGCCACTGGCTGCTTTGGGATGGAGGATGACATGGCCTGTACGCCACAAAGTCAGGCCAACTAATCACCGGTTGATGCATCAGCCCGCGAGAGCTACTGCGGCAAGGAGAGCGTCACCGTTTGAGGGGCGATAGTGGTTGCTCTTCGCGGGGCTTCAGAAATCTCATCGGTGAACTCTATTTCCTTTCGTGGCCACTAGATGTGATGTAATAGTGTTTCTCCCAAGGTCCTTTTCTCATTGAAGTCTCCTAGGACATTCTTCGGGGAAAAATCATTGAATCCAAGCTTTACTTCAGTCACGTAGCACTTCACACAGCCCGGCTTCAATGGAACATTGTCCAAGAAGAGGCCATCTTCCAAGAAGGGTGGGCAAACCCAGGTTGTTGCACATTTTAATGTACCTTCATAATGTGTAAGCATGCTCTTCAGTCTATCTTTCATTCCAGATAGATCAGATATAGCATCATCACGAGCAGCTGCAGTCTCAGTGTCGCTGGGGTCAGCTGATGCATAGCTACTCTTGTGCAGTTTTGTCGCGCAATAAGCAACATCATCCATGCCCGCCTCTCGTCCCATCTGTTGGCTATCTGTCAGTGTTAGAGTCTTCTGCATCATCATTGACTCCTCAACATCCTTTCGAACAGCCGGATAAATCTGCTTCTTCAATTTTCAAACAATGCATTCTGCTTCATTTCACTCCTTGCTTTTTTCATGCTGAGCCTCTCTTCTTTGCTGAGTGTGAAATCCATCTTGTGCGGGACATTGACACCTATACTCCTTGCACGGCCAGGGGGCTCTTTTGTGTCCAGAGCAATGGATAGAATGTCACATGGCCATGAGTTCCTGTAGAACCTTCCAGGGATCTTGGAAGCCTCTACCATCACTTCATACAGTTTGGCGTCACGTGCGTTTTCAAAGTAATAAGTTCCGTCATCACGCCTCTTTGCACGTGCCCGCAAGTAGTCTCTGGTGCATTCGCCCTCGATTTCACTAAAGGCCAGATTCCCACCCGTCGCTACTGCTTCTTTGTCCTCTTGTTCCCATATCAGTTTCATGCTGTAGTATCCTGCCACACCCATACAGTGGGGGTGTATGTTCTTCTTTTGAAGTTCCGATTGTTTGAAACTCTTCGCAGCAAACTCTGGAGTTTCCCTGACCCTTTTGAATTTTGCCCGGTCTGCCTTTGTAATTTGGGGGTAGGCGGGGATTGGGTCCTTGCCTTCACTCAAGTACTTCTTGTATAGCACGTGCTTCCAGTTTCTCCAAGCATCCCTAGCCTTCTTCAGTGCAGTGTGTTCCACATGCATTCTCCACTGCTCTGGAACATTGAAGTGATCCATGATCTCTCGGACTATCCTTTGCCGTGTTTCTGTGTCAGCCTTCCGAAACCCTAGTAGATTAATGTTGAGTCTTGTCCTACCATGCAATAATTTAGAAAATGTACGGCTAATTTGTTAAGTTTGTGTGACTCGGGCGCCCGTGATCTCTAAATAGGTAGTAACTTATTGGAACAAATACAGCTTATATGTAGTAAGGAAGGTAGATAATGAACATATATACGATCTCTGTTATTTATAGCCAATTTGGGAACATATGGAACGAAATTGGAAGAGGGATTGCGAGGAAATATGCCTCACCGTGATGGAGAGCAGTAACTAACAGGATTCTTAATGCAAACCCGGCCGGACCATAGGAGAGGCGAGGGTTACTACATCGATATGCTCGAGGGTGGCTGGTGAGCAAACAAAGACGGCGAGGCGGGGGCCGCCACGTGTTGGGAACGCCAGTGGAGGTAGGCTTGACGCCGAAGAGCGGGCACACGGCCAGGGTGAGCACGGCAGTGCCGGAGAAGGTTCTATTGTGGATCTAGGGGAGGGGGAGCTGGCAAAGGAGATTGGGTGGACTAGTTGAGTGAAACGCAGGCGGACTGTGAGGGTGTTGGCAGCCTAGGTGAAAAGGGTGAAAAATATCTCCGGTTGCCGCGCGCGCGGAAAGGCCTATGCAAACGGTTGCCTCTAAGCGCTCATGTGCACAAACAAAATAATTTTGTTTGAAATGAAGACGTACTAATTTTGAAATGAAGATGTGAGTTAATCGTTTCACCTCTAAATTTTTCACACGTAAACCAATCACAATTTTACCACGGGTTTGATTTGTTGGCGCATTTCCGGTCTCGTGTGCTATGTGTAAGACATCTTTTCGCATTTATCGTGCATGTTGGCATATAAATCAATTCCTAGCCGGACTGCATTTCCTGTCAAAAGGGATGAGGATTGCTGTTCGATGTGGGAGCATCCAATGGTGCAGACGTACGATCTATGGGGTTTGGGTTCTGGCCAATCAGAACGCGCAACTCAGATCGCGCGTGCAGCGAGGGGGGCACCAGCCACGGTTTGGTAGGCAGACGGCTTTCGTGTCTGAACCGTGTGCTATTTGAAAACATTTTCTGGGGAGGGGCTATTTGAAATCATGTACATGTGTTGTCGAAAGGGATGAGGATCACCGTTCGATCAAGGAGAATCCAACGGTGCAGACGTACGACCCATGGAGTTTGGGTTCTGGCCAATCAGAACGCACGACCCAGATCGCGCGCGTGGAAGAGGGGTGGGGGTGCATCGGCCATGGTTTAGTGGACACATGGCTTTCGTGAGTGAACCATGTGCTCTTTGAAAACATTTACATTACCTAACATCATATTTTTGTTCAAATGAAAACATGAGTTCATCGTTTCACCTCCAATTTTTTTCCACGGTAAGAAATCATTAGTATAGTGGAGAGTGTCATATACTAGTACCATGAATATACAATACATATGATACTAGTGTATGATACTACCTTTAATGAATTATAGCGCATAGTATAGTATCATATATAGATCATATTTATTGCCATGCATGACACAAATTAGCATCGCATTTAACATGATACAGTATCTACCTACTATATTTTACTCTAACCCTCTTTATATATATTTAATTCTTTGCCACATCAGCATACTTGCTATTTCCGAGTGCATGACATCATCAGCCACTATGCCCAGCCTTATATAGTGGGGAGTATCATATAGTATCATGCATATGATACTAGTGTATGATACTACGTACATACCTTCATAGTGCATATATAGTATCATAGAGTAGTACTAGATCCCTCTGTAAACTAATATAAGAGCGTTTAGATTACTAAATAGTGACCTAAACGCTCTTATATTAGTTTATGAAGGGAGTATATATCATAGATGACTATATTTATGAATTGAGCCCTATAAGGCTGGTTGTAATGGGGAGTATTATATATATACTAGTAGTATCATGCATGCATATATATGATAGTGTAGCTAGGATACTACTTCCGTAATGCATAGTATCATAAGTTAACATCTTAGGTTGCCTTACTAATTGTCATGCATCACACAAAGTAGTAGTACAACATTTAATATGACATGGTATCATGATATGACACCACATCCTCTCTTGTGTGCCACATCATCCAGAAAGTCTAGTTGGCATGCATGATACCGCTTATGATAACACCATTACAACCAGCCTAAACCGGAAAGGAGGGACTATGAGACTAGCCACAATGGAGAGTACTACACTAGTAACATACACATATCCCTAGACTATATATGTTACTACCTTCATAGTGGGTAGTAACATAAGTGTAGTGTCATGCAAAGCTTCATTTCTTAGGTTACAGACACATATTGCATTGGGACATGTGATGCTATAGTAACTAGCTAAGTTACTGAAACTATCTCTCTACTCATTAACTTATTGCCACATAAGCAAGTTTGGTGAGTTGGAGTCGGTGTTACTGCTGAAGTTACTCCCACTGTGGCTAGTTTGATACTAGCTAGTAGTCTATGATATTCTAGCTACCTCACTAAGAGCATGCATGGTTAATAATACAGCCAAGGGTCGGCTGTAAGAAGTTTCCATGTCATATACAGCCAACCTCTTAGCAGGCATGTACAATAATAGGTTTTATATATGTACTAGTTTATCAATAGTTGGCCCACCTTACATCCTCACAAAGTGTCTTGGGTCTCATGTTGCAGCTGGCTCTACTAACCAAGAGCCCGCTTCTCTTCTCTTTCCTCCAACTAATAAGCACAAATATATTATTGTATTCCTTATATCCAGACTACCCATAGTGGGAGTAACATATGTAGTAACATCACACATATCTAGATAAAATAGATGATGTGGCAAGCAATAAATGAAGAAATAGAGGAAAGTGGATATGTGTGATGTTACTACCTATGTTACTCCCACTGTTGATATAGTCTAACTATAGTATGAGACTACCCACAATGGGAGTAACATAGGTAGTAACATCACACATATCTAGATAAATTAAGTAGATGATGTGGCAAGCAATAAATGAAGAAAGAGAGCAAAGTAGTAACATAGCTAGTTACTAGTAGTATGAGTAACACCACATGTACATATCTAATAACCCACAAGTATAGGGGATCGCAACAGTTTTCGAGGGTAGAGTATTCAACCCAAATTTATTGATTCGACACAAGGGGAGCCAAAGAATATTCTCAAGTATTAGCAGCTGAGTTTTCCATTCAACCACACCTGGAAACTTAATATCTGCAACAAAGTATTTAGTAGCAAAGTAATATGATAGTAGCGATAAGGTAGCGAAAGTAATAGTTTTGGTTTTATAGTGATTATAACAGTAGCAATAGAAAAGTAAATAAGCGAAGAACAATATGTGAAAAGCTCGTAGGCAATGGACCAGTGATGGATAATTATGTTGGATGCGATTCCTCATGCAACAGTTATAACATAAGGTGACACAGAACTAGCTCCAGTTCATCAATGTAATGTAGGCATGTATTTCGAATATAGTCATACGTGCTTATGGAAAAGAACTTGCATGACATCTTTTGTCCTACCCTCCCGTGGCAGCGGGGTCCTATTGGAAACTAAGGGATATTAAGGCCTCCTTTTAATAGAGTACCGGACCAAAGCATTAACACTTAGTGAATACATGAACTCCTCAAACTACGGTCATCACCGGTAAGTATCCCGATTATTGTCACTTCGGGGTTAACGGATCATAACAAATAATAGGTGACTATAGACTTGCAAGATAGGATCAAGAACTCACATATATTCATGAAAACATAATAGGTTCAGATCTGAAATCATGGCATTCAGGACTAGTGACAAGCATTAAGCATAGCAAAGTCATAGCAACATCAATCTTAGAACATAATGGATACTAGGGATCAAACCCTAACAAAACTAACTCGATTACATGATAAATCTCATCCAACCCATCACCGTCCAGCAAGCCAACGATGGAATTACTCACGCACGGCGGTGAGCATCATGAAATTGGTGATGGAGGAAGCTTGATGATGAAGATGGCGACGGATTCCCCTCTACGGAGCCCCGAACGAACTCCAGATCAGCCCGCCCGAGAGAGATTAGGGCTTGGTGGCGGCTCCATATCGTAAAATGTGATGAATCCTTCTCTCTGTTTTTTTCTCCCCGAACGTGAATATATGGAGTTGGAGTTGAGGTCGGTGGAGCACCAGGGGGGCACGAGGCAGGGGGCGCGCCCCCACCCTCGTGGTCAGGGTGTGGGCCCTCTGGCCTTGATTCTTTCACCAGTATTTTTTATATATTCCAAAAATATTCTCCGTTGATTTTCAGGTCATTCCAAGAAATTTTATTTCTGCACAAAAATAACACCATGGCAATTCTGCTGAAAACAACATCAGTCCGGGTTAGTTCCATTCAAATCATGCAAGTTAGAGTCCAAAGTAAGGGAAAAAGTGTTTGGAGAAGTAGATACGTTGGAGATGTATCAACTCCCCCAAGCTTAAACCTTTGCTTGTCCTCAAGCAATTCAGTTGATAAACTGAAAGTCATAAAGAAAAACTTTTACAAACTCTGTTTGCTCTTGTTGTTGTAAATATGTAAAGCCAGCATTCAAGTTTTCAGCAAAGATTATGAACTAACCATATTCACAATAACATTTAAGTCTCATGTTTACTCATATCAATGGCATAATCAACTAGCAAGCAATAATAATAAATCTCGGATGACAACACTTTCTCAAAACAATCATAATATGATATAACAAGATGGTATCTTGCTAGCCCTTTCTGAGACCGTAAAACATAAATGCAGAGCACCACTGAAGATCAAGGGCTGACTAGAAATTGTAATTCATGGTAAAGGAGATCCAGTCAAGTTATACTCAATGTAAACTAACAATAATACGTGCAAATGATAGCGGTTCTCTCCAAATGGTGCTTTTTAATAAGAGGATGATGACTTAGCATAAAAGTAAATAGACAGGCCCTTCTCAGAGGGAAGCGGGGATTTGTAGAGGTGCTAGAGCTGATTTTGAAATAGAGATGAATAATATTTTGATCGGTATACTTTCATTGTCAACATAACAACCGAGAGATCTCGATATATTCCATGCTACACACATTATAGGCAGTTCCCAAGCAAAATGGTAAAGTTTATACTCCCCCACCACGAACAAGCATCAATCCATGGCTTGCACAAAACAATGGGTTTCTCCAACTAACAACAATCCCGGGGAGTTTTGTTTGCAATTATTTTGATTTTATTTGAGCATGGGACTGGGCATCCCGATGACCAGCCATTTTCTCATGAGTGAGGAGCAGAGTCCACTCCTCTTGAGAATAACCCACCTAGCAAGGAAGATACAGACAACCCTAGTTGATACATGAGCTATTCGAGCATACAAAACAGAATTTTTATTTGAAGGTTTAGAGTTTGGCACATACAAATTTACTTGGAACGGCAGGTAGATACCGCATATAGGAAGGTATGGTGGACTCATATGGAATAACTTTTGGGGTTTATGGAGTTGGATGCATAAGCAGTATTCGCGCTTAATACAAATGAAGGCTAGAAAGAGACTGGGAAGCGATCAGCTAGAGAGCGACAACAGTCATGAACATGCATTAAAATTAATCAACACTGAATGCAAGCATGAGTAGGATATAAATCACCTTGAACATAAGTACCGTGGAGGCTATGTTGATTTTGTTTCAACTACATGAGTGAACATGTGCCAAGTCAAGCCACTCAAACCATTCAAAGGAGAATACCACCCTATCATACCACATCACAACCATTTTAATAGCATGTTGGCACGCAAGGTAAACCATTATAAACTCCTAGCAAATTAAGCATGGCATGAGAAACTATAATCTCTAATTGTCATTGCAAACATATTTCATTCATAATAGGCTGAATTAGGAACGATGAACTAATCATATTTACAAAAAAAGAGGTCGAGTTCATACCAGCTTTTCTCATCTCAATTAGTTCATAATATATCGTCACTATTGCCTTTCACTTAGACAACCGAATAGTGTGAAGAATAATAATAGTGCACGTGCATTGGACTAAGCTGGAATCTGCAAGCGTTCAATTCAAGGGAGAAGAGAAGGTAATATGGGCTCTTTGTTCGATCAACAAAATGCATAAGAGAGCCACTCAACATTTTCATCGTGGTCTTCTCCTCTCGACCCCCAAAGAAAAGAAAGGAAATAAAACTATTTACACGGGAAAGCTCCCAACAAGCGAAAGAAGAACGATAAATCTTTTTTGGGTTTTCTTTTAGTTATTACTGCTACATGCATGGAAAGTAAACTAGCTAAAAGCTACTACTATTTTTTTCGTAAGGGTTTTTGAAACACACAAGAAGAAAGCTTAAAACAGAAAATAAACTAGCATGGATGATACAATGAAAAAGTATGAGCACCGACAATTGGCATGAGTGTGTGAACATGAATGTAATGTCGGTGAGAGATACATACTCCCCCAAGCTTAGGCTTTCAGCCTAAGCTGGTCTATGGCCATGGATCAAAGCTGCCCTCTCCGGTGTACTAAGCAGGGTCCTCGGGGTGCCACTGGTTGGCGATCTTCTCCGGATCCCACTGATAAACAGACTGATGGTGAGGATCAAGTGGTGGCTCCGGCTCTGGAGCTGATGTCAGGCTTTGGTATGCCTAAACAGCCTCCGACAAAACAAGGTACGTGCCTGAGAATATGTTGAACAAAGAGGGAGCGGGCAAGGTAATAGTCTCAAAGTAATTCTTATCAGTCTATAGTTAAGCATCTTCTTCTTATTCTTAACAATAAAATCATGTGCTACCATACTCTTATAATCTAGAAAAACATGAGGCAGCAACTTTTCCTCTTTCTCATAGTGCCTAATAGGTATGTTAAAGTGTGCAGCAAGGCACGCGGCGAAGATGCCTCCCAAGACGGGACCCTTTGTACGGTTCAGATTTAACCGTTTAGCAACAATAGCGCCTAAACTAAAAGTGGTATCATGAAACAAAGCATGGCGCAAAATAACAATATCAGGGGCACTAAGATTTCCATAGTTCCCGTGACCAATTAAGCATCTACTAGCAAATATTGCAAAGTAACATAGAACAGGAAAATGTATGCTAGTGATTCTTGCATCGAAAACTTTCCTCGTTTCCCCTACAACAATCATATCAATAAATCCCTCCACATCATGATGATGTGGTATCCTACAAACCCAGCAAAAATCATAAAGTGACATCTCCTTATGCTTATCATATAAATAAAATTCCACAGAAGGTGGCGATCTCCTAGCATGGAAATGAAAAATTTTCACAAAAATATTGGTGAGTAAGAGATACTGTTAATGTTGATCGTGGAGAAAGTCGGTGAGGCCTGCATTCTCAGCCAAATAATAAAAATCTTCATAAATCCTGGCTTCTCTCAAGAACTCATGACAAGACCATTCACACGGCCGGACCTCCGCAGTACGAGGGAGATTATACTTGGGCTTCTTATTCTCTTCACTTTGCTTATCCTTCGAGCTTCGACTCGATGAGCCCCTCAAAAATCTCTTCATCTTTTTCTGCAAATTTCTGAAAATTTTAGTAACTTAAAATAAAAGTGAACCGAACTCAACAAAATTGATAGCAACCACTCCTACAAGTGCCTAGAGACTATATCATGCATTAAAATTACTTTTGACCACATAAATTTGACATGCAAGCTCAAGAATAGGGTCACCTAAGCCGCAAAAAATTGCAATAAATAAAGCACTAGAACAAAAACTAATTGGACCATTGGAGGAGTCACATACCGAAGAACAATCCCCCAAAGCAGTTTTGTGAATGGAGCTTTGAGCAAGGAGATCGAAAATGGCAGCAAGATGAGTTAGAACACGTGTTTGAGCTGGTGGATGATTTTTTCTGGAGGAAGACGAAGTGTGTGGGTACAAGAATAAGTGGAGGGGACCCACGTGGGGTCCACGAGGCAGGGGGCGCACCCACGGGGTCCTTATTTTGCGCATATTAAGGAGGCATTTCCTTGCATGCGGTCGTGGACCCAGCTGTCAGCCTCTCCACGTACAGTCCACTTCAGATGCATGTCGGTCGTTGACCATGTTGACCGGGCCACGCCGAAAGCACCAGGGCGATGGACGACGGCGAGGCCTAGGAAGGGAATGACACGGAGGCAGGGAAGACTCAACAATTGTTTCCCACACGGAGGGGAGTACGACTGTACGAGGGTTTACTGGTTCGTCTACCGTCGCCGGAGAATAACAACAGGTGTGGGTGAGTAGAGGGATGGCTAGGCCAGGGATGGGACTACGGTGGGGCGGTGAGGCCTGCGCGGCAGCACAGCCGGCCACGGGGAGGAGGGAGTAGGCAGTCCCACCGGCGCTTGTTTGAGCGACTGGAGCAGGAAGAGCAGAGATTGAAGAAGCACTATGGTCGTTGGATGGACATCAGACAGTCACTGCTTGTGTGTCAACCTTTTTTTAGGAAAGCCTCGAATCTGTGGAAAACATCATATAGCCCATCTGCCATTATTTCTAATAATTTACAGCCCATTTGCTAATTCTTAAGGTTTCTTTGGAGCCCATATTCTTTTTGTTAGCATTACAGCCCATATTGTGGGCACGGTTAAAAAATTATATGAAATTTTGCATATTCCAGTGCGGTCCGAACTGTTTTTAATCCCGAAATTTCGAGTCACATTCAAACTGATTTGAAAAATAAATGTATATCAATATAAAATCCAACAAATTGTCCACGCATAAAAATCAATGTAATTTAAAATCTCGAAATGAAAAAAGAAATTTGAAACTAATTGCTGGTTTGATGTGTTTTAAAAATGTACATCCCATTTCTCATACTAATAGGCCATTTTCTCGGCCAGCCGAATGAAGCTCTCCTCATCTTGAAAGATTTGCAGCCCAACAGGCCTGACAAAGCGACTTACTTGGCAAATCACAAAAAAACTGGGTTGTGGCCGTGGACCCAGCTGTCAGCCTCTCCACGTACAGTACTCTTCCGATGGAAGTCGATTGTTGACCACATTGACCACGCCACGCCGAGAGCACCAAGGCGGTGGACGACGGCGAGGCCTAGGAAGGGGACGACGCGGACCCGGGGAAGACGCGCAGTGGATGCCCACGCGGAGAGGAGTACGAGGGTTCACTAGTTCGGCTGCGGTGTGAGGTTGTCGTCGCCGTAGAATAACAGGGGGTGTGGGTGAGTGGAGGGATGGTCTAGCTAGCGGTAGGAGTAGTATGGGCGCGGTGAGGCCTCCTGGGCAACACAGCCGGCCAAGGGAGGCAGGAGCAGGCGGAATGTCCGGCGCTTCTTTGGGTGACTGGAGGAAGAAGACCAAAGGTTGAAGAAGCACTAAGGCCGTTGGATGGACATTCGGGGAGTCCTGGATTAGGGGGTCTCCGGACAGCCGGACTATCTCCGTTGGCCGGACTATTAGACTATGAAGATACAAGATTGAAGACTTCATCTCGTGTCTGGATGGGACTCTACTTGGCGTGGAAGGCAAGCTAGGCAATACGTATATGGATATCTCCTCCTTTGTAACCGACCTTGTGTAACCCTAACCCTCTCTGGTGTCTATATAAACCGAAGGGTTTTAGTCCGTAGGACAACAATCACAACATACAATCATACCATAGGCTAGCTTCTAGGGTTTAGCCTCTTTGCTCTCGTGGTAGATCTACTGTTGTAACACCCATATCATCAATATTAATCAAGCAGGACGTAGGGTTTTACCTCCATCAAGAGGCCCGAACCTGGGTAAAACTTCGTGTCCCTTGCCTCCTGTTACCATTCGGCCTAGACGCACAGTTCGGACCCCCTACCCGAGATCTGTCGGTTTTGGCACCGACATTGGTGCTTTCATTGAGAGTTCCTATGTGTCGTCACCATTAGGCTTGATGGCTCCTACTATCATCGACAGCGATGCGGTCCAGGGTGAGAGTTTTCTCCCCGGACAGATCTTCGTATTCGGCGGCTTTGCACTGCGGGCTAATTCGCTTGGCCATCTGGAGCAGATTGAAAGCTACGCCCCTGGCCATCAGGTCAGATTTGGAAGTTTGAATTACACGGCCAACCTCTGTGGGGACTTGATCTTTGACGGATTCGAGCCACAGCCGGGTGCGCCACACTGTTACGATGGGTATGACCTAGCTCTGCCACCGGACGGTACCCCAGAGGTCGCGCCCGCATCAGCTCCGACCCTTAGCTCAGAGCCAGCTGCACCAATCGAGGACGGTGGCTAGACACCACCTCAGGGGCTGCAGTCTCGACGGTGATTGAGCCAAACACCAACATAATCCTCTACGTAGCCCGTGACTCCAAGGTGCCGGACTCTCTTCCGGACCCCGGACCATCCGCGCCCTTGCCAATCGAATCCGATTGGGCGCCAATCATGGAATTCACCGCCGCGGATATCTTTCAGCACTCGCCCTTCAGGGACATTCTGAATTCACTAAAGTCTCTCTCTTTGTCAGGAGAGCCCTGGCCGGATTATGGCCAACAGGATTGGGATGCAGACGACGAAAAAATTCGACACCCACCCACCACCCACTTTGTAGCCACTGTCGATGATTTAACCGACATGCTCGACTTCGACTCTGAAGACATCGACGGTATGGACGACGATGTAGGAGACGAACATGAACCAACACCTACAGGGCGCTGGACGTCCACTTCATCATATGACCTATACATGGTGGACACACCAAAAGAAGACGACGAGCAACGGAAGGACGCATCGAAGGCTTATTCCCTCGAGAAGCAGTCAAAGTGGCGGCGCAAGCGCCGCCCCAAATCACGCCTTGCCAGAAATAACGATAACACAGACCCAACGTTGGAGCAGGGCGAACCACTGCCAGACCACGACAATACGGAGAATCAAACCGAACAAACCAATTCTGTCAAAGATAATAGTCCGGACGACACAACGCTAGACAGGCACCCGGAGTAGCAGAATGCTCGTCAAAGGCTTGTTGCCACCGCGAGGAGCCTGAAAAAGCAGCAGCAAAGGCTCAAGGCTGCGTAGGACACACTCCAAATCAGATGGAGTAAAGTACTCAACACAACAGCGAAGTACGGCGACAATCGCCCCACCAAGAGCTACCCAAAGCGGAAGTTGCTACCTGAATTCGATGAGGAGGCCTCAGACCCCTCACAACCAAAAATCAAAACATCCACTTGGCTAGATAGACGACCTCACAGGCAACATAGAGTGGCAAACAATGCCACCCACAAGACAATACGCGATTCACGCGAGGGCTTGCACCAAAAGGACATCGCAACCAGATCCATCTATGGACCACGCAAGCGCGCCCCAGCATACGATATAACACAACAAACATCCGAACAACGCGGTACACCCAGATACAGGGGTGCCGCACACCCCCTATGTTTCACCGATGAGGTGCTGGATCATGAATTTCCATAGGGATTCAAACCAGTAAGCATAGAGGCATACGCCGGAACAACAGACCCTGGGGTCTGGATCGAGGACTATATCCTCCACATCCATATGGCTCGAGGAGAGGATCTCCACGCCATAAAGTACTTACCACTCAAACTCAAAGGGCCAGCTCGTCATTGGCTTAAAGGCCTCCCCGAAAATTCCATTGGAAGCTGCGCAGAGCTCGAAGACGCTTTTTGGGCAAACTTTCAAGGGACTTATGTCCGACCTCCGGATGCGGATGATTTGAGTCATATAACTCAACAGCCCGGAGAGTCAGCCCGAAAGCTTTGGAATAGGTTTCTTACTAAAAAGAACCAAATTGTCGACTGCCCGGACGCCGAAGCCTTGGCAGCTTTTAAGCACAACGTCCATGACGAATGGCTTGCCCGACACCTCGGCAAAGAAAAAGTGAGAACAATGGCAGCATTAACAAGCCTCATGACCTGCTTTTGCACCGGTGAAGACAGCTGGCTAGCCCGATGCAGCTCCAGCGACCCCAGTACATCTGAAGTTAGAGATGGAAACGGGAAAGCGCAACAGTAGTAACAAACGCCGGAATAAAAGAGACAGCACGAAGAGCACGGCAGTAAACGCCGGATTCAAAAGCTCTCGGCCAGGTTAGCAAAAGCCGCCCCCTAAAGGTGCCAGAGACGAACTATCCAGCCTAAACAAAATTCTGGACCAAATATGTCAGGTCCATAGCACCCCTGGCAAACCAGCCAATCAAACCCATAGAGAATGTTGGATCTTCAAGCAGTCTGGCAAGCTCAACGCCGTACACAAGGGGGAGGATACACCAAGTGAAGATGAGGATGAGCCTCTCGAGGAAGACACTGGGGAACAAAAGAAATTTCCACTAGAAGTCAAAACAGTAAACGTGTTACACATGATCAATGGCAGAAACAAAACGGCACACCCAGAAAAATATGCCCGAAGGCCTATCACCGCGGAGTCCTGCTACTGGTCGTCTCAACCGATCACTTTCGACCATCGTGATTACTTAGTAAGTGTCCAGCATGCAGGATGGGTTGCCCTGGTATTAGACCCAATAACTGATGGATATCACTTCACACGAGTCCTGATGGACGGTGGCAGCAGTCTAAACCTGATATACCAGGATACAATCCGCGAAATGGGGATAGATCCAACACAAATTTGCCATAGTAATATTAGCTTTAAAGGAGTAACGCCAGGCCCAGGGGCTCATTGCACGGGCTCAGCGCTACTAAGAGTTATATTCGGCTTCCCCGATAACTTCCATAGGGAACATTTAACCTTCCACATCGCTCTGTTTCAAAGTGGCTATCAAGCACTACTTGGACGCGAAGGTTTCGCTCGCTTTAACGCAATACAACACTACGCTTCCCTCACACTCAAGATGCCCGGTCCATGTGGCGTCATTACAGTGAACGGAAGTATTAAGCAATCTCTGTGCGCCAAAGAGCGGACGGCTGCCCTGGTAGCCGCTCACTAAAAACAGCCACACCAACTAAAGCATTCAGCAGGCCGTCACGACCTCGGACACGGTTAGACGAGTCCGGCGCAGCTATATGCAGTTTTTACCGGATCAATGATCACACCCCTATTACAAATACAAGGGGCTCAACATGCACAGACAAGCGGCAATTCTTACTTACCTTGAATTATACATGATTTCTTTAAAAAACTATCTTTTTGCACGACAGCTTTTTCACCTAAGCTCCTCCTTTTACAGATAATCATCGTGCTACACCCATCCAGGATACGGCACAACGGAGACACAGGTGCAGATGTGCAGTAGGGACCCGCTCCAAGGATTCTTTTTAGATTAAGACCCTGCGTAAACCTTTTTTACTGTCTCTTGTTGATACATATCCACCGAATTCTTAGCACAGTTGAGAAGGATGCTAGCGTCTTGGCATGTGGCCACGTCAGAATAATGCACGTACCTGGACACAAGGGGCTTCTTATGAAGGGCACTATTTTGGCCTGGTTTATACCATAAAGACCGAATACCTTAGGGAGTGGTCGGCGTCGCGAGTTTGGCCTTATATGCATTAGCTCCGAATCATTGTCTTTGGTCAAATGTTGGGTTTGCCCGGCTCCCGTGTTTTGGTGCCTTATGTTCCGCTTTACCAGCTAAGGTAGCACCAGGAGAACTACTGCGATTGTGCCCTGGTTCATCCGAACGATCACCTCAGTAGAGAAAGCCGAAAACTGACTATCATGATATAGCGTGAGATTGGTCAACCACTCGGTGACCTATTGTAATGTTAGAATTCCTCCTCCTTAACGAAGGGTCGTTTCCCGGCCAGGCATGTACGCACCCCGTGATCGGGAGAGTGCGGAGCCACCAAGGGCTATCTTGTAGCCCCACTGTCAAACTCCTATGGCTAAGTGAAAGTGTTAAAGCATTATAGTCTGGTTGCCTCGCTCGCTACGCTATCATCTCCTTAATAGGACCAAGACGTTGGGTTAAGTGTGAACACGCGTTTTTTGCGAACACCCCCGCATTTTATGCATGGGGGTTGAAGCCGACGGCCGCAATCTTTCAGGTTATACACAGGTATACATAAACGGCCGCACATGAGGCATCATACTACTTTCTGGCAAAAGTATAAAAATAACCTTATAAAAATTCATAAAAGCATTGTGCTTACAATGAAAATACATATCACTCAAACATAATATTTTTCGAGCACTGGGCCTCTATCAAACGAGCACCCTCGAGAACCTCCTCGAAATAGTACTCGGCAGCCACCCGGCCTATGGCTGATCCCTATGCCGCAACAGTGGTAGCGTCCATCTCCACCTAGTATGCTTTAACACGGGCAAGGGCCATCCGCGAGCCTTCTATGCACGCCGACCTCTTCATCGCATTAATGCGCGGCACCGCATCAAGGAACTGCTGCACTAAGCTGAAATAGCTGTTCGGCTTTGGCCTTTCCGGCCATAGCTGATCCACAACAGACCTCATGGCGAGTCCGGACAACCTATTCAGTTCAGCCCATTCGGCTAGCTGGTCAGTAAATGAAAGCGGACGCTCTGGGATGTGGAATTACGTCCATAACAGCTTGTCCACTTCACGATCTGTCTGACCTTGGAAGTACTTGGCCGCATTGGCAGCGCTCGCCGCCAAATCCATATACGCATCTGCCGAACTCCATAGCCGATCTAGAGGGGTATACCGAGGATCTCCGAACTTCCACCATAACATGAAGGGTTTCCCAGCTGCAATATCCCCGGCTTCCTGCAGCTCCTCCTTCTTCGCTCTCATAGCAGAATGGGTGTATTTGTCCGCCGCCGCGGCCTTCTCAAGGTCCGTTGCCTTCGTCCGGTTTTCTTTTTCAAGAAACCGGCAACGGTCAGCAGTGTCTTTTAATTCTACGACCATCTTGGCCATCTTCTCCTGGCTCTCGCAATGTGCGGCCTTCTCGGCTTTCAATTCTTCGGTTGCCTTCAAAGCAGCCGCATTACTAATCCTCGCTTATTCCTTGGCTCGGGCAAGTTCCGCCCGCATGGCTTCCACGGTGGTAGCTCCATCTACAGTCACAACATATTAAAGATACTGGCATTATGCTGCTCTTATTATGTGGCGTTCACCGGATAATTACACTTACCCTGTGCCTCATCAAGCCTCTTGTTAACAAGCTCGATCTCGGAGTCTGCCATATCCAGTTGTCATTTTAATTGGGCAAACTCACTAGTCCGGCTAGCCACCGGAGCTTCCACCACCTGCACGTAGAGGCAGTTTGGTTATTGCCTGGGAATATGATCCTCTGTTCGCCGCCGTTCTCGACGACAACCAGAGTCTCAGGGGCTACTATCTACACAGGGCACACCTAACATGTGCAGTACTATCACATATTATCTCACATACCTCAAAGCCTGTCAATAGACACATAAAGGCTTCATGTAATCCGCTTTCAGCGGACGAGATTCTCTCCATCACCGTACCCATCAGCGTACGGTGCTCTTCTGAGATGGCCGCTCGCCCCACCAACTCCCTCAGAACATCTGACCACACACCAGACGGTGCCGGACTCTTTCGTATGCTCTCTTCGGGAGCCGGACACTGGGGACTTTGGGGGTCTATGGGATTATCTTCTGGCCTCACCGGATCCAGAGAGGCCCTCCGCGACGACACTTTGGGGTCGCATGCTTCTGGAGCGGAGGAGTCTGTGGGAGGCGTTTCGCTCTCCATCATCTCTAGAAGAAGATCCCCCAAAGACGAGCTCATTTGAGAGGGGCTGAGGCCCGAACTGCAAGATATATGCGGTGGTTATTTTCTTAGAGGAAAAAGATAGCATACCCTTACTATTAAAATATTTTGGATCACTTATGACTCGTTGGAGGGTTGATCCCCCCGCGGACTCTGTGCGGCAAAAGCACCCCCCAAGGCAGGACCCTCAGTGGGAGACCTCTTCTCCCATTTGGAAGCTTCGGCTTCCGGATCCTTGGAAGTAGTCCTTTTCCTCCCCCGATCGTCGTCCTTCGTGGAGATGCTCGTTCCCTCGGTTGGAGCGGATAGCGATGGGGGCCCGCGTCCGCCCGTATTATCTCCCTCGGTATCTTCCTTCAAGGGCTCCGGGCAAGGTGCGACCTCGAGCATCTTCTCCAATACCGGATTTTCCAAACCCTCAGGGAGGGGGGCCAAACACCAAATCATCTTCGCCTTTGTTAGCCAGTCCTGGTCAAAAAGCAAAGTCTCAGAAATAACTTCGAATAAAAGACAGCGTGTTCAGCTAGAGGATTTCTTACTTGTTCGGCGGCGTGGTTACTGCTCAGGCCCACGTCCTTGGTGATATCCGGACATTCCACTTGAGGTCCGAAGAATTACTTGTACATCTCCTCGTGCGTTAGGCCGAGGAAACTTTGAATGGCGCCTGGTCCCTCTGGGTTGAACTCCCACAAGCGCAGGGGCCGGCGTTTGCAAGGATGGACTTGATGAACCAGCATAACTTGTATTACCGCAACCAAATTAAAATCTCCCTCGAAGAGATCTCGGATGCGGCTTTGCAGTATAGGCACGTCCTTGGCTGGACCCCAGCTCAGACCCCTGCTAATCCATGACATTAGTTGTGGTGGGGGGCCCTGGCGGAAAGAGGGGCAGCCGCCCACTTGGCATTTCTGGGAGCCGTGACGTAAAACCACTCCCGTTGCCATAATTCGGACACCTCTGGAAAGGAACCTTTCAGCCATGGAGCTCCTGCCATCTTGCCTATTGATGCACCTCCGCATGCTGCATGTTGCCCCTCGATCATCTTCGGTTGTACTTCAAAGGTATTGAGCCACAGGCCGAAGTGAGGGGTCACACGGAGGAAGGCCTCAGACACGACAATAAATGTCGTAATGTGGAGAAACGAGTCCAGAGCTAGATCGTGGAAATCTAGCCCGTAATAGAACATCAAGCCCCTGATGAAAGGATCCAGAGTGAGGCCTAGACCTCGGAGGAAGTGGGAGACGAACACAACGTTCTTGTTGGGTTCGGGAGTAGGGACGACCTGCCCTCGAGCAGGCAGCCGATGCGAAACCTCGGCGGTCAGGTATCTGGCCTCCCTCAACTTCTTAATATCCTCTTCCGTCATGGAGGAGGGCATCCATCGGCCTTGAAGGCTGAATCCGGACATGGTTGAAGATCCGGAGCACCTAACCTGAGCTTTGGGTGTTAGAGCTCGAGGCGGAGGAAGGGTTCGATTGAGCACGAGAGAGAAAAAGCAAAAACCTCGTTCCCTTATAAAGAGGGTGAATATCAAGCATGCTCTCCGTAGCCGTTTAGGACTTGCCTATAATTTAGGAGTCCTAGACACGGGTGGGTTACCCATGACCGTATTAATGAGAATCTCGTAATTGGGGGAACATGATCTCCGCTTCGGCAAGACGTGTCACGAAACCACCTCGCATTATGTGTGGAGCTGGTTAAAAGAAATGGTTCGAATAATCATCAGGCCATGACGTAACGTCATGCTGCCAAAACAAGCCAGCTAATTAGATCTGCGAAAATGTTATTCTCTCTGCGGTGGAATGTGGAATTTATTTTGCAGGGTCGGACACTATCCTCGTATTCGACTTCTTCTATCATGTATTCGGAGAAGGAACCCGCCTTGCAATGCCGAAGACAGTACTGCGTGCCGGACTCATCGTCATTGAAGCCTGGTTCAGGGGCTACTGTGGGAGTCCTGGATTAGGGGGTCTCCGGACAGCCGGACTATGTCCGTTGGCCGGACTGTTAGACTATGAAGATACAAGATTGAAGACTTCGTCTCGTGTCCGGATGGGACTCTACTTGGCGTGGAAGGCAAGCTAGGCAATATGTATATGGATATCTCCACCTTTGTAACCGACCTTGTGTAACCCTAACCCTCTCCGGTGTCTATAAAAACCGAAGGGTTTTAGTCCATAGGACAACAATCACAACATACAATCATACCATAGGCTAGCTTCTAGGGTTTAGCCTCTCTGATCTCGTGGTAGATCTACTCTTGTAACACCCATATCATCAATATTAATCAAGCAGGACGTAGGGTTTTACCTCCATCAAGAGGGCCCGAACCTCGGTAAAACTTCGTGTCCCTTGCCTCATGTTACCATCTGGCCTAGACGCACAGTTCGGGACCCCCTACCCGAGATCCACCGGTTTTGACACCGACAGACATCATATGGTCACTAGAGCTAGAATCATTCATATTGACTAAGGTGACAAAGCCCTCCGTCCCTGTCAACTTAGTAGGCCCACAAGTCAGCCTCCCATTGTGGTGGGTCCCAGATGGCAGGGGGTATTCATTTTTTTGTGCGCAATAAGGAGGCAATTCCTTGCGTGCAAAGATATAGTTGGTGGGTCCGACCTGTCAGCGGAGGGAACGTTTTTTTGTGAAATACAGAGGCCCTTCCGGCGGGTCCCAGATGTCAGGTGGAGGAATCATTATTTAGCGCGTAATAAGGAGGCATTTCCTTGTGTGCGGCCGTGGAACCAGCTGTCAGCCTCTCCACGTACAGTCCACTTCCGATGGATGTCGTTTGATGACCACGTTGACCACGCCGCGCCGAGAGCACTAGGGCGGTGGACAACAGCGAGGCCTACGAAGGGAATGACATGGAGCCGGGGAAGACACGGTAGTGGCTACCCACGTGCTGGAGAGTACAAGGGTTGACTGGTTCGGCTGCCGGCACCGGAAAATAACAGGAGGTGTGGGTTAGTAGAGGGATAGACAGGCCAAGGATGCGAGTATATGATGGGGCCGTGAGGCCTGCCTGGCAGCACAGCCGACCACGGGAGGTGGGAGCAGACGGTTCCGACGGTGCTGATTTGGGCGGCTAGGGCAGGAAGATTAGAGACTGAAGAAGCACGATTGTCGTTAGATTGACATCTAACGGTCTGACGCTGATAGAGTCGATTGTTCACTAAGTTTCTTTTTTGATAAACCTTGTGTACGCATGAACTTAGTAGGCCCACAAGTCAGCCTCCAAATCTGTGGCAGACAACATAGAGCCCATTTGCCATTTTTTATTTATGTGCAGCCCATTTGCTAATTCTTAAGTAATTTATTACAGCCCATTTTCTGCCCAGGACCACGGTCAAAAAGTTCAACCTTATTTTGCATATTTCGGTGGAGTCCGAAATTTTGTAATCCCAAAATGATAAACATTTTTAAGAACTTATTGATTTGCCAAAAAATCGTTTTGTTTTTGTAAGCAAATAAGACGTGGGACAATTGAGTTGGTTTAAGGGAAAACCAGTGGTAAAAAAATCAGCGCTGCGAGGGAAAACAACAACAAAAATACGGATGTAAATATTGAAAGGGAATTTTATGTATTTTCAATATAATGATACATGTATATGAACTAGTAAAACTATAGGTATAGATTAGAAAACAGTTGTAGGACATGCGTTTCAAGAGGAAAATAGAACTGGGTTGTGTGTTTGATTTAGTAAAAAAAGTGCCTGTGAATGTTGTAAGACAAAATATAACTAATGCTAGCGGGCCAGAGGCCAGTAGATACCTGCTGGATTTTTGTGCCCCGTTGTCTTCAGGGGCTAGGCCTGTTAAAAACAAAACCAAGCCTGGGCAGTCTACAGCCCAGTTGAAACTTGCTCGACCTAAAAAAACAATATACATGCTCAATAAACGAGAGAATTCTGCAAGTATAGACTGATAACTGGGATGCAGCAAGGATATTGTTTTTTCATCATGATAATAAGAGCATGCAATTGTTTCGACAAATTTGGAGAACTGGGAATTCGAACGACAGGTCCTTATGCTACCCATCAAATAAAAATCAGGAGCCTGAAAATTCATTTCGAAACAAATGATTCAGCTTTATATCCACATTGACCCTCGGCATGATGGTTGGAAGCAAATGCCAAGTTAATACCAAAAGATCGTTAACAACAATACCAACTTGCAGACGACAAGGTAGTACAAGTACCAATACCAAACTAACTGTAATCTTTTTACTCCTGGCCCTAGTATTCGTCTGGTAGAAAATCTTGCAGAGGACCAGCTCCCGTTCCTTCTCTTGCTCCAGGTCCCCAAGGTGGTGTTGGTGCATCACCCAGTTGGTCCTCTGCTAGTCGAAGATCTTGTTGGTGTGCAGCACCAGAATCTTTTTGCTTCCCGTCTGCCGGTCGTTGACCATCACCGGCAAGGTATTGCCGGTGTTGTGCCACATCACATGCATGCCGCACTCGGACTGTATATTGCGAGGCGTCCACGTGCCCCTTTTGAACGCCCTGGAATTGGACTGGAAGAAATGCTTGCTTAGGCCACTCAGTGTGATACCTGCAGTATTGTCGAATACAGGCTTTAGTGTACGTAGTTGTCATTTTCATAACATCTTTGGCATGTTGCAGTCACTTGTTGCAGTCACCAGGTCTGTGTCTAAAAAGAAAAATGGAGCTATAAACAAAGGAATATGCTTGTGCAAGTAGACGGCCAATCGGTGTCTTACCTGGAAGTTTCTCAGGATGGGTGTAGCATATGCCGTGCTCGCTGTCCATGGTTGGTATGAACAAATCGATGAGAGGGTGAGATCTCGCGCTGTCAGCACTCACTTTGGCCTCAAGGTGCTCGATCAGCTCCTAATCTGTGGGATCGAACTTGATGCCAGTCGGCAGCACCGGCCAATCCTTCTTCGACTTGCATGGGTTAATTCCAGTTATATGGTACTCAATGAATGATCAATCGACTGTTTTAAGTGAATGATGAAAGATTTTGACAGATAAGTGGTACTCCAAATCTGAAGTCCAGAATACCCGAATACGCCGCCAGGATTCTTGTGTCACCTCACGCGCTGCGTGTTGTCACGTCAATTCAATGTGTGGACATGATGAATAATTTGACTGTCATATACTAGTACCCGCTACTGTACTACTTACTAGTAGTATTTAGTGTCACATTTTAACCATAGGTTTAACTAACAAGTACGCACTTGAAGCCTAAGTGATATATATACTGCACAACATCTCTATCATCATTATCAGTACATCATGCGCAGGTGAGTTAGGATGCACTTGGTCCCAGAATGGTATCTATCCTTCAAACCAGAGGAGTGCTTCAAACTAACAACAGCACATAATATCCAACAAAAGAGGGTCGTGCTACAGCAGCAGAATACATGGCTCAGTCTACATATCAGTATGAATCAAGTTGTGCATATTTGCTGTTGGCATGAACCACATCGTCGCATGTCGGATTTGCAAAGGCCATCCATCGCATGGAAGCTTGATGCCTTTCACACACTGAAGATTCTCTGGCAACAAGCTGTGTCGACGAATCTCTGGATATGGTGATTCATGAAACCCATGGTATGATGTGTAAACACAGTACCCCTGGCGAATGGAAGTTGCATAGCACGGTAATCATCGCCGGTGATATGATATATGATTGGTTGGATGATCGTATAATTGAGCCTGAGGAACATGGAGTGGTTGCCGAGGCTTTAAACCCGCCTCCAGTTGAATACGCCTGGCCCAACGGAGCTGGGATCTGATACTTCTCCGTCGTATCTATAATTTTTGATTGTTCCATGCGAATATTATTCAACTTTCATATACTTTTTCGCAACTTTTTATATTATTTTTGGGACTAACATATTGATCCAGTGCCCAGTGCCAGTTCCTGTCTGTTGCATGTTTTTGGTTTCGCAGAATAGCCATATCAAACGGAGTCCAAACGGGATAAAAACGGATGGAGCTTATTTTTGGAAAATATGGAAAATTCGGAAGGAAAATCAATGCGAACCAGTGCCCGAGGTGCTCACGAGGCAGGGGGCGCCCCCCCTCTTAGGGCGTGCCCCTACCCTCGTGAGCCCACCGTAAGGCGGTTGACGCTCTTCTTTTGCCGCAAGAAAGCTAATATTCGGAAAAAAATCACGGCGAAGGTTTCAGGCCAATCGGAGTTACAAATCTCCATATATATATGAAACGGTGAAACAGAGCTAGAACAGAACGCAGAACCAGAGAGAAACAGAGAGATAGATCTAATCTCAGAGGGGCTCTCGCCCCTCCCATGCCATGGAGGCCAAGGACCAGAGGGGAAACCCTTCTCCCATCTAGGGAAGAGGTCAAGTAAGAAGAAGACGAAGGGGCCCCCCTCCCCTTCGCTATCTACACCAACACCTCTGCCATCTTCACCAACATCTCCATCACCTTCCCCCCTCTATCTATAGCGGTCCACTCTCCCGCAACCCGCTGTACCCTCTACTTGAACATGGTGCTTTATGCTTCATATTATTATCCAATGATGTGCTGCCATCCTATGATGTCTGAGTAGATTTTCGTTGTCCTATTGGTGGTTGATGAATTGCTATGATTGATTTAATTTTCTTGTGGTTATGTTGTTGTCCTTTGGTGCCTATCATATGATTGCACGCGTGGATCACACCCTAGGGTTAGTTGTATGTTGATAGGACTATGTATTGGAGGCAAGAGTGACAGAAGCTTCAACCTAGCATAGAAATTGATGCTTACGGGATTGAAGGGGGACCAATATATCTTAATGCTATGGTTGGGTTTTACCTTAATGAACATTAGTAGTTGTGGATGCTTGCTAATAGTTCCAATCATAAGTGCATAGAATTCCAAGTCAGGGATGACATGCTAGCAGTGGCCTCTCCCACATAATACTTGTTATCGGTCTAGTAAAGTAGTCAATTGCTTAGTGGCAATTCCGCAACTCCTACCACCACTTTTCCACACTCGCTATATTTACTTTATTGTTTCTTTATCTAAACTGCCCCTACTTTTTATTTACATACTCTTTATTATCTTGCAAACCTATCCAACAACACCTACAAAGTACTTCTAGTTTCATACTTGTTCTAGGTAAAGCGAATGTCAAGCGTGCGTAGAGTTGTATCGGTGGTTGATAGAACTTGAGGGCATATTTGTTCTACCTTTAGCTCCTCGTTGGGTTCGACACTCTTACTTATCGAAAACTGTTGCGATCCCCTATACTTGTGGGTTATCAAGACCTTTTTCTAGCGCTGTTGCCGGGGAGCAATAGCATGGGGTGAATATTCTCGTGTGTGCTTGTTTGATTTACCACTAAGTAATTTTTATTTGCTATTCTTAGTTGTTATTTATCTTTAGTTATGGATATGGAACATGAAATGCCAAAA
The DNA here is from genome assembly GCA_034509565.1 of Triticum monococcum. Taxonomy (NCBI): domain Eukaryota; kingdom Viridiplantae; phylum Streptophyta; class Magnoliopsida; order Poales; family Poaceae; genus Triticum; species Triticum monococcum. Next base: position 615,503,679 of record CM067847.1, on the reverse strand, counting down.
AAATTAGGTGTACTTTCTGCTCATGGAGATGGGGAACCTCCTAAAACCCTCGATGCTGGTTATGTGAAAAATAGTATGTACTACTTTAATAATCCTGAGAAAACCCCATTCAATTATGTAATGGGAGTAACGTTGGATCAACGTGAATACTTTAGGGATTATCGCTTGACACAAAAAGGGAAACTATTAAGGGATCAAATTTATATATTGAAGTGGTATGCTAGACAACTATGCTCAGAATATGATTATACTTGTTGCTCTAGGATGAATTCTCCACACCTCCCCTTTTCATGCAATTTTAATGATAATGAAACCTTGGCTTCTTATGCTAGAGGTATATATGATTACTATGATGTGGAACAAATAGAAGAATTTGTTGCTTTTATGGGTGCTTATGAAATTGAATATATGTTTAAACAGTTTGATGATATTGATGATGCTTGTTATAGATCTGAAAATTTAGCTATCCTCGAATATTGCTATGAGAATTATGAATACAATTATGAAATTAATGCACTTATTAAGAAAGTCTCCGTTGTCCAAGGAGAGACTAATATTTTGCAGGAATCTATGGAAGAAGAAGTTGATGACACTATGAGCTCATTGGATGAAAAAGATGAGGAGGAGAGCGAAGAACAAAAGGAGGAAGAGCAGATTCATCACCCGTGCCCACCTTCTAATGAGAGTAACTCTTCAACTCATACATTGTTTAATTCCCCTTCGTGCTTACCGAAGGATGATTGCTATGATGACTGTTTTGATCCCTATGATTCTTTTGAAATATCCCTTTTTGATGATGCTTGCTACGCTTGTGGCCAAGATGCCAATATGAATTATGCTTATGGAGATGAACTTGCTATAGTTCCTTATGTTAAACATGAAATTGTTGCTATTGCACCCACGCATGATAGTCCTATTATCTTTTTGAATTCTCCCGACTACACTATATCGGAGAAGTTTGCACTTCTAAGGATTATATTGATGGGTTGCCCTTTACCGTTGCACATGATGATTTCGATAAATATAATATGCATGTGCTTGCTGCTCCTACTTGCAATTATTATGAGAGAGGATTGCCTTTAGGATGTTTACATTTGCTTGATGGTTTGTACGATGCAGGACAGAAACTTTGGCTGTAGTGCGAGATTTTAATTTTTTTACTGGAACGTCAAATGGTTCTGCTTCTTTTTGCACTGTATTACTGTACAAATTTTTTATTTTTCCTAATTTTGTCAGAATTTTGCAGCTATCAGAAGTATGGTGAATTTTCAGATTGCTACAGACTGTTCTGCTTTAGAGAAATTCTATTTGTGATGCATAGTTTGCTTGTTTTGATGAAACTATCAATTCATATCAGTGGGTTAAGCCATGAAAAAGTTATATTACAGTAGAAACAATGCAAAAACAAAATATGAATTGGTTTGCAACAGTACTTAGAGTAGTGATTTGCTTTATTATACTAACGGATCTTACCGAGTTTTCTGTTGAAGTTTTGTGTGGATGAAGTGTTCGATGATTGAGAAGGTCTCGATGTGAGAAGAAGGAAGAGAGGCAGGAGCTCAAGCTTGGGGATGCCCGAGGCACCCCAAGTAAATATTCAAGGATACTCAAGCGACTAAGCTTGGGGATGCTGGGGAGGCATCCCCTCTTTCTTCAACAAATATCGGTATGTTTTCGGATTCCTTTCGTTCATGCGATATGTGCAAGTCTTGGAGCGTCTTTTGCATTTAGGTTTTTATTTTTCTTTTTTTTTGCACCATGCTGGTATGAGATAGTCCTTGGTTGATTTATAGAATGCTCTTTTCACTTCACTTATATTCTTTGAGTATGGCTTTATAGAATGCTTCATGTGCTTCACTTATATCATTTGAAGTTTGGATTGCCTGTTTCTCTTCACTTAGACAACCGCCATTTGTAGAATGGTCTTTTGCTTCACTTATATTTGTTAGAGCGTGGGCATATCTTTTGTAGAAAGAATCAAACTCTCTTGCTTCACTTATATCTATTTAGAGAGATGACAGGAACTGGTCATTCACATGGTTAGTCATAAAATCCTACATAAACTTGTAGATTGTTGAATATGATATGTTTGATTCCTTGCAATAGTTTTGCGATATAAAGGTGGTGATATGAGAGTCATGCTAGTTGAGTAATTGTGAAATTGAGAAATACTTGTGTTGAGGTTTGCATGTCCCGTAGCATGCACGTATGGTGAACCGTTATGTAACGAAGTCGGAGCATGAGGTGTTTATTGATTGTCTTCCTTATTTGTGGCGGTCAGGGATGAGTGATGGTGTTTTCCTACCAATCTATCCCCCTAGGAGCATGCGCGTAGTACTTTGTTTTGATGACTAATAGATTTTTGCAATAAGTATGTGAGTTCTTTATGACTAATGTTGAGTCCACGGATTATACGCACTCTCACCCTTCCATCATTGGTAGCCTCTCTAGTACCGCACAACTTTCGCCGGTACCATAAACCCACCATATACCTTCCTCAAAACAGCCACCATACCTACCTATTATGGCATTTCCATATCCATTCCGAGATATATTGCCATGCAACTTCCATCATCGTCATATACATGACTTGAGCATTTATTGTCATATTGCTTTGCATGATCGTAAGATAGCTAGCATGATGTTTTCATGGCTTGTCCGTTTTTTGATGTCATTGCTACGCTAGATCATTGCACATCCCGGTACACCGCCAGAGGCATTCATATAGAGTCATATCTTTGTTCTAGATATCGAGTTGTAATATTGAGTTGTAAGTAAATAAAAGTGTGATGATCATCATTATTAGAGCATTGCCCCAGTGAGGAAAGGATGATGGAGACTATGATTCCCCCATAGAGTCGGGATGAGACTCCGGACTTTACAAAAAAATAAAAGAGGCCAAAGAAGCCAAAATTAAAAAAAAAAGAGGCCAAAGAAGCCCACCAAAAAATAAAAAATAAAAAAAGAGAAAAATGAGAGAAAAAGAGAGAAGGGGCAATGTTACTATCCTTTTACCACACTTGTGCTTCATAGTAGCACCATGTTCTTCATAGAGAGAGTATCATATGCTTTCACTTTCATATACTAGTGGGAATTTTCGTTATAGAACTTGGCTTGTATATTCCAATGATGGGCTTCCTCAAATGCCCTAGGTCTTCATGAGCAAGCAAGTTTGATGCACACCCACTTAGTTTCAGTTTGAGCTTTCATATACTTATAGCTCTAGTGCATCCGTTGCATGGCAATCCCTACTCCTCGCATTGATATCTATTAATGGGCATCTCCATAGCCCGTTGATACGCCTAGTTGATGTGAGACTTTCTCCTTTTTTGTCTTCTCCACATAACCCCCGCCATCATATTCTATTCCACCTAAAGTGCTATGTCCATGGCTCACGCTCATGTATTGTGTGAAAATTGAAAAGGTTTGAGAACATCAAAAGTATGAAACGATTGCTTGGCTTATCATCGGGGTTGTGCATGATGTAAATATTTTGTGTGGTGAAGATGGAGCATAGCCAGACTATATGATTTTGTAGGGATGAGCTTTCTTTGGCTATGTTATCTCAATAAGTCATAATTGCTTGGTTGGTATGCTTGAAATATTATTGTCTTTATGTCAAAATATAGATTATTGCTTTGAATCACTCATGTCTTAATATTCATGCCATGATTAGACATATGATCAAGATTATGCTAGGTAGCATTCCACATCAAAAATTATCTTTTTTATCATTTACCTACTTGAGGACGTGCAGGAATTAAGCTTGGGGATGCTGATACGTCTCCGTTGTATCTATAATTTTTGATGGTTCCATGCCAATATTATTCAACTTTCATATACTTTTTGGCAAATTTTTATATTATTTTTGGGACTAACATATTGATCCAGTGCCCAGTGCCAGTTCCTGTCTGTTGCATGTTTTTGGTTTCGCAGAATACCCATATCAAACGGAGTCCAAATAGGATAAAAACGGACGGAGCTTATTTTTGGAAAATATGGAAAAATCGGAAGGAAAATCAACGCGAACCAGTGCCCGAGGTGGTCACAAGGCAGGGGGCCCTCTTAGGGCACGCCCCTACCCTCGTGAGCCCACCGTAAGGCGGTTGACGCTCTTCTTTTGCCGCAAGAAAGCTAATATTCGGAAAAAAATCATGGCGGAAGTTTCAGGCCAATTGGAGTTACGGATCTCCATATATATACAAAACGGTGAAACAGAGCCAGAACAGAACACAGAACCAGAGAGAAACAGAGAGATAGATCCAATCTCGGAGGGGCTCTTGCCCCTCCCATGCCATGCAGGCCAAGGACCAGAGGGGAAACCCTTCTCCCATCTAGGGAGGAGGTCAAGGAAGAAGAAGACGAAGGGGCCCCCTCTCCCCTTCTCTTCCGGTGGCGCCGGAACGCTGCCGTGGCCATCATCATCATCACCATGATCTACACCAACACCTCCGCCATCTTCACCAACATCTCCATCACCTTTCCCCCTCTATCTACAGCGGTCCACTCTCCCGCAACCCGCTGTACCCTCTACTTGAACATGGTGCTTTATGCTTCATATTATTATCCAATGATGTGTTGCCATCCTATGATGTCTGAGTAGATTTTCGTTGTCCTGTCGGTGGTTGATGAATTGCTATCATTGATTTAATTTGCTTGTGGTTATGTTGTTGACCTTGGTGCCCATCACATGATTGCGCGCGTGGATCACACCCTAGGGTTAGTCGTATGTTGATAGGACTATGTATTGGAGGGCAAGAGTGACAGAAGCTTCAACCTAGCATAGAAATTAATGCATACGGGATTGAAGGGGGCCAATATATCTTAATGCTATGGTTGGGTTTTACCTTAATGAACATTAGTATTTGCGGATGCTTGCTAATAGTTCCAATCATAAGTGCATAGAATTCCAAGTCAGGGATGACATGCTAGAAGTGGCCTCTCCCACATAATACTTGCTATCGGTCTAGTAAAGTAGTCAATTGCTTAGGGGCAATTCCGCAACTCCTACCACCACTTTTCCACACTTGCTGTATCTACTTTATTGTTTCTTTATCTAAACAGCCCCTAATTTTTATTTACGTACTCTTTATTATCTTGCAAACCTATCCAACAACACCTACAAAGTACTTCTAGTTTCATACTTGTTCTAGGTAAAGCGAATGTCAAGCGTGCGTAGAGTTGTATCGATGGTCGATAGAACTTGAGTGAATACTCGTTGGGTTTGACACTCTTACTTATCGAAAACTGTTGCGATCCCCTATACTTGTGGGTTATCAGGATCTTTCTCAAACACGAAGCAGCCATAGCCATCAATGTCACGAATGCCCCAGACATTGTACTACATGTGGTTTGATGAAATCGTTTGGTCAATTTGGTACGTGCAAATGAGCATCAAATGACCACCGTCAGCTGAACAAGCGATAAACCACCGTCCATCGGCTGGTATGATTCCAGGTCCTGGAATCATGAAGGCCAACGCATTTGCGTCTGCTGCAACAATTCAAATTGGAGACCAAAAGGACAAAAATAAACAATCATGTTCAGAGTATGTGTGGAATTAAGATTATTATAACATTGACACATATCATAGACAAAGAATTGCAATGCTGTGGTCATAATCATACCCCAAGTTAAAAAATAAGCCAATGGCTTTCATATTCTAGCAATATATCATGGTTGAAACATCATGTAACAATGAGAGGAAAACAAATATGACAGGGCCTACTCATATTCTACCATAGCACTTACTACAGTTACCATATCAACTCTAAGCAATAACATGCGTTGTTATAAAATCTTGGAAATGAGAGTAACATATAGCAATCATGAGGTTATACTCATAATATCTATTCTAACAATCATTAGATACCAATTGTTCTCATATCAACTCTAACAATAACATGTGTGGTCATAAAAAACTAAGAAATGAGAGGAACATATGGCAATGATGTGGTTATAGACATACTATATATTCTAAATTTGTAACAATGAATAGGCAGTCGTATTCTTAAGGTAAAGATGAGATGTGATAGAACAATTACACGACCATAGATTCCACCAGTATAGGCAGCCAATCTATGCGTTGACCGCATAAATGATGCCATCATGCACTATAGCATCAGACAGAAGTGTTGGGTAAAGAGGATCAACGATGAGCCATAACCATGTATGGTGACCGGATTCCAGATAGACTAATCCCATGTTGAACACGACAATGAGCTTGTAATCCAAGTAGTCTTCTGATGGTGTGGGCACTTCGCAGATTACAACCTTCACCAAACAGAGGTCGAGCCAAAAGCTCGACGTGTCTTGTGCGTAGTAGGCAGGAGTGTCCGGCGGGCCGCAAGGCTCATTGGCGGCGGTATCCAAAGATGGAAGGGTGATCTCTCGTTGGGTGTAGATATCCATGAGATGCCACGGACTACTAGATTGGTAGATGAGGACGATCCAGTTGGCCTTCATGCCCACCCAGTAGTGGCCACGCATGAAGGACAGGTGGATGGGTACTGGTAGCATGTCGAGGGGCACCACGGCAACCTCCGTAGGATCATCAATTCAGTGTCTGGGCCACCTGCGAGGATCGGGCATCAGCAAGCAGGGTGTCTTGAAAAGAGTCGGCTAGTTGCAAACGAGTAGACGGTACAAAGACACCGAGCATGCGGCCAAACAGACGGTGCTGAGTAGGTCCATACGATTATAGATCTGCTCCAAGAGAACATCGGGGAGGGAATTCCAATCGCGGCTCTGCGTGTCAGTCGGTTCTGCCTTTGGGGTTTTTGGTGCCTGCGAGCCAGCGGGGAAGTGGATTCGGGCGGGCGAGCAAAGAAGCTTCTCCTCGTGTGGCCGAGCAGTGAGCGGGGGGATATGGTACGCGTGAGCTACCAAGGAAGATAGCGCAGGCGGGCGAGCGGAGAGCATGGGGAAATGGTGTGCGGCCGACGATCGGGGAGAGAGGAGGAAGAAGAGTGGAAGACGGGGAAGAAAGTGCATTAAATCTCAATTCTACTACTACTACCAGGATATACCATCCTTCGGAGTGTAAATAGTTACACCAATGACATATGTGTCTACCACAAGAGGGCCCATATGTCAGTTAATGGAGGACAGAAGCGTGCTCTACTGGCAAACATGATGGCAGTACTGGGTAAGGCTGATTTAGTAACACCAACACGCTGGTTCAGCTTATTAATTAAGTGTCCCATCTGCTGCAGTGTGTGTTGTCACTTCACTACGAAGACTAGTTGAATAGTTCTCTCTAGCTGAGATGGGGAATAATGGACCGCGAAGACTTCCTTTCTACATTATCCCTATGCCTCTATGCTCATTTTGCTCCATACGTAGTCACTTGTTGAAATCTCTAGAAAGACAAATACTCCGTATTTGGGAACAGAGGGAGGATTTTACTCCATATTTGGGAATAGAGGGAGGATTTTACTCCGTATTTGGGAACAGAGGGAGTATCACCATATGGAGGGAACAGAGGAAGCTTGAAATATGGACATGTCAATGGGAGGGAGTAAGCCCCATGCATGCATGCATGTGACATGCAACACTCACACTTACACATGGACGCACGCAACACTCACACACTCATGCGGCACACAGCACACGACGCAACACACACGCTCACGCTCAAGTGCTCAACCTACTCCCTACATCCGTGAAAGACTGTACATTTAGAGATTTACACATTGACCAGGGCATAATTAACGCCCAAAAGTAGCAGACTTATGTGTGCATGTGACCATTGAGAGAAGAAGATTAAATGAAGGTCGTTGCATGCTGTAATTAAGGATAGCCTATACCTAGAGCACAAGTTGGTGCATTAGTCAATCAATACCGATTTAGATTAAAGGCTAAATGCATTGGAAGTGTAGATGTACTACACTTTTTGTTTTTTAGCTGATTTCTTTGCTCTGCCAACTGACAGGTGGGACCCAGAAACCAGGTGACAATTTAACCAGTCCACAAAGTGCCACGTCGACTATGTGGCCGGTCAGTAGGGTGCAATACAGTGCTCTACGATGAGCTAGTGATCGTATAATCACCGCAAAACTATATATAGTGACCGTAAAGAGCGTATTCTTACATACGTTGACCGCCAATGTATTTTTCTCGTTTCAAATTAAGCCATATTAACCGGAAAGGACGCAGTATGGACTAGTACTAGTACTGCTTTGATGTGTCCCGTCAACTCGCCGAACGAGGAGAAGTTTGCTTACTACGCCTCTCCCTCGCCCACGCGTGCGGTGGTTCGCAGGACGAGGAGAGGGTTTTGACTACAGCGCCCTCTCCCTCTCCTTCTCCCGCGCCCTCGCCCTCGCGGTGGATGTGCAGCAGTTCAATCGGTGTTAGATTGCCAGAAGCATAATGTGTACTGTACTATCATCATTGTTGGACCTTCCGAAGAGGCGAAGAGCAAAGCGCAAGGTTCACACAAGTATGAACTATTGAACCTCCCGAAGAGGCAAAGAGCCAAGCGCAAGGTTTTATAGGAGTTGTCGTCCTAGTAGGAGCGTACTACAACTATAGCGAACGGTGCTACTGTATGATGCCGCCATGTCACGGATATCCAAAGTTTTGCCACCTTTTTTGTCAAAGAGCTTGTTGGAGCCCGTGCAACAACCACACAAGTTGTACGTACACATAACACATTTACTAGTAGTAAATTCTAAAGGACAAATGCTAGTATGCCACACAAGTTCATCTCCACTTCATGTGATAAATTTGTGCACGACTAGTCTACATATATTCACAGCGCTTCTGTTCACAATTTACCGTACTCCACTTACACGTTATAGATGGGCTACATGTCCTCCTCCAGGTTCCAGTCTCGGGTGTTCTTCATGGATGGCACGATCCATAGCGGTAGGCAACGGGAATCATTGTCGCAGCTTTCTAGTCCGGTTCCACACGATGGAGACCCATCCAAGCTGAAGCGGCATAAATCAGGGATAGCGTGTCCCAGCATGTTGTTCATCCGGCGGTGCGCACTGAAGACACAACCATGCTTCATGAACGGCAGGCCTTCCATGTCGTGCATGGAAGGTGGCATCTGCTTCACAATGGGGTAGTTGTCCCCAATGAAAAGCGAGTACTCTCCAAGAGTGTTCCTCGGCACCCACGTAGCATCACGGGGGTCGAACTCGGCGCTGTTCATCTGGTACACGCGGCATCTCAGATCTGGACACATGGTGACATACATAGTCAAGGTCCATGGATAATAATGTTGTGCTCAAATATGGCAGTTAGTAATACTGTGCAACAAATAGTACTACTCTAGTATAGAGGAAGTGAAATAACTGACTTATTATATATAGCCACTCTTGGCTACATGGATGAGATAGTAAGACATGGAAAAACAAAAATGGTGGCAGCTAGTGGGTTCAAGTCTTCAAGGGCCTAGCTAGCTATACGCGTCCTCCAAGGTAAAAGTACTCCTACTAGTACGTAAGTAGAGTACTAGTACAACAATGAAAGAGAAGGCGAGAGGGTTAAAAATGGAATAACTGGGTAGATGGTGACGGTCCGATCGTGGTAGATTGTGTGACCATGTTTCAGTGATACCATGGGTATAGACTGCTAAGATAGTTGATCCCAATATGCCAAAGTCAGCTACAAGGTTCTAGGTTCGACCGAATTGCGGATGCAAATGCACATCCAGGATCGGCGATCTTATTTTGATCGCGGGATGACTGGTCCCTGCAAAATAATGGAGTACCGTTAGGGATGCAAATGATGGTTTGTGCATTCTGTTTGTAATCTCCCATACCGTAGGATGGCAACCAGATGAAACAAGTCACCTAGCTTGTCACCGCGAAGATGCGGCCTAGATGGCGCACAGCGTCTTCGAACGTGTAGGGGTACAAATCTGCCATTGCCAACATGCGCCAGCCTCTGCCGTTACTGCCTCTTGCATTGATGGCAAACCTTATGTCAAACACTGCGGTGAGATAGTAATCATTGTAGCCGCGTCGCGTTGTCAGTGGGTCCGCAATTTCTATCTTCTTTAATCTCATGTAGGCATCATCATACGTATTCAAGCCCAGCAGTCCGGAAGGCCGAACCCAATGGTGGAGAAGGGGTCCACTCGAACGGCCGCATTGCTGTGGATGTGCAAAATGATGGTTGTATCCGGCCGGAGGTATGCAAGCCAATCTTCGTTGGCACCGACCCAGACCTATATATAAGACGGTGGGCAGAGGAGAAAATACGGGATGGAAATGGAATAACTAAGTACTACATGATGAAACTCCATTACTGACCTGCTCATCGGACAAAATCCGACTACCTCTCAACATCGGCAACTCTAGCGGAGTCAACGTGCAACCATGGCTAGGGAGTGGTGGACTGTTCGAAGGATTGTCCCATAGAAGAACCTTCTCCTCAAGGACGCATGGAATACCAACAAGCATGGCCTTTTCCCAAGACTTTTTAAGCACGTTCTTGAAAAAAGTTGGTGCAGGAAGCACCGAGTCTTGCGGCGGTGAGGACGTCGCAGCGGCATGCGATTTCTCCCAGAGGATCGTCGTCCAAGGTCTCCCAGCCCCGACAAGGAGGAGAACCGCCTGGCAAATCTATGGGAGCAGCGACAAACTGCCTTCTCTTCATGGTGAGGGGAACTGGCGAGGAGGAGATATATAAGAGCGTAGTAACCGCAGGGCCTCGTCCCTTCCAACTGTAGATCGTTCCTTAGCAAAGGGGTGAGGCTATAATTTACTGCTAGTAATAGCATTATGGGACGTTATGGGATTGCATTATACTGTAAATAATAGCACTAGTAAGAAATTTTTGGCACTAGCTAGTAGTTTTTGGCGTGGATTAAGAAATTTTGGGTATGTTTTTGCTATTTTTTGTACATGCCAACTAGTGTCAAAAAACGTCTTACATTATGTGACGGAGGAGTACGTACTCGTACTGTAGCAGTACTAGTATTACTTTCTCAACTAGTAGTGTGATGTACTGTACTTCTAGTATAGTGTACCAGTTTTGAACTCTTGAGTCTCAGGGCCAAGGAGCTACAGTTGGAAGTGGAGGGTACTACGTACTGTTCTCTAGAACCATCGTTGTACTATCAATGTAGGGAAACTACACCTGCGTAGTGGCCTAGTGGGCACTCTCGGTGCTCTATTCAGCCGCTCCTCTCATGTAGCAGTCCTACTCAGCCGCTCCTCTCACGCACACACTAGCAGCCTGTTTATCAGCGACGGTTACTGCGGGGGCAGAACATTTGAGTTATTTGATACAGCAAGACTAGGTTTTTCGCTTCCATTTGTGGAGGTGTAATGGATCTCATCGAACTTTGTTAGTAGTTCCTTCTTTATGAATGAGATAAAGCAAAGCTTTTGCCTCTGTTTCAAAAAAACACGTCAAGAGGAATTTCTTTTATAGTAGAGCCGATAATGGAGTGAAGTCCATGCGTGCAACGCCACAAGCTATAGAGTAGTAGTAGAGCACTTTATGTACAGAGCCATATTGCACAGTTCCCAATGCCCCGCCAGGCTTTTCCGGCTCCTCGGGCTTAATTAGGAGGCGCTAGTTTAAATATGCTAGTACTAGCTAAGGAGGAAGCTGCAAGCGAGGTGCGGCTAGGGCGAGCACGCGAGCCACGAGATGCTGGGAAGGAAAACCCGTTCACGTGGCCAGGCTATCCAGTGCACCCAGATTGTGGTGCCGCACGTCCGTTTGACTTCAAAACTCAAACTACCCGTGTAAAATATTGGCTCGCAGCAAAGTTACTATTCAAAAAAAGGCCACCGTGCATTTGTCCGGGATCGAACCCACAAAACGAGGTATACACTCCCGCGACCACTAGTAGTACTCATTGGAGTACAACACAACCTAGAATTGCCTTTTGTCGCTAGTAGTACATTGTTCCTTACAAGAAACCCCTAATAATGCAAGAAACCACTAATAATGTCAAGAAACTACTACCACTTGCATACGTGGCAGACTTAAGATAAGACTACCTTATCAACCATTGTGCATGCTCTTACCAACCAGCCCTACCAAGAAACGACTACTCTACAAAGTGTCGTTGTAGGCACGTTTCAACCCATGGCCCTGTTTGGATACATTTGTTGTCAATCTAACCATGCCATCCAAACACCACTTTGGTTAGAGTTAGTTCAGGGTTAGAATCAAACCTCTGACTTAGAGTATCCAAACAGGGCCCATGTCACCCATTAAGTCAACACCTTCTACTCGACCGGGCGTTATGACTTGTGGGACCTACATGTTAGTCTGCACAAAAATCCCCGAGTGACCTCCTACCTCCGGCCCGTCCACTTAGTCATCCTCGGCCATGGGACACAGCTACCACCGCCGGCAGAAGGTGAGGTCAAAACCTCCGGCGGTGAGGAGCCCATCTTGCGGAAGCCCGGATGCTAGCTCCGTCCGGTGCTCGCGGCCGCTAGCTAGCCAAGATAGCTCCGTCCAGCTGCTTGTCTGCAAGGTTTGCTAGCTAGATTGGCATGGCGGCGTGGTGGCTTGCTCGTGCGTGCCGCGCTAAGGCCATCCATCTGGTTTGAGCGAAGGCCAGCGCGGCGGCTTGCTCGCTCGTGAGTCACGCTCGGGCCAGGATGCCAACCCATGCGGAGGCCAGCGCGGCGTCCGGCCTGTCCGGCGGAGTGGCGGCCAACTCGCTCATCACCGACACCACCGACGAACACGCATCAGTACTATTTGAAGTAATGTTCAGGAAAAATAATTATTTGAGGGGGAATAACAAGATAGAAGGTTAGATGTGGGTCCCTCGTGTCAACGATCAAACAAAATGTGTTGGTTTAAGCTGCCTCGTCAGCATGGACGTGTGGGCCAACCCTATCATAAATGGGTTTAAACTAACCTAATCGGTAGGTAGTAGTTTTTGGCGTGGATTAAGAAATTTTGGGTATGTTTTTGCTATTTTCGTACAATAGATTCTTCCTAGGGCTGGTTGAAAGTGGTAGTTTTTTGTTAAATACTCTACACATTGTAAGTAGGAGTGAAAGTGAAGCTTTGGAACCAAATAAGAAAGGCTAGTTACATAGTGCATATTTGTACATGATTGAAAGTAAATATCAACCATGAGTGACTATTATCTTGATGGAAAACTCGAAAATAGGGAATAGTAGGGGAAAAATTGCATGGTTGGAAATACTAGCAATGTTCATGTGCGTTGCAACGAATCATAATTAGAATAATAGTTATTCACAAACTTGATACAAAACACTCTAATCTGGATATACATATATCACTAAAGATATATTATGTTTCAATTAGAATATATTCCTTGGGTTGTTTTGGTGAGGTCAAGGAGGGATGTGGTTGGTTTTAAGATACTAATTGTGGGTTTTTCTGCAAATTGGTAGACAAGTGGAATGTTTGTGAGAAAAGGCAAAAACTTACCTCATAGTCGTTAGATGTAGATCTAATGGTCACAAACGACGAATGGCAGACACACCATCATCACCAACTTAGTCTTCTATAGGAGTACTAGCAAGATCTGTGCATTGCACGGAACATTAAGATGCATTTTTTTATAAAAACACTCGTTGTGATTGACCCATGCGGGAGTAATCCCATGATTAAAAACTAATGATATCTCGAGAAATAGGATATAAGGTGAAGAGGAGTGGGGCATGGTGGTGATTGGTGGTCGGACTGAGCGGAGGCATGGGGATTGACGACGCCGGCAGCGGCCACCAGGCCAGTTTGTTCCAGAGGCTTCCTTTCTTAATTTCTCAACAATGAGGTTGTTGGAGATAAGGATGAACGAGGGAGAAGGCCTTGTCTGCAAATGTGGAGAGGGGTGCGGGTATCTTTTAGTTTAATTTCCATTGGTCAGATATAGATTGGACAGTCTATATTGCAAGATGGCACGCGTACCATCATCACCAACTTGGTTTTCTATAAGAGAAGAAATATAATTATTGAGATACAAACGTATTATCGATACTTGTTTCCGTAAACTAGCATCTACAATCTATTCAACGCCTCAGCATGTGAGGCCTTAGCACAATGACTTCTTGACTATGTAAAACAAAGGTTTCCCCGTCGCCTATAAGGGGGGTGACGGCGGCGCGCTTTTTGGCTTGCTCTAGTCCTAGTACTCATACTAGGTGGTCTAAGCACGTGTAGATTTTTTCTTTTCCATGTCTCGTGTTCGCCGTACTGCCATGACTGTTGATGAATAGACGGTAAGTTATTCACGGGGAAACCCTTGTTGAGCGTGTTTGCGAGAGAGAGAGTGCGTGTGTGATATGTCTAGAGACTGAGGCAATGATAACAGATTCATTGTGTCTATGTGTGTGGAGGGTAGAGAGAGACATGTACATGGGGCTTTGTGTTGTCTAACATGGAGACACATATACATAATTAGAGAGTGAGTGTGCGAGATACACATGTGGACATGGGGAGAGATGAGGATCCAGATTAATGGGTGTTTGTGCGCGTGTTTGTGTGTGAGAGGGAGTGTGTGTATGTGGAGTAGAGAGATCACTAATGATGTAAACCTAGTATAAGGGAAGGGGGAATGGTGTAACATGTGTAGTAGCGGGATAGCATGGGTGCGGGCGGGGGGAGTAGACTATTTGGAGGAGACATCGATTGTGTGTGGGAGAGGGGTGTGAGAGCGAGAGAGAGAGAGAGAGAGAGAGAGAGAGAGAGAGCTAGCGACGGAGAGAGGGAGAGGAAGAGAGGGGGCGTTTGTGTCCATAAATGGCGTATACATAGGGAGACAATGTTGATGTCGTTTGAAATTGGCCTATGTACGGAGACGCAAGGGAAGCGAGTCATCGTGCGTGTGATAGGGACTTCATGAGAGATCTAGAATAGATGGTGTAGAGAACAGTGTGCGAGATCGAGAATGATGATACATTAGAGAGCTATGGAAAGAGTCACGACATATATGTATACATGGAGGAGCTGGGGCGGGTCCGCATGTGGGAGAGATAGAAAGAGGATAGTGGTGCACAACGAGACAAAGTGTGTGAGGTGAGTGTGCGAGAACCACATAACTAGGGAGATAAATGTTTGGGGTGATGTTTTGTGTGTATGGGAAAGATACACTCTACATAGTGTGTGTGCTTGGGAAAGAGATATGCCGGGAGACCTAGCTAGAGAGTGGGGGGTGAGATGTGCGCATGCCCAAGAGATAAAGTGATAGAGACCTATATTGGGGTCCGGACTTTCGAAGAGAGAGGGGTGTTAATGTGCTCGTGTGTTGGTGTTTGGGGAGAGAACAACTTCTCTGTGTGTGGGGGGTGGGCGACGAGGGGGGGGTGGCTTCAGATAAAGAGTGAGGTGTCTATATTTGAGGGACTTTAGCGTAATTGAGATATACATGGTCAATAGTGTGTGCACTCAAGGTTGATCAATTTGTTTCACAGTTTGGATTATGAGATAACGATACTTTTGAACATGCGTGATATAGTTTGATGTACCGGAATTACAAACCTAAGATTGGAATTTTGGAATTCGACTCCATCATTAGCTTTTGCAATTCATTTAAACGGAGGTACATTTTTAAGCCGGGAACATGATATACGCCACCAATATCGCCCAGAGGGAGCGCAAACGCGTGCTCAGGGACGTCTATGCGATAGAGCCAGTCACCCCAAAATGCAATCCATGGTCGGCATGCCCGATCACTTTCGATCGTAGGGATCATCCGACTAGTATCCGTCATGGCGGGTCAGCCGCACTAGTCCTCGATCCAATTATGGATGGATTTCATCTCACACGAGTCCTCATGGATGGCGGCAGCACCCTCAACCTGCTTTACCAGGATACAGTGCGCAAAATGGGCATCTACCCATCAAAGATCAAGCCCACCAACACCACCTTTAAAGGAGTTATACCAGGGGTAGAGGCCCGCTGCTCGGGCTCAATCACATTGGAGGTCGTCTTTCGATCTCCGGACAACTTCCGAAGCGAGGAGTTACTCTTCGATATCGTCCCCTTCTGCAGTGGCTATCACGCACTGCTCGGACGAACAGCGTTTGCCCGATTCAATGCGGTGCCGTACTATGCTTATCTCAACCTCAAGATGCCTGGACCACGCGGTGTCATAACAATCAATGGAAATATGGAGCGCTCCCTCCGTACCGAGGAGCACACCACTGCCCTGGCAGCAGAAGTACAGAGCGCCCTCCGCAAACAGCACCTTATTTTGAAAGTCGTACTCTCGGACACTGTAAAACGAATCTGGACTACCATGTGCCAGGACAGCCTAGCTTGTCAAGAGATCACCTAGAAATTCGGCCTCCATCCCAGACCACACCAAGTGGCGGCGTTCGCGCCGCGCGTACATAACTACGCACTCAAAATACCATGAGCATAGACGAAGGCATAACTAGATTGTGATCCATCATAAGGCTCGGGCTCCCCTAGACAAGCATACTTTCATTTTTTATTTTTTCCCTCCTCAGGTTTCCTTTCCACAGGTCCCTCTCGCCGGCCTCATAATCGGTCCTTTCGAAGAACGGACACACCAAGGTGGCAAGTAACACAGACGTGCGGGGGAATCTCTAGATGTCCCTCTTGGCGATCACTATACCTGTTTTCAGGACCCGTACGCAACTCCTCCTTGGTCTTGGCATGTCAAATAGCCATTGTCTCTTCTCGCACCTTTTTTCACATATGCTCTGACGTATTATTAAAATTATAATGGAAACAGTTTGCGGCCCAACATACATGGCACCTTCTTCTTCTTTATTTTTATTTTTGCTATTTTGCATCCATACACCTTGGTACGCCGTAATCCGCCAGGGGCTTTATTGCGTCCCACCCTATGGCAACAAGTCCGAAAACTTCTAAAGTATAGTTCGGCACCCCGAATTTAGCATTATATGCATTGGCTCTGAATCATGTCTTTGGTCAATAGTTGGGTTGCCCGGCTCCTGTGCTTACTACCTTATGTTCCGCTACATCGGCTAGGGTAGTTGAGGGAGTCCTGGATTAGGGGGTGTCTGGACAGCCGGACTATCTCCATTGGCCGGACTGTTAGACTATGAAGATACAAGATTGAAGACTTTGTCTCGTGTTCGGATGGGACTCTACTTGGCGTGGAAGGCAAGCTAGGCAATACGTATATGGATATCTCCTCCTTTGTAACCGACCTTGTGTAACGCTAACTCTCTCCGGTGTCTATATAAACCGAAGGGTTCTAGTCCGTAGGACAACAGTCACAACATACAATCATACCATAGGCTAGCTTCTAGGGTTTAGCCTCTCTGATCTTGTGGTAGATCTACTCTTGTACTACCCATATCATCAATATTAATCACACTACTAGGAAAAGGCCTACTAATGGCGCACCAGTTTTTCCTACTAATGGCGCATCACTGGTGCGCCATTAGTATCACGCCACTAGTATTTATTACTAATGGCGCACCACTGGTGCACCATTAGTATCTGGTATACTAATGGCGCACCACCTAGTGCGCCATTAGTATATAACACCATGCGCCATTAGTATGCCTCCTAGGGCCATATTTAACCATGTGCTTTGGCACACTAATGGCGCACTGCGGATGGATGCGCCATTAGTATACTTGGCATACTAATGGCGCACTCTGTAGTGATGCGCCATTAGTATGAATATTAGGTTTTTTTACTTTTCTGATTTTTGCACAGGTTACAAAATATATTATTTGACAGAATATAGACAGTAGCACATGGCAACAGCAGATTCATCGAATACAATAGAAGATTAGTCTCCGAATACAATTCATCATATTAGTCTCCAAATTCAAAAGACCGAACAAAGATAAAACATTACAAGTCTCGAGACCACGAGTATCGAGTTTGTCGGAAGTAATACTAATCCTAACAAGTCCTACTAATCATCATCATACAACCTCTACTCGTTATTCATAACAAGTCATACGATCATCATCTTGATAGTCATCGAACCAACCCTACTTAATTGTTCTTAGCACATGATCATCAATATTAGGCAGGACCTAAATACCCTATTTAAGCTAAAATAGCATAAAACAATATAGACCCTGACTCTCCATTATGGAGAATGGAGAACATCCTATCTCCAATTCTTGCGCTTCGCTTCCTTTTGCTTCCAAGAAGCTCCTTACGACTGTCCATACATTTTTTCCATCCTTTGATTTTTCATGTCTCCACTTCTTTTAGAAATCTCGTATGGACAGTTGAGATTCGTAGGATGACCTGGCTGTATGTTCAAAACATTAAGACTACCTTTCTGATACATCATATGAGGCACACAATTCTCTGGGATTATCTGTTGAAAAACATAGTAATAACTTCATAGTTAACAATGATGTACTAGTTTTAGAAGTATGCAAAAGATGCACGGATGTCGTAATAGTAAAAATCTTACCAGGGTATCTCCATAGTAGTTACCGTAGTTGAACACATGCACTAGTGGCACGCATTTACCATAATGTTGAGGAGTTTGATTGTGGATAATGTAATTCTCAATGTCAGTACAAAATCCGACCAGAAGATTTTTCTCCTTGTAAGTTGTTAATTCGGAGCCATCGGTGTAGTGGGTTTTGTCTACCATCTCCCGCACATTCTTTAAACAATAAAAATAAGCTGTCAATGGAAATAAGCTGTCAACTATTTTGAAATAAACAATATAAATTAGCTAATAATTATGTTTGAGAAACTCACATAGCGGTAGAACTGGAGGCGTATCAACAAGGACCCAAATGTCCATATTGTCTTGGTTTATGTCAGGATTACCAAGATCCATGGTGATAAGCATACCCTCATCAAAACCATACATCTTGCAAAATGCTTCCCAATTTTTGCAACCAAAATGGGTTACGCTCTCAGAATTATATAGATTTACTTCAAAGTCCACATCATGATGAGTCCTTAGGTGAATTTTCTTTGTTTCAGAAATTTCATGGTCTTCAAAATCCATCCTCTCCAAGACATAGCATCTTGCATGGCATGGGATAAGCTATACTCGAATTGTAAAAGATGAAAATTACACGTTGAAATAGTTGAAGTCATGCTTAATTATGAAAATAACACTTGTCGTCATTGTGTACCGTTTCAACTTCGAAGGTCTCCTCGAGCTTAATGATGAAGCGCCGATCATCGTCCAGGTGAGGCATGTCGCACAGACCTCGATCGTCGTGGCACCAGTCGCACTCCGCCGGGAGACTTTCGTCGTCCGATGATGATGATGACATATCCTACGTTCATAATTCAAAACTACATCATTTAGGGTTTGTCGACACCGAGGCATCCTAAAAGCTAAGCTTTTATCATATAGGGTTTGTCGACACCGAGGCACCCTAAAAGCCTATGCTTTAATCATTTTGGTTCTTATCGACACCGAGGCGCCCTAAAAGCCAAGGTTTTATCATTTAGGGTTTGTCGACGTCGAGGCACCCTAAAAGCCTAAGCTTTCATCATTTAGGTTTTGTCGACGCCAAGGCACCCTAAAAGCCTAAGCGTACATCATTTATGTTCTCATCGACACCGAGGCACCCTATAGAAGCCATGTTAAGTTTTCATCATTTAGGGTTCATCGATGCCGAGGCACCCTAGGTTGGGCCTAATCACCTGGCTCTATTGCCACCTATGTTGGGTTTATCATCTAGGGTGTAGGGCCTAATCACTTGGCTCATGCATTAGTCGCAAGTACCCCATATGTCCTTTTTTTAGCAAAGTGATGCTAAAATTCACGGAAAATTTCAGCATGACCTTTGCTGAAAATAGGACATATGGAGTACCCGAATTTGCCGGAACGGAAGTTAATTGACATTCCGGCAAACTCAAGGGCCTCTCGGGGTACCTGCAAATTCATCACGATACAATGGTCGGAGACAAAACCCAGCAACTTTACAAGTCTTTCACAGATTTGTTTGCAAGTTCTGATATGTAATAAAGATGAACCTTAAAGATGAGCCTCCAATGCTGATTTGTTTGCCTCAAGACAAGATGAACCTCCAATGCAACAAGTAATAAAATGTTTGCAAGTTCTGATATGTTTGCAAGATGAACCTCCAATGCAACAGTCTTAGACATTAGGACACTACAATGATCTACAACCTTATGTAAAGTGCCAACTCCACAGATTTCTTTTTCACAGCTTTTATATTATTTCTAGAAGCAACACAACAGGGTTAAACACTAGAATCCTGAGTCTAATTAAACCCTAAAATAAACATTTCTCTTTCCCCTCCCCCCTCCTATCCCTCTGTCTCTCTTTCCCAGCTCCAACCCCAAACACAAATTAAGTTAGCCATGGTTTAAACACCAGCTCATTCATTCTCACCTCTGGTCCAGGTGCTCTTCTCCTCCTCGTGCCTCTATCCTCTCCCTCAGCCCAGGAACACCTGCACATTCACAGCAAAAAGCAACAGCTTGTTCAGACACTTCTTTTTTACTGTGTTATTCCAACTAGGAAAAAAACTTTGCTCCAAAAGCAAATAAGAGCAGGAGTGCAAGCATCTAATGTTGCTGCTCTTCTTCTTGCCACTTGCAGCACTGCAACTTGCCTCCTGATCCTCCTAATGCACCATCACAAAATTAAGTTCGGGTTACCTGAGAGGAGAGGAGGAAGAGAGGAGAAGAGAGGCAGAGGAGGAAGAGAGGAGAAGAGAGGCAGAGGGAGGAGGAAGAGAGGAGGAAGAGAGGAGAAGAGCGGTAGAGGGAGGAGGGTTACCTGACCATGATGAGGAGGCGCGGGGGTGGCGACGGAGATGGAGGCGCGGGGGCGGCGACGGAGACGGAGGCGCGGGGGCGGCGACGGAGACGGAGGCGCGGGGGCGGCGGCGGCGTGGGGGCGGCGACGGAGATGGAGGTGCGGGGGGGCGATGGCGGCGTGGGGGCGGCGACGGAGACGGAGGCGCGAGGGCGGCGGTGGCATGGGGGCAGCGACGGAGACGGAGGCGCGGGGGCGGCGGCGGTGTGGGTCAGGGCAGTGGGGGGAATTAGCTAGGAGGGCGAGGGAGAGGGACGAAGGGGATCTGGCGAGAGGGAGGGAATTAGCTAGGTGGGAATCTTACTAATGGCGCACATGCGGTCGGTGCGCCATTAGTAATCTTTTTTTACATAGCAATGGTGCACCGGGCAGAGGTGCGCCATTAGTAATCTTTGTTGCATGTAATAATTTTTTAGAAAATGAATATGAATATGAAACAGTAATATTTTTTTTATAAAAACAGTAATTATTGTTGTTTAACAACAATTGTAGTCTACACTTTTTTATTATTATTTTTAAATGAAGAGGGGAGAGGAGGCGCGGGTGGGATCGAGATCGAGATGGAGGGGGCAGCCAAAAGCTTGGAGAAGGAGGTGGAGGGAATGAAGTGGGGAAAGTGAGTGGGTAGGTGTGGCTGTCCAAAATATCTTGTTGGGGTCCCAGGTTACTAATGGCGCACCACCTGCAAATGCGCCATTAGTAACCCTGGTTATTAATGGCGCACCTGCAGGTGGTGCGCCATTAGTAGTTTTGCAGAAAAGTAAAAAAAATATATATATATACTAATGGCACACTTTTACAGGGTGCGCCATTAGTATTTTAAACTAGTAATGGCACACTGTGAGGCGGTGCGCCATTAGTAGTTTTGCAAAATAAAGAATAAAAAAATTCAGTACTGGCGCACTCCCTGTCTGGTGCACCATTACTAGTTAGAACTAGTAATGGCGCACTTCGGTAGGATGCGCCATTAGTATGTATGTAAAAATGAAAAAAATATCACTAGTGGCGCACCTATTTTCTGGTGCGCCATTAGTGTCTTCCACGCTAATGGCGCATCACCAACTAGTGCGCCATTAGTATATAGTAGTGGCGCACTACTTCCCTGGTGCGCCATTAGTGTCAATCCTATCTATAGCCCTTTTCCTAGTAGTGTCAAGCAGGACGTATGGTTTTACCTCCATCGAGAGGGCCCGAACCTGGGTAAAACTTCGTGTCCCCTGCGTCCTGTTACCATCTGGCCTAGACACACAGTTCGGGACCCCCTACCCGAGATCCGCCGGTATTGACACCGACATTGGTGCTTTCATTGAGAGTTCCGCTATGCTGTCGCCATCAGGAAGGATGTCTCGTCCCATCTTTAAAGATGGCACTATCGCTGAGGGAGCTTTGGCTATCGGCCAAACTCTCCGGCTAGGGGGTTTTCTTATGACCTGAGAAGTCATCGAAAGCAATCTTCACGTCAACTCAGAACTCGCCGAGCAGTTAGATCCAATGGAGCTCTCTTCCCTGAACGAGCTCTTGGATCGCATCGCCGCCCTGTGAGTCGCTACAGACTACGATCAGATTGGGCCTAAAACCGATCTGAGAGAGATCAACTCTCCCCAGGTCATCCATCACGTTGCAGTGGTGGAGGAACAATGCGGCAACCCGTCATCTATCTTAAGGACTAGCTATGTCCGGATTCCCGATCCCTCCAATCCGGATACCCACGGAGGGGAGGACGTCACTCAAGGCCTGAACTTAGAATCAGGCAGTGGGCTAGATTTATCGGAAAACATCCAAGAATCCAAACTTTCGAGTTCAGAAACTCATTGGCCCCTGAGTCTCACATTGGGTGAGGATTCTGATTCAATTCCACCCACCCACCCAAACATACACGATCTACCCCAAATTAGGCAAGAGCCCAAAGAAACAGTACACCATTATTGGGCCAGATTCCTCCTGGTCATGAACAGGATAAAGGAATGCCACGAGGGAGACGCAATTTTCATTCTTCTGCAATAATTGCATGGACAAGGGAATCCTTAACGCCATAAGTCGCCGCGAAATTACACGCTTTGCCGACTTGGTGTCAATAGTACGAAAGTACTGTGCGATGGAAAGCGCCTGGAAAACCGAAATAAAATTTTGGGATAATCCGGCCCTGAATACAAACCCAGTCCGAAATAAAAGGGTGCATTATCACAATACACCTGGGTTAACTACCAAAAAGCAAAAGCCCTCTACGAGGCAAGGAACCGTACTGGAGGGATGGCTCAACGGACCCTGCAAAATTCATATTACAGCGGATGCAATACCAACGCACAGCCTTAGAGCATGTTGGATACTCTAGCAGGTGGCCAAAAGTGGTGAGGATCTACTCCTCCCAAAAACCACAGAGCACCATCCCGTGGACAACAATACGGTGTTAATGGTCTTTGAGACCTTCGCGTCAAATAATAGACACAAGTGAACACTCCATAGCATGGCCGAAATCTGCCACATAGTAGAAATAAATCCTTGGAGTGACACGGCTATTACCTTCAATGCCAGTGACGAACCCAAATTCCGAACAGCCCGAGCACCAGCCGCACTAGTCCTCAGTCCAATTGTGGACGACTTTCGACTCACCAAGGTACTCATGGACGGCGGCAACGGATTAAACCTCATCTATGAGGAAACTCTTCAAAAGATGGAAATAGACTAGAGCCGCATTGAGCAAAGTAGCACAACCTTTAGAGGAATCATCCCCAGTCGGGAAGCACACTGTGCTGGGAAAATCACACTAGATGTGGTATTCAGCACGCCAGATAATTGCAGGTCCGAAGAAATTACATTCCTAGTGGCCCCGTTCAGCAGCGGATACCACGCTCTACTTGGGCAGGAGGCGTTTACAATCTTCCAAGCCATACCCCATTACGGGTACATGAAGCTCAAAATGCCCGGGCCCAACGGAATCATCACTCTTGCTAGTGATCCGGACATAGCACTCCGCGCCGAAAATAAGACAGCCGCACTGGCCCTCGAGGCACTATCCGAAGCCCTAGAGGCCGAGGAACTAACTACACTGCGCTCCACGGTGAACAGGGACGATGTGATACTCGATAAAAGGTCTAAGTCCACCTCCTTTAAACCGGCGGACGAAATAGTCAAATTCCAAGTCCATCCAACGGACCCTACAAAAGCACCTTCCATCGGGGCACAATTAAACCCTAATGTCGACGCCGCACTGCGAGAGTTCCTACGCGAGAACTGGGACATTTTTGCCTGGCACCCTTCAGACATGCCAGGAATCCCACGCAGGCTGGCTGAGCACAGCCTAAATATCCTAAAAGGATTCAAGCCAGTCAAGCAGGCTCTTCGACGTTTCTCCGAGCCTAAGAGACAAGCCATGGGAGAGGAACTAGCCAAGCTATTGGAGGCCGGATTCATCAGAGACATAAAACATCCGGACTGGCTAGCAAACCTAGTGATGGTACCAAAGAAGGACAAATCCTGGCGCTTGTGCGTCGATTTTAAGGACCTTAACAAGGCCTGCCCAAAGGATCCCTTCCCCCTCCCCCGCATTGATCAAATCATCGATGCTACCACAGGACATGATTCATTGTGTTTCCTCGACGCATACTCCGGCTACCATCAAATTAAAATGGCGGAGCCAGATCAACCCGCAACGGCATTCATCACACCATACGACCGATTCTGCTGCAACACAATGCCCTTCGGGCTCAAAAACGCCGTCGCAACATATCAGCGCATGATTCAGACATGTCTGGCAAACCAGATCGGCAAAATAGTGGAGGCATACGTGGATGACGTGGTCGTTAAAACCAAGCATGTCGAAACCCTTGTAGACAACTTGAGGCTCACATTCGACAACCTCCGAACATATGACATCAAGCTCAATCCGGAAAAATGTGTTTTTGGCGTACCAGCCGGAAAGCTCCTGGGATTCATTGTCTCCAGTAGAGGTATTGAAGCTAATCCGGCCAAAATCCGAGCGTTGTCACAGTTGGCTACCCCAACAGACCTCAAACAAATACAAAAATTGACTGGATGCGTGGTGGCCCTAAGCCGCTTTAACTCCCGCTTGGGAGGAAAGGCATTACCCCTTTATCGCCTCCTCTGGCGCACCGAACACTTCGAGTGGACGGATGCCGCCTCGGCCGGACTCAACAAAATAAAAGCCATATTGGCAACAAACCCAGTCCTGGCCGCACCAAACATTGGCGAACCAATGCTATTATACATTGCGGCAACTCATCAAGTAGTAAGCGCAATGCTCGTCATCGAGCGAGAAGCGAACGAACACAAATTCCCCCTTCAAAAGCCGGTTTACTATGTGTCCACTGTCCTTACTCCATGCAAATCACGGTACCCGCATTATCAAAAGATAGTGTACGCGGTATTTATGGCATCACGAAAGCTGCGACACTACTTTCAAGAGTGTTCGATAACGGTAGCCTCGGAAGTACCACTTAACGATATTATAAACAACCGCGACGCGACGGGCCGGATTGCCAAATGGGCCATTGAGCTCCTCCCGTTTGACATAACTTACAAGCCACGGCGGGCTATCAAGTCGCAAGTTTTGGCTGACTTCGTCGCTAAGTGGACGGAAGCCGAACTCCCTAAAGAGTACAGCACATATTCAAACTGGATCATGCACTTCGATAGCTCCAAAATGTTGCCTGGTCTAGGGGCTGGCATCATTTTGATGTCCCCAACAGGAGATATTGTTCAATACGTACTACAGATAATGTATACGGACTCCAACAATGCAGCCGAATATGAGGCCCTTCTACATGGTCTCCGGATGGCAATATCCATGGGCATTCAATGCCTAGAGGTGCGCGGGGATTCGAATGTCGCGATATCCCAGATAAATGGAGACTTCGATGCCAAGGATCCGAAAATGGAAGCTTATCGCAATGCCGTCCTTAAAATGTCAGCTTGGTTCGAGGGGCTTGGATTTCACCATGTGGCTCGGGAAAACAATCAGGCGGCGGATATCCTTGCCCGCATCGGCGCAAAACGCGACGTGGTCCCTCCCAACATATTTCTGGAATGGCTCTTCAAGCCATCCGTAGCATGGGAAGGGGACACCGGTAACAACAGTCCGGACCCGGCCAAAATACCCGATACCAAACTCTCTGACACAATCAGAGGCTCTGCCACCGAAATAACACAATCAGCCCATGAAATAATGGCCATTATTGCCCTGTGGACAGAACCATTCCTGGCCTACCTAACTAGACAGGAACTTCCGGAGGACC
The DNA here is from genome assembly GCA_034509565.1 of Triticum monococcum. Classification (NCBI taxonomy): domain Eukaryota; kingdom Viridiplantae; phylum Streptophyta; class Magnoliopsida; order Poales; family Poaceae; genus Triticum; species Triticum monococcum. The sequence goes on along the minus strand of CM067847.1, from coordinate 615,477,738 downwards.
AAAATGAGGCACGCTGCATAGTGCGGCGATCCAAGGCCTACAGGGTCCATGAGGGAGAATTGTACAAAAAAAGCGCTACCGGAGTCCTTCAAAGGTGCATCTCCGAAGAGGAAGGGCAGAACCTTTTGGCAGAAATTCACACCGGACTTGGCGGTCATCACGTCGTTGCCCGGGCTCTTGTAAGCAAGGACTTCCGTACAGGATTCTATTGGCCAACGGCCCGGGCAGATGCACAGGACTTGGTCCAACGTTGCGCCGGTTGCCAGCTCTTTGCAAATCAAAGCCACATGCCACCCACCGCCCTCCAAACAATCCCCATTACATGGCCCTTCATGGTCTGGGGGCTTGACACGGTTGGACCCCTTAAAGGGGGAACCCACAAGAAAAAATACTTATTGGTCATGGTGGATAAATTCACCAAATGGATAGAGGCCAAACCTGTTAATACAGCCGAATCCGGACCAGTGATAGATTTCATATCCAGGGTTGTACACCATTACAGCATCCCCCACAGCATCATCACTGATAACGGCACAAACTTCACGGCCGACGAGGTAAAAATCTCGTGCAGCAAACTGGGCATCAAGCTCGATTATGCTTCAGTCTATCACCCACAAACCAACGGTCAAGTCGAACGAGCAAATGGTCTTATAATGAGCGGCGTTAAACCCAGATTAGTGCGCTCCCTAATGGAGTCTGACACGCACTGGGTAGAGGAGCTCGACTCCATACTCTGGGGGCTGCGGACCACGCCGAATCGTAGTACCGGATATACACCCTTTTTATGGTGTATGGCGTAGAGGCCGTCCTGCCCTGTGACATAATTTATGACTCACCTCGAGTGTGCATGTACCAAGAAAGAGAAGCCAAGCTCGATCGGCAGGACAGTCTGGACACCTTGGAGGAAGAGCGCGACGTAGCCAAAGCCCGTTCCGCATTTTACCAGCAACAGGCTCGCAGATACCAAAGCAGAGAAGTACGGGCCAAAAGTTATAAGGTTTGCGAACTAGTTCTACGGCTGCCGGATAATCAAAAGAACAAGCTCGAGCCCAAATGGGAAGGTCCCTTCATTATCGACCAATTTCTGAACGGTGGAGCGTACCGACTGCGGGATGCATCGACTAGTCGACTTGAGCCGAACCCATGAAATGCAGCATGGCTCCGAAGATTCTACGCCTAGCACCGGACTTTATGTTAGTCCCCTCCCTTCGTCCATTTTCTGCATATGCATCATCTGTCCTGTTTCCCTTTCTTTCTTTTATTTCTTTAGGCCTTCAAGGGTCACCTTGTGCCTCACTTATACATCACAGATGCGCTAGCCGCACTCTTCATACCTAGGGGCTTCTTTCACAGAAGCTTTAATTATTTTACTGGGCCTCACGCCCAACACATGTGTTATACTTCCGCATGTACCTTTTTTCACCATTATGCATTGATATGACTTAAGTTTGGGCCAAGCTGGGTTGCCTGGCTCTTGTATTTATACCCTACATTCCCGTTAATTCGGCTAGGGCATAAGGGGATCACCTCTGCGATTGTTACCGCCGGGTCAGCCGGACGTGTACCTCAAACTAGGTGAAGCCGAAAGCTAGCGTTCTTAAGGGAATATTCGGTCAGTGAACAAAAGATGACTTTTATTATTCATATCTGCCCCCAGATGATTTTTCTACGCTTCTTATCGCAGCCCGGACATGCACTTTAGGGCATGCTTACCCAGGGAAAGGAACCCTTAACGGAACTATTCTCCATGGAAGATGTTTCTTACTACCCATGTAATATAACATAACTAGTGGGGCACTTGTCTGATAAAGCACTAATGACCCCTACGCCTAGTCTCCACACATGCCCTGGTTCTTACATAACCGAGAGGGTATTCGGATACACTCCGGACTGTCGGGTCCCGAGGTTGAAGCGAAAAGGTCTGCCACGACAAACAACCTACAATCCGGCTAGAAGGCATTATACATGTCACTTTAAAATTACACAGTCACTTTGACTGGTTGAACTCCTCTTCAATACCATCTAATAGGCTGTCTAGTCTACAGTCCTGTTGGGAATACTTTGCGGCCAATTCTACTTGGCCGTACACTAAGCTCACAGGGATCTCCTTCCCATCAGGCCCCACTGGTCCGACTTCGGCCATGTGGTTCGGGTCAGCCTTCGTGTACCGTGTCTTCACCATTGCCCAGGCTTCCCGGGCGCCCTGAAGGCAGGCCGATATCTTCCATAATCGGAAGCGCCGCCGTGCTCCTTTCAGCTTTTTGCAAGCTCTCCAAGGCCTTCGGGTACGGAGACGGATGGCCACAAGGCCTGGGCGACGCCTTGCATCACTTGCCGAACTCGTTCGTGCAGCTGTGACAGCTCGGGAATAAGATCACCCATCGAACTGGGCATCTCCTCGGCAGGACGACCTGTTAGCATACCTATAGACATAACTCTGTCAGCCAGCTTCCTCGCCGAACTCTTTTTCAAAGTTCGTTCAAGCACTTACTAAATATGCCGCGTCGAAGCCGCCGATTCTCCTTAACAGAGTCCGACAGTTGGGCCCGAACATCTTTTAGTTCCATGCCCAGCTTGGTGTTGGCATCTAGGAGATCATTCTTCTCCGGCATCACCCTCGTAAGCATGCTCTCACCAGCCTTCAGCTGGCGTATGAGCCGTTGCTTATCCGGATTCACTCCAGCGTCATCTGCAATTTTATCGTTAGATCTGCATATACGCCGCATTCTAATATGATACTTATCATTCGAAGGATATGTTACCAAAGGGGGTCTCTTTGGGCTCCCCTGCTGTGGCCAGTGCAACCTGAAGTTGGGCTTTGCACTCTTCCAGCTCCTGGGACAGTTGAGTATTCTTTTATGTAAGAACCTGCATAACAAATGATCCTTAAATCAGTTATCCTAACTGTTTCAAGTCTCAGGGGCTACTGATATATATAATCATCAAATTTTCTCACCCGTATGTCTTTTACATACTGCTCCGTGGCTCTGGCTAGACCATTTTGAGCGGCACGGAGGTGCGCATCTTCCGAATTGAAGGCATCCAATGCCTCTGGGGAGAAACAAGCGTCACGAAGAACAGTCCGGTGACGCCTGTGGTTCATGGCACTTTCCACCTCAGAATGGGTGGCGGACAGTTTATCCGCATCCTCTGTCGGAGGAGCACCCGGCGCACGCCTTGTATTCGTTCCTGCCTCCGAATCTGGCCTTGGAGCCTGGCTTGTGGAGGCGCGATTGGTAGCCTCTCTAGGTATAGACCGGCAAGCGCTCTTTTTCCTGAAAAGAAGGCATGGGCGTTAATATGCCTATGAGAATAATGTCTTGCAATAAAGACAGCGCGCCGTACCGCTGCACCGGTGTCTCAATCCGGACTGTGGATATTTTCAGCCTGCCTGGCCCCGCGGCCCCTTGTTGGCTAGTTGCCACAGGCTCAGCCTTCTTCCCCGAGGACCTCCCCTGCAAAACATGGATATTATATGGCAATCAAAAAGGCGCAAGGACAGATCCCTTTTTAAGTGCTGGGACTCTGGTCCCAGTCACCTGTGAGGCTGGAACTAGCACAGGGTAATCGGCCGTAATGGCAACCAAAGCATTGTCATTACTCGATTGGTAAAATACCCCATCAATCAGCTCCATAGATATGTCCGGATCCTCCTGGGAGGCCGGATCGAGGGACCATCCAGGGTCCTGGGGTTGTGGAGGAGGGCTATTTATCTCCTTTACAGCCTGGCGCAGCTCCTGCGATGAAATCGCTAGAATGAATACTTAACTACGGGAATACGAAATGGATGGGCGATAAAAAGTCTCCGCTTACCCAGCTCAGAGTGTTGTACATAGAAAAACCGCCCTGCGGGTTGACACGAAGGAATTCCTCCTCTTCTCCCTTGTACAAGGTGGATAAGATCTTTATTAGATCAGCAGCCGATCCCGGCCCTTTGCGGCTGTGGTGGGTGGCGTCATCCTCCCCGTTGAAATCCCACATGGGGTGGCCTCTATACTGAAGCAGCTACACCCCCCGCATGATACATATGGCCATGACCTCGATCATGGTCAATCCGGATCGAGCTAAAAAACTTATCCGGTCATCTTCCTCCAGGGGGCTCCGTGGACGCCAGCTCCGGTGCTTCTTTAAAGGGGCGTTGTCGAACTCAGGAAGGCCGATCCGAATAGAATCCGGGAGGGGGACGTCTTCTATATAAAACCATTCTGAAGGCTAGTATTCGGACGTCTTCTTTGGGGTTCCAGATAGGTATCCAGTCCCGGCGACGCGCCACACTTCGGCTCCGCCCACTTGATATATTGACCCCCTTTTGAGAACGGGGCACAAGGCAGAACAGCTTCGTCCACAGAGCGAAATGAGCTTCATAGCCCAAAAACAACTCGCAAAGGGCTACGAATCCCGCGATATGCAGCAAGGAGGCAGGCGTAAGATTGTGCAACTGGAGGTCATAGAACTCCAGGAGCCCCCGGAGAAATGGATGAATTGGAAATCCGAGCCCTCTTACCAAATAAGGGACAAGGAAAACCCGCTCTCCCTTGGAGGGATTGGGAAGGCTCTCAGCTTGCTCTCCGCCATTATAGGTGGCAAGCCCGGCTCAAACCGGGACCAGGTACGCTGGGGGAAGAAATCCCTTGGACTGAAGCATCACTAATTTGCTGTGCGGGACAGAACATCTCTCCCAATTTCCAAGCTTGGAGCTAGGGGTGCGAGAGGAGGAACTACGTCGACCGGCCATGATGGAATGGATCTCTGTCAGGTGCGCTCTGATGAAGGCTCACCAAGGGAGGATGGTGTGATTTGGATCTGAATCCTCGTCTTTTTAAATAGGCGGCTCATGCACATAGCTAGGGGGGTAAATGTGAAAACACCCTGGCTCTTCACATTCGCTCGACATGTGGGAAGTGGCCATTATTGGGCGTAGAAGCCAAGGAGTACAAACCTTCACAAGAAACCGGACATTATTTCGACAGGTACACAGAATTTCGAGAGGAACCCGCCTTGCAATGCCGAAGACAATACTGCGGGCCGGACACATCGTCATTGAAGCCTGGTTCGGGGGCTACTGAGGGAGTCCTGGATTAGGGGGTCTCCGGACAACCGGACTATCTCCATTGGCTGGACTGTTAGACTATGAAGATACAAGATTGAAGACTTCGTCTCGTGTCCGGATGGGACTCTACTTGGCATGGAAGGCAAGCTAGGCAATACGTATATGGATATCTCCTCCTTTGTAACCGACCTTGTGTAACCCTAACCCTCTCCAGTGTCTATATAAACCGAAGGGTTCTAGTCCGTAGGACAACAATCACAACATACAATCATACCATAGGCTAGCTTCTAGGGTTTAGCCTCTCTGATCTCGTGGTAGATCTACTCTTGTACTACCCATATCATCAATATTAATCAAGCAGGACATAGGGTTTTACCTCCATCGAGAGGGCCCGAACCTGGGTAAAACTTCGTGTCCCCTGCCTCCTGTTACCATCCAGCCTAGACGCACAGTTCGGGACCCCCTACCCGAGATCCGCCAGTTTTGACACAGACAGTAGTAAAGGGAGAACTACTACGATTGTGTTCCAGTTTATCCGGATGAGCACCTTAGTAGAGAAAGCCGAAAACTGACTATCATGATGCGGCGTGAGCCGGTCAGCTCTTCGGAGGTTTCAAATCTTTAGCGATTTTTCCCGCATTACGCGACGAATCGGTTCTCATCTGATCAGGTGTTTACAACGCCCTAGTCTGGACACTAGGGGTTGCGCCTATATTTTCATTGTGAAACTCCTATGCTAAGTGAGGGTAATAAAGCCACATAGTCCGATTGCATGGTTTGTTGCGCTAAACACCTCCTTTAAGGACCAAAACTCATGGATAAAGCGTGTTTAGATTCATCCTGAACCGCCCCGTACTACCTACGTGGGGGCTGAAGCCGACGACTGGCCAACTCTCAGATTTGATAAAACGGCCGCATAGGAGGTAAAAAAATTTAACTAAACAAAACAGCAAAGCATTATATTACATATCAGGCCTTGTTTTCATCATACAGGATGGGATTGCATGAATGTATTCATTCGAAAATCATGTCCTTAGCACATTGCTCCGCCACAATGCGGGGTCCCTTCAGAACATCTTCAAAATACCACTTGGGCGTTCAGTGCTCCTTGCCCGCAGGCAGTCCTTCGATCGCAGGATTGATGGCATCCATCTTCGCCCATTGTATCTTGACGCGCACCTTCTATGCAGACCGACCGCTTGATGGCATCAAGCCAAGGGCAGGCATTGACCGGCCGCATCACGAGGCCGAAGTAGTTGCAGGGTATGGCTTCTGCAGGCCACAGCCGGATTATTAAATCCTTCATGGCTAGTTCGGCCACCCTATGCAGCTCGACCAACTGTTTTAGCCGGTCGCTCAAGGGCACCGGATGTTCTGGTGCAAGATATTGCGACCCGAATAGCTTCTCCGTTGAGCTCCCCTCTTCGGCCCGGAAGAATTCCTCAGCGTCAGAAACACTGCGTGGCAAATCTGCAAACGCCCCTGGAGAACTCCAAATCTGAGTCAGTAAGAGATACCTCGGGTTCACATACTTCCTTTGCATATTGACAGCCTTACCCGCTGCGATCTTCTTGGCCTCCTAGATCTCCCGGAGGGCGCCTTGGGCTTCGGCTCGGGCCTCTTGTGCACTTTGGTGGGCCTTAGCAAGTTCAGATTCTTGGTCCGCATTCTGGCGCTCCAAGGACTCGCATTTCTTCGCTGTGTCCTGGAGCTCCTGCTGGACCTCACCAACCCTGGCCTCATGCTTTTCTCGGGCGGATTTTTCATTTACCGCTCTCTCTTCGGCCTCGGCCTCTACCTCAGTCGCCACCCCTAATAAATGTCATGGCACTGTGATCAACTTACATTATTCATCCCTTCTGGACATACACAATATCACTGCATACCTTGGGTACTCTCCAGCTGGTTTTTCGCACGGCCGAGCTCTTCCTCGGTCCGTTCCAGCTTCCGCTTTAGTACGGAGACTTCGGCAGCATGAGAAGTCGCGGCCAGCAGTGACGCCTGCTTACTCGCAAAGACATGTATGATTAGTTTCCTGCGGATGGCTATTTGATCCTCTATTCGACTTTTCTTTCCAAACACCTGACAAAGTCTCAAGGGCTACTGTCTATACTGTAACTTACTTTTCACATAAAGGAAGCGCTTACCTCAAAGCCTATTAGAAGGCTCGCACAGGCTTCGGCCAGTCCGCTCTTCATGGACTGAATCTTCTCAATCACCGCACCCATGTGGGTACGGTGCTCCTCAACGATGGAGGCGCTTCGTAGCGCCTCCAGTAGAGTATACGGTGCCTCTGGTTGGACAGAGGTCACTGGTGGAATGGGCACACCTCCTTCCAATGAAGGAGGCTGATGGATGGATTCCGGAGCCGTATAGGTCTCCTGGACCGCATTCGATTGGGGGCTGAATTGGACATAGCCCCCACCTCCGGTCTCCATGGGGATCCGCTCCACCATGTGTTCGGCGGCCGAGGTCTCTCCCTCTGGCGTCATCTTAACGACCTCATGTGTCTCTCCCTGGCCGGGGGTCCTTCGGGACAACACCTCGGCGTCGTATGTAGCTTTGGGAGAGGAGGCCGTTGGAAGGGACCCACTCTCCATCACCTTCGGATCCAGCAATTTCCCCATAGACGAGGATCGCTCGAGGGCGGAATGGGCCGGACTGCAAATGCATGATTCAACATGTTAGAATTAGGTGAAAGAGGAGGATGTATGAATACTTCAGGGTCTTCGGATACTCATGATTCGGCTAGGGGCTTGTCTTGAGGGCGCCGCTCTAGGCTGCTATCGACGTCCCACGTGGAGCTATCTGCGAGGGAAGCCTTTCCCTTCTTGGACGCCTCCGCCTCCAGATCTATGGAGGCCGCCCACTTCTTCCCCCCCTTGGGGAGAGGGAAGTTGCTTTCTTCCTCCTCTTCCTCCTCCTCCTTGTCATCTTTGGCGACGGAGTGAGTTTTAGCATCTTCAGACACCGCGTCCGAAGTACCCTTGGGACGAAGGCCTCCTCTGGTCCCCTTGGCCTTCTTTTTGGCCTTCTTTTCCAGCGCCACGTGGGGCGTCGGAACCAGCATCTTCGTGAAAAGCTGGATGGCTGGTTCCTCGGGCAGCGGAGCCGAACACCGTATCCGCTCCGCCTTCTTTGTCTAACCCTGAAAAGGAAAAATAGGGAAGTTGGGACATCCTCCTTGAGCAAGCCATACAGAGATACGCCTTAAAGCATGGAATACTTACCGAACTGGCAGGATGAGCCAGATCGTGTCCGCAGTCCTTGGTTGTCTTCGGCCACGTCTCGTTGGCCTTGAAGAGCACCTTCCAGATCTCCTCGTGCATAGTTCCGAAGAAGTGTCGTAGGGTCTTGTGCTTGGCCGGATTGAACTCCCATAGATGGCAAGCCCGGTTCTAGCATGGAAGGATCCGGCGAATTAGCATCACCTGAATCACATTGATGAGCTTGACATTCTTGTCCATCATGCTCATGATGCGCGTCTGAAGCGCAGTCAACTGATCTAACGAAGACCAATCCAGGCCCTTCTCCTGCCATGAGGTAAGCCGCATTGGGGCCCCGGACTTGAATTCGGGAGCCATGGCCCAGGCAGCGTCGCGGGGCGAGTGACATAGAACCACAACTTCTGCCACCCCTTGACGGTCTCCACGAATGTGCCTTTGGGCCACGGGACGTTGGACATTTTGCTCACCATGGCGCCTCCGCATTCTGTGTGTTCGCCACCCACCACCTTTGGCTTCACATTAAAGGTCTTTAGCCACACTCCAAAGTGGAGAGGGGTGCGGAGGAAGGCCTCACACACGACGATAAACGCCGAGATGGTGAGCAAGGAATTGGGGGCCAGATCGTGGAAGTCCAGCCTATAGTAGAACATGAGTCCGCGAATGAATGCGTGGAGAGGAAATCCTAGCCCGTGGATGAAATGAGGGATGAACACAACCCTCTCATGGGGTTCCGGAGTAGGTACGATATGTCCCTTAGCAGGAAGTTGATGGGCGATCTCCCTGGACAAATATCTGGCCTCTCGAAGTTGGGTGACGTCCTTCTCCTTGACGGTGGAGGCCATCCACTTGCCCTGTGCTCCGGACATGGTTGGATTGCTTTCTTGGGGGAGGAGAGATGAGAACTTGGGTGCTAGATCTCGAGATGGGTAGACAGAAGGAGAGAAGGCGTGGGTGGAAGAAATGAATCCCTATCTCCTTATAAAGACGGTGAATATCAAACGCCTCCCCACTCGTCGTCAAACTCGCCTATTCCCTAGGGGCCGTGCAGGCGGCATGGTTGGATTACCCATACCTGTATTGATGAGGATCCCACAATAAGGGGACATGATATCTGCTTTGACAAGACATCCTGATAAAACCGCATCTCGAAAAATGAAGCGGCAGGCCGAAAAACAGTTCGAAATAATAATCGGGCAGGGACATGATATCACGTTACAGAAAGTTGTCAGCGGATTTGACTCGTGGAATATTATACTCTCTGCGGTTGTGTGTGGTACTTGTTTTACATATCTGAATACATTCTTTGCGTCCGAAGACTATTTTGGAGAAGGGAACCCGTCTTGCAATGCAAAGACAATCTGCGCGCAGGACACCTCGTCATTGAAGCCTGGTTCAGGGGCTATTGAGGGAGTCTTGGACTAAGGGGTCCTCGGGCGTCCAACAAGTTAGCCATGGGCCGGACTGATGGGCTATGAAGCTACAAAGACCAAAGACTCTACCCGTGTTCGGATGGGACTCTCCTTGGCGTGGAAGGCAACCTTGGCGACCAAATATGAAGATACCTTTCACTATAACCGACTTTATGTAATCCTAGATCCCTCCAGTGTCTATATAAACCGGAGGGCTAGATCCTTAGAGGAAGGACAATCATAATTAGATAGGCTAGACTTCTAGGGTTTTAGCCATTATAATCTCGTGGTTGATCAACTCTTGTAACCCTCATACTCATCAATATTAATCTAACATGACGTAGGGTTTACCTCCATCGAGAGAGCCAGAACCTGGGTAAACATTGTGTTCCCTGTTTCCTGTTACCATCAACCTCAGACGCACAGTTCGGGACCCCCTACCCGAGATCCGCCGGTTTTGACACCGACATCCCTCCCCCAGATCCAGAGTAGAACCCTCTCTGGCACTGGCGTGCTCACCCCGGTTGTGTGCCCGCTCTTCGGCATCAAGTCTACCTACACTGTCGTTCCCAACACGCGGTTGCCCGCGCCTCGTCGTCTTCGTTTGCTCGCGAGCCACCCTCGAGCATATCGATCATGTAACCCTCGCCTCTCCTGTGGTCCGACCAGGTTTACATTAAGAAACTTGTTAGTTACTGCTCTCCATCGCGGTGAGGCATATTTCCTCGCAATCCCTCTTCCTATTTCATTTCGTATGCTCCCAAATTGGCAGTAAAATAATGGAGAGCATATATATGTTCATTATCTACCTTCCTAACTAGTACATATAAGCTTTATTTGTCGGATGACGGGTTCCGGCAAAACCCTTATGGTTCAAACACTGGGGTGCGCGCGAAGATTTCCCCCCTGCCGATCCATGTCCTAACTTAGCTAAGATCTTACGAACTAACTTGACGAACTCGCAACACAAAGGACACAAGATTTATACTGGTTTGGGCCACCGTTGTGGTGTAATACCCTACTCCAGTGTGGTGGTGGTGGATTGCCTCTTGGGCTCAGGATGACCAGTACAAGGGGAAGAACAGCCTCCTAAGGTTGAGGTGTTCTTGTGCTTGGTGGGTGTGTGGCCACGGATGTGGTGGCTCCAATCTCAGATCTGGTTCTCCGTCTCATCCCCTCTCTTCTAGGTATGGTGGTGGCTAGTCCTATTTATAAAGGCCCTAGTCCTCTCCCCAAATATTGAGTGGGAAGGGAGCCAACAACGGCCAATTTGAAAGGGGACAACTACTACAAGCTATCCTGACAAAAGTAGTCTTCGCCTGCCAAAGGCTCTGGTGGTGACGCCGTCTTGGGCTCCACGGTGACCTTCGTCTTGCCGTCCTTCTGGTCTTGGTCTTATTGCACCAATATGGAAACCTTTGCTTGACGCCTCGGTACTCCGCGCCTGCGCTTGCCCCCTTTGCACCAAAGAGGAAACAAGGACGTTGCGCGCGCTGGCGCCCGCCTGGCCTCGATCGTCATGGCTCACGTCACGAGAACCTCGCGAGGTTTGCCTGGCCATGAACTCTTCGCCCCTCACGATCCAGCCTGAAGAGGCTGCTCCTGAGGAGGTCTTGTGTCGTCCGCCTCGCGAGGGTCTTGAATGCCTTGTTGATGAAGATGGGCCGTACAGGCCTGCCAGCAAAGCCATGCCGTGGGCCGCAGGCAGGCAAGTCTAGGGACCCCCATTCCCAGAACACCGACAGTAGCCCTCGGGCCCAAGGCGCGCTCGGGCTTGGCTTTGAGGTGAAGCCAAGGGTCAAGCGCGGAGCGCCGCGGGCCCCAATAGCCCGCGGCCTCGGTCGACGCATGGCGGTTGATTGGACGTGGGCGTCTTTGCTTCCCCATGCTGCCTCGGCAACTGCCCGCCTGTCAAAAGGCTAGCATAGACAGCGCTCTCCTTCACTGTTTCCTTTCGCCTTACTCAGATCCCCTTTCTTGCTCCCCGCTTCTGAAATCTTCAGATCTGCTCCCATCCATTCCTGCATCAGCGACCAATGCCGCCCCAGAGGGTCAAGCCCGCCTCGTCGCCGGGTTGGTACGAGTCGGCTCTCGATGCGCCCAATGTCTCGGAGAAGAGCCTCGCTGCCACGCACTTGCTGACGGCAGGGGAAGACTAGACTCCGGGGCGGCTCCGACGTGCCTGAGCCCGAGGGAAGCACCTTCTATCCCTTCTTCACGAGTAGCATCGCCGCCGGGCTGGTTCCCCCCCCCCTTCTCCGACTTCTTTTATGAGGTCCTTGATCACTTTGGACTGCAAGCGTTGCATCTCCATCCCAACTCCATCCTTCTCCTGTCCATCTTCGCCTACTATTGTGAGGCGTATCTGGGCGTGATGTCGTCCGTGGCTCTGTTGCGCCACTTCTTCTTCCTCCGTGCCAGCGAGGGCCATATCTCCGGGTGCACCAATTTCATCATGGTCGGAAGGCCAACTCGATCTCAAACACCGGGAAGAAGGCCGACAACCTCAAGGCCAAATGGGTCATGATGAGCGCCAAGCGTGTCCACCCATGCTTGGCGCTGCCGACGGGGAGGCCCCAGGCCAACAAGGCGTGGTCCTGCGCGAAGCTTATCGATGAGCAGGCGACGTTGGTTCTAGAGCAGATGAAGTCCGACCTGAAGCCCGGCAACGCGAAGGCGGCAAATGTTACAGGAGCCATGCTCCTGAGGGAGTTCCTGACACTGCGTGTGGCTCCGCTTCAAGCCCGCTCGCGCCCCTTGTGGGAACTTGGGGATGAAGAGGACAAGGTTCGCTTGAGCTCGGAGGCCTTGTCTGGCGAGGAGCTGACTGCGGCTCTCCACCTCCTGGTTGGGGATGATCAGGAGTTTGCTCCGAACGTGTTTACTCCCTTGTTCCGCCACAAGGACAGTGCGCTGATCGTGGCCTCCAAGCCAACCTTTGACGAGCGTGGACTAGTACCGTCGGTGCTCACCCCGGGGCCCCTGTGGCACCGACGCTGGTGGAGCTGTCTTCTGGTGAGTCCCGTGAGGAGGAAGAAGAGGAGGAGGAAGACTCAGAGGTAACCCCCGAAGGGACGGGGGAGACCTCCCCCTTGAGTAAGGCTGACATCCTCCATGCCTTCCCCGATGATGACAAGGCCGACGCTTCCGAGGAGAAGGAGGGGCTAACCGTGATCCCAATGAGGGGCAGGTCGGCACTAATCCCACGAGGTTATGCTTCTACTCCGGTGCTGGCTGGAGCCGCTTCTGGTTCAACTGTTGCTCCTGCTTCAGCTTCTGGTGCTGGTGCACCCGCGCCTCGAGTCGCGACGCTCTCAGGCTTCAAGCTCACCAAGCGAAAGGTGGACTACATTGTTGTGGACCAGTAAGTGCCCCACCCCGCCTTGTTCCTGTTGTTGATGCTTGCTTCCGACTATCTTTCCTTGCTGCGTAACCAGGCCGTCGTTTGTAGTGAAGAGGAGATGGGAGAGCGAGGTGGTGCCGCTTGAGTCCGTGTCGCCTCCTGCGACCGCGCCCCTCTCCATGAGCAAAGGTGGGCATGGTGCTCATGCTTCTACAGCCCAGTCGTCCTCGCGAGGCCCGGTGGAGCATCCTCAAGAAGACTCAGCCCCCGAAGCGCCGCTGGCTCAGGAGGTGTCGGTGTCCAGCACGGCTGATGAGGTTCCAAAGGCTTAGGAGCCCTTGATCTCCCAGGCTCTGGTGACAACGTCGCCCCCTTCTCCTGCTGCGCCCCTGGCCCCAGGTTCTTCTTCTTCCTCTGCCGTCTTGGAGCGCGCCCTTTAGGAGATGGCCCAGCTATGGGAAGATCTCCATGGCACGGAGCCGCGCCTGGTGGCCGGGCGCCTAGAGCTGGCCTCTGGCTAGCTTCACTCCGACTCGGCGGTTCGGGTGTCGCTAAGCCAGGCCGCGGCAGCCTCTGAGAAGGAGAAGCAGGCCGCCGCCAAGGCTGCGGCCGATCGCGAGGCAGCATTGAAGGACGCCGAGGCTGCCCGTGGCCGGTGCCGAGAGCTGGAGGACAAGCTGAAGGGCCTGCGCGACCAGCATGCGGAAGAAGTACGTGGCTGCCAGGTGAAGGAGGAGGAGATGAAAGCCCGGGAGGACACCATCAAGGGCTGCGACATCGAGTTGGGAGAGCTGGCAAAGGCGCAGACAACAGAGCGCAGCCGGCTAGAGGAGTTGGAGCGGAAGGCGAGGGCAAAGGAGGCCGACCTTGACGCCAAGGCGAGGGTCTTGGCTGAAGACCGTGCGGCCTTCCCGCTCCTCGAGGAGAGGTCCCGCGTGGCGCTGAAGACACTGTACGAGAAGGGCTTGGAGAGGCCGCTGACCACCGATGAGGATGGCCCTGCTCAGCTGCTTCCCTTCTTGGTGAAGGTGCTCGAGGAAGTCGTGGAGGGCATCGGTCCCATGGCGGAGGCAGAGGCTTGCGTCCTTTCCTCAGCCGCGCTGACGCGGGTCTTCAGCCACCTGCACCATCGTGACCCCAGCGCTCGTCTTGATGAGCTACTGGACCTATAGCTGATGAACATTGCGCGGCTACCGCCGCAGCCATGAAGGGTCAAGTGGAAGCCTTGCTGAAGAAGTTCGACGCCTTCGCCTCCACGCCCTCGACCGGTAATGCAGGTGAAGGCGGCGCTACCCAGGAGGAGGCACCTTTTGCAGGTGCTGGCGGTGTCCAGGGTGACTTGCGGCTGCTTTTCTGCTTTATTCCTGCAACATGCACCATGCCTCATGGAGGCGTTAAACTCGCGTTTTATATTGTGAGAACAATATGTCTTGTAATATTTGCTTTGCGATTTTGCGATTTTCTTCCTATTTGCTTTGTGTTCTGCGTCGGCAGAGCCCGGCCCCGCGCATACCTCAACCGCCGTTGGGCCGACCGGAAACCAGGACGGACCAAGGAGTGAGCGGCTACATGACCAGTTAGGCTCCTGAGTCGCGACGCTCAGGAGTCCCCCTTGACACGCAAACATCCTATAGGAAGGATACGCGAGGATAGGTTAATGTTCTACATCGGAAGAGCCCGGCCCCGCGCATACCTCAGCCGCCGTTGTGCCGACCGGAGACCGGGACACACCAAGGAGTGAGGAGCTACGTGACCAGTTAGGCTCCTGAGTCACGATGCTCAGGAGTCCCCCTTGACATGCAAACATTCTCCATACCTTTTCCCTCGCTGAGGCTCGGCTCGGGAGGGGCGTGCAACGACCAGGTCCAGGGGACCTGGTTGGGTGGCGTACTCTTGGGCGTGACCCAGGCACAGCCCCCTCGCACGGCTCTCCTGAGGGGAGGCATTGCGGTGAGGCCGGACATTGAGCTCTGGGGCTCCCTGGGGTTGGTACGGCCATGGGGCCACCCTTGGTTGTTTATCACTAGCGCGGAGCGTAGTGCTTCCGCTTGTGCATTGGCATAGCCGCTCCTTGGCAGTGTCGACGGCCAGCACGGGACATGGTGCTTCCACTGGGGCGTGGGAGGGGGACTCCCTACTGCGGAGAGCCCTCGGGGCATGTACAACACCGTCCTGACATGTGGCTTGCACGACAGGGCTAGACGAGGTGTATCTGGGCACTCGTGAGCCAGCACGGGACTCACGATGCCCTACCTCAAGGCGGGTTGCGCCTGGTCTTGATTCTTGTTCGCTGTCTTGGTCCTGTGAGGTGGTTAGACAACCTGCGCCGAATGAATTTCCTGATGTCATCGCGTGAAAAAGCCAAGCACCAATGGCCCCAAGAGGTGACGTGAACGGGGCCGGCCCGCCAGACAGAGCTCAGCCGCTGGATTTATCTATGCTGTAGGGACGGGCCCGAGCACAGACGCCGTGCTTAACTTACTCACGCGAAGGGTCCTAAAGAAAGACGGCCGGCACGCGGCTCTCATGGTGGGTGACAATCAAGCGGGTGATAGTCATAGATATATTAAGCATGGAAAGGAACCTAGCTCAGGTAAACGCAGGGAAGATGGATGGCACTGGGCACGGCCCGAGCGGCTTTGGGATGATGTAGCCCGAGGGGCGCCCCCAACAGGGTAAGCTAAAGGCATAAACAAGGAAAGATACATGCCACAGGGACGGACCCACGTGGCCTGCGAATGATGCAGCCCTGGGGGCGCTCCTAGTTGAATGAACTTGGAAAAATGTCACCTGGTTCTGTTGATGAAGGAGAGTTCGAGCAGCTAAAGGCATGCGGTGAAGGGGCTGCTCCTCATGAGCCACCGGGGCCCTGGGCCTCGGAAGGCTCTGGGGGTCCTGGGGGTTCCTTGAGGACCGTCTTCATCTCCATCAGCACAGCGTGGTGCCTGGCCTCCTAAGCTGCCAGGATGCTCCGCAGGTTGTGTTGGTAGGCGGTCGCCATGCTCGGTAGGACTAAACGCATGCGAACATAGCTGTGAGGTGAGCCCTCGCAGCGCCCCACACGCGAAGGCCAGAAAAGCTCCTGAGAGGCGGTCCGGTTGATCCCTGGGACGTCAACACTGACGCGCAGCCCGACATCCTCGCCTGGTGCGCGGCGGTCACCGCGCATGGCCCTTTCGTCTTGCAGTTCCTGAGTGGTCTTGGTGATGAACTCCTGAGCGGTGGGAACTCCTTGCCTTGTGTTCTCCTGAGGGAGACGTGCCGCGAAGCACACCTCCAAGTGGTGCCCAAGCGCCTCCCTCGTGATGTTGGCAAAGTCTGAGGCCATCCAGAAGAGAGCCCCCGAGCCATGCCCGAGAGGGGTGCTGGGCGTGCTTTCCTATGCGATGGAGGGAGGCGCCCCAGGCACGGGCGCCGATCCTGATGAGGCGCCGCTTGCCTGAGGCCCTGCATGGCACAGCTGCTTCTTCTTCTTCTTCTTGGGGGTAGCCTCAGGAGGGTGCTCGCCCTGGCTGTCGGGGTCGTCGATTGCTGCAGCTTGGAAGGCACGCTCGAGGGAGCACACCGCGTCTCTTTCTTCGCACGGGACTGTGATGATTCCGCCGCTTCCTGGCATCTTGAGGACATTGTAGCTGTGAGGGTCACTGCCATGAACTTGGCCAGGGATGGATACCCGAGGATGGCGTTGTATGGTAGGTGGATGTAGGCAACGTCGAATTCGATGAGTTCGGTGCGGTAGTTGTTGCGTTCTCCGAAGGTAACGGGAAGGCGGACCTTCCCGATCGGGGTAGTAGAGCCGTCGGCCACTCCTGAGAAAGGCTTGGTAGGCTGATGATGGTCATATGGCACTTGGAGGTTGTCGAACGTGTCAACGGGCAGGACATTGAGCCCTGCGCCGCCGTCGATGAGGGTCTTGGTAACTTGCACATTGCTGATGACTGGTGAACAGAGCATTGGGAGGATGCCTGCAGTAGCCGCGCACTTGAGCTGATCTGCCGATCTGAACTGGATGGGGCACCTGGACCATCTGAGTGGGCGTGTGGCCTCGATCTTGGGGAGAATTGCATTCACTTTGCGAGCAAACTATTTGAAGATACGCTGCGAGGCTGGGGCTTGAACTCTGCCCAAGATGCAGGCGATAGCACGTGGCTCCTAGAAGCCCTCGGCCCCCTCGTCTTGATGATGGTCATCCTTCTATAGGGTCGAAAGTATGTCTAGAGGGGGGTGATTAGACTACTTGACCAAATAAAAACTTATCCTTTTCCCAATTTTAGTTCTTGGCAGATTTTAGCTACTTTGGACAAGTCAAGCAATCTTAACACAATTCAAGCAAGCATGCAAAGAATATATGAGCAGCGGAAAGTAAAGCATGCAACTTGCAAGAATGTAAAGGGAAGGGTTTGGAGGATTCAAACGCAATAGGAGACACTGATGTTTTTGTCGTGGTTCCGATAGGTGGTGCTATCGTACATCCACGTTGATGGAGACTTCAACCCACGAAGGGTAACGATTGCGCGAGTCCACGGGGGGTCCACCGATGAAGGGTCCATGAAGAAGCAACCTTGTCTATCCCACCATGGCCATCGCCCACGAAGGACTTGCCTCAATAGTGGTAGATCTTCATGAAGTAGGCGATCTCCTTGCCCTTACAAACTCCTTGGTTCAACTCCACAATCTTGTGGGAGGCTCCCAAGTGACACCTAGCCAATCTAGGAGACACCACTCTCCAAGAAGTAACAAATGGTGTGTTGATGATGAACTCCTTGCTCTTGTGCTTCAAATGATAGTCTCCCCAACACTCAAGTCTCTCTCATGGGATATGAATTTGGTGGAAAGAGGATTTGAGTGGAAAGAAACTTGGGAAGGCTAGAGATCAAGATTCATATGCTAAGAATGGAATATATTGGCCTCAACACAAGTGTAGGTGGTTCTCTCTCAGAAAAAGGTAAGTTGGAAGCGTAGGTTTGTTCTGATGGCTCTCCCCACGAATGAAGACATGGTGGAGGGGTATATATAGCCTCCACACAAAATCTAACCATTACACAACTTGCCAATCTCGATGGGACCGAATAGTTAAACTCGGTCAGACCGATTTAGCAAAGCTAGTGACCGTTAGGGTTTTCGGTGGGACCGACATGCAACTCGGTAGGACCGATATGATTAGGGTTAGGGCATAACGTAATCTCGGTGAGACCGATTACACAAACTTGGTGAGACTGATTTTGGTAATAAGCTAACCGGAGAGTTGGTCAGGTAAACTAAGTGGGACCAATCGCTCATTTCGGTGAGACCGAAATGTTACGAAGGGAAAACAGAGAGTTTACATTGCATCTCGGTGGGACCAATCGCTCATCTCGGTAAGACCGAAATGTTACGAAGGGAAATAGAGAGATTACAATCCCATCTCGGTGAGACCGAGATCCCTATCGGTGAGACCGATTTGCCTAGGGTTTGTGACAGTGGCTATGACATTTGAAACTCGGTGGCACCGATAGAAAGAATTGGTGGGGCCGAGTTTGACTTTTGGTTTAGGTCATATGTGGATGTGAGAAAGTAGTTGAGGGTTTCGGAGCATATCACTAAGCATTTTGAGCAAGAGCCTCATTAAGCAACACCTCATCCCTCCTTGATAGTATTGGCTTTTCCTATAGACTCAATGTGATCTTGGATCACTAAAATAGAAAATGTAGAGTCTTGAGCTTTGAGCTTGAGCCAATCCTTTGTCCTTAGCATTTTGAGGGGTCCACTTTTCTCATCCATGCCATGCCAAACATTGAGCTTTCCTGATATATTAATCTTGAAATGGCATTAGCTCAATGAGCTATATGTTGTTAGGAATTACCAAAACCACCTAGGGATAGTTGCACTTTCAATCTCCCCCTTTTTGGTAATTGATGACAACATATAGATAAAAGCTTCGACAAATGATAATAAGAATGAAAAACAATGTCTCTTTGAGAAGTATGTGAAAAGCAAGAGCTCCCCCTAAATTTGTGCATAGTTTAAGATTTGCTTTGGACTACAAATGCACAATGAGTTAGGAACATGGGTTACTCTTCCACGTCACATATATCTTGGTGGAGCGCTCAAAATGATAATAATGAAATACATGCACTCATCACCAAGCAAAGTGAATGATCATATAAAAGGATAATGTCATCCAATAAGCATTAAGGTAGCATATGATCAAACACATGATCATCCAAGTATCACACAAAAGCATAAAGTATCAAAAACAAGCAAATAAACAAAGTTTAACCACCAAACAAAAAGAGAGAATACAAAGCAACACTCTCTCTCGAAGCCTATGATATATACATTTTCTCCCCCTTTGGCAACAAGTTACCAAAAAGTTCGTAAAATATGCATAGTGCTAGATCGACTCTCAGGCTTGGTCTTCAGGTGGTGGTGTAGATAACACGCCAAGGACGAAGGCATCAGTTGATGTAGATGGAGCTGTTGGAGTGGGTGCTGGAGCTGGTGGCACTGAAGCTGTAGCTGGTGCAGATGAAGTTGCTCTGGTGTCCGTGACAGGCACCGTAGCAGATCTTTGTCCTCTGGGCACTCTAGCAAAAGCGTCAGTGGTACACTTGCCCTTCCTCTCCTGCACTTCATCCTGAAGTTGCTCTACAACTGATTGGATCTCAGTGACCTTCACATCTAAGTCATAGAAGTTCTGCTCCATGATCCTTTCCAAGCTCTCCTAGTTTTGAGTCAGCGTAGCCAATCCCTTCTCAGTCCTCAGAGTGGAGGCAATCAAGTAGCCAAGCTGATCTTGCTTGCTCTTCAGAAGATACTGAGACGCCTCATCAGTGGTTGGCATCTTTGCAGCCTTTTCAGCCCTTGCCTTCTCCCTCTTGGCTTGTGCGTGCACAGAAGATGGTTCATTTTCATCCATCACCATAGTGTTGTCCTCAAAGTCTGGGTAGATGGGCATGTGTTCCTTGTCCAGGAGATATGTGTCAGGTCCCATCTTGGAGTTGATTAGCTCCTGGATCTGTGGGGCATACCCACAACTCCTCTTCTGATCTGCAGCTGTTCTCTTAATGGTTTCCACAATTAGGCTCATGACCTTGAACTTTTGAGGCACATCAAATATGTGAAGCAAGTTAATTGCTTGGCCTGTGATCATCTTGTGATCACCTGACTTTGCCAGAAGAGTGTGCATGAGGATCCCGTTGATCGTTGGCAAACCTGACAGAAGGTAATGTACTGATCCAAACTTGTATGTCTCAAGAGCAGCAATTGGGATCTCTTTGTATATATGTGCCATGGTGTTGTGATCCTTCTTCTTCTTGGCATAGACATCCAAGTCATCTTCACTCTCCTTAGGAGCATTGATCAATTTTGCCCATTCTTCAACCGTTGATTGATACCTCGTACCTTCAGACAACCAGACAATCCTTCCATCTGGGTAGAAATGAGTTGTGGAGTAGAACTGCATAATGAGCTCATCATTCCACTTTGTGAGCTTCTAAGCCACAGACTTATCAACTCCACATGCCTTGAAGCTGTCATATACACCAGGCAAGTGATCTTCATTTTCCTCAATGAATTTCTAGTCTACCCATCTCATGTCACACACTATGGGCTTCTTGTCAAGTAAGATAGTCTCATAGAAGTCCTGCTGTTCCTTTGTATGGAACCTGTAGTCCACAGCAGTCCTTCTCCTGGTGGCATATGGATCAGACTCTCTCCATAGCCTTAAATCTGAATACTTCCTGATTTTCATGTTCTTTGCAACTGGGTGAGCATCATTGGATCTAGAATTTTGGCTTTAACTTTATCAACACGACAGAATCATCTTCTTCTTTAGCAGCTTGAGGCACTGGGGCCTTGTTCTTCTCCTTAGCAGGGATGTTCCTGGTGCTCCTCTTGGGTTTTGGCTTTGGAGCTGGAGCAGCAGTCTTAGGAGCAGTCTTAGGCTTAGATGGAGCAGCCACTGCCCTTATAGCATCTCCCATAAGCTTTTGAGCTTTGGGTGCTGCTGTTGCATCCTCTTCCTCTTCCTCTTCTTCAGAATCTCTCATTATTGAAGATCTGCCAAGCACTCTGGCAGTGGTCTTCTTGACCCTTTCTTTCCTTTTCTTGCCTTCTCCAACTGCCTCTTCTGATGGCTTGGAGGTTTCAACAGTGGATGCTCTGGCTTTTGACATAGGCACTCTCTTGGCAGGAACCTTTTGCTTCATTGCTGGCTTAGTGGCATCAACTGTGCCATATTCCTTTTTCGGGACTTTCCTTTTTGAGCTGGCCTCTTCCTCAACAGCCACATAGTCCTCATCCTCAGAATCTGAGGTTTTCTTCTTCCTGGTCCTGGTGGCTGCCTTAGGCAAGTTGCTAGGTGTACTTCTGCTTCCTTCATCAAAGCTGCTAGAGGGACTAGTGCCCTCACTCATGTTCACTTGCTCCTCAGACTTGTTCTGGCTATCACTCTGATATGTCATGATGCAAACACTGACAGCAGACCCTGTGAATAGATTATAGATAAGGTAGGTTTGATAAGCATCACAAAGTACAGAGGTTTTTGCAAAAGAATGAGCTAAAAACTTAGTTTTAGTTTTCCACTGAAAGCATTTCAGATCTACCGATTTGCAAACTCGGTGATACCGAAGCATCTTTTGGAACCTAAACTAGTGAACTCGGTCAGATCGAGTCATAGTTCAGTGGCACCGAGACTGCTAGGGTTTCACAAAGTATTGAACTCGGTCACACCGATTTGCAATTCTCGGTCAGACCGAGAATCACATGTGCAATGGCCTTAGCCAAATCGGTGGAACTGATTTCAACAACTCGGTCGGTCCGAGATGGTTTCGGCGGAAACCTAACCCTAAATTTTCAATCCACGACTAAACTACGGAGTGATTTCGCTAGATAGAATGATCTCAATCGTGGCAAGATACATGGCAAAACAATGTGCTAAGAATCATAGGGGGGAATAGCACAAGGATCAAGTCCATACCCTAGTACAGCGATGGACTTGCTACGGCGGCAACAGCGCAGATGATTCTCGTTGACGGCGGGGGAGACCAGCGGCGGGAGGCAGCTAGCGATGAGGAGGATGATCCAGAGACCCAGGGAGGCAGAGCAGGCTGAGCGCGGGTGAAGGGATTCGGAAAATTTTCCAAATTTTTGCCCGGGGATATATATAGCCTGACCATGTCGGTGTGACTGAGTGGAACAACTAGGTGGCACCGAGATTCATAACTGCAAGCAGTTACTGAAACTCAGTGTGACCGAAAAGTTCAAATCGGTTGCACCGAGATTGAAAACCTAGATCGACTTAGTGATCTCGGTATGACCGAAATGGATGAATCGGTCAGACCGAAACGCACAAAGAAGTTTTGGATTTTAAGTCTATGACGAATCGGGGACTCTGAGTGCTCCTCACACAGAGTGGTTCGAATCTGACTTGATCAAACTTTGTGATGTAGCATGAATAGAGTTTGAGACGAGAAAAGCATAGATAGCTAGAGAAGGTTCTTAGGCATTCTTTTCCATCCACTTGGCAAAAGAAAAAGGAACCAAACAATCAAAACAACAAGTGGATGTCCTCAAATGAATAAATTATGTAACAAACATGCTCACACAATAAAATGGCAAATGAAATATGTGGCAAAGCATGCACAACCAATTCTAGCATCTATCAAGCAATTGGCGATGACTAGATCATCTATATATGAGTATATTGAATTAGGAGTCAAATGAGAACATTTGATCATAGGTCATACTCATCGTTTAAGCACAAGTGGGGTTACCACTTTTACATAAAGCATTGTTGTGTTCACACCATTAGAGTTGCTTTAGCTCAATTCTTAGAGTAAAGCTCCCCCTAGATGTGAAATCCCCCCTAAGAGGGATGAACTAACCTTGGGTTTTGTCGATGATGAATTCATGTAGATGTTGAAGATGTGGATGCTCAATGTTGATGTAGATCATTTGGAGCTATCCATTGGAGTGAGTTGCACTTTCAATACCTACATGGGTTAGTCCCACAAGGAACAAACAAGGATATCCATAGACATAGAGTGATGCACACACAAGATGATGTCTATGAAAGCTTTTAGGTTACCTTGTCCCTTGTGTTACCAACAAGAGGGTTTGTGACTCCTTGAACTAGTGCAAGATGTGGAAGTTGATTGCACTTGTTCTTGCCAAGATGATAAGTGTGAAGTATGTTGGTGGAGTCACCCTCACGAACTCTCTAGTTCTTCTTAGGGATCCACACCATCTTGATGGGAATCCTCGGTGTTGTAGTTGTACTTGATGAAGTGGAACTTGAAGTAGTCTTGGGAACCCACTTGACCAAGGCCTTAGGAGCTTCTTCAAATGCACCAATTTCCTCTTGAAGCTTGTCCTTTCCTTTTTTCTTGTGGTCTTGTGGTGGAAGATCATCTTGAGCTTGTGTCCCTTTGAGAGAAGTAGGATCATACTTCTCTTGTTGAGGAACAAACTTCATCTTGGGGTATTGATCTTCTTCCCACTCAACTCCATTGGCATTGAACTTTCGTTCAAAACCAACACCGTGATTCTTCCGTTGCCTTCCTTGCTTGCGTACAATTTCCTCGAATTGCTTACTCCCGGCAAGGCTTTTGTAAATAGCTTTCTCTATAATTCCCTTCAATAAGATATTTTCTTGCTCAAGTGTAACTTGGCTAAGAGAATCATTAGTAGAATCAAGAGAACTACTAGAAGCAACAACATTAGATTTAGCATGATTATTGTTACTACTAGAGGAAGAATCTTTCTTGTTCTTGTTACTAGACTTGACTTGAGGCATGTAAGTGGATAAGAGTAAACGCTTGGCAATGTAAGAAGAACTTTTCTTAAGAAGATCATCATTGATTGCCTTTAAGAACTCATGCTCTTGCTCAACGTTGAGCTTTTCAAAGCGTAATTTATCATGAGTCCTTAAAAGTTCTCGATGATCTCCTAAGATAGTTTCATGAGCTAACTTAAGAGTGTTTAGTTCTTTAGTTAGAAACTGAATCTTCTCCTTATCATTATCATTCGTTTTATCTTGATTAGCATGATTAATTAACGCTACATCATAGTATTCATCACTAGAGTTGTCAACAAGTAAATCATCATCACCTAACAAATCATCTTCATCATATTGAAATCAACATACTCGGGGTGTGATACCTTTGGGCCTTTATCCATGAAGCATCTTCCAAGTCTTTCATTTGGTGAATCAAATATGTCATGGGAGTTGGTTGACACAAGTGCTAGACCGGCAACACCTTCATCTTGAGTATATTCGGAGTCGGAGTGATAGCTTCGCTCGGAGTGATTGTCGGAGTCAGAGACGGATACCCATTCACCAAATATGAGCTTGATGTCTTCGTTTTGTGTAGCTCCTTGATGACTTGTCCTTCCTTTCTGAATCTTTGCTTCTCCGAGATGGTATTCGTTCATAATGATCATCTCTACTCCTTCTCTCTCTTGATGGTGATTCTTCTCTTCTACTTCTTCTTTCTGGATAATCTTCTCTTCTTTTGTAGGGTGGCATACACTCATTGGAGTAGTGTCCAGGTCTTCCACAATTGTAGCAATTTCGCTCTCGACTAGAAGATCTTTTGTCATTGTAGGACCTTGACTTGGACCTTCTCTCTTTGCTTCTACTCTTGTAGAACTTGTTGAAGTTCTTCACCATTACTCTCAATTCTTCATTGAAGGTTTGTTTCTCACTTGATGATGTGGGAGCTTCACATGAGGCTTTGTAAGCACCACTTGACTTGTTATGGAGCTTCTCCTTATCCTTGAGTGACATCTCATGAGCAACAATTCTTCCAATGACTTCTGTTGGCTTGAGATCATTGTAATTGGGCGTCATTTGAATTAATGTGCAAATGGTATCATATTTTCCGTCCAAAGCTCTTAGGATCTTCTTGATGATGAATTTGTCGGTCATCTCTTCACTTCCTAAGCCGGCGATCTCATTTGTGATAAGAGCAAGCCTAGAGTACATTTCAGCGACACCTTCACCATCCTTCATTTTGAACTTGTCAAGCTGACTTTGAAGCACATCCAACTTGGGTTCCTTGATGGAGTCGGTACCTTCGTGCATATCAATCAAAGTATCCCAAATTTCCTTTGCATTCTCAAGACGGTTGATTTTGTTGAATTCTTTGGGGCACAATCCGTTGAAGAGGATATCACAAGCTTGAGCATTGTATTGCAGCATCTTCAACTCTTCCGTGGTAGCTTCATGATTCGGCTCTCTCCCATCAAAGAATTCACCTTGCAAGCCAATACACACAATAGCCCATACGGCGGGGTTATGTCCAAGAATATGCATTTTCATCTTATGCTTCCAACTAGCAAAATTAGAACCATCAAAGTAAGGACCTCTATGGTGGTAATTTCCCTCGCTAGACGCCATACTCTCCTAGGTTGCGAAACCAAGGCTATGACTTCCCAAAGCTATGAAAATCAAGGCAAATGGAGACCAAAGCTCTGATACCACTTGTAGGATCAAAAGTATGTCTGGAGGGGGGGTGATTAGACTACTTGACCAAATAAAAATCTAGCCTTTTCCCAATTTTAGTTCTTGGAAGATTTTAGCTATCTTAGCACAAGTCAAGCAATCTCCACACATTTCAAGCAAGCATGCAAAAGAGTATATGAGTAGCGGAAGGTAAAGCATGCAACTTGCAAGAATGTAAAGGGAAGGGTTTGGAGGATTCAAACGCTATTGGAGACACGGATGTTTTGTCGTGGTTCTGATAGGTGGTGCTATCATACATCCACGTTGGTGGAGACTTCAACCCACGGAGGGTAACGGTTGCGCGAGTCCACGGAGGGCTCCACCAACGAAGGGTCCACGAAGTAGCAACCTTGTCTATTCCATCATGGTCGTCCCCCACGAAGGACTTGCCTCACTAGCGGTAGATCTCCACGAAGTAGGCAATCTCCTTGCCCTTACAAACTCCTTGGTTCAACTCCACAATCTTGTCGGAGGCTCCCAAGTGACACCTAGCCAATCTAGGAGACACCACTCTCCAAGAAGTAACAAATGGTGTGTTGATGATGAACTCCTTGCTCTTGTGCTTCAAATGATAGTCTCCCCAACACTCAACTCTCTCTCTCACAGGATATGAATTTGGTGGAAAGAGGATTTGAGTGGAAAGCAACTTGGGAAGGCTAGAGATCAAGATTCATATGGTAAGAATGGAATATCTTGGCCTCAACACAAGTGTAGATGGTTCTCTCTCAGAAAAAGGTAAGTTGGAAGTGTAGGTTTGTTCTGATGGCTCTCTCCACGAATGAAGAGGTGGTGGAGGGGTATATATAGCCTCCACACAAAATCTAACCCTTACACACAACTTGCCAATCTCGGTGGGACCGAATAGTTAAACTCGGTCGGACCGATTTAGCAAAGCTAGTGACCATTAGGGTTTTCGGTGGGACTGACATGCAACTCATTAGGACCAATATGATTAGGGTTAGGTTATAATGTAATCTCGGTGAGACCGATTACACAAACTAGGTGAGACCGATTTTGGTAATAAGCTAACCAGAGAGTTGGTCAGGTAAACTCGATGGGACCGATCGCTCATTTCGGTGAGACCGAAATGTTAGGAAGGGAAAACAGAGAGTTTACATTGCAATCTAGGTGGGACCAATCGCTCATCTCAGTAAGACCGAAATGTTACGAAGGGAAACAGAGAGATTACAATCCCATCTCGGTGAGACTGAGATCCCTATCGGTGAGACTGATTTGCCTAGGGTTTGTGACAGTGGCTATGACATTTGAAACTCGGTGGCGCCGGATAGAAAGAATCGGTGGGGCCGAGTTTGACTTTTGGTTTAGGTCATATGTGGATGTGAGAAAGTAGTTGAGGGTTTTGGAGCATATCACTAAGCATTTTGAGCAAGAGCCTCATTAGGCAACACCTCATCCCTTCTTGATAGTATTGGCTTTTCCTATAGACTCATTGTGATCTTGGATCACTAAAATAGAAAATGTAGAGTCTTGAGCTTTGAGCTTGAGCCAATCCTTTGTCCTTAGCATTTTGAGGGGTCCACTTTTCACATCCATGCCATGCCAAACATTGAGCTTTCCTGAGATCTTAATCTTGAAATGGCATTAGCTCAATGAGCTATATGTTGTTAGGAATTACCACAACTGCCTAGGGATAGTTGCACTTTCACCTTCCTTCTGGGTGGTGGCAGTAATAGAGGAAGGCCAGTGTTGCCTTGAGGACGAGCCTCACGAGGCTGGTCCCTCCAGGCGCCCTCGCGAGGCTGATCCTGCCAGCGGTCCTCACGAGGTCGGTTGTGCCACTCCTGGCGCGGGCCACGGTCGTCCCAGCATCCGCCACGACGTCCTCCTCCTTGGCCGTAACCCCAGTCGCTACACTCAGGGCATCGACTGAAGCAACCTTCTCGAATTGCTCTGAGCTATTGACAGTCACTGGTGTTGTGGGTATGGAGGTTGTGGAAGGCGCAGAACGGTCAGCTGCCCTTGGATGACTCGGGCTGGTCTTTGTCGCGCTTGGTGTCCAGTTCTGCCGCGAGCATTGTGGCTCCCTTGCGCTTCACGTCCTTGGCCTTGGCTTTCTTCTCCTCCGGGTCCGTGGCAGGGAGCTCAAGGATGGAGAGGCGCCCCTCCTCAGCTCTTGCACACTTGGTCGCGATGTTGAACAGCTCCAAGGTCGTGCACAGCTCCTCATGGATGGCGAGCTGCTCCTTCATCTTGACGTCGTGGATGCCGTCAGAGAATGTTGAGATGATGGCCTCGTCGGTCACCTTGGGGATTTTGATTCATGCGCTGTTGAAGCACTGGATGTACTTCTGCAGGTGTAGTATCAAAAGTATGTCTAGAGGGGGGGTGATTAGACTGCTTGACCAAATAAAAATCTAGCCTTTTCCCAATTTTAGTTCTTGGCAGATTTGAGCTATCTTAGCACAAGTCAAGCAATCTCCACACAATTCAAGCAAGCATGCAAAAGAGTATATGAGCAGCAGAAAGTAAAGCATGCAACTTGCAAGAATGTAAAGGGAAGGGTTTGGAGGATTCAAACGCAATTGGAGACATGGATGTTTTGTCGTGGTTCCGATAGGTGGTGCTATCGTACATCCACGTTGGTGGAGACTTCAACCCACGGAGGGTAACAGTTGCGCGAGTCCAGGGAGGGCTCCACCCACGAAGGGTCCACGAAGAAGCAACCTTGTCTATTCCATCATGGCCGTCGCCCACGAAGGACTTGCCTCACTAGCGGTAGATCTTCACGAAGTAGGTGATCTCCTTGCCCTTACAAACTCCTTGGTTCAACTCCACAATCTTGTCGGAGGCTCCCAAGTGACACCTAGCCAATCTAGGAGACACCACTCTCCAAGAAGTAACAAATGGTGTGTTGATGATGAACTCCTTGCTCTTGTGCTTCAAATGATAGTCTCCCCAACACTCAACTCTCTCTCACAGGATTTGGATTTGGTGGAAAGAAGATTTGAGTGGAAAGCAACTTGGGGAAGGCTAGAGATCAAGATTCATATGGTTGGAATGGAATATCTTCACCTCAACACAAGTGTAGGTGGCTCTCTCTCAGAAAATGTGTATTGGAAGTGTTGGTATGTTCTGATGGCTCTCTCCATTAATGAAGAGTGGGTGGAGGGGTATATATAGCCTCCACACAAAATCTAACCGTTACACACAATTTGCCAAACTCGGTGGGACCGAATGGTTAAACTCGGTCGGACCGATTCAGCAAACCTAGTGACCGTTAGGATTTTCGGTGGGACTGAGATGCAACTCGGCAGGACCGATATGGTTAGGGTTAGGGCATAACGTAATCTTGGTGTGACCGATTACACAAACTCGGTGGGACTGATTTTGGTAATAAGCTAACCAGAGAGTTGGTCAGGTAAACTCGGTGGGACCGATTCGCTCATCTCGGTGAGACCGAAATGTTACAAAAGGGAAACAGAGAGTTTACATTGCAATCTCGGTGGGACCGATCACTCATCTCGGTAAGACCAAAACGTTACGAAGGGAAACAGAGAGATTACAACCCCATCTCGGTGAGACCAAGAACCCTATTGGTGAGACCGATTTGCCTAGGGTTTGTGGCAGTGGCTATGACATTTGAAACTCGGTGGCGCCGGATAGAAAGAATTGGTGGGGCCGAGTTTGACTTTTGGTTTAGGTCATATGTGGATGTGGGAAGGTAGTTGAGGATTTTGGAGCATATCACTAAGCATTTTGAGCAAGCAAGCCATTAAGCAACACCTCATCCCTCCTTGATAGTATTGGCTTTTCTTATAGACTCAATGTGATCTTGGATCACTAAAATATAAAATGTAGAGTCTTGAGCTTCAAGCTTGAGCCAACCTTTTGTCCTTAGAATTTTGAGGGATCCACTTTCCTCATCCATGCCATGCCATTCATTGAGCTTTTCCTGAAACATTAATCTTGGAATAATGTTAGCTCAATTAGCTATATGTTGTTAGGAATTAAGAAAACCACCCAGGGTTAGTTGTACTTTCAATCTCCCCCTTTTTGGTAATTGATGACAACATATAGATCAAAGCTTCGACAAATGATGATAAGAGTGAAAGATATTGTCACTTTGAGAAGTATGTGAAAAGCAAGAGCTCCCCCTAAATTTGTGCATATCTTAAGATTTGCTTTGGACTACAAATGCACAATGAGTTAGGATCATGGGTTACTCTTCCATGTCACATACATCTTGCTGGAGCGCTCAAAATGATAAGAATTAAATACATGCACTCATCACCAAGCAAAGTGAATGATCATATAAGGGTAAGTAAGATAATATCATCTAACAAGCATAAGTGTAGCTTATTATCAACCGCATGATCATCAATGTCTCACAGATAATAGCATAGCATCTCGAGCAATCAAAAGACAAACAAAGTTCAACCACCAAAGCAAGAGAGAATAAAAAGCAACGCTCTCTCTCGAAGCCTATGATCTATACATTTTTCTCCCCCTTTGGAAACAAGTTACCAAAAAGTTCATAGAAAATGCATAGCACTAGAACGTCTCTCAAGCTTGGTCTTCAGGTGGTGGTGTCCAGAGAACGCCAAGGACAAAGGCTTCAGTTGATGTGGATGGAGCGGATGGAGTTGGTGCTGGAGCTGGTTGTGGTGAAGCTGTAGCTGGTGTAGATGAAGTGGCTCTAGTGTGTGGAACAGGCACTGCAGCAGACCTCTGAGCTCTAGACACTCTGGCAAATGCATCAGTGGTTGTCTTGCCCTTCTTCTCCTGCATAAAATCTTGAAGCTACTCCACGACAGACTGAATCTCAGTTACCTTCACATCCAAGTCATAGAATTTTTGCTCCACGATTCTTTCCAAGCTCTCCTGGTTTTGAGTCAGGGTGGCCAGTCCCTTCTCAATCCTCAGAGTGGATGCAATCAGGTAGCCAAGCTGATCTTGCTTGCTTTTCAAAAAGTACTTAGATGCCTCCTCTTGAGTTGGCATCTTGGCAGCCTTCTCTTTCTTTGCTTTCTCCTTCTTCTCTTGAGCTTGTACTAATGATGGTTCATTCTCATTCATCACAACTTGATTGTCCTTGAAGTCTGGGTAGATAGGCAAGTGTTCCTTATCCAACAGGTATGTGCCTGTGCCCATCTTTGAGTTTATCAACTCCTGGATTTGTGGGGCATATCCACAACTTCTTTTCTGGTCAGTTGCAGTCCTCTTGATAGTCTCAAATATAAGGCTCATGACCTTGAATTTCTGTGGCACATCAAATATATGTAGCAACTTAATTGCATGGCCTCTGATCATTCTGTGATCACTAGATTTGGGCAAGAGAGTGTGCCTAAGGATCCAATTGATTGTAGGCAGCCCTGACAGCAAGTGTTTTACTGACCCAAACTGGTGAGTCTCAAGATCATCTTCAAGAATCTCCTTGTACATGTTTTCCATAGAGTTGTGATCCATCTTCTTCTTGGCATAGACATCCAAGTCATCTTCTTCTTCCTTAGGAGCATTGATCAGATTTGCCCATTCTTGAATAGTTGAGTGGTACCTTGTACCTTCAGACATCCATACTATCATGCCATCGGGATAGAAGTGTGTTGTGGAGTAGAATAGCTCCTCATTCCACTTTGTGAGCTTCTCCCCAACAAAGTCTGCAACTCCACAAGCACCGAAGCTGTCAAACACACCAGCATAGTGCTCCTCATTTTCCTTGATATACTTCCAGTCGACTCACCTCATTTCACACACTATAGGCTTCTTGTCCAACAACACTGTCTCATAGAAGTCCTGTTGTTCCTTTGTGTGGAACCTGTAATCAACAGCAGTCCTTCTCCTGGTAGCATATGGATCTGTCTCTCTCCATAGCCTCAACCCTGAGTCTCTCCTGATCTTCATGTTCTCAGCCACAGGATGAGCATCATTGTGATCTGGAATCTTGGGTTTGAGCTTTCTCGGGACTTGTCCTTCATAATCTTCATCAGCAGCAACTTCAGGCACTGGGACCTTGTTCTTCTCAGCAGCTGGTATACTCCTGGTATTCCTCTTAGGTGCACTCTTGGGCTTGGAGGCTGCTTTGGGTGCTTCTTCGGGCTTTGATGAAGCAGCCCCTGTCCTGATAGCATCACTCATAAGCTTCTGTGCCTTGGGTGCTGGTGCAGCAACCTCTTCTTCCACTTCCTCTTCCATCATGGAAGCCTTTCCAATCACTCTGGCCATGGTCTTCTTGACCCTTTCCTTCCTTTTCTTCCCTTCTGCAGCAGCCTCTTTGGGTTCAGATCCCAAAGGGACTTGAGTAGATGCTCTGGCCTTTGACATGGGTTGTCTTCCTGCTGGCCTTTTGATCTTCATCCCTGGCTTAACTGCAGCTGAGCTGTACTCCTACTTGAGAACTTTCTTCTTTGATGTGGTATCTTCCTCAGTGGCCACATAGTCTTCATCCTCAGACTCTGAAGTTTTCTTCTTCCTTGTTCTGGTGGCAGCTTTGCGCAAGTTTCTGGGACTGCTCCTTCTACCATCATCTGAACTGCTGGAGGGACTAGTGCCCTCACTCAGGTGAACCTGCTCCTCTGACCTGTTCTGGCTGTCACTCCGATCAAACATATTGCAAACACTGACAGCAGACCCTGTGAATAGATATAGATGAGATAGAGTGGATGAGCATCACAAAATGCAGAGGTTTTTTGCAAAAGAATGAGTCAAAATCTTAGTTTTAGTTTTCCATAGAAAGCATTTCAGATCAACCGATTTGTAAACTCGGTGATACCGAAGCAGCTGTTGGAACCGAAACTAGTGAACTCGGTCAGACCGAGTCACAGTTCGGTGGCACCGAGACTGCTAGGGTTTCACAAAGTCCTGAACTCGGTCACACCTATTTGCAATTCTCGGTCAGACCGAAAATTACATGTGCAATGGCCTGAGCCGAATCGGTGGTACCGAGTTCCATAACTCGGTGGGTCCGAGATGATTTCGGCGGAAACCTAACCCTAAATTTTTCAATTCAAATCTAATCTACTGAGTGTTTTGACTGGATAGAAGCATTTCAATCATGGTAAGAATCATAATGAACACAATGTGCTAGGAATCGGACGGGGATAGCATTGTGATCGAGTCCATACCCTAGTACGGCAATGAACTCGCTACGGCGGCAACGGCGAGGAAGAATTCTGTTGACGTCGGCGGAGACCAGCGACAGGAGGCGGTTGGCGACGAGGAGGACAATCCGGAGACCCAGGAGGCAGAGCGAGCTATGCGCGAGCGAAGGGGTTTCGGAGAAAATTCTAAAATTTTGCCCGTGAGTATATATAGCCCGACCCTATCGGTGTGACCGAGTGGAACAACTCGGTGGCACCGAGATTCATAACTACAAGCAGTTACTGAAACTCGGTGTGACCAAAAGGTTCAAATCGGTTGCACCGAGATTGAAAACCTAGATCGACTTAGTGATCTCGGTATGACCGAAATGGATGAATCGGTCAGACCGAAACGCACAAAGAAGTTTTGGAAGTTTAAGTCTATGACGAATCGGGGACTCCGAGTGCTCCTCACACAGAGTGGTTCAAATCTGACTTGATCAAATTTTGTGATGTAGCATGAATAGAGTTTGAGACAAGAAAATCATAGATAGCTAGAGAGGGTTCTTAGGCATTCTTGTCCATCCACTTGGCAAAAGAAAAGAAAAACAATCAATCAAAACAACGAGTGGATGT
This sequence comes from Triticum monococcum, assembly GCA_034509565.1. NCBI lineage: Eukaryota > Viridiplantae > Streptophyta > Magnoliopsida > Poales > Poaceae > Triticum > Triticum monococcum. The sequence continues at coordinate 615,444,549 of CM067847.1, read as the reverse complement.
CCTCGAATGAGTGAAATATGCAATCAACATGCTCACACAATAAAATGGCAATTGAAATATGTGGCAAAGCATGCACAACCAATTCTAGCATCTATCAAACAATTGGCGATGACTATGTCATCTATATATGAGTATATTGACTTAGGAGTCAAATGAGAACATTTGATCATAGGTCATACTCATCGTTTAAGCACAAGTGGGGTTTCCACTTTTACATAAAGCATTGTTGTGTTCACACCATTAGAGTTGCTTTAGCTCAATTCTTAGAGTAAAGCTCCCCCTAGATGTGAGATCCCCCCTAAGAGGGATGAACTAACCTTGGGTTTTTGTCGATGATGAATTCATGTAGATGTTGAAGATGTGGATGCTCAATGTTGATGTAGATCATTTGGAGCTATCCATTAGAGTGAGTTGCACTTTCAATACCTACATGGGTTAGTCCCACAACGAACAAACAAGGATATCCATAGACATAGAGTGATGCACACACAAGATGATGTCTATGAAAGCTTTTAGGTTACCTTGTCCCTTGTCTTACCAACAAGAGGGTTTGTGACTCCTTGAACTAGTGCAAGATGTGGAAGTTGATTGCACTTGTTCTTGCCAAGATGATAAGAGTGAAGTATGTTGGCGGAGTCACCCTCAAGAACTCTCTAGTTCTTCTTCGGGATCCACACCATCTTGATGGGAATCCTCGGTGTTGTAGTTGTACTTGATGAAGTGGAACTTGAAGTAGTTTTGGGAACCCACTTGACCAAGGCCTTAGGAGCTTCTTCAAATGCACCAATTTCCTCTTGAAGCTTGTCCTTTCCTTTTTTCTTGTGGTCTTGTGGTGGAAGATCATCTTGAGCTTGTGTCCCTTTGAGAGAAGTAGGATCATACTTCTCTTGTTGAGGAACAAACTTCATCTTGGGGTATTGATCTTCTTCCCACTCAATTCCATTGGCATTGAACTTTCGTTCAAAACCAACACCGTGATTCTTCCGGTGCCTTCCTTGCTTGCGTACAATTTCCTCGAATTGCTTACTTCCGGCAAGGCTCTTGTAAACACCTTTCTCTATAATTCCCTTCAATAAGCTATTTTCTTGCTCAAGTGTAACTTGGCTAAGAGAATCATTAGTGGAATCAAGAGAACTACTAGAAGCAACAATATTGGATTTAGCATGATTATTGTTACTACTAGAGGAAGAATCTTTCTTGTTCTTGTTACTAGACTTGACTTGAGGCATGTAAGTGGATAAGAGTAAATGCTTGGCAATGTAAGAAGAACTTTTCTTACAAAGATTATCATTGATTGCTTTTAAGAACTCATGCTCTTGCTCAAGGTTGAGCTTTTCAAAGCGCAATTTCTCATGAGTCCTTAAAAGTTCTCGATGATCTCCTAAGATAGTTTCATGAGCTAACTTAAGAGTGTTTAGTTCTTTAGTTAGAGACTCAATCTTCTCCTTATCATTGTCATTTGTTTTATCTTGATTAGCATGATTAATTGACGTTTCATCATAGTATTCATCACTAGAGTTGTCAACAAGTAAATCATCATCACCTAACAAGTCATCTTCATCACTATTGAAATCAACATACTCGGGGTGTGATACCTTTGGGCCTTTAGCCATGAAGGATGTTCCAACTCCTTCATTTGGTGAGTCAAATATGTCGTAGGAGTTGGTCGTCACAAGTGCTAGACTGGCAACACCTTCATCTTGAGTATATTCGGAGTCGGAGTGATAGCTTCTCTTGGAGTGGTTGTTGGAGTCGGAGCCGGATACCCATTCACCAACATGAGCTTCATGTCTTCGTTTTGTGTAGCTCCTTGATGACTTGTCCTTTCTTTCCGAATCCGTGCTTCTTCGTGAGAGTCTTCGTTCATAACGATCATCTCTACTCCTTCTTTCTCTAGATGGTGATTCTTCTCTTCTACTTCTTCTCTTGGGACAATCTTCTCTTCTCTTGTTGGGGGTCGTACACTCATTGGAATAGTGTCCGGGCCTTCGACAATTGTAGCAATTTCGCTCTCGACTAGAAGATCTTTTGTCATTGTAGGACCTTGACTTGGAGCTTCTCTATTTGATTCTACTCTTGTAGAACTTGTTGAATTTCTTCACCATTAAGGTCAATTCTTCATTGAAGGTTTGTTTCCCACTCGATGATGTGGGGGCTTCACATGAGGCTTTGTAAGCGCCACTTGATTTGTTGTGAAGTTCCTCTTTATCCTTGAGTGACATCTCATGAGCAACAATTCTTCCGATGACTTCCGTTGGCTTGAGATCTTTGTAATTGGGCATCATTTGGATCATTGTGCACACGGTATCATATTTTCCATCCAAGGCTCTTAGGATCTTCTTGATGATAAATCTATGGGTCATCTCTTCACTCCCTAAGCCGGCAATCTCATTTGTGATAAGAGCAAGCCTAGAGTACATTTCAGCGACACCATCACCATCCTTCATTCTGAACTTGTCAAGTTGACTTTGAAGCACATCCAATTTGGATTCCTTGACGGAGTCAGTACTTTCGTGCATATCAATCAAAGTATCCCAAATTTCCTTTGCATTCTCAAGACGACTGATTTTGTTGAATTCTTCGGGGCACAATCCGTTGAAGAGGATATCACAAGCTTGAGCGTTGTATTGCAACATCTTCAACTCTTCCGCGGTAGCTTCACGGTTTGGTTCTTTGCCATCAAGGAATTCACCTTGCAAGCCAATACACACAATAGCCCAAACGGCGGGGTTATGTCCAAGAATATGCATTTTCATCTTATGCTTCCAACTAGCAAAATTAGTGCCATCAAAGTAAGGACCTCTACGGTGATAATTTCCCTCACTAGATGCCATACACTCCTAGGTTTTGAAACCAAGGCTATGACCGCCAAAAGCTATGGAAATCAAAGCAAACGGAGACCAAAGCTCTGATACCACTTGTAGGATCGAAAGTATGTCTAGATGGGGGTGATTAGACTACTTGACCAAATAAAAATCTAGCCTTTTCCCAATTTTAGTTCTTGGCAGATTTTAGCTATCTTAGCACAAGTCAAGCAATCTCCACACAATTCAAGCAAGCATGCAAAAGAGTATATGAGCAGCGGAAATTAAAGCATGCAACTTGCAAGAATGTAAAGGGAAGGGTTTGGAGGATTCAAACGCAATTGGAGACACGGATGTTTTGTCGTGGTTCCAATAGGTGGTGCTATCATACATCCACGTTGGTGGAGACTTCAACCCACGGAGGGTAACGGTTGCCCGAGTCCACGGAGGGCTCCACCCACGAAGGGTCCATGAAGAAGCAACCTTGTCTATTCCATCATGGTCGTCGCCCACGAAGGACTTGCCTCACTATAGGTAGATCTTCACGAAGTAGGCGATCTCCTTGCCCTTAAAAACTCCTTGGTTCAACTCCACAATCTTGTCGGAGGCTCCCAAGTGACACCTAGCCAATCTAGGAGACACCACTCTCCAAGAAGTAACAGATGGTGTGTTGATGATGAACTCCTTGCTCTTGTGCTTCAAATGATAGTATCCCCAACACTCAACTCTCTCTCACAGGATTTGGATTTGGTGGAAAGAAGATTTGAGTGGAAAGAAACTTGGGGAAGGCTAGAGATCAAGATTCATATGGTTGGAATGGAATATCTTGACCTCAACACAAGTGTAGGTGGTTCTCTCTCAGAAAATGTGTATTGGAAGTGTAGGTATGTTCTGATGGCTCTCTCCACGAATGAAGAGTGGGTGGAGGGGTATATATAGTCTCCACACAAAATCTAACCGTTACACACAATTTGCCAAACTTGGTGGGACCGAATGGTTAAACTCGGTCGGACCGATTCAGCAAACCTAGTGACCGTTAGGATTTTCGATGGGACTGAGATGCAACTCGGTAGGACCGATATGGTTAGGGTTAGGGCATAACGTAATCTCGGTGTGACCGATTACACAAACTCTGTGGGACTGATTTTGGTAATAAGCTAACCAGAGAGTTGGTCAGGTAAACTCGATGGGACCGATTCACTCATCTCGGTGAGACCGAAATGTTACAAAAGGGAAACAGAGAGTTTACATTGCAATCTCAGTGGGACCGATCGCTCATCTCGGTAAGACCGAAACGTTACGAAGGGAAACAGAGAGAATACAATCCCATATCGGTGAGACCGAGATCCCTATCGGTGAGACCGATTTGCCTAGGGTTTGTGGCAGTGGCTATGACATTTGAAACTCGGTGGCGCCGGATAGAAAGAATCGGTGGGGCCGAGTTTGACTTTTGGTTTAGGTCATATGTGGATGTGTGAAGGTAGTTGAGGATTTTGGAGCATATCATTAAGCATTTTGAGCAAGCAAGCCATTAAGCAACACCTCATCCCTCCTTGATAGTATTGGCTTTTCTTATAGACTCAATGTGATCTTGGATCACTAAAATATAAAATGTAGAGTCTTGAGCTTCAAGCTTGAGCCAAACTTTTGTCCTTAGAATTTTGAGGGATCCACTTTTCTCATCCATGCCATGCCATTCATTGAGCTTTTCCTGAAATATTAATCTTGGAATAATGTTAGCTCAATGAGCTATATGTTGTTAGGAATTACCAAAACCACCCAGGGATAGTTGTACTTTCAGCAGGGTCTCTCCTGGTTGTTGCTTGATGTGGCGCAGGTCACCCGCGACTAGGGGGTGGTCGCGAGTGCCCTGGGAGTTGGCGATGAAGCGGTTGCGCATCTTGTCCCAGGAGGAAATCGAGCCTGGGGGCAGGTTCAGGAGCCAGGAGCAGGGGCCATCCTTGAGAGCCATGGGAAACCAGTTTGACGACTTTCTCGTCGCCATTGTCCGCCTTGATGCTCAGCTTGTAGAGCTATAGGAACTCAGCGGGGTCAGGGGTGTCGTCGTAGCGAGGAGGCATATCTGGCTTGAACTTGCCCGGCCAGGCGATGCTACGCAGCTCGGGGGTGAAGGTGCGGCAGCTAGCCGTGGTCACCGGGGCCCGCCTTGGAGGTGGAGCTTGGTCTTGGCGCATGCGCGCCGCTACGGCAAGCGGCGCGGGGCCTTGCCATAGCAAATGATCCTGGCGCGGCGGTGCGAGGAGTGGCAGTGCGTTCGCTTGCGGCCGAGGGACTTCTTGACAGCTTCTTTCTTCACGCGCGGGCGCTGGACGCGGTGGGTCGCGCCATGGAGCACGTGCCTTGCCGTCTTGGTGCAGAGGTGGTGGAGGTGCTTCGTGAGCTGCATTGCCCGTGGCTGGTGGAGGGCGAGGCAGAGAGTGGGCGGCGTAGGGGAGCCCCCTGCGGCGCGGACAAGCTCGGCGATGCGGTCAAGCCAGTCCTCGTAGAGGTCATCGACTGGGCGGTAGCATAGGAGCTCGTGCACCATGAGGAGCACAGCCCATGCGTCCGCGTGAACGCGACGAGCGTGAGACGGTGAACCAGCGGGAGTCAGCGATGGAGTGGCGGTGCGGCCATCCTGTCGCACCGAGGGGTGCAGCGAGGATGCTTGCTGCTCGTTCCCCGCCGGGTCGGTGGTGGCATTGGCAGCAGGCGATGGAGAGCGACGGGGTGGCCCGCCGACAGGGGCCGTTTGAGCAACGCGGGTGGCGAGGGCAGCCCAGCGCTCAGCGCGGGCACGGCGTGCGTCCGCCATGGAGACGATGAAGCGACGTGACGTGGAGCGATGGAAGGGAGGCTTCGGTGCACCCCTACCTGGCGCGCCAAATGTCGGATCACGGGTTCCGGCAAAACCCTTAAGGTTCGAACACTGGGGTGTGCGCGAAGATTTCCCCCTGCCGATCCATGTCCTAACTTAGCTAAGATCTTACCAACTAACTTGACGAACTCGCAACACAAAGGACACAAGATCTATACTAGTTCGGGCCACCATTGTGGTGTAATAACCTACTCCTGTGTGGTGGTGGTGGATTGCCTCTTGGGCGGAGGATGAACAGTACAAGGGGAAGAACAGCCTCCTGAAGTTGAGGTGTTCTTGTGCTTGGTGGGTGTGTGGCCACGGATGTGGTGGCTCCAATCTCAGATCTGGTTCTCGGTCTCATCCCCTCTCTTCTAGCTATGGTGGTGGCTAGGCCCTGGTCCTCTCCTCAAATATTGAGTGGGAAGGGAGCCAACAACGTCCAATTTTAAAGGGGACAACTAGTACAAGCTATCCTGACAAAAGCAGTCTTCACCAGCCAAAGGCTCTGGTGGTGACGCCGTCTTGGGCTCCACGGTGACCTCCGTCTTGCCGTCCTTCTGGTCTTGGTCTCGTTGCACCAATATGGAAACCTTTGCTTGATGCCTCGGTACTCCGTGCCTGCACTTGCCCCCTTAGCACCAAAGAGGAAACAAGGACGCTGCGTGCTGGCGCCCACCTGGTCTCGATCGTCATGGCTCACGTCACGAGAACCTCGCGAGGTTTGCCTGGCCTTGAACTCTCCGCCCCTCATGAGCCAGCCTGGAGAGGCTGCTCCTGAGGAGGTCTTGTGTCGTCCGCCTCGCGAGGCTTGGCCCCTTGCGAGGGTCTTGAATGCCTTGTTGATGAAGATGGGCCGCACAGGCCTGCCAGCAAAGCCACGCCGTGGGCCGCATGCAGGCACATGTGGGGACCCCTGTTCCCAGAATGCCAAAAGTATTTGATCCAATAATTTACTGCCGATTTACAGATCACGGGCGCCCGAGTCACACAAACTAAACAAATAAGCCATACATTTTCTAAATTATTGCATGACATGTTTAGACAGCTTGATACCAAGTTGTTAGTTTTATGCTTATCCTCCTTTCCTGAGTTTCGCATGTGTTCTCTGTAGATGTCGAGTAGCAGCGACAACACTCATGCTTCAGGCGATGTATCTTTATTTGATTCTGACAACCCTAGGTCTTCACCAGATGGCGAGGGCTCAAGTAATCTTGAATGGGATAGAGCTGCAACAATTACCCTTCTGGTCAGGACATGGAGGAATGCTCCAAGGAAGCCCACACACCAACCTAAAGGTGTATATGAAGTAACCGATATTGATTTAAAGTATTGGGCTCCAACTAAACTAGATAAAGCAGGCACGAGGTTCACGAGTCTGTGTGGATTTGTTGGCAGGGCAAGGCTCAACATTAATCTACCGGGGTTTCGGAAGGCTGACATAGAAGCACGGCAAAGGATAGTCCCAGAGATCATGGATCACTTCAATGTTCCAGAGCAGTGGAGAATGCAGGTGGAACACGCTGCATTGAAGAAGGCTAGGGTTGCTTGGAGAAACTGGAACCACGTGTTGTACAAGAAGTACTTGAGTGAAGGCAAGGACCAAATCCCGCATACCCCCAAATTACAAAGGCAGACTGAGCAGAATTCAAAAGGGTCAGGGCAACTACAGAGTTTGTTGAGAAGAGTGCCAAGCAATCGGAATTTTAGAAGAGGAACACACATACCCACTGTATGGGTGTTGTGGGATACTATAGCATGAAATCGATATGGGACCAAGAGGACAAAGAAGCAGTAGCAGCGGGTGGGAAACCAGCCTTTAGTGATATCAGGGTTGAACGCGCCAGACACTACTTTCGAACACGTGCAAGGAGGCGTGATGACGGAACTTATTACTTTGAAAACTCATGTGATGAAGAACTGTATCGCGTGATGTTAAAGGCTTCCAAGATCCCTGGAAGGTTCTACAGGAACTCAAGGACATGTGACATTCTGTCTGATAATCTGGAAACAAGAGAGCCACCTGGCCATGCAAGGGGTATAGGTGTTAATGTCCCACACAAGAGGGCTTTCACACTCAGCAAAGAAGAGAGGCTCAGCATGAAAAAACCGTCGATGATACACAGCAGATTGCAAATGATTTGCAGCGCTACTACGTGTGCATAGGGTCTCCGGATCTGTTTGTGATATCATGTTATCACACACGAGAGCTCGGAGTAAACCGTGCCCAATGTAAAACACAATCCTAGTCGTAAATTTTTTAGGAAACGTGTGGTACCCCAAACGAAAAGCACGCGTCACTCTTGGCGCAACCGTCGGTGATACACAACAAATCACAAACAGTCTGCAATACTTGTATGTGCACGAAGGGGCTCCTGAACCGTTTGTGATAGAACATTATCACGAACGATAATTGTTGGGAAACCTGTGCTATGGAATCTTCCATGGCAGACGGGTTCCGCAGAAAACTCATGTGCGATGGGGCACATATCTCACACAGTTCATATGTGGCCCATGTGCCTTACATATTATTTTCCAAATGGTTTATTACGATGCACCGTTTGGTTTTACTGCATCATTAGAAATGTTGAATCACTGATCCCACACGTGTGAAAGAATTTAGTGTGTGCTGCATCACACACGATTACATTGTGCAAGGCCTCTGGATCATGGCTCCATATCCCCGGCGGTTTCTAGGTTGTGCGGGAAGGACCCCCTATCGCCCACACTCACTTGGCGACAGTTCCAAATGACGTCGCAGAAAGGGGTTAAAAACCGTTTGTATAGCACCTCGCTGTACCAGTGTCTAGTGGTAATCGTCATCAATATTGTGGTATGGAAGTTCAAGTGGTGTATCACTAAGAGATCAAGTGTTATAAGCTTGCCATCCATTGTGGTATCAATGGACTTGTGAAGATGTGCTGAAGAGTGGTTCACCCATAGTGGAGTGTGGTGGAGCAATCATCTAGTCTTTGTCGAGCCAACATAATCAAGAAAGGTGGTCCAAATTGAGAGAGTCAAGATCGTCATCATCTAGATCAAGTGGATTATGTGAAAGGCAAAGTTTTTCCCTTGATGGGTTTTCTATTTTACCGGTCTCATGGTGGTAGTGGGAGACTTGGTTATAGGATCGTTTGTCGTACTATCAAGGGGCTCATAATTGGTAGCTTGATTGTTTCATTCGTAGAGAGCTCAAACCATTGCATCCTTGCATCATCTTTCTGCGTTCTTGTTTAGTTCTTCTCCTTGTGAGATTTGGAGCTTATGGTCATCTTCATGACAAGCTCGGGTTCATCGAAAACGGAGTTCACATGGATCTTCTATGATGTTTTCGATGTTGGGGGTTTTGCCGGTTCTTCATTCATAGAGGTTTCACATCTCTCTACCTTTGGCTCACTTTTTGGATAGAACTCATCGTCATCTATCCAACAAGCTTGAGTATGCTCAATTCGGAGCTCATTTGTAGAAGTTATGGCAGTTCTAGTTTTCCTGTATCCATTTGTTTCTCTTGGGCAGTTTTCAGCTTCCAAGCGATAGTACCACTCCGCTCCATGATAGTATCGCTCGTATGGTACTTCCGCTATGAGCTACTACATTCTCTTTCATTTGTTTTTGGGCTTCTAGACACACTTTCGCTTCGATGGCAGTAGGGAGGCAGTTGGGTACGGTAGTACCATTTCGGGCTGTAGTACTGCACCAGCCCAACGGTAGTACCGCTCGTTGCGGTACTTCCGCATCCGACTACCGCTTCTACTTCCGCCTATTTTCTCTCCTCTAGAACTTTTTATTCTCCATGGTTGTTGGGCAGCTGTAAGGGGCGGTGGTACTGCTTCTCCCCTATTTACTGCTACCTCAGCGGTAGTACCGCTGGGGCGAGCGGTAGTACCGCTTCGGCGGCACTGCTACCTTAGGATGCTTCTTTTGAGAACTATACTCTAGGTACTTCCACACGAGCGGTAGTACGGCTCCCTGGAGCAGTAGTATTTCTTGTGTGCGGGTCGAAGGCATAACGGTTGGATTTTGGAGGGCCTATAAAAGGGGATCTTCTTCCCCATTGCATTCTAATCTTTTGAGCTCGTGTTCTTCCCCCATTGTTCACCTTCATTGAGCTTTCTAACTCGGAATCCCTCCACGGATTCTAGCTAGTTTTTGAGGGAAAAGAGAGAGGATATCTAGATCCACATTTCTACCAATAACTTTCTCCTCTATGTGAGGGGAACCACTTGGATCTAGATCTTGGAGTTCTTCGTGTTCTCTTCTTTGTTCTTCCTCTCATTTTCCTCCATAGCATTAGTTGTTGTGGTGGGATTTGAGGGTGAGGGACTTGGGCACTCTATGTGCCCTTGCCATTGCATTTGGTGCATCGGTTTGAGTTCTCCACGGTGATATGTGGAGGTGAAAGTTGAGAAGCTTATTACTCTTGGGTGCTTGGTACCCTAGAACTTGTTCCTCTTGGGTGCTTGGGCGCCCTAGACAGTTGGTGGTGCTTTGGAGCTCAATTGTTGCCGTGTAAAGCTACAGGCTTGCGTCAGGGTCCCCAATTAGGTTGTGGAGATTGCCCCGAGCAATTTGTACGGGTTCTGGTGACCGCCCCCAAGGGTTGCCAAAGTGTACGGCTTCGGTGACCGCCCCCAAGGGTTGCCATTTGTGCGGGTTCAGTGTTCGCCCTCAAGGGTTGCCATTTGTACTGGTTCGGTGACCGCCCTCAAGGGTCCCTTAGTGGAATCACGACATCTTGCATTGTGCGAGGGTGTGAGGAGATTACGGTGGCCCTAGTGGCTTCTTGGGGAGCATTGTGCCTCTACACCTCTCCAAACGGAGATTAGCATCTGCAAGGGTGTGAACTACAGGATACACCGTCATCTCGGCGTGCCTCGGTTATCTCTTACCCGAGCCTTTTACTTATGCACTTTACTTTGTGATAGCCACGGTGTTTCAAGTTATATATCTTTTTATCACATAGTTTTTTATCTTGCTTAGCATAAGTTGTTGGTGCACATAGGTGAGCCTAGTTGTTTTAGGTTTTGTGCTTGACAATTTAAATGCTAGTTTTATTCCCTATTTGTTCAATCCTTAATCATAATTATTTTAAAGTGCCTATTCACCCCCCCCCCCTCCTCTAGGAAACATCCTCGATCTTTCGATATATTTTTGCAAGAAAAGAAAAAATGGGCTCATTCGCCAAATAACATTGCCGAAACTCCCACTGTTTGATCTTGCATCGCAATTAAAACTGCCAGGAAAATGCGTTCGTTTTCCATCCTCCTCCGAGGGAACATTCACCAGATAACATTCCCAAAAATCAAAGACTTGAGCAGGCATACAGAACAAGCTAGTCTACCAGTAAATAGACATTGTTGGCTGTTAGAAAAAAGAGAGACATGTTGTTGTAACTGGTTCGAATCAGAACCTAGACTATATATAGTGTTATACTATATTGCAAAGAATGAAACTGACATATCCAACATTCGCTTCTCCTCTTCTCTAGCTACTCTGCCTAGCTTTAGAAGCTCCGGCCATAGCAACCATGTCTGCTGGCTAGTCCACCTCCTCTTCAGCAGGGAATCGAGTCAATGCAACAACCAGATGTGCGTGAAGTTGCCACATGTACCACCACCTGTGGGTCTCATCACACCCCCCCCCCCCCTGGCACACTCACCGCAACCGGTTTCTCATCGCATCATGCTTCCATTTGTATGGTGCCACTACTGCAAATCATGCAGAGTCATCCGTTGTGTCTCGACCACAATCCTCAACCCTGGCCGAGTCTTCTAAAAATTCCCAAATCATGGGGTGATATGGTTAAGTTGTTTGCTTGCTTTCTGTGACACCCTAGTTTTGGCCTTTTCTTTTTCTTTTGGATTTCTTTGAATTTTTGCTCTGGATTTCTTTTTTGTGGCTCTGTGGTCTGGAAACCTGGGAAGATCATCTCTTCTCACTCATTCAAGTTGCTTGTCATCCCCAAATCCATTTCAAGATCATTTCATTTCCACCTTGGCCCTATTCCAATATTTATTTCTTGGGAATATTCCTTTTCCTATTAAAGGAATAATCCTTTTGCTCTAGGTTGTGAAGCAACCTATATTTCTGTCTTGCCATTAATTCCCAAAATATTCTCAAAATTCCTTTGGCCATATGAACCTTGGATATGCAAAAATATCCATGATTCCATGCTCATGGTGAGCACACTATCCAATATTTGATTCTGGTCATATTTTTAGGTTGTGAAGCAACTATATTTTATATTGCTCCATAATTTCGAGACATTTACCAGGAAATTCTCCTACCTATATAACCTATCTTCACCAAATTTGGGCTCATTTCATCTAGCCATTATTTCTCTATAATTTTTCTAATATTCTGTCCAGAGAGAATCACTATGAAGGAAGTACTATTTTGGTGTGTCCAAATGGTATGAAAATTTGACAGTGTGTTCATGTGCCCAAATGACCATCCTCCACCAAATATCAGCTCAATTCAATGATCCATGTGAGTGCTACTTCAACTTCTTCATTTCTGTCCAGTGTGGTGCATTGTGAAACAAGTGCCACCTAGGCTTCTACATTTGAGCTAAAAATTGGCCAAGATGATCATCTTAGTGTGTTATCACACTCTACCAAAGATCATCCTCTATCCCCTGTTGAGCCTCCCCCAGCTAGCATAAAACACCTTGTTGTTGAATTGTCTTTGAGCAAGCTATTGTCACTTCATGGGTCCCTACTCTTGTTGATTTGCTCCTTGCTGCTATATGATGAGTGGCCCATCGACCAGACACGGTTTGGGTGACCAGAACACATGGCGTCATCGCTTAACACGGTGACCACGCGGCTGGCACGCCCATTCGCGCGCCTTGGCAGTTGGGCCCTCGGGTTCGTCCGTTTCTTCAAGCTTTCACCACCTCTTCGTGTCTAGGAGCTTCATCTTGGCCTCGCCCTTGCCCTAGACCCCTCACCCCCTTGACCCCCTCGCCCGACGCGTCGCGTCGACCACGTCCAGGAGTAGACCGCATTTGCTCCACCATGGACGGTCAATCGCGCCGCCTCGTGCCTTCCCGAGATCTCCTAGTTCCATCTTCTCCTACAAAGCACAAACTAGGGAACACTATTCTCATACTCGTGCATTAGATGTAGCTAATATTTGAGTGTGTTTCATGAATGGATCAATGAGTGAGCATAATGCGCTAGGGATAGCTTTATTTAGTGTTGATATTTTGAAAGACATGGTTGCTTGTTAGTATGCTTGAGTATTGATATCTTCATGTCAAATTATAGACTATTCCTTTGAATCATTCAAGCCCAAATGTCTATACCGCAAAAGAAAAAATTATATGATGAATATGTTAGGTAGCATTCCACATCAAAAATTTTATTTTTAATTGCTACTTTATCATGATGATTTTTATGAGTAAGAGTTGCAGTTGTAATGCTAGGGAAAGTGATTGAAATTTTCATTGATCAAACTTATGCACTATGCTAGCATTCACACTTCATAAATTATTTCTTTTATCATTTACCTACTCGAGGACAAACAGGAATTAAGCTTGGGGATGCTGATACGTCTCCAATGTATCTATAATTTATGAAGTATGCATACCATGTTTACAACAATTTTATATGGTTTTGGTATGATTTGAATGGAACTAACCCGGATTGACGTTGTTTTCAGCGGAACTACCATGGTGTTGCTTTTTGTGCCGAAATAAAGTTCTACAAATGCAACGAAACTTTTTGAAGGTTTTTTTGGAACAAAAGAGGCACTAGAAGCTTTGTGGGAGGACCAGAAGGTGAAGGAGCACTAGTGTGCGTCGGTCCTAAATGAACGGTTTCTAACCCCTTTCCGTGACGGCATTTGGAACCGTCGCCAAGTGAGTGTGGGTGATAGGGGGGTCCTTCCCACACGACCCAGAAACCGTCGAGGATAGGGAGCGTTGATGCATACAGTTGTCCCTATATAACCGTTTCCGATATCTCAAATATCCCAAATGCTTCATCATTGCTACTCGTTTGTGCTCGCATTGCCATCGTAGTCGGAGTTTTGTGGTTCTGCCTAAAACCAGGCAGATTCCAGGCACGGGAGTTTTCCAGGAAGATTCTAGGCATGGGAGTTTTACGATGCCTAGCACATCACAAACAGTTCATGATTATAAACCATGTACAATAGGTAGACAATCACACACATCTAGTTTTCCCGCATCGTATGTGATAGTGTCTGACATCACACACGCTTTGCAAACGGCAACTGTGTGCATTCTTGCACATGTTTTCCTCTTTGTGAACCGTCTCGGATTATGTTGTAAATCGCAAACGTTTGTGTTTTACCAACCGTGTGTGCCGTAATGACTTGCGCAACATAATTTCGCCCTAATTTAATTGCTGCTATTTAAAATTGTACCTAATTTAAACTTGAAAGTAGGCTATAGCTTTATTCATATCCATCAGGTTCAAACAACCAATGAATTATTCGATTCACAGGTACATATGTTTAAGAATTACATAAGCACAAAATAAATAATGATGTACCAGGGTTCTATACTTGTATTGTTACATATGGTAAAGAAAGAGGCGACAGACATTCCAATTGCTGAACAAGGTGAAGCGGAATGGCCTTATTGAGCTCTCCTAGATGCAGAAGGCATGCAAGACTCTAGTCCAACCCCTTGTGATGGTCGGCCGCCAATCATGTAGTTTGAGAGGTAATCTTTAGTAAACTACTTCAGGATCCACTTCAAAAGAAAAAAGATTCAAATATTGTCATCTAACACAACTCATTACGGGCAGTAAAAACAAGGCTACAGGGTTTTTACATACCATCCTGCAGTTAACTGTTGTCTTGCGTAAAGTGTAAAAAAATAGTTTGATTGACATCTTTTGACCCATTTTAATAACAATCTTCATCAGTTTCCTCACTTGATGCTGGTTCATGAATATCTCATTGCCCCATACGCAGAAAGGGTCGAAGTGTGGATCTTTGGCAATGATATATGTACCTAAAGCATCAAGTTAATATTAGAAGCTAAACAACAATTGAAAAATGATGTAGTACAACACTCCATCCATCCCATTATATGAGATTTTATTACATGTATATCTAGACATCATCAGAACATTAAGGTAACACTCTTCCTTGTTGCTATAAAGCCTGGTATTGCATATTTAGTCATTCAGTACAATGCATGTTGCTAAACAACAATTGAAAAACGAAAAGGCATGTTAACTGCAATATCCTTAACAGCAACCAAATATCGTAATTCATAGTGGTATTGTTGAAACTGTCATTGATGAAATTGTACTGCACTACAAATAGTTGCACATATAGAGCAAAACATTGTGAAGAACTAAAATAAACAAGTCATAAGGACATCTCTAGGCGATCCTTAAAAAGTTAAAGGACTAAAACCCTTAGTGGATATATATATACACTCCAATAATTTTTGGCCTTTTCTAGTCGATCCCCTAAACTTAAGGTTGTAAACTTCAATTTGATCAAGTTCAAAGCAGGTTCAACCGAAAGTAGCATGGATTCAAACATAAACATAGATAGTTTTGCATCACCGAACATAAAACATAAATTTAAACTAAGCTAAACTACTTTCGGTTGAAGTAGAGGTCAAGCCAATCCTTCCTCGTCATGTATGGTGCGCCACGAGCCGGGTCCGGGCCAGTACCATCGTTGGGGTCGTTGGGGAAGGCACTCCTCCACTCGTCGATGTCGATCTCCTCATCCTCGGGGCCCACCTCGACGCCCTCCGTGCTGCCATCGCCGCCACCTTCGACCTCGTCATAGAGAGCGCGATAACCTCGCCGCCCTCCGCGCCGCCGTCCTTGCCGCCTTCGACCTCGTCAACGGAGGAGAGAGCGATAACCTCGCCACCCTCCATGCTGGCAAAGATCGCCCGCTCCGCCTCCACGAGCTTCGGGTGCTGTTGGCGGAGCTCTTACATGTAGGCCTCGGCGGCGGCCTCGGCCTTGAGGCGCTCCCACGCCTCGCAGTTGATAATCCCCAAGTGCAGGGAATCATCATAGCAATTTCCAAAGGTGGAAGTGATAAGTATGGAGTATCGAACCCGCAAGGAGCTAAAGGTAAGATCAATATTCTCTCAAGCCCTATCTGCCACTGATACAACTCTACGTACACCAAACGTTTGCTTCCAACTAGAAAGGAGAAATAAAACTACGTTGTCGGTATGAAGTGGATAACTTTGTATGATATCGGAGAGCTAAAATATAAAAGTAGGTGTTGTTATCATAAAGTTAGAATATATTACTAAATATTATAAATAGCAAGTGTGGAATAATGGTGGGTCGGTGTGCGGAATTGTCCTAGGTAGTTGTTAACAAGACCGATAGTTGTCATTGCAATTTCATATGAGGGAGAGGCATAAGCTAACATACTTTCTCTTCTTGGATCATATGCACTTATGATTGGAACTCTAGAAAGCATCCGCAACTACTAAAGATCATTAATTTAAAACCCAACCATAGCATTAAAGCATCATGTCCCCTTTATCCCATACGCAACAATCCCCTTACTCGGGTTTATGTTTTTGTCACTCACGCAACCCACCATAAGCGAATCATGAACGTATTGCAACACCCTACAGCGGGAATCCCTCACGCTTGCGCAACACGGAGGGCACCATAGGACAGCACCAAAATAAAACATACAACTCGTACCAATCTAGATCATCAATCAACCCAAAGACAAAAGATATCTACTCAAAACATCATAGGATGGCAATACATCATTGGATCATAATATGTGGCATAAAGCACCATGTTCAAGTAGGGATTACAGCAGGGTGCAGGAGAGTGGACCGCGTAAAAGATATAAGGATGGTGATGATGATGGTGATGTTGATGAAGACGATCACTGCGGCGATGATTCCCCTCCCGATGGCACTCCGATGCCACCGAGAGAGAGGAGGGGAGGTTCTCCCCCTTGTGCTTCCTCCTCCATGGCCTCCCCCTTGGATGGGGAGAGGTTCCCCCTCTGGTCCTTGGCCTTCATGGTGATGATGGCCCCTCCGGGATCCTCCTCCATAGCCTTCGGTGATGATGGCCCCTCCGGGATCCTCCTCCATAGCCTTCGGTGATGATGGCCCCTCCGGCAGGGTGCCAGAGAGGTCCTAGATTGATTTCTCGTGGCTACAGAGGCTTGGGGCGGCGGAACTTCCGATCTAGGTTAATTTCTGGAGGTTTTTGTATTTATAGGATTTTTTGGCGGCGGTCTCACGTCAAGAAGGTGCCCGAGTCATCCACGAGGCAGGCCCACACGCCTAGGGGGTGGACGCCCCCCACACTCATGGACGGCCCAAGACTCTTCTGGCCCAACTCTTTTACTTCGGGGTCTTCTTTTGGTCCATACAAAATCATCAAAAATTGGCACGTCAATTGGACTCCGTTTGGTATTCCTTATCTGTAAAACTCAAAAACAAGGAAAAAACAGAAACTGGCACTAGGCTATAGGTTAATAGGTTAGTCCCAAAAATCATATAAAATAGCATATAAATGCATATAAAACATCCAAGGTTGATAATATAATAGCATGAATACTTCATAAATTATAGAAACATTGGAGACGTATCAGCGGTCCTCCCATGCCATAGCCGAGCTCACCACCCCTGGCTCCGGTAGAACAAGGTCGACCAGACGTGTGCCAAAGGGGAAATTGAGCCTAGCCGTTGCGCCGTGGTAGCGGACCTGCCAGCAGTCATACTCCATGGCCACGATCTCGGTCATGTGGAAGCTACCGAGCCACCGGCGGGTGTGGGTCTCTCGATCTGTAATCTCGGTGAACCACGTCCCCCGCCGCCGCTGCCGGACCCCTGAGGTAGGACTTCGTCGGCTGCCGGGTCCGAGGGAGGACAGGGAAGTTCTCGAACCGGGGCGCAGCAGCGGGCGGATCGGGGGACCGGCGACGGCGGATCGGGCCCGCGGAGGACGACGGGGACACCTCGGCGGCCACCTCGCCGGTGTCGGGCGAAAAGGCCGCGATAAACCTCTTTTTGGCCATTGGCTCCTCGAGATCCTTGGCACACAGGCAGAGAGGATGGAGGCGCTGGCGATGGAGGCGCCGGCGATGGCGGTGACCTACCAATGGTTTCGAGGGTTGTGTGTGTCTATGTGAGCGGAGGTTTTGGGGTGTGTGTGGAGGGGGCGGGGGGGCAAGGTTGTGTTTGAGGAAATACTGCGGCAACTGAAAATTTTACTAGGTGGGAGTAACAAGGCGGGGCTACTGAAAATTTGCATCAAGGGTGAGCAGATATTTTTGAGATTGCGAGGGATGCAGAGGCGGGAGTAAAATGCCGGGGCTACTGAAAATTTGAATAAAGCGACTGAAGCAGAGCGGGAGTAACAGACACCGCACATGGTTTGCACATACTAATCATGTGCTATCAAACGTTAAAACCTTCCATGCGGTAGATATTTTCAAGATTATGAGGTAGTAATATTTTCAAGATCGTGAGGGATGCAGAGGCGGGAGTTTTTGGGGAGCGAGCTAGTGTGCTTGACACGCCAACTGTGGACTGTAGCCGACGCACCTTCTCGCGTAAGCCATAGGCGTACTATACACCGACGGTGCTCCAAGATATTTTGTACTACATCTCACATGGTTGGTGATAATAAACTGTGTGGGATCTACTTGATTTGAATTACAAAATGGGGTCACAGCGGCAATGGACGCTGTTTGAATTGCTAGACCTTTTATCTGTAGTGAACATGCAACTATATGTGTGTCGTAAAATAATTGGAATTATTCACGATTCGTTTGCACATTTTATACATTAAATTGGTTTTCTATCCATTTCAGGTGCACAATTCAAAATTAAACTACATGCACATGCTCCGGTGCATACAAATTGGTTGAAAAATCAAATTGGTGTCCTTCAGTGCATGCTTAGGTCCCATGCAAGAAATGGGAATGAATTTTTCGGGGTTCGTTTGGCCTTTTTTATACATTAACTGGGTTTCCTAGGCATTTTATGTGCATAATTCAAATTTGAACTACAAGTACATGCTCGAATGCACCAAAGTTGGTTGGAAAATCACATGTGTGTCCTTGGGTGAATTTCTAGGTCCCATGCAAGAGATGGGAATGAATTTAAAACACCAGGGCACTGTTGATTGCCAGCAAAACATTGAGATACCAGGTTTTTAAATTCTAGTAAAACCAAAACTCGTCTGAAATTCATGAAACTTGGCATGCTATCATGGAGCGGCATCAACATGTCGTGGTGAAAATTTTGTCCCATTTGGGGCAGGTTTGGGTATTATCTTCTCACAAACCAGAGCTTCTCACAACAAGCATGATGGTTTCGATAGGGAATGTACCACCTTTGGGGATGGAACGATATACGTTGCCTCTTATTGCTTTCAAAATATTTCTAGTGTCAACATAGAACAACGGGAGTGTTGTGTTTAATCTTGGAATTTTTCGGGGTTCGTTTGGCCTTTTTTTTATACATTAGCTGGGTTTTCTAGGCATTTTATGTGTATAATTCAAGTTTGAACTACAAGCACATGCTCCAATGCAATAAAGTCGGTTGAAAAATCACATGTGTGTCCTTCGATGAATTTCTAGGTCCCATACAAGAGATGGGAATGAAATTCAAACACCAGGGCACTGTTGATTGCCGGCAAAATGTTGAGATGCCTGGTTTTTAAATTCTAGTAAATCCAAAACTCGTCTGAAATTCATGAAACTTGGCATGCTATCATGGAGCGGCATCAACATGCCGTGGTAAAATATTTGTCCCATTTGGGGCAGGTTCGGGTATAAGCTTCTCATAAACCAGAGCTTCTCACAACAAGCATGATGGTTCAATAGGGAGCGTCCCACGTTTGGGGATGAAATGATATACATTGCCTCTTATTGCTTTCAAATTTTTTTCTCATGTCAACATAGAACAACAGGAGTGTTGTGTCAATTTTTGTGATTTTTCGGGGTTCGTTTGGACATTTTTATGCATTAACTGAGTTTTCAATGCATTTATGTGCATAATTCAAATTCGAACTACATGCACATGCTCTAGTGCATAGAAATTGGTTGAAAAATCAAATATGTGTCCTTGGGTGCATGCTTAGGTCCCATGCAAGAAATGGGAATGAATTTCAAACACCAGGGCACCGTTGATTGCCGGTAATACATTGAGATGCCTGCTTTTTAAATTCTAGTAAATCCAAACTGGTCTGAAATTCATGAAACTTGGCATGCTATCATGGAGCGGCATCAACATGCCGTGGTATTTTATTTGTCCCATTTGGGCAGGTTTGGGTATATGCTTCTCATAAACCAGAGCTTCTCACAAAAATCCTGATGGTTTCGGTAGGGAACGTACGTCCCACCTTTGGGGACGAAACGATATCCATTACCTCTTATTGCTTTAAAAAAAATTTGTCGTGTCAACATAGAATAACATGAGTGTTCTGTCAATTTTTGGGATTTTTCAGGGTTCGTTTGGACATTTTTATGCATTAACTGAGTTTTCAATGCATTTATGTACATAATTCAAATTTGAACTACGTACATGCACATGCTCCAGTGCATATAAATTGGTTGAAAAAGAAAATCTATGTCCTTGGGTGCATACTTAGGTGCCATGCAATAAATGGGAATGAATTTTTTGGGGTTCGTTTGGCCTTTTTTATGCATTAACTGGGTTTTCTAGGCATTTTATGTGCACAATTCAAATTTGAACTACAAGTACATGCTCTAATGCACCAAAGTTGGTTGGAAAATCACATGTGTGTCCTTGGGTGAATTTCTAGGTCCGATGCAAGAGATGGGAATGAATTTCAAACACCAGGGCACTATTGTTGATTGCCGGCAAAACGTTGAGATACTTGGGTTTTTAAATTCTAGTAAATCCAAAACTCATCTGAAATTCATGAAACTTGGCATGCTATCATGGAGCGGCATGAACATGCCGTGGTGAAAATTTTGTCCCATTTGGGGCAGGTTTGGGTATAAGCTTCTCACAAACCAGAGCTTCTCGCAACAAACATGATGGTTTCGATAGGGAACATACCACCTTTCGGGACGGGACGATATCCATTGCCTCTTATTGCTTTCAAAAAAATTCTAGTGTCAACATAGAACAACAGGAGTGTTGTGTTTAATCTTGGAATTTTTCGGGGTTCATTTGGCCTTTTTTATACATTAACTGGGTTTTCTAGGCATTTTATGTGCATAATTCAAATTTGAACTACAAGCACATGCTCCAATGCACTAAAGTTGGTTGAAAAATCGCATGTGTGTCCTTGGGTGAATTTCTAGGTCCCATGCAAGAGATGGGAATGAAATTCAAACACCAGGGCACTGTTGATTTCCGGCAAAATGTTGAGATGCCTGGTTTTTAAATACTAGTAAATCCCAAACTCGTCTAAAATTCATGAAACTTGGCATGCTATCATGGAGCGGCATCTACATGTTGTGTTAAAAAATTTATCCCATTTGGGGCAGGTTCGGATATAAGCTTCTCACAAACCAGAGCTTCTCACAACAAGCATGATGGTTTCGATACGGAACGTCCCACCTTTGGGGACGAAACGATATCCATTGCCTCTTATTGCTTTGAAAACATTTCTAGTGTCAACATAGAACAACAGGAGTGTTGTGTCAATTTTTGTGATTTTTTGAGGTTTGTTTGGACTTTTTTATGCATTAACTGGGTTTACTAGGCATTTTATGTGCATAATTTAAATTTGAACTACAAGCACATGTTCCAATGAAGTAAAGTTTGTTGAAAAATCTAATCTGTGTCTTTGGGTGAATTTCTAGGTCCCATGCAAGAGATGGGAATGAAATTCAAACATCAGGGCACTGTTGATTGGTCGCAAAACGTTGAGATGCCTAGTTTTTAAATTCTAGTAAATCCAAAACTTGTCTGAAATTCATGAAACTTGGCATGTTATCATGGAGCGGCATCAACATGTTGTAGTAAAATATTTGTCCCATTTGGGGCAGGTTTGGGTATATGCTTCTCACAAACCAGAGCTTCTCACAACAAGCATGATGGTTTCGGTAGGGAACGTCCCACCTTTGGGGACGAAACAATATCCATTGCCTCTTATTGCTTTCAAAAAATTTCTCGTGTCAACATAGAACAACAGGAGTGTTGTGTCAACTTTTGGAATTTTTCGGGGTTCGTTTGGACATTTTTATGAATTAACTGAGTTTTCAATGCATTGTGCATAATTCAAATTTGAACTACATGCACATGCTCCAGTGCATATAAATTGGTTGAAAAATCAAATCTGTGTCCTTGGGTGCATGCTTAGGTCCCATGCAAGAAATGGGAATGAATTTCAAACACCAGGGCACCGTTGATTGCCGGCAAAACATTGAGATGCCTGGTTTTTAAATTATAGTAAATCCAAAACTCATCTGAAATTCTGGCAACTTGGCATGCTATCATGGAATGGCACCCGACATGCGGTTGCATTTTTCTTGTCCATTTTGAGAGAAGGCGCACTCGAATAATGACAGCCAACAAAGGCATTTTGAAAAAATAGCTGCCACTTTAATATCTCAAACGTTTGTATAATTCAAACTGTGTGCATTCTTTTAACCATTCATGTGATGCAACATGTCTTGGTTTTAATGGCTGTAGGAGGTGCCGGGCAGACAGTTGCTTGACCTTGACTGAATGGGAGGCGTGTGAGCGCAGTCCGGTGCGCAGGTTGACCGAGAGGCGTGCAAGCTGTCCTCCAATGCATAGGCTCACCGAGAAGCGTGCGAGTTGTACGCTGCGCAGGCTCACTGGGAAGCGAGCCCTTTGTCTTCCATGGCTGCCCGCCCTCCTCTCCATTAATGACACCTGAGCCGCTGTTTAATATGGGCAGCCTTACTATTCGCCTCCCACTCCCCTCCCTCCCGCAGACCTCCACCAACGCCTTGGCGAAGAAGGATCATCTGCCACTAGTCTTCAAGTTTGGTGAAGTTGACTCCGAGCCGGAGGATATAGAAAATAAGGAGGAATGGGGCCTCATGGACATGTCCTAGAACGAGCTGGCCACAGCGGTTGCTGCCCCCGCTCCCGTCCCAGCTCCCATCACCGCACCTGCGCCAGCGACCATCCCCATAGCATTGACGGGCTGGTCACCGAGCACTATCGCAGAGCTGGAAGCTGCGGGCGTCAGCGAGGTCTCCGGACCCGCGCGAACTTGTGTACATCCCAGCGCCCGTGCCCGTGCCCATGCGTGGCCCTCCACCCACCGTGGCGTCGGCCCCCGTGCGTTTGGCTGCACCCGTCGCGCCCGTGCCCCTGCCCGTGTGCGCCCCTCCACCCACCGTGACTCCGGTCCCCGTGTGTTTGGCTGCACCCGCCGCGCCCGTGCCCGTGCCCATCCGCGCGCCCCCCTCAGCGGCATGAGAAGCTGCCGTCAACTACTACATCTCAGCGGCGCCAGTTGCCGTCATCCTATGCCCCACCCGTCGATGGCGCGATGACATTATGTTTGATTTACAAGTGAAGAACATTTTGTGCTGCCTTGAAGACTTCAACAATGGCGTCCCGAAGGACGACAACGACAGCGTGACACGCCGCCTCCGCCGCCGTCGAAAATAGTTTTTTGGGGGTTTAATACTGTATCTCGAATTCTGGATCATATGAATATAAATTCGAAGTGTGACTGAATGAAAGATATGGTTTGAATGAACTTGTGTTTTTCTCTCATAATGTACAGACTTATCAAACGATTTTCTTTTGAAAAAAATGCCAATGGTTTTTAAATATAAAACACTCATCGCAAACGTTTTAGTTAGAACACTCATATGCAAACCGACAGCTTCCCCAGGAAGCCAAGGGAAAATGTGCCGAGCAGGATTTCTGCATCCCTTCAACGCAAACGGTAGTTTTGCAGGACCTGTGTGCAACCATGTACAAACAATTGGGTAAGATTTGCATATCTATCATTTTGGGTATGTTGCCATTTGTCAAACTGGAAAGATTGACATTTGTTTATCTAGTAACATTGCCATTTGTCAACCTTGTAACACTGCGATTTATCAAAATATGCAGCTAAAAATCACTAGCACTATCTAATTTTTGCAACTAAAATCACTAGCACTGTTCATATGGACACCACTAGCAGGCGTGTTGATGGACGCATATGCAAATGTACCATTGATTACATACAACAAGTCATCAACCCACAACGACAACGAGGATACACATTAGATTATAGATCATTTCCAACAAAACATTCTAGTAAAGTTTTTCTCACACAACAAATAACAAAGTGATGAAATGAACTTCAGCTCAACCACTCGTCGGTGTTGGAAACGCTTGCTTTGAACCAGAAGTGATTCTCTGGGAAGGGGTGTCGATGTCAAAACCAGCGGATATCAGGTAGGAGGTCCCGAACTGTGCATCTAAGGTCGATGGTAATAGGAGGCAGGGGACACAATGTTTACCCAGGTTCGGGCCCTCTCTATGGAGGTAATACCCTACTTCTTGCTTGATTGATCTTGATGACTATGAGTATTACAAGAGTTGATCTACCACGAGATCGTAATGGCTAAACCCTAGAAATCTAGCCTGTCTGACTATGATTATGAGAATATATGTCTATGGACCTAGCCCTCCGGTTTATATAGACACCAAAGGGATCTACGGTTACATAAGGTCGGTTACAGAGAAAGGAATCTTCATATTTGGACGCCAAGATTGCCTTCCATGCCAAGGAGAGTCCCATCCGGACACGGGTAGAGTCTTCGGTCTTCGCATCCTCGCAGCCCATGAGTCCGTCCCATGTCCAATAGGTCGGCCGCCCGAGGACCTCTTAGTCCAGGACTCCCTCAGTAGCCCCCGAACCAGACTTCAATGACGTGGTGTCCGGCGCACAGGTAGTCTTCGGCATTGCAAGGCGGGTTCCTCCTTCAACAACTTCAAAGTGATGTATTCGGCCTTCCATTTAATGCCATGCCCTTCAGCTTCCACGCCTTCCTGACTTCAGCTTCGAGGTATTTTTGCACACACCACCCTAACTGTACAAGAGAGGTGCCTATTTAAAGAGAATATATCTCAGATCCATTCCATACCCCGCGGAAAAATCCTCAGAGCTTGCTAGGCAGAAGCACCGCAACATGGCTAACACTCCCAGCTCTTCCTCTCGTCCCCACGGCTCTGAAAAGGGTGATTGGGAGAGATGCTCTGTATCTCACAGTCAGTTGTCGAAGCTCCAAAAACAGGGATTTCTTCCCCCCGCGGATCTAGTCCCTGTACGAGCAGGGCAGACGTCCTTCAATGGCGGGGTTCAGGCGGAGGACTTTCCCAATCCATCCAGGGGGAACGAGTATGCTTCATTCCCTTTTTGTTAAGAGGCGTCGGATTTCCAATCCATCCCTTCCTCCGAGGACTTCTGGAGTATTATGGCCTCCAACTGCACAGTTTCACTCCCGCCTCCATCCTGCACATCGCGGGTTATGTTGTTGTGTGCGAGATATTCCTAGGTTGTGAAGCCCATTTTGAATTATGGAGAAAACTGTTCTACCTCGTCCCTCGTAATCAAGGGGGTTAATATTTGAAGTGGGAGGAGTCGAAGTGTGGCGTGTCGCCGGGACTAGATACCTGTCCGGCACGCCAAAGAAGGCTTCCTAAGAGTGGCCTTCCAAATGGTTCTATATTGACGACGTCGCTCTTCCTAACCCAGTCCGAATGGGCCTCCCTGAATTTTCTAGCGCTCTGTTGAAGAAATGCCATAGTTGGCGTCCTCGGAGCCTCGAGGAGGAGGATAGCGCAGAAGTCAGTCTGTTGATGAGCAAGATTAAGATGCTCACCCAGTCCGGATTGTCAATAGTCGAGGTAATGGCGATCTCCATAGTGCGGGGGGTTCAACCACTCCAATACAGAGGGCTTCCCATGTGGCACTATAATGGGGAAGATGATGCCTCACGCTGCGGTCGGAAGGGTCCGAAAACCCCCGCCGCTCTGGTCAAAATATTGGACGAACTGTACAAAGGGGCGAAGGAGGAGTTCACTCATCTCCAATGTCGAGATGGATTTTCCAGGTATAATCCTCCCAGTTGGGTAAGCTCCAATTCCACCATTTTACTCCTCTTCTTGAGTTATTTTCGATGGACAATAACCTATCGACTCGCTAAAGGAATGGCGGAAGGCTATCGAGGGGATCCATAGCCCCGCTCCCCAGCCTAAGGGTCACAACCGGGACCTTGACCCCGGATTCGAAGAAGATACAGACATATTTGTGGAGCTCGAGGATGGAGTATTCTATCAGACGAGTTATGATGGTACGGAAGTACCGATCATCGCCGGTTACCCCGGTCTCCTCCCTGCTTCGCATGTGAGTAATTTAAAAGGCACCTTCTTCAAAAGAGTTTCCTTACTATGCCTCACCCACCACACTATTTTGTGTTCCAAAGGGGAGGCGCTCGACGCCACAACATGCACCAGAAGCGTCTCCGAGGAGAACGGCGCCCGCGTCGAGCATATCTTCGAAGAGGAAGGCAAATGATAACACGGTAGAGCCCTCGTCAAAGAGGTAAGGATTTCTTTTCAAGAATACACCTTCTGATCGCCACATCAAATCGTGATACCATTCGCTGCATTCTATCAGGAAAAGTATCCGCCGGACTGTGTCCGAGGATCCGGCCGAACGTGTCTCCACTAGTCGGGTTCCGGACCCTGCCCTAAGGACGGGGGTTGACACGAGAGTGGCGTTGAACTGTCCTTCCACAGAGGATTCAGACGATATGTCCGTCACGAACTCTGAAGTGGAGAGCACCATGAATCGTCGTCATCGAAGGGCCGCTCTTCATGACCCCGGCTTTTCAAAGGAGGCATTTGATGCCTTCAGCTCGGCTAATGCGTACATCTGAGCTTCTTGGGATGGGCTTACCAGAGCCACGGACCAGCATCTAAAAGATATGCGGGTAAGCATAAATTTAATAATCATACACCAGTAGCCCCCGAGACTTAAAGTAGTTGATACAGCTGATTTAAGGATCATTGTATAACCAGGTGCTTACGGAGAAGAACAGCCTGTTATCTCAGGAACTAGAAAAGTATCGGGCCCAGCTAACTGTTGCCAATGCCGAACTAGAGAAATCCAAGAAGGCGTCTCCTGGTAATGTTCCCCTCCATCGAGAAAACATAATGGTATATCAATAATGCTAACACGGTTGCTCACCTCTTAATAGGATCATTAGATCAACTGCAAGAGCAACTGAAAGCCGCTCAAGGCGGAGAACGAGAAGCCCAAAACTGCTAGTCGCGGGCGAGTGTGTGCTAACAAAAGTCGTGATGGAGAAAAACAAGCTCCAGGATTCGAATACCCAACTGGGCGAGGAACTAAAAGATGTACGGGCTCACACTACAAAAAAAATACACTTCCGTGATGATACGTGTTTGTCACAGTAGGTCGCTTTTTTGTCATGCATGTACATCCATGACAAATTTATGACAGAATCAAGATAGTCATACATGTGATGTCGTAGAAGTGTTCCATGACATTACCAAAATTATCATCACGGAAGTGTCCACTTCCATGACGATAAATCGCGCGTCATAGAAGTGCTTTTGTCAAGGGTGTCCGACATGTGGCATCCACTGTAACGGAACGCCGTTAAGCTATCGGGTCGGGTTTTGGATCCGATAACCCGTTAACAGCCCCGACCAATGGGGATTTTCCACGTGTAAAATCATCATTGGCTGGAGGAAACACGTGTCGGCTCATCGTTGGGACAGATGTCAACCACTCATTGGACGGAAGGCTCCTATGATACGTCAACACATGGCACGGCCCAACAGAGGCCCATTCCTGTGAAAAGGCCGGCCCATTTGACTTGGTCAAAAGCTGGCAGGCCGGCCCATGGAAAGCATGTTAACGGCCTGTTCGAATATAGCCCATTTACAGCCCGCTAACCCAAGGCCCGTTATGCCCTATCCGAATTAGGCCCAGTAGCGTCATCTGGGCCATCCAATATGATTCCAGTCCGTTTTCACTTCTGGCCCATGTATGGCGCATGACGTCTTTCGGCCCATATGAGGCCCTATGTAACTCTTGGCCTACTAACGGCCTGTGGTGAAACTGGCCCGTAATGAACAGTGTATCACTTTACACCCATTAACGGCCCATGGTGAAACTGGCCCGTAAAGAATAGTGTATCACTTTATACCCATTAACGGCCCGTTATTCCGTTGGGCCGTTTCTAGCCCATGTTATCTTTCGGCCTTCTCAGAGCCCATTTATTCTTCGGTTCATTTCCAGCATTCGTTTACTTACGGCCCATTACTGTCATTTTCTGCTTGTGGGCCAAATTCAGCCCGTGGTTATAGTCGGCCCGTTTGTGGTTCGTTAATTTGTTGGTCTGTTTTCATAGCGTCATCAAATACGGCCTATTAACGATGGCCCGTTATGGTCGGCCCATGAACGGACGATTCCAACTCTAGCCCGTTTACGGCCATAATGAGGCCTGTTATTGGCCCATGTTTGGCCAATCAATCATACGGCCCGTATAAGGCCCATTGATGATATGGCCCATAGAAGGCCCATTGTTTCTACGGGGCGTAGAAGGCCCATTGTTTCTACGGCCCGTAGAAGGCCTACTATTTCTACAGCCCGTAGAAGGCCCACTGTTTCTACGGCCCGTAGGAGGCCCAGTGTCACTACAGTAAATATTAGCCCATGGTTATTGTGGCCTAGTTTTAAAAAATAGGTTATTGCAGCCAGTAGCAAACCGTGGAAAAAGAACTGCACTGACTACAAGCAAACAAATAAACAAAACAAGGAAATAAATAAGCGAGCAACTTATGCTAGGCTATCACGGCTATTACACATATTACATCCATTGGGCATCAAAGTTCGCCACCAGTGCAAATATAGGGAACACACCAGCATATAACCGTCGCAGCAAAACAAGTCTAGAACTGAAACCACTTCAGAAGAGCTCAAGAAACAATATCCTGGGTACCCATAATGCTGGCAAGATGCTTAGCAATCTTATTAACTTTCTCTTGTTTGGCGCTTAAATCCTCCAGCGCTTGCTGTTGCACAAGAAAGTACGCATCTGAATTCTGCAGGGACTTCCTCAGTCCTTCGGCTTCTTGTCGCAGCACAGCTGACTGATGCCTTTCAGCTTGTAGCTGATACTGAAGAAGCCGAAGTGATTCAAGCAGCGAGTTGGAAGAGCTTGTGCCAGCGGTACTGGCCAGTAACTCGAACACTACATCAACGCAGGACTGTGGGGTTTTCTCACTGTCTACAAGATTGTTTTTATCACCTTTCTTGGAGACTAATAGGGTTTTCTCACTATCTTGAACCTTATCTGCATTACTTTCTCTACCATTGTATAGTGGGGTGCTCTTCTCCAATATTATGTTTGCATACTACAAGAGAAACAAGCAAACACATCACAGGTTTAGCTTGTAGTATACGAAACTCATTTGGGTAAACCGGTTCAGTAGTAAGGTGGATAGGATAACAGCATGAAACAAACATATATCTATGTACTCTGGTCACTGTATTGTCCATATCATTCTAGTTTATGTTCCCTAATCAAGATAGAGACACAGTTCAACTCATATATTTTGAAGACACAGCAGCATAGACAGAATATAAGTGTGAGAAACTACACAGCATTGGCAGCACTTGTAATGTGCATCACATGAGAACATAAATGTTTATGCAACTTAAACTGAAATCAACATAGAGCAAGAAGTTAGAACAACAATCCAGTTAAAGAAATAGGTTTAAAACATACCTGTTGCGCCATTGGAGTTTCAATTGGATCCTTCAAATTCGAAAGTAGTTGGTATGAGTAAATACAGTGATGCAACAACAAAGGAGTATGGACCATAGCTACGAAATCTGACCTGAGAACAGTTGCTCTTCTGCTTTAAACGTGGAGTTTGGGTTAGCTGTGGTGGTCTTCG
The DNA here is from genome assembly GCA_034509565.1 of Triticum monococcum. Taxonomy (NCBI): domain Eukaryota; kingdom Viridiplantae; phylum Streptophyta; class Magnoliopsida; order Poales; family Poaceae; genus Triticum; species Triticum monococcum. The sequence continues at coordinate 615,414,992 of CM067847.1, read as the reverse complement.
TGCTTTGGGCACTGCAGTAGCTTTACAAACTGCTCGTGTGGGGGTACTCTGTGGTGGACATGGTGCTTTGTAAACTATAAGTGGGTTACTATCTGCTGGGGTTGCGGTTAGATGGGTTGTAGCTGGTTCTCTGCCCAACGGTGTAAGTGTGCAATCTGGAAGAGTCTCGATTATGTGTGGTGGGGCTAGTTTGTGGGCCAGTACAACCATGGTTCTATCTGCATCAACGGGTAGCACTGTCTTTTGTGAAGAACGGGTTTTTGCTCCCTTAGATACTGCCATCACCCCCTCCAATTCAAATGGCTGATAAACAAGAAAAGAAATTGAACGTACAGACATTGTATGATAGACAGATGTGGTAATTCACATGTATGTTGTCTAACCAAACAGGATAGCATGACACAATTTCACATATATGATGCCTAACTAAACAGGATAGCATGACACAGTTTCAGATATATGATGTGTAACTTAACAGGATATAATGGCATAATTCAACATATGATGAGTACCTAAACAGGATGACATGACAAAACTATATGATGTCTTTCTAAAATAGGTTGGGATGAAATAATTCACATACATGTTGTCTAAGTATACAGGATGGCATGATATAATTGACATAATTGATTCTTATACTAAGCAACTGGCACTCGCATGTATGATCTCTAAACTAAGCAGATAGAATTCAATAGTGTGCATATGATGTCTAAACTAAGCAATGCAAGACACCATATGCATCATATGAGAAATATAAATATTGCAACTTAGAGCATACACCTCAGGTGGGATATAGGACTGGTCATCTGTCTCTGAATCCTCCTCTGAGGAGCTCCCTGTAACCATCGAGATATATGCTTCAACAGGTACCATTGCCTGCTCTGAAGACCTTGTTTTCACTCCAGATTTTTTCCATAACCGGCTCAAATGGCTGATACACATGAAGAGTAGTTCAATATACATAGATTGTCGACAAATGGAATATGTAATGAAAAAAAAGATGGCATGAGATAATTCGCATATATGATGCCTGGCTCCATGGCGGTGCATAATTCACATATATGATAACTGGCTGAAAAACATGGCATTGCATAATTCACATATCTGATAAACAAAGCAAATAGGAGGCATTCACACAAAGCATGTCTAATCTAAGCAGATGGCATGGCAATGCAAGATATGCAAGATATGAGAAATATAACCCAGCCAAGTTAGAGCATGCACCTCGCGGGGGGGGGGGGAATACGACTGGTCATCTCTCTCTGGATCCTCCTTTGAGGAGCTATCTGTAAGCAGCAAGAAATCAGCATCGACAGGTAGCACTGACTGCTCAGAAGACCTTGTTTTCACTCCAGATTTTCCAATGACCGACTCAAATGGCTGATGCACAGGAAGAGTAGATGAATGTATAAACATTGTTGACAAATGGAATACATTATGGAAAAAATTATGTCATGATACAATTCACATATACGATGACTGGCTAAACAGGATGGCATTGCATGATTCACGTATATGATGCCTGGCTAAAGAAGATGGCATTGCATAATTCCCATATACTCCCTCCGTTCCTAAATAATTGTCTTTTTAGAGATTTCAAATAGACTACCACATACAGATGTATAAAGACATATTTTATAGTGTAGATTCACTCATTTTGTTCCGTATGTAGTCACTTGTTGAAATCTCTAAAAAGACAAATATTTAGGAATGGTGGGAGTATGATATAGAAACCAAACAGGTGGAATTCACACAAAGCAAATCTAAACTAAGATGATGACATATAAGATGTATAATGTAAGCAATGCAAGGCGCCATATGCATGATATGACCAACATCAGCATGCCAGGTTAGAGCAAACACCTCAGGTGGTAAACAGGCATGGTCGGCTCCTTCCGAATCTCCATCTGAACAGTTATCTTCCTCTGGAATACAATCTGGAAATGCAGGAGGGGGGAACTTCGCCCACCATGGAGCGGCGTCTGCATGACATTATATCCGCACGCAACGGTCTTCTCTTTTTCTCTACATGTTCAGTACGATTGTGTACAATATCTGACATGCATAATAAAAAAATAGTTAGATTTTGTGAGGCCTCAGGGGTGCATGCAAAAATCAAGACTGATGGTAGCAAACGAGTGGACGGATCCAAAACTAATGATACCAGGTAGATTATAGCTTCAGTTTAAAAAGATAGACAATGGATCATCTATTGTTTGTTGCCCACCCAACATGAACCACATAGAAGACCCCAGATGAACCAGATAGTAGACAAATACTATTCGTTGCTGGCTCGATATGAGACCCATGGGCAATTCAAAACTCAAGATTGAACGATAAAGTAGCAGGTAATAATAACCGATGTATAACGTAAGCAAACACGAAAGACTGCGACCTCTCTTCCGAAACTGTGTAGTCCTCAGGTTCATCTACTCAGTCGGTGATGGTAATGCGGTTGGCATGGCTGCCGGCAATGGGGAAGATGATCTGAGGCGGCAAAAGGAAGTCTGCAGGGGGGATCTCTGCTGCAGTGAACGCTTCTGTCGATGGTGCACCTCAGGTGGGGTGGATGACGGCACGGCAGGAGCAGGACTTAACACACAGAGTTTTCTTTGACGCCTATCTGAAAATGATGTAAATCTTTAAGGGCTCCTTAGAATTGGAGGATTCTATAAATGCAGGGACAGGAAAAACATAGGAATAGGATAGGAATGCACGTGCAAAACAAAGCATTTGGAAACATAGGATTTCAGTCAACCTGTGTGTTTGGCTCACATGAATTGGAAGAACATAGGAATGGAGAAACAAAGTGATGCGACGAGTGTACAACCTCTTTGGCATAGCCTTGTGGACCTCAGCATCATTGGGTTGGACGTGGAGGATGGTGATGATGCTGGTGTGACTGTCGGAGGCGGGGAAGAAGATCTGAGGCCTCTGGAAACGGCACCGAGGGTACCGCTCCGCTGTGATGGATGGTTCCGTCATTGGAGCAGCTCCGCTAAGGTGTACGGTGATGAGGCTGAAGCATGACAAGACAGACAACGTTAATCTGAAGTGGGACCCTAATATCATCTGCAATAGATGATGTAAAATACATCACCAAAAAGTGCTAGATGTAAAATGCATCAGCCGCGCCACGGCCGCCCCGACAGATGCTGTAAGTACTGTTCACTCTGAACTTAACTGAAGAAAATGAACTTCACAGTTGAAACTGAATTTTACTGTCGAAACTGATTGAACTAGTAACAAAGCATTGCAATAGATGTTTAGGGCGTTCGAGCACTAGTAGCAGAGAAGCAGTGATCTAAATCAGCAGACGCTCGAGCAAGGAATGCACTAGTAGAGAGCAAGTCGTGCAGTAGCACCGCGAGCGAGTGCTAAAGCAGCAACTCCTGTAGCTGCCGGAGGTCGTGCAGCAGCAGCAGCGCAAGCGAGAGCAAGAGCAGAGCAGCGGCATGAACGAAAGCAGGAGCAGTGCAGCAGCACGACCTACAGCAAGAACAGAGCCGCAGCGCGAGCAAGAGCCGGAGCAGCTGCAGCTAGTGTCGTTGTGGAAGTCGTCGCCGAGGAAGCAACGACACGGGGGAGAGATGCCGTGGATGATGTGGCCGGCGACGGCGCCGTCGATGGAGACACGCCATGTTTGCTCGGTATCGAGCACCGGTAGCCAAGTGAGATCGAAGAAAAGATAAAATGCAGCGGTGAGTGCAGTACCTCCTTGGTTGCGCCGAGTTGGCCTCGGCTTCATCGGAGGAATTGGTGAGGGTGCTGCGGTTCCGGTGGGGCAGGTCAAGACGGCGCTGTGGGGATTGAGGTGGTGCGATAGACGAGGCGAACGTTGGGGCAGCTCCTTTGAGGTGGAGGACGGGGCGGATGATCCGGCGGGACGACAAGATCGACAACGGATCCTCGTCCGGTGCGGTGGATGAGGGACGGCGAGCTGTTGCGGTGGATTACGTAGTCGGGGAAGAGTCTCCGGCTGGGCGGCGGTTGGGAGGCCGACGGAGGAGCGTGGGGTTTCGCGAGTTTTGGCGGCCTCGGTGTACGAATGGGGGGCAAAGGGGGACGGTAGCCAAGCTTAGGGACGCGCTTGTCCGAAATGTAGGGTAAGTTACCAGCGTACCCCCACCGGTTTTGACACCGCGACGTGGAGCTTCATTTTCAGCTGAGGGGTAGAAGGGGGATTTCGCATGTCTGGGCTGCGGGAGCGATTTCGGATGAGGAGGGAGTTCTCGCGTGCATCCAAATTTCGGGATAACAAGGCGCGGCGCGGGTTGAAGAAGCAGGAGTTTCAAAGCAGGTGAGACAAAAGATACTCGAGCTTGAAAATTTCGAGATAACAAGGTGCGGATTCCTTGTTCGGCAGAACAAACTTAACGTGTAAAAAAATAATTCATACAAGACACAAGAGAGTCATGTCCCCTTTTACTATATTACTATAGATGCCATTGAAAAAACTACAAGAAAAATGTAGAAAAAATCGGGAGAACAAGATTACCCTGCACAGTACCAAATCAATTCGCACTTCCCTCAACAAGAACAAAAAACAAATCAATTCCCACCAAAGAAAGAGTAATGTCCCTTTTTATATGATTACAGATGCCATGATCTCGAATTTCAATTTTTGAATCCACGTTATGTTGAATTCGAATATATCGTTAGGTGACCTTGTGGTTTATAATTGATGTAGTCGTACATTTTGATCTTCCATCATATATGAACATTTTACTCCACCATGTGAACATATATATTGTCGTCTACCATATGGACTATATTTGAATCAATTTTCCTTATTTGAATATGATTGTTGTCAAGTTATACAATAATTTAAATATTATCTTGATAACAAAAAACATACATATAGAAGTGATCATATTTCACTATGAACTACATGTACCATACGCTCTCCACTTCAAATATTTGTATCCATTTTATGTTGAATTCAAATCATAGTACATTATTGGTCTAGGTAGCGAGATGTTTGGGATAATCTAAACCCTGTTTTCATACGTATAATTTTTGGCTGAATTGGGACAAGTTTTCGTATAAGCCTCTTGGAAAACCGGAGATTCTCTCAACAAGCCTCATGGTTCCGAGAGGGAACGTGTCACCTTTGTGTGCGAAACGATATACGCTGCCTCCCCCTGATTTTATTTACAGAGGCAACATAGAACTATATGAGTGCCCTGTTAAATTTTGGAATTATTTCGGGTTCATTTGGCCTTTTATAAATTAGTTGAGTTTCTGGACTTTTAATGTGCATAATCTAAATATGAATTGCATGCACATGCTCCGGTGCACCAAAGTGGGTTGAAAAATCACATGTGTGTCCTTGGTTGAATTTCTAGGTCCCATGGAAGAAATGAGAATGAAATTCAAACATCTGGGTGTCATGACTCGACCAAGAACATCGAGAAACTTTGATTTTAAATTCATGTAAATCTAAAACTCGCCTGGAAATCATGAAACTTGGCATGGAATCATGTCATGGCACTAACATGTTGTGGTAAAAAATTGGGCCGATTTGGAAGCTCGTGGTTCTAGGAGGGAATGTGCCACCTTTGAGTGTGAAACGATATACGCTGCCCCCCCCCTTGAGTTTAACAAAGGCAACATAGAACTACATTAGTGCCCTGTTAAATTTTGGAATTATTCCGGGTTCGTTTGTTGTTTTTTATACATTAATTGAGTTTATGTTCATTTAATGTGCATAAGTCAAATTTGAACTACAAGCACATGCTCTCGTGCACTAAAGTTGGTTGAAAATCACATTTGTGTCCTCGGGTGAATTTCTAGGTCCCATGCAAGAAATGAGAATCAAATTCAAACATATGGGCATCGTGGCTCGGCCGAGAGCATTAAGAAACTTGGTTTTAAAATTCTTGTAAATCCAAAACACGTCTGAAAATCATGAAACTTGGCGTGGATGTCATGTCATGGTACTACCATGTTGTGGTAAAAAAATTGGCCAAATAGGGACAGATTTTGGTATAAGCTTCTTGCAAACCCAAGCTTCTCTCAAGAAGGCCCGTGGTTCTGAGAGGGAACGTGCCACCTTTGAGTGCGAAACGATATACGCTGTCCCCCTTGAGTTTATTTACAAAGGCAACATAGAACTACATGTGTGCCCTGTTAAATTTTGGAATTATTCCGGCTTCGTTTGGCCTTATTTACACATTAATTGATTTTATGGTCATTTAATGTGCATAATTCAAATTTGAAGAACAAGCACATGCTCCCGTGCACCAAAGTTGGTTGAAAAATCACATTTGTGTCCTCGGATGAATTTCTAGGTACCATGCAAAAAATGAGAATCAAATTCAAACATCTGGGCATCGTGGCTCGGTCGAGAACATTGAGAAACTTGGTTTTAAAATCATGAAACTTGGCATGGTGTCATGTGATGGTAGTACCATGCCGTGGTAAAAAAATTGGCCGAATAGGAACAAATTTTGGTATAAGCTTCTTGCAAATCGGAGCTTCTCTCAAGAAGGCTCGTGGTTCTGGGAGGGAACGTGTCACCTTTGTGTGCATAATTCAAATTTGAAATACAAGCACATGTTCCAGTGCACCAAAGTTGGTTGAAAAATCACATGTGTGTCCTCGGGTAAATTTCTAGGTTACATGCAAGAAATGGGAATGAAATTCAAAATTCTGGGTGTCGTGGCTGGGTTGGAAACATTGAGAAACTTTGTTTTTAAATTCCTGTAAATCCAAAACACGCATGAAAATAACGAAACTTGGCTTGGTGCCATGACATGGCACCAACATGCTGTGGTAAATTTGCAGTCCGATTTGCGAAGGCACACACATTAACAATCAACAAAGTCATTTTGGAACAAGTGCTATCACATTACAATCGGAAACACAAGTATTGTTGAAACCGTGGGCGTTCTACTTACTAGTACCATTTACGTGCCGCCACACGTCCCCGTTTTTTATTAGCTAGGAGGCGCCGTGCAGGGTAGCTATTTTAGTAGTACGAGAGGCGTGCGATCAGACCCCTGCGCGTGCTTATCGGGAGCAGAGCCCTTTGACCTCCATCTACCGTCCACCTCTCTCCCAAGGTCTCCATTAATGGCGCCCGAGCCTCTGTTTATTGGTGTGGCTATGTCTCACTCGACTGAGATTTAAGAGAGAAAAAAGAAAATCTGAAAGCACGGATCTTGATGTAAGATCCGACGGACCTATATAGCATCTACTGCGACTTATAGCAAGACTGATGAATATATAAGGACGATTAATTTTTTTGATCAAAGAAGGGCTTGTCCCTTCCGATTTTCATTACTGAAAACCACCACAATTCACAAGAAGTCCAGCACAACTCCAGCCTAACACGAAGGACTAAAAGCTACCAGATTGAAACCGCAACATCCCAAGAGGCCAACAAAGGGAAAACATCCGCGCTAGAACCCAACATTACAACCGACGACACAATCCACATCCTAAACCGATTATTACATCAAAAGAAACCAGGAAACCGAAGGAAGCCCAACAGCAACTAGAAGAACAGCAACGCCAGGGTCACCACAGCAAGAGTTTTCTTCATCCCAGCCTCGCAACATTGATCTTCCACAGAAAGATAAGGACAATTAATTGTCTTACATAATTAGAAAGATAATTAAAAAATCCACATGCGGCTACGCCCGAAATACACAAGGGCAAAAGAAGAAGGAAGGCAAGGATCTGGCTCGCTGATCTCTACTTTCTTGATGCGTTGCTGCAGGCCGCGGGAACTAGTCTCCGCGGCGAGCGGCGATGAGCTCTTTCGCGTCCTCAAGATGCTTCTTGAGAACATCCATGGATTCCTCCACCAGCCTTTGGCGCTCGTTGCGGATCATGTCATTCTCGTCCATAAGTTTCTTGACGATGGCGCTGGTCCTCTTCAACAAGGCACTGGTCTCCTCCTGCTGGTCTGCACTTCGGACGATCTTCTCCCTCAGCAGGTCGCGCTTGGCCCGGAGCCTCTCATTGCCCTCCCTTAGTGTGCCGATAGCCTGTTCAAACGAGGCTTTCATATCATCCTGCAACCTTGCAAAATAGGAGATCTGATCCATCTGGCCATGGACGATCGCATGCATACGCCTGTAACAGTCGTTGCCTGCACGCAAGAAATTTTCCCAAGCCGCCGCGCCGCGGCAGGACATCTCTGTCGCATTCGTGGCACGGCAGGACATCTCTACTACTTCAGCGCCGCGTCTGGACCAGTCTGCTGCATCGACGGTGCAGCGGGACCTACGTGCTGCTTCAGCGGCTCGGCGGGACCTCTGTGCTGCTACTTCCACGCGGCGGGACATGTCGGCTGCTCTCGCAGTGAGGCGGGACATCTCTCGTGCTTCCGCTTCCATGCTCGCCTCTTCCTGGTGGCAATCTCTCGACCCAGAACTCATGCTGGCCATGGCAGACGCAAGGGAAGGATGTTGAATGGCTTGTTTGTTTTTGTGGATGAGGAGTTGAGGAGGAATGCGCAGTCATCTTGGCATACTAGTATTTATAGCCGAGTACTAATACGCTCCTAAGTGGGAAACCGTTTAGGTTGTGATCGGTGTGAACAGGTTTGCAATTCAATATAGCGTGGAGTAATTTGGAATGTGATGAGACACAAGCTCAAAATTTATTGACGGTTCAAGTTTTGAAGTGCAGCACTATTCCCGGATGGAGTACTTCTTTTTCTACTCTCTCTCGTTTCCGGTTTTATAGGGCTTATCTCAAAATTTTAGTTTTTCCATTTTATAAGGCTCAATTTGGTTGTTCCCCAACACATGTTCAGATTCCAAGGTGCATTCAATCATTGCATGCAAGTATTAAGAGAAAATTGACCAATGCATGTACTTTATGCATGCATGCATTACAATTAATGCATTGATAAACATAATTTTTTATCGCCACCAAAACCAACCATTTCTTAAGCTAAAGTAGACCAAGGTAATCCCTATATTAGCATATTACTAAGATAAACAGAAGGCACTGTGGAAACATTTAGGATGTGAGCTTGTTAATCTGAATGTGGAGGGACACAAGCTTAGCCCTGGCCAGCAGCTTGGGCGGAACTGTCAAGAAGGTCAGCTCCTGCACGTCGACGTCACCGGGATCCTTGCTGCTTGTCACCTCCATTTCCACCTTGACGGTGTCGGTCGTGCCTTTGGGCTCCCCCGACGGGCCGTTCGCCCACAGCTTGGCCACGTAGTGCGGCAGTGGGGACGCCCCCGCTCTGATGCAGATGACCGACACGACGATAGGCGCGCCGATGTCGAGCACGCCGCCAACCAAGAAAAATGCGCGGCGGTCCTCCTCGCGAACAGCAAGAGCCGTGGCTCCGACAGTGGCACTTGCAGCTGGAGCACCTTGCCGTACTGGATCCTGTGCAGGGGCATGGGATGTGCGGTGCTGATGTGGTGGAAGAGCGCCGGCGGCGGGCCTTCGTAGCCGCAGACGGGCACGGGGCATTTGCAGGGCGCGAGCGGACACACGCTCTGGTGATTGGCGAACTTGTGGTAAGTGACGTATCGGTGATCTCGCCCTCCTCGTGCACAACCATCTCTTGACTTGGGCCGGTGTATTACAAAGCTTTACCGTCACATATTTTATACTACTTCAAGGTGCATTAAATCAACACATGCAAGTATCAAAAGGAGAGTCACGGCATGCATGCATGCGTTGTAATTAATGCATCGGTAAACGCAAATTATTGAAATATATCGAGTGCAGTGCTTTGATGTGTCGCGTCAACTCGTACATCAACGAGAAGTTTGATTATCCTCTCCCTCCCCGACTTAACTACACCTGCCTTTGGCTGTATGATAGGTTGGCCACACACCTGTCGGGCCCACCTGTCATACACGCAAAGGCAAGAGTGTCCCTCCCTCGCCCATGAGCGTGGTGGCTGGCAAGACTAGGAGAAGCTTTCGCTACACGCTCTCCCTCCCGCACGCGGTGGACATGCAGCAGTTCAATCGGTGTTAGATGGCCAGAAGCGTACTGTAGTACTCCTCCAGTGCAGTAGTACTCCATCATTGTTCGACTTCCCGAAGAGGTGAAGAGCCAAGCGCAGCCCGGACGCTCGTGTATATACCGCATCATTCTTTGCTCATTCTTACTACTCCAACATGTGGGAGAGCCAGCATCCGGGTCGACGTGTCATGCACCAGATTAGAGCGTGGAACGGAAGGGGGGCATCACCCCGGTCGGAGCGCCAGTAATTCATGACTATAGTGAGTGGTCATATCACAAGTCTTTCCAGCAGTAACGCGCCGTCAAATCACACAGCCCCACTCGCTCAACCTCCTCGCCTCTCTGTCAAACCGCCTACCCGAAAACTATTGCGCGTACTACCCGGGAAAAGCCCCGCCCTCAACTTTTAACTACGCAAAAATAGTTCGAGCTTGTTCGTTCTATATAAATACAGTAAGTACTGTATGTTTATTCACCCGTGGGGTTGTTCAATGAATGGAGGGGCGGGGAGCACAAGTGAACAATACTGTAGTACTACTAGTAGTAGTAAGTAGGAGTCGTACTGTAGTCACCTTAAATAGAGAGTTTCTTTTCTTTAATGCCACGTACACAAATTGAAACACTTGTTGTGGAGAGAAAAAAGATAATCACTCCACTATATATGGACGCAGGGGCCTGAGCGCTTGCTTTACTAGGGTTGCTCTCTTCATTCTCTCATCCTCTCCAGATATAAACAAGACAGCGGTAGCAACATTTTCTCTCTGCTCACCGCTGGTCACAGATCCGACCGGATTCCTTCGGCCGGTGTGTGTAGAGGACTAAAAGGTGCATCGTTCACGCGGTCATCGCCACCGAGGGAGGAAATCCACAGCTGCCGGAGGGGCCCGATCCTCTACCCGTGTCGTTCTCTCCGACACAGCGCTGGCTCGGGAGGTCCTCCGACCCTTCTTCCTCCCTACCGTATTGTCCGCAGATCCGACCTGCCGTCACCGACATCCCGGGGACCCTCAGGTATAAGTTCTTCGAAAGCGGCCTTGCTCTACTGCCCCAGCTCCCCATGTGTCTGCATGTGCATCTTTTTCTAGTCCCATCAGCTCTTCCAAAGCCACCTAAATTTTTAGTATTATTAGAGGTAAAGCTACTTCATGCATACGAATCTAGGGCTTTGTTCAAACAACAAAGAAAGGGGGGAAGTTGTAGCATGAATCTAGGACTTGATTCAAAGAGGAAATAATATGGTGAAAGTAGTAGAGACCGGATACCCAACCGGTCTCTTGGCTGAAAAGGGAAATAATGGGAAAACGCAGTACAAATTGGATAAGGAACAGATCTATTATTGGTTGAGAAAAGGATAGGAAGTGGCGGCTGGTGGACAAGTCAACAGAGTATGTCCAGGATTAGATTTGCTTCCATCACATAGTAAAAGGTCTCCAGGATTAGATTTGCTGCCCTCACATAGTAAAAGGTCTCAGGATTAGATTTGCTGCCCTCACATAGTAAAAGGTCTCAGGATTAGATTTGCTGCCCTCACATAGTAAAAGGTCTCCAGGATTAGATTTTCTGCCCTCGCATAGTAAAAGGTCTCCAGGATTAGATTTCCTGCCCTCACATAGTACAAGGTCTCCAGGATTAGGTTTGCTGCCCTCACATAGCATGAACAAACTCAGCATCACCACTTTATGCCTCCTTGTAGGTACATTGTGCTGATGCGTCCACTGTCGCATGTCCTTATACCAACCTTTTGTTGTTGTTAATGTAAGGGCTTCATGTAGAATGAAGCGATCACACTGTTATCTTAGGGACATGTCTAACCAGTGTTATTGTTAATATAATGCCTCCAGTGATAAGATGCAATTAAACTGTGTTACAAATGGCAATCCTACTGTTTTCCCCAGTATGATAAGTAAGTTCTCCTTTACGCTGCTGAGTGTCCTGGTGTCCCCACGGTCCCATGCCCTTAAACCAACTCTTTAGCTGCTGTTGATTTACTGTGTCTGGTAAACAAGCAATGCCACCATTAAAGTAATCCCATATTTGAGGAATCTCATTGTTGATTGTAATGCTTCTGGTAACATGAAGCATTGCTAACGTTTTAAAATTTCTACTGTCCTTGCGTGATTGCCATGAACATAATTAAGATGCTTCTTTTCATTTTGTATATGTTTCGTATATTCTTATTGACCAGCAACTGTTTACTTTCTATCTTTTTGTGCAGATAGGGATATCCATTTCACCTTGCTGCTATTGTGACCTTTTGGTGAACTGCACAAAACACTTTTTTTGGAATGAGTGTCTTGTGCAGTTCAACTAAAATGTCACATGGGCAGCATCTCTCAATTTTGGTGGAACTGCACAAAATGGTGATTGGAGTTTCCAAAATCTCCGTCTAGTTCTGCTGGTAATCTCATGTAACATTTTATTAGCCTTTGCAAGATGAGCCGTCACTGTCACCACAATGGCACTTTATTTTAGTGGAACTGCACAAAAGGATAACAAAATTATAGTTGCACCTTACATGAGCCGGACAGCCAACCTTAATGTTCCTCAATTTTAGTGCAACTACTAAAGAAGAACCTGCCAGCTCACGAGAGCAAGTACTTCTTGCTAGCTGAATGATGCAATCTTTGCTTCATCTCAGGTGAACTGCAGAAAAAGGCGCATGAATTGAATCATGGAAGTCCAGGTAGGCTTCATCCGAGTGGAGCTGCAGGTTGAGTAAAGGAGGCCACTATTAAAGTGAAATCATGCTCTCCTCATTTGTGCTATGCAAACAGGAATACTCAACTACAGATGTTGTGACGGTCAAGAGCATTCGCCAAGTTCTTCGATTGTATGACATGGCTAGCGAAGATGGATTTAATCCCGATATTCACTTTATCAAAAGGCTCTAATGGGTTGGTTCTGAATATTGCAAGCTGGGAATCAGTGAGACGTGTAGGCACCTTTGTTGTACTTATTATTTGAATCTTATTTGTTGGTTCTGAATCTTGCAAGCTGGGAATCAATGAGATGTGTAGGCATCTTTGTTGTACTTATTATTTGGATCTTATTTATTGGTTCTGAATCTTGCAAGCTGGGAATCAATGAGATGTGTAGGAATCTTTGTTGTACTTATTATTTGGATCTTATTTGTTTGTTCTGAATCTTGCAAGCTGGGAAACACGGCATGATGATGCAGAGGACAACAACCATAACAAACAGTTCAAACTTGGTAGTATTATCTTTGTGAAAGTGCGACAAATGTGCTGATCGTGTGCGTCCTGAGAATAATAATTCTAATTGTTGTGCATGTTGATCCTGTGGCACTGATAGAATGAGCGAATGCATTGCTTGTTTTAAGTATAAATTTCTATTAGAGCTAATTAAATTTAAGTAAAGTGACCACTAACTCCTGTTATTACAGTACCAATACAGACCCGCTCGTGAACTGACATGTGGCCGAGGGTGCATCTTCTGTCGGGCGTGCAGCGGATGAGGGAGGGGTAGTAACTATTGTCGCCTATACACACACTCAGCTTACTGTTGAATCAAGTTCCCTAGGAGCTGAAAAATGAACTGCTGCCGCCGCCTACACACTCGTTCACTCGAAGAGACTCCAATGGCGATCCGAGGGGTGAGTCTGCCGGATATGGACTTCAGCAAGGAGTTCCCCTTTGAGTTCGCCGTTCAGTCCTGTCGGCGTCCTGGGAACGGGGGTCCCTAGACTTGCCTGCCTGCGGCCTGCGGCGTGGCTCAAAGAAGGCCCAGCATGGCCCATCTTCATCAACACAAGGCTCAAGACCCTCGCGAGGGGCCAAGCCTCGCGGGGCAGACGACACGGCGCATCCTCAGGCGCAGCCTCCTCAGGCTGGCTCGCGAGGAGGCGGAGAGATCAAGGCAGGGTACCTCGCGAGGTGCCCATGACGCAAGCCATGACGATCGAGGGTGCTAGGCGGGTGCCAGCGCGCGCAGCGTCCTTCTTTCCTCTTTGGTGCAAAGGGGGCAAGCGTAGCCGCTGAGTACCGAGGCGTCAGGCAAAGGTCGCCATTTTGGTGCAACGAGACCAAGACCAGGCGGACTACGAGACGGAGGTCACCATGGAGCCCAGCACGGCGTCACCGCAGAGCCTTTGACAGGCGAAGACCAACTTTAGTCAGGATAAGTGTACTAGATGTTCCCCTTTGAATTGGCCAATTGTTGGCGCCCTTCCCGCTCAATATTTCGGAAGAGGCCCAGGGCCTTTGCCTATAAATAGGACCAGCCACCCGCATAGCAAGGGGGTTGGTTCATTCGGTTCGCAATCAGAGAGAGAGAGAGAGAGAGAGAGAGAAGGGTGACTGAACTCCTCCTAGCAGTTCATTGCCCCAGCCAAGAACAGACCCTCGCGAGGCTGTTCTTCCTTGTATTGTTCACCATCACCAGCCCCGGGAGGCAATCCACCAACCACACACTAGAGTAGGGTATTACACCATAACAGTGGCCCGACCCAGTATAAACCTTGTGTCTCTTGTGCGGTTCTTTCAGTAGTTTAGATCTTTGTGAGACGGGGAGGTAGAAGGCGTGATCTCCGCGTGCACCCTAGTGTTCGAACCTTAAGGGTCTGCCGGAACCCGTGATCCGACATTTGGCGCGCCAGGTAGGGGTGCGCCGGAATTTGCCTTCCTACCGCTCCGCCTCCCGTCGCATCGTCATCACCATGTTCGGAGACTAGGCGGGTAACCAAGGTCCATGGGCGGCGTGGCCCACCTACGCGGAGCCGCCCGCCTCGGGCGACTCCGCGCCCCTGGCAGCTCGTGGTCCACAGGGCGCTGCGGGCCGCGGGCGACGCGGACAGGCCTCCGCAACCCTCACACCGCGGCAAGCGCGGTTGGCGGCAAGGGCCTCCAATCACGCCGCAACCACGACTCCGTACACCCGCCGGGAGCAGGCAAATTCAAGGGCCGCGCTCACGGTGGCCCGAGAGCTGCTGCGGTGCAGACTGCTGGAGGGCGGCCACGACGTGCTGCTGGAGCGAGTGGCGGAGCTCCTGGGCTTAGCCGCCTCGGAGGCTCACCCCTTCTCCACCCAGCTCCCATCTCAAGCCTAGGGCGACCCGCGCAGGGGCTCCGCACGCGCCTGCGGACTCCAAGGCTAGTCCGACGCCAGCGAAGCTGTCAGCACCGGACCGGCAGCGGCGCTGCCCCCGCCCCCGGCCCGCGAAGAAGAAGGACTCGACGCGACCCGCGGCCCTGGAGGGCGGCCGCGCTGCCACCCCACAGTAGGCATGGCAGGTGGGACCGCGTGGCATGCGGGGCATCATGGCATGGCACTCGGGATGACGGCGACGGAGGAATACGTGCCCCTCATGATGGACCAAGGACACCCTCACGAGAGCGGACAAGGCTCGCTCCTCAGCCCAAGCTGGGGGACGAGGCAGTGGAAGCTGAGCCCTTCCAGGAGCCCAGGGACGAACCCGCCGGCCACACTGGAGGCAACGATTATCAGGCACCGCTAACTCTTCAGGGGCAGGTATACGCTAACCATGGATCGCGGGAGGTGCAGGTCGCCGCAGCAAGCAGCTGCCCCGTTCTCACAGTCTCCTACCCCTCGGGAGGAGGGCGCAGGGGGCTGCAGGAGAGGGGCCGGGATCCGACATCACCACCGCGGCATTCGGAGCAAGGCGTTCTCAGGAGGTAGGCCCTCTGCTGGGGAGGTGCCTCAGGGCCTGCCCCTGGCAGAGGACCCATGGTCGTCGGGGGAACCGCTGGCGACCGCTCTACCCCATCGGGCGGCGTCCTGGGTTCCGGTCATTGCTGATGGCACTAGAGTGTGGCGCAAGGCGGGGCCCTCGTCTGGCGATATGAAGCAAGGCCAGTACCTGTGAAGAAGGCCCAGTGCCTGTGAAGCTCGCCGCCCCGTGACACTCTCACGTAATAATGAGTGGGGCTGTACACGCCCCGGAGTCTCAGGGGTGCCGGCCTCAGTCCCTGGGGCTCCCTCCCACGCCCAATGGACAGCACTTAGCTCCGCGCTGGTGAGAAGACGTCCAAGACTAGATTAGGTGCCGGACGCGGCCTTTTTGTCTGCTTTCATCGCCTTTTCCTTTGGTTGTAACTTTTCCCCCACTGGATTTAAGTTTAATTCGAATTTAAGCTTTGCGTGTGTTTGGGGAAGGGGTGCTTGGTCTCGTTCGAACCATTTCTTGCGTTCTGGTCACCGCCTCACCACAGCTGCCTCCCCTCGCGAGCCCCTCGCGAGTCGGGCCGGGCCTAGCTCAAGCACGGCCCAGACTGCCGCCATCGCTCCCTCACGAGATGACTTTCTGGTGCCTGCGGAGGTTGTCTTCTCATAAAAAGGCCCGGAGCCTGTGAAGCAAGGCGAGTGCCTATGAAGCTATCGTGTTCTAGAAAAGGCCCGGAGCCTGTGAAGCAAGGCGAATGCCTGTGAAGCCACTGCGCTAAGGAAAAGGCCCGAAGCCTATGAAGCAAGGCGAGTGCCTGTGAAGCCACTGCACTAAGGAAAAGGCCCGGAGCCTGTGAAGCAAGGTGAGTGCCTGTGAAGCCACTACGCTAAGGAAAAGGCCCGGAGCCTGTGAAGCAAGGCGAGTGCCTGTGAAGCTATCGTGTTCTAGAAAAGGCCCAGAGCCTGTGAAGCAAGGCGAATGCATGTGAAGCCACTGCACTAAGGAAAAGGCCCGGAGCCTGTGAAGCAAGGCGAGTGCCTGTGAAGCTATCGTGTTCTAGAAAAGGCCCGGAGCCTGTGAAGCAAGGCGAGTGCCTGTGAAGCTATCGCGCTCAGGAAAAGGCCCAGAGCCTATGAAGCAAGGTGAGTGCCTGTGAAGCTCACACGTTCAGGAAAAGGCCCAGAGCCTGTGAAGAAGGCCAACATTTGCGAAACTCCCCACCGGTGACACTCTCGTATCCAACGGATTCAACTAAAGAACACCAAGGGCGTCACGCCCTCCCACAGGCTGCTTCGGGGCTTGCGCGAAACAAAGGTAAACCAGCCAGCCACCAGGCGCGGGCGCTCGTGCAATACGACAACTATTAATATGCTGAACACGGGTTTTACATGAGGGGCTTCCCCTCCCAAAATGCTCTCACAAGCCATCAGGACAAAAACCTGAGTTCTATTCATGCATGGTGAAAAAGACAGGAGCGATACACACTCAGTCGGACCAATCCCCCAATGCGTCCCCGGAAGCACCTCCCGAGCCTTCGCTGGGGTCGCCGAATCCGCCACCGTCGTCTGCGTCGCCGCCAGCAGCGTCAGGGCCGCTCGCCGCGCCGCCCTCGTCAGCACCCATGATCACGTCATCGTTGTCCGAAGCGAAGGCCCTGACAAGGGCGTCCACGTTGTCTTCCACCTAGTGCGCCATGTCACCTCGGATGGCCTAGGGGACTGGGGCGATGACAGTGTCAAGATCGAAGCGGGGATCCAAGATCAGGAGATGGCTGAAGACACGGGAGAAGGCGCGCCCGAGCAGCGCGCGGCTCCTCTCTTCCACCAACCTATCGGCCCTTGTCGAACGCGCCTCCAGCTGCGTCACCACGGCAGTGAAGAACTGAAGGTTGCCAGCATAGTTGGCTGTGTGCGGCTCGCCAACAGCCGCCTCACAGATGTTGCCCAAGGCCGCGCTAGCTCTCTCCCGGAGCGTGGCAAGCATGGGACCATGCACATGTTCCAGGACCTGCCGCTGGGATATCTCGTCCGCGTTCTGGCGCGCGACGCCTTCAGCCTCCTCCACCCACTGACAAAGACGGAGCATCTCGGCCTGGGAGGTGGCTAACTCCTTTTGCGCTGCCTCAAGGGCGGCACGGGAGGCGTCGACCCGCCGCGTCGCCTCATCCCGTTGGGCCCTCAGGGCTGCGGTTCTGCCCTCGGCTTCAACCCGGATCATCTCCAGTCTTTTCTCGAACTCGCGCTCAAGGTCTTGGCGCGCCATCGCCACCCGACGACCGACCTCCTCCAGGACACGAGCCTCCCGCGCAGCGACATCGTCCTCCGCCTGCATCACCAAGCGCTCCCTCGTCTCCAGCCGCTCGTACTCGCGAGTGCGTTCAGCGGCTTCCAGCGTCAACGCTTCTTCGCGCCTCTGGAGCTCGGCTGGGTCGCCGGAGGCCACCTGCATCGACGCAAGGGCCAGCTCGCGCAGCTCCACTTGCTCCTCCAGTGAGTGGTACCGGGCCAGGAGCTCGCGAGCCCGCTCCTCCGCCGCCTCTCGCCATTGGTCAGCTCTCCGGGCCTCCTCGGTGGCCTGGGATCGGGCCACTCGAGAGGCCTCCGGCGACGCCTTCGCCTCTTCATCGTCAAGATCGCGCTGACGACGTGCGAGGGCGATGGCGGCCTCCAGCTCGCGCCTCCCTGCAGCCAGGCGCAGGCCCTCAGCCTCCGGCGCGCGTCTTCGTCAGCAAGCTCCTCCCCAAGCAAGTTCACCGCGTTGGTCGCTCTTCGAAGGAACCCTTGGCGGTGAGCGCGGCGCTCCGGGGCGCGCTCAAGCATGTCTTCCACACCATCATCCGCCCCAAGCAAGCGCCGGGGGCCGCGAATCATCGTTCCTCCTCCGGGCAGGGGGCTGGGGGCTGGCGCCCTCGCGACGGCCGGGCGCACCGCACCAGAAGCCCGGCCTAGGGCCAGCCCGTCTCCAGATGAAGAGCGCAGGAGGCGCCCTAACCAGTCGCAGTCCCCGATCAGACGAGAAGCCCACGGCAGACTGGCTATTCCCCGAGAGGGCCCATGAAGGAAAATCGCGGGGAATGAAGGGCCGCGGTGCACCTCGGGATGGTCCACCCCTTCAAACGCCCTCACCACAAGGGCAGAGCTGCTCGGAGCATTTGAGGACGGTAGAGGGGGAGAAGCCAAGGGAGGCGGCACCTCTGCTACTTCTGCGAGCTCGGCCGGAAGAGGCCTGCGGAGCAAGGATCGGTGAAAGCAACAAGAGGTCAGGAGCTAGAGAGGAAGAAGACTTACTCGTCAGTGGCGAAGTACTTCCTGCGCTTCAGCACGCGACAAGGGAAGTCGTCACCCAGGGCCTCCCTTTTCCTCCGGAGGGCCTCAAAGTCCACGCGGAAGCGGCCCAAGAGAAGATCACAAGGACCAACCTGCGGCGAGGACGGAGCATCAGAGCGATCCGCGTTAGGGGCGCCTGCCCGGCGCGTGCCGCCCATCGCCTCGCTAGAAGACGCGGCTGGGGCCTCCAAGGCCCCAGCCCCGGGTGTTGGGGGCGGCAGCTTGCCACCTTCAGCCACAGCAGCACGGGTCCCAGGAGCCATCCCCTCGCGAGCATCACCTGGCGTTGCCATCTCATCAGGAGCCCCCTTGGCCTCCGGCGCCTCCTGCCTCCCTGCTCCGCCACTTGAGGAGGACCCGCCTTGGCCGGTTGGAAGGGCAGTCACCACCATTGGATTCTCGCGAGGTCCCTGGAGGCTGGCGGGGCGCAGCCCCCACTCATCAAAGACAGGCATCTGCCTCACGAAGTCGGCCCTGCTCTGGCAGAGATACAGCAAGGCTCCTCCCAGTTGGACGTTGCCGGGATTGAGGTCCCCAGCCAAGGTCAAGAGCGTCGACTTGAGCACCGCGGGAGCCAGGTCCTCTTCCTGGAGCTTCATGCTATCCTCGCACCCACGGAAGGCCCACATCCGGCGAGAGTGGTGTTGAAGGGGAGCAACACGTCATAACAGAAACTCCTTCATCACCTTAGGCGCTGACACGCCGAGCTTCCTCAAGAGCGTGAAGCGGCTCCAGACAAAGACGAGTAGGGGGCTCTTGAGCGTCTCCTGGCCCCAACCCAAATTGGGGACAACAGGCGAGGTCGGCTCCAATAGCAGGGGGCTGGGCACCCCTGCGTCCACATACAACCACCGCTCGCAGAACCCAACCGCGGGCAGGGGGAGTTTGAAGTCAATCCCAGAGGCCTCGGTCTCAGGCTCGGCAGCAAAGCTCACGCACGCCCAGCATTGGGAAGGGTCGACAAGGTGCAGCGAGAAGAAGTGGCGCAGCAAGGCAACCGAAGGAGGGATGCCCACCATGGCTTCACAAACGAAGGCGAAGACTGAAAGGAGGGTGATGGACTCAGGACTTAGATGCATCATGTGGATCTGATAATGAGAGAGCACGGCATTGAAGAAACCAGAGAAGGGGGAACCAGACCCGCCCACAAGGCGTCGGTGAAACATGGGACCTCGGTTGCTATCCTGTCGATGGAGAAGTGGGACGCGGGCCAGGCCGTTGTCCTCTCGCACTCATTGAAGACGGTGGCCAGGGCCAAGCTGTCCCTGCCCAGGCACTCTTGATTGAGTACGGTCGACTGGCCGACGGCAGGGGCCACCGATGGCGGCGCACAAGACGGAGGCATGGGCTTCTCCCCCCTCTCCTTCCTCGTTGGAGCCATGGCGATGGGAAGGAGGGCGAAGATTCGAGATCGGATTGGAGGCAGGAGCCGGCGTTCGAAGGAAGGAAGAAGAGGGGACGCTCGAGCAACAAGAAGGGGAGTGGCTGTGAGCAAATACAAGTCCGCCTGGCAGGGCGCAGAATAAGGGGGTGTGGGGGGAACAGTGCCGCCCACGTCCCATCAATCGCCACGCGGCACCCAAGGCCGCAGACTGTTGGGGCCCATGGTGCTTCGCCCTTGCCCTTTCGCCCCTCGGCACGGCCAAGTCCATGCGCGCCTTGGGCCCAGGGGCTACTGTCGGCGCCCTGGGAACGGGGGTCCCCAGACTTGCCTGCCTGTGGCGTGGCTCAAAGGAGGCCTAGCATGGCCCATCTTCATCAACACAAGGCTCAAGACGCTCGCGAGGGGCCAAGCCTCGCGGGGCGGACGACACGGCGCATCCTCAGGCGCAGCCTCCTCGGGCTGGCCCGCGAGGAGGCGGAGAGATCAAGGTAGGGTACCTCGTGAGGTGCCCATGACGCAAGCCATACGATCGAGGGTGCCGGGAGGGCGCCAGCGCACGCAGCGTCCTTCTTTCCTCTTTGGTGCAAAGGGGGCAAGCGCAGCCGCTGAGTACCGAGGCGTCAGGCAAAGGTCGCCATTTCAGTGCAACGAGACCAAGACCAGGCGGACTACGATACGGAGGTCACCATGGAGCCCAGCACGGCGTCACCACAGAGCCTTTGGCAGGTGAAGACCAACTTTAGTCAGGATAAGTGTACTAGATGTTCCCCTTCGAATTGGCCAATTGTTGGCGCCCTTCCCGCTCAATATTTGGGAAGAGGCCCAGGGCCTTTGCCTATAAATAGGACCAGCCACCCGCATAGCAAGGGGGTTGGTTCGTTCGGTTCGCAATCAGAGAGAGAGAGAAGGGTGACTGAACTCCTCCTAGCAGTTCATCACCCCAGCCAAGAACAGACCCTCGTGAGGTTGTTCTTCCTTGTATGGTTCACCATCACCAGCCCCAGGAGCTAATCCACCAACCACACACTGGAGTAGGGTATTACACCACAATGGTGGCCCGAACCAGTATAAACCTTGTGTCTCTTGTGCGGTTCTTTCAGTAGTTTAGATCTTTGTGAGATGGGGAGGTAGAAGGCGTGATCTCCACGCGCACCCCAGTGTTCGAACCTTAAGGGTCTGCCAGAACCCGTGATCCAACAAGTCCTATGGCTGCACCAAGTTGAATGTGATGTACACCAACGATACGGACTCGGTGAAGCTCTGCCTCGCCTCAGTCCTATGGCTGCACCAGGTTCTGGAGCATTCGCCCGTTTCATCGGCAGCGCCGACTGCACCTTCACTATGGTGGAGAGAAGGAAGAACGCGACGACTCGGCCATCTGGTGCAACAAGCTTGTCGACATCCAGAAGCAATACAAGATCATCAGCAACGGGCAGGAGAAGGACTCCGTGGTTGACCTCGCTGAGACCATCATCGACCCCTGATACGCCAACATGAAAGAAGACGACTTGAACACGTGGGAGGTACCTCTGAATCTAGCATACATAACCTATGTGGCCAAGGACGCATACGCATGCTACGACATGTACAGGAAGATCTTGGACATGAGGGCGTGTCTGCTTCCCGTAACCGACGAGTACACGGACAACCGCAGCGTCGTGATCAAGCGTGCCAGGAAGGTCTAGATGTTGTACTTTATCTGTTTATAAGAACCTTTATCATCTGAGTGTTTCATGCATTAGCCTATGTGTCGTAGTTATCTGTTTTGTCTGATATATTTCTTTTAAGAACCCATTAACCTGATTGCTTTTTTAGTGGCTATTTGCTTATGTATGTAAACTAGTTCACTTGTCCGTAAAAAAAACTAGTTCACTCGGCTGCCGTGCTTTGAATCTCCTTCCTCCCAACATATTCCCCTCCTCAGGTGGACCCAGCAGGTCTCTGAATTTTCTCCCACTTTCTTTTTCGATGTAAACTGAGTTTTCTCCCAGTACTTTCCCCTAGAACCAACTCAACTGTCCCACGTCTAGCCTAAAAATAATAATACCCCTCGTACTATTAATCATCAAATTAAAATGATATTTTATTTCATAAGTTGAAAGTTCTTACAAAATAATAATAATAATAATTGTTTATATATAACTTTGCAAGTTAACTCCTAGTGATTGCGTACATAAGCTTGCAAAGATTTTACTGACGTGCAATCATGTGTTTATGTTTTTATAACATTTCTCCGTCTAGCCCAACATGATATTTTCACCCAGCCCAGCAAGTCCGCGGATTTCAAGAAAAATGCAAATGGGATTTAAACGGGCTGCATAGATGCTACATCATTGTTTCACCCAGCCCACCAAATGGACTAAAAATCGTTCCCCCCGCTGACAGGTCGGACCCACCAGCTATATCTTTGCACGTAAGGAAGTGCCTCCTTATTACGCGCAAAATAATGATGTCCATCCAACGGTCGTAGTGCTTCTTCAACATGTGGTCTTCTTGCTCCAGCCGCCCAAAGCAGCGCGGGTCGTGCCGCATGCTCCTGCCTCCCGTGGCCGGCTGTGCTGCCGCGGAGGCCTCACCGCCCCCTACTATTCCCACCGCTGGCCAGGCCATGCGGCAACGGCA
Organism: Triticum monococcum; assembly: GCA_034509565.1. Classification (NCBI taxonomy): domain Eukaryota; kingdom Viridiplantae; phylum Streptophyta; class Magnoliopsida; order Poales; family Poaceae; genus Triticum; species Triticum monococcum. The sequence goes on along the minus strand of CM067847.1, from coordinate 615,392,068 downwards.
GCCTCACACCGCAGTCGAACCAGTGAACCCTCGTACTCCTCTCCGCGCGGGCTTCCACTGCCGCGTCGTCCCCTTCCTCGGCCTCGCCGTCGTCCACCGTCGTGGTGCTCTCCGCGCGGCATGGTCAACATGGTCAAGGAACGACTTCCATTGGAAGAGTACTGTACGTGGAGAGGCTGACAGCTGGGTCCACGGCCACACCCCAGTTTTTTTTGTGATTTGCCAAGCAAGTCGCTTTGTCAAGCCTGTTGGGCTGCAAATCTTTCAAGACGAGGAGAGCTTTCATTCGGCTGGCCGAGAAAATGGCCCATCAGTAATGAGAAATGGGTTGTACATTTTTAAAACACATCAAACCGGCAATTAGTTTCAAATATCTTTTTTTCATTTCAAGATTTTAAATTACATTAATTTTTATGCGTGGAGAATTTGTTGGATTTTATATTGATATACATTTATTTTTAAAATCAGTTTGAATGTGAGTCGAAATTTCGGGATCAAAAATAGTTCGGGCCGCACCGAAATATGCAAAATTTCGTATAATTTTTTAACTGTGGCCACAATTTGGGCTGTAATGCTAACAAAAAGAATATGGGCTCCAAAAAAACCTTAAGAATTAGCAAATGGGCTGAAAATTATTAGAAATAATGTCAGATGGGTTGTATGTTGTTTTCCACAGATTTGAGGCTTCCCTAAAAAAGGTTGACGCACAAACAGTGACTATTGGATGTCCATCCAACGGCCGTCGTGCTTCTTCAATCTCTGCTCTTCCTGCTCCAGCCGCTCAAACAAGCGCCGGCGGGACTACCTGCTCCCTCCTCCCCGCGGCTGGCTGTACTGCCGCGCAGGCCTAACTGCCCCACCGTACTCCCATCGCTGGCCTAGCCATCCCTCTACTCACCCACACCTGCTGTTATTCTCCGGCAACGGCAGACAAACCAGTAAACCATCGTACAGTTGTACTCCCCTCCGTGTGGGAAACAAAAACAACGGTCGAGTCTTCCCTGCCTCCGTGTCGTTCCCTTCCTAGGCCTCGCCGTCGTCCATCGCCCTGGTGCTCTCGGCGTGGCGTGGCGTGGTCAGCATGGTCAACGACCGACATGCATCTGAAGTGGACTGTACGTGGAGAGGCTGATAGCTAGGTCCACGGCCGCATGCAAGGAAATGCCTCCTTATTATGCGCAAAATAATGATTTCCTCCACCTGACATCTGGGACCCATCGAAACGGCCTCTGTATTTCGCGAAAAAAATGTTACCGCCGCTGACAGCTCGGACCCACCATCTATATCTTCGCACGCAAGGAAGTGCCTCCTTATTACGCACAAAAAATGAATACTCCCCCTGCTAGCTGGGTCCCAGTATAGTGGGCCTACTAAGTTGATGGGGACGAAGGGCTTTGTCAACTTAGTCAATATGCACAATTCTAGCTCGACTAACCGTACGATGTCCATCCAACAGACGTAGTGCTTCTTCAACCTCTGGTCTTCTTGCTCCAGCCGCCCAAAGCAGCACCGGTCGTGCCGCCTGCTCCTGCCTCCCGTGGTCGGCTGTGCTGCTGCGGAGGCCTCACCGCCCCCATACTACTCCCACCGCTGGCTAGGCCATCCCTCCACTCCACTCACCCACACCCCCTGTTATTCTACGGCGACGGCAGCACAGCCGAACCAGTGAACCCTCGTACTCCTCTCCGCGTGGAAATCCACTGCCGCGTCTTCCCCGGCTCTGCGTTGTCCCCTTCCTAGGCCTCGCCGTCGTCCACCGCCGTGGTGCTGTCGGCGCGGCGTGGTCAATGTGGTCAACGACCGAATTCCATCGGAAGAATACTGTACGTGGAGAGGCTGACAGCTGGGTCAACGGCAGCCGCAAGGAAGTGCCTCCTTATTACGCGGAAAATAATTATTCCTCCACCTGACAGCATGGGACCCACCGGACGCCCACCAGTATATCGCGAAAAAACGTTTGCCCCTGACTGCTAGGACCTACCCGACGGGCCACTGTATTTTGTGAAAAAAAATGTTCCACCTGCTATCAGCTCGGACCCACCGAAAGTGCCTCCTTATTACGCACAAAAAAATGAATACCCCCTGCTAGCTGGGACCCACCTTGGTGGGAGGCTGACTTGTGGGCCTACTAAGTTGACGAGGATGGAGCACTTTGTCAACTTAGTCAATATGCATGATTCTAGCTCCAGTGACCGTACGATGTCCATCCAACGGCCGTAGTGCTTCTTCAACCTTTGGTCTTCTTGCTCCAGCCGCCCAAAGCAGCGCCGGTCGTGCCGCCTGCTCCTGCCTCCCGTGGCTGGCTGTGCTGCCGCGGAGGCCTCACCGCCCCCATACTACTCCCACCGCTGGCCAGGCCATCCCTCCACTTCACTCACCCACACCCCCTGTTATTCTGCGGCGACGGCAGCGCAGCCGAACCAGTGAATCCTCGTACTCCTCTCCGTGTGGGCATCCACTGGCGTGTCTTCCCTGGCTCCGTGTCGTCCCCTTCCTAGGCCTCGCCGTCGTCCACCGCCGTGGTGCTGTCGGCGCGGCGTGGTCAATGTGGTCAACGACCGAATTCCATCAGAAGAATACTGTACGTGGAGAGGCTGACAGCTGGGTCCACGGCAGCCGCAAGGAAGCGCCTCCTTATTACGCGGAAAATAATTATTCCTCCACCTGACAGCAGGGACCCACCGGACGCCCACCAATATATCGCGAAAAAAACATTTGCCCCTGACTGCTGGGACCTACCCGACGGGCCACCGTATTTCATGAAAAAAACGTTCCCCCTGCTGTCAGCTCGGACCCACCGGAAGTGCCTCCTTATTACGCACAAAAAAAGAATACCCCTGCTAGCTAGGACCCACCTTGGTGGGCGGCTGACTTGTGGGCCTACTAAGTTGACGAGGACGGTGGGCTTTGTCAACTTAGTCAATATGCACGATTCTAGCTCCAGTGATCGTACGATGTCCATCCAATGGCCGTAGTGCTTCTTCAACCTCTGGTCTTCTTGCTCCAGCCGCCCAAAGCAGTGCCAGTCGTGCCGCCTGCTCCTGCCTCCCGTGGCCGGTTGTGCTGCTGCGGAGGCCTCACCGCCCCCTACTATTCCCACCGCTGGCCAGGCCCTGCGGCGACGGCAGCCTCACACCGCAGCCGAACGAGTGAACCCTCATACTCCTCTCCACGTGGGCATCCACTGCCACGTCTTCATCAGCTCCGCGTCGTCCCCTTCCTAGGCCTCGCCATCATCCACCGCCCTGGTGCTCTCGGCGCGGCGTGGTTAACGTGGTCAAGGAACGACTTCCATCGGACATGGACTGTACATGGAGAGGCTGACAGCTGGGTCCACGGCGGCAGCAAGGAAGTGCCTCCTTATTACGCGGAAAATAATTATTCCTCCACCTGACAGCAGGGACCCACCGGACGGGCCACCGTATTTCGCGAAAAAAATGTTTCCCCCCTGACTGCTGGGACCCACAAGCTACTCCTTCGCACGCAAGGAAGTTCCTGACAGTCGGGACCCACTTGGTCGAAGCATACGTAGCGTTGTCATTTTGGTCGCGAACGTGTACGTACATATATACTGGTGGATGTAGAGGCGCACACGTGTCGTAGTAGAGGCGGCCAGGGTGCAAGAAAGAAAATACGGCCACGTATGTGTACATGTGGGCGGGGTCTCGAACGCCTACTCGCGCATACGAACGGCGAGGGCTCGTGTACATGGCTGGGTCGGAACGGAGAAACAGCGTCGTCGTCGTGTTCATGGGTCAGAACGGAATGCGTGGTCGTGTTCATCGGGAGGGCTTGGACGGAAGAGGCGATGGAAACGAGGCCTGGCGTACCGCACAACGGAGGAAACGGACCTCCTACGGTCGAAACGGGGGTCTTGTTGATCGGGAGGGGTGTGGCGTACCGCAAAACGGAGGAAACGGACCTCCTATGGTCGAAACGGGGGTCCTGTTGATCTGGAGGGGTGTGGCGTACCGCAAAACGGAGGAAACGGACCTCCTACGGTCGAAACGGGTGTCCTGTTGATCGGGAGGGGTGTGGCATACCGCAAAACGGAGGAAATGGACTTGTGTTGGAGCGCTACGGTCAAAATGGGGGTCCTGTTCATCGGGAGGGGTGTGGCGTACCGCAAAACGGGACTCCACGGGATACTGTTCATCTCCACTGTCGACCCCCTCCAGCCTCCACGAGCTACTATTCATCCACCGTCGACCTCCTCCAGCCTCCACGGGCTCCTGTTCATCCAGCCTCCACCGCGCACTACTCTACCGGCTATTGTTCAACCACCCCTCCACCGTCTATTGTTCATCCAGCCCTCCACACCACGGGGTCCTGTTCAACCACCCCTCCACGGGCACCCCCCACCATCTACTGTTCATCCTGCCCTCCACACCACGGGGTCCTGTTCATCCACCCCTCCACGGGCACCCCTCCATCGTCTACTGTTCATCCAGCCCTCCACCATACCACGGGGTCCTGTTCATCCAGAGGCAACGCCACCGCTCACTGTTCATCCAACCCCCCCCCCCCCGCAACACTCATTGTTCATCCCATCGATCGGCTTCAGTTAGCAGCAGTAGCCAAGGAATCGCTCGATCGGGTTCAGTTAACAGCCATCGATCGATCGCTCGGGTTCAGTAACGCGTAACCTATAGTGCAATCGCTCGGGTTCAGTTAGAGCCCAACGCCTCGCTCGGGTTCAGTTAGAGCCAATGCCTCGCACACACGCGCGTACGTGTACGAGAGAAACGTCCATCGCTCGGCCCCGACCTCCCACCGTAACCGGGAACTCCCCGAAATTTTTTGCCCCCTCGCTTCTACCACGGTTTTTTCCATCATGGACGGCCCAAAGAATGTCATGCAGCTGCGTCTCCGGCCCGCCCAGGACGAAAAGCCCATTTTCTGTCATGATTTTTTTGTCATAGAAGTAGGAGCCCGCCACATCTATGATGATACCGGGTTTTGTCACAATTATCATCATAGAAGTGTCATATGTATGACAGAAAAAAAATTCGTTCGGCCCAAAATGTCACGGTTATGTCTTTTGTTTGTAGTGTCAGCTCGCTGACTCCGTAAAGGAGAATAAAAGGCTGTGAGGTGGCATATTCAGTATGTGGTCGAACTTACCTTCGAATAATTCGGAGATAAAGGGGACTGGCAGATTTATGTCTGCAGGTATGCTGACCGGTCGTCCCGAAGAGGAGATGTCCGGATTCTCGAGCAATCTACTACAAGAGTTGTCGCAAGTGCATGAGCAGGCTCTCCAGGCGACGCGAAGTGTTTCCAAGGCCTTATGGCCATCCGCCTCCCCTCCAGGAAAGATGGAGGAGCTTATACAGCTATTCAAGGGAGCGCGGCGGCACTTTCGACTGTGGAAGATATCAGCCTGCCGGGAAGGTGCACGAGAAGCCTGGGCCATGGTGAAAACACGGTATACCAAACTTGATCTGAATCATATGGCTTGGGTCGGACCTCTAGGGTTAGATGGAAAAGAAGTTCCCGTTAATTTGGTATATGACTAAGTAGAAGTAGCCGCCAAGTATTCCTAGCAGGATTGTAAGTTAGACCGTCTGCTGGACGGTATAGAGGAGGAAATTTTTGAGTCCTAGTGACTATGTACTTTCCTTGACATATGTAACTCTAGCTGAATTGTAAAAACGATTGTCATGGCAGACCTTTTCACTTCGACCTCTGGACCAAAAGGTGCGGAGTGTTTCCGAATACCTAAGAGGTAAAATAGACAAGGGTATGCGTGGAAACCAGGCGTAGGGTTCATAGTTGCTTGAAGAGACAAGTTGTATCCGGCTAGTTATGTTATATTACATCATGATTGTAAGAAACAGCTTCCAGAGGGAATAGTTCCGTTAAGGGTTCCTTTCCCTGGGTGTGCATGCGTTAAAATGCATGTCCGAACTATGATTGGTAACATCACAGTATAGGTAATCATCTGGGGGTTCATAGTGGAAGGAATATAAAACATCTTTAGTCCGCCGACCGAATATTCCCTTAAGAACACTAGCTTTCGGCCTCACCAATCTGAGGTACACATTCGGATGAACCGGCAGTAACAATCGCAGAGGTGCTCCCTTTATGCCCTAGCCGAACTCAGGAGCTAGGCAACCCGGCTTGGCCAAAACTTAAGTCATATCGATGCATATAATGGTGAAGAAAAGGTACATATGGGGAAAACGCATATGTGATGAGCTTGATGCTCGAAAAAATAAGAATAAGCTTCTGTCCAGGAAGCCCCCAGGTATAATGGACGTACATGTTCAAGGATGTGTACATCACAAGTGCACGGTTTAGCCGTGCAAAAGCTTTAAGGCTTAGAAAAAAAAAGAACGAAAAGAGAGGAAAAAATAAATTAAACAATAGGGAGAAGGAGACGAACGAATAGTTCGGCGCTAGGCATAGAATCTTTGGAGTCTGGCCGCGTGTAACGCCCTCGATGCGGCTATATCTCCTACGTGTCGAAGCACGACTTAGAGGCATAACCGCATTGAAAGCAATGTCGCAAGTAAGGCAATCTTCACAACATCCCATGTAATATAGATAATAAAAGGGGAAGGTACATAGTTGGCTTACACTCGCCATGTCAAACAAAGTACATAAATAGCATTACATCATCCAAACACTCATGGCCCGACTACGGTGCCAAAATAAAAGATCAACCCAACATGCGACATGGTCCTGATCGCCCCAACTGGGCACCACTACTGATCATCGGGGAAAGACACATAGTAACGACGGGAAGCTTCATCGAACTCCCACTTGAGCTCAAGCGCATCATCTGGAACGGAGTCATCTGGCCCTGCATCTGGTTTGGAAGTAATCTGTGAGCCATAGGGACTCAGCAATCTCGCACCCTCGCGATCAAGACTATTTAAGCTTATAGGTAAGGTAAGGTAATATGTGGAGCTGCAGCAAGCGACTAGCATATATGGTGGCTAACCTGTTTGCAAAAGAGAGCGAGAAGAGAAGGCAAAGCACGAACGAATAACTAGAGAACAACCTGCGGCAAGCATTACTCCAACACCGTGTTCACTTCCCGGACTCCGCCTAGAAGAGACCATTACGATAACACACACAGTTGATTCATTTTAATTAAGTTAAGGTTCAAGTTATCTACAATCGGACATTAACAAATTCCCATCTACCCATAACCGCGGGCACGGCTTTCGAAAGTTCAAATCCCTGCAGGGGAGTCCCAACTTAGCCCATGACAAGCTCTCACGGTCAACGAAGGATATACCTTCTCCCGAGACATTCCGATCAGACTCGGTATCCCAGTTCTACAAGACACTTCGACAAGTTAAAACAATTCCAACAACACCACCCAGATGTGCTGACAAATCCTGATAGGAGCTGCACATATCTCGTTCTTAGGGCACACCGGATGAGCAAGACGTCGGGTAGGCCAGCCCAGAGTTGCCCCTGGTAGCCCCGGACATCGCTCGGTTGGACCAACACTCAGAGGAGCACTGGCCCGGGGGGTTAAAATAAAGATGACCCTTGAGTCCGTGAAACCCAAGGGAAAAAGGCTAGGTGGAAAATGGTAAAACCAATGTTGGGCATTGCTGGAAGAGCTTTATTCAAGGCGAACTGTCAAGGGGTTCCCATTATCACCCAACCGCATAAGGAACACAAAACCCGGGAACATAACACCGATATGACGGAAACTAGGGCGGCAAGAGTGGAACAAAACACTAGGCGAGAGGCCAAGGCTTCCACCCTTTACCAAGTATATTGATGCATTAAGATAACAAGATAATATAATGATATCCCAACAAGTAAACAATGTTCCAACAAGGAACGGTCTCCAATCTTCACCTGCAACTAGCAACGCTATAAGAGGGGCTGAGCAAAGCGGTAACATAGCCAATCAACGGTTTGCTAGGACATGGAGGGTTAGAGGTTTGACATGGCAATTTGGGAGGCATGATAAGCAAGTGGTAGGCATCGTAGCATAGGCATAGCAAAAGAGCGAGCATCTAGCAAAGCAAAGATAGAAGTGATTTCGAGGGTATGATCATCTTGCCTGCAAAGTTGTCAGAGTTGACTGGATCCTTGAAAGCAAACTCAACGGGCTCCTCGTTAGTGAACTCGTCTCCCGGCTCTACCCAAACAAGACAAACAAGCAAAAGGAACACAATCAACCATGTGCAAAGCTCAAACAACATGATGCAAACATGGTATGCTATGCGGCATGTGGTATGTGATGCATATGCAAGATTTGACAAGGAATAAATGAACCTGGCCTCAACATGGAAATCCAAGTGTGCCACTGGAAAGGTGAGGTGATTTCGGTTGAAATCGATATAAAGAACGCCAGAATCGGATGCACGGTTTGGAAATGTCAAGCAATTCAAATATGGCACCGGTCTGCGATAAACAGCAAGTAGCCATCTAAATGCAACAAGTTAAACATGCTATAGCACCCAAACATGGAAACGAAATACATGTCAGGGATCCATTCATGATGCTTAAGAAAAGATGAACACTGAGCTACGGCTAATTCATCCATTAACAGGTTCAAACAAGCATGGCAAAAGTGCAATTGGTAAACAGGTTTCAGACTTAGCGAAATCAACACTTGTCTGGAATTTCAGATCAGGTAGCACACTTTGAAGCATGAAAACTATATGCTACAGGAACTTAACATGGCAAAGCAAGACATGGCATGGAGCTACTCAAAGTGCTTAACAAAAGTCCCTTAGTGACCTTGAGCCAAAAGGGATCAGAAAATACAATTGCAAGCATGTGAACATGGCAAAAACATAAACAGTTCTCAAACATAGTGAAAAACTAGAGCATGCAAATCAGATATCAAGTAGGCATGTTTACGAGCTCGATGCACTCACTACAGAGCAAATCATGACAAACTAAGCATATGCCCATCAAGAATACACATTATACAATCTAGACATGGCAAGAACAATAACATAGCATGCACGGATCAACTACAACATCCTCGGCAAAATCGCTAACAAGTAGATAATCTGCCCAGATCCATGAAATAGCAAAAGTAGAGCTCGATTGACTCAAGCTAGGGTGCTCCATAATTGCAAACAAAGACATGAATGGATAGAGCACTGCAAGATTAACAAATCATCCTTACTGATCATCCTCAAAAGTGGCACGGATCACTAGGAAACAACATAAACATATGGCATATTGATAAAAACAGATCAAGGACTTAGTGGAATTGCTAAGTCCCTGAAATCAGCATTAACGAATGCACCACTTTGCAAGCTTGTGCTAGTCACCACACACATCACAAAAATACATGGGTTGCACCTCTGGAAAGATGACAAAGCATATAACAAAACATATGTAGAGCTCAGGGGCATATCATGCACACATTAATCATGGCGAAAATGACAAATAGCTATTTGGAGTAGCAGATCTGACAACTAACTCAAATAGCACTCTTCCAACAGCATTTCGGGCATCAAGATGAACTCAAATGAAAATGAAGCAATGAGTTGAAATGATTTACTCTCTGAGACGAACATTTTGATATGCTACACGCCCAAAACGGAGCTACGGATGCGGAGATATAGCATGATGAAAAACGCAAATTATTAGGGTTTCGGGAGGAAAGTCAACCGTCCGGATTTTAGATCTGAGGTCCGTTGTTCACGCGTGGATTTTGAGGATCGCCGGGGGGACGCCGGTGGCCGGACTTCTCGCCGGGGGAAGCACCGGCGTGGAGGAGGAAGGCGCGGGGCGGCGCCGGAGTGTGGTGGTGGTGGCCGGCGTCGGTGCGGCGGCCCCGCGCAGGTGTGGCGGCTCGGCCACCGGCGTAGAGGCAAGGGGCGGCGAGGAGGCACACCGGCGCGGCGGCTCCAGCCGGCGAGGCGGCTCGGCCGCGAGGAGAAGAGGCGGCGGAGGTAGGAGAAGACCCGGGCGGCGGCGGAGGGAGCCCGGGCCGCGGGGGCCGGCCATGGGCCAAGCGGGCCCGCACGGAATTGGCGGTGATGTGGGGCGCCCGCTGCCACGTGGCATGCCCCGGTAGGTCGGCGGCAGCGGGCGGACAATGTCCGGACCACGGGAATTTCGTCCGGCGGCTGGAGGAGGAGGGGGACTAGGGTTTTACCCGAGATTTCGAATGGGGAAGATATATATAGGCGTAGAGGGAGCTAGGAGTGTCCAAATGAGGTGCGGTTTTCGGCCACGCGATCGTGATCGAACGCTCTAGATGATGGAGAGGGTTTTGGTGGGTTTTGGGCCAAAATGGAGGGGTGTTGGGCTGCAACACACACGAGGCCTTCTCGGTCCCTTGGTTAACCGTTGGAGCATCAAACGAAGTCCAAATGGTACGAAACTTGACAGGCGGTCTACCGGTAGTCAACCAAGGCCGCTTGGCAAGTCTCGGTCCAATCCGGAATTTTTTAACCCCCACACATGAAAGAAAGGCAGAAATGACCACCGGAGGAGAACGAAGCGCTGGAATGCAAAACGGACAATGGGGAACATGCTCGGATGCATTAGATGAACACGTATGCAAATGCAATGCACATGATGACATGATAAGAGATGCATGGCAACGACAACAACACACGGAGACAAAAACCCGAACCCGAGAAAATAAAATAACTTAACGCCGGAAACGGCAAGATTTGGATTACATATTAGGTAAATCATATCCGGGGTGTTACACCGCGTTCCAGGGGTTCGGCTCTAGGCGATTGTCTGATGCAGCACGCAGGTGGTACGCTCCTCTAGTGAGAACTTCATCAATGATGATGGGACCTTCCCACTTGGGCTTGAGTTTGTCCTTTTTCTTCTCTGGAAAGCGTAGAACGAGTTCGCCAACATTATAAGTCTTGGCCCGTACTTCTCTGCTTTGATATCTGCGGGCCTGTTTTGGTAAAATGCGAAACGGGCTTTTGCAACATCACGATCTTCCTCTAGGGCGTCTAGGCTGTCCTGCCAATCAAGCTCGGCCTCTCTCTCTCTCTCTCTCTCTCTCTTCGTACATGCGCACTCGAGGTGAGTCATGAATAATATCGCAGGGCAACACAGCCTCCACGCCGTACACCATGAAGAAAGGTGTATATCTAGTAGTGCGGTTGGGCATGGTCCGCAGCCCCCAGAGTACGGAGTCAAGCTCCTCGACCCAGTGCTTGTCTGATTCTCTCAAAGACCGCACTAGTCTGGGTTTGATGCCGCTCATAATAAGACCATTAGCCCGTTAGACTTGACCGTTTGTTTGCGGGTGATAGACAGAGGCGTAATCGAGCTTAATGCCCAGATTATCACACCAAGTTTTCACCTCATCGTTTGTGAAATTGGAGCCATTATCGGTGATGATGTTGTGTGGAAAACCATAACGGTGCACCATGCCGGATATGAATTCTATCACTTTCCCCGCCTCGGCCGTTTTAACTGGTTTGGCATGTATCCACTTAGTGAATTTATCCACCATGACCATTAGATACTTTCTCTTATGGTTGCCTCCTTTAAGGGGTCCGACCATATCGAGCCCCCAGACCGTGAAAGGCCAAGTGATGGGGATTGTTTGTAGAGCGGTGGGGGCATATGGCTTTGGTTGGCGAAGAGCTGGCATCCGACGCAACATTGGACAAGGTCCTGCCCATCTGCTCGGGCTGTCGGCCAGTAAAAACCTGTATGAAAGGCCTTGCTAACAAGGGCCCGAGCTGCGGCATGGTGACCGCCGAGACCGACATGAATTTAAACCAAGAATTGTCGCCCCTCTTCCTTAGAGATACATCTTTGAAGGACTTCGGTAGTGCTTTTCTTGTAGAGCTCTCCGACGTGAACCTTGTAGGCCTTCGAACGCCAGACAATGCAGCGAGCCTCATTCTGATCCTCCGGGAGTTCTCCCTATTAAGGTAGGTGTAACACCCTCGATGCGGCTATATCACCCACGTGTCGAAGCACGCCTTAGAGGCATAACCGCATTGAAAGCAATGTCGCAAGTGAGGTAATCTTCACAACAACCCATGTAATACAATAAGGGAAAAGGATACATAGTTGGCTTACAATCGCCACTTCACACAATTACATGAATAAAACATTACAACATCCAAATACAATCAAGGTCCGACTACGGAACCAAAATAAAAGAAGAACCCCAAATGCGACAAGGTCCCCGATCAACCCCAACTGGGCTCCACTACTAATCAACTAGAACGAAACAACACAAAGGACAAGATCTTCATCGAGCTCCTCCTTGAGCTTGGTTGCGTCATCTGCACGGTAACCTCGGCACCTGCAAGCTGGTTTTGGAAGTATCTGTGAGTCACGGGGACTCAGCAATCTCACACCCTCGTGATCAAGACTATTTAAGCTTATGGGTAAGGTAAAGGTATGAGGTGGAGCTGCAGCAAGCAACTAGCATATATGGTGGCTAACATACGCAAATGAGAGCGAGAAGAGAAGGCAAAGCACGATCGAGAAACTATGATCAAGAAGTGATCCTAGAACAACCTATGTCAAGCATAACTCCAACACCGTGTTCACTTCCCGGACTCCGCCAGAAAGAGACCATCACGGTTACACACGCGGTTGATGTATTTTAATTAAGGTCAACTTCAGGTTTTCTACAACCGGACGTTAAAAAATTCCCATCTGCCCATAATCGCGGGCACGGCTTTCGAAAGTTCAAAACCCTGCAGGGGTGTCCCAACTTAGCCCATCACAAGCTCTCACGATCAACGCAGGATATTGTTTCTAGCGGGAAGACCCGATCAGGCTCGGAATCCCGGTTACAAGACATCCTCGACAATGGTAAAACAAGTCCAGCAACACTGCCCGAATGTGCCGACAAATCTCGATAGGAGCTGCACATATCTTGTTCTCAGGGCACACTCAGATGAGACTAGCTACGAGTAAAACCAACCCTCAAGTTTCCCCGAGGTGGCCTCGCAGGCAGCTCGGTTCGGACCAACACTTAGAGAAGCACTGGCCCGAGGGGGTTAAAATAAAGATGACCCTTGAGTCTGCAGAACCCAAGGGAAGGTGGTAGGTTGTTAGTGCAAAAGGTAAAACCAAGGTTGGGCATTGCTGGAGGAGTTTTATTCAAGGCGAACTGTCAAGGGGTTCCCATTATAACCCAACCGCATAAGGAACGCAAAATCCGGGAACATAACACCGATATGACAGAAACTAGGGCGGCAAGAGTGGAACAAAACACCAGGCATAAGGCCGAGCCTTCCACCCTTTACCAAGTATATAGATGCATTAATTAAATAAGATATATTGTGATATCCCCAACAAAAAATATCCATGTTCCAACATGGAACAAGCTCCAAACTTCACCTGCAACTAACAACGCTATAAGAGGGGCTGAGCAAAGCGGTAACATAGCCAAACAACGGTTTGCTAGGACAAGGTGGGTTAGAGGCTTGGTTCAACAATATGTGAGGCATGATAAGCAAGTGGTAGGTATCACAGCATAGGCATAGCAAAAGAGCGGGCAACTAGCAACCAAAGATAGAAGTGATTTCGAGGGTATGGTCATCTTGCCTGAAATCCCGCAAGGAAGAAGAACGAGTCCATGAAGAAGACAAACGGACGTAGTCGACCGGGTCCTCACAAACGCGACGTTATCGGAACCAACCCAAAGAAGTAACACCGGAAAGAAGCACACAACATAGTAAACAACCACCACATAAGCATGGCATGATGCACAATCAAGTAGGATGCATGTCCGGTTTAATGAAGCATGGCATGGCAAAGTGCACAAACAATCCTACAAATTAAGTGGAGCTCATTATGCAACAGAGTTGCATATTGAAGAAAATACCACATGACTTATTTGGTTCTCTCTCGTTTATGTACCCAACAAGATTAAATGTTGTTAGCATGGCAAGAGGTGAAGCATGATGAAACTATCTAATCTAGGCAAGTTTAAATGAGGCCGGAACAACAAAACAACAAGTCCGAAAACTCCTCATATGCATATATTGGGTTTGGTATTGTTCTGCCCTAAACATAATTTTAGAGTTGTTAAGCATGCAAAGTGAAGCCACCATGTTAAACTAGGCAAAATTCTACCCCATTTACATATAAAGTTTATTAAAATCCGAGCTACGGTTATTTAGTTATGAATTAAAGCATTTTAGCATGACATTAGGCAAAATATAGGCAAACAGCATTTTAAACATTTTAAACATCCATGAAAGTTGGATATTGAGAAACTATACAAAATTCTAGGCATTTTACATATTAAGTTTGTTTAATTATGATGCACGGTTTGTGAGCTATTAAATGAAAGAAGTATGAGGGCTTTTCTGCAAAACTGGCAATTTGGGATAATTGGACAAATTCGTTCGTCAGGAAAAACATAGGGCACGGGCCGAAACTGCTAGCCCACCAGAAGGGAAAAAATGCGCTGGGGAGTGGCCTCACATTGGGCCTGGCCCAGGGCGGTCGGAAGGTGTGGGCTGGGCCGCGGTCAACGGTTGAAGGGGAGGCGGCCCAGGTACGTGTGATTGACGCAGAGGCCATGGTCGCGGCACTCCGGCGAACTTGCCAGCAAGGAGGCGCGGAGAAGAACATGGAGCGGCGGATCCATGCAGGGATGGATGGATCCGGTGCAGAGAGGTCCGGATCCAGCCGGAGGAGGGGCGACGGCGACTTGGGGTGGTAGCGGTGAACTCCGGCGGTCCCCTGACGAACTGCAGAATGGGAGGCAGAGAGAGATGAGCTCGGGAGAGCGAGAGGAAGGAAAAAGGAGAGGGGAAGGAGACGGCGATGGGGCACTGGCCTGGGGTTCGCCGGCGAGGGCACTCCAGTGGCCGGCGATGCGAGGCCGGCGCGCTGGATCTGTTGCGCCGAAGGTGTCCGGCGGGGAAGCATGGAGTGGGCGACGGAGTGGAGGCGGGGAGCCTCGGGAGTGGGGCGCGGCTTCGGGCCCGGTTCGACCCTGAGCCGGTCAAACCTGGGCCTAGGCGGGCCGTGGCGCGGGGTGTTGGGGCTAGCGATGTGGCACGTTGCGGTTGGAGGAAGCGGCGGCTCAGGTGGCGGCGCTGCTGGCTTCTGCGCGCCAAGTGGCGGCGGATCTGGTGGCCGGCACGGAAAACGAAGGCGCGGGTGGTGCCTGGAGATAGGCCGGGGAAGATAGGGGCTAGGGTTGCCCGATTTGGACGACTAGGGCGTCCATTTATAGACAGGAGTGTTAGGAGAGGGGGATTAAAGCCGTTTTCAGATCGTTTGATCGCCATCGGATGGTCTGAAGCAGAGAAGGGGTAGGTGGGCTGCCGGTGGGGATAGTGGGCTGTGTAGAGAGGAGGTGGTCTGCGAGGAAAGAGGAGGAATGCAGCCCAACGGCTGTTTCCGGACACCGAAAACGTCCGACGATAGACTGGCTATAATGTCGCTATAGTCAACCGTTGGGGCGTCAAACGAACTCCGAATGCGATGAAACTTGGCAGGCGACCTACTCACAACAAAACAACACCGCATGCCAACTTTCAACCCATTCCGAGAATATTTTCTGGCCACTTATAAAATAATATTTCGGACGTGCCGCGGGGGCGTGCAAGTGTGTCTAGGCTTAGAATGGACAACGAAAGGAACGGGGAGACCCGGACGAATGCAAGTTTTGACAACATGATGATGTAATGCACATGATTACATGACAAGATGCAACATGCAAGCGAATGACATGGCAACAATAGCGAATAACTGGACGACACCTGGCGTGTCGGTCTCGGGGCGTCACAGTAGGTCAAGAAGGGTTCGGTCCATGGGGCAATGACTGCCATAATGAGATGGGCCGATGGTGTTATTTTGGTGGATGAGCCCTCGATGATGTCGTTGTGTTCAGAATCTGGGGTTGTGTTCGGATCTGTACTGGTGTTGCCGCTCTCCCCTTGCCACACCACGGACGGCTTAAAAAGCCTTTCCAGAAAGATGTTAGGTGGGACGGGGTCGCGCTTAGCGCCGATGCGAGCAAGTATGTCTGCCGCTTGATTACTTTCTCGAGCCACGTGATGAAACTCGAGCCCCTCGAACCGAGCCGACATTTTTAGGACGGCGTTGTGATAAGCCGCCATCTTCAAATCTTTGGCATCAAAATCTCCATTTATTTGAGATATTGCGAGGTTTGAGTCCCCGCGCACTTCCAGGCGTTGTATGCCCATGGAGACAGCCATCCGGAGACCATGCAATAAAGCCTTGTATTCGGCTGCGGTATTGGAGTCTGTGTATAATATTTGGAGCACATACTGGACTATGTCTCCAGTGGGGGGGCGTTAAAATGACGCCCGCTCCTAATCCTACCAGCATTTTGGAACCATCGAAATACATAACCCAGTTGGAATATGTGCCGTACTCTTTAGGGAGTTTAGCCTCTGTCCATTCGGCGACGAAGTCCGCTAGTACTCGGGATTTGATGGCTCGATGCCGTTTGTATGTTATGTCGAATGGAAGGAGCTCAATGGCCCATTTGGCTATCCGGCCCATAGCATTGCGGTTGTTTATTATGTCACTGAGTGGTACTTCGGAAGCCACCGTGATAGAACATTCTTGGAAGTAGTGTCGCGGCTTCCGGGATGCCATGAAGACTGCATACGCTATCTTTTGATAATGAGGGTACCGGGATTTGCATGGTGTGAGGACAGTGGATATGTAATATACCAGCTTCTGAAGCGGGAATTTGTGTCTGTCCTGCTCTCGCTCAACGACGAGCACGGCGCTCACCACCTGGTGTGTTGCCGATATGTATAATAACATGGGTTCGCCGACGTTCGGCGCAACCAGGATTGGGTTGCTCGCAAGAAGGGTTTTTATTTCTTCCAGTCCGGTTGTTGCCGCATCCGTCCACTCGATGTGATCGGTGCACCAGAGGAGGCACTACAGTGGCAGTGCCTTTTCTCCCAATCTGGAGATAAAGCAGCTTAGAGCTGCCACGCATCCTGTGAGTTTTTGGACCTGTTTTAGGTCCGTTGGTGTGGCCAGTTGTGACAAAGCTCAGATTTTGTCTGGATTTGCTTCAATTCCTCTATTGGAAACAATGAAGCCCAGCAGCTTTCCAGCAGGGACGCCGAAAACACACTTTTCCGGATTGAGCTTGATGTCATATGCACGGAGGTTGTCGAATGTGAGACGTAAATTGTCTATTAGTGAATCTACGTGCCTAGTTTTAATGACGGCGTCGTCCATGTATGCTTCAACTTTCTTGCCGATCTGTTTCTCCAGGCATGTTTGAATCATGCGTTGGTAAGTGGCCCCGGCGTTTTTGAGCCCGAAGGGCATGGTGTTGAAGTAGAATGGTCCATATGGGGTAATGAATGCCGTTGCGGCTTGATCAGACTCCTTCATTTTGATTTGATGGTATCCGGAATATAAGTCGAGGAAGCACAATGAGTCGTGTCCTGTGGTGGCGTCAATGATCTGGTTGATGCGGGGGAGTGGGAAGGGATCCTTAGGGCAGGCCTTATTGAGGTCTTTGAAATCGACGCACAGGCGCCAGGATTTATCCTTCTTTGGCACCATCACCAAGTTTGCTAGCCAGTCCGGGTGTTTTATTTCTCTAATGAATCCGGCCTCAATTAGCTTGGCTAGCTCCTCCCCCATAGCTTGACGTTTGGGTTCGGAAAAGCGCCGTAGTGTTTGCTTGACCGGTTCATATCCCTTCAATATATTGAGGTTGTGTTCAGCCAATCTGCGTGGGATTCCTGACATATCAGAAGGGTGCCACGCGAATATATCCTAGTTTTCGCGCAGAAATTCTCGTAGCGTGGTGTTGACCGTTGGGTCTAGTTGTGCCCCGATAGATGATGTCTTCTTGGGGTCCGTTGGATGGACATGGAATTTGACTATTTCTTCTGTTGGTTTGTAGGAGGTGGATTTGGGTTGTTTGTCCAGGATTACATCGTCCCTATCCACCGTGGAGCGTAATGTGGTTAATTCTTTGGCCGCTAGGGCTTCAGATAATGCCTCAAGGGCCAGGGATGCGGTTTCATTTTCGGTGCGGAGTGCTATGTCCGGATCACTGGCGAGAGTGATTATACCGTTGGGCCCGGGCATCTTGAGCTTCATATACCCATAGTGAGGTATAGCTTGGAAGCGCGTAAATGCATCTCGCCCCAATAGGGCGTGATATCCACTGTTGAAAGGGGCCACTTGGAAGGTTAATTCTTCGATCCGGTAGTTCTCCGGTCTGCCGAATACCACGTCGAGCATGATTTTTCCCGCGCATCGCGCCTCTCGACTAGGAATAATTCCTCGGAAGTTCGTGCTACTTTGCTTGATGCGGCTCCTGTCTATTTCCATTTTACTGAGTGTGTCCTCATAAATGAGGTTTAGTCTGCTGCCGCCGTCCATGAGAACCTTGGTGAGCCAGAAGCCGTCCACGATCGGACTGAGGACCAAGGCGGCTAGGGCCCGGACTGTCCTGAATTTTGGTTCGTCATCGGCATTGAAAGTTATGACCGTGTCGTTCCATGGGTTTATTGCAGCGATTTGGCGGACTTCGGCGAGGTCGCGGAGTGCCCTTTTGCGCTTACTGTTTGAAGCGAAAGTCTTGAAGACCGTCAATACTCTGAGGTCGTCATCTTCTGGGGGATATTTCTCTGGGTTATTTTTGGTGAGGATATCCTCACCACTCTTGGCCACCTGCCGGAGTATCCAACATGCTCTAAGGCTATGGGTTGATGTAGTGTCCGGTGTTGCGTGTAACTTGCATGGTCCATCGAGCCATCCCTCCAGAATGGTTCCGTGTCCTATAATGGGGTTATATTTCTTTACAATTGGGTCGGGCGTGCCATGAGGGTGCGTCCTTTTCACCTGAACAAGGGGTTGGGTGGAAACCGGCGGTTCCCAGCGAGCTGACTGAGTTTTCCAGGCGCTTTCTGTTGCGCAGTACTTGCATACTATGGTTGCCAAGTCTGCGAAGTGTGATATGCGACGATGGTTGATGGCGTTCAGGATTCCTTCATCCGTGCAATTGTTGCGGAACGCTGAAATCATGTCTTCGTCGCGGCAATCTTCAATCTTATCTTTGACAAGGAGGAATCTGGCCCAGAAGTGGTGGACCGTTTCCTCATACTGCTGTTGTATGCCCATGAGAATGCGTATATCTCGGTGGGTGGGTACTTTGCAATCCGAACCCTAACCCAATTTAGGATCCGAAGTTTGAAGAACTTCTGAACATAATAGTTCGGGCTCCGGGATGTCAACTGATTTTTTAGGCTTGTCGTCCAATTCTATGTTCGGAGGACAAGGCATGTCTTTCTGCAGGTAGGTGTCCGGATCTTCAAGCTCGGAGATCCGAACGTAGTTCATCCTCAATATAGAGGAAGAGTTGTCATTTTGCTCCTCTACTACCGCTATTTGATGGGTGATCGGCGGAGTCTTAATTTCTCTCTGGTTGGGTTTAAGCCCAATCCGATCATAATCTGTGGTGACGCCCAAGGCGGTGATGCGATCTAGGAGCTCGTTTAAAGACGACAGCTCTGCCGGATCCATCTGCTTAGAGTATTTGGAGTCAACATGGAGGGGATTTTCGATGACCCGAGAAGTCATCGTCGGCTTAACGGCCGAACGGGCGGTCATGATGAAGCCACCCAGCCGGAGGATTTGGCCTGGGGCCAGTGCTCCTCCGGAGGTGATGTTGTCCTTGAGAACAAGGTGAGCCATTGACCCTATCTTTCGACGTCACAGCGGAACTCTCAATGAAAGCACCAATGTCGGTGTCAAAACCGGCGGATCTCGGGTAGGGGGTCCCGAACTGTGCGTCTAAGGTCGACGGTAACAGGAGACAGGGGACACAATGTTTACCCAGGTTCGGGCTCTCTCTATGGAGGTAACACCCTACTTCCTGCTTGATTGATCTTGATGAATATGAGTATTACAAGAGTTGATCTACCACGAGATTGTAATGGCTTAACCCTAGAAGTCTAGCCTGTCTGACTATGATTATGAGGATATATGTCTACGGACCTAGCCCTCCGGTTTATATAGACACCGGAGGGATCTAGGGTTACATAAGGTCGGTTATAGAGAAAGGAATCTTCATATTTGGACGCCAAGCTTGCCTTCCACGCCAAGGAGAGTCCCATCCAGACACAGGTAGAGTCTTCGGTCTTTGCATCTTCACAGCCCATGAGTCCGGCCCATGTCCAATATGTCAGACGCCCAAGGACCCCTTAGTCCAGGACTCCCTCAAGGGGCTGCTACTGTCAATTTCGAGACCAATGCGGGACTGATCATCCAGGCTGAAGCGGCCTATGTCAAGACCCATATTGGGACGGTCGGGAAGCATAGCAATGTCTGAGGTATAGATACAGTTGCTTCTCATAAATGGTAGTAACGTTGTGTTAACAGCAGCTCGATTGCCTTCCACCATCATTGGATAGTTTTGTCCAAGGAAGAGTGAGTTTCCTCCAAGACTTTCAATACTGAACCAGGGAGAAGGTGTTGGCGCTAGTACACTAGTATCCATCTCGAATACCCTGCAACGGATGTTGGAATAGGTCCGGAGAGTGCGACCATGCAAGACAACACATGCTTCCTTAGTAACATCGGCAGTGCCCTGTATACAGACAAGAAGAGGTGATCCATCGGAATAAGTTGCCAGGCGCCACTGAGTATATGGGTCTTGCTCGTCCTCATGCTCGTGATCATCAGCATCGTCATCTCCCCCTTGGTTATAAGAATTTTCAAGTATAGGTGGTGGAATGTTCACAAGACCTTGGAAACACAAGAAGGTTAATTAGTAAAGGGAAACTAACTAACCCGCATGCATGTGGATGAAACAGTTATAATTATGGTGGAAGACAAACATACTGAAAGCATCAGGATTCCATGCAAAAACAGTGCCACGAGTGGTGGCAGCAAACACAAGACCCTCGTATTGAATTGCATCATAGTACTCATCCGTGTACCAAAATTGATTTTTGAGCAATATACATCGAGGTGTGGAAGTAAGGACGGCAACAAGCTTGTCGAAGATAGCAACAACTTCATAGTTCGTGTAATCCCAAGAGCGGTTGGGAACTCGACAAATTGCTATCTTCCGTAGACGACAGTCACCATGATCGTATTTGAACTCATGTATAATACCGGTATACTCAACCTCTAGGCAGTCATCTGAGATTTTTGGAAGTGGAACCTGGTGACAAGTGTACACATTCACAAGTTCCCACTCACAGTTGTACCCAATATAAACAACCCAATCTCCATTTGCGCCTGCCCAAGCCTTGCCCTCAAGGGATGGCATCTTAACATCATATGTATCATTATCAAGCGGCATCAACTTGCACAAGGCGAGGCTTTTCCCTTGTCCCCGCGCCAGTTAGCAGGGTCACGGCGAAGAAGATAGGGGAGATCAAACCACTCCTAGACCCTTGGGTTCCTTGTAATGATGTTATTAGTTGAGTCGAGAATGGTATTGAACGAACATGCAATGCTAGCTGAGGTGATGACGTCGCATCGATCAATGAGTTCCTCCACCGCGTCATCATTCAGATCGGGGCAAGAATAACGGAGTCATTTCCAGCCTGTTCCCTCCATGGAGAAGACGATCGAACAATGGTAGAAGGAAGGGTGAAGGCAAATGGAGGAGGGAGGAAGAGCGTGCGACAGCAGTTCCAAATCGAGAGGGAAAGGCCAAGAGTCGGTGGACAGTTGCCATGGTACACGAAGAGGCGCCTGGGGAGCGAACGGTTGCCACAGAGGTCACACACTGACGACAAGGGCCGAGTGAACCGCATGCATATATCGCACACACCTTGATCTGGCTGACTGTTTCTTTTGTGTTGCCTAATCACAAATAGTTCATCCGAGTGAACCGTATGATGTATATCGCACACACCTTCATATGGTTGCCTGTTTCTTTCGTGTTGCCTAATCACAAACAGTTCATCCAAGTGAACCGTATGCTGTGTATCGCAGACGCCTTCATCTTGCTGCCTATTTATTTTGTTCCTCCTCATCGCAAACAGTTAATTGAACTGAACCATATGCCCTTCATCGCACACGCAACTAAAATCTGAACCATGTTTGATGCATCCGTCATCGCAAATGTTTTATACATTTTTAACGGTTTTCATACACCACCGTTTGCGATTATTGCATCGCACAAAGTTTCTCGAAGGGTCTCTGATCGTAGTGTCGCGTTAATAGCATCCTGTAGTAGTGGAGGCGGCCACTACCCACCAGGGTGCGCCAAGGGCCTTGGCCATGGACTGGTGGGTAGTGGGCACCCTGTGGCCCATCTTCGCATGAAACCGACGCCAAAAAATCCTATAAATAGAGAAACCACCAGAAATAACCCTAGAACTTGGACTCTGCTGCCGCACACCTCTGTACCTTTGAAATACCATCTGGAGCCCTGTTCCGGCACCCTGCCGGAGGGGGAAATCATCACCGGAGGCCATCTTTATCATCCCGGCGGCCACCATGATGAGGAGGGAGTAGTTCACCCTCGAGGCTAGGGGTATGTACTAGTAGCTATGTGTTTGATCTGTCTTTCGTGTTCTTGATTTGGTATGATCTTGATGTACCACGAGATTTGTTAATATAATTGGATCATATGGTGTTTTCCCCTCTCCATCTTGATAAGATGAATTGAGTTTTTACCTTTGAGTTTTCACTATTATCAGATTGAATACTTTTATGGATCTAAGAACACTTGCTGTATGTCTTGCATATGAATACCGTTGGTGACAATGGGGTATTATATTGATTCACTTGATGTATGTTTTGCCACTCAACTCGTGGATTCCCGAGGTAACATTGGGGTAATCTACACATAGGGGTTGATGCACGTTTGGTCCTGCTTTCTTCGGTAGAAATCTTGGGGCCCTCTTTGAAGTTCTTTGTGTTGGATTAAATATTATGAATCTGAAGTTGTTTGATGCATATCGTATAATCAACTCATGGATACTTGTGGTGACATTGGAGTATCTAGGTGACATTAGAGTTGGTTGATATGTATATAGTGTTATTTTAGTATGAACTCTTGGGCTGTTTGTGACACTTATAGGAATAGCTCGATAGATTGATCAGAAAGGATAACTTTGAGGTGGTTTCGTACCCTACAAACAATTTCTTCTTATGTTATTCGCTAGATAAGAACTTTGGAGTGATTCTTTATCGCACGTTGAGGGATGCTTATATGATTCAATTATGTAGCACTGTTAAGAGATTGCACTAGTAAAAGTATGAACCCTAGGCCTTGCTTCTAAGCATTGCAATACCATTTGTGGTCCATTTTATCACTTACTACCTTGCTAATTTTTTATTTTCAAATTACAAAAACCTATATCTATTATCCATACTACACTTGTATCATCATCTCTTCGCTGAACTAGTTGCTACCTCTTGAGCACTGCGTTGGTTATCCCCGAAGAGGAAGGGATGATGCAGCAAAGTAGCGTAAGTATTTCCCTCAGTTTTTGAGATCCAAGGTATCAATCCAGTAGGAGGCTACGCGCGAGTCCCTTGTACCTGCACAAAACAAATAAGTCCTCGCAACCAACGCGAATAGGGGTTGTCAATCCCTACACTGCCACTTACGAGAGTGAGATCTGATAGATATATAAGATAATATTTTTGGTTTTTTGTGATAAAGATGCAAAGTAAAATAAAGGAAAAGTAAAAAAGCAAAGGAAATAACTAAGTAGTAGGAGATTAATATGATCAAGATAGACCCGGGGGCCATAGGTTTCACTAGTGGCTTCTCTCGAGAGCATAAGTATTCTATGGTGGGTGAACAAATTAATGTTGAGCAATTGACAGAATTGAGCATAGTTATGAGAATATCTAGGTATGATCATGTATATAGGCATCACGTCCGAGACAAGTAGACCGACTCCTGCCTGCATCTAATACTATTACTCCACTCATCGACCGCTATCCAGCATGCATCTAGAGTATTAAGTTCATGAAAACAGAGTAACACCTTAAGCAAGATGACATGATGTAGAGGGATAAATTCATGCAATATGATAAAAAAACCCATCTTGTTATCCTCGATGGCAACAATACAATATGTGCGTTGTTGCCCCTACTGTCACTGGGAAAGGACACCACAAGATTGAACCCAAAGCTAAGCACTTCTCCCATTGTAAGAAAGATCAATCTAGTAGGCCAAACCAAACTGATAATTCGAAGAGACTTGCAAATATAACCAATCATACATAAAAGAATTCAGAGAAGATTCAAATATTATTCATAGATAGACTTGATCATAAACCCACAATTCATCGGTCTCAACAAACACACCGCAAAAAGAAGATTACATCGAATAGTTCTCCACAAGAGATGGGGAGAACATTGTATTGAGATCCAAAAAGAGAGAAGAAGCCATCTAGCTAATAACTATGGACCCGTAGGTCTGAATTAAACTACTCACACTTCATTGGAGAGGCTATGGTGTTGATGTAGAAGCCATCCCTGACCGATGCCCCCTCCGGCGGAGCTCCGGAACAGGCCCCAAGATGGGATCTCGTGGATACAGAAAGTTGTGGCAGTGGAATTAGGGTTTTTCCTTCGTATCTGATTGTTTGGGGGTAAGTAGGTATATATAGGAGGAAGGAGTACGTCGGTGGAGCAACAGGGGGCCCACGAGGGTGGAGGGCGCGCCTGGTGGGGGTAGGCGCACCCCCCTACCTCGTGGCCTCCTCTTTTGTGTCTTGGCGTAGGGTCCAAGTCTCCCGAGTCTTGTTCATTGAGTAAATCATGTTCCCGAAGGTTTCATTCCGTTTGGACTCCGTTTGATATTCCTTTTCTTCGAAACCCTAAAACAGGAAAAAAACAGCAATTCTGGGTTGGGCCTCCGGTTAATAGGTTAGTCCCAAAAAATAATATAAAAGTGGATAATAAAGTCCAATAATGTCCAAAACAGTAGATAATATAGCATGGAGCAATCAAAAATTATAGATACGTTGGAGACGTATCAAGCATCCCCAAGCTTAATTCCTACTCGTCCTCGAGTAGGTAAATGATAAAAACAGAATTTTTGATGCGGAGTTCTACTTGGCATAATTTTAATGTAATTCTTCTTAATTGTGGTATGAATATTGAGATCCGAAAGATTCAAGACAAAAGTTCATATTGACATAAAAATAATAATACTTCAAGCATACTAACAAAGCAATTATGTCTTCTCAAAATAACATGGCCAAAGAAAGTTATCCGTACAAAATCATATAGTCTGGCTATGCTCCATCTTCACCACACAAAATATTTAAATCATGCACAACCCCGATAACAAGCCAAGCAATTGTTTCATACTTTTGACATTCTCGAAACTTTTTCAATTTTCACGCAATACATGAGCATGAGCCATGGACATAGCACTATAGGTGGAATAGAATGGTGGTTATGGAGAAGACAAAAGGGGGAAGATAGTCTCACATCAACTAGGCGTATCAACGGGCTATGGAGATGCCCATCAATAGATATCAATGTGAGTGAGTAGGGATTGCCATGCAACGGATGCACTAGAGCTATAAGTATATGAAAGCTCAAAAAGAGACTAAGTGGGTGTGCATCCAACTTGCTTGCTCATGAAGACCTAGGGCATTTTGAGGAATCCCATCATTGGAATATACAAGCCAAGTTCTATAATGAAAATTTTGCACTAGTATATGAAATTGATAACATGAGAGACTCTCTACTATGAATATCATGGTGCTACTTTGAAGCACAAGTGTGGTAAAAGGATAGTAACATTGTCCCTTCTCTCTTTTTCTCTCATTTTTTTTATTTGGGCCTTTTCTCTTTCTTTTTTTATGGCCTCTTTTCTTTCTCTTTTTTCGTCCGGAGTCTCATCCCGACTTGTGGGGGAATCATAGTCTCCATCATCCTTTCCTCACTGGGACAATGCTCTAATAATGATGATCATCACACTTTTATTTTTCTTACAACTCAAGAATTACAACTTGATACTTAGAACAAAATATGACTCTATATGAATGCCTCCGGCGGTGTACTGGGATATGCAATGAATCAAGAGTGACACGTATGAGAGAATTATGAATGGTGGCTTTGCCACAAATACGATGTCAACTACATGATCATGCTAAGCAATATGACAATGATGGAGTGTGTCATAATAAACGGAACGGTGGAAAGTTGCATGGCAATATATCTCGGAATGGCCATGGAAATGCCATAATAGGTAGGTATGGTGGCTGTTTTGAGGAAGGTATATGGTGGGTGTATGATACCGGCGAAAGGTGTGCGGTATTAGAGAGGCTAGCAAAGGTGGAAGGGTGAAAGTAGTGTGTATAATCCATGGACTCAACATTAGTCATAAAGAACTCATATACTTATTGCAAAAATCTACAAGTTATCAAAGCAAAGTATACGTGCATGCTCCTAGGGGGATAGAT
Organism: Triticum monococcum; assembly: GCA_034509565.1. NCBI lineage: Eukaryota > Viridiplantae > Streptophyta > Magnoliopsida > Poales > Poaceae > Triticum > Triticum monococcum. The sequence continues at coordinate 615,365,753 of CM067847.1, read as the reverse complement.
TGGTAGGAAAATACCATCGCTCGTCCCCGACTGCCACTCATAAGGAAGACAATCAAAAAATAAATCATGCTCCGACTTCATCACATAACGGTTCACCATACGTGCATGCTACGGGAATGATAAGCTTTAACACAAGTATTTCTCAAATTCACAACTACTCAACTAGCACAACTTTAATATCACCATCTTTATATCTCAAAACAATTATCAAGTATCAAACTTCTGATAGTATTCAACGCACTCATAAGAAAGTTTTATTATTAATCTTGTATACCAAGCATATTAGGATTTTAAGCAAATTACCATGCTATTTAAGACTCTCAAAATAATCTAAGTGAAGCATGAGAGATCAATAGTTTCTATAAAACAAATCCACCACCGTGCTCTAAAAGATATAAGTGAAGTACTAGAGCAAAACTATATAACTCAAAAGATATAAGCGAAGCACATAGAGTATTCTAACAAATTTCAAATCATGTATGGCTCTCTCAAAAGGTGTGTACAGCAAGGATTATTGTGGTAAACTAGAAATTAAAGACTCAAATAATACAATACGCTCCAAGCAAAACACATATCATGTGGCGAATAAAAATATAGCTCCAAGTAAAGTTACTGATAGAAGTAGACGAAAGAGGGGGTGCCTTCCGGGGCATCCCCAAGCTTTGGCTTTTAGGTGTCCTTAGATTATCTTGGGGGTGCCATGTGCATCCCCAAGCTTAGGCTCTTGCCACCCCTTGTTCGATAATCCATCAAATCTTTACCCAAAACTTGAAAACTTCACAACACAAAACTTAAAGTAGAAAATTACGTGAGATCCGTTAGCGAAAGAAAATAAAAGACCACTTCAAGGTACTGTAATGAACTCACTATTTATTTATATTGGTGTTATACCTACTGTATTCCAACTTCCCTATGGTTTATAAACTATTTTACTAGCCATAAATTCATCAAAATAAGCAAACAACACACGAAAAACAGAATCTGTCAAAAACAGAACAGTCTGTAGTAATCTGTAGCTAGCGCAAGATCTGGAACCCCAAAAATTCTAAAATAAATTGTTGGAAGTGAGGAATTTATCTATTAATAATCTGCAAAAATAATTAACTAAATAGCACTTTCCAAATAAAAACGACAGCAGTTCTCGTGAGCGCTAAAGTTTCTGTTTTTTTACAGCAAGTGTAACAAGACTTTCCCCAAGTCTTCCCAACGGTTCTACTTGGAACAAACACTAATTAAACACAAAAACACAACCAAAACCGAGTCTAGATAAATTATTTATTACTAAACAGGAGCAAAAAATAAGGAATAAAAATAAAATTGGGTTGCCTCCCAACAAGCGCTGTCGTTTAACGCCCCTAGCTAGGCATAACAAGCAAGGATAGATCTAGGTATTGCCATCTTTGATAGGTAATTCTTCAATGAGGCATCTACCATCTTTAGGAATTTCTTTCTTTTTATTAATTATCAAACTTTTAGGCACAAGATCAAAAAATTCATTTGTAACAAATGGTTCCTTAATGATAGCAAAAAGATTGGGATGAATACTTATAGATTTGAGATCCGCATTTTCCTTACTAGAGGATTCACCCTTATTTTTAGGAACATACATAAGCTTGGCAATTTTAGTGGGAGGACTTGGAGTTTTCTTTACGGAAGAAAAAGCGGTTCCCAAGTTGGTAATGATATCCTCAAGTTTATCGATCCTAGTGGAATCGTGATTTATTTTCTCATTAACTATGGGTTCCTTTTCTTTAATATTTTTCAAAGTAACTCCTACTTTAGATCCATATTGAGAGATTCGGTTGTGGATCTTTTTATCCAAATTTTCAATTAACTCTACGGTAGCAACCTTATTTTCAATAATTTCAAGCCTTTGCATTACGTGCTCTAAAGTGAATACAGTTCCATTAACCAAAAGAGGGGGTAAGCCAAATAAATCTATCATAGCATTATAAGAATCAAAAGTATGGCTACCAAAGAAGTTCCCTCCGGTAATAGTATCAAGAACATATCTGTGCCAAGGAGTAATGCCTACATAAAAATTGCGAAGAAGAACGGAAGTAGATTGCTTCCTAGTAGATCTATTTTGAGCATTGCAAATTCTATACCAAGCATCTTTTAGATTTTCTTCCTCCCTTTGCTTAAAATTTAGAATTTCACTCTCGGGAGATAACGGAGAAGATAAGGGACTAGCCATAATGACAAGCAAACAAACTAACACACAAGCAAAAAGCAAGCGGGCAAAAAGAGGCAAATAGAGAAAGAGAGGGAGGATAGAGAGAGAGAGCGAATAAAACGGCAAGGGTGAAGTGGGGGAGAGGAAAACGAGAGGCAAATGGCAAATAATGTAATGCGGGAGATAATGGTATGTGATGGGTACTTGGTATGTTGACTTTTGCGTAGACCTCCCCGGCAATGGCGCCAGAAATCCTTCTTGCTACCTCTTGAGCACTGCGTTGGTTTTCCCCGAAGAGGAAGGGATGATGCAGCAAAGTAGCGTAAGTATTTCCCTCAGTTTTTGAGAACCAAGGTATCAATCCAGTAGGAGGCTACGCGCGAGTGCCTCGTACCTGCACAAAACAAATAAATTCTCGCAACCAACGTGAATAGGGGTTGTCAATCCCTACACGGCCACTTACGAGAGTGAGATCTAATAGATATGATAAGATAATATTTTTGGTATTTTTGTGATAAAGATGCAAAGTAAAATAAAGGCAAAGTAAAAAAAGCAAAGGAAATAACTAAGTAGTAGGAGATTAATATGATGAAGATAGATCCGGGGGGCCATAGGTTTCACTAGTGGCTTCTCTCGAGAGTATAAGTATTCTACGGTGGGTGAACAAATTACTGTTGAGCAATTGACAGAATTGAGCATAGTTATGAGAATATCTAGGTATGATCATGTATATAGGCATCACGTCCGAGACAAGTAGACCGACTCCTGCCTGCATCTACTACTATTACTCCACTCATCGACCGCTATCCAGCATGCATCTAGAGTATTAAGTTAAAAACAGAGTAACGCCTTAAGCAAGATGACATGATGTAGAGGAATAGACTCATGCAATATGATGAAAACCCCATCTTGTTATCCTCGATGGCAACAATACAATACGTGCCTTGCTGCCCCTACTGTCACTGGGAAAGGAAACCACAAGATTTAACCCAAAGCTAAGCACTTCTCCCATTGCAAGAAAGATCAATCTAGTAGGCTAAACCAAACTGATAATTCGAAGCGACTTGCAAAGATAACCAATGATACATAAAAGAATTCAGAGATGATTCAAATATTATTCATATATAGACTTGATCATAAACCCACAATTCATCGGTCTCAACAAACACACCGCAAAAAGAAGATTACATCGAATAGATCTCCACAAGAGAGGGGGAGAACATTGTATTGAGATCCAAAAAGAGAGAAGAAGCCATCTAGCTAATAACTATGGACCCGTAGGTCTGAGGTAAACTACTCACACTTCATCGAAGAGGCTATGGTGTTGATGTAGAAGCCCTCCGTGACCGATGCCCCCTCTGGCAGAGCTCCGGAACAGGCCCCAAGATGGGATCTCGTGGGTACAGAAAGTTGCGGTGGTGGAATTAGGGTTTTGGCTCCGTATCTGATCGTTTGGGGGTACGTAGGTATATATAGGAGGAAGGAGTACGTCGGTGGAGCAACAGGGGGCTCACGAGGGTGGAGGGCGCACCTCGGGGGTAGGCGTGCCCCCCTACCTCGTGGCCTCCTCTTTTGTGTCTTGACGTAGGGTCCAAGTCTCCCGAGTCTTGTTCGTTGAGAAAATCACGTTCCCGAAGGTTTCATTCCGTTTGGACTCCGTTTGATATTCCTTTTCTTCGAAACCCTAAAACAGGCAAAAAACAGCAATTCTGGGTTGGGCCTCTGCTTAATAGGTTAGTCCCAAAAAATAATATAAAAGTGGACAATAAAGCCCAATAATGTCCAAAACAGTAGATAATATAGCATGGAGCAATCAAAAATTATAGATACGTTGGAGACGTATCACTAGTGCACCTATACAATTTGTCATTGTATTTGGTGTGTTGGGGACACAAGAGATTTCTTGTATGTGATTGCAGGGTTGTTTGAGAGAAACCATCTTCATTCTATGCCTCCCACGGATTGATAAACTTAGGTCATTCACTTGAGGAAAAAATACTACTGTCATACAGAACTCTGCGCTTGAAGGCCCAAGATGAGTCTACAAAAATAAATTGTGTAGTAGACATCAGCAATGCATCGTAGCATGCATTCAAAATCAAATCACATCTTTATTTTCTAGGAGAAACTTCCACACGGGAACGCGATAGATTCAATGATGATTTTCTTACGAGCAAACGGACGGAGGTGGACGAAAGAACCAACAAATGACATAGCGACATACAATCACTATCGTAGACTCCTTTTAATAGTGAAGATGTCGAGCACAAAATAATAGATTGGTCATAGAAAAATTAAAACAAAAAGCAAAGCAAAAAATGAGATATAGAAAAAATAAAATAAAAATGCGCCCATACGCCGAATGGGCCGGCCAACTTTGATTCGTTGATGTTTTAGTAAGATTTGGTTTGATTTAGGTATGAATAGTGGAATGCAAGGAAATTACAGATTTACTTGAGATTTTCTGAATATTTGATTTGAATAAGTTAATGCATGATGTTTTTTTGGTAAAGTGCGAATTTGATTGAATTAATGCACGCGTCAAATAGGCCGGTCCAAATTGGCCGCACTTGAGCGGAAGATCGTCTATAAGTCGCTCGCGGGTGTAATATATAGTCTTTGCCTAGGAGTTGGTGGGAGTGAGACGTGACTGCCAACTTCTTCTTTACGAGTAGAGACATGAATATTAAAATGTGGAGAATTTTAAATACATGAAGATTTTGTTAATTATATGATATGTTTCCAAAAATTCATGAATATTTTATTAATTATATGAACACTTATAAAAATATCTGAACACTTTTTTAACCGTTGAGAACCCAACTACTTTACATTATGTGCTTCAATTCACAACTGGCAGCCCAAAATCCTAATTACATGTATACAGATCGTCCTCCTATTAAGCCCATCATAATCAATCCGAAAAGCTTGGTAATTCACTGGGTCACCCGAGACCATGTCTTCGAACTCGACTGACCGCCTCTCCAGGATGGTGGATCCTATTTATAGCGGGGTTTGGGGGACAAACACCAGACGTGCGCTCCCCCCACCCCAATTGGTTGCACAAATATGGGCCCACCCAAATTTAGGTTTTTCACGTGCCTTTCTTCCAATGGTTTTGGGAAGGTTCATATTTTCATACCATCCCTGGGCTGATTTCCCCCTCTATTTTACGCTTTCTTTGGCGGTTTTATTTGAAAAAAAAAACATCTTTTCCTTCTTTCTTTTTCTCTACTCCTTTTCCCATTTTAAGTTCATGATTATTATTTAAATTTTATGGGGAAAATCAAATTTGGGGAATTTCTGAATATTTTTCAAGTTATCGATGAATCTGCAAACATTTCTTCAAATTCATTAACATTTTTAGAATTTGTAGATATTTTTTGAGTCAAGCAACATGTTTTCAAATTAGTGATCATTTCCTAAAATTAATGTACATTTTTATGAATTTACGAAAAATTTTGAATCCATGATTTTTTTTTCTGAATTCAAGAACGTTCTTTCCAATTCAAAAATATTTTTAATATTTGGGAATATTTTTCCAAATTTTTGAGTAATTCGAGCATTTATTTAAATCACTAACATTTTCTAAATGGGCGAGCATTTTTCCGAATCCGAGAACATTTTTTGAATACATGAATTTTTTCTCCAATTTTTGCAAACAATTTTTTGAATTTGCCAACATTTTCCGAATTTGGAAACATTTTGTATTTCGTGAATATTTATCGAATCGCAAGGCCTTTTCAATTTCAAGGAATGTTTCTCAAATTCCTGAAGTATTTTGAATTTATTTATTTATTTAAATTTGCAAACATTTGAATCTGTTACCACATTGTAAATTCAAAACAACTTTTAATCCATGAAGTTTTTTAAATGCACAACCATTTTTCAAATATATGACGTATATGCATCAGTTTCTTATAATTAATTTATCAATACCTATGCATGGTATTAAGTTTGTTTCTATTTAACACGTACTTGTGTACTGACGAAGCACCGGCTCAACCAGCAACAATGGAGTTGCCAGCGGGCTGGCCCATGAGGCATGGGATGTTCGCGTTTGCCCAGCTTGTTTCCCTGGCATTTCCTATTTAGCGCTTCAGGACCTCACGGTCGTTCGCCTCATGCACTAACCACCATATTAACACGTATTAATTGACCAAACTACTGCTTCTTCACTTTTTCTCCTTACAATGATTCCTTTTTCCTTTTTATTCGAAACGGTTTTGTTATGTTTTTTGTTCTTTTTCCTTTTTCTTCTTTTCGGAATGGTTTTATATTTCTTTTGCTAATTTGAAAGAACTATTTTTCAAAATCAGTGAACTTTCTTTCACAATCGATGAACTCTTTTTCAAGATCAATGAACTTTTTTCTAAATCGATGAACTTTTTTTCTAAATTGATGAACTCTTTTTTCAAAACCGATGAACTCTTTTCACAATCCATGAACTTTTTTTTCAAAATGGATGGACTCTTTTTCTAAATTGATGAACTGTTTTTCAAAACCGATGAACTTTTTTTCAAAATGGATGAACTCTTTTTCAAAATCAATGAACTATTTTTCAAAATTCATGAACTTTTTTCAAAATCGATGAACTTTTTTTCAAAATTGATGAACTCTTTTTCAAAATCTATGAACTTTTTTCAAATTTTGTGAACCTTTTTTAAATTCGGTGAACTTATTTCGAAATTGTGAACTCTTTCCCAATTTGATGAACTTTTTCCAATTTTTGTGAACATTTTCCAAATTTGATGATTTAAAAAAATGGATGAAGGTTTCCAAATCTATGAACTTTTTTGAAATCTCGATTTTTTCTGATTTTTTCGTTTTTCGTTTTCATCTTTTTCTAAAGTCAATGGTTGACCAGTCAGTCAATTGGTCAACTGCGACCGTACGAACAGCCCTCGGGGCTCTCGGTCGAGCAAGGGACCAGGCGGGGCGAGTTTAGCGAGCGACTGGGCATGATCGCCACATGGGCCGGCCCACGATTCGGCGGCTGTGAGCGCCAGTTTTCTTAGTTGGCGCCTGAAGCGCCAACTAGGAGCTCCCCGTTTCCCCACTTTTCAGCACCTAGGTCAAGGAATAGGATTTCCCCCAGAATGGTGAATCCTATTTGACGCCCACGGGTGATGCTAGTTGGGCCATCCCAGTTCGACGTTCGATGCGCTACTTCTATTGTTTTGCTCTTTAGACAATCCGTCGCAATATGCACCCTATGGAGATTCAAGTCCATAGCCAACGCCACTTTACAAGGTGGTCAATGACATAGCCACTTTATAAGGTGGTAAGTGTATGGTGGTTATCAAGGATATTTATGCTTCTAGATCTTCTTTCACCTTATGTAATTTCGTCCATGAAAAAAGAGGCTCAAATTATGAAGCCGATAATCTACATGGCTTGGTCTGCCCCATGACACTCTTTTTATTCCGATGATTATTAAGCAATAAACCTAGTGGACTGTGCTAAAAAAAGGTTGTTTCACTTTCTGTGTTTTTGTGTTGAGGTTTATTGTTTGGTTTTATTTATTGATTTTTTTCTCTTTTTTTATTTTGCCATTTTCTGTTTTTTTCTTTTAGTTCTTTTGTTCTGATTTTCTTCCAGTTTTTGTTTTGGTTCTTTTTCTTATTTCTGGGTTTCTTTATTTTTTCCTTTTTTACCTCCTTTTATTTCTATCTCTCCTTTATCATTTAAATCTAATTTTAATACACCTTTTGAATATATTGTGATTTTTAACAGCATGGTGAACTTTTTTCAATATATGCTAAACATTTTGTAATATATGATGATTTTTTAATGTACAATGAATTTGTTTTATATGGTTAACATTTTTCAAACAAACACTGATTTTTTTAATATACACTTAACATTTTTTATATACTCTAACCATCTTTTTAAATACACAACGAACGTTTTTAAACACAATCTGAACATTTTTTAAAATATAAGATGAGCATACTTAATTACATGTCAAACATTTTAAAATATATCAAAGAAATGTTTCCTAAAAACCAGCAAGCAAACCGAGAAATAAATCAGTAAACCGAAGCCTCCCGCTAACTAGGGATACAGCGCGTTTCGGTCGCTCAGGAAACTGCGTAACCAACTGGGCCATTCAGCCCATATATTTCCTTTGTGTAGCCTCCAACTATACAACGCTAAGGGCGTCATATAGGAGGACTTCTCCAGAATGCACGTGGTGAGACACCAAAATTGCCCAAAGCTAAAATTAGCCTCGTCAGAAATATCTTAGGCCATGTATATCTCCTTGTGGCTTAAGAACTACTCCCTCCGTTTCAAATTAATTGACCTCCATTTGTCTAGATACGGATATATCTAGACACTAAACAAGTATAGTTTTAATTGACCTCTATTTGTCCAGACACGGATGTATCTAGACACTAAACAAGTATAGATACATTCGTATCTAGACAAATGAAAGTCATGTAATTTGGAACAGAGGTGTTTGAATTAAAATATTTGGGGTTATCGGTTCCAAAGGGGCGAATGAGTAAAGGAAAATTCCAACCCTTACAGGCTAAACTGAGTAAACGGCTTGTTGATTGGAGTGAGAAATATATGCCCATGACAAGTAAGGAAGTTCTTATAAAGGCGGTGGCGCAAGCGATCCTCACATATGTTATGAGTGTCTTGAAGTTACCTATGTCGGTTTGTGATGATCTCTCACGGCTGATTCGACAATATTGGTGGGGAGTAGAAAAAGGAAAGAGGAAAATGGCATAGCTGGCATGGGATAAAATGATACTTCCTAAATCTATGGGAGGTATGGGGTTCAGAGATATAAGAGCCTTTAACCAAGCTCTCCTAGCCAAGCAGGCTTGGAGATTAATTGAGCATCCAGAAAGCTTGGTGGCTAGGCTTCTTAGTGCAAAGTGTTGGGGCTGGACAGCAACAATGCGCTGCACAAATTCACCACACGGCAAATATGCACATTACACAGCCCCTTCTACTTGTGATGAACTTTGAGGACAGGTTCAACCAACAAGTAAGCAGCGGAATAGCACTAACAACATACACATGTGACACAGGATTTAACATGGAAAAACGTCCTCAACTTTAGGAGTAAAAAACCACGGCTGTGGACCGACCGGTCCACGCAACTTCACTATGAGAATGATGAGTACAAAGTCTGCTCTAGAACCTCTAGAGAGATTTACAACACACTCTCCACGTTGCCAACCGGCAACAGCAACAATAACCATAAGAAGCAAGATTTCAGCAAAGCAGAGTTTACACAGCTTCTGTACCCTTCAGTGTTTTGCAAACTGCTTTTAAACCGCTAGCCCAAACAGCACCAAATTTGGCAGACAAGTAGACACATGAGTTCTTGACATTCTCTCTAAATTTCAGCTCAATCGGACATCATTTGCCTACCCAAACTGTTCGTCTCCCAAAACTACTCTGTTTTGAAACTGCAGCAGTCAGAGATGACAAAACCACTCTCAAATTTGATGCTCCACTGACCCAATCCTCAAACCAGCTAACCAGATCGAAGTATTCAAATTAAGGAATGAGCTCACCAAGTTTAGGGTCGATCCAAGCACATTTGAGCCTCCAACCACCAGCTTGAACACTGTCTAGTCAGATGCAGCAAATCTGGACAGAACCTCTGCTTCTTCTTCTTCCTCTCTCTCAGGTTGTGTTTTCTCTTATGTGCTCTCACTCTCACTCTCACTCTCACGAATGGCAGCCACACCGGCAGGGGTGGAGTGGCTACGGTTTTCTCCTTGCTTCGCTTCACTTGGAAGCACTCTCAACCGTTGGATGCAGCGAGAATCAACGGCTTACATGTGTTGGACTTATGGGCTGATGTTGGGATACCAACACAACCTTCATGTGGAGGGACTTAGCCCAACAAACTTCCCCTCCCAACATCATGGAGGGTCTCACTGCCTTCCGACAGCCATGACCGCGAGACGGCGGCATACTTCAAGTTTCTTCCTTGTCACCACTTTAGTCAACATATCAGCCCCATTGTCATCAGTGTGAACCTTCTCAAGTTGCATTTTCTTAGAATACAACACATCTCAAATCCAATGATAATGGACCTCTATATGCTTAGACCTTGAATGAAAGCTTGCATTCTTACTTAAGTGGATAGCACTTTGGTTGTCACAAAACAACACATATTTGTCTTGCTTAAAACCAAGCTCACAAGCCAACCGTTTCAGCCACAATAGCTCTTTGCTTGCCTCTGTTACAGCAATGAATTCAGCTTCAGTTGTATTCAATGCCACATACTTTTGCAGCCTGCTTTGCCATGACACTGCTCCCCTGCATAGGTAACCAAGTAACCTGAAGTAGACTTCCTTCTGTCAACATCTCCAGCTATGTCAGAATCTGAAAAAGCAATCAGCTTAGCCTCACCATCACCAAAACAAAGTTTCAGATTTGTGCTGCCCCGGAGATATCTAAAAATCCACTTCATGGCTTCCCAATGAGGTCTTCCTGGATTGGACATAAATCTACTCACAGTACTAACCGCATTAGCAATGGCAGGCCTTGTACACACCATAGCATACATCAAACTCCCTACCGCTGAAGCATAAGGAACATGATGCATTTCCTTTTTCTTATCATCAGTGGTAGGACATTGCTTTCTGCTCAACTTAAAATGGGCTGCTAGTGGACAACTCACAACTTTAGCATTTTCCATCCTGAACTTCTGAAGTACCTTCTCAATATACTTCTCTTGAGACAAGTACAACTTGTTGCAATTTCTGTCTCGCTCAATTCTCATCCCGAGAATGTTCTTTGCTGGACCTAAGTCTTTCATAGCAAAACATTTGCTCAACTCCTTCAACTTAGCAATCCTAGAGACATTCTTGCCAACAATCAGGATATCATCAACATAGAGCAATAATATGATGAAATCATCACCTGAGAACCTCTGAATAAACACACAATGGTCCGAGCTACACTTCTTGTAGCCTTGCTCCCCCATGACAATTTCAAACTTCATGTACCATTGTCTTGGTGCTTGTTTTAGGCTACAGAGACTTTTCTTTGGCTTGCACACATAATCTTCTTTGCCTTTCACAAGAAACCCCTCAGGTTGCTCCATGTATATTTCTTCCTCCAACTCACCATGAAGGAATGCAGTCTTCACATCCATTTGCTCAACCTCCAAGTTGAGACTTGTTGCCATGCCAAGGATTACTCTTATGGATGTCATCTTCACAACCGGAGAAAAGATCTCATCATAGTCAATGCCTTTTCTCTGGCCGAATCCTTTTACAACTAGCCTGGCCTTGTACCTTGGATGTGATGTGTGCTCTTCTTGCTTGATTCTATAGACCCACTTGCTCTTCAAAATTTTCTTGCCCTTGGGCAACTTCACCAACTCATACGTATGATTCTTATGCAAGGAATCCATCTCTTCTTGCATAGCATTTTTCCACTCCTTGTGCTCATCTTCCATTGCATCTGCAAAGCATTCAGGTTCTGAACCGTTAGATAATAACACCACGTATTGATCTGAGGGATACCTGCTAGAAGGAATTCAACCCTTGTTGGATCTTCTGAGTGGAGCAGGTGGTGGACTTTCTGGTGTTGGTGCTTCCTGCTGATCCGGATCATCAACTTCAGCATCATACTCTTGTTGCTACTGCTGGGGAGCATCTTCTTCACCTGCACCACCATGTACATCATCTTGTACATCTTCTGCATCTGCTTCAACTTGCACGGGAGCTGGAGCTGTAGGAACTAGGTCAGAATCAATCATGTCTTGCTGCTGCTGAGGAGGAACCTACCCCTTTGTCTTCACAATATCCTCAATTGTTTGGTCTTCAACAAACACAACATCACGGCTTCTCACAACTTTCCTTGCTATAGGGTCAAACAGCTTGTAGCAAAACTCATCACCACCATAGCCAAGAAAAATACACTGCCGTGTCTTTGAATCAAGCTTTGACCTTTCATCTTGAGGAATATGAACAAAGGCCTTGCACCGAAAAACCTTCAGGTGGTCATATGAGACGTCCTTGTCACACCAGACCCTGTTAGGAACATCTCCCTACAAAGGATAACTTGGTGAGAGATTAATAAGATAAACTGCAGTCATCAAAGCCTCACCCCAAAAGTGTTTGCGTAGCTTTGCACTTGACAACAAGCATCTAACTCTCTCCACAATTGTCCTGTTCATCCTCTCAGTAAGACCATTCAGTTGTGGTGTCTTCGAGGTAGTAAATTGATGCCTAATACCTTGCTGCTTGCAATATGCATCAAATGGCCCAATGTACTCTCCTCCATTATCAGTGCGAATGCACTTGATCTTCTTCTCAGTTTCTCTCTCATCCGAGGCTTGGAATTGCTTGAATACACCTAGTACTTGATCTTTGGTCCTCAAAGTGAAGGCCCAAACTTTTCTGGAGAAGTCATCAATAAAAGTCACAAAGTACTTAGCACCACCAAGATATCTTACCGACATTTAGCAAACATCGGAATGTATCAAGTCCAGCTTCTCGGACTTCTTATGAGGAGGTAGAGTCTTGAAGGCAACTCAGTGTTGCTTCCCCGCTAGATAATCTGAACATTTCTTGATGTGAACTCCTTTCACACTCTTCAACAATTTTTTCTTCACTAGCACTTTCATCCCCTTCTCACTCATGTGCCCAAGTCTCTTGTGTCATAGAGCACAATGATCATCATTCTCTAGTGCGTTGACAGAAGCACTAAAGAGCTTAGCATGAACATGATACAACACTGAGATCATTTTACCTCTTGCAACAATCATGTTGCCTTTGGTGAGCTTGTACTGCCCTTTTCCAAAACTGCTCAAGTAATCATCTCCAAGCAAACCAACCGAGATAATATTGAGACGAAGTGCCTCGACATGCCTCACAGATTTGAGGACTAACCTTGTACCATTTGCGGTCTCCAAATGCACATCTCCTTTTTCAATGATGGTTGCTCTATCATTGTTCCCCATCTTCACAACACCAAAATCACCTGATATATAGTTAGTGAAGATCTCTCTGCGAGATGTAGCATGAATGATAGCACCGCTTTCCGGTATCCAAATCATCTCGTCACCATCCACAAGGTTGACGGTTTCATCAGAAACAATAGTGATCTTCTCCTCAACAGTGGAACCAAATATGCCCTCATTTTCTTCATGCATAACAAGCATGATGTCCTCTTCTACTGCAGTAACTCGGTTGCCCTCTATGTCACTATCACTATCAACTTGCTTCTGATCTTACTTCTTCTTTTTCTTTTTGTCTTTCTTCCACTTGTCACATTGCCACTTAATGTGGCCCTTTTGATGGCAGTGATGGCACTCATAATCAGCATACTTACTTTTTGATTTGCTCCTACCTCTGTCTGCCCCTTTACCTGGACCTCTGCTCTTACTTCTCCCCATGGACTGAGTGACCAACACCTCTGAATGTGAGGAAGAACTAGCTTCAGCCACCTTTATGGACTCTTCATTTAGTACCCTGGTTTTTACAAGATTCCAAGCGACAACTCCATTAGGTGCTGAATTGCAACCCGTGACCTTAAAGGTCTCCCAGCTGTCCGGTAATGAGCCTAGTAGCAGCAAAGCTCTCACTTCATCTTCAAATATTATTCCCATTGAAGAAAGCTGATTTATAATTGTTGGGGAACGTAGTAATTTCAAAAAATTTCCTACGCACACGCAAGATCATGGTGATGCATAGCAACGAGGGGGAGAGCATGATCTACGTACCCTTGTAGATTGCAACGGAAGCGTTGACACAACGTAGAGGAAGTAGTCGTACGTCTTCTTTCCGATCCGACCGATCCAAGCACCGTTACTCCGGCACCTCCGAGTTCTTGGCACACGTACAGCTCGATGACGATCCCCGGGCTCCGATCCAGCAAAGCTTCGGGGAGGAGTTCCGTCAACACGACGGCGTGGTGACGATCTTGATGTTCTACCGACGCAGGGCTTCGCCTAAGCACTACAACGATATGATCGAGGTGGAATATGGTGGCAGGGGGCACCGCACACGGCTAAGGAACGATCTCAAAGATCAACTTGTGTGTTCTAGGGTGCCCCCTGCCCCCGTATATAAAGGAGCAAGGGGGAGGCCGGCCGGCCCTATGGGGCGCGCCAAGGGGAGGGGGAGTCCTCCTCCTAGTGGGAGTAGGACTCCCCTTTCCTAATCCAATTAGGAAACCCTAAGGGGGAAGGAAAGAGGGGGAGAGGGAGAGGGAAAGAGGGGTCGCGTCCCCTTCCCTAGTCCAATTTGGACTCCCCATGTGGGGGGGGGGGGGCGCCACCTCCTAGGCTGCAGCCCTCTCTCTCCCCTAAGGCCCAATAAGGCCCATTACTTCCCCGGAGGGTTCCGGTAACCCTTCCGGTACTCCGGTTTTCTCCGAAATCACCCGGAACACTTCCGGTATCCGAATATAGCCGTCCAATATATCAATCTTTATGTCTCGACCATTCCAAGACTCCTCGTCATGTCTGTGATCACATCCGGGACTCCGAACTAACTTCGATACATCAAAATGCATAAACTCATAATAACTGTCATCGTAATGTTAAGCGTGCAGACCCTACGGTTCGAGAACAATGTAGACATGACCGAGACACGTCTCCGGTCAATAACCAATAGCGGGACCTGGATGCCCATATTGGCTCCTACATATTCTACGAAGATCTTTATCGGTCAGACCGCATAACAACATACGTTGTTCCCTTTGTCATCGGTATGTTACTTGCCTGAGATTCGATCGTCGGTATCCAATACCTAGTTCAATCTCATTACCGGCAAGTCTCTTTACTCGTTCTTGTAATACATCATCCCGCAACTAACTCATTAGTTGCAATGCTTGCAAGGCTTATGTGATGTGCATTACCGAGAGGGCCCAGAGATACCTCTCCGACAATCGGAGTGACAAATCCTAATCTCGAAATACGACAACCCAACATCTACCTTTGGAGACACCTGTAGAGCTTCTTTATAATCACCCAGTTACGTTGTGACATTTGGTAGCACACAAAGTGTTCCTCTGGCAAACGGGAGTTGCATAATCTCATAGTCATAGGAACATGTATAAGTCATGAAGAAAGCAATAGCAACATACTAAATGATCGGGTGCTAAGCTAATGGAATGGGTCATGTCAATCAGATCATTCAACTAATGATGTGACCTCGTTAATCAAATAACAACACCTTGTTTATGGTTAGGAAACATAACCATCTTTGATTAACGAGCTAGTCAAGTAGAGGCATACTAGTGACACTAAGTTTGTCTATGTATTCACACATGTATTATATTTCCGGTTAATACAATTCTAGCATGAATAATAAACATTTATCATGATATAAGGAAATAAATAATAACTTTATTATTGCCTCTAGGGCATATTTCCTTCAGTCTCCCACTTGCACTAGAGTCAATAATCTAGATTACACTGTAATGATTCTAACACCCATGGAGCCTTGGTGCTGATCATGTTTTGCTCGTGGAAGAGGCTTAGTCAACGGGTCTGCAACATTCAGATCCGTATGTATCTTGCAAATCTCTATGTCTCCCACCTGGACTAGATCCCGGATGGAATTGAAGCGTCTCTTGATGTGCTTGGTCCTCTTATGAAATCTGGATTCCTTTGCCAAGGCAATTGCACTAGTATTGTCACAAAAGATTTTCATTGGACCCGATGCACTAGGTATAACACCTAGATCGGATATGAACTCCTTCATCCAGACTCCTTCGTTTGCTGCTTCCGAAGCAGCTATGTACTCCGCTTCACATGTAGATCCCGCTACGATGCTTTGTTTAGAACTGCACCAACTGACAGCTCCACCGTTTAATATAAACACGTATCCGGTTTGCAATTTAGAATCGTCCGGATCAGTGTCAAAGCTTGCATCAACGTAACCTCTTACAGTGAGCTCTTTGTCACCTCCATATACGAGAAACATATCCTTAGTCCTTTTCAGGTATTTCAGGATGTTCTTGACCGCTGTCCAGTGATGCACTCCTGGATTACTTTGGTACCTCCCTGCTAAACTTATAGTAAGGCACACATCAGGTTTGGTACATAGCATTGCATACATGATAGAGCCTATGGCTGAAGCGTAGGGAACATCTTTCATTTTCTCTCTATCTTCTGCAGTGGTCGGGCATTGAGTCTGACTCAACTTCACACCTTGTAACACAGGCAAGAACCCTTTCTTTGCTTGATCCATTTTGAACTTCTTCAAAATCTTGTCAACGTATGTGCTTTGTGAAAGTCCAATTAAGCGTCTTGATCTATCTCTATAGATCTTTATGCCTAATATGTAAGCAGCTTCACCGAGGTCTTTCATTGAAAAACTCTTATTCAAGTATCCCTTTATGCTATCCAGAAATTCTATGTCATTTCCAATCAGTAATATGTCATCCACATATAATATCAGAAATGCTACAGAGCTCCCACTCACTTTCTTGTAAATACAGGCTTCTCCGAAAGTCTGTATAAAACCAAATTCTTTAATCATACTATCAAAGCGTTTATTCCAACTCCGAGAGGCTTGCACCAGTCCATAAATGGATCGCTGGAGCTTGCACACTTTGTTAGCTCCCTTTGGATCAACAAAAACCTTCTGGTTGCATCATATACAACTCTTCTTCCAGAAATCCATTCAGGATGCAGTTTTGACATCCATTTGCCAAATTTCATAATCATAAAACGCGGCAATTGCTAACATGATTCGGACAGACTTAAGCATCGCTACGGGTGAGAAGGTCTCATCGTAGTCAACCCCTTGAACTTGTCGAAAACCTTTTGCGACAAGTCGAGCTTTGTAGACAGCAACATTACCGTCAGCGTCAGTCTTCTTCTTGGTGATCCATTTATTCTCAATTGCTTGCCGATCATTGGGCAAGTCAACCAAAGTCCATACTTTGTTCTCATACATGGATCCCATCTCAGATTTCATGGCTTCAAGCCACTTTGCGGAATCTGGGCTCACCATCGCTTCTTCATAGTTTGTAGGTTCATCATGATCTAGTAGCATGATTTCCAGAACTGGATTACCGTACCACTCTGGTGCGGATCTCACTCTGGTCGATCTACGAGGTTCAGTAGTATCTTGTCCTGAAGTTTCATGATCATCATCATTATCTTCCTCACTAATTGGTATAGATGTCGCAGAAATAGTTTTCTGTGATGTACTATTTTCCAACAAGGGAGTAGGTACAATTACCTCGTCAAGTTCTACTTTCCTCCCACTCACTTCTTTCGAGAGAAACTCCTTCTCTTGAAAGGATCCATTCTTAGCAACAAATATCTTGCCTTCGGATCTGTGATAGAAGGTGTACCCAACAGTCTCCTTTGGGTATCCTATGAAGACACATTTCTCCGATTTGGGTTCGAGCTTATCAGGTTGAAGCTTTTTCACATAAGCATCGCAGCCCCAAACTTTAAGAAACGACAACTTTGGTTTCTTGCCAAACCATAGTTCATAAGGCGTCGTTTCAACGGATTTTGATGGTGCCCTATTTAACGTGAATGCGGTCGTCTCTAAAGCATAACCCCAAAACGATAGCGGTAAATCAGTAAGAGACACCATAGATCGTACCATATCTAGTAAAGTACGATTACGACGTTCGGACACACCATTACGCTGTGGTGTTCCGGGTGGCGTGAGTTGTGAAACTATTCCACAATTTTTCAAATGTACACCAAACTCGTAACTCAAATATTCTCCTCTACGATCAGATCATAGAAACTTTATTTTCTTGTTACGATGATTTTCAACTTCACTCTGAAATTCTTTGAACTTTTCAAATGTTTCAGACTTATGTTTCATTAAGTAGATATACCCATATCTTCTTAAGTCATCTGTGAAGGTGAGAAAATAACGATATCCGCCACGAGCCTCAATATTCATCGGACCACATACATCGGTATGTATGATTTCCAATAAATCTGTTGCTCTCTCCATAGTACCGGAGAACGGTGTTTTAGTCATCTTGCCCATGAGGCACGGTTCGCAAGTACCAAGTGATTCATAATCAAGTGGTTCCAAAAGTCCATCAGTATGGAGTTTCTTCATGCGCTTTATACCGATATGACCTAAACGGCAGTGCCACAAATAAGTTGCACTGTCATTATCAACTCTGCATCTTTTGGTTTCAACATTATGAATATGTGTGTTACTACTATCGAGATTCATCAAAATAGACCACTCCTCAAAGGTGCATGACCATAAAAGATATTACTCATATAAATAGAACAACCATTATTCTCTGATTTAAATGAATAACCGTCTCGCATCAAACAAGATCCAGATATAATGTTCATGCTCAACGCTGGCACCAAATAACAATTATTTAGGTCTAATATTAATCTCGAAGGTAGATGTAGAGGTAGCGTGCCGACCGCGATCACATCGACTTTGGAACCGTTTCCTACACGCATCGTCACCTCGTCCTTTGCCAATGTTCGCTTAATCCGTAGTCCCTATTTCAAGTTGCAAATATTAGCAACAGAACCAGTATCAAATACCCAGGTGCTACTGCGAGCTCTAGTAAGGTACACATCAATAACATGTATATCACATATACCTTTGTTCACCTTGCCATCCTTCTTATCCGCCAAATACTTGGGGCAGTTCCGCTTCCAGTGACCAGTCTGCTTGCAGTAGAAGCACTCAGTTTCAGGCTTAGGTCCAGACTTGGGTTTCTTCTCTTGAGCAGCAACTTGCTCGTCGTTCTTCTTGAAGTTCCCCTTCTTCTTCCCTTTGCCCTTTTTCTTGAAACTGGTGGTCTTGCTGACCATCAACACTTGATGCTCCTTTTTGATTTCTACCTCCGCAGCTTTCAGCATTGCAAAGAGCTCGGGAATAGTCTTGTTCATCCCTTGCATATTATAGTTGATCACGAAGCTCTTGTAGCTTGGTGGTAGTGATTGGAGAATTCTGTCAATGACGCAATCAACTGGAAGATTAACTCCCATCTGAATCAAGTGATTATTATACCCAGACATTTTGAGTATATGCTCACTGACAGAACTGTTCTCCTCCATCTTTTAGCTATAGAATTTATTGGAGACTTCATATCTCTCAATCCGGGCATTTGCTTGAAATATCAACTTCAACTCCTGGAACATCTCATATGCTCCATGATGTTCAAAACATCGTTGAAGTCCCGATTCTAAGCCGTAAAGCATGGCACACTGAACTATCGAGTAGTCATCAGCTTTGCTCTGCCAGACATTCATAACATCTGGTGTTGCTCCAGCAGCAGGCCTGGCACCCAGCGGTGCTTCCAGGATGTAATTCTTCTGAGCAGCAATGAGGATAATCCTCAAGTTACGGACCCAGTCCGTGTAATTGCTACCATCATCTTTCAACTTTGCTTTCTCAAGGAACGCATTAAAATTCAACGGAACAACAGCACGAGCCATCTATCTACAATCAACATAAACAAGCAAGATACCCTCAGGTACTAAGTTCATGATAAGTTTAAGTTCAATTAATCAAATTACTTAAGAACTCCCACTTAGATAGACATCCCTCTAATCCTCTAAGTGATCACGTGATCCAAATCAACTAAACCATAACCGATCATCACGTGAGATGGAGTAGTTTTCAATGGTGAACATCACTATGTTGATCATATCTAGTATATGATTCACGCTCGACCTTTCGGTCACCGTGTTCCGAGGCCATATCTGCATATGCTAGGCTCGTCAAGTTTAACCTAAGTATTCTGCATGTGCAAAAACTGGCTGGCACCCGTTGTAGATGGACGTAGAGCTTATCACACCCGATCATCACGTGGTGTCTAGGCACGACGAACTTTGGCAAAGGTGCATACTCAGGGAGAACACTTCTTGATAATTTAGTGAGAGATCATCTTATAATGCTACCGTCAATCAAAGCAAGATAAGATGCATAAAAAGATAAACATCACATGCAATCAATATAAGTGATATGATATGGCCATCATTATCTTGTGCTTGTGATCTCCATCTCCGAAGCACCGTCATGATCACCATCGTCACCGGCGCGACACCTTGATCTCCATCATAGCATCGTTGTCGTCTCGCCAATCTTATGCTTCCACGACTATCGCTACCGCTTAGTGATAAAGTAAAGCATTACATCGCGATTGCATTGCATACAATAAAGCGACAACCATATGGCTCCTGCCAGTTGCCGATAACTCGGTTACAAAACATGATCATCTCATACAATAAAATTTAGCATCATGTCTTGGCCATATCACATCACAACATGCCCTGCAAAAACAAGTTAGACGTCCTCTACTTTGTTGTTGCAAGTTTTACGTGGCTGCTACGGGCTTAAGTAAGAACCAATCTCACCTACGCATCAAAACCACAACGATAGTTTGTCAAATAGACTCCGTTTTAACCTTCGCAAGGACCGGGCGTAGCCATACTCGGTTCAACTAAAGTTGGAGAAACTGACACCCGCCAGCCACCTGTGTGCAAAGCACGGCGGTAGAACCAGTCTCGCGTAAGCGTACGCGTAATGTCGGTCCGGGCCACTTCATCCAACAATACCGCCGAACCAAAGTATGACATGCTGGTAGGCAGTATGACTTGTATCGCCCACAACTCACTTGTGTTCTACTCGTGCAAATAACATCAAACCATAAAACCTAGGCTCGGATGCCACTGTTGGGGAACGTAGTAATTTCAAAAAATTCCTACGCACACGCAAGATCATGGTGATGCATAGCAACGAGGGGGAGAGCATGATCTATGTACCCTTATAGATCGCAACGGAAGCGTTGACACAACGTAGAGGAAGTAGTCGTACGTCTTCTTTCCGATCCGACCGATCCAAGCACCGTTACTCTGGCACCTCCGAGTTCTTGGCACACGTACAGCTCGATGACGATCCCCGGGCTCCGATCCAGCAAAGCTTCAGGGAGGAGTTCCGTCAGCACGACGGCGTGGTGACGATCTTGATGTTCTACCGACGCAGGGCTTCGCCTAAGCACTACAACGATATGATCGAGGTGGAATATGGTGGCAGGGGGCACCGCACACGGCTAAGGAACGATCTCAAAGATCAACTTGTGTGTTCTAGGGTGCCCCCTGCCCCCGTATATAAAGGAGCAAGGGGGAGGCCGGCGGGGCCGCGCCAAGGGGAGGGGGAGTCCTCCTCCTAGTGGGAGTAGGACTCCCCTTTCCTAATCCAATTAGGAAACCCTAAGGGGGAAGGAAAGAGGGGGAGAGGGAGAGGGAAAGAGGGGCCGCGCCCCCTTCCCTAGTCCAATTCGGACTCCCCATGTGGGGGGGGGGGGGGCGCCACCTCCTAGGCTGCAGCCCTCTCTCTCCCCTAAGGCCCAATAAGGCCCATTACTTCCCCGGAGGGTTCCGGTAACCCTTCCGGTACTCCGGTTTTCTCCGAAATCACCCGAAACACTTCCGGTATCCGAATATAGCCGTCCAATATATCAATCTTTATGTCTCGACCATTCTGAGACTCCTCGTCATGTCCGTGATCACATTCGGGACTCCGAACTAACTTCCGTACATCAAAATGCATAAACTCAAAATAACTGTCATCGTAACGTTAAGCGTGCGGACCCTACGGTTCGAGAACAATGTAGACATGACCGAGACACGTCTCCGGTCAATAACCAATAGCGGGACCTGGATGCCCATATTGGCTCCTACATATTCTACGAAGATCTTTATCGGTCAGACCGCATAACAACATACGTTGTTCCCTTTGTCATCGGTATGTTACTTGCCCGAGATTCGATCGTCGGTATCCAATACCTAGTTTAATCTCGTTACCGACAAGTCTCTTTACTCGTTCTTGTAATACATCATCCCGCAACTAACTCATTAGTCGCAATGCTTGCAAGGCTTATGTGATGTGCATTACCGAGAGGGCCCAGAGATACCTCTCCGACAATCGGAGTGACAAATCCTAATCTCGAAATACGCCAACCCAACATCTACCTTTGGAGACACCTGTAGAGCTCCTTTATAATCACCCAGTTACGTTGTGATGTTTGGTAGCACACAAAGTGTTCCTCTGGCAAACGGGAGTTGCATAATCTCATAGTCATAGGAACATGTATAAGTCATGAAGAAAGCAATAGCAACATACTAAACGATCGGGTGCTAAGCTAATGGAATGGGTCATGTCAATCAGATCATTCAACTAATGACATGACCTCGTTAATCAAATAACAACACTTTGTTTATGGTTAGGAAACATAACCATCTTTGATTAACGAGCTAGTCAAGTAGAGGCATACTAGTGACACTAAGTTTGTCTATGTATTCACACATGTATTATGTTTCCGGTTAATACAATTCTAGCATGAATAATAAACATTTATCATGATATAAGGAAATAAATAATAACTTTATTATTGCCTCTAGGGCATATTTCCTTCAATAATGCCTTGGAATGTATTCACATGATCTGCACTTAGAATGCCCTCTTTGTACCTCAAGCACATCAATTGTTTGATCAAGAACATCTTGTTTGTACCTTCTTTCTGGGCAAACAACTCTTCCAATTTCTGCCATAAGGTGCGTGCATGTGTCTCATCAATGATATGGTTCAAAACATTGTCATCGACCCATTGCTGGATGAACCCACAAGCTTGACAATGAAGTACCTTGCACTGACCTTCCTCAATGCCCTCCGGCATCTCAGTGGAGAACACTGGCTTCCAGTATTCTTTCACATACAACAAGTCCTCCATCTTACCCTTTCATGCTTGATAATTTGTACCATTCAAAGATATCATCCTGCTGGTATTCACTTCCATCTTTTACCACAAGAAACTCAGCAATTTGCACAAGCAAACCAAGGCTCTGATACCACTTTGTTGGGGCTAGACAGCAACAATGCGCTGCATAAATTCACCGACACAGCAAATATGCACACTACACTGCTCCCTCCACTTGTGATGAACTTTGAGGACAGCTTCAACCAACAAGTAAGCAGCGGAATAACAATAACAACATGCACATGTGACACAGGATTTAACGTGGAAAAACCTCCTCAACTTGAGGAGTAAAAAACCACGGCTGTGGACCAACCGGTCCACGCAACTTCACTATGAGAATGATGAGTACAAAGTCTGCTCTAGAACCTCTAGAGATATTTAGAACACACTCTCCATGTTGCCAACCGGCAACAGCAACAACAACCATAAGAAGCAAGATTTCAACAAAGCAGAGTTTACACAGCTTCTGTACCCTTCAGTGTTTTGCAAACTTCTCTTAAACCACTGAACCAAACAGCACCAAATTTGGCATACAAGTAGACACATGAGTTCTTGACATCACCTCAAAATTTCAGCTCAATCGGACATCATTTTCCTATCCAAACTATTCGTCTCCCAAAACTACTCTGTTCTGAAACTGCAACAGTCAGGGCTGACAAAACCACTCTCAAATCTGATGCTCCACTGACCCAATCCTCAAACCAGCTAACCAGATCGAAGTACTCAAAGTAAGGAACGAGCTCACCAAGTTTGGGGTCAATCCAAGCACATTTGATCCTCCAACCACCAGCTTGAACACTGTCTAGTCAGATGCAGCAAATCTGGACAGAACCTCTGCTTCTTCTTCCTCTCTCTCAGGTTGTGTTTTCTCTTGTGTGCTCTCACTCTCACTCTCATGAATGGTAGCCACACCAGCAGGGTGGAGTGGCTAGGGTTTTCTCCTTGCTTCACTTCACTTGGAAGCACTCTCAACCGTTGGATGCAGCGAAGATCAACGGCTTACATGTGTTGGACTTATGGGCTGATGTTGGGCTGCCAACACACCTCCATGTGGAGGGACTTAGCCCAACACAAAGTACTATTAATCGGGGAAGTTAATGGATACGGTGTTCACCGGTAACGCTTCGGCAGTTTGGCGTGGTATTGAGCATGGATTGAAACTAGTGAAACGTGGTATTATTTGGAGAGTGGGTAATGGTAAGAAAATCAGAACATGGAGAGACCCCTGGATCCCTAGAGGTCCATCATTGAGACCAATTTCTGGTAAAGGTCGCTGCAGGCTTAACAAAGTTTATGATTTCCTAGGCCGTAACGGAACTTGGAACATGGATTTGCTTAATGCTCACTTTATGTCAGCTGATGTCCATATTATCCAAGGTATACGTACCTCACCGAGCCAGGAGGATGATTTTATTTCTTAGTTCCCGGGCAAGTTTGGTCAGTTCTCTGTAAAGAGCGCCTACCAGTTAGCGATACAGGAGCATTTACAGCAATGTAATGCAGGAGCTAGTAGTTCGAATCCCAATGGAGATCGTTCCTGCTGGAACCTGATTTGGAAGGCGTACCACACAAAATGAGAATGCATGCATGGAAGGTTGCTGTTAATGCATTTCCTACAAATGCATGTAAACTGAGGCTTCATATCGATGTACAGGAAGGATGTCTTCTCTGCGGTGCCAAAAAGGAAGACTCCTTCCATGCTCTTATTTTATGTCCGCGTGCAGTGGCTCGGTTGGAAGAGATGAGACAGATCTGGCCATTATCTGCGAATTATCTACTGATCGATATAGGGCCTGAATGGCTATTCAGTCTGTTGTCTGCCCAAGGGGAGAATATTCGTGCAATGATTATTATGCTACTTTGGACGATCTGGAGTATTCAAAATGATTTGGTTCACAGTAATGTTGTGCCTCCAACAGATATATCTCGCTCCTTCTTGTGTAGTTATTTATTGTCCTATGATCAGGCATAGAAGCATAGTGTCGAGGAGTTGATCAAAGGCAAGTCACCACTGTATGTGAATGAGCCTGCCCCTGTTCGAGCGGCCAAGCAAAAGACTCCCTGGCCCAAGCCACCGCCTGGTTGGGCTGCTCTATCAGTGGATGGTTCCTATATTGAAGAAACTAGCAAAGCAGGTACATGCATGGTGTTGAGGGACTCTGAGGGAACGGTGATTTTTTCAGCATACAGATTTTTATTCCACTGTCATGACGCCCTCGAGGCAGAAGTTAGTGCTATACATGAAGGCATGTCACTTAGCATACAATGGTTGGAGCTTCCTATATTAGTACATTTCGACGGCTCCATTGCTATTGCTGCGTTGACAGATGATTCGCTCGACCGCTCTGCCTATGGACATATTATAGTGGAAATCAAGAAGCTCCTGGATTTGCGTGGATTTGTTCCGTTAAATATTGAGCGTAATCAAAATAGGGTTGCTCATTGCCTAGCTAATATTGGTAGATCTGGTGGTAGCACTACTTGTTGGTTGCGCCATGTGCCAGATAGTGTCTCAAATCTTGTGTTAGTTGACTATAACACTATTACTAAGGAATAAAACTCACTTTATCTCACAAAAAATAAACGAAGGGGATAAAGAGAGCCAACACTAGTAGAAAAAGGGCCATTTGTCCCAGTTCGTAAGGGCCATTTGTCCCGGTTGCTGAACCAGGACTAAAGGGTCGTTACTAAAGCCCTAGGCCTTTAGTCCCGGTTCTTACACGAACCGGGACAGATGGGCCTCCACGTGGCCGGTGCGGCGAGCCCACGCAAGAGGCCCTTTGGTCCCGGTTGGTGGCATCAACCGGGGCCAATAGGCATCCACGCGTCAGCAGCTCACAGTAGCTGAGATTTTTGTTTTTTAAAGGGGTGGGTTTAGTGAGTTTTGGGGGGTTAATTTAGGTGTTTCATATATTGTGTTAGTTATCTAATTAATAGAGATAAGTGTCTTCTCTTATCTCCGTGCTTGGTCGACTCTACGTACTATACGTATAGAGAGGACTCGACACGCTAGCTAGTAAGCACAAATGAAGGAAACAGAAGATCGTCATGAACATATGCATACAGAGAGAAGTGATATCGACCTCTCCTTCTCTGAGAGATTGGTCGAACAACAAGTTTTCGTATATCTATCCAACGCTACTGGCTACATATATACAATATAAGATCTCTTGTAATATAATCCCCTAATTATATATGAACTCAGGGTCCACATGGTATTCTTCGTCTTTATCGATCACGTGGTCAAGAAAGAATGCCGCTAATTCCTCTTGAATTGCTCGCATGCGATCTGGTGCTAGGAGTTCATCCTGCATCTGAAACATCTAATTTGAAGAAGGGGGTCAATACATATATATGAATGAATGAAACTCAACACAAATGATGGTAATAAAATAAAATTCACAATATAGATGGCGCTCCCACCCCCCACCACGGTGTTGTCCCCATCTCCGGCGATCTCCCTACTCCTCCACTAATTTGTGGACTCTCTCCGATCATCTACTCCGGCGTCTTCTCTGGATCAGGGAGATACCCATCTCTTATGGGTTCTTCTGGCGGATCTACCCTTGGCTTGGACTTCTCCAAGGGTAGGGTTTTAGCGGATGAGATCTTCAGATCTACTGGGCACACGGTTCATCCGTCGGGACACAGGAGGTCTTTCATCTTAGTGGTTTCATTCAGCCGTCATGCCTTCCGTCTCTCGGAGGATTCTGTGGCAGTGGCTCTGGAAGCAGCAATTGGAGGTTCGGCAATTGATCTTAATGTTCATCACATCAAAGACAAGGTCTATTCTTTCCATGTTTCTTGCAAGCAAGTTGGTTTTATTATTATGGATCTTCGTTCTTTTGCCTGTGATTTGTTCAAGTGCTATTTTCATTTGTGGGGTAATGGGGGCCCTAATTGGATTAGAGAGCTACGGATATGGAGGAAGGAATGTGATGCTGAATGGATTCTAGTTAGTCCTACTAAGCGTCGATCATTGTTAGGTCTCTTGGCCATGCATAAACCTCCAGTTAAATCCGCTATCAAGTCTGCTGCATTTGCTCAGAAAAAGCTCTCTTTTGCCACGTTTGAGCGATATTCTGCTTGCAAGGGATATAGATATCCGGCTACACAAGAGTGTATTGACACCATTAGGGATGCGGGGTATGATCTTCCTGTTCATGAGTGTGTAGTCATACATCAATCCCCTCCCGTGGACCTGCTTTGGATGGTGGCTCGTCCACCCATTGTTTTTGGTACAGTCACTCCTTTGCCGGAGTTGAGCCGGCCAGCATCATCTGCGCCGGTGACTGGTCCGATTTCTGAGGAACTTTCCCCCGTGCATGATGGGATCTTGCCCGCACGTTTCGCTGAGGCGGGATTGCCACCCATTCAAATCAATTGTCAGGTTTTCGACTCAGTTGCCTTGGAGGCCCGACAAGTCTCGAGCCCATCTTTGCTGCCTAGCCCAACTGCTTCTGGGCCTTCCAGGCCTCAGGGTCTAAACCCTATGGGCCATTGTCAGGATATCCCCTCATCTCAGGAGGCTGCGAGGCAGTTTGAAGCTATGGTCGATGACATGGTGGACCGTGTGGTTACATGCACTATTTGTTCGCAGAGGGGCCACTTGTCAGCGGCATGTGGAATGCGAGCGGTCTGTTCGGCTTGCTCTCGCCCAGGTCACTCTATCCGCGACTGTAATGATTTCGCGCGCTCCAATGGATTGGTTTGGAGGCCAATTTTGGTGCAACAAAAAATGATTTTATCAGAATCTGCTGCTTCTCATGGGAACAGAGCCGGAGTTATCGGGATAGACTGCCCAGTCCCATCGACGCCGCCCCCATTGCATCTTCCCTCTCCTCAATCCAAAGAAAACCCTCGACAAGCTTCTGGCTCTTCCATGGCGAACTATGAGCTCGATCCTCAGTGCTTTGTGCCTCCTGGCCATCACATCATCGACGGTGGCGATCGTCGGCTTCCACGCACCTTCTTCGCGTCTGCTGCTCGTCCGCCCCGTCGTCATGAGGACTACATGGTTGCGGAGGTGATGCCTGCGCCGGTGAGGGAATAGGTGGTGCAGTTTCTGCAAAAGCATAAGTATGATAAGGAAATAACTAAGTATTGGAAGATTAATATGATGAAGATAGACCCGAGGGCCATAGGTTTCACTAGTGGCTTCTCTCAAGAGCATAAGTATTTTACGGTGGGTGAACGAATTAATGTTGAGCAATTGACAGAATTGAGCATAGTTATGAGAATATCTAGGTATGATCATGTATATAGGCATCACGTCCGAGACAAGTAGACCGACTCCTGCCTGCATCTAATACTATTACTCCACTCATCGACCGCTATCCAGCATGCATCTAGAGTATTAAGTTCATGAAAACAGAGTAACACCTTAAGCAAGATGACATGATGTAGAGGGATAAATTCATGCAATATGATAAAAAAAACCCATCTTGTTATCCTCGATGGCAACAATACAATATGTGCATTGTTGCCCCTACTGTCACTGGGAAAGGACACCACAAGATTGAACCCAAAGCTAAGCACTTCTCCCATTGCAAGAAAGATCAATCTAGTAGGCCAAACCAAACTGATAATTCGAAGAGACTTGCAAAGATAACCAATCATACATAAAAGAATTCAGAGAAGATTCAAATATTGTTCATAGATAATCTTGATCATAAACCCACAATTCATCGGTCTCAACAAACACACCGCAAAAAGAAGATTACATCGAATAGATTTCCACAAGAGAGGGGGAGAACATTGTATTGAGATCCAAAAAGAGAGAAGAAGCCATCTAGCTAATAACTATGGACCCGAAGGTCTGAGGTAAACTACTCACACTTCATCGAAGGGGCTATGGTGTTGATGTAGAAGCCCTCTGTGATGGATGCCCCCTCTGGCGGAGCAACGAAATAGGCCCCAAGATGGGATCTCGTGGATGCAGAAAGTTACGGCAATGGAATTAGGGTTTTGGCTCCGTATCTAATCGTTTGGGGGCACGTAGGTATATATAGGAGGAAGGAGTACGTCGGTGGAGCAACAGGGGGCCCACGAGGGTGGAGGGCGCACCTCGGGGGTAGGCGTGCCCTCCTACCTCGTGGCCTCCTCCTTTATTTCTTGACGTAGGATCCAAGTCTCCTTGATCATGTTCGGTGAGAAAATCACGTTCCCGAAGGTTTCATTCCGTTTGGACTCCGTTTGATATTCCTTTTCTTCGAAACCCTAAAATAGGCAAAAAAACAGCAATTCTGGGCTGGGCCTCCGGTTAATAGGTTAGTCCCAAAAATAATATAAAAGTGGATAATAAAGCCCAATAATGTCCAAAACAGTAGATAATATAGCATGGAGCAATCAAAAATTATAGATACGTTGGTGACGTATCAGTTGTTCATCGTCGTACGTCGGTGTCGGTGATCCAGCCATGGCGAGGACCTCTTCCAAACGTATGTATTCCTAAACCTACTTTGTCTGATTAATTCGAGGCCGGGGCGTGGAAAGTAGTACAGAGAAAGAAGAAATCAAAGTCGGCGCGGAGGTGGTGCCGGCGCCGGCGACAGCGGATCAGCTGAGATCCGAGCCGCTAGGATCCAGCGTTCGAATTTGCTATTGGGTTCGGGTGGGCTCGAGCAGAGTGGTGTGGATCTGGGCTGGCTTGAGGTTGGGTATGAGGCCCAATACCTCATGAATCAGAGTGGGTCGGGGTTAGCTGGGTATGAGGCCCAGGCTAACCCGGTCTCCACGTCGGTTGAAGCCATAGGCCCTTGCATGTGATCGACAGATCGTACATCATTCTACCCAGAGCTGCTGCCATCACTGCGCCCTAGGGTTCGTCGCCGCGGGGGAACCTCGGGGTTTGCCAAGCGTGGTTTGGGTCGGGCTCCTCGTATCCCTCCTCTTGTGATGGCGGGACGGGGTGGTCCGGTCGCGACCGGTCCGAAGACTCCGGTGGGCGCCGGGGCGGCGCCGGCCGGCCGAGGTGGTGGAGCTCCTCAGGGTCCGAGGCCTGTGTTGGGGAACGTAGTAATTTCAAAAAAAATTCCTACACACACGCAAGATCATGGTGATGCATAGCAACGAGAGGGGAGAGTGTGATCTACGTATCTTTGTAGATCGACAACGGAAGCGTTTGGTTGATGTAGTCGTACGTCTCCATGGCCCGACCGATCAAGCACCGAAACTACGGCACCTCCGAGTTCTAGCACATGTTCAGCTTGATGACGATCCCCGGACTCCGATCCAGCAAAGTGTCGGGGAAGAGTTCCATCAGCACGACGGCGTGGTGACGATCTTGATGTACTACCGTTGCAAGGCTTCGCCTAAGCACCTCTACAATATTATCGAGGACTATGGTGGAAGGGGGCGCCGCACACGGCTAAGAATATGATCACGTGGATCAACTTGTGTGTCTCTAGGGTGCCCCTGCCTCCGTATATAAAGGTTCAAGGGGGGAGGCCGGCTGGCCATCATAGGGCGCGCCAGGAGGAGTCCTACTCCCTCCGGGAGGGAGTAGGACTCCTCCCCCAATCCTAGTTGGAATAGGATTCGCGAGGTGGAAAAGAGAGAGAGAGAGAGAGAGAGAGAGAGAGAGAAAGAGAGAGAGAGAGAGAGAGAGAGAGAGAGAAGGAGGGGGGGCGCCGGCCCCCTCTCTCCTTGTCCTATTCGGACTAGGGGGAAGGGGCGCGCGGCCCAGCCCTGGCCGCCTCTCCTCTTCTTCCACTATGGCCCACTAAGGCCCATATAGCTCCCGGGGGGTTCCGGTAACCTCCCGGTACTCCGGTAAAATCCCAATTTCACCCGGAACACTTCCGATATCCAAACATAGGCTTCCAATATATCAATATTTATGTCTCGACCATTTCGAGACTCCTCGTCATGTCCGTGATCTCATCCGGGACTCCGAACAACCTTCGGTACATCAAAACGTATAAACTCATAATATAACTGTCATCGAAACCTTAAGCGTGCGGACCCTACGGGTTCGAGAACAATGTAGACATGGCCGAGATACGTCTCCGGTCAATAACCAATAGCGGGACCTGGATGCCCATATTGGCTCCTACATATTCTACGAAGATCTTTATCGGTCAGACCGCATAACAACATACGTTGTTCCCTTTGTCATCGGTATGTTACTTGCCCGAGATTCGATCATCGGTATCCAATACCTAGTTCAATCTCATTACTGGCAAGTCTCTTTACTCATTCCGTAATACATCATCCCGCAACTAACTCATTAGTTGCAATGCTTGCAAGGCTTAAGTGATGTGCATTACCGAGAGGGCCCTGAGATACCTCTCCGATGATCGGAGTGACAAATCCTAATCTCGAAATACGTCAACCCAACATGTACCTTTGGAGACACCTGTAGAACACCTTTATAATCACCCAGTTACGTTGTGATGTTTGGTTGCACACAAAGTGTTCCTCCGGCACACGGGAGTTACACAATCTCATAGTCATAGGAACATGTATAGGTCATGAAGAAAGCAATAGCAACATACTAAACGATCTGGTGCTAAGCTAATGGAATGGGTCATGTCAATCAGATCATTCAACTAATGATGTGATCCTGTTAATCAAATGACAACTCTTTGTCCATGGTTAGGAAACATAACCATCTTTGATTAACGAGCTAGTCAAGTACAGGTGTACTAGTGACACTCTATTTGTCTATGTATTCACACATGTATTATGTTTCCAGTTAATACAATTCTAGCATGAATAATAAACTTTTATCATGATATAAGGAAATAAATAATAACTTTATTATTGCCTCTAGGGCATATTTCCTTCAGTCTCCCACTTGCACTAGAGTCAATAATCTAGATTACACAGTAATTATTCTAACACCCATGGAGCTTTGGTGTTGATCATGTTTTGCCCGTGGAAGAGGCTTAGTCAACGGGTCTGCTACATTCAGTTCCGTATGTATCTTGCAAATCTCTATGTCTCCCACCTGGACTAGATCCCGAATGGAATTGAAGCGCCTTTTGATGTGCTTGGTTCTTTTGTGAAACCTGGATTCCTTCGCCAAGGCAATTGCACCAGTATTGTCACGAAAGATTCTCATTGGACCCGATGCACTAGGTATGACACCTAGATCGGATATGAACTCCTTCATCCAGACTCCTTCATTTGCTGCTTCCGAAGCAGCTATGTACTCCGCTTCACATGTAGATCCCGCCACGACGCCTTGTTTAGAACTGCACCAACTGACAGCTCCACCGTTTAATGTAAACACGTATCCGGTTTGCGATTTAGAATCGTCCGGATCAGTGTCAAAGCTTGCATCAACGTAACCGTTTACGATGAGCTCTTTGTCACCTCCATATACGAGAAACATATCCTTAGTCCTTTTCAGGTACTTCAGGATGTTCTTGACTGCTGTCCAGTGATCCACTCATGGATTACTTTGGTACCTCCCTGCTAAACTTATAGCAAGGCACACATCAGGTCTGGTACACAGCATTGCATACATGATAGAGCCTATGGCTGAAGCATAGGGAACATCTTTCATTTTCTCTCTATCTTCTGCAGTGGTCGGGCATTGAGTCTGACTCAACTTCACACCTTGTAACACAGGCAAGAACCCTTTCTTTGCTTGATCCATTTTGAACTTCTTCAAAATCTTGTCAAGGTATGTGCTTTGTGAAAGTCCAATTAAGCGTCTTGATCTATCTCTATAGATCTTTATGCCTAATATGTAAGCAGCTTCACCGAGGTCTTTCATTGAAAAACTCTTATTCAAGTATCCTTTTATGCTATCCAGAAATTCTATATTTTTTCCAGTCAGTAATATGTCATCCACATATAATATCAAAAATGCTACAGAGCTCCCACTCACTTTCTTGTAAATACAGGCTTCTCCGAAAGTCTGTATAAAACCAAATGCTTTGATCACACTATCAAAGCGTTTATTCCAACTCCGAGAGGCTTGCACCAGTCCATAAATGGATCGCTGGAGCTTGCACACTTTATTAGATCCCTTTGGATCGACAAAACCTTCCGGTTGCATCATATACAACTCTTCTTCAGGAAATCCATTCAGGAATGCAGTTTTGACATCCATCTGCCAAATTTCATAATCATAAAATGCGGCAATTGCTAACATGATTCGGACAGACTTAAGCATCGCTACGGGTGAGAAGGTCTCATCGTAGTCAACCCCTTGAACTTGTCGAAACCCTTTTGCGACAAGTCGAGCTTTGTAGACAGTAATATTACCGTCAGCGTCAGTCTTCTTCTTGAAGATCCATTTATTCTCAATTGCTTGCCGATCATCGGGCAAGTCAACCAAAGTCCATACTTTGTTCTCATACATGGATCCCATCTCAGATTTCATGGCTTCAAGCCATTTTGCGGAATCTGGGCTCACCATCGCTTCTTCATAGTTCGTAGGTTCATCATGATCTAGCAGCATGACTTCCAGAATAGGATTACCGTACCACTCTGGCGCGGATCTCACTCTGGTTGATCTACGAGGTTCAGTAGTATCTTGTCCTGAAGTTTCATGATCATTATCATTAGCTTCCTCATTAATTGGTGTAGGTGTCACAGAAACAGGTTTCTGTGATGTACTACTTTCCAATAAGGGAGCAGGTATAGTTACCTCGTCAAGTTCTACTTTCCTCCCACTCACATCTTTCGAGAGAAACTCCTTCTCCAGAAAGTTTCTGGACTTAGCAACAAAAGTCTTGCCTTCGGATCTGTGATAGAAGGTGTATCCAATAGTTTCCTTTGGATATCCTATGAAGACACATTTCTCCGATTTGGGTTCAAGCTTATCAGGTTGAAGCTTTTTCACATAAGCATCGCAGCCCCAAACTTTCAGAAACGACAACTTTGGTTTCTTGCCAAACCATAGTTCATAAGGCGTCGTCTCAACGGATTTTGATGGTGTCCTATTTAACGTGAATGCGGCCGTCTCTAAAGCATAACCCCAAAACGATAGCGGTAAATCAGTAAGAGACATCATAGATCGCACCATATCTAGTAAAGTACGATTATGACGTTCGGACACACCATTACGCTGTGGTGTTCCGGGTGGCGTGAGTTGCGAAACTAGTCCGCATTGTTTCAAATGTACACCAAACTCGTAACTCAAATATTCTCCTCCACGATCAGATCGTAGAAACTTTATTTTCTTGTTACGATGGTTTTCGACTTCACTCTGAAATTCTTTGAACTTTTCAAATGTTTCAGACTTATGTTTCATTAAGTAGATATACCCATATCTGCTTAAGTCATCTGTGAAGGTGAGAAAATAACGATATCCGCCACGAGCCTGAATATTCATCGGACCACATACATCTGTATGTATGATTTCCAACAAATCTGTTGCTCTCTCCATAGTACCGGAGAACGGTGTTTTAGTCATCTTGCCCATGAGGCACGGTTCGCAAGTACCAAGTGATTCATAATCAAGTGGTTCCAAAAGTCCATCAGTATGGAGTTTCTTCATGCGCTTTACACTGATATGACCTAAACGGCAGTGGCACAAATAAGTTGCACCATCATTATCAACTCTTCATCTTTTAGCTTCAACATTATGAATATGTGTGTCACTACTATCGAGATTCAATAAGAATAGACCACTCTTCAAGGGTGCATGACCATAAAAGATATTACTCATATAAATAGAACAACCATTATTCTCTGATTTAAATGAATAACCGTCTCACATTAAACAAGATCCAGATATAATGTTCATGCTCAACGCTAGCACCAAATAACAATTATTTAGGTCTAATACTAATCCCGAAGGTAGATGTAGAGGTAGAGTGCCGACTGCGATCACATCGACTTTGGAACCGTTTCCCACGCGCATCGTCACCTCGTCCTTAGCCAATCTTCGCTTAATCCGTAGTCCCTGTTTCGAGTTCCAAATATTAGCAACAGAACCAGTATCAAATACCCAGGTGCTACTGCGAGCATTAGTAAGGTACACATCAATAACATGTATATCACATATACCTTTGTTCACCTTGCCATCCTTCTTATCCGCCAAATACTTGGGGCAGTTCCGCTTCCAGTGACCAGTCTGCTTGCAGTAGAAGCACTCAGTTTCAGGCTTAGGTTCAGACTTGGGTTTCTTCTCTTGAGCGGCAACTTGCTTGCTGTTCTTCTTGAAGTTCCCCTTCTTCTTCCCTTTGCCCTTTTTCTTGAAACTAGTGGTCTTGCTAACCATCAACACTTGA
This sequence comes from Triticum monococcum, assembly GCA_034509565.1. Classification (NCBI taxonomy): domain Eukaryota; kingdom Viridiplantae; phylum Streptophyta; class Magnoliopsida; order Poales; family Poaceae; genus Triticum; species Triticum monococcum. The sequence continues at coordinate 615,330,671 of CM067847.1, read as the reverse complement.
TGCTCCTTTTTGATTTCTACCTCAGCAGTTTTCAGCATTGCGAAGAGCTCGGGAATAGTCTTATTCATCCCTTGCATATTATAGTTCATCACGAAGCTCTTGTAGCTTGGTGGCAGTGATTGGAGAATTCTGTCAATGACGCAATCATCTGGAAGATTGACTCCCATCTGAATCAAGTGATTATTATACCTAGATAGCATAAGATTATTCAGATGGGAGTCAATCTTCCAGATGATTGCGTCATTGACAGAATTCTCCAATCACTGCCACCAAGCTACAAGAGCTTCGTGATGAACTATAATATGCAAGGGATGAATAAGACTATTCCCGAGCTCTTCGCAATGCTGAAAACTGCTGAGGTAGAAATCAAAAAGGAGCATCAAGTGTTGATGGTTAACAAGACCACTAGTTTCAAGAAAAAGGGCAAAGGGAAGAAGAAGGGGAACTACAAGAAGAACAGCAAGCAAGTTACTGCTCAAGAGAAGAAACCCAAGTCTGGACCTAAGCCTGAAACTGAGTGCTTCTACTTCAAGCAGACTGGTCACTGGAAGCGGAACTGCCCCAAGTATTTGGCGGATAAGAAGGATGGCAAGGTGAACAAAGGTATATGTGATATACATGTTATTGATGTGTACCTTACTAATGCTCGCAGTAGCACCTGGGTATTTGATACTGGTTCTGTTGCTAATATTTGCAACTCAAAACAGGGAGTACGGATTAAGTGAAGATTGGCTAAGGACGAGGTGACGATGCGCGTGGGAAACGGTTCCAAAGTCGATGTGATCGCAGTCGGCACGCTACCTCTACATCTACCTTCGGGATTAGTATTAGACCTAAATAATTGTTATTTGGTGCCAGCGTTGAGCATGAACATTATATCTGGATCTTGTTTAATGCGAGACGGTTATTCATTTAAATCAGAGAATAATGGTTGTTCTATTTATATGAGTAATATCTTTTATGGTCATGCACCCTTGAAGAGTGGTCTATTCTTGTTGAATCTCGTTAGTAGTGATACACATATTCATAATGTAGAAGCCAAAAGATGCAGAGTTGATAATGATAGTGCAACTTATTTGTGGCACTGCCGTTTAGGTCATATCGGTGTAAAGCGCATGAAGAAACTCCATACTGATGGACTTTTGGAACCACTTGATTATGAATCACTTGGTACTTGCGAACCGTGCCTCATGGGCAAGATGACTAAAACACCATTCTCCGGTACTATGGAGAGAGCAACTGATTTGTTGGAAATCATACATACAGATGTATGTGGTCCGATGAATGTTGAAGCTCGTGGCGGATATCGTTATTTTCTCACCTTCACAGATGACTTAAGCAGATATGGGTATATCTACTTAATGAAACATAAGTCTGAAACATTTGAAAAGTTCAAAGAATTTCAGAGTGAAGTTGAAAATCATCGTAACAAGAAAATAAAGTTTCTACCATCTGATCGGGGAGGAGAATATTTGAGTTACGAGTTTGGTGTACATTTGAAAAATTGTGGAATAGTTTCGCAACTCACGCCACCCGGAACACCACAGCGTAATGGTGTGTCCGAACGTCGTAATCGTACTTTACTAGATATGGTGCGATCTATGATGTCTCTTACTGATTTACTGCTATCGTTTTGGGGATACGCTTTAGAGACGGCCGCATTCACGTTAAATAGGGCACCATCAAAATCCGTTGAGACGACACCTTATGAACTATGGTTTGGCAAGAAACCAAAGTTGTCGTTTCTGAAAGTTTGGGGCTGCGATGCTTATGTGAAAAAGCTTCAACCTGATAAGCTCGAACCCAAATCGGAGAAATGTGTCTTCATAGGATATCCAAAGAAAACTATTGGATACACCTTCTATCACAGATCCGAAGGCAAGACTTTTGTTGCTAAATTTGGAAACTTTCTTGAGAAGGAGTTTCTCTCGAAAGAAGTGAGTGGGAGGAAAGTAGAACTTCACGAGGTAACTGTACCTGCTCCCTTGTTGGAAAGTAGTACATCACAGAAAATTGTTTCTACGACACCTACACCAATAAGTGAGGAAGTTAATGATAATGATCATGAAACTTCAGAACAAGATACTACTAAACCTCGTAGATCAACCAGAGTAAGATCCGCGCCAGAGTGGTACGGTAATCCAGTTCTAGAAGTCATGCTACTAGATCATGATGAACCTACGAACTATGAAGAAGCGATGGTGAGCCCAGATTCCGCAAAGTGGCTTGAAGCCATGAAATCTGAGATGGGATCCATGTATGAGAACAAAGTATGGACTTTGGTTGACTTGCCCGATGATCGGCAAGCAATTGAGAATAAATGGATCTTCAAGAAAAAGACTAACGCTGACGGTAATGTTACTGTCTATAAAGCTCGACTTGTCGCAAAAGGTTTTCGACAAGTTCAAGGGGTTGACTACGATGAGACCTTCTCACCCGTAGCGATGCTTAAGTCTGTCCGAATCATGTTAGCAATTGCCGGGTTTCATAATTATGAAATTTGGCAGATGGATGTCAAAACTGCATTCCTGAATGTATTTCTGGAAGAAGAGTTGTATATGATGCAACCGGAAGGTTTTGTCGATCCAAAGGGAGCTAACAAAATGTGCAAGCTCCAGCGATCCATCTGTGGATTGGTGCAAGCATCTCGGAGTTGGAATATACACTTTGATGAGTTGATCAAAGCATATAGTTTTATACAGACTTGCAGTGAAGCCTGTATTTACAAGAAAGTGAGTGGGAGCTCTGTAGCATTTTTGATATTATATGTGGATGGCATATTGCTAATTGGAAATGATATAGAATTTCTGGATAGCATAAAGGGATACTTGAATAAGAGTTTTTCAATGAAAGACCTCGGTGAAGCTGCTTACATATTAGGCATAAAGATCTATAGAGATAGATCAAGACGCTTAATTGGACTTTCACAAAGCACATACCTTGACAAAATTTTGAAGAAGTTCAAAATGGATCAAGCAAAGAAAGGGTTCTTGCCTGTGTTACAAGGTGTGAAGTTGAGTCAGACTCAATGCCCGACCACTGCAGAAGATAGAGAGAAAATGAAAGATGTTCCCTATGCTTCAGCCATAGGCTCTATCATGTATGCAATGCTGTGTACCAGACCTGATGTGTGCCTTGCAATAAGTTTAGCAGGGAGGTACCAAAGTAATCCAGGAGTGGATCACTGGACAGTGGTCAAGAACATCCTGAAATACCTGAAAAGGAGTAAGGATATGTTTCTCATATATGGAGGTGACAAAGAGCTCACCGTAAAAGGTTACGTTGATGCAAGCTTTGACACTGATCCGGACGATTCTAAATCGCAAACCGGATACGTGTTTACATTAAACGGTGGAGCTGTCAGTTGGTGCAGTTCTAAACAAAGCGTCGTAGCGGGATCTACATGTGAAGCAGAGTACATAGCTGCTTCGGAAGCAGCAAACGAAGGAGTCTGGATGAAGGAGTTCATATCCGATCTAGGTGTCATACCTAGTGCATTGGGTCCAATGAAAATCTTTTGTGACAATACTGGTGCAATTGCCTTGGCAAAGGAATCCAGATTTCACAAGAGGACCAAACATATCAAGAGACACTTCAATTCCATCCGGGATCTAGTCCAGGTGGGAGACATAGAGATTTGCAGGATACATACGGATCTGAATGTTGCAGACCTGTTGACTAAGCCTCTTCCACGAGCAAAACATGATCAGCACCAAGGCTCCATGGGTGTTAGAATCATTACTGTGTAATCTAGATTATTGACTCTAGTGCAAGTGGGAGACTGAAGGAAATATGCTCTAGAGGCAATAATAAAGTTATTATTTATTTCCTTATATCATGATAAATGTTTATTATTCATGCTAGAATTGTATTAACCGGAAACATAATACATGTGTGAATACATAGACAAACTTAGTGTCACTAGTATGCCTCTACTTGACTAGCTCATTAATCAAAGATGCTTATGTTTCCTAACCATGAACAATGTGTTGTTATTTGATTAACGAGGTCACATCATTAGTTGAATGATCTGATTGACATGACCCATTTCATTAGCTTAGCACCCAATCGTTTAGTATGTTGCTATTGCTTTCTTCATGACTTATACATGTTCCTGTGACTATGAGATTATGCAACTCCCGTTTACCGGAGGAACACTTTGTGTGCTACCAAACGTCACAATGTAACTGGGTGATTATAAAGGAGCTCTATAGGTGTCTCCAAAGGTAGATGTTGGGTTGGCGTATTTCAAGATTAGGATTTGTCACTCCGATTGTCGGAGAGGTATCTCTGGGCCCTCTCGGTAATGCACATCACATAAGCCTTGCAAGCATTGTGACTAATGAGTTAGTTGCGAGATGATGTATTACGGAACGAGTAAAGGGACTTGCCGGTAACGAGATTGAACTAGGTATTGGATACCGACGATCGAATCTCGGGCAAGTAACATACCGATGACAAAGGGAACAACGTATGTTGTTATGCGGTCTGACCGATAAAGATCTTCGTAGAATATGTAGGAGCCAATATGGGCATCCAGGTCCCGCTATTGGTTATTGACCGGAGATGTGTCTCAGTCATGTCTACATTGTTCTCAAACCGTAGGGTCCGCACGCTTAACGTTACGATGACAGTTATTATGAGTTTATGCATTTTGATGTACCGAAGTTAGTTCGGAGTCCCGGATATGATCACGGACATGACGAGGAGTCTCGAAATGGTCGAGACATAAAGATTGATATATTGGATGACTATATTCGGACATCGGAAGTGTTCCGGGTAATTTCGGAGAAAACCGGAGAGCCGGAGGGTTACCGGAACCCTACCGGGAGAAGTAATGGGCCATATGGGCTTTAGTGGAGAGAGAGAAGGGCTGCCAGAGGTGGGCCGCACGCCACCTCCTCCCTGGTCCGAATTGGACTAGGGGAGGGGGCGCCGCCCCCCCTTTCCTTCTCCCACTCCACCTCTTTCCCCCTCCTAGTAGGAGTACTAGGAGGAGGACTCCTCCTTGGCGCGCCACACCTGGCCGGCCGGCCTCCTCCCCTTGCTCCTTTATATACGGGGGCAGGGGGCACCCCAAGACACACAAGTTGATATACGTGATCGTTCCTTAGCCGTGTGCGGTGCCCCCTGCCACCATATTCCACCTCGATCATATCGTTGTAGTGCTTAGGCGAAGCCCTGCGTCGGTAGAACATCAAGATCGTCATCACGCCGTCGTGCTGACGGAACTCCTCCTCGAAGCTTTGCTGGATCGGAGCCCGGGGATCGTCATCGAGCTGTATGTGTGCTAAGAACTCGGAGGTGCCGGAGTAACGGTGCTTGGATCGGTCGGATCGGGAAGAAGACGTACGACTACTTCCTCTATGTTGTGTCAATGCTTCCGTTGCGATCTACAAGGGTACGTAGATCATACTCTCCTCTCATTGCTGTGCATCACCATGATCTTGCGTGTGCGTAGGAAATTTTTTGAAATTACTACGTTCCCCAACATAATAAACTTTTATCATGATATAAGGAAATAAATAATAACTTTATTATTGCCTCTAGGGCATATTTCCTTCAGCCTGTGCTGCCAGCGGGTCATGGCGCTCCGCCGAGGCCGAGGCCCGCGCTGGCTGCTGGACGCGGCACTCCATCAGGGCCGCGGCCCGTGCTGGCTGTGGGGGCGGGGCCGGCCACTGGGCATGGTGGCCAGGGGTTCAGGCCACCAGCGTCGGCTGCTCCATTGCAGTCTTTTGCTGCTGTGGGGCGCGATTCTACCCAGCAAAGACCGCCGACGCCCGGTGTGGCTATGGTCGCTCCTCTGGGTCAGAAGCCACAAGCCGCACCTCCGCCACATTACGTCGCTCAACTGCCTCAGAAGCGTGACGTGCCAGTGCAGGTTCCGCCTGGGTATCCTATGGCGGGCGAGGGAGGTACAGATGTAGCTCGTGCGCCGGCTCATCGCGGCGGTAATGGTCCACCCCGAGGAAAGTGGGGTGATGATGGATTCAATGCTTATGGGGACGGATAACATCGTGGCTCATCATCTGCGGGTGGCGGGCGTGGCTACACTTGGCAGAGTGATGGGTCAGCTGAACGGCCTTTCTACGGCCCTCCGGGAGGTTTTATCGAGGGGGCGCCTGGCCCTGATTATAGGCAGTGAGACGGTTACCAAGGTCATCGTGGTGGTCGCGGTGGTCGTGGTGGTAGGAACCGTTACCGCTAGCCTCCACCGCCTGCCGTGGTGGAACCGTCGGCATCCTCGGAGGTCGATGCTTCCGGTCAGGTGCCGGAGCTATCTGGGCAGGCTATGGAAGTGGTGACTGCACTGGCTACTGCTGACGTGCCGCTGGCGGAGCCCATTGTGACGGGGCCTGTCGGGGCTGCTGACAAATCTGATGTGGATAGAGCTTCCAAGTGGGCGCGTAAAAAGGAGAAGATGTTGTGTTACCGATGTGGAGAGAGAGGTCACTTATTGCTGAGTGTGTGACCGAGCTTTGTGATACATGCCTCAAGCCTGCACATGACACGGGGGAGTGCCCCATTCTGCGGGATCAGATGCCGAGTATCACCATCTATGGAGTATATTGTGCTGAGTTGATGTTTTTTGAGTCTCCTAGTGCGAAGGAGATACCTGACGAACCCCAGAGCACAACTATAGGTATTGTCAAAGTCACTAAGAGTGATGTGTCTGAGGCGCAGATTATGCACAAGCTCACCGAGTTAGTTCTAGGTAACTTTGAGTGGGAGCTCACTCGTCTCGAGGACAACTCTTATAAGGTTGATTTTCGTACATCGGAGGACTTGGAGCATATGCTGAGTTTTGGGTTATGCAGAGTACCTGGTACTGAGTGCATCCTCGAGTTCCATGAGTGGAAGCGAGTTGAGCCGCAGGGCAAGAACCTCACCCAGGTTTGGTTGTGTTTCTCAGGAGCTCCTTACAAGCCACTTCAGGATGCTCGGGTTGTGGCTAGCTTGGGGTTTCTGGTCGGAAAAACCAAGAAGGTAGATATGGCTTTCACCAAAGCTAATTGAGTGGCCCGCCTGCTGGTAAGTGTCCTCGATATCGAGTTTGTGCCTGATGTGGTCAAGTGGACTTACAGGGGTGTGGTCTTCGACCTTGAGATTGAGTTTGAGGATACCGATCTTTTTGTTGAGGCTATGGCAGGGACGGATGTGGATATGCATGATAACAATGATGGTTCGGGGAACACGGAGACGCGAGGGGATGATGTTGGGCATGAGTCGGCCAACGGGCCGAGTGCCACCTTGCAGGCGCCTGAGTCTAGGGATGCTTCTTCTATTACGGTACCTATGAGCACGTTGAGATTCGGGTCGTTTTAGCCTGCTTCTGCTCCTCCTAGGCTTTGGAGCGATCGGGTGGAGTCTGATGACGTGCTAGAGGGCACGCTTCCCTCCTTAGACTTTGCAGTGGTTGAGGGCTTTACCGAGGGGGGAGGATCATGGGCAGGTGGCCCCTTCTTCCCCTTCTCCTTCAGATGCTGCGCCACAATTGAGGACCGAGGTGGAGGTGCCTTCATTGCCGATCGGCGACATGACGATGTTGACAGGGAGGCCAGGGCAGGAGGTCTCAGTTCCTTCCTCTCCTGCGGTGGTGAGGGCGACCAGCGTCGGTTGACTCCGAGGGCCGGCAGTCACCTGTTCCGCCGCAGGGAGGGTTCCAGCCGATGTCGACTTTTGTGGGTGCATCACCCACTGGCGTGACAGCTGGTACTGGAGAGGAGCGGGGGCAGGCGGCCCCTGTTCTCACCTTCCCTCACCAGCCTATGGGTGGGCCGACGACTGAGTTGTCTACGTCAGATGGGGAGCATGGGCAGATGGTCCAGCGTTCTCACCCCCCCCCCCCCCCGCGCGCTCGCCGGGGGCGGTGCCGACTGTGGATCCTCGGGACTCTCTACATCCGCACGGTGGGGGTGGGGTGGGAGGCCTTACCCCTATCGAGGCCACTAGGAAGGAGGTCATAGCTTTTGGAGGTATCCCGGATCCTGTTTCTAAGGGGCGGCGGATGAGCTATCGCCTTCAGGACCAGCCAAACGTTGATGACATGCAGCTGAGGTGCGCCAGGCGGGCGGCCAAGATTCGTGATATTGAGATCACTACTGGTATGTAGGTCAACACCTCCAATTCTATTCTGCATTTTTCTGATGATGAGATTATTCATAATGCAAATCAGCTAGGAGTTTCACTAGGTAGTAATGATAATGAGATCTCGCATTCAGTTAATGATCTCTTGGATCTTGAAGCGGATCGTGCTTTGGATATGATTCGCAACTTAGCAGCTGTTAAACCTATGAACGATTCCTACATTGCTCAGTTGGGAGTCAGGGTGTTAGATACGCTTTGTACAGATATTGCGCATTCCCCCCTGAGAACGAGGAGGAGGAAGGTTCTTTACCTCTTGGGGGAGAGTGAACCTATAGAGGATCCTTGCGGTAGACCCACCGAACCCGGTTGTGAGGACTGGGTGGAGGAAGTAGCTAAGCCTAAACGCAAGTGGCAACGCAAAATTTACCCAGTGTCGGCGGTGCGTAGAAGTGCTAGGAACTGGATGACCAAAAATTTCATGATGAGTTATGAGAGGAATTTTTTGGAATAGCAGAGGTCTGAGGGACTTGGCTAAAAGAAGATTTCTAGCAGAGGCTTCTATCGAACATAGGTTGGATTTTATTGCCCTTTCTGAAATAGGAAGAGGCAACTTTTCCCCTCAATTCCTCAATACGTTGTCGGAAGGCGTCGATTATGACTGGCACTGTCTTCCCCTGAGAGGAAGATCAGGTGAGATCTTACTTGGGGTTAAATGCGAGACGTTGGAAGTCCGAAGTGTGGTCATGGGAGATTTTGCCGTCAAGTTCCGAGTTAGGTCGAAGGTCGACGGGTTTAATTGGGCCCTGGTGGCGGTGTATGGGGCTGCACAGCCAGAGCTCAAACCAGACTTTTTGGCGGATCTAGTCCATATTTGCGGGTCTGAGAAGATTCCGATCTTAGTGGGGGTGACTTCAATGTCATTAGAAGGAGAGACGAAAAGAACAATGATAATTTTGATGGCAGATGGTCGTTCATGTTTAACACCATTATTGAAAGCTTGGATCTGAGAGAGATAGAGCTTTCGGGAAGAAAATTTACATGGGCTAATACTTTGCCAACCCCTACGTTTGAGAAGCTAGACCGTGTCCTCGCGAGCGTTGACTGGGAACAGAAGTTTCCTCTTGTCACCATCCAGGCATTATCGCGCAGAATCTCCGACCACACCCCCCTAATGGTTGGCTCTGGTGAGGCAACACACGTGGGGAATAAGAATACCTTATCTTTCGAATTAGCGTGGTTTGAGAGAGAAGGGTTTTTTGATCTTATAGCCAGGGAATGGGCTAAAGACTCAGGAGGAAGGACTCCAATTGAGAGATGGCAGAATAAGATACGACACTTGCGAAGTTTCTTGCGTGGGTGGGCTAAGCATCTCAGTGGGATTTATAAGGTTGAAAAGGAAAGGCTCCTTACCCTTATTCAGGCCTTAGATGTCAAAGCCGAGTCCATGGTCCTAGATTCAACGGAACTTCATGTTAAATTAGATGCGGAAATGAGATTGAAAGAGCTCCTGCGAGAAGAGGAATTGAAGTGGGCATTGCGGGCGAAGGTTCGCACAGTGGTCCAGGGGGACGCCAACACTCAATTCTGTCATATGATTGCCAACGGCAAGCATAGAAAGAAAAGGACCTTTCAGCTTGAGCAAGACGAAGGGACGATTGTAGGACATGAGAATCTAAAATTATACATCACTAATTATTACAAGCAGCTTTTTGGGCCTCCGGAGGATAATTTTGTATCTTTGGATGAGTCGCGGATTGAAGATGTCCCTCGGCTTGCTTCAGATGAGAACGATATTTTAACTGCCCCGTTCTCAGAGAAAGAGGTGTTTGAAGCTATTTCTCAGATGAAGAATAATAAAGCTCCAGGGTCGGATGGATTTCCAGCGGAGTTTTATAAGAGGTGCTGGCATATTATTAAAGGGGATTTGCTTCCGATGTTCCAAGATTTATTCGCTGGACAGCTTCACTTGTTTCATCTGAATTTTGGAACCATTACTTTGCTTCCTAAGAAAACAGAGGCGGTGCGAATTGAGCAGTTCAGGCCTATCTGTCTTCTAAATGTAAGTTTCAAAATTTTCACCAAGGTTGGGACAAATAGACTCACGCAGATTACGCATTCTATGGTGCAGCCGTCCCAAACTGCTTTCATGCCAGACCGAAACATCCTTGAAGGGGTGGTGGTCCTGCATGAAACGCTCCATGAAATCCATACGAAAAAACTAGATGGGGTTGTTTTCAAAGTGGATTTCGAAAAAGCGTACGACAAAGTCAAATGACCATTCCTCCAACAAGCGTTGAGGATGAAAGGTTTTGATCAAGCTTGGAGAAAACATGTCGAATCTTTCACGCAAAAAGAAGTGTTGGAATTAGAGTGAATGATGATATAGGTTGCTATTTCCAAACACATAAGGGCTTGAGACAAGGAGATCCAATGTCACCTATTTTATTCAACATTGTAGTAGACATGTTGACAATTCTAATAGGGAGGTCTAAGGATGCTGGCCAAGTAGGTAGTTTGGTACCTCATCTAGTTGATGGAGGTGTATCTGTCATACAGTACGCAGATGATACAATCATCTTTATGGAGCATGACTTGGTAAAAGCGAGAAACATGAAGCTGGTGTTATGCTTATTTGAACAATTGACCGGACTAAAAATCAATTTCCACAAGAGCGAATTGTTCTGTTTTGGAAGAGCCAATGAGGAACAAAAGGCGTATAAGCAATTGTTCGATTGTGAACTGGGGGCTTTACCTTTCACATATTTAGGTATACCCATTTATCATTGTAAGCTAACAAATAGAGAATGGAAGTGCATTGAGGATCGATTTGAGAGGAAATTGGGCTGCTGGAAGGGCAAATTGATGTCGTATGGAGGCCGTTTAATTCTCATTAATTCGGTTCTCACAAGTATGCCCATGTTTCTTTTGTGTTTTTTCGAGGTACCAGTGGGAGTTCGGAAAAGACTTGAGTTCTATCGGTCCTGTTTTTTCTGGCAAAGTAATGAGCTGAAGAGGAAGTATAGACTAGCTAAATGGGACATTATTTGTCGACCGAAGGACCAATGGGGTCTAGGTATCAAAAATCTTGAGGTGAAGAACAAATGTCTTCTTAGCAAATGGTTGTATAAGCTTTCTCGAGAGACCGAGGCCACATGGGCACATATTCTGCGTAATAAGTACCTTCAATCCAAAACTTTATCCCAGGTGACAGTGAGGCCGATGGATTCGCCTTTCTGGAAAGGACTGATGAGAGTTAAATCGGTCTTTCTTAATCGGGCCAAGTTTGTCGTCGGTAACGGTACTTCTACGAGATTCTGGGAGGATACTTGGCTAGGGGACACGCCTCTTGCACTTCAGTATCCTTCTCTTTATAGTATTGTTCAATGGAGAGATGCAACCGTTGAGTCAGTATGTCAATCCACGCCTCTAAATATCAGCTTTAGGAGAGCGTTAGCCGGTAACCGTTGGGAAGCTTGGCTCCATCTTGTGAGAAGATTGATGGATGTTCAACTTTCTCAACGTCCGGATCAGTTGTGTTGGAAGCTTACTAGGAATGGAGAATATACGGTCAAATCCATGTATTTGGATGTTATTAATTCTAGTTCTATTCCTATTTCAAAACATGTTTGGCATGTCAAAGTTTCCTTAAGAGTTAAAGTGTTTATGTGGTTTGTACACAAATAAGTCATTTTAACTGAGGATAACTTGATTAAACGCAACTGGATTGGATCCTCTCGATGTAGCTTCCGTGACACGGATGAAACAATCAAACACCTCTTTCTCTATTGTCATTTGGCAAAGATTCTGTGGCAATCAGTTAACATAGCCTTCAATATTACTCCTCCGAATAATATTAATACGTTATTTGGGACGTGGTTGGATGGGATTGAGTCACAAACAGCAAGACACATTCGTGTAGGAGTATGTGCTTTATTATGGGCTATCTAGAATTGCAGAAATGATTTGGTCTTTAACAAAACAACAAATACTCACTTTTTGCAGGTTATTTTCCGAGCCACTGCGTTGATCCGTATGTGGTCGTTACTCACTCCGACGGAGGCCAGGGAGCGTTTGGTTACTGGATCTATCCGCTGGAAGATGGTAGCATGGGATATTTTCAGCCGGTTTGAATGGCGGTCATGTAATAGGATAGGTAATTAGTTTTGCTATCTCTCTTTTGCCAGCCGGTTGTGGCTTTTTATTTTGTTCCTTAGCTCTTTGTGAGCAGCTTTTGTTTGAGACTTTAAGACTTTTGTTAAACCTATTTGCTTGCTAATAAAGGTGGCCGTATGCATCATTCTGATGCAGAGGCCGGGGATGTCCTCATTTTCTAAAAAAAAAATCAGAGCATCTTTTGTGCCATGCAAGTAGAGGGTAGCTCAATGGAGCCTGCAAAATTCTCACAACCTAAACCCTTTTCCTCCCAGGTATGTATTTATTATATTCTAAGAAACTGCAAAATGTAGGTGTTGCTTTATTTGTAATATAAAACTGATTTTGCAATGTTCATACTCTCTTCATTTTTTTCCTGATTTGATAAGGAAGAATTAATAAATCAGTGTCCTAGAGTGTTCACTGTCACAAAATTCACTTGCTTTCCTGGGTACTATTGAATGTTGATAGAAATTCAAAGGAACCCTTTTATCAAAAGGAAACGATTAGGTACAAATCAAGCAACACGAGCGTTGTTTGGCTAATTATGTTCATTGCTTAAATTTTCCTGACATAAAGTGTCCGTACACATAACATGATTAAGTACATAGTACTAAAAAAACATTTGTTGTTGTACAGGAAAAAAGAGAGCGGGAGATGCCAGGTGGGGTCTCTGAAATTATGCATAAACGCCTGTGGAAAAAATTCTGCATAAAAGCTACACAATTTACTTTTTCCTACAACACACAATATTAGCAGTCACAACAGACATGCGAATTTTTCAAAAATGAATATAGCAGGCGCGTGTATATATATATTGCAGGATGCTATATAATGTTATAAAACACAATGTATTCTACTCCCTCCGTTCCTAAATATTTGCCTTTCTAGATATTTCAACAGTTGACTACATATAAAGCAAAATGAGTGAATTTACACTCTAAAATATGTCTACATACATCGTATGTGGTAGTCTGTTTGAAATGTCTAGAAAGAAAAATATTTAGGAACGAAGGGAGTATAACTTTTCTTTGCCATGCACCTTCTGATATCTGTGTGACCCAATTTTCTTACAATCCCATTTCTATTCAATTACCAATTGTGCGTAAAAATGAAGGAAATAGGAATTTGAAATCCCCCCCTTCCCACAGAATCATCAGGCTTGACTTACCTGATAAATACATGATGCTGGTCGCCCAACGTCAACATGAAAACCGCGTCGTTGCTTGCCTGTGCCATGAGGATTTGATTAGAATTTTGGACCAAGATCCTGGCCATACCCTGCCTTTGCAAAAGTAAAATGTTATAGTTTCATATCCTCCCAAACAAAGTACACGTATAGTGGAGCTGGCCTAAAATCTTTGTTCGTGAAAGTTTGAACTTGCTCTCCTGTCTTCTTTTAGGCACCTTGCCCTCCCATGTCCTAACCAGCTTACATGAGAAGCTAACTAGTTAGCTTTAGGTACATGTTAATCTCCTCACGTTTGCTCCATAATTGGTCACACCAATACATATACGTAAAGTTGGTCAAAGCGAGTAGGAGGCAATATCTGAAAACATCCAACAAAGAGATGAAGACTTGCATGCCCACACGCAAAAACCCTTATTCAGAGGGGAAATATCTCATCTCCTTTATGTATCTCATTACTTGGAAAGGCCATATATGCATGCAGCATGCGTGAGATGTTCTTCTCTGCGAGCAATCTCTTTTCCTAGCGGCAGCTGGAGAGATCAACACAAAGACACAATTGGTTCAACTTTACTACTAGCTCAAAGATATCTAAAAGCAATCGAGCTAGACATAAATATATACCAACTATATCGGGCGTAGCGCTCGCCGAACAAGCATAGACCTCTGATCAAGTGATCGTCAATCATAGGATTCTTCCTAAAAGCTTCAAAGCTTCTTATTATAAGCTTTGTGGTTACAGCCTGCAAGCACATTACATGCACGGATGTGATGCCACTAAACTAGTAGAGAGAAAGAGAGGGCATTGCATGCTTCGTCCGTTTTTGCACCTCTAGAACGGGCCAAACGGTGCAATTCTTTCTGGAAAGGCAGTGAAAGTTGTAGGCATGCATGCATGCTACTTGCACTTTGCCATTGCATTAGTGGGTGCTTTTGGGGGTCCTAAAGTGCAAAATTTAACCCTCCTTTTTGACCGGTCCTCCATTGCTAGTTAGTAATCTTCTAATTTTTTTTATTTTGACTCTCATTGACTTAGATACTAGCTCCCTGTGGATACATGTGCGAGTATGCAAGTAAAAAGTGGGATAGTACTTGTTAGGCACCGATGAATATGGGAATGAGGATAGTTTATGTTTTCCTCTTTGAACAGTTTGTTCATCTGGTTTAATTTAATTAAGTTGCTACGGAAAGACTGTTATGTAATCATCACTTTACTTCTGGACACAACTAGCTGGTTCTATGATATGTACACTTGACATGATGGAAAACTCAATAACAATGGGAGTCTCTTTTGCAAGAACATATCCAGTGCACTAGAGCTTGTGGTGCATCTGGTGCACCCAACCTCGTTATCCTTTCCTAGAAGTTGTTGAAATTGGGATGGGAAATCGGCATGTAAACACAATATACTATATGACTAACATGGTCTGTGAATACAACTCGAGAAACAAAAAGGACAATTTTCTCGGTTAATAATAGCTAAGCTTAAATGGGATAGGGGGGGGGGGGGGGTCAAGTTGTGTTTTAAATCTGATTTTGTAAAAAATAGTTGCATACTCATTGTGTCTATGCACTCTATTTTTTGTAGAAGTGTCCAAACTTTCTAAATATGTGAGCCGGGGTCGGGTGTACCGGATAACTTCTCCTCTTTTAGCAACCCTAGAATTTGCTTAATACTTTGGAGTTATAGTAAACAGTGTGATTGGAGCTTCCTGAACTTGTACACTGCTGTTTCACTTGATTCCATGACTCGGAACATAATTTAACGGCTCCTAATTTACATGGCAGAATGCATAGACATGTCAATGACTCATAGAGTAAAAAGCAACCAAGTCACTGAAGTCAACAGAATAAGACAAATAAACAGTGCAACAACCAAGTGGTAGAACCGCACAAGACCCGCAAAGAAAGGTCACGGAGCTCCAATGCATCTTATTACTGGCATAATTACTATTCTACTTTGGGCAGCAAGTGACCGGCCGCGAGCGCATGCGGCACTGCTTGGAAACCAAGCAGCGGCTAGCTGTCCCGCAAGTTGTGCGTGCGGGCGCGCGCGCGCGATTGGTTACATCGACGCAGTGTAGTGATCGATCAAGCACCGCATATATGGAGCTAGGCCAAATCCCGAAGAACGCTAATTAACAACAATATAAAACTGGCCCTGAAATGACCAAACGTATTAGTGACCCTAAGATGCCGGCTTATCGCCATAAACTTTAAAGGTTTCCCTTATCCGAACAGTGCCCTTCCTTATCTGAATTACATCATCATCCCAGAAAAATTATATTTAAATATTTTTAAAGCTATTTTTCTACCTTAAAACGATGGGCTAGGAACCCAAAATAGCATTTCGCCACAATTATCGCCGTAATATATTCACGACACTTCAAATCCAGCGACCCGATCCATGCATTTGCCGATTGTTCGTTGCTCCATCACCTGCTCTGTTCAGACGTCAGGCCTTCAGGTTTCGGAAAACAACAAAGCTGGCTGGATAGCAATCTGGACGAGCCGCGCCTGACGAGAGAATCGATCCTTCTCGGTGTGTAGTTTCACCCTGCACCGTCAGTCTCAAGAATCCTTCAGGTAGCAGCAGGCAACGTTGCGCGCGCGTCGCTCTCCGCCGTCCGTCGGATCGCGGCGCGGTGCGGTTCGGAGGAATCCTGTCCGTCCAGCGGGACTCTCCCTCCCCTATAAATCGGGAAGGGCTGGGCTGGCAGCCCTCTCAACTTAAGCAAGACACCAGCAGCAGCAGGTCGGTCCACGAGCTTGCCGGTGTGTTCCGACTTCCAAGAAGCAGCCTAGGTAGCTTAGTTTAGGAGGAAGCCAGCACAGCAGCAGGTGACCGGCTGCAAGAATGGGAGGGAGCATGTCGTGCTTCGGCGGCAGCGGCCGGGACTACGACGAGGCGTACGAGCAGCCGCGGCGGTCGTCGAGGAAGGTGCGGCCGAGCGACGAGGATGGGCTGTGGTACGTCGGGGAGCGGGACGTCGACAGGAAGGCCACGGAGTTCATCGCCAGGTTCCACGCCGCCGCCAGCTACGTCGAGGCTACCTAGGCTCGCTTCATCTTCTGCTGCTTCCGCCGGTGATCTCCGGGTCCGGCTACGTACCTCAGGCGCCCCGAGGTGGCTGGCCAGTCCGCTTGGTTAATCGGCCATTGATTTGTTATCATGCTGCTCTCTTTCTCTAGTTCTATTAGTCTTGGTTATCTACATTAATCTTTGTGATTAAGGGTGTGTAATTTAAATATGTATGTTTTCCATAAATAAGGGAAATGCTGGAGGCGTGAGCTTCTGTATGTGAATATATGGAGAGATATTGGCCTTTGTTGTTCGAAAAAAGAAATTGGTCTTTCAGGTGCATATACTTAATTTTCTGATTTGCTATATTTCAAGTCATCTAGAAAATAGTTACTTCAGAGTTGATCGAAGCATATGTCTACAGTTGCACATATGAGTTTGATGAACAACTCCAGTTGCGCGTCTCTAAGCTTAAAGTTGCTCATACTCCCTCCATCCGAAAATACTTGTCATTAAAATGGATAGAAAATGATGTATCTAGAACTAAAATACATCTAGATACATTCCCTTTTATTTATTTTGATGACAAGTATTTCCGGACGGAGGGAGTATAACGTAAGATGTTCAACCACTTAATTGACCGTTAGATGAATAAAACAAACTTTCAGGATCATTGACAAAATAACTATTTCTCATTCAAGTAAAGACTGACACTCATATGTTGCTATGTACTCCCTCCATCCCATAATATAAGAGCGTTATTTTATACTAAAAGGTGTCAAAGATGCTCTCGTATTATAGGACTGAGGGAGTAACTCTAAATGTAAACAGTTTCAGTGATGGAATGATAGAGCCAATAGGGTTAGTGGCAAAGTCGTGAAGGTACTTGAGCAGGAGCAAGCTACAAGTCTAGTAAAAAAATTACAAACCGCGCTCAGATATTTGGATAAAAATCATGTGAATAAGCCCCGAAACTTAGAGTAGTAACTTCCTAATTTCAACTTTATTTGTTTGTGTTGTTATTGTACTGCAGTTTATTCAAATTTTAAATAATGCATCTAAAATTTAAACGAACCCTCTATTACTATATTGTCCAAGATTTTTTTTTAACACTACATGTAGATTCTTGATCAAACTTTTGGCAAAAAAAAGGTAGAAATGACATAAAACCAAAATGTAAACCTTGTCTGCCATATAGTGGCAAAGCTCTAGAAACTATATAAATTGTGTGTCAATGTTGGTTTAGAAATGTGGAACTAGCTAGGTAGGTTTTGGATGTGTAGCAGTCGAGTTATATACTTCTCTATCTAAAGTTGGACACATCTTTTTAATAACTTTATACTTGATCATGTGTAACATGATGAATTAGAAATACAAATTTAGACCAAGAGAAATAACAGATCAAAAGTTCAGAACATTGCTTGGGAAAACTAAGATAAATTTTGAGAACCAACCACTGGTGGAGTGGCTTGTGGGCGGTGTCCACTTAGCCACCAGGTGGCTGGCTAATCCACTCGATTCATATGTGAAAAAACATTTATTCGAGGCATCACCCTTGGTTCTATTTTTATTAATACAAGGAAATTGGCCCTTCACAATGGAGTGTCATTTGTTTCGTCGTGTATATGGTATTTTCAGTGCAATGAACATATTCTACAGCTATATACCACTCATCATTTTAGGTCCAAACCACAAAATGAAACATTAAAAAAAACAAATATGAGAGGTACGACGATCTTCGACAAAAGCTCCATCATAAACACATCTATCGTGTTAGCTTGTCCCCATTTCGTGTATAGTGGTATCTCACTATCTCATAGGGCAGAACCATGTTCCACCCTATTCGTGTAATCATGTTCCGCCTAGCAATGTGCCACATTACATCATTAACCAAGTTGCCAATAGTCACTTCAATGTTTTCGCTCATGATATCTCCTACATGCCGGCGCAAATTGGCAAACCTGATTCCAAATTGTGACCACCCATTGTACGATGTTTGCCCATCAATTTCTTCACTTTTTCATTCGTTTGATTTCTTCTTTCAACTGAAATTCCAAAGAAATCAACAAGAATTGCCCCCGCCATTTTTCGCGCCCGTTCTTCTTTGCGGTAAGAGGCATATTAGGCAAGGATCATCTGCAATTTAGGCTCCCAAGAACCAGTGATGCAATCTTTCACAGCAAAATGATGGATCCTACTTAGAGGGATCACAAGAAATTGTCTCTGAGCTCTCATCCTTTCTTTCCATTAAACGCCCAAAATTCCCCCTCTAGCCGTCATCAACTTGAGGGGTATCAAATCCTCCCATGGCAGATGTACCTTTCCCTAGATAAGAACGAGCCAATGATTTGTGACAATTCATTGGACCCTGTGCTACAAAACAATCAGAAAAAGATTGTTGCTTTACACCAGTGGTGCCAAATCGCCGGCCCCGGGCCGGATCCCTTCGTACCGCTTACATTCCCCAGTGAGATGCAATTAACAGTTAACCTGTGACTTTGACTGTCAATCTACAATTCTACGTGACCGGTGAATCTGAATATTCTCAAGAAATGGTCGAGAGATCGCTCCAAAAAAGCGAGAAATTCCATGGGCATATACCTAGAAACTAGAAGTTTCTTCAACTCTGCCATAGTATGAGACATCTGCAAGATTTTCCTGTGCACGTATGCTGCTTGTCCGCAAAATAATAACCTGTGTATGTGCCTGCAACTATTGGCATGATTTGGTGGTCATGATCAGATCATTCAGACAAAACTTTGTGCCAAAAAAAAATCATCATTTGGTGGCACCCTGCTTATAGAATTCTGAAAAGATAGATGATCACAAGAAGGTGGCAAGGGACACTTCTTTTTTTCCATTGTCCGGCTTCCTTCAAATAGCCTCTGCGACGTTCTTTCTGCTTTCTTTTGTTGGAGGAACAAAAAGAGTGGAGAATTATTGTCATGACTTTGGGCAAGCATTGGACGGAGGAGAGCCATCTCTGCACTGTGCTGCACAGCTGTGGTGCGTGCAGGAGCCATCTGGGAAGGCCATTCTGTACCTTGCAAGTACCAGCTCCTTCCTCCAGGGAAAGCATACCAGGTTCCTGGACAATTTAACCATTGTAAATGTTATCCTTGTCATTAGGACTAAAAGAAAGCCGGTTTTTTATTAGTTAGTTACCTGGTTGTTCTTCTGATAGTACAGGTACGATGGAATGGACTTTTCACCTAATAAAGGTTTTCCATTTTTCTGTTATGGAATGATTCTGCTGGCACCATGAAGCTAATAAATTATGTTTGTTGATTTCTGTCACAATAGGCACCACCTTGAAGCTAATAAATTATGTTTCTTGATTTTTGTCAGCGTAGGCATTATGGAGAGTTCGCTGAACCAGACATGAGAACCTAATTCTCATCTAATTTGGATAGCTCCTAACTGGCACAATCTTTACAGAAACAGTCGCATAAATAGTCCTATCAGCAAATTGACAGGTACTTGTCTACATGCAGGATTTGCATTGATCTCTTTGCCCAAGCTGTAACCCGCGGAACTAAAGAAGGTAAGTAAGATTGGTAAGCATGTCAGAGACTCAGAGTTGTGCGTGATCATGCTAACCAGAAAAAGCCTATGATTCCACTCCCTAATGGCAAATTTAGAGGGCAGGGTGCCACTCGGAAGTCACACCTGAGCTTTTGCTTTTAACCAGCTGAAAAAGCTGCCCTGAGAATCGGTTCTGTGCCTACCCAACAAGCTCGTGTAGCATGTGCTTAGCTCTCTTATCTCTTCTGAAGCCTTAAACCTACGGTTCTCATTATCCATTGGTGTTTTTTTCAGAACTTATGAACTTATTTCGCAGTCTAATACTCCCTCCATCCCAAAATAAGTGTCTTAACTTTGTACTAACTTTAGTGTAAAGTTGTACTAAGCTTGAGACACTTATTTTGGGATGGAGGAAGTATTTGCATAAACAGACGGTTGGTGCTGCACAGGAAATAGTGATGTTGCATATACATGTACTGACGATGCGGTCCATAATCTACCAGCATTCAACAAGCAGTGATGTTTCAGTGACCAGAACATAGGCTAACTTATCCACTGGAGCACGTAATAAGCTAAACACATACACTAATCTACTGGCGTTCAACAAACACAGATGTCACAGTGACCTAAGCATAGATTAACTTGTCTACTGAACTACTACCCACATACCAAGCTTTCACATGGCAAATCACTAACCAAGAACTGTCATTGGCAAGTGACACTGGTATTGGTAGGCAAAATACTGGGACTGTGTTCTGCTTGTACTAGTTAGGCATGATCAGCCCATCAGTTGATAACAACATGCCAGACCATTTTCTCGATGACCTTGAAGGTGCAGCGATCGCCTTCTTCTACCTCGTTGTCTCGGCAAAACCTTTTCCAGCCTTTCCCAGTTAGGTAGCCGTAGGTGTTGGCGATGTTGAAAGCTACTGGCCAAGATCTTGTGCTCTCCATGGATGTTTTAAGCTCGATTGTACATGCTCCTACAAGACCAATTGATGAGCAGAAGGTCCGTTTCACAGCCTGCATTGATGCCAGAATTTGAAGCTCTTATGAGATATATGTATAATTTTTTCCCCGAAAACTAGACGTCCAGAACTAGTCAACTACTAGTATATACTCCCAACATCCCAAAATAAGTGTTGTTGATTTTGGGACGGAGTGAGTTGTAAATGAGGTTTCTATATAGGACATTGCATTTCTGTGAAGTTTCTGTTGTGCACTTTAAACCAAGCTCAGATTTTTCAAACAAGTGCAAAGTGGCAGTAGATATTTTGCGTCCACGCATACTACCTCGGACCTAAAGTGTAAGTCATTTTAGCATTATAAACCTTTCTAAGTTTGACAATCTATAAAGAAAGAACTACTAGCATCTAAATATCAAATTAAAATTAGTAGATTTATGATGAATTATATTTTTATAACATTTAATTATTTTTATGTAAGGCAACATGCTGGCACAGAAATTAATGGTCAAAGTGCCATGTTGAAGACTGTCATATCCCAAAAGAGCTGCATTTTGGATTAGAAGAAGAAATTGTAGACGGACTCAAGTATATACACAACTGCAAAACAACAGTAATTAGGTAGAAAAACACACATAATTCTGATTTTCAGAGCATAGAAGGACCTGCCTTGCAGTGGTCCAAATTATTAATTTAAGACTAGACGCCAGGTCATTGTCACCATTTGGTGGAAGACATAATACAGGTATTTCATACAGGACAGACTAATTGAAGTTGATAGTAGCACAGTTTGTTGTTTGTAATAAAATAGGTCACAAATTGCAGGTTCAAAAGTTTAGCATGATGAAATACCTAGTACAAACATCTGTATGAAAGGTTTCTTATTCTTCGACAGTTATGTACATACCCAATAAAAGGAAATATAGAGAATAAAGGTAGTGCTCACAAATAATTTTGTAAGTGAAGAGCTGGTGATCTGTTTCGTGAATGAGTGCCCTCGCAGAACGCCGGCAGGTTTGCTCTGCGACTCAACCTTCTTAGCTTTAATTGCAGGAACCGGTGCAGGAATTGCGGAAACCACTTGTCTGTTGTACTTCCTTTTCTTGCTGACAGTTGCAGCTAGAAGCTGCTTGGCACCTGCACAATTATATTTCACATGAGAGAAGATTCATACAAAGTCATGCGTCTGGAACAAAAGGAAAATTCATACAGAAGTGTGCAGGAGTTTCACATGAAAAACAGTTCAATTCTTTTTTTATGTGAAAAAACAGTTTAGCGTCTCCCCAAGCTCTAGTGTATTTTTCTGTTTTTTGGGGTTTGTTCTTTGGTTTTTACTCGATTTTTCCCAATTAACCGGACATTAGGTTTTTGGGTCCAGGTTTCCTTATAACCGGATCATCTCTATTCTTCTTATGGAAATTGCAGGAACCCCCTGCTGTAAAAAAAACAGCTCAATTCAGGCAAGAATGTATGTATTCCGCCTTACTCTGTGGGAGCGCAGTGCTTGGCCCATCTGCCTCATCAGCTAGGTAAGGGTACTCCTTCATACACCCATTCGGCAGGAAGACCTGAACCGAAAACGACATGTTAACTTCATACCGGAACAGCAGGATGTTCCCTTGAGAGAGATCATGCGCCGTCAGAAACTCTGCCCAAACTTCACCATACAGCACGTCCGATTGACGTTGATCTAGCTCGACTGGCCATAACTTCCCGGTAGGGCCAATGATCAAGGCTTTTTGGCTGCTTGGGCAACTCTCAACCCCAATCAAGTGCTGCTGCACAAACTCATCAGGGATTGTCTGGAAGAACATTGGGAGCAAAAAATGAAGCACATCAGTTTTAAGTTCAGAGCTTGTCAAGTTGATAATACATAGTACTACTAGCCTAGGTTTATAGCTATCCGATTTCTGAAAAGAGAAGCAGATTAATATATTCCCTCAATAAAAAAATAAAAAACTAGCCAGCTAGCTATCTTGCTCACCATCTTCTCCCAATCATCCGGTCGGAGCAACTTGATGAACCGAGGCCTGGTCTTGGACGTCACACCTACGTACCAATCACAGATTGTTACAAGGAGATACAAGTTTTTTTTTCAAAAAACATTGCTATGGCAGGAGGACTGGATGAGGGATCTAAGAAATATTATCTTGCTAGGTCGGAAAAAGTTTGCCAGCCAAAAGATTTGGGGGGGGGGGGGGGGGGGGGGATGTTTGCTTGCTAAGTACTAAATGGTTATGGAAGCTTGAGAATGAACAAGGCATTTTGCAAGAACTGATTATGAACAAATATATTAAAGGGGTATTGTATCTCAATGTCGCAAGAAGAATCATGGGCAATCTCTTTTTTGGCAGGAGTTAATGAAAGTAAAATAATTAGGAAACACTAAAAATCTGACGCCAATTTCTCGCGCATGGCAAATCTAACGTTTTTCATGGCAATTTATGTTGGCATGATGATGGCAAATTTATTTTGCAAGCACGGCAATTTACTGACAAAAAGTAAACTGAGGCGGATTTGCCGCGCTTGCCAACTAAACTTGCGGAGAACATAATTTGCCATGAAAAGGCTCGATTTGCCATGGTCAAAAAAAGGACGTCAAATTTGTAGTGGAGTCAAAGAATTATGAGCTTCCTAGTAGAGCCAGGGGTGTTTTTGTGGATGTTGCGACGGTAATATGGAGCAAGCTCCTCGATTCGCAAAAAAAAAAATGCACTTGAAAATGAGTACAAATGAAATTGCAGCTCTTGTATTATGCGATGAATGGACCTGCCTGCGGGAGGAGCGCATAGGCCCGCGAGGCAGCAGGCCGGGTCGTACGCGGTCAGGGTGGCCATCCCGCGCCGCTCGCGCCGCAGCACGACGGACCACCCTTCGCCGATGCCGTTCTTCCTGACGATCTCCGGCCAGCCGGCGCCCAGCCAGCACGCCACCCCGCCGTCCGGCCGCGGCCGCATGCACATCTCCACGCGCCGGGGCTTGCCGAGCAGGTCCACCACGTGCACCTCCTGCACGTCCCCGGCGCCGGCCGCGAGCCGCGCCGCGAACTCCCACGGAACGCACTGCAGTCACAGGAATTAATTGATGAGACAGAGGGGCAATCAATGGCGGTGCGGCGGGGTTTGGCATCAGTCACTGACCAGCTTCTGGAGGCAGCTCGGCGACAGCACCGGCGCGGCGAACTTGTACCGTGGTTGGCGGCGGACGGAGAGCGCCATGCTCTGCCGGTGACGTGGTGACGGTGCTATCGCAATGAATGCGCTGCTTGGCTGGTCGCTGCGGTTCAGCTCAGTGCTTGTGCAGACAGTCACGTGGCGGTTGGAAGAGGAGACGGGCGGAGTTGGGTGCGACGGTTGCCGGTTGGAGTTCCCGAGGAAAGGGAACGGCGGGCCGCCACGCCAGGCTACGAGTCCATGTTAGCCATCTCTGGGTCTATTGCCTCTTTATAATTAAAAAACATTTTTTATAGAAATGAATTTTGGAAAGAAAAAAACTAAGAAAATTACATGCATAGTTGATTTTCGTAAAATAGAAAACCCAGGAATAAAATAAATAGTGTGTGCAAGCAATTTTTTGCTCATGTTTCAATCAAACAAGGGTTTTTTATTAAAAAAATAAAATCAAACAAGGGTTCACCTACATTTGCAGATTTTGATGTTACATAGGAGTACTATGTTATTTCGACTTATTGCATTTTGCTGCAAACTCACGGACAACACACCAGAGAGCAACTCTTGGTGTCTACCAAAAATATTACATTCATGTTGCGGGAATTTTTCGTAATGCCCGCAAGAATTGGCCTCTACGATTGCCAACAAGTGATGCTTTTTTGACAATTTTATTGCATACAAATTTATAAGTAGAGTGGATTCAATACATCACACGATACAACTACACAAGAGAGAAGTACTGCTCCCCTTTGACAGTGATGTCCTGAATCCAGGTTATCGTGCTTTTTGTGCACACAAAAAAACCAACAGGCAAACTTATGGTGAGGTGTTTTGCGAAAACCCATTCAGCATGAGATGAGTTACTGTCTACAGAATTATCAAAAGATTATAGTACATCATTGCAGCAAAATCATGACAAACGATGACCAAAATCTCTGACAGAAGGATCGCCGTCAGTTCAGAGGCTGCAATGAAGGCTCTTCTGCTTACAGGCAATAAAGTATTATCCCCAGAGTTTCAGTCCAAGTACATCTCATCTTCTAGCAGCTAAGACTAGCCACAATGAAGAGTAACATACACATTTTTCTAGACTATGTTACTACCTCTTCATAGTGGGTAGTAACTTAAATGTGGTAACATGCAAAAGTTCATTTATTATGTTATACTCATATTGCATTGGGACATGTGATGTTACAGTAACTAGCTAAGTTACTACAACTAGCTCTCTCCTCATTAACTCATTGCCACATAAGCAAATTTGCTGAGTTGGACCCGATGTTACTGCTGAAGTTACTTCCACTGTGGCTAGTCTAAAATACACAAAGATAGCAAATAGACTAGTACCATACTCCCTCCGATTTTTAAAGAGTGTACTTTCAACTTTGTTGGAGGGTCAAACTTTCTAAAGTTTGACCGAATTTATGCAAAAATGTATCAATATTTGTGAAATCAAATAGGTATATGATGAAAATATATTTTATAATGAATCTAATGCTACTAATTTGATGGCCTAAATGTTAATGTATTATTGTAGAAATGCGGTCAAATATAAAAAAGTTACTTTCCAACAAAGTTGGAAGTACACTCTTTAAAGGACGGAAGGAGTATCTCGTGGTAAATATGGCCCATGTGCACAAGAAACAAGAAATATGCTTCAGGCAAAATGCACGAGCATTATGAACCACAATTCAAATGCTCTGAAAACACAACTTTTAAGACAGGCGAGAACGGCAGGAGGAAGGTAAATACAACAACAATAGACTGGGCATCGGAACATGGCAAAATTTCCCCTGTTTCTCTAATGGTTCACATCACAATGTTTAATTTACCAAACAAATGTCGCTAGCCTAAGCAAAACAGTGAATAATACAGAGCAACTTGGAGCTAGAATCAACTACCATGCCGCAGGTTCCCAAAGAAAGAAATGGCAGCATTTGCTTACAGGGAACATCAAGAACAACTCTCCACCTTATTGTGTACATCGGAGAGCTCAGCTGGTGGCAAGGCGGGCAAGGCAGGCAAGGCTTCGCCGCTGATAGGAATTTTGCAAGTTGCTTTGTTGTGACCATAACCTTTACATCTGCTGCAGCGCACGGCCCTTTTAATTGTGATGCGCGGATCAGCTGGTTTCTCTTTCGGCCTGCCAACCCGTCGACGAGTTTGAATTGGGAATGGTAATGTCGCTGGACTCTGAGAATTGTCCGTTAAGGTAACATCAGGTATCGGATTTATGGACATTGAATAGGTCGAGCGGTAGCTTTTCGTCGTGAAATACTCCACGCAGAAGTCATATGCATACCTCCCAGTGCGCTCAAATACTGCAATTGCATGCATGCATGGCAACCCAGAAACATTCCACTTTCGGCAGGTGCAGTCACACGTCCCAATGTTGACAACATTAACTGAGTCATCGCATACCTTGAATAAATTACCATCCCCATCACTTTCTGTGGGCATAACATTGAGGGAGTGAGCTTTGCTAACTTCTTCCTGCAATTTCTGGTTAGCTACAGGCGTTAATCCGTCAGGCCATTCATTACAAGACTCTCTGCGTGTGTACATCATCTCCATAAGCTTGCATCTTATTGTGTCAACCAACTGCACAACTGGAAGCTCATATCTTGTGGGGATCCAGTCAACAACAGTGTTGGAAATATTACATGAATACTGACCATACCGCGACCCCATGAAAAGGGCATCTGACCACCGCTCAGGTTTGATCTCCAAAAGCCATTCAGCAAGCTTATCAGATTCACTTTTAATTTGCTCCATATACTGATTGAACTCATCAACTGTGCATGAAAATATGGCCCTCTTAAGAAGCTCAACCATAGCATCTCTTACTTCTTCAGTCCATGCATCATCCATTTGCCTTTTAAATGCTTCAATAAGAAAGTCCATGCAATATCCATGATGACTGTCAGGGAACACCAATGGTACTTCATCCCATAATCCATTTTCTCCATTAGATATGAATGTTATGTCATGAGATGCCGACAGTGAATATTTTAGGTGCTCAAGAAACCAATGCCAATTTTCACGGCTCTCCTTGTCCACTACAGTGAATGCAACTGGGAACACATCGCCTTCCCCATCAACTGAAGTAGCAGTCAGTAACTTCCATTGCTTATTCGGTTTTGCAGATACTGCATCAAGGAAAAGGAGTGGTCTGCACCCATGCTCAAAACCATAAAGCGATGCATGGAAGGCAACAAAGAAACAGAATTTTGAATCTTCCATAGTCACTACTGTTGCCACACTTCCAGGGTTTGTTTCCTTAATCCTTTCACAAAACAATGGTAGCTGGATGCATGCCTCATCATGTGCGCTATAAAGTTCTCTTTGAGCAATTGATCTTCCACGCCAAGCCTGCGAGTAATTTAGGCACAGTCCATACTCCTGTTGGAGATCATTTGCAATGTCTCTTGGCCTGTAGTGTGGGCTATCACGTAACTTTTCCTTTATAACACTAGCAACCCATCGCTGTGACGCCAAACGATGACTTTTCACAGTTTCAGATTCACAGGTGTGTGTTTCAGACATTTTCTTGATCATGAAATCTATGTTGGCAGGAGACTTGGAAGCATGTATCCGCCATGGGCAATCTTCACCAGTACATTCTGCAGTAACACGAGTCGAGTCATTCTTGATGAATCTGTAATGGAACTTATGTGCAATGGCATACTTATGCAAGGCATCCCGGAAATCCTTAGGACTTTCAAATACTTGGCCGACTCCAGTGATCACATCCCTCCACTCTGCGCACACCTTTTGTCTCTTAGACCCATCCGGAGTTGTTGGGACAACGGCAATTGCATTTGTAGGAGTGGCCGAGTCAGCAACAACGCTCTTTGCACTGTAAATATTTCATTTGTCATTTTGGCAATGCAAGTAGAAAAAACAATTGATGTTCAGAAAGGTACCTGTTGTCGACCTTCTTTATGACATAAATGTATGTCGTCTCCGACTCTGCATGGAATTCAACCATGCGATGTAGGTCCTTGTCATTGGAAATAGAAATCAAGGTTCTATTATTCTTTGGGAGGAAATACTTGAACAAGAACTGGTCGACTTTGAGATTATTAAGCGTTGAAGATATCTCATGCTTAAATGCACTGAAAGTCCAGTCACTTTTGACAAGCATTGCATGTGCCTCTCCACCAGAATAGGACATAAGCCCATCAGCATCTGTGGTGAATTCGCCACCTATCTGAAGAACAGCCACAATTTGTCCCGTCCCCATGAGCGGCTGTTTCCTAACAAGATGAGATGAACACAAAAATCAGGCAACTGTAAGAAGTAGAACAGAGCTTTAGCCAGCAAGGGAACTTTGAGTAGTAGTTGCCCAGCTGGTTGTTTGAGCATTTTCTATAGTAAGGAAATTTTCCAACAAAACAACTTACCTCAAAGCTTTCAAAAATTAGGCCATTGCATTATCTACACGAAATTTCATGCAAGGAATATTACGAGGGTGTAAATGGTAACTCGATCAATTAGAATTAGGTAAGGGTGATTCTCTGTTCTTTACCCTTTTGCGAAAGACAGAAAAGGCGACTTAACTGATCCGACGCGTTAAAGTATGACCAAATTGATGGATGGTCTGGGAGCAAGGGCTGTACCACATAAGGTTTAAGCACACTAGTTCAGTTTTCCACTCCTAGTAGCTCCATAAAGCATGAGCATGTGCAAGTACAGGGCATGATATATTTGAATTGAGAGCAGAGCAAATCACAGAGTTCAGGGCTGAACCCGGGATGCTAACAAATTGTAAAAACGACAGTGTTCTATGCGGTTTGCTTTCAGTGCTCGCTTGATTTCACCTGATTTTTGCATTAGTCGTGGCAATTGCAAGCATATACAGTACCAATAAAAGAAACTGGTGACCAATCCAGGCATAATTACCAGGAAACGGCTTGCGGTGGTGGGGCTCCGGCAGGTGTGGGAGCGAGGGCGTGGGCGAGGGCGTGGGCGAGGGCGGCGGTCCGGCGGGTTCCCGGTAGCGGAGGCCGCGGTGGCCGGCGGGCACCAACCTCAGGAGAGTACGGCGGAGTCCCGGCGAGGGCCGACTTGCGAGGTGGGTGGCCGGCGGTGGCCACGGGCACAACTCCCCGAGACTCGAGAGATGAGGCGGTGTGTGTCTTGTCCGCGTCTCTGGATCTAGGGTTTCCGCGCTCGGCCCTACGTGTCAGGCACACGCCGTGGGGTACATACGGTTAACGCAATGTACTCGTGCACACGTGCCACGTGCTGCGGTTTGGCGATCCGAGGGCCGGGCTTTTGGATACCGGAACGGGAGCATTGCCCGGCCACCCTGCTCACCATATTGGCCCAAGAACAAATGCGCCGTTGTCGTGTGATGAGGATATTCGGCCCTGCAACGGCCCTCGGACGAAGAGGTGACGCTTATAAAACTCAAAAACAAAACAAAAAAATCTGATGCTTTTTTACAACATTAAAAAAATTGACATCACAAAAAATATTCTGATGCTTAGTGCGAAGGATGGGAGCGTGAAATATGCAAAGGTCACTCTCATCTTCTTAGGGGCCGACAAGTGACAGCATGGGAGTTTTTTCTTTTTCTCATATTTTGTTTTTCAAATTATTTTATCTCTAAATTGTGCATCCAAATTATAAACCATTTTCACTGTTGAATTCTTCGTGTTGAGATCTTCGAAACTAGATCTGTTAACAGGTTTGAACGAACTTTTTTTCATGAAAAAACTCAGGGGAAAACGATAGAAAAAACTATAGCCAGAAACACATTTTTTATATTTTTCACTTTTCGAGAGGCACAACTGTGTTTCTCGCAAAAGCAAATTGTTGCCTCCACGAGAAACAAACATGTACCTTCGTGGAAAAGAATATGGCTTTTCCTCTTCTAAGAGGCACAAACAATGATGCCTATTGCAAAGACAAACCTGTGCCTCCACAAGAAGCCAACATGTGCATCTCGTGAAAGCAAAAAGAACATGGTTGGATGGTTAAGTGAACTGTGGTATCTCTAACCCACCAGGGTTCAAGTCCTGATGCTCGCATTTATCCTGAAATTATTTTAGGATTTTCGGCGTGCGTGTTCAGTGGGAGGAAAGATGATATGTCGGCTCAGTGTCTTGGAGGTGCTCATAGGATAGGATGAGTGTATGCGCGTATATATAAGCGTTTGCGTTTGTACTCTGTTTGAAAAACAAAAACGCATACAGAAAATAAAATCTAAGAAAGCGCACAACACGCGGAACGTGGCGGCAGCTAAGAGCGCGCCAAATGACGCTCTCAGCCCTTCCAAAATGACTCTTGATGGGCTCCCGCAATGGATACCTCTGCATTAGTTGATCTCACTATTCCCCATGTATGGTGACAGGAGTCGCTATATCTCGCATGTTGTGAGATATTGCTCCGGCTCGCCTCTGACGCCCGAACGTATGGACCAGCCCATTTAGCGAGTTTTGCTCCCTCGCTCATTCATTCCCTCGCTCGGTGTTCACAGGTTTTGTTGTGTTCGATTGCTCAGCTTTCTTTGATTTTATTTTTTCTTCACTATTTTCTTTCTTTTCTTTTTTATTTTGTTTTCTTTGTTCTTTTCTCAGTTTTCATCTTATTTTCTTAAGTTTTCATTGTATTTCACTGTTTTGCGTCGACTTCTTTGATATTTTGCTTTTTATTTTTGTATTTTTATTTTTACTTTCTTCTTTAGTTTCTTTTTTTCCATCAGTTTTCTTTGGGGGGTTTAAAAAAATTTATACTTTCTTGGGAAACATCGTCTAAATTTTCTAGACAACAGAAACGGTATTTTATACAAAGTTAACATTTTCTAAATATGTGATTAATATTTTTTAAATATCTATTTCGAAATCTACTCCCTCCATCTTATAATATAAGAGCGTTTTTGAAGCTAAAATAGATTGGAAAACACTCTTATATTATGGGACGGAGGGAATACTTTTTTCATAAGGGTGTATTTTATTCATCTACAACAAAAAAATATACTATATGTTTAACATTTTTTGAATACATTATTACAGTTTTACTAAATATAGGTTTTCATGTCTTCCTTTTTCTGTTTCAATTTTCAATTTTTCAACATATGTCCATCTTTTTCATTTCATATTCTACATGTTTCGTATAAACCTGAAACAATTTTTTGATACATGTGAAATGTAATTGAATACAGGAATATAGATTTTATTCAAATACATATATTGAACCCTTTTTTACTACATGTTTAAACATTTTGCAAATAGAAATTGAACATTTTTTTAATGGATGTACTCCCTCCGTTCGGAATTACTTGTCTCGAAAATAGATGTATCTAGAACTAAAATATGTCTACATACATTCATTTCTGCGACAAGTAATTCCGAACGGAGGGAGTAATTTTTTTGTTAAACTATGTGCACATTTCTTAACATTGTATAAATATTTTTTTGCAATGTCATGGACTCATTTTAGAAATGAATGCACTTTCTTTAAAATGTCGCGTACATTTTTTAAATGGTACAGTACATTTTCATTTTATGAAAACATTTCCTAAAATTGTATAAACATTTTTTAAGTCACATTCAATTTTTTAAAATTGCAGGATCGTAAGTAGGTCTAGAGGGGTGCTTAGACTACTTGACCAATAAAAACCCAGTCTTTTCCCAATTTTAGTTCTTGGCAGATTTTTACCAATTCTAGGAAGTCAAGTAACACCCTACACATGCAAGTCTAAGATAGTAGGCAACAAAAACTAAAGACTTTGCACATGAACGTAAAAGATGGGTCGGAGAAAATCAAACGCAATGATGACACGATGAATTTTGACGTTGTTCCGATAGATGGTGTTATTGTACGTCCATGTTAATAGGGACTTCAACCCACGGAGGTTAACGGCTGCACGAATCCACAGGGAGCTCCACCCACGAAGGGTTGACAAAAAAGCAACATTGTTTATGCCATCATTGTTGGGGAACGCAGTAATTTCAAAAAAAATTCCTACGCACACGCAAGATCATGGTGATGCACAGCAACGAGAGGGGAGAGTGTTGTCTACGTACCAACGCAGACCGACTGCGGAAGCGATCACACAACGTAGAGGAAGTAGTCGTACGTCTTCTTCCCGATCCGACCGATCCAAGCACCGTTACTCTGGCACCACCGAGTTCTTAGCACACGTTCAGCTCGATGACGTTCCTCGGGCTCCGATCCAGCA
The DNA here is from genome assembly GCA_034509565.1 of Triticum monococcum. Lineage (NCBI taxonomy): Eukaryota > Viridiplantae > Streptophyta > Magnoliopsida > Poales > Poaceae > Triticum > Triticum monococcum. Next base: position 615,298,369 of record CM067847.1, on the reverse strand, counting down.
AAGCGTCGAGGAAGAGTTCCGTCAGCACGGCGGCGTGATGACGATCTTGATGTACTACCGACGCAGGGCTTCGCCTAAGCACTGTAACGGTATGATCGAGGTGGAATTTGGTGGCAAGGGGCACCGCACACGGCTAAGGAGCGATTAACTTGTGTGTCTTGGGGTGCCCCCTGCCCCCGTATATAAAGGCCAGGGGAGGGGGGTTCGGCCGGCTAGGGGGAGAGGGCGCAGGAGGAGTCCTACTCCCACTGGGAGTAGGACTCCCCCCCTCAATCCTATTCCAATTAGGACTCAAGGGGGGAAAGAGAAGAGAGGGGGCCGGCCCACTTCTCCTAGTCCTACTAGGACTAGGGGAAAGGGGGGGCGCCGGCCATCATGTGGGCTGCCTCCTTTCTCTTTTCCACTAAGGCCCAATAGGCCCATTAGCCTCCCGGGGGGGTTCCGGTAACCCTCCCGATATTCCGGTAAAATCCCGATTTCACCCGGAACACTTCCGGTGTCCAAACATAGGCTTCCAATATATCAATCTTTACGTCTCGACCATTTCGAGACTCCTCGTCATGTCCGTGATCTCATCCGGGACTCCGAACAACCTTCGGTACATCAAAATGCATAAACTCATAATAACTGTCATCGTAACGTTAAGCGTGCGGACCCTACGGTTCGAGAACAATGTAGACATGACCGAGACACGTCTCCGGTCAATAACCAATAGCGGGACCTGGATGCCCATATTGGCTCCTACATATTCTACGAAGATCTTTATCGGTCAGACCGCATAACAACATACGTTGTTCCCTTTGTCATCGGTATGTTACTTGCCCGAGATTCGATCGTCGGTATCCAATACCTAGTTCAATCTCGTTACCAGTAAGTCTCTTTACTCGTTCCGTAATACATCATCTCACAACTAACTTATTAGTTGCAGTGCTTGCAAGGCTTATGTGATGTGCATTACCGAGAGGGCCCAGAGATACCTCTCCGACAATCAGAGTGACAAAACCTAATCTCGAAATACGCCAACCCAACATCTACCATTGGAGACACCTGTAGTACTCCTTTATAATCACCCAGTTACGTTGTGACGTTTGGTAGTACCCAAAGTGTTCCTCCGGTAAACGGGAGTTGCATAATCTCATAGTTATAGGAACATGTATAAGTCATGAAGATAGCAATAGCAACATACTAAACGATCGGGTGCTAAGCTAATGGAATGGGTCATGTCAATCAGATCATTCAACTAATGATGTGACCTCGTTAATCAAATAACAACTCTTTGTTCATGGTTAGGAAACATAACCATCTTTGATTAACGAGCTAGTCTAGTAGAGGCATACTAGTGACACTCTGTTGGTCTATGTATTCACACATGTATTATGTTTCCGGTTAATACAATTCTAGCATGAATAATAAACTTTTATCATGATATAAGGAAATAAATAATAACTTTATTATTGCCTCTAGGGCATATTTCCTTCAGTCTCCCACTTGCACTAGAGTCAATAATCTAGATTACACTGTAATGATTCTAACACCCATGGAGTCTTGGTGCTGATCATGTTTTGCTCGTGGAAGAGGCTTAGTCAACGGGTCTGCAACATTCAGATCCGTATGTATCTTGCAAATCTCTATGTCTCCCACCTGGACTAAATCCCGGATGGAGTTGAAGCGTCTCTTGATGTGTTTGGTTCTTTTGTGAAATCTGGATTCCTTTGCCAAGGCAATTGCACCAGTATTGTCACAGAAGATTTTCATTGGACCCGATGCACTAGGTATGACACCTAGATCGGATATGAACTCCTTCATCCAGACTCCTTCGTTCGCTGCTTCCGAAGCAGCTATGTACTCCGCTTCACATGTAGATCCCGCTACGACGCTTTGTTTAGAACTGCACCAACTGACAGCTCCACCGTTTAAAGTAAACACGTATCCGGTTTGCGATTTAGAATCGTCCGGATCAGTGTCAAAGCTTGCATCAACGTAACCTCTTACGGTGAGCTCTTTGTCACTTCCATATACGAGAAACATATCCTTAGTCCTTTTCAGGTATTTCAGGATGTTCTTGACCGCTGTCCAGTGATCCACTCCTGGATTACTTTGGTACCTCCCTGCTAAACTTATGGCAAGGCACACATCAGGTCTGGTATACAGCATTGCATACATGATAGAGCCTATGGCTGAAGCATAGGGAACGTCTTTCATTTTCTCTCTATCTTCTGCAGTGGTCGGGCATTGAGTCTGACTCAACTTCACACCTTGTAATACAGGCAAGAACCCTTTCTTTGCTTGATCCATTTTGAACTTCTTCAAAATCTTGTCAAGGTATGTGCTTTGTGAAAGTCCAATTAAGCGTTTTGATCTATCTCTATAGATTTTTATGCCTAATATGTAAGCAGCTTCCCCGAGGTCTTTCATCGAAAAACTTTTATTTAAGTATCCCTTTATGCTATCCAGAAATTCTATATCATTTCCAATGAGTAATATGTCATCCACATATAATATCAGAAATGCTATAGAGCTCCCACTCACTTTCTTGTAAATACAGGCTTCTCCAAAAGTCTGTATAAACCCAAATGCTTTGATCACACTATCAAAGCGTTTATTCCAACTCCGAGATGCTTGCACCAGTCCATAGATGGATCGCTGGAGTTTGCACACTTTGTTAGCTCCCTTTGGATCGACAAAACCTTCGGGTTGCATCATATACAACTCTTCTTCTAGAAATCCATTCAGGAATGCGGTTTTTACATCCATTTGCCAAATTTCATAATCATAAAATGCGGCAATTGCTAACATAATTCTGACGGACTTAAGCATCGCTACGGGTGAGAAAGTCTCATCGTAGTCAACTCCTTGAACTTGTCGAAAACCTTTTGCGACAAGTCGAGCTTTGTAGATAGTAACATTACCATCAGCGTCAGTCTTTTTCTTAAAGATCCATTTATTCTCAATTGCTTGCCGATCATCGGGCAAGTCAACCAAAGTCCATACTTTGTTCTCATACATGGATCCCATCTCAGATTTCATGGCTTCAAGCCACTTTGCGGAATCTGGGCTCACTATCGCTTCTTCATAGTTCGTAGGTTCATCATGATCTAGTAGCATGATTTCCAGAACAGGATTACCGTACCACTCTGGTGCGGATCTTGCTCTGGTTGATCTACGAGGTACAGTAGTATCTTGATCTAAAGTTTCATGATCATCATCATTAACTTCCTCTCTTATTGGTGTAGTTCTCACAGAAACAGTTTTCTGTGATGTACTATTTCCCAATAATGGAGTAGGTATAGTTACCTCGTCAAGTTCTACTTTCCTCCCACTCACTTCTTTCGAGAGAAACTCCTTCTCAAGAAATTTTCCGAATTTAGCAACAAAAGTCTTGCCTTCGGATCTGTGATAGAAGGTGTATCCAATAGTTTCCTTTGGATATCCTATGAAGACACACTTCTCCGATTTGGGTTCGAGCTTATCAGGTTGAAGCTTTTTCACATAAGCATCGCAGCCCCAAATTTTAAGAAACGACAACTTTGGTTTCTTGCCAAACCATAGTTCGTAAGGCGTCGTCTCAACGGATTTAGATGGTGCCCTATTTAACGTGAATGCGGCCGTCTCTAAAGCATAACCCCAAAATGATAGCGGTAAATCAGTAAGAGACATCATAGATCGTACCATATCTAGTAAAGTACGATTACGACGTTCGGACACACCATTACGTTGTGGTGTCCCGGGTGGCGTGAGTTGCGAAACTATTCCACAATTTTTCAAATGTACACCAAACTCGTAACTCAAATATTCTCCTCCACGATCAGATCGTAGAAACTTTATTTTCTTGTTACAATGATTTTCAACTTCACTCTGAAATTCCTTGAACTTTTCAAATGTTTCAGACTTATGTTTCATTAAGTAGATATACCCATATCTGCTTAAATCATCTGTGAAGGTGAGAAAATAACGATATCCGCCACGAGCCTCAATATTCATCGGACCACACACATCGGTATGTATGATTTCCAATAAATCTGTTGCTCTCTCCATAGTACCGGAGAACGGTGTTTTAGTCATCTTGCCCATGAGGCACGGTTCGCAAGTACCAAGTGATTCATAATCAAGTGGTTCCAAAAGCCCATCAGTATGGAGTTTCTTCATGCGCTTTACACCGATATGACCTAAACGGCAGTGCCACAAATAAGTTGCACTATCATTATCCACTCTGCATCTTTTGGTTTCAACATTATGAATATGTGTATTACTACTATCGAGATTCAATAAGAATAGACCACTTTTCAAGGGTGCATGACCATAAAAGATATTACTCATATAAATAGAACAACCATTATTCTCTGATTTTAAATGAATAACCGTCTGCATCAAACAAGATCCAGATATAATGTTCATGCTCAACGCTGGCACCAAATAACAATTATTTAGGTCTAATATTAATCCCGAAGGTAGATGTAGAGGTAGCGTGCCGACCGCGATCACATCGACTTTGGAACCGTTTCCCACGCGCATCGTCACCTCGTCCTTTGCTAGTGTCCGCTTATTCTGTAGTCCCTGTTTCGAGTTGCAAATATTAGCAACAGAACCAGTATCAAATACCCAGGTGCTACTGCGAGCATTAGTAAGGTACACATCAATAACATGTATATCACATATACCTTTGTTCACCTTGCCATCCTTCTTATCCGCCAAATACTTGGGGCAGTTCCGCTTCCAGTGACCAGTCTGCTTGCAGTAGAAGCACTCAGTTTCAGGCTTAGGTCCAGACTTGGGTTTCTTCTCTTGAGCAGCAACTTGCTTGCCGTTCTTCTTGAAGTTCCCTTTCTTCTTCCCTTTGCCCTTTTTCTTGAAACTAGTGGTTTTGTTAACCATCAACACTTGATGCTCCTTCTTGATTTCTACCTCCGCAGCTTTCAGCATAGCGAAGAGCTCGGGAATAGTCTTGTTCATCCCTTGCATATTATAGTTCATCACAAAGCTCTTGTAGCTTGGTGGCAGTGATTGGAGAATTCTGTCAATGACGCAATCATCCGGAAGTGTAACTCCCAATTGAATCAAGTGATTATTATACCCAGACATTTTGAGTATATGCTCACTGACAGAACTGTTCTCCTCCATCTTGCAGCTATAGAACTTATTGGAGACTTCATATCTCTCAATCCGGGCATTTGCTTGAAATATTAACTTCAACTCCTGGAACATCTCATATGCTCCATGACGTTCAAAACGTCGTTGAAGTCCCGGTTCTAAGCCGTAAAGCATGGCACACTGAACTATTGAGTAGTCATCAGCTTTGCTCTGCCAGACGTTCATAACTTCTGGCGTTGCTCTTGCAGCAGGCCTGGCACTTAGCGGTGCTTCCAGGACGTAATTCTTCTGTGCAGCAATGAGGATAATCCTCAGGTTACGGACCCAGTCCGTGTAATTGCTACCATCATCTTTCAACTTAGCTTTCTCAAGGAACGCATTAAAATTCAACGGAACAACAGCACGAGCCATCTATCTACAACATAAACAAGCAAGATACTATCAGGTACTAAGTTCATGATAATTTTTAAGTTCAGTTAATTTACTTAAGAACTCCCACTTAGATAGACATCCCTCTAATCCTCTAAGTGATTACGTGATCCAAATCAACTAAACCATAACCGATCATCACGTGAGATGGAGTAGTTTTCAATGGTGAACATCAATATGTTGATCATATCTACTATATGATTCATGCTCGACCTTTCGGTCTCCGTGTTCCGAGGCCATATCTGTATATGCTTGGCTCGTCAAGTATAACCTGAGTATTCCACGTGTGCAACTGTTTTGCACCCGTTGTATTTGAACGTAGAGCCTATCACACCCGATCATCACGTGGTGTCTCAGCACGAAGAACTTTTGCAACGGTGCATACTCAGGGAGAACACTTCTTGATAATTTAGTGAGAGATCATCTTATAATGCTACCGTCAATCAAAGCAAGATAAGATGCATAAAAGGATAAACATCACATGCAATCAATATAAGTGATATGATATGGCCATCATCATCTTGTGCTTTGTGATCTCCATCTCCGAAGCATCGTCATGATCACCATCGTCACCGGCGCGGCACCTTGATCTCCATCGTAGCATCGTTGTCGTCTCGCCAATCTTATGCTTCCACGACTATCACTACCGTTTAGTAATAAACTAAAGCATTACATCGCGATTGCATTGCATACAATAAAGCGACAACCATATGGCTCCTGCTAGTTGCCGATAACTCGGTTACAAAACATGATCATCTCATACAATAAAATCAGCATCATGCCTCGACCATATCACATCACAACATACCCTGCAAAAACAAGTTAGACGTCCTCTACTTTGTTGTTGCAAGTTTTACGTGGCTGCTACGGGCTTAAGTAAGAACGCATCTCACCTACGCATCAAAACCACAATGATAGTTCGTCAAATAGACTCCGTTTTAACCTTCTCAAGGACCGGGCGTAGTCACACTTGGTTCAACTAAAGTTGGAGAGACAGTCTTCCGCAAGCCATCTGTGTGCAAAGCACGTCGAGGGAACCGGTCTCGCATAAGAGTATGCGTAAGGTTGGTCCGGATCGTCTCAACCAACAATACCGCCGAACCAAAGTATGACATGCTGGTAGGCAGTATGACTTGTATCGCCCACAACTCACTTGTGTTCTACTCATGCATATAACATCAAACCATAAAACCTAGGCTCTGATACCACTGTTGGGGAACGCAGTAATTTCAAAAAAATTTCCTACGCACACGCAAGATCATGATGATGCACAGCAATGAGAGGGGAGAGTGTTGTCTACGTACCAACGCAGACCGACTGCGGAAGCGATCACACAACGTAGAGGAAGTAGTCGTACGTCTTCTTCCCGATCCGACCGATCCAAGCACCGTTACTCCGGCACCACCGAGTTCTTAGCACACGTTCAGCTCGATGACGTTCCTCGGGCTCCGATCCAGCAAAGCGTCGAGGAAGAGTTCCGTCAGCACGACGGCGTGATGACGATCTTGATGTACTACCGACGCAGGGCTTCGCCTAAGCACTGTAACGGTATGATCGAGGTGGAATTTGGTGGCAGGGGGCACCGCACACGGCTAAGGAGCGATTAACTTGTGTGTCTTGGGGTGCCCCCTGCCCCCATATATAAAGGCCAGGGGAGGGGGGTTCGGCCGGCTAGGGGGAGAGGGCGCAGGAGGAGTCCTACTCCCACTGGGAGTAGGACTCCCCCCCTCAATCCTATTCCAATTAGGACTCAAGGGGGGAAAGAGAAGAGAGGGGGCCGGCCCACTTCTCCTAGTCCTACTAGGACTAGGGGAAAGGGGGGGCGCCGGCCATCATGTGGGCTGCCTCCTTTCTCTTTTCCACTAAGGCCCAATAGGCCCATTAGCCTCCCGGGGGGGTTCCGGTAACCCTCCCGATATTCCGGTAAAATCCCGATTTCACCCGGAACACTTCCGGTGTCCAAACATAGGCTTCCAATATATCAATCTTTACGTCTCGACCATTTCGAGACTCCTCGTCATGTCCGTGATCTCATCCGGGACTCCGAACAACCTTCGGTACATCAAAATGCATAAACTCATAATAACTGTCATCGTAACGTTAAGCGTGCGGACCCTACGGTTCGAGAACAATGTAGACATGACCGAGACACGTCTCCGGTCAATAACCAATAGCGGGACCTGGATGCCCATATTGGCTCCTACATATTCTACGAAGATCTTTATCGGTCAGACCGCATAACAACATACGTTGTTCCCTTTGTCATCGGTATGTTACTTGCCCGAGATTCGATCGTCGGTATCCAATACCTAGTTCAATCTCGTTACCAGTAAGTCTCTTTACTCGTTCCGTAATACATCATCTCACAACTAACTTATTAGTTGCAGTGCTTGCAAGGCTTATGTGATGTGCATTACCGAGAGGGCCCAGAGATACCTCTCCGACAATCAGAGTGACAAAACCTAATCTCGAAATACGCCAACCCAACATCTACCATTGGAGACACCTGTAGTACTCCTTTATAATCACCCAGTTACGTTGTGACGTTTGGTAGTACCCAAAGTGTTCCTCCGGTAAACGGGAGTTGCATAATCTCATAGTTATAGGAACATGTATAAGTCATGAAGATAGCAATAGCAACATACTAAACGATCGGGTGCTAAGCTAATGGAATGGGTCATGTCAATCAGATCATTCAACTAATGATGTGACCTCGTTAATCAAATAACAACTCTTTGTTCATGGTTAGGAAACATAACCATCTTTGATTAACGAGCTAGTCTAGTAGAGGCATACTAGTGACACTCTGTTGGTCTATGTATTCACACATGTATTATGTTTCCGGTTAATACAATTCTAGCATGAATAATAAACTTTTATCATGATATAAGGAAATAAATAATAACTTTATTATTGCCTCTAGGGCATATTTCCTTCAATCATGACTTACGTCCACGAAGGACTAGACTCGCTCGGGGTGGATCTTCATGAAGTAGATGATCTCTTTGACCTTACAAACTTCTTGGTTCAACTCAACAAGGTTAGAGGCTCTCAAGTGACACATAACCAATCTAGAAGACACCACTCTCTGAAAGGTGATAGATGTTGTTGATGACAAACTCCTTCCTCTTGTGCTTCAAAAGATAGTCTCCTCAACACTCAGTCACTCTCTCACAGATTTTGTTATGTGGTAGGAAAAGGATTGGAGTGAAAAGCAACTTGAGGGGGCTAGAAATCAAGGATCAAAGGTTGGAGTGAATTTCCCTTGATTTAAACACAAGTGTAGGTGGTTTTCTCTTAGAAAATGAATATGGGAAGTGGTAGTTTTGCCCTGGTTGCTCTCTCTGAGAGTTGGTGGAATGGGTGGGTATATATAGGCAGCACCAAAAAACTAACCATTACGCACCTTTATGCACTACTCGGTGGAACCGGGTGAAAACACTCGGTGAGACCGACTAGTACAAAAGATTTGAACTTTAGGCTTTTTGGTGAGACCGGATGAAACAGCTCGGTGAGACTGAATGGTGATGACCTAATCACTTTCCACACTTTGGTGAGACCGTACGAAACCACTCGGGAATTTTGATATGAAATCGATAGATTATAGAAGGTTGGTAAGTGCACTTTGGTGAGACCAAGGGTCATCTCGATGGGGACAGAGTTGCTAGGGTTTAGGCAGTGCCTATGTCAAGTGTATTTCGATGAGTCCGGATATATGTGTATCGGTCGGACCGAGTTTGACTTTAGGGTTTTCGACATAGAAGGAAGTGAGAGTGTGGCTGGGGGTTCTGGAACAATATCTCTAAGCACTTGAGCAACTAGTACATGATCAAACCTCATCCCTTTTAATATTATTGACTTTCTTATTGACTCAACGTGATCTTGGATCACTTAACCAAAAATGTAGTGACTTCAAGCTTTTGCCAATGTCTGTCCTTTGCATTTTGAGGGATCCAATTCACATCTCATTCCCATACCTAAATTAAACTTTCCTCAAATATTCTTTGAGTAGGCACTAGTTCAATGATGCATATGTTGTTATGAATTACCAAAACCATCCGGAGATTATTTGCATTTTCAAAAATGCGGAAACATTTTGAATTCTCATGAACCATCTTTTTTTAATGCTATCAACATTTTCAAAAAATTTCTCAAGTATTTTTTACACTGCGATAACATTTTTTTGGAATCATTTCTAATACATGGTCAACATTTTTTCTATACACATTTAACATTTTTTTTCAAACAATTGATTAAAAAAATTCAAACATCTCATCAACATTTTTCAAATGCTTGATTAACATTTTTTTAAATACATGACCAGATTTTTTCATACACATTTTATTTTGTATACATTTTTTCTTAGACGTGATAAACATTTTCTTTGTACAAATGTAACATTTTTTTATATGATTGGTCAACAAACTTTCATATATTTCATGTATAGTGGTTTGTATTACATTTATTTAGAATATTTGAAAGTATAAACAAAAATAAAAAAAGAAAGCAACATACGAATATGAAAAAGAAAAAATAACAAAAACAAAAACGAGGCTGCTGGTTCCGCGCGCCTGTGCCAACCCAACTCGGGCCATCCTTCAGCGAGGGTACCCACCGTTTCGTTTAATGCTAGGAATAGGGACACCATGCATAGCGTCTGGGAATCCTTTTAATTGCATACCCCGATTTGCTAAACAGTAAAACAGAGCTACCTAGGAGGCCTCTTAGCGTTTTGCCGTCCCCAACCATCCGATATAAACTGACGTTTCTGGCCAGTCAGCCATTTGATCATGCATTACTTTTTTTTAGAAGAATCACACACTACTAATTGGGCCTACGTAGCTGGGCAGCTACTCCGCAAATCTACCCGGGCTAGCTCCGGTTCACCCTGCGGCACCATCATTAGATTGGGAGCAGACGACCAAGATTGGCATTCTGGAGATCGGCCCCTCCACGGCTACACACATTCCCTACCCGACAGCTCCGGCGGTTGTGCCTTGCGCTGGTTCTCCTTGCCCAGCATCGCTTTCACCGATCCCTGCCGGCCGCCTGAAGGAAATATGCCCTAGAGGCAATAATAAAGTTGTTATTTATATTTCCTTATATCATGATAAATGTTTATTATTCATGCTAGAATTATATTAACCGGAAAATTAGTACATGTGTGAATACATAGACAAATAGAGTGTCACTAGTTTGCCTCTACTTGACTAGCTCGTTGAATCAATGATGGTTATGTTTCCTAACCATAGGCATGAGTTGTCATTTGATTAACGGGATCACATCATTAGAGAATGATGTGATTGACTTGACCCATTCGTTAGCTTAGCATGATGATCGTTTAGTTTGTTGCTATTGCTTTCTCCATAACTACACATGTTCCTATGACTATGAGATCATGCAACTCCCGAATACCGGAGGAACACTTTGTGTGCTACCAAACGTCACAACGTAACTGGGTGATTATAAAGGTGATCTGCAGGTGTCTCCGATGGTGTTTGTTGAGTTGGCATGGATCAAGATTATGATTTGTCATTCCGTATGTCGGAGAGGTATCTCTGGGCCCTCTCGGTAATGTACATCACAATAAGCCTTGCAAGCAATGTAGCTAATGAGTTAGTTATGGGATGTATCATTACGAAATGAGTAAAGAGACTTGCCGGTAACGAGATTGAACTAGGTATTGAGATACCGGCGATCAAATCTCGGGCAAGTAACATACCGATGACAAAGGGAACAACGTATACCGTTATGCGGTTTGACCGATAAAGATCTTCGTAGAATATGTAGGAACCAATATGAGCATCCAGGTTCCGCTATTGGTTATTGACCGGAGACATGTCTCGGTCATGTCTACATAGTTCTCGAACCCGTAGGGTCCGCACGCTTAACGTTCGGTGACGATCAGTATTACGAGTTTATGTGTTTTAATGTACCGAAGATAGTTTGGAGTCCCGGATTTGATCACAGACATAATGAGGAGTCTCAAAATGGTCGAGACGTAACGATTGATATACTGGAAGCCTATGTTTGGACATCAGAATGGTTCCGAATGAAAACAGGAGTATACCGGAGCACCGGGAGGTTACCAGAACCCCCCGGGAGGTATATGGGCCTTATTGGGCCTTAGTGGGAGAGAGGGGAAAGAAGCAAAGGAGGGGGCGCCCCCCAAGCCCAATCCGAATTGGGAGGGCCCCCCTTTCCTTCCTTCTCTCCTAAATCCAACAATGCAAGGGGGGGTCCTACTCCCGGTGGGAGTAGGGCTCCCCGTGGGGCGCGCCTAGGAGGCCGGCCCCCTCCCCCTCCCCTACTCCTTTATATACGGGGAGGGGGCATCCCATAGACACACAAGTTGATCATTGATCTTTAGCCGTGTGCAGTGCCCTCCTCCACCATAATCCACCTCGATAATATCGTAGTAGTGCTTAGGTGAAGCCCTGTTCCGGTAGCAACATCATCACCGTCATCACGCCGTCGTGCTGACGAAGCTCTCCATCGAAGCTCTATTGGATCGTGAGTTCGCGGGACATCACCGAGCCGAACGTGTGCAGATCGCGGAGGTGCCGTACCTTCGGTGCTAGATCGGTCTATCGTGAAGACGTACGACTACATCAACCATGTTGTCATAACGCTTCCGCTTACGGTCTACGAGGGTACGTAGACAATACTATCCCCTCTCGTTGCTATGCATCACCATGATCTTGCGTGTACGTAGGATTTTTTTTGAAATTACTGTGTTCCCCAACAGTGACATCCGAGCCAGGTTTATGCGTAGATGTTATATGCACGAGTAGAACACAAAGGAGTTGTGGGCGTGGCTATATACATATTGCTTGCCGTCACTAGTTGATTCTTGATTCAGTGGCATTGTTGGATGAAGCGGCCCAGACAGAGATTACGCGTACGCTTACGCGAGACTGGTTCTACCGACGTGCTTCGCGCACAGGTGGCTAGTGGGTGTCTGTTTCTCCAGCTTTAATTGAATCGGATTCAATGAACAGGGTATTTTCTGAAGATCAAAAAGCAATCACTATACCGCGTTGTGGTTTTTGATGCGTAGGCAAGACCGGTTCTTGCTCAGTTCATAGCAGCCACGTAAAACTTGCAACAACAAAGTAGAGGACGTCTAACTTGTTTTTGTAGGGCATGTTGTGATGTGATATGGTCAAGACATGATGCTAAATTTTATTATATGAGATGATCATGTTTTGTAACACAGTTACCGGTAACTAGCAGGAGCCATATAGTTGTCGCTTTATTGTATGAAATGCAATCGCCATGTAATTGCTTTACTTTATCACTAAGCGGTAGCGATAGTCATAGAAGCAATAGTTGGCGAGACGACAACGATGTTTCAATGGAGATCAATGTGTCAAGCCGGTGACAATGGTGATCATGACGGTGCTTTGGAGATGGAGATCAAAGGCACAAGATGATGATGGCCATATCATATCAGTTATATTGATTGCATGTGATGTTTATCCTTTATGCATCTTATTTTGCTTAGTTCGACGGTAGCATTATAAGATGATCTCTCAAAATTTCAAGGTATAAGTGTTCTCCCTAAGTATGCACCGTTGCTACAGTTCGTCGTGCCGAGACACCACGTGATGATCGGGTGTGATAAGCTCTACGTTCACATACAACGGGTGCAAGCCAGTTTTGCACACGCGGAATACTCGGGTTAAACTTGACAAGCCTAGCATATGCAGATATGGCCTCGGAACACTAGAGACCAAAAGGTCGAGCGTGAATCATATAGTAGATATGATCAACATAGTGATGTTCACCATTGAAAACTACTCCATCTCATGTGATGATCGGACATGTTTTAGTTGATATGGACCACGTGATCACTTAGATGATTAGAGAGATGTCTATCTAAGTGGGAGTTCTTGAGTAATTTGATTAATTGAACTTTAATTTATCATGAACTTAGTACCTGATAGTATTTTGCATGTCTATGTTGTTGTAGATAGATGGCCCATGCTGTTGTTCCGTTGAATTTTAATGCGTTCCTAGAGAAAGCTAAGTTGAAAGATGATGGTAGCAACTACACGGACTGGGTCCGTAACTTGAGGATTATCCTCATTGCTGCACAGAAGAATTACGTCCTGAAAGCACCGCTAGGTGACAAACCCGCTACAGGAGCAACGCCAGATGTTATGAACACTTGGCAGAGCAAAGCTGATGACTACTCGATAGTTCAGTGTGCCATGCTTTACAGCTTAGAACAGGGACTTCAACGACGTTTTGAATGTCATGGAGCATATGAGATGTTCCAGGAGTTGAAGTTAATATTTCAAGCAAATGCCCGGATTGAGAGATATGAAATCTCCGATAAGTTCTACAGCTGAAAGATGGAGGAGAATAGTTCTGTCAGTGAACATATACTCAGAATGTCTGGGTACCACAACCACTTGACTCAACTGGGAGTTAATCTTCCTAATGATAGTGTCATTGACAGAGTTCTCAATCACTGCCACCAAGCTACAAGAGCTTTGTGATGAACTATAATATGCAAGGGATGGATAAGACGATTCCTGAGCTCTTCGCAATGCTAAAGGCTGCGGAGGTAGAAATCAAGAAGGAGCATCAAGTGTTGATGGTCAACAAGACCACCAATTTCAAGAAAATGGTAAAGGGAAGAAGGGGAACTTCAATAAGAACAGCAAACTAGTTGCTGCTCAAGAGAAGAAACCCAAGTCTGGACCTAAGCCTGAGACTGAGTGCTTCTACTGCAAACGAACTGGTCACTGGAAGCGGAACTGCCCCAAGTATTTGGCGGAGAAGAAGGATGGCAAAGTGAAAGGTATATTTGATATACATGTTATTGATCTGTAGCTTACTAATGCTCACAGTAGTGCCTGGGTATTTTATACTGGTTCAGTTGCCAACATTTGCAACTCGAAACAGGGGCTACGGATTAAGCGAAGATTGGCTAAGGACGAGGCGACGATGCGCGTGGGAAATGGTTCCAAAGTCGATGTGATCATCGTCGGCACACTACCTCTACATCTACCTTCGGGATTAGTTTTAGACCTAAATAATTGTTATTTGGTGCCAGCGTTGAGCATGAACATTATATCTGGATCTTGTTTGATGCGAGACGGTTATTCATTTAAATCAGAGAATAATGGTTGTTCTATTTGTATGAGTAATATCTTTTATGGTCATGCACCCCTGATGAGTGGTCTATTTTTACTAAATCTTGATAGTAGTGATACACATGTTCATATTATTGAAGCCAAAAGATGCAAAGTTGATAATGATAGTGCAACTTATTTGTGGCACTGCCATTTAGGTCATATTGGTGTAAAGCTCATGAAGAAACTCCATTCTGATGGACTTATGGAATCACTTGATTATGAATCACTTGGTACTTGCGAACCATGCCTCATGGGCAAGATGACTAAAACTCCGTTCTCTGGAACAATGGAGCGAGCAACAGAGTTATTGGAAATCATACATACTGATGTGTGTGGTCCAATGAACATTGAAGCTCGCGACAGATATCGTTATTTTCTCACCTTCACAGATTATTTGAGCAGATATGGGTATATCTATTTGATGAAACATAAGTCTAAAACATTTGAAAAGTTCAAAGAATTTCAGAGTGAAGTGGAAAATCATCGTAACAAGAAAATCAAGTTTCTACGATCTGATCGTGGAGGTGAGTATTTGAGTTATGAGTTTGGACTTCATTTGAAACAATGTGGAATAGTTTCGAAACTCACGCCACCTGGAACACCACAACGTAATGGTGTGTCCGAATGTTGTAACCGCACTTTATTAGATATGATGCGGTCTATGATGTCTCTTACTGATTTACCGCTAGCATTTTGGGGTTATGCTTTAGAGACAGCTGCATTCACGTTAAATAGGGCACCATCTAAATCCATCGAGACGACACCTTATGAACTGTGGTTTGGAAAGACACCCAAGTTGTCGTTTCTTAAAGTTTGGGGCTGCGATGCTTATGTGAAAAAGTTTCAACCTCACAAGCTCGAACCCAAATCGGAGAAATGTGCCGTCATAGGATACCCAAAGGAGACTGTTGGGTACTGTTGGGGAACGTAGTACTTTCAAAAAATTTCCTACGCACACGCAAGATCATGGTGATGCATAGCAACGAGAGGGGAGAGTGTGATCTACGTACCTTTGTAGATCGACAACGGAAGTGTTTGGTTGATGTAGTCGTACGTCTCCACGGCCCGACCGATCAAGCACCAAAACTACGGCACCTCCGAGTTCTAGCACACGTTCAACTCGATGACGATCCTTGGACTCCGATCCAGCAAAGTGTCGGGGAAGAGTTCCGTCAGCACGACGGCGTGGTGACGATCTTGATGTACTGCCGTCGCAGGGCTTCGCCTAAGCACCGCTACAATATTATCGAGGACTATGGTGGAAGGGGGCGCCGCACACGGCTAAGAATATGATCACGTGGATCAACTTGTGTGTCTCTGGGGTGCCCCAGCCTCCGTATATAAAGGTTCAAGGGGGGAGGCCGGCCGGCCATCATAGGGCGCGCCAGGAGGAGTCCTACTCCCTCCGGGAGTAGGACTTCTCCCCCAATCCTAGTTGGAATAGGATTCATGAGGTGGAAAAGAGAGAGAGAGAAGGAGGGGGGCGCCAGCCCCCTCTCTCCTTGTCCTATTCGGACTAGGGGGGAGGGGCGCGCGGCCCAGCCCTGGCCGCCTCTCCTCTTCTTCCACTATGGCCCACTAAGGCCCACTTAGCAACAAAAGTCTTGCCTTCGGATCTGTGATAGAAGGTGTATCCAATGAAGACACATTTCTCCGATTTGGGTTCGAGCTTATCAGGTTGAAGCTTTTTCACATAAGCATCGCAGCCCCAAACTTTCAGAAATGACAACTTTGGTTTCTTGCCAAACCATAGTTCATAAGGCGTCGTCTCAACGGATTTTGATGGTGTCCTATTTAACGTGAATGCGGCCGTCTCTAAAGCATAACCCCAAAACGATAGCGGTAAATCAGTAAGAGACATCATAGATCGCACCATATCTAGTAAAGTACGATTACGACGTTCGGATACACCATTACGCTGTGGTGTTCTGGGTGGCGTGAGTTGCGAAACTATTCCGCATTGTTTCAAATGTACACCAAACTCGTAACTCAAATATTCTCCTCCACCGTCAGATCGTAGAAACTTTATTTTCTTGTTACGATGGTTTTCAACTTCACTCTAAAATTCTTTGAACTTTTCAAATGTTTCAGACTTATGTTTCATTAAGTAGATATACCCATATCTGCTTAAGTCATCTGTGAAGGTGAGAAAATAACGATATCCGCCACGAACCTCAATATTCATCGGACCACATACATCTGTATGTATGATTTCCAACAAATCTGTTGCTCTCTCCATAGTACCGGAGAACGGTGTTTTAGTCATCTTGCCCATGAGGCACGGTTCGCAAGTACCAAGTGATTCATAATCAAGTGGTTCCAAAAGTCCATCAGTATGGAGTTTCTTCATGCGCTTTACACCGATATGACCTAAATGGCAGTGCCACAAATAAGTTGCACCATCATTATCAACTCTGCATCTTTTGGCTTCAACATTATGAATATGTGTGTCACTACTATCGAGATTCAATAAGAATAGACCACTCTTCAAGGGTGCATGACCATAAAAGATATTACTCATATAAATAGAACAACCATTATTCTCTGATTTAAATGAATAACCGTCTCGCATTAAACAAGATCCAGATATAATGTTCATGCTCAACGCTGGCACCAAATAACAATTATTTAGGTCTAATACTAATCCCGAAGGTAGATGTAGAGGTAGCGTGCCGACCGCGATCACATCGACTTTGGAACCGTTTCCCACGCGCATCGTCACCTCGTCCTTAGCCAATCTTCGCTTAATCCGTAGTCCCTGTTTCGAGTTGCAAATATTAGCAACAGAACCAGTATCAAATACCCAGGTGCTACTGCGAGCATTAGTAAGGTACACATCAATAACATGTATATCACATATACCTTTGTTCACCTTGCCATCCTTCTTATCCGCCAAATACTTGGGGCAGTTCCGCTTCCAGTGACCAGTCTGCTTGCAGTAGAAGCACTCAGTTTCAGGCTTAGGTCCAGACTTGGGTTTCTTCTCTTGAGCAGCAACTTGCTTGCTGTTCTTATTGAAGTTCCCCTTCTTCTTCCCTTTGCCCTTTTTCTTGAAACTAGTGGTCTTGTTAACCATCAACACTTGATGCTCCTTTTTGATTTCTACCTCCGCAGCTTTCAGCATTGCGAAGAGCTCGGGAATAGTCTTATTCATCCCTTGCATATTATAGTTCATCACGAAGCTCTTGTAGCTTGGTGGCAGTGATTGGAGAATTCTGTCAATGACACAATCATCTGGAAGATTGACTCCCATCTGAATCAAGTGATTATTATACCCAGACATTTTGAGTATATGCTCACTGACAGAACTGTTCTCCTCCATCTTGCAGCTATAGAACTTGTTGGAGACTTCATATCTCTCAATCCGGGCATTTGCTTGAAATATTAACTTCAACTCCTGGAACATCTCATATGCTCCATGACGTTCAAAACGTCGTTGAAGTCCCGATTCTAAGCCGTAAAGCATGGCACACTGAACTATCGAGTAGTCATCAGCTTTGCTCTGCCAGACGTTCATAACATCTGGTGTTGCTCCAGCAGCAGGCCTGGCACCCAGCGGTGCTTCCAGGACGTAATTCTTCTGTGCAGCAATGAGGATAATCCTCAAGTTACGGACCCAGTCCGTGTAATTGCTACCATCATCTTTCAACTTTGCTTTCTCAAGGAACGCATTAAAATTCAACAGAACAACAACACGGGCCATCTATCTACAATCAAACATACATAAGCAAGATACTATCAGGTACTAAGTTCATGATAAATTTAAGTTCAATTAATCAAATTACTTAAAGAACTCCCACTTAGATAGACATCCCTCTAATCCTCTAAGTGATCACGTGATCCAAATCAACTAAACCATGTCCGATCATCACGTGAGATGGAGTAGTTTCATTGGTGAACATCACTATGTTGATCATATCTACTATATGATTCACGCTCGACCTTTCGGTCTCCGTGTTCCGAGGCCATATCTGCATATACTTGGCTCGTCAAGTATAACCTGAGTATTCCGCGTGTGCAACTGTTTTGCACCCGTTGTATTTGAACATAGAGCCTATCACACCCGATCATCACGTGGTGTCTCAGCACGAAGAACTTTTGCAACGGTGCATACTCAGGGAGAACATTTCTTGATAATTAGTTAGAGATCATCTTAAAATGCTATCGTCAATCAAAGCAAGATAATATGCATAAAAGATAAACATCACATGCAATCAATATAAGTGATATGATATGGCCATCATCATCTTGTGCTTGTGATCTCCATCTCCGAAGCACCGTCGTGATCACCATCGTCAACGGCGCGACACCTTGATCTCCATCTTAGCATCGTTGTCGTCTCGCCAATCTTATGCTTCCATGACTATCGCTACCACTTAGTGATAAAGTAAAGCATTACAGCGCGATTGCATTGCATACAATAAAGCGACAACCATATGGCTCCTGCCAGTTGCCGATAACTCGGTTACAAAACATGATCATCTCATACAATAAAATTTAGCATCATGTCTTGACCATATCACATCACAACATGCCCTGCAAAAACAAGTTAGACGTCCTCTACTTTGTTGTTGCAAATTTTACGTGGCTGCTACGGGCTTAAGCAAGAACCAATCTTACGTACGCATCAAAACCACAACGATAGTTTGTCAAGTTGGTGCTGTTTTAACCTTCGCAAGGACCGGGCGTAGTCACACTCGGTTCAACTAAAGTTGGAGAAACTGTCACCCGCAAGCCACCTATGTGCAAAGCACGTCAGGAGAACCGGTCTCGCGTAAGCGTACGCCTAATGTCGATCCGGGCCGCTTCGTCCAACAATACCGCCGAACCAAAGTATGACATGCTGGTAAGCAGTATGACTTATATCGCCCACAACTCACTTGTGTTCTACTCGTGCATATAACATCAACACATAAAACCTAGGCTCGGATGCCACTGTTGGGGAACGTAGTAATTTCAAAAAAATTCCTACGCACACGCAAGATCATGGTGATGCATAGCAACAAGAGGGGAGAGTGTGATCTACGTACCTTTGTAGATCGACAACGGAAGCGTTTGGTTGATGTAGTCGTACGTCTCCACGGCCCGACCGATCAAGCACCGAAACTACGGCACCTCCGAGTTCTAGCACACGTTCAGCTCGATGACAATCCCCGGACTCCGATCCAGCAAAGTGTCGGGGAAGAGTCCCGTCAGCACGACGGCGTGGTGACGATCTTGATGTACTACCATCGCAGGGCTTCGCCTAAGCACCGCTACAATATTATCGAGGACTATGGTGGAAGGGGGCGCCGCACACGGCTAAGAATATGATAACG
Organism: Triticum monococcum; assembly: GCA_034509565.1. NCBI lineage: Eukaryota > Viridiplantae > Streptophyta > Magnoliopsida > Poales > Poaceae > Triticum > Triticum monococcum. The sequence goes on along the minus strand of CM067847.1, from coordinate 615,278,385 downwards.
TGGATCAACTTGTGTGTCTCTGGGGTGCCCCAGCCTCCGTATATAAAGGTTCAAGGGGGGAGGCCGGCCGGCCATCATAGGGCGCGCCAGGAGGAGTCCTACTCCCTCCGGGAGTAGGACTTCTCCCCCAATCCTAGTTGGAATAGGATTCATGAGGTGGAAAAGAGAGAGAGAGAAGGAGGGGGGTGCCAACCCCCTCTCTCCTTGTCCTATTCGGACTAGGGGGGAGGGGCGCGCGGCCCAGCCCTGGCCGCCTCTCCTCTTCTTCCACTATGGCCCACTAAGGCCCATATAGCTCCCGAGGGGTTCCGGTAACCTCCCGGTACTCTGGTAAAATCCCGATTTCACCCGGAACACTTCCGATATCCAAACATAGGCTTCCAATATATCAATCTTTATTCTCGACCATTTCGAGACTCCTCGTCATGTCTGTGATCTCATCCGGGACTCTGAACAACCTTCGGTACATCAAAACGTATAAACTCATAATATAACTGTCATCGAAACCTTAAGCGTGCGGACCCTACGGGTTCGAGAACAATGTAGACATGATCGAGATACGTCTCCGATCAATAACCAATAGCGGGACCTGGATGCCCATATTGGCTCCTACATATTCTACGAAGATCTTTATCGGTCAGACCGCATAACAACATACGTTGTTCCCATTGTCATCGGTATTTTACTTGCCCGAGATTCGATCGTCGGTATCCAATACCTAGTTCAATCTCGTTACTGGCAAGTCTCTTTACTCGTTCCGTAATACATCATCCCGCAACTAACTCATTAGTTACAATGCTTGCAAGGCTTAAGTGATGTGCATTACCGAGAGGGCCCTGAGATACCTCTCCGACGATCGGAGTGACAAATACTAATCTTGAAATACGTTAACCCAACATGTACCTTTGGAGACACCTGTAGAGCACCTTTATAATCACACAGTTACGTTGTGACGTTTGGTTGCACACAAAGTGTTCCTCCGGCACACAGGAGTTACATAATCTCATAGTCATTGGAACATGTATAAGTCATGAAGAAAGCAATATCAACATACTAAACGATCGGGTGCTAAGCTAATGGAATGGGTCATGTCAATCAGATCATTCAACTAATGATGTGATCCCATTAATCAAATGACAACTCTTTGTCCATGGTTAGGAAACATAACCATCTTTGATTAACGAGCTAGTCAAGTAGAGGCATACTAGTGACACTCTGTTTGTCTATGTATTCACACATGTATTATGTTTCCGGTTAATACAATTCTAGCATGAATAATAAACTTTATCATGATATAAGGAAATAAATAATAACTTTATTATCGCCTCTAGGGCATATTTCCTTCAGGTACACCTTCTATCACAGATCCGAAGGCAAGATATTCGTTGCTAAGAATGGATCCTTTCTAGAGAAGGAGTTTCTCTCAAAAGAAGTGAGTGGGAGGAAAGTAGAACTTGATGAGGTAATTGTACATTCTCCCTTATTGGAAAGTAGTTCATCACTAAAACTTATGATCAAGTTACTACCGAATCTCGTAGGTCAACCAGAGTAAGATCCGCACCAGAGTGGTACGGTAATCCTGTTATGGAAGTCATGTTACTTGACCATGATGAACCTATGAACTATGAGGAAGCGATGATGAGCCCAGATTCCACAAAATGGCTTAAGGCCATGAAATCTGAGATGGGATCCATGTATGAGAACAAAGTATGGACTTTGGTTGACTTGCCCGATGATTGGCAAGCCATAGATAATAAATGGATCTTCAAGAAGAAGACTAAGGCTGACGGTAATGTCAGTGTCTACAAAGCTCGACTTGTTGCAAAAGGTTTTCGACAAGTTCAAGGAGTTGACTACGATGAGACCTTCTCACCCGTAGCGATGCTAAAGTCCGTCTGAATCATGTTAGCAATTGCCGCATTTTATGATTATGAAATTTGGCAAATGGATATCAAAACTACATTCCTTAATGGATACCTTAAAGAAAAGTTGTATATGATGCAACCTGAAGGTTTTGTCGATCCAAAAGGTGCTAACAAAGTGTGCAAGCTCCAGCGATCCATTTATGGATTGGTGCAAGCCTCTCGGAGTTGGAATATACGCTTTGATAGTGTGATCAAAGCATATGGTTTTATACAGACTTTTGGAGAAGCCTGTATTTACAAGAAAGTGAGTGGGAGCTCCGTAGCATTTCTGATATTATATGTAGATGACATATTGTTGATCGGAAATGATACTGAATTTCTTAATAGCATAAAAGGATACTTGAAGAAGAATTTTTCAATGAAAGACCTCGGTGAAGCTACTTATATATTGGGCATCAAGATCTATAGAGATAGATCAAGACGCTTGATTGGACTTTCACAAAGCACATACCTTGATAAAGTTTTGAAGAAGTTCAAAATGGATCAGGCATAGAAAGGGTTCTTGCCTGTATTACAAGGTGTGAAGTTGAGTCAGACTCAATGTCCAACAACTGCAGAAGATAGAGAGAAAATGAAAGGTGTTCCCTATGCTTCAGCCATAGGCTCTATCATGTATGCAATGCTGTGTACCAGACCTGATGTGTGCCTTGCTATAAGTTTAGTAGGGAGGTACCAAAGTAATCCAGGAGTGGATCACTAGACAGCGGTCAAGAACATCTTGAAATACCTGAAAAGGACTAAGGATATGTTTCTCGTATATGGAGGTGACAAAGAGCTCGTCGTAAACGGTTATGTCGATGCAAGCTTTGACATTGATCCGGATGACTCTAAGTCACAAACTGGATACGTGTTTTTATTAAATGGTGGAGCTGTCAGTTGGTGCAGTTCCAAGTAGACCGTCATGGCGGGATCTACGTGTGAAGAGCAATACATAGCTGCTTCGAAAGCAGCAAATGAATGAGTCTGGATGAAGGATTTCATATCCGATCTAGGTGTCATGCCTAGTGCATCGGGACCAATTAAGATCTTTTGTGACAATACTGGAGAAATTGCCTTGGCAAAGGATTCCAGATTTCACAAGAGAACCAAGCATATCAAGAGACGCTTCAATTCCATCCGCGGTCAAGTCAAGGAGGGAGACATAGAAATTTGCAAAATACATATGGATCTGAATATTTTAGACCCATTGACTAAGCCTCTGTCACGAGCAAAACATGATCAGCACCAAGACTCCATGGGTGTTAGAATCATTACAATGTAATCTAGATTATTGACTCTAGTGCAAGTGGGAGACTGAAGGAAATATGCCCTAGAGGCAATAATAAGGTTGTTATTTATATTTCCTTATATCATGATAAATGTTTATTATTCATGCTAGACTTGTATTAACCGGAAAATTAGTACATGTGTGAATACATAGACAAACAGAGTGTCACTAGTTTGCCTCTACTTGACTAGCTCGTTGAATCAATGATGGTTATGTTTCCTAACCATAGACATGAGTTGTCATTTGATTAACGGTATCACATCATTAGAGAATGATGTGATTGACTTGACCCATCCACTAGCTTAGCATGATGATCCTTTAGTTTGTTGCTATTGCTTTCTCCATAACTACACATGTTCCTATGGCTATGAGATCATGCAACTCCCGAATACCGGAGGAACACTTTGTGTGCTACCAAACGACACAACGTAACTAGGTAATTATAAAGGTGCTCTACAGGTGTCTCCGATGGTGTTTGTTGAGTCGACATGGATCAAGATTAGGATTTGTCACTCCGATTGTCGGAGAGGTATCTCTGGGCCCTCTCGGTAATGTACATCACAATAAGCCTTGCAAGCAATGTAGCTAATGACTTAGTTACGGGATGTATCATTACAGAACGAGTAAAGAGACTTGCCGGTAACAATATTGAACTAGGTATTGAGATACCGACGATCGAATCTCGGGCAAGTAACATACTGATGACAAAGGGAACAACGTATACCGTTATGCGGTTTGACCGATAAAGATCTTCGTAGAATATGTAGGAACCAATATGAGCATCCAGGTTCCGCTATTGGTTGTTGACCAGAGACATGTCTCAGTCATGTCTACATAGTTCTCGAACCCGTAGGGTCCGCACACTTAACGTTCGGTGACGAACGGTATTACGAGTTTATGTGTTTTGATATACCGAAGGTAGTTCGGAGTCCTGGATTTGATCACGGACATAACGAGGAGTCTCGAAATGGTTGAGACGTAAAGATAGATATATTGGAAGCCTATGTTTGGACATCGGAATGGTTCCGGGTGAAAACGGGAATATACTGGAGCACGGGGAAGTTACCGAAACCCCTCGGGAGGTATATGGGCCTTATTGGGCCTTAGTGGGAGAGAGGGTGAGGGAGTCCTGGATTAGGGGGTCTCCGGACAGCCGGACTATATCCTTTGGCCGGACTGTTGGACTATGAAGATACAAGATTGAAGACTCGTCCCGTGTCCGGATGGGACTCTACTTGGCGTGGAAGGCAAGCTAGGCAATACGGATATGTATATCTCCTCCTTTGTAACCGACCTTGTGTAACCCTAGCCCCCTCCGGTGTCTATATAAACCGGAGGTTTTTAGTCCATAGGACAACATACAATCATACCATAGGCTAGCTTCTAGGGTTTAGCCTCTTTGATCTCGTGGTAGATCAACTCTTGTAATACTCATATCATCAAGAATAATCAAGCAAGACGTAGGGTATTACCTCCATCAAGAGGGCCCGAACCTGGGTAAACATCGTGTCCCCTGCCTCCTGTTACCATTTGCCTTAGATGCATAGTTCGGGACCCCCTACCCGAGATCTGCCGGTTTTGACACTGACATTGGTGCTTTCATTGAGAGTTCCACTGTGTCATCACCATAAGGCTTGATGGCTCCTTAGATCATCGCTAGCGATGCGGTCCAGGGTGATGCTTTCCTCCCCGGACAGATCTTCGTATTCAGCGGCTTCGCACCGCGGGCCAATTCGCTTGGCCATGTGGAGCAAATCGAGAGCTACGCCCCTGGCCATCAGGTCAGATTTGGAAACTTGAATTACACGGCCGACATCCGCGGAGACTTGATCTCCGATGGATTCGAGCCCATATCGGACGCACCGCATAGTCGCGACGAGCATGACATAACTCTGCCGTCGGACAGTGTGCGGGAGATCGCATCCGCAACTACTCCGGGCGTTAATCCGGAGCAAATCGCGCCATCTGAGAGCGGAGGGATAGACCCCACCATGGAGGCCGCACTCTTAGTGGCGATAGAGCCAGATACTGACTTCACCCCTTTCGAGAGCCGCGTCGCTGAACAACTGGATTTATCTCCGGCCACGGACTCCGAGCCGCCTACATCTGTGTCTGTCGAATCCGACGGGGCGCCGATCATGGAGTTCACCTCCACAGATATCTTTCAGCACTCACCTTTCGGAGATGTGCTAAATTCATTAAGGTCTCTCTCCCTGTCAGGAGAACCTTGGCCGAACTATGTACGGCTAGAATGGGATGCCGACGACGAAGAAATTCGCTGCCCACCCACCACCCACTTAGTAGCCAATGTCGACGACTTAACTGACATGCTCGACTTCGACTCCGAAGACATCGACGGTATGGACGACGATGCAGGAGACGAACAGGAACCACCGCCCACAGGGCGCTGGACCACCACTTCATCACATGACATATACATGATGGATACACCCAGAGAGGGCAATGACAAAGAGACAACGGAGGATGCCCCCTCCAAGCAACCCAAGCGCCGACGTCAGCGGCGCCGCTCTAAGTCCCGCCATAGCAAAAATAGCGATAACAGCGCAAGAGGCAATAATAGTCCAGTCGACTCTAGAAGAAACGACGACTGCACCACCCCGGTGGCAGAGCACGATCAAGATGCAAACTGCAAACATAGTACGGATCCGACGTCCGAACACAATGATGCCAAGGATAAGCCTCATCAAACCCCATCCGGGGAAGAAAACAGTCCAGACAAAGATGCACACATCATCCCGGAAACACACTTGGAGCAAGAGAACCTCCGCAGAAGGCTTATTGCCACAGCGAGGAGCCTGAAGAAATAGAAGCAAAGGCTCAAGGTCGCATAATATACGCTCAACAACAAGGGGAACAAAGTAACAAAGTATGGTGGAAGTTACCATAAAATAGCTATCCAAAGCGCAAGCTATTACCGGAATTCGATGATGAGGCCTTAGAGCCCATACAGCCGAAGAGTGATACGGCCAACCGCCCTGATCCACCACCTTATGAACGCGATAGAGCGGCTAACAAAGTCATGCATAAGTCAACACACGATCTACGTGAGAACTTGCGTCAAAAATCCGGCGCGACCAGATCCATCTATGGATCTAGGAAGCGCGCTATGGTACAAAACCTACACCGAATACTACAACCGTCCGAACACCATGGCGCATCCCAATACAGGGGTGCCGCACACCCCTTATGTTTCACTGATGAGGTGCTGGATCACGAATTCCTAGAGGGATTCATACCGGTGAACATATAGGCGTACGACGAGACCACAGACCCTGGAGTCTGGATAGAGGAATTCATCCTCCATATTCATATGGCTCGTGGAGACGATCTCCATGCCATTAAATACTTGCCCCTCAAGCTTAAAGGGCCAGCTCAGCACTGGCTGAAAAGCCTCCCCGAAAACTCAATTGGAAGTTGGGAGGAGCTCGAGGACGCTTTTCGGGCCAAATTTCAAGGGACTTATGTCCGACCTCCGGATGCAGACGATTTAAGTCATATAATCCAACAGTCCGGAGAGTCCGCCTGAAAGCTTTGGAACATGTTCCTCACCAAGAAGAACCAAATCGTCGACTGTCCGGACGTTGAAGCCTTAGAAGCTTTTAAACACAGCGTCCGAGACGAATGGCTCGCCAGACACCTCGGCCAAGAAAAACCGAGAACAATGCGAGCCCTAACAAGCCTCATGACCCACTTTTGTGCGGGCGAGGACAACTGGTTGGCCCGTAGCAGCACCAGCAACCCAAGCACATCCGAAGTCAGGGATGACAATGGTAAACCATGACGCAACAAAAACAAGCGTCGAAATAAAGAAGGTAGCCCAGATAACACGGCGGTAAATGCTGGATTTAGGGGCTCCCGACCAGGTCAGCAGAAAAAGCCTTTCAAAGGCAGCAGAGAAGGACAATCTGGCCTAAACAAAATTCTTGACAAACTCTGTCAGATTCACGGCACCCCAGACAAACCTGCAAATCATACCCACAGAGAATGTTGGGTCTTCAAGCAGGCCGGTAAGCTAAACGCCGAACACAAAGGGGAAGAGACACCAAGCGAAGACGAGGATGAACCTCGCCAGTAAAGCGCCGGAGGATAAAAAAAGTTCCCACCAGAGGTTAAAACAGTAAACGTGATCCATGTGACAAAGAGGAGAAGCAAGCATGCACTCCGAGGCACACGCGCCATAGAGCCCGTCACCCCTAGGTTCAACCCCTGGTTGGCCTGCCCGATCACTTTTGATCATAGGGATCACGAGACAAATATCCGACACGAAGGACCGACGGCCTTGGTGTTAGACCCAATAATAAATGGGTACCATTTCACATGAGTCCTCATGGACGGCGGCAGTGATCTAAGTCTGATATATCAGGACACAGTCCGCAAAATGGGGATAGACCCGACACAAATAAGCCACAGTAATACTACCTTCAAGGGAGTAATACCAGGCCAAGGGGCCCGCTATATGGGCTCTCTACTACTAGAGGTGGTATTCGGTTCTCTCGATAACTTCCGAAGCAAAAGGTTAACTTTTCACATCGCCCCATTCCGAAGTGGCTATCAAGCACTACTCGGAAGAACGGCTTTCGCTCGTTTTAACGCAATACCGCATTATGCTTTTCTCAAGCTTAAGATGCCCGGTCCATGTGGCATCATCTCAGTTAGCGGAAATACCGAACGTTTCTTACGTACGGAAGAGGATGCGGCGGCTCTAGCAGCCGCAAACTAGACGGCCTCACCAACCAGAAAAAATGGTAGGTCATCAAGACCACGGACACGGTTAAACGAATCTGACGTTCCATCATATATACATGAGATTGGTTTGATGATCAAACCCTCATAAACGATACCAGGGGCTTCCCGCGTGTAATCAGGGCCAACCCAGCTCAACTTGGCTTCTCTTGAATTTTGATAGTTCATTGATAATAACCAAGTCCTTTTTTTGGCACGACAACTTTCACCTAAATTCTTTCCTTTTTACAAATGACAATCGTGCTACACCCGTCCAGGACATGGCACAACGGAGACACATGCGCAGACGTGCAGCAGGGACCCGCCCAAAGGTTTCTTTTTAGATTCAGACCCTGTGTAAAACTTTTTTACTGTCTCTTGTTGCTCACATCCGCCGGATACTCCACACAACCAAGAAGGATGCTGGCGTTATTGGCATGTGGCCACGTTAGGATTTTGCACGTACCTGGACACATGGGGTTTCTTATTAAGGGCATTTCTTAGCTCGGTATATGTTATAAAGACCGAACACCTTAGGGAGTGTTCGGCGTCGCGAGTTTGGCCCTATATGCATCAGCTCTGAATCATGTCTTTGGTCACATGTTGGGTTTGCCCGGCTCCCATGTTTTGGTACCTTACGTTCCATTATATCGGCTAAGGTAGCACTGGGAGAACTACTGCGATTGTGCCCTGGTTCATCCGGATGAGCACCTCAGTAGAGAAAGCCAAAAACTGATTGTCATGATATAGCGAGAGACTGGTCAACCACTCGATGACTCATCGGAATCTTCGGGATTCCTCCGCATTAACGAAGGGCCGTTTCTCGGCCATCTACGTACGCGCCCCATATTCGGACGAGCGCAGAAGTACCAGGGGCTATATAGTAGCCCCACCGTCAAACTCCTATGGCTAAGTGAAAGTGTTAAAGCAATATAGTCCGATTGCCTTGTTCATTGTGCTATCACCTCCTTAACGGGCCAAGACGTTGGATCAAGTGTGGATATGCATTTTCTGCGAACACCCCCGCATTATATGCATGGGGGCGGAAGCCGACGACTGCAAACTTTCAGGTTATATACATATATACATAAACGGCCGCACATGAGGCATCATAGTACTTTCGGGCAAAAGTATAAATACAGCCTTGATAATTTAATAAAACATTGTTTTTACAATGGGAATACATGTCACTAGAACATAATATTCTTCGAGCACTGAGCCTCTATCAAATGAGCGCCTTCAAGAACTTCTTCAAAGTAGTGCTCGGCAGCCACTCGGCCTACGGTCGAACCCTGTGTCACAACAGTGGTGGCCTCCATCTCCGCCCAGTATGTCTTGACACGGGCAAAGGCCATCCGCGCACCCTCTATGCACGCCGATCTCTTTACAACATTGATGCGTGGCACAACACCAAGGAATTGTTGCACTAAACTAAAGTAGCTATTCGGCCTTGGCCCTCCCAGCCACAGGTGATCCACAACGGACCTCATGGCAAGTCCGGACAACCTATGGAGCTCGGCCCACTCGGCCATTCGCTCATTCAACAGCAGCGGATGGACTGGAGCGTGAAACTGTGACCAGAACAGCTTTTCCACTTCGGGACCTTTTTGATCCTTGAAGTACTCGGCTGCATCAGCAGCACTTGCAGCCAAATCCATGTAGGCGTCCGCAGAACTCCATAGCCGGTCCAGAGGAGCATACTTTGGATCCCCGAACTTAGTCCGCAACAAGAAGGGCTTCCTAGACACGATATCTGCAGCTTGATTCAGCTCCTCCTTCGTCGCTCTAATTTTTGAGCGGGCTTCCTTGGCAGCCACCAGGGCCTTCTCTAGGTCTGTCGCCTTCGCCCGGTTTTCTTCTTCAAGAAGCTGGTAACGGTCAGCGGCATCTTTTAACTCTACAACCATCTTGGCTATTTTTTTCTTGCTCTTGCAATGCGCGGCCTGTTCGGCCCTTAACTCTTCGGCCGCCTTTAGAGCGGCCGCATTGCTACTCCTTGCTTGCTCCTTGGCTCGGGCAAGCTCCGCCTGAAGGGTCTCCACGGTGGCAGCTCCATCTGCAGTCACAACATATTAAAGATACTGGCATCATGCTACTCTTATTATGTGACGATCACCAGAGAAATCACTCACCTTGTGCCTCGTCAAGCCGCTTGTTGACAAGCACGATGTCGGCATCTGCCGCATCAAGTTGCCGCTTTAGCTCGGCAAACCCATCAGTCCGGCTAGCCACCGGAGCTTCAGCCACCTGCACATAAAGGCGGTCTAGTTGTTGCCTGGGACTATGATCCTCTGTTTGCCGCCGTTTTCAACGAGAACCAGAGTCTCAGGGGCTACTATCTGCATAGGGCACACCTAACGTGTGCAGTACTGTAAAACACACACACTATTTCATGTACCTCGAAGCCTTTCAGCAAACTCATAAAGGTTGCATGCAAACCGCTTTCAGCGGATGAAATCCTTTCAATTACCGTATCCCATTAGTGTACGATGTGCTTCCGAGACGGCCGCTTCCCTGGAAGATCCTTCAACGCGTCCGACCGCACACTGTACAGACCCTTGCTGTCGCTCTCCTTAGGAGCCGGATACTGGGGATTCCGGGTAGCCAAAGGGTTATCCTCTGGCCTTAGTGGATCCGGAGATACCCTTCGCGACGACACTTCAAGGTCGACCGCTTCATGAGGCGGGGTGTCCGGGGGAGGCGTTTTGCTCTCCATCATCTCCGAAAGAAGATCCCCCGAAGAAGAACTCTGTCGAGAAGGGCTACGATCCGGACTACAATTTATAAGCATCGGTTATTGTCTTCGGAAGTAAGGTAGGATGCTTCCACTATTAAGTACTTTTCGATTACTTACAGCTCGGTAGAGGGCTGATCCTCACGCGGACATTGTGCGGCAAGAATACCCTCCGAGGCAGGACCCTCTGATGAAGATTTCTTCTCCCGTTTGGAAACCTTAGTTTCCGGATCTTCAGAGGTAGTCCTCTTCCTTCCCCGGGGAGAGAGAATGTCAGATTCTTCCCTTTGGTTGTCCTCCCTCGCGGAGGCGCTCATTCCCCCGGCTGGAATAAATAACGAGCGAGGCCCGCTTTCACCCTCTCTATTCCCCCATCATCTTCCTTTGAGGGCACTTGATAAGGCGCCGGCTCGAGCATCTTGTCCAGTACCGGATTGTCCAAGCCCTCAGGAAGAGGGGCCGAACACCTGATCATCATCGCCTTTGTTATCTAGTCCTGGTCAAAGAGCGGCTCTTTAGAATGATGCCATGATAAATAAAAGGACAGTCGGTTCGATATGGGGTTACTTACTTGGGCAGCGGGGCGGTTGCAGCTCAGACCCACGTCCTCGGTGGTGTCCGGACACTCTATTTGGGGTCCGAAGAACGATTTGTACATCTCTTCGAGCGTCATGCCGAGGAAATGCTAAATAGCTCGCGGTCCTTCCGGATTGAATTCCCACATGCGGAGGGGCCGGCGTTTGCAAGGCTGGACTTGACGAACTAGCATAACTTGCATTATCATAACCAGACTGAAATCTCTCTCAAAGAGATCTCGGATACGACTTTGCAGTATTGGCATGTCCTTTGCTGGACCCCAGCCCAGCCCCTGCTGATCCATGACATCAGTTGCGGTGGGGGGCCCGAGCGAAAGGTAGGGGCAGCTACCCACTTGGCACTTCGAGGAGCTGTGATGTAACACCACTCCCACTGCCACAATCCGGACACCTCTGGGAAGGAACCCTCTGGCCATGGAGCGTCAACGATTTTGCTTATTAAAGCACCTCCGCACGCCATGTGCCACCCCTCGATCATCTTCGGCTTCACATCGAAGGTCTTGAGCCACATGCCGAAGTGAGGGGTAATGCGGAGGAAGGCCTCACATACGACAATAAATGACGAGATGTGAAGAAGGGAATCTAGGGCCAGATTGTGAAAATCTAGCCCATAATAGAACATAAGACCCCTAACAAAGGGATCCAGAGCGAGGCCTAGTCCTCGAAGGAAGTGGGAGATGAACACGACGCTCTCGTTGGGTTCGGGAGTAGGGACGAGCTGCCCTCGGGCAGGCAGCCTATGGGAAATTTCAGCGGTCAGATATCTGGCCTCTCTCAACTTCTTGATGTCCTCCTGTGTGACGGAGGAAGGCATCCACCGACCATGAAGGTTGGATCGGGACATAGTTGAAGCTTGAAGGTCCAAAGCACCTAACCTGGGCTTTGGGCGTTAGAACTCAAGGCAGGGGAAGGATTCGATTGAGCACGGGAGGGAAAAAAGAAAAAGCCTCATCCCCTTTATAAAGAGGGTGAATATCAAGCGTCCTCCTCATGGCCGTTTGGGACTTCCCTAAGATCTAGGAGTCAAGACGTGTCAAGAAAACCGCCTCGCGTTATGTGCGGAGCTGGTTGAGAAAAACGGTTCGAATAATGACTGGGCCATGGCGTGATGTCATGCTGTCAAAACGTGTCAGCAGATTAGATTTGTGGAAATATTATTCTCTCTACGATGGTATGTGGAACTTATTTTGCAGGGTCGGACACTATCCTTGTATTCAAAACTCTTCCATGGTGTATGCAGAGAAGGAACCCGCCTTGCAATGCCGAACACAATACTGTGCGCCGGACTCATCGTCATTGAAGCCTGGTTCAGGGGCTACTGAGGGAGTCCTGGATTAGGGGGTCTCCGGACAGCCGGACTATATCCTTTGGCCGGACTATTGGACTATGAAGATACAAGATTGAAGACTTCGTCCCGTGTCCGGATGGGACTCTACTTGGCGTGGAAGGCAAGCTAGGCAATACGGATATGTATATCTCCTCCTTTGTAACCGACCTTGTGTAACCCTAGCCCCCTCCGGTGTCTATATAAACCGGAGGGTTTTAGTCCATATGACAACATACAATCATACCATAGGCTAGCTTATAGGGTTTAGCCTCTTTGATCTCGTGGTAGATCAACTCTTGTAACACTCATATCATCAAGAACAATCAAGCGGGACGTACGGTATTACCTCCATCAAGAGGGCCCAAACCTGGGTAAACATCGTGTCCCCTGCCTTCTGTTACCATCCGCCTTAGACGCACAGTTCGGGACCCCCTACCCGAGATCTGCCGGTTTTGACACCGACAGAGGGGAAAGAAGAAAAGTGGGGGCGCCCCCCAAGCCCAATCCGAATTGGGAGGGGGACCAGCCCCCCTTTCCTTCCTCCTCCTCCATCCTCCTTGCTTGTCTCCTAAATCCAACAAGGCAAGGGGGGGGGGGGAATCCTACTCCCGGTGAGAGTAGGACTCCCCTTGGGGCACGCCTAGGAGGCCGGCCCCCTCCCCCTCCTCCACTCCTTTATATACGGGGGAGGGGGCAACCCATAGACACACAAGTTGATCATTGATCTTTAGCCGTGTGCGGTGCCCCCCTCCACCATAATCCACATCGGTAATATCATAGCGGTGCTTAGGCGAAGCCCTATTCTGGTGGCAACATCATCACCGTCATCACGCCGTCGTGCTGACGAAGCTCTCCCTCGAAGCTCTACTGGATCGTGAGTTCGCGGGACGTCACCGAGCCGAACGTGTGCAGATCGCGGAGGTGCCGTACCTTCGGTGCTAGATCGGTCGATCGTGAAGACGTATGACTACATCAACCGCATTGTCATAACGCTTCCGCTTACGGTCTACGAGGGTATGATACGTCTCCGTCGTATCTATAATTTTTGATTGTTCCATGCCAATATTCTACAAATTTCATATACTTTTGGCAACTTTTTATACTATTTTTGGGACTAACATATTGATCCAGTGCACAATTCCAGTTCCTGTTTGTTGCATGTTTTTTGTTTCGCAGAATATCCATATCAAACGGAATCCAAACGGGATAAAAATGGACAGAGATTATTTTTGGAATATTTGGAAAATTCTGGAAGAAAAATCCATGCGAGACAGTGCCCGAGGTGGCCACGAGGCAGGGGGGCGCGCCCCTGACCCTCATGGGCCACCTGTAAGGCGGTTGATGCCCTTCTTCAGCCGCAAGAAAGCTAGTTTTTAGAAAAAAATCACAGTGAAGGTTTCAGGCCAATCCGAGTTACGGATCTCCATATATATACGAAACGGTGAAAGGGCAGCAGAAGAGAACGCAGAAACAGAGAGAGACAGAGAGACAAATCCAATCTCAGAGGGGCTCTCGCCCCTCCCATGCCATGGACGCCAAGGACCAGAGGGGAAACCCTTCTCCCATCTAGGAGGAGGTCAAGGAATAAGAAGACGAAGGGGGCCCCTCTCCCCTTTTCTTCCGGTGGCGCCGGAACACTGCCGTGGCCATCATCATCATCACTGCGATCTACATCAACACCTCCGCCATCTTCACCAACATCTCCATCACCTACCCCCCTCTATCTACACCGGTCCACTCTCCCGCAACCCGTTGTACCCTCTACTTGAACCTGGTGCTTTATGCTTCATATTATTATCCAATGATGTGTTGCCATCCTATGATGTCTGAGTAGATTTTCGTTGTCCTATTGGTGGTTGATGAATTTCCATGATTGATTTAATTTTCTTGTGGTTATGTTGCTGTCCTTTGGTGCCCATTATATGAGCGCGCGTGGGTCACACCATAGGTTTAGTTGTATGTTGATATGACTATGTATTGGAGGGCAAGGGTGACAGAAGCTTCAGCCTAGCATAGAAATTGATGCATACGGGATTGAAGGGGGACCAACATATCTTAATGCTATGGTTGGGTTTACCTTAATGAACGTTAGTAGTTGCGGACGCTTGCTAATAGTTCCAATCATAAGTGCATAGAATTCCAAGTCAGGGATGACATGCTAGCAGTGGCCTCTCCCACATAATACTTGCTATCGGTCTAGTAAAGTAGTCAATTGCTTAGGGACAATTTTGCAAGTCCTACCACCACTTTTCCACACTCGCTATATTTACTTTATTGCTTCTTTACTTACAACAGCCCTTAGGTTTTATTTACTTGCTCTTTATTATCTTGCAAACCTATCCAAAAACACCTACAAAGTACTTCTAGTTCCATACTTGTTCTAGGTAAAGCAAACGTCAAGCGTGCGAAGAGTTGTATCAATGGTCGATAGAACTTGAGGGAATATTTGTTCTACCTTTAGCTCCTCGTTGGGTTCGACACTCTTACTTATTGAAAACTGTTGCGATCCCCTATACTTGTGGGTTAGCAAGACCTTTTTCTAGCGCCGTTGCCGGGGAGTCATAGCGTGGGGTGAATATTCTCGTGTGTGCTTGTTTGCTTTATCACTAAGTAGTTTTTATTCTGTGCTCTTGTTTTCTATCCCTTTGTGCTCATGCTGAAACCTCAACTAGCTTAGTTGAGGGCAAATCTTTAGATGAGCATGCTTGTTATGTGCGACACCGAATATCTAAAAAAGGGAAAATTTTACTGGGTCAAATTCATCGTTTGCAATGCTATGCTTGGAATTTATGTGAAATATATGATATTACTTGTTGTTCTGAAAACCCTAAGAAACACCTTCCCTATCAATGTGATTTTAGTGATAATGGAATCGTATCTTCGTATGCTAAGGGTGTTTATAGGTACTATGATGTTCAACAAATTGAAGAATTTGTTGCTTTTAAGGGTGCTTGTGAAATTGCTTCTTTGATTGAAACGTATGATGCTACTCTTTACAAATCTGAAAATTTTGCCATACTTAAATATTGCTATGATAATTATGCTTCTAATGCCTATGTTGAACCATATATTGAGGACTACCCCGCTGTCCAAGAAGAGACTAATATTTTGCAGGAGTCTACGGAAGAAGAAATTGATGAAACGGTGAGCTCATTGGGTGAAAAAGATGAGGAGGAGAGCGAAGAACAAAAGGAGGAAGAGCGGATTAGCAACCCGTGCCCACCTTCTAATGAGAGTAACTCTTCAACTCATACATTGTTTAATTTCCCTTCGTGCTTACCGAAGGATGATTGCTATGATCCCGTTGATTCTTTTGAAATATCCCTTTTTGATGATGCTTGCTATGCTTGTGGCCAAGATGCCAATATGCTTATGGAGATGAACTTGCTACAGTTCCTTATGTTAAACATGAAATTGTTCCTATTGCACCCACACATGATAGTCCTATTATCTTTTTGAATTCTCCCAACTACACTATATCGGAGAAGTTTACCCTTATTAAGGGTTATATTGATGGGTTGCGTTTTACTATTACACATGATGATTTTGATAGATATAATATGCATGTGCTTGCTGCTCCTACGTGCAATTATTATGAGAGAGGAACTATATCTCCACCTCTCTATGTCTCCCACATGATAAAATTGCAAGAAACTTTATACTATGCATTGGCCTTTACTTTGTGTGCATGAATTGTTCTTTTATGACATGCCGATGCATATGAAGAGAGGTAGACTTCGTTGTTGCATGATATATGTTACTTTGTGTGCTCACTACTAAATTATAAATCATTGTTAATTAAAATTGGCTTTGATATACCTTGGGATCTGGGTGGATTCACTACTTGAGCACTATATGCCTAGCTTAATGGCTTTAAAGAAAGCGCTGCCAGGGAGACAACCCGAAAGTTTTAGGGAGTCATTTAGTTCTGTTGAGTGCTTTCATATTATAGTTTAAAAACAACAAAAATAAAGAGGGGAACCCAAAACTTTTTTAAAAAGGAAAGTGAAAGTGAGAAAGACAAATATTGTTGAAGTGGGAGAGCTCCTTGAATTTTGTTCATGCTCACCGCAACTTTGTGAATCTTGATTACAGAAACTTTTCAATAAAAATAATTATACCCTTGTAAAATTCCATTGTATTATAAAAATAATGTGCCAAGGTTTGCATTTAGGATGTTTACTTTGCTTGATGGTCTGTACGGTGCAGGACAGAAACTTTGGCTGTAGTGCGCGATTTTACATTTTTAGCTGGAATGTCAAATGGTTCTGATTCTTTTTGCAATGTATTTATATAAAAATTGTTTATTTTTCCTAATTTTGTAAGAATGTTTCAAGTATCAGAAGTATGGTGAATGTTCAGATTAATACAGACTGTTCTGTTTTAGACAGATTCTGTTTTTGATGCATAGTTTACTTGTTTTGATGAAACTATCGATTTATATCAGTGGATTAAGCCATGGATAAACTATATTAAAGTGGAAACAATGCAAAAACAAAATATTAATTGGTTTGCAACAGTACTTAGAGTAGTGATTTGCTTTATTATACTAACAGATCTTACCGAGTTTTCTGTTGAAGTTTTGTGTGGATGAAGTGTTCGATGATCGAGAAGGTCTCGATGTGAGAAGAAGGAAGAGAGGCAAGAGCTCAAGCTTGGGGATGCCTGAGTCACCTCAAGTAAATATTCAAGGAGACTCAAGCGTCTAAGCTTGGGGATGCCCCGAAAGGCATCCCCTCTTTCTTTAACAAGTATCGATATGTTTTGGGATTCGTTTCGTTCATGCGATATGTGCAATCTTGGAGCGTATTTTTCATTTAGTTTTCATATTTATTTTATGCACCATGCTGGTATGAGATAGTCCTTGGTTGATTTATAGAATGCTCTATTCACTTCACTTATATCTTTTGAGTATGGCTTTATAGAATGCTTCATGTGCTTCACTTATATCATTTGAAGTTTGGATTGCCTGTTTCTCTTCACTTAGACAACCGCCATTTGTAGAATGCTATTTTACTTCACTTAGATTTGTTAGAGCGTGGGCATATATTTTGTAGAAAGAATTAAACTCTCTAGCTTCACTTATATCTATTTAGAGAGATGACATGAATTGGTCATTCACATGGTTAGTCATAAAATCCTACATAAAACTTGTAGATCACTAAATATGATATGTTTGATTCCTTGCAATAGTTTTGCGATATAAAGATGGTGATATTAGAGTCATGCTAGTGGGTAGTTGTGGATTAGTAGAGATACTTGTGTTGAGGTTTGTGATTCCCATAGCATGCATGTATGGTGAACCGTTATGTAACGAAGTCGGAGCATGAGGTATTTATTGATTGTCTTCCTTATGAGTGGCGGTCGGGGACGAGCGATGGTATTTTCCTACCAATCTATCCCCCTAGGGGCATGCGTAGTAGTACTTTGCTTCAAGGGCTAATAAACTTTTGCAATAAGTATGTGAGTTCTTTATGACTAATGTTGAGTCCATGGATTATACGCACTCTCACCCTTCCATCATTGCTAGCCTCTCTAGTATCGCGCAACTTTCGCCGGTACCATAAACCCACCATATACCTTCTCCTCAAAACAGCCACCATACCTACCTATCATGGCATTTCCATAGCCATTCCGAGATATATTGCCATGCAACTTCCATCATCATCATATACATGACTTGAGCATTCATTGTCATATTGCTCTGCATGATCGTAAGATAGCTAGCATGATGTTTTCATGGCTTGTCTGTTTTTTGATGTCATTGCTACGCTAGATCATTGCACATCCCGGTACACTGCCAGAGGCATTCATATAGAGTCATATCTTTGTTCTAGATATCGAGTTGTAATATTGAGTTGTAAGTAAATAAAAGTATGATGATCATCATTATTAGAGCATTGCCCCCCCCCCCCAAAGGAGAGGTCAAAGAAGCCTAAATAAAAAGGGGGGCCAAAGAAGCCCATAAAAGAAGAAGAAGAAGAAGAAAAGGGGGCAATGTTACTATCCTTTTACCACACTTGTGCTTCAAAGTAGCACCATGTTCTTCATATAGAGAGTCTCTTGAGTTATCACTTTCATATACTAGTGGGAATTTTCATTATAGAACTTGGCTTGTATATTCCAACGATGGGCTTCCTCAAATGCCCTAGGTCTTCATGAGCAAGCAAGTTGGATGCACACCCACTTAGTTTCAGTTTGAGCTTTCATATACTTATCGCTCTAGTGCATCCGTTGCATGGCAACCCCTACTCACTCACATTGATATCTATTGATGGGCATCTCCATAGCCTGTTGATACGCCTAGTTGATGTGAGACTATCTTCTCCTTTTTGTCTTCTCCACAACCACCATTCTATTCCACCTATAGTGCTATATCCATGGCTCACACTCATGTATTGCGTGAGGGTTGAAAATGCTGAAGCGCGTTAAAAAGTACGAACCAATTGCTCGGCTTGTCATCGGGGTTGTGCATGATGTGAATATTTTGTGTGGTGAAGATGGAGCATAGCCAGACTATATATGATTTTGTAGGGATAACTTTCTTTGGCCTTGTTATTTTGAAAAGACATGATTGCTTTATTAGTGGGATTGAAGTATTATTGTTTCTATGTCAAATGATAGACTATTGCTTTGAATCACTCGTGTCTTAATATTCATGCCATGATTAGATATGTGATCAAGATTATGCTAGGTAGCATTCCACATCAAAAATTATCTTTTTATCATTTACCTACTCGAGGACGAACAGGAATTAAGCTTGGGGATGCTGATACGTCTCCGTCGTATCTATAATTTTTGATTGTTCCATGCCAATATTCTACAACTTTCATATACTTTTGGCAACTTTTTATACTATTTTTGGGACTAACATATTGATCAAGTGCCCAGTGCCAGTTCCTGTTTATTGCATGTTTTTTGCTTCGCAAAATATCCATATCAAACGGAATCCAAACGGGATAAAAACGGATGGAGCTTATTTTTGGAATATTTCGAAAATTCCGGAAGAAAAATCCACGCGAGACGGTGCCCGAGGTGGCCATGAGGCAGGGGGCGCGCCCTGACCCTCGTGGGCCACCCGTAAGGCAGTTGATGCCCTTCTTCGGCCACAATAAAGCTAATTTTTGGAAAAAAATCACGGCGAAGGTTTTAGGCCAATCGGAGTTACGGGTCTCCATATATATGCGAAACGGTGAAAGGGCAGCAGAAGAGAACGCGGAAACAGAGAGACACAGAGAGACAGATCCAATCTCGGAGGGGCTCCCGCCCCTCCCATGCCATGGAGGCCAAGGACCAGAGGGGAAACCCTTCTCCCATCTAGGGAGGAGGTCAAGGAAGAAAAAGACGAAGGGGGCCCCTCTCCCCTTCTCTTCCGGTGGCGCCGGAACGTTGCCGTAGCCATCATCATCATCACCGCGATCTACACCAACACCTCCGCCATCTTCACCAACATCTCCATCACCTTCCCCCCTCTATCTACAGTGGTCCACTCTCTCGCAACCTGATGTACCCTCTACTTGAACATGGTGCTTTATGCTTCATATTATTATCCAATGATGTGTTGCCATCCTATGATGTCTGAGTAGATTTTCGTTGTCCTATCGGTGGTTGATGAATTGCCATGATTGATTTAATTTGCTTGTGGTTATGTTGCTGTCCTTTGGTGCCCATCATATAAGCGCGCGCGTGGATCACACCATAGGGTTAGTTGTATGTTGATAGGACTATGTATTGGAGGGCAAGGGTGACAGAAGCTTCAGCCTAGCATAGAAATTGATGCATACGGGATTGAAGGGGGACCAATATATCTTAATGCTATGGTTGGGTTTTACCTTAATGAACGTTAGTAGTTGTGGACGCTTGCTAATAGTTCCAATCATAAGTGCATAGAATTCCAAGTCAGGGATGACATACTAGCAGTGGCCTCTCCCACATAATACTTGCTATTGGTCTAGTAAAGTGGTCAATTGCTTAGGGACAATTTCGCAAGTCCTACCACCACTTCTCCACACTCGCTATATTTACTTTATTGCTTCTTTACTTACAACAGCCTATTATCTTGCAAACCTATCGAAAAACACCTATAAAGTACTTCTAGTTTCATACTTGTTCTAGGTAAAGCGAACATCAAGCGTGCGTAGAGTTGTATCAGTGGTCGATAGAACTTGAGGGAATATTTGTTCTACCTTTAGCTCCTCGTTGGGTTCGACACTCTTACTTATCGAAAACTGTTGCGATCCCCTATACTTGTGGGTTATCAAGGTACGTAGACAATACTTTCCCCTCTCGTTGCTATGCATCACCATGATCTTGCGTGTGTGTAGGATTTTTTTTTGAAATTACTGCGTTCCCCAACACCGCCGGCATCCACCACCACTCCCTCTCTTACCTCTGTTTCCTTTGTGAGTGCTCTCATATGGCGCTCAGCTTACTCCACCGCATGGCTCACCCCACTCAGAAGTTCGATCTACGCACCACATCTCCACATCCCTCATGGCTTTCCTATCTCCATTAGCGACCTTCGACAGCGTTGTCGAGCCTCTCTCTGAAGAACATGAGCACGAGGAGGCAGACCCGTCACTGCGTCCGGGGCGGCGTCTCATTGTTGAGGCTGGAGGACTCCCGCTCTCACAACCTCACGCGACTACACCAGGTGCGCACCAGTGCAAAGAGGTGGATGCGCGACGGGTGCAAAGTCTCGGAGACAAGGTTGTGGCGCAGGCGCCCGTTCGGAGCGCAAGATGGTGTTGGTGATCTTGCCGAGAAGGCCGCGCTTGACCTATGGGCGGATGGCCAGAGCGGCGCAGCGCTCCACCAGGGCCGCATGGGGAGCCTAGCAACCACGACACGATGAGTCTGACGCGCGAGGAAGCGCCAAAGGAGGGGCTCCGCATCGACCAAGGACCAGAAGTTCCGCAGCAACAACAACTGCCGAGCGGGTTTGGCAGGGGCACCTGGCATTGTTGGTCTTTGCCCGGCCATGCTGCACAAAAGGTGGATGAGTACGATGCTGAGGAGCAGGAGCTCTGTCTTTCAGTTCGTCCGTGGCTATTCTTTTCAGTTCGTCCATGATGATTTCTTTGTGTTTTTGTGCTTTATCTCTTCAGTTTATCTTAGCTCTACAATGTCTCAAACTTTTCGGTAGCTAATCTATTAATCCAATTTCTAGGTTCTCAAAGCAAGTTTCATCCAAACACTCAAACCTGTCTTTTGTTACTGTTGGAGAAACATGAAAAATCTGGTTTCCAAAAATAATGAACATGGCTTACAATTTTGTATGTGATGGACATGCCCCCTTCGTTTTCCATTCAAGATCTACATCAGTAACTTCCATGTCTTTTATGCTATGTTTATAATTTTTCTTAGGAAAAATTTCTATTGTTGATCCTACGTAATATATTCTCATGGGCGGAGCCACATTAGAGCATGTACACCCATTAATTTTGACTCTCACACTGAGAAGACATAGATGCAGGCTTAGTGAGAGTATTTAGAATATATTCCTGCCATGTTACTGATCTTTTTTATCTTTAGTTCTTAACAGTAGCGTATGACATGACGACAACGAGCTGTTTATAGCAAATAGCATTGGTGTGATCCCTCTAAACCTGCATTTGTAAAACCTTTGTCTCTTGGACCAAAATGAAGAGATTCTTATTGGATCTGCATCACTCATTTATGCAACGTCAAGAGCATATTGATATTCTTCAGATTCCGCATTTTTTCTTCAACATGAACGGGCACAACAACGCGCGCCTATATGTTCTAGTAGATACCGATAAAATGCCCACCACTCCTCAGCTTATACAAGCTTCATGGTCGATCAATTACCAAGTTTTTTATGTCTTTTTCCAGCCACTTTTATTTTACCTTTTTCTATGTTTCTTCTTCTTCAACTGTTTCTTCCATTTTTATAGGTTTTTTTTGCATTTTTAATTCGCGAACATAAATGTGCTTTTCTTTTAGTTTGATTTATATAATTTTCTAGTTTCATTTTTTTCCTTTCACTTTTCTAAATTTTAAAATTTGGAACAATTTTTAAATTCGTGAACATTACTGGAAATTTGAAAAAGTAAAATTCAAAAAAGAATCAATTCCCCAACATTTTCGGAATGAGAGAACATTTTTTCAAAGTTGGGAACAATATTTAAAACTTGCGAACACTTCATGAATCTATGATAAATATTTTTTTAAATCCTTAAACTTTTTTTGAGATTTTGGAACAGTATTTGAAATTTATGAATGTTTTTCTAAAGTTCGATAACATTTTTTGAATTCGGGAACATTTTTTGAACTCATGAACATTTTTGCATTCATGAACTTTTTTAATTCAAGAGAATTTTATGAAGGACCAAAAAAATTATCTATGAACATTTTTCAAATTCAGGAACAATCTTTTATATCAAGAAGATTTTTTGAAATCTCAAAAAAAATGCCAATTTGATATTCATGAACAGTTCTTGAAGTAAAGAAACAAGAAAGAACGTTTTTTAGACTCGCAAAGTTTTATTAAACCATCGTCACAATATTTACACGGACGAAGTCAAGGTCTCCTGATTGGCATAACCAAACATGATGGCCACCCTCCAAAGAATGTACATGCGTTGCAAGATTATGGGGCTAAAAATTAAGGTTCGAAACTCGTGCTTTAATGTAGAGGAAAAAATATAATAAAATCACTGTTTTATTTCCTGTATCACCGCTCCATAGCTTGCCGCACTCCCATTCTTGACCGCTTCAACTACAACTTTGCATTCCCACGCCACCACCATTCCATGCACGTACATGTCAGAAGCAAAAGTCAGTGCCTCTCTGGCTGCCAATGCTTCTAATGTCATCGGATCACTGATGTATGGGAAGATCATCCCATATGGACCCAAAAAGTTTCCCTCATGGTCCCGATAGATTGCTCCAACTAATCCAAAGCCTCGCTTCTTGATACCCCCATCATCTACATTTATCTTCACATGGTCGAACAGAGGGGCCTCCCATCTCCTAGGTATGGCAATCGGTATACAACTAGTCGTTTCAACATAGAAAAGAATTCACTAGAAAAATGGCTTCGAAGAATGTCCTTGTGCATTGCTTTTCGTCGAGACCACCAAATTTCCTAGAGCGTTACAATCGTTCTCATGAACTCAACATGGGAAAGAGCTTCACTTAGCGCAACACAAACAATGCTTGGCTTTTGGTTCATGATTCAAACACATTTTCTCAACCATGGCTTCATCAGAGAGAGCCCAAACGTGCCGTGCCATATTGCAGTTCAGTAAACTATGTTTCCAACTACACTCCCCTCCACAAAGCACACAGGCAGGTGTTTCGGCCATGTTCCGGTGATTCAGGAGATCTCCAGTCGGTAGTGATTGCTGTGCAAGACGCCATGTGAATAGATTCAGTTTTAAAGGCACATGGGGCTTCCACATAGTAGCCCATCCAATTAAGGACGACATCAGTGTTGAAAGGAACAAGAAATAACAAGTGAAAGAATAAAAACAAAACATAAAAGCGTCATGCCTGCGTGTGGGAGGTGTGAGATAGGTGGCTATCTGATGTAGGGTGGAAACCCTAGGGACCGATCTTTCACGAAAGGAGCGGATCCCAACGAGGAACACGAGGGGAAATATGAAGGAAAACACGAAAGAATCACTCAAACCAATAAGAACGATCACACATATGCTAGATCCATGAACACAAAAGGAGATACAAGATCCACGATCAACAAGGGACGATACAAATGGTAACCGGCCTTCTCCGTGAGGAGGTCTTGATGGTCTTCTCCGCGAGGAGGTCTTGAATCCAAGTGGATCTTCTCCGAAGAGGGGCCGTGGTCTCTCTCGTGGAGTAGATCCGGATGGATGAGCGAAGCTCTATCTCACAAATGAGCTAACACAATGCTAACCCTAAAATGTAGGTAGGAGGAGAGTATATATAGTCTAGGGGCGAAAGGGTACATGGGCCTCGGCCCTTTACTGTGCGCAGACAGACGGGGCCGGATGCCCGGTGGTCGGGCCGGATGTCCGGGCTCTCGGGAGGAGCCGGATGTCCGGGACTGGGGCCGGATGTCCGGTCTGCCGGTGCGTCTCTTCTGTCCTCTGGATAGGTGGTGTCCAGATATTCGGGCGGGAGGCCGGATTTCTGGGTCGGGGCCGGATGTCCGGGCCGGTCGCCGGATGTCTGGGCCCTGTAGACTTGACCGTTGGTCTGTTGCTGCAGGTGACACCTCCAGGGAGCGGATGTCCGGGGTCATGGCCGGATGTCCGGGGCCTGGGAGGTGTTCTTGACTCCTTCCTTTGGTTCTCTTCATCAGTGAACTTGGGAACTTGTTCATCTTTACGTGCATCTTCGGGAAGGTCCTCTTGGCACCTGATCATGCACAACATCTCGGATTTAGGCAGTAGCCATGTCTCGAGGGGATCATATGCGATATCACTAAGGAGAGAAGTCACCTTGGTCTCGAGAGCTCTAGCTCGTGCTCGTGTCATGGGTCCTCTTGGCACTTCGTGAGACGATGGTAGGTCCATGGGGATGACCGTAGGATGCTTCGCATCATCTCCCCTCCCTTGGGGAAGATCCGACCTCGGATCGAAATCCTCATCACCATGGTAGGGCGAGAGATCTTTGAATTTCAAGATGTCGCTCATGGAGTACTTGTCGCGTGGAATGTCGGTCTTGTAGGCGTTGTTGTTGTAGTGTTCAAGCACCTTGAAAGGTCCATCTGCTCGTGGTCGAAGTTTGGACTTGCGTTCGTGGGGGAAGCGGTCCTTGTGAAGGTGTAGCCACACAAGATCTCCAATGTTGAATACCATGGGGTGCTTATTGATGTTGCGCTTGGTCGCAAGTCATTGTTGAAAGCACACGTGCTCCCTGGGTGATTTTGGTAATTAATGTCAACATATCTCTTGTTGGACTAATGCTTCTACCTAGTATGCTTCAGATAAGTTCAACAACAGAGTGGCATGGACTAGAGGATGTGGAACCCCTTCAAGATGCTGAGGATAAAGGATTGGCTCAAGCTCAAAGCCCAGGACTCTACATTTTTCATTTTAAGTGGTACAAGATCACATTGAGTCCATAGGAAAAGCCAATACTATTAAGAGGGGATGAGGTGTTGCCTAATGGCTTGCTTGCTCAAAGTGCTTAGTGATATGCTCCAAAATCCTCAAGCACATTCTCATATCCACATATGTCCCAAACCAAAAGTCAAACTCAGCCCCACCGAAACTTTCCATCCGGCGCCATCGAGTTCAGTTGACATAGCCACTGCCAGAAACCCTAATCAATTTGGTCTCACCGATGGGATCTCGGTCTCACCGAGATGGGCTTGCAAACTCTCTGTTGCCTATTGCAATAATTTCAGTCCCACCGAGACATGCAATCGGTCCCACCGAGTTTGCTTGACCAACTCTCTGTTAGTCCATTACCAAAATCGGTCTCACCGAGTTTGTGTAATCGGTCTCACCGAGATTACGTTATGCCCTAACCTAATGATATCGGTCCCACCGAGTTGACAAATCGGTCCCACCGAAAACCCTAACGGCCACATTTTGAACTAAATCGGTCTGACCGAGTTGTATGATTCGGTCCCACCGAGTTTGGTGATTTGTGTGTAACGGTTAGATTTTGTGTGGAGGCTATTTATACCCCTCCACCCACTCTTCATTCATGGAGAGAGCCATCAGAACATGCCTACACTTCCAACTTACATTTTCTGAGAGAGAACCACCTATACTTGTGTTGAGGTCAAGATATTCCATTCCAACTACATAAATCTTGATCTCTAGCCTTCCCCAAGTTGCTTACCACTCAAATCATCTTTCCACCAAATCCAAATCCTGTGAGAGAGAGTTGAGTGTTGGGGAGACTATCATTTGAAGCACAAGAGCAAGGAGTTCATCATCAACACACCATTTGTTATCTCTTGGAGAGTGGTGTCTCCTAGATTGGTTAGGTGTCACTTGGGAGCCTCAATCAAGATTGTGGAGTTGAACCAAGGAGTTTGTAAGGGCAAGGAGATCGCCTACTTCGTGAAGATCTACCCGAGTGAGGCAAGTCCTTCGTGGGTGACGACCATGGTGGGATAGACAAGGTTGCTTCTTCATGGACCCTTCGTGGGTGGAGCCCTCCGTGGACTCGCGCGACCATTACCCTTCGTGGGTTGAAGTCTCCATCAACGTGGATGTACGATAGCATCACCTATCGGAACCATGCCAAAAATCTCCGTGTCTCCAATTGCGTTTGCACACTCCAATCTCATTCCTTTACATTCTTGCAACTTGCATGCTTTACTTTACGCTGCTCATATACTATTTTCATGCTTGCTTGATATGCATTGTGAATGTTTACACTTGTGCTAAAACTCTACTTAAACCTAAAGAAGTTAAAAGCTGCAACTTTTCTTACTTAGAGTCTATTCACCCCCTCTAGACACCTCTTCTCGATACTTTCAATTGGTATCAGAGCTTTGGTCTCCATTGCTTTGGTTTAATCACCATTGGAGGAAGATGGATGAGTCTACGTTGGGGAGTCTTAGACATAGAGTGCCTATTCTCGATGGAGAGTTCTTTCATGAGTGGAAAAATGAGATGCTTGAGATTTTCAATGAATATCATTTGAACAAGTACATTACTAGCCCTTGTGAACCTCATGTTGATCCTTTGCATCCTACCCTTGATGAGTCTATTGACATGATCCGCAACCTTAGAACTGTTAATCTTATCACTAGAGGCTTGCCTAGAAACTTGATTGGATGTTTGCCTACTCTTGATTGTGCCTATACTATATGGAGATTCCTTGAGGAACGTTTTCCAAACTATTCCTTGAAGAACTTAGATGAGATTCTTCATAAGTCCATTGCCTTGATTAAGATGAGTTCCAATGATCCCAAATTTGGTGATTGCTTATTTGAGCTTACTAATCTTACGAGTGCCAAAGGAGATGTTGGAATCATTAGCAATACCATTTCCGAAGCCATTAGAATCCATAGAGATGAACATTGTTACAGTCATACTTCTAATGAATTACCCTCTTTAGGAGTTGATCAATCACAAGACGATATAGAACATGGATACTATGATGAGGATGATGATAGTGACTATGATCTTGATGATGCAATGAGACATTTTGGTCTTATGGCTAATCTTCGTGGCTACATGGCTGGAGGAAAGGAATGGGTCCTCGATAGAGGATGTGCTAATCATATGACCGGAGACAAAGATATGTTTCGTGAGCTTGCTGAAAACGACGGCCCTCGAAAGTATGCCACTTTTGGTGATAACTCAAAGGGTAAGGTGGTTGGCCTCGGTAAGGTGGCCATTTCACATGGTAGCTCCATACAAAATGTTATGCTCGTTGAATCTCTTGGCTACAATTTACTTTCAGTATCTAGACTTGCCGACTTTGGTTTCAATGTCCTATTTACTGAAGTAGATTGCCAAGTGTTTCCTAGAGATAATCATAAAATGGTCTTTACCGGTATACGTAGAGGTGATCTTTACATTGTTGATTTCACTAAAAAGGCTCAACCTAGAACTTGCTTAATTGCTAAATCCTCTAAAGGCTGGTTGTGGCATAGAAGGCTAGGTCATGTGGGCATGCGAAATCTTGATAAGCTTATTAAAGGTGATCATATCCTTGGAGTAAAAGATGTTATATTTGACAAGGATAGACTTTGTAGTGCTTGTCAAGCAGGAAAACAAGTTGGAGGAAGCCACCCCGTGAAGAACATCATGACCACGAGAAGACCGCTCGAGCTACTTCACATGGATCTCTTTGGTCCCAATGCCTATAAGAGTCTTGGTGGTAACTCATCCGGTCTAGTCATAGTTGATGATTTTCAAGATTTACGTGGGTGTTCTTTCTTGATGATAAATTGCAGGTCCAAAAGATCTTCAAAAACTTTGCTAGGAAGGCCCAAAATCAATTTAAAGTGAAGATCAAGAAGGTTCGGAGCGACAATGGAACGGAGTTCAAGAATGCAAATGTGGATACCTTTCTTGACGAAGAGGGGATTTCACACGAGTTCTCGGCTACGTACACGCCTCAACAAAATGGAGTTGTTGAGAGGAAGAACCGGACTCTTATTGAGATGGCAAGAACGATGCTTGATGAGTACAAGACTCCAAAATACTTTTGGGCGGAAGCGGTTGAGACGGCTTGTCTTGCAACAAATCGCTTGTATCTTCACAAGCTACTCGGCAAGACAGCATACGAGTTCCTCACTGGTAACAAACCCCAAGTTGGATACTTTCGAGTATTCGGCTCAAAGTGCTACATTCTTGATAAGTATCATCGTTCTAAATTTGCTCCTAAATCTCATGAAGGTTTCCTACTTGGTTATGGCTCAAACTCTCACACTTACCATGTTTACAACAATTTCACCCGAAAGGTTGAAGAGACGGTAGATGTGTGATACGTCTCCAACGTATCTATAATTTTTGATTGCTCCATGCTATATTATCTACTATTTTGGACTACATTGGGCTTTATTTTCCACTTTTATATTATTTTTGGGACTAACCTATTAACCGGAGGCCTAGCCCAGAATTGCTGTTTTTGCCTATTTCAGTGTTTCGGAGAAACAGAATATCACACGGAGTCCAAACGGAATGAAACCTTCGGAAACATGATTTTCTCATCAGATAAGGTCCAGGAGACTTGGACCCTCCGTCAAGAAAGCCACGAGGCGGTCACGAGGGTGGAGGGCGCGCCCCCTGCCTCGTGGCCCCCTCAAAGCTCCACCGACGTACTTCTTCCTCCTATATATACCTACGTACCCCCAAACGACCGGGGATGGAGCCAAAAACCTAATTCCACCGCCGCAACTTTCTGTATCCACGAGATCCCATCTTGGGGCCTATTTCGGAGCTCCGCCGGAGGGGGCATCGATCACGGAGGGCTTCTACATCATCATCCAAGCCCCTCCGATGAAGTGTGAGTAGTTTACTTTAGACCTACGGGTCCATAGTTAGTAGCTATATGGCTTCTTCTCTCTTTTTGGATCTCAATACACTGTTCTCCCCCTCTCTCGTGGAGATCTATTCGATGTAATCTTCTTTTTGCGGCGTGTTTGTTGAGACCGATGAATTGTGGGTTTATGATCTAGTCTATCTATGAATAATATTTGAATCTTCTCTGAATTCTTTTATGTATGATTGGTTATCTTTGCAATTCTCTTCGAATTATCAGTTTGGTTTGGCCTACTAGATTGGTTTTTCTTGCCATGGGAGAAGTGCTTAGCTTTGGGTTCGATCTTGTGGTGTCCTTTCCCAGTGACAGAAGGGGCAGCAAGGCACGTATTGTATTGTTGCCATCGAGGATAACAAGATGGTTTTTTTATCATATTGCATGAAACTATCCCTCTACATCATGTCATCTTGCTTATGGTGTTACTCTATTTTTAACTTAATACTCTAGATGCATGCTGGATAGCGGTCGATGAGTGGAGTAATAGTAGTAGATGCAGGCATGAGTCGGTCTACTTGTCTCGGACGTGATGCCTATATACATGATCATACCTAGATATTCTCATAACTATGCTCAATTCTGTCAATTGCTCAACAATAATTTGTTCACCCACCGTAGAATACTTATGCTCTTGAGAGAAGCCACTAGTGAAACCTATGGCCCCCGGGTCTCTTTCTCATCATATCAATCTCCATCACTTTATTATTGCTTTGCTTTTACTTTGCTTTTACTTTTTACTTTGCATCTCTATACCAAAAATACCAAAAATATTATTTATCATCTCTATCAGATCTCACTTTCGTAAGTGACCGTGAAGGGATTGACAACCCCTAAGCGCATTGGTTGCGTTGAGCTATTGTTTTTGTGTAGGTACGAGAGACTCGCGCGTAGCCTCCTACTGGATTGATACCTTGGTTCTCAAAAACTGAGGGAAATACTTACGCTACTTTGCTGCATCATCCTCTCCTCTTTGGGGAAATCCGACGCAGTGCTCAAGAGGTAGCAAGAAGAATTTCTGGCGCCGTTGCCGGGGAGTCTGCGCAAAAGTCAACATACCAAGTACGCATCACAATCCCTATCTCCCGCATTACATTATTTGCCATTTGCCTCTCGTTTTCCTCTCCTCCACTTCACCCTTGCCGTTTTATTCGCCCTCTCTCTCTATCCTCCCTCTCTCTCTCTATTTGCCTCTTTTTTCCCGTTTGCTTTTTGTTTGCTCGTGTGTTAGTTTGCTAGCTTGTCGTTATGTCAAGTCCTTTACCTTCTGCCTCTATGTCTGAAATTGGGGAAATTATTGTCGATATGGACAATAATAATATCATGAAAAATTCTGATGCTCCTGCTAAAGAACCTACCATCTTTCATACAAACAAATTCCGTGTTGGTAGTGGTAATATTATTGGAAAAGGAGTTATTCAAGATTTCTTTACTTGTGCCGGTGCTTTACCTTCTATGGGTAGTTCTATCCTTCACAGAACTAGTAGTCTTGCGAACGCTATTGTCATGCTTGTAGTTGAACTTGAAAGACAATTCATGCACATGCATCCTTGCATACAAAGGATTTTTCTGGAATTTTCTAATATTGAGCATTCTTCTGTCAAGCGTGCCGCTACTATCTTTTTGGCTCATGCGTTTAGATTCATAATAAAAGAAGCCAAAGAAATCTTTGCGCATTATAGGGTGGACGCTTGCCGTCCTCCCATAGAGGCTATCCTCTTTGATCAAGAAGAAATAATGCGTTTTCAATCTCTAGACTATGTTGCTTTCAATGAAATTCTTAGAAAAAGGGTTCCTACCAATGTTTTAGTTGATAGAATTTCTGAAATTAATGATGATTTGGCTATTCTAAATAATGAACTAGTATATTCTCTTGAATATAGGCTCACAAAGTTCTGTCAAAAGAATGCTTATAATGATGAATTGGTTGTGCATTATGAAGGACCAAAGGAGGAACCTATACCTCCCAAGGTTGATCTTGGGGACTTTTGTCCCGTTAAATTTAGCCCTTTTGATTACTTTTGTTTGCCTCAAAGAAAACTTGCTGCCGAACGTAGAGAATATGAAATGAGTTAATAATCTATCTTACTATTATGGCAATACCTAGATCTATTCTTGCTTGTTATGCCTAGCTAGGGGCGTTAAACGATAGCGCTTGTTGGGAGGCAACCCAATTTTATTTTTATTCCTTGATTTTTGCTCCTATTTAGTAATAAATAAATTATTTAGCCTCTGTTTTGGTTGTGTTTTTGTGTTTAATTAGTGTTCGTGCCAAGTAGAACCATTGGGAAGACTTGGGGAAAGTCTTGTTGAACTTGCTTTAAAAAACAGAAACTTTAGCGCTCACGAGAACTGCTGTCATTTTTATCTGGAAAGTGCTATTTCGTTAATTATTTTTGCAGATTATTAATAGATAAATTCCTCACTTCCATAAATTTATTTTAGAATTTTTGGGGTTCCAGATCTTGCGCTAGCTACAGATTACTACAGACCGTTCTGTTTTTGACAGATTCTGTTTTTCATGTGTTGTTTGCTTATTTTGATGAATCTATGGTTAGTAAAATAGTTTATAATACATAGAGAAGTTGGAATACAGTAGGTTTAACACCAATATAAATAAAGAATGAGTTCATTACAGTACCTTGAAGTGGTCTTTTGTTTTCTTTTGCTAATGGAGCTCACGAGTTTTCTACTTTAAGTTTTGTGTTGTGAAGTTTTCAAGTTTTGAGTAAAGATTTGATGGATTATGGAACAAGGAGTGGCAAGAGCCTAAGCTTTGGGATGACCATGGAACCCCAAAGATAATCTAAGGACACCTAAAAGCCAAAGCTTGGGGATGCCCCAGAAGGCATCCCCTCTTTCGTCTACTTCTATCGGTAACTTTACTTGGAGCTATATTTTTATTCACCACATGATATGTGTTTTGCTTGGAGCGTCTTTTATGATTTGAGTATTTGCTTGTTATTTTACCACAATCATCCTTGCTGTACACACCTTTTGAGAGAGCCATACATGATTTGGAATTTGTTAGAATACTCTATGTGCTTCGCTTATATCTTTTGAGTTATATAATTTTGCTCTAGTGCTTCACTTATATCTTTTAGAGCACGGTGGTGGATTTGTTTTATAGAAACTATTGATCTCTCATGCTTCACTTAGATTATTTTGAGAGTCTTAATAGCATGGTAATTTTCTTAAAATCCTAATATGCTTGGTATGCAAGATTAATAATAAAACTTTCTTATGAGTGTGTTGAATACTAAGAAAAGTTTGATGCTTGATGATTGTTTTGAGATATGGAGGTAATAATATCAAAGTCGTGATAGTTGAGTAGTTGTGAAATTGAGAAATACTTGTGTTGAGGTTTGCAAGTCCCGTAGCATGCACATATGGTAAACGTTATGCAACAAATTTCAAACATGAGGTGTTATTTGATTGTCTTCCTTATGAGTGGCGGTCGGGGACGAGCGATGGTCTTTTCCTACCAATCTATCCCCCTAGGAGAATGCGCGTACTACCGAGGTTTTTGATGACTTGTAGATTTTTGCAATAAGTATGTGAGTTCTTTATGACTAATGTTGAGTCCATGGATTATACGCACTCTCACCCTTCCATCCTTGCTGGCCTCTTTGGTACCGTGCATTGACCGTTCTCACATTGGGAGTTGGCGCAAACTTCGCCGGTGCATCCAAACCCCATGATATGATACGCTCTTTCACACATAAACCTCCTTATATCTTCCTCAAAACAGACACCATACATACCTATTGTGGCATTTCCATAGCCATTCCGAGATATATTGCCATGCAACTTTCCATCATTCCGTTCATCATGACACATTCATCATTGTCATATTGCTTAGCATGATCATGTAGTTGACATAGTATTTGTGGCAAAGCCACCATTCATAATTCTTTCATACATGTCACTCTTGGTTCATTGCATATCCCGGTACACCGCTGGAGGCATTCATATAGAGTCATCTTTGTTCTAGTATCGAGTTGTAATCATTGAGTTGTAAATAAATAGAAGTGTGATGATCATCATTATTAGAGCATTGTCCCAAGTGAGGAATAAAACAAAAGAAAGGCCATAAAAAAGAGAAAGGCCATAAAAAAAGAAAATGCCCAAAAAATGAGTGAAAAAGAGAGAAGGGACAATGTTACTATCTTTTTACCACACTTGTGCTTCAAAGTAGCACCATGATCTTCATAGTAGAGAGTCTCTCATGTTATCACTTTCATATACTAGTGGGAATTTTTCATTATAGAACTTGGCTTGTATATTCCAACAATGGGCCTCCTCAAGTGCCCTAGGTATTCGTGAGCAAGCAAGTTGGATGCACACCCACTAGTTTCTTTTGTTGAGCTTTCATACATTTATAGCTCTAGTGCATCCGTTGCATGGCAATCCCTACTCCTTGCATTAACATCAATTGGTGGGCATCTCCATAGCCCATTGATTAGCCTCGTCGATGTGAGACTTTCTTCCTTTTTTCTCTTCTCCACATAACCCCCCTCATTATATTCTATTCCACCCATAGTGCTATGTCCATGGCTCGCGCTCATATATTGCGTGAAAGTTTATAGGTTTGAGATTACTAAAGTATGAAACAATTGCTTGGCTTGTCATCAGGGTTGTGCATGATGAGAGCATTCTTGTGTGACGAAAATGAAACATGACTAAACTATATGATTTTGTAGGGATGAACTTTCTTTGGCCATGTTATTTTGAGAAGACATAATTGCTTAGTTAGTATGCTTGAAGTATTATCATTTTTATGTCAATATGAACTTTTGTCTTGAATCTTTCGGATCTGAATATTCATACCACAATTAAGAAGAATTACATTAAAATTATGCCAAGTAGCACTCCGCATCAAAAATTCTGTTTTTATCATTTACCTACTCGAGGACGAGCATGAATTAAGCTTGGGGATGCTTGATACGTCTCCAACGTATCTATAATTTTTGATTGCTCCATGCTATATTATCTAAAGTTTTGGACTATATTGGGCTTTATTTTCCACTTTTATATTATTTTTGGGACTAACCTATTAACCGGAGGCCCAACCCAGAATTGTTGTTTTTTTGCCTATTTCAGTGTTTCGGAGAAACAAAATATCAAACGGAGTTCAAACGGAATGAAACATTCGGAAACGTGATTTTCTCATCAGATAAGATCCAGGAGACTTGGACCCTCCGTCAAGAAAGCCACGAGGCGGTCACGAGGGTGGATGGCGCGCCCCCTGCCTCGTGGGCCCCTCGAAGCTCCACCGACATACTTGTTCCTCCTATATATACCTACGTATCCCCAAACGACCGGGGACAGAGCCAAAAACCTAATTCCACCGCCACAACTTTCTGTATCCACGAGATCCCATCTTGGGGCCTGTTCCCGATCTCCGTTGGAGGGGGCATCGATCACGGAGGGCTTCTACATCATCATCCAAGCCCCTCCGATGAAGTGCGAGTAGTTTACTTCAGACCTACGGGTCCATAGTTAGTAGCTAGATGGCTTCTTCTCTCCTTTTGGATCTCAATACAATTTCCTCCCCTTCTCTCGTGGAGATCTATTCGATGTAATCTTCTTTTTGCAGTGTGTTTGTTGAGACCGATGAATTGTGGGTTTGTGATCCAGTCTATCTATGAATAATATTTGAATCTTCTCTGAATTCTTTTATGTATGATTGGTTATCTTTGCAAGCCTCTTCGAATTATCAGTTTGGTTTGGCCTACTAGATTGGTTTTTCTTGCCATGGGAGAAGTGCTTAGCTTTGGGTTCGATCTTGTGGTGTCCTTTCCTAGTGACAGAAGGGGCAGCAAGGCACGTATTGTATTGTTGCCATCGAGGATAACAATATGGGTTTTTTTTTGTTGGGGAACGTAGTAATTTCAAAAAAAATCCTACGCACACTCAAGATCATGGTGATGCATAGCAACGAGAGGGGAGAGTGTTGTCCACGTACCCTCGTAGACCGAAAGCGGAAGCGTTATAACAACACGGTTGATGTAGTCGTACGTCTTCACGGCCCGGCCGACCAAGCACCGAAACTACGACACCTCCAAGTTCTAGCACACGTTCAGCTCGATGACGATCCCCAGACTCCGATCCAGCAAAGTGTCAGGGAAGAGTTCCGTCAGCACGACGGCGTGGTGACGATCTTGATGTTCTACCGTCGCAGGGCTTCGCCTAAGCACCGCTACAATATTATCGAGGATTATGGTGGATGGGGGCACCGCACACGGCTAAGAGATCTCAAGGATCAATTTTTGTGTCTAGAGGTGCCCCCTGCCCCCGTATATAAAGGATCAAGGGGGAGAGGCGGCCGGCCATGATGAGGCGCACCAGGGAGGAGTCCTACTCCTACCGGGAGTAGGACTCCCTCCTTTTCCTTGTCCAAGTAGGAGAGGAGGAAGGAAGGGAGAGAGGAGAGGAAGGAAAGGGGGGCGCCGCCCCTCCCTCCTTGTCCAATTCGGACTAGGGGGAGAGGGGGCGCGCGGCCTGCCCTGGCCGCCCCTCCTCTTCTCCACTTTAGGCCCATGAGGCCCATTAACCCCCCGGGGGGTTCCGGTAACCCCCCGGTACTCCAGTTTTATCCGAAACTTCCCCGGAACACTTCCGGTGTCCGAACATAGCCGTCCAATATATCAATCTTTATGTCTCGACCATTTCGAGACTCCTCGTTATGTCCGTGATCACATCCGGGACTTCAAACTAACTTCGGTACATCAAAACTAATAAACTCATAATATAACTGTCATCGAAACCTTAAGCGTGCGGACCCTACGGGTTCGAGAACAATGTAGACATGATCGAGACATGTCTCCGGTCAATAAGCAATGGCGGAACCTGGATGCTCATATTGGCTCCCACATATTCTACGAAGATCTTTTATCGGTCAGACCGCATAACAACATACATTGTTCCCTTTGTCATCGGTATGTTACTTGCCCGAGATTCGATCATCGGTATCTCAATACCTAGTTCAATCTCGTTGCCGGCAAGTCTCTTTACTCGTTCTGTAATACATCATCTCGCAACTAACTCATTAGTTGCATTGCTTGCAAGGCTTAGGTGATGTTCATTACCGAGAGGGCCCAGAGATACCTCTCCAACAATCGGAGTGACAAATCCTAATCTCGAAATACGCCAACCCAACATGTACCTTTGGAGACACCTGTAGAGGACCTTTATAATCACCCAGTTACATTGTGATGTTTGGTAGCACACAAAGTGTTCCTCCGGCAAATGGGAGTTGCATAATCTCATAGTCATAGGAACATGTATAAGTTATGAAGAAAGCAATAGCAACATACTAAACGATCGGGTGCTAAGCTAATGGAATGGGTCATGTCAATCACATCATTCTCCTAATAATGTGATCCCGTTAATCAAATGACAACACATGTCTATGGTTAGGAAACATAACCATCTTTGATTAATGAGCTACTAGTGACGTTTTGTTTGTCTATGTATTCACACAAGTATTATGTTTCCGGATAATACAATTCTAGCATGAATAATAAACATTTATCATGATATAAGGAAATAAAATAATAACATTATTATTGCCTCTAGGGCATATTTCCTTTAGTCTCCCACTTGCACTAGAGTCAATAATCTAGATTACACGGTAATGATTCTAACACCCATGGAGCTTTGGTGCTGATCATGTTTTGCTCGTGGAAGAGGCTTAGTCAACGGGTCTGCAACATTCAAATCCGTATGTATCTTGCAAATCTCTATGTCTCCCACCTGGACTAGATCCCGGATGGAATTGAAGCGTCTCTTGATGTGCTTGGTTCTCTTGTGAAACCTGGATGCCTTTGCCAAGGCAATTGCACCAGTATTGTCACAAAAGATTTTCATTGGACCCGATGCACTAGGTATGACACCTAGATCGGATATGAACTCCTTCATCCAGACTCCTTCGTTTGCTGCTTCCGAAGCAGCTATGTACTCTGCTTCACATGTAGATCCCGCCACAACGCTTTGTTTAGAACTACACCAACTGACAGCTCCACCGTTTAATGTAAACACGTATCCGGTTGGCAATTTAGAATCGTCCGGATCAGTGTCAAAGCTTGCATCAACGTAACCATTTATGATGAGCTCTTTGTCACCTCCATATACGAGAAACGTATCCTTAGTCCTTTTCAGGTATTTCAGGATGTTCTTGACCGCTGTCCAGTGATCCACTCCTGGATTACTTTGGTACCTCCTTGCTAGACTTATAGCAAGACACACATCAGGTCTGGTACACAACATTGCATACATGATAGAGCCTATGGCTGAAGCATAGGGAACATCTTTCATTTTCTCTCTATCTTCTGCATTGGTCGGGCATTGAGTCTTACTCAATTTCACACCTTGTAACACAGGCAAGAATCCTTTCTTTGCTTGATCCATTTTCAACTTTTTCAAAATTTTGTCAAGGTATGTGCTTTGTGAAAGTCCAATTAAGCATCTTGATCTATCTTGATAGATATTAATACCCAATATGTAAGCAGCTTCACCGAGGTCTTTCATTAAAAAACTCTTATTCAAGTATCCCTTTATGCTATCCAGAAATTCTATATCATTTCTGATTAGTAATATGTCATCTACATATAATATCAGAAATGCTACAGAGCTCCCACTCACTTTCTTGTAAATACATGCTTCTCCAAAAGTCTGTACAAAACCAAATGCTTTGATCACACTATCAAAGCGTTTATTCCAACTCCGAGAGGCTTGCACCAGTCCATACTTGCACACTTTGTTAGCTCCCTTTGGATCGACAAAACCTTCCGGCTGCATCATATACAACTCTTCTTCCAGAAATCCATTCAGGAATGCAGTTTTGACATCCATCTGCCAAATTTCATAATCATAAAATGCGGCAATTGCTAACATGATTCGGACAGACTTAAGCATCGTTACGGGTGAGAAGGTCTCATCGTAGTCAATCCCTTGAACTTGTCGAAACCCTTTTGCGACAAGTCGAGCTTTGTAGACAGTAATATTACCGTCAACGTCAGTCTTCTTCTTGAAAATCCATTTATTCTCAATTGCTTGCCGATCATTGGGCAAGTCAACCAAAGTCCACACTTTGTTCTCATACATGGATCCCATCTCACATTTCATGGCTTCAAGCCATTTTGCGGAATCTGGGCTCACCATCGCTTCTTCATAGTTCATAGGTTCATCATGATCTAGTAGCATGACTTCCAGAACAGGATTACCGTACCACTCTGGTGCGGATCTTACTCTGGTTGATCTACGAGGTTCGGTAGTAACTTGTTCTGAAGTTTCATGATCATTATCATTAGCTTCCTCACTAATTGGTGTAGGTGTCACAGAAACCGTTTTTTGCGATGTACTACTTTCCAATAAGGGAGCAGGTACAATTACCTCATCAAGTTCTACTTTCTTCCCACTCACTTCTTTTGAGAGAAACTCCTTCTCTAGAAAGGATCCATTCTTAGCGACAAATGTCTTGCCTTCGGATATGTGATAGAAGGTGTACCCAACAGTTTCCTTTGGGTATCCTATGAAGACACATTTTTCCGATTTGGGTTCGAGCTTATCAGGTTGAAGTTTTTTCACATAAGCATCGCAGCCCCAAACTTTCAGAAACGACAACTTTGGTTTCTTGCCAAACCACAGTTCATAAGGCGTCGTCTCAACGGATTTTGATGGTGCCCTATTTAACGTGAATGCGGCTGTCTCTAAAGCATAACCCCAAAACGATAGCGGTAAGTATGTAAGAGACATCATAGATCGCACCATATCAAGTAAAGTACGATTACGACGTTCAGACACACCATTACGCTGTGGTGTTCCGGGTGGCGTGAGTTACAAAACTATTTCGCATTGTTTCAAATGTAGACCAAACTCGTAACTCAAATATTCTCCTCCATGATCAGATCGTAGAAACTTTATTTTCTTGTTACGATGATTTTCAACTTCACTCTGAAATTCTTTGATCTTTTCAAATGTTTTAGACTTATGTTTCATTAAGTAGATATACCCATATCTGCTTAAATCATCTGTGAAGGTGAGAAAATAACGATATCCGCCACGAGCGTCAACATTCATTGGACCACATACATCTGTATGTATGATTTCCAACAAATCTGTTACTCTCTCCATAGTACCGGAGAACGGTGTTTTAGTCATCTTGCCCACGAGGCACGGATGGCAAGTACCAAGTGATTCATAATCAGGTGATTCCAAAAGTCCATCAGTATGGAGTTTCTTCATGCGTTTTATACCGATATGACCTAAACGGCAGTGCCACAAATAAGTTGCACTATCATTATCAACTCTACATCTTTTGGTTTCAACATTATGAATATGTGTATCACTACTATCGAGATTCATCCAAAATAGACCATTCTTCAAGGGTGCATGACCATAAAAGATATTACTCATATAAATAGAACAACCATTATTCTCTGATTTAAATGAATAAACATCTCGCATTAAACAAGATCCAGATATAATGTTCATGCTCAACGCTGGCACCAAATAACAATTATTTAGGTCTAATACTAATCCCGATGGTAGATGTAGAGGTAGCGTGCCGACCGCGATCACATCGACTTTGGAACCATTTCCCACGCGCACCGTCACCTCGTCCTTCGCTAGTGTTCGCTTAATCCGTAGTCCCTGTTTCGAGTTGCAAATATTAGCAACAGAACCAGTATCAAATACCCAGGTGCTATTGCGAGCTCTAGTAAGGTACACATCAATAACATGTATATCACATATACCTTTGTTCACCTTGCCATCCTTCTTATCCGCCAAATACTTCGGGCAGTTCCGCTTCCAGTGACCAGTCTGCTTGCAGTAGAAGCACTCAGTTTCAGGCTTAGGTCTAGATTTGGGTTTCTTCTCTTGAGCAACAACTTGCTTGCTGCTCTTCTTGAAGTTCCCCTTCTTCTTCTTCCCTTTGCCCTTTTTCTTGAAACCAGTGGTCTTGTTGACCATCAACACTTGATGCTCCTTCTTGATTTTTACCTCTGCAGCTTTCAACATTGCGAAGAGCTCGGGAATAGTCTTATTCATCCCTTGCATATTATAGTTCATCACGAAGCTCTTGTAGCTAGGTGGCAGTGATTGGAGAATTCTATCAATGACGCAATCATCTGGAAGATTAACTCCCAACTGAATCAAGTGATTATTATACCCAGATATTTTGAGTATATGCTCACTGGCAGAACTGTTCTCCTCCATCTTGCAGCTATAGAACTTATGGGAGACTTCAAATCTCTCAATCCGGGCATTTTCTTGAAATATTAACTTCAACTCCTGGAACATCTCATATGCTCCATGACGTTCAAAATGTCGTTGAAGTCCCGATTCTAAGCCGTAAAGCATGGCACACTGAACTATCGAGTAGTCATCAGCTTTGCTCTGCCAGACGTTCATAACATCTGGTGTTGCTCTAGCAGCAGGCCTGGCACCCAGCGGTGCTTCCAGGACGTAATTCTTCTATGCAGCAATGAGGATAATCCTCAAGTTACGGACCCAGTCCGTGTAATTGCTGCCATCATCTTTCAACTTTGCTTTCTCAAGGAACACAGTAAAATTCAACGGACCAATAGCACGGGCCATCTATCTACAATCAAACATAAACAAGCAAGATACTATCAGGTACTAAGTTCATGATAAATTTAAGTTCAATTAATCATATTACTTAAGAACTCCCACTTAGAAAGACATCCCTCTAATCTTCTAAGTGATTACGTGATCCAAATCAACTAAACCATAACCGATCATCACGTGAAATGGAGTAGTTTTCAATGGTGAACATTGCTATGTTGATCATATCTACTATATGATTCACGCTCGACCTTTCGGTCTCAGTGTTCCGAGGCCATATCTGCATATGCTAGGCTTGTCAAGTTTAACCTGAGTATTCTGCATGTCCAAAAACTGGCTTGCACCCGTTGTAGATGGACGTAGAGCTTATCACACCCGATCATCACGTGGTGTCTGGGCACGACGAACTTTGGCAACGTTGCATACTCAGGGAGAACACTTCTTGATAATTAGTGAGAGATCATCTTATAATGCTACCGTCAATCAAAGCAAGATAAGATGCATATAAGATAAACATCACAAGCAATCAATATAAGTGATATGATATGGCCATCATCTTCTTGTACTTGTGATCTCCATCTCTGAAGTACCGTCATGATCACCATCGTCACCGGCATGACACCTTGATCACCATCGTAGCATCGTTGTCGTCTCGCCAATCTTATGCTTCCATGACTATCGCTACCGCTTAGTGATAAAGTAAAGCATTACAGCGCGATTGCATTGCATACAATAAAGCGACAACCATATGGCTCCTGCCAGTTGCCGATAACTCGGTTACAAAACATGATCATCTCATACAATAAAATTTAGCATCATGTCTTGACCATATCACATCACAACATGCCCTGCAAAAACAAGTTAGACGTCCTCTACTTTGTTTGTTGCAAGTTTTACGTGGCTGCTACGGGCTTAAGCAAGAATCAATCTTACCTACGTATCAAAACCACAACGATAGTTTGTCAAGTTGGTGCTGTTTTAACCTTCGCAAGGACCGGACGTAGCCACACTCGTTTCAACTAAAGTTGGAGAAACTGACACCCGCCAGCCACCTGTGTGCAAAG
This sequence comes from Triticum monococcum, assembly GCA_034509565.1. NCBI lineage: Eukaryota > Viridiplantae > Streptophyta > Magnoliopsida > Poales > Poaceae > Triticum > Triticum monococcum. The sequence continues at coordinate 615,236,175 of CM067847.1, read as the reverse complement.
CACGTCGGTAGAACCAGTCTCGCGTAAGCGTACACGTAATGTCAGTCCGGGCCGCTTCATCCAACAATACCGCCGAACCAAAGTATGACATGCTGGTAAGCAGTATGACTTATATTGCCCACAACTCACTTGTGTTCTACTCGTTCATATAACATCAACACATAAAACCTGGCTCTGATACCACTGTTGGGGAACGTAGTAATTTCAAAAATTTCCTATGCACACTCAAGATCATGGTGATGCATAGCAACGAGAGGGGAGAGTGTTGTCCACGTACCCTCGTAGACCGAAAGCGGAAGCGTTATAACAATGCGGTTGATGTAGTCGTACGTCTTCACGGCCCGACCGATCAAGCACCGAAACTACGACACCTCCGAGTTCTAGCACACGTTCAGCTCGATGACGATCCCCGGACTCCGATCCAGCAAAGTGTCAGGGAAGAGTTCCGTCAGCACGACGGCGTGGTGATGATGTTGCTGTTCTACCGTCGCAGGGCTCCGCCTAAGCACCGCTACAATATTATCGAGGATTATGGTGGAGGGGGGCACCGCACACGGCTAAGAGATCTCAAGGATCAATTGTTGTGTCTAGAGGTGCCCCTGCCCCTGTATATAAAGGAGCAAGGGGGAGAGGCGGCCGGCCATGATGAGGCGCGCCAGGGAGGAGTCCTACTCCTACCAGGAGTCGGACTCCCTCCTTTTCCTTGTCCAAGTAGGAGAGGAGGAAGGAAGGGAGAGAGGAGAGGAAGGAAAGGGGGGCGCCGCCCCTCCCTCCTTGTCCAATTCGGACTAGGGGGAGAGGGGCCGCGCGGCCTGCCCTGGCCGCCCCTCCTCTTCTCCACTTTAGGCCCATGAGGCCCATTAACCCCCCAGGGGGTTCCGGTAACCCCCCAGTACTACGGTTTTATCCGAAACTTCCCCGGAACCCTTCCGGTTTCCGAATATAGCCATCCAATATATCAATCTTTATGTCTCGACCATTTCGAGACTCCTCGTTATGGCCGTGATCACATCCGGGACTTCGAACTAACTTCGGTACATCAAAACTAATAAACTCATAATATAACTGTCATTGAAACCTTAAGCGTGCGGACCCTACGGGTTAGAGAACAATGTAGACATGACCGAGACACGTCTCCGGTCAATAACCAATAGCGGAACCTGGATGCTCATATTGGCTCCCACATATTCTACGAAGATCTTTTATCGGTTAGACCGCATAACTACGTTGTTCCCTTTGTCATCGGTATGTTACTTGCCCGAGATTCGATCGTCGGTATCTCAATACCTAGTTCAATCTCGTTGCCGGCAAGTCTCTTTACTCGTTCTGTAATACATCATCTCGCAACTAACTCATTAGTTGCATTGCTTGCAAGGCTTAGGTGATGTGCATTACCGAGAGGGCCCAGAGATACCTCTCCGACAATCGGAGTGACAAATCCTAATCTCGAAATACGCCAACCCAACATGTACCTTTGGAGACACCTGTAGAGCACCTTTATAATCACCCAGTTACATTGTGACATTTGGTAGCACACAAAGTGTTCCTCCGGCAAACGGGAGTTGCATAATCTCATAGTCATAGGAACATGTATAAGTTATGAAGAAAGTAATAGCAACATACTAAACGATCGGGTGCTAAGCTAATGGAATGGGTCATGTCAATCACATCATTCTCCTAATAATGTGATCCCGTTAATCAAATGACAACACATGTCTATGGTTAGGAAACATAACCATCTTTGATTAATGAGCTAGTCAAGTAGAGGCATACTAGTGACGTTTAGTTTGTTTATGTATTCACACAAGTATTATGTTTCCGGATAATACGATTCTAGCATGAATTATAAACATTTATCATGATATAAGGAAATAAAATAATAACATTATTATTGCCTCTAGGGCATATTTCCTTCATTTTTTTTCATATTGCATGCATGAAACTATCCCTCTACATCATGTCATCTTGCTTAAGGCGTTACTCTGTTTTTAACTTAATACTCTAGATGCATGCTGGATAGCGGTCGATGAGTGGAGTAATAGTAGGAGATGCAGGCAGGAGTCGATCTACTTGTCTCGGACGTGATGCCTATATACATGATCATACCTAGATATTCTCATAACTATGCTCAATTCTGTCAATTGCTCAACAGTAATTTGTTCACCCACCGTAGAATACTTATGCTCTTGAGAGAAGCCACTAGTGAAACCTATGGCCCCCGTTTCTCTTTCTCATCATATCAATCTCCATCACTTTATTATTGCTTTGCTTTTACTTTACTTTTAATTTTTACTTTGCATCTCTATACCAAAAATACCAAAAATATTATTTATCATCTCTATCAGATCTCACTTTCGTAAGTGACCGTGAAGGGATTGACAACCCCTAAGCGCGTTGGTTGCGTTGAGCTATTGTTTTTGTGTAGGTACGAGGGACTCGCGCGTAGCCTCCTACTGGACTGATACCTTGGTTCTCAAAAACTGAGGGAAATACTTACGCTACTTTGCTGCATCATCCTCTCCTCTTCGGGGAAATCCAACGTAGTGCTCAAGAGGTAGCAATGTGAAGTTTGATGAATCTAACGGCTCACAAGTAGAGCAATTACCAATTGATGTAGGAGACAAAGACCCTTCAGAAGCAATCCAAGACTTGTCTATTGGCAAGATTCGTCCAACGGAAGTGAAGGAGAGTACCTCGTCCGTCCAAGTAGAAGCTTCCACTTCATGACAAGGTGAACAAAGAGTTGATACGGAAGCATCCACAAGTGGGACACACCAAGACGAAGAAAACGAGGAAGTACACCAAGATGAACATCAACAACCTCCTTCTCCAACACGACAAGAGAATGACAACGTCAACAATGAAGAAAGCCAAGAAGAAGAACAAGATGAAGAGGATGTTCCACCCCGAGCCAAGCAAAAGCTCCCACAAGTTCGAGAAAGAGTCGCTAAAGACTATCCCGTCGAGCAAATCTACAATGATATCGAAACCGGGAGAATCACTCACTCTAAAACTGGTTTGGCTAATTTTTTTTGAACATTACTCATTCATCTCTAGCATTGAACCTATGAAGGTTGAAGAAGCATTGGAAGATCCGGATTGGATAAAGGCCATGCATGAAGAGCTACACAACTTTGAGAGAAACCAAGTGTGGACATTGGTCGAGAAGCCCGACAACAACCACAACATCATCGGTACCAAATGGGTGTTTCGCAACAAGCAAGACGAGGATGGTCAAGTTGTCCGCAACAAAGCTTGTCTCATCGATCGTCGCCCAAGGCTATACTCAAGTCGAAGGTATGGACTACAGTGAGACATATGCCCCCGTTGCTAGACTTGAGTCCATCCGCTTCTTGCTTGCCTATGCTAATCACCATGATATCACTTTATACCAAATTGACATTAAAAGTGATTTTCTAAATGGTGAAATCTAGGAGGAAGTTTATGTTAAACAACCTCCCGGCTTCATCAATCCTAAGAAACCCGATCATGTTTACAAACTTCACAAAGCTCTTTATGGTCTTAAACAAGCTCCTAGAGCATGGTATAAATGCTTGACCAAGTTCCTTATTGAAAAAGGCTTTGAAATTGGAAAAATAGATTCTACTCTTTTTACTAAAAGGGTTAATGGAGAATTATTTGTGTGCCAAATTTATGTTGATGATATAATATTTGGTTCGACTAACCCTCATTTAGTGAGAAGTTTGGAATGCTAATGTCGGAGAAGTTTCAGATGTCCATGATGAGTGAACTCAAATTCTTTCTTGGTTTGCAAATCAAACAAACTAAGGAAGGTACCTTTGTTTCTCAAATGAAGTACACCAGGGACTTATTCAAGAAGTTCAACATGCAAGAATGCAAAGGTATGACTACACCCATTGTAACATCCCAAATTTCCAATTTGGAATGTTATACATTAAACCATCATTGCATATCATATTTTATTGCATTTTGGCTTGATCCTAGAAATTCTACGCAACTCAAGGACCCACGGTGAGAGTTGGGGATTTTGTTATTTTCATATTTGAGTTTTCTCAAATTTTGAAAAGAGGATCGTTTGATTTTAATTATTTTCTTTTTGAATATTTCTTTTATGAAAATAAAAAGAGAGGGGATAAAATGACTTCCCCAAAATAAAGAAATATTGGAGATTTAATATTAAAATCAAATAAGATTTTATTCGGAGTTTTATTACTATTTTTATTTGGATTAGGAAAAATATGTGTTTTTCAAAATTGCATTAGAGGCCCAAATAAATGTTCACCTTGTCCATTAGATTTTTAGAGGACGGGGAAATTTTATTTCAGGATTTTTGGAGTCCGTTTAGTATTTCTTTTCTTTGTTTTTTTGAATGGATTTTTTTAAAGGAAACCGACCTAGTCGGGCCATAACCGACTAGGACTCTAGCCCGGCCGGCCTCTTATAAGCCGAGCCGCAGCCCGCCAACCCACCACACCCGAAACCCTAGCCAGCCCCGCCGCCGCCACGCGCCGCCGCCGCGCTGCCGCACGCCGCTGCCGCCTCGCCCGCCGCTGATCGGAGCTGTCCCGCCGCCGTCGCCGGACCTCGTCAAGGTAGCCGCCGTTTTTTTAAACCGATCGGTTTTATTCCGAAAACCTAGATTTGTTTTTTGTTTAGATCGGTTCGGTTTTCCGTCGGTTTATTTAATTAGCGAACGCCTGTTCGTACATTCGTTTTAACAAACGGTTTTCGCCCGTTAACCGCGGACAATGAACGTTCGTTCGTTAGCCTGTTCGTCAATTTTCTCTTTCCAGGGTTTTTCCATGATTATTTTCGATCGCGATTTCTGCCCTAATCTTCGTTCTAGTATAACTTTTCGCTCATTTATCGGAATCAGGCGATTCAAGTGCCTAGATCTTCGTTTCAAAGCCCTCTTTCTATTTAACCAACTTGAACAAGATTTTTGCTACTGTAAAATTTGAGTTAAGTCCAGATTAGTAAACGGATCTTGTTTCTTTCGCAGTTTTATTTTCATTGCTTCGTTTGATTTGATTCTTTTTGCAAACCGGAGTTCTTAAGTTGAATTTTCTGGTTAGATCTCTTATTTGAGTTTTATCCGTGTTTATAGTTGAGTGCTTATTGTATGCTTGTTTGTTTGCGATAGAGTACCCGGAGTGCGAAGCGTGCTACTACGAGTCTCTAGGTTTCACAGATCATCAGCAAGGCAAGTAACACTTTGATCATACCTCTTTACTACCCAGTTTTATTGCATTAGATCAATCCTCAAAACAATTGCATGGCTAGGATCTGATTAAATTGTGGGTTCTGGGAAGTAGATGAGGTAGTACCTATTACCTGTTTTATTATCAAACCCTTGGGAGTTACTTCTACGTTGCTTATATTGCCATGCTATGCTCGTAGACGTGGATCGGGTTTGAGAGTATTCATTATAGATGTGAGTTATTTATTAATGGTTCAACTTAAGGTGGCAACTTGCATGCACATCTAGGTGGATTGGTTGTGGGCACATGGAGAATCCAGTGTTGTCCTAGGATATCCCGGAGGACCCGTGATAATCCTATGGCCCGCCATCCAGGCTCAAAGGGATCATAAGATTATTCATGCTAGAAACTTCCGTGTGCAGCCACAAGCTATTATGGGCTCTAGCATAGTTTAGTAAGTTGCGTGAAGCTCTCGAAGAGGTAGACTAGCAGATGTAATGGGTTGTAGGTGGTACTGTCTATCCAGAGTAGAGAGTTAATGTTTCTAAAAGACTATGTCTCGGTCATCCATTTCTCAAACATCATGTAGTGCGAGAAATCCAATGGAGGAGATCGAGTCTTGTGGGGAAAAGTACGCAAACCTCTGCAGAGTGTATAAACTAATCATGGTCAGCCGTGTCCCCGGTTATGGACATCTTGAGTATCTGGTTCTTGGATTATCATGATTGATCTCATCACTCTTAATATAATTTGATTTGGTTTAGTGATGATGTTTAATTGGGATTGAGTTGGAGGAACCTTCTCAATGTTTAACAACTACCATGATAGTTAAATAAATTTATTCCTTTGTTCTAGGGAAAAATTGGCTTTTCGCAAAAACATATTACCATACAGCCTCCACCAGCCAAATATGCATGTAGTGATAGCATTTATCCTGTTCATTACTCTTGTGTTACCTTGGCAGCATATTCCATGTGCTGACCCATTTCGGGCTGCAACGTTCATGTTGTAGACTTTTTAGACGACGAGTAAGGAGCCATAGGTCGTTGTTTTTCACTCAGTGATGCCGTTGGAGTTGATGGACTCACTTTATTCTTCCAAGCCTTCCGCTGTTATCATATTAGATGGCCTTAAGCCATATTTATTGTAATAAGTTCTCTTTTGAGACATTCGATGTAATAAGTGTGTGATTGCTACTCTGTTATAAATCCTCAAGTACTGCGCATGTCAGCATTACCGATCCAGGGATGACACTGATGCACAGAGATCATACTGTTTGAGGTCTGGTCGCTACAAGATGGTATCAGAGCACACGCCGACTGTAGGATACGACCACTAAGCTAAAACCCTAGATCACTACTCTCTTCTCATTTCTGACTCCTCTCCCTTTTCTACTCTTTAGGATGGCGGACATGAGGAACAAGTTTGCACAACCGGATGAAGATACACCCTTTGGACGACACTTGAAGGAAGTTACTAAGTACCTGAACATCGGAATACCAAGCTTCACCGGGACCTACAACGCCACTTTACTAGAAGAGGAGCACTGGATGATTCGAGTTCAAGTTCTAGGAAGGACGTTCGCACCAGTCACTGAGCCCATAGAGTTTTCCTTTGATGCACCTACCTGGAATTTAGGCAAGAGCATGGCAGCCCACATCACCATGGGACACATTGGAGAAGTTTACCACAAGGATCTCAAGGATACTATCTACCAGATTTTTGGGCGCCGATACGAACAATGGGAGATGATCAGCACCAGGAAGGATAGGTCTATTGCAACTTTTATCCAGGAGTTAAACCAGCATATTCATCGCCAGGAGAACCAGATGTGCGCAGACATGATAGATCTAAAGAAGGCAATGACCAGGATCATGGAGCTGGAGGAAGAACTCAAGTCTACACGCAATGGATACGAGGAGGAAATGACGATACTAGTGGAGATGAATGACGATCTGACAAGGAAGCTAGGAGTATTCATGGGAGACCCCGCGCCAGGAGGAGAAGACGACGATTCCACTTGCCCGAAGAACTACATCATCATCGATGACACCGGCCCGGACCGCGACGATAGCGATGATGACTATGTTGATGAAGCTGGAGCAGATATTATGGAGTCTTCCACCGATCAATTTTTCTAGTTGACCACCATATCAGTAGTAGTATTCCCCCATGTATATAGATTAGTCCGAGCACTTTGTAATGATAGTTAGACCGATTGTATGCCCTTGCTTGAATTGATTGAAGTGATATGATTGTGTTTGTCTCATGTGCATATGGGTAGTATTTTCTCACTAGTCCTCATTCTAGTCTATTCTCTTCCCTCTAAACCCTCAGATGCCTTCGAGACGTGACCCCGGATTTACTTTCTCACCGGAGCTCACTCAGTTGATCCAGTAGCAGAATGCCTTGATGCAGTTGTTAGTTTAGAACCAAGGCAACAACAACAACAACAACAACAACAACAACAACAACAACAACAACAACAACAACAACAGCAACAACAGCAACAACAGCAACAACAACAACAACAACAACAACAACAACAACAACAACAACAACAACCCACCACCACCACCACCTGTTGACAACTTAGCCCGTTTTATGAGGTTGCAGCCGCCGGTGTTTTCCAGTAGCACCGAGCCGATAGTTGCAGATGATTGGCTCCGCAGGATTGGAAGGGAGTTGACCACTGCAGGATGCACAGATGCTGAGAAGGTGTGTTTTTGCCACGCACCAATTGGATGGACCAGCAGCCTCATGGTGGGAGAATTACACAGCCAGTTTTCCTATAGCCAATGTCACTTGGGAGCAGTTTCAGCAAGCATTCCGTACTGCCCATGTATCAGCAGGAGCTATGGCCATGAAGAAGCGTGAGTTTCGCAACTTACGCCAAGGAGGACGCACCGTTGGCCAGTATGTGGATGACTTTAGTAAGCTAGCACGTTATGCTCCAGATGACGTTGCCACGAATGCAGCTAAACATGAGAAGTTTCTGGAAGTACTGAATGATGAGCTGAGCATGCAGTTGATGGTAACAACTTTCACTAACTACCAGGAGTTGGTAGATAGAGCTCTCATGATTGAAGGGAAGCAGCAGATTGACAACCGCGAGAGGAAGTATGGACAAGGGAAGTACAATTCTGGAGCTCAGCAGAGACCCCGTCTTACCTCGAACTCGGGAGGACCTTTTCAGCATAACCATGGAGGTCAGAACCACAAGGGAGGGATTTCGCACAACCATAGTGGCCCCAGGAATGGGAATGGTAATGGAGGAAGCAATGGCCAAAACCATACCACCCAGCAACGCCCGCCAAGAAGGATCTAAGTCACATTACTTGCTTCAAGTACGGGAAGAATGGACATTATGCGATGGAGTGTTCTGAAGCAAACAATGGAAATGGCAATGGAAGCTCTGGGAAGAAGCCCAACCCTTTCAACAAGGGACAAGTGAACCACGTGAATGTGGAGGAGGTTGAAGCGCAACCGGATGCAGTAATAGGTAAGTTTATGATTAAGTCATTTACTGCAATCGTTCTTTTTGATACTGGTGCATCGCATTCATACATATCAAGGGGATTTGTGGAGAAGTTTAAACTGCCAACACAAGCCCTTAGGACACCCATGTTAGTAACCTCGCCAGGAGCAGAGTATATGGCTAGCCTATGGTGTGATCGGTTACCATTAAGGATTGGTAGCTACGTGTTCCCCTCAGATCTAATAGTATTGGAGTCACAAGGACTTGTGATATTAGGCATGGCTTGGTTATCGAAGTATGGAGGGAACATTGACTGTGCCAGTAAGTCGATTTTGCTTACCATCCTAGAAGGAAGAAGGATCAAGTATGTATCCTGGCATGTGCCGAATATGACTCAAGTGAATTCCTTATCAGGAGCTATACAGGAGGAAGTACCAGTGGTGAAGGATTTCCCGGATGTATTTCCAGAAGAGTTGCCAGGCATGCCACCGGATAGAGACATTGATTTTTTGATCGAGCTTTTGCTAGGCACATGGCCAATATCTAAGAGACCGTACAGGATGCCCGCTAAGGATTTGGAGGAAATTAAGAAACAGATTAAGGAGTTACTGGATAAAGGATATATTCGCCCAAGTTCGTCACCTTGGGGATCACCAGTACTTCTAGTGGAGAAGAAGGATGGATCGTTGAGGATGGTTGTTGATTATCGAGGACTGAATGAAGTGACGATCAAGAACAAGCACCCACTGCTGATGATCAATGATTTGTTTGACCAGCTGCAAGGAGCTAAGGTGTTTTCCAAGATCGATCTACAATCAGGGTACCACCAGCTGAAGATTTGAGAGCAGGATATACCTAAGACAGCTTTTACCACAAGGTACATGCTATATGAGTATACCATTAAGTCATTTGGTTTGACTAACGCACCTGCCTATTTTATGAACATGATGAACAAGGTGTTTATGGAGTATTTGGATAAGTTCGTCGTGGTGTTCATTGATGATATTCTGGTCTAGTCAAAGAATGAAGAAGAGCATAAGGAGCATTTGCGTTTGGTACTTGGGAAGCTCGGAGAACATCAGCTATACGCCAAGTTCAGCAAGTGCAAGTTTTGGTTGAAGGAAGTTGGATTCCTCGGACATGTTATATCCAGAGAATGAATAGCCGTAGACCCTACCAAGGTCATCATTGTGACAAACTGGGAAGCACCCACGTCAGTTGGAGAGATCCATATTTTTCTTGGACTCGCAGGATACTACCGAAGGTTCATTGAGAATTTCTCGAAGATTGCAAAGCCCATGACGGAGTTGTTGAAGAAGGACACCAGGTTCAAATGGACCAAGGAATGTGTGGCCAGTTTTTAGGAGTTGAAGAAACGCTTGGTTACAGCTCCAGTGTTGATTCTTCCAGATCAACGCAAGGATTACCAGGTGTATTGCGATGCTTCTCGTCGAGGACTTGGAGAAGTGCTTATGCAGGAAGGAAGGGTTGTTTCTTATGCCTCACGACAACTTAAACCCCATGAGTTGAATTATGCCACCCATGATTTGGAGTTAGCAGCCGTAGTGCATGCGTTGAAGACATGGAGACATTTTCTCATCGGAAACCATTGTGAGGTGTACACGGATCACAAGAGTTTGAAGTACATCTTCACGCAGAAGGAGTTGAATCCCAGGCAAAGGAGATGGTTGGAACTCATCAAGGATTATGATATGAAGTTGCATTATCATCCCGGAAAGGCTAAGATAGTAGCCGATGCATTGAGCCGCTAGAGTCATGTCAATACACTCATGACCGGAGAATTGCCCAAGGAGTTAGTGATAACACACAAGTATAGGGGATCGCAACAGTTTTCGAGGGTAGAGTATTCAACCCAAATTTATTGATTCGACACAAGGGGAGCCAAAGAATATTCTCAAGTATTAGCAGCTGAGTTGTCAATTCAACCACACTCGGATAACTTAATATCTACAGCAAAGTATTTACCAGCAAAGTAATATGATAGTAGTGGTAACGGTAGCAAAAGTAATATTTTTGGTGTTTTGTAGTGATGCTAATAATGGCAACGAAAAAGTAAATAAGCGAAGAACAATATGTGAAAAGCTCATAGGCATTGGATCGGTGATGGAGAATTATGCCAGATGTGGTTCATCATGTAACAATCATAACATAGGGTGACACAGAACTAGCTCTAATTCATCAATGTAATGTAGGCATGTATTCCGAATATAGTCATATGTGCTTATGGAAAAGAACTTGCATGACATCTTTTGTCCTACCCTCCCGTGGCAGCGGGGTCCTAGTGGAAACTAAGGGATAGTAAGGCCTCCTTTTAATAGAGTACCAGACCAAAGCATAAACACATAGTGAATACATGAACTCCTCAAACTACGGTCATCACCGGGAGTGGTCCCGATTATTGTCACTTCGGGGTTGCCAGATCATAACACATAGTAGGTGACTATAGACTTGCAAGATAGAATCAAGAACTCAAATATATTCATGAAAACATAATAGGTTCAGATCTGAAATCATGGCACTTGGGCCCTAGTGACAAGCATTAAGCATAGCAAAGTCATAGCAACATAAATCTCAGAACATAGTGGATACTAGGGATCAAACCCTAACAAAACTAACTCGATTACATGATAAATCTCATCCAACCTATCACCATCCAGCAAGCCTATGATGGAACTACTCACGCACGGCGGTGAGCATCATGAAATTGGTGATGGAGGATGGTTGATAATGACGACGGCGACGGATTCCCCTCTCCGGAGCCCCGAACGGACTCCAGATCAGCCCTCCCGAGAGAGTTTAGGGCTTGGCGGCGGCTCCGTATCGTAAAACACGATGGATCCTTCTCCCTTATTTTTTCTCCCCGAACACGAATATATGGAGTTGGAGTTGAGGTCGGTGGAGCTCCAGGGGGCCCACGAGGCAGGGGGCGCTCCCAGGGGGGCAGGCGCGCGCCCCACCCTCATGGCTAGGGTGTGCCCCTGGCCTTGATTCTTTGCCAGTATTTTTTATTATTTCCAAAAATAATCTCCATGGAGTTTCAGGTCATTCCGAGAACTTTTGTTTCTGCACATAAATAACACCATGGCAATTCTGCTAAAACAGCGTCAGTCCGGGTTAGTTCCATTCAAATCATGCAAGTTAGAGTCGAAAACAAGGGCAAAAGTGTTTGGAAAAGTAGATACGACGGAGACGTATCAAATCCCCCAAGCTTAAACCTTTGCTTGTCCTCAAGCAATTCAGTTGACAAACTGAAAACGATAAAGAAAAACTTTTACAAACTCGGTTTGCTCTTGTTGTTGTAAATATGTAAAGCCAACATTCAAGTTTTCAGCAAAGATTATGAACTAACCATATTCACAATAACTCTTAGGTCTCATGTTTACTCATATCAATGGCATAATCAACTAGCGAGCAATAATAATAAATCTTGGATCACAACACTTTCTCAAAACAATCATAATATGATATAACAAGATGGTATCTCGCTAGCCCTTTCTGAGACCGCAAAACATAAATGCAAAGCACCTTTAAAGATCAAGGACTGACTAGACATTGTAATAAATGGTAAAAGAGATCCAATCAAGCCATACTCAATGTAAAATAACAATAATGAATGCAAATGGCGGTGGTGCTCTCCAACTGATGCTTTTTTAATAACAGGATGATGACTCAACATAAAAGTGAATAGATAGGCCCTTCGCAGAAGGAAGCAGGGATTTATAGAGGTGCCAGAGCTCGGTTTTGAAATAGAGGTGAATAATATTTTGAGCGGTATACTTTCATTGTCAACATAACAACCAGGAGATGGCGATATCTTCCATGCTACACACATTATAGGCGGTTCCCAAACAAAATGGTAAAGTTTATACTCCCTGAGGGTGTCCTGGATTAGGGGGTGTTCGGGTAGCCGGACTATACCTTCAGCCGGACTCCAGGACTATGAAGATACAAGATTGAAGACTTTGTCCCGTGTCCGGATGGGACTTTCCTTGGCGTGGAAGGCAAGCTTGGCGATGCGGATATTCAAGATCTCCTACCATTATAACCGACTCTATGTAACCCTAACCCTATCCGGTGTCTATATAAACCAGAGGGTTTTAGTCCGTAGGACAACTTCATCAACTCCATAGACAACAATCATACCATAGGCTAGCTTCTAGGGTTTAGCCTCCTTGATCTCGTGGTAGATCTACTCTTGTACTACCCATATCATCAATATTAATCAAGTAGGACGTAGGGTTTTACCTCCATCAAGAGGGCCCGAACCTGGGTAAAACATCGTGTTCCCTGCCTCCTGTTACCATCTGGCCTAGACGCACAGTTCGGGGCCCCCTACCCGAGATCCGCCGGTTTTGACACCGACGTTGGTGCTTTCATTGAGAGTTCCTCTATGTCGTCGCCGTTAGGTCCGATGGCTCCTTTGATCATCAACAACGATGCGGTCCAGGGTGAGACTTTTCTCCCCGGACAAATCTTCGTCTTCGGCGGCTTCGCTCTGCGGGCCAATTCTCTTGGCCACTTGGAGCAGATCGAGAGCTACGCCCCTGGCCATCAAGTCAGGTTTGGAAGCTTAAACTACACGGCTGACATCCGCGGAGACTTGATCTTCAATGGGTTCGAGCCACGGCCAAGCGCGCCGCACTATCTCGAGAGGCATGATCTAGCTCTGCCTCCGGGTAGTGTCCTGGAGGCCGCACACACATCGGTTCCGACCTCTAACTCAGAGCCTATTGCGCCAATGGAGGACGAGTGGTTGGACGCCACCTCGGGGGCTGCAATCTTAAAGGCGACCGAGCCGAACGCTAGCCCCACACTCTGCATGATCCGTGACTCCGAGGATCCGGACTCCTCCCCGGACTCCGAACTCCCCGCGCCCCTACCAATCGAATCCGATTGGGCGCCGATAATGGAGTTCACCGCCGCAGACATCTTTCAGCACTCGCCTTTTGGCGTCATCCTGAATTCTCTTAAGTCTCTCTCTTTATCAGGAGAGCCCTGGCCGGATTATGGTCAGCGAGGATGGGATACGGACGACGAAGAAATTCAAAGCCCACCCACCACCCACTTTGTAGCCACTGTCGACGATTTAACCGACATGCTTGACTTCGGTTCCAAAGACATCGACGGTATGGACGACGATGTAGGAGACGAACAGGAGCCAGCACCTGTAGGGCGCTCGAAGGCCACCTCATCATATGACATATATATGGTGGATACTCCGAAAGATGGAGATGGCGATGGAACAGTGGGGGAGGACACCCCCAAGAAACAGCCAAAGCGCCGACGTCAGCGGCGCCGCTCTAAATCCTGCCAAAGCAAAAACGGTGATTCCGGCACGGGAGATAATACTACCCCGGACAACGCCGAAGAACACCCACCTCAACAAGATTCGGCACAGGAAGATGGAGAAGCCAACCCTCATGAGAGAGCGGCAGACCAAGAGGTTGAGGAGGATAACTATATGCCTCCCTCCGAAGATGAGGCAAGCCTCGATGACAACGAATTCGTCATACCATCAGACCTCGCCGAACAAGAGCGTTTTAGATGCAGGCTTTTAGCCACAGCAAGCAGCCTCAAGAAAAAGCAGCAGCAGCTTAGAGCTTCCCAAGATTTGCTAGCTGACAGATGGACTGAAGTCCTTGCGGCCGAAGAGTATGAACTCGAACGCCCCTCCAAGAGTTACCCAAAGCGCAGGTCGCTACCCCGATCAAAGGAGGAAGCACCTACATCACCAGCGCATGACATGGCAGACCGACCACCTCGCGGCCGCGACAGAGAGGTCTCTCGACCCTCCACCAAGCCATGCCCTGACGCCACTCAATTAAGGCACGGGAAAATGCGCCAGACCTGGGAGACGTACCGGAGGACAAGGCAAGACAAGCAAGATCGATCTACGGATCGCGCAGGCGCCCTACGACACGTGACGATGATCCTTACTCCGGATACAATAAATCCAGCCGGGCCGAACACAACAGACATAGCTCTTCCGAGCTACGTCGTGATATAGCCCAGTACAGAGGCGCCGCACACCCGCTATGCTTCACGAATGAAGTAATGGAGCATAAAATCCCAGAGGGTTTCAAACCCGTAAACATCGAATCATACGATGGCACAACAGATTCGGCGGTATGGATCGAGGATTATCTCCTTCACATCCACATGGCACGCGGCGATGATCTACACGCCATCAAATACCTCCCGCTCAAACTTAAAGGACCGGCCCGGCATTGGCTTAACAGCTTGCCAGTAGATTCAATCGGTTCTTGGGAGGACCTGGAAACCGCATTCCTCGACCACTTCCAGGGCACTTACGTGCGACCACGGGATGCCGACGACTTAAGCCACATAATTCAGCAGCCAGAGGAATCGGCCAGACAATTCTGGGCACGGTTCATAACAAAGAAAAACCAGATCGTCGACTGTCCGGACGCAGAGGCCCTAGCAGCCTTCAAGCATAACATCCACGACGAGTGGCTTGCCCGGCACCTGGGACAGGAAAAGCCGAAATCCATGGTAGCCCTCACGACACTCATGACCCGCTTTTGCGCGGGTGAAGACAGCTGGCTAGCTTGCAGTAACAACTTATCAAAGAACCCTGGTAATTCGGATACCAAGGACAAAAGTGGCAGGACACGTGGGAACAAACAAAAATGCCGCGTTAACGGCGACAGCAATGAAGACACGACAGTCAATGCCGGATTCAGAGGCTATAAATCCGGTCAGCGGAAAAAGCCATTCAAAAAGAATACTCAGGGCCCGTCCAGTTTGGACCGAATACTCGATCGCTTGTGCCAGATACATGGCACCCCCGAAAAGCCAGCCAATCACACTAACAGGGATTGTTGGGTGTTCAAGCAGGCAGGCAAGTTAAGAGCCGAAAACAAAGACAATGGGCCGCACAGCGACGACGAGGAGCCCAAGCCGCCGAACAACAATGGACAGAAGGGCTTTCCCCCACAAGTGCGGACGGTGAACATGATATACGCAACCCACATTCCCAAGTGGGAGCGGAAGCGTGCGCTATGGGACGTATACGCGATGGAGCCAATCGCCCCAAAGTTCAACCCATGGTCCTCCTGCCTGATCACTTTTGATCGGAGGGACCATCCCACTAGCATCCGTCACGGCGGCTTCGCCGCATTGGTTCTTGACCCAATCATCGACGGATTTCACCTCACAAGAGTCCTCATGGACGGCGACAGTAGCCTGAACCTGCTTTATCAGGACACAGTGCGGAAAATGGGCATAGACCCCTCAAGGATCAAACCCACAAGAACGACCTTTAAAGGTGTCATACCAGGTGTAGAAGCCAACTATACAGGCTCAGTAACACTTGACGTGGTCTTCGGATCCCCGAATAATTTCCGAAGCGAAGAGTTAATCTTCGATATAGTCCCGTTTGGCAGTGGCCATCACGCCCTGCTTGGACGAACTGCATTCGCAAAATTCAATGCGGTGCCGCACTACGCATATCTCAAACTCAAGATGCCAGGCCCTCGAGGAGTAATCATGGTCAACGGAAACACCGAACGCTCCCTCCGTACGGAGGAGCATACGGCGGCTCTCGCATCGGAGGTACAAAGTAGCCTTCTTCGGCAATTCTCCAGTCCGACCATTAAAAAGCCAGACACTGCCAAGCGCGCCCGGAGTAACCTACAGCAGGACCGCCTAGCACACTCCGAGCAAGCGTAGCAATGCAGCCCCAACCCCAGCTCTCGCGACCTAGCGAAACTAGTACCTCGCGTACATAACTACGCCCTTGAAATACCATGGGCACAGGGGAAGGGGCAAAATAACGGCACGCCCAAAATACGGCTTAAAACGTACCAAGGGCTGCCGGATTCTTTTTTAATTTTTTCTTACTTTCAGGACTCCATACTTCGGACGACCTGTTCGGCAATTAGATTGCCGCACAAACGATGCAAGATCCAGGAAGGCAGACAAGCCATGCCGCATTATGGAACTCCCAGGTGGTCTCTGTTATGAGCGATATACCTACTTTATATATAATTCCGCGGCCTGCCCCTGGTCAGGATATACTGAATAGTTCAATATCTTTTGCTTACCGCACCATCTGTATCGTTCGGCTTTGATAAATAGCCTCTCCATAAACAATGCTTAGCCTTTTGTCTATTTTTTGCATTACTCTTTTCATATATATGTTCATTAATGACATGTTGCACCCGTACTTTGTGGTACGGCACGTACGCCAGGGGCTTCAGTACCCTTTAATATGGTGTGAGAAGTCCGTACACTTTCACAAGTGCGGCACCCTGAACTTATAGCACTATATGCATCGGCTCCGAATCATGATTTGGGTCAATAGTTGGGTTTGCCCGGCTCCTATGTTTTGGTGCCTTACGTTCCGCTATATCGGCTAAGGTAGCACTAGGAGAACCACTGCGATTGTGCCCCGGTTGAGCTGGGTTAAGCACCTCAGTGGAGAAAGCTAAAACTGACTGTCATGATGAGGTGAGAGACCGGTCGCTGTTCGAGAGGTTTTTCGAGTCCCTAAAGGCTTATGTCGCTTCGAGCGAGGAGCTGGATAACCCCAGCCAAGGCGTGGATAGCGCCTCGAACTCGGTCTTCCGAACTAGGGGCTTCGCCAAAATTTAAAATTATAAAGTTCTATGGCTAAGTGAGAGTGTTCAAGCATTATAGTCCGATTGCCTGGTTCGTCGTGCTGAGCGCCTCCCTCGAAGGACCCAACCATGGGAAAAAGAGCGCCCAGGTTTATCACCGAACACCCCAGCACTAGTGGCATGGGGGCAGAAGCCGACGACTGGCCATCTCTCAATTTTTGATAAACGGCCGCACAGAAAATAATATTTTAAATTCAATAAGCATTGCTTGGCGCATATGAACAAGTTTTTAGTGCAAAGGATAAACACGAGCGAATTCATTCAAAAATTACATCCTTGGTGCTCTCATCTGCCACAAGGCGGGCACCTGCAAGAACATCCTTATAGTAGTTCTCCGGCTTGCGATGCTCCTTCCCCGGCGGCGGCCTGTCCGTCACAAGCTTCTCACCGTCCAGCTTACCCCAGTGCACCTTTACACGGGCAAGGGCCCTACGGGCACCTTAGATGCAGGTGGAGCGCTTGATGACCTCGAGCCTTGGACAGGCCTCCACCAGCCGCCGCACCAGCCCGAAGTAGCTCCCAGGCAAGGCCTCTCCGGGCCACAGCCGAACTATGAAGCCCTTCATGGCCTGTTCGGCCGCCTTGTGGAGTTCGACCAGCTGTTTCAGCTGGTCGCTCAAGGGCACAGGGTGTCCGGCCTCAGCATACTGAGACCAGAATACCTTCTCCGTCGAGCTGCCCTCTTCAGCTCGGTAGAATGCGACGGCATCGGACACGCTGTGGGGAAGATCTGCGAAGGCCCCTGGAGAACTCCGGATTCGGGTAAGTAACAAGTAGTTTACTTTTATGTTTCTGCTTTGCATAAAGAATGCCTTACCCGCTGCTATCTTCTTCATATCCTCCAACTATCGGAGAGCCTTTTGGGCTTCGGCCTTGGCAGACTTGGCAGTCTCAAGGGCCGTCGCGAGCTCAGATGCTTGGGTCTTTGACTCAAGCTCCAAACTCTCATGTTTCTTCATGAGAGCCTGAAGCTCTTGCTGCAACTCGCCTACCTGAGACCCAATTTTCTCTCGCTCGGTGCGCTCCGCGGCCGTTTTCTTTTTGGCCTCGGACAGCGCCTGCTTGAGGGTCGCCACCTCAGTCATGGCCCCTACAATAAGCAGTACAATCCTGTTATTTTTTGCAATCACGCCTCTCTATAGGCACCTTTTTCTAAGGTATTTCTTACCTTCTTTCTCCTCGAGCTGCTGCTTGGCACGGCCGAGCTCTTGCTCGGACCGCTCGAGTCCCAGTTTTAGGGTATCCACCTCCGCAGTCAGTGCGGTGGTGGCTAGCAGCGAAGCCTGCATACGCATATTGACTTCTTTATTAGACTCCTGCGAAATTTCATAGATCCTCTATTCGGCTTTTCTTTCTGAACGCCAAACAGAGAATCAGGGGCTACTGTCTATGCAATAATACTTTTACATATTTTTACTTACCTTAAAGCCTGTTAGGAGGCCAGTGCAAGCTTCATTCAGCCCGCTCTTGGCGTACTGAACCTTCCGGATCACCGTACTCATAATAGTACGGTGCTCCTCGTCGATGGAGGCACCTTCAAGCACCTCCAGTAGATTGTCTGGCGCCTCCGGTTGGATGGAGGCTGCCGGCTCAGAAGGCTTGCTCCTCTTGGAAGGAGTTCGCCTGCCGCAGTCCGGAATTGTTGAAGATTCCGGCACGGTGTCCGGCTTAAGGCTGGACTCGGAGCCCTGGGGGGTCTTGTCCCCTTCACTCCTGGGGTCCGGGAGGTCGCCTTGCGGCTCCTCTAGGACCACCTCCTCCTGCCCCGGAGCTCGTTGCGACGCCACTTCGGCGTCATCCGCAGTGCGGGGGGAGACAGCGGGCGGAACAGAGTTCACGTCCGATGAATCCAGGGAGCCGCTCGACGACTCATTGAGTGCGGCCCGGGGCGGGCTGCATGATTATATTCGACATTAGGGGAAGCTGTGCAACAAAAGGAATATCATGAGTTACTCTGGTATCTGAACACTTACGATTTTGCCAGACGCTTGGCCCTGTCCGGCCACTCCTCTTCACTCTCTTCGGCGTCAAGGGCGTAGTCCGGCGGAGGGGTCTTCCTTTTCCTAGACCCCTCGGCCTCCCCCATTGGGGCGGCCTTCCTCTTCTCTCCTCCCTCCACTTGAGAGGGAGAGTCTTCTTCCTCCTCCTCCTCGTTCTCGCGGGAGGAGGGCGCCTCAGACTCGTCAGATGACGAGTCCGACACCACCATGTTGCGGGCACTCTTTCGAGTCCCCGTGGTCTTCTTCTTCTTGACCTTCTTCTCCGGCACCACATAAGGCGCCGGGGCCAGCAACTTCACCAGTAAAGCTGGGGCTGGATCTTCGGGTAGCGGAGCCGGACAGTTAATCAGCTCGGCTATCACCCGCCAAGCCTGTCAGAGGAAAGGGAGTTCAGATCCCGCATAGTGTCAAACTATGAAAAAAGGCTTAACATCCTCTGAAGGGTGTAGATGGCATACCTTGATAGCGTGATGCTGCGAGCTGTATCCGCGGTCCTCGGAAGCGGATGCGGGAGCCTCGGCGCCCTTGAATAGCACCTTCCAGACGTCTTCACATGTCGTGTCGAAGAGCCTGTTGAGGGTTTGGTACTGCGCCGGGTCGAACTCCCACAGATTAAAATCCCGTTGTTGGCACGGGAGGATCCGGCGGACGAGCATAACCTGGATTATATTCATAAGCCGGACTGGCTTGTTCACCAGGGACTGGATGCATGTTTGCAATCTGGTCACCTCTTTTTCGTCACCCCACAACAGGCCCGTCTCTTTCCAGGACTTAAGCCACGTGGGGGGGTCCGGATCGGAACTCAGGGGCTGCGGTCCATTCCGGATCGCGTGGCTCGGTGATATAAAACCACCCGGCTTGCCATCCCTTTAGGGTCTCCACGAAAGAGCCCTCGAACCATAGGACGTTGGCCATCTTTCCCGCCATAGCGCCTCCGCACTCCGCCTGGCTGCCGCGCACCACCTTGGGCTTGACGTTGAAGGTCTTGAGCCAGAGGCCGAAATGGGGGCGGACGCGGAGAAAGGCCTCGCACACGACGATAAACGCCGAGATGTTGCGGATGAAGTTTGGAGCCAGATCGTGGATGTCCAGGCCGTCATAGAACACGAGCCCCCGGACAAATGGGTGGAGTGGGAAACCTAGTCCACAGAGGAAGTGGTGGAGAAACATGACCCTCTCATGGGGCCTTGGGGTGGGGATAAGCTTCCCCTCTTCGGGAAGCGGGGCGCGATGTCCTTGGACAGGTATCCGGCCTTCCTTAGCTTTTTTTACTTTACCCTCCGTAACGGAGGAGACCATCCATTTGCCTCCCGCTCCGGACATTGCTGGCGAAGGTTGAGGTGGGATGTGCTGGCTTGGGCGCTGGAGCTCGGGTGCGCGAGAGATGGATAGGCAAGGGAGGAAGAAGGCGTAGGTAAAAAGGATGGATCCTTATCCCCTTATATAGGCGGATGCGGTTATGCGTCCCCGCCTACCTAATAAAACTCGCTTGCCTCCTGAGCACCGTGATAAATGGCACAGTTGGGTTACCCACGTCCGTATTGATGAGAATCCCGTAAAAAGGGTACACGATCTCTGCTTTGACAAGACGTGCCAAGGAAACCGCCTCGCAAAACACGCTGAGGTGAAAAAGTAAAAACGATTCGAGTACAGGACTTGGCCGTAGTGTGATGGCGCACTGCGGAGTACGTCAGCAGATTGGATTTGTGTTAATATTATTCTCTCTATGGTAATATGTGGAAACTTATTTTGCAGAGCCGGACACTACTCTTGGTGTTAACAATCTTCTATGAAGGACTTGGAGGATGAACCCGCCTTGCAATGCCGAAGACAATTTGCGCGCCGGACTTGTCGTCATTGAAACCTGGTTCACGGGCTACCGAGGGAGTCCTGGATTAGGGGGTGTTCGGGTAGCCGGACTATACCTCCAGCCGGACTCCAGGACTATGAAGATACAAGATTGAAGACTTCGTCCCGTGTCCGGATGGGACTTTCCTTGGCATGGAAGGCAAGCTTGGCGATGCGGATATTCAAGATCTCCTACCATTGTAACTGACTCTATGTAACCCTAACCCTATCCGGTGTCTATATAAACCGGAGGGTTTTAGTCCGTAGGACAACTTCGTCAACTCCATAGACAACAATCATACCATAGGCTAGCTTCTAGGGTTTAGCCTCCTTGATCTCGTGGTAGATCTACTCTTGTACTACCCATATCCTCAATATTAATCAAGCAGGACGTAGAGTTTTACCTCCATCAAGAGGGCCCGAACCTGGGTAAAACATCGTGTTCCCTGCCTCCTGTTACCATCCGGCCTAGACGCACAGTTCGGGACCCCCTACCCAAGATCCGCCGGTTTTGACACCGACACTCCCCCTCCACCAACAAGCATCAACCCATGGCTTGCTCGAAACAACGAGTGCCTCCAACTAACAACTGTGCCGGGGGAGTTTTGTTTGCAATTATTTTGATTTGATTTGCATAAAGCATGGGACTGGGCATCCCAGTGACCAGCCATTTTATCGTGAGTGAGGAGCGGAGTCCACTCCTCTTAAGAATAACCCGCCTAACATGGAAGATATGGACAACCCTAGTTGATACATGAGCTATTCGAGCATACACAACAGAATGTTTATTTGAAGGTTTAGAGTTTGGCACATACAAATTTACTTAGAACGGCAGGTAGATACCGTATATAGGTAGGTATGGTGGACTCATATGGAATAACTTTGTGGTTTATGGGATTGGATGCACAAGCAGTATTCCCGCTTAGTACAAGTGAAGGCTAGAAAAAGACTGGGAAGCGACCAGCTAGAGAGCGACAACAGTCATGAACATGCATTAAAATTAATCAACACCGAATGCAAGGATGAGTAGGATATAATGCACCATGAACATAAATATCATAGAGGCTATGTTGATTTTGTTTCAACTACATGCGTGAACATGTGCCAAGTCAAGCCACTCGAATCATTCAAAAGATGATACCACCCTATCATACCACATCACAACCATTTTAATAGCATGTTGGCACGCAAGGTCAACCATTATAAGCTCCTAGCTAATTAAGCATGGCATAGGCTACTATAATCTCTAATTGTCATTGCAAACATGTTTATTCATAATAGGCTGAATCAGGAACGATGAACTAATCATATTTACAAAAACAAGAGAGGTCGAGTTCATACCAGCTTCTCCCATATCAATCAGTCCATCATATATCGTCATAATTGCCTTTCACTTGCATGACCGAATGATGTGAATAATAATAATAGTGCACGTGCATTGGACTAAGCTGGAATCTGCAAGCATTCAATTCAAGAGAAAAGACAAGGTAACATGGGCTCTTTGTAAGATCAACAATAATGCATATAAGAGCTACTCAAAATTTTCATTATGGTCTTTGATACGTCTCCAACATATCAATAATTTTTCATTGCTCCATGCTATATTATCTACTGCTTTGAATGTTTATGGGCTTTATTATACACTTTTATATCATTTTTGGGACTGACCTATTAACCCAGAGCCCAGTGCCAGCTTTTGTTTTTACCCTATTTTAGGGTTTCGAAGAAAAGGAAAATCAAACGGAGTCCAATAGACCTGAAACTTCACGGAACTCTTTTTTGGAAGGAAAGAAGCCCAGAAGACTTGGAGTGCATGTCGGGGGATCTGCGGGGAGGTCACGAGGCAGGGGGGCGCGCCCACCCCCTAGGCGCGCCCTCTACCCTCGTGAGCCCCTCGTGGCCCCCCGTGACGTATTTCTTCCACCTATATATCTCCATATACCCTAAAAACATCCGTGAGCACAATAGATCGGGAGTTCCGCCGCCAGAAGCCTCCGTAGCCACCGAAAGCCAATCTAGACCCGTTCCGGCACCCTGCCGGAGGGGGCAATCCTTCTCCGGTGGCCATCTTCATCATCCCGGTGCTTCCATGACGAGGAGGGAGTAGTTCTCCCTCGGGGCTGAGGGTATGTACCAGTAGCTATGTGTTTGATCTCTCTCTCTCTCTCTCTCTCTCGTGTTCTTGATTTGGCACGATCTTGATGTATCGCGAGCTTTGCTATTATAGTTGGATCTTATGTTTCTCCTCCCACTCTTCTCTCTTGTAATGAGTTGAGTTTCCCCTTTGAAGTAATCTTATCGGATTGAGTCTTTAAAGATTGGAGAACACTTGATGTATGTCCTGCCGTGCGTATCTATGGTGACAATGGGATATCACATGATTCACTTGATGTATGTTTTGGTGATCAACTTGCGGGTTCCGCCCATGAACCTATGCATAGGGGTTGGCACACGTTTTCGTCGTGATTCTCCGGTAGGAACTTTGGGGCACTCTTTGAGGTCCTTTGTGTTGGTTGAATAGATGAATCTGAGATTGTGTGATGCATATTGTATAATCATACCCACAGATACTTGAGGTGACATTGGAGTATCTAGGTGACATTAGGGTTTTGGTTGATTTGTGTCTTAAGGTGTTATTCTAGTATGAACTCTAGGGCTATTTGTGACACTTATAGGAATAGCCCAACGGATTGATTGGAAAGAATAACTTTGAGGTGGTTTCGTACCCTACCATAATCTCTTCGTTCGTTCTCCACTATTAGTGACTTTGGAGTGACTCTTTGTTGCATGTTGAGGGATAGTTATGTGATCCAATTATGCTATTATTGTTGAGGGAACTTACACTGGCGAAAGTATGAACCCTAGGCCTTATTTCCACACATTGCAATACCATTTACGCTCAATTTTATCATTAGTTTCCTTGCTATTTTTATAATTTCAGATTACAAATACCTTTATCTACTATCCATATACCACTTGTTTCACCATCTCTTCGCCGAACTAGTGCACCTATACGATTTACCATTGTATTGGGTGTGTTGGGGACACAAGAGACTCTTTGTTATTTGGTTGCAGGGTTGCTTGAGAGAGATCATATTCATCCTATGCCTCCTACGGATTGTTAAATCTTAGGTCATCCACTTGAGGGAAATTTGCTACTGTCCTACAAACCTCTGCACTTGGAGGCCCAACAACGTCTTCAAGAAGAAGGTTGTGTAGTAGACATCAAGCTCTTTTCTGGCGCTGTTGCCGGGGAGGTGAGTGCTTGAAGGTATATCTTTAGATCTTGCAATCAAGTCTTTTAGTTTCTTGTTTTATCACTAGTTTAGTTTATAAAAGAAAATTACAAAAAAATGGAATTGAGTTTGTCTCATACGCTTCACCTTTTTAATATCTTTCGTGAGTATGATGGAAAGGATAATTGTGCTCAAGTGCTAGAAGAAGAAATATATAAAATGTTTGGCACTAAATATTTGAATGATGAGCATGGTTGCAATGTTGTTAGTATGAATTCCTTTAATATCCATGATGCTAATGATATGCAAAGCCACAAGCTTGGGGAAGCTATGTTTGATGAAGACGATATTTTTTGTCCCCCAAGTTTTGATGAGCAAATTTATTATGATGAAAGCATGCCTCCTATCTATGATGATTATTGTGATGACATGTATGCTTTAAAGAATAATTATAACCATGAAACTTGTCATCTTGATCTTAATTTTCAATCACATGATAGTTATTTTGTTGAGTTTGCTCCCACTATTATCCATGAGAAGAATTTTGCTTATGTGGAGAGTAGTAAAATTTCTATGCTTGTAGATCATGAAAATAATGCTTTAGGTGCTGGTTATATTGTTGAATTCATTCATTATGCTACTGAAAATTATTATGAGGGAGGAACATATGCTTGTAGGAATTGTAATAATATCAAGTTTCCTCTCTATGTGCTTTAAGTTTCAAAGTTATGCTTGTTTTACCCTCCTATGCTAGTTGATTATTGTTCCCACAAGTTATTTTCTCACAAAATCCCTATGCATAGGAAGTGGGTTTGGCTTAAATTTACTAGTCATATTCTTCATGATGCTCTCTTTATGTTACAAATCTTATCTTTTATGTGAGCATCATTGAAATCATCATGCCTAGCTAGGGGTGTTAAACGATAGCGCTTGTTGGGAGGCAACCCAACTTTATTTTTATTCCTTGATTTTTTTCCTGTTTAGTAATAAATAATCCATATATCCTCTGTTTAGATGTGGTCTTATGCTTTTAATTAGTGTTTGTGCCAAGTAGAACCTTTGGGAAGACTTGGGGAGAGTCTTGTTGATCATGCTGTAAAAAACAGAAACTTTAGTGCTCACGAGAATTGCTGCCATTTTTATTTGGAGAGTGATATTTAGTTAATTATTTTTGAAGATTATTAATAGATAAATTCCTCAGGTCGAGAAATTTATTTGATAATTTTATGAGTTCCAGAAGTATACGTTTGATCCAAATTACTACAGATTGTTCTGTTTTTGACAGATTCTGTTTTTCGTGTGTTGTTTGCCTATTTTGATGAATCTATGGCTAGTGAAATAGTTTATAAACCATAGAGAAGTTGGAATACAGTAGGTTTAACACCAATATAAATAAATAATGAGTTCATTACAGTACCTTGAAGTGGTCTTTTGTTTTCTTATACTAACGGAGTTTACGAGTTTTCTGTTAAGTTTTGTGTTGTGAAGTTTTCAAGTTTTGGGTAAGGATTCGATGGACTATTCAATAAGGAGTGGCAAGAGCCTAAGCTTGGGGATGCCCAAGGCACCCAAAGGTGATATTCAATGACAACCAAGAGCCTAAGCTTGGGGATGCCCCGGAAGGCATCCCCTCCTTCGTCTTTGTTCATCGGTAACTTTACTTGGAGCTATATTTTTATTCACCACATGATATGTGTTTTGCTTGGAGCGTCAATTTATTTTGTTAGGATTTGCTTGCTGTTATTTAGAACAATCTTTTTCATCTTTTATTTCAATAAAAGTGGCATTGATAGCCTTTACTATGCCTATGTTACAAGTATACATGTCGCTGTTTGAAAACAGAAAGTTTACCGCTGTTGCAATAATTCCCTAGAAAAGTCAGAATGTGATAAAATATTGAAACCTTTTGCATATTAATCTATGATAAATTTACTACAGTGTGAATTTTCTTTCATAATTTTTGGAGCTAGGGAAGTATGGATGTTGCAGCATTCTTTACAGACTATCCTGTTTAGGCAGATTGTTGTTATGTTTGCATTGTTTGCATATGTTTGCTTCTTTAATGATTCTATTTGAGGATAGGACTATTAAATATGCAGAGGCATTTAGTATGCAATGTTGAATACTAATTTTAGTGATTTGCTACAATAGAGTATGATAAGGTTTTTGCAATGGTTTATACTAACTTATCTCACGAGTTCTTGTTGAGTTTTGTGTGGATGAAGCTTTTGAGATTTAGGGAGACCGTGATATGAGAGGAATTAAGGAGACACAAAAGTTCAAGCTTGGGGATGCCCAAGGCACCCCAATATAATATTTCAAGAAGTCTCAAGCGTCTAAGCTTGGGGATGCCGCGGTTGGCATCCCACCTTTCTTCTTCAACAACTATCGGTTAGTTTTGGTTGATCCTAAGTTTTCGCTTCTTCACATGATGTTTGCCATTCTTAGAATGTCATTTTATTTTTCTTTGCTTGCTGTTTGAATAAATTATCAAGATCTGAAATTATTAAATGAGAGAGAGAGTCTTCGCATAGTTGCATAATTATTCGACTACTCATTGATCTTCACTTACATATTTCGGAGTAGTGTGTCATTTGCTCTAGTGCTTCTCTTATATCTTTTAGAGCATGGTGGTAGTTTTATTTTGAAGAAATAGATGAACTATCATGCTTCACTTAGATTATTTTGAGAGTCTTAAATAGCATGGTAATTTGCTTAAAATCCTAATATGCTAGGTATTCAAGAATAATAAAATTCTCTTATGAGTGTGTTGAATACTAAGAGAAGTTTGATACTTGATGATTGTTTTGAGATATGAGGATGGTAATATTAGAGTCATGCTAGTTGAGTAGTTGTGAATTTGAGAAATACTTGTGTTGAAGTTTGTGATTCTCGTAGCATGCACGTATGGTGACCGTTATGTGATGAAGTCAGAGCATGATTTATTTATTGATTGCCTTCCTTATGAGTGGCGGTCGGGGACGAGCGATGGTCTTCTCCTACCAATCTATCCCCCTAGGAGCATGTGCGTAATACTTTGTTTCGATAACTAATAGATTTTTGCAATAAGTATGCGAGTTCTTTACGACTAATGTTGAGTCCATTAATTATACGCACTCTCACCCTTCCACCATTGCTAGCCTCTCTAGTACCGCGCAACTTTCGCCGGTACCATAAACCCACCATATACCTTACTCAAAACAACCACCATAACTACCTATTATGGCATTTCCATAGCCATTCCGAGATATATTGCCATGCAACTTTCCACCATTCCGTTTATTATGACACGCTTCATCATTGTCATATTGCTTTGCATGATCATGTAGTTGACATCGTATTTGTGGCAAAGTCACCGTCCATAATTCTTTCATACATGTCACTCATGAGTCATTGCACATCCCAGTACACCGCCGGAGGCATTCATATAGAGTCATATCTTGCTCTATGTATCGAGTTTTAATTCTTGAGTTGTAAGTAAATAAAAGTGTGATGATCATCATTATTAGAGCATTGTCCCAGTGAGGAAAGGATGGTGGAGACTATGATTCCCCCATAAGTCGGGATGAGACTCCGGATGAAAATAAATAAATAAAATAGGCCAAAGAAGCCCAAATAAAAAAAGAAAAGAGGCCATAAAAAAAGATAAGGCCCAAAAAAAATAAAAAATGAGAGAAAAAGAGAGAAGGGGCAATGCTACTATCCTTTTACCACACTTGTGCTTCAAAGTAGCACCATGATCTTCATGATAGAGAGTCTCCTATGTTGTCGCTTTCATATACTAGTGGGAATCTTTCATTATAGAACTTGGCTTGTATATTCCAATGATGGGCTTCCTCAAAATGCCCTAGGTCTTCGTGAGCAAGCAAGTTGGATGCACACCCACTAGTTTCTTTTGTTGAGCTTTCATACATTTATAGCTCTAGTGCATCCGTTGCATGGCAATCCCTACTCACTCACATTGATATCTATTGATGGGCAGCTCCATAGCTCGTTGATACGCCTAGTTGATGTGAGACTATCTTCTCCCTTTTTGTCTTCTCCACAACCACCATTCTATTCCACCTATAGTGCTATGTCCATGGCTCACGCTCATGTATTGCGTGAAGATTGAAAAAGTTTGAGAACATTAAAAGTATGAAAAAATTGCTTGGCTTGTCATCGGGGTTGTGCATGATTTAAATATTTTGTCTGGTGAAGATAGAGCATAGCCATACTATATGATTTTGCAGGGATAACTTTCTTTGGCCATGTTATTTTGAGAAGACATGATTGCTTAGTTAGTATGCTTGAAGTATTATTATTTTTGTGTCAATATGAACTTTTGTCTTGAATCTTATGGATCTGAATATTCATACCACAATTAATAAGAATCACATTGAAATTATGCCAAGTAGCACTCCGCATCAAAAATTCTGTTTTTATCATTTACCTACTCGAGGACGAGCAGGAATTAAGCTTGGGGATGCTGATACGTCTCCAACGTATCTATAATTTTTGATTGCTCCATGCTATATTATCTACTGATTTGAATGTTTATGGGCTTTATTATACACTTTTATATCATTTTTGGGACTAACCTATTAACCCAGAGCCCAGTGCCAGTTTCTGTTTTTACCCTGTTTTAGGGTTCCAAAGAAAAGGAAAATCAAACAGAGTCCAATTGACCTGAAACTTCACGGAACCCTTTTTTTGGAAGGAAAGAAGCCCAGAAGACTTGGAGTGCACGTCGGGGGATCTGCGAGGAGGTCACGAGGCAGGGGGCGCGCCCACCCCCTGGGCGCGCCCTCCACCCTTGTGAGCCCCTCGTGGCCCCCCTGACGTATTTCTTCTGCCTATATATCTCCATATACCCTAAAAACATCCGCTAGCACAATATATCGGGAATTCCGCCGCCAGAAGCCTTCGTAGCCACCGAAAGCCAATCTAGACCCATTCCGGCACCCTGCCGGAGGGGGCAATCCTTCTCCGGTGCCCATCTTCATCATCCCGGTGCTCTCCATGACGAGGAGGGAGTAGTTCTCCCTCGGGGCTGTGGGTATGTACCAGTAGCTATGTGTTTGATCTCTCTCTCTCTCTCTCTCTCTCGTGTTCTTGATTTGGCACGATCTTGATGTATCGTGAGCTTTGCTATTATAGTTGGATCTTATGTTTCTCCTCCCCCTCTTCTCTCTTGTAATGAATTGAGTTTCCCCTTTGAAGTAATCTTATCGGATTGAGTCTTTAAAGATTTGAGAACACTTGATGTATGTCTTGCCGTGCGTATCTGTGGTGACAATGGGATATCACGTGATTCACTTGATGTATGTTTTGGTGATCAACTTGCGGGTTCCGCCCATGAACCTATGCATAGGGGTTGGCACACGTTTTCGTCGTGATTCTCCGGTAGGAACTTTGGGGCACTCTTTGAGGTCCTTTTTGTTGGTTGAATAGATGAATCTGAGATTGTGATGCATATCGTATAATCATACCCACGGATACTTGAGGTGACATTGGAGTATCTAGGTGACATTAGGGTTTTGGTTGATTTGTGTCTTAAGGTGTTATTCTAGTACGAACTCTAGGGCTGTTTGTGACACTTATAGGAATACCCCAACGGATTGATTGGAAATAATAACTTTGAGGTGGTTTCATACCCTACCATAATCTCTTCATTCGTTCTCCGCTATTAGTGACTTTGGAGTGACTCTTTGTTGCATGTTGAGGGATAGTTATGTGATCCAATTATGCTATTATTGTTGAGGGAACTTACACTAGCGAAAGTATGAACCCTAGGCCTTATATCCACACATTGCAATACCGTTTACGCTCACTTTTATCATTAGTTACCTTGCTGTTTTTATAATTTCAGATTACAAATACCTTTATCTACTATCCATATACCACTTGTTTCACCATCTCTTCGCCGAACTAGTGCACCTATAAAATTTACCATTGTATTGGGTGTGTTGGGGACACAAGAGACTCTTTGTTATTTTGTTGCAGGGTTGCTTGAGAGAGATCATCTTCATCCTATGCCTCCTACGGATTGATAAACCTTAGGTCATCCACTTGAGGGAAATTTGCTACTGTCCTGCAAACCTCTGCACTTGGAGGCCGAACAACATCTACAAGAAGAAGGTTGTGTAGTAGACATCAGTCTTCTCCTATCGACCCCCAAAGAAAAGAAAAGAAATAAAACTATTTACACGGGAAAGCTCCCAACAAGCAAAAGAAGAACATGAAATCTTTTTGGGTTTTCTTTTTAATTACTACAGGCATAGAAATTAAAGCTAGCTAAAAGCTACAACTAATTTTTTGGTTTTTCTTAAGGTTTATTAAACACACAAGAAGAAGGCATAAAAAGGAAATAAACTAGTATGGATGATATAATGAAAAAGTATGAGCACCGACAACTAGCAATGAGTCTGTGAACATGAATGTAATGTCGATGGGAAATACGTACTCCCCCAAGCTTAGGCTTTTGGCCTAAGTTGGTCTATGGCCACGGCTGTCTTGGCGGATATCCAAAGTAATAGTTGGGGTCGTACTGCGAAGAAGAAGACTCTGATTTTCACTGGTTGGCAATCATCTCCGGATCCCATTGGTAATTAGACTATCGGGGAGGATCAAATTGTGGTTCCGACTCTGGCTCTGTGGCTGATGTAGGGTTCCGGTAGGCGTGAATAGCCTCCAGTGGAACGAGATACCGGCCTATAGATAAATCAAACAAGGAAGGAGCAGGCAAGGTGATAGTCTCAGGATGATGTTTATCAAAGAACAATTTGTATTTAAGCTCCATTTCCCTATTCTTTACAATAAAATCATGCGCTACCATACTCTTATGATCTAAATAAACAGTAGGCAACAATTTTTCTTATTTTTCATAGTGCCTAATAGGTATGTTATAGTATGTAGCAAGGCGTGAAGTATAGACACCTCCAAAGATAGGGCCCTTTGTATGGTTCATACTTAACCATTTAGCAATAATACCGCCCATACTAACAGAGTCGTCACAGAATAAACCATGGAACAAAATAATAATATCAGGAACACTAAGGTTTCCACAGTTTCCGCGACCAATTAAGCAACGACTAGCAAATATTGCAAAGTAGCGTAAAACAGGAAAATGTATGCTAGTGATTCTTGCATCGGAAACTTTCCCAGTTTCCCCTACAGTAATAGTGTCAATAAACCCGTCCACATCTCTACGATGTGGTTCCTCTAGGCTACCCTAGAAAGGTATTTCACAAACCCTGCAGAATTCATATAGTGACATCTTCTTAACCATATCATACAAATGAAACTCTACTGAAGGAGGTGATTCCCTAGGATAATAGTAGAAGTTTTGCACAAAAGTATTGGTGAGTAAGAGATACTATTCGCGTTGGACGCGGAGGAAGTCGGTGAGGCCTGCATTCTTAGCCAATTCATAAAAATCATCATAAATCCCGGCTGCTCTCATGAAATCATTGGAAGGCCATTCACACAGCCGAACCTCCGCGGTGCGAGGCAGATTATATTTGGGACTCTCTGCTTCTTCATTTTGCTTTTCCTTCAAGCTTCGGCTCGACGAGCTCCTCAAAAATCTCTTCATTATTTTCTGAAAAATTCTGAAATTTTTAGTAACTTCAAATAAAAGTAAACCAAACTCAACAAAATTGATAGCAACTACTCCCACAAGTGCCTAGAGCCTATATCATGCATTAGAACTACTTGGAACCATATAAATTTGACATGCAAGCTTCAGAACATGGTCACCTAGGCAGCACAAATTTGCAATGAATAAAGCACTAGAACAAAAACTAATTGGACCAATGGAGGAGTCACATACCAAGGAACAATCCCCCAAAGCAGTTTTGTGAGAGGTGCTTTGAGCAAGGGGATCAAAAATCGCAGCAAAATGAGCTAGAACTCATGCTTGAGCTGGATGGTGATTTTTTTGGGAGGAAGAAGAAGTGTGTGGGTGCAGGGATAAGTGGAGGGCAGCCACCATGGGCCCACAAGGCAGGGGGTGCGCCCAGGGGGTGGGCGCGCCCTGGACCCTCGTGGCCAGGTGCTAGCTCCCCTTGCTGTGTTCTCAGTGCCAAATATTCTCAAATATTCCAGAAAAAACATATTAAATTGGCAGGGCATTTGGAGAACTTTTATTTTCGGGGTATTTTTATATTGCACGGATAAATCAGAAAACAGACAGAAATTACTATTTTTGCTTTATTTAATATAAATAACAGAAAGTAAAAAGAGGGTACAGAGAGTTTTGTTTTCTAAATTTATCCATCTCATGCTCATCAAAAGGAATCCACTAACAAGGTTGATCAGGTCTTGTTAACAAACTCATTCAGAATAACATGAAACCGGAGAATTTTCGAATAACACTAGGTTACCTCAACGGGGATATACACATCCCCAACAATAAGAATATCATATTTCTTCTTGACAGTAGGAAGAGGAAATTCAAAACCTCCAAAAATAATCGATGGAATTTTTCCAATAGAGTTTATACTATGAACTTGAGGTTGTTTCCTCGGAAAGTGTACCATATGCTCATTGCCATTAACATGAAAAGTGACATTGCCTTTGGTGCAATCAATAACAGCCCTACAGTATTCAAAAAGGGTCTTCCAAGAATAATAGACATACTATCGTCCTCGGGAATATCAAGAATAACAAAGTCCGTTAAAATAGTAACGTTTGCAACCAGAATAGGCACATCCTCACAAGTACCGACAGGTATAGCAGTTGATTTATCAGCCATTTGCAAAGATATTTCAGTAGGTGTCAACTTATTCAAATCAAGTCTATGATATAAAGAGAGAGGCATACCACTAACACCGGCTCCAAGATCACATAAAGCAGTTTTAACATAGTTTCTTTTAATGGAACATGGTATAGTTGGTACTCTGGGATCTCCTTGTTTCTTTGGTATCCCACCCTTAAAAGTATAATTAGCAAGCATGGTGGAAATTCCAGCTTCCGGTATCTTTCTTTTATTAGTAACAATATCTTTCATGTACTTAGCATAAGGATTCATTTTAAGCATATCAGTCAAACGCATACGCAAAAAGATAGGTCTAATCATTTCAGCAAAGCGCTCAAAATCCTTATCATCCTTTTTCTTGGATGGCATAGGAGGAAAATGCATGGGTTTCTGAACCCAAGGCTCTCTTTCCTTACCGTGTTTCCTAGCAACAAAGTCTCTTTATCGTAACATTGATTCTTTGATTGTGGGTTATCAAGATCAACAGCAGGTTTAGCTTCTACATCATTATCATTGCTAGGTTGAGCATCAACATGAACATTATCATTAACATTATCACTAGTTTCATGTTCGTTACCCGATTGTGTTTCAACATCAGAAATAGAGATATCATTGGGATTCTCAGGGGTGTCAATAACAGGTTCACTAGAAGCATGCAAAGTCCTATCATTTTTCTTTTTCTTCCTCTTGGATGGACTAGGTGCATCAATATCATTTCTCTGAGAATCTTGCTCAATTCTCTTAGGATGGCCCTCGGGATACAAAGGTTCCTAGATCATTTTACCACCTCTAGTCATAACTCTAACATCATTATCATTTTCTTACTATTTAATTCATTGAGCAAATCATTCTGAGCTTTAAGTACTGGTTCTACTTGAGTGGTAACCATAGAAGCATGTTTACTAATGAGTTTAAGTTCACCTTTAACTCTAGACATATAATCACTGTCGGAGTAATTGGACACGGATACCCCGAAGACAGTGAGATGATATTTCAAGACATCGGGGCTAGCAAAGCCCCTCAGTCCGATTGCTCTGCCCGACCGGCTGCCGGCTGCTGACTCCAATGACCAGCCGGCTGCCGACTGCAGCCCAAAACGACATGGACAAGACACCGACGAGACGATCGTACCCGAGCACTATTCACGTGTCATCTCAGCCATCATGTATAGTGTCACTTGTCCCCTGGCACTATTTATGAAGTGACCCAAGGGACAAGGATGACATGCACCATGCCTTACCCATGCCCACTACCAAGTTTACATCCTAAGCTACCCTCTCCTATATAAAGGGGCATCCATCCATCCATCCATGGGATGGACTCTCACGCACACACACAAGCAACTAGCTAGCAAGCTAGTTGGCTATCCATCCATCCATCCACATGAGCACGCATGCTCACGGCCATGAGCATGGCCGGCCACTAGCATGCCTCATATAGGCATATACAAAGCCAGATGCCTATGGCATTGAGCTCAGATACAGCTCCAGGAGCACTTTGTACTAGATATACCAGATATACTCAGACATGCAGGAGTAGGGGTATTATCTCTCCGGAGAGCCCCGAACCTGGGTAACCAGCGCGTGCTACTTGCTTACCCGCTCCCGGTCCTATCAGCAGCAGTCTTACCCTCACACTAAGCCCTTGTGGCATCTGTCGACTCGCAAGCCCCCCGTGAGAATACCACGACAGTTGGCGCACACCATGGGGCGGTACTATGCTACCGTGCTGCTGCTGGTTTCGCTGTCCGGGCGGGACCATCTTCATCTCCCCCGCCACGGCGTCGCGCCGTCTCTCCGGTAGCGCTCGGGGGCTCGACTTCGACCCACCCCCGGAGCGGCCGCGCGGGACAGCGCGCTCGTCCTCGCCGTCGGCCTCTTCGTCATCACCATTGCGACGCCGGCCGGCCGTCCGTGCGCGCCGCGCGTGGGGCCTCGCTTCGGTCGGCCGCCTCCACCCACGCGCCGCTCGCGTCTGCTTCCCTCTGCATTGCGCCTTGCCTCGGCCGACACACGAGCGCGCCTTCGCTCCTCCATATACCATCTTTGCAAGCTAGCTATATGCAAGTCAACTATGGTCATACACCACTCATCCACTATCCAAAAACTTCTAAGATGCAAGTCGTACACTATCTCCACATTGGTCAGACAATGGCTGTATAATCCTCGTATATTGCCTTTACACTTCCCGTACGTCAGCCGTGTATTACCTGTACACTGGCTAGACTCGCCTCAGACGATAGTCAGATAATCCCTGGACAATATTCAGACAATGGCGTAGCTCCTTGCTGAAACCAACCCCGCGTCGTCTTCCTGCATCGCCGGCTGTGCCCTCGCCTAGCCGTGCTGGCCTTCCCCGCTCCAGCTGGCCCTTCCAGCCGCTCCTCCTCGCCTGCATGCTGGCCCATCTCCCTCACGCCCGCGACTTGGCCCGTGGCTGGCCGGCCGACTCCCCCTCGCGCCTGTTAGCCGTCGTCTGCCTGGTCCTCTGCCGGCCTCACGCCGGGTACGCTCACGGCCCTGCTCGGCTTGCCGTCTAGCTGCCCATGTCGGGTCTGCTCACCTCGGACCACAAACGGCTGTGCCGCGCCCGCTGTCGGCCAGCTCCTCCTCGTCCGGCTGCCCCGTCGTCTCTCCACCTCCCGCGACTAGCCTTCCCCGTCGCCAGAGCCACCTGGCTCCGTCTTCGCCCACAAACGGCCGCCGGATCGCCGACGCACCAGGCTCCAGCTCCTCCCCCGTGCCGGCTTTGCTCCGCCTCATGGGCGCGCCCCGAGCCGGCTCCGAACCCGGCTTGCCGACTGTGCGTCCCGGCCACCTAGTGGCTTCGCACCGGTCCGAGCCCGGCCTGCCGGCTGCGCGACCCGACCATTCCCGTGCCTGGCCGAGTGTGGCCCGTCGCAGCCTGCGCCCGTAGAGCCGGGTCCAGCTCCTTCCGTGCTGCGCTGGGTTTGAATGCCCTTGTGCGCCCACGGCTCCACCCGAGCGCCTCCACCGGCCGCTCCCCACGCGTCGGCTCCGCCCCGCCCTCTGCATCGCGCACGTGGCTCCGCTCCGCAGCTATGCGCCCCAGCGCTCACGCACTCGGCTGACTGCTCCCCCACCTTGCTCCATGTCCACGCCCGGTCTCCGCACCCGGTGGCTGGGCGGGCTGCCTCGCGCCGCCCCGACCGGCTGCTCCGCCCGCCGCCTGCGCCGGCTGCTGCCCCTTCCGACTTCAACGGTGCCGTCTGCCGTGGCCGCCTGCCGTAGCGCCTACGCCCGCGCCGGCTCCTGCGTCGCCGCCTGCCGCGGGCCGGATGCCGGCTGCGCCATGCCGACTTCTCCTCCTGCGTCCGCTTGCTAGCCCTGGCTGGCCCCTGCCCTGTGCGCCCGCCGGGTTGCCGCCCCGCGCCTCCGGCTCCTCCTACGAGCGTGCCCGCGCCGGCTGCTCCACCTCCCCGCCTGCCGGCTGCACCAAGCGCATCGTCCCACTGGGTACAGAGAGAAAAGTAAAGAAGCAAGTTTGCAGACGGCTAAAAGAAAGAGCCTAGTCCGGCTGAAAAAAGAAAGAGAAAAAAGGGGCGCTGCTCCCCGCGTGGAGCCGGACAGAAAGAGAAGAGAAGAAGAGGCCGACTGCCCGCTAGCCGGCTAGAGAAAAGTCAGGCCGGGTGCCCAGTCGGCTGACTAAAAAAAGAGAGAAGAGAGGATCTGACTGCGCATACTGCAGTCCAGCTGACTGCTCTGGTCGACCGCCCGCGTCGCTACCTGGCCGATCGACGAGCCGGTCCGGCTGCGCACAGCCGACTGACGAAGAAAAAGAAGATAGCAGTCGGCCCTGATCTCGGGGGCTACACCCAACGGGTGCGCTGACGCACCCCCACAAAGAAGACGAAATAGTCGCTGGGAGATCCGGCCCGACTGCTCAGCAGTCGGCCCGAATCTCGGGGGCTACACCCAGCGGGTGCACTGACGCGCCCCCGCGAAGATTGCAGACAAGAGAATAGATTTGTCCGGCTGCCAGCAGCCGGCAGAAGAGAAAAAGAAGAAAAAAGGGCGTTGCAAGATGCCTCGCCGCCTGGCCGGTCAAGCCTGACCGGCCGGGACCCCCCTTTGAGCACCCGGAGGCTCGAATACTACACCCAGCGGGTGCGCCGGCGCGCTCAACAAGCGTTGAGCCGCGCCGGCTGTCTTCGGCAAACTCCGCCTCGGCTACACGAAAATCAATGTGAGAACTTCACCCGCATATTTTTGCACTACGCAAGCACGGATAACCCCGAGCGATGCTCGGGGAACTATCTCCGCATTTCATTACAGTCGCATCACTGTTCGCCCCGGTGCCAGCCAGAGTTAGCCGGGGGCTGGCCGCTTGGCCTGAGACATTTGTTACCGCAGACGGCTTAGTAGCGTGTGCAGTACCAAAGGCCCACTCTTAACCACAGACCGCAGAGCGGCTGTCCGGCTAGCAAGAGTGAACGCTGGAGGCCACCCACGCGAAAAAACATCCGGGAAGAAAAACGGTTCGGGCGACCTGGCCATTTTTCTTTACAAGTATCTACTCGGTTGAATCTGCTCCTAGACTCTGAGTACTGTACACTCTGCTTCACGGCCCACTCTCAGCCACAGACCGCAGAGCGGCTGTCCGGCGAGCGAGAGCACAAGCCAAAAAGCGGAGGGAACATGAAAAAGATTAAGGGGGCTCGGACGAAACCGAGTCGGCACCCTCCGCATAAAACTTGCAATGCTAAAAGCAAACATTTGATATATCTGCATGGACTAACTTTGTCTTTTTTCACAATCATTTCCATGAACACTCGCCTAAAAAACCTCCGCCCAACTTTGCCAAGTTGCCCGGAGGCTTGGGGGCTATTGTCGGAGTAATTGGACACGGATACCCCGAAGACGGTGAGACGATATTTCAAGACATCGGGGCTAGCAAAGCCCCTCAGTCCGACTGCTCTGCCCGGCCGGCTGTCGGCTGCTGACTGCAACGACCAGCCGGCTGCCGACTGCAGCTCGAAACGACATCGACAAGACACCGACGAGACGATTGTACCCGGGCACTATTCACGTGTCATCTCAGCCATCATGTATAGTGTCACTTATCCCTTGGCACTATTTATGAAGTGACCCAGGGGACAAGGATGACATGCACCATGCCTTACCCATGCCCACTACCAAGCTTACATCCTAAGCTATCCATCCATCCATCCACATGAGCACGCATGCTCACGGCCATGAGCATGGACGGCCACTAGCATGCCTCATATAGGCATATACAAAGCCAGATGCCTATGGCACTGAGCTCAGATACAACTCCAGGAGCACTCTGTACTAGATATACCAGATATACTCAGACATGCAGGAGTAGGGGTATTATCTCTCCGGAGAGCCCCGAACCTGGGTAACCAGCGTGTGCTACTCGCTTACCCGCTCCCGGTCCTATCAGCAACAGTCTTACCCTCACACTAAGCCCTTGTGGCATTTGTCGACTCACAAGCCCCCTGTGAGAATACCACGACAATCACCCAAGTGTTCAATCATATAAGCATTTTGTTTTAATTGTCTACCAAAGTAAGGATTGAAGTCTTCTTGCTTAACCATAAACTTATCAAACTCATCCAAACATTGGCTAGCAAACTTAGTAGGAGGGATTTCAGCTTTATCATATCTATAGAGAGAATTTACCTTTACTACCCGTGTCAGGTTATCAAGACCATGTGTTTCTTCAATAGGTGATGGATTAAGACCATATATTTCTTCAACAGGCGGTAAATTAAGACCATGTATTTCTTCAATAGGAGGTAACTTCTTAACATCTTCAGCTTTAATACCCTTTTCTTTCATTGATTTCTTTGCCTCTTTCATATCTTCAGGACTGAGAAATAGAACACCCCTTTTCTTCGGAGTTGGTTTAGGAATAGGCTCAGGAGCTGGCTCAGGAAGTGTCCAATTATTTTAATTTGTCAACATATTATTCAATAGAATTTTAGCTTCATCCGGTGTTCTTTCCCTGAAAACAGAACCAAC
The DNA here is from genome assembly GCA_034509565.1 of Triticum monococcum. Taxonomy (NCBI): domain Eukaryota; kingdom Viridiplantae; phylum Streptophyta; class Magnoliopsida; order Poales; family Poaceae; genus Triticum; species Triticum monococcum. The sequence continues at coordinate 615,197,019 of CM067847.1, read as the reverse complement.
ACAACTATCCAGGTGGTCTCTGGAAGCATTAGTTAGTCCATTATAAAAGATATCAAGTATTTCATTTTCCTTAAGAGGATGATCAGACAAAGCATTAAGTAGTTGGAGAAGCCTCCCCCAAGCTTGTGGGAGACTCTCTTCTTCAATTTGCACAAAATTATATATATATATATATATCCCTTAAGGCAGCTTGTTTCTTATGAGCAGGTAAATATTTAGCAGAAAAGTAATAAATCATATCCTGGGGACTACGCACAAAACCAAGATTAAGAGAATTAAACCATATCTTAGTATCACCCTTTAATGAGAACGGAAATATTTTAAGGATATAAAAGTAGCGAGTTCTCTTATCATTAGTGAACAAGGTGGCTATATCATTTAATTTAGTAATATGTACCACAACAATTTCAGATTCATAGCCATAAAAAGGATCAGATTCAACTAAAGTAATTAAATCAGGATCAATAGATAATTCATAATCCTTATCGGTAACAAAGATAGGTGAAGTAGCATAAGCAGGATCATATTTCATTCTAGCATTCAGAGTTTTTTGTTTAAGCTTAGCTAATAATTTCTTAAGATCACTTCTATCATTGCATGCGAGAAAGTCTCTTTTAGTTTCTTCATCCATAACATAGCCCTCAGGCACAACTGGTAATTCATATTTGTTGGGAGAGCCTTCATCATCACTTTCGTCAATATTATCAGTTTCAATAATTTCATTCTCTCTAGCCCTAGCAAGTTGTTCATCAAGAAATTCACCAAGTGGCACAGTAGTATCAAGCATAGAAGTAGTTTCATCATAAGTATCATGCATAGCAGAAGTGGCATCATCAATAATATGCGACATATCAGAATTAATAGCAGAAGCAGATTTAGGTGTCGCAAGCTTACTCAAAACAGAAGGTGAATCAAGTGCAGAGCTAGATGGCAGTTCCTTACCTCCCCTCGTAGTTGAGGCATAAATCTTGGTTCTTGGATCTTTCAAGTTCTTCATAATGATAAGCAGATATAAATCCCAAGTGACTCAAAGAATAGAGCTATGCTCCCCGGCAACAGTGCCAGAAAATAGTCTTGATAAGCCACAAGTATAGGGGATCGCAACAATTTTCGAGGGTAGAGTATTCAACCCAAATTTATTGATTGGACACAAGGGGAGTCAAAGAATATTCTCAAGTATTAGCAGCTGAGTTGTCAATTCAACCACACCTGGATAACTTAATATCTGCAGCAAAGTATTTAGTAGCAAAGTAATATGATAGTAGTGGTAACGGTAGCAAAAGTAATATTTTTGGTGTTTTGTAGTGATGGTAATAATAGCAACGGAAAAGTAAATAAGCGAAGAACAATATGTGAAAAGCTTGTAGGCATTGGATCGGTGATGGAGAATTATGCCGGATGTGGTTCATCATGTAACAATCATAACATAGGGTGACACCGAACTAGCTCCAATTCATCAATGTAATGTAGGCATGTATTCCAAATATAGTCATACGTGCTTATGGAAAAGAACTTGCATGGCATCTTTTGTCCTACCCTCCCGTGGCAGCGGGGTCCTAGTGGAAACTAAGGGATATTAAAGCCTCCTTTTAATAGAGTACTGGACCAAAGCATTAACACATAATGAATACATGAACTCCTCAAACTACGGTCATCACCGGGAGTGGTCCCGATTATTGTCACTTCGGGGTTGCCAGATCATAACACATAGTAGGTGACTATGGACTTGCAAGATAGAATCAAGAACTCACATATATTCATGAAACATAATAGGTTTAGATCTGAAATCATGGCACTCGGGCCCTAGTGACAAGCATTAAGCATACCAAAGTCATAGCAACATCAATCTTAGAACATAGTGGATACTAGGGATCAAACCCTAACAAAACTAACTAAATTACATGATAAGTCTCATCCAACCCATCACCGTCCAGCAAGCCTATGATGGAATTACTCACGCACGGCGGTAAGCATCATGAAATTGGTGATGGAGGATGGTTGATGATGACGACGGCAACGGATTCCCCTCTCCGGAGCCCCGAACGAACTCCAGATCAGCCCTCCCGAGAGAGTTTAGTGCTTGGCAGCGGCTCCGGATCATAAAACACGACGAATCCTTCTCCCTTATCTTTTTCTCCCCGAACACGAATATATGGAGTTGGAGTTGAGGTTGGTGGAGCTCCAGGGGGACCACGAGGCAGGGGGCACGCCCAGGGGGCAGGCGCGCCCCCACCCTTGTGGCTAGGGTGTGGGCCCCTGGCCTTGATTCTTTGCCAGTATTTTTTTATTATTTCCAAAAAATAATCTCCGTGGAGTTTCAGGTCATTCCGAGAACTTTTGTTTCTGCACATAAATAACACCATGGCAATTCTGCTGAAAACAACGTCAGTCCTGGTTAGTTCCATTCAAATCATGCAAGTTAGAGTCCAAAACAAGGGAAAAATTGTTTGGAAAAGTAGATACGACGGAGACGTATCAGTTAGCAGAGGATCTTCATGAGCTATGTTTGGATATAGTTCCGAGGGGTTATGTAGCAGCATTGGAGATTCAGTCTACTTTGATGGATAAGATCAGGGAAGCTCAGAAGACGGACAAGGAGATTGCCGAGATAAAAGAGAGGATGAGCAAAGGAAAAGCTAAGGGATTTCGTGAGGATGAGCATGATACCTTATGGTTTGAGGACCGTGTTTATGTGCCTAATGATCCGGAGATCGGGAAGTTGATTCTGCAAGAGGCCCATGATTCGCCGTATTCGATTCACCCAGGAAACACCAAGACGTATCTGGATTTGAAGGATAGTTTCTGGTGGACCGAAATGAAGAAGGAAATTGCGAAGTATGTAGCAGTTTGTGATGTATGTCAGAGAGTGAAGGCAGAACATCAGAAGCCAGCGGGATTGTTGCAGCCATTGCCGATACCCTAATGGAAGTGGGATAAACTAGGCATGGACTTTATCACGGGACTACCCAGGACTCGTTCAGGCTATGACTCGATATGGGTTGTAGTCGATCGTTTGACGAAGGTAGCTCATTTCATCCCAGTGAAGACCACTTACACTAGTGCTAAGTTGGCAAAGATATACATGACCACGATCGTATGTCTGCATGGAGTTCCGAGGACCATTGTATCAGATAGAGGAACCCAGTTTACCTCAAAGTTTTGGAAGCAGTTGCATGAGACTTTGGGAACCGGGCTGGAGTTCAGAACAACTTTTCACCCACAGATAGATGGACAGACTGAGAGAGTCAATCAGATTTTGGAGGACATGTTGAGAGCTTGTGTGCTAGACTATGGATCTAGTTGGGATGACAATTTGCCTTACGCAGAGTTCTCTTACAACAATAGCTATCAAGCTAGTTTGAAGATGGCCCCTTTCAAAGCATTATTTAGAAGGAGGTGCAGGACACCATTGTTGTGGGATGAAGTTGGAGACCGTCAGTTGTATGGACCAGATTTGATTAAAGAGTCTGAAGCGAAGGTTAAGTTGATACGCGGTAGACTCAAGGTAGCCCAGTCCAGGAAGAAGAGCTATGCGGATTCTAAACGCAAGGAGAGAAATTACGAAGTCGGAGACAGAGTGTATCTTCGTGTATCACCACTTCGAGGAGTGAAGCGTTTTTGAGTTAAGGGGAAGTTAGCGCCGCGTTTTGTGGGACCATACAAGGTTTTGGAACGTATGGGAAAAGTTGCGTACAAGTTGGAATTGCCCGAAGGATTGTCAGGAGTTCATGATGTGTTCCACGTTTCTCAGTTGAAGAAGTGCCACGCAGAGATGGCTGATATTCCTCTAAGAGATACAGTACCATTGGACGCGATTTGGTTGGATAGTGATTTGGCCTACGAGGAGAAACCAGTCAAGATTCTTGATTTTGCTAGCCTAGTCACACGCAGTAAGGTTATCAAGTTCTGCAAAGTTCAGTGGAGCCACCATACCGAGGATGAAGCCACTTGGGAACGAGAGGAAGACCTACGGAAGGATCACCCTCACCTATTTTCTAGCCAACCCGAATCTCGAGGGCGAGATTTATCTTAAGGTGGGTAGGTTTGTAACATCCCAAATTTCCAATTTGGAATGTTATACATTAGTCCATCATTGCATATCATATTTTATTGCATTTGGCTTGATCCTAGAAATTCTACACAACTCAAGGACCCACGGAGAGAGTTGGGGATTTCGTTATTTTCATATTTGAGTTTTCTCAAATTTTGAAAAGAGGATCATTTGATTTTAATTATTTTCTCTTCGATTTTTTTTATGAAAATAAAAAGAGAGGGCATAAAATGACTTCCCCAAAATAAAGAAATATTGGAGATTTAATATTAAAATCAAATAAGATTTTATTCGGAGTTTTATCGCTATTTTTATTTGGATTAGGAAAAATATGCGTTTTTCAAAATTCCATTAGAGGCCCAAATAAATGTTCACCTTGCTCGTTAGATTTTTAGAGGACTGGGAAAATTTATTTTAGGATTTTTGGAGTCTGTTTAGTATTTCTTTTCTTTGTTTTTCCGAGCGGATTTTTTTTAAAAAAGGCAACCGACCTAGTTGGGCCGTAACCGACTAGGACTCTAGCCCGTCCGGCCTCTTATAAGCCGAGCCGCAGCCTGCCGGCCCACCCCACCCGAAACTCTAGCTAGCCCCGCCGCCGCCGCTGCCGCACGCCGCCGCCGGAGCCACGCCGCCGCCGCCTCGCCCGCTGCCGACCGGAGTCGTCCCGCCACCGTCGCCGGACCTCATCGAGGTAGACGCCGTTTTAAAAAAAACGATCGGTTTTATTCCAAAAACCTAGATTCGTTTTTTTGTTTATATCGGTTCGGTTTTCCGTCGGTTTATTTAATTAGCGAATGCCCGTTCGTACATTCGTTTTAACGAACGGTTTTTGCCCGTTAACCGCAGACAACGAACGTTCGTTCGTTAGCCTGTTCGTTAGTTTATTTTTCCATGGTTTTTCCGCGATTATTTTTGATCGCGATTTCTGCCCTAATCTTTGTTCTAGTATAACTTTTTGCTCGTTTATCGGAATCAGGTGATTCAAGCACCTAGATCTTCGTTTCGAAGCCCTCTTTCTGTTTAACCAACTTGAACAAGATTTTCGCTACTGTAAAATTTGACTTAAGTCCAGATTAGTAAACGGATCTTGTTTCTTTCGTAGTTCGAGTTTTGTTGCTTCGTTTGATTTGATTCTTTTTGCAAACCAGAGTTCTTAAGTTGAATTTTCTGGTTAGATCTCTTATTTGAGTTTTATCCATGTTTCTAGTTGAGTGCTTATTGTATGCTTGTTTGTTTGTGATAGAGTACCCGGAGTGCGAAGCATGCTACTATGAGTCTCTAGGTTTCACAGATCATCAGCAAGGCAAGTAACACTTTGATCATACCTCTTTACTACCTAGTTTTATTGCATTAGATCAATCCTCAAAACAATTGCATGGCTAGGATCTGATTAAATTGTGGGTTCTGGGAAGTAGATGAGGTAGTACCTATTACCTGTTTTATTATCAAACCCTTGGGAGTTACTTCTACGTTGCTTATATTGCCACGCTATGCTCATAGATGTGGATTGGGTTTGAGAGTATTCATTATAGATGTGAGTTATTTATTAATGGTTCAACTTAAGGTGGCAACTTGAATACACATCTGGGTGGATTGCTTGTGGGCACCTGGAGAATCCAGTGTTGTCCTAGGATATCCCGGAGGACCCGTGTGATAATCCTACGACCCGCCACCCAGGCTCAAAGGGATCATAAGATTATTCATGCTAAAAACTTCCGTGTCCAGCCACAAGCTATTATGGGCTCTAGCATAGTTGAGTAAGTTGCGTGAAGCTCTCGAAGAGGTAGACTAGCTGATGTAGTGGGTTGTAGGTGGTACTGTCTATCCAGAGTAGAGAGTTAATGTTTCTGAAAGACTGTGTCTCGGTCATTCGCTTCTCAAATATCATGTCGTGCAAGAAATCCAACAGAGGATATCAAGTCTTGTGGGGAAAAGTGCGCAAACCTCTGCAGAGTGTATAAACTAATCATGGTTAGCTGTGTCCCCAGTTATGGACATCTTGAGTATCTGGTTCTTGGATTATCATGATTAATCTCATCACTCTTAATATAATTTGATTGGGTTTAATGATGATGTTTAATTGGGATTGAGTTGGAGGAACCTTCTCAATGTTTAACAACTAGCATGATAGTTAAATAAATTTATTCCTTTGTTGTTGGAAAAAATTGGCTTTTTGCAAAAAACATATTACCATACAGCCTCCACCAGCCAAATATGCATGTAGTGATAGCATTTATCATGTTCATTACTCTTGTGTTACCTTGCCAGCATATTCCATGTGCTGACCCATTTCGGGCTGCAACGTTCATGTTGCAGACTTTTCAGACGACGAGTAAGGAGCCATAGGTCGTTGTTTTTCACTTAGTGATGCCGTTGGAGTTGATGGACTCACTTTAATCTTCCAAGCCTTCCGCTGTTATCGTATTAGATGGCCTTAAGCCATATTTATTGTAATAAGTTCTCTTTCGAGACATTTGATGTAATAAGTGTGTGATTGCTACTCTATTATAAATCCTCAAGTACTGTGCATGTCAACATTACCGATCCAGGGATGACACTGATGCACAGAGATCAGACTGTTTGAGATCTGGTCGCTACACCCATGCCTACTAGTGGACATCTTGATTTGACCAAAGATGGTGAACCGGTTGATCAAAAGGTTTACCGCTCCATGATTGGTTCTTTGTTATATCTATGTGCATCCCGTCCCGATATTATGCTAAGTGTGTGCATGTGTGCACGATATCAAGCGGCTCCTAAAGAATATCATCTTAAGGCTGTGAAAAGGATAGTGAGATACTAAATACACACACCAAATTTTGGCATTTGGTATCCTAAGAGGTCTTCTTTCAATCTTGTTGGTTACTCCGATTCGGACTATGCCGGAGATAAGGTTGATAGAAAGTCCACTTCGGGCACTTGTCAATTTCTTGGTAGATCTCTTGTGTCTTGGTCTTCCAAGAAACAAAACTCGATATCCTTATCCACCGCCGAAGCGGAATACATTGCCGCTGGTTCATGTTGTGTTCAATTACTTTGGATGACCCAAACTCTTAAAGACTATGGGATATATGTGAAACATGTTCCATTGCTTTGTGACAATGAAAGTGCTATCAAGATTGCTGACAATCCCGTGCAACATTCTCGAACTAAGCATATTGAATTTCGTCACCATTTCATTCGAGATCACATTGCCAAAGGGGACATTGATCTTAAGCATGTTCGCACCGATAAGCAATTGGCGGATATATTCACCAAACTGCTTGATGAGAAAGTCTTTTGCCGTTTGAGAGGTGAATTGAACATCATTGATGCTTCAAACTTGGAATAGAAACTCCGTTTGGATACATGCAAGGCATGAGCCTTTGGCTAATCCTTGATATTTCTTTCATGATGATATTTATATGTCTTGGATACACTTGCACCCTTGCATGCTACCTAACCCTTGTAGGTACTTGGATGAATCTAAATCCATGAGATTGCGACCCACTCACTTCATGAGAAATTTCTACATCACCAAGTCTCTACACAATGGTGGTTGAAGTCAAGAAAGCACGAAACCCTTCAAACATATCCTTTGACAAATTCTACATGAAGTTTTATGATTGTCATCTTAGATATACAAGTGCTCTTCCTTGCAAAGCTAACCCATGTAGGAAGATGAACTCAAATTCCAATTGGTGCTCCCAACTCTTGATGAGCTACATCAACCTTGAGCAACCCACACAAGTTCAACTACATGATCAAGATCAACACCACCACCCAAGGTATGTTATTCCATCATTAGAGAAGCTTTACTCCAAGTCATGGGTCAAAGAAACTCAACAAGATGTGAATACATCAAGATGCTTAAACGAAAAATGGTAACCCCATTTTGAGCTTAAACAATGAGTATGACCTATGATCAAGTGTCCTCACTTGACTCCTAAGTCAATATACTCTAACATAGGTGACATTGTCGCCGACCAATTCTAGATGAAGTTCTCTTGGGTTTCTCTGTGCTCTTGCATTTGTCTCATGCATATTTATTTCCCCTTTTCAACTTCATCTAGATTTCCTTTTTGTTTATTTGTGTTCTGCATTCCCTGTACCCAATTCATTGCAAATCTTTCAGCAAATTCCTTACAAATCCTTGTGAGATCTAAATTTCCTAGTGAGCTGAGGTGACAAGTGTTTTCTCTATGATGGACTCGGTCACACCGATTTGTTTCCTTCGGTCCAACTGAATTCTTTCGGAGCCACCAAAGTACACAACTCGGTGCCACCGATTTCACTACAGGAAAGACAGCTTGCCACTTGATTCCTGCATTCTTTTTGCTCCAGCTCTACTTATTGATTCTTGTCCTCTACCAGCATCACATTCGACTTGCTTCTTTGCTTTGTGACTCAAGGACCAAACCCATTTGTAATAACAATCCATAAGAGCCCTTCTTGGAAATTAATGTCAAGGTGGGAGAGAGAGAGAGATCACATCAAAGCTTGAGAGAGAGGTCACATCAAAGCTTAAGCTTAATCATTTCTATAGGGGGAGAGCATACTCAGGGAGAGTGTAAGAAACCCCAGATGCTTGGTATTCCAGAGGAGAGAAGTCACATGTCTTTAAGAGGGGAAAGACATGTTCATAGTTGATTGTTTGCATTAGCTCTGTTTTTTCTTTGCTCTGATTTTCTGTTCCCTATCTCTCCCAGCATCCCATGCTAGATTCAGGGGGAGCAAGACATCTAAGGGAAGGAAATCCTTTGAATTCATTGCACATCTTTACCTTTGGGGACATGTCTATATCCAATAGAGTACTTAGTATTCACTCTCTACATGTCATCCCAGTCTTGGTACTCTTGTGGTTTCTTTTGTTTGCTCTGGCTACTAGGTGTATCTGTGTTATCTAACCTTATTTACTTAGGTTCATTCATTCCTAAGCCAACTGAAGACCACAAGGTAAGAATATGCATCACAGTCAAGTGTATGAGGATTTCTTGCTGTTGTATATATTGTTTGCAAAAAAGGACTCATGAGCATGAAGGTACATTTCCTATATTCACATCATTTACTCTGATGCATATAGCCAAGATACATGTAACACATTGCTTACTCTGTCATGCTTATGCATTCACATGCTCCTATATTCCATATTTACATGATTGCATACATGTAGGGGGAGCCTATGCATGTTACATGTCTTTCCAAAGCTTTAATTGTTATTCTCTATATCTTTATCTAAAGCTTTGATGTATGTTGTCATCAATTACCAAAAAGGGGGAGATTGAAAGCACAAGTGCTCCCTGGGTGATTTTGGTAATTAATGTCAACATATCTCTTGTTGGACTAATGCTTCTACCGAGTATGTTTCAGATAAGTTCAACAACGAAGTGGCATGGACTAGAGTATGTGGAACCCCTTCAAGATGATGAGGACAAAGGATTGGTGTCGGTGTCAAAACCAGTAGATCTCGGGTAGGGGGTCCCGAACTGTGCGTCTAAGGCGGATGGTAACAGGAAGTGGTGGACACAATGTTTACCCAGGTTCGGGCCCTCTCGATGGAGGTAATACCCTACTTCCTGCTTGACTGATCTTGATGATATGAGTATTACAAGAGTTGATCTACCACGAGATCGAAGAGGCTAAACCCTAGAAGCTAGCCTATGGTATGATTGTTCTTGTCCTACGGACTAAACCCTCCGGTTTATATAGACACCAGAGGGAGCTAGGGTTACACAGAGTCGGTTACATGGGAGGAGATCTACATATCCGAATCACCAAGCTGGCCTTCCACACAAAGGAGAGTCCCATCCGGACATGGGATGAAGTCTTCAATCTTGTATCTTCATAGTCCAACAGTCCGGCCAAAGTATATAGTCTGGCTATCCGAGGACCCCCTAATCCAGGACTCCCTCAGTAGCCCCTGAACTAGGCTTCAATGATGATAAGTACGACACGCAAATTGTCTTCGGCATTGCAAGGCGGGTTCCTCCTCCGAATACTCCATAGAAGATTTTGAAACAAGGATAGTGTCCGGCTCTGCAAAACAAATTCCACACACCACCATAGAGAGTTTAATATTTCCACAAATCTAATCTGCTGACAACTTTTCATAACGTGACATCATGCCATGGCTCCGGTTATTATTCGAACCGTTTTTCTCAACCAGCTATTGCACATATTGCGAGGCAGTTTTCTTGGCACGTCTTGTCGAAGCAGAGATCGTGTCCCCTTATCACGGGATTCTCGTCAATACGGGTGTGGGTGACCCAACCGTCCCATCAATCACGACACTTGGGGAATAAGCGAGTTTTACCAGGCAAGTGGGGAGGCACGTAGTTTCTACCACCCTTATAAAGGGATAGGACTCCTCTTTTTTACCCACGCCTTCTTCTTCCCTGCCCATCCATTCTCGCGCACTCGAGCTCCAGCGCCCAAGTTCGCATCTTCTCCGCAAAAACACTCCGAACATGTCCGGAGCGGGAGGCAAGTGGATGGCCTCCTCCGTTACGGAGGAGAACATCACGAAGCTCTCGGAAGCCGGATACCTAACTGCGGATATCGCACACCGGCTCCCAAGCACGGGGCAGATCGTTCCTACCCCCGAGCCCTATGAAAGGGTTGTATTCCTTACTCATTTCGTCCGCGGGCTGGGATTTCCCGTCCACCCATTTGTTCGTGGGCTTATGTTCTACTACGGACTAGACTTCCATGATCTGGCCCCCAATTTCATCCTCAACATCTCGGCATTTATCGTCGTGTGCGAGGCTTTCCTTCGCATCAAGCCCCATTTCGGCCTGTGGCTGAAGACCTTCAATGTCAAACCGAAGGTGGTGGTCGGCCAGCAAGCGGAGTGCGGAGGCGCCATGGTGGGCAAAATGCCCAACGTCACCTGGCTCGAAGGCTCCTATGTGGAGACCGTGAAGGGGTGCCAATTGGTGTGGTTCTACATCACCGAGCCACGTGACACCAACTGGGTGGCGGCCCATGAATTCCGATCCGGCATCCCCATGCGGCTAACCTCCTGGAAAGAGAAGGGCTTATCTTGGGGTTCATCGGTAGCTGACCGGACTCCAGAACTGTGTTAAAAACATGATAAGAAAGAAAATCAAGCTTGTCAACGTGGTCCAGGTCATGCTCTTCCCCGGATCCTCCCGTGTCAAAGACGGGCATTCAATGTGTGGGAGTTCGACTCGGCAAAGCACCAGACGCTACAAGAGCTCTTCGACACAACGCACCAGGACATCTGGAGGGTGTTGTTCAAGTCTGCTAAGGTACCTCCTCCCCTTACCGAGGACCGCGGACTCAGTGCAAAGCGCCCTGCTAATCCGGTAAGCTCCTTATATCTCATAAGGTGTTTCTTTCCCTAGTATAATTATGTGAGGGATCTGAGCCTCCTCATTATTTGATAGGAATGGGTCGTGACAGCAGAGCGGATCGACTATCCGGCCCCACTGCCTGAAGATCCAGCAAGTACTCTCCTGACAGAGATGCTGGTTCCGGCGCCCTATGAGGCGCCGGAGAAGAACGCCAAGAAGAAGGCCGCGGGGACCAGGAAAGGTCTCGGGCGCAAGGTTGTATCGGAATCGTCGTCCGATAACACCAAGACGCCCTCCTCCCACGAAGACGAGGAGGAGGAAGAGGAAAATTCTCCCCATACAGCCGGGGGGATACGAAAAGGAAGGCCGCCCCATCCGGGGAGGCCGAAGGGTCCAAGAAGGGAAGAGCCCTCCTTCCAGGCCGCTCCACCACGGCCGCGTTCAACGACGAGGAGTGGTTGTCCAGGGACAAGCCCCTGGCGAAGTCGTAGGTATCCGGATACCATAACAGTTCTGGTATATTTCATTTTATTGTTTCTGATCATGCCGAACATGATCATGCAGCCCACCCAAGGACCGTCTCGACGTATCCTCTTCGGATGGGTCTCTGGGCCTATCGGAGATGAACACGCTCCCGACCGCCTCCTCCCCCCGCCCTACGGACGATGCCAAGGTGTTGTCCCGAAGGGCACCAAGCCAAGGGAAGGTAGTTCTGGGTGTGCCCCAAGGCGACCTCCCAGACACCGGGCACATGGGAGGCAAGGCTCCCATGGGCCCTAATGACAGGGGCAGAAAGTCCGGCCCCCGGCCGAATACTGTGCAGGAACCTCCAGTGGTTCCGGACTCTGTCGGGCAACCCCTTACAAAGGGGGGCGAGCCGTCTGTGCCGATGGCCTCCGTCCATCCAGAGGCACCGGACAACTTGCTAGAAGCGCTTCGTGGCGCTTCCATTGACAACGAGCACCGCACTGTCATGAGTGCGGTGATAGAGAAGGTTCAATCCGCTAAAAGCGGACTGACTGAAGCCTGTGCCATCCTATTAACATGCTTTGAGGTAAGTAATCAATTTATAAGAAAATGCTATATCATAGACAATAGCCCCTTATTCTCTATTTGGCGTTCGCGAAGAAAGGCCGAATAGAGGATCAAATAATAATCATAGGAGTCTAATCGGAATGTGTCTTATGTGAATAAGCAGGCTTCGCTGCTGGCCGCTGCCGTTGTGAAGGAAATATGCCCTAGAGGCAATAATAAAGTTATTATTTATTTCCTTATATCATGATAAATGTTTATTATTCATGCTAGAATTGTATTAACCGGAAACATAATACATGTGTGAATACATAGACCAACAGAGTGTCACTAGTATGCCTCTACTTGACTAGCTCGTTAATCAAAGATGGTTATGTTTCCTGACCATGAACAAAGAGTTGTTATTTGATTAACGAGGTCACATCATTAGTTGAATGATCTGATTGACATGACCAATTCCATTAGCTTAGCACCCGATCGTTTAGTATGTTGCTATTGCTTTCTTCATGACTTATACATGTTCCTATAACTATGAGATTATGCAACTCCCGTTTACCGGAGGAACACTTTGGGTACTACCAAACGTCACAACGTAACTGGGTGATTATAAAGGAGTACTGCAGGTGTCTCCAATGGTAGATGTTGGGTTGGCGTATTTCGAGATTAGGGTTTGTCACTCCGATTGTCGGAGAGGTATCTCTGGGCCCTCTCGGTAATACACATCACATAAGCCTTGCAAGCATAATAACTAAGATGTTAGTTATGAGATGATGTATTACGGAACGAGTAAAGAGACTTGCCAGTAACGAGATTGAACTAGGTATTGGATACCAACGATCGAATCTCGGGCAAGTAACATACCGATGACAAAGGGAACAACGTATGTTGTTATGCGGTCTGACCGATAAAGATGTTCGTAGAATATGTAGGAGCCAATATGGGCATCCAGGTCCCGCTATTGGTTATTGACCGGAGACGTGTCTCGGTCATTTCTACATTGTTCTCGAACCGTAGGGTCCGCACGCTTAACGTTACGATGACAGTTATTATGAGTTTATGCATTTTGATGTACCGAAGGTTGTTCGGAGTCCCGGATGTGATCACGGACATGACGAGGAGTCTCGAAATGGTCGAGACGTAAAGATTGATATATTGGAAGCCTATGTTTGGACATCGGAAGTGTTCCGGGTGAAATCGGGATTTTACCGGACTACCGGGAGGGTTACCGGAACCCCCCCGGGAGCCAAATGGGCCAACATGGGCCTTAGTGGAAAGGTGAGAGGGCAGCCCACATAGGGCTGCGCCTCCCCCCCTCTCCCTAGTCCTATTAGGACTAGGAGAGGGGCCGGCCACCTCTCTTTCTCTTCCCTTTAAGGATTCCTAGTTGGACTAGGATTGGAGGGGGGAGTCCTACTCCCGGTAGGAGTAGGGCTCCTCCTGCGCCTCCCTCCACTTGGCCGGCCCGCCCCCCTCCCTCCAACCTTTATATACGGGGGCAGGGGACACCCCAAGACACACAAGTTGATCCTTGAGATCGTTCCTTAGCCGTGTGCGGTGCCCCCTGCCACCAAATTCCACCTCGATCGTACCGTTACAGTGCTTAGGCGAAGCCCTGCGTCGGTAGTACATTAAGATCGTCACCACGCCGTCGTGCTGACTGAACTCTTCCTCGACGCTTTGCTGGATCGGAGCCCGAGGAACGTCATCGAGCTGAACGTGTGCTAAGAACTCGGAGGTGCCGGAGTAACGGTGCTTGGATCGGTCGGATCGGGAAGAAGACGTACGACTACTTCCTCTATGTTGTGTGATCGCTTCCGCAATCGGTCTGCGTTGGTACGTAGACAACACTCTCCCCTCTCGTTGCTGTGCATCACCATGATCTTGTGTGTGCGTAGGAAAATTTTCGAAATTACTGCGTTCCCCAACAGTGGCATCCGAGCCTAGGTTTTATGGTTTGATGTTATATGCACGAGTAGAACACAAGTGAGTTGTGGGCGATACAAGTCATACTGCCTACCAGCATGTCATACTTTGGTTCGGCGGTATTGTTGGTTGAGACGATCCGGACCAACCTTACGCGTACTCTTACGCGAGACCGGTTCCCTCGACGTGCTTTGCACATAGATGGCTTGCGGAAGACTGTCTCTCCAACTTTAGTTGAACCAAGTGTGACTACGCCCGGTCCTTGAGAAGGTTAAAACAGAGTCTATTTGACGAACTATCGTTGTGGTTTTGATGCGTAGGTGAGACGAGTTCTTACTTAAGCCCGTAGCAGCCACGTAAAACTTGCAACAACAAAGTAGAGGACGTCTAACTTGTTTTTGCAGGGCATGTTGTGATGTGATATGGTCAAGGCATGATGCTGATTTTATTGTATGAGATGATCATGTTTTGTAACCGAGTTATCGGCAACTGGCAGGAGCCATATGGTTGTCGCTTTATTGTATGCAATGCAATCGCGATGTAATGCTTTACTTTATTACTAAACGGTAGTGATAGTCGTGGAAGCATAAGATTGGCGAGACGACAACGATGCTACGATGGAGATCAAGGTGTCGCGCCGGTGACGATGGTGATCATGACGGTGCTTCGGAGATGGAGATCACAAAGCACAAGATGATGATGGCCATATCATATCACTTATATTGATTGCATGTGATGTTTATCCTTTTATGCATCTTATCTTGCTTTGATTGACGGTAGCATTATAAGATGATCTCTCACTAAATTATCAAGAAGTGTTCTCCCTGAGTATGCACCGTTGCAAAAGTTCTTCGTGCTGAGACACCACGTGATGATCGGGTGTGATAGGCTCTACGTTCAAATACAACGGGTGCAAAACAGTTGCACATGCGGAATACTCAGGTTATACTTGACGAGCCAAGCATATACAGATATGGCCTCAGAACACGGAGACCGAAAGGTCGAGCGTGAATCATATAGTAGATATGATCAACATAACGATGTTCACCATTGAAAACTACTCCATCTCACGTGATGATCGGTTATGGTTTAGTTGATTTGGATCACGTGATCACTTAGAGGATTAGAGGGATGTCTATCTAAGTGGGAGTTCCTAAGTAATATGATTAATTGAACTTAAATTTATCATGAACTTAGTCCTGGTAGTATTTTGCAAATTATGTTGTAGATCAATAGCTCGCGTTGTTGCTTCCCTGTGTTTATTTTGATATGTTCCTAGAGAAAATTGTGTTGAAAGATGTTAGTAGCAATGATGCGGATTGGATCCGTGATCTGAGGTTTATCCTCATTGCTGCACAGAAGAAATATGTCCTTGATGCACCGCTAGGTGACAGACCTATTGCAGGAGCAGATGCAGACGTTATGAACGTTTGGCTAGCTCAATATGATGACTACTTGATAGTTTAGTGCACCATGCTTGATAGCTTAGAATCGGGACTTCAAAGACGTTTTGGACGTCATGGAACATATGAGATGTTCCAGGAGTTGAAGTTAATATTTCAAGCAAATACCCGAGTTGAGAGATATGAAGTCTCCAACAAGTTCTATAGCTAAAAGATGGAGGAGAATCGCTCAACTAGTGAGCATGTGCCCAGATTGTCTGAGTACTACAATCGCTTGAATCAAGTGGGAGTTAATCTTCCAGATAAGATAGTGATTGACAGAATTCTCTAGTCACCATCACCAAGTTAGTAGAACTTTGTGATGAACTATAATATGCAAGGGATGACAAAAGTAATTCCTAAGCTCTTCGTGATGCTGAAATCAACGAAGGTAGAAATCAAGAAAAACATCAAGTGTTGATGGTTGACAAGACCACTAGTTTCAAGAAAAGGGCAAAGGGAAGAAGGGGAACTTCAAGAAGAACGGCAAGCAAGTTGCTGCTCAAGTGAAGAAGCCCAAGTCTGATCCTAAGCCTGAGACTAAGTGCTTCTACTGCAAAGGGACTGGTCACTGGAAGCGGAACTACCCCAAGTGATTGGCGGATAAGAAGGATGGCAAAGTGAACATAAGTATATTTGATATACATGTTATTGATGTGTACTTTACTAGTGTTTATAGCAAACCCTCAGTATTTGATACTAGTTCAGTTGCTAAGATTAGTAACTCGAAACGGGAGTTGCAGAATAAACAGAGACTAGTTAAGGGTGAAGTGACGATGTGTGTTGGAAGTGGTTCCAAGATTGATATGATCACCGTCGCACACTCCCTATAATTTCGGGATTAGTGTTGAACCTAAATAAGTGTTATTTGGTGTTTGCGTTGAACATGAATATGATTTGATCATGTTTATTGTAATACGGTTATTCATTTAAGTAAGAGAATAAATTGTTGTTCTGTTTACATGAATAAAACCTAATATGGTTACACACCCAATGAAAATAATTCATTGGATCTCGATCTTAATAATACACATATTCATAATATTGAAACCAAAAGATGCAAAGTTAATAATGATAGTGCAACTTATTTGTGGCACTGCTGTTTAGGTCATATTGGTATAAAGCGCATGAAGAAACTCCATGCTGATGGGCTTTCGGAATCACTTGATTATGAATCACTTGATGCTTGCGAACCATGCCTTTTGGGCAAGATGACTAAAACGCCGTTCTCCGAAACAATGGAGTGAGAAAAGATTTGTTGGAAATCATACATACTGATGTATGTGGTCTGATGAATATTGAGGCTCGCGACAGGTATCATTATTTTCTGATCTTCACAAATGATTTGAGCAGATATGAGTATATCTACTTGATGAAACATAAGTCTGAAACATTTGAAAAGTTCAAAGAATTTCAGAGTGAAGTGAAAAACATCGTGACAAGAAAATAAAGTTTCTACGATCAGATCGCGGAGACAAATATTTGAGTTACGAGTTTGGTCTTCAGTTAAAACAATGTGAAATAGTTTCACTACTCACGCCACCTGGAACACCACATCATAATGGTGTGTCCGAACGTCATAACCGTACTTTATTGGATATAGTGCAATCTATGATGTCTCTTACCGATTTACCACTATTGTTTTTGGGGTCATGCATTAGAGACAGCTGCATTCACGTTAAAAAGGGGCACCATCTATATCCGTCGAGACGACGCCTTATGAACTATGGTTTGGCGAGAAACCAAAGTTGTCGTTTCTTAAAGTTTTGGGGTTGCGATGCTTATATGAAAAAGTTTCATCCTGATAAGCTCAAAACTCAAATCGGAGAAGTGCATCTTCATAGGATATCCAAAGGAAACTATTGGATACACCTTCTATCACAGATCCGAAGGCAAGACTTTTTGTTGCTAAATTCGGAAACTTTCTGGAGAAGGAGTTTCTCTCGAAAGAAGTGAGTGGGAGGAAAGTAGAACTTGATGAGGTAACTGTACCTGCTCCCTTATTGGAAAGTAGTTCATCACAGAAATCTGTTCCTGTGACTACTACACCAATTAGTGAGGAAGCTAATGATGATGATCATGTAACTTCAGATCAAGTTACTACCAAATCTCGTAGGTAAACCAGAGTAAGATCCGCGCCAGAGTGGTACGGTAATCCTGTTCTGGAAGTCATGCTACTAGATCATGATGATCCTACGAACTATGAAGAAGCGATGGTGAGCCCAGATTTCGCAAAGTGGCTTGAAGCCATGAAATCTGAGATATGATCCATGTATGAGAACAAAGTATGGACTTTGATTGACTTGCCCGATGATCGGCAAGCCATAGAAAATAAATGGATCTTCAAGAGGAAGACGGATGCTGATAGTAGTGTTACTATCTACAAAGCTAGAATTGTCGCAAAAGGTTTTCGACAAGTTCAAGGTGTTGACTACGATGAGATTTTCTCACTCGTATCTATGCTTAAAGTCTGTCCGAATCATGTTAGCAATTGCCGCATTTTATGAAATCTGGCAAATGGATAAACAAAACTGCATTCCTTAATGGATTTATTAAAGAAGAGTTGTATGTGATGCAACTAGAAGGTTTTGTCAATCCAAAATGTGCTAACAAAATGTGCAAGCACCAGCGATCCATCTGTGGACTGGTGCAAGCATCTCGGAGTTGGAATATACGCTTTGATAAGTTGATCAAAGCATATAGATTTATACAGACTTGCGGTGAAGCCTGTATTTACAATAAAGTGAGTGGGAGCACTACAGCATTTCTGATAAAGTTGATCGGAAATAATGTAGAATTATTCTGTAAAGCATAAAGGAGTGTTTGAAAGGAGTTTTTTCAAAGAAAGACTTCGGTAAAGCTACTTACATATTGAGCTTCAAGATCTATAGAGATAGATCAAGACGCTTGATAAGTTTTTCAATAAGTACATACCTTGACAAGATTTTGAAGTAGTTCAAAATGGAACAGCCAAAGAAAAGGTTTCTTGCCTGTGTTACAAGGTGTGAAGTTGAGTAAAGACTCAAAGCCCGACCACGGCAGAAGATAGAAAGAGAATGAAAGTCATTCCCTATGCCTCATTCATAGGTTCTATAAAGTATGCCATGCTATTTACCAGATCTATTGTATACCCTGCACTGATTTGGCAAGGGAGTACAATAGTGATCTAGGAGTAGATCACTGGACAGCGGTCAGAATTATCCTTAGTGAAATAAGGATATGTTTCTCGATAATGGACGTGACAAAAGGTTCGTCGTAAAGGGTTACACCGATACAAGTTTTGACACTAATCTAAATGACTCTAAGTCTCAATCTGGATACATATTGAAAGTGGGAGCAATTAGCTAGAGTAGCTCCATGCAGAGCATTGTTGACATAGAAATTTGCAAAATACTTACGGATCTGAATGTAACAGACCCGTTGACTAAAATTATCTCACAAGCAAAACATGATCACACCTTAGTACTCTTTGGGTGTTAATCACATAGATATGTGAACTAGATTACTGAATCTAGTAAACCTTTTGAGTGTTGGTCACATGACGATGTGAACTATGGGTGTTAATCACATGGTGATGTGAACTATTGCTGTTAAATCACATGGCGATGTGAACTAGATTATTGACTCTAGTGCAAGTGGGAGACTGAAGGAAATATGCCCTAGAGGCAATAATAAAGTTATTATTTATTTCCTTATATCATGATAAATGTTTATTATTCATGCTAGAATTGTATTAACCGGAAACATAATACATGTGTGAATACATAGACCAACAGAGTGTCACTAGTATGCCTCTACTTGACTAGCTCGTTAATCAAAGATGGTTATGTTTCCTGACCATGAACAAAGAGTTGTTATTTGATTAACGAGGTCACATCATTAGTTGAATGATCTGATTGACATGACCAATTCCATTAGCTTAGCACCCGATCGTTTAGTATGTTGCTATTGCTTTCTTCATGACTTATACATGTTCCTATAACTATGAGATTATGCAACTCCCGTTTACCGGAGGAACACTTTGGGTACTACCAAACGTCACAACGTAACTGGGTGATTATAAAGGAGTACTGCAGGTGTCTCCAATGGTAGATGTTGGGTTGGCGTATTTCGAGATTAGGGTTTGTCACTCCGATTGTCGGAGAGGTATCTCTGGGCCCTCTCGGTAATACACATCACATAAGCCTTGCAAGCATAATAACTAAGATGTTAGTTATGAGATGATGTATTACGGAACGAGTAAAGAGACTTGCCAGTAACGAGATTGAACTAGGTATTGGATACCGACGATCGAATCTCGGGCAAGTAACATACCGATGACAAAGGGAACAACGTATGTTGTTATGCGGTCTGACCGATAAAGATCTTCGTAGAATATGTAGGAGCCAATATGGGCATCCAGGTCCCGCTATTGGTTATTGACCGGAGACGTGTCTCGGTCATGTCTACATTGTTCTCGAACCGTAGGGTCCGCACGCTTAACATTACGATGACAGTTATTATGAGTTTATGCATTTTGATGTACCGAAGGTTGTTCGGAGTCCCGGATGTGATCACGGACATGACGAGGAGTCTCGAAATGGTCGAGACGTAAAGATTGATATATTGGAAGCCTATGTTTGGACATCGGAAGTGTTCCGGGTGAAATCGGGATTTTACCGGACTACCGGGAGGGTTACCGGAACCCCCCCGGGAGCCAAATGGGCCAACATGGGCCTTAGTGGAAAGGTGAGAGGGCAGCCCACATAGGGCTGCGCCTCCCCCCCTCTCCCTAGTCCTATTAGGACTAGGAGAGGGGCCTGCCACCTCTCTTTCTCTTCCCTTTAAGGATTCCTAGCTGGACTAGGATTGGAGGGGGGAGTCCTACTCCCGGTAGGAGTAGGACTCCTCCTGCGCCTCCCTCCACTTGGCCGGCCAGCCCCCCTCCCTCCAACCTTTATATACGGGGGCAGGGGACACCCCAAGACACACAAGTTGATCCTTGAGATCGTTCCTTAGCCGTGTGCGGTGCCCCCTGCCACCAAATTCCACCTCGATCGTACCGTTACAGTGCTTAGGCGAAGCCCTGCGTCGGTAGTACATCAAGATCGTCACCACGCCGTCGTGCTGACGGAACTCTTCCTCGACGCTTTGCTGGATCGGAGCCCGAGGAACGTCATCGAGCTGAACGTGTGCTAAGAACTCGGAGGTGCCGGAGTAACGGTGCTTGGATCGGTCGGATCGGGAAGAAGACGTACGACTACTTCCTCTACGTTGTGTGATCGCTTCCGCAATCGGTCTGCGTTGGTACGTAGACAACACTCTCCCCTCTCGTTGCTGTGCATCACCATGATCTTGTGTGTGCGTAGGAAAATTTTCGAAATTACTGCGTTCCCCAACAGTTCGCACTGCGGAGGTCTCCGCACTGAAGCGGGATGTTGAGCGGTCCGAAAAAGAGCTCAGCCTTACCAAGAGGTAGCTCGAAGAGAACAAAGGTAAGTAATACCCGTCTGTATATTGGTAAGGAATAAAAAAGAATGTGGTTGTTAAGTCATAGGATCATCATGAATTTTGCTAGGGGCCACGACCGAAGTGGCGGCCCTGAAGGAGGCGCTGTCCGAGGCCGAAGACAAAGCGGCCAAGTAGCGCACCGAGCGCGAGAAGCAAGAGGCTCGAGTCGGCGAGGTGCAGCAAGAGCTCCAGGATTTCGTCAAAAAATACGAGTCCTTGGAGCGTGACTCTAAGACGCAAGGGTCTGAGCTTGCGAGAGTCCTTGAGAATGCAAAAAATGCCAAGGCCGAAGCCCACAAGGCCCTCCAGGAGCTTCAGGCGGTCCAGAAGATAGCGGTGGGTAAGGAATTCATTATGAAAAGCAAGCATGTGAAGGAAACTTTCCTTTTACTTACCCGAGTTCGGAGCTCTCCAGGAGCGTTCACAGATCTTCCCCGTAGTGTGTCCGATGCCGCGGAATTTTGCCGGGCCGAGGAAGGGAGCTCGACGGAGAAGTTGTTATGGTCTCAGTATACTGGGACCGAACATCTGATGCCCTTGAGCGACCAGTTGAAGCAATTGGTCGAGCTCCACAAGGCGGCCGAACAGGCCATGAAGGGACTCATAGTCCGGATGGGGCCTGGCGAGCCCCTGCCTGGCAGCTACTTCGGCCTGGTGAGGCGGCTTGTGAATGCCTGCCCACGGCTTGAAGTCATAAAGTGGTACGTCTGCATTGAGGGTGCGCGCAGGGCTTTTCCCCGAGCGAAAGTGCACTTGGTGAAGATGGACGCCGAGAAGCTGGTGAAGGAGGGGCCGCCGGAGGGCAAGGAGCATCGCCGCCCCGAAAAGTATTATGATAGCGTCCTGAAGGGTGCCCGCCTTGTGGCGGAGGAATGTTCTAAGGATGTAATATTTGAATGAATGTACTCATGTGATCCTGTAATATGAAAACGAGTTCGTCTGCGCTATATACCGCTTGTTGATTTAAAATATTACCTTCTATGCGGCCGTTTATAAAATCTGAGAGTTGGCCAGTCATCGGCTTCTGCCCTCATGTAGCTAGTACTGAGGTGTTCAGGATAAATCTGATCACTCTTTATCCCAGTTTTGGGTCCTTTGAGGGAGGTGTTCAGCACAACGAACCAGGCAATCGGACTATAAGGCTTTATCACTCTCACTTAGCCATAGAAGTCTACAATTTTAAATTTTGGCGAAGCCCCTAGTATTCGGAAGGCCGAACTTGGGGCGTTATGAACGCCTAAATCGGACAAGGCCGACTCCTCGCCTGAAGCGGAAAAAATATTTAGGGATTTGGGACATCTCGAACAGCGACCAGCTCTCGCCGCATCATGATAGTAAGTTTTCGGCTTTCTCTACTGAGGTGCTCGTCCGGAAGAACCAGGACACAATCGCAATAGTTCTCCCAGTGCTACCTTAGCCGATATAGCGGAACGTAAGGCACCAAAACATGGGAGCCGGGCAAACCCAACTATTGACCCAAGACATGATTCAAAGCTGATGCATATAATGCTATAAGTTCGGGGTGCCGCACTGTCGAAAGTGTTCGGACTTTTCTTCCCGTGTTATGGGGTACACTGAAGCCCCTGGCGTACTGAACGTACCAGAATGTACGGGAGCAACTTGTCGTGAATAGACAAACAAGGAAAAAAAGGAAGATGAAGAAATGTAATAATAAGTTGACGATGTGCATTGTTATTTATAGGATACGTCAAAGCGTATGTGTATAAGTAGTACAATAAGCAAAAATAGGACTATCTGACATGTCCGGTCCAAGGGTGAGCTGCGTGCGGGTATGTAAAACAGGTATAACGATCGGTATGAGAGACCACATGGGTATTCCCTTGTACGTCAAAGCTTCTTGCTCCCTTGGTGCTTCCCTCCCGTGATGGGTCCGATAACCTAGCTATTGGAGAGGGCCTCCAGAGAATAGGGTCCTGAAAGGAAGAAAATGATAAAGATATACTGCTCCTTAGGCGGTTGAACCGCATTGTGGGACATGCCATAGCCGTGCCTCCGCCTATACCCATGGTATCTTTAGTGCGTAGTTATGTACACGCGGCGTAAATTTCGTCGCTTGGCTGGGACTAGGACGGAGGCCGAATTGCTAGGCGAGCTCTAAACGCGTCTGGTGATTCTGTTGCAGGTTATTCCGGACTCGCTTGAATGTGTCTATGGACCTTGTCGCCGAATTGGCGGTTTGCCTCAAAAGGCTGCTTTGCATTTCTGCTGCAAGGGCCGCAGTGTGCTCCTCCATGCGGAGCGAGCGTTCTGTGTTTCCGTTAACTGTTATAACCCCGCGAGGTCCTGGCATTTTGAGCTTGAGGTATGCATAATGCGGTACCGCATTGAATCTAGCGAATGCGGTTCGTCCGAGTAGTGCGTGATAGCCATGCGGAAGGGGACGATATCAAAGATTAACTCTTCGCTTTGGAAGTTATCCGGAAATCCGAAGACCACTTCCAGTGTGATTGAGCCCGTGCAACAGGCCTCTACACCTGGTATGACACCTTTGAAGGTGGTTTTTGTGGGTTTGATCCTCAAGGGGTCTATACCCATTTTGCGCACCGTATCCTGATAAAGCAGGTTCAGGCTGCTGCCACCATCCATAAGGACTCGAGTGAGGTGGAATCCGTCAATGATAGGATCAAGGACCAATGCGGCAGAACCGCCATGACGGATACTAGTGGGGTGGTACTTGCTATCAAAAGTGATTGGACAAGAGGACCATGGGTTGAACTTTGGGGCGACTGGCTCCATCGCGTAGACGTCCCTGAGTGCACGCTTCCGTTCCTGCTTGGGGATATGGGTTGCGTATATCACGTTCACCGTTTTCACTTGGGGAGGAAATTTCTTCCGTCCTCCTGTGTTCGGCGGCCGGGGCTCCTCCTCGTCATCGTTGTGCAGCCCATTTTCCTTGCTTTCGGCATTCAACTTGCCAGCCTGTTTGAAACACCCAGCATTCTCTATTAGTGTGGTTGGCTGGCTTATCGGGGGCGTCGCGAATTTGACACGAGCGGTCAAGTATGCGGTCCAAACTGGACGGGCCCGGATTGTTTCTTTTGAACAGCTTTTTCCGCTGACCGGATTTAGAGCCACTGAATCCAGCATTGACTGCCGTGTCTTCGGCGTTATCGCCGTTATTGTGGCGCTTGTATCTGTTGGAACATGGCTTGCCGTTGCTGTCTGTGGCCTCCGATATGCCAGGGTTGCTTGCTGTGTTGTTGCTATGAGCCAACCAGCTATCCTCGCCCGCGCAGAAGCGGGTCATGAGTGTTTTGAGGGCTGCTATGGAATTTGGCTTCTCTTGGCCGAGATGTCTGGTGAGCCACTCGTCAGGGATGTTATGTTTAAAGGCCGCTAGGGCTTCAGCATCCGGACAGTCCATGATTTGGTTCTTTTTGGTTAGGAACCGAGTCCAAAATTTCCTGGCTGACTCTCTGGGTTGTTGTGTTATGTGACTTAAATCATCAGCATCCTGTGGTCGCACATAAGTGCCCTAGAAGTTGTCCAAGAAGGCGTCTGCCAGGTTCTCCCAACTTCCGATGGAGTTTGCTGGCAAGCTATTTAGCCAATGCCGAGCTGGTCCTTTGAGTTTTAACGGGAGGTACTTGATGGCATGTAGATCATCCCCGCGGGCCATGTGAATGTGGAGGAAGAAATCCTCTATCCATACCACGGGGTCAGTAGTACCATTGTATGATTCAATGTTCACGGGTTTAAACCCTTCTGGGAATTCATGATCCATTACTTCATCAGTGAAGCATAGGGGGTGTGCGGTGCCTCTATGCCGGGCTATGTCACGACGCAGTTTGTATGAGTCTTGTCTGCTGTGTTCGGCCCGGCCGGATTTGCTTTTGGTACATCCGGCATGATGGTTGTCGTCATGTGTTGGGGCGCGCCCTCGTGATCCGAAGATCGATCTTTTGTGTCCTACTTTGTTTTCCAATACGTCTTGCAGGTCCTGTGTGTTACCCCGGGCCTTGCTGTTTTTGTTTTTACTGGCAACGGGCTGCGGGCTGGACTTCGGGCTTATATGCCACCTTGTGTCGGCCAGGAGGTGGTCGGTCTGCCGCATCATATGCTAGAAGCGCATGCTTTAATGCTTCCTCTTCAAGTTGGGGTAGCAACCTGCGCTTTGGGAAACTTTTGATTGGGCGCTCGACGTGTTCCTCGGCTGCCAGGACCTCTGTCCATCTATTTGCTAGCACATCTTGCTCAGCTTGAAGCTATTGTTGCTTTTTCTTCAGGCTTTTTGTTGTGGCAATAAGCCGGCGCTTGAAGCGCTCCTGTTCGACGGGATCCTCAGGCATGATGAATTATTCGTCGCCGAGGCTCACCTCGTCTTCAGGGAGAGGCATGTAATTGTCATCCTATGATTCTCCGTCTGCTGCCTATTCCTTGGGGCTGGCTTGCCCATCCTCCTTCTCAAAGCGTGGCCGGAGGAGATTGTCTTCGTCTTCGGCACTATTTGCAGCAATATTGTCTCCTGTGCCGGTATCGCTGTTTTTGCTATGGCGGGGCTTAGAGTGACGCCGATGCCGCCGGTTCTTGGATTGCTTCTCGGGGGGATTATCCTCCGTTGCCTTATTGCCATCGCTTTCTTTGGGGGTGTCCACCATGTATATATCATACGATGAGGTGGCAGTCCAGCGCCCTGTGGGCGGTGGTTCTTGTTCGTCTCCCACATCGTCGTCCATACCGTCGATGTCTTCGGAGTCGAAGTCGAGCATATCGTTTAGGTCATCGACAGTGGCTACTAAGTGGGCGGTGGGTGGTGGTGGGGAACGAATTTCTTCGCCGTCCACTTCCCACTCGAGCCGGACATAGTTCGGTGAAGGGTCTCATGACAAGGAGAGAGACCATAATGAGTTTGCACGTCGCCTAGGGGCGAGTGCTGAAAGATATCCGCGGAGGTGAACTCCATGATCGGTGCCCAATCAGATTGGATGGGCATGGACGTGAGCGGTTTGGAGTCTGTGGACGGGGACGAATCCGAGTGTCCGGCAACACAGGTCTCATAGGAGGTGAAGGCACCATTCGGCTCTATCGCCGCTGAGTGTGCGGCCTCCGTGGCAGGGTCCATCCACCCGTCCTTGGACGGCGCGATCTGTTCCAGTTTGAGGGCCGGAGTAGTTACAGGTGCGATCTCCCAAACACTGTCCATCGCAGAGCTAAATCGTGCCCATCGTGACTATGCGGCGCACCTGATATGGGTTCGAATATGTCAAAGATCAAGTCTCCGCGGATGTCGGCGGTATAGTTCAAGCTTCCAAACCTGACCTGATGGCCAGGGGCGTAGCTCTCGATCTGCTCCAGATGGCCAAGCGAGTTAGCCCGCAGTACAAAGCCGCCGAATACGAAGATCTGTCCGGGGAGGAAAACCTCACCCTAGATCGCATCGTTGCCGAAGATCGAAGGATCCATCAAGCCTTGATTGCGACGGCACAGTGGAACTCTCAATGAAAGAACCAATGTCGGTGTCAAAACCGGCGGATCTCGGGTAGGGGGTCCCGAACTGTGCGTCTAAGGCGGATGGTAAAAGGAGGTGGGGGACACAATGTTTACCCAGGTTCGGGCCCTCTCGATGGAGGTAATACCCTACTTCCTGCTTGATTGATCTTGATGATATGAGTATTACAAGAGTTGATCTACCACGAGATCGGAGAGGCTAAACCCTAGAAGCTAGCCTATGGTATGATTGTTCTTGTCCTACGGACTAAACCCTCCGGTTTATATAGACACTAGATGGAGCTAGGGTTACACAGAGTCGGTTACAAGGGAGGAGATCTACATATCCAAATCGCCAAGCTTGCCTTCCACGCAAAGGATAGTCCCATCCGGACACAGGACGAAGTCTTCAATCTTGTATCTTCATAGTCCAACAGTCCGGCCAAAGTATATAGTCCGGCTGTCCGAGGACCCCCTAATCCAGGACTCCCTCAATTGGCTCAAGCTCAAAGCTCAGGAATCTACATTTTTCATTTTAAGTGGTCCAAGTTCACATTGAGTCCATAGGAAAAGCCAATACTATTAAGAGGGGATGAGGTGTTGCCTAATGGCTTGCTTGCTCAAAGTGCTTAGTGATATGCTCCAAAACCCTCAACCACTTTCTCATATCCACATATGTCCCAAACCGAAAGACAAACTCGGTCCCATCAAAACTTTCCATCCAGCGCCACTGAGTTCAGTTGACATAGCCACTGCCAGAAACCCTAATCAATTCGGTCTCACCGATGGGATCTCAGTCTCACCGAGATGGGCTTGCAAACTATCTGTTGCTATTGCAATAATTTTGGTCCCACCGAGACATGCAATCGGTCCCACCGAGTTTGCTTGACCAACTCTCTGTTAGTCCATTACCAAAATCGGTCTCACCGAGTTTGTGTAATCATTCTCACCGAGATTACGTTATGCCCTAACCCTAATGATATTGATCCCTCTGAGTTGACAAGTCAGTCCCACCGAAAAGCCTAATGGTCACATTTTGAACTAAATCGGTCTGACCGAGTTGTATGATTCGGTCCCACCGAGTTTGGCGATTTATGTGTAATGGTTAGATTTTTTGTGGAGGCTATTTATACCCCTCCACCCACTGTTCATTCATGGAGAGAGCGATCAGAACATGCCTACACTTCCAACTTACATTTTCTGAGAGAGAACCACCTACACTTGTGTTGAGGTCAAGATATTCCATTCCAACCACATAAATCTTGATCTCTAGCCTTCCCCAAGTTGCTTTCCACTCAAATCATCTTTCCACCAAATCCAAATCATGTGAGAGAGTGTTGAGTGTTGGGGAGACTATCATTTTAAGCACAAGAGCAAGGAGTTCATCATCAACACACAAATTGTTACCTCTTAGAGAGCGGTGTCTCCTAGATTGGTTAGGTGTCACTTGGGAGCCTCTGTCAAGATTGTGGAGTTCAACCAAGGAGTTTGTAAGGGCAAGGAGATCGCCTACTTCGTGAAGATCTACCCAAGTGAGGCAAGTCCTTCATGGGCGACGGCCATGGTGGGATAGACAAGGTTGCTTCTTCATGGACCCTTCATGGGTGGAGCCCTCCGTGGACTCGTGGAACCGTTACCCTCCGTGGGTTGAAGTCTCCATCAACGTGGATGTACGATAGCACCACCTATCGGAACCATGCCAAAAATCTCCGTGTCTCCAATTGCGTTTGCACACTCCAATCTCATTCCTTTACATTCTTGCAACTTGCATGCTTTACTTTCCGCTGCTCATATACTCTTATCATGCTTGCTTGATATGCATTGTGAATGTTTAGACTTGTGCTAAAACTCTACTTAAATCTAAAGAAGTTAAAAACTGCAAATTTTCTTACTTAGAGTCTATTCACCCCCTCCAGACACCTCTTCTCGATCCTTTCAGTTGTACTTGGCGCTCGATGGTGTGCCTTGTATCTTCATGCACCTTCTTGAGATGGTTCACACGTGCACTTGCGTCCATATTGATGCGCTCTTGTAGTGGTAGAGGTAGAATGTCCAAAGGGGACAATGGGTTGAATCCATAGACACTCGAAGGGGGACTTGCCGGTAGTTGAGTGTCTTGCACGGTTGTAGGTGGACTCGGTGATAGGTAGACACTCCTCCCACTCCTTGATGTTCTTCTTGATGAGAACTCGAAGTATGGCGGAGAGTGTGTGGTTGGTCACCTCCATTTGTGTTGGGGATATTACTGCTGGGTGTAAACCGGCCTATCTGGGCCGGGTCAACTTCATCAGCAGTTCTAGAGTGATAAAGCCCAAGAAGGCAGATGAGGGCCTAAGGCCCGTAGCCGGTTCCAGACTTGTAGCTGTAAACCGGAATTTGTATATAAACTTGTATTGTAAGTTAGGAATAAGGAGAGACCAACCTGGATACGAATATCGACCGGTGTTGGGACTCTGTGAACCGACGGCTGTCACCCGTGTATATAAGGGGATGACCCGACGGCGGTTCAAGGACAACAGACAACAACTCGAGACATAGGCGAAGCTTGTTTGCTCCCTATTCATCGAAACCCCATCAATTCCATCACAACTAGACGTAGGCTTTTACCTTCATCGAAGGGGCCGAACTAGTATAAACTCTCTTGCATCCATGTGTCTGCTTTAACCCCTTCAAGCTAACCCGTCGCGATGGATCCACGACTAAGTCCTTTCTGTAGGACATCTGCCGTGAAAAAACCACGACAGTTGGCACCCACCATGGGGCTATCGCACGATGGTTTCCGGTTCTTGGAGGGCCGCTTTGAAGGACTCGAGGGCTACGCTGTAGGCCGGATGACTAAGAGTCGTCGCAGCAAACTCTACATCGACGACGCAGGCTGGGGCCCCGAGGCCGGCTCAATTGAGTACGGGTACCGGGTCCCCTTTGGTGGCATTCACATTTTCATTGGCAAGATCGGTGAACCGGGCCCTGAAGCATGCCTTCGTGGGAGCCATCCATGGAGGAAGTTATGAGGATGGATCGGAATCTCATGGCGATATCGTCGTTTATTCGGATGATGAGTCATCGACCGGAGAAACATAATCTCTTTATCAGCTACAAGACGGCCGGATTGGGGGCTGTTCCGATGGCGACAGTATTCCGGACCCCTCTGATCTGCCCAACCGGGTTGGAGTATTCATGACTGGCACACAAGCAGCGCTTCATTCTTCGACCGCTGTGGCAACAACCTCTGGTTCAGCAGCGGCGATGGCTGCCGGGGCAGGAGGCCCTGTGCGCCCGCCGGCTCAAGTTCTATCAGAGCTATTTGATGCATTGGTTGTGCTTATGGCGGAGGCTAATCCGGCGGATCAGGGTGTTCACAACGCTGAGATTACAAAAGTGAAGGAACAGATCACCCTGGCCAAGGCAGATCTGGCAGCTGAGGACACTAGGATGGCCACGGAATGGGCCGCTTTAGACGCACAAGCCTACAGGCTCATGTTGGATCAGAGTGCATCACAGGAATTCATGAGGAGGAACTACCGATCCCGTTTGCCTCTGGTTTTTGAGGCCAGAGACCTTTTTAATACTCCAGGAGTAGGAACCGGGGAAACCGGGCGGAAGCTCCCGAGACCGGTGCACCGGTTCGGCCTCGTCAGATGGACCCGTCTCGTCAAAACACCGTTATACCTCAGGCTACTTGAACACCTCCAGGTCACTACTCCAACCCAATGGACAATCTTGTTGCCACTGCTGCACGGTTGGAGGCCATTCCAATTGAAGGTGACTCGCCGCAGGAAGTAGAGACGCGACGGGTCAAGGAACTTCTGAGGACAGCTTTGGTCCAACAGGAAGCATACTCGTACAGCCGCGACCGGATCCACTCGACCCCCCATCCAAGCCGGAGCTATAGCAGACATATGGATGAACCAGTAGTATCGAGTAATGAACGACGTGGAGCACCCCGTGGCAACAACCCGGCGGGTGGTGCTAATAACGCTTAGGGAGTGGTGGACCGGGCCCGCGTGCGCAGGGAGGCCGAGTTGGCCGCACGGCATCAGGCTCGGCAGCTCACGCCGGTTCGTCCAACTATCTCGATCAAACCTGGTGTTACTTCTAGTTCTTTGGGGGTGCCTTGCCTTATCCCCGCTTTACACAACATGCGACTGCCCAAGGATTTCAAAGGCCCGCGCAAAGTACCAAATTACACGGCGGATCAACCTCCAGAGACATGGGTGGAGAGCTATGAGATGGCCATGGAGATGCTTGATGTGGATGACGCGGCGTGTGCGAAATACTTCACCATGATGCTTGAGGGAACGACCCGTACTTGGTTAAAAAGTTTGCTGGCTAATTCTATCAGTTCATGGGCCCAATTACGAGCCCGGTTTATTAGTAATTTCAAGGATACATGTAAACAGCCTATGTCGATAGTGGACTTAGCTGCCTGCATCCAGGAGGAAGGAGAGTCAACGACTCATTGGGTGCGCCAGGTTTCACAAGTGTTACACTCATCAGACCGTATCAACGCTGACACCGCGGTATTAACCCTAGAAGGCAACTGCCGGTTTGGGCCCCTGAAGCTGAAGTTGGGACGGATGAAGCGTCATTGCACTGACATGGGGACCCTCATGGCCGCTTTGGTGAAATATGCTGATTCTGATAGTACCAAGGATCCCGAATCTGATGATGACAAGACAGGGAAGGGAAAGGGGAACAACAACTCCAAAGGTCAGCAGCATCACTGGGCAGGCAATGGTGGTGGAGGCAAGCGTAAAGAGGATGGTAACATGGACTTTGTGGCTAATACCAACGCACATGACAATGGCCAGCTACGCAAGGGTAAACCGAAAAATCGTAATGCGGCGCCCAACCCTAACCCAGACCGCCTAAACTATCTGCTAAGCCAGCCCTGTCCAAGACATGGGACGAAGGAGGCTCCAGCAAACCACCTTTGGAAGGATTGCTTTATTATGCAGGAGTCCAAGAATTCTAATAATTTCTGGTATGATCACGAATCTGGCGGTGGCTCAGGATCTGGGCCGGGTTACGGTGGGGGAAGTTCCGGTTCAGGATTTAATGGTAATCTGGGCGGACATAATGGTCAAAATAGTTAGAACAACCAAGGTGGTTACAACCAACAGCAGCAACAGTCAGGTTACCAGAGCAACCCAAAGCAGTGGAGTAGTGGGCAGTACCATGTCTTCACCACTAGCTCGGACAAGCGAGACCGGAAGGTTCAAAGGCGGGCGGTCAATTCTGTTGAACCGGCCATACCTCGTTATCTACGTTGGTCTGAACAGCCAATCATATGGAGCAGAGAGGATCACCCTCCCCAGGTCGACAATCCGGGTCAGTTGGCTCTAGTGGTGGCGCCTCAGGTGGGAGGTTATAAGTTCACCAAGGTACTCATGGATGGAGGGAGCAGCATTAACATCCTGTACTATGAGACCTTTCGTCGTATGGGACTAACAGATAAAAGTCTCAAACCATCTAATACAGTGTTCCACGGTGTAGTGCCTGGCAGATCAGCATATCCCGTTGGTAAGATAGCTCTAAAAGTGGCCTTTGGGGATGATCATGATTCCAGGTCGGAGACATTGACGTTTGAAGTGGTGAAAATCCAAAGTCCATATCACGCCCTATTTGGGCGACCGGCCTATGCCAAGTTTATGGCTCAGCCCTGTTATGTGTATTTGCAGCTCAAGATGCCGGGTCACAAGGGGACAATAACGGTTCACGGAAGCCGCAAAATCGCTTTGGAATGTGAGGAAGGAGATGCGGCCTATGCAGAGTCGGTCTGTGCCACCGAGGAGTTGAAGTATTATAAAGACAATGTTGATCCGGCGGACATGACTCCGTTGAAGAAGCCAACTACGGAGCATGATCCGGCCCTGAAGTTCAAATCGGCAGCAGAAACTAAGCTTGTTGACTTCGTACCTGGCAATTCGTCCAAGCAGTTCAGCATCAGTGCCAACTTGGATCCGAAATAGGAAAGCGCGCTCATCGAGTTCATCCGTGAGAATCGGGACATTGTTGCATGGAAACCCTCTGACATGCCAGGTGTACCGAGGCAACTCGCTGAGCACACCCTTAATGTGGATCCTAAATATAAACCGGTGAAACAATTCCTCCGCCGGTTTAACGAAGAAAGACGCAACGCGATTGGAGAAGAGGTAGCCAGGCTCTTAGCAGCTGGCTTTATTGTTGAAGTTTTTCATCCCGAGTGGCTTGCCAATCCGGTGCTGGTCCTCAAGGAAAATGGCACCTGGCGTATGTGTGTGGATTGCGCAGATCTTAATAAGGCTTGTCCAGCAGATCCTTTTGCCCTCCCCTGTATTGATCAAATTATTGATGCTACGACGGGTTGTGAGCATTTAAGTTTTTTGGATGCATATTCTGGCTATCATCAGATCAAAATGGCAGTTAAGGACCAGGAGAAGATGGCATTTATAACTCCCTTTGAAGCCTTTTGCTATGTGTCTATGCCCTTTGGGCTCAAGAGTGCCTAGGCAACTTATCAACGGTGTGTACAAAATTGTCTTCACAAGAAGATTGGCCGTAATGTGCATGCTTATGCGGATGATATCGTGGTTAAGTCCAGGGAGAAGGGGATTCTGATTGATGATTTGAAGGAAACCTTTGATAACCTGAGAACATACAAGATGATGCTTAATCCGGACAAGTGTGTCTTTGGTGTACCGGCGGGCAAGCTATTGGGTTTTTCTGGTGTCCAACAGGGGAATTGAGGCTAATCCGGAGAAGATCACGGCCATCACCTCCCTGGCTAAACCGAAGTGTATCAATGATGTTCAACGCCTGGCAGGCCGGATTGCCGCGTTAAGCCGGTTTATCAGTCATCTTGGTGAGAAGGCAATCCCTTTGTATCAGATGTTGAAAAAAACGGATCAGTTTGTTTGGAGTTCCGCCGCTAATGAAGCATTTGAGGACTTAAAGCGACAGTTGGCCAATCCGCCTGTGCTCGCTGCTCCCATTGACAAGGAGCCGTTACTGCTATATGTTGCTGCTAATGCTCGGGCGGTCAGCGTGGCTATTGTGGTGGAGAGAAAGGAGGCAGGTAAGGAGCATCCGGTTCAATGACCGGTCTATTATATCAGCGAGGTACTAATCGAGTCCAAGCAGAGGTATCCGCATTGGCAGAAGCTGGTATATGGAGTTTTTATGGCAAGCCAGAAGCTTAAACAATACTTCCAAGGGCACCCAATTACGGTGGTCAGTTCTGCTCCTTTGGGAGATATCATCCAGAACCGGGAAGCAACTGGCCGGATTGCAAAGTGGGCTATAGAGTTGGGGCCGCACGGTTTGAAGTATGTGACTCGGACAGCAGTTAAGTCTCAAGCACTTGTTGCTTTCATCAATGATTGGACGGAAATGCAAGCACCTGAAGAAAAGCCGGATCACATGTATTGGACCATCCATTTTGACGGATCTAGGAAATTGGAAGGCTCGAGGGCTGGAGTCGTATTAACTTCCCCACGAGGTGATAAGTTTTGTTATGTTCTCTGCTTAATGTTCCCTTGTACTAACAATGCAGCTGAGTATGAAGCCTTGCTCCATGGTCTCCGGATGGCTAAGGAGATGAATCTAAGTCGAGTTAAGTGCTTCGGTGACTCGGACCTTGTGGCTTAGCAAGTGTCTGGCACTTGGGACTCCAAGGACCCACTCATGGCAGCATATCGTCGTGAGGTGGATATTGTTGCAGGTCATTTCAAAGGCTATCAGGTGGACCACGTGGACCGGCGGAAAAATGAAGCGGTGGACGCTTTAAGCCGGCTGGGCTCTCAGCGCAAACCGGTCCCGCCCAATGTTTTTCTGGATGTGCTGCACAACCCGTTGGTCAAGATCCCTGGTGAAGCGGATTTGGCTATTCCTGATCCGGAGGCTCAATTGGTGGCAGCTCTTCATGTTATTCTGGATTGGACGCTTCCTTACCTGGCGTACAAGAACCAGGGCGAGTTACCAGAGGATGAGATTCTGGCCCGGCAGATAATCCGGCGATCCAAGTCCATGGCTATTATCAACGGCGAGTTGCATCATCGCAGTGTGTTAGGAGCTTTTCAACGCTGCGTGTCTCCTGAAGAAGGCCGTGAAATTTTGCGTGAGATCCACGAAGGAGATTGTGGTTACCACGCCGGTTCAAAGTCTCTGGTGGCTAAAGCGTTTCGCCATGGCTTCTATTGGTTAACTGCTCATGCTGATGCAGAGGATCTGGTCAGACGATGTGATGGTTGCCAAAGGTTTTCAGGACGTGCTCATGTACCGGCTCAAGAATTGAGAATGATTCCAATTACTTGGCCGTTTGCGACTTGGGGGCTGGATATGGTTGGGCCTTTTAAAAGGTCCAAAGATAAGAAGACCCACCTCCTGGTGGCGGTTGACAAGTTTACAAAGTGGGTGGAGGCAGAACTTGTTAGCAAGTGTGATGCGGCCACCGCGGTTCAGTTCATCAAAAAGGTGATTTTCCGGTTTGGCTTTCCACACAGTATCATCATAGATAATGGTACCAATTTGTCCAAAGGTGCCATGAAGGAGTTCTGCGAACGGGAGCACATCCGACTCGATGTTTCATCAGTGGCACACCCACAGTCCAATGGTCAAGCAGAAAGAGCTAATCAAGAGATCTTGAGAGGCATCAAGCCCCGGCTCATGGTTCCTTTGCAGAGAACGCCGGGTTGTTGGGTAGACGAATTACCATCTGTGTTATGGAGCATCAATACAACACCCAACAGATCAACAGGATACACACCGTTCTTCATGGTTTATGGAGCGGAGGCGGTTCTCCCCAGTGATATCCATCATGATTCACCTCGTGTGACGGCTTATATTGAAGCGGACAATGAGACAGCACGGCAAGATGCTTTGGACCGGTTGGATGAAGAGCGTGACATCGCAGCTGCCCGATCGGCAATTTACCAACAGGATCTTTGTCTTTATCACAGTCGCCGAGTCAGAACCAGAACCTTTTAGGAAGGAGATTTCATGCTTTGGCTCATCCAAGATCAGACTGATATGCATAAGCTATCCCCACCTTGGGAGGGGCCTTTCGTGGTTAGCAAGAATCTGCACAACGGGTCATACTATCTAATCGATATTCAAGAGCATAAAGACTCATGCACATCAGAGGAGGAGACCAACAGGCCGTGGAACATAGCTCATCTTCGGCCTTACAATACCTGAGCCATTGGCTATACTTATGTACATATTACGACAATGTATATATTATGATTAAATATAATAAACCAGAACCTCAGCTAAAGCGGGGTATCTGTTCTTTTACATCATGTGAGGTTACACGGAGTTGCTCTAAAGCGGCCTTCGGTTTACCCCTTGAGTTCACTTTTTAAAAGCATCATGTTATATCACTTGGGGATTTGGTCGTGTCAGAACCAATACCATACCTCTTGATAGGCGAGAGCCACCAGATCACTTGGGGACTTGGTCATGTCTGAACCAGTCATGCCTCTTGATCGGCCTAAGGCCACAGAATCACTTGGGGGCTTGGTCGAACCCGAACCATGACCATGCCACTTGATCGGCATAAATGCCACGGTTTCATTTGGGGACCTGGCTGACTAGAACCATAGTTACACCTAATGGGAGCTTGGTCGTGTTCGTCCATGGTAACGCCATTTTATCAGCTCAAATAAACCTTTTCTTTTTGCAACGGTATTGTCATTGCATTTGCTTTACACTTTTTGTTGAAGGGTTTTGCTTGCTTTTTATTGTGTTTTTCAAACCTACAAAGTTTTTCAACCAATCAATTGACGGAACACAGTTCACGTCAATCTGGAGACTATTTGCCCGGTTTGATCCTTGTTGTTAACATCCTCTTATGGAGTAACACGGTGTTTATTATAACCCGACATGGTTTACATGGTAAACCAGCGTCATATATATATGGGAGCTTCTATCTCCTCCAACAGTGTGGGTTTATAAAACTCCGCTTCAAGATTGGCCAAGCCAACTTCACACTCGACGATGGCAAGTATTATGTATCTTAAAAATTTGGTCATATACTTAAAAATTCTTGGATGTTTTGACTTCATATATGCAGACATCATATTCCGCCTGACGGTACAACTGCGGTGGCACTTGAAGAGTTTTCTTATTGCAGAAAGCGCTTTGGAAAGTTCATCACCACAGGAAGAACAAATTATGCACGAAGGCATATCAACATCCAAAGTATCAGCTAGCCTATTACAAGGCAACACGGTGCCCATAATAATATCATTGTTTTTCGCATAGGAGAGGTAGTTTTAAAACCGGCTTCCGGTTCAAGCTTGGTCACCAGCCTGGCCTGATGGTTGTGGGTCATCCTGCGCCGCTTCAGCCTCCGTTTCTCTACCCAATGGCTGGAAATCAACAGTCGTCCAGTCGATTCCCATTAATGCTTGAAAACCAACTTCATCATGGATCAGCAATGGCGGGTCAATATCGGGAGCGTAAGTGTGTTTACGGATTGGAGGGATAAGATTTTCTAACTCATGAATTGGGGCAGCTATTCGCTTGTTCTGATTGTCATAATGGGCTTGATAATGAGACAAGTCCGCTTCTTCAGCCAATTGACAAGCTAGCGGACGCACCTCCCGGTTTATAGCTCACTGATCCGCTTCACTAAACTTTGACCCGTCTTCTTTCAAGCTGGGATAGCCCTGAGCCGCTTCAATAGGATCAAAATCCGGCACCCAGGCTTTTGCCCGGATTAAGGCATTGATCGCACCGGTTCGAGCAGCAGATTTCTGAAGGAAATATGCCCTAGAGGCAATAATAAAGTTATTATTTATTTCCTTATATCATGATAAATGTTTATTATTCATGCTAGAATTGTATTAACCGGAAACATAATACATGTGTGAATACATAGACAAACAGAGTGTCACTAGTATGCCTCTACTTGACTAGCTCGTTAATCAAAGATGGTTATGTTTCCTAACCATGAACAAAGAGTTGTTATTTGATTAACGAGGTCACATCATTAGTTGAATGATCTGATTGACATGACCCATTCCATTAGCTTAGCACCCGATCGTTTAGTATGTTGCTATTGCTTTTCTTCATGACTTATACATGTTCCTATAACTATGAGATTATGCAACTCCCGTTTACCGGAGGAACACTTTGGGTACTACCAAACGTCACAACGTAACTGGGTGATTATAAAGGAGTACTACAGGTGTCTCCAATGGTAGATGTTGGGTTGGCGTATTTCAAGATTAGGGTTTGTCACTCCGATTGTCGGAGAGGTATCTCTGGGCCCTCTCGGTAATACACATCACATAAGCCTTGCAAGCATAATAACTAAGATGTTAGTTATGAGATGATGTATTACGGAACGAGTAAAGAGACTTGCCAGTAACAAGATTGAACTAGGTATTGGATACCGACGATCGAATCTCGGGCAAGTAACATACCGATGACAAAGGGAACAACGTATGTTGTTATGCGGTCTGACCGATAAAGATCTTCGTAGAATATGTAGGAGCCAATATGGGCATCCAGGTCCCGCTATTGGTTATTGACCGGAGACGTGTCTTGGTCATGTCTACATTGTTCTCGAACCATAGGGTCCGCACGCTTAAGGTTTCGATGACAGTTATATTATGAGTTTATGAGTATTGATGTACCGAAGGAGTTCGGAGTCCCGGATGAGATCACGGACATGACGAGGAGTCTCGAAATGGTCGAGACGTAAAGATTGATATATTGGAAGCCTATGTTTGGACATCGGAAGTGTTCCGGGTGAAATCGGGATTTTACCGGATTACCGGGAGGGTTACCGGAACCCCCCGGGAGCCAAATGGGCCAACATGGGCCTTAGTGGAAAGGTGAGAGGGCAGCCCACATAGGGCTGCGCCTCCCCCCTCTCCCTAGTCCTATTAGGACTAGGAGAGGGGCCGGCCACCTCTCTCTCTCTCCCCTTTGAAGGTTTCCTAGTTGGACTAGGATTGGAGGGGGGAGTCCTACTCCCGGTAGGAGTAGGACTCCTCCTGCGCCTCCCTCTATCTGGCCGGCCAGCTCCCCCTCCTCCAACCTTTATATACGGGGGCAGGGGGCACCCCAAGACACAAGTTGATCCTTGAGATCGTTCCTTAGCCGTGTGCGGTGCCCCCTGCCACCAAATTCCACCTCGATCATACCGTTACAGTGCTTAGGCGAAGCCCTGCGTCGGTAGTACATCAAGATTGTCACCATGCCGTCGTGCTGACGGAACTCTTCCTCGACGCTTTGCTAGATCGGAGCCCGAGGAACGTCATCGAGCTGAACGTGTGCTAAGAACTCGGAGGTGCCGGAGTAACGGTGCTTGGATCGGTCGGATCGGGAAGAAGACGTACGACTACTTCCTCTACGTTGTGTGATCGCTTCCGCAGTCGGTCTGCGTTGGTACGTAGACAACACTCTCCCCTCTCGTTGCTGTGCATCACCATGATCTTGCGTGTGCGTAGGAAAATTTTTGAAATTACTGCGTTCCCCAACAGTGGTATCAGAGCCTGGTTTTTATGGTTTGATGTTATATGCACGAGTAGAACACAAGTGAGTTGTGGGCGATACAAGTCATACTGCCTACCAGCATGTCATACTTTGGTTCGGCGGTATTGTTGGACGAGACGATCCGGACCAACCTTACGCGTACTCTTACGCGAGACCGGTTCCCTCGACGTGCTATGCACACAGATGGCTTGCGGAAGACTGTCTCTCCAACTTTAGTTGAACCAAGTGTGACTACGCCCGGTCCTTGAGAAGGTTAAAACGGAGTCTATTTGACGAACTATCGTTGTGGTTTTGATGCGTAGATGAGATGAGTTCTTACTTAAGCCCGTAGCAGCCACGTAAAACTTGCAACAACAAAGTAGAGGACGTCTAACTTGTTTTTGCAGGGAATGTTGTGATGTGATATGGTCAAGACATGATGCTGATTTTATTGTATGAGATGATCATGTTTTGTAACCGAGTTATCGGCAACTGGCAGGAGCCATATGGTTGTCGCTTTATTGTATGCAATGCAATCGCGATGTAATGCTTTACTTTATTACTAAGCGGTAGTGATAGTCGTGGAAGCTTAAGATTGGCGAGACGACAACGATGCTACGATGGAGATCAAGGTGTCGCGCCGGTGACGATGGTGATCATGACGATGCTTCGGAGATGGAGATCACAAAGCACAAGATGATGATGGCCATATCATATCACTTATATTGATTGCATGTGATGTTTATCCTTTTATGCATCTTATCTTGCTTTGATTGACGGTAGCATTATAAGATGATCTCTCACTAAATTATCAAGAAGTGTTCTCCCTGAGTATGCACCGTTGCAAAAGTTCTTCGTGCTGAGACACCACGTGATGATCGGGTGTGATAGGCTCTACGTTCAAATACAACGGGTGCAAAACAGTTGCACACGTGGAATACTCAGGTTATACTTGACGAGCCAAGCATATACAGATATGGCCTCGGAACACGGAGACCGAAAGGTCGAGCGTGAATCATATAGTAGATATGATCAACATAACGATGTTCACCATTGAAAACTACTCCATCTCACGTGATGATCGGTTATGGTTTAGTTGATTTGGATCACGTGATCACTTAGAGGATTAGAGGGATGTCTATCTAAGTGGGAGTTCTTAAGTAATATGATTAAATTGAACTTAAATTTATCATGAACTTAGTCCTGGTAGTATTTTGCAAATCATGTTGTAGATCAATAGCTCGCGTTGTTGCTTCCCTGTGTTAATTTTGATATGTTCCTAGAGAAAATTGTGTTGAAAGATGTTAGTAGCAATGATGCGGATTGGATCCGTGATCTGAGGTTTATCCTCATTGCTGCACAAAAGAATTATGTCCTTGATGCACCGCTAGGTGACAGACCTATTGCAGGAGCAGATGCAGACGTTATGAACGTTTGGCTAGCTCAATATGATGACTACTTGATAGTTTAGTGCACCATGCTTAACGGCTTAGAATCGGGACTTCAAAGACGTTTTTAACGTCATGGACCATATGAGATGTTCCAGGAGTTGAAGTTAATATTTCAAGCAAATACCCGAGTTGAGAGACATGAAGTCTCCAGCAAGTTCTATAGCTAAAAGATGGAGGAGAATCGCTCAACTAGTGAGCATGTGCCCAGATTGTCTGAGTACTACAATCGCTTGAATCAAGTGGGAGTTAATCTTCCAGATAAGATAGTGATTGACAGAATTCTCTAGTCACCATCACCAAGTTAGTAGAACTTTGTGATGAACTATAATATGCAAGGGATGACAAAAGTAATTCCTAAGCTCTTCGTGATGCTGAAATCAACGAAGGTAGAAATCAAGAAAAACATCAAGTGTTGATGGTTGACAGGACCACTAGTTTCAAGAAAAGGGCAAAGGGAAGAAGGGGAACTTCAAGAAGAACGGCAAGCAAGTTGCTGCTCAAGTGAAGAAGCCCAAGTCTGATCCTAAGCCTGAGACTAAGTGCTTCTACTGCAAAGGGACTGGTCACTGGAAGCGGAACTACCCCAAGTGATTGGCGGATAAGAAGGATGACAAAGTGAACATAAGTATATTTGATATACATGTTATTGATGTGTACTTTACTAGTGTTTATAGCAAACCCTTAGTATTTGATACTAGTTCAGTTGCTAAGTTTAGTAACTCGAAACGGGAGTTGCAGAATAAACAGAGACTAGTTAAGGGTGAAGTGACGATGTGTGTTGGAAGTGGTTCCAAGATTGATATGATCATCATCGCACACTCCCTATACTTTCGGGATTAGTGTTGAACCTAAATAAGTGTTATTTGGTTTTTTGCGTTGAGCATGAATATGATTTGATCATGTTTATTGTAATACGGTTATTCATTTAAGTAAAAGAATAAATTGTTGTTCTCTTTACATGAATAAAACCTTATATGGTTACACACCCAATGAAAATAGTTCATTGGATCTTGATCTTAATAATACACATATTCATAATATTGAAACCAAAAGATGCAAAGTTAATAATGATAGTGCAACTTATTTGTGGCACTGCTGTTTAGGTCATATTGGTATAAAGCGCATGAAGAAACTCCATGCTGATGGGCTTTCGGAATCACTTGATTATGAATCACTTGATGCTTGCGAACCATGCCTTTTGGGCAAGATGACTAAAACGCCGTTCTTCGGAACAATAGAGCGAGCAACAGATTTGTTGGAAACCATACATACTGATGTATGTGGTCCGATGAATATTGAGGCTCGCGACAGGTATCATTATTTTCTGATCTTCACAGATGATTTGAGCAGATATGAGTATATCTACTTGATGAAACATAAGTCTGAAACATTTGAAAAGTTCAAAGAATTTCAGAGTGAAGTGAAAAATCATCGTAACAAGAAAATAAAGTTTCTACGATCTGATCGCAGAGACAAATATTTGAGTTACAAGTTTGGTCTTCAGTTAAAACAATGTGAAATAGTTTCACTACTCACGCCACCTGGAACACCACAACATAATGGTGTGTCCGAACGTCGTGATCGTACTTTACTAGATATGGTGCGATCTATGATGTCTCTTACCGATCTACCACTATCGTTTTGGGGTTATGCATTAGCGACAGCTGCATTCACGTTAAATAGGGCACCATCTAAATCCGTTGAGACGACACCGTGTGAACTATGGTTTGGCAAGAAACCTAAGCTGTCGTTTCTTAAAATTTGGGGTTGCGATGCTTATATGAAAAAGTTTCATCCTGATAAGCTCAAACTCAAATCGGAGAAATATGTCTTCATAGGATATCCAAAGGAAACTATTGGATACACCTTCTATCACAGATCCGAAGGCAAGACTTTTGTTGCTAAAATTCGGAAACTTTCTGGAGAAGGAGTTTCTCTCGAAAGAAGTGAGTGGGAGGAAAGTAGAACTTGACGAGGTAACTGTACCTGCTCCCTTATTGGAAAATAGTACATCACAGAAAACTGTTTCTGCGACACCTATACCAATTAGTGAGGAAGCTAATGATGATGATCATGAAACTTCAGGGCAAGATACTACTGAACCACGTAGATCAACCAGAGTGAGATCCGCACCAGAGTGGTACGGTAATCCAGTTCTGGAAGTCATGCTACTAGATCATGATGAACCTACGAACTATAAAGAAGCGATGGTGAGCCCAGATTCCGCAAAGTGGCTTGAGGCCATGAAATCTGAGATATGATCCATGTATGAGAACAAAGTATGGACTTTGGTTGACTTGCCTGATGATCGGCAAGCAATAGAAAATAAATGGATCTTCAAGAGGAAGACGGACGCTGATAGTAGTGTTACTATCTACAAAGCT
Organism: Triticum monococcum; assembly: GCA_034509565.1. Lineage (NCBI taxonomy): Eukaryota > Viridiplantae > Streptophyta > Magnoliopsida > Poales > Poaceae > Triticum > Triticum monococcum. Next base: position 615,154,035 of record CM067847.1, on the reverse strand, counting down.
AGAATTGTCGCAAAAGGTTTTCGACAAGTTCAAGGTGTTGACTACGATGAGATTTTCTCACTCGTATCTATGCTTAAGTCTGTCCGAATCATGTTAGCAATTGCCGCATTTTATGAAATCTGGCAAATGGATAAACAAAACTGCATTCCTTAATGAATTTATTAAAGAAGAGTTGTATGTGATGCAACTAGAAGGTTTTGTCAATCCAAAAGGTGCTAACAAAAATGTGCAAGCACCAGCGATCCATCTGTGGACTGGTGCAAGCATCTCGGAGTTGGAATATACGCTTTGATAAGTTGATCAAAGCATATAGTTTTATACAGACTTGCGGTAAAGCCTGTATTTACAAGAAAATGAGTGGGAGCACTACAGCATTTCTGATAAGTATATGTGAATGACATATTGTTGATCGGAAATAATGTAGAATTATTCTGTAAAGCATAAAGGAGTGTTTGAAAGGAGTTTTTCAAAGAAAGACTTCGGTGAAGCTGCTTACATATTGAGCTTCAAGATCTATAGAGATAGATCAAAGACGCTTGATAAGTTCTTTCAATGAGTACATACCTTGACAAAGATTTTGAAGTAGTTCAAAATGGAGCAGTCAAAGAAAGAGTTCTTGCCTGTATCATAAGGTGTGAAGTTGAGTAAGACTCAAAGCCCGACCACGGCAGAAGATAGAAAGAGAATGAAAGTCATTCCCTATGCCTTGGCCATAGGTTCTATAAAGTATGTCATGCTGTATACCAGATCTATTGTATACCCTGCACTGATTTAGCAAGGGAGTACGATAGTGATCTAGGAGTAGATCACTGGACAGCGGTCAGAATTATCCTTAGTGAAATAAGGATATGTTTCTCGATTATGGACGTGACAAAAAGGTTCGTCGTAAAAGGTTACGTCGATGCAAGTTTTGAAACTGATCTGGATGACTCTAAGTCTCGATCTAGATACATATTGAAAGTGGGAGCAATTAGCTAGAGTAGCTCCGTGCAGAGCATTGTATACATAGAAAATTGCAAAACACTTACGGATCTGAATGTAACAGACCCGTTGACTAAAATTATCTCACAAACAAAACATGATCACACCTTAGTACTCTTTGGGTGTTAATCACATAGATATGTGAACTAGATTACTGACTCTAGTAAACCCTTTGAGTGTTGGTCACATGACGATGTGAACTATGGGTGCTAATCACATGGTGATGTGAGCTATTGCTGTTAAATCACATGGCGATGTGAACTAGATTATTGACTCTAGTGCAAGTGGGAGACTGAAGGAAATATGCCCTAGAGGCAATAATAAAGTTATTATTTATTTCCTTATATCATGATAAATGTTTATTATTCATGCTAGAATTGTATTAACCGGAAACATAATACATGTGTGAATACATAGACAAACAGAGTGTCACTAGTATGCCTCTACTTGACTAGCTCGTTAATCAAAGATGGTTATGTTTCCTAACCATGAACAAAGAGTTGTTATTTGATTAACAAGGTCACATCATTAGTTGAATGATCTGATTGACATGACCCATTCCATTAGCTTAGCACCCGATCGTTTAGTATGTTGCTATTGCTTTTCTTCATGACTTATACATGTTCCTATAACTATGAGATTATGCAACTCCCGTTTACCGGAGGAACACTTTGGGTACTACCAAACGTCACAACGTAACTGGGTGATTATAAAGGAGTACTACAGGTGTCTCCAATGGTAGATGTTGGGTTGGCGTATTTCAAGATTAGGGTTTGTCACTCCGATTGTCGGAGAGGTATCTCTGGGCCCTCTCGGTAATACACATCACATAAGCCTTGCAAGCATAATAACTAAGATGTTAGTTATGAGATGATGTATTACGGAACGAGTAAAGAGACTTGCCAGTAACAAGATTGAACTAGGTATTGGATACCGACGATCGAATCTCGGGCAAGTAACATACCGATGACAAAGGGAACAACGTATGTTGTTATGCGGTCTGACCGATAAAGATCTTCGTAGAATATGTAGGAGCCAATATGGGCATCCAGGTCCCGCTATTGGTTATTGACCGGAGACGTGTCTTGGTCATGTCTACATTGTTCTCGAACCATAGGGTCCGCACGCTTAAGGTTTCGATGACAGTTATATTATGAGTTTATGAGTATTGATGTACCGAAGGAGTTCGGAGTCCCGGATGAGATCACGGACATGACGAGGAGTCTCGAAATGGTCGAGACGTAAAGATTGATATATTGGAAGCCTATGTTTGGACATCGGAAGTGTTCCGGGTGAAATCGGGATTTTACCGGATTACCGGGAGGGTTACCGGAACCCCCCGGGAGCCAAATGGGCCAACATGGGCCTTAGTGGAAAGGTGAGAGGGCAGCCCACATAGGGCTGCGCCTCCCCCCCTCTCCCTAGTCCTATTAGGACTAGGAGAGGGGCCGGCCACCTCTCTCTCTCTCTCCCCTTTGAAGGTTTCCTAGTTGGACTAGGATTGGAGGGGGGAGTCCTACTCCCGGTAGGAGTAGGACTCCTCCTGTGCCTCCCTCTATCTGGCCGGCCAGCTCCCCCTCCTCCAACCTTTATATACGGGGGCAGGGGGCACCCCAAGACACAAGTTGATCCTTGAGATCGTTCCTTAGCCGTGTGCGGTGCCCCCTGCCACCAAATTCCACCTCGATCATACCGTTACAGTGCTTAGGCGAAGCCCTGCGTCGGTAGTACATCAAGATTGTCACCACGCCGTCGTGCTGACGGAACTCTTCCTCGACGCTTTGCTGGATCGGAGCCCGAGGAACGTCATCGAGCTGAACGTGTGCTAAGAACTCGGAGGTGCCGGAGTAACGGTGCTTGGATCGGTCGGATCGGGAAGAAGACGTACGACTACTTCCTCTACGTTGTGTGATCGCTTCCGCAGTCGGTCTGCGTTGGTACGTAGACAACACTCTCCCCTCTCGTTGTTGTGCATCACCATGATCTTGCGTGTGCGTTGGAAAATTTTTGAAATTACTGCGTTCCCCAACAATTTCTTCAGCTCTTCAACCTGGGCGGGAAGCACCGACAGTTTCATCAGAGTATCTTGAATCAAAGTGGGTGCCGGTTTGTTGTGGGATGCGGTACAGATGATCCGCTGTGCACCAGTGTACAGCTGTTCGACCAACATGTAGACGGCTTTCAATTTCTTCCGCACATCTGACCCCAAGTGACCAGTGCGTGTCCCTGAAATATCATTAGGGTTAAACTGGCAGCTGTGTAAGAAGGCCGAGTCAATTCAGAAGTCAAACTGGCTTACCAAAGATAGCAGTGGTCATGGCATGCACGTGCCGCTTTATACTGGTCAGTTCATCCGCCACCGGTTTTAGTGCAGCCTCGGCATCCTCTGCTCGTTTGATTAAAGTGGACTTTTCAGTGACCCAATCCGCCTGCTTCTTCTTGAAGCTCTCCTTAAGCTGCTCCATGGCGCTTAAAGTGCTGGCTAATTCCTCTTTTGCTTTGGAGGTTTCAGCTTGTTGGGTTTTCAGGTTTTCTTGGAGATTGGCGATTTGGTTTTCTTTCGTCTTCAGCTCAGCCTGCATGCAGACAGTTATATGCTTCAACAAAACGGTACAAGGATTGAAGTACCAACCACATAACAAGTTATGCACTTGGCACTTGGGGGCTAATGCATATTCGATCTTCATCTTTCAATTGCTTACAAAGTCCCAAGATCAATACAAGTATTCAACTTGGCACATGGGGGCTAATGGCTATTTGCTCGTACATATTCTGATGCGGCAATCTCAATTACTTAAAGTACCGGTTTAACTATGCTAAGTTGAACCGGCCCTTGGGGGCTACATCAGCGAATTTCAAAGCATCAAGATTTATATTAGTAAGTCCTGGTTTGAAAGAAGATTACAAACCGGCCCTTGGGGGCTAGGAGAGTTAGCAAGAATTGAAGCATACAAGTAGGAAGGAGCATATGGAAGTTACCTCATATTTATCTTTCATCATATTAACCAATCCCGCTTCATAGTCACGACTGGTATACAACCGGTTCAGGTAGCCGGAATGGATATCTTGGGCGTTCAGAGCAACGTAAGTCGTCAGATCAGCGTTCCACTTGCTTTTGCCAAAGGCAGCAAATTCTTCCTTGGCAGAATGTTTGGACAAAGCGACAGGATTGCTTGGCTCAGTATGGCCAGTGCTAGTAATGACAACCTCATCATCCTTGGTACCGCTGGTTTGCACTGGGACTGTTGGCTTGTTAGTAGGCTTTGTTGGACTGGTGGATTTCTCAATCCGGATGGAGCTTGTGGGCTGATTGACAAGATTTGGGGTATCAATAGGTACTTCTTCAGTAATAAGATCATCGTCTTGCTGCGGTGGATCATTGGGTATATCATCAGGAATAGTCGCTTCAAGATCTGGCGTCTTGCCCGGTTCAAGGAAGGCATCTTCTTCGGCCGCTTTGTCCAGGCGAGCCTTCTTGCTTGGCCTTGGTTTGGCCCTGAAAAGGAATAACAAAATCAAATACAACATATGTTCCAAGGCGATGTGCTGTAAATATTATGATAAGAATAGCTTACCCAAGCACCGTTTCAAGCGGTGGCAGCTGAGTAGCAGATGACTCGCCAGAAGATGAGTGTGAAGTAACCTCGGAGTTCGACGGATTAAGAGGTTGACGAAAGCAGCCCGCTTTAGGATAAGCACTGACAAGCAAATTAGAGACCTCTGAATGGCATTTCTGAACCGGACTGTTCGGTAAACTGGCGGAGGTAACTACCTGGCCGTTGTGCCGGGTTGTGCGACGAGCTTCGTGTTGTTGGGTCTTCATACGAAATTTAGGATCCAAATAAGCAAGAGGATGAGAAAATTTAACTTTCCGGTTTGCCTGGCGGATTTTTTGTGAAGGCAAAGGTTCTGAATCGGAAGAGAGAATAATTACCTCTGCAGCATCCGCGTGGCTGGCCTCGGCATCATCCTGACAAATATCATCATCAATAAGACGCATGAAAAATAAACCAAGTGAGTCAAGCTCTACCTCAAGGTCCGGATTATCCACATCATCATCAGGGGTCGGATTAGAGGATGCAGTGGTTCTTTTCCTGTGGGTAGTCTTCTTCACAGCTTTAGTCTTTTTCCTAGTTGCTCTTTCCGGTTTGTCTGGTTTTTCTGGTTTCTCCTGCGGCAATTTCTTGCTCCAAAACAGATCATTGCCCTGATTACATAGAAACTAATATTAAACAATGACCGGATATATCAATAACAGATTCAGCAAAAAGAAAAATCAAAGTCTTTAAGCTGGCGGTTTGTTGGTGGCACAGAAGGGAAGCAGGCCGATTCTAGCACAAACGTGTTCCGGTTCATTCAGCATCTTATTCACAGCCTCTGTGATTTCTTCATCGGTGAGCTGGATTTTGGAATGTCGCAATTACTCGCACATCAATCCGGAGCTTCTGACTAAGGGGCAGTATACTCCATGATATCCAACAGCGAGCGAGATCAACCCCTGTTAAACCGTTGGCCATAAAGGCTCTGAGCTTTGACAGTTGAGGAGCATATTTGCTTCTCTCCTGGGCAGTCAATCTTTGCGGAAAAGGGTGTGTATTGCTGAGCCGCTCCGGACGAAAGCCAGGCAAGGGATTCTCACCAGCAGGGGAGGTGTCTTTGCAATAGAACCATGTCTGATTCCACTCTTTGGGGTGGCTGTGCAGTTTGGCGTGAGGGTATGTGACCTCTTTCCTTTTCTGAATCGCCACGCCACCCAACTCCGTATTAGAGCCATTAGTAAACTCAGTACGGCGGTTTAGACGGAAAAGGTCTCTGAACAATTCCACGGTGGGCTCCTCTTGAAAAAACACCTCATAGAGCACTTGGAAGTGACACATATTTGTAACAGAGTTGGGACCAGTGTCTTGTGGATGGAGTTGGAAATCGGCTAAAACATCTCGGTAAAATTTAGAACCGGGCGGCTTAAAGCCCCGAGCTAAGTGATCTACGAAAACAACAACCTCTCCTTCTTGAGGAGTGGGAGGGCATTCTTTGCCAGGAGCCCTCCAATGAATGATATCTTTGCTGCATAAAGCACCGATCAGGACTAGATCGTCTAGCTGAGCCTCTGTGACGCGAGAAGGAACCCAATTGCACTCATATACTTGCTTGGCCATGATGGAATCTACAAGGTAGAAGATCCCGGTTCAAAAATGCATTTGATCAAGGTACATTGGTATGTGCAATGTTAAACCGGAGACAGAACTATCTGAACCGGAGTTTTATGAAGCAACAAACATCTGGCGGTTCAACAAGGGGACTAATGCTATATACCGGTTTGGCAAAAAAATTCTACAAGGTTAAACCGCCTGATCTAAACATTGAAATAGCTGAGATTGCGGATGGATAAGTATGCAGAAAAAGGTTTCACAAGATTTCTCTACAGCGTTGGATCTGAAGCAAGTTCAGAAAAGAGATAAATATTTAGAGGTTCAAAAGGAGCAGTACCGAATCAATGAGCAAAACGTTCATATAGATCTATGGTTTTGAGATGCGTAAGTGAAGGTGAAGGTTAAGCAACTACCATTGCACAGAATAAAGATTTGCGGATTCATCTAAAGATCTATCGTACGAGAAAGCGGCAGACGATGAACACTGAAGAACTGTGAAACCCTAATAGATCTGCGGGGGAAAGGATAGAAGATTTACCGGAGCTGAGGAAGACGCGGAAGGTTGCCGCGATGCTCTGGTGCGCCCAGGTTGATGCAGCGGCCAAGGTTGAGGCAGAGGTCGACGGTGGCGGCGGAGCTCTGAAGCCGGGTGATGCGAGGAAGACGAAGCAGAAGGGGAAGAAGGGAAAGAGAAAGGAAATGACCCTTCGGTCCTATTTATAAGGCAAAGGACATGTGTCAGGCGTGACTCAAGGGGCCACGAAACGGAGCTGTCGCCTCAATTTCTGCATATCTATTAAACAAAGAAGCATAATGGATATCTTCATTATGACAGGTGACGTCACTCCGGTTTACAGCAATCAGAGAATATAACATCATGGCGGTTTACCAATTCATGAGAAGATGTTGAAATGAAGCTTTTGTCAAAGGATTGACATGAACCCGTTCAAATCCATCTGGGGCCTAATGTTGGGGATATTACTGCTGGGCGTAAACCGGCCTATCTGGGCCGGGTCAACTTCATCAGTAGTTCCAGAGTGATAAAGCCCAAGAAGGCAGATGAGGGCCTAAGGCCCGTAGCCGGTTCCAGACTTGTAGCTGTAAACCGGAATTTGTATATAAACTTGTATTGTAAGTTAGGAATAAGGAGAGACCAACCCGGATACGAATATCGACCGGTGTTGGGACTCTGTGAACCAACGGGTGTCACCCGTTTATATAAGGGGACGACCTGGCAGCGGTTCAAGGACAACAGACAACAACTCGAGACATAGGCAAAGCTTGTTTGCTCCCTAGTCATCGAAACCCCATCAATTCCATCACAACTAGATGTAGGCTTTTACCTTCATCGAAGGGGCCCAACTAGTATAAACTCTCTTGCGTCTCTATGTCCGCTTTAACCCCTTCAAGCTAACCCATCGCGATGGCTCCACGACTGAGTCCTTTATCTAGGACATCTGACGTGACAAAACCACGACAGTTTGGCTGTCGGTTTGAGGATGGTAAGCCGTGGAGAATAGTAGCTTCATTCCGAGCTTGGCGCATAGGGTGTTCCAAAAGTAACTCAAGAACTTGACGTCGCGGTCCGAGACAATCGTCTTTGGCACTCCATGTAGTCGTAAGATTTCACTACAAAAGATATTGGCAACATGTGAAGCATCGTCTATCTCGTTGCAAGGAATGAAATGTGCCATCTTAGAGGATTGGTCCACAACAACAAATACCGAATCCTTTCCATTTCTAGTTCTAGGCAATCCAAGTACAAAATCGATGCTAATATCTTCCCATGGTTGGTATGGAATTGGGAGAGGCATGTAAAGGCCATGGGATTGAGCTTTAGACTTAGCTTTGCGACATGTAGAGCATCGGTTGGTGAAGCGGTTTACGTCGCGAAACATCTTGGGCCAATAATACTTATTGGAGAGCGTAGCAAAAGTCTTTTCGCGTCCAAAATGTCCCATTAGTCCTCCTCCATGAGATTCCTACAAAAGCAACAAACGAAGAGAAGACTCGGGGATGCAAAGTTTGTTAGCTCTCATAAGATATCCATCTTTGATGTAATATCGTTCCCAAGATGTATGTGTCAAACATTTGGCATAAGGAGTAGCAAAAGTTGGATCTTGTGCATACAAGTCTTTTATGTGCTCAAAGCCATCGAATTCAAGTTGAGTAACAAGCATGCATATGCGGGAAAGAGCATCCGCCACAACATTTTCCTTACCTTTGATGTACTTGATGACATAAGGAAAAGACTCAATGAATTCACTCCATTTAGGAAGATGCTTGTTCAACTTGGTTTGACCCATATGGTATTTAAGCGTTTCATGATAGGTATGAATGATAAATTCATGAGGGCGAAGATAATGTTCCCATTCATGTAAAACTCGCACTAAAGCATATAGCTCTTTGTCATAGATGGGGTAATTGAGTTGTGCTCCGGAAAGTTTCTCACTAAAGTAAGCTATGGGGCGCTTCTCTTGCGTTAACACACCTCCTATGCCATTACCACTAGCATCAGAATGGATCTCAAAGGGTTTGTCAAAGTTGGGTAATGCAAGCACAGGAGCATGAGTAAGAAAATTCTTAAGCTCATTGAATGCGGTATCTTGGGATGGTCCCCAAACAAAAGGCACATTTTTCTTGCTCAAAGCATGCAAAGGTGAAGCAATGGTGCTCAAGTCCTTCACAAATCTACGGTAGAAACCGGCTAAACCAAGGAAGCTATGCACTTGATTCAAGTTGGTTGGTTGTGGCCAAGAATTACCATCTGTGTTATGGAGCATCAATACAACACCCAACAGATCAACAGGATACACACCGTTCTTCATGGTTTATGGAGCGGAGGCGGTTCTCCCCAGTGATATCCGTCATGATTCACCTCGTGTGACGGCTTATATTGAAGTGGACAATGAGACAGCACGGCAAGATGCTTTGGACCGGTTGGATGAAGAGCGTGACATCGCAGCCGCCCGATCGGCGATTTACCAACAGGATCTTCGTCGTTATCACAGTCGCCGAGTCAAAACCAGAACCTTTTAGGAAGGAGATTTCGTGCTTCGGCTCATCCAAGATCAGACTGATATGCATAAGCTATCCCCACCTTGGGAGGGGCCTTTCGTGGTTAGCAAGAATCTGCACAACGGGTCATACTATCTGATCGATATTCGAGAGCATAAAGACTCATGCACATCAGAGGAGGAGACCAACAGGCCGTGGAACATAGCTCATCTTCGGCCTTACAATACCTGAGCCATTGGCTATACTTATGTACATATTACGACAATGTATATATTATGATTAAAAATAATAAACCAGAACCTCAGCTAAAGCGGGGTATCTGTTCTTTTACATCATGTGAGGTTACACGGAGTTGCTCTAAAGCGGCCTTCGGTTTACCCCTTGAGTTCGCTTTTTAAAAGCATCATGTTATATCACTTGGGGATTTGGTCGTGTCCGAACCAATACCATACCTCTTGATAGGCGAGAGCCACCAGATCACTTGGGGACTTGGTCATGTCTGAACCAGTCATGCCTCTTGATCGGCCTAAGGCCACAGAATCACTTGGGGGCTTGGTCGAACCCGAACCATGACCATGCCACTTGATCGGCATAAATGCCACGGTTTCATTTGGGGACCTGGCTGACTAGAACCATAGTTACACCTAATGGGAGCTTGGTCGTGTTCGGCCATGGTAACGCCATTTGATCAGCTCAAATAAACCTTTTCTTTTTGCAACGGTTTTGTCATTGCATTTGCTTTACACTTTTCATTGAAGGGTTTTGCTTGCTTTTTATTGTGTTTCTCAAACCTACAAAGTTTTTCAACCAATCAATTGACGGAACACAGTTCACGTCAATCTGGAGACTATTTGCCCGGTTTGATCCTTGTTGTTAACATCCTCTTATGGAGTAGCACGGTGTTTATTATAACCCGACATGGTTTACATGGTAAACCAGCGTCATATATATATGGGAGCTTCTATCTCCTCCAACAGTGTGGGTTTATAGAACTCCGCTTCAAGATTGGCCAAGCCAACTTCACGCTTGACGATGGCAAGTATTATGTATCTTAAAATTTTGGTCATATACTTAAAAATTCTTGGATGTTCTGACTTCATATATGCAGACATCATATTCCGCCTGACGGTACAACTGCGGTGGCACTTGAAGAGTTTTCTTATTGCAGAAAGCGCTTTGGAAAGTTCATCACCACAGGAAGAACAAATTATGCACGAAGGCATATCAACATCCAAAGTATCAGCTAGCCTATTACAAGGCAACACGGTGCCCATAATAATATCATTGTTTTTCGCAAAGGAGAGGCAGTTTTAAAACCGGGTTCCGGTTCAAGCTTGGTCACCAGCCTGGCCTGATGGTTGTGGGTCATCCTGCGCCGCTTCAGCCTCCGTTTCTCTACCCAATGGCTGGAAATCAACAGTCGTCCAGTCGATTCCCATTAATTCTTGAAAAACAACTTCATCATGGATCAGCAATGACGGGTCAATATCGGGAGCGTAAGTGTGCTTACGGATTGGAGGGATAAGATTTTCCGACTCATGAATTGGGGCAGCTATTCGCTTGTTCTGATTGTCATAATGGGCTTGATAATGAGACAAGTCTACTTCTTCAGCCAATTGACAAGCTAGCGGACGCACCTCCCAGTTTATGGCTCGCTGATCCGCTTCACTAAACTTTGACCCGTCTTCTTTCAAGCTGGGATAGCCCTGAGCCGCTTTAATAGGATCAAAATCTGGCACCCAGGCTTTTGCCCGGATTAAGGCATTGATCGCACCGGTTCGAGCAGCAGATTTCTTCAGCTCTTCAACCCGGGCGGGAAGCACCGACAGTTTCATCAGAGTCTCTTGAATCAAAGTGGGCGCCGGTTTGTTGTGGGATGCGGTACAGATGATCCGCTGTGCACCAGTGTACAGCTGTTCGACCAACATGTAGACGGCTTTCAATTTCTTCCGCACATCTGACCCCAAGTGACCAGTGCGTGTCCCTGAAATATCATAACAGTTAAACCGGCAGCTCTGTAAGAAGGCCGAGTCAATTCAGAAGTCAAACTGGCTTACCAAAGATAGCAGTGGTCATGGCGTGCATGTGCCGCTTTATACTGGTCAATTCATCCGCCACCGGTTTTAGTGCAGCCTCGGCATCCTCTGCTCGTTTGATTAAAGTGGACTTTTTAGTGGCCCAATCCGCCTGCTTCTTCTTGAAGCTCTCCTTAAGCTGCTCCATGGCGCTTAAAGCGCTGGCTAATTCCTCTTTTGCTTTGGAGGTTTCAGCTTGTTGGGTTTCCAGGTTTTCTTGGAGATCAGCGATTTGGTTTTCTTTCGTCTTCAGCTCAGCCTGCATGCAGACAGTTATATGCTTCAACAAAACGGTACAAGGATTGAAGTACCAACCACATAACAAGTTACGCACTTGGCACTTGGGGGCAAATGCATATTCGATCTTCATCTTTCAATTGCTTACAAAGTCCCAAGATCAATACAAGTATTCAACTTGGCACTTGGGGGCTAATGGCTATTTGCTCGTATATATTCTGATGCGGCAATCTCAATTACTTAAAGTACCAGTTTAACTACGCTAAGTTGAACCGGCCCTTGGGGGCTACATCAGCGAATTTCAAAGCATCAAGATTTATATTAGTAAGTCCCGGTTTGAAAGAAGATTACAAACTGGCCCTTGGGGGCTAGGAGAGTCAGCAAGAATTGAAGCATACAAGCAGGAAGGAGCATATGGAAGTTACCTCATATTTATCTTTCATCATATTAACCAGTCCGGCTTCATAGTCACGACTGGTATACAACCGGTTCAGGTAGCCGGAATGGATATCTTGGGCGTTCAGAGCAACGTAAGTCGTCAGATCAGCGTTCCACTTGCTTTTGCCAAAGGCAGCAAATTCTTCCTTGGCAGAATGTTTGGACAAAGCGACAGGATTGCTTGGCTCAGTATGGCCAGTGCTAGTAATGACAACCTCACCATCCTTGGTACCGCTGGTTTGCACTGGGACTGTTGGCTTGTTAGTAGGCTTTGTTGGACCGGTGGATTTCTCAATCCGGATGGAGCTTGTGGGCTGATTGACAGGATTTGGGGTATCAATAGGTACTTCTTTAGTAATAAGATCATCGTCTTGCTGTGGTGGATCATTGGGTATATCATCAGGAATAGTCGCTTCAAGATCTGGCGTCTTGCCCGGTTCAAGGAAGGCATCTTCTTCGGCTGCTTTGTCCAGGCGAGCCTTCTTGCTTGGCCTAGGTTTGGCCCTGAAAAGGAATAACAAAATCAAATACAACATATGTTCCAAGGCGATGTGCTGTAAATATTATGATAAGAATAGCTTACCCAAGCACCATTTTAAGCGGTGGCAGCTGAGTAGCCGATGACTCGCCAGAAGATGAGTGTGAAGTAACCTCGGAGTTAGACGGATTAAGAGGTTGACGAAAGCAGCCCGCTTTAGGATAAGCACTGACAAGCAAATTAGAGACCTCTGAACGGCATTTCCGAACCGGACTGTTCGGTAAACTGGCGGAGGTAACTACCTGGCCGCTGTGCCGGGTTGTGCGATGAGCTTCATGTTGTTGGGTCTTCATACGAAATTTAGGATCCAAATAAGCAAGAGGATGAGAAAATTTAACTTTCCGGTTTGCCTGGCGGATTTTTTGTGAAGGCAAAGGTTCTGAATCGGAAGAGAGAATAATTACCTTTGCAGCATCCGCGTGGCTGGCCTCGGCATCATCCTGACAAATATCATCATCAATAAGACGCATGAAAAATAAACCAAGTGAGTCAAGCTCTACCTCAAGGTCCGGATTATCCACATCATCGTCAGGGGTCGGATTAGAGGATGCAGTGGTTCTTTTCCTGTGGGCAGTCTTCTTCACAGCTTTAGTCTTTTGCCTAGTTGCTCTTTCCGGTTTGTCTGGTTTTTCTGGTTTCTCCTGCGGCAATTTCTTGCTCCAAAACAGATCATTGCCCTGATTACACAGAAACTAATATTAAACAATGACCGGATATATCAATAACAGATTCAGCAAAAAGAAAAATCAAAGTCTTTAAGCTGGCGGTTTGTTGGTGGCACAGAAGGGAAGCATGCCGATTCTAGCACAAACGTGTTCCGGTTCATTCAGCATCTTATTCACAGCCTCTGTGATTTCTTCATCGGTGAGCTGGATTTTGGAATGTCGCAATTACTCGCACATCAATCCAGAGCTTCTGACTAAGGGGCAGTATACTCCATGATATCCAACAGCGAGCGAGATCAACCCCTGTTAAACCGTTGGCCATAAAGGCTCTGAGCTTTGACAGTTGAGGAGCATATTTGCTTCTCTCCTGGGCAGTCAATCTTTGCGGAAAAGGGTGTGTATTGCTGAGCCGCTCTGGACGAAAGCCAGGCAAGGGATTCTCACCAGCAGGGGAGGTGTCTTTGCAATAGAACCATGTCTGATTCCACTCTTTGGGGTGGCTATGCAGTTTGGCGTGAGGGTATGTGACCTCTTTCCTTTTCTGAATCGCCACGCCACCCAACTCCGTATTAGAGCCGTCAGTAAACTCAGTACGGCGGTTTAGACGGAAAAGGTCTCTGAACAATTCCACTGTGGGATCCTCTTGAAAAAACACCTCATAGAGCACTTGGAAGTGACACATATTTGTAACAGAGTTGGGACCAGTGTCTTGTGGATGGAGTTGGAAATCGGCTAAAACATCATGGTAAAATTTAGAACCGGGCGGCTTAAAGCCCCGAGCTAAGTGATCTACGAAAACAACAACCTCTCCTTCTTGAGGAGTGGGAGGGCATTCTTTGCCATGAGCCCTCCAATGGATGATATCTTTGCTGCATAAAGCGCCGATCAGGACTAGATCGTCTAGCTGAGCCTATGTGACGCGAGAAGGAACCCAATTGCACTCATATACTTGCTTGGCCATGATGGAATCTACAAGGTAGAAGATCCCGGTTCAAAAATGCATTTGATCAAGGTACATTGGTATGTGCAATGTTAAACCGGAGATAGAACTATCTGAACCGGAGTTTTATGAAGCAACAAACATCTGGCGGTTCAACAAGGGGACTAATGGTATATACCGGTTTGGCAAATTTTTTCTACAAGGTTAAACCGCCTGATCTAAACATTGAAATAGCTGAGATTGCAGATGGATAAGTATGTAGAAAAAGGTTTCACAAGATTTCTCTACAGCGTTGGATCTGAAGCAAGTTCAGAAAAGAGATAAATATTTAGAGGTTCAAAAGGAGCAGTACCGAATCAATGAGCAAAACGTTCATATAGATCTATGGTTTTGAGATGCGTAAGTGAAGGTGAAGGTTAAGCAACTACCATTGCACAGAATAAAGATTTGCGGATTCATCTAAAGATCTATCGTACGAGAAAGCGGCAGACGATGAACACTTAAGAACTGTGAAACCCTAATAGATCTGCGGGGGAAAGGATAGAAGATTTACCGGAGCTGAGGAAGACACGGAAGGTTGCCGCGATGCTCTGGTGCGCCCAAGTTGATGCAGCGGCCAAGGTTGAGGCAGAGGTCGACGGTGGCGGCGGAGCTCTGAAGCCGGGTGATGTGAGGAAGACGAAGCAGAAGGGGAAGAAGGGAAAGAGAAAGGAAATGACCCTTCGGTCCTATTTATAAGGCAAAGGACATGTGTCAGGCGCGACTCAAGGGGCCACGAAACGGAGCTGTCGCCTCAATTTCCGCATATCTATTAAACAAAGAAGCATAATGGATATCTTCGTTATGACAGGTGACGTCACTCCGGTTTACAGCAATCAGAGAATATAACATCATGGCCGTTTACCAATTCATGAGAAGATGTTGAAAATGAAGCTTTTGTCAAAGGATTGACATGAACCCGTTCAAATCAATCTGGGGCCTAATGTTGGGGATATTACTGCTGGGCGTAAACCGGCCTATCTGGGCCGGGTCAACTTCATCAGTAGTTCCAGAGTGATAAAGCCCAAGAAGGCAGATGAGGGCCTAAGGCCCGTAGCCGGTTCCAGACTTGTAGCTGTAAACCGGAATTTGTATATAAACTTGTATTGTAAGTTAGGAATAAGGAGAGACCAACCCGGATACGAATATCGACCGGTGTTGGGACTCTGTGAACCAACGGGTGTCACCCGTGTATATAAGGGGACGACCTGGCAGCGGTTCAAGGACAACAGACAACAACTCGAGACATAGGCAAAGCTTGTTTGCTCCCTAGTCATCGAAACCCCATCAATTCCATCACAACTAGATGTAGGCTTTTACCTTCATCGAAGGGGCCCAACTAGTATAAACTCTCTTGCGTCTCTATGTCCGCTTTAACCCCTTCAAGCTAACCCATCGCGATGGCTCCACGACTAAGTCCTTTATCTAGGACATCTGACGTGACAAAACCACGACAGTTTGGCTGTCGGTTTGAGGATGGTAAGCCGTGGAGAATAGTAGCTTCATTCCGAGTTTGGCGCATAGGGTGTTCCAAAAGTAACTCAAGAACTTGACGTCGCTGTCCGAGACAATCGTCTTTGGCACTCCATGTAGTCGTAAGATTTCGCTACAAAAGATATTGGCAACATGTGAAGCATCGTCTATCTTGTTGCAAGGAATGAAATCTGCCATCTTAGAGGATTGGTCCACAACAACAAATACCGAATCCTTTCCATTTCTAGTTCTAGGCAATCCAAGTACAAAATCCATGCTAATATCTTCCCATGGTTGGTATGGAATTGGGAGAGGCATGTAAAGGCCATGGGATTGAGCTTTAGACTTAGCTTTGCGACATGTAGAGCATCGGTTGGTGAAGCGGTTTACGTCGCGAAACATCTTGGGCCAATAATAGTTATTGGAGAGCGTAGCAAAAGTCTTGTCGCATCCAAAATGTCCCATTAGTCCTCCTCCATGTGATTCCTGCAAAAGCAACAAACGAAGAGAAGACTCGGGGATGCAAAGTTTGTTAGCTCTCATAAGATATCCATCTTTGATGTAATATCGTTCCCAAGATGTATGTGTCAAACATTTGGCATAAGGAGTAGCAAAAGTTGGATCTTGTGCATACAAGTCTTTTATGTGCTCAAAGCCATCGAATTCAAGTTGAGTAACAAGCATGCATATGCGGGAAAGAGCATCCGCCACAACATTTTCCTTACCTTTGATGTACTTGATGACATAAGGAAAAGACTCAATGAATTCACTCTATTTAGGATGACACTTGTTCAACTTGGTTTGACCCATATGGTATTTAAGCGTTTCATGATCGGTATGAATGATAAATTCATGAGGGCAAAGATAATGTTCCCATTCATGTAAAACTCGCACTAAAGTATATTGCTCTTTGTCATAGATGGGGTAATTGAGTTGTGCTCCGGAAAGTTTCTCACTAAAGTAAGCTATGGGGCGCTTCTCTTGCGTTAACACACCTCCTATGCCATTACCACTAGCATCAGAATGGATCTCAAAGGGTTTGTCAAAGTTGGGTAATGCAAGCACAGGAGCATGAGTAAGAAAATTCTTAAGCTCATTGAATGCGGTATCTTGGGATGGTCCCCAAACAAAAGGCACATTTTTCTTGCTCAAAGCATGCAAAGGTGAAGCAATGGTGCTAAAGTCCTTCACAAATCTACGGTAGAAACCGGCTAAACCAAGGAAGTTGTGCACTTGATTCAAGTTGGTTGGTTGTGGCCAAGTTTTAATAGCATTGATCTTAGAGTCATCAACATGAACACCCTTAGAAGAAACAACAAAACCTAAGAAAATGAGCTTATCAACACTAAAAAGGCACTTTTCCATGTTAGCATAGAGACGCTCTTTTCGAAGTGTTTGCAAAATGGTTCGAACATGGGTGACATGATCTTTGAGAGATTTGCTATAAACAAGGATATCATCGAAGTAGACCACTGCTACCTCTTGAGCACTGCATTGGTTTTCCCTTGAAGAAGAAAGGGTGATGCAGTAAAGCAGCGTAAGTATTTCCCTCGGTTTTGGAGAACCAAGGTATCAATCCAGTAGGAGATCACGCTCAAGTCCCACGCACCTACACAAACAAATAAGAACCTCGCAAGCAACGCGATAAAGGGGTTGGCAAGCCCTTCACGGTCAGTTATGAGAGTGAGATCTGATAGATATGATAAGAAATATTTTTGGTATTTTTATGATAAAGAGAAATAAAGATGAAAAGTAAAATAAATAGCAATGGAAATAACTAAGAATTGGAAGATTAATATGTTAAAAGATAGACCCCGGGGCCATAGGTTTCACTAGTGGCTTCTCTCAAGAGCATAAGTATTTATGGTGGGTAAACGAATTACTGTCGAGCAATTAATAGAATTGAGCATAGTTATGAGAATATCTAGGTATGATCATGTATATAGGCATCACGTCCGAGACAAGTAGACCGAAACGATTCTGCATCTACTACAATTACTCCACACATCGACCACTATCCATCATGCATCTAGAGTATTCAGTTCAAGAGAACAGAGTAATGCTTTCACGAAGATGGCATGCTGTAGAGGGATAAACTCATGCAATATGATATAGACCCCATATTTTTATCCTCGATGGCAACAATACAATACGTATCGGTTCCATTTCTGTCACTGGGATCGAACACCGCAAGATTGAACCCAAAGCTAAGCACTTCTCCCATTGCAAGAAATATCAATCTAGTAGTCCAAACCAAACTGATAATTCGAAGAGACTTGCAAAGATAAACCAATCATACATAAAAGAATCCAGAGGAGAATCAAATATTGTTCATAGATAATCTGGATCATAAACCCACAATTCATCGGATCTCGACAAACACACTGCAAAACAAGATTACATCGAATAGATCTCCAAGAAAATCAAGGAGAAATTTGTATTGAGATCCAAAGAGAGAGAAGAAGCCATCTAGCTAATAACTATGGACCCGAAGGTCTAAAGTAAACTACTCACACATCACCGGAGAGGCCATGGAGTTGATGTAGAGGCCCTCCGTGATCAATGCCCCCTCCGGTGGAGCTCCGGAAAAGGCCCCGAGATGGGATCTCTCGAGTACAGAAGGTTGCGGCGATGAAATTAGGTTTTCGTGGTGCTCCTAGATGTTTGGGGGGTACGTGGATATATATAGGAGGAAGAAGTACATCGGTGGAGCAACGGAGGGCCCACATGGGTGGAGGGCGCGCCCCCTGCCTCGTGCCTTCCTCCCTTGTTTCTTGACGGCCACTCCAAGTCTCCTGGATCACGTTTGTTGAGAAAATCACGTTCCCGAAGGTCTCATTCCGTTTGGACTCCGTTTGATATTCCTTTTCTTCGAAACCCTAAAATAGGCAAAAAAAACAGCAATTTGGGCTGGGCCTCCGGTTAGTAGGTTAGTCCCAAAAATGATATAAAAGTGTAAAATAAAGCCCATTAACATCCAAAATAGATAATATAATAGCATAGAGCGATCAAAAATTATAGATACATTGGAGATGTATCAAGCACCCCCAAGCTTAGTTCCTCTCGTCCTCGAGTAGGTAAATGATAAAAGAAGAATTTTTGATGTGGAATGCTTTCTAACATATTTCTCAATGTAATTTTTCTTTATTGTGGCATGAATGTTCAGATCCATAAGATTCAAGATAAAAGTTCAATATTGCCATAAAACTAATAATACTTCAAGCATACTAACTAAGCAATTATGTCTTCTCAAAATAACATGGCCAAAGAAAGTTATCCCTACAAAATCATATAGTCTGGCTATGCTCCATCTTCACCACACAAAATATTTACATCACGCACAACCCCGATGAAAAGCCAAGCAATTGTTTCATACTTTTGATGTTCTCAAACTTTTTAATCTTCACGCAATATATGAGCGTGAGCCATGGATATAGCACTATGGTGGAATAGAATGGTGGTTGTGGAGAAGACAAAAAAGGAGAAGATAGTCTCACATCAACTAGGTGTATCAACGAGCTATGGAGATGCCCATTAATAGATATCAATGTGAGTGAGTAGGGATTGCCATGCAACGGATGCACTAGAGTTAGAAGTATATGAAAGCTCAACAAAAGAAACTAAGTGGGTGTGCATCCAACTTGCTTGCTAATGAAGACCTAGGGCATTTTGGGGAAGCCCATCGTTGGAATATACAAGCCAAGTTCTATAATGAAAAATTCCAATTGTATATGAAAATGATATCATAGGAGACTCTCTATATGAAGAACATGGTGCTACTTTGAAGCACAAGTGTGGAAAAAGGATAGCAACATTGTCCCTTCTCTCTTTTTCTCTCATTTTTTATTTGGGCCTTCTATCTTTTTCTTTTCTTTTTGGCCTCTTTTTTTATTTTTCGTCTGGAGTCTCATCCCGACTTGTGGGGGAATCATAGTCTCCATCATCCTTTCCTCACTTGGGAAAATGCTCTAATAATGATGATCATCACACTTTGCTTACTTACAACTCAAGAATTACAACTCAATACTTAGAACAAAATATGACTCTATGTGAATGCCTCCGGTGGTGTACCGGGATGTGCAATGATGCATGAGTGACATGTATAAAAAATATGAACGGTGGATTTGGCACAAATACGATGTCAACTACATGATCATGCAATCAATATGACAATGATGAAGTGTGTCATAATAACGGAATGATGGAAAGTTGCATGGCAATATATCTCGGAATGGCTATAGACATGCCATAATAGGTAGGTATGGTGGCTGTTTTGAGGGAGGTATATAGTGGGTGTATGATACCGGCGAAAATTGCGCGGTATTAGAGAGGCTAGCAATGGTGGAAGGGTGAGAGTGCGTATAATCCATGGACTCGACATTAGTCATAAAGAACTCACATACTTATTGCAAAAATCTACAAGTTATCAAAGCAAAGTATTACGCGCATGCTCCTAGGGGGATAGATTGGTAGGAAAAGACCATCGCTCGTCCCCAGCCGCCACTCATAAGGAAGACAATAAATAAATAAATCATGCTCCGACTTCATCACATAATGGTTCACCATACGTGCATGCTATGGGAATCACAAACTTCAACACAAGTATTTCTGAAATTCACAACTACTCAACTAGCATGACTCTAATATCACCATCTCCGTATGTCAAGACAATTATCAAGTATCAAACTTCTCATAGTATTCAATGCACTTGTATGAAAGTTTTTATTATTGCCATGTTGTTCTAAAGGGCTCTCAAAATAATATAAGTGAAGCATGAGAGAACAATAGTTTCTATAAAACAAATCCACCACCGTGCTCTAAAAGATATAAGTGAAGAACAAGAGCAAAAACTTTATAGCTCAAAGGTATAAGTGAAGCACATAGAGTATTCTAATAAATTTCGAATCATGTGAGTCTCTCTCAAAAGGTGTGTACAGAAAGGATGATTGTGGTAAACTAAAAAAGCAAAGACTCAAATCATACAAGACGCTCCAAGCAAAACACATATCATGTGGTGAATAAAAATATAGCTCCAAGTAAAGTTACCGATAGACGAAGACGAAAGAGGGGATGCCTTCCGGGGCATCCCCAAGCTTAGGCTCTACCCACTCTTTGTTCCATAATCCATCAAATCTTTACCCAAGACTTGAAAACTTCACAACACAAAACTCAAGATAGAAAATCTTGTGAGCTCCGTTAGCGAAAGAAAACAAAAGACCACTTCAAGGTACTGTAATGAACTCATTCTTTATTTATATTGGTGTCAAACCTAATGTATTCCAACTTCTCTATGGTTTATAAACTCTTTTACTAGCCATAGATTCATCAAAATAAGCAGACAACACAAGAAAACAGAATCTTTCACAAACAGAACCATCTGTAGAATCTGGGGCTAACGCAAGTTATGGAACCCCAAAAATTCTAAAATAAATTGTTGTATGTGAGGAATTTATCTATTAATGATCTGAAAAAATAATTAACTAAATAGCACCTTCCAAATAAAATGGCAGCAATTCTCATGAGCGCTAAAGTTTCTGTTTTTTTACAGCAAGATCAAAAAGAC
This sequence comes from Triticum monococcum, assembly GCA_034509565.1. NCBI lineage: Eukaryota > Viridiplantae > Streptophyta > Magnoliopsida > Poales > Poaceae > Triticum > Triticum monococcum. Next base: position 615,132,918 of record CM067847.1, on the reverse strand, counting down.
TATCCCCAAGTCTTCCCAATGGTTCTACTTGGCACAAACACTAATTTAACACACAAAAACAACCAAAACAGAGGCTAGGTAATTTATTTTCTACTAAAAAAGAGCAAAAAGCAAGGAAGAAAAATAAAATTGGGTTGCCTCCGAACAAGCGCTATCGTTTAACGCCCCTAGCTAGGCATAAAAGCGAAGATAGATCTAGGTATTGCCATCTTTGGTTGGCAATCCATAAGTGGACCTCATAATAGATTCATAAGGTAATTTAATTTTCTTCTAGGGAAGTGTTCCATGCCTTTCCTTAACGGAAATTGGAATCTAATATTCCCTTCCTTCATATCAATAATTGCACTAATCGTTCTAAGGAAAGGTCTACCAAGAATAATAGGACATGAAGGATTGCAATCTATATCAAGAACAATGAAATCTACGGGCACATAGTTCCTATTTGCAACAATAAGAACATCATTATTTCTACCCATAGGTTTCTTAATAGTAGAATCTGCAAGGTACAAGTTTAAAGAACAATCATCAAAATCACGGAAACCTAACAAATCACACAAAGTTTTTGGAATCGTGGAAACACTAGCACCCAAATCACACAAAGCATAACACTCATGATCTTTAATTTTAATTTTAATAGTAGGTTCCCACTCATCATAAAGTTTTCTAGGAATAGAAACTTCCAACTCAAGTTTTTCTTCATAAGATTGCATCAAAGCATCAAAGATATGTTTAGTAAAAGCTTTATTTTGACTATAAGCATGAGGAGAATTTAGTACGGATTGCAACAAGGAAATACAATATATAAAAGAGCAATTATCATAATTAAATTCCTTGAAATAGAAAATAGTAGGTTCATTGATATTTAAAGTTTTGACCTCTTCAATCCCACTTTTAACAATTTTAGCATCAAGATCTAAAGACTCTGAATTTTTGGAACGCCTTCTAGGTAAAGGTGGCTCATCTTCATCACCATCATTATCAAGATTCATATTGCAAAACAAAGATTTAATAGGCGACACATAAATAACTTTTAGATCTTCATCCTTATTATCATGAAAACTAGAAGAACACGCTTTTATAAAGCAATCTTTCTTAGCACGCATCCTAGCGGTTCTTTCTTTGCACTCATCAATGGAAATTCTCATGGCTTTGAGAGACTCATTGATATCATGCTTAGGTGGAATAGATCTAAGTTTCAAAGAATTAACATCAAGAGAAATTCTATCAACGTTCCTAGCCAACTCATCAATCTTAAGCAATTTTTCTTCAATCAAAGCATTGAAACTCTTTTGCGAAGTAATAAATTCTTTAATATTAGATTCAAAATCAGAGGGCATCTTATTATAATTTCCATAAGAATTGTTGTAGGAATTACCATAATTATTAGAGGAACTACTAGGAAATGGCCTAGAATTAAAATTACCTCTATACGTGTTATTACCAAAATTGTTCCTACCAACAAAATTCACGCCCATAGATTCATTATTATTCTCAATCAAAGTGGACAAAGGCATATCATTAGGATCAGTGGGAGCACTCTTATTAGCAAACACTTTCATAAGTTCATCCAACTTTCCACTCAAAACATTAATCTCTTCAATTGCATGCACTTTTTTACTAGTAGATCTTTTGGTGTGCCATTGAGAATAATTAACCATAATATTATCTAGGAGTTTGGTAGCTTCTCCTAAAGTGATTTCCATAAAAGTGCCTCCCGCGGCCGAATTTAAAAGATTTATAGAAGCAAAATTCAATCCGGCATAAAAGTTTTGTATAATCATCCAAAGATTCAAACCATGCGATGGGCAATTACGTATCATTGATTTCATCCTCTCCCAAGATTGTGCAACATGTTCATGATTAAGTTGCTTAAAATTCATAATATTTTTTCTAAGAGATATGATCTTAGCGGGAGGAAAATACTTAGAGATAAATCCATCTTTGCACTTATTCCATGAATCAATACTATTTTTAGGCAAAGACGAAAACCAAGCTTTAGCACGATCTCGAAGCGAAAACAGAAATAGTTTCAATTTAACAATATCATTATCCACGTCTTTCTTATTTTGCATATCACACAAATCAACAAAGTTGTTTAGATGGGTAGCGGCATCTTCAGTAGGAAGACCAGAAAACAGATCTTTCATGACAAGATTCAGCAACGGAGTATTAATTTCACAAGATTCAGCATCGGTAAGAGGAGCAATCAGAGTGCTAATAAAATCATTATTGTTGGTATTGGCAAAGTCACACAATTTAGTATTATCTTGAGCCATCGTGACAAGCAAGCAATCCAACACACAAGCAAACAAGAAACGGGCAAAAGGGCAAATAGAAAAAGAGAAGGCCAATGGAGAGAGATGGAGAGAGGAAAAGAGGGTGAATAAAACGGCAAGGGTGAAGTGGGGGAGAGGAACGAGAGACAAATGGAAAATAATGTAATGCGAGGGATAAGAGTTTGTGATGGGTACTTGGTATATTTTGACTTGGTAATGGCGCCAGAAATGACTCGTTGTGGGAGTCAAATCTTCACTTGACTTGGCGCAAATCTCCTCGGCAACGGCGCTAGAAATCCTTCTTGCTACCTCTTGAGCACTGCGTTGGTTTTCCCTTGAAGAGGAAAGTGTCGGTGTCAAAACCAGCGGATCTCGGGTAGGGGGTCCCGAACTGTGCGTCTAGGCCGGATGGTAACAGGAGGCAAGGAACACGATGTTTTACCCAGGTTCGGGCCCTCTTGATGGAGGTAAAACCCTACGTCCTACTTGATTAATATTGATGATATGGGTAGTACAAGAGTAGATCTACCACGAGATCAAGGAGGCTAAACCCTAGAAGCTAGCCTATGGTATGATTGTTGTGTATGAAGTTGTCCTACAGACTAAAACCCTCTGGTTTATATAGACACCAGAGAGGGTTAGGGTTACACAAAGTCGGTTACAATGGTAGGAGATCTTGAATATCCGCATCGCCAAGCTTGCCTTCCATGCCAAGGGAAGTCCCATCCGGACACGGGACGAAGTCTTCAATCTTGTATCTTCATAGTCCTGGAGTCCAGCTGAAGGTATAGTCCGGCTACCCGAACACCCCCTAATCCAAGGCTCCCTCAGTAGCCCCTGAACTAGGCTTCAATGACGATGAGTCCGGCGCGTAGATTGTCTTCGGCATTGGAAGGCGGGTTCCTCCTCCAAATTCTTCATAAAAGTTTGTAAACACCAAAAGTAGTGTCTGGCTCTGCAAAATAAGTTTCCACGCATTGCCACAGAGAGAATAATATTAACACAAATCTAATCTGCTGACGTATTCCGTAGCGTGACATCACACTACGGCCAAGCCTCTATTCGAATCGTTTTCACTTTTCCACCTCAGCGTGTTTTGCAAGGCGGTTTCCTTGGCACGTCTTGTCAAAGCAGAGATCGTGTCCCCCATTTACAGGATTCTCATCAATACGGACGTGGGTAACCCAACCGCGCCATTTATCACGGCGCTGGGCAAGCGAGTTTTACTAGGCTGGTGGGGACGCACAGTCGCGTCCGCCCATATAAGGGGATAAGGATCCACCTTTTTACCTACGCCTTCTTCTTCCTTTGCCCATCCATCTTCTGCGCACCTGAGCTCTAGCGCCCAAGCCCATACTTCCTAACTCAACCTTCTCCAACAATGTCCGGAGCGGGAGGCAAGTGGATGGTCTCCTCCATTACGGAGAGCCATTTGAAAAAGCTAAGGAAGGCCGGATACCTCTCCAAAGACATCGCGCACTGGCTTCCTGAGGAGGGGCAGCTTCTCCCCACCCCAAGTCCCCATGAGAGGGTAGTATTTCTTCCCCACTTCCTCCGCGGACTAGGTTTTCCTCTCCACCCATTCGTCCGCGGGCTCATGTTCTACAATGGCCTAGATTTCCACGATCTAGCCCCGAACTTCATCCTCAATATCTCGGCGTTTATCATCGTGTGTGAGGCTTTCCTCTGCATCCGCCCCCATTTCGGCCTCTGTCTCAAGACCTTCAGCGTCAAGCCAAAGGTGGTGCGCGACAATCAGGCAGAGTGCGGAGGTGCCATGGCGGGCAAAATAGCCAACGTCCTATGGCTCGAGGGCTCCTTTGTGGAGACCTTGAAGCGGTGGCAGTCAGGGTGGTTTTACATCACCGAGCCACGCGATCCGAAGTGGATCGGAGCCCCTGAATTTCGATCCGGACCCCCTACGCAGCTCACGTCCTGGAAGGAGACGGGCTTGTCGTGGGGCGATGAAGAAGAGGTGACCGGACTACAAAAATGCATCCAGTCCCTGGTGAACAAGCAGCTCAGGCTTGCCAACGTAGTCTAGGTCATGCTCGTCCGCCGGATCCTTCCGTGTCAAGAACGGGACTTCAATCTGTGGGAGTTCAACCCGGCGCACCACCGGACTCTGAGCAGGCTCTTCGACACGATGTACGAAGATGCCCGGAAGGGGCAAACCAAAGGCGCCGAGGCTCCCACATCCGCCTCCAAGGACTGCGGATTCAACTCGCAGCGTCCTGCTGGCGAGGTAAAATATTTTCATCTTTTATAGGATGTTAAGTTTCTTCATAGTTTGACTCTATGCGGGATCTAAACTCCCTCACCTTTGACAGGATTGGCAGGCGCAGTCCGGACTGATTAACTGTCCGGCTCCCTTGCCCGAAGATCCAGCCCCGGCTCTCCTAGTGAAGCTGCTAGTTCTGGCACCTTATGTGGTGCCGGAGAAGAAGGCCAAGAAGAAGAAGGCCACGGGGACTCGAAAGAGTTCCCGGCATATGGTGGTGTTTGACTCGTCGTCCGACGAGTCCGAGATGCACTCCTCCCGTGAAGACGAGGAGGAAGAAGAGACCTCTCCCCCTCCTACGGGGGGAGGAAAGAAGAGGAAGGCCGCCCCAGTAGGGGAGGCCGAAGGGTCCAAGAAGAGGAAAACCCCTCCGCCGCACTACGCTCCCGACGCCGACGAGGACGAAGAGGAGTGGCCGGACAGGACCAAGCGTCCGACGAAATCGTAAGTGTTCGGATACCAGAATAACTCATGATATTCCTTTTGTTGCGCAGCTTTCCCTAATGTCGAATATCATCATGCAGCCCACCCAAGGACGGGCTCGACGAGTCGTCGAGCGGCTCCCTGGATTCCTCGAACGTGAATTCAGTTCCGCCCGCTGCCTCCCCCTGCGCTGCGGATGACGCCGAAGTGGCGTCGCGACAAGCTCCGGGGCAAGAGGAGGTGGTCCAGGAGGAACCGCGAGGTGACATCCCGGACTCCAGGAGTAAAGGGGACAAGACCCCCCAGGGCTCCAAGTCCTGCTTTAAGCCGGACACCGCACCGGAATCATCAACGGTTCCGGACCGCGGCAGGCAAACTCCTGCCAAGAGGAGCAAGCCTATTGAGCCGGCGTCCTCCGTCCAACCGGAGGCGTCGGACAATCTGCTGGAAGTGCTTAAGGGCACCTCCATCGACGAGGAGCACCGTACCATCATGAGTACGGTGGTCCAGAAGGTTCGGTCCGCCAAAAGCGGACTGACTGAAGCTTGTGCTAGCCTTCTAACAGGCTTCGAGGTAAGTAAAAAATATATAGAAATATCACCGCATAGACAGTAGCCCCTGATGCTCTGTTTGGCGTTCGGAAAGAAAAGCCGAATAGAGGATCTATTAAATATCGCAGGAGTCTAACTAAAAAGGAGTCAATATACGTATGCAGGGTTCGCTGCTAGCCACCGCCGCACTGACTGCGGAGGTGGGTGCCCTGAAGCAGGGCCTCGAGCGGACCGAGCAAGAGCTCGACCTTGCCAAACGGCAGCTCGAGGAGAAAGAAGGTAAGAGATACCTTATAGAAAAAATGCCTATAAGAAGACGCAATTGCAAAAAATGACAGGAGTACACTGCTTATTGTAGGGGCCACAACTGAGGTGGCGACCCTCAAGCAGGCGATGTACGAGGCCGAGAAGAAAGCGGCCACGGAGCACACCGAGCGGAAGAAATTTGAGGCGCGGGTCGGCGGGGTGCAGCGAGAGCTTCGGGTTCTCATGAAAAAACATGAGAGTTTGGAGCTCGACTCAAAGACGCGAGCGTCCGAACTTGCTGCGGCCCTTAAAACTGCCGAATCTGCCAAGGCGGAAGCCCAGAAGGCCCTCCAGGAATTGGATGTGGTGAAAAAGATAGCGGCGGGTAAGGCATTCTCTATGCAAAGAAGACATATAAAAGTAAGCTACTTGTTACTTACCCGAATCCAGAGCTCTCCAGGGGCATTCGCAGATCTTCCTCGCAGCGTATCCGATGCCACCGCATTCTACCGAGCCGAGGAAGGCAGCTCGACGGAGAAGGTGTTCTGGTCTCAGTACGCTGAGGCCGGACACCCTGTGCCCTTGAGCGACCAGATGAAGCAGCTGGTCGAGCTCCACAAGGCGACCGAACAAGAAGGGCTTCATAGATCGGCTGTGGCCTGGAGACGCCCTGCCTGGGAGCTACTTCGGATTGGTGCGGCGGCTGGTGGAGGCTTGTCCAAGGCTCGAGGTCATCAAGCGCTCCGTCTGCATCGAAGGTGCCCGTAGGGCCCTTGCCCGTGCAAAGGTGCACTGGGGTAAGCTGGACGGTGAGAAGCCTGTGAGGGACAGGCCGCCGCCGGGGAAGGAGCATCGCAAGCCCGAGAACTATTACAAGGATGTTCTGGCTAGTGCCCGCCTTATGGCGGATGAATGTACCAAGGATGTAATTTTTGAATGAACTCGCTCGTGTTATCCTGTGCGCTGAAAACTTGTTCATATGCGCTAAGCAATGCTTGTTGAATTTAAAATATTACTTTCTGTGCGGCCGTTTATCAAAAAATTGAGAGATGGCCAGTCGTCGGCTTCTGCCCCCATGCCACTAGAACTGGGGTGTTCGGGAAAAACCTGAGCGCTCTTTTTGCCATGATTGGGTCCGTCGAGGGAGGGCTCGGCACAACGAACAAGGCAATCGGACTATAATGCTTAAACACTCTCACTTAGCCATAGAACTCTATAATTTTATATTTTGGCGAAGCCCCTAGTATTCGGAAGACCGAGTTCGGGGTGCTATCCACGCCTTGGCCGGACAAAGCCGGTTCCTCGCTCGAAGCGGCATAAGTCTTTAAGGACTCGAAAAACCTCTCGAACAGCGACCGGTCTCTCGCCTCATCATGACAGGTAGTTTTAGCTTTCTCTACTGAGGTGCTTAGCCCAGCTCAACTGGGGCACAATCGCAGTAGTTCTCCTAGTGCTACCTTAGCCGATAGAGCGGAATGTAAGGCACCAAAACATAGGAGCCAGGCAAACCCAACTATTGACCCAAATCATGATTCGGAGCCGATGCATATAGTGCTATAAGTTCGGGGTGCCGCACTTGTGAAAGTGTACGGACTTCTCACGCCATATTGATGGGTACTGAAGCCCCTGGCGTACTTTTGCCGTGCCACAGTGTACGGATGCAACATGTTATTAGTAAACATATATAAAAAGAGGATAATGTGAAAAATAGACAGAAAGCTATGCATTGTTTATAGAAGGTCTGCTATAAAAGCAGAACGATACAAATAGTGCGATAAGCAAAAGAAATTGGACTATTTAACATGTCCTGGCCAGGGGCATGCCGCGGAATTGTATTAAAAAACATGTATACTGCTCGCAATAGAGACTACCTGGGAGTTCCATAATGCGGCGTGGCTTGTCTGCTTTCCTGGATCTTGTATCGTTTGTGCGGCAGTTGAATTGCCAAACGGGTCATCCAAAGTATGGAGTCCTGAGAGAAGAAAAAAAAGAATCTGGCAGCCCCTGGTGTGGTTTAAGTCGTATTTCGGGCGTGCCGTGATAGTGCCCCTTCCCCTGTGCCCATGGTATTTCAAGAGCATAGTTATGCACGCGAAGCACTGGTTTCGCTATATCACGAGGGCTAGGGTTGGGGCCGCATTGCTACGCTAGCTCAGAACGTGCTAGGAGGTCTTGTTGTAGGGTACTCCGGGCGTGCTTGACAGTGTCCGGCTTTTTGAAAGCCGAGCTGGAGAACTGCCTGGAGAGGCTGCTTTGTACTTCTGCTGCGAGCGTTGCCGTGTGCTCCTCCGTTTGGAGGGAGCGTTCAGTGTTCCCATTGACCGTGATTACTCCTCTAGGGCCTGGCATCTTGAGCTTGAGGTATGCATAGTGCGGTACTGCATTGAATTTTGCGAATGCGGTTCGCCCGAGCAGTGCGTGATAGCCACTACGGAACGGGACTATGTCGAAGATTAACTCCTCGCTTCGGAAGTTATCCGGAGATCCGAAGACCACTTCTAGTGTGACTGAGCCTGTACAGTTGGTTTCTACACCTGGTATGACACCTTTAAAGGTCGTTTTGGTGGGCTTGATCCTCGAGGGATCTATGCCCATTTTTCGCACTGTATCCTGGTAAAGCAGGTTCAGGCTGCTGCCGCCGTCCATGAGGACTCTTGTGAGATGAAATCCGTCAATGATTGGGTCTAGAACCAATGCGGCGAAGCCGCCGTGACGGATACTAGTGGGGTGGTCCCTTCGATCAAAGGTGATTGGACAAGAGGACCATGGGTTGAACTTTGGGGCGACTGGCTCCATCGCATATATGTCCTGTAACGCACGCTTCCGCTCCCTCTTGGGGATGTGGGTTGCGTATATCATGTTCACCGTCCGCACTTGCGGGGGAAATCCCTTCTGTCCACTGTTGTTCGGCGACCTGGGCTCCTCCTCGTTGTCGCTATGCAGCCCCTTGTCTTTGTTTTCGGCTCTTAACTTGCCTGCCTGCTTGAACACCCAACAATCCATGTTGGTGTGATTGGCTGGCTTTTCGGGGGTGCCATGTATCTAGCATAAGCGGTCGAGTATTCGGTCCAAACTGGACGGGCCCTGAGTATTTCTTTTGAATGGCTTTTTCCGCTGACCGGATTTGTAGCCTCGGAATCCGGCATTAACTGCCGTATCCTCGTTGCTATCGCTGTTAACGCGGCGCTTTTGTTTGTTCCGACGCGACCTGTCGCTTTTGTCCTTGGTATTTGAATTACCAGAGTTCTTGGTTAAATTTTTGCTGCGAGCTAGCCAGCTGTCTTCTCCCGCGCAAAAGCGGGTCATGAGTGTCGTGAGGGCTGCCATAGATTTTGGCTTTTCCTGTCCCAGGTGCCGGGCAAGCCACTCGTCACGGATATTATGCTTGAAGGCCACTAAGGCCTCTGCGTCCGGACAATCGACTATCTGGTTTTCTTTGTTAGGAACCGTGTCCAGAATTGCCTGGCCGATTCCTCTAGCTGCTGAATTATGTGGCTTAGGTCATCGGTGTCCGGTGATCGCACATAAGTGCCCTGGAAGTTATCAAGGAATGCGGCTGCCAGGTCCTCCCAAGAACCGACTGAGTCTGCTGGAAAGCTGTTAAGACAATGCCGGGCCGGTCCCTTAAGTTTGAGTGGGAGGTATTTGATGGCGTGTAGATCATCACCGCGGGCCATGTGGATATGAAGGAGATAATCCTTGATCCATACCGCAGGATCTGTTGTGCCATCGTATGATTCGATGTTTACGGGTTTGAAGCCCTCAGGGATTTTATGATCCATTACTTCATCTGTGAAGCATAGTGGGTGTGTGGCGCCTCTGTATTGGGCTATATCACGATGCAGCTCGAAGGAGCTTTGTCTGTTGAGTTCGGCCCGGCCGGATTTATTGCATCCGGAGTGACGATCACCGTCACGTGCCGTGGGGCGCCTGCGCGATCCATAGATCGATCTTGTTTGCCTTGCCTTGTCCTCCAGTACGTCGCGCAGGTCGGGCGCATTTTCCCGTGCCTTAGTATGCTTGACGCGGCATCGGGGCATGGCTTGAGTGGAGGGCCAAGGGGCCTTTCTATCGTGGCCGTGAGGTGGCCGGTCAGCCATGTTGTGCGTTGGTGATGTAGGTGCTTCCACCTCTAATCGGGGTAGCAGCCTGCGCTTTGGGTAACTCTTGGAGGGGCGTTCGAGTTCATACTCTTCGGCCGCAAGGACTTCAGTCCATCTGTCAGCTAGCAAATCCTGATCAGCTCTAAGCTATTGCTGCTTTTTCTTGAGGCTGCTTGCCGTGGCCATAAGCCTGCGTTTAAAACGCTCTTGTTCGGCAAGATCCTCTAGCACGACGAACTCGTCGTCGTCGAGGCTTGCCTCGTCTTCGGAGGGAGGTGTATAATTATCGTCCTCAACCTCTTGGTCCGCCGCCCTCTCATGAGGGCTGGCTTCTCTGTCCTCCTGTGCTGAATCTTGTTGGAGGGGGTGTTCTTCGGCGCTATCCAGAGTAGTATTATCTCCCATGCCGGAATCATCGTTTTTGCTTTGGCGCGATTTAGAGCGGCGCCGCAGACGCCGGCGCTTGGGCTGTTTCTTAGAGGTATCGTCCCCTACTGTTCCATCGCCATCTCCATCCTTTGGAGTGTGCACCATATATATGTCATATGACGAGGTGGCCTTCCAGCGCCCTACAGGTGCTGGTTCTTGTTCGTCTCCTGCATCGTCGTCCATGCCGTCGATGTCTTCGGAGTCGAAGTCAAGCATGTCGGTTAAGTCGTCGATAGTGGCTACGAAGTGGGTGGTGGGTGGGTTTTGAATTTCCTCATCATCCGTATCCCAACCTTGCTGACCGTATGCCGGCCAGGGCTCTCCTGATAAAGAGAGAGACTTTAGAGAATTCAGGATGTCGCCGAAGGGCGAGTGCTGAAAGATGTCCGCGGTAGTGAATTCCATTATCGGCGCCCAATCGGATTCGATCGGCGGGGGCTTGGGGGGCTCGGAGTTCGGAGAGGAATCCGGCTCCTCAGAGTCATGTGCCATGCGGAGTGCGGGGCTGGAGTTCGGCTCGATCGCCTCTAAGATCGCAGCCCCTGAGGCAACGTCCAACCACTGATCCTCGATCGGCGTAGTAGGCTCCGAATCAATGGTCGGAACCGATGCGTGTGCGGCCCCCAAAGCGCTATTCGGTGGCAGAGCTATATCGTGCCCAACGAGATAGTGCGGCGCGCTTGGCTGTGGCTCGAATCCGTCGAAGATCAAGTCCCTGCGGATGTCAGCCGTGTAGTTTAGGCTTCCAAACCTGACCTGATGGCCAGGGGCGTAGCTTTCGATCTGCTCAAGGTGGCCAAGCGAATTGGCCCGTAGTGCGAAGCCGCCGAAGACGAAGATCTGTCCGGGGAGAAAAGTCTCACCCTGGACTGCATCGTTGTTGATGATCGAAGGAGCCATCAGGCCTAAAAGCGACGACACAGAGGAACTCTCAATGAAAGCACCAATGTCGGTGTCAAAACCGGCGGATCTCGGGTAGGGGGTCCCGAACTGTGTGTCTAGGCCGGATGGTAACAGGAGGCAAGGAACACGATGTTTTACCCAGGTTCGGGCCCTCTTGATGGAGGTAAAACCCTACGTCCTGCTTGATTAATATTGATGATATGGGTAGTACAAGAGTAGATCTACCACGAGATCAAGGAGGCTAAACCCTAGAAGCTAGCCTATGGTATGATTGTTGTGTATGAAGTTGTCCTACGGACTAAAACCCTCCGGTTTATATAGACACCGGAGAGGGTTAGGGTTACACAAAGTCGGTTACAATGGTAGGAGATCTTGAATATCCGCATCGCCAAGCTTGCCTTCCACGCCAAGGAAAGTCCCATCCGGACACGGGACGAAGTCTTCAATCTTGTATCTTCATAGTCCTGGAGTCCGGCTGAAGGTATAGTCCGGCTACCCGAACACCCCCTAATCCAGGACTCCCTTAGAAAGGGTGATGCAGTAAAGCAGCGTAAGTATTTCCCTCAGTTTTTGAGAACCAAGGTATCAATCCAGTAGGAGATCACGCTCAATTCCCATGCACCTACACAAACAAATAAGAACCTCGCAACCAACGCGATAAAGGGGTTGTCAAGCCCTTCTCGGTCACTTACGAGAGTGAGATCTGATATATATGATAAGATAATATTTTTGGTATTTTTATGATAAAGAGAAATAAAGATGCAAAGTAAAATAAATAGCAATGGAAATAACTAAGTACTAGAAGATTAATATGATAAAAGATAGACCTGGGGGCCATAGGTTTCACTAGTGGCTTCTCTCAAGAGCATAAGTATTACGGTGGGTAAACGAATTACTGTCGAGCAATTGATAGAATTGAGCATAGTTATGAGAATATCTAGGTATGATCATGTATATAGGCATCACGTCCGAGACAAGTAGACCGAAACGATACTGCATCTACTACTATTACTCCACACATCGACCGCTATCCAGCATGCATCTAGAGTATTAAGTTCAAGAGAATAGAGTAATGCTTTAAGGAAGATGACATGATGTAGAGGGATACTCATGCAATATGATATAAACCCCATCTTTTTATCCTCGATGGCAACAATACAATACGTAACGGTTCCCTTTCTGTCACTGGGATCGAACACCGCAAGATTGAACCCAAGGCTAAGCACTTCTCCCATTGCAAGAAAGATCAATCTAGTAGGCCAAACCAAACTGATAATTCGAAGAGACTTGCAAAGATAAACCAATCATACATAAAAGAATTCAGAGGAGAATCAAATATTGTTCAGAGATAATCTGGATCATAAACCCACAATTCATCGGATCTCGACAAACACACCGCAGAACAAGATTACATCGAATAGATCTCCAAGGAAATTGAGGAGAACTTTGTATTGAGATCTATAGAGAGAGAAGAAGCCATCTAGCTAATAACTATGGACCCGAAGGTCTGAAGTAAACTACTCACACATCACCGGAGAGGCCATGGAGTTGATGTAGAGGCCCTCCGTGATCAATGCCCCCTCCGGCGGAGCTCCTGAAAAGGCCCCGAGATGGGATCTCTCGAGTACAGAAGGTTGCGGCGGTGGAATTATGTTTTTGTGGTGCTCCTGGATGTTTGGGGGGTACGTGGATATATATAGAAGGAAGAAGTACGTCGGTGGAGCAACGGAGGGCCCGTGAGGGTGGAGGGCGCGCCCCCTGCCTCGTGCCTTCCTCCCTTGTTTCTTGACGTTCGGTGAGAAAATCATGTTCCCGATGGTTTTATTCCGTTTGGACTCTATTTGATATTCTGTTTCTCCGAAATACTGAAATAGGCAAAAAAACAGCAATTCTGGGCTGGGCCTCCGGTTAGTAGGTTAGTCCCAAAAATGCTATAAAAGTGTAAAATAAAGCCCATTAACATCCAAAATAGATAATATAATAGCATGGTGCAATCAAAAATTATAGATACATTGGAGACGTATCTACCACAACAAACTCGCCAATGTAAGGGCAAAAGACATGATTCATAAGATGCATGAAAGTACCCGGAGCTTCCAATAAACCCATAGGCATCACTAACCACTCGTACAAACCAAACTTTGTTTTGAAAGCGGTTTTCCATACATCACCCTCTTGTATGCGGATTTGATAGTAACCACTTTTAAGATCAATTTTGGAAAATATAGTGGCACCACTAAGTTCATCAAGCATATCATCAAGGCATGGAATGGGATACCTATATCGAACGGTCATAACATTGATAGGTCTAAAATAGGAACACATGCGAAAGCTACCGTCTCTTTTTGGCACAAGAATGACCGGAACGGCACAAGGACTCAAACTTTCGCGCACATGTCCATGGTCTATGAGATGCTTTACTTGCCTTTGTATTTCTTTGGTTTCTTCGGGGTGGACGCAGTAGGGAGCTTTGTTCGGGAGTGGTGCTCCGGGGATGAGGTCGATGCGGTGCTCGATGCCTCGTAGTGGAGGTAGTCCCGGAGGTAGCTCATCGGGGAAAACATCTTGGAATTCCTGTAAAAGATAAGACAACACTAAAGGTAGAGTGTGAGAGGTGTTAGCTTTTGGTACCTCGTCCTTGCACAAAAGGACATAGTGTTGGACACTAGATGGGTTCTCACACACTCCTCTTCTCTCACTTTTGGTGGCAAATAGAACTAAGTTCTTCTTGTCGCTCATCATGGAGGCACTCAAGTTGGTCTTGTGGCGCTCCCTCTCTTTTTGGTGGTTCACTCTCTCACTATTCTCTCCACGATGGGTGGCTTGCTTGTCGGCGATCACTTGGCTTGGAGACATAGGACGAAGTATGTACTCCTTTCCTTTCATCTTGAAGATGTAGTGGTTCGTTCGGCCGTTGCAGATGACACCTCTATCAAATTGCCATGGTCGTCCAAGAAGAAGGTGGCAAACGGTCATTGGAACGACATCCAAAGTGTCTTCGTAAGCTCCGATTTTGAAGGAGACTTGCACTCTATGCTCGACTTGAATAGTGTCGGAGTCGCTTAGCCATTGAACTTTGTAGGGATGTGGGTGCTTCGTCTTGGGAAATTGGAGCTTGGAGCAAAGTTCTTCACTTGCTAAGTTATGGCAACTCCCTCCATCGATGATGACCTTGACGGACCTTCCATTGATGTTGGCCTTGGTATGGAATATGTGGCATCTTTGGTCTTCTTCTTAGTGATGTTGAAGGGTCAAGACCTTGGAGACAATGAGAGCAGGACTTGAATCTTCATCACAAAAGACTTGTTCCTCGTCATTGTTCACTTGCCGGTGCATGGCGACTTTCTCAAGTGCTTCTGTTTCTCCTTCGCTCATGGAGTCGTATGTACCATTGTCATTGAGGATCATGGTCTGCTTGTTGGTATGCTCAAAGGACTTGTGGCGTCGGCCTCCGCATGTGAAGCATTTGAAGGAACTTGCCTTGACGGTCTCATCAGTTGGAGTAGATGATGATGAAGCTCTCGGCTTGAAGTTGCTCGTTGTAGGAGGATGACTTGAGGTTGTCGAAGTTTTCTCGTAACTCGACTTGTCAATGTTGCTTGTAGAAGGCTTGGTTGATGTAGAAGGTGTTGGAGTCGTTGAAGCTTGGGTGTTGGAGAAGCCGTATGACTTGGATGAGAACTTAGCATACTTGAAGTTCTTGCACGACGTTCCGCTTTGGTAGCTTTATGCACTAGCTCGATGAGATTCGAGTATGGTTGGAAGTGGGCGATCTTCTTGATGGGATGATTGAGACCATTCAAGAAACGTGCCATAGTTTGCTCATCATATTCTGTGGCATTGGCTCGTATCATTGCAATCTCCATTTCCTTGTAGTACTCTTCAACGCTCTTGGTTCCTTGCTTGAGTAGTTGGAGTTTCTTGAAGAGGTCGCGGTTGTAGTAGGTTGGCACGAAGCGTTCTCTCATGACATCCTTCATTTGTGCCCAAGTAGTGATGGGTGGTTCACCTTTTGCCTCTCAGCGCTCAATGACTTGTTCCCACCAAATGAGGACATAGTCTTTGAAATCAAGGGATGCCATCGCGATCTTCTTCTCTTCTTCATAGTTGTGCAAGCGGAAGATTTTGTTGACCTTCAATGCCCATGAAAGGTACTCTTCGGGATCATTTCTTCCATTGAACTTGGGCATGGTGAACTTTAGCTTGCCACATCGTTGCTCTTCATTGTGTTCAGGTCAGGGATGATGACGTCCTTGACAAGGAGGATCGTCTCTCACAACTTGCTCTTGCCGTGGAGGATTTCCATTGTCTTCTTGCTCTTGTTGAACTTCATGTTCTTGGAGAGCTTGTAGAGGAACTTGTCGAGCTTGATGTTGCACACGAGCTTGATATATGCATTCGTGAACTTCTTCGCGAAGTGCTTCTTCATGTTCACGAGCTTGTCGGACTCGGTTGGCTACGACTTGACTTGATTCTCGGAGGGCTTGTTGCACCTCAAGTGCTTGAGCATCTCGCAATTGTTGCTCTTGACGTTGTGCCTCGGCATCTTGTGCTTCTTGGTGTAGACGCGCTCGCTCTTCCTCTTCGTGTTGGCGTTGTCATTGTCGTTCCCGTGTTTGGGCAAAGATAGCTTGGTTTTGACGATGTCGTTGTTCTTGAGAATTGTTTTCATGTAGAGGGTTGCGGTTGGCTTGACGATCTTGGTGCACGGCACGACGAAGAATATTCGATGTCGGTGTACTTGAGCCGGAGATGGTGTAGTCGGAGTGTCGACTTGAGCGGCTCTGTCTTGATGGGGACGAAGTGGAAGAAGAGCGGTTGAGCAACAAAGCACGAATCTCGTCCATTCTTGCATCATTCTCTTGCTTGTGGTCGTCGAGATTGTGGTCGAAGTAATCTCTCGTGCATTGCTCGGAGAGTCGCAAATCGGTGGCGAGGTTCACTACAAAAAAAGACACATCTGTGACATTTTGGGCCGAACGAAATTTTTTTCTGTCATACATATGACACTTCTATGACGATAATTGTGACAAAACCCGGTATCATCATAGATGTGGTAGGCTCCTACTTCTATGACAAAAAATCATGACAGAAAATGGGCTTTTCATCCTGGGCGGGCCGGAGACGCAGCTGCATGACATTCTTTGGGCCGTCCATGACGGAAAAAACCATGGTAGAAGCGAGGGGGAGGAAAATTTTGGGGAGTTCCCAATTACGGTGGGAGGTCGGGGCCCGAGCGATGCATGTTTCTCTCGTACATGTACATGCGTGTGTGTGAGGCGTTGGCTCTAACTGAACCCGAGTGAGGCGTTGGGCTCTAACTGAACCCGAGCGATTGCACTGCAGGCTATGCGTTACTGAACCCGAGCGATCGATTGATTGCTGTTAACTGAACCCGATCGAGCGATTCCTTCGCTACTGCTGCTAACTGAAGCCGATCGATGCTGCCTCTGGGATGAACAGTGAGTGCTGCGGGAGGTTTGGATGAACAGTGAGCGGTGGCGTTGCCTCTAGATGAACAGGACCCCATGGTGTCATGGAGGGCTGGATGAATAGTAGACGATGGAGGGGTGCCCGTGGAGGGGTGGTTGAACAGGACCCCGTGGTGTGGAGGGCTGGATGAACAGTAGACGATGGAGGGGTGGTTGAACAGTAGCCGGTGGAGTAGAGCGCGGTGGAGGTTGGATGAACAGGAGCCCGTGGAGGCTGGAGGAGGTCGACGGTAGCCCGTGGAGGCTGGAGGAGGTCGACGGTGGAGATGAATGGTATCCCGTGGAGTCCTGTTTTGCGGGCCACACTCCTCCCTATGAACAAGACCCTCGTTTCGACCGTAGCGCTCCAACACAAGTCCGTTTCATCCGTTTTGCGGTATGCCACACCCCTCCCGATCAACAGGACCCCCGTTTCGATCGTAGGAGGTCCGTTTTGTCCGTTTTGCGATACGCCAAACCCCTCCCGATGAACAGGATCCCGTTTCGAACATGGCCGGTCGAACACAAGGCAGTTTCCTCCGTTGTGCGGTACGCCGGGCCTCGTTTCCATCGCATGTTCCGTCCAAGCTCTCCCGATGAACACGACCATGCATTCCGTTCCGACCCAGCCGGTTGGCTCCCACGTGTTCCATTGCCTTCCGATGAACACGACGCATTCTGTTGCCTCCCCATGAACACGACGCATTCCGTTTCCTCCCCATGAACACGACGACGACGCTGTTTCTCCGTTCCGACCCAGCCATGTACACGAGCCCTGGCCGTACGTATGCGCGAGTAGGCATTCGAGACCCTGCCCGTATGTACACATACATGGTCGTATTTTCTTTCTTGCACCCTGGCCGTTGTACGTACATGTACATGCTACGTGCGCGCCTCTACTACGAAACGTACGCGCCTCTACTACGACACGCGCGCGCCTCTACTACGACACGTGCGCGACTCTACATCCACCAGTATATATGTACGTACACGTTCACGACCAGAATTACAACGCTATGTACGCTTCGACCAGGTGGTCCCGACTGTCAGGCACTTCCTTGCCTGCGAAGATGTAGCTGGTGGGTCCTAGCAGTCAGGGGGGCGAATCGTTTTTTTGCCCGAACGCACTTCCTTGCGTGCGAAGATGTAGCTGGTGGGTCCCAGCAGTCAGGGGCAAACGTTTTTTTTGCGAAATACGGTGGCCCGTTCTGTGGGTCCTCGCTGTCAGGTGGAGGAATAATTATTTTGCACGTAATAAGGAGGCACTTCCTTGCTGTGGCCGTGGACCCAACTGTCAGCCTCTCCACGTACAGTCCATGTCCGATGGAAGCCGTTCCTTGACAACGTTGACCACGCCGCGCCGAGAGCACCAGGGCGGTGGACGACGGTGACGCCTAGGAAGGGAACGACGCGGAGCCGGGGAATACGTGGCAGTGGATGCCCATGCGTAGAGGAGTACGAGGGTTCACTGGTTCGCTGCGGTGTGAGGCTGTCGTCGCCGCAGAATAACAGGGGGTGTGGGTGAGTAGAGGGATGGCCTGGCCAGCAGTGGGAGTAGTAGGGGGCGGTGAGGCCTCCGCCGCATCACAGCCGGCCACGAGAGGCAGGAGCGCGAGGCACGACCAGCGCTGGTTTGGGCGGGTGGAGCAAGAAGACCAGAGGTTGAAGAAGCACTACGGCCATTGGATGGACATCGTACGGTCACTGGAGCTAGAATCGTGCATATTGACTAAGTTGACAAAGCCCTCCGTCCCTGTCAACTTAGTAGGCCCACAAGTAAGCCTGCCACTATACTGGGTCCCAGCTAATAGGGGGAGTATTCATTTTTTGTGCGTAATAAGGAGGCACTTCCTTGCGTGCGAAGATATAGCTGGTGGGTCCGAGCTGTCAGCGACGGTGACGTTTTTGTCACAAAATACAGAGGCCCTTTCGGTGGGTCCCTGATGTCAGGTGGAGGAATCATTATTTTGCGCGTAATAAGGAGGAATTTCCTTGCGTGCGACCGTGGACCCAGCTGTCGGCCTCTCCATGTACAATCCACTTCAGATGCATGTCGGTCGTTGACCACGTTGACCAGGCCGCGCCGAGAGCACCAGGGCGGTGGACGACGGCGAGGCCTAGGAAGGGAACGACACGGGGCAGGGAAGCCTCGGCAGTTGTTTCCCACGCGGAGGGGAGTACGACTGTACGAGGGTTTACTGGTTCGTCTGCCGTCGCCGGAGAATAACAGCAGGTGTGGGTGAGTAGAGGGATGGCTAGGCCAGAGATGGGAGTACGATGGGGCGGTGAGGCCTGCGCGGCAGCACAGCCGGCCACGGGGAGGAGGGAGCAGGCAGTCCCACCGACGCTTGTTTGAGCGGCTGGAGCAGGAAGAGCAGAGATTGAAGAAGCACGACGGCCGTTCGGTGGACATCCAACAGTCACTGCTTGTGCGTCAACCTTTTTTTTAGGAAAGCCTCAAATCTGTGGAAAACAGGATACATCCCATCTGCCATTATTTCTAATAATTTACAGCACATTTGCTAATGTTTAAGGTTTTTTTGGAGCCCATATTCTTTTTGTTAGCATTACATCCCATATTGTGGCCACGGTTAAAAAATTATATGAAATTTTGCATATTTCGGTGCGGTCCGAACTGTTTTTAATCCCGAAATTTCGACTCACATTCAAACTGATTTTAAAAATAAATGTATATCAATATAAAATCCAAAAAATTCTCCATGCATAAAAATTAATGTAATTTAAAATTTCAAAATGAAAAAAAAGATATTTGAAACTAATTGTTGGTTTGATGTGTTTTAAAAATGTACAACCCATTTCTCATTACTGATGGGCCATTTTCTCGGCCAGCCAAATGAAAGCTCTCCTCGTCTTGAAAGATTTGCAGCCCAACAGGCCTGACAAAGCGACTTGGCAAATCACAAAAAAATGGGCTGTGGCCGTGGACCCAGCTGTCAGCCTCTCCACGTACAGTACTCTTCTGATGGAAGTCGTTCCTTGACCACGTTGACCACGCCGCGTGGGGAGCACCACGGCGGTGGATGACGACGAGGCCTAGGAAGGGGACGACGCAGAGCCGGGGAAGACGCGGCAGTGGAAGCCCGCGCGGAGAGGAGTATGAGGGTTCACTGGTTCGGCTGCGGTGTGAGGCTGCCGTCGCCGCAGGGCCTGGCCAGCGGTGGGAATAGTAGGGGGTGGTGAGGCCTCCGCGGCAGCACAGCCGGCCACGGGAGGCAGGAGCATGTGGCACGACCGGCGCTGCTTTGGGCGGCTGGAGCAAGAAGACCAGAGGTTGAAGAAGCACTACGGCCGTTGGATGGACATCGTACGGTCACTGGAGCTAGAATCATTCATATTGACTAAGTTGACAAAGCCCTTCGTCCCCGTCAACTTAGTAGGCCCACAAGTCAGCCTCCCACCAAGGTGGGTCCCATGTAGCGAGGGGAGTATTCATTTTTTTGTGCGTAATAAGGAGGCACTTCCGGTGGGTCCGAGCTGACAGCGGGGGGAACATTTTTTCGCGAAATATGGTGGCCCGTCAGGTGGGTCCCAGCAGTCAGGGGGCAAACGTTTTTTTGCAAAATACGATGGCCCGTCTAGTGGGTCCCTGCTATCAGTTGGAGGAATCATTATTTTCCACGTAATAAGGAGGCACTTACTTGCTGCGGCCGTGGACCCAGCTGAGACTCTCCACGTACAGTATAGTTCCGATGGAAGTCATTCCTTGACTACGTTGACCTCGCCGCGTTCCGTTGCATGCATGCGTCCATGGGCGTGGTGTGTCTCCACTGTCAGCCTCTCACATACAGTCATCTTCCGACGACTCTCGGTTGTTGACCACGTTGACCACACCGTGCCGAGTGCACCAAGACTGGAACGACCCGGAGATGGAGAAGACGGGGCAGTGGAGTCGCTGATGGAGAGGAGTGGGTAACTTCACTGGTTCGGGTGCGCGGCAGCACAGCAGCGGTGCCGCCCACGGGAGACAGGAGCAAGAACAGAGGTTGAAGAAGGAGCACGGCTGTTGGATTAACATCCAATGGTCCAGCTGCTAGAATCATTTGTTGATTAAGTTGACAAAGATGTGCGTACACGTCCGCTTAGTAGGCCCACAAGTCAGTCACCAAATCTGATGGGTCCCAGCTGTCAACGGGATGAATAATTTTTTTCACAAAACAAGGCGGCACTTCCTTCCGTGTGAAGATACAGCCGGTGGGTCCCAGCTGTCAGGTGGAGGAAACATTTTTTTCAGCTTAATAAGGAGGAACTTTCCTTGCGTGCGGCCATGGACCTTGTGGGTCCCAGCCGCCAGGCTCTCCACGTACAGTCCTCTTCCAATGACTCTCGTTTGTTGACCATGCCGCACCGAACGCAGCGAGGCGGTGGACGACGGCGAGGCCCCGGACGGGAACGACTCGGAGATGGGAAAACGTGGCAGTGGAGTCGCAGATTGAGAGGAGGAGAAGGGTTATAACTGGTTCTGTTGCGGCGTGGGGCTATAGTCTGTGGAGAATAATAGGAGGTGTCGAGGGGTGGAGGGATAGCCTGGCCGGCGGTGGGGTAGCGCTTCGCAACGATGCGTGCTAAGCAGAGCCGCTAGCCATCGAAGGCCAGACCAGGCGGTCCCGACGACGCTAGAGAAAGAAGAAGAGAGATTGAAGGTGCATGTCGGTCATTGGATATAAATCCAATGGTTATGGATGACACAATCATTTGTTAACCAAGTTGACAACGCCCTGCGTAGGCTTCGACCTATTGGCCCACATGTCAGCCTGCAAAAATGTGGCATATATTTAACCCATGTTTTCTAGAATGTACAGTCCATTTGCTGGGCTGGGTGAACAAATAATTTCGCGTCAATCAGGCCCATTTATATTTTCTAAGAAATCCCAGCCCATTTGCACTTCCTTGAAATACATGTATTAGGTGGGCTTGTTATATATATAATGTTATGTTAGAAGGAGCAATTAATATCAAAGAATAAACCGAAGAGGCACATTATATATATATATATAACTAAGAAATTAGCGAGTTATTGCTCAAAATAAAAATGAGCGTGTTATTGTTAAATTGGTCCTTAAAATCTTCACAAGCTTTTGTACGCAATCACCAGGATTTTCCTTGCCTATGAGTCAAAAACAACCAGGATTTTCCTTGCCAACTTTTGTTAAACATTTACTTTTATAAGTTAATAACACGTGGGATGTTTTTATAATGTATATAAGTCTCTATAAAATATACGATAATAGTAATTATATAAATCTTTCCCTAATAATAAAGCACAGATTGACTCTTTGGGTTCACCGTCACAATACGCTTCTTTCTGTGAATTTACGCTTTCAGTTTTTTTCTGTTAGTTTTGATAGACAGTCCGTGCAATTGCTGCGAGGCGGTAATAAAACTTTTTCCATCCAATTGGTCCACATCCACATTCTCTTATTGGGCCTGCACGCATGTTTCGGCCTGCACGCACGCTTCTGTATCTGTACCTTACCTGATTCTCACACATGTACTCGGAGTAATCCCACCTCGATTGCTTACATGAAAGTCTACCAGTTTATATACCTGGAAAATTGCATATCAACAATGAGCCTCTTGAATCAACAAACACAGAATGAGAACGAAGGGAAATTGTACAACAAAACGGCAGTCCGGCGCTCGCCGGGGTGAGGAAGCGGAGGCGCAGCGCGCAGATGCCTGCGACGCAGCCTGTTCCACACGCTGGCCACCTCTACACCACGCACGACATGGACACGAGCGTGGCAGAAGGGTGGCTTGAGGCTCGTGGTGGACCGGATCCAGCGAGGGGAAGGTCGGATCCGTCGGCTTAGAGAGGGAGGTGTGGAGGAGCACGCGGGACAGAGGGCGGAGGAGGATGGAGGCGGAATGCCGAGGTCGCGCTGTGGAGTCGGAGTGGAGGAGCCACGGAGAGGCCCGGGAGCCACCACGGTAGCCTTGAGAGCGAGATGGGCCTGGCCATGCTCGGCGGTCGTCAGGCGACTTCGTGTTTCTCTGATGATGATCCTTGACCACCTACTGCCCGGGGTCGGCTACATGTTGTTATCTCAGTTTGCTTGGTAGTTTCATTCTTGTTTAAGATTAGACCTAGCCATGTAGATCCAAATGGACATTGGAGGTACAGTGTTAGCACTGACGACTTGGATAAAAATATTTTTGTATGCACTCCGAGTGGGTCAGTCTATACACACTTAAATTTTCACATTCAGTTTCCTTCAGTTAGACAACAGCAAGGAGATAATGCACTCCTTTTTTTCTGAAAAATATCATATGGGACATCTTTTGGAAGAATGACGAGCCATGTTGGCCATAGTTGGAGTGAAAGAATTACAACTTTTTTGTGCCAAATAATCAAATATAGCACTGGTTCAGAAAAAAAAACTGAAACCATGAGAAATGTTGTTGTTGGATGTCAGTGCGCATCATATACCCTCTTGGCCATGCCGGTCATAACAGCAACAACTTTCTTCAGGCTGGTGATGCTCATGTTGTCAATCATTCTCACTGTGGTGCCTGAGACAAAAACTCCTAAGGTAGTTTGGTAATTTATGATGTTATTACACCGGAACACATGTAATGACAGACCCGGTAAAGAAGAATAGAACATAAGTGTGTGCCATATTTTCTCCCGTTGCAACGCACGGGCCCTTATGCTAGTATATATAATGTGGTTAGAAGGGAAAACATAAATTGGACACAGCATTACTTTTATAAGAGACCTATGTTTTATACCCCACAGTAGGCATACTAACAAGTTCACACACAAATACAACAGAAAAGGTAAACATTCATATCAAACTCAGGTTCACAGGACACGTTCATATTCATAGCCAACATTCACTATCAACAACTCAAAAGATTCATATATACACAAGCTTAGCATATCTATGCATCCAAATGATTGATAGATCACACGACAATATTCATACATAATTCACAAAAAGATTCAGATATACACATGTTCAGTATGTTTATGCATCCAAATGATTGAGATCACAGCCAATATGATCCATGGAGGAACTTTAATTACCTTGGGTACAGACTGGTAAATGGTGTTCAATCGGAGGTACTTCTTGCTAAAATTAGTTCTTGTACGAGTAAACTTTCGAGTACATAAGAGGCAGCACAGACAATATGAACTTTGCTTGTAGGTTTATCCTCAAATAGTGGCCTCGTGTCGAGGGAGGTTTGAGCAACTTGG
Source organism: Triticum monococcum (assembly GCA_034509565.1). Taxonomy (NCBI): domain Eukaryota; kingdom Viridiplantae; phylum Streptophyta; class Magnoliopsida; order Poales; family Poaceae; genus Triticum; species Triticum monococcum. Next base: position 615,109,016 of record CM067847.1, on the reverse strand, counting down.
CCACTACTTTCATCCAACTAGTTTACTGGCTCATCTTGGTCATGTATCTCGCCAAAATTCTACATTGCAGACGAGAAAGGAGGCGGTTGAGAAAATGAACCACCCAAAGTTTTTGTGCAGTTCAACTGAAATGGAGCATCGTTGGCGTGCAGACTGATTAAGTTCCAGATGAATATACGCATCAACCAACTTGTCTGGAATCTTTAGACTCCATGCCATATAGTTCGCTACCATATGTGCCGATAACCAAAAGGCACAAGTTGGGACCAAAGACTGGACTGCATTTTTCTGGGCTATGCACCAAGCAATATTTTTGGCGTTCACTCTCCTAATGCTTGGAGTTTGACAATTGGTTGACACCGGTTGATACTTGAATGAATATAGGCACTTCTTGTCAACATCGATGCTTGTCTGAGTGAACTTTGGAGTACATAGCAGCAGCATAAGTACCTATCCATCTGATCATTTTGTGCAGTTCTACTGAAATCACCCGATGTAATGATTTGCCTGCGAGTTCAGGCTCCAAATTACTCCTTTATGAAATCAGCAAACAGTAGCACAATACCAAATTACCAATACATATGACAGGCACAATAATCAGGATAAAGACCAGTACCAACCTGTGTGAGGTAGCATATCAATTACTATTTCCTTTGACTGGAAGCCGAGATAAGCCAAGCGACTAACAGCAAAGGAAGAAAGCAAGCTGAGATTAGCGACTAACGGGAAAGGACGGAAGCTGTCGAGGCAATGCAGCACCCAAAGTTTTTGTGTAGTTCCACCAAAATCGAGCATCCCTGTTGGCACATATATTGAGAGAGTGAGATTACTGTAATAGTGGGACTAGTTGATGAAACATACACTAACAAATAGAAGCACCCTCGTTATATTAATGGGTAAAGTTAGCAACATAGTAGTCTTGCTTAAAGAGAGGTATTAGTTTATTTAATCAGTGCCAATTAGCTCAACTCAACACTCAAAGCATTGCCATTTATCATAGGTTGCAAAACTTTAACGTGCAAAGATAAAGGAGTTTCTCATGACAGTAGCACGATACAAATAGAGATGACAGCAAACTAATATGGATGAAGGCCTTAGGCCCGTACCAACCTGAGAAAAAAAGCTTATTCATGTAGTCCCATAAGAGATGATAAAGCACTCACTAGAATCGCACAATAGTATATATTTTTGTGCACTTCAAATGTATGGTTGAAATCATTCTTGTTTACCAGTGCTGAGATTATATCGAAAGATTATCAAGAACTTCCAGCAGAGTTAAAGCACTGGCTGGGATACAGTTCATTGTATTGTCTTGTGTAGTTCCACTAAAATGTATGATTGGCACAACATGATCCCTGGTTGCACAAGTAGGAAGAAGGTGAAACCTTCATTAGCTTAGTGAGAAAGGATAGGAATACATTAGCATATTACTCAAACAGTAGCATCAAATTCATGATGGATAATACGCAAAACATTGCCTCATTGAACCAATGGCAATAAATTGACATGCAAAACAATAGCACTATTATGTCATGACACTAATAATATTCCCTCCCTGCTCCACTACATGATTCACCTCCATAGACAAACATACAAATGTACATGATTCAACATAGGGTCCTACTAAAGATTTGTTTAACTCCAACAAGAAAATTAGGTAGTAATAAATTAGTGGTACTTAAGTACTCCTAATTAATTAAGTGAGACAGCAGAAGTGGAAGGGCTCCCTGGAGGATCGTCTCACATGTAAGGTAGTCGTTACCGAAGCCCTTGAATGGCCTCGACTGCAAGATCGCCTTGGCACTGTTTATTCTTCTTCTTCTTCCTCTTCATGCTATGTTTCTCTTTCTCCTCACCAGTTGGTGAAACCAAGTACATGATTGGCCTTCTAATTCAGAATTGGTTTTGTCAGTGAGGGAGTACAAGTGTACTAGTAAAAACATCATTATTTTCTCATGGCAGTCGGAAAATAGAGATGAACACATGCATTAAATATCATTCTTACCTAAAGGAAGGTTATGACGCAAATATGGATGATGAGGATTGGAACACAGATCTCCCTTTGTGCAGTTCCACCAAAATGAACCAACTATTCCATTCTGACATTCCAGTTAAACAGCACAAAAGTCACTTCTTTTAAGAAGAATTTTGTGTAGTGCACCAAAAGGTCACAACAGCAACCAGGTGAATTGGATATCCCTATTTGCACAAAAAGGCACAGAGGAAACAGTCAGAGTCTCAAACAATTACAGGCAAAAACATTTGGCTAAACTTGTCATGGCTTATAACAGTGGCATGGCTTCATTTTTACCAGGGACATTAGATTAAGAACAGTGGGTGCACCAGCAGTCCAACACCATGTACGTAAACAGGGGCATAAAGTGGTGATTCATAGTTTGTTGACCCGAGAAACAAACATCCAAGAAACATATATGGGTTGGTCCCATTTTTGTTCACTCTAGCCACCTACTCCTATGTGTGGATAGCAAATCTAGTCCTGGTCATACCACTGTGTACAGCGTTACCCCTACATTTCCCTTTTCGACCAAGAGAGCGGTTGCATGACCAGTCTGTACTACTTTCACCCCCCTTTCCTTCCTGTTTGTACCAAGTCCGATGTACATACTAAATTCCCCCACCCCCACTTTATTTCTTGTTTGAACCAAGTACTACAAGATTCGACTCCATGAAGTAGCTTTACCTCTAACAATAGAAGAAAAAATATGTGACATTGGACCATCCGATCGAGAGGGCTGAGAGGTAGAAAATGATGCACATGCAGTGACGTAGCGAGCTGGGGAAGTAGAGCTAAGGCGGTTTCGAACGAATATATACCTGAAGGTCGTCGGGATGTGGATAGTTGGGTGGCGGGAGGCCGGATCCGCCCACAGGCAACGACGAAGGGATCGGAGGACCTCCCGCGCCGGCGCTCGGCCAGAGATAACGGTGCGGCCAGCAGTGGGTCTCCTCCCTCGCTGTTGACGATGGCCTAAACGCTGCCCCTCCTCCCCTTCACCGGCGGGGGGGATACGTCCAGATCTATAACCAGCGGTGAAGATAGAAAGCCAGTTTTTTTTGAAGGGAGAAAGACAATGTTACTACCCCTATCTTGTTTAGATCTGGAGAGGATGAGAGTGTGTGAATCCGTGTTGGGGATATCGTTTATCGGGAACTTATCGGTTGACCCATGATAAGGGGTAAATCGGCCAGTTTATCAGCATATCGGCCGATTTATCGCCATATCGGCTGATTTATCGGCCGATAAATCTTATCGGTCGGACAAAGGTAAGAGATAAATCGGCCGATTTATCGGAATATCGGAAGATATCTTGAACAATGGTGTGAATAGAGCAACCCTAGCAAGCAAGCGCGGAGGCTCCGGCCTATATATACGTAGTGGGGTAGTTTTCCTTTTTCACTTCATCAAAATAATTGTTTAAAATTGTGTACTACTACATGCCATGTCGCGGTTTTTTTAGTTGTTGATTGTTTTTTGCGATGGCTACCCGCTTGTTCCAAGTGGTGTTACGGTGTGCCATGTCGCACTTTGTATCGTTCAAGTCTGGTACTACAAGTCCCTCCATTAAATGAACAACCACCCCCTCGTAAAAATTGTGAACAAGCCCACGGCTAAAATTAGCGGAAACGTGGATTGCCCCAACATGCATTATTATTTATATTTTCTACTCCCTCCGTTCCTAAATATAAGTCTTTTTTATTAGCCGCACCTAAGACAAGAATTTTTTATTAGCAGTGAACCCCACATGTCATAGACACAAAAATTGCGGCAAGATTCCCTTAGGCAAGCCAAAGTGTGTCTAACAATTTGAGCAACTCAGGTTAGGCAAGTGTGGCAAGTGTGGGAAAAATAATGTGGCAACATAAGACAAACATAGTCACAATCCAAACAGCCCCGTAATTTTTTGTGACATGCATGAAAATTTGGTTAGTTAAATTTATAGTTAAAATTTGGCAAGGTGCATCAAATCAACCCATGCAAGTATCAAAAGGAAAGTCACGGCATGCATGCATGCGTTGTACTCCCTAAATTTCCAAATATAAATCTTTTTAGAGATTGCAACAAGTGACTACATACGACGCAGAATATGTCTACTCCTACATATGAAGTAGCCCATTTGAAATGTGTAAAAATATTTATATCGAGTGTAGTTCTTTGATGTGTTGTGTCAACTCGTACAAGACTGAGAAATTTGATTACTACAACGCCCTCTCCCTCGCAGACTGAGCTCCGGTGCCTTAACTGCACCTGCCTTTTGCTGCATGACAGGAGGGCCAACCACCTATTGGGCCCACCTGTCATAGACGCAAAGGCAGGAGCAGTAAGTAGAAGCTTTCGCTACACGCTATCCCTCCCGCACGAGGTGGACGGACATGCAGCAGTGAATTCGATACTGTAGAAGTAGGAGTAACATCATTGTTCGTCTTCTTGAAGAGGCGAAGAGCCAAGCGCAACCCAAACGTGGCAGTTGCGAACGCTCGCGTGGTGCGGTTCCTTGGAGTACTAGCCAGGCTCTTGCATGAGACAAAATTGTTATTGTTTAACAATTAAACTCCATTATCCATTGGTTGATACTCATTTTGCATAGGTCCACGCGCTTAGCACCATTTCCTCCTGGGGTCACCAATGTTTATTTGCTAATTAATAGCATTGCATGCAAGGAACTAGCCATTGCAAGTCATTAAAAGCATGCACACCTCTCATCTCTTATTGGTTGATATGTCAAGAAACAAGAAACAAGGTAGAAGTTAATGCACTGCGCCTAAGTGATTTGGGACTATTTGGTTTTCGTAAGATGACTTACACACCTAGACGGAGGGAGTAGTATAGCCCTGTAAACCGGAAAGGAGTATTTGCCTTTCTAGAGATTTCAACAAGTGACTAGACTGCACCGTGTGCAGTACTCCCTTCCTTCCGGTTTATAGGGCTCAAATCTCAAATCTCATGAACCAAGGCATTTTGCGATTGGAGGAATGTATCTCGTACTTTACAAAACTACCCTAATTAAACTCATGCATTAATTACGTAGTTCTCTCATTTTCCTCTCCGCATTGGTCGCGGTGCACAATATTGAGCACTCCTATATGGCTAGCTGCTCTATCTACATGCAGGACTTTTCAAAGCATCCGGGCTCGCATGCCATCCACCAAATCACGGTGAGGTGCTACAGTCGAGACTCACCTATAACCCCGGTGTGGCCGTCATGACCCGTCATATCACAAAACCCACACCTTTACCAGCAATGGTAAGGTGGCCTCCAAGTTGGGCCGGACGAAGCAACCATCATTTCACTGGAACGCTCGTTCAAGCCCTTTCTTCCCTTTCTTGAAGAAAACCTCACTCCAGGCTACTCACTTCTGCCATTGTTCTTCTGTACCGACGAAGGAAAGGTGGGTGAATCAGTTATGCTGCTATATTTTCATTCCAAGAATCTTCTTTTTGTGAAGCACCGACCGATTCTCACATCCTATTCTTTTCTTGTTTTCATTGCGATCGTGGTTTCCTTTCGATTGCTTTTTGTTTGTCAGTTCATTGATGGATCCTGGAGCACTAGGCAAAGAGTTGCTGGCGAACAACCCACTGGAGACAGCGATCTCCAGGAAGTGAGCACCGACCAACGAGTTGACCATGTTGGCGGGCCAACCCTTGGAGACGAAGAACTCCAAGAAACAAGCACTGGACAACGAGTTGAGGACTTTGGCAGACGAACTCCTCAAAGGAAGTGGGAAGAACAGCAAGGGCCCCACCATGCCTACCCCAGGAACTCTGATTGCCACCTATGTGAGGCTCAAGACCGAGTTTGAGGAGATAGTCGTCGTTCAGAAGCAGTATTCCCCTGGCAAGGTGATGGCCCCCATCGAGGACGAGGAGATGGCCCCCGGAGGGATGAGATCCCCTGGTGAGCTGCACAAGGTAAAAAATAATGGCTTATTACCATAGTTGTGGTTTTTGATTATTTACAATGTGCTTGCTAATATGTTAGGGTTGTGCAGGTGCTAGTGGACGTCCTTGATGATTTCGATGTCGTGGCCCATCCTGTTGGCATCGCCCCGGAGATCGATTCCGATGCCGCTCTCCATCCTATGGACATCGCCTCAGAGATCTATTCCGATGTCGCGGTCAGTCCTGTGGACATCACCCCAGAAATCGATTCCCATGCCGCTGTCCTTGCTGTGGTCATTGCCCGAGAGATCGATGACAAGAAATAGTTGGTCGTGCTAATCTTTCAGGGTAGTTTGCATTGCCCTGTGTTTAATTACCAGAACGATGCGTGTTATCAAACCATCTTAGGGCTAGTGCACTGTCTTGTGTGGGCGGATCTTGCTACTTTTGTTTGATAGTGAATCATGCAATGAATCATGCGAACCCTCTCCGAGTTATGGAAACAAATGTATCCTCACCAGCTTTTGATGTAATATATGGCATGCTTAGATGTAAGTTTGAACTGTTTATCATATCAGCAGGGCTTGTTTGATGATTCTTGGTGTTAGTAGGCTAGCTACTGTGCGAGCTATAGTACTTGCAAAACACTCACCAAAGAGAAATGTTGGGGCTAATGAGCTTGTGGTACGCTTATACTTATCCCTTGTCGATCGACCAATAGCCCTAGCTCCTAAAATTTTAGGCTTAGCGATCGATCAGAAAATAGTCGACATTCATTCAGGCCTCATTTGGTTCATAGGGTAGGAAAATCATAGCAAAAGTACAGAGAACGTGCAACACAAAATCGTAGCAGAGCAGAGACGTACTCCCTCCGTTCCAAAATAGATGACCTAGGCGGGCTAGTTTGGCCTAGTGGGTTTCAGTGATATGACGTGGTACAGTGCCATCCAGTCTTCGCGTGTGGTAGCAGTATTGCGGGTACAGTAAGTTTTCTTGAAGAAGCGGAATTCAACGAAGTCATGATGGTTCCTTCGTCCGAACAACTTACAGTGGGAAAGGTTGGGCCTGCGATACGACCGGGGTAGACCAGGATAATTTTGTGCATGGCAGGTGGACAAGGATGGTCGACATCCCACATGTCGGCGAATGAAAGTATTCTTTCTGATATAGAGGACGAGCAACGAGTATTCATTGTTTATTTTTGATGAAAGCTATTGTCTCCACTGTTACGACGGAGGAGTGTGAAACACGGCAGCCCAGTGAACTTGGCATGTGCACCACTCCCTCCTTCCTCATGTAATGCCTAGGTAACAACTTTTTCTCACTTTCTCTCTATCTATTTCCTCTCAAATGTTTTTTACCTTTCTTTTTTAAGACACAATTGTTTTTATGCCTTTTTTAGAATTATTTTTTTATACCTAGGAGCACGTGTAGAGACGGGCTCTCGCAGAGCCCACTCCTTGACTTTGTCAATGCATCTCTCTCCTCCACATAAGGAGTACTACTTGCTATGCATGCATGCGGCGGGCAGCTGGCATCTTGAGGGGCCAGGGTGGTGAGAGCGGTCTCCGGAAGCGGTCCGGACTCCAGCATGGCCCACCTCACATTATCACCATATATTTCTTGGAGTCCGTGCGCAGCGGGCGGGCGAACTCTTCTCCCTCCCCCGTTTCTCTCTTCTCAGCCGACGCCCGCCGAGCGATTAGAGTTCGGCTATCGACGGTTTATTCAATTACGGTCCCACATGTCAGTGAAATTGCAAGACAACGCGTGTCCCCTCTGGTGAGCGGCCTGCGAGCCGGACTGACGGGGTTGTGACGCGTACGAGTCATAAGTGTGCTGCCTTTTCCTTTAAAACTTGTGAAGCGTAACATTTTCGCGCGATCGATCGATAGAAATCTAGAACAAAATGACGAGGGCGGTGCTTTCCCGCTCGTTAGGCGGGCTAGTTCGAGTGATATGATGTGCTACAGTGCCGTCCACTTGCTCCATTTTTATGTAAGCAAGAGTTTACACTCTTACGCGGGAGGAGTGCGAAACACCGCGGATCTGATTTTGATCGAGGGATAATTGTTCCCTGCCAAATAATGGAGGATTGTTAGCGATTATAGCATGACTAGTCGTCAACCCGTACACCTGCACGGGCTAGGTTTTTAAATGACTATATGGATCTAATTGATATATAGTGTGCAAATTGACCTTCTAAACATAATTAAAAAAATTGAAGTTATATACTTATCACCATTAATATCATATAAGTTTCTCTGTTTCCAAAAAGCAAAGGCAAATATTTTCTATAATTAACTATGAAAGATACTATTTAGAAAAATGGAATACGAATAATAAATTTCTATGAAGTGACCATTATATCAGTTTTAAATCCCTTTTAATTATCCATATTGTTTTACTTATGAAGTGGTTTACTTTTAGTTTTACTATCAAGTCCCATACATTAACAACATGTACAATCATGTTCATATTTGCATGGAAGAGAGGTTTTGTTAACAGAAGCAAAGTATATGGAAGTGGTAATCACAAATAACGATAAGAAATATAAATGAATTTAGACTTACAACATACATAATATACCTTTATACTATATCATCTTATCCGCCAAATCATGTTCGCTCCATTAGATTTCATTCCCCATATCGTATGGATTTTTTCATTGTTCTATCACGAAATCATCAAAATAAATAGTAAGAAATAATTGTTTTATGTAGAAACTTTTAAATGGATCGGTCAAAATGCTTACTAAAATTGATGGAATACATTATTGATGGTGTCTAATAACAGAAAATATTATGCGGCCTTGTTGATGCCATCATGAACAGTTAAATTTTATGAGCCGTTGGTATGTGCAAGGAGTCCACCTAATTAACCGTAGGTGTTTCCCTGGACACCTGTACGGCAAGTAATTGAAAATAATAATATATCTGGGTAAAACTTACTGTATGTGACTATCATGTGGTTGGATGTTTGTGAAAACACACCAATGGGGATAAAAACATGGGAAAACAATTTTCTTGGATTGTTTTTAAAGTTAAAAAATGTATCATTAAGCACAAATAGTGCGGTCATAGGAACTGGATTAAACATACAATAGGAAAGAATTCATTTATGACCCCATTGCAACAATAATATATCCATTACTACTTTGATCAAAGGATTATGGGAAAATTTGACTATACAGCAGAAATGTAGTGCCAGATCTGTTGTAAATAAACCAACCCTGAAGCATCTATCCTGCCCTACACCGACAACATCAGGTCATGAACAACGTAATGATGAGTCATTTAAGTTGCAATTTCTGAGAAATAATTAAGTTGCAATGTACAATTAATCTGGAATGTCAGTGAGAATATCATTATGTCCCAAGATCTAGAACAGTTATTTCACAGGCCGTTTCAAATAGTCTCGACTATTAGAGTCTAACTAACATCAGTATGTAAATAACTAATTGTATTAACCCATGTTACCGGGAATAATTCGGAATAGCAAGACGTTGGAAAATATCTATCACAGAGCATCGTTGATTTACAGAAAACAAATATATGATTATATATTTATATACCCCAAAGCTGCTGCAAGATATTCTACAAAGTAGTTTACCAAAAATAATCTGAGTGTTGTAGATACAATTTCAAAAAACATTTCATTTCCTGGTGCATCAGCCCAGAGGTTGCAACAAAATCTATGACCAGACAACACACCTTTTTTTGAACCACTGGACAACAATAATTGCATCATACCACTAATTATGTTTTTCTCCTCAAAATCGAAATACTAAAGTGTGCAGAAAACCAATGTTCCTGCAATTCCGGTCCTTAGTCCAAAGTACCTTTAGATGGAATCAGGACATGCATCGGATTGGGAAGAGAAGATCACATTGTTACTTGAGATCAACGAAACTTCAGTCGTTTCTGCTACCTGGTGTGAAGAGGCCATGGGAAGACAGAGGCAGGTTCATATCTTGCACTGGTAAATCTATTGGAGGCAGGTTAGCAAATTTATTGGATTAAGCACGATTTCCTGTGAGAATAGAAGTAGATCACTGAAATCTACTAAGCTAGGTGTTAATTGTTCAATAAAGATATGTGTATACACGACCCCTCTAATCAACACCATGAGAATAAATCACAAAAAATATAGGTACTGTAGCAATCTCTCGTATCTCCCTGAACTGGCTGTGTTGGTGGGTTTGCCGTAGCTAGCTCAAGATTCAATCAGTGTACGTGAATCAATCAGTGTACATGTGTGCACTATGTAAGTATGCATCGAGCAACTGTAATCACGAAGGTGTTCCCTGGTTCTCGTGCTAGTTTCATTTTGCAAGGCCAAATGCACAAGCTAGCTTTGGGCAGCACCGTAGCGCTCGCCGGGCAGTCTTCTGAAAATTGCATGGGGATGATGCCGGATCGGGGTTCGGTAATGCCTCACATTGTCACGTGTATATCGAAGGGAATCGTGGCGGATAGAGACCAAGGATATGTCGACCCAGGTGCACGGAACAGGGGAGGCACACATGCCATGCTTCATCAACAACTATAGATACATCATATACTAATCCAAGGGACAAAATTGCTTAACTTCTAGGATTAACTTCTGGGATGTATTTGCCCTGTGATCTCACACACCACGGCAAACTTGCACCCCGTGATGTAGTCTACACCTATGTAGATCAACCAACTAATACTTTTATGGGACTATTTCTATTCACGAATACACATATCCATGCAGTAGTGTTGGAGTGCTCATATTATACAATGTAAATTCCTACTATGTGCATTGTAAACATCATGCATGTAAAAAATATCTTCACTTACCTGGCCTATTGAATAGGACGGATCAGAAGCTGGTCATGCCCTCGCCAACATCGCGGCTTGCCGTGGAATAGAGTAATGCACCTCTACCTTGAGAAAATTGCAGCGTGCTTTGCGGAACATAGTGTGCGGCTACGGCACAGACGCATTGAGTAAATCGCGGCATGGCTAGTCCCGGATTTTATACATTGCATGTGGTGTCCCTACTTAGGGCCTAAGACTACGGACCGCCGCAGGCACACCACCATGGGTGATTTTGATTTGCTAGAACTGCATGTGACGTGTCCATGTGCTCGATGGTGCGACTCCCAGCCAATCAGATTCGCCGCTTGCTAGTCTATGCAACAACGCCCATCGTGGCTGCGTAATCAAAAGCTATAGGTTGGCTACTGACCTGTACAACGGTGTGTACATCGCTCATGGCTGGGATGATAAGGAGATGGGCACAACACTACATATTCTACGGGTGGACATCGCTGATGGCTGCGATGATAAGGATCGATGGGCGGCGTGCATATTGACGCATGTATCTTACTATCCTCCTTGAGCTTGAGAAGTTGCCATAATTATCTTGCTCTTTACCCTAGAATTTTTTTCATTGGGATGTGTTGTTTTTTCCTATGGGTCCAAAGCCACGGAACAGACCTTTAAAAGGTGTAGACGTGGGACAATAGGCATGGACTCTTCATTAATTCATCCGACGGCTGTTAATAACTAATATGTAGATCTGACGGATAGTAAAAGTACTTTTTAAGGATTAACGTGGAGGCTTTATTGGTGCCTCCAATTAGTAAATATAAGATAGTTAGGGCATCTCCAGCGCTGGCCCACAAATTTACACCGGCATATGTCCGAGGACACTGATGGATGCCATCCGATGCTGCCCGCATACCTTTCGACAACTATATGAACTAACCGGACGAAATTCGTGCAAACAAAGAAAATTTCAAATTAACCGGATGAAATTCATTACATTTCAAAAACTTTTCCTACAAACTGGACGAAATTCATTACATATTTCGCACAAACCGTACTAAAACCTACTGTAAACCTAATCTAAACGATCACTGGCGCCTGACCACCATGTCCGGCCATGAACCCGAGAAAGCCGGCCATTGCCTTTGCCTCCTCCTCATCCGCCTTGATAACCTCCTCCTCCGGAGGACAAGGTTATGAAGATTTCCGCCTCCATGTTGTCGTCAAGTGGCTAATCGGCCGTCGATGTTTACCCCACCAAGCTTGGCATCGACCGAGTGGAGTAGCGGTGGCCTTCCCGGGACCAGAGCGGCGGCGACCTACCGTGTACTACTCTTCCTCGCTGTCGGCTGCACCCGCGCACGCGCGCCGGCTTCGTGGTTGTGGTGGCGGAGGGCGGCCGGGGGGTGGCAGCAATCTCCTTCGTTTTCTCCTGCGACAGTACGTCAAAGAGAGCTTTGAAGCACGCCCGGAGCGGAGCCGCCGATGTCCCTCGTCTTCTCCTGCGACAGTACGTCGAAGAGAGCTTCGGAGCGCCAGGAGGCCATGGTTGAAGTGGTGCTGACAGAAGGAAGGGACCGGAGGAGAATAAGTGTGGGCCTTTGGCTATGGCTGGCAGCTGGGGCTCAAGTTAATATAGCGAGCGAATGGCAATGAGCCGTGGCAGACGGATGGACAACTGGCGCCGGAGTAGGTTCATCAGGCGTGAATGCATACGCTGCTTCAGTGACTTAACTACATATGCATTTGGGTTACTGACATGTGGGCCCAACAGGCATCTGGCCCGCATGTCAGTGACACACCAATTGCACCTGCAGTTAAGTCCGGTGAATGCGGCATTGACATTCTGGAGAGACGGTGACTGTTTCAGGCGGGAAGCGCGCGCTAGCGATGCAAGGGGTTTCAGTGTGCAATGGCACTAAGATCGGTCGCTCACGATAGTACATACTCCGTACCATACTACCATAGTACCCTCTCTAGCTTAGGCTGTTTTATAGATTGTCGTTGTGATGGACGATATACATGAGCAAGGCGGTCCGAGTATGACCGTTGGTGTTGAGCCAGGTGAATACATGCTCGGCGTTCGTGTAGGCCTCCATCAAACGTCTAAACAGTAATGTCAGGCACCGCCGGGGCGCGCAGGTGATGGGCTCGCCGTTTGCATTGCGCCATGAGCAGGACTTTGATTTAGAGGGCGACGTGCATGCATTAGCATGCTTTGACAGCGTGAGCGTGAGTGTCTGACGCGAAGTATTTCATTTTCATTTGGCTAACGAGGGTGCGTTGCAGCAATGAGTCCGTGGTTTGATTCCGCACATACGCATAATTTTGGTTTTTACAGTATTTCTTTCTCCATTGACAGGTAGGCCCGCGTAGATAGATAAAGAACACGAGCTGATGAGGCGCGTGCGGATTGGTTGACTGGTCAACCAGACAAATACGGAGCTATATGCTGAGCCAGTGACCGTATAATCACCATATCTCATATACAATGATCAAAGTGAGCTATCAAGACAAGTTCGATGGCTGCCAATGCATTTTACTCGGTAATAAATGACCAGGATTGAAGGGGAATCCAAATTTTCTTCGTCTTCTGTCCTTGGGCTCTTGACAAACCAATGCACTATACGATTGTCCGGCCACTCCACCCCAGAGCTCTCACCAAGCGTCGTTCATGCCACCGCGCCGCACACTAACCGGTAAGGCAGCGATGGCATCCCACCGCGCCGAGTTCCTCGCTGCCCACGACCGCACACAAAATGGTAGGGAAGCGATGGCATCCCGCCATGCCGAGTTCATCGCCGCTCGCGACCTCACAACTATGTGGGAGGAATTTGAAGATGCCAAGGCCGAATGGGCGGTAGAGCAAGAGGCGTCCAAAGCCGCACAGAGGTAGCAGAAAAGTCAGAAAGCACTCAAGAAAAGAGAGGCCCGCCGCCGCAAGAAAGAAAAGGATGCACGCGCTGCTGCGGAGAGGTCGGCGGAGATCCAAGCACGGTGGGGTGTCACCGACAAAGCCGGGAAGGAGAACGACGGCGTCTGGCCAGCATGTGAGAAGTAGTAGTACTAGTAGTTCGTGTGTGTGTATGTGTCTGCGTCTAAGTACGAGCATGTACCAATACTACTAGTTACTACTGTAGTTTTTAGAGCAAATTACCAGTACATTAGCCTAGACTAAATGGAAGAATTCCTATCTTAAGCATCAAATGGCATCTCTTTCTCTATAGGAATTGAGATGCATGTCATCTCACTTCCTATGATTTTCATATTCCTATCCTATGAACGAAAGGAGGCCTCTGTTGGAGTAACTACTATAGCTAGCAGTACTGCTGGTACAGTAGTTTTCTTCAAGAAGCAGAATTCAACGAAGTAATGATGGTTCCTTCGTCCGAGAAACTTCAAAGTGGGAAGTGGGCCTGTGATTTGACGGCTCATTAGTCATTGTTACTGTGGTGCGACGACCCGGGTGACTCTCCCTTGGAGTTCTGCATGCATGGCAAGTGGACCAGGATGGTTGACGTCCCACATGTTGGCGAAAGGAAGTATTCTTTCCGATATCGAGGAGCAAGGAAACCGCGTGGTATAGTATCACTGCTGATTGGTTCGCAAAAAAAATAGTATCACTGCAGATTTATAATTATTTTTTATTTCTGACGAATGCTAGCGTTTCAACTCTTACGACGAAGTGTGCCAAACACGGCACGTGCTGGATGTCCCACACGTCAGCGAAAGGAGTGGGACAGGAACAACATGGTAGAGCCCAGCGTAAAAAATAGCGTGGTAGAGCGTCTCCACTTCTTCCACTTCAGGGTCGGAGACCACACGTAGTAGTACTTAGTGGTATGAACGATACAAAGTGCGACCTGGAGAGAAAGACACGTCTAGTTGGAAGGTCACGGGGCATACACGTAAACAAATATAAAAGTTAATATGTGCCTCCAACTAATATAGTAGTAGTAGAGTACTTAGGCACGTACTTCATAACATCACCGTGCATTGCACGTACAACATTTAGTGGTAGTACGTAGTAAGAGACAAATGCCGCCCAAGAGTTCCCTTCTCGACCTACTTTTGGGTGTTTAGTAGAGTGTATGGAGGGTGCATGAGTCCACACTAGTTTAGCACAAATACACTAGAAGCATGCATGAAGAGAGCATGCATGAAGAGGGGTGTTGATTTGAGCATGCATGAAGAGGGAACAACTATGCTGAGATGAGAACGCAACCAAACACACCCTATATGCCACGCATGTTCATACCATTTGTGCCTTTCTACTTCACTTACTGCGCTACATTACTCAGGTTCATACGTCCTTTCCTGGGTACATGTTCGTCTCGTAGTTCCAGTCCCACGTGTTCTTCATATAGATGGAACGATCCTTGCATAACACGTGCACCTTGATGCTAGATGTCTCGCGTGTTAGCAAAAGGATGAACAAAGATCACGTAAAAATAGAGTGGAAGAACATAGATTCCAGACGACCGAGAAGGAGCAAGGAACCTCGCGGTGGAGCGTCTGCACTCATAATATTTAATATTATTCAGCGATATAAAATTAACCAATCATCTCCAGAGTGGACTGGAAGAGTACGAAACACGACAGCCCAGTGTAGTTACATCATACTAGTACATGGCTAACCCATGCTATCACCATATTTCTTGGCTTCCGTGCGCCACCTATCTCTAGTAATCCAGCAGCCCATATCGCTTCTCCCTCCTCGTCTCTATCAAAGTGCGGCGGGCTGGCATTTTTGCCGTCTATTGAGGTTGGTTAACTATCACATGTTAGCGACATGCCAAGAGCATTCTAAAAAAATTCCTTTCACGTTCCGTTTTCAAAAAGAAAAAATCCTTTCACATACGAATTTACCTGTATGCTTTGAGCAACTTGCATGTCCTATACTGCTCCTATTTGATACTCTAACTTAGCTAGAGGTTAGACTAACTCATGAATAACCCTGAACTAACTATAGCCAAAGAGGTGTTTGGGTGACAGGGTTAGATTGACAATAAATGTCCTTCATGGAGAGAGAAAAGTGATTTTTCAGTGGTCCCAATGAGAACTACCTCCAGTTAGCACCTCTTGGGTGGGATAGTTTTTTTGGTGGGTTCGGTGCAACTTGCTCCAATTTGAATCCTCATGCTTGGATACTTTAGGGCTATTTGAGCCCCAACTAGCTGAAACTAACTCTAACCCATGGATCCAAACAGGGCCTATGGCCAGTCTCGATGCGAAGCAGTCGCGTGCACCGGGAAGCGGCGCTCTCTCGGCCGTCACCACTTCAAAGTCGACGCCAGTAAGAGGTCGCCTCCGCTCTGGCCGGGCATTAATGTGGCACTGACACTCCAGGGCGACGCTGACTGTCGGAGTAAATGGCCATGGGTAGCCTAGCCGGCTTCCCCTGGCCCTTCTGAAAAAATTACGAGCCCGTCCGGCTCTCAAAGAACTCAAGACCTGGGGCCGCCTTCCCCCTGCCGGCTATCTTCTAGGACGGCTTCGGGGGGCGGCCCGCCTTTAGCCCTCATGAAGGAGGCCGTGGGAGGGCCGACTTCGAGAAGTCGGCGGCAAGTAGGCCGACTCCAAGAGGCCGACTCCAAGAGGCCGGCTCCCATAAAGCAGTCAAGATCGTACCTGCGAAGTCCGCGTCCACCCAGCAATGATGAAGCGGGGCGTGGCTACAGTAAAGCCTGCCACCCCCAAAACCCGGAGCACGCCTAGCATAGTGCGCCGTACGGGTGGCCACGACCCGTCCGGCGCGGCACTGTTGCCACGGCGGCCCTGACGCCGTCCTCGACGGGCCACCAGCGTGGCCCCCGAGGCGGTGGGCCCCTTCGGGCGGAGAGATACCGAAGGCGGCCGCACCTCCTCCCAAGTCGGCCCGATGGAGAGCCGGCCCCCCATAGCCGGCCTGCCATCCTCCTCGAGGGAGATGCCCATTAAGGAGACAAGACACGGCAGGGCTACAGTAATCGCCCGCCAGGGCGGCGGTACTGTAGCCACGCTTACCCCGACCAAGCCCGCGTCATCAGCACAGAGCAACAGTAACCAGCCACCGACCAGGCCCTGGACAGTGGGGCCTGCCCGTCGACCAGGGTGCCGGCAGCCGGTGGGACCCACCAGTCGGCGGGCCCCAGCGGCCGGTGCAGAAGCCGGCGAGCATAGTCACAGACAGCTGGGCCCCGCGCCCAGCCGGATTACCATTGTACCCCCCGGTGGTAGGCCTATATAAACCCCCCGGTGCACCCATGCAAAGGGTTGGACCCCCAAGCTAGTCTTAGACACCATACGAGGAGAGGAAGCGAGCTAGCCGTGCCCTTCTTCCTCCTCCCACCAAAACAGCTCAAGGAGCATTGTGTAGCTACTTGTTCATCTAGTGATCATGCGGAGACCCCGCGGAGCAGCAGTAGGGGTGTTATCTCCACGGAGAGCCCTGAAGCTAGGTAAAGTACGTCAGCGAGCTTGTCTTCGCCTCATCCCGTTTCCAGGCACCGGCGACGTCTTATTGGCTCCCGCAATGATAAGCCACCCGTTGGCATATGTCGCACCTACCACCCGACATTTGGCACCCACCTTGGGGCTAGGTGCACCGTCGTCCGGAGACCTGTTCTAGACGGGAACCCTCTTCCTCCCTAGCGAGCGTAGCTAGCCCGGCACGCCCGATGGCGCTTGCCAGGACGCACTGCAAGGCGTCGCCAGCATCTGCGCGGCAAGTGGCCTCGCTGACCTCCTCGACGAGGCCCGCATCTCCGACGAGCTCGCCTCCGATGCGGGCACCGACCACCTCGCCAACCTCCTTGGCCAACTCCATGTATCCAGCGAGCCCGCTGCGGATCTGGAGTCGGTTGGCTCCACCGACCTGATGCCTGTCGACTCTGTCGACTCCGACACGGCCTCCTACGACACCTTCCCCACCAACGTCACGATCTACAACGACCCGCTCCCTCGGACCGACGATCGCGATACTGTCACCACTGAGGTGATGGTTATCGGCCATGGCGATCCGGCCAACGAGAGCGCCCACAACGCCCCGCGTGCAGCGGCCCACGACTTGTCCGTCCCCCTCCCGGCCGATGCCGACGACGAAGCACTAGAAGCACGCCGTGAGACGCCTCACTGAGGCTTACCAGCGCGAAGCTGACCACGCCGCCTTCGGCACGCCGGCCCTGGCTGGCCCAAGCCGGGCTGGTGCTGTCAGGCAACGCGGCGCCGTCATCGTCGACACGCTGGGAGTCGACCGCCCGGTCTATGCCACTCCGCTCGAGAACCTGCACGCCGCCCAGGCGGCCGTGGACGAGTTGGACGGCTTGGAGGCCGAAAACCTCCCCCACATGACCCGGCGCATACAGCAACTGATTGACGCAGCCGCTCAACGGCACGAGGCCGACGCCCGTGCGGGAAGCCCACCACCGCGTCGGGATCACGGTGCGACGTCCCGGACGCCGACTAAGAGTAACACCCGCGCGCGGCGCGAGAAAGAGCTGGCTTCCAGCCGAAGCCGGACCCGAATCTCCATCGAGCGCGACGCGAACGGCCGTCCCCGAGCCATGGAATGGCGGAGCAGCCCGCCTCCGCCTCGGGCTCGTGGAGAAAGATACCCCACTCCACCGCCAGTGGTGCATCCGACTCTCAGCGGCCGACTAGGTCGCCGCGAAGGAGTCGGCGAGAACGTCGCCCACGATCGGATCGACCGCCTGGCCAGATCCCTGGCGCTGGAAGAAGAAGACGATGTCGGCCCGCCCTGTTTCGGCCCCCGCATCCGCGACGAGCCCTTCCCCAAAGGGTTCTCGCTCCCAAGAGACACGCCCAAGTACAACGGCTCCGTTAAGCCGGAAGACTGGCTAATCGACTACTCCACGGCAGTCAGCATAGCCAACGGCAACCGGGGGGTTGCCGTAAAGTACGTGCCCCTCATGCTGCAAGGCACGGCACGGACTTGGCTTAACAGCCTCAAGCCTCTCAGCATCAACAGCTGGGTAGATTTCACCGAAGCCTTTGTTCGCAACTTCACCAGCACCTACAAGCGGGCTCCCAAGCCCAGGCAGCTCTCCCTGTGCGTACAGGGCCCAGTCGAGTCCACTCGCGACTACCTCACGCGCTGGGCCGAGCTTCGCAATTCTTGTGAAGGGGTGCACGAGGTGCAGGCCATCGAATACTTCACTGCCGGGTGCCGAGAAGGCACCCTCCTCAAGCACAAGCTTCTCTGCGACGAGCCGACTACCCTTGACGAGCTTCTGAACATCGCCGACAGATACGCCACCGCCGACTCTTCAATGAAGACCAAGCTCCGGGTAGACGCGTTCGGGAAAGTTCTTAACCCGGTGCCCAAGACGCCCGCAGGAGATTCCGGCCGACGCCAACACCCGAACGACCAGAAGCGTAAAGGCCCTGCGCCGCCTCCCGCTAACCGGCAGGTGGCCATGGTCGAAGACACGCCGCCTGAAGGGTGGCCCGCGCCCAAGAAGCCCAAGGGCGGCCAGCCGGCTTGGCAGCCGGCCTTCTCCTACGCGCAAACTCTTGACGCCCCGTGCAAGTTCCATAGCGGCGCGAAGCCGTCCAACCACACAACCCGGAAGTGTAACTGGCTCGCCTGAATCTCCAAGGGCGAAGGACTCACGCCGACTCCTCCTGCCGGCCCGCCGCCTCCGCCTCCGCTGCCTCAGGCCGCCCGGCCCGCGGTCGGCGCCGTGCAGGATGAGTTCCCCGACGAGCAAGCATCCTACGTCATCTTTACGAGCCAACCCGAAGACCGGCGCAGCAAGCGCCGAGAGCATCAGGAAGTCAGTGTGGTCGCTGCTAACCCAGCCGGACACATGCATTGGTCAAAGAAACCCATCAGCTGGAGCCGGGCCGACCACCCAGAGGTGATGCCGTCCCCCGGCTCCTCTGCTTTGGTCCTGGAGGCCACCCTCGCGACGGACAGACGCGCCGCCCGCTTCTCCCGCGTGCTGATAGATGGCGGAAGCAGCATCAACATCCTGTACCGCGACACCCTGGAGAAGTTAAGTGTCAAGACGAAGCAGCTTGTGCCGACTCGGACAGTGTTTCAGGGCATCGTGCCCGGCTTGTCCTGCGCCCCCATTGGCAAGATCAAGATTGACGTACTCTTTGGGGACAAGGAGCATTTCCGCCGGGAAGCGATCTGGTTCGAAGTGGTGGACCTGGAGAGCCCTTACCATGCATTGCTTGGCCGACCCGCCTTGGCCAAGTTCATGGCGGTCCCCCACTACGCATACCTCAAGATGAAGATACCAAGCTCCAAGGGCATCATCACCATAGCCGGCGATTACAAGAAGTCTGCCGAGTGCGCTGCGGCCAGCAGCCGACTGGCCGAGTCCCTTGTGATTGCCGAAGAAGACGCTGGACCGGGTCGTGGCCCTAGCCAGCAAGCAGCTGAGCCAGTCCACCGACTCCAAGGAGCACGATGCCCAAGGATCTTTCCAGCCGGCCAAGGAAACCAAGAAGATACGTCTTGACCCCGAGCACCCCGAGAGGTTTGCCGTCATTGGGGCAAGCCTGAATAGCAAATAGGAAGGCGAGCTCGCCGATTTCCTCCGTGAGAATCGGGATATCTTTGCATGGTCCCCCAAGGACATGCCAGGTGTTCCAAAGGATTTCGCCGAGCACAAGCTACACGTGCAAGAAGACGCAAAACCAGTCAAGCAGCCTCTCCGCCGACTATCAGAGGAGAAGAGAAGGATTGTAGGGGAGGAGATAGCCCGGCTTCTGGCAGCCGTCTTCATCATGGAAGTTTTCTTCCCAGAGTGGCTTGCCAACCCGGTTCTCGTGCTGAAGAAGAATAACAAGTGGCGCATGTGTATAGACTACACAAGCCTCAACAAAGCCTGCCCCAAAGATCCCTTCGCCCTGCCAAGAATTGACCAAGTAATAGACTCCATAGCCGGATGCGAGCTGTTGAGTTTTTTGGATGCTTATTCAGGATACCACCAGATAAAACTGAACCCGGATGACCGCCTGAAGACCGCTTTCATCACGCCATTTGGAGCCTTCTGCTACCTGACCATGACATTCGGCTTGAGGAATGCCGGTGCCACTTTTCAGCGTTGCATGCAGAAGTTCCTCCTCACGCAACTCGGCAAAAAAGCTCACGTCTACGTGGATGATATCGTGGTGAAGACGGAGAAGCGCGGCACCTTGCTGGAAGACCTGAAGGAAACGTTCGGGAACCTGCGCCGGTTCCGAATCAAGCTCAACCCCGAGAAATGCGTGTTTGGAGTGCCAGCCGACCAGCTCCTAGGCTTCCTGGTCTCCGAACGCGGCATCGAGTGCAACCCGGTGAAGATCAAGGCCATCGAGAGAATGGCGATCCCCACCAAGCTTCAAGAAATCCAGAAGTTCACCGGGTGCTTGGCCTCTTTAAACCGCTTCATCAGCCGGCTCGGAGAGAAAGCCCTCCCTCTCTACCGCCTCATGAAGAAGAGCACTCACTTCGATGGAACGACCAGGCCGACCAAGCCTTTCACAAGCTGAAGAAGATGCTGGCCACGCCGCCTGTCCTGGTGGCACCGACTGAGAAAGAGCCCATGCTCCTTTACATTGCCGCAACCAGCCGGGTGGTCAGCACCGTCATCGTAGTCCAATGCCCAGAAGAAGGCTAAGCCCAGCCGGTCCAAAGGCCGGTGTACTACTTGAGCGAGGTGATGTCCGCCTCAAAGCAGAACTACCCGCATTACCAGAAGATGTGCTACGGCGTGTACTTCACCGCCAAGAAGCTGAAGCCCTACTTTCAAGAGCATCCCATCACGGTCGTATGCACTGCCCCGCTGGCCAAGATCATAGGGAGTCGGGATGCATCCGGCCGGGTGGCGAAGTGGGCCATCGAGCTGGCCCCTTATACAATCTTCTACCAGCCCCGCACCGCCATCAAGTCCCAAGCATTGGCCGACTTCCTCGTCGACTGGGCCGAGACCCCGTACCTGCCGCCGGCTCCTGACTCCACCCATTGGTGCATGCACTTTGACGGGTCCAAGATACGCACCGGTTTGGGAGCCGGCGTCGTCCTTACCTCTCCCAAGGGCGACAAGCTTAGATATACGTTGCAGATCCACTTCGCCACCTCCAACAATGTAGCCGAATACGAGGCGCTCATACATGGGCTCCGGCTTGCCAAGGAACTCGGCATCCGCCGGATCCTATGTTATGGCGACTCGGATTTGGTGGTTCAACAATCATCCGGCGACTGGGACGCCAAGGACGCAAACATGGCAAGCTACCGCTTCCTGGTGCAGCAAATCAGTGGATACTTTGAAGGATGCGAGTTCCTCCACGTACCGCGGGCCGACAACGAGCCAGCCGATGCCTTGGCCCGAATAGGCTCCACTCGGCAAGCAATACCAACTGGCGTCGCTCTATAATGCCTCCTCAAGCCGTCCATCAAGCCGTCTCCAGAATCCGACTCCATCTTCGTGCCGCCCAACCCCGACGGGGCTGGGTCCGGCTTGAAGAACCAAGCAGGCGACCCGGGGACTTCAGTACTCGGCCCGAGGACTGCAGTAGCTGTCCGGGGGACTGCCGCACCCGGCCCGGGGACTGCGGTAGCCGGCCCGGGGACTGCGGTAGCCGGCCCGGGGACTGCAGTAGCCGGCCCGGGGACTACGTCAACGCAGCAGTCGGCGGCCGACTCCAGCACTTCATCAACCAACCCGCCCACCCTGGTGGCAGTAGCCACATTGGCGGCAGGGGAAGTCACAGCTCCGTCATGGGCTCAATCCATCCTCAACTTCCTAGTAAACCAAGATCTGCCGGCTGACGAAACAGAAGCGAGACAAGTCCAACGCTGAGCCGGAGCATACACGGTTGTCAACAAAGAACTGGTCAAGCGCAGTGTCACTGGAGTCCTCCAACGGTGCGTCGAGCAAGAGAAGGGCATTGCAATCCTCAGAGATATACACCAAGGAGAATGCGGCCACCATGCCGCCTCAAGATCACTTGTCGCCAAAGCTTTCCGCCACGGCTTTTTCTGGCCGACTGCTTTGGATGACGCCAAAGAATTAGTTAAGCATTGCAAAGGCTGCCAACTTTTCAGCTCCAAGCAACACATGCCGGCTTCGGCACTCAAGACCATCCCCATCACTTGGCCCTTCGCCGTTTAGGGATTAGACATGGTGGGCCCATTCAAGACGGCGCGCGGCGGCATGACACATTTGCTCGTCGCCGTAGATAAATTCACCAAGTGGATCGAGGCAAAGCCGATCAAGAAGCTGAATGGGCCGACTGCCGTGACATTCATCGCAGACATAACAACTCGGTACGGCGTGCCACACAGCATCATCACCGACAATGGCACAAATTTTGCCAAAGGAGCCTTGGCACGTTTCTGCGCTACACAAGGTATCCGGCTGGACTTAGCGTCCGTCGCCCACCCGCAGTCAAACGGCCAGGTCGAGCGAGCCAATGGCCTCATCCTCTCCGGCATCAAGCCCCGACTGGTCGTACCTCTGGAGCGTTCAGCCGGCTGTTGGCTCGATGAGCTGCCGGCTGTCCTCTGGAGTCTGCGCACCACCCCAAACAAGTCAACCGGCTTCACTCCTTTTTTCCTCGTGTACGGTGCCGAAGCAATCATCCCAACAGACATCGAGTTCGACTCACCTCGGGTGACCATCTACACGGAGGCGGAGGCCAAGGAAGCACGAGAAGACGGCGTCGACCTGCTGGAAGAAGGCCGGCTATTAGCCCTCAGCCGGCCTGCCATCTACCAGCAGGGGTTGCGCCGCTACCATAGTCGGAAGGTCAGGCCAAGATCCTTCCAGGAGGGCGACCTTGTGCTCCGGCTGATCCAGCGAACAGCCGGCCAGCACAAGCTCTCGGCCCCCTGGGAAGGCCCCTTCGTCATCAGCAGAGCTCTAGGCAACGACTCCTACTACTTAATCGACGCACAGAAACCCAAGGCACGCAAGAGAGACGACTCGGGCAAGGAGTCGGAATGACCATGGAACGCCAATCTCCTTCGAAGATTTTACAGTTGAAATGCAGTATGTATCACGTTAACTTTTGTATTAAGTACGAGACAATAGGCCCCCTGAGGAGGACTCGAGGACTGCCATCTTTTATCTATGAATGAACAATATCATGCTTATGACCTTGTCATTTCATTTACTTATTCTGTCCGGCACCGGGTTCGACCAGTCGGCCCGGGGACTAACCGACTAAAGTTATATTAGAAGTCTTACCCGTGGTCAGGCAAGTAGTGTGCCGACACCCAGGCTTAGCTCTTGCCAAAGCCGCAGTTCGAAGAACCGGCTGTTCGGCTGGCAAGAGTCAAAAGCAGGAAAGGGTGCGCACACGAAAAAAGGCTAGGGACCAGCGGACTAATATAACAGGAGCCGGTTTGCCGACTGCCGCCGACCGACTACCAGAGTAGCCGGCCGGCCGGTTTCCATTCACTTTGCTTCAATCCAAGAAAGCTTGAGTACTTGCCTCCCCAAAGTGGGAAGGTGGCAAAGGAAAAAGCCTAAGGATAAAAAGCGTACGTACATGGAAACCAAACATGCACACCATAATGTTTACATAAAAAGACCTCTAAGAGGCCGACATCCAACATAGTTTGATACACCCCTAGCGGGTGGAATTGCAAAAGCTTAAAAGATTGTTCCAAAAGACAACAAGCAGGAAAAATAAAGACAGCGGGTCAAGCTGGCGGAGCGGTTGACGAGCTGGGCTGGTCGGTGGAGACGGTCGTGTCGGCTGGGGGAGCGGCCGGCTGGTGAACTTCGGCTTGATCACCGCCTCCTGCAGAGGGCGCGGTTCCACGCGCCTCATTGCTGGAGGCACGATCAGCTGGAGGCTGGCCGGTTGTTCCGCTAGCCGGCTCGACGTCTTCGCTGTCTTCGTCCTCGTCATCCTCGCCCTCATCGCTGGAGGCGATCTCCTCGGCCGAGTCCTCGCCCACCGCCGGGTCCAGGCCGAACCAGTCCCCTGGCTGAGCAACACCGTCGTCATTGATCTCAGGCGCGAAGACACTGATGTCGGTACACTCGGCGATCGTCGAGGCGCGCTGGGCGATTGCCGGCCGCACTTCCTCCAGCTTCGCGTCGGCTTCCAGCCTCCAAGTACGCAGCTGGTCCAGGCTTAGCCCTGGGTACCAGGCGCGGACGAACTCCAACGCCCGCCCGGCTCCGAGACGGGCCGCCGACGCCTTCCATGCTTCGAAACGGCCGACTGCGACCTCCAGCCGGTCGGCGGTCCGGCTTGGAGTGCGGGGGATCATCTGGCCGGGCCAGAGGGCGGCCAGCACCTGCACCCCGGCACATTGAAGCCGACGAAGCATCCGGTGAGCCGGCTGCAGCCGCGCTTGGACGGCCACGAGCTGCTCCTCCAGCGTCCGATTGGTGTCCGGCGCGACGTTGACGCCCGCCTGACGGCGCGCCTCGCGATGAGCCTCGATGGCTTGGGTGGCAAGGGTGGAGTGGCCGGGAAAGTAATCTGCACAAGAAAATGGGCGGCAGCACAAGTCAGCCCATGACCCCAGGCGGCCAGCAGGCAGAAGAAGGGCGAGAAAAGCAGCTTACCATCGATCAAGTCTTCAATGCGGCCGAAGCCCGCATCCAGTGCTTGACGAGTCTCAGCCCAGCTCGCCGCCTCGGTCTCAAACTCCGCCTTCAGGGCTGCCTCGCTCTCCTGCGCCTTCTGCAGGGCCGCCTTGTGGCTTTCTTCCTGATCAGCCAGCTTCTTGGCCAGGCGGTCGCGCTCCTGGGCCAAGGTGGCATACTTGGCATCCCTGGTACGAAGGGCGGTCTGCGCCTCGCCAAGCTCTCTCCGCAAGTCGGCGTTGGCTCCTGCAAAGAGCAAAATACAAAAAGAAAAAACCAATGAGGAAAAGGTTGTCAAGGAAGATCCGACCCGACTGCTCAGCAGTCGGCCTGAATCTCGGGGACTACACCCAGTGGGTGTGCTGGCGCGCCCCCACAGGAAACAGATAAAAACAAGCACTTACTTCGGCTGTTGGCCAGGTCGTCGATCTTCCGACCCAACTCCTGAGCCTGGGAGTTGAAGGCGGCAGCACGGGAATTATGATATTCCTGGAAGTTAAGATAGAAAGCAAATATGAGACGGTCGCCAAGAAAGATCCGACCCGACTGCGCAGCAGTCAACCCGAATCTCGGGGACTACACCCAGTGGGTGCGCTGACGCGCCCCCACGGAAGAAATCAAGGAACCAGAGCGGTCAAGAGCAAAAAACTTACCCGGATGGCGGCTCCCGTCGACAGGAACTCCTGTGTGTATTGCTGCAGGAGGCCGGCCTGAGCTCGCAGCCGACTCCGGACCTCTTGGGCCGCCACATTCAGCTCGCCGGTCCCCGCGCTGGGAGTCCATCCGGACGTACCGGAGCTGGCCGCCTCCAAGGCCTCCGCCGACTGGCCAGCGCCTGCGGCTTGGTGCGACTCCGGCGGAGCGGCACTTCCCCCTGCACGCTGACGCGTCACCGGCTGTATTTCAAGGCCGGCTCCGACTTCAGGCGCGCCCATGGCCGGCTCCATTGGCGCCGTCGACGACTGACCGCCTTGGCCCGCGCCGACTGGCGCGGCCGGCGGCGTCCTCCCCGCGAAAACCTTGAAGAGCTCCTCCCTTTGCACCGACGGCGGGTCCTGGATAATCTCCTCCGCCAGGGGCAATGGGGTGTCCGGGGCTACGGATCGGAGTGGGATGGCGAGCAGCGGGGGTTGGTCGCGCGAGCCCTCCGCCTCTGTCTCCGCAGTCGCCCGCTCCGCCTGAGCCCTGGCCGCCGCCTCGGCCCGCTCCTTCGCCGCCTGAGCTGCCTCCCGATCCGCCGCCTCCCTCTCCTCCCGCGCCTCAAGAGCATTCCGCTCCATGGCTTCCATGAGATCGGCGCGGGGATCCACGCGGCAGGAGCCCGAAGACCCTCCAGCCGGCCCGACGACGGAGCCGCCTGGGCCCCGCTCAAGAGAAAGCGGCGCCCTGCTCAAAAAACAAAGAAAAGTCAGGAAGAATGATTCAAACAGAAGAAAACAGCAAAACAAGCATACAAGCAATTGGATGCTTACGCCGAGACCGCCTGGGGCTGCTTCACCGCTTTCTGGAAGCGGGCCGCCTTCGCAGCCGCCTCGTCTCGCTTCGTCGCTGCGGCGGAGGTTTTGGGCTTCTTCGGCCGACTACCGAAGAGAGGTGACGTGGTCCGGCGCTTCGGAGCGCCGCCGCCTGCGGCCGGCGCGGCAAATGAGCCCGCGCTTCGGCGGTCGGGCGCCGGCTGGCGACGTGGGACTTCTTCGACGTCGGCGTCGTCCGGCCAGTCCTCGAAGCTGGCGGAAAGCCCGGTGCCTCCGGGTTCAATGTTGTCCCCCACGACGGCCTCCTCCATGGCGGATGCTCCCAAGTCCGGGTCATCAACATCGTCCACCGTGCGATCGGGGGCGTACTAACGCTCGATCCCTGCCGCCCCAGCCGGCGGCGGAAGAAGGGGATTCTGCTAACAAGAACCGGCTGATCAGAAGCCGGCCATCATGGGGTCGGTTGACAACAAAGAGAAGATAGAAGAGAAGAGCTTACCACAGGCGGAGGATGGGCGCGAGAGTACGGCGCCTTACCGTATCGCCAGTCCCCGGGGAGCTTGCAGTTGGCGATGTAGTTGACCATGAGCACCACCTCCGCGTGCGGCATTTCCCGCGTGCTGAGCCGGCTTGGGTCAAAGCGGCCGCTCATCTGGCACATCATGTGGGGTCGACTTTGAAGAGGGAGAATCCGGCGCTCCACGAAGGCGGCCACCAGGTCGGATCCGCGCAGACCCTCCGACTGGATCATCACTCGAAGCCGGGAGATGGCGGCGTTCCCAGCCGGAGACAGGGACTTGGACCGATAACTCCATGACGGCTGCCTCCCAGCCGGCGGGCCGGCTACGTAGGCCGACAGATTGACGTTATCTCCTCTCGAGGGCGAGCCGGCGTTCTTCACGTAGAAATATGACTTCTGCCAGATCTTCACCGACTGGATTAGAGGGATGGAGGGGAACGGATTGTTATCGCCTAACCTCCTCATGGCGATGTAGGCTCCGCAGGGGGCAGGCACGCCGGCGGTGACGGTGCCGAGCTTGCTCTGGAAGAACTCCCCCCAGAGCTCCAGCGTGGGGAGCACCACCAAGAAGCCTTCACAGAGGGAGATGAAGGCCGACACGAGCATCACCGCGTTGGGCGTGAGATGGTGCGGCTGCAAATTGTAGAACTCCAAGAAGGAGCGCAGAAACCCGCTCGCCGGCAGGCCGAAGCCGCGCAGGAAGTGCGAGTGAAAGACGACCCGCTTGCCTTCCTCCGGCTCTGGCGAGACCTCCGTCATGGGCGCCAGGCGAACTTGCACAAGATTGGCGCCGGGCAGGCGCGCGTCTGGCGGAGGAACTCTACTTGCTCGTTGTCGACATTGGAGCCGTCCCATGAGCTTGATAACGCCATGGGGCAGGGCGCGGTGGGGGTGCTGCGGTGAGAAGCTGCGACGGCATCGAGAGGAAGAAGAAGAAGAAAGAAGACGAGGAGGGATGGAGTGTGGGAGAGCGAGCGAACCTCTGCCTCTCCCCCCTCCACCCCCTACTTGTAGGCTCGGGTGGCGGAGCCGAGGAGGCGCAGTGTGGGGGAACGTGGGGATCGATCGTGCCCACTTCCCCCACGACCCGCGTTTATTGCACCCTAATGGCGAATTCAAGGTGCCACAGGAAGGCGAGCCGTCTCCCTGGGCCGCAGAAGATCAGCGCTCGGGCTGAGGCCTGGGAGTGGCGGGCCCGGGCCTGCGGCGGCGTCCCGTCACGCGCGTGCGTGGGCAGGATTCTGCCGCCACGTGGCCCACGGGGGGGCCACAATCAGCATGCAAGTCGGCCACCATCCTGGCCGCAAGATACGAGAACTCTCTGAAAACGACCTACGCCAGCAAAGCCGGCTCCTCGGGATAAGAAGCTAATCAAGCTTCTCGTCCCTCTGTCCGCCTCGAAGCTCGCCCAGCTTCGGGGACTACTGTCGGAGTAAATGGCCATGGGTAGCCTAGCCGACTTCCCCTGGCCCTTCTGAAAAATTACGAGCCTGTCCGGCTCTCAAAGAACTCAAGACCTGGGGCCGCCTTCCCCCTGCCGGCTATCTTCTAGGCCGGCTTCGGGGGGCGGCCCGCCTTTAGCCCTCATGAAGGAGGCCGTGGGAGGGCCGACTTCAAGAAGTCGGCGGCAAGTAGGCCGACTCCAAGAGGCCGGCTCACATAAAGCAGTCAAGATCGTACCCACGAAGTCCGTGTCCACCCAGCAATGATGAAGCGGGGCGTGGCTACAGTAAAGCCTGCCACCCCCAAAACCCGGAGCACGCCCAGCATAGTGCGCCGTACGGGTGGCCACGACCCGTCCGGCGCGGCACTGTTGCCATGGCGGCCCTGACGCCGTCCTCGATGGGCCACCAGTGTGGCCCCCGAGGCGGTGGGCCCCTTCGGGCGGAGAGATACCGAAGGCGGCTGCACCTCCTCCCAAGTTGGCCCGATGGAGAGCCGGCCCCCCATAGCCGGCCTGCCATCCTCCTCGAGGGAGACGCCCATTAAGGAGACAAGACACAGCATGGCTACAGTAATCGCCCGCCAGGGCGGTGGTACTGCAGCCACGCTTACCCCGACCAAGCCCGCGTCATTAGCACAAAGCAACAGTAACCAGCCACCGACCAGGCCCTGGACAGTGGGGCCTGCCCGTCGACCAGGGTGCCAGCAGCCGGTGGGACCCACCAGTCAGCGGTCCCCAGTGGCCGGCGCAGAAGCCGGCGAGCATAGTCACAGACAGCTGGGCCCCGCGCCCAGCCGGATTACCATTGTACCCTCGGGGGTAGGCCTATATAAACCCCCCGGTGCACCCATGCAAAGGGTTGGACCCCCAAGCTAGTCTTAGACACCATACGAGGAGAGGAAGCGAGCTAGCCATGCCCTTCTTCCTCCTCCCACCAAAACAGCTCAAGGAGCATTGTGTAGCTACTTGTTCATCTAGTGATCATGCGGAGACCCCGCAGAGCAGCAGTAGGGGTGTTATCTCCACGGAGAGCCCTGAAGCTGGGTAAAGTACGACGGCGAGCTTGTCTTCGCCTCATCCCGTTTCCAGGCACTGGCGACGTCTTATTGGCTCCCACAATGATAAGCCACCCGTTGGCATATGTCGCACCTACCACCCGACACTGACCATTTCACGCGGGAAGCGCGCGCTAGCAAGGGAGTATAGGTTTTGAACCGTTTCAGGTGTAGTACTGGTAGTTTGCAAAACTACTCAATTATTGCACTCAGTTTCCTAAGAAATTGTGGTAAAAACGTTACTCCACAACCTGCTTCCCTTCTCCTTCCTCTTCCACCGCCGGCGCACGTCCGCGGGAAGCAACCGGTCAACCCTTATATAGGAGTGATAGCACAAAAAGATACATGCATGACCACTAAAATTTCCATATTAAAGCGCCGCTCCGGCGGGAGTATGGTGTATGTTGTTACCTTCGGCCGGCCCATGGCTACCGGGCGACGGTGACCAGAGAAGAGGCGGCGGGAGGGAAATGAATGCAGCTACTGTTTGGGTTCGCCTTCCGGCTTAAATAAATGCGCAGCATCACATGTACCCACGGGTGCACAAATTGTAACATACGTGTCTGCTTAAGTGGGCGTCACGTAACTGGTGTGTGTGTGTGAGAGAGAGAGAGAGATTCTGAGGGACAGAGTGCGTGTGTGCGACCCTACTCTTCGGACATGTACTCAACCTTTTGCATCGGGATATAAGTATAATGCTATTTACTTTAGCTAGTGATTTACGTGGCCATGTTAACGTGGTTGTGTCAAAAAAATGTCACTTCCTACTCGTGATTTACGTTATATAATTACAAGCAAGATTCTCGTGCATTGTAGGGAACATCAATATGCATTTTTTTTACAAAACACCTGTTGTGATTGACCCATACAGGAGTAATCCCATGTGTAAAAACTAATGATATCTCGAGAATTTTATCAGAAAACTGGTATCTCAAGAATGTCATTGAAAAAAATGAAAGATGAGAGATAAGGCGATGAGGAGTGGAGTGTGGTGGTGACTGGTGGTCGGAATGGGCGGAAGCATGGGGATGGACGGCACCGGCAAGCGGCAGCGGCCACCATGCATGCTAGATTGTTCCAGAGACTTATTCCTTTTTTAATTGTTGAGCAATGAGGTTGCGGGAGATAATGATGTGGAGAGAGGTGCGGGTATCTTTTGTAAAATTATCATAGTTTGCTTTCTATCCTCAGATATAGATCATACGGTCTATATTACAAGATGGCAGGCACACCATCACCGCCAACTCATTTTTTATAAGGGTATAGATGATAAGTTTGTTGACTACTAAAGTAAAGTGGAATTTGTCCATGTTATGCAAGTAAATAAAGGTGATTGTTTATCATACAGGTAAGGTTGGATGAAGGGAAGGTAGGAACAAATGCTCCGCCTAGAGCATGTGTGTGTGAGATGGAGTCTTAGTGTGTGTGTGTGTGAGAGAGAGAGAGAGAGAGATGGAGTCTTAGTTTGTGTGTGTGTGTGTGTGAGAGAGAGAGAGAGATGGAGTCTTAGTGTGTGTGGGGGGTGCGTGCATGCGTGCGTGCATGTGTGTGTGTGTTTGTGTGTGTGTGAGAGAGAGATGGAGTCTTAGTGTGTGTGGGGGGGCATGTGTGTGTGTGTGTGTGTGTGCGTGTGTGTGTGTGTCGCGGGGTCCTCTGTGGCGGATGTAATTTAAGTGTGCATGGCTTCATCATAGAGAGGTGATGTGTATGGCAGAGGCCACCAACGATGGGGTGCGAGAGAGAAAATGCACATAGAGAGGGAAGAGAAGGTGTGTGCACGTGAGAGGAGTCAACATCGAGAGAACGTGTTTGTTCGAGAGACATCGAGGAAGACTACTATATATCGATGGTGCATGTAGGCGGGAATTAAACAAAGGGATGGTCTTATTGGTTTCTGGATATAGGGGAAGAGTGAGAGGCGGGGGTGGGGGGGTTAGCTAGAAGGAGATTGTTAAGTGTGAGTGTGTGTTTTACCCATCCAGGCGGAAGTTATGTGCACAAAAGAGGAGAACGATTCGATGTGGCATTAGGATTGAGGGTAATTAACTACGTATGGAGACATAGAGACCTTGAACGTGCATGTGTGAGAGGTATACATGTATACATGGGATGTGTGTGCGCGCGCGCATGATCGAGATAAAAGAAAGAAGACATAAGTCATAAGATCAACGACATGGGAGAGACGGATTGGTATGACAATATGCATGCGTGTGAGAATGCAGGGAAGAAGGCCCGACAATTGAGCATGTGTTTTTGTCTTTAAGAGATAGTGGCGTGGGCTAGAGCATGCATCTATGGCGAGCAGAGGGAGTGAGGCGCAACGATTGTGCAAAAGAGACCAACCTATAAATGCATATGTATGGAGAGACATATATAGTGTGGGTGATAGGAAGCAAGACTCCGTGCGAGAAAGAAATGTTGACGGAGAAACTACAAATAGATACAGAGATGGAGATGCTAGCTAGAGGGACATCCGCTAGTTTGGGTGTTGGAGATGACCGTCGGGTGGTTCAAAGGGTGAAGTTATATATGTGTGTGTGAGAGGGCACTTGACTGCATGTAGAGAGAAACATATGTAGTGTGCGTGATAGGAATCAAGAGTGAGGGCGAGAAAGAAGGTTGATGGAGAAACAGATAAAGATGCTAGCTAGTGTGCGTTAGAGATAGGAGTCGAGTGGATAGAAGGCTGGGTTATGTGTGTGGGTGTGAGAGAGATAGAGAGAGGGTGCATGTGAGTCACATATAAACAGATATCAGAGAGAAATGAGATCCAGAGAGACGGAGTTTTGTGTCCGCGAGAGAGAAAGATATTTCACAACGAGAGTGATAGCTAGAGAGACATACGAGGGAACACAAGATATCTCTAGGGAGAGAGTGTGTGTGTGAGTGACATACAAGAGAACAATGGAGAAATATGAGACCCTAGGAGACAGAGTTTGTGTTTGTGTGTGAGAAAGAGATATTGAAGAGGAAGAGTCGTAGGTTCTCATATCTAAGGAGCGAAAGACAACTCTATATGAGGGGTGTGCGAGTGGCACACATGGGAATAGTGGAGAGAAATGAGACCCCGGGAGACAAAGTTTTGTGTTTGTGTGAGAGAAAGAGATTCCACATGGAGAATCATAGTTAGAGACACATAGCAGGGAGCGAGATATACTTAGAGAGAGATAGAGTGATGAAGGTCGAGGGAGAGAGTACCGTCAGAGTGTTACAAAGATAAAATATCATTGTCGACATACAGGTATCACGAGAGATACCTGAGAGATGATGAACGCATATAGGTCCAGAGAGATAGTCCTATATAAGCATGGGTGATAGCTATATGAGACGAATATCTGGATTAAAGGGGATTCAAATATTTAAACTGGAGATCACGACAACGATAATATCATAATGCAAATTGGTGTATCAAACATGCATATTCATTTGAATTTGGGCACACGTGTAATGTTATATAGTTTATCAATATTGGTGATCCATGGATTCTTCAATTACAAACAATGCATGGTTTATATGCAATTAATGTCTAAACGGGATTACACTATATGTTGCGTGTGTGAAACACATTATACATGTTTGAGAAGTAAAAAAACCCGCATCAAACACACATTAATTGGAGACAGTTAGCGAGGAATGCATACATTGGATTTCAACATAAAGTAGTTTCAAATATTTGAAAATCCAAATTGATGGACACAACCTTATGAATCTGAGATCATGCCATTTGTAAACCATATTTATGTATAAATGGTGTTGTGCTTTTGAAAGTATATATAAAAAATGATGTATATAGGATGTAATTCCAATTGAAAATGGATCCCGCCCGAAAAAATAGAATACAAACGGGATTCGAATTGAGTTGGCACGGTAAACGTGCACTCTGCAAAATTTGAACGAAGCGGGGAAAGTCACAGTAACCGCCCGAAACCAAAATCTACGAGATGGAAATCACTACTGCCTATCCCTGCCACGCAAAGCCTATCTGCTGGATTTCTATAGGTTTCGATAGGGGTACATTTGTAATTTCACCCAAACATGACGTAACCGCCTCTCACCCGGATTCATACACGGTGGGCACCAAAACACAGTGTGTCCTCGGCCGAAATCGACTCCCACCCCGATTCATATTCATACACGGTGGGCGCCAAAAACAAACTCTCGTCGGCAAATATTTGGTGTATGCGAGATTACCGTCCTATCCCCAACCGACTAATGTTGCTGTGATGTAGTAGAAATTTGAAACGGGGGCTAAGTTTGTAAATTACCTCGCATTTGAGACAAGCGCGCCCTAAATACATGGTTCCCCCCTTCCTCTCTACCTCCCTTTTCCCCATTCGTACTCCGAGGGCGCCAAAACACCCTCTCCACCCCACCCTCCTCCGTCCGCCACCTTCCGCCACCCCATCCACCGCCATCCTCCTTCACCATGCCGGAGCTGATACCCCGACGCTGCCGTCAATTACAAGAGATCGACCTCTCTCATCCACGGCTTCGGACCGGGATCCTTGCATCCCGTCCTCTCGCTTCATCCCCATCGCCTTCCACCTTGCCGATGCCACTCCTATGACCGTCTCGTCCACCGCACCCCGCCGCCACCGTCTACCCTCCTAGATCTGCTTCCACGCCGCCGACAGCCATCGCTACCATAGCACCGTCAAATTCTCAGCAGATGCGTACACGGCGCCGCACCTGAGGCGGTACTCTTTCGTATCTGCTCAACTTATTTATCACAGCAAGAAAATAGATCGCCACTGCTTTACTCTGATTTCTTGTCTTGGTTGCGAAATTGCCTTTGTCCGGTTTGCACCTTCAGATCCGCCATGGCACGCTCAACACTATACTCCCAATGCTTATGGTTTTCCCCTTTTATATTCCACACTAGTTAAATCACAGTAGACTAAATTTCAAAATTGGGTCAGTCGATTTTTCAGAGCTCGTTGGAGTTCGCCGGTGCGATCGAAGGGGCTCGGGTGGTTGTGGGGCCTCGCCGAATGAACAAAACTCGACGCGGGTGGAGGTTGGGGCGGGGGTGCGGGTGGGGGTGGCGGAGGAACACAGGCGGTGGGGGCCGATGGTCCGGCCGGCGGCCCGTGCGGTGTTCTGTATGGGAAGAATCAGAGACGAGGAAGAAGAAGGGTTAGGAGACATAGGATCTTCATCCAACCGCCTGAAATGGTCGAGAGACAGCTGGGAGTTGCATTCTTAATGCGCTCTGGTTCATCGTATGTGGGCACTGCGCAACCAACATTTTATTATCCAAAATCTGCTTGCTCTTCTTTACCATGTTCCTCTTTCGTTCTTTAATATGTACTCTCTTCGTTCCTAAATACAAGTCTTTGTATAGATCCCACCATGGAGTACATATGGAGAAAAATTAGTGAATCTACACTCTAAAATGTATCTGGATACATCTGTATGTGATCCATAGTGGAAATCTCTACCAAGACTTATATTTTGGAATGGAGGGAGTATGATAGTAGTATAGTATGTTCCTTGTACTGAAGATGAACAG
Organism: Triticum monococcum; assembly: GCA_034509565.1. Lineage (NCBI taxonomy): Eukaryota > Viridiplantae > Streptophyta > Magnoliopsida > Poales > Poaceae > Triticum > Triticum monococcum. The sequence goes on along the minus strand of CM067847.1, from coordinate 615,073,763 downwards.
GGACATTTGCAGTGTGGAGGTCTATACGGTCAGTTGTGATGGACACTTTGAGCCTCTTTGATTCGTAGGATCTTGTAAACATAGGAATAGGATTTGTAGTGGCCTGCCCACTTGAATCCTACAAGAATAGCAAGGAAATGCGGGGAGTTGTGTCGCCTTTGAGAGTTACACTAATATTAACAGTACCACACCTTCACTTGAAGAGAGCTGGTATCCAAAGCCTTTCTAGCTGTACTGGCAATACTAGCACATATATTCCAGCAAGTTCCACTTTGCTGATTTTACTCTGATGCTTAAGGTTTTCCCGTTATATCTACACTATGATCTGTGTAGCTGCTTTGTGTCGCACTAGCAGCAGTCCACTCTTGAAGCTAAACACTACAATGACTTACAAAATTAGCACCAAGGCATTAAGTGCCATTCTGGATGCAATGAAACTCATACGCTCCCCACCTGTTGATTCTTGTTCAGAATATGATCCTAATGACTATTCTAACCTCGAGGAGTCAAAGGCAGATGGCATGTCCTGTTCACCCATCAAGGTGTCTGTTCTAATTTGGCAATGTTTTATTGATTGTGGGTATCTTGCATATGTTGTCTTGCATTTCTTCTACTTTGTTGCACCGCCATCTGCTTAGTTTACTCATCATATATGTCGAGATGCCATGCCCATCCATTATCAATACATATTCCATCTGTCATCATACCATGTTTTTTCAATCAAATGATGTTCTTGTGCATCAGACATCAAAAAGGAAGAGGGTGATTGCCGAACCTGAAGGAGCACCAGCAAAGTCCTTGAAAAACGTGGTGGTGCCGGAGAAATCAGACAGCACCCCACTTATATTGGCTGTACAACCAGTGACACAAAACGTAGGACTGACTCCAGTAGACTGTACCCATACTTCACTGGCCACACCACTAGCCCCACCACACAGGACCTGCACTCTAGCAAAAAGGTATACCGATTTCATTTGCCATAGCACCAGTTGTACCACAGAAAAATCCCACTCCAGCAAAAAGTACAGCAAGTCCACCGGCCGAAGACCTATCCCAACTGCAGAGACGGCTAATTCCTGTAGATTGGAACCCCATTCCATTTATTCCTAGTTTAAAAGACAATGCTTTCAATGTTGTTAGGGACTACGTGCATATATTCCCATCATGGTAAGATTATTGTGAAGACGAACACCATTTTCACATCTTCCTGTCCAACTTACATGTAAGTGCTATTATTCATGGTTATTATTTTCCTGTTTTCTGCTGATTGAACACATCAATAATTTACATTACATTGTTGTAACTAGGCGAGGGTCAATCTGGATAGTCATGACGAGCAAAGCTTGCTTGTGCTTTTCAAGGAAGCATTGCAGCAGTATCGGTGTTACCTGAGGAAATCACACTTTGATGGCAAGTCTATAAACGAATTTCCCGTGAAGTCTCCTGTGCTAAATTTAGAAGACATTGAATCGAAAAACCTTGTTATGCACTGCTCTTGTTCCCAGGATGAGGTATTGTCTATGAAATCACATGACAATTTGAACTTCTACTTTTCTGCATGTGCCTTATAGATCTTTTTTGCAGGAAATCTGCTCGAAGAAGAATTCCGGTTTGACAAGAACGACAGGGTATCGCAAATATGCTGCCCGCTGATTTGCTCTTGTTAGTACCTGTTGTCCTATATCACTGTACTTGCATACATACCTGGTTCATTATGTGACAGCAGTATGCATGATAGCTTGCTTATCAATTGTTCGCTCCAAATTATCTGATCTGTATGAATGGTGACATTAGTGCAGAATATATCCAATGCCAATGTTTTTTTAGCTCTGCATTGTTCTTGTAAGTAAATGTTGTCCTTTATCAGTGTACTTATAATGACAGGTAGTTGTTGATGTACCATCACTCTGCAACTTATTTTCCTTTGCCCTCCATTTTCTACACATCAGATCTATATTTACTCTTACCATAAGGTTGGTACTGAAGAAGTTTAGCTATGCATTGCTCTTGGGTGTACCTTTTGCCTGTATCGCTGCACTTACATTTATAGCTACTTGGCTATGTAGCATCACTCTTCATCTTATCTTAAATATTCTCCATTTTTTCGTATATTATCACATCTTTATTTACTCTTAACAAAATTTAGAATAAAGGCAATGCTTTTGAAGAAGATTCTGTGGTAAACTTCTTGAATTGCCCCGCCATCAGCATGGACAAGGCCTTTATAGAGCCTGTCTTCACCAATAATGTAAGTTTGTCCATCTCAAGCCTTCAAACTTTGTTGTATATATTTGGTTAGGCATGACTACAACAGTTGTTTATTTTTGGTGTTTGCATAAAATTGCTTGTTTAAAGTTTATTATGTAGTTCATAAACAAAAGTTTGTCCTTTCTCAATTTAAGTTTTCAGTTGTACAACCAAGTTCCTTCTTCATACCATGTAAATTAAACTATGCAGAGCAAGTGATCTTCTTTTGCACCGCATGTATGCTTCTGTTCTTCATCTGTAATCCTGTGGTGTGGTGAACCTACCCACTACAACACAATGTCATATTCTGCAATGTCTTAACTATGAGCAATGTCATATCATTCTATTATTATTTAAACCGTCTCTTTATTTGCCAATCTGAAATGGTATAAATTGACAGCACACTAACCATTGATACTTATGAGTTCTTGATCTGTAATCCAGTAGTGTCGTGAAGCTGCCAACTCCTTCACAATGTCATTTCCTGCCATGTCTTGACCTGAACAATACCATATTGTGTTAATGCAATTTTAAACTGTGTCACTTTATTCGTCAGTAAGAAATGTGATGAATTGTCAGCACAGATACTTTTATGTGCAAAACCTATCATCTGTCTGCTTGTTTATCTTTCAGAGTGAGGAAGATATAAGTGTTGAACAAGCGCAATCTCATCATCTTGCTCAGCTGCTTGCGCTGCAGCTCCCCGGTAGGGCTAACCTTTCTTGAACTCTATTGAAGTTCTGTCGGTTTTGTATATTATTTTGTTGGCATGTTTATTTGCACTGGTGGCGATCTTTGATACCCAGTGTATCTAATCTGTTGTCTGCTTGTGCTTTATTATCATAGCGGTGAACTTTGATGCCAGTGGATGTAATATGCTGTAATTTCTTTATTGTATAGTCTAGGTTTTTTCTTATTCACGATGCTGCAGTTATTTTACTGTATATATATCCTGTCTTCGCAGTAAACCGGCCAAACCATAAAATTACGGTACATAATCGGGACGTCATGCAATCACGATGTAGGTTGGGCCTGAAACGTGCCGAACAGCTCATGGGCCGGCAGCAGCCCAAAATGAACCCCGGCCCATGATTGTGCGAATCAAATCACGGGCTTTTAACAGGCCAAAATTGTCTCGGTCCTTGTTTGGCCCGATCAGATATCGGCTGCGAGTAGGCCGGATGCAAACCGGGCCGTAGTTAGGCCCAACTATATGACGGGCTTTTAACAGGCCTAAATTAATATAGGGCCAAAATGTTAAACGGGCCCTTAACAGGCCCAAACTAATATCAGGCCGAATTACTAAGTGGGCCTTTAGCAAGTGGGCCCAAAAGCATAGTGTCTAGTTGACGGGCCGAATCTGATATGGGCCATAATTGAGCCCAAAGCCTCTTAAAGGGCCGGACCTGATCTGGGCCGTAATTTGGCCCAGAACGTGGTAGGATTTTAACGTGTCGGATCTCATATGGGCCACTATTAGGCCCGGAGCATGGCAGGCCATTAATGGACCGGATCAAATATGAGCCGGCATTTGGCCCAAAACATGGCAGCCAGTTAATGGGCCGGCCTACTAGGGTCCTCAAAATCTTGTGGGCCTACAGCTGGGTCGGCCCATTAATGTCGGTGAAATCTCGTGGGCCTTTAGCTGGGCCGGCCCATTATGATCCGCAAGAATCTTGTGGGCCTTTACCTGGGCCGGCCCATTATGACACACAAAAATCTTGTGGGCCTTTACCTGGGCTGGCCCATTATGGCCCGCAAAATCTTGTGGGCCTTTAGCTGGGCCAGCCCATTATGGTACGCAAAATCTCGTGGGCCTTTAGCTGGGCCGGCCCATTATGGTCCACAAAATCTTGTGGGCCTTCAGTTGGGCCAGCCCATTTAAACTTGATGGGTCGGTCCACGTGTCAACATATCATAGGCGCGTCTCGTCCATTGGATGAGTGGCACCTATGCCAACGCGGACCTGACACGTGTCTCCTCCAGCCAGTGATGATTTTACACGTGGAAAATCCCCATTGGTCAGGGCTGTTAACGGGTTATCGGATCCAAAATCCGACCCAATAGCTTAACGGTGTTCCGTTACGGTAGATGCCACGTGTCGGTCACCCTTGACGAAAGCACTTCTGTGACGCGTGATTTATCGTCATGGAAGTGGACACTTCCATGATGATAATTTTGGTAATGTCATGGAACACTTCTACGACATCACAGGTATGACTATCTTGATTCTGTCATAAAATCGTCATGGATGTACATGCATGACAGAAAACGCGACCTACTGTGACAAACACGTATCATCACAGAAGTGTATTTTTTTGTAGTGGTTGTCGATGCGTTCACTCATTGCTTGTTTCTCTTGATGCAAAGCACGTTGTGCACCAAAGAGGTGGCTCTTTGTGATGTAGGAGTTCATGTCGTCGTCTTGCCCGATGAAGAGTGGGTTGGTAGAAGTACTTGGCCTATCCATCATTCCAAGAGAAATATGTGAGTGAGAGAAGGAGAAGAACTTATACCAAATGTACCTTGGCCGATGTTGAAGATGGATCAAAGATCACTCCAATGTGGAACAAGGAAATAACACAATTGGTACCAATTCTTGTCGGTTTCTCACACCTACACAAGTAAAAGCTTATGGTGGAGCTTGGTTAAGATGGCGGCACAAAATTTGATGCAATTGTTAGTTAGCTTCAATAATGTTGGAAAAGATTCGCAAGTTTGCAATGCAACAAGTAGACCAAGCAAAATGTGGTACACGGAAACACACACGCAAAGAGATAAGTAGGGTCGTGTAACCAAGGATGAGCCAAAATGCGGGATCCACAAAAATGCTCTTGTTGCACAACACTAGAGAGACGCTAGCACGATTGCACAATAGGCAGATACGAAGACTTGTGCACAACCTACTAAGCAAAAATGCAACGGCTTCTATCCCAAGTATGCTCTATGTATGGTGTTTCGATGATATGATCCAAGATGATCTAGTATGACAAACTTAATGTTGTGTGATGCTATGGTTCTTGCTTAAAAGCTCTTTGCTTATATTTCCCTTCTTGCTTAAAAGCTTGTTTGGATCTTTGTTGTTTGAGCTCTTTTCTCATGCAATGCTTCACGAACCAAGATAGCAATTGTGTATGCGATGATAACCTTGTGACACAAGAGATGATACCAAGATATGCACCAATGATATGTATGTATGCTATGGGAAGTATGATCACTAATGTGCACAAGTCACGTTGCTGGCAATACTCAAAGGCTAGTCTCGATGGGTAAGCGACGCAAAAGAGTAAGGCTATGATGGTTATCCATGTAATGGAAAGAATGATGTATCACTATACCAAGATGAGGTTACCGCTTCTTGCTTACGGTATGGTGTCAAAATGGTGTAGTGGTTGTTGTCGATGACGCGTCCGTGGCGAAGATGAGCGGCGGTGATGTTGATGTTGAACCGTACCTAACTAGCCAAAACACAATAGGAGACGGAAGCGTAACTTTAATTCTCAAAGCAAAACGTGACAAAATTGTCGAAGTTGGTAGTGGTAAGCGATGGTGGTGTATGTGGTATACGGTGGTGCTATGCGGAAGTGGTGGTGGTATGCGGAAGTGTATGTGGGCATCAGAACAAAATTTGGCGAAATATGGACAGAAAATGGGTGGTGGAAAGCAAGTGATGCTGCCAGGGGCTGGATGTCCGGGCTTGATGGCCGGATGTCCGGGCTCTGGATCCGTCGACGAACTCGAAGATCTTCGCGTGGAGAGGTGAAATCCAGGCAAAATTCAGAGAAATTTGTGGATGGAAATTGGGGAAAAGTGGATGGAAAGCTAGATCTACCTGCAACACACGAAATCCGCGGATCAAATACAACAAAACTTCATCACACCAACAAATCACAAAAAAAAATTGGGGCTATTTTTCTGGGGAATTTTTGAATTAGGGACAAAATCAGCAAAACAGCGCTAGAAAACATAAAGGGGAGGCTCTGAAATCGTGATCAACGTGGCTCTAGATACTAAGATGATGTAGGGTGGAAACCCTAGGGGCCGATATTTCACGAAAGGAGCGGATCCCAACGAGGAACACGAAGAACACGAGGGGAAATATGAGGGAAAACACGAGAGAATCACTCAAACCAACAAGAACGATCACACATATGCTAGATCCATGAACACAAAAGGAGATACAAGATCCACGATCAACAAGGGACGATACAAATGGTAACTGGTCTTCTCCGTGAGGAGGTCTTGATGGTCTTCTCCGCGAGGAGGTCTTGAATCCAAGTGGATCTTCTCCAAAGAGGGTGTCGGTGTGAAATCCGGCATATCTCATAGTAGGGGTCCTAAGCTAGGCGTCTTGAAGCGATGATAACACGGACAAGGGACTTTACCCAGGTTCGGGCCCTCTTGATGGAGGTAAAACCCTACATCCTGCTTTTGATTGTATTCATATGGGGTGTAGTACATAGTACATGTGTCTACCACGAGATTGATCTAATGAATATCCGATTGTCTATTGACTAGTCTGGCCTTGGTTTATATATGCACCAGAGGCCTAGGGTTTTGGAGAGTCCTTGTCTTGGGTGCCAAGTCTTGTGGAAACCTCCTTGTATGCGGCATGGGCTGCCTGAAGTGGCCCATGAGTAAACCACCGTGGGGGTCCTCGGCCCAATCCAGCTGGTCGGGGGACGACGTGGTGAGTACCCCCTAGTCCATGACACCGTCAGTAGCCCCCTGAACTGGTCTTCAAGTCGGGGATGCTCCTCAGTTCTTCCGAACTGTTCTTCATCTCCGGTCGTTGGTCTTGAAAACCGGTTCAACAAATCTTCTCATGTTCGATCTTGAGGATCACCGAAGTGCATCCGAAGAGTTTACACGTCGGGTATCCGAGGAGCCCCTTTAAGTTTTTGTCCTTTATCACTGCCTTGTTATTTTTATGCCACACCTCGGGTTTGAAGTTGTTCCCGGGAGGCTGTGTCCTCTTGCGTCCGAGCTCCAACACCGAACTGCATTCGAGGTATTTTTTCCAGCCTAGTACCAACGCCGGACCACTTCCGAGCTCCAAGGCCGAAATGTATCTGAGCTCCACCGTCGTACTATATCCGAAGAGTATTGTTACAGCCGAGCTCCAATGCCAGACTATGTCCAAGCTCCAACGCCGGACTATATCTGAGGTGTCATAGATCACCTTGGCTTGAAGAAGTTTAAAGGAGGTTAGCCGAGCTTAATGCCGGAAATGCCCTCTATAGAGACAGCCACTTGCATCCGAGCTTTATGCTGGACTGCTTCCGAGGTGATGCACCACCTCGGGGTTGGGCTGATTGTTTACGGATATTATTTCCGATGCGTGTAGATTTATTTGCTATCAATATGTATAACTAGTAGCCCTCAAGGTGTGTGTCGGTCTAAAACCCGAGATGCACCTGAAGGAAAACATGAAACCACTGATCCTAGAGTAGCCCCTGAGACTTGGGTCGACGCGCGAAATCGGCCTGAAGATCAACTCCTAGCTCAGCAGCATACGTAGGAATAGAAACGCAGTGTAATATATTAGGGATAATAGTGATCAGCGAACGGGCCCTTGAGAGAGGGTCTTGAGAAGTTGCCGTAATATATTAGCTTGATGCCAGATAGGTCCATATGGTACATATTGTTGTCCGAAGACGCGTTTTCCTATAGTTCGGTCAAGCCAAACACTAATCACTTTGAATTTTCTGCATTGAACAGGCAATGCAGTAGCCCCTGAGACACTGGTCGTGTGGCAACACCAGATCAGGGGATCGATGTGCCCCTTTAATATTTGTAAATAATAAGCCCGAAGCCCAGTAGCCCCCGAGCCTTAATGCGGGCACCGGTGGCCGAATTAAGGATCGATATCCATATAAAATCACAAATTATGTGTAATGACTCTATGTATCCAAGTACTTTACATCATTAATGCTCGGATCCGCATTGTACAAAACTTTGTTGACCGACCATCGGCTTCAACCTCTTCGGCCAGTAGCCGATGAGTGTTTTCCTACTTTATAAAGCCGTTATAAGGGCAAAGATTTATGGGAAACAAGGCAATCCGGCCATACGGTTTTATAAACAAAGGTACACGGAGAGATATGTTATATTACGTTTTAACGTAAGAAACATCTTCCATAGAAAATAGTCCCGCTACCGATTCCTTTCTTTGGGTCGTCATGCTTATCATGATCATGAAACCTCACCTCCGATCAATGTGGGAGGAAAATATTGAGGATTTAGTTCGGGGAAAGTTCCCGAACTCTATGCTATTAATGAACCAAAATTTTCACTTCCGTCATTGCCGACCAATTATATCCTTTAAGATCGCTAGCTTTCGGCTTCACCCAGTCTGAGGTATTAACTCGGATGACCCGATAGTAACAATCACAGAGGTGCTCCCTTTACCGCCTAGCCGAACAATCGGGGACGTAGGGGTAAGCACAGGAGCCAGGCAACCCAGCTTGGCCGAAGTCTTAAGTCAAATTGATGCATATTTATGGCTTTATAACGATGATTGCAGAAGCCAGCCCTCGTATATTAAGTACAAATGCCGATGATATGTTTATTTTGACTATGTTGCGACCATTTATTAGTTGAAAGTGGCCTATCGTCGGCTTCCACCCCTTTGTATATGCTATGCAGGGTGTTTCCGCAATAACAAAACAACCCTTAGCCGATGTCTCGGTGCCCGAAGGCGGTTGTGTTAGCGGAAACGACGCAATCAGATATGCGGACTTTATAACTTTCACTTAGTCATAGGAGCTTAAAGATGGGAGCCCAGTTACTAGCCCCCAGTTAGTGTTCGGCGACAACCGAGGTCAAGCCATAAACACTTCGGCCAATGTTATGAACGGCCTGTCATTCAACACGGGGTGACCTCCATCGATCTTATAGTTTAACACCGTCATCGGATCACTGACCAGTTTACGCTTATTGTGAAAGTCAGTTTTCGGCTTTCTCCACTGAGGCGCTTAACCATGCGAGCTGGAAGCACAATCGCAGTGGTTCTGCCTTTGCACACCTAGCCGAACAAAGCGGAACGTAGGAGGAAAGCACAGGAGCCGGGCAACCCAACTATTGACCAAAGACATAATTCGAAACCGATGCATATATAGCAATATCCGAGAATGTTTTGTTGAATCTCTGAAGGTGTTCGGCATTGCACTACAAGAATTGTGTTGGAAACACACAAATAGTATAAAAGTGCCATAGGCTTGGAAAACCAAAAAACTTTAGTAAAAACTTGACGTCCGAACTAGATCGAGTGTTCGGTGCCAATCCGAAAATTGGTCTTAGAAAAGAAAATTTTGCTTCTGTCGTGCTTTAACATGACACATCCTATCTCAAGACTTCAAGCAGGTCAGCCTACGACTTCAATCTCCTATCCCGAAGGCGGAGTACTTCTCATTAGGACAGTTTAGCAAATTAAACTCTAGCAGCTTTGAGAGAGAAATTAGGCTCCTCGGCTATTGACCACACACTCGCGTCGAAAAGGAGTGATAGAAAAAGACTTTGCAATGACTAAGAAGAAGAACACTTATTATAAAACAGCTCATATAAATTTAAGAGCCCCCAAGTGATTTGGGAAAAGAATTTTATGTATAATGATTGTATGTACCGAAGTACTTATATCATATCCGTCTTCACCCGAACTTTAAACGCATCTTAACCGACCGTCGGCTTGTCCCTCTTCGGTCAAGGGCCGAAAAGTGTTATGTACTCCACCTGTCGATAATATCGACGGTGTTTCCGATAACCAGGCAATCAGGCCATAAGGCTATAACAGACAAAGCGCGCTCATGGAACTTATGCTATATTACTGATGAAGTGTAAGAAGCATCTTCGAAGAAAATAGTACCCCCACCGATACCTTTCTTCAGTTTCTCATTGTTACTATGAGACTTCTGTAATAGATTTTTTGTACTCATGAGTTCCGTTGTGTGCCGACCATGATTGAAAACAATAAGAGTGCTAGCTTACGGCTTCACCCAGTCTGAGGTCCGAGCTTGTCGGCGTTCTGGGAATGGGGGTCCCCAGACTTGCCTACCTGTGTCCCACGGCGTGGCTTTGTTAGTAGGCTTGTACGGCCCATCTTCATCAACAAGGAATCAAGACCCTCGCGAGGGGCCAAGCCTCACGAGGCGGACGACACGAGACCTCCTCAGGAGCGGCCTCACCAGGCTGGCTCGTGAGGGGCGGAGAGTTCAAGGCCAGGAATACCTCGCGAGGTTCTTGTGACGTAAGCCATGACGATCAAGACCAGGCGGGCGCCAGGGCGCGCGACGTCCTTGTTTCCTCTTTGGTGCTAAGGGGGCAAGCGCAGGCGCGGAGTACCGAGGCATCAAGCAAAGGTTTCCATATTGGTGCAACGAGACCAAGACCAGAAGGACGGCAAGACGGAGGTCACCGTGGAGCCCAAGACGGTGTCACCACCAGAGCCTTTGGCAGGCGAAGACTGCTTTTGTCAGAATAGCTTGCACTAGCCGTCCCCTTTCAAATTGGCCATTGTTGGCTCCCTTCCTGCTCAATATTTGAGGAGAGGACCAAGACCACTATAAATAGAACTAGCCACCACCGTAGCTAGCGGAGGAGAGATCTGAGATTGGAGCCACCATATCCTCGGCGGCACACCCACCAAGCACAAGAACACCTTAACCTCAGGAAGCTGTTCTTCCCCTTGTACTGTTCATCATCAGCCCAAGAGGTAATCCACCACCACCACACTAGAGTAGGGTACTACACCACAATGGTGGCCAGAAGCAGTATAAATCTTGTGTCCCTTGTGTTGTGAGTTCGTCAAGTTAGTTCGTGAGATCTTAGCTAAGTTAAGACATGGATCGATAGGGGGGAAATCTTCGCGCGCACCCCAGTGTTCGAACCTTAAGGGTTTTGTCGGAACCCGTGATCCGACAGAGCTCGGATGACCCGATCGTGACAATCGCAAATGTGCTCCCTTTACTCCCTAGCCGAACAATTAGGAACGTAGGGGTAAACACAGGAGCAAGGCAATCTAGCTTGCGGAACACTTAAGTCAACATGATGCATATTGTGGCGTAATACACAAACAAGGAACGAAGCCATACAAGTATAATCATATGCAAGAGGAAATGATTCATAAAGGAAGCCCCCAAATAGACAGGGTATTTGAAATTGTGTGTCACAATCAAAGTTCTGACAAGGAAGTTTTTCACAAACAACTTTTTGCCAAAAAAAGTATAATGCTTGGTCGAATCGAACAAAATTTAAAACTGAAAGTTTTTGAGCATGAAAGCGACTTAGCTGGTTAATGTGCTCGATGTTGATGACGCATGCCGAGATTGCCGCGGGACGAGGTCCCAGCCCTCGAGCCGGTCCCGAGATGGCCGAGCGAGGAGTTCGGCATTCCGAAGCGGTGACATAGCACTGTCGATGTGGCGTGGCGAAACCCCCAGTCCGGCCGAGGCTTGATGATGACGTCGGCACGCCGAGGTGAACGCGTGACGCAGCCGAAGTCGTTAACACAGGGACGCGCACTGAGGCGACGCCACAACTTGATCTATGCAGGCAGGACGATGACGTCGGCCCATAGAGTTGACTACGTGACACAGTCCAAGTTCATTACCTGCACACATAAAATAGTGCAGTCCGAAAAAAATTCCTTGCATGATGAAAATACGCAAAGTAAATTGTTAAAAAAGTGTAGCCTGGGCGTCGAGGTCGGCTTGACAGCGCGGCGACGCGTTATGGTGACCACGTGAGGTAGTTCAAGTTCGTCTGGCAGGCCATGCTGCCGATGCGATGTCCGTCGAACTATAGATGAAGCCAACTTGCTTGAAGCACGTGTTTTCGCAACGCTGATCATCTGCGGACCAGTCAACATGGGAAGTACTAATCCTTTACCAGGATGACTTGATCTCCACATGACGTAGCAGCCATGGAGCAATTAAAAACTGCTGCAAACCAGCATTCATTAGTTGTATGCATAAAGCAGTAGCTATCTATCAGTAGCTCAAGTAGTTAAACAAAAAGTATAAAAAGGTAGAAGATTATCCCTGTGTATGCGCAATCTGAGCCAGGCCGTTCTCGGCTCCTCGTGGTTGCTTGGGGGCCTGAGAAGTTGCATGGGTGAAGCCAACACTCAGTCGAACTGCTCAAGACGCGTATCGTTGTGGTTTGTACGTTGCCGCCACGTGGTTCTTGGCCATGCTTATTTTTTATGTTAGGCAGTTGCCGGCGCAGGAGGTTCTCGGTCCGATCTCAAATAAAAAATCAACCTCGAATGAACCTGCCGAATAAAACAACGAACCAAGAACAATAATTTTCGAAGAATCGGATCTGTATGGAACAGATCTAACTGAAAAAATTATTTATGCAAAATAAATTATTTAAAATAGATGTGGCCTGGGGCGTTGCCGATGTCGACACAGGGCGCCGGCATGACGAGGTGACAAAATCCGAATTCGCAAGGTCGCCTGAGTTACGGACACGATGCACACGGGATAGCGACGACATATCGGATCGCCCTAAAACGGCGGCCTCAATGTAGACCAAACTACAAAACCTGCAATACTAAAAATCGCTGACGAGCAGAAAATACTGGTTGAAATATTATAAATATGCACAACGCAAATAACTAAAACAATTGCACCTGAGGATTCATCCGACAACATTCAAACTGATGACGGATGAGGCAATAATGCTCGTGGGACGTCCTGGCCGAAGTGCCTCAAGACTGCATCAGGCCGGTCAATATACGGAACTACCGATCGGAACACAGAGGTCGGTTTGATGATGTTGACAGTACAAGCAATAATCTATAGAACATAATAAAAGAAAAGGTATTCATGCTCCCTCTTGATCGCCGTGCACATAGCGATCTGAGGGGGGGGGGGAAGCTGGCCATGTACTCCACGTGAAGTAGTATTCTTTTTAGTTTGCATATTAGATTTATCTGAAGTCAAATCTCGTAAAGTTTGACCAATTTTATAGAAAAAAAATAGCAATATTCACAATGTGAAATCAATATTAGTAGATACGTCATGACTTAAAGTTTCATGTTGTATAACTTTATCATGGTAAATGTTGATATTTTTTATATAAATATGATCAAATTTTGTAAAATTTGACTTTAGACAATTTTTATATGCAAAGTAAAAAGAACCGGGAGTAGTTACATAGATCCGTACCAGTGCCTGATCCAAGTAGCGGTAGCAGTAGTTGGTCTGGCAATCATCAATAAGTGAAGATGGGGTGTAAAACTAGTATGTAATTGCGTCAGTACTAGTGGACAACCGACGGCTCCCTAGGTGCTGAATTAAATAAGGAAAAGAAAAGAGAATAAGGGAAGGGATCTCCCCAGATGACCGCTGCCCCTGGTGGATTTGTCCTCGGATCCGCGGTCAAGCACTGCATGCGTCACCAGGGACCAGTTTGACAATCAGTTACGCCGCCGTCTGCCGATCAAGGGACCGGGGTATAGCGCTGGACGTCGTGAGGGAGTGCGTCGTCGGTCGCAGAAGTTTTAAACCTTGATCTTAACCTAATCTGCGGACGAAGCTTGCAAACCAGCGGCAATCCTCACAAAAACTAACTTATACAAAGGAGATATAATTAGAAAAATATTACCTAATCATCTCATCGATCCACGACGATCACCTAGCAGGCTCTCAATGAAAGCACCAATATTGATGTGAAATCCAGCATATCTCGTAGTAGGGGTCTAAGCTAGGCGTCTTGGAGCGATGATAACACGGACACGAAATTTTACCCAGGTTCGGGCCTTCTTGATGGAGGTAAAACCCTACATCCTGCTTTTGATTGTATTCATATGGGGTGTAGTACAGAGTACATGTGTCTACCACGAGATTAATCTAATGAATATCCGATTGTCTATTGACTAGGCTGGCCTCGGTTTACATATGCACCGGAGGCTTAGGGTTTTGGAGAGTCCTTGTCTTGGGCGGCAAGTCTTGTGAAAACCTCCTTGTATGAGGCATGGGCTGCCCGAAGTGGCCCATGAGTGAACCACCATGGGGGTCCTCAGCCCAATCCAGCTGGTCGGGGGACGACGTGGTGAGTACCCACTAGTCCGTGACACCGTCAGAGGGGTCGCAGTCTCTCTCATGGAGTAGATCCGGATGGATGAGCGAATCTCTATCTCACAAATGAGCTAACACAACGCTAACCCTAAAACGTAGCTAGAAGGAGAGTATATATAGTCTAGGGGGCGAAAGGGTACATGGGCCTAGGCCCTTTACTGTGCGCAGACAGACGGGGCCGGACGTCCAGGCGTCGGGCCGGATGTCCGGGCTCTCGGGAGGAGCCAGATGTCCGGGCTGTCGGTGCTTCTCTTCTGTCCTCTGGATAGGTGGTGTCCGGATATCCGGGTGGGAGGCCGGATTTCCGAGTCGGGGCCGGATGTCCGGGTCGGTCGCCGGATGTCCGGGCCCTGTAGACTTGACCGCTGGTCTGTTGCTGCAGGTGACGCCTCCAGGGGCCGGATGTCCGGGGTCATGGCCTGGGAGGTGTTCTTGACTCCTTCCGTTGGTTCTCTTCATCCGTGAACTTGGGGACTTGTTCGTCCTCGCGTGCATCTTCGGGAGGGTCCTCTTGGCACCTGATCATGCACAACATCTCGGATTTGGGTAGTAGCCATGTCTCGAGGGGATCATATGCGATATCACTAAGGAGAGAAGTCACCTCGGTCTCGAGAGCTCTAGCTCGTGCTCATGTCATGGGTCCTCTTGGCACTTTGTGAGACGATGATAGGTCCATGGAATGACCGTAGGATGCTCCGCATCACTATCTATGGCCCAACGCTATAAATAGGAGTTCACCATAGCGTGGCCCTATTGGACTCGCCCAAATACGCACCCCACGATCCCACACGCACCCGTTTGGGTTTTAGGTTGATTTGATTCCTATAAGGAAGAGTTTTGGCCTTAAGGCATAATTGCTCTATTGTGGCTACCCTTGCTTATCAGTGCCTTGGGTAAATGCCTACCAAAGGGAGAAGATTACATTACTTTTTCTGTCCTCTTTACTTTCTAAAATATTTAGGGAACAGACCAGCTATCATGTTCATAACTTCTCTTTGTCACATACATCCATCGCTTTCGTCTTTCTTGGCTTACAAAGGTGATCTAATTAATGGGCAAGCCCCACTCAAAGCAATTAAGTCCTGGAGCTATTTCTTCTAAATCCTCCCATTTTTTTGAGCAACAAACAGTGGGGAAGACCCCCACTGTAATTCTCATTTTCATTAATAAGGTGGGACAAATACAAGTGGATTTACAGGGTGGATCAAGAAGGAAACATAAAAGATAAATCTACAAAGTGTCAAGCCAGCTCCGCATGCCCTCCTTCAAACCAGGTTTGGCCTTCTTTATGATCATGCTAAAGTGCTTCTTAAACATGACTATACAGAAAGCCATATTCTTAGCTTTGTGATAAAAAATTATGCTATTTTTGTGCTTCCATAAACTCCAGCAACCAGCAATTAAGCACTCTTTGAAACATCCATAAGTATCTTGTTTTCTTCCTTCCATTAGCATCTCCATCAAATTATGATCAGTATCCCATTGGTAACCAATGTTCATCCAGAAGTTTTGGCTGAAATCACAACTAAAAAATAGGTGCATTAGATGTTCATTAGGCTCATCATCACATAACTCACACTTACTTGTCTCAATGTAGAAATTCTTCCTGTTTAATAGATCTCTAGTATTCAATTTGTCTTGCAATAGAAGCCAAAAAAAGAATTTCTGACTGGGTAAGGTACAGGATTTCCAAATCCATTGGAAAGGTTTAGGAGCATCAGCAGGTTTTCTCATGTATTCAAGATATATTCTCTTGTTAGAATATTTTGTTCCACCCCAATAAAACTTCCATGAATCAGGTATTTGCTGGTTATCTCTGTTGTTTATCAACATTCTTAGGTTGATGCTCTGTTGTACTGCAATAGTAGACATTGGCAGATGGAATAAGTCATAGAATTCATCCTCTTCCATATTGCTGGCCGATGCAAGTGTGATCTCAAAATTTTTTACATAGGAGAATAGTTGAGGCATGGCCTGAGAGAGTATTTGAGAACACCATTTATTTGACCATAGCTTGATTGTATTACCATTCCCAGCATAGCTTATGGTCATGTCTTTAAATTCTCTCAAAATAGAGCAGCAGTCTCTCCATCAGAAAGAGCCCACCCTGGTAGGGAAACTGTTGGGGAACGTAGCAGAAATTCAAAATTTTCTACGCATCGCCAAGATCAATCTATGGAGTAATCTAGCAACGAGGGGAAGGAGAGTGCATCTACATACCCTTGTAGATCGCTAAGCGGAAGCGTTCAAGTGAACGGGGTTGATGGAGTCGTACTCGTCGTGATCCAAATCATCGGAGATCCTGGTGCCGAACGGACGGCACCTCCGCGTTCAACACACGTACAGCCCGATGATGTCTCCCATGCCTTGATCCAGCAAGGAGAGAGGGAGAGGTTGAGGAAGACTCCATCCAACAGCAGCACGACGGCGTGGTGGTGGTGGGGGAGCGTGGTGATCCAGCAGGGCTTTGCCAAGCACTACGAGAGACGAGGAGAAAGAGAGGTAGGGCTGCACCAACAGGGAGAGGAACTCGTGTGTATTGGGCAGCCCAAACCTCAACTATATATAAGGGGAGGGGAGGGGCTGCGCCCCCACCTAGGGGTGGCGGCAGCCCCCTAGATCCCATCTAGGAGCGGCCAAGGGGAGGGGAGAGGGGGAGGCGCACCAGGGTGGGCCTTAGGGCCCATCTGCCCTAGGGTTTGCCCCATTCCCCTCTTCCTTGCGCCTTGGGCCTTGGTGGGGGGCGCACCAGCCCACCTAGGGCTGGTCCCCTCCCACACTTGGCCCATGCAGCCCTCCGGGGCTTGTGGCCCCACTTGGTGGACCCCCGGGACCCTCCCGGTGGTCCCGGTACGTTACCGATAAAACCCGAAACTTTTCCGGCGACCAAAACAGGACTTCCCATATATAAATCTTTACCTCCGGACCATTCCGGAACTCCTCGTGACGTCTGGGATCTTATCTGGGACTCCGAACAACATTTGGTAACCACATACAAACTTCCTTTATAACCCTAGCGTCATCGAACCTTAAGTGTGTAGACCCTATGGGTTCGGGAACCATGCAAACATGACCGAGACGTTCTATGGTCAATAACCAACAGCGGGATCTGGATACCCATGTTGGCTCCCACATGTTCCACGATGATCTCATCGGATGAACCACGATGTCAAGGACTTAATCAATCCCGTATGCAATTCCCTTTGTCCATCGGTACGATACTTGCCCGAGATTCGATCGTCGGTATCCCGATACCTTGTTCAATCTCGTTACCGGCAAGTCTCTTTACTCGTTCCATAACACATCATCCCGTGATCAACTCCTTGGTCACATTGTGCACATTATAATAATGTCTTACCGAGTGGGCCCAGAGATACCTCTCCGTTTACACGGAGTGACAAATCCCAGTCTTGATTCGTGCCAACCCAACAGACACTTTTGGAGATACCTGTAGTGTACCTTTATAGCCACCCAGTTACATTGTGACGTTTGGCACACCCAAAGCACTCCTACAGTATCCGGGAGTTGCACAATCTCATGGTCTAAGGAAATGATACTTGATATTAGAAAAGCTTTAGCATACGAACTACATGATCTTGTGCTAGGCTTAGGATTGGGTCTTGTCCATCACATCATTCTCCTAATGATGTGATCCCGTTATCAACGACATCCAATGTCCATGGTCAGGAAACCATGACCATCTATTGATCAACGAGCTAGTCAACTAGAGGCTTACTAGGGACATGGTGTTGTCTATGTATCCACACATGTATCTGAGTTTCCTATCAATACAATTCTAGCATGGATAATAAACGATTATCATGAACAAGGAAATACAATAATAATCAATTTATTATTGCCTCTAGGGCATATTTCCAACAGTCTCCCACTTGCACTAGAGTCAATAATCCAGTTCACATTGATATGTGATTAACACTCAAGGTCACATCCCCATGTGACTAACACCCAAGAGTTCTGGGTTTGATCATGTTATGCTTGTGAGAGAGGTTTCAGTCAACGCGTCTGCTACATTCAGATCCGTATGTACTTCGCAAATTTCTATGTCATCTTGTAGGTGCAACTACTACGCTACATTTGGAGCTATTCCAAATAACTGTTCTACTATACGAATCCAGTTTACTACTCAGAATAATCTGGATTAGTGTCAAAGTTTGCATCAGCGTAACCCTTTACGACGAACTCTTTTACCACCTCCATAATCGAGAAAATTCCTTAGTCCACTAGTTACTAAGGATAACTTTGACCGCTGTCCTGTGATCCATTCTTGGATCACTCTTGTACCCCTTGACTAACTCATGGCAAGGCACACTTCAGGTGCGGCACACAACATAGCATACTGTAGAGAGCCTATGACAAAAGCATAGGGGACGACCTTCGTCCTTCCTCTTTCTTCTGTCGTGGTCGAGCTTTAAGTCTTAACTTCATACCTTACAACTCAGGCAAGAACTCCTTCTTTGACTGATCCATCTTGAACACCTTCAAGATCATGTCAAGGTATGTGCTCATTTGAAAGTACCATTAAGCGTTTTGATCTATCCTTATAGATCTTGATGCTCAATGTTCAAGTAGCTTAATCCAGGCTTTCCATTGAAAAACACTTTTCAAATAACTCTGCATGCTTTCCAGAAATTCTACATCATTTCCGATCAACAATATGTTAACAACATATACTCATCAGAAATTCTATAGCGCTCCCACTCACTTCTTTGGAAATACAAGTTTCTCATAAACTTTGTATAAACCCAAAATATCTTTGATCATCATCAAAGCATACATTCCAACTCCGAGATGCTCACTCCAGTCCTTAGAAGGATTGCTGGAGCTTTACATACTTATTAGCATCTTTCAGGATTGACAAAACCTTCCGGTTGTATCACATACAACCTTTCCTCAAGAAAATCGTTGAGGAAACAATGTTTTGACATCCTATCTGCAAGATTTCATAAATAATGCAGTAATCGCTAATATAATTCCAACAGACTCTTAACATTGCTACGAGTGAGAAAGTCTCATCGTAGTCAACTCCTTGAACTTGTCGGAAAACATCTTAACGACAAGTCGAGTTTTCTTAATGGTGATACTTACCATCATTGTCCGTCTTCCTTTTAAAATCCATATGTACCTAACAGCCTTACGACCGTCAAGTAGTTCTTCCAAAGTCTACACTTTGTTTTCATATATGGATCCTCTCTCGGATTATATGGCCTCGAGCCATTTTGGAATCCAGGCCCACCATCGCTTCTCCATAGCTCGTAGGTTCATTGTTGTCTAGCAACATGACTTCCAAGACAGGATTACGTACCACTCTGAAGTAGTACGCTTCCTTGTCATCCCACGAGGTTTGGTAGTGACTTGATCTGAAGTTTCATGATCACTATCATAAGCTTCCACTTCAATTGGTGTAGGTGCCACAGGAACAACTCCATGTGCCCTGCCACACACTAGTTGAAGAGACAGTTCAATAACCTCATCAAGTCTCCACCATCCTCCCACTCAATTCTTTCGAGATAAACTTTTCCTCGAGAAAGGACCCGATTCTAGAAACAATCCCTTATTGCTTTCGAATCTGAGACAGGAGGTATACCCAACTGTTTTGGGTGTCCTATGAAGATGCATTTATCCGCTTTGGGTTCAAGCTTATCAGCCTGAAGCTTTTTCACATAAGCGTCGCAGCCCCAAACTTTTAAGGAAAGACAGCTTAGGTTTCTCTAAACCATAGTTCATACGGTGTCATCTCATCGGAATTACGTGGTGCCCTATTTAAAGTGAATGTGATTGTCTCTAATGCCTAACCCATAAACTATCGTGGTAATTTGATAAGAGACATCATGGTATGCATCATATCCAATAGGGTGCAGTTATGATGTTCGGACACACCATCACACTATGGTGTTCCAGGCTGTATTAGTTGTGAAACAATTTCCACAATGTCTTAATTCTGTGCCAAACTCGTAATTCAGATATTCATCTCTATGATCATATCATAGATATTTTATCCTCTTGTCACGACGATCTTTCAACTTCACCCTGAAATTACTTGAACCTTTCAATAATTCAGACTCGTTATTCATCAAGTAAATATACTCAACATCTACTCAAATCATATGTGAAGTAAGAACATAACGATATCCACTACATGCCTCAGCACTCATTGGACTGCACACATCAAAATGTATTACTTCCAACAAGTTGCTTTCTAGTTCCATTTCACTGAAAACGAGGCTTTCAGTCATCTTGCCCATGTGGTACGATTTGCATGCCTCAAGTGATTCAAAATCAAGTGAGTCCAAACGGTCCATTTGCATGGAGTTTCTTCATGCATATACACCAATAGACATGATTCGCATGTCTCAAACTTTTCAAAAACAAGTGAGCCCAAAGATCCATCAACATGGAGCTTCTTCATGCGTTTTATACCGATATGACTTACGTGGCAGTGCCACAAGTAGGTGGTACTATCATTACTATCTTATATCTTTTGGCATGAACATGTGTATCACTACGATCGAGATTCAATAAACCATTCATTTTAGGTGCAAGACCATTGAAGGTATTATTCAAATGAACAGAGTAACCATTATTCTCCTTAAATGAATAACCGTATTGCGATAGACATAATCCAATCATGTCTATGCTCAACGCAAACACCAATCTCGATGGTAGAGGGAGTGTGCGATGCTTGATCACATCAAGCTTGGAAAAACTTCCAACACATATCGCCAGCTCACCTTTAGCTAGTCTCCGTTTACTCCGCAGCCTTTTATTTTGAGTTTACTAACACTTAGCAACCGAACCGGTATCTAATACCATGGTGCTACTAGGAGTACTAGTAAAGTACACATTAACACAATGTATATCCAATATACTTCTATCGACCTTGCCAGCCTTCTCATCTACCAAGTATCTAGGGTAATTCTGCTCCAGTGGCTGTTCCTCTTATTACAGAAGCACTTAGTCTCGGGTTTGGGTTCAACCTTGGGTTTCTTCACTAGAGCAGCAGCTGATTTGCCGTTTCATGAAGTATCCCTTCTTGCCCTTGCCCTTCTTGAAACTAGTGGTTTCACCAACCATCAACAATTGATGCTCCTTCTTGATTTCTACTTTTGTGGTGTCAAACATCGCGAATATCTCAAGGATCATCATATATGTCCCTGATATATTATAGTTCATCACGAAGCTCTAGCAGCTTGGTGGTAATGACTTTGGAGAAATATCACTATCTCATCTGGAAGATCAACTCCCACTCGATTCAAATGATTGTTGTACTCAGACAATCTGAGCACAAGCTCAACAATTGAGCGTTTCTCCCTTAGTTTGCAGGCTAAGAAAATCATCGGAGGTCTTATACCTCTTGACGTGGGCACGAGCCTGAAATTCCAATTTCAGCCCTCGAAACATCTCATATGTTTCGCAACGTTTCAAAACCGTCTTCGGTGCCTCAACTCTAAACCGTTTAACTAAACTATCACGTAGTTATCAAAACGTGTATGTCAGATGTTCGCAACATCCACAGACGACGTTCGAGGTTTAGCACACTGAGCGGTGCATTAAGGACATAAGCCTTCTATGAAGCAATGAGGATAATCCTCAGTTTACGGACCTAGTCCGCATAATTGCTACTATCAACTTTCAACTAAATTTTCTCTAGGAACATATCTAAACAATAGAACTGAAGCGCGAGCCATGACATAATTTGCGAAGACCTTTTGACTATGTTCAGGATAATTAAGTTCATCTTATGAACTCCCACTCAGATAAACATCCCTCTAGTCATCTAAGTGATTACATGATCCGAGTCAACTAGGCCGTGTCCGATCATCACGTGAGACAGACTAGTCAACATCGGTGAACATCTTCATGTTGATCGTATCTACCATACGACTCATGCTCGACCTTTCGGTCTCTTGTGTTCCGAGGCCATGTCTGTACATGCTAGGCTCGTCAAGTCAACCTAAGTGTTTTGCATGTGTTCCGAGGCCATGTCTGTACATGCTAGGCTCGTCAACACCCGTTGTATTCGAACGTAAGAATCTATCACACCCGGTCATCACGTGGTGCTTCGAAACGACGAACTTTCTCAACGGTGCACAGTTAGGGGGAACACTTTCTTGAAATTTTAATGAGGGATCATCTTATTTACTACCGTCGTTCTAAGCAAATAAGATGCAAAAACATGATAAACATCATATGCAATCAAAAGCTGACATGATATGGCCATCATCACTTTGCTCCTTTTGATCTCCATCTTCGGGGCTCCATGATCATCATCGTCACCGGCATGACACCATGATCTCCATCATCATGATCTTCATCATCGTGTCTTCATAAAGTTGTCTCGCCAACTATTACTTCTACTACTACAGCTAACGGTTAGCAATAAAGTAAAGTAATTACATGGCGTTGTTCAATGACACGCAGGTCATACAATAAATAAAGACAACTCCTATGGCTCCTGCCGGTTGTCATACTCATCGACATGCAAGTCATGATTCCTATTACAAGAACATGATCAATCTCATACATCACATATCATTCATCACATTCTTCTTGGCCATATCACATCACATAGCATACCCTGCAAAAACAAGTTAGACGTCCTCTAATTGTTGTTTGCATGTTTTACGTGGCTGCTATGGGTTTCTAGCAAGAACGTTTCTTACCTACGCAAAAACCACAACGTGATATGCCAATTGCTGTTTACCCTTCATAAGGACCCTTTTCATCGAATCCGATCTGACTAAAGTGGGAGAGACAGACACCCGCTAGCCACCTTATGCAACTAGTGCATGTCAGTCGGTGGAACCAGTCTCACGTAAGAGTACGTGTAAGGTCGGTCCGGGCCGCTTCATCCCACAATGCCGCCGAATCAAGATTGGACTAGTAACGGTAAGCATATTGAACAAAATCAACGCCCACAACTACTTTGTGTTCTACTCGTGCATAGAAACTACGCATAGACCTAGCTCATGATGCCACTGTTGGGGAATGTAGCAGAAATTCAAAATTTTCCACGCATCACCAAGATCAATCTATGGAGTAATCTAGCAACGAGGGGAAGGAGAGTGCATCTACATACCCTTGTAGATCGCTAAGCGGAAGCATTCAAGTGAACGGGGTTGATGGAATTGTACTCGTCGTGATCCAAATCACCGGAGATCGTAGTGCCGAATGGACGGCACCTCCGCGTTCAACACACGTATAGCCCGATGACGTCTCCCATGCCTTGATCCGGCAAGGAGAGAGGGAGAGGTTGAGGAAGACTCCATCCAGCAGCAGCACGACGGCATGGTGGTGGTGGAGGAGCATGGTGATCCAGCAGGGCTTCGCCAAGCACTACGAGAGACGAGGAGAAAGAGAGGTAGGGCTGCACCAACAGGGAGAGGAACTCGTGTGTATTGGGCAGCCCAAACCTCAACAATATATAGGGGGAGGGGAGGGGCTGTGCCCCCACCTAGGGTTCCCTCCCTAGGGGTGGCGGCAGCCCCCTAGATCCCATCTAGGGGCGGCCAAGGGGAGGGGGGAGGGGGAGGCGCACCAAGGTGGGCCTTAGGGCCCATCTGCCCTAGGGTTTGCCCCCTTCCCCTCTTCCTTGCGCCTTGGGCCTTGGTGGGGGGCGCACCAGCCCACCTGGGGTTGGTCCCCTCCCACACTTGGCCCATGCAGCCCTCCGGGGCTTGTGGCCCCACTTGGTGGACCCCCGGGACCCTCCCGGTGGTCCCGGTACGTTACCGATAAAACCCGAAACTTTTCCGGCGACCAAAACAAGACTTCCCATATATAAATCTTTACCTCCGGACCATTCCGGAACTCCTCGTGACGACCGGGATCTTATCCGGGACTCCGAAAAACATTTTGTAACCACATACAAACTTCCTTTATAACCCTAGCGTCATCGAACCTTAAGTGTGTAGACCCTACCGGTTCGGGAACCATGCAGACATGACCGAGAAGTTCTCCGGTCAATAACCAACAGCGGGATCTGGATACCCATGTTGGCTCCCACATGTTCCACGATGATCTCATCAGATGAACCACGATGTCAAGGACTTAATCAATCCCGTATGCAATTCCCTTTGTCCATTGGTACGATACTTGCCCGAGATTCGATCGTCGGTATCCCGATACCTTATTCAATCTCGTTACCGGCAAGTCTCTTTACTCGTTCCGTAACACATCATCCCGTGATCAACTCCTTGGTCACATTGTGCACATTATAATGATGTCCTACCGAGTGGGCCCAGAGATACCTCTCCGTTAACACGGAGTGACAAATCCCAGTCTTGATTCGTGCCAACCCAACAGACACTTTCGGAGATATCTGTAGTGTACCTTTATAGACACCCAGTTACGTTGTGACGTTTGGCACACCCAAAGCACTCCTATGGTATCCGGGAGTTGCACAATCTCATGGTCTAAGGAAATGATACTTGACATTAGAAAAGCTTCAGCATACGAACTACATGATCTTGTGCCAGGCTTAGGATTGGGTCTTGTCCATCACATCATTCTCCTAACGATGTGATCCCGTTATCAACGACATCCAATGTCCATGGTCAGGAAACCGTGACCATCTATTGATCAACGAGCTAGTCAACTAGAGGCTTACTAGGGACATGGTGTTGTCTATGTATCCACACATGTATCTGAGTTTCCTATCAATACAATTCTAGCATGGATAATAAACGATTATCATGAACAAGGAAATATAATAATAATCAATTTATTATTGCCTCTAGGGCATATTTCCAACAGAAACTGGGTACCTCACCATTGTCATAGTAATTGTTCCAAATAAGGTTAACCCAGGGAATATCTTGCCTGTTAAAGAACTTGAATAGGAATTTAGTAAGCAGAGTTTTGTTTTGAACTCTTAGATCCAGCACTCCCAGGCCACCTGTTTTTTTTTGGCAAGCATACATTATCCCATTTTAAAAGGCAGTTCCCTTTTTTATTGATATCTTTGCCATACCATAGGAAGTTCCTACCTGGTTTTTCAAAATGGTCCAGAATGGTGAATGGAACTCTGATGCAGCACATAGCAAAGATAGGCAGAGCAGCAACAATGGATTTCAGGTGAACAAGTCTCCCCGAGTATGACATCATGGTGGCAATACCAGCAAGCCTGTGATCAAGCCCAGATACCATGGGCATCAAGTCAGATACTTTAGGCCTAGTAGATCCCATAGGCAGGCCAAGATATGTAAGTGGCATAGTTTCTTTTTTGCAGTTAAAGGTGTTGGCCAGATCCATAGCTTTGTCATCAGAGATATTGATAGGTACCATAGAGGATTTACTTTAGTTTACTACAAGCCCAGTAAAATTAGAAAACTTATCAAGAATCTCAATAAACTTCCTGATTTGTACTTCATCCACTGGCAGAATAACAAGTGTATCATCAGCATATTGTATGATAGGGTAGCATTCGGTATAGTTTGTTTCAATGGGCAAAGAAAGTAGGCCATTCCTCCATGCTTCATTTACCAAAATTTGTAATAATTCTCCAACCATAACATATAGTAAAGGGGAGAAAGGATCTCCTTGTCTGACTCCACATTTGCATTGTATGCACTTACCAGGAACACCATTTAGAAGGACAGAAGTAGTAGCAGTGGATAGTATAGCAGTTACCCATCTAATCCATTTACTGCTGAATCCCAGATGCTTCATCATGAATAAGATGGCCATATAATTCACTTTATCAAAAGCCTTTACAAAATCAATCTTAAAAATGATGATTTCTTTCCTGGATTTGTGACACATATGTATGTATTCAAAACTCCAAGCAAGGCAGTCCTGTATATTCCTTGTCTTGATGAATCCATATTGATTCTTGCTAACTCTGGAAATAATAATCTGCTGGGCTCTATTGGCAAGGAGTTTTGTAAGTATTTTGATTGGCATACTTACAAGACAAATTGGCCTATAATCATCAGGTGATCCAGGATTATCTTTCTTAGGTATCAGAGTTATATAGGCATTGTTGACAGGAGCAAGTGATACAACTTCATTATAAAAATCATTAATAAATTTGTAGAAATATTGCTTGATGATGTGCCAACATTTCTTCATGAATAGTCCATTGAAACCATCAGGACCAGGGGATTTATCATTGGGCATTTTATTAATGATATCACTTATTTCTTCATTGGAAAAAGGTCTATCAAGATCATGTAAATCTTCTTCCATAGCAAGATGTGATATATCAAAGTTTTTTGAATATGTGGAAACAGTGCCTATTCTATTTTTGAAGGAATCCCATATAATAGCAGCTTTATGGTCATGTTCAAATACTTGTTGACCATCCATAGTCATGAGATATGTGATGTAGTTGTGCCTGAATACATAAGTAGCAATGGCATGAAAGAATTTGGTATTTTCGTCCCCCAAGTTAGCCCATCTTATATTTGCCCGAATTCTCCAATATATTCTCTTAGCCTCCAATAACTTTTTTGTATGTTTGACAAGTAAAGCTCTAAAATTCATTTCAATCCTAGATAGCAGTCTTTGTTCCTCAATGCCATCCATAATTTTCACATAGAAACAACAATCATCAATTATTTTATTCAGTTGGGAGTATTGTTTACTCCATGCTTTCAGTCCTCTTCTGATAGCCTTGAATTTTGAGTTTATATTTTTAGCAGAATCAGAGTAATGGGTTGAATTCAACCAGTGCTTCTCCACTGTTTCAAGAAATCCACTAAATTCAGTCCAATATTCTTCAAATCTGAATATCTAGCTTTTGGGGATGTTGCTGTCAATTATAATTTTGATAGGCACATGGTCAGATGTGATTTTAGCCAAGGGAATGGCCATAGTAGATGGATGAGCAGTAGTCCAGTGGGGATTGGTGAAAATCCAATAAAGCTTTTCCAAAAGAGGCTGATCTTGTTTATTGCTCCAAGTGAAGGATCTTCCTTTGAGGGGGATTTCAACTAGATCCAAATTGATAATAATATTATTGAAAGTCATCATACTGACAGGATCACCTCCGGGTTTATTCCTATTTTCAGGGCTTCTTATAAAATTAAAGTCACCAATGATCATCCATAACTTGGATTGTTGCATATTTAAATTCATAAGCCAGTCGATGAACTCCATTTTACCTTCATTGCAGTTGGGCCCATATACATTAGTGAGGAACCAACATGAATTATCCAGGTTAAATGTAAACTCAATGGTGATCTGAAAGTAGCTTTTGGATATTATCTTGCCTTTCATAATATTACCATTCCAAATGGTAATCAATCCTCCAGAGCTGCCATTAGAGGGTGAATAACAGTATTGGTTGAATCTTTTGGGGCAAAAATTCTTGATATATGTGCTGTCAAATATATCTCTCTTGGTTTCTTGAAAGGTCATGATACAACAAGCACTTTCTTCAATTTTCTTTCTAATATCATTCCATCTAGCTATGGAGTTAATACCTCTCACATTCCAGTTTAAAATATTCCAGCTCCTATTCATGAAAAATGATATAGGTGATAGCATTGGATCATATTATGAAAAGCATAATATGAACAATCAAAAAGATTGGTGATATAGCTGGAGCAGATTGTGTCAAAGATATAATAGTAACCATAGTATGATGGGAGATGCATGGATGGGTAGATCACCATATAGAGCTGATACATATAATAGTAGGTACTTCTGATAGCAAGTTCATAGTGACAGAGGTAGCACATAGAGTATTTATTACAACCCAAACTGATAGCTGATGCACGCAGGCATCCAAATAGCACAGTAGAGCAAATATAAAGCATGGAAACCATAACTAGTTGGCAGTTATGAGAGCCAACAAAACCCACAATGCAGTAGTAGCCTCTATTCATCAGAACTGTCATATTGCAGGGCACTAGAGGACACCTCATGAGGAGCCATCTTACATGGTCCAGTGCCAATGGCCTGCAGAGTCTTCATAGGGATTTCTGGAGGAGGTGGTGCATGCTTATTTATAGTTACAGCATCAAACTGAGGACCCAAATTGACAGTGACAGCCTTCTTCATTTTCTTGGGACATTGCTGAGTGTTGTGTTCCATTCTGGTTTCATTTATGTTGGATTCTGCAGCAGCCTGATCCTTGAATCCCTTAGTGAGCTTAGCAATCCTGTTGCTCCTCCTGCAGAAAGAATCATCAACAATTTTCTTTTTTTCTGCCTGTGTGCTGGCTTCTGGACTTCTGCAAATTCCTGGCCAGTGATCTCCTCAATACTGACGGAGCTAGAATTTTTGGGAGGCTCATCTTGGATTGTCTGAATCTGCAAGAAACATCTTTTGTTGTTGCCATTAGTACCCACAACATCCACTACATTGCAAGTTGCATTCACAATCTTACTGCCTCCAAGTTTTGGGAGAATATCCTGTGCATTGGTAACAATATTACCAATGAGCTCCTGGAGAACCTTAATGTGCTCAGATTCACCTTCAACTGATATGTTGCTTGTTTGCACAGGCTGGGCACTACTGGAGGATGGAATGTCATTGTAATTCATATTGCAGTTCATTGGAATGAACACTAGGCTGGGGGCATTCTGAGTGTTGGGCTGGGGAGTGAGATTAATTGGGATATAATCAGGCCCTAGAGTCTCATGAGCAGCAACATAATGAGTATTAGAGTGGATCGGAATGGGCCCCTAAGAAACCTCCCTAGCTGGTGACTCCACATGTTCAGCAGAATTCTGATCAACAGCAGCAGTTTGGTTTTCAACAGAGAGATTAACATTGTCATTATGAGCAGCATGAACATCTTCATATGGGACACCAAGATTCTCATTGTGGGGGTCAATCACTACCTGATCCATGGGGATATTCCCTAAAACCTCATCATGCCAAAACCCTCCATGAATATGAGGAAGTGGATGAGGGTTGCCACCATCAGGTGGCAGAGGGTCCTCATCCCCTCCCTGCTGTCCAATCAGCTCCCGAGATAGAATGTATGTTGGACAGGTCCAGGAGTCACCATATCCCACATCATCAAGGTTTCTCAGAACTACCAGGCTAACGGGAATAGTATCCACATTCATAACTCTGATCTTAACAATGACCCTCGATTTGTCCCTAGGATCTTTATTCCAAATCAAAAAATGGCCATAAAGAGAAACAGTGCGTCCAATGACCCCCACATCCCAGCACTCAAGAGGGTAGTTCATAAGTAAGATCCAAACATCATGCGTGAAATTAATGCTTCGATAATTTAATCATCTGTCCTGTCTGCTAATTCGAAGAACTGATTCCCCAATCTGGAACGGACTAAGACTGACAGTAGTGTCTCGCGAACATCCAGTAGTAAACTGAATAAGCGCAGTACCCATACCACATAGAGATGTGTAGTTTATGCGCCAGCCGCGCCCCTCCAAGTAGGTGGTGATCAGAGCAATGGCGCCATGAAACTCCTCAGCAGATGCATCAGGAACGAGTGTGGCGATGGCCCACTCGTCACAGACCATCGGGAGCTCACCACCAAGTACCACATATCCACGGCGAGCATGAAGCGGACCAGGCAGGACGATTGCAGTGCCTGGAGGAAGGTGGGGGAGAGTGTTGCAAGGGAAGCAGGCCATCTCGTTGGTTGCAGCTGTGGCAGGTGGAGCAGAGGATGGAAGACAGAGGTGAGAAGCCGAGGGGACTATGCGGGTTGCAGATATATCAGGCAGAGGATCCTGTGTTCGTTTGACCCGATAAGGATCCTGTGTTCGTTTGACCCGATAAGTATTAACTTTGATATTCTTGTTGAAACAGAATCTAGCAATATGGTTGTATCGGTAACAAACACGGCATCTGATTTGATTGGTGCATTGATTGCGCTTGTGCCCAGTACCAAGACATCTTTTGCAGGCAATATACGTAGCAATACTAGTGGATATCGGCCTAGACGATACAACTTCCGTGTGTGTGGGCTGGCCAAGATAGATGGTCGGTTGGGCTCCGAGGGGACTAACTGGGCCAACTTGTTGGGGAACGTAGTAATTTCGAAAATTTTCCTACGCACACGCAAGATCATGGTGATGCACAGCAACGAGAGGGGAGAGTGTTGTCTACGTACCAACGCAGACCGACTGCGGAAGCGATCACACAACGTAGAGGAAGTAGTCGTACGTCTTCTTCCCGATCCGACCGATCCAAGCACCGTTACTCCGGCACCTCTGAGTTCTTAGCACACGTTCAGCTCGATGACGATCCTCGGGCTCTGATCCAGCAAAGTGTCGAGGAAGAGTTCCGTCAGCACGACGGCGTGGTGACGATCTTGATGTACTACCGACGCAGGGCTTCGCCTAAGCACTACAACGGTATGATCGAGGTGGAATTTGGTGGCAGGGGGCACCGCACACGGCTAAGGAACGATCTCAAGGATCAACTTGTGTGTCTTGGGGTGTCCCCTGCCCCCGTATATAAAGGTTGGAGGGAGGGGGGCTGGCCGGCCAAAGAAGGGGAGGCGCAGGAGGAGTCCTACTCCTACCGGGAGTAGGACTCCCCCCTCCAATCCTAGTCCAGCTAGGAATCCTTTAAAGGGGAGAGAGAGAGAGGTGGCCGGCCCCTCTCCTAGTCCTAATAGGACTAGGGAGAGGGGGGAGGCGCAGCCCTATGTGGGCTGCCCTCTCACCTTTCCACTAAGGCCCATGTTGGCCCATTTGGCTCCCGGGGGGTTCCGGTAACCCTCCGGGTAATCCGGTAAAATCCCGATTTCACCCGGATCACTTCCGATGTCCAAACATAGGCTTCCAATATATCAATCTTTACGTCTCGACCATTTCGAGACTCCTCGTCATGTCCGTGATCTCATCCGGGACTCCGAACAACCTTCGGTACATCAAAATGCATAAACTCATAATAACTGTCATCGTAACATTAAGCGTGCGGACCCTACGGTTCGAGAACAATGTAGACATGACCGAGACACGTCTCCGGTCAATAACCAATAGCGGGACCTGGATGCCCATATTGGCTCCTACATATTCTACGAAGATCTTTATCGGTCAGACCGCATAACAACATACGTTGTTCCCTTTGTCATCGTTATGTTACTTGTCCGAGATTCGATCGTCGGTATCCAATACCTAGTTCAATCTCGTTACTGGCAAGTCTCTTTACTCGTTCCGTAATACATCATCTCACAACTAACATATTAGTTGCAGTGCTTGCAAGGCTTATGTGATGTGCATTACCGAGAGGGCCCAGAGATACCTCTCCGACAATCGGAGTGACAAACCCTAATCTCGAAATACGCCAACCCAACATCTACCATTGGAGACACCTGTAGTACTCCTTTATGATCACCCAGTTACGTTGTGATGTTTGGTAGTACCCAAAGTGTTCCTCCGGTAAACGGGAGTTGCATAATCTCATAGTTATAGGAACATGTATAAGTCATGAAGAAAGCAATAGCAACATACTAAACGATCGGGTGCTAAGCTAATGGAATGGGTCATGTCAATCAGATCATTCTACTAATGATGTGACCTCGTTAATCAAATAACAACTCTTTGATTATGGTTAGGAAACATAACCATCTTTGATTAACGAGCTAGTCAAGTAGAGGCATACTAGTGACACTCTGTTGGTCTATGTATTCACACATGTATTATGTTTCCGGTTAATACAATTCTAGCATGAATAATAAACATTTATCATGATATAAGGAAATAAATAATAACTTTATTATTGCCTCTAGGGCATATTTCCTTCAGTCTCCCACTTGCACTAGAGTCAATAATCTAGTTCACATCGCCATGTGATTTAGCAGCAATGGTTCACATCACCATGTGATTAGCACCCATAGTTCACATCGTCATGTGACCAACACTCAAAGGGATTACTAGAGTCAGTAATCTAGTTCACATATCTATGTGATTAACACCCAAAGAGTACTAAGGTGTGATCATGTTTTGCTTGTGAGATAATTTTAGTCAACGGGTCTGTCACATTCAGATCCGTAAGTATTTTGCAAGTTCTATGTCTACAATGCTCTACACGGAGCTACTCTAGCTAATTGCTCCCACTTTCAATATGTATCCAGATTTAGAATCATCTGGATCAGTGTCAAAAACTTGCATCGACGTAACCCTTTACGACGAACCTTTTTGTCACGTCCATAATCGAGAAACATTTCCTTATTTCACTAAGGATAATTCTGACCGCTGTCCAGTGATCTACTCCTAGATCACTATTGTACTCCCTTGCCAAATCAGTGCAGGGTATACAATAGATTCGGTACACAGCATGGCATACTTTATAGAACCTATGAATGAGGCATAGGGAATGACTTTCATTCTCTTTCTATCTTCTGCCGTGGTCGGGCTTTGAGTCTTTACTCAACTTCACACCTTGTAACACAGGCAAGAAACTTTTTCTTTGACTGTTCCATTTTGAACTACTTCAAAATCTTGTCAAGGTATGTACTTATTAAAAAACTTATCAAGCGTCTTGATCTATCTCTATAGATCTTGAAGCTCAATATGTAAGCAGCTTTACCGAAGTCTTTCTTTGAAAAACTCCTTTCAAACACTCCTTTTATGCTTTACAGAATAATTCTACATTATTTCCGATCAACAATATGTCATTCACATATACTTATCAGAAATGTTGTAGTGCTCCCACTCACTTTCTCGTAAATACAGGCTTCACCGCAAGTCTGTATAAAACTATATGCTTTGATCAACTCATCAAAGCGTATATTCCAACTCCGAGATGCTTGCACTAGTCCACAGATGGATCGCTGGTGCTTGCACATTTTGTTAGCACCTTTTGGATTGACAAAACCTTCTGGTTGCATCATATACAACTCTTCTTTAATAAATCCATTAAGGAATGCAGTTTTGTTTATCCGTTTGCCAGATTTCATAAAATGCGGCAATTGCTAACATGATTCGGACAGACTTAAGCATAGATACGAGTGAGAAAATCTCATCATAGTCAACACCTTGAACTCGTCGAAAACCTTTTGCGACAATTCTAGCTTTGTAGATAGTAACACTACTATCAGCGTCCGTCTTCCTCTTGAAGATCCATTAATTTTCTATGGCTTGCCGATCATCGGGCAAGTCAACTAAAGTCCATACTTTGTTCTCATACATGGATCATATCTCGGATTTCATGGCTTCAAGCCACTTTGCGGAATCTGGGCTCACCATCGCTTCTTCATAGTTCGTAGGATCATCATGATCTAGTAGCATGACTTCCAGAACAGGATTACCGTACCACTCTGGCACGGATCTTACTCTGGTTGATCTACGAGGTTCAGTAGTGTCTTGTTCTGAAGTTTCATGATCATCATCATTAGCTTCCTCACTAACTGGTGTAGGTGTCACAGAAACATTTTTCTGTGATGTACTACTTTCCAATAAGGGAGCAGGTACAGTTACCTCGTCAAGTTCTACTTTCCTCCCACTCACTTCTTTCGAGAGAAACTCCTTCTCCAGAAAGTTTCCGAATTTTAGCAACAAAAGTCTTGCCTTCGGATCTGTGATAGAAGGTGTATCCAATAGTTTCCTTTGGATATCCTATGAAGACGCACTTCTCCGATTTGAGTTTGAGCTTATCAGGATGAAACTTTTTCATATAAGCATTGCAACCCCAAATTTTTTAAGAAACGACAGCTTAGGTTTCTTGCCAAACCATAGTTCACACGGTGTCGTCTCAACGGATTTAGATGGTGCCCTATTTAACGTGAATGCAGCTGTCTCTAATGCATAACCCCAAAACGATAGTGGTAGATTGGTAAGATACATCATAGATTGCACTATATCCAATAAAGTACGGTTATGACGTTTGGACACATCATTATGCTGTGGTGTTCCATGTGGCATGATTTTGTGAAACTATTCCACATTGTTTTAATTGAAGACCAAACTCGTAACTCAAATATTTTACCTCTGCGATCATATCGTAGAAACTTTTATTTTCTTGTCAGGATGATTTTCCACTTCACTCTGAAATTCTTTGAACTTTTCAAATGTTTCAGACTTATGTTTCATCAAGTAGATATACTCATATCTGCTCAAATCATCTGTGAAGATCAGAAAATAATGATACCTGTCGCGAGCCTCAATATTCATCGGACCACATACATCAGTATGTATGATTTCCAATAAATCTTTTCTCGCTCCATTGTTCCGGAGAACGGCGTTTTAGTCATCTTGCCCAAAAGGCATGGTTCGCAAGCATCAAGTGATTCATAATCAAGTGATTCCGAAAGCCCATCAGCATGGAGTTTCTTCATGCGCTTTATACCAATATGACCTAAACAGCAGTGCCACAAATAAGTTGCACTATCATTATTAACTTTGCATCTTTTGGTTTCAATATTATGAATATGTGTATTATTAAGATCGAGATCCAATGAACTATTTTCATTAGGTGTGTAACCATATAAGGTTTTATTCATGTAAACAGAACAACAATTTATTCTTTTACTTAAATGAATAACCGTATTACAATAAACATGATCAAATCATATTCATGCTCAACGCAAAAACCAAATAACACTTATTTAAGTTCAACACTAATCCCGAAAGTATAGGGGAGTGTGCGATGATGATCATATCAATCTTGGAACTACTTCCAACACACATCGTCACTTCACCCTTAACTAGTCTCTGTTTATTCTGCAACTCCCGTTTCAAGTTACTAATCTTAGCAACTGAACTAGTATCAAATACTGAGGGTTTGCTATAAACACTAGTAAAGTACACATCAATAACATGTATATCAAATATACTTATGTTCACTTTGCCATCCTTCTTATCCGCCAATCACTTGGGGCAGTTCCGCTTCCAGTGACCAGTCTGCTTGCAGTAGAAGCACTCAGTTTCAGGCTTAGGTCCAGACTTGGGTTTCTTCTCTTGAGCAGCAACTTGCTTGCTGTTCTTCTTGAAGTTCCCCTTCTTCCCTCTGCCCTTTTCTTGAAACTAGTGGTCTTGTCAACCATCAACACTTGATGTTTTTCTTGATTTCTACCTTCGTTGATTTCAGCATCACGAAGAGCTTGGGAGTTACTTTTGTCATCCCTTGCATATTATAGTTCATCACGAAGTTCTACTAACTTGGTCATGGTGACTAGAGAATTCTGTCAATCACTATCTTATCTGGAAGATTAACTCCCACTTGATTCAAGTGATTGTAGTACTCAGACAATCTGGGCACATGCTCACTAGTTGAGCGATTCTCCTCCATCTTTTAGCTATAGAACTTATTGGAGACTTCATATCTCTCAACTCGGGTATTTGTTTGAAATATTATCTTCAACTCCTGGAACATCTCATATGGTCCATGACGTTCAAAACGTCTTTGAAGTCCCGATTCTAAGCCATTAAGCATGGTGCACTAAACTATCAAGTAGTCATCATATTGAGCTAGCCAAACGTTCATAACGTCTGCATCTGCTCCTGCAATAGGTCTGTCACCTAGCGGTGCATCAAGGACATATTTTTCTGTGCAGCAATGAGGATAAACCTCAGATCACGGATCCAATCCGCATCTTTGCTACTAACATCTTTCAACATAATTTTCTCTAGGAACATATCAAAATAAAACGCAGGGAAGCAACAACGCGAGCTATTGATCTACAACATGATTTGCAAAATACTACCAGGACTAAGTTCATGATAAATTTAAGTTCAATTTAATCATATTACTTAAGAACTCCCACTTAGATATATATCCCTCTAATCCTCTAAGTGATCACGTGATCCAAATCAACTAAACCATAACCGATCATCACGTGAGATGGAGTAGTTTTCAATGGTGAACATCGTTATGTTGATCATATCTACTATATGATTCACGCTCGACCTTTCGGCCTCCGTGTTCCGAGGCCATATCTGTATATGCTTGGCTCGTCAAGTATAACCTGAGTATTCTGCGTGTGCAACTGTTTTGCACCCGTTGTATTTGGACGTGGAGCTTATCACACCCGATCATCACGTGGTGTCTGGGCACGACGAACTTTGGCAACGGTGCATACTCAGGGAGAACACTTCTTGATAATTTAGTGAGAGATCATCTTATAATGCTACCGTCAATCAAAGCAAGATAAGATGCATAAAAGGATAAACATCACATGCAATCAATATAAGTGATATGATATGGCCATCATCATTTTGTGCTTGTGATCTCCATCTCCGAAGCACCGTCATGATCACCATCGTCACCGGCGCGACACCTTGATCTCCATCGTAGCATCGTTGTCGTCTCGCCAATCTTATGCTTCCACGACTATCACTACCGCTTAGTAATAAAGTAAAGCATTACATCGCGATTGCATTGCATATAATAAAGCGACAACCATATGGCTCCTGCCAGTTGCCGATAACTCGGTTACAAAACATGATCATCTCATACAATAAAATTAGCATCATGCCTTGACCATATCACATCACAACATGCCCTGCAAAAACAAGTTAGACGTCCTCTACTTTGTTGTTGCAAGTTTTACGTGGCTGCTACGGGTTTAAGTAAGAACTTATCTCACCTACGCATCAAAACCACAACGATAGTTCATCAAATAGACTCCGTTTTAACCTTCTCAAGGACCGGGCGTAGCCACACTTGGTTCAACTAAAGTTGGAGAGACAGTCTTCCGCAAGCCATCTATGTGCAAAGCACGTCGAGGGAACCGGTCTCGCGTAAGAGTACGCGTAAGGTTGGTCCGGATCGTCTCGTCCAACAATACCGCCAAACCAAAGTATGACATGCTGGTAGGCAGTATGACTTGTATCGCCCACAACTCACTTGTGTTCTACTCGTGCAAATAACATCAAACCATGAAAACTAGGCTCGGATGCCACTGTTGGGGAACGTAGTAATTTCGAAAATTTTCCTACGCACACGCAAGATCATGGTGATGCACAGCAACGAGAGGGGAGAGTGTTGTCTACGTACCAACGCAGACCGACTGCGGAAGCGATCACACAACGTAGAGGAAGTAGTCGTACGTCTTCTTCCCGATCCGACCGATCCAAGCACCGTTACTCCGGCACCTCCGAGTTCTTAGCACACGTTCAGCTCGATGACGATCCTTGGGCTCCGATCCAGCAAAGCGTCGAGGAAGAGTTCCGTCAGCACGACGGCGTGGTGACGATCTTGATGTACTACCAACGCAGGGCTTCGCCTAAGCACTACAATGGTATGATCGAGGTGGAATTTGGTGGCAGGGGGCACCGCACACGGCTAAGGAACGATCTCAAGGATCAACTTGTGTGTCTTGGGGTGTCCCCTGCCCCCGTATATAAAGGTTGGAGGGAGGGGGGCTGGCGGCCAAAGAAGGGGAGGCGCAGGAGGAGTCCTACTCCTACCGGGAGTAGGACTCCCCCCTCCAATCCTAGTCCAACTAGGAATCCTTTAAAGGGGAGAGAGAGAGAGGTGGCCGGCCCCTCTCCTAGTCCTAATAGGACTAGGGAGAGGGGGGAGGCGCAGCCCTATGTGGGCTGCCCTCTCACCTTTCCACTAAGGCCCATGTTGGCCCATTTGGCTCCCGGGGGGTTCCGGTAACCCTCCCGGTAATCCGGTAAAATCCCGATTTCACCCGGAACACTTCCGATGTCCAAACATAGGCTTCCAATATATCAATCTTTACGTCTCAACCATTTTGAGAATCCTCGTCATGTCCGTGATCTCATCCGGGACTCCGAACAACCTTCGGTACATCAAAATGCATAAACTCATAATAACTGTCATCGTAACGTTAAGCGTGCGGACCCTACGGTTCAAGAACAATGTAGACATGACCGAGACACGTCTCCGGTCAATAACCAATAGCGGGACCTGGATGCCCATATTGGCTCCTACATATTCTACGAAGATCTTTATCGGTCAGACCGCATAACAACATACGTTGTTCCCTTTGTCATCGGTATGTTACTTGTCCGAGATTCGATCGTCGGTATCCAATACCTAGTTCAATCTCGTTACTGGCAAGTCTCTTTACTCGTTCCGTAATACATCATCTCACAACTAACATATTAGTTGCAGTGCTTGCAAGGCTTATGTGATGTGCATTACCGAGAGGGCCCAGAGATACCTCTCCGACAATCGGAGTGACAAACCCTAATCTCGAAATACGCCAACCCAACATCTACCATTGGAGACACCTGTAGTACTCCTTTATGATCACCCAGTTATGTTGTGACGTTTGGTAGTACCCAAAGTGTTCCTCCGGTAAACGGGAGTTGCATAATCTCATAGTTATAGGAACATGTATAAGTCATGAAGAAAGCAATAGCAACATACTAAACGATCGGGTGCTAAGCTAATGGAATGGGTCATGTCAATCAGATCATTCTACTAATGATGTGACCTCGTTAGTCAAATAACAACTCTTTGTTTATGGTTAGGAAACATAACCATCTTTGATTAACGAGCTAGTCAAGTAGAGGCATACTAGTGACACTCTGTTGGTCTATGTATTCACACATGTATTATGTTTCCGGTTAATACAAGTCTAGCATGAATAATGAACATTTATCATGATATAAGGAAATAAATAATAACTTTATTATTGCCTCTAGGGAATATTTCCTTCACAACTGATTCAAATTCGCCCTATCCACAGCAACGGCCGATCCTCTATGCATGCATGCAGTTGCATCCACCGGCGCTGCGATATTCACGATCATCGTGAGTAGGCTGGCCAAGCCGCGTAGGACCCAGGGGAGTTGTATTCGCCCCCGATAGCAGATGATTTCCATGAGATGCACTACTCGTGCGTGATGGAGAAAGTTGTCCAAGAATTCTGCGGTAAACTTGAGCAGTAGGAACAAGATGACCATGTTTACCTTTGTGACGACGTGTGACAATAGTCCACTCAACATCTTGCTCTTTGTACCACTTCTTTTCTTCATAGATCCAATTTGGGCCACCCCCACTCCAAATATGGAAGTAACATTTGAATGCATCACAGCTGAAGAAAGATTTACGAACCAGGAAGAAACCCACCGCCTTGGAACATACTTTGAACTTGAAAACATTGCCTTTGATATGAGATACCTCCAATGAATCAAATGCACCACCCGTGCATGATGAGAGTGCCAAGTTCACGTTGTGGGGATTCAGTTGGAAAGTAAATCTTGCAAAGGAGACCACAAGGTAGAAACCATAGGAGGAGGAGATAGGGTTGACCGAAGATTGGAAATACTTACGGATCTCACCTCAAAAATGATGACCAAATGAAAAATCCAATTGGTGGGCGATGGAGGATGGATCATTGAATGGATCCATCGGAGTAGAACAAGTTTTTGGTGGAGAGATCAGGGTAGATCACGGTCGGCGCCATGGTCGCCATCGGTGGGGTGGGAGGAGAGCCATGAATTCTTTTTGGTTTCCTTTCTAATTTTGTTTTCTTTATAAATTTGTGACTTCAAAAATATATTCTAAACTACAAAAAATGTTCACGAATTTGAAAGATTCT
The DNA here is from genome assembly GCA_034509565.1 of Triticum monococcum. Lineage (NCBI taxonomy): Eukaryota > Viridiplantae > Streptophyta > Magnoliopsida > Poales > Poaceae > Triticum > Triticum monococcum. Next base: position 615,034,016 of record CM067847.1, on the reverse strand, counting down.
AGGATTTAAAAATACTAAAGAATTTGAAAATTGTTCATGGATTTAGAAAATGTCACACATTTTAATTCTTTTTTTAATAATTCCTAAAATATTCATCATTTGAAAAACTGTTCCAAATTTCAGAAAAATATTCATGAATTTTAAAAAGTGTTTGCAAATACAAAAACATTTCTTGGATTTGAAAGAAACATCCACAAATTTTCAAAATTTTCTTGGATAAAAAGTGTTCATGAATTAGAATTTTTTGGCAATTTGAAAAATGTTCATCTGTTTCAAAAAAATGTTTTAGAATCCTAAATAAAAATTAAAAAGAAAAAGAATAGAAAAACTAAACTAAATAACAAACTACAAAAAATAAGAAAAAAGATCTTCCCAAAACAAGAAAACGGGAGCTAGTTGGGCCAGGACTACTAATATTGCGGTAGCATAGGGGGGAACGCATTATGTTGGTATCCCCTGTTGTACAATATACACGGGAAATAGGATTTCCGGCGAAGTGTTCACTTTTTAAATGATTCCGAAATTTCAAGATTTGATCGTAATTTTTTGGAAAGTCAGCACTTTCAAATTTTGTTTCAAAACAAATCCGAAGTTTCATTTTTTTGGTAATTGGACTTTTTTGTAATTTTTAAATTATTCTTGAATTTCAAAAAATGTTCAAAATCTTCCATTTTGGTGAAACATAAATAATTTACAAATTAATACAATATAAAATTTCTAAAAATGAAGAAATAGTGGTGTTTTCTAAACCAAAAAATTATCCAATTGAAAACATGTTTTTCTGATATATTTTTTTTCAAAATCAGGTGCAGCCAAAAAAAAAATGGTGCCGTGCTCGCCGCATTCGATACAACAGCTACGCTATCTGGCTGGCCCGCCATGTAGGAGCTATTTGTGCGGGAGGTCGCCATTTGGACGCAACATGAGTCATAGGACCTCGCTTGGTGATCATGGTCAGAACTGAATGAACTAGAAATATCATTGTAAATGTGTGAGGTTACCTTTGGATCCTAAATAAAAAAAATCCTCTCATGCTCTGCGTTCAGTTGTCTGTCTATCATACTTGTTTTATTTTCTCTCATATCAATCAAATCAGATATCCTCTTTGGGTATCTTTGCTTAAAAAATGAACTAATAAAATATTATAAGTTTCGTGACTTTTGAAATTGTAGTGTACTTGAGTAAAAAAGGGCCACTTAATACCCTAAACGTACCTATTTGCACCTTTATTTATGATCGCATGCCCTCTTCACACAAAAAGCTTTGGTGGAGAAGCATCGGAGAATTTGATCATAGAGGGGGTGAAGATGTCGATGACAACTTAAATATTGTGCAATATTTTTTTTGAACAACAAAAGGCGCTCGAAGCGCCAAAATATTGTGCAATCTTTAAATCAGTTTTCTTAATTTAGACCCCAAACCTTTTTTGCTCGTTCGGCCCGTTTTCCTTTGATATTTCACTATCATTTCGGGGTATAGCTCATTGGTAGTCGTCGCATTGGAGGCGGCGGCGCGCAGCATGAGAAGGGATTGTGGCGATTGCTTGCAGCAACAAGGAGCCATCACAAAGGTCGGCAGGATACGGTGGTTGCTTGTCCACAATTTTTTGTGGATTTTGTCCGATAGGGGGGGGGGGGGTGGAATTGAGGTTATATGCTACTTGATACCTTTTTCATTCTTGATCGTTGTATTTAGTGGGAGAATCAACTTTTTTTAACTGGTTGCTCAGATGTTTCTGAATTTTTTCCACTTTTTGGCAATATTTTTTTCAGCGATTGCAGACCTATGTGAACGTTTGCATGTGTGCTTTTTCTATAGAAAACTCATGATTTTTTGTAGCGTAATAGCTGGATTTTTTTTGAGTGGACACAACTCGCTGGCCTGCTTTTGTGTGTCCAAAAGGGAAAACGTCAGGACTTACTTATTAGACCACACAGAGGGGCGCCACTATGTATCGCCCAATCTGAGATGGAGCGTGCGCTTGCGTTGGGGTCGATATCACTGCGCCGGCCCAGGTAGGTTCCAGGTTAGCTCATCCCTTTTCATGTTTTCTCCTTTATTCGTTTTTTGGTTTTTCCCATTTGTTCCTATTTTCTAAAATACCGTGGATACACATATTTCAAAACTTCAAATTTATTTGAGTAAAATACACTGGAGGTCCTAAAAGTATTCCAAGTGTGTCAAGTAGGTTCTCAAAGTTTGAAATCGTTCACCGTAGCTCCTAAAAGTATTTCAGGTGTGTCAGATAGGTCCTAAAAGTCACAGGTAAAATACACATATAGGAACCGTGGTAAGCGATTTTAAACTTTTAGGACCTACTGGACACACTTGAAATACTTTTAGAACCTCCAGTGTATTTTACTCAATTAATTTTAAAACGTAAAGATTAAAAATTCGGAAAATGCTAACACAACATAAAAAACATGTTAGGTTAATTCACAAAAGATATTGGTAGCATACACAAAACATTGTTTGTGACATCTAAAAAAATCACGCATTTACAAAAAGGATGTGACATTATAACCATGTATTTCTAAAATGTTAAATGTGTATACAAAGTTATTCTTGACTTACAAGAAAATATACAAATGTGCAGCAAAAAAGTAGACATTAGAAACGTACATTCCAAAAATGTTAGTTATTTATTTGAATCTTTTTACTCATATTTGAAAAATGTTAAACATTCCTACAAAAATGTTCCTGACGTATAATAAAAGTCTAATATGTATAATGTAGACATAAACATTTATTTGAACAAAACATTTATCATGTATTTGCAAAATGTTGATCATGTCTTTAAAAAATGTTTCTACTATATATGAAAAGCTTACAATGTATATGTAAAAAGTAGACAACAAAACATATATAAAAAAAGTTGATCATGTATTTGACAAATGTTAAACACACCCACAAGAATGTTCCTGATGTATAATAAAAGTTTAGGTTGTGTTTGATAGCAAAGTATTATATAAACCAAACTACCAAAGTATAAAAAATTATAGTAATTTTGCATGTAGGTGTGAGATACCATAGTTTTATCAAGACATAGTATTTTGGAGTATTCACAATACATATAACTTGTTTGACTGTTGCCGTATAACGCTGTAAATATTGCTGTTTAGTCGTTCCGTTTAAGCACTCAGCAGCTCTGTTTTTTAAAAAGAGGTTTGGGATTTTTTTTTATGCAGAGAAAAAACTGCAGTTTGCCCAATACTACAGTATTAAAAGCACAGTTGTTAGGGGCAACCAAACAGTTCATTGGAAAGAAAACTATCAAAAACTGTAATATTCTCAAAATACTTAGAAAATACTTTGCTATCAAACGGGGCCTTAATATGTATAAAAAATATGGACATAAACATTTATTTGAACAAAATGTTAATCATGTTTGAGAAATGTTGATCGTGTATTTAAAAATGTTTCTACTATATATGGAAAGTGTACAATGTTTACGAAAAAGTAGGGACCAAAACATATTTTTAAAAATGTTGATCATGTATTTTAAAAATGTTAAACATGCCTAAAAACGTATACGAATGTAGACATAAAAAATATTTGGAAAAGACCAAGTTAATCATGTATTTCAAAATATTGAATGTGAATAAGAAGTGTTTCTGTTGTATATAAAAAATGTACAATCTATATGAAAAAATGGATATAAAACATATATTTAAAAACTTATGTGCAATATATATGAAAAATGATGGTGCGACCAACCAGGGCGGCCATGCGTACTAGGTCTCGCCGTCCGCTACAAGTTAACCTCCTAAGTTTTATTTTTAAACTTTTAGTTAAAATTATGAAATATCGCCCGTTTTATATAAATTATTTCTAAACTTTAGTGAATTACATCGTGTTTGATGAAATTTGTCTGGTTTATTTAAATTTGTTTTAAAGTGAATGCAGCCACGGTTTGTTGGATGACCAGCTCCCTGCCCACCTTCCGCAGACAGACCCAAACTAGTCCGTGGACAGATACCGCGTGTCCGTTTGGATGTCCTAAGGGCATCTCCAAAGAAGTCCCTCAAAATTCCGGTATATGTCCATCAAACATTTTTATTCACTGTTGCATCCAACATAGTTATATATAGTTCGGACATTCACTAGACTAACGAAAAGGCTTCGTGTGGGCCTCCTTTCTTTTCTCCGCGTGGGCTCTGTTGATGGGGGCGCCCGTATTGATCTTCACTCAACATAGGTTAAGGTGCAGAGTTTATTAACTGTATTGCTGATTAAGGCCACTGCACCACACGATCCTATTTTGTCCGCGCGCGTTCGTTTGGGATAAAATGAATAAATAGTACGGCCCAGCGCGCAGCCTCAAACGGACAAATGTCTGGATTCCGGCCGTTTTTGACCCATCTCCGACCCAAACTTGTGCTCGGTTTGAGGTGAAACGGACGCGCGCGGACGGCCTGGACGCACGCCCTTGTCCCCACCCCGTGGCCCGCCCGTTGGGAACACTAGCAGTCCCTCCACTCTCAACGCTTCCACCCTCTCTCTCCCACCCCGCCCCGCCGTCGGCGCCGCTGCTATTCTTCGGCCGCCTCCTCACCGCGTAGCCCCCGACCGTCCGTACCAAACCACGTCTCGACATGGCCGCCACCACGCCCACGCTTTGGCCGTAGTTTTGGCCGTCGATCGGAGGTTTGGCCGTCGCCGTCTTTGCCGGTCGCAAAGAGGAGACGACCGCCGGCGACGTACCACGGCGTCCTCGGCAGCTTCCGACGAGAGCTCCAAAGCGGCCAGTAGCCGGCCGGCAACCACCCCTGCTGCGTCAAGGTGATCATCGCGGCCTCTTCGCCACCACGACCGCAAGGTGTTCAGCATTTTGCCCACAAAGGTATGGACAGTGGAGACGAGTTTTTCTTCCATCACTTCCTTTGTTCATCGGATGATTCATTGTCGGATGATGAAGATCTTGTGGTGACTGCACTGGTCGTTCACGACCACATTCAACGGCAGCTTCCTCGGTACAGGGGGTCAGTCCCTGGCCGTGCCCCCAACCTGAACCGCAACAGGGAGAGAGGCCACGCCTTGCTCTATGCCGATTACTTTGCGAACACCCCGCTCTTTAAGCCGGATAAATTCCGTCGCCGTTTTCGAATGGCAAGGCATGTGTTCAATCGTATCCGAGAGGAAGTGGTTGCTCATGACCCATACTTCGAGTGCAAGACGGATGCCCTTGACAAGTTTGGATTCTCCTCTTATCAGAAATGCACCGCGGCCATCCGCATGCTTGCATATGGAATTCCAGGCGATCTGGTGGATGAGTATGTGTGTATAAGTGAGACAACATGTCTGATGTCAATGTACAAGTTTTGCCAGGCTGTGATCGAGGTGTTTGGCCCAGAGACTTGAGGCAGCCAACTGCCACTGATACAGAGAGATTGTTGGCGACCAACGCAGCTAGAGGCTTTCCAGGCATGCTTGGCAGCATATATTGTATGCACTGGGAGTGGAAGAACTGTCCATTTGCTTGGTAGGGCCAGTACAAGGGGCATGTCAACGGGTGCACTGTCATATTAGAAGCGGTGACATCGCAGGATCTTTGGATATGCCATTCTTTCTTCGGCATGACATGTTCTCACAATGATATCAACGTGCTGCAGCGTTCTCCAGTCTTCGCGAGGCTTGCAGAAGGCCACTCCCCACATGTCAATTTTGAGATCAATGGCCACCAGTACAACAAGGGATACTATCTAGCAGATGGTATATATCCTCAGTGGTCAACTTTTGTGAAAACAATCTCGAAACCCCAAGGTGAGAAGAGAAAGAGATTTGCCCAAATGCAAGAGAGTGTTAGAAAAGATGTGGAACGTGCTTTTGGTGTGCTTCAATCCCGGTGGGGTATCGTTCAAAACCCTGCACTGTCATGGGATGAAAGGAAGCTTTGAGAAGTGATGACTGCTTGTGTGATCGTCGAGGACGAGCGTGATGAGAGTATCTTTGACCAAGGATTTGATTATCAAGGTGAAAATATTGAGCCCCTGCACCAAGACCTGGCCACATTTGAACAGTTTGCCCAATTCCACCATGAGATGCGTAATTGGCACACTCATTTGAATCTTCAAAATGACTTAGTTGAGCACGTGTGGGATCACATTGGCAACCAATAGATGTATTGGTCCATTTTATTTTTAGTTAAGACAATTTTGATTTGGTTGTAAAACTATTATAATTTTCAGACAAATATTTGAATTGTAAAACTAGTTTTGATGAGAATATAGGCATTTTTTGGCCCTGACGGACAGGATGAGGCAAAGGGATGGGGCCGCGTGCTGGACGCACGGCCACTGCATTCCAGACCACGTCCGGACACGATCCCATTGCTCTATCTAAACAAACAGAATTCAAAAAAAACAGACGTTCATTTGAGATCACGCGATAGAGTTGGTCTAAGGGTGTGTAGAGAGCAGCGTGCGCCGGTGCGGCCGAGCTGAGTGGCAAGTATTGTCCTGCGCGGGCCGCCGTCGGCCCGTCGGTGGAGGCGGCGGGGTGACAGACAGATTGTTGCCGATGGCTCATGGCTCCTGACGTCCGCGCAGAAGCTGCAGTTTCGTACGCGCAGAGCTGCATGGTGACCGACAGATAAGCTGTTACATTAGGCAGTGGCGTATAATCTTACCACGAAATACATGCGTGTTCACTGGTTTAAAACGTGTGTTGTGAGTCCGCAATGTCTCCACCGTGTCATGTATTGCTGATGACCTGATGTGAACCACCTCATATACCAAACCTTAGGCCATACTTCCTCCGTTCGGAATTATTTGTAACAGAAATGAATGTATTTAGACGTATTTTAGTTCTAGATATATCATTTTTGACGTAAGTAATTTCAAACGGAGGAAGTAATAATTAAGAGCGCACTATTCTTGCTAAGCAAACAGAGAGACAATAAACTACTTTGAGCACATCCATCCACACCGCATGAAACGACACGATGACGTGCGTGGAAGCCACTCCTGGGCCGAGATCGGGACGCGCAACATCGACCGACATGGAACATTCCGGTGCTCCGTCGCTCTCTCTCAGGCATGCATGCGGCATCACCCATGGCTTTCCCCGTCCCCCTTTCGTCGGAAGACCCCGTTCCTGGCAGCACACAGCTTACGCATCCAAAGCCACCATCCCGATAGTTGAGAGTGGTCGCACATCCATCACGTCAAAATCGTGCGGCGAATGGAGAGCACACCGACGACGGGGCGAAATGGCGCCGCGATATCTATCCATCCTGATAACCAACACTACACCAAATATTGACCTAGCCGTACGCCAGCATTATTTGAAAAATAATAGTGCTGGCGTTGGTTGGAAATGACATGTCATCAATAAAAGTTGTGGCTAGCCATTTCTTCATTAATGTGTCCATAGTAAAATTGCCTCTGAAATTGCCACAAATTACACCCAACGCCACCGATAAGTGAGAAGTGATTCGTTTGACTGCATTGGTCGTCGTCTTTAGTTCAACGTGATCCCCTAGGTTCGATTTAGGTTCGATCCCCTTTCTCTTTGATTCTATGTTTTTTTGGTAGATTCATATACTTTTTAAAATATTATAGAAACAAAGTATGTCTATCAGAGGGGGGATGAATGAGAGTTTAAAATTTTCTTTTGAAAACTTTAAAACTCCCGGAACCCAGTAGTGGAGCGAGTGTTAATAGATTTCAGTGAGCTAATGTAAACTAGCGAACAAGAATTAAACAGATGCATTGAAGATAATCACATGGTCGAATCTAGTTCTGCAACACACATCGAATGAGCGGAGTTGAAGGAATAACCAGTGATATTCGAAGGCGACAAAGAATTTGGTAGATCAGTTCGCCCTTCTGCAAAAGGATTACGTCTGGTTGGAGGAGTTGTGATTTAACACAGAAGATAAACCCCCTTCGCCCTATTCTCCTCGAAAATTGGTTCGTCAACCAATGCCGATCACTCGTGGTAGATACTTGAGGTGATCTTCGAACCTTTACAGACTTCCAGAATGTTTACGATTTCAACAATACTCTTGGATTTAAGAAAAAAAATCCAGATTTAAAAAAATTTACTATTGCAAAAAAACACAGATTCGGTAAAAGTGTTCACAAATTTGCAAACTGTTCTTGGATTAAATATGTTCAAGAATTTGAAAAGTATTCCTAGATTTCCTAAGATGATCATGATTTCAAAAATTATTCTTGGGTTGCAAAAAATATTCTCTAATTTAATAATATATTCTAAATTTTATAAAAATTAATATTTTGCCAAAAAAATTAAAATTTCAAAAAATGTTTTGCAATTTGGGCTAGCCCAACTAAAATAACGGGCTGCACAGGGGCTACACGATATGATTCCCCTGTGAGCATTTTAAAATTTCAAAAAACGTTCTACAATACAAGGTTCCCCAAACCCGTATCCCCCGCATTAAACGGGAAATACGATTACTTGTGAACGAATGTCGGTTGAATGCAGACGACCAGGGCGGGGCATCGTGACATGGGTCGGCCCATTTTAAATGTACATATGTTCCACGAATCTCAGTTTGGAAAGCTTCTAGAAGGTTCCTGTTTGGTCCTTTTACCGGTCCGGGGAACCTTGTAGAAGGTTCATGTTAGGCATTTTTTTTACTGATTTTCCTTTTTCCTTTTTATGTTTCATTCTTTCTCCTTTTCTGTCCATTTTTCTTAATTCACCTTTTGAGGGTTCATTTCTAGTTCATTTGTGTGTCCATTGTATTTTTTTGTTTTCCCTGATATCAATCAAATCAGAGATGCTCTTTGGGTATCTTTTCTTAAAAAAATGAACTAAATTATTAAAAGTTCTATGACTTCTAAAAATGTAATGTAGTCGAATTAAAAAGTTGTCACCGAATACCCTAAAGGGTACCTATTTACACCTTTATTTATGGTCGCACGCCCTCTTCGCACGAAAAGCTTCGGTGGTTCAGTGGTGGATAATTTGATCATAGAGGGGGTGAAGAGTTCAGTGACACGTAAAATATCATGCGGTCTTTGAATCCATTTTCTTAATTTACACCCCCATAACTTGCTTGCTCCTTTGGCCCATCCCCTTTTCACATTTGATTATCATTTCGGGGTTTAGCTCATCGGTCGTCGTCGCCTTGGAGGCGATGGTGCACAACAAGAGAATGAAGGAAATGTGCCCTAGAGCAATAATGAAGTTGTTATTTTATATTTCCTTATATCATGATAAATATTTATTATTCATGCTATAATTGTATTAACCGGAAACTTGATACATGTGTGGATACATGATACGTCTCCGTCGTATCTAATTTTTCAAATACTTTTGCCCTTGTTTTGGACTCTAACTTGCATTATTTGAATGGAACTAACCCGAACTGACGCTGTTTTCAGTAGAATTGCCATGGTGTTATTTTTGTGCAGAAATAAAAGTTCTCGAAATGACCTAAAAATAAACGGAGATTATTTTTGGAATATATAAAAAATACTGGAAGAAGAATCCACGTCAGGGGGCTCACACCATGTCCACGAGGGTGGGGGCGCGCCTACCCCCTGGGCGCGCCCCCTGCCTCGTGGGCCCACTGACGCTCCACCGACCTCAACTCCAACTCCATATATTCGTGTTCGAGGAGAAAAAAATCAGAGAGAAGGATTCATCACATTTTACGATATGGAGCCGCCGCCAAGTCATAAACTCTCTCGGGAGGGCTGATCTAGAGTCCGTTCGGGGCTCCGGAGAGGGGAATCTGTCGCCATCGTCATCATCAACCTTCCTTCATCACCAATTTCATGATGCTCACCGCCGTGCGTGAGTAATTCCATCGTAGGCTTGCTGGACGGTGATGGGTTGGATTAGATTTATCATGTAATCGAGTTAGTTTTGTTGGGGTTTCACTACTAGGGAAAAGCTTATAGGCAGACGCTTACTAGTAGCGAGGGTCTATAACCCTCGCTACTGCTACTTACTAGTAGAGCGGGTTTTTACCCCTCGCTACTACTAAGTTGATAGTAGTAGCGCGGGTTTTTAACCCTCACTACTACTAATTGGTCTCTGCCGCGTGCCCCCGAAACATGCTATAGTAGTAGCGAGGGGTATAAACCCGCGCTACTACTAAGTCGATAGTAGTAGCGTGGGTTTATAACCCTTGCTACTACTAAGTGGTCTCTACCGTGCCCACCCGGGACATGCCGTAGTAGTAGCGAGGGGTATAAACCCGCGCTACTACTATCGACCCACCAAGACATACGTACACATAGCATGCCGAGGCACAAATCCAAACCCACACTCTTCTGATTCCCCTTCTCCTCCCACTCGCCATTCCCTTCCTCACCCACTGCCACTGCCAGCCTCGCACCTCGGCGGTACTCACAAATCCTGCGACCTCCTCTCCCCCTCCCCCTCCCCTCCATCCTCCATCCTCGGCGGCACTGCAGACCCCTCCCCTCCCCCTCCATGCTCCTTCTTCTCCGCTGGTGGAAGGAGACGAAAACCAGCAAAGCGTCATCCATGGCGGCGACCAGATCCGCCATGGACGCAGCCACTTGCACCTCCTCGCTGGGTCAAGGGTCCCACGACAAGCAGCACCAGGTCACCGAGCTTCATCTAGGGTTTCGGGCATCGGCTCCAACTCTGGCGGCCACCGGTGAGTTCCTCCTCCTACTTCTCTCTATCTCTCTATTCCTCTTTCTAATAATTTTCTCTTCTCTTGTAGCAGCAGTAGACGAGAGGTGCGGGCACAAGTTGGGTGGGGAATCACCAACACCACGGACAACTTCATCCCCTCCAGGACCAGTAGCAACCATGGATGGAGAGGACGATGCCCAGCAAAAGAAGCCGCCATGGATGGAATTTATTTTGTTTAATTCTCAATTAGTTAGTAGTAGCGCGGGGCCTTGACGCACGCTACAACTAAGTGGTAGTAGCGTGGGTGGCAACCGCGCTACTACTACTACACGTAGCAGTAGCGCGGGTACCACCCGCGCTACTGCTAAAAGTTAGCTGTAGCGCCCTAGCAGTAGCGCAGTCCCCCGCGCTACTGCTAGGCAACTACCCGCGCTACTACAAGGGTTTTCCCTAGTAGTGTTTGATCCCTAGTATCCACTATGTTCCGAGATTGATGTTGCTATGACTTTGCTATGCTTAATGCTTGTCACTAGGGCCCGAGTGCCATGATTTCAGATCTGAACCTATTATGTTTTCATGAATATATGTGAGTTCTTGATCCTATCTTGCAAGTCTATAGTCACCTATTATGTGTTATGATCCGTTAACCCCGAAGTGACAATAATCGGGACCATTACCGATGATGACCGTAGTTTGAGGAGTTCATGTATTCACTATGTGTTAATGCTTTCGTCCTGTACTCTATTTAAAGGAGGCCTTTATATCCCTTAGTTTCCAATAGGACCCCGCTGCCACGGGAGGGTAGGATAAAAGATGTCATGCAAGTTCTTTTTCATAAGCACGTATGACTATATTCGGAATACATGCCTACATTACATTGATGAACTGGAGCTAGTTCTCTGTCACCCTATGTTATGACTGTTGCATGATCGATCGCATCCGACATAATTATCCATCACTGATCCATTGCCTACGAGCTTTTCATATATTGCTCTTCGCTTATTTACTTTTCCGTTGCTATTGTTACAATCACTACAAAACCCAAAAATATTACTTTTGCTACCGTTACCACTAATACCATATTACTTTGCTACTAAACACTTTGCTGCAGATATTAAGTTTTCAGGTGTGGTTGAATTGATAACTCAGCTGCTAATACTTGAGAATATTCTTTGCCCCCTTGTGTCGAATCAATAAATTTGGGTTGAATATTCTACCCTCAAAAACCGTTGCGATCCCCTATACTTGTGGGTTATCAGGACTATTTTCTGGCGCCGTTGCCGGGGAGCATAGCTCTATTATTTGAGCCACTTGGGATTTATATCTGCTTATCATTATGAAGAACTTGAAAGATCAAAGAACCAAGATTTTCCCCTCAACTACGAGTGGAGGTAAGGAACTACCATTTAGCTCTGCACTTGATTCACCTTCTGTTTTGAGTAAACTTGCGACACCTACACATGCTATTGATTCTGATAGGTCGCATGTTATTGATGATGCCACTTTTGCTTTGCATGATACTTATGATGAAACTACTTCTATGCTTGATACTACTATGCCACTAGGTGAATTTCTTGATGAACAACTTGCTAGGGCTAGAGAAAATGAAATTATTGAAACTGATAATATTGATGAAAGCGATGATGAAGATTCTCCCCCTAGATATGAATTGCCTGTTGTTCCTGAGGGTTATGTTATGGATGAAGAAACTGCTAGAGACTTCTTAGCTTGCAATGATAGATCTGATCTTAAGAAATTATTAGCTAAGCTCAAAGAAAAGTCTTTGAATGCTAGAATGAAATATGACCCTCCTTTTTCTACTTCATATATCTTTATTACCGATAAGGATTATGATTTCTCTGTCGATCCTGAGTTAATTACTTTGGTTGAATCTGATTCTTTTTATGGCTATGAATCTGAAACTGTTGTGGCACATCTTACTAAATTAAATGATATAGCCACCCTATTCACTAATGATGAGAAAACTCGCTATTACTTTATCCTTAAGTTGTTTCCATTATCATTAAAGGGTGATGCTAAAACATGGTTTAATTCTCTTGATCCTGGTTGTGTGCGTAGTCCCCAGGATATGATTTATTACTTCTCTGCTAAATATTTCCCCGCTCATAAGAAACAAGCTGCCTTAAGGGAAATATATAATTTTGTGCAAATTGAAGAAGAGAGTCTCCCACAAGCTTGGGGGAGGTTTCTCCGATTACTTAATGCTTTGCCTGATCATCCTCTCAAGAAAAATGAAATACTTGATATCTTTTATAATGGACTAACCGATGCTTCCAGAGACCACCTGGATAGTTGTGTTGGTTGTGTTTTCAGGGAAAGAACTGTTGATCAAGCTAAATTGCTATTGAATAATATGTTGACTAATGAAAATAATTCGACACTTCCTGAACCAACTCCGAAGAAAAGAGGTATTCTATTTCTTAGTCCGGAAGATATGCAAGTGGCAAAGAAATCTATGAAAGAAAAAGGTATTAAAGCTGAAGATGTTAAGAATTTACCACCTATTGAAGAAATACATGGTCTTGATAACCCGACACAGGTAGTAAAGGTAAATTCTCTCTATAGATTTGATAAATGTGAAATCCCATTTACTAAGTTTTCTAGCCAATGCATGGATGAGTTTGATGACTTTATGGTTAAACAAGAAAACTTCAATGCTTATGTTGGTAGACAATTGAAACACAATGCTGATATGCTTGAACACTCGGGTGATTATATGGCTAATGTTAAAGGTGAACTTAAACTTATTAGTAAACATGCTTCTATGGTTACCACTCAAGTAGAACAAGTGCTTAAAGCTCAGAATGATTTGCTCAATGAATTAAATAATAAGAAAAATGATAATGCTGTTAGAGTTATGACTAGAGGTGGTAAAATGACTCAGGAACCTTTGTATCCTGAGGGCCATCCTAAGAGAATTGAGCAAGATTCTCAGAGAATTAATATTGATGCACCTAGTCCTTCTAAGAGGAAGAAAAAGAAAAATGATAGGACTTTGCATGCTTCTAGTGAACCTGTTATTGACACACCTGAGAATCCCAATGATATTTCTATTTCTGATGCTGAAACACAATCTGGTAATGACCATGAACCTAGTGATAATGTTAATGATGATGTTCATATTGATGCTCAACCTAGCAATGATAATGATGTAGAGATTGAACCTGCTGTTGATCTTGATAACCCACAATTAAAGAATCAATGTTATGATAAGAGAGACTTCGTTGCTAGGAAGCACGGTAAAGAAAGAGAACCATGGGTTCAGAAACACATGCCTTTTCCTCCTAAACCATCCAATAAAAAGGATGATGAGGATTTTGAGCGCTTTGCTGAAATGATTAGACCTATCTTTTTTGCGTATGCGTTTGACTGATATGCTTAAAATGAATCCTTATGCTAAATACATGAAAGATATTGTTACAAATAAAAGAAAGATACCAGAAGCTGAAATTTCCACCATGCTTGCTAATTATACTTTTAAGGGTGGAATACCAAAGAAACTTGGAGATCCAGGAGTACCAACTATACCATGCTCCATTAAAAGAAACTATGTTAAAACTGCTTTATGTGATCTTGGAGCCGGTGTTAGTGTTATGGCTCTCTCTTTATATCGTAGACTTGATTTGAATAAGTTGACACCTACTGAAATATCTTTGCAAATGGCTGACAAATCAACTGCTATACCTGTCGGTATTTGTGAGGATGTACCTGTTGTGGTTGCAAACGTTACTATTTTAACGGACTTTCTTATTCTTGATATTCCTGAGGATGATAGTATGTCTACTATTCTTGGAAGACCCTTTTTGAATACTGCAGGGGCTATTATTGATTGCACCAAAGGCAATGTCACTTTTCATGTTAATGGTAATGAGCATACGGTACACTTTCCGAGGAAACAACCTCAAGTCCACAGTATCAATTCTATTGGAAAAATTTCAATAATCACTATTGGAGGTTTTGAATTTCCTCTTCCTACTGTCAAGAACAAATATGATATTCTTATTGTTGGGGACATGCATATCCCCATTGAGGTAACCTAGTGTTATTCGAAATTTCTCCGGTTTCATGTTACTCGAAATGAGTTTGTTAACAAGACCTAGTGGATTCCTTTTGATGAGCATGAGATGGATGAAGGTAGAAAACACAACTCTCTGTACCCTCCTTTTACTTTCTGTTATTTACATTAAATAAAGCAAAAATAGTATTTTCTGTCTATTTTCTGAATTATCCATGCAATAAAAAATACCCCAAAAATAGAAGTTCTCCAAATGCCCTGAAATTTAAATATGATTTTTTCTAGAATATTCTAGAATATATGGCACTGAAAACACAGCAGGGGAGCAGCCACGTGCCCACGAGGGTGGAGGGCGCGCCCCCTGCCTCGTGGACCCCATGTGGGTTTCCTCCACTTATTCCAGCCACCACACACTCCTTCTTCCTCCCAAAAAAATCACAAGCCAGCTCAAACCCGAGTTCTTGCTCATCTTGCTGCCATTTTTGATCTCCTTGCTTAAAGCTCCATTCACAAAACTGCTTTGGGGATTGTTCTTTGGTATGTGACTCCTCCAATGGTCCAATTAGTTTTTGTTCTAGTGCTTTATTCATTGCAAATTTTTGCTGCTTACGTGACCATGTTCTTGAGCTTGCATGTCAAATTTATATGGTCAAAACTAGTTTTAATGCATGATATATCCTCTAGGCACTTGTAGGAGTAGTTGCTATCAATTTTCTTGAGTTTGGTTCACTTTTATTTTAAATTACTAAAAATTTCAGAAGTTTTTCAAAGGAAGAAATATGTTTAGGAAAATGTACCAAGGTGGTTCTTCAAGGAAGCAAGGACTGCTACCTCTTGAGCTTGCGTTGGATTTCCCCGAAGAGGAAGGGATGATGCAGCAGAGTAGCGTAAGTATTTCCCTCAGTTTTTGAGAACCAAGGTATCAATCCAGTAGGAGGCCATGCTCAAGTCCCTCGTACCTGCACAAAACGATAGCTACTCGCAACCAACGCGATTAGGGGTTGTCAATCCCTTCACGGTCACTTACGAGAGTGAGATCTGATAGATATAATATTTTTGGTATTTTTGGTATAGAGATGCAAAGTGAAAAGTAAAAGGCAAAGTAAAAAGCAAAGCAAGATTAAAGTGATGGAGATTAATATGATGAGAATAGACCCGGAGGCCATAGGTTTCACTAGTGGCTTCTCTCAAGAGCATAAGTATTCTACGGTGGCTGAACAAATTACTGTTGAGCAATTGACAGAATTGAGCATAGTTATGAGAATATCTAGGTGATGTCTACTACACAACCTTCTTCTTGTAGACGTTGTTGGGCCTCCAAGTGCAGAGGTTTGTAGGACAGTAGCAAACTTCCCTCAAGTGGATGACCTAAGGCTTATCAATCTGTAAGAGGCGTAGGATGAAGATGGTCTCTCTCAAGCAACCCTGCAACCAAATAACAAAGAGTCTCTTGTGTCCCCAACACACCCAATACAATGGTAAATTGTATAGGTGCACTAGTTCGGCGAAGAGATGTTGATACAAGTGGTATATGGATAGTAGATAAAGGTTTTTGTAATCTGAAAATATAAAAACAGCAAGGTAACTAATGATAAAAGTGAGCGTAAACGGTATTGCAATGCTAGGAAACAAGGCCTAGGGTTCATACTCTCACTAGTGTAAGTTCTCTCAACAATCATAACGTAGATAGATCATATGACAAGCCCTCAACATGCGACAAAGAGTCACTCCAAAGCCACTAATAGCGGAGAACAAACGTAGAGATTATGGTAGGGTACGAAACCACCTCAAAGTTATTCTTTCAAATTAATCCGTTGGGCTATTCCTATAAGTGTCACAAACAACCCTGGAGTTTTTACTAGAATAACACCTTAAGATACAAATCAACCAAAACCCTAATGTCACCTAGATACTCCATTGTCACCTCAAGTATCCGTGGGCATGATTATATGATATGCATCACACAATCTCAGATTTATCCAACCAACATAAAAGTACTTCAAAGAGCGCCCCAAAGTTTCTACCGGAGAATCAAGAACGTGTGCCAACCCCTATGCATAGGTTCCCAATGTCACGAAACCCGCAAGTTGATCACCAAGACATACATCAAGTGTTGTCATAAAGACTCAATCCGATAAGATAACTTCAAAAGGGGAAACTCAATTCATCACAAAGGAGTAGAGGGGGAGAAACATCATAAGATCCAACTACAATAGCAAAGCTCGGGATACATCAAGATCGTGCCATAGAGGAACACGAGAGAGAACACGAGAGAGAGAGAGAGAGAGAGAGAGATCAAACACATAGCTACTGGTACATACCCTCAGCCCCGAGGGAAAACTACTCCCTCCTCGTCATGGAGAGCACCGGGATGATGAAGATGGCCACCGGTGATGGATCCCCCTCCGGCAGGGTACCGGAAAGGGGTCCCGATTGGTTTTTGGTGGTTCTGGAGGCTTGCGGCGGCGGAACTCCCGATCTATTGTGCTCTCTTATGTTTTTAGGGTATATGGAGATATATAGGAGGAAGAAGCACGTCGGTGGAGCTCCAAGGGGCCCACGAGGCAGGGGGCGCGCCCAGGGGGGGCCTCCACCCTCGTGACCTCCTCGGAAACTTCTTGGAGTAGGGTCCAAGTCTCCTGGATCACGTTCGGTGAGAAGATCACGTTCCCGAAGGTTTCATTCCGTTTGGACTCTGTTTGATATTCTGTTTCCTCGAAATATTGAAATAGGCAAAAAACAACAATTCTGGGCTGGGCCTCCGGTTAATAGGTTAGTCCCAAAAATAATATAAAAGTGGAAAATAAAGCCCAATATAGTCCAAAACAGTAGATAAAGTAGCATGGAGCAATCAAAATTATAGATACGTTGGAGACGTATCAGGCACCCCCAAGCTTAATTCCTGCTCGTCCTCGAGTAGGTAAATGATAAAAAGAGAATTTTTGATGCGGAGTGATACTTTGGCATAATTTCAATGTAAATCTTCTTAATCATGGTATGAATATTCAGATCCGAAAGGTTCAAGACAAAAGTTCATATTGACATAAAAATGATAATACTTCAAGCATACTAATCAAACAATTATGTCATCTCAAAATAACATGGCCAAAGGAAGTTCATCCCTACAAAATCATATAGTTAGGCTATGCTTCATTTTCGTCACACAAAGATGGTCCCAACTTCTATACCCCCGATGACAAGCCAAGCAATTGTTTCATACTCAAATAATCTCAAACTTTTTCAACCTTCACACAATACATGAGCGCGAGCCATGGACATAGCACTATGGGTGGTATAGAATATGATGATGGGGATTGTGTGGAGAAGACAAAAAAGGAGAAAGTCTCACATCAACGAGGCTAATCAATGAGCTATGGAGATGCCCATCAATTGATGTTAATGGAAGGAGTAGGGATTGCCATGCAACGGATGCACTAGAGCTAAGAATGCTCAACAAAAGAAAACTAGTGGGTGTGCATCTAACTTGCTTGCTCATGAAGACCTAGGGCATTTTGAGGAAGCCCATCGTTGGAATATACAAGCCAAGTTCTATAATGAAAAATTCCCACTAGTATGAACAAGACAACTTATGAGACTCACTATATGAAATCATGGTGCTACTTTGAAGCACAATATATGAGACTCACTACATGAAGAACAAGGTGCTACTTTGAAGCACAAGTGTGGAAAAAGAGATAGTAGCATTGCCCTTTTTATTTTCTCTCTTTTTTTGGGCCTTTTTTTTTTATTTTTGGCCTTTCTCTCTCTCTCTCTCTCTCTCTCTTGATTGGGCAATGCTCTAATAATGATGATCATCACACTTCTATTGATTACAACATAATGATTACAACTCGATACTAGAACAAGATATGACTCTATATGAATGCCTCCGGTGGTGTACCGAGATGGTGCAATGAATCAAGAGTGACATGTATGAGAAATAATGCATGGTGGCTTTGCCACAAATACGATGTCAACTACAAGATCATGCAATGGCAATATGACAAAAGTAAAGCATGTCATGATGATGATGATGATGATGATGATGGAAGTTGCATGGCAATATATCTCGGAATGGCTATGGAAATGCCATGATAGGTAGGTATAGTGGCTGTTTTGAGGAAGATATAGGGAGGTTTATGTGTGAAAGAGCGTATCATATCACGGGGTTTGGATGCACCGGCGAAGTTTGCACCAACTCTCAATGTGAGAAAGGGCAATGCACGGTACCGAAGAGGCTAGCAAATGGCAGAAAGGTAAAAGTGCGTATAATCCATGGACTCAACATTAGTCAAAAGAACTCATATACTTATTGCGAAAATTTAGAAGTCATAAAAAATCAAGTACTACATGCATGCTCCTAGGGGGATAGATTGGTAGGAAAAGACCATCGCTCGTCCCCGACCGCCACTCATAAGGATGCACAAGCCAGGTACACTTCATGCTTCAAATTTGTTACACAACTTTAACTATACGTGCATGCTACGGGACTTGCTAACTTCAACACAAGTATTTCTCAAATTCACAACTACTCAACTAGCACGACTATGATATTATCACCTCCATATCTCAAAACAATTATCAAGCATCAAACTTATCTTAGTATTCAACCCACTAAAAAGAAAGTTTCATATATCTTGAATACCAAGTATATTAACATTAAGCAAATTACCATGCTATTAACGAATCTCAAAATAATCTAAGTGAAGCATGAGAGATCAAGTTTCTTTAAAACAAACCACCACCGTGCTCTAAAAGATCTAAGTGAAGCACTAGAGCAAAAATTATCACGCTCAAAAAGATATAAGTGAAGCACATAGAGTAAACTATCAAGCTCAAAAGATATAAGTGAAGCACATAGAGTATTCTAACAAATTTCAATTCATACATGGCTCTCTCAAAAGGTGTGTACAGCAAGGATGATTGTGGTAGACTAACAAGCAAAGACACAAATAATACAAGACGCTCCAAGCGAAACACATATCATGTGGTGAACAAAAATATAGCTCCAAGTAAATTGCCGATGGAAATGGACGAAAGAGGGGATGCCTTCCGGGGCATCCCCAAGCTTTGACTTTTTGGTGTCCTTGTATTATATTGGGGGTGCCATGGGCATCCCCAAGCTTAGGCTCTTGCCACTCCTTGTTCCATAATCCATCAAAAGAATTCACCCAAAACTTGAAAACTTCACAACACAAAACTCAATAGAAATCTCGTGAGCTCCGTTAGAGAAAGAAAACAAAAGACTACTTTAAGGTAATGTAGTGAAATTGTTCTTTATTTTTATTGGTGTTAAACCTACTGTATTCCAACTTCTCTATGGTTTATAAACTATTTTACTAGCCATAGATTCATCAAAATAAGCAAACAACACACGCAAAACAGAATCTGTCAAAAACAGAACAGTCTGTAGTAATCTGTTACTAACGCAAACTTCTGGAACCCAAAAAATTCTAAAAACATTAGACGACCTGGGAAATTTGTTTATTGATCAGCAGCAAAACGAATTAACTAAATATCACTCTCCAAATAAAAATGGCAGCAATTCTCGTGAGCGCTAAAGTTTCTGTTTTTGACAGCATGGTCAACAAGACTTTCCCCAAGTCTTCCCAAAGGTTCTACTTGGCACAAACACTAATTAAACACATAAAACCACATCTAAACAGAGGCTAGATGAATTATTTATTACTAAACCGGAATAAAAATAAAGGAACAAAAATAAAATTGGGTTGCCTCCCAACAAGCGCTATCGTTTAACGCCCCTAGCTAGGCATGATGATTTCAATGATGCTCACATAAAAGATAAGAATTGAAACATAAAGAGAGCATCATGAAGAATATGACTACCAAATTTAAGTCTAACATACTTCCTATGCATAGGGATTTTGTGAGCAAACAACTTGTGGGAACAAGAATCAACTTGCATAGGAAGGTAAAACAAACATAGCTTCAAAATTTTAAGCACATAGAGAGGATACTTGATATTATTGCAATTCCTACAAGCATATATTCCTCCCTCATAATAATTTTCAGTAGCATCATGAATGGATTCAACAATATAATCAGCACCTAAAGCATTCTTTTCATGATGCATAAGCATAGAAAATTTACTACTCTCCACACAAGCAAAATTCTTCTCATGAATAATAGTGGGAGCAAACTCAACAAAATAACTATCATGTGATTGAAAATTAAGATCAAGATGACAAGTTTCATGGTTATCATTATTCTTTAAAGCATACGTGCCATCACAATAATCATCATAGATAGGAGGCATGCTTTCATCATAATAAATTTGCTCATCAAAACTTGGGGGGCAAAAAATATCATCTTCATCCAACATAGCTTCCCCAAGCTTGTGGCTTTGCATATCATTAGCATCATGGATATTCAAGGAATTCATACTAACAACATTGCAATCATGCTCATCATTCAAATACTTAGTGCCAAACATTTTATAGATTTCTTCTTCTAGAACTTGAGCACAATTATCCTTTCCATCATACTCACGAAAGATATTAAAAAGGTGAAGCGTATGAGACAAACTCAATTCCATTTTTTATAGTTTTCTTTTATAAACTAAACTAGTGATAAAACAAGAAACTAAAAGACTCAATTGCAAGATCTAAAGATATACCTTCAAGCACTCACCTCCCCGGCAACGGCGCCAGAAAAGAGCTTAGTTAACGGGGTGTGTTAGTGCCGCTTTCCTTGCCTCCCCGGCAATGGCGCCAGAAAAGAGCTTGATGTCTACTACACAACCTTCTTCATGTAGACGTTGCTGGGCCTCCAAGTGCAGAGGTTTGTAGGACAGTAGCAAATTTCCCTCAAGTGGATGACCTAAGGTTTATCAATCCGTAGGAGGCGTAGGATGAAGATGGTCTCTCTCAAGCAACCCTGCAACCAAATAACAAAGAGTCTCTTGTGTCCCCAACACACCCAATACAATGGTAAATTGTATAGGTGCACTAGTTCGGCGAAGAGATGTTGATACAAGTGGTATATGGATAGTAGATAAAGGTTTTTGTAATCTGAAAATATAAAAACAGCAAGGTAACTAATGATAAAAGTGAGCGTAAACGGTATTGCAATGCTAGGAAACAAGGCCTAGGGTTCATACTTTCACTAGTGTAAGTTCTCTCAACAATCATAACATAGATAGATCATATGACAAGCCCTCAACATGCGACAAAGAGTCACTCCAAAGCCACTAATAGCGGAGAACAAACATAGAGATTATGGTAGGGTATGAAACCACCTCAAAGTTATTCTTTCAAATCAATCCGTTGGGCTATTCCTATAAGTGTCACAAACAACCCTGGAGTTTTTACTAGAATAACACCTTAAGATACAAATCAACCAAAACCCTAATGTCACCTAGATACTCCATTGTCACCTCAAGTATCCGTGGGCATGGTTATATGATATGCATCACACAATCTCAGATTTATCCAACCAACATAAAAGTACTTCAAAGAGCGCCCCAAATTTTCTACCGGAGAATCAAGAACGTGTGCCAACCCCTATGCATAGGTTCCCAATGTCACGAAACCCGCAAGTTGATCACCAAGACATACATCAAGTGTTCCCATAAAGACTCAATCCGATAAGATAACTTCAAAAGGGGAAACTCAATTCATCACAAAGGAGTAGAGGGGGAGAAACATCATAAGATCCAACTACAATAGCAAAGCTCGGGATACATCAAGATCGTGCCATAGAGGAACACGAGAGAGAACACGAGAGAGAGAGAGAGAGATCAAACACATATCTACTGGTACATACCCTCAGCCCCGAGGGAAAACTACTCCCTCCTTGTCATGGAGAGCGCCGGGATGATGAAGATGGCCACCGGTGATGGATCCCCCCTCCGGCAGGGTACCGGAAAGGGGTCCCGATTGGTTTTTGGTGGTTCTGGAGGCTTGCGGCGGCGGAACTCCCGATCTATTGTGCTCTCTTATGTTTTTAGGGTATATGGAGATATATAGGCGGAAGAAGCACGTCGGTGGAGCTCCGAGGGGCCCACGAGGCAGGGGGCGCGCCCAGGGGGGGGGGGGGGGGGCGCCCTCCACCCTCGTGACCTCCCCGGAAACTTCTTGGAGTGGGGTCCAAGTCTCCTGGATCACGTTTGGTGAGAAGATCACGTTCCCGAAGGTTTCATTCCGTTTGGACTCCATTTGATATCCTGTTTCCTCGAAATACTGAAATAGGCAAAAAACAACAATTCTGGGCCGGGCCTCCGGTTAATAGGTTAGTCCCAAATATAATATAAAAGTGGAAAATAAAGCCCAATATAGTCCAAAACAGTAGATAAAGTAGCATGGAGCAATCAAAATTATAGATACGTTGGAGACGTATCACTAGGCATGATCATGTATATAGGCATCACGTCCGTGACAAGTAGACCAAAACGATTCTGCATCTACTACTATTACTCCACTCATCGACCGCTATCCAGCATGCATCTAGAGTATTAAGTTAAAAAAAGGGTAACGCTTTAAGCAAGATGACATGATGTAGAGAGATAAATTCATGCAATATGAAATAAAACCCATCTTGTTATCCTCGATGGCAACAATGCAATACGTGCCTTGATGCCCCTTCTGTCACTGGGAAAGGACACCGCAAGATCGAACCCAAAGCTAAGCACTTCTCCCATGGCAAGAACTACCAATCTAGTTGGCCAAACCAAACGGATAATTCGAAGAGACTTGCAAAGATAACCAATCATACATAAAAGAATTCAGAGAAGATTCAAATATTATTCATAGATAAACTTGATCATAAACCCACAATTCATCGGTCTCAACAAACACACCACAAAAAGAAGATTACATTGAATAGATCTCCACAAGAGAGGAGGAGAACTTTGTATTGATATCCAAAAAGAGAGAAGAAGCCATCTAGCTACTAACTATGGACCCGAAGGTCTGAGGTAAACTACTCACACTTCATCGGAGAGGCTATGATGATGTAGAAACCCTCCGTGATGACGGCCCTCTCCGGCGGAGCTCCTGAACAGGCCCCAAGATGGGATCTCGTGGATACAGAAAGTTGCGGCGGTGGAATTAGGTTTTTGGCTCCCATTCTGATTGTTTGGGGGTGCGTAGGTATATATAGGAGGAAGGAGTACGTCGGTGGAGCACCGAGGGGCCCACGAGGCAGGGGGCGTGCCCCCACACTCGTGACCGCCTCCTTGACTCCTTGTAGTAGGGTCCAAGTCTCCTGGATCATGTTCGGTGAGAAAATCACGTTCCCGAAGGTTTTATTCCGTTTGGACTCCGTTTGATATTCTGTTTCTCCGAAATACTGAAATAGGCAAAAAAACAGCAATTCTGGGCTGGGTCTCCGGTTAATAGGTTAGTCCCAAAAATAATATAAAAGTGGAAAATAAAGCCCAATATAGTCCAAAACAGTAGATAATATAGCATGGAGCAA
Source organism: Triticum monococcum (assembly GCA_034509565.1). Classification (NCBI taxonomy): domain Eukaryota; kingdom Viridiplantae; phylum Streptophyta; class Magnoliopsida; order Poales; family Poaceae; genus Triticum; species Triticum monococcum. The sequence goes on along the minus strand of CM067847.1, from coordinate 615,009,955 downwards.
TCAAAAATTATAGATACGTTGGAGACATATCAGGCATCCCCAAGCTTAATTCCTGCTCGTCCTCGAGTAGGTAAATGATAAAAAGAAATTTTTTGATGCGGAGTGCTACTTGGCATAGTTTCAATGCAAATCTTCTTAATTGTGATATGAATATTCAGATTCGAAAGATTCAAGACAAAAGTTTATATTGACATAAAAATAATAATACTTCAAGCATACTAACAAAGCAATTATGTCTTCTCAAAATAACATGGCCAAAGAAAGTTATCCCTACAAAATCGTATAGTCTGGCTATGCTCTATCTTCACCACACAAAGTATTTAAATCATGCACAACTCCGATGACAATCCAAGCAATTGTTTCATACTCTAACTTTTTCAATCTTCACGCAATACATGAGCGTGAGCCATGGATATAGCATTATAGGTGCAATAAAATGGTGGTTGTGGAGAAGACAAAAAGGAGAATATAGTCTCACATCAACTAGGCGTATCAACGGGCTATGGAGATGCCCATCAATAGATATCAATGTGAGTGAGTAGGGATTGCCATGCAACGGATGCATTAGAGCTATAAGTATATGAAAGCTCATCAAAAGAAACTAAGTGGGTGTGCATCCAACTTGCTTGCTCACGAAGACCTAGGGCATTTTGAGGAAGCCCATCATTGGAATATACAAGACAAGTTCTATAATGTAAAATTCCCACTACTATATGAAAGTGATAACATGAGAGACTCTCTACTATGAAGATCATGGTGCTACTTTGAAGCACAAGTGTGGTAAAAGGATAGTAACATTGTCCCTTCTCTCTTTTCTCTCATTTTTTATTTGGGCCTTTTCTCTTTTTTATGGCCTCTTTTATTTCTCTTTTTTTGGGCTTCTTTGGCCTCTTTTATTTATTTTTCGTCCGGACTCTCATCCCGACTTATGGGGGAATCATGGTCTCCATCATCCTTTCCTCACTGGGACAATGCTCTAATAATGATGATCATCACACTTTTATTTTTCTTACAACTCAACAATTACAACTCGATACTTAGAACAAAATATGACTCTATATGAATGCCTCCGGCAGTGTACCGGGATATGCAATATGACAATGATGGAGTGTGTCATAATAAATGGAACGGTGGAAAGTTGCATGGCAATATATCTCGGAATGGCTATGGAAATGCCATAATAGGTAGGTATGGTGGCTGTTTTGAGGAAGGTATATGGTGGGTGTATGATATCGGTGAAAGGTGCGCGGTATTAGAGAGCCTAGCAAAGGTGGAAGGGTGAGAGTGCGTATAATCCATGGAATCAACATTAGTCATAAAGAACTCATATACTTATTGCAAAAATCTAGAAGTTATCAAAGCAAAGTATTACGCGCATGCTCCTAGGGGGATAGATTGGTAGGAAAAGACCATTGCTCGTCCTCGACTGCCACTCATAAGGGAGAGAATCAATAAATAAATCATGCTCCGACTTCATCACATAACGGTTCACCATACGTGCATGCTACGGGAATCACAAACTTTAACACAAGTACTCTTTAAATTCACAACTACTCAACTAGCATGACTCTAATATTATCACCTCCATATCTCAAAACAATTATCATGCTTCAATCATTTCTTAGTATTCAACACACTCAAAAGAAAGTTTCACAAATCTTGAATACCAAGCATATTATTATTAAGCAAATTACCATGCTATTAAGAGACTCTCAAAATAATTTAAGTGAAGCATGAGAGATCAATAATTTCTTTAAAACAAATCCACCACCGTGCTCTAAAAGATCTAAGTGAAGCACATAGAGCAAAATTACTTAGCTCAAAAGATATAAGTGAAGCACATAGAGCAAAACTACATAGCTCAAAAGATATAAGTGAAGCACATAGAGCAAAATTATAATGCTTAAAAGATATAAGTGAAGCACATAGAGTATTCTATCAAATTCTAATTCATGTATGGCTCTCTCAAAAGGTGTGTACATCAAGGATGATTGTGGCACACTAAAACACAAAGACACAAATAATACAAGACGCTCCAAGCAAAACACATATCATGTTGGTGAATAAAAATATAGCTCCAAGTAAATTACCGATGGAAGTGGACGAAAGAGGGGATGCCTTCCGGGGCATCCACAAGCTTTGACTTTTTGGTGTCCTTGGATTATCTTGGGGGTGCCATGGGCATACCAATATTAGGCTCATGCTACTCCTTGTTCCATAATCCATCAAAAGAATTCACCCAAAACTTGAAAACTTCACAACACAAAACTTAAAGTAGAAAACTCGTGAGCTCTGTTAGCGAAAGAAAACAAAAGACCACTTCAAGGTACTGTAATGAACTCATTCTTTATTTATATTGGTGTTAAACCTACTGTATTTAAAATTCTCTATGGATTATAAACTATTTTACTAACCATAGATTCATCAAAATAAGCAAACAACACACGAAGAACAGAATCTGTCAAAAACAGAACAGTCTGTAGTAATCTGTAGCTAGCGCAAGATCTGGAACACCAAAAATTCTAAAATAAATTGCTGGACGTGAATAATTTATCTATTAATCATATTAAAAAATAATTAACTAAATATCACTCTCTAAATAAAAATGACAGCAGTTCTCGTGAGTGCTAAAGTTTCTGTTTTTTTACAGCAAGTTCAACAAGACTTTTCCCAAGTCTTCCCAACGGTTCTACTTGGCACAAACACTAATTAAACACAAAAACCACAAACAAAACACAGGCTAAATAATTTATTTATTACTAAACAGGAGCAAAAAGCAAGGAATAAAAATAAAATTGGGTTGCCTCCCAACAAGCGCTATCGTTTAACGCCCCTAGCTAGGCATAAAAGCGAGGATAAATCTAGGTATTGCCATCTTTGGTAGGCAATCCATAAGTGGCTCTCATGATAGTTTCATATGGCAATTTTATTTTCTTTCTTGGAAAGTGTTCCATGACCTTTTTAATGGAAATTGAAATCTAATATTCCCTTCCTTCATATCAATAATCGCACCAACCGTTCTAAGGAAAGGTCTACCAAGAATAATAGGGCAAGAAGGATTGCAATCTATATCAAGAACAATGAAATCTACAGACACATAATTTCTATTTGCAACAATAAGAACATCATTAATCCTTCCCATAGGTTTCTTAATAGTATAATCCGCAAGATGCAAGTTTAGAGAGCAATCATCAAAATCGCGGAAATCTAGCAAATCACACAAAGTTTTGGGGATAGTGGAAACACTAGCACCCAAATCACACAAAGCATAAAACTCATGATCTTTAATTTTAATTTTAATAGTTGGTTCCCACTCATCATAGAGTTTTCTAGGGATAGAAACTTTCAACTCAAGTTTTTCCTCATAAGATTGCATCAAGGCATCAACAATATGTTCGGTGAAGGCTTTCTTTTGACTATAAGCATGTGGAGAATTTAGCACGGATTGCAACAAGGAAATACAATCAATTAAAGAGCAAATTTCATAATTAAATTCCTTAAAATCCAATATAGTGGGTTTAGCAACATCTAGATTTTTATTTCTTTCAATCCCACTTTCATCAATTTCATCATAAATATCTAAATACTCCGAATTTTTAGAACGCCTTCTAGGTAAAGGAAGATCATATTCAGTTTCATCAAGATTCACATTGCAAAACAAAGATTTAATAGGATACACATCAATAAATTTTAGATCTTCATCTTGATTTTCATAGGAATTCGGTTTAGCGGCCATCTTATTGACTAAGGTGGCTTGCATATCCGAAATTTCAGCAGTCATCTTTTCTAGACGAGCAATTTGGGATCTTATACCATCAAATTCTTTAGACATATCATCAAGCACTTTATTCATATAACTCATAAAACTTTTTTGTTCCTTCAGCTCGTCTAAAGAAATTCTTATGCTCGAATTGCAAAACCATAAACTTCCTAGCGTTGTTTTCAATCTCCTCTAACTCTTTAAGGTGAAGATCACCAAATCTCGGTTGAGCCATCGCGACAAACAAGCAATCCAACACACAAGCAAACAAAAGGCAAGCGGGCAAAAAGAGGAAAATAGAGAGGGAGGATAGAGAGAGAGAGAGGGCGAATAAAACGGCAAGGGTGAAGTGGGGGAGAGGAAAATGAGAGGCAAATGGCAAATAATGTAATGCGAGAGATAGGGATTGTAATGGGTACTTGGTATGTTGACTTTTTGCGTAGACTCACCGGCAACGGCGCCAGAAATCCTTCTTGCTACCTCTTGAGCTTGCGTTGGATTTCCCCGAAGAGGAAGGGATGATGCAGCAGAGTAGCGTAAGTATTTCCCTCAGTTTTTGAGAACCAATGTATCAATCCAGTAGGAGGCCACGCTCAAGTCCCTCGTACCTGCACAAAACGATAGCTACTCGCAACCAACGCGATTAGGGGCTGTCAATCCCTTCACGGTCACTTACGAGAGTGAGATCTGATAGAAATAATATTTTTGGTATAGAGATGCAAATTGAAAAGTAAAAGGCAAAGTAAAAAGCAAAGCAAGATTAAAGTGATGGAGATTAATATGATGAGAATAGACCCGGGGGCCATAGGTTTCACTAGTGGCTTCTCTCAAGAGCATAAGTATTCTACGGTGGGTGAACAAATTACTGTTGAGCAATTGACAGAACTGAGCATAGTTATGAGAATATCTAGGCATGATCATGTATATAGGCATCACGTCCGTGACAAGTAGACCGAAACGATTCTGCATCTACTACTATTACTCCACTCGTTGACCGCTATCCAGCATGCATCTAGAGTATTAAGTTAAAAAGAGAGTAACACTTTAAGCAAGATGACATGATGTAGAGAGATAAATTCATGCAATATGAAATAAACCCCATCTTTTTATCCTCGATGGCAACGATGCAATACGTGCCTTGCTGCCCCTTCTGTCACTGGGAAAGGACACTACAAGATCGAACCCAAAGCTAAGCACTTCTCCCATGGCAAGAACTACCAATCTAGTTGGCCAAACCAAACGGATAATTCGAAGAGACTTGCAAAGATAACCAATCATACATAAAAGAATTCAGAGAAGATTCAAATATTATTCATAGATATACTTGATCATAAACCCACAATTCATCGGTCTCAACAAACACACCGCAAAAAGAAGATTACATCGAATAGATCTCCACAGGGTGAACTTTGTATTGAGATCCAAAAAGAGAGAAGAAGCCATCTAGCTACTAACTATGGACCCGAAGGTCTGAGGTAAACTACTCACACTTCGTCGGAGAGGCTATGATGATGTAGAAGCCCTCCGTGATGATGGCCCTCTCCGGCGGAGCTCCGGAATAGGCCCCGAGATGGGATCTCGTGGATACAGAAAGTTGCGGCGGTGGAATTAGGTTTTTGGCTCCCCTTCTGATCGTTTGGGGGCACGTAGGTATATATAGGAGGAAGGAGTATGTCGGTGGAGCACCGAGGGGCCCACGAGGTAGGGGGCGTGCCCTAGGGGTTGGGCGCACCCCCACCCTCGTGACCGCCTCTTTGACTCCTTGGAGTAGGGTCCAAGTCTCCTGGATCACGTTCAGTGAGAAAATCACGTTCCCGAAGGTTTTATTCCGTTTGGACTCCATTTGATATTCTGTTTCTCCGAAATACTGAAATAGGCAAAAAACAACAATTCTGGGCTGGGCCTCCGGTTAATAGGTTAGTCCCAAAAATAATATAGAAGTGGAAAATAAATCCCAATATAGTCCAAAACAGTAGATAATATAGCATGCACTACAAGAGATCAAGCCTACTATGACGAGCGAAAAAATGTCATCGAATAGCTAATAACGTCACGCATTGCCGCTAAGTGACGTTCTACGGGCGTCACATGCATCGTCACGGAATCCCCATCACAGGTTACTCCTAGTGACGGCGCACGCAAAAGAATGTCACTGAAGATGGGACCTTCGGTGACATTTTCTAGAACGTCAACAACTTGCTATTTCTGTGATGGTCAATTAATGTCACATGTTAGGAACAAGTATGGCATAATCTACCATATTTAGTGACAAAGCGATGTCATGACCCGCTGCCATGTCAGCACCAACCAAAATATCTCAGGGCTACAAAACGTATTTTACAAAATGTATTTGGCAGCCTAATCATATTATAAATTCAATCATCTCAGCCAAATCATCCTCTAAATATCAGTAACAACAACAACATTGATTCACACGTTGGACAATCACGAAAATATACATGTTGGAAAACTAATATTTAGATAACGATAACTAAAGACCAAAAGTGTTGCCCTCGTGATTGTTATGTTTCATTCAGCAAGTATCTTCCATAAAAAAGGATGACTTTCATGCACCATCAGGATTGGAAAAGGACTACTAAGTTGCTCGATCCCTTGATTGACAGAAAGGCAACCAGGCTCTCAATTTCTTGTTGCTTCTTTTCCCAAGCTTCACTCTTGTCTTGCCGGCTCTTCTTCAGAACTTCAATCTTTCTTGATTTTTCCTCTCTTTCTTTTGATTGAAGTCTTGCAGCTAACTCCTCCCGGTGCCTATAAAATTGACGAAACACAACACCGTTGCATGCTTATTACATGAAAATAGACAAGATAACATGGTACGAGAGTATTGAATTATTAAACTAAAATGAGAAGTACCTTATTAAATGTATAGACAGACATGCAGATGGGCCAATGAAACAATAAGTGCAATGTCAAGTTATAGTGGTTAAAGAACTTGCATAAGGAAGAGAAAGATTTCATCTATCAATCTTGAAAAGTGGTAAGCTTCATCAATAAGACAAGGAGTGAGTAACTCAATTGTGTTTTCAATTTTACTATCCTGAGTGCACTGTGCACACAAAATGAGAAAATAAGAAACAACAAGAACATAAAGAGAAAAACATAGAAGTACATGTCATTTGCATTTCTTGCCTTTGTACCCTTTTGTTCAATTCTTTCTTCTAGCACGAATACGTGAAGCGGACCTCCTGGACCTCCAGTATTTGTGTATTTGGCATGGTAGAACCTTTAGGTGCCTGGGTAAAACAAGTCCGAGAAAAAGCAGTAAATCGACATTTGACTTATGAAGGTCTTCTAAAAAAATTCTTTAGCATGAGTTCTTCATGACCAATACCATCTGCTTGGTAGAGTACAGTTACTAAATATTTGTAAGAGTAGAGGAATAACATCTACATTCATAATAGTGTTATTAGTACATGGTGTCGTGTCACATATAATTGGCATGGGCTAAGAAAGTAGCTGAAAAATAAACTACAGCGCAACTGTGCAACTAATATATTGGAAAGGGGTAAAAAGGCAATGTAAGTTGTTTCCCCACTCACAATGAATCACATCTTCATCTTTGATCTAGCTTACCTGGTCATCTAGTTTAAATCTGAGTATATGCCTCGCAACCTGCAAAGAGGACCTCCATTGTTAATGTGGGAAAGTGTAAAACGCTACCCAGAAATCAATTTTTTTGCACAGCAGATGGAATTTTCAGAAAATACTTAGTACAAAAAGGGAAGGTTATACGGAGGAGAAAGGAAAGAATCTGCCCGAAAAACAAGTCGCGTTCTTAGCCACAGCTTGGCGCTCCACCTCCACAGCGACGGCAACCGGCCCAAAAAAACAAGTCGCGTGCATACGACTCCATGCCGCCGTCATTAGGGTCACCAGTCATAGGCTCCCAACGCCATTGACAACCAGAACAAGCTCACTTGGTCATGGGAGCCAGACTTGGGAGGAAATTGTTGCGGTGTCGGCGCTACGGAAGGGTCGACGTGGGAGCCTCTGACCACGGCCGGCGAGGATGAGGCGAGATATTAATGTCGCCTGTACAGGCTGACGGCTTTGATGTTGGCCGGCCAGACGTGGCGACTGATCCTTAAGGGGAGCGAACGAGGCGGTCGAGGCTTGAGGGAGCGCGGGCAAGCAGCCGTGTGGGAGAAAGTGCGGGGCGCTGGCTACAGGCAGGGTGCGCCGCCAGGATCTTCCAATCTCACCTCAGGGGGTTGGGAGATAAGGTAGAAATTGGGCGAGGTAGTTTCGCGTGGCTGAAAAGAAAGCAAAAAATAATTGCGTGGGTGACTGACACGTGGGGACACTGAGGGAATGGGCAAAATTTTAGAAACACGGAGGTCAAAGTATTTTTAGTGGGTGGAAGGTTTTATTTTCAGTCAAATCTAAATGCAATTTCTTATAATTAGCAAACTTTAACAGGAATAGCAATGTATCAAAAAAATGTAGAAAAACATTAGGGCAACGTACGTCGGCCTGGCAAAATCAACCACCTCACTACCCTTGCAAATGGACCAACTCACTAACCACCAATCAGCATCGACTGCACAAATTCACTTGCAAAACATCAACCAGACGATTCGAGAAGGTGATCGTCCGGGTGTTTTTGTTTTAAAACGCTTACATTGTTACATAAAAAATAGTGTAAACCAGCAGGAGAACACTAAAATATATTCTAGTTCATGTTGAGTTTTTTCACATATAGTCAAGAGTAACATGGGTTGATATGATCGTACGGTGCATACACGACATCCATATATTTCTATTTTAAGATGGTTTACTAGTAAAAGATTGATGTTTTCGACCATTATAAATTACTAACTAGCTCGTGGAACATATTGGGTCATGCACGTCACTTAAACAAATTACTAACTTGCTATTGTAGGTCATATAGGCGTTAGACCATTAAAAATATGTTAACACAAAATTGTACCAACACGTGAGCCCTAGCCTAATGGCAAGCAAGTTAGGAAAGACCATGGAGGTTGTGGGTTCAAACTCATTGAATCTTTTATTTCCTTTTCTCTTTTTGTAGACAGAAGAACAAAATAAGTACTGCATCATACTACCATATCCTGAGCTCACAAACACCGTCAATAAGCAACTACTTATTTATATTAGATTAAACAAAATAGCTACATCACTTAATGAGCTGTAAATAAACTATGACGGCTCACAGTATCAACATTAACATGTGGCCCCCATAAAATATAACTCACGCATGGGTTTCATACAAAACTCGTACCGAAGTTTTTCCTGTCCTATATCATTTTTTAGATAAAACTAAACAACTGGAGTGCCATATTCATTAGCTCATGAATGCCACCAATAAACTTTTTCTGGCCACCACTTATTTATTTTATATACTTGAACAAAATAGTTATATCGCTCAATTACTTCTGAAGAAACTAGGGGGTGCCACTACCAACATTGGCACATCGGTCCCATAAAAAACACTGAGGTGTCGGTCCTACCACTCAACAACTGGTGAAGCGGTTATGATGGGTCCTATTGGTAGTCGTTTTATGACGAAAAGGAGCATCACATATTTCTAATAATATGTGAAACTAGTAGGTTCATCATGGAAATTAGCAAAACGTCATAGAAATTGTCCTACAAGTGGCACTTAGCACCGTAATTCATTAGGTGACAGTAATCATCACCGATTTGCAGTAATCAATGACATGACCTCCAAGACGTCACACATTAGGTACGTGTATGACGTTGTCAACCACCATCACAAGGATTTTCGTCACAGTATGTCAATTTTATTGTAGTGATGGAGCAATCAAAAATTATAGATACGTTGGAGATGTATCAAGGAACCATGCCCGCAATATGCGAGCCAGACAATAAACTACCAAGGGATGCTCAAGTGCGGCCTTGTGAATGGCCGTCAGAGGACTTCATGGTTCGAGCAGGAATCCAGGAGAAATTTGAAGCATATGTGCGTAACGCCGATCTTGAGAGCTTCGTGGCAGATAAGTGCCGTCAGTACCACTACCTCACCGATTCCTTTGTGAGAAGGTTTGAATTTACATCATCACGCAATTCTCAAACTGTTCTGTTTGATCTTTATGATAAATCTTATACCAGGGACTTAGAAGATTTTAATACTGCTTGTAAACTCCCACAGTGCGGTAATGTTAGTGAGCCTCGTAAATCCGAATATAAAGATTTTCTTGCTAGTATCACTGTGGGGAGTCTAGGGAAATCACGCAAGCTACCATAGGAAGGATTCATTTTCCTGCTATACATTATTTTGCTCTCTTCATAGGTAGATGCATAAATGGTAAGGATGAGGCATGTCACATGTGTGTGCCAGATCTTAGTGTTCTCAAGAGTGATGTATTAGGAGATAGACAATATAACTTGGGGGCCATTGTTGCACGCAGGTTGCATAATAACAAAATTAATGGAGATTTCTTTGGTGGAATTTATGCAACCCGTTTAGCTGATTTTCTTGAGATACCCATACATGGAGATGATATTGAGTTGCCTCCTGCTTATTTAGATTATAATGCCATGGTTCATCATCAGTTTGTTGAGAGGAACAATCAGTTCCTCCAGTACCGACTAATCTTTGACAGACGACGCACCTATCACGTCGCTCTCCCTGCTCCTGCCTTCTTTGACTTTCAGGCAAAAGGGAGATATGTTATAACCAGGGAGGAGGTGACCGAGTACGAGAGGAGGGCGGAGGAAGCTTGTCTCCAAGCTGCAGCTCATCAGGCAATTGCCGCTGCATCTCAGTACAACCCCAGCTACAACTTTGATCCATGGGCATAGACCAACTTAGGCCAAAAGCCTAATCTTGGGGGAGTACGTATCTCTCACCGACATTACATTCATGTTCACACACTCATGCCAGTTGTCGGTGCTCATACTTTTTCATTGTATCATCCATGCTAGTTTATTTTCATTTTCTAGCTTTCTTCTTCTGTGTTTGAAAAACCTTAAGAAAAACAAAAAAAATTAGTTGTAGCTTTTAGCTAGTTTACTTTCCATGCCTGTAGTAGTAGTAATTAAAAAGAAAACCCAAAAAGATTTCTCATTCTTCTTTTGCTTGTTGGGAGCTTTCCCGTGTAAATAGTTTTGTTCCTTTTCTTTCCTTTGGGGGTCGAGAGGAGAAGACCATGATGAAAATGTTAAGTGGCTCGTATATGCATTATTGTTGATCTAACAAAGAGCCCATATTACCTTGTCTTCTCTCTTGAATTGAATGCTTGCATATTCCAGCTTAGTCCAATGCACATGCACTATTATTATTATCCACACCGTTCGGTCGTGCAAGTGAAAGGCAATAATGGCGATATATGATGAACTTATTGAGATAGGAAAAGCTGGTATGAACTCGACCTCTCTTGTTTTTGTAAATATGATTAGTTCATCTTTCTTGATTCAGCCTATTATGAAAGAAACATATTTGCAATGACAATTAGAGATTATAGTTGCTTATGCCATGCTTAATTAGCTAGGAGTTTATAATTGTTTACCTTCCATGCCAACATGCTATTAAAATGGTTGTGATGTGGTATGATGGGGTGGTATCCTCCTTTGAATGATTCGAGTGGCTTGACTTGGCACATGCTCACGCATGTAGTTGAAACAAAATCAACATAGTCTCTACGATATTTATGTTCATGGTGCATTATATCCTACTCATGCTTGCATTCGGTGTCGATTAATTTTAATGCATGTTCATGACTATTGTCGCTCTCTAGCCGGTCGCTTCCCAATCTTTTTCTAGCCTTCACTTGTACTAAGCGGGAATACAGCTTGTGCATCCAATTCCATAAACCCCAAAGTTATTCCATATGAGCCCACCATACCTACCCATATACGGTATCTACTTGCCGTTCCAAGTAAATTTGTATGTGCCAAACTCTAAACCTTCAAATAAACATTCTGTTTTGTATGCTCGAATAGCTCATGTATCAACTAGGGCTGTCTGTATCCTCCATGCTAGGCGGGTTATTCTCAAGAGGAGTGGACTCAGTTGCTCATTCATGAGAAAATGGCTGGTCACCGGGATGCCCAGTCCCATGCTCAAATCAAATTAAAATAATTGGAAACAAAACTCCCCCAGGTTTGTTGTTAGTTGGAGGCACCCGTTGTTTCGGGCAAGCCATGGATTGATGCTTGTTGGTGGTGGGGGAGTATAAACTTTACCATTCTTCTTGGGAACCACCTATAATGTGTGTAGCATGGAAGATATTGAGATCTCTCGGTTGTTATGTTGACAATGAAAGTATACCGCTCAAAATATTATTCATGCCTATTTTAAAATCGAGCTCTGGCACCTCTACAAATCCCTTCTTCCCTCTACAAAGGGCTTATCTATTTACTTTTATGTCGAGTCATCATACTCTTATTAAAAAGCACCAGTTGGAGAGCACCTCTGTCATTTGCATCCATTACTATTAGTTTACATTGAGTATGACTGTGACTGTATCTCTTTTACCATGAATTACAATGTCTAGTCAGTCCTTGATCTTTAAAGGTGCTCTGCATTTATGTTTTGCGGTCTCAGAAAGGGCTAGGGAGATACCATCTTGTTATATCATATCATGATTGTTTTGAGAAAGTGTTGTCATCCGAGATTCGTTATTATTGCTCGCTAGCTGATTATGCCATTGATATGAGTAAACATGAGACCTAAATGTTATTGTGAATATGTTTAGTTCATAATCTTTGCTGAAAACTTGAATGCTGGCTTTACATATTTAGAACAACAAGAGCAAACAGAGTTTGTAAAAGTTTTTCTTTATCACTTTCAGTTTATCAACTGAATTGCTTGAGGACAAGCAAAGGTTTAAGCTTGGGGGAGTTGATACGTCTCCATCGTATATACTTTTCCAAACACTTTTGCCCTTGTTTTGGACTCTAACTTGCATGATTTGAATGGAACTAATCCGGACTGACGCTGTTTTCAGTAGAATTGCCATGGTGTTATTTTTGTGCAGAAATAAAAGTTCTTGGAATGACCTGAAAATCAACGGAGATTATTTTTGGAATATATAAAAAATACTGGAAGAAGAATCGACGTCAGGGGGTCCACACCTTGTCCACGAGGGTGGGGGGTGCGCCACCCTGCCTCGTGGGCCCCCTGACGCTCCACCGACCTCAACTCCAACTCCAACTCCATATATTCGTGTTCGGGGAGAAAAAAATCAGAGAGAAGGATTCATCATGTTTTACGATACGGAGCCGCCGCCAAGCCCTAAACTCTCTCGGGAGGGCTAATTCGGAGTCCGTTCGGGGCTCCAAAGAGGGGAATCCATCGCCATTGTCATCATCAACCTTCCTCCATCACCAATTTCATGATGCTCACCGCCGTGCGTGAGTAATTCCACCGTAGGCTTGCTGGACGGTGATGGGTTGGATTAGATTTATCATGTTATCGAGTTAGTTTTGTTAGGGTTTGATCCCTAGTATCCACTATATTCTGAGATTGATGTTGCTATGACTTTGCTATGCTTAATGCTTGTCACTAGGGCCCGAGCGCCATGATTTTAGATCTGAACCTATTATGTTTTCATGAATATATGTGAGTTCTTGATCCTATCTTGCAAGTCTATAGTCACCTATGTGTTATGATCCGTTAACCCCAAAGTGACAATAATCGGGACCATTACCGGTGATGACCGTAGTTTGAGGAGTTCATGTATTCACTATGTGTTAATGATTTGGTCCGGTACTCTATTAAAGGAGGCCTTAATATCCCTTAGTTTCCAATAGGACCCCGCTGCCACGCGAGTGTAGGACAAAATATGTCATGCAAGTTCTTTTCCATAAGCACGTATGACTATATTCAGAATACATGCCTACATTACATTGATGAACTGGAGCTAGTTCTGTGTCACCCTATGTTATGGCTGTTGCATGATCGATCGCATCCGACATAATTATCCATCACTGATCCATTGCCTACGAGCTTTTCATATATTGTTCTTCGCATATTTACTTTTTCGTTGCTATTGTTAAAATAACTACAAAACAAAAAATATTACTTTTGCTACCGTTACCACTACTATCATATTACTTTGCTACTAAACACTTTCTGCAGATATTAAGTTTCCAGGTGTGGTTGAATTGACAACTCAGCTGCTAATACTTGAGAATATTCTTTGGCTCCCCTTGTGTCGAATCAATAAATTTGGGTTGAATACTCCACCCTCGAAAACTGTTCCGATCCCCTATACTTGTGGGTTATCAATACATAGACAAAACACCATGTCCCTAGTAAGCCTCTACTAGACTAGCTCATTAATCAAAGATGGTTAAGTATCCTAACCATAGACATGTGTTGTCATTTGATGAACGAGATCACATCATTAGGAGAATGATGTGATGGACAAGAACCATCTGTTAGCTTAGCATATTGATCCTTCAGTTTTATTGCTATTGCTTTCTTCATGTCATATACATATTCCTTTGACTATGATATTATGCAACTCCCGGATACCGGAGGAATACCTTGTGTGCTATCAAACGTCACAACGTAACTGGGTGATTATAAAGATGCAATATAGGTATCTACGAAGGTGTTTGTTGGGTTGGCATAGATCGATATTAGGATTTGTCACTTCGAGTATCGGAGAGGTACCTCTGGGCCCTCTCAGTAATGCACATCATAAGAAGCCTTGCATGCAATGTGACTAATGAGTTAGTTGCCGGATGATGTATTACAGAATGAGTAAAGAGACTTCCCGGTAACGAGATTGAACTAGGTATGAAGATGCCAACGATCGAATCTCGGGCAAGTAACATACCAATGACAAAGGAAATAACGTATGTTGTCATTACGGTTCGACCGATAAAGATCTTCGTAGAATATGTAGGATCCAGTATGAGCATCCAGGTGAAGGAAATATGCCCTAGAGGCAATAATAAAGTTGTTATTTATATTTCCGTATATCATGATAAATGTTTATTATTAATGATAGAATTGTATTAACCGGAAACTTGATACACGTGTGGATACATAGACAAAATACCGTGTCCCTAGTAAGCCTCTACTAGAATAGCTCGTTAATCAAAGATGGTTAAGTTTCCTAACCATGGACATGTGTTGTCATTTGATGAACGGGATCACATTATTAGGGGAATGATGTGATGGACAAGACCCATCCGTTAGCTTAGCATAATGATCGTTAAGTTTTATTGCTATTGCTTTCTTCATGTCATATACATATTCCTTTGACTATGAGATTACACAACTCCCGGATACCAGAGGAATAGCTTGTGTGCTACCAAACGTCACAACATAACTGGGTGATTATAAAGATGCTCTACAAGTATCTCCAAAGGTGTTTGTTGGGTTGACATAGATCGAGATTAGGATTTGTCACTTTGAGTATCAGAGAGGTATCTCTGGGCCCTCTCGGTAATACACATCATGATAAGCCTTGCAAGTAATGTGACTAATGAGTTAGTTACGGGATGATGTATTACAGAACGAGTAAAGAGACTTGTCAGTAACGAGATTTAACTAGGTATGAGGATACCGATGATCGAATCTCGGGCAAGTAGCATACTGATGAAAAAGGGAATGACGTATGTTGTCATTTCGGTATGACCGATAAAGATCTTCGTAGAATATGTGAGAACCAATATAAGCATTGATACGTCTCCAACGTATCTACTTTTCCCAATGCTTTTCCTCTTGTTTTGGACTCTAATTTGCATGATTTGAATGAAACTAACCCCGGACCGACGCTGTTTTCAGCAGAACTACCATGGTGTTGTTTTTGTGCAGAAATAAAAGTTCTCGGAATGGAATGAAACTTTGTGAGGAATTTTTATACAATAAACAAGAATTTCTGGAGCCAAGAACCACCGGAGGGGGGCACCTGGGTGGGCACAACCCACCAGGGTGCCCCTCCTGGCGCGCCCAGGTGGGTTTTCCCCACCTGGTGGCCTCGCATACCCTGATTCCAACTCCATAAATACCTACTTTTCCATAAAAAATCAGGGAGAAAGAATTATCGCGATCCATGAGACGGGGCCACTGTCACCTCCTGTTCTTCATCGGGAGGCCAGATCTGGAATCCATTTAGGGCTTTGGAGAGGGGGATCTTCGTTCTTTGTCATCACCAACCCTTCTCCATCACCAATTCCATGATGATCCCCACCGGGAATGAGTAATTCCTTCGTAGACTTACTGGTCGGTGAGGAGTTGGATGAGATTCATCATGTAATCAAGTTAGTTTTGTTAGGGCTTGATCCCTAGTATCCACTATGTTCTAAGATTGATGTTGCTATGAATTTACCATGCTTAATGCTTGTCACTTTGGGCCCAGGTGCCATGATTTCAGATCTGAACCGTTTATGTTATCACCATTATATCCATGTTCTAGATCCAATCTTGCAAGTTATAGTCACCTACTACGTGTTATGATCCGGCAACCCCGGAGTGACAATAGTCAGGACCACTCCCGGTGATGACCATAGTTTGAGGAGTTCATGTATTCACCGTGTATTAATGCTTTGCTCTGATTCTCTATTAAAAGGAGGCCTTAATATCCCTTAGTTTCCAATAGGACCCCGCTGCCACGGGATGGTAGGACAAAAGATGTCATGCAAGTTCTTTCCATAAGCACATATGTCTATTTACGGAATACATGCCTACATTATATTGATGAACTGGAGCTAGTGCCGTATCGCCCTAGGTTATAACTGTTTCATGATGAATATCATCCAACAAGTTGCCGATCCAGTGCCTACGAATTTATCTTATATTGTTCTTGCTAAGTTACTACTACTATCGTTACTGTTGCACTTGCTACAAAATTATTGCTATCACTGTTACCGTTACCATTGCTATTGTCACTACTATCAGAACTATCATATTACTTTGCTACTGATCACGTTGCTACAGATAATTAATCTCCAGGTGTGGTTGAATTGAAAACTCAGCTGCTAATACCTTAAAATATTCTTTGGCTCCCCTTGTGTCGAATCTATAAATTTGGGTTGAATACTCTACCCTCGAAAACTGTTGCGATCCCCTATACTTGTGGGTTATCAAGACCTTTTTATGGTGCTGTTGCCGGGGAGCATAGCATTATTTGTTGAATAACTTGGGATTATTATCAATTTATCACTATGAAGAATCTGAAGGATGCTAAGACTAAGATTTTCCCTCAAAGACGAGGGGAGGTAAGGAACTACCATCCAGTTATGCTTTAGATTCACCTTTTGTTATAAGTAAACTTGCAACACTACCACAGGTTATTAATTCTGATATGTAGCAAGTTATTGATGATGCTACTTCTGCTATGGATAATGCTTATGATGATGCTAGTACCTTGCTTGATAATGGTGATGTGCCACTTGGTGATTTTCTTGATAAACAAATTGCTAGAGTAATACAACATGATGTTGTTGAATCTGATGATGAGCTTGAAACTGAATCTCCTGAAAAACCTGCTAGAACTAGCCTTCCTAGATATGGACTAAGGTACCGGAAGGTTATGTTATGAATGAGGAGATAACTAGAGATATCCTTGCTTGTAGGATAGAGATGATCTAGAGAAATTATTATGCAAGTATAAAGAAACATCTCTGGATGCTAGAATGAAATATGATCCTAAGTTTGCTACTTCACCTATCTTTATTGATGATAATGATTATAAATTCTCTGTCGACCCAGAGTTGATTACTTTGGTTGAATCTAATTCTTTCCATGGTTATGAAAATGAAACTGTGGTGGCACATCTTACTAAGTTGAATGACATAGCCACCCTTTTTACTCATGATGAGAAAACTTGCTATTACTTTATTCTCAAATTATTCCCTTTCGCATTATAGAGTGATGCTAAAGCTTGGTATAATACTCTTGCTCCTGGTTGTGTGCATAGTCCCCAGGATATGATTTATTACTTCTCTAAAAAATATTTCCCTTCTCATAAGAAACAAGCTGCCTTGCGGGAAATATTTAACTTTGTGCAAATTAAAGAAGAGAGTCTCCCACAAGATTGGGGGAGGCTTTGCCGATTACTTAATGCTTTGCCTGGTCATCCTCTTAAGAAAAATGAAATACTTGATATCTTCTATAACGGACTAACCGATGCTTCTAGGGATTTCCTAGGTAGTTGTAGGTTGTGTTTTCAGGGAATGAACTGTTGGACAAGATGAAGAATTATTGACTAATATATTGAAAATTATGATGATTGGACTCTTCCTGAACCACCGCCTAAACCCACTCCGAAGAAGAGGGGTATATTATATCTCAGTCCTGAAGATATGCAAGAGGCAAAGAAATCTATGAAGGAAAAAGGTATTAAAGCTGAGGATGTTAAAAATTTACCTCCTATTGAAGAAATACATGGGCTTAATCACGAGCACTGCCTAAGGTGGTAGAGGTAAATTATCTTATGAAGTTCAATGATAATGGCAATCCTCACAATATGCACCCTAGCCAATGCCTTTATGAGTTTGAAAACTATATTAGAAAACAAGATCACTTCAATGCAAATGTTATGAAACAATTGAAATATAATTATGATATGATTGCTTGCTTGAGTGACTTGTTATTTAGAATCTCAAATGATGTTAGAGGTGTTGGAAAGTATGCTTCTATGGTTCAAACTCAATTAGAACAAGTTGCTAAATCTCAAAGAGAATTGCTTGATGAAATGAATAATAATATACATGACTTTGCTGTTAGAGTTGCAACTAGAGGAGGTAAAATGACTCAGGAACCACTTTATCCTGAGGGACACCCAAAAAGAATAGAACATGATTCACAAAGGTACAACACCACTGCAACTAGTTCTTCTAAAAAGAAAAAGAAAAAGAAAAATGATAGGACTTTGCATGCTCCTAGTGAACCTGAAATAGAAAAACCTCCTGATAATGATAATGAAACTTCTATCTCTGATGCTGAAACTTAGTCTGGTAATGAACACTCACCTTCTGATAATGAAAATGATAATGATGAGGTTCATGAAGATGCTCAACCAAATAATAAAGAACCAGACAATGATGTTGAGATAGAACCACCTGTTGATCTTGATAACGCACAACCTAAGAATAGAAGATATGATAAAAGAGATTTTATGGCTAGAAAACACCATAAAGAAAGAGAACCGTGGGTTCAAAAACCTATGCATTTTCTACCTAAGTCAACTAAAAAGAAAGATGATGAAGAATTTGAACGCTTTGCTGAAATGCTGAGGCCAGTCTTTTTGCGTACTCGCTTGACTGATATCTTGAAAATGCTTCCTTATGCAAAGTATATGAAAGACATCATCACTAATAGGAGACAAATACCGGAAGCTGAAATCTCCACTATGCTTGCTAATTATACTTTTAAAGATTGAGTACCTAAAAAACTTGCTCCATCAAAAAGAATTATGTGAAAACTGCTTTATGTGATTTAGGAGCTGGTGTTAGTGTTATGCCTTTCTCTTTATATAAAAGACTTGATTTGAATAAACTCTCACCTATTGAAATATCTTTGCAAATGGCTGATAAATCAACTACCATACCTATCGATATTTGTGAGGATGTGCACATTGTTGTTGCTAATGTTACTATTTTGTCTAACTTTGTTATACTTGAGATGCCCGAGGACGGCAACATGTCGATTATCCTTAGTAGACCCTTCTTGAATAATGTTGATTGCAATAAAAGCAAGGTCACTTTTCATATCAATGGCAATGAGCATACAATGCACTTTCCGAAGAAACAATTCCAAGTGAATGGCATTAATGTTATTGAAAAGTCTTTGACAATCACTATTGGAAGTTTTCAAATACCTCTACCTACTGTCAAAAAGAAATATGAAATGCTTATTGTTGGGGACATTCATATCCCCGTTGAGGTAACTTAGTGATTTATGAAAGTTCTTCCGTTTCATGCTAATCGAAAGTGGTTGTTAATAAGACTTGATCAACCTTATTAATGGATCATTTTTGAGAGGTATGAAGTTGATGAATTTAGTAAGCACTACCTCCTATCCCTACTTTTTGTTTTCTGTTTTTATTAGTTAAATAAAATAAAATGCCATGTTTTGCCTGTTTTCTGAATTTCCCATGCAATAAAAAATGACCCAAAAATAAAAGTTCTCAGAATGCTCTGAAAATTTAATACGATTTTTTTGAATATTTTTGAATTTCTGGTGCAATTAATATTAGAGGGAGGTGCACCAGGTGGGCACAAACTACCTGGTCGCGCCAGGACCCCCAGGCCCGCCCTGGTGGGTTGTGGTCCCCATGTGGCCCCCCTTACTTATCTCTTTACACCACATCATCACCTTCCTCGAGAAAAAAAATTCTCCATTGCTCTCTCTCCCGTGTTCTTGCTCTCAAACCCGCGGATTTCGATCTCTTTGCTCGAAGCTCCATTTCCAAAATTGTTTCGAGGGATTGTTGCTTGGTATGTGACTCCACCATTTGTCCAATTAGATTTTGTTTTAGTGGTTTATATTTTGAATAATTAGCTACTCTTTGTGCTGCTGTAGATGAGCTTGCATGTTGAATTCTTAGAGTTCGAAGTAGTTTGAATTATTGCTATGGCCTCTATGCATCCCTATGAGTAGTTTCTATCAATCTTATAAGTTTTGTTGATAAATTTTTATCACTCAAAATTTTTCAGAAAATTGTACGCTAACATGATGAACATATTTGGAAGGAGTTCTTCGAGGAGGAGATCCCCAGGGGCATCTTCTAGTGACAGCTCCGCTCGTCCGTCTTATGTCGAACCAAGTGAAAGTTCCATTCGAGGTGCAGCCACCAAAACATGCTTATGGCCTTGCGATGATTATATGATGCGTGTGAGCATTAAGGAGGAATTTGAGAAATATGTTCACAATGCCGGTCTCGGTCCCTACATTTCAGATAAGTGCGAGCAACGCCACACTCTTACCGAATCATTTGTCAAAGGATTTAAATTCCATCCCCGTGAGTCTTGGGTGTCATTTAAGCTTTATGAAAATTCATTTACCATCTCACTAGAGAGTTTTGCTCATCACTGCAAACTCCCATTCTGGGGTTCACTTGATGAACCGCCAAGGGCTGAGTACCAATCATTCTTGACTAGTCTTTTCGACGTTGAGACGAGGGGAGTGACTCAAGGTAGAATAAAGAGCATTCATTTTCCCGTAATTCAGCATTTTTCATTATTTAACAGGAAATGTATAGTAGGCAAGCAAGACTGTAGAGCACTCTATGCTCCATACTTGAGCCTCATACGCACCGCTCTCACTGTGAAAGGAGTTATAACCTTGCAGCGATTGGTGCATGTAGACTACAGCATAACGCTAACAATGGCTGTTTCTATGGTGGAATTTATGCCACACGTTTAGCACGAGGGTTGGGTGTTTCACCTTTTCCCTTTGACCCTATCCTACCCACGCAGTATTTAGACTTTGATGCTTTGAAAGATCATAAGATCCTTAAAGGAAAAAATCATAACTTCACTTACAATCTGTTGTTTAACCAAACATCTGTTATGCACACATATTTGCCAGCGACTGCTCCTTTTGAATATCATAGCAAAGGAAGATATTTTGTTTTTGAGAGCGAGGCCCGAGCTCACAACGCGGCAGTGGAGGCAACACGACAGGCTGAGGCATCTGCACTGAGAGCCTCTGTGAGCTACCACGCAAACTACTATCCAGGCTTCTGATTGATTACCAAGTTAGGCCAAAAGCCTAAGCTTGGGGGAGTACATATTTCTCACTAACATTACATTCATGTCCACTTATTCCAGTTGTCGGTGTTCACACTTTTTCATTGTATCATCCATGCTTAATTTTATTTTCTTGCTTTCTTCTTGTGTGTTTGAAAAATCTTAGAAAGCCAAAAAAAATAGTTGTAGTTAGTTTACTTTCTATGCATGCTTAGTTGTAGTATTGAAAAGAAAACCCAAAAAGATTTCCTTATTCTTCTTTTGCTTGTTGGGAGCTTTCCCGTGTAAATAGTTTTCCCCGTTTTTGCTTTTCCCTTTTATTTGCTTGTTCAAGAAAACCAAAAGCTCCAAAAATATTTTAGTGTGTTTCTCTGAGAATTTCTTTTCTTTTATTTGAGTCGTACCGAGGAGAAGACCACGATGAAAATGTTGAGTGGATCTCATTTGAATATCCGTTGATCTAATAAAGAGCCCATCTTACCTTGTCTTCTCCTATTGAATAAAACGTCTGCAGATTCCAGCTTAGTCCACGACACTCTTGCACTATTATTATTTTCACATCGTTCGGTCATGCAAGTGAAAGGCAATAATGACGATATTCGATGAACTGGACGTGGCAGAGAGAAACGGGTATGAACTCGACTTGTTCTGTTTGTGTAAATATGTTTAACCTAGTATCCATGATTCAGCCCATTATGATTAAACATGTTTGCAATGACAATTAGAGATTATAGTTTCTCATGCCATGCATAAGTAGCTAGGAGTGGATAATGATTTATCTTGGATATCA
Source organism: Triticum monococcum (assembly GCA_034509565.1). NCBI lineage: Eukaryota > Viridiplantae > Streptophyta > Magnoliopsida > Poales > Poaceae > Triticum > Triticum monococcum. The sequence continues at coordinate 614,987,747 of CM067847.1, read as the reverse complement.
ACATTGCGTTAAAATGATTGTGATGTAGTATGATTTTATGGTATCCTCCTCTGAATGTTCGAGCGGCTTGACTTGGCACATGTTCATGCATATAGTTGAATCAAAACCAACATAGCCTCTATGATATTTATGTTCATGGTGTTCATATCCTACTCATGCTAGTGTCCAATGTTACTTATGCATAATGCATGTTCATGACCGGTGTTGCTCTCTAGTTGGCCGCTTCTCAATCTAATTGCTAGCCTTCGCTTGTACTAAGTGGGAATTCTGCTTGTACATTAAAAACCTTGAACCCAAAAGTTATTCCAGATGAGTCCACCATACCTACATATATGCGGTATTACCCTGCCGTCCTAAGTAAATTTGCATGTGCCACCTCTAAAAACTTCTAAAAAATATACCCTTTTTGTGTGCCTGGATCGTTCATGGAACGACAGAAGGTGGTCAGTATCTTCCATGCTAAGCGGGTTATTCTCACGTCGAGTGTTTATTCACTCGCCATCACAGAGAAAAGGGCGGTAATAGGTATGCCCAGTCCCAAACTGCAAACAATTTTTTTTTACAAATAATCAAACAAAAACTCCCAATGGAGTCAAAACCTTTACTTTTATCGCTTGGGAACCGCCACTAGCGTGCTTAGCATGGAAGATATTGATGACTGATGGTCGTGAAGTAAATGAGAAGGGTGAATGTCTCAAAATATCATTTACCTCTGTTTTAAAAACTTGAGCTCTAGCACCACTTCAAATCACTGCTTCCCTCTGCGACGGGACTATCTATTTTACTTTTATGTTGTGTCATCACCTTCTAAAACAAGCACCAGAACCTGAGAGCACTGCTGCATGACTTATTGATTGTGTGTAGCTAATGTTGGGTGCATCATGACTGAATCTTTTCTACCATGAATTACAATGTTTAGTCGCTGCTTGGACTTCGGAGGTGCTTTGCATTTATGTTTTGCGGTCTCAGAAAGGGCTAGAGAGATACCACTATTGTCATATTAAATCATGGTTGCTTTGACAATGTGTTGCCATTTGAGATATATTATTATTGCCTGCTAGCTGATTATGTCATTGATATGAGTTAATATAATTTTTAACAGTTATTGTCAGCATGGTTAGTAATAATGTTGACTGAAAACCTGGGTGCAGTTTAAACTTATTAATGCAAACAAGAGCAAAAGAGTTCGTAAAAGTTTTTATTTTTCACTTTCAGTTTATCAACTGAATTGCTTAAGGACAAGCAAAGGTTTAAGCTTGGGGGAGTTAATACGTCTCCAACGTATCTACTTTTCCTAACGCCTTTCCTCTTGTTTTGGACTCCAATTTGCATGATTTGAATGAAACTAACCCCGGTCTGACGCTGCTTCTAGGAGAATTACCATGGTGTTATTTTTGTGCAGAAATAAAAGGTCTTGGAATGGAATGAAACTTTGCTAGGAATTTTTATACAATAAACAAGAATTTCTGGAGCCAAGAACCACCGGAGGGGGGCACCTGGGTAAGCACAACCCACCAGGGCGCGCCCCCCCTCCTGGCGCGCTTAGGTGGGTTGTCCCCACCTGGTGGCCCCGCAGACCCTGATTCCAACTCCATAAATACCTATTTTTCCAGAAAATATTAGGGAGAAAGAATTATCACGATCCACGAGACGAAGCCGCCATCACCTCCTGTTCTTCATTGGGAGGCCAGGTCTTGAGTCCGTTTGGGGCTCCAAAGAGGGGATCTTCGTTCTTCATCATCACCAACCCTTCTCCATCACCAATTCCATGATGCTCCCCACCGGGAGTGAGTAATTCCTTCGTAGGCTCGTTGGTCGGTGAGGAGTTGGATGAGATTCATCATGTAATCGAGTTAGTTTTGTTAGGGCTTGATCCCTAGTATCCACTATGTTCTAAGATTGATGTTGCTATGACTTTGCCATGCTTAATGCTTGCCACTTTGGGCCCGGGTGCCATGATTTCAGATCTGAACCGTTTATGTCATCACCATTATATCCATGTTCTAGATCCGATCTTGCAAGTTATAGTCACCTACTACGTGTTATGATCCGGCAACCCCAGAGTGGCAATAGTCGGGACCACTCCCAGTGATGACCGTAGTTTGAGGAGTTCATGTATTCACCGTTAAAAGGAGGCCTTGATATCCATTGATATCCCTTAGTTAAATGCTTTGTTCCGGTTCTCTATTAAAAGGAGGCATTGATATCGCTTAGTTTCCAATAGGATCCCGCTTCCACGGGAGGGTAGGACAAAAGATGTCATGCAAGTTCTTTCCATAAGCACGTATGACTATTTATGGAATACATGCCTACATTATATTGATGAACTGGAGCTAGTGCCATATCGCCCTAGGTTATAACTGTCTCGTGATGAATATCATCCAACAAGTCACCGATCCAATGCCTATGAATTTATCTTATATTGTTCTTGCTAAGTTACTACTGCTATCGTTACTGTTGCACTTGCTACAAAACTATTGCTATCACTGTTACAACTACCATTGCTACTGTCACTACTATCAAGACTATCATATTACTTTGCTACTGATCACGTTGCTACAGATAATTAATCTCCAGGTGTGGCTAAATTGACAACTCAGCTGCTAATACCTTCAAATATTCTTTGGCTCCCCTTGTGTCGAATCTATAAATTTGGGTTGAATGCTCTACCCTCGAAAACTGTTGCGACCCCCTATACTTCTGGGTTATCAAGCATCCAGGTTCCGCTGTTGGTTATTGACCGGAGAGGTGTCTCGGTCATGTCTACATAGTTCTCGAACCCGTAGGGTCCGCACGCTTAACGTTCAATGACGATTTTGTATTATATGAGTTATGTGATTTGGTGAATGAAAGTTGTTCGAAGTCCTGGATGAGATCAAGGACATGACGAGGAGTCTCGAAATGGCCGAGAGGTAAAGATTCATATATTGGACGATGATATTCGGACACCGGAAGTGTTCCGGGGGTACCGGGTACATATCGGGTCACCGGAAGGGGTTCCGGGCATCCTCTGGCAACTACATGGGTCTAATGGGACAAGAAGGGGACAAACTAGGCCCTAGGGGGATGGTGCGCCCCATGTATGCCAAAAAAGGGGGAAGGAAAGAGGGGAAGAGAGAAAGAAAGGGGAGCAATTCGCCCCCCTTCCTTCTCTCCTCCCTCCTCGTTGCTCCCCCCTACGCTTGAATATGGAAGGGGGGAGGCCAAATTGGGAGGCGCCCAGTAGGATTACTCCTACTTGGGGCACCCCCTTGGCTGCCTCTCCTCCCCTCCAACCTATATATATGAGGGGGGCACTGCTAGAACATACATCAATAGTTGTTAGCAGTGTGCGGCGCCCCCTCCACAGTTTAGGCCTCCGGTCATATTCACGTAGTGCTTAGGCGAAGCCCTGCAGGGATCACTTCACCATCACTGTCGGTGTCAAAACTGGCGGATCTCGGGTAGGGGGTCCCGAACTGTGCCTCTAAGGCGGATGGTAACAGGAGGCAGGGGACACGATGTTTACCCAGGTCCGGGCCCTCTTGATGGAGGTAATACCCTACGTCCTGCTTGATTATTCTTGATGATATGAGTATTACAAGAGTTTATATACCACGAGATCAAAGAGGCTAAACCCTAGAAGCTAGCCTATGGTATGATTGCATGTTGTCCTACGGACTAAAACCCTCCGGTTTATATAGACACCGGAGGGGGCTAGGGTTACACAAGGTCGGTTACAAAGGAGGATATATACATATCCGTATTTCCTAGCTTGCCTCCCACACCAAGTAGAGTCCCATTCGGACACGGGACGAAGTCTTCAATCTTGTATCTTCATAGTCCAATAGTCCGACCAAAGGATATAGTCCGGCTGTCCGGAGACCCCCTAATCCAGGACTCCCTCAGTAGCCCCTGAGCCAGGCTTCAATGTCGATGAGTCCGGCGCACAGTATTGTGTTCAGCATTGCAAGGCGGGTTCCTCTCCGCATAAACCATGGAAGAGTTTTGAATACAAGGATAGTGCCCGACCCTGCAAAATAAGCTCCACATACCATGGTAGAGAGAATAATATTTCCACAAATCTAATCTGCTGACGCGTTCTGACAGCACAACGTTATGTCATGGCTCGGTCATTATTCAAACCGTTTTCCCCAACCAGCACCACACATAACATGGGGCGGTTTTCTTGACACGTCTTGTAAAAGCAGAGATCGTGTCCCCCTTATTACGGGATTCTCATCAATACAGATGTGGGTAACCCAACCGCATCATCAATTACGGCGCCTGGGGAATAAGAAGTTTTACCAGGCAAGTGGGGAGACGCATTGCCTCTTCCGCCCTAATAATGGGACAAGGATTCACTCTTTTCACCCACGCCTTCTTCCTCCTTGCTTACCCATTCCCGCACACTCGAGCTCTAGCGCCCAAGCTCGCGTTCCTCTTCTCAAACCACTCCAAGCATGTCCGGAGCAGGAGGCAAGTGGATGGTCTCCTCCATCACGAAGGAGAACATCAAAAAGTTACGGGAAGCCGGATATCTGGCCGCGGATATCGCGCACCGGCTGCCAAATGCGGGGCAGATCATCCCAACACCCAAACCCCATGAGAGGGTAGTTTTTCTTACCCATTGTGTCCGCGGACTGGGATTTCCCCTCCACCTGTTTGTCCGTGGGCTCAAGTTCTACTATGGGCTGGATTTTCATGATCTGGACCCCAATTTCATCCTCAACATCTCGGCGTTTATCGTCGTGTGCGAGGCCTTCCTCTGCATCAGGCCCCACTTTGGCCTATGGCTGACAACCTTCAATGTTAAACTGAAGGTGGTGGGTGGCCAGCAAGCAGAGTGCGGAGGCGCCATGGTGGGCAAGATGCCTAATCTCACCTAGCTCGAGGGCACCTATGTGGATACCATAAAGGGGTGGCAATCGGGGTGGTTCTACATCACCGAGCCGCGCGACTCCAACTGGGTGGCGGCCCCCAAATTTCGATCCGGAATCCCCACGCGGCTCACCTCCTGGAAAGAGAAGGGCCTGTCCCGGGGTTCTTCGGTAGAGTTGACCGGACTCTAGACCTGTATCCGGAACATGACGAGCAAGAAAATCAAGCTCGTCAACATGGTCCAGGTCATGCTCTTCCGTCGGATCCTCCCGTGTCAACGACGGGCATTCGATTTGTGGGAGTTCGACTCAGCCAAGCAGCAGATGCCGCAAGAGCTCTATGACACGACGCATGAGGATGTTTGGAGGGTGCTGTTCAAGGGCGCCGAGATTCCTCCTTCCCTCGCCAAGGACCGCGGACTCAGCGCAAAACACCGAGCCAATCCGGTAAGTTTTTATATCTCTCAGGGTATTTATTTGCCCCGATTTAGTTATGTGTAGGATGTAAGCTCCCATGTCATTAACAGGACTGGATAAAGATGGAGGAGCAGCTTGATAGCCCAGCCCCGCTGCCCGAAGATCCTGCAGGCGCTCTCCTAACGGAGATGCTGACTCTGGCACCTTACAAGGTGCCAGTGAAGAAGACCAAGAAGAAGGCCGCGGGGACCCGAAAGGGTCACCGGCGCAAGGTTGTATCGGATTCATCGTTCGATGACTCTGACGCGCACTCCTCCCATGAAGACGAGGAGGAGGAAGAGGAAAGTTCTCCCCCTCCCAGCCAGAGGAGACAAGAAAAGGAAGGCCGACCCAACCAGGGAGGCCAAAGTGTCCAAGAAGGGAAGGACCCTCCCTCCGGACTGTGCCATGATAGCCACTGACTGCGGGGACGAGTGGCTACCCAGGGTCAAGCCCCTGGCGAAATCGTAAGTGTCCGGGCACCATAGTATTTCATGGTATGCTTTATTACACTGCCTCTCCTTATGCCGAACATGATTATGCAGTCCGTCCCGAGATCGTCTCGACGTATCCTCGTTGAGCGATTCTCTGGACTCGTCGGATATGAACATCAGTTCTCTCCCGACCGCTACCACCCCTCGCCCTATGGACAGTGCCGAGGTGTTGTCTCAAAAGGCACCGAGCCAAGGGGAGGTGGTCCTGGGGGCGCCTCAAGGCGACTTCCCAGACCCTGGGTACCAAGGGAGCGAGGCTCCTACGAGCTCCGAGTTTGGCCCTCAGCCAAACACTACGCTGGAACCTTCGATGGTTCCGGACTCCGGCAGGCGGTCCCCCATTAAGGGGGGCCAACCATCCATGCCGGTGTCCTCTGTACAACCAGAGGCACCGGACAACTTGCTGGAAGCGCTTCCATCAATGAAGAGCACCGCACTATCATGAGTGCGGTGGTTGAGAAGGTTCAGTCCACCAAAAACGGACTGACTGAAGCTTGCGCCAGCCTCCTAACAGGCTTTGAGGTAAGCAATCAAAATATAAGAAAATATAACCGCATAGATAGTAGCCTGTGATGCTCTATTCGGTGTTCGCGAAGAAAAGCCGAATAGAGGATCAAATGATAACTCAGGAGTCTAATTAGAGTATGTCTATGTGTATGTGCAGGCTTCACTGCTGGCCACTGCCGCACGTGCTGCGGAGGTCTCTGCGCTGAAGCAGGACCTGAAGCGGTCCGAGGACGAGCTCGACCTTACCAAGAGGCAGCTTGAAGTGAGCAAAGGTAAGAAATACCCATGTCTATGTAGTTAAAAAGAAATTCAGTTATAAAATAGTAGGATCATCATGGGTTTGCCAGGGGCCATGGCCGAAGTGGCGACCCTGAGGAAAGTGTTGGGGAACGCAGTAATTTCAAAATTTTTCCTACGCACACGCAAGATCATGGTGATGCACAGCAACGAGAGGGGAGAGTGTTGTCTACGTACCAACGCAGACCGACTGCGGAAGCGATCACACAACGTAGAGGAAGTAGTCGTACGTCTACTTCCCGATCCGACCGATCCAAGCACCGTTACTCCGGCACCTCCGAGTTCTTAGCACACGTTCAGCTCGATGACGTTCCTCGGGCTCCGATCCAGCAAAGCGTCTAGGAAGAGTTCCGTCAGCACGACGGCGTGGTGACGATCTTGATGTACTACCGACGCAGGGCTTCGCCTAAGCACTGTAACGGTATGATCGAGGTGGAATTTGGTGGCAGGGGGCACCGCACACGGCTAAGGAGCGATTAACTTGTGTGTCTTGGGGTGCCCCCTGCCCCCGTATATAAAGGCCAGGGGCAGGGGGTTCGGCCGGCCAGGTGGGAGGCGCAGGGAGGAGTCCTACTCCCACCGGGAGTAGGACTCCTTCCCCCCAATCCTATTCCAACTAGGATTCTTGGGGAAGAAGGAGAAAGAGGGGGCCGGCCCACCTCTCCTAGTCCTATTAGGACTTGGGAAAGGTGGGGGGCGCCGGCCAGGTGTGGGCTGCCTCTTCTCTCTTTTCCACTAAGGCCCAATAGGCCCATTTACCTCCCGGGGGGTTCCGGTAACCCTCCCGGTAATCCGGAAAAATCCCGATTTCACCCGGAACGCTTCCGGTGCCCAAACATAGGCTTCCAATATATCAATCTTTACGTCTCGACCATTTCGAGACTCCTCGTCATGTCCGTGATCTCATCCGGGACTCCGAACAACCTTCGGTACATCAAAATGCATAAACTCATAATAACTGTCATCGTAACGTTAAGCGTGCGGACCCTACGGTTCGAGAACAATGTAGACATGACCGAGACATGTCTCCGGTCAATAACCAATAGCGGGACCTGGATGCCCATATTGGCTCCTACATATTCTACGAAGATCTTTATCGGTCAGACCGCATAACAACATACGTTGTTCCCTTTGTCATCGGTATGTTACTTGCCCGAGATTCGATCGTCGGTATCCAATACCTAGTTCAATCTCGTTACTGGCAAGTCTCTTTACTCATTCCGTAATACATCATCTCATAACTAACATCTTAGTTATTATGCTTGCAAGGCTTATGTGATGTGTATTACCGAGAGGGCCCAGAGATACCTCTCTGACAATCAGAGTGACAAAACCTAATCTCGAAATACGCCAACCCAACATCTACCATTGGAGACACCTATAGTACTCCTTTATAATCACCTAGTTACGTTGTGACGTTTGGTAGTACCCAAAGTGTTCCTCCGGTAAACGGGAGTTGCATAATCTCATAGTTATAGGAACATGTATAAGTCATGAAGAAAGCAATAGCAACATACTAAACGATCGGGTGCTAAGCTAATGGAATGGGTCATGTCAATCAGATCATTCAACTAATGATGTGACCTCGTTAATCAAATAAAAACTCTTTGTTCATGGTTAGGAAACATAACCATCTTTGATTAACGAGCTAGTCTAGTAGAGGCATACTAGTGACACTCTGTTGGTCTATGTATTCACACATGTATTATGTTTCCGGTTAATACAATTCTAGCATGAATAATAAACATTTATCATGATATAAGGAAATAAATAATAACTTTATTATTGCCTCTAGGGCATATTTCCTTCAGTCTCCCACTTGCACTAGAGTCAATAATCTAGATTACACAGTAATGATTCTTACACCCATGGAGTCTTGGTGCTGATCATGTTTTGCTCGTGGAAGAGGCTTAGTCAACGGGTCTGCAACATTCAGATCCGTATGTATCTTGCAAATCTCTATGTCTCCCACCTGGACTAAATCCCGGATGGAGTTGAAGCGTCTCTTGATGTGTTTGGTTCTTTTGTGAAATCTGGATTCCTTTGCCAAGGCAATTGCACCAGTATTGTCACAGAAGATTTTCATTGGACCCGATGCACTAGGTATGACACCTAGATCGGATATGAACTCCTTCATCCAGACTCCTTCGTTCGCTGCTTCCGAAGCAGCTATGTACTCCGCTTCACATGTAGATCCCGCTACGACGCTTTGTTTAGAACTGTACCAACTGACAGCTCCACCGTTTAAAGTAAACACGTATCCGGTTTGCGATTTAGAATCGTCCGGATCAGTGTCAAAGCTTGCATCAACGTAACCTCTTACGGTGAGCTCTTTGTCACCTCCATATACGAGAAACATATCCTTAGTCCTTTTCAGGTATTTCAGGATGTTCTTGACCGCTGTCCAGTGATCCACCCCTGGATTACTTTGGTACCTCCCTGCTAAACTTATAGCAAGGCACACATCAGGTCTGGTACACAGCATTGCATACATGATAGAGCCTATGGCTGAAGCATAGGGAACATCTTTCATTTTCTCTCTATCTTCTGCAGTGGTCGGGCATTGAGTCTGACTCAACTTCACACCTTGCAATACAGGCAAGAACCCTTTCTTTGCTTGATCCATTTTGAACTTCTTCAAAATCTTGTCAAGGTATGAGCTTTGTGAAAGTCCAATTAAGCGTTTTGATCTATCTCTATAGATCTTTATGCCTAATATGTAAGAAGCTTCCCCGAGGTCTTTCATCGAAAAACTTTTATTCAAGTATCCCTTTATGCTATCCAGAAATTCTATATCATTTCCAATGAGTAATATGTCATCCACATATAATATCAGAAATGCTACAGAGCTCCCACTCACTTTCTTGTAAATACAGGCTTCTCCAAAAGTCTGTATAAACCCAAATGCTTTGATCACACTATCAAAGCGTTTATTCCAACTCCGAGATGCTTGCACCAGTCCATAGATGGATCGCTGGAGTTTGCACACTTTGTTAGCTCCCTTTGGATCGACAAAACCTTCTGGTTGTATCATATACAACTCTTCTTCCAGAAATCCATTCAGGAATGCGGTTTTTACATCCATTTGCCAAATTTCATAATCATAAAATGCGGCAATTGCTAACATGATTCTGACAGACTTAAGCATCGCTACGGGTGAGAAAGTCTCATCGTAGTCAACTCCTTGAACTTGTCGAAAACCTTTTGCGACAAGTCGAGCTTTGTAGACAGTAACATTACCATCAGCGTCAGTCTTTTTCTTAAAGATCCATTTATTCTCAATTGCTTGCCGATCATCGGGCAAGTCAACCAAAGTCCATACTTTGTTCTCATACATGGATCCCATCTCAGATTTCATGGCTTCAAGCCACTTTGCGGAATCTGGGCTCACCATCGCTTCTTCATAGTTCGTAGGTTCATCATGATCTAGTAGCATGACTTCCAGAACAGGATTACCGTACCACTCTGGTACGGATCTTACTCTGGTTGATCTACGAGGTACAGTAGTATCTTGATCTAAAGTTTCATGATCATCATCATTAACTTCCTCTCTTATTGGTGTAGGTCTCACAGAAACAGTTTTCTGTGATGTACTATTTCCCAATAACGGAGTAGGTACATTTACCTCGTCAAGTTCTACTTTCCTCCCACTCACTTCTTTCGAGAGAAACTCCTTCTCAAGAAAGTTTCCGAATTTAGCAACAAAAGTCTTGCCTTCGGATCTGTGATAGAAGGTGTATCCAATAGTTTCCTTTGGATATCCTATGAAGACACACTTCTCCGATTTGGGTTCGAGCTTATCAGGTTGAAGCTTTTTCATATAAGCATCGCAGCCCCAAATTTTAAGAAACGACAACTTTGGTTTCTTGCCAAACCATAGTTCATAAGGCGTCGTCTCAACGGATTTAGATGGTGCCCTATTTAACGTGAATGCGGCCGTCTCTAAAGCATAACCCCAAAATGATAGCGGTAAATCAGTAAGAGACATCATAGATCGCACCATATCTAGTAAAGTACGATTACGACGTTCGGACACACCATTACATTGTGGTGTTCCGGGTGGCGTGAGTTGCGAAACTATTCCACAATTTTTCAAATGTACACCAAACTCGTAACTCAAATATTCTCCTCCACGATCAGATCGTAGAAACTTTATTTTCTTGTTACGATGATTTTCAACTTCACTCTGAAATTCCTTGAACTTTTCAAATGTTTCAGACTTATGTTTCATTAAGTAGATATACCCATATCTGCTTAAATCATCTGTGAAGGTGAGAAAATAACGATATCCGCCACGAGCCTCAATATTCATCGGACCACATACATCGGTATGTATGATTTCCAATAAATCTGTTGCTCTCTCCATAGTACCGGAGAACGGTGTTTTAGTCATCTTGCCCATGAGGCATGGTTCGCAAGTACCAAGTGATTCATAATCAAGTGGTTCCAAAAGCCCATCAGCATGGAGTTTCTTCATGCGCTTTACACCGATATGACCTAAACGGCAGTGCCACAAATAAGTTGCACTATCATTATCAACTCTGCATCTTTTGGCTTCAACATTATGAATATGTGTATTACTACTATCGAGATTCAATAAGAATAGACCACTTTTCAAGGGTGCATGACCATAAAAGATATTACTCATATAAATAGAACAACCATTATTCTCTGATTTAAATGAATAACCGTCTCGCATCAAACAAGATCCAGATATAATGTTCATGCTCAACGCTGGCACCAAATAACAATTATTTAGGTCTAATATTAATCCCGAAGGTAGATGTAGAGGTAGCGTGCCGACCGCGATCACATCGACTTTGGAACCGTTTCCCACGCGCATCGTCACCTCGTCCTTTGCTAGTGTCCGCTTATTCTGTAGTCCCTGTTTCGAGTTGCAAATATTAGCAACAGAACCAGTATCAAATACCCAGGTGCTACTGCGAGCATTAGTAAGGTACACATCAATAACATGTATATCACATATACCTTTGTTCACCTTGCCATCCTTCTTATCCGCCAAATACTTGGGGCAGTTCCGCTTCCAGTGACCAGTCTGCTTGCAGTAGAAGCACTCAGTTTCAGGCTTAGGTCCAGACTTGGGTTTCTTCTCTTGAGCAGCAACTTGCTTGCCGTTCTTCTTGAAGTTCCCTTTCTTCTTCCCTTTGCCCTTTTTCTTGAAACTAGTGGTTTTGTTAACCATCAACACTTGATGCTCCTTCTTGATTTCTACCTTCGCAGCTTTCAGCATAGCGAAGAGCTCGGGAATAGTCTTGTTCATCCCTTGCATATTATAGTTCATCACAAAGCTCTTGTAGCTTGGTGGCAGTGATTGGAGAATTCTGTCAATGACGCAATCATCCGGAAGTGTAACTCCCAATTGAATCAAGTGATTATTATACCCAGACATTTTGAGTATATGCTCACTGACAGAACTGTTCTCCTCCATTTTGCAGCTATAGAACTTATTGGAGACTTCATATCTCTCAATCCGGGCATTTGCTTGAAATATTAACTTCAACTCCTGGAACATCTCATATGCTCCATGACGTTCAAAACGTCGTTGAAGTCCCGGTTCTAAGCCGTAAAGCATGGCACACTGAACTATTGAGTAGTCATCAGCTTTGCTCTGCCAGATGTTCATAACTTCTGGTGTTGCTCTTGCAGCAGGCCTGGCACTCAGCGGTGCTTCCAGGACGTAATTCTTCTGTGCAGCAATGAGGATAATCCTCAGGTTACCGACCCAGTCCGTGTAATTGCTACCATCATCTTTCAACTTAGCTTTCTCAAGGAACGCATTAAAATTCAACGGAACAACAGCACGAGCCATCTATCTACAATCAACATAAACAAGCAAGATACTATCAGGTACTAAGTTCATGATAATTTTTAAGTTCAGTTAATTTACTTAAGAACTCCCACTTAGATAGACATCCCTCTAATCCTCTAAGTGATTACGTGATCCAAATCAACTAAACCATAACCGATCATCACGTGAGATGGAGTAGTTTTCAATGGTGAACATCAATATGTTGATCATATCTACTATATGATTCACGCTCGACCTTTCGGTCTCCGTGTTCCGAGGCCATATCTGTATATGCTTGGCTCGTCAAGTATAACCTGAGTATTCCGCGTGTGCAACTGTTTTGCACCCGTTGTATTTGAACGTAGAGCCTATCACACCCGATCATCACGTGGTGTCTCAGCACGAAGAACTTTTGCAACGGTGCATACTCAGGGAGAACACTCCTTGATAATTTAGTGAGAGATCATCTTATAATGCTACCGTCAATCAAAGCAAGATAAGATGCATAAAAGGATAAACATCACATGCAATCAATATAAGTGATATGATATGGCCATCATCATCTTGTGCTTTGTGATCTCCATCTCCGAAGCATCGTCATGATCACCATCGTCACCGGCGCGACACCTTGATCTCCATCGTAGCATCGTTGTCGTCTCGCCAATCTTATGCTTCCACGACTATCACTACCGCTTAGTAATAAAATAAAGCATTACATCGCGATTGCATTGCATACAATAAAGCGACAACCATATGGCTCCTGCCAGTTGCCGATAACTCGGTTACAAAACATGATCATCTCATACAATAAAATCAGCATCATGCCTTGACCATATCACATCACAACATGCCCTGCAAAAACAAGTTAGACGTCCTCTACTTTATTGTTGCAAGTTTTACGTGGCTGCTACGGGCTTAAGTAAGAACTCATCTCACCTACGCATTAAAACCACAACGATAGTTCGTCAAATAGACTCCGTTTTAACCTTCTCAAGGACCGGGCATAGTCACACTTGGTTCAACTAAAGTTGGAGAGACAGTCTTCCGCTAGCCATCTGTGTGCGTCGCACATCGAGGGAACCGGTCTCGCGTAAGAGTACGCGTAAGGTTGGTCCGGATCGTCTCGTCCAACAATACCGCCGAACCAAAGTATGACATGCTGGTAGGCAGTATGACTTGTATCGCCCACAACTCACTTGTGTTCTACTCGTGCATATAACATCAAACCATAAAAACCTAGGCTCGGATGCCACTGTTGGGGAACGCAGTAATTTCAAAAATTTTCCTACGCACACGCAAGATCATGGTGATGCACAGCAACGAGAGGGGAGAGTGTTGTCTACGTACCAACGCAGACCGACTGCGGAAGCGATCACACAACGTAGAGGAAGTAGTCGTACGTCTACTTCCCGATCCGACCGATCCAAGCACCGTTACTCCGGCACCTCCGAGTTCTTAGCACACGTTCAGCTCGATGACGTTCCTCGGGCTCCGATCCAGCAAAGCGTCTAGGAAGAGTTCCGTCAGCACGACGGCGTGGTGACGATCTTGATGTACTACCGACGCAGGGCTTCGCCTAAGCACTGTAACGGTATGATCGAGGTGGAATTTGGTGGCAGGGGGCACCGCACACGGCTAAGGAGCGATTAACTTGTGTGTCTTGGGGTGCCCCCTGCCCCCGTATATAAAGGCCAGGGGCAGGGGGTTCGGCCGGCCAGGTGGGAGGCGCAGGGAGGAGTCCTACTCCCACCGGGAGTAGGACTCCTTCCCCCCAATCCTATTCCAACTAGGATTCTTGGGGAAGAAGGAGAAAGAGGGGGCCGGCCCACCTCTCCTAGTCCTATTAGGACTTGGGAAAGGTGGGGGGCGCCGGCCAGGTGTGGGCTGCCTCTTCTCTCTTTTCCACTAAGGCCCAATAGGCCCATTTACCTCCCGGGGGGTTCCGGTAACCCTCCCGGTAATCCGGAAAAATCCCGATTTCACCCGGAACGCTTCCGGTGCCCAAACATAGGCTTCCAATATATCAATCTTTACGTCTCGACCATTTCGAGACTCCTCGTCATGTCCGTGATCTCATCCGGGACTCCGAACAACCTTCGGTACATCAAAATGCATAAACTCATAATAACTGTCATCGTAACGTTAAGCGTGCGGACCCTACGGTTCGAGAACAATGTAGACATGACCGAGACATGTCTCCGGTCAATAACCAATAGCGGGACCTGGATGCCCATATTGGATCCTACATATTCTACGAAGATCTTTATCGGTCAGACCGCATAACAACATACGTTGTTCCCTTTGTCATCGGTATGTTACTTGCCCGAGATTCGATCGTCGGTATCCAATACCTAGTTCAATCTCGTTACTGGCAAGTCTCTTTACTCGTTCCGTAATACATCATCTCATAACTAACATCTTAGTTATTATGCTTGCAAGGCTTATGTGATGTGTATTACCGAGAGGGCCCAGAGATACCTCTCTGACAATCAGAGTGACAAAACCTAATCTCGAAATACGCCAACCCAACATCTACCATTGGAGACACCTGTAGTACTCCTTTATAATCACCCAGTTACGTTGTGACGTTTGGTAGTACCCAAAGTGTTCCTCCGGTAAACGGGAGTTGCATAATCTCATAGTTATAGGAACATGTATAAGTCATGAAGAAAGCAATAGCAACATACTAAACGATCGGGTGCTAAGCTAATGGAATGGGTCATGTCAATCAGATCATTCAACTAATGATGTGACCTCGTTAATCAAATAACAACTCTTTGTTCATGGTTAGGAAACATAACCATCTTTGATTAACGAGCTAGTCTAGTAGAGGCATACTAGTGACACTCTGTTGGTCTATGTATTTACACATGTATTATGTTTCCGGTTAATACAATTCTAGCATGAATAATAAACATTTATCATGATATAAGGAAATAAATAATAACTTTATTATTGCCTCTAGGGCATATTTCCTTCAGAAAGCGCTGTCCAAGGCCGAAGACAAAGCGGCCAAGGAGCGTATTGAGCGGGAGAAGCAAGAAGCCCGAGTAGGCGAGGTGCAACAAGAGCTCGAGGCTCTCACAAAAAAGCACGAGTCCTTGGAGCTTGACTCTAAGACGCGAGAGTCCGAGCTCGCGTAGGCGCTTGAAAGCGTCCGGAGCGCCAAGGCCGAAGCACACAAGGCCCTCCAGGAGATTGACGCGGTGAAGAAGATAGCAGCGGGTAAGGCATTCATTATGCAAAGCAAGCACATGAAGGAGACTTTCCTTTTTCTTACCCGAGTTCGGAGCTCTCCAGGAGCATTTGCAGATCTTCCCCGCAGTGTACTATATGCCGCGGAGTTTTACCGGGCTGAGGAGGGAAGCTCAACGGAGAAGTTGTTCTAGTCTCAGTATACTGGGACCGAACACGCCGTGCCCTTGAGCGACCAGCTGAAGCAGTTGGTCGAGCTTCACAAGGCGGCCGAACAGGCCGTGAGGGGCCTTATAGTCCGGATGTGGCCTGGCGAGCCCCTGTTTGGCAGCTACTTCGGTCTGGTGAGGCGGCTTGTGGAAGCCTGCCCACAGCTCGAAGTCATCAAGCGGTCCGTATGCATCGAGGGTGCACGCAGGGCTTTTGCCCGGGCGAAGGTGCACTGGGCGAAGCTGGATGCCGTGAAGCTAGTGAAGGAGGGGCCGCCGGAGGGCAAGGAGCATCGCTGCCCCGAGAATTATTATGAGAGTGTCCTGAAGGGTTCCCGCCTAGCGGCAGATGAGTGTGCCAAGGATGTAATTTTTGAATGAACATGCTCATGTGATCCTATAATATCAAACGAGTTCGTTTGCGCCATTCGACGCCTTCTTAATTTAAAATATTACCTTCTGACCGTTCATGAAATCTGAGAGTTGGCCAGTCGTCGGCTTCTATCCCCATGTAACTAGTACTGGGGTGTTCGGGATAAACCTGAACACTCTTTACCCTGATTTTGGGTCCTTCAAGGGAGGTGTTCAGCGCAACGAACCAAGCAATCAGACTATAATGCTTTATCATTCTCACTTAGCCATATAAGTCTATAATTTTAAATTTTGGCGAAGCCCCTGGTATTCAGAGGGCCGAATTTGGGGCGCTATACACGCCTAAGCCGGACAAGGCCGACTCCTCGCCCAAAGCGGAAAAATTCTTTAAGGACTTGAGACCTCTCGAACAGCGACTAGTATCTCGCCTTATCACGATAGTCAGTTTTTGGCTTTCTCCACTGAGCTGCTCGTCCGGAAGAACTGGGACACAATCGCAGTAGTTCTCCCACCGCTACCTTAGCCGATATAGCGGAACGTAAGGTACCAAAGCATGGGAGCCGGGAAACCCAACATTTGACCAAAGACATGATTCGGAGCTGATGCATATAATGCTATAAGTTCGGGGTGCCGCATTGTCAAAAGTGTTCGGACTTCTTGCACCGTATTATGGGGTAAACGAGAACCCCTGGCGAACTGACTGTACCCCAATGTGCGGGTGCAGATTGTCATAAATGGACATATAAGAGAAAGAGAAAAACTTAAGTAATGCAATGACAGATTAATGATATGCATTGTTATTTAAATAATACGTCGAAGCGTACTTGGTACAAGTAGTGCAATAAGCATAAAGTAGGACAATTCGAAATGTCCTATCCCAGGGCAAGCTACACATAAATAGTGAAAAGCGGGTATATCAATTATTACTAGAGACCACCTGAGGGTTCCCGTATTCATCTTAGCTTCTTGCCGCCTTGGTTGTTGCTTCGGGAATGTGTCCAGCAATCGTACTACTAGAAAGGGCTTCCAGAGAGTTAGGACTTGAAAGAGAAAAGGAATGACAAAGGTATACAACCCCTAGTGCGGTTAAGTCACAATGTGGGGCGTGTCCTGATTGTGCCCCCGCCTATGTCCATGGTATTTTCAATGCGTAGTTATGTACGCGCGACACGTATTTCATCTCTTCACCAGGACTGGGACGGGGGCCAAATTGCTAGGTGAGCTTTGATCGTGCCAGGCGATCCTGTTGCAGCTTGTTCCGGACTCGCTTGAAGGTGTCCGGGGGCTGTGACGCCGAATGAGTGGTCTGCCAGAACAGGCTGCTTTGTGCTTCTGCTACAAGGGCCACAGTGTGCTCTTCCGTACAAAGCGAGCGTTCTGTGTTTCCATTTACTGTTATGACCCCGCGAGGCCCTGGCATCTTGAGCTTGAGGTATGCATAATGCGGCACTGCATTGAATTTTCCAAATGCTGTCCGTCCGAGCAGTGCATGATAGCCACTACGAAACGGGACGATGTCGAAGATTAACTCTTCGCTTAGGAAGTTGTCCGGTGATCTGAAGAACACTACCAATGTGATTGAGCCTGTGCAATGGGCCTCTACACCTGGGATGACACCTTTAAAGGTGGTTTTGCTGGGTTTGATACTCGAGGGATCGATACCCATTTTTCGCACTGTATCCTGATAAAGCAGGTTCAGGCTGCTGCCGCCGTCCATAAGGACTCTAGTGAGGTGAAATCCGTCAATGATGGGGTCTAGGACCAGTGCGGCGGATCCGCCATGACGGATGCTAGTGGGGTGGTCCCTGCGATCGAAGGTGATCGGGCAAGCAGACCATGTGTTGAACTTTGGGGCGACGGGCTCCATCGCATAGACGTCCCTTAGTGCACGCTTCCGCTCCCACTTGGGAATGTGGGTTGCGTATATCATGTTCACCGTCTTCACTTGTGGGGGAAACCCCTTCTGTCCTCCTGTGTTCGGCGGCCGGGGCTCCTCCTCGTCATCGCTATGCAGCCCCTTGTCCTTGTTTTCGGCATTTAACTTGCCGGCCTGCTTGAACACCCAGCATTCTCTGTTGGTGTGATTGGCTGGCTTGTCGGGGGTGCCGTGGATTTGACACGAGCGATCCAGTATGCGATCCAGACTGGGCGGAGCCGGAGGATTTCTTTTAAATGGCTTTTTTCGCTGACCGGATCTAGAGCCTCTGAATCTGGCATTGACTGCCGTATCTTTGGTGTTATCGCTGTTATTGCGGCACTTTGGTCTACTACGACGCTGCCTACCGTTAACATCTTTGGTATCCGAGGTATTCGGATTCCTCGATGTGTTGTTGCTGCGAGCCAGCCAGCTATCATCGCCCATGCAAAAGCGGGTCATGAGTGTTGTGACGGCTGCCATAGATTTCGGCTTCTCCTGGCCGAGGTGGTGGGCGAGCCACTCATCGCGGATGTTATGCTTAAATGCCGCTAGGGCCTCTGTATCCGGACAGTCTACAATTTGGTTTTTCTTAGTCAGGAACCGTGTCCAGAATGTCTGGCCGATTCCCCTGGCTGCTGGGTTATGTGGCTCAAGTCATCAGCATCCGATGGCCGCACATAAGTGCCCTGGAAGTTGTCAAGAAATGCGTCTTCCAGGTCCTCCCAACTGCCGACGGAATCTGCTGGCAAGCTGTTCAGCCAATGCCGAGCTGGTCTTTTGAGTTTTAGTGGGAGGTACTTGATGGCATGTAGATCATCACCGCAAGCCATGTGGATGTGAAGGAGGAAATCCTCAATCCATACAACGGGATTTATTGTGCCATCGTATGATTCGATATTTACGGGTTTGAAACCCTCCAGGAATTCATGATTCATAACTTCATTAGCGAAGCATAGGGGGTGTGCGGCGCCTCTTTGCCGGGCTATATCCCGACGCAGTTCATATGAGTCTTGTCTGCTGTATCCGGCCCGGCCGGATTTACTCTTGGTGTATTAGACGCGACGATCATCGTCCCGTGTTTGCGCGCGTGCCTGTGTCCCGTATATTGACCTTGAGATTTTTGCCTTACTATCCAATATGTCTCGCAGGTCCTCTGTGTTACCCCGGGCCTTAGTATTTTTGATTGAGTGGCGACGGGGTGCGGGCTGGATTTCAGGCTGAAACGCCTCTCTGACTCGGCCGCGTAGTGGCCGGTCAGCCGCATCATACACTGGAGAATGAGGTTTCAATGCTTCCTCCTCGAGGTGAGGTAGCAACCTGTGTTTTGGGTAACTCTTGGACGGGCGCTCGAGTTCATGCTCCTCGGCTGCAAGGACTTCTGTCCACCTGTCTGCTAGCAAGTCTTGATCAGCTTGAAGCTGTTGTTGCTTTTTCTTCAGGCTATTTGCCGTGGCCATAAGCCGGCGCTTGAAGTGATCTTGCTCGATAGGGTACTCAGGCGCGATAAATTCGTCGTCGTCGAGGCTCGCCTCGTCTTCGGAGAGAGGCATGTAATTGTCCTCCTCCAGTTCTCCATCTACTGCCTTCTCTGGAGGGCTAGCTTGTTCGTCCTCCATCTCTACATCATGCTGGAGGGGATTGTTGTTGTCTTCGGCGCTATCCGGAGTGTTATTATCTCCTGTGCCAGTATCACTGCTCTTGCTGTGGCGGGACTTAGAGCGGCGCCGCTGATGTCAGCGCTTGGGTTGCTTCTTGGAGGGGTCATCCTCCGCTGTCTCGTCACCATTGCCTTCTTTGGGGGTGTCCACCATGTATATATCATATGAGGAGGTGGCGGTCCAGAGCCCTGAGGGCGGTGGTTCCTGTTCATCTCTGGCTTCGTCGTCCATATCGTCCAAGTCTTCGGAGTCAAAGTCGAGCATGTTGGTTAAGTCGTCGACAGTGGCTACTAAGTGTGTGGTGGGTGGGCATCGAATTTCTTCGTCGTCCACATCCCATTCTAGCCGGACATAGTTCGGCCAAGGTTCTCCTGATAGGGAGAGAGAGACCTTAATGAATTTAGCACGTCGCCGAAGGGCGAGTGCTGAAAGATATCCGCGGAGGTGAACTCCATGATCAGTACCCAGTCGGATTCGATGGGTACGGATGTGAGCGGCTCGAAGTCCGTGGCCGGAGATGAACCCAGTGGTTCGGTGATATGGCTCTCGTAAGGGCTGAAGTCAGTATCTGGCTCTATCGCCACTGAGAGAGAGGCCTCCATGGCGGGGTCTATCCCTCCACTCTAGGATGGCGCGATTTGCTCCGGATTAACGGCCGGAGTAGTTGCGGATGCGATCTCCCGAACACTGTTCGACGGCAGAGTTATGTCATGCTCGTCATGACTGTGTGGCGCGTCCGACATGGGCTCGAATCTGTCGAAGATCAAGTCTCTGTGGATGTCAGCCGTGTAGTTCAAGTTTCCAAATCTGACCAGATGGCCAGGGGCGTAGCTCTCGATCTGCTCCAGATGGCCAAGCGAATTGGCCCATAGTGCGAAGCCGCCGAATACGAAGATCTGTCTAGGGAGGAAAACCTCGCCCTGGACCGCATCGCCAGTGATGATTGAAGGAGCCATCAAGCCTTATGGTGACGACACAGTGGAACTCTCAATGAAAGCACCAACGTCGATGTCAAAACCGGCGGATCTCGGATAGGGGGTCCCGAACTGTGCGTCTAAGGCGGATGGTAACATGAGGCAGGGGACACGATGTTTACCCAGGTTTGGGCCCTCTTGATGGAGGTAATACCCTACGTCCTGCTTGATTGTTCTTGATGATATGAGTATTACAAGAGTTGATCTACCACGAGATCAAAGAGGCTAAACCCTAGAAGCTGGCCTATGGTATGATTGCATGTTGTCCTACGGACTAAAACCCTCCGGTTTATATAGACACCGGAGGGGGCTAGGGTTACACAAGGTCGGTTACAAAGGAGGAGATATACATATCCGTATTGCCTAGATTGCCTCCCACGCCAAGTAGAGTCCCATCCGGACACGGGACGAAGTCTTCAATCTTGTATCTCATAGTCCAACAGTCCGGCCAAAGGATATAGTCCGACTGTCTGGAGACCCCCTAATCTAGGACTCCCTCAATCACCGTCACCACGTCGTCGTGCTCATGGAACTCTCCCTCGACACTTTGCTAGATCAAGAGTTCGAGGGACATCATCGAGCTGAACGTGTGCAGAACTCGAAGGTGTCGTACGTTCGGTGCTTGATCGGTCGGAACGAGAAGAAGTTCGACTACATCACCGCGTTGTCAAAAGCTTCCGCTTTCGGTCTATGAGGGTACGTAGACACACTCTCCCCCTCTTGTTGCTATGCATCTCCTAGATAGATCTTGCGTGAGCGTACGATTTTTTTTGAAATTGCATGCTACATTTCCTAACACCAGGTTCCGCTATTGGTTATTGACCGAAGAGATGTCTCGGTCATGTCTTCATAGTTCTCGAACCCGTAGGGTCTGCATGCTTAACGTTCGATGACGATTTTGTATTATATGAGTTATGTGTTTTGGTGATCGAATATTTTTCGGAGTCCCGAATGAGATCACGAACACTACGAGGAGTCTCTAAATGGTCGAGAGGTAAAGACTGATATATAGGATGATGGTATTCGGACACCGGAAGTATTCCGGGGGTACCGGGTACATATTGGGTCACTGGAAAGGGGTTCCGGGCACGCCCGACAAAGATATGGTCCTAATGGGCCAATAGGGGAAACATGGCAGCCAGCAGGGGCTGTTGCGCCCCCCATATGGGCCGCACCAGAGGGGAAAGGAAAGGGGGGAAGAGGGAAGGAACGGGAGGGATTCGGCCTTCCCCTTCCTTCCCTCCTCCCTCCTCTTTCCTTCCTCCTCCGGTGAAAAAGGAAAGGGG
The DNA here is from genome assembly GCA_034509565.1 of Triticum monococcum. Classification (NCBI taxonomy): domain Eukaryota; kingdom Viridiplantae; phylum Streptophyta; class Magnoliopsida; order Poales; family Poaceae; genus Triticum; species Triticum monococcum. Next base: position 614,965,713 of record CM067847.1, on the reverse strand, counting down.
GGGATTGGGGAGGAACCCCATGTAGGATTTGGCCTACTTGGGGTGCCCCCATTGGCTACTCCCTGTCCCTCCCACCTATATATATGAGGGAGGAGGCGCCTAGAACACACATCGACCTCTGTTAGCCGTGTGCGGCGCCTCCCTCCACAGATTACACCGTCGGTCATATTCTCGTAGTGCTTAGGCGATGCCCTGCGCGGATCACATCACCATCACCATCACCACGCTGTCGTGCTAATGGAACTCATCTACTTCCTCAGCACTTTGCTGGATCAAAGTTCGAGGGACGTCATAGAGCTAAATGTGTGCAAAACTCGGAGGTTCCGTAAGTTTGGTGCTTGATCGGTCAGAACGAGAAGAAGTTCGACTACATCAACCGCATTATCAAGCGCTTTAGCTTTCAGTCTATGAGGGTACGTAGACACACCATCCCCCTCTCGTTTCTATGCATCTCCTAGATATATCTTGCATGAGCGTAGGATTTTTTTGAAATTGCATGCTACGTTTCCCTACAGTGTCATCCGAACCAGGTCTATGCATAGATTATAAGCACAAGTAGAACACAAAGAGTTATGGGTGGTGATCGTCATACTGCTTACCACCAATGTCTTATTTTGATTCAGCGGTATTGTTGGATGAAGCGGCCCGGACCAACCTTACATGACCACGTTCATGAGACCGGTTCCACCGACAGACATGCAACTAGTTTTGCATAAAGGTGGCTGGCGGGTGTCTGTTTCTCCAACTTTAGTTGAATCGAATTTGACTGCGGCCGGTCCTTGTTGAAGGTTAAAACAACAAACTTGATAAATCATCGTTGTGGTTTTGATGCGTAGGTAAGAATGGTTCTTGCTAGAAGCCCATAGCAGCCATGTAAAACTTGCAACTACAAAGTAGAGGACATATAACTTGATTTTGCAGGGCATGGTGTGATGTGATATGGTCAAGAGATGATGTGATATACGTTATTGTATGAGATGATCATGTTTTGTAAAAGTTACCGGCAACCGGCAAGAGCCTTATGGTTGTCTCTTTATTATATGAAATGCAAACGCCATGTAACTGCTTTACTTTATCACTATGCTTTAGTGATAGTTGTAGAAGTAATAGTTGGCGAGACGACCACGACGCTACGATGGAGATCAAGGTGTCAAGCCAGTGACGATGGAGATCATGACGGTGCTTTGGAAATGGAGATCAAAGGCACAAGATAATGATGGCCATATCATGTCACATATTATGATTGCATGTGATGTTTATGCATCTTATTTTGCTTAGTACGGCGGTAGCATTATAAGATGACCCCTCACTAAAATTTCAAGGTATAAGTGTTCTCCCCGAGTATGCACCGTTGCGATAGTTCGTCGTGCTGGGACACCACGTGATGATCGGGTGTGATAGGCTCTACGTTCACATACAACGGGTGCAAGATAGTTTTGCACATGCAGAATACTCGGGTTAAACTTGATGAGCCTAGCATGTACAGACATGGCCTCGGAACACTGGAGACCAAAAGGTCGAACGTGAATCATATAGTAGATATGATCAACATAGAGATGTTCACCATTAAAGACTACTCCATCACATGTGATGATCAGACATGGTTCAGTTGATTTGGATCATGTATCATTTAGACGACTTGAGGGATGTGAATCTAAGTGGGATTCTTGAGTAATATGATTACTTGAACTCAATTTATCATGAACTTAGTCCTGATAGTTTTTGCATATATATGTTGTAGATCAATGGCCCGTGCTACCGTTCCCTTGAATTTTAATGCATTCCTAGAGAAAGCTAAGCTGAAAGATGATGGTAGCAACTACATGGATTCGGTCCGTAACTTGAGGATTATCCTCATTGCTGCACAGAAGAATTATGTCCTTGATGCACCGCTAGGTGAAAGGCCTGCTGCAGGAGCAGATGCTGATGTTATGAATGCCTAGCAAGCTCGATCTGATGACTACTCGATAGTTCAGTGTGCCATGCTTTACGGCTTAGAATCGGGACTTCAAAGACGTTTTAAATGTCATGGACCATATGAGATGTTCTAGGAATTGAAGTTAATATTTCAAGCAAATTCCCGAGTTGAGAGATATGAAGTCTCCAACAAGTTCTATAGCTGCAAGATGGAGGAGAACAGTTCTGTCAGTGAACACACACTCAAAATGTCTTGGTATCATAATCACTTGACTCAGCTAGGAGTTAATCTTGCAGATGATAGTGTTATTGACGGATAAGAAGGATGGCAAAATGAAAAAAGGTATATTTGATATACATGTTATTGACGTGTACCTTACTAATGCTCGTAGTAGCACCTGGGTATTTGATACCGGTTAGGTTGCTCATATTTGTAACTCGAAACAGGGGCTACGGATTAAATGAAGATTGGCTAAGGATGAGGTGACGATGCGCGTCAGGAATGGTTCCAAGGTCGATGTGATCGCCATCGGCACGCTACCTCCACATCTACCTTTAGGATTAGTTTTAGACATAAATAATTGTTATTTGGTGCCAGCATTGAGCATGAACATTATATATGGATCTTGTTTGATGCGAGACAATTATTTATTTAAATCAAAGAATAATGATTGTTCTATTTATATGAGTAATATCTTTTATGGTCATGAACCCTTGAAGAGTGGTCTATTTTTGTTGAATCCTGATTGTGGTGATACACATATTCATAATATTGACGCCAAAATATGCAAAGTTGATAATGATAGTGCAACATATTTGTGGCAGTGCCGTTTAGGTCATATTGGTGTAAAACGCATGAAGAAACTCCATACAGATGGGCTTTTGGAATCACTTGATTATGAATCATTTGATACTTCTGAACCATGCCTCATGGGCAAGATGACTAAAAGTACGTTCTCCGGAACAATGGAGCGAGCTAATGACTTATTGGAAATAATATATACCGATGTAAGCGGTCCGATGAGTGTTGAGGCTCGCAGCGGGTATCGTTATTTTCTGACCTTCACAGATGATTTGAGCAGATATGGGTATATCTACTTAATAAAACACAAGTCTGAAACATTTGAAAAGTTCAAAGAATTTCAGAGTGAAGTGGAGAATCATCATAACAAGAAAATAAAGTTTCTATGATCTGATCATGGAGGCGAATATTTGAGTTACAAGTTTGGGCTTCATTTAAAATAATGTGGAATAGTTTCACAACTCCCGCCACCTGGAACACCATAGCGTAATGGTGTGTTCAAACGTCATAACCGTACTCTATTAGATATGGTGCGCTCTATGATGTCTCTTACCGATTTGCCTTTCTCATTTTTGGGTTATGCATTAGAGACAACTGCATTGACGTTAAATAGGGCACCATCTAAATCCGTTGAGACGATACCGTATAAACTGTGGTTTGGCAAGAAACATAAGCTGTCGTTTCTTAAAGTTTGGGGTTACGATCCTTGTGAAAAAGCTTCAGCCTAATAAGCTCGAACCCAAATCGGAGAAGTGCGTCTTCATAGGATACACAAAAGAAACTATTGGGTACACCTTCTACCACAGATCCGAAGGGAAGATCTTTGTTGCTAAGGATGGATCCTTTCTAGAGAAGGAGTTTCTCTCGAAAGAAGTGAGTGGGAGGAAAGTAGAACTTGATGAGGTAATTGTACCTTCTCTCAAATAGGAAAGTAGCTCATCACAGAAAACCGTTCCCATGATTCCTACACCAACTATAGAGGAAGCTAATGATAATGATCATGCAACTTCAGATCAAGTTACTACTAAACTTCATAGGTCAACCATAGCATGTTCCGCACCAAAGTGGTATGGTAACCCGGTTCTGGAAGTCATGTTACTAGACCATGACGAACCTATGAATTATGAAGAAGCGATGATGAGCCCAGATTCTGATAAATGGCTTGAGGCCATGAAATCTGAGATAGGATCAATGTATGAGAACAAAGTGTGGACTTTGGTTGACTCGCCCGATGATCGGCGAGCCATGGAGAATAAATGGATCTTCAAGAAGAAGACTGAAGCTGATGGTAATATTACTGTCTACAAAGCTTGAGTTGTCGCGAAAGGTTTTTGACAAGTTCAAGGAGTTGACTACAATGAGACTTTCTCACACGTAGTGGTGCTTAAGTCTGTCCAAATCATGTTAGCAATTGTCGCATTTCATGATTATGAAATATGGCAAATGGATGTCAAAACTGCATTCATTAATGGGTTTCCTAAAAAAGAGTTGTATATGATGCAACCGGAAGGTTTTGTCGATCCCAAAGGTGCTAACAAAGTGTGCAAATTCCAGCAATCCATCTATGGATTGGTGCAAGCATCTCAGAGTTGGAATATACACTTTGATGAGGTGATCAAAGCATATGGTTTTATACAGACTTTCGGAGAAGCCTGTATTTACAAGAAAGTGAGTGGGAGCTCTGAAGCATTTCTAATATTATATGTGGATGACATATTGTTGATTAGAAATGATGTAGAATTTCTGGATAACATAAAAGGATACTTGAATAAAAGTTTTTCAATGAAAGACCTCGGTGAAGCTGCTTATATATTAGGCATCAAAATCTATAGAGGTAGATCAAGACGCTTAATTGGACTTTCACAAAGCACATACCTTGATAATGTTTTGAAGAAGTTCAAAATCGATTAGTCAAAGAAAGGGTTCTTGCCTGTGTTACAAGGTGTGAAGTTGAGTCAGACTCAATGCCCGACCACTGTAGAAGATAGAAAGAAAATGAAAGTCATTCCCTATGCCTCAGCCATAGTTTCTATCATGTATGCTGATACGTCTCCAACGTATCTATAATTTTTATATTATTTTTGGGACTAACGTATTAACCGGAGGCCCAGCCCAGAATTGCTAATTTTTGCCTGTTTTAGGGTTTTGAAGAAAAGGAATATCAAACGGAGTCCAAACGGAATGAAACCTTCGGGAACGTGATTTTCTCATCGAATACAACTCAAGAGACTTGGACCCTACATCAAGACACGTAACAGGAGGCCACGAGGTAGGGGGGCGCGCCTACCCCCCCCCCCCCCCCCCCCCAGGCGCGCCCTCCACCCTCATGGCCCCCCTGTTACTCCACCGACGTACATCTTCCTCCTATATATACCCACGTATCCCCAAACGTTCAGATACGGAGCCAAAACCCTAATTCCACTGCCGCAACTTTCTGTATCCACGAGATCCCATCTTGGGGCCTGTTCCGGAGTTCCATCGGAGGGGGCATCAATCACGGAGGGCTTCTACATCAACACCATAGCTCTTTCGATGAAGTGTGAGTAGTTTACCTCAGACCTATGGGTCCATAGTTAGTAGCTAGATGGTTTCTTCTCTCTTTTTGGATCTCAATACAATGTTCTCCCCCTCTCTTGTGGAGATCTATTCAATGTAATCTTCTTTTTGCGGTGTGTTTGTTGAGACCGATGAATTGTGGGTTTATGATCAAGTCTATCTATGAATAATATTTGAATCTTCTCTGAATTCTTTTATGTATGATTGGTTATCTTTGCAAGTCTCTTCGAATTATCAGTTTGGTTTGGCCTACTAGATTGATCTTTCTTGCAATGGGAGAAGTGCTTAGCTTTGGGTTCAATCTTGCGGTGTCCTTTCCCGGTGACAATAAGGGCAGCAAGGCACGTATTGTATTGTTGCCATCGAGGATAACAAGATGGGGTTTTCTTCATATTGCATGAGTCTATCCCTCTACATCATGTCATCTTGCTTAAGGAGTTACTCTGTTTTGAACTTAATACTCTAGATGCATGCTGGATAGCGGTCGATGAGTGGAGTAATAGTAGTAGATGCAGGCATGAGTTGGTCTACTTGTCTTGGACGTGATGCCTATATACATTATCATACCTAGATATTCTCATAACTATGCTTAATTCTGTCAATTGCTCAACAGTAATTTGTTCACCCACCGTAGAATACTTATGCTCTCGAGAGAAGCCACTAGTGAAACCTATGGCCCCCGGGTCTATCTTTATCATATCAATCTCCTACTACTTATTTACCTTGCTATTTAATTTGCCTTTATTTTACTTTGCATCTTTATCATAAAAATACCAAAAATATTATCTTATCATATCTATCAGATCTCACTCTCGTAAGTGGCCTTATAGGGATTGACAACCCCTATTTATGTTGGTTGCGAGGATTTATTTGTTTTGTGCAGGTGCGAGGGACTCGCGTGTAGCCTCCTATTGGATTGATACCTTGGTTCTCAAAAACCGAGGGAAATACTTACGCTACTTTGCTGCATCATCCCTTCCTCTTCGGGGAAAACCAACGCAGTGCTAAAAGAGGTAGCATATGCTATGATGTGTACCAGACCTGATGTGTGCCTTGCTATAAGTTTAGCAGGGAGGTACCAAAGTAATCTAGGAGTGGATCACTGGACCACGGTCAAGAACATCCTGAAGTACCTGAAAAGTACTAAGGATATGTTTCTCATTTATGGAGGTGACAAAGAGCTCGTCATAAATGGTTACGTCGATGCTAGATTTGACACTGATCCGGATGACTCTAAGTCACAAACCGGATACATATTTATATTGAATGTTGGAGCTGTAAGTTGGTGCAGTTCCAAGCAAAGCGTCATGGCGGGATCTACATGTGAAGCGGAGTACATAGCTGCTTCGGTAGCAGCAAATGGAGGAGTCTGGATGAATGAGTTGATATCCGATCTAGGTGTAATACCTAGTGCATCGGGTCCAATGAAAATCTTTTGTGACAATACTTGAGCAATTGCCTTAGGGAGGGAATCCAGATTTCACAAAGGAACCAAACACGTCAAGAGACGCTTCAATTCCATCCATGATCAAGTCAAGGAGGGAGACATAGAGATTTGCAAAATACATACGGATCTGAATGTGGCACACCTATTAACTAAGCCTCTTCCACGAGCAAAACATGATCAACACCAAGACTCCATGGGTGTTAAGAATCATTACAATGTAATCTAGATTATTGACTCTAGTGCAAGAGGGAGACTAAAGGAAATATGCCCTAGAGGTAATAATAAAGTTGTTATTTTATATTTCCTTATATCATGATAAATGTTTATTATTCATGCTAGAATTGTATTAACCCGAAACTTGATACATGTGTGGACACACACACAAAACAATGTGTCCCTAGTAAGCCTCTACCAGAATAGCTCGTTAATCAAAGATGGTCAAGTTTCCAAACCATAGACATGTGTTGTCATTTGATGAACGGGATCACATCATTAGCGGAATGATGTGATGGACAAGACCCATCCATTAGCTTAGCATGTTGATCGTTCAATTTTATTGCTATTGCTTTCTTCATGTCATATACATATTCCTTTGACTATGAGATTATGCAAGTCCAGGATACTGGAGGAATACCTTGTGTGCTGTCAAACATCACAATGTAACTAGGTGATTATAAAGATGCTCTACACGTATCTTCAATGGTGTTTGTTGGGTTGGCATAGATTGAGATTAGGATTTGTCACTCCGAGTATCAAAGAGGTATCTCTGGGCCCTCTCGGTAATGCACATCATAAGAAGCCTTGCAAGCAATGTGACTAATGAGTTAGTTGCGGGATGATGTATTACAGAACGAGTAAAGAGACTTGCCAGTAACAAGATTGAACCAGGTATGAAGATACCGATGATCGAATCTCGGGCAAGTAACATACCGATGACAAAGGGAATAACGTATGTTGTCATTACGGTTCGAACGATAAAATCTTCATAGAATATGTAGGAGCCAATATGAGCATCTAGGGGCCGCTATTGGTTATTGACCGGAGAGGTGTCTCGGTCATGTCTGCATAGTTCTCGAACCCGTAGGGTCCGCACGCTTAACGTTCGATGACGATTTTGTATTATATGAGTTATGTGTTTTGGTGAACGAATGTTGCTCGGAGTCCCAGATGAGATCACGAACATGACGAAGAGTCTCAAAATGGCCGAGATATAAAGATTGATATATAGGACGATGGTATTCGGACACCGGAAGTATTCCGGGGGTACCGGGTACATATCGGGTCACCGGAAAGGGGTTCCGGGCACCCCCGGCAAAGATATGGGCCTAATGGGCCAAGAGGTGAAACGCAGCAGCCTACAGGGGCTGCTGCGCCCCCCATATGGGCTACACCAAGGGGGAAAGGAAAGGGGGAAAGAGAGAAGGAAGGGAAGGGATTTGGCCTTCCCCTTCCTTCCCTCCTCCCTCCTCTTTCCTTCCCCCTCTGGTGAAAAAGGAAAGGGGGGGGCCGAATTGGGGAGGAACCCCAAGTAGGATTCGGCCTACTTGGGGTACCCCCCTTGGTTGCTCCCTCTCCCTCCCACCTGTATATATATGAGGGGGGAGGCACCTAGAACACACATCAACTTCTGTTAGCCGTGTGCGGCGCCTCCCTCCACAGATTATACCCACGGTCATATTCTCGTAGTGCTTAGGCGAAGCCCTGCGCGGATCACATCACCATCACCACGCCGTCGTGCTGACGGAACTCATCTACTTCCTTGGCACTTTGCTGGATCAAGAGTTCGAGGGACGTCATAGAGCTGAACGTGTGCAGAACTCGGAGGTGTCGTACATTCGGTGCTTCATCGGTTGGAACGAGAAGAGGTTCAACTACATCAACCGCGTTGTCAAATGCTTCCGCTTTCGGTCTACGAGGTACATAGACACACTCTCCCCCTCTCATTTCTATGCATCTCCTAGATAGATCTTGCGTGAGCTTAGGAATTTTTTTAAATTGCATGCTATGTTTCCCTACAGAGAAGGGTCGGTTGCGATGGTTTGCAGCAACAAGCAACCATCACAGGTTCGTCGGGTTATGGTGGTTGGTTATCCACAATTGTTTTTGGAGTTTGTTCCACGGGGAGGGGGTCACATGTTTCTGAATATATTTCATCTTTTTTCGTTGATGTTTTTTCAGCGGTGCCATGCATGCATATATGTGAACGTCTGTTTATGTACTTTAAGAAAAATCTTGATGTTTTTGTAGCATAAGAACTTTTTTTGGAATATTGACAGGAGAGTTGTCAAATTCATTGACTAGAAGAAGCAATACAAGAACACCTCCAAAGCGGAAAGCACAACAAAGTGTCTAGTGCAAAAAAGAAAAGAAAGAAAATAGAGTCGGCACCATCACAAACCCAAGCTCCACCAACAAGTCGTGCACACCATCAGAGAACCATCGTCAGGTCTACAAGGTAACACCTCCAAGAAGGAGGTGATGTCGAGGACTCCATCAACTCCCGATCTGGCGTAGCCAAATCTTATATTTTCATCTGAAGACAACAAGCCATGGGGGTACGAAGAGCAAACAAGCTGCACAACGATACCTTTAAGGAGGAAAACTACATCAATATACGTCGTTACTGTCGGAACTGACTAGGTTAAATGTAGGATTTTCATCCAGAGCTGAGTCTTCCACCAATCATATCGGATCCGAGGCCTTCCAGCGGCACCGAGTAGAAGGAGACCATGCACACCACTACCAGAAATGGACTTGTCACCGCCACACACAGGAACGTGGCGAACATGCGCCACCCTAGTTGGACCGCACCACCACACACATGCCTTAGGCGAGCCCAGCCAGATCTGGCCATCCTCTGCCTCTGTGTGCGGAATTGGGCGAGGATCCGCATCGCAGGGCACAAGAAGAGCTGAGTCAGAACCGGAACTGGCCGGCCCACACTGCCGCCCACTAGAATTGGGTGAACACCAAGCCAAAATCGACCGCCTCGCACCGCTGTGCGCAAGGACCAGACCAGCCAAGTTGAAACTGGCCTACCAAAAACCTCCTGTGCACCGAGGATGTTGTACGTCACCGCTGTTCTAATGAGCCAGATGATACTTCCATTTTGCATCATGCTTTTATATCGATATTTATTGCATTATCGGCTATTATTATACATTATATCACAATACTTATGAATTTTCTCTCTTATTTTATAAGGTTTACATGAAGAGGGAGAATGCCGGCAGCTGGAATTCTAGACGGGAAAAGGAGCAAATATTAGAGACCTATTCTGCACAACTCCAAAAGTCCAGAAACTTCACGAATAATATTTTTGGAATATATAAAAAATATTGGGCGAAGAAAGGCACTAGAGGGGGGCCACCTGCCATCCACAAGGGTGGAGGGCGCGCCCTACCCCCTTGGGGGCACCCTCCGGTCTTGTGGGCCACCTGGCAGGCCCCCGACGCCCATCTTTTGCTATATGGTGTGTTTTGACCTAGAAAAAAAATCATAAGGAAGCTTTCGGGATGAAGCACCGCTGTCTCGAGGCAGAACCTGGGCAGAACCAATCTAGGGCTCCGGCGGAGCTGTTCTGCCGGGGAAACTTGCCTCCGGGAGGGAGAAATCAAAGCCATCATCATCACCAACGATCCTCTCATCGAGAGGGGGTTAATCTCCATCATCATCTTCACCATCACCATCTCCTCTCAAACCCTAGTTCATCCCTTGTATCCGATCTCTGTCTCAAAACCTCAGATTGGTACCTGTGGGTTGCTAGTAGTGTTGATTACTCCTTGTAGTTGATGCTAGTTGGTTTATTCAGTGGAAGATCATATGTTCAGATCCTTAATGATAATTAATACTCCTCTGATTATGAACATGAATATGCTTTGTGAGTGGTTACGTTTGTTCCTGAGGTCATGGGAGAAGTCTTGTTATAAGTAATCATGTGAATTTGTTATTCGTTTGATATTTTGATGAGATATATGTTGTCTCTCCTCTAGTGGTGTTACGTGAACATCTACTACATGACACTTCACTGTGATTTGGACCTAGGGGAAGGCACTAGGAAGTAATAAGTAGATGATGGGTTGCTAGAGTGACAGAAGCTTAAACCCTAGTTTATGCGTTGCTTCGTAAGGGGCTGATTTGGATCCATATGTTTCATGCTATGGTTAGATTTATCTTAATTCTTCTTTCGTAGTTGCGGATGCTTGCGATAGGGGTTAATCATAAGTGAGAGGCTTGTCCAAGCAAGGGCATCACCCAAGCACCGATCCACCCACATATCAAATTATCAAAGTAACGAACGCAAATCATATGAGCATGATGAAAACTAGCTTCACAGTAATTCTCATGTGTCATCGGGAGCACTTTGCTTTATATAAGAGTTCGTCCAGGCTTGTCCTTTGCTACAAAAAGGATTGGTACACCTTGCTGCACCTTGTTTACTTTTGTTACTTGTTACCCGTTATGAATTATCTCATCATACAACTATCTATCACCGATAATTTCAGTGCTTGCAGAGAATACCTTGCTGAAAACCGCTCGGCATTTCCTTCGGCTCCTCATTGGGTTCGACACTCTTACTTATAGAAAGGACTACGATAGATACCCTATACTTCTGGGTTATCAAGACTCTTTTCTGGAGTCGTTGCCGGGGAGTGAAGCGCCTTTGGTAAGTGGAATTTAACACTAAATATGGACTTGACTCTGAGATAGTAGCTTCTTTCTGTGAATCATTTGCTACTCATGTTGATCTCTCTAAGGAGAAGTGGTTTAAATATAATCCTCCCATTGAGTGAAAGTAGTAGAACCTATTAAAGTTGAAGAAGAAACTATTACTTATGATGTTGATCCTATTTTTCCTACTGTTTATATTGAGAAACTACCTTTTCCTGTTAGAATAAAGGATCATGCTAAAGCTTCAACTGTGGTTCGTAAGAGTTATACTAGAACACCTACACACCCTAAGCAAATTAATGTTGAACCCAGTATTGCTATGGTTAAAGATCTCTTGGTCGATAATATTGATGGGTGATAACCCACAATTATAGGGGATCATCTGTAGCCTTCTTCTATAAATAAGAGTGTTGACCCAACAAGGAGCTAAAGGTGGAACAAATATTCCCTCAAGTTCTATCGACCACCGATACAACTCTACGCACACTTGACATTTGATTTACCGAAAACAAGTATGAAACTATTTTGTAGGTGTGATGCTAGAACTACTTTGCTAGAATAAAACTAGAAGTACTTTGCAAGATAATAAAAGTTAGGTGTTTAGAAAAAGGGTTTGTGTCAACAAGAAAGTTTTTTGTCCCTAGCCAATCGATAACAAGTACCCGTAATCATTCTTGTAATTTTATATGAGGGAGAGGCATGAGCTAACATACTTTCTCTACTTGGATCATATGCACTTATGTTGGACCCCTAGCAAGCATCCGCAACTACTAAAGATCATTAAGGTCGTGAAACCCAACCATAGCATTAAGTATCAAGTCCTCTTTACTCCCATACGTCATACCCCACTTACTCGGGTTTAAGCTTCTGTCACTCTCGCAACCCACCATAAGCGAACCATGAACATATTGCAAGACCCTACAGCAGGGTACCCTCACGCTTGCATGAGAATGGAGGGCACCATAGGACAGCACCATAAATAAAATATACAATCATACCAACCAAGATCACGATTAACCCACAGGACAAAACGGATCTACTCAAACATCATAGGATAACCATAGATCATTGGGAAATAATATATGGAGTTGAGCACCATGTTTAAGTAGAGATTACAGCGAGGAGGAGGGGTGTTACACCGCTGCATAGTGGGGGAGAAAGTTGGTGTTGACAGCCAGATTATATCCTTTGGCCAGACTGTTGGACTATGAAGATACAAGATTGAAGACTTCGTCTCGTGTCCGGATGGGACTCTACTTGGCGTGGAAGGCAAGCTAGGCAATACGGATATGTATATCTCCTCCTTTGTAACCGACCTTGTGTAACCCTAGCCCCCTCCAGTGCCTATATAAACCTGAGGGTTTTAGTCCGTAGGACAACATACAATCATACCATAGGCTAGCTTCTAGGGTTTAGCCTCTCCGATCTCGTGGTAGATCAACTCTTGTAATACTCATATCATCAAGAATAAATCAAGCAGGACGTAGGGTTTTACCTCCATCAAGAGGGCCCGAACCTGGGTAAAACATCGTGTCCCCTGCCTCCTGTTAGCATCCGCATTAGACGCATAGTTCGGGACCCCCTACCCGAGATCTGCCGGTTTTGACACCGACATTGGTGCTTTCATTGAGAGTTCCTTTGTGACGTATCCGTAAGGAAGGATGCCTAATCTTGTTGTTAAAAACAACATTACCGCCGGGGGAGCTCTGGCTGTCGGCCAAACTCTTCGGCTAGGCAGTTTCGTCATGACAGCCTGTTCGGCCGCTGCACCGACGATGACTTCCCGGGTCATCAAAAATAGCCTCCACATCGTCTTGGAATTTGCCGAGCAGATGGATCCAATGGAGCTCTATTCCCTAAACGAACTCTTGGATCACATCGCCGCCTTGGGAGTCGCTACGGACTATGATCAGATTGGGCTTAAACCCGATCGAAGGGAGATTAACTCTCCACCGGTCACCCATCATGTTGCGGTGGTGGAGGAACAATGTGGCGACTCTCCCTCTATCTTGAGGACTAACTATGTCCGAATTCCTGAGCTCTCTGAGCTGGATACCCGTTTACAGGAGGACATCATCCCAACCCTGAACCTAGAGTCAAGCAGCGGGCCAGACCCATCGGGCAACATACCGGAATCTGAACTTCCAAGATCGGAAACCCCTCGACCCCTGGGTCTTAGATCAGGTAGGGGTTCGGACTCAAATCCACCAACCCACCCAGACATAAACGATCTTTCCCACATCAGGAAAGAGCCCCATGAAACAGTACATCATTATTGGGCCAGATTCCTCCTTGTGATGAACAAGGTTAAGGACTGCCGCGAGGAAGACACAGTCCCACTTTTTTGCAATAACTGTACGGACAAGGGAATCCTTAACACAATAAGTCGCCGTGACATATCACGCTTTGCCAACTTGGCGTCCATAGTACTAAAGTACTGTGTGATGGAAAGTGCCAGGAAAACCAAAACGAAATTTTGGGATAATCCGGCTCCGAATATGCACCGAGTCCGAGGTAAAAGGGTGCACTATCATAAGACACCCGAGTTCATTACAAAGAAGCAATAACCATCTACAGGGCACGGAACCGTATTGGAGGGATGGCTTAATGGACCCTGCAAAATTCATAGAACAGCGGATACAATACCAACGCACAGCCTTAGAGCATGTTGGATACTCCGGCAGGTGGCCAAAAGTGGTGAGGATCTTCTTATCCCAAATGCCATAGAGCACCATCCCGTGGATAACAATACGATATTAACAGTCTTTGAGACCTTCGCGTCAAATAATAGGCGCAAGTGAACACTCCGCAACATTGCCGAAATCTGCCATGTAGCAGCAATAAATCCATGGAGTGACACGACTATTATCTTCAATGCCAGTGACGAACCTAAATTCCGAACAGCCCGAGCACCAGCCGCACTGGTCCTCAGTCCAATCGTGGACGACTTTCGACTCACCAAAGTATTCATGGACGGCGGCAGTGGATTAAACCTCATCTATGAGGACACTCTTTAAAAAATGGAAATAGACTGGAACCGCATTGAGGAAAGTAGCACAACCTTCAGAGGAATCATACCCAGTCGGGAAGCACGATGCGCTGGGAAAATTACACTAGATGTGGTATTCGGTACGCCAGAGAACTATAGGTCCGAAGAAATTACATTTCAAGTGGCCCCGTTCAGCAGTGGATACCATGCCCTTTTAGGATGTGAGACGTTCATGATCTTCCAAGCCATACCCCATTATGGGTACATGAAGCTCAAAATGCCCAGGCCCAACGGAATCATCACTCTCACCAGTGATCCGGACACAACAATCCGCACCGAAAACAAAACAGCCGCACTAGCCCTCGGGGCATTATCCGAAGCCCTCTCGGCCGAGGAATTAACCACGCTACGCTCCACAGTGGACAGGGACGACATGATACTCGACAAGAGATCCAAGTCCACCTCTTTTAAACCAGCGGATGAAATAGTCAAATTCCACGTCCACCCAACGAACCCTACAAAAACAGCCTCCATTGGGGCACAGTTAAACCCCGCCGTGGATGCCGCACTACGAGAGTTCCTGTGCGAGAATTGGGACATATTCGCCTGGTACCTGTCAGACATGCCAGGAATCCCACGCAGGTTGGCCGAGCATAGCCTCAATATCCTAAAGGGATTCAAGCTAGTCAAGCAGGCTCTTCGGCATTTCTCCGAACCTAAGAGACATGCCATGGGAGAGGAACTAGCCAAGTTATCGGAGGCCGGATTCATCAGAGAAATAAAACACCCGGACTGGCTAGCAAACCTGGTGATGGTACCAAAGAAGGACAAATCATGGCGCCTTTGTGTCGATTTCAAGGACCTCAATAAAGCTTGCCCAAAGGATCCCTTCCCCCTCCCTGAATTGATCAAATTATTGATGCTACCGCAGGACACGAGTCATTGTGTTTCCTCGATGCATACTCCGGTTACCACCAAATCAAGATGGCGTAGTCTGACCAAGCCGCAACGGCATTCATCACACCATACGGTCCCTTCTGTTTCAACACAATGCCTTTTGGGCTCAAAAACGCCGGCGCAACATATCATCGCATGATTCGGACATGTTTGGAGAAACAAATCGGCAAAATAGTAGAGGCATACGTAGATGATGTGGTCGTCAAAACCAAACAGGTCGACTCTCTGATAGACGACTTGAGGCTCACATTCGACAACCTCCGAACATACGACATCAAGCTCAATCTGGAAAAATGCGTTTTTGGCGTACCAGCCGGAAAACTCCTGGGTTTCATTGTCTCCAGTAGAGGTATTGAAGCTAATCCGGCCAAAATCCGAGCTTTGTCACAGTTGGCTACCCCAACAGACCTCAAACAAATCTAGAAGTTAACTGGATGTGTGGCGGCTCTAAGCCGCTTTATCTCCCGCTTAGGAGAAAATGCATTACCCCTTTATCGCTTCCTTCAGAGCACCAAACACTTCGAGTGGACGGACGCTGCCACAGCCGGATTAGAAGAAATAAAAGCCATACTGGCAACCAACCCAATCATGTCCGTGCCAAACGTCGGCGAGCCAATGCTATTATACATTGCGGCAACTCATCAAGTTGTAAGCGCAGTGCTCGTCGTCGAACGAGAAGCGGACGGACATAAATTCCCTCTTCAAAAGCCGGTATATTATGTATCCACTGTCCTCCATGCAAATCACGGTACCCACATTATCAAAAGATAGCCTATGCGGTATTCATGGCATCCCGAAAACTGTGAGACTACTTTCAAGAGTGCTCGATTACAGTAGCCTCGGAGGTGCCACTCAATGATATTATAAACAACCGCGACGCCACGGGCCGGATTGCCAAATAGGCCATTGAGCTCCTCCCATTCGACATAACATACAAACCTCGGCGAGCCATTAAATCGCAAGTATTGGCCGACTTTGTCGCCGAATGGACGGAAGCCGAACTCCCTAAAGAGTATGACGCATACTCCAATTGGATTATGCACTTCGAAGGCTCCAAATGCTGGCTGGACTGGGGGCTGGCGTCATCCTGACATCCCCAACCAGAGATACAGTTCAATACATACTGCAGATACTATATACAGACTCCAACAATGCAGCCGAATACGAAGCCATGTTACATGCTCTTCGGATGGCAGTTTCCATGGGCATTCAGCGCCTGGAGGTGCGTGGGGACTCGAACCTCGCAATATCCCAAATAAATGGAGACTTTGATGCCAAGGATCCGAAGATGGCAGCCTATCGTAACGCCGTCCTAAAGATGTCAGCTCGGTTCGAGGGGCTCGAATTTCACCATGTGGCTCGGGAAAACAATCAGGCGGCGGATATCCTCGCCCGCATCGGCGCAAAACACGATGCGGTCCCCCAACATCTTTTTAGAGAGGTTGTTTAAGCCATCCGTGGTATGGGAGGGGGACACCGGCAATATTAGTCCGGACCCGGCCACAACACTCGATACCGAACACTCATACATAATCGGAGGCTCTGCCACCGAAACAACACCTTCAGCCCACGTAATATTGGCCATCATAGCCCCGTGGACAGAACCATTCCTGGCCTACCTAACTAGGCAGGAACTTCCGGAGGACCAAAAGGAGGCACGCTGCATAGTGCGGCGATCTAAGGCCTACAGGGTCCATGAGGGAGAACTGTATAAAAAAGCACTACCGGAGTCCTTCAAAGGTGCATCTCCGAAGAGGAAGGGCGGAACCTTTTGGCAGAAATTCACGCCGGACTCGGCGGCCACCACGCCACAGCCTGGGCTCTTGTAAGCAAGGCCTTCCATACATGATTATATTGGCCAACGGCATGGGCAGACGCACAGGACTTGGTCCAACGCTGCACCGGTTGCCAGCTTTTTGCAAATCAAAGCCACATGCCACCCACCGCCCTCCAAACAATCCCCATTATGTGGCCCTTCGCGGTCTGGGGGCTTGACATGGTTGGACCCCTTAAACACTACTGGAATCAGCTACTTTGCCATCTGCCAGCTCTTTGCCGTCTGCTAGCAGACGGCAAAGAAGCTCTTTGCCATCAGCTGCCAGAAAGCAGACGACAAAGAACTGGCTGATGGCAAAGAAAGCCTTTGCCATCAGCCAGTTCTTTGCCGTCCGCTAGCTGACGGCAAAGATTCTTTGCCGTCTGCTAGCTGACGGCAAAGAGGGAGGGGCCCCACTGACGAGCTACTTAAAAAATAACTTAACGGGCCCCCCTCTTTGCCGTCTGCTAGCAGACGGCAAAGAGCAAATAAGCGGACGACAAAGGGGGGCGGACGGCAAAGATTTAACATATCTAACGGCGCGCCCCCACCCCGCGCCCTCTCTCTCTGTTTCTCTCCCCTGCTCCCATACGCGCGCCGCCGCCAGCACCACTCGTCGCCGCCGCGCCCCGCCCGCCACCCCCCCGCGCCCCAGTGCCCCGGGCCCGGCGCCGCCGCCCCGCCCCCCCTCCTCCACCGCCCCCCCGCCTCGTCGCCACTACCGCCGCCCCGCCCCCCCTCCTCCACGGCCCCCCCGTCTCAGCGCCGCCGCGCCCCGGCACCCCGCCCCCCGCGCCCCACCGCAGTGGGCCCGGCGTCGCCGCCCCAGGCCGCCCCGCCCCCCTCCTCCACCGGCCCCCCGCCTCGTCGCCACTGCCGCCGCCCCGCCCCCCTCCTCCACCGGCCCCCCGTCTCAGCACCGCCGCGCCCCGGCCCCCCGCCCCCCCGCGCCCCACCGCCCTGGGCCCGGCGCCGCCGCCCCAGGCCGCCCCGCCCCCCTCCTCCACCGGCCACCTCCTCCACCGGCCCAGGTGAGCTCTACCTCTCCTCTGTTTTCTTTTTTTCTTCTGTTTTTTAGTTTTAGGTTTATGTTTAGTTTAGATTTAGTTTCAGTTTTAGTTTTAGGTTTAGTTTTAGGTTTAGGTTTAGTCTTAGTTTAGTTTTAGGTTTTTAGATTTAGTTTTTTCCTTTTTTCTGTTTTTTTAGTTTTAGGTTTATGTTTAGATTAGATTTAGGTTTAGTTTTAGGTTCAGTTCAGTTTTAGGAAAGAAAAAGAAGAAGAAGAAAAAACAGGAGAGGAGGAGAAGAAGAAGAGGAAAAAGGAAAGGAGGAAGAAGAAGAGGAGGAGGAGAAGAAAAAAGAAGAAGAGGACGAAGAAGAAAAAACATGAGAGGAGGAGAAGAAGAAGAGGAGGAGGAGAAGAAAAAAGAAGAAGAGGAAAAAGAAGAAGAAAAAAGAGGAGAGGAGGAGAAGAAGAAGAGGAAAAAGGAAAGGAGGAAGAAGAAGAAGAAGAAGAAGAAGGAAAAAAGGAAGAAAAGGAAGAAAAGGAAGAAAAGGAAGAAGAAGAAAAGGAAAAAAGAGGAAAAACCCCCGACCCGACACGGCACCCCGACCCGACACCGCACCCCGACCCCGACCCGGCACCCCGACCCCTAGACCCCGACCCCGACACCCCGACCCCAACCCCGACACCCCGACCCCGACCCCGACCCCGACACCCCGACCCCGAGCCTGACCCGACACCCCGACCCCGACACGGACACGGCACCCCGACCCCAACCCGACACCCCGACCCCGAGACCCCGACCCTGACACCGACACGACACCCCGACACCGACACCCTGACACCACACCCACCTTTACCCCGACACCGACACGGCACCCCGACCCCGACCCGGCACCCCGACCAGACACCCCGACCCCGAGACCCCGACCCCGAGCCTGACCCGAGACCCCGACCCTGAGACCCCGGGCCTGACCCGACACCCCGACCCCGACACTGACACGGCACCCCGACCCCGACCCGGCACCCCGACCCGACACCCCGACCCCGAGACCCTGACCCCGACCGCGAGTCAGACCCGACACCCCGACCCCGACACCGACACGGCACCCCGACCCCGACCCGCTCCGCCGATGCCAGTGATTGCTCCTGGGACCACGGTGAGTTTTATTTGAATGGACATTACTTGCTAGTCTTAACATTTGAGTGTCATCATGCTAACAAGACATTGGAAATGATCTTTGGTGCAGCGTAACTCCAGACAAGCATCGCACGATCCTTCTCCAGCTACCGACACGAGCCACCCCGCTCCTACACCTCCTGGATCTTGGTAAGTTTATCTAGTGTTTTGCTTAACACATGCATAAAGACCTAGACTTAGCTTTATTTCCTCCAATGCTTACCATAATAACGTAGACTTAGCTTCTTCTCCTCCAAAATGACTTAATAAGCTTACTGACCTCCAAAACCATCCATTTTACCTAAGTTAGCTCTAAAACGATCTATACTTAGCTTACTTATGTCAAAAATTGCATAATTAGCTTAGTTAGCTCATAGACGATCCATTTTACCTAAGTTAGCTCCAAAATGACCCATCTTACCTAGGTTAGCTTATAAATGATCCAGTTTATCCAAGTTAGCTCTAAAATGACCCAATTTACCTAGAGTAGCTCCTAAACGATCCATTTCACCTAAGTTAGCTAAAAACGATCCATTTCACCTAAATTAGCTCTTAAATGATCCATTTCACCTAAGTTTGCTCAAAAACGATCCATTTCACCTAAATTAGCTCTTAAATGATCCATTTCACCTAAGTTTGCTCAAAAACGATCCATTTCACCTTAGTTAGCTCAAAAACGATCCATTTCACCTAAATTAGCTCTTAAATGATCCATTTCACCTAAGTTTGCTCAAAAACGATCCATTTCACCTTAGTTAGCTAAAAAACGATCCATTTCACCTTAGTTAGCTCAAAAACGATCCATTTCACCTAAATTAGCTCTTAAATGATCCATTTCACCTAAGTTTGCTCAAAAACGATCCATTTCACCTAAGTTAGCTCAAAAACGATCCATTTTACCTTAGTTAGCTCAAAAACGATTCATTTCACCTAGTTAGCTAAAAAACGATCCATTTCACCTTAGTTAGCTCAAAAATGATGCCCTTCACCTTAGTTAGCTCAAAAACGATTCATTTCACCTTAGTTAGCTCAAAAACGATCCATTTTACCTAAGTTAGCTCATAAACGATCTATTTTACCTAAGTTAGTTCTAAAATGATCCATTTAACCTTACTTAGCTCATAAATGATCCATTCTACCGAAGTTAGCTCTAAAATGACCCATTTTACCTAGGTTAGCTCCAAAATGATCCATCTTACCTAGGTTACCTCTAAAATGATGCATTTTACCTAAGTTTGCTCATAAGCGATCCATTGCACCTAGGTTAGCTCATAAACGATCCATTTCACCTAAGTTAGCTCACAAATGATCAATTTCATCTAAATTAGCTCATAAATGTCATATATATTCTTCTTCTTCTTCATTTTCTTCTTCTTCTTCTTCTAATCTTCTTCTTCTAACTTTCTTATTTCCCATTTTGCAGAATTCATTCACTTCACGAAAGCTTGCATAGATGGAGTGCTTGTTTGGATGAACTATGTTTCCTTTGTATCTATGAACTATGCATGTATGGTAGGATGACACTATTGTAATATGTATGGTTGGATGCATGTATGTCGAACTTGCTACGTATGGTTGATGGAACTATGCATGTATGATGAAATTATATGTGTTGGATATCTCGTATGTTTGCTGTGAACTTGCCATGTGAAAAATATATATGTATCATCTATTTGCTGTGAAAATGGTTGGGTATATGAAAAAACAGAAAAAAAGAGCCAATATGCAGGCTCTTTGCCGTCTGCCACCGACGGCAACGGGCTCTTTGCCGTCTGCCGCGGATGGCAAAGAGGCCACGTGGCGTCCACCTGTGCTTCCTGGGAGCTGACCCGTTTGGTCAGTTTGCCTACAGTGGCAGACGGCAAAGACTTTGCCGTCAGTGGCAGACGACAAAGAACCTGCCACGTAGTGACGTGTAGATGACATCATACGGCGGACGGCAAAGACCCTAGAAATTTTGCCGTCAGCGGCGGACGGCAAAGGCCTTCCGTTAGCCACTTAACGGACTGACAGCGCAACTATTGCCGTCCGCCGTCTTTGCCGTCTGCCGCTCTCTCTTTGACGTCCGCCGCAGACGGCAAAGACTTTGCCGTCAGTAGCAGACGGCAAAGAACCTGTTTACCGAAGCCTACTTTGCCGGAGCCTTTTGCCGTCCGCCGCTGACGGCAAAGGCCTTTGCCGTCCGCCGTTCGTGCCTTTGCCGTCCGCCATGGCAGACGGCAAAGTAGCTGATTCCTGTAGTGAAAGGGGGAACCCACAAGAAAAAAAATACTTACTGGTCATGGTGGATAAATTCACCAAATGGATAGAAGCCAAACCTGTTAAAACAGCCAAATATGGACTGCTGATAGACTTCATATCTGGGGTCGTGCACCGTTATGGCGTCCCCCACAGCATCATCACTGACAACGGCACGAACTTCACGACCGATGAGGTAAAAATCTGGTGCATCAAAATGGGCATCAAGCTCGATTATGCTTCAGTCTATCACCCACAAACCAATGGCCAAGTTGAGCGAGCAAACGATCTTATAATGAGTGGCATTAAACCCAGATTAGTGCGGTCCTTAACAGAGTCTAACACGCACTGGGTAGAGGATCTCGACTCCGTACTCTGGGGGCTGCGGACCACGCCGAATCGTAGTACCGGATATACACCCTTCTTTATGGTGTTCGGCGCAGAGGCAGTCTTGCCCTGTGACATAATTCATGACTCACTCGAGTGCGCATGTATGAAGAAAGAGAAGCCGAGCTCGATAGGCAGGACAGTATGGACACCCTGGAGGAGGAACGCGACGTGGCAAAAGCCTGTTCCGCATTTTATCAGCAACAGGCTCGCAGATACCAAAGCAGAGAAGTACGGGCCAAAACTTATAACGTTGGCGAACTAGTTCTACGCCTGCCGGATAAGAAAAAGAACAAGCTCGAGCCCAAATGGGAAGGTCCCTTCTTTATTGACCAAGTTCTGACCGGTGGAGCGTACCGTCTGTGGGATGCATCAAACAATCGACTCGAGCCGACCCATGGAATGCGGCCAGGCTCCGGAGATTCTACGCCTAGTGCCGGACTCTATGTTCGTCTCCTTCCTCTGTCCAATTTTTTGCATATACATTATCTGTCTTGTTTTTCTTTCTTTTATTCTTTTTAGGCCTTCAAGGGCCAACTTGTGCCTCACTTGCACATTATAGATGCGCTAGCCGCGCTCATCATACCCGGGGGCTTCTTTCACAGAAGCTTGATTATTTATCTGGGCCTCTTGCCCCGCACATGTGTTATACTTCCGCATGTACCTTTTTTCTCCATTATATGCATCGATATGACTTAAGTTTTGGCCAAGCTGGGTTGCCTGGCTCTTGTATTTATGCCCTACGTTCCCGATAATTCGGCTAGGGCATAAGGGGAGCACCTCTGCGATTGTTACTGCCGGGTCAGCCGGATGTGTACCTCAGACTGGGTGAAGCCGAAAGCTAGCGTTCTTAAGGGAATATTCGGTCGGTGAACAAAAGATGATTTTTATTTATTTTCCATATGTGCCCCTAGATGTTTTTTCCTGCGTTTCCTATCGCAGTCCGGACATGCACTTTAGGGCATGCGTACCCAGGGAAAGGAACCCTTAACGAAACTATTCTCCCTGGAAGATGTTTCTTACTACCCATGTAATATAACATAACTAGTTGGGTACTTGTCTGTTCAAGCACTAATGACGCCTACGCCTGGTCTCCACGCATACCCCGGTTCTTATATAGCTGAGCGGGTATTCGGATACACTCCGGACTATCAGGTCCCGAGGTTGAAGCGAAAAGGTCCGCCATGACAAATGATCTACAATCCGGCTAGAAGGCATTATACATGTCACTTTAATTACATAGTTATGCAAACTGACTAAATTCCTCTTCTATACCATCCAACAGGCGGTCTAGCCTACAATCCTGTTGGGAATACTTTGCGGCTAGTTCTACTTGCCCATAAACTAAGCTAACGGGGATCTCTTTTCTATCAGGCCCCACAGGTCCCACCTTGGCCATGTGATTTGGGTCAGCCTTGGTATACCGCGTCTTCACCATGGCCCAGGCTTCCCTGGCACCTTGATGGCAGGCCAATATCTTCCATAAGTGGAAGCGCCGCCGTGCTCCCTTGAGCTTCTCCGTAAGCTCTACAACGCCTTATGGCAGGGAGACAGATGGCCACAAGGCCTGGGCAACACCTTGCATCACCTGCCGAACTTGTTCGTGCAGTTGTGAGAGCTCGGATAGAAGATCACCCGCAGACCCGGGCATTTCCTCCACGGGATGACCCGTCAGCATACTACAAACATAATGCTGTTAGCCGGCTTCTTCGCCGAACTCCTTTAAAAGGATTCGTTCAAGCACTTACTGAAAATGCCGCGTCGAAGCCGCTTATTCTCCTTCTCGGAGTTTGCAAGCTGGGCTCGAACATCTTTCAGTTCCACGCTCAGCTTGGTATTGGCGTCTTGGAGATTGTTTTTCTCCCGCGTGACCTCAGTCAGCGCACGTTCGCCAGCCTTTAGCTGTCGCACGACATGCTGGTCCTCTGGATTTTCTCTGGATTCATCTGCAACATCTATTGTTAGATCTGCAGCCACGCCGCACACTATATGGTAACATTCATTCTTTAAAGTGAATGTTACCAGCGGGGGACTTTTTCGGTTCCTTCAATGAGGCAACAACGGCCCGCAGTTGGGTCTTGCATTCCTCCAGCTCCTGTGACAGCCGAGTATTCTTCTCTATAAGAACCTGCACAATAAATATGATCCTTAAATCAGTTCTGCTAACTGTTTCAAGTCTCAGGGGTTATTGATACATATAATCGTCAGATTTACTTACCCGTACATCCTTTACATACTAATCCGTGGCTCTGGCTAGACCATCTTGAGCAGCACGGAGGTACGCCTCTCTAGAATTGAAGGCATCAAATGCCTCTGGTGAGAAACAAGCGTCGCGGAGTACGGCCCGACGATGCCTATGATTCATGGCGCTTTCCACTTCTGAATTTTTGGCGGATAATCTATCTGCATCCTCTGTAGGGGGATTATCCGGCGCCCGCCCCATATCGGCTTCCGCCTCTATGTCCGGTCCTGGCGCCTGACATATTCCGGCAAGCATTTTTTCTGTTAAAGAAACACGGGCGTCATTACATTTCGAGAAAGACGACAACCACGGAGCGGGGTTTTTGTTATACCTTTGCGCCGGCGTCTCCGTCCTGACCGCCTTCCTTTTTGGCCTACCCGGCCTCGCTGCCTCTTGTTGGCGAGTTGCTGCGGGTTCGGCAGGGCGTCCTGAATGCCTTCCCTGTAAAAACGCCACATGTATATGGTAGGTGAAGTGTCTAAAAGGGGATCCTAGTTTTTGGAGTTGGGATTTTTGGTTTTTCTTATGTGCGATGCAGGAAGCAGTCTGGGATAGTCGGCCGTAATGGCCACCATGGCATCATCGCAGCTTAACTGATAGAACTACCGGTCTATCAGCTCCACGGATATGACCAAATCTTCTTAGAGTCCGGAGTCCAGGGCCCGGTCAGGGTCCTTTGGTTGTGGGGAGGGGCTGCTGACCTCCTTTATAGCTTTTCACAGTTCCTGCCGCAAAATGGCAAGGTGAATACCTACGACAAAGAATGCGGGAAAGAATGGGAGTAAGGAGATATAACTCACCCAGCTTGGAGGATTGTACATGGAGAATCCATCGCGTGGCTTGACGCGGATGAACTCCTCTTCCTCTCCCTTGAACAATTCGGACAGAATTTTTGCCAAAGCGGCAGCATTGTCCGGACCCTTACGCCTGCAACGGGTGGCGTCATCCGCCCCGTTAAAACACCACAAGGGGTGCCCTTGATATTGAAGTGGTTGCACTCCCCGCATTATGCATATTGACATAACTTCGATTATCATTCCAGATTGAGCCAGTGCTTTAAGCCGGTTCATCAGGTAAAGGACTTCTCCATTATCTTCCTCCCGGGGGCTCCGTGGGCGCCAACTTCGGCGTTTCTTCAGAGGAGCATTGCTCAACTCGGGAAGACCCCGCCGAATAGGATCCGGAAGGGGAACGTCCTCCATATAAAACCATTCCGAATGCCAGTCTTCAGACGACTTCTTCGGGGTACCGGACAGGTATCCGGTTCCGGCGATGCGCCATATTTCGGCTCCGCCCACATGATAAAGTGACCCCCTCTGTGTGCGAGGGATGAGGCAAAATAGCCTTTTCCACAGCTCGAAATGACCCTCGCAGCCCAGGAACAACTCGCAGAGAGCAACATAGCCGGCGATGTGTAGAATTGAGGCAGGGGTGAAATTGTGTAATTGGAGGCCGTAGAACTCCAGGAGCCCGCGGAGGAACGGATGAATTGGAAATCCGAGTCCCCTTAATAAATAAGGAACAAGGCAGACCGACTCCCCCGTAGAGGGACTGGGAAAGCTCTCCGCTTGCTCCCCGCCATTATAGGTGGCAAGCCCGGCTCGAACGGGCACCATGTATGCTAGAGGGAGAAATCCCTTAGTCTGCAGTTTGATTAATCGACTATGTGGGACTGAACACCTCTCCCAATCACCAGGCTTAGGGCTATGGGGGCGGGAGGAGGAGCTGCGGAGGTCGGCCATGCTGGAATGGATCTTTTTGAAGCACGCTCTGATGGATTCTCACTGGGGGAGGATGGTATGGATTGGATCTGAGAATCCCCATCCTTTTAATAGACAATTTATTTATCTGGCTAGGGGGGCGAATGTAAAAACGCCATGGCACCTTGTATTCATTCGACGCGTGGGAGATAGACCTTATTGGGCGCAGAAGCCGAGAGGTCCAAACATTTATGGGACCGGACACTGCTTTACAAATGCTCGAAATATGGAGAAGAACCCGCCTTGCAATGCCGAAGACAACACTGCGTGCAGGAGTCATCGTCAGTGAAGCCTGGTTCGGGGGCTACTGAGGGAGTCCTGGATTAGGGGGTATCCAAACAACCGGATTATATCCTTTGGATGGACTGTTGGACTATGAAGATACAAGATTGAAGACTTCGTCTCGTGTCCGGATGGGACTCTACTTGGTGTGGAAGGCAAGCTAGGCAATATGGATATGTATATCTCCTCCTTTGTAACCGACCTCGTGTAACCCTATCCCCCTCCGGTGCCTATATAAACCGGACGGTTTTAGTCCGTAGGACAACATACAATCATACCATAGGCTAGCTTCTAGGGTTTAGCCTCTCCGATCTCGTGGTAGATCAACTCTTGTAATACTCATATCATCAAGAATAAATCAAGCAGGACGTAGGGTTTTACCTCCATCAAGAGGGCCCGAACCAGGGTAAAACATCGTGTCCCCTGCCTCCTGTTACCATCTGCCATAGACGCACAGTTCGGGACCCCCTACCCGAGATCCGCCGGTTTTGACACCGACAACGGTAGCATGATTATTGATGTAGATCATCATCCTGATCGTTGCCCCGGCGGCACTCTAGCGCCACCGGAAGCGAGGGGGAGAGAGCCCCCCTCCTTCTTCTTCTTCCTTGGCCTCCCCCCTAGATGGGAGGAGAGTTCCCCCTCTGGTCCTTGGTCTCCATGGGAGTGGAGGGGCGGGAGCCCCTCCGAGATTGGATCTCCCACTCTGTTCTCTTCTGTTTCGCGTTCCTAGATCTGGCCAAAAACCGTTTCTTATATTCCAGGAGATCAGTAACTCCGATTGCGCTGAGATTTTGACATGATTTTTTTCCAGTTATAAGCTTCATTGCACCCAAAGTAGAGTTCCAACTGACGTTCGAGGAGGGCACAACCCACCACCATGTGCTAGGGGCCAATGGTGCGCCCTGGTGTCTTGTGGGCTATGTGGGCCTCTATTTGCGGTGATTCCAACTCCCAAAAATCACATATATTCCAAAATAATTCTCCGTGAAATTTTATTGCATTTGGACTTCGTTTGATATGGATACTCTGCAATAGAAAAAACATGCATAAAACAGGAACCAGCACTGGGCACTGGATCAATAGGTTAGTCTAATAAATCATATAAAAAGTTGCCAAAAGTATGTAAAAGTTGTATAATATTGGCATGAAACAATCAAAAATTATAGATACGATGGAGACATATGCTACCTCTTTTAGCACTGCGTTGGTTTTCCCCGAAGAGGAAGGGATGATGCAGCAAAGTAGCGTAAGTATTTCCCTCAGTTTTTGAGAACAAAGGTATCAATCCAGTAGGAGGCTACATGCGAGTCCCTCACACCTGCAAAAAACAAATAAATCCTCGCAACCAACGCAAATAGGGGTTGTCAATCCCTATAGGGCCACTTACGAGAGTGAGATCTGATAGATATGATAAGATAATATTTTTCGTATTTTTATGATAAAGATCCAAAGTAAAGTAAAGGCAAAGTAAATAGCAAAGTAAATAACTAAGTAGTAGGAGATTGATATGATAAAGATAGACCCGGGGGCCATAGGTTTCACTAGTGGCTTCTCTTGAGAGCATAAGTATTCTACGGTGGGTGAACAAATTAATGTTGAGCAATTGACAGAATTGAGCATTGTTATGAGAATATCTAGGTATGATCATCTATATAGGCATCACGTCCGAGACAAGTAGACCGACTCCTGCCTGCATCTACTACTATTACTCCACTCATCGACCGCTATCCAGCATGCATATAGAGTATTAAGTAAAAACAGAGTAACGCCTTAAGCAAGATGACATGACGTAGAGGGATAGGCTCATGAAATATGAACAAAAACCCCATATTGTTATCCTCGATGGCAACAATACAATACGTGCCTTGCTGCCCTTACTGTCACCGGGAAAGGACACCACAAGATTGAACCCAAAGCTAAGCACTTCTCCCATTGCAAGAAAGATCAATCTAGTAGGCCAAACCAAACAGATAATTCGAAGAGACTTGCAAAAATAACCAATCATACATAAAAGAATTCAGAGAAGATTCAAATATTGTTCGTAGATAGACTTGATCATAAACCCACAATTCATCGGTCTCAACAAACACACCATAAAAAGAAGATTACATCGAATAGATCTCCACAACAGAGGGGGAGAACATTGTATTGAGATCCAAAAAGAAAGAAGAAGCCATCTAGCTACTAACTATGGATCTGTAGGTCTGAGGTAAACTACTAACACTTCATCGGAAGGGCTATGGTGTTGATGTAGAAGCCCTCCATGAACGATGCCCCCACCGGCGGAGCTCCGGAATAGGCCCCAAGATGGGATGTCGTGGATACAGAAAGTTACGGCGGTGGAATTAGGGTTTTGGCTCCGTATCTGATCGTTTGGGGGTACATGGGTATATATAGGAGGAAGAAGTAAGTCGGTGGAGCAGTAGGGGGCCCACGAGGGTGGAGGGCGCGCCTGGGGGGGGGGGGTAGGCGCGCCCCTACCTCATGGCCTCCTGTTACGTGTCTTGACGTAGGGTCCAAGTCTTCTGAGTTGTATTCAATGAGAAAATCACATTCCCGAAGGTTTCATTCCGTTTGGACTCCGTTTGATATTCCTTTTCTTCGAAACCCTAAAACAGTTAAAAAAACAGCAATTCTGGGTTGGGCCTCCGGTTAATAGGTTAGTCCCAAAAATAATATAAAAGTGGATAATAAAGCCCAATAATGTCCAAAACAGTAGATAATATAGCATGGAGCAATCAAAAATTATAGATACGTTGGAGACGTATCAAGCATCCCCAAGCTTAATTCCTACTCGTCCTCGAGTAGGTAAATGATAAAAATGGAATTTTTGATGCGGAGTGCTACTTGGCATAATTTTAATGTAATTCTTCTTAGTGGTATGAATATTCAGATCCGAAAGATTCAAGACAAAAGTTCATATTGACATAAAAACGATAATACTTCAAGCATACTAACTAAGCAATTATGTCTTCTCAAAATAACATGGCTAAAGAAAGTTATCCCTACAAAATCATATAGTCTGGCTATGCTCTATCTTCACCACACAAAATATTTAAATCATGGACAACCCCAATGACAAGCCAAGCAATTGTTTCATACTTTTGACATTCTCAAAACTTTTTCAATCTTCACGCAATACATGAGCGTGAGCCATGGATATAGCACTATAGGTGGAATAGAGTGGTGATTGTAGAGAATACAAAAAGGGAGAAGATAGTCTCACATCAACTAGGCATATCAACGGGCTATGGAGATGCCCATCAATAAATATCAATGTGCGTGAGTAGGGATTGCCATGCAACGGATGCACTAGAGCTATAAGTATATGAAAGCTCAAAAAGAAACTAAGTGGTTGTGCATCCAACTTGCTTGCTCATGAAGACCTAGGGCATTTTGAGGAAGCCCAGCAATCGAATATACAGGCCAAGTTCTATAATGAAAGATTCCCACTAGTATATGAAAGTGATAACATGAGAGACTCTCTACTATGATGATCATGGTGCTACTTTGAAGCACAAGTGTGGTAAAAGGATAGTAACGTTGTCCCTTCTCTCTTTTTCTCTCATTTTTTCTTTTCTTTTCTTTTTTCTTTTTTTATTTGGGCATTTTCTCTTTTTATGGCCTCTTTTCTTTCTTTTTTTATTTTTCGTTCGGAGTCTCATCCCGACTTGTGGGGGAATCATAGTCTCCATCATCCTTTCCTCACTGGGACAATGCTCTAATAATGATGATCATCACACTTTTATTTTTCTTACAACTCAACAATTACAACTCGATACTTAGAACAAAATATGACTCTATATGAATGCCTTCGGCGGTGTACCGGGATATGCAATGATGCATGAGTGACAAGTATGAAAGAATTATGAACGATGGCTTTGCCACAAACACTACTAGGAAAAGGGCTAAAGATAGGATTGACACTAATGGCGCACCAGAGTAATGGTGCGCCACTACTATATACTAATGGCGCACCTGGCAAACGGTGCGCCACTAGTAAAACAATTTTTTTTTCATTTTTTCAAACATACTAATGGCGCATCCTCGCAAAGTGCGCCATTAGTAGTTAGAACTACTAATGGCGCACCGGCGACAGAGTGCGCCAGTAATTTTTTTGTACTTTTTGGCAAAAAAACATTCTAATGGCGCACCGCTGCTGGGTGCGCCATTAGTAAGCTTCCCCCACTCCACCTATTCCCCTCCCTTCCTTCCTCCCCACTCGACCTAACCGTACGCCCCCTCCGCCCCAACCGTACGCCGCCGCCGCGCCTGCACGCCCCCTCCGCCCCCTCCGTCCCCTACCGCCGCCTCTCCTTTCCTGCCTTCTTCTCCAGCCCGCCGCCCCGACCCCCGCCGCCCCCGCGCCCCCGCGCCCCCACTACTGCAGCTCCCCCGCGCCCCCACGCCCCCACTACTGCAGATCCCCCGCGCCGCCGCCCCCGCGCCCCCATGCCCCCACTACTGCAGCTCCCCCGCGCAGCCGCCCCCACGCCCCTGCGCCCCGAGCCAGAGGAGGAGGACGAGTAGGAGGAGGAGACGGAGGCGGCCGACGCGGAGCAGGAGCCCGTGGAGGACGCGCTGCTGGACCAAGCGCAGGCCCTCATCTCCCGCGCCGTCGAGCAGGAGGCCAACCCCAACCTGCGTCTCATCCACACCCTCGCCACCATCCACGTCATCGAGCAGGAGGCTAGGTAGTCTGCCCATCCCCTCCCTCTCCCCCTTCCGCATGCTGGTAGATAGGAGTAGGAATAGCTTATTGCCGAATCGACCAGCGTAATTAGGCACACAAACTTGTGCTTGCTTGTGCTCATCTAGTTCCGCAACTACTCGCGAGCAATGCCGGGATTTCACCCGTGTAAGCCTGAAAGAAGCCATTCATCTATGTAGGTGTGCTCTGCAGTTAGCAGTCGCATCTTGCTTCTCGTCCAAACAAGCAAATTAACGGAGCAAACTCGTGTGCGGTCAGCGATCGAGTTTCAGGCCATCCTGTTCCTATAGACACTCTGCACAAGTTCTTGGATCCTGTTCTTATAGACAGTCTTCACAAGTTCTTGGCTTTTGGGTCAATACATTGCTGCTCTAGTGCATTTTATTGGTAGTGCATTTCACTGCATTTTATATCTATAAGCAAGGTCTCAGTTCTGTAGTTATATTGCAACTGGAGTACTAATATTTACAAAGGGAGTAACTGATAAAAATCTCATGTTTCTGTACTCTTCTTCTAGTGTCACAGTGAACTAGCGGTAAATTGTAGAAAGTTGTAGCAGGCATTGGCTATTGCCCAGCTGGGGTGTTGGCTAAATTCTTCATTGCATCTTGGCCCATCGTAGAGTAATTTTAGGAGTAACTTGGAATGGAGTATAACTTGCCATTCTATAACTTGCTGTGAATTACTCTAGGTCAGTGCCATCCTCTTGTACTCAAGAGTATTTTTGTGATAATGCTTGCAAGGGGCAAATGTTTAAACAAATATAAATATTTGAATGGCCAGAGATGGGATGTGCAGGCCATCAAGGGGGCACGACATAGCCTGGGATGAGCTGTGCCACTTTGCTTATTATTCTTTCCTGAGATAAATAGTAATAAAAATGTGCTTGCTAGCTGCTGCCACTTGTAGCCACGAGACAAGTTTAGTGTGCTATCATTATCATTAATCATGCCCAGGTTAAAAGACAACAGCAATATGCCCAGGTTAAAAGACAATATCTCTGGTTTTTTGGCAGTAATAATAGCCTTGTCACTACCTACAGTAGAACATCATACTTTGTTACCTTTTTCTTGTCACTATCTAATGTGCACTATTAGACAAGAGCAAGATGCCTAGGTTAACCTAGCTAGCCTTATACTGCAAGCACAAGTTAATTTTACTCCTCCCTAATTAACAGTACTCCTGAATGACAGATATAACTACTCCTGAATGACCAATACTACTGGAGGAGTATTCCTTAACTAAAAATATTTAAGTTAATTAAAGGAAAAGGCTTCAGATTATTTTTATTAACAAAAAATGTTTTAGTTAATTTGAGTTAACACAAAAGGTTTCAGTTAATTACTACTGGAGGAGTAAATTAAAAGGTTTAAGTTAATTAAAGGAAAAGTTTTGAATTTATTTTAATTAATACAAAAATGTTTCAGTCAAAGTTACAGTTAAAGTAGATAAGAGAATGCTCCTACTATACTGAAAAAGAGGAGAGGGAGAGAGGACACTACTGCACTTGCTACAGAGTCTGTAGGGGGGACTACTCACGCAGTGCAAGCAAGCAAAATTGCAAGCTACTGCTGCTGCAAGCAAATTCTGTTAAAGCTTCCTTGGTTAACATTCTGGTTGTAGTCCTGCTTCTTATTCTTGCTACTGTTGCTGTTGTTATTCTGCTGCTGTTGTGCTGTTATCTGCTGCTGCTGGTTTCTTCTTGCTGTTGCTGCTGTTATGCCTGTATTCACAGCTGCTGCTGCTGTATTGGTGATGATGTTGTACTTGTCATGATGCTACTTGTGATCTTCTGAAATGACCCATTGGCGACTTCATTACGCGGGGATAATGATTTTGTAGGTACCCCGAGAGGCCCTTGAGTTTGCCGGAATGTCGATTAACTTCCATTCCGGCAAATTTGGGTACTCCATATGTTTTATGATCTGTTGTAAGGGTACTAATTGGTCTCTTCTGCTGCTTATCAGAGATGGCAGGAAGCAGCAATCGCCGCTCTGCGACACCGCAGTACGAGTTGGATGCTTCCGAGTTCTTCACTATCATACTTGGGACTTCAGTATCATCCATGACGCAGGTATATAAAACGAGAGATCTCCCCTTCACCCATCTCATTATGATATCTGTTGTTTGCCTACATCACTCATTGTCCCAAACTGCAGAGGCTGCCAGACAGTTTTATGAACATGCTGATGGGTGAAGATCTGCCAAATAATGTGAAGCTGCGATAGGCCGGCAGCGGGTTTCGCAGGCTGTGGGATGTGGAGTTGGTGATCAAGGAGGGCCACATGTACTTGTCTCGTGGGTGGGAGAAGTTCTACCGTGCCTACGACCTGTGGCTGGGGTACTTCTCTTCATGTACGACGACGACGCCACCATGCTCATCGTGAAGGTGTTCAACGCGACTATGTGTCGCATGCGCTACGCTAAAGATTATGATGCCGGTACATTCTGCCTCTTCTTATTCCTCTACATTTGGATTTGTCTCACATCAATTGTTAACGGTCATTGTTGCATTTGGACAGGTAATGGGAGCAGCAGCAGTGACAATGGCTACAGCCAAAGCAGCAGCGACCATGGCTGTAGCGAAAGCAGCAGCGATTCTGGCTGTAGCGAAAGCAGCAGCGATTCTGGCAGCAGCATAGACAACAAGAAGGATGATCCGGACTAGAGTGCGGGAGAAGAGGAGCAGAGTGGGGATGAGGAGCTTCAGGATGACGATGGGCATCAGGCTGAGGATGACCTAGCGTTGGTGGTGGCTGACCAAGGGTAAGAGATGGTGGT
The DNA here is from genome assembly GCA_034509565.1 of Triticum monococcum. NCBI lineage: Eukaryota > Viridiplantae > Streptophyta > Magnoliopsida > Poales > Poaceae > Triticum > Triticum monococcum. Next base: position 614,931,971 of record CM067847.1, on the reverse strand, counting down.
GGCTGACCAAGGGCAAGAGATGGTGGTGGGTGACCATGGGCAAGAGATGGAGGTGGCTGAGGATGACCTAGCGATGGTCGTGCCTGAAGGTGGCCTCGCGATGGTGGTGGTGCCTGACAATGACCACGCACCAGTGGTGGCGCCGGCGATCCCACAGCTGGGCGACATGACCACACCAATTGAGGTAGAAGACTACATCCCACTGCCTCCACCGCCTCGACGCTCTTGGCGCATCAGGCTGAGGAAGGAGAAGGAGAAGAACAATGCATGAGAACTGAACTTTGTCAGGTATGTCAGATCTCCAAAATGATATATATATATACTTAGTTACCTATGTTATCTCTAATATGCTTAGTTTCCTATAGGTTAGCTTCATTTTACCTAAGTTGGCTCTAATATGCTAACTTAGAGCTTATGTGCTTAGTTTCCTATAGGTTAGCTCCAAAATAACTTATGTTAGCACAAAATGATCAAGTTTACATAATAAGCTTATAGTCTTTTTCTTATTCTTCTTCTTTTCCAAAATGACATAGGTTAGCTTCATTTTACCTAAGTTGGCTCTAATATACTAACTTAGAGCTTATATGCTTAGTTTCCTATAGGTTAGCTCCAAAATAACTTATGTTAGCACAAAATGATCAAGTTTACATAATAAGCTTATAGTCTTTTTCTTATTCTTCTTCTTTTCCAAAATGACATAGGTTAGCTTTATTTTACCTAAGTTGGCTCTAATATACTAACTTAGAGCTTATATGCTTAGTTTCCTATAGGTTAGCTCCAAAATAACTTATGTTAGCACAAAATGATCAAGTTTACATAATAAGCTTATAGTCTTCTTCTTATTCTTCTTCTTTTCCAAAATTCTTCTTATTCTTCTTCTAGTGTTCTTCTTCTTCTTCTAGTATTCTTCTAGTCTTCTTCTTTTTCTTCTTCTAACTTCTTGTTTATCATTTTGCAGATTTGATTTAATTCACGGAAGCTTGCATGGAGTGCTTCTTTTCCATTTGTGTTTTTATTTTGTATCAATGTGAAACTTTTGTGAATTGATGGATAACGGTGTTTGATGAACAATGTGAAACTTTTGTAATATGTAACGATGGAACTATGTGTTGGCTATGTATGTATATATGATGGAACTTGTGTGTTGGCTATGTATGTATATATGATGGAACTTGTGTGTTGGCTATGATTGTTATATTGATGCTTGTTGTATATATATGTGTTGGATATCTCATAGGTGAAATAGTGACCTGAGATTAAGAAAAAAAATTAAAAAATTGTTACTAATGGCGCACTACCGTGTGGTGCGCCATTAGTATAGCAGACACTAGTGGCGCACCATGGGCAAAACTAATGGCGCACTGCCAGGTGCGCCATTAGTATACCAGGTACTAATGGCGCACCAGTGGTGCGCCATTAGTAAAAAATTCTAGTGGCGTGATACTAATGGCGCACCAGTGATGCGGCATTAGTAGCCCTTTTCCTAGTAGTGAAATACTATGTCAACTACATGACCATGCTAAGCAATATGACAATGATGGAGAGTGTCATAAACGGAACGGTGGAAAGTTGCATGGCAATATATCTCGGAATGGCTATGGAAATGCCATAATAGGTAGGTATGGTGGCTGTTTTGAGGAAGGTATATGGTGGGTGTATGATACCGGTGAAAGGTGCGCAGTATTAGAGAGGCTAGCAAAGGTGGAAGGGTGAGAGTGCGTATAATCCATGGACTCAAGGTTGTTAGAATCGCGATTCTGTTATAAGATTCTATGACTTTACGATCCGAACTAACTCCTATGATTCTACGATTTTAGTTCATAGAATCTACGTTTCTACGATCCTGATAGTGAAGATTCTACGATTTGCGATCCTACCATTGGAGCTCCGATCCGATTCAAAATCACGATTTTGACAACCTTGCATGGACTCAACAATAGTCATAAAGAACTCATATACTTATTGCAAAAATCAACAAGTTATCAAAGCAAAATATTACGTGCATCCTCCTAGGGGGATAGATTGGTAGGAAAAGACCATCGCTCGTCCCCGACCGCAACTCATAAGGAAGGCAATCAAAAAATAAATCATGCTCCGACTTCATCACATAACGGTTCACCATACGTGCATGCTACGGTAATCACAAACTTTAAAACAAGTATTTCTCAAATTCACAACTACTCAACAAGCAAAACTTTATTATCACCATCTTTATATCTCAAAACAATAATCAAGTATCAAACTTCTCATAGTATTCAACACACTCATAAGAGAGTTTTATTATTAATCTTGCATACCAAGCATATTAGGATTTTATGCAAATAATAATGCTATTAAGACTCTCAAAATAATCTAAGTGAATCATGAGAGATCACTAGTTTCTATAAAACAAATCCACCAGAGTGCTCTAAAAGATATAAGTGAAGCACTAGAGCACATAGAGTATTCTAACAAATTCCAAATCATGTATGGCTCTCTCAAAAGGTGTCTACAGCAAGGATGATTGTGGTAAACTAACAAGCAAAGACTCAAATAATACAAGACGCTCCAAGCAAAACACATATCATGTGGCAAATAAAAATATAGCTCCAAGTAAAGTTACCGATAGAAGTAGACGAAAGAGGGGATGCCTTCCGGGGCATCCCCAAGCTTTGGCTTTTAGGTGTCCTTATATTATCTTGGGGGTGCCATGGGCATCCCCAAGCTTAAGCTCTTGCCACTCCTTGCTGCATAATCCATCAAATCTTTACCCAAAACTTGAAAACTTCACAACAGAAAACTTAAAGTAGAAAATCTCGTGAGCTCCGTTAGCGAAAGAAAACAAAAGACCACTTCAAGGTACTGTGATAAACTCATTATTTATTTATATGGGTGTTATACCTACTGTATTACAACTTCTATATGGTTTATAAACTATTTTACTAGCCATAGATTCATCAAAATAAGCAAACAACACACGAAAAACAGAATCTGTCAAAAACAGAACAGTCTGTAGTAATCTGTAGCTAGCGAAAGATCTGGAACCCCAAAAATTCTAAAATAAATTGCTGGACATGGGTAATTTATTTATTAATCATCTGAAAAAAGAATTAACTAAATATCACTTTCCAAATAAAAATGACAGGAGTTCTCGTGAGCGCTAAAGTTTTTGTTTTTTTACAGCAAGTTCAACAAGACTTTCCCCAAGTCTTCCCAACGGTTCTACTTGGCACAAACACTAATTAAACACAAAAAACACAACCAAAACAGAGGCTAGATAATTTATTTATTACTAAACAGGATCAAAAATCAAGGAATAAAAATAAAATTGGGTTGCCTCCCAACAAGCGCTATCGTTTAACGCCCCTAGCTAGACATAACAAGCAAGAATAGATCTAGGTATTGCCATCTTTGGTAGGCAATCCATAAGTGGCTCTCATAACAGATTCATAAGGTAATTTAATTTTATTTATAGGAAAGTTTTCTATGCATTTCCTTAATGGAAATTGGAATCTAATATTTCCTTCCTTCATATCAATAATTGCACCAATCGTTCTAAGGAAAGGTCTACCAAGAATAATAGGACATGAAGGATTGCAATATATGTCAAGAACAATACAATCTACGGGCAAATAATTCCTATTTGCAACAATAAGAACATCATTAATTCTTCCCATAGGTTTCTTAATAGTGGAATCCACAAGGTGCAAGTTTAGAGAGCAATCATCAAAATCACGGAAACCTAACAAATCACACAAAGTCTTTGGAATCGTGGAAATACTAGCACCCAAATCACATAAACCATAGAATTCATGATATTTAATTTTAATTTTAGTAGTTGGTTCCCACTCATCATAAAGTTTTCTAGGGATAGAAACTTCGAATCAAGTTTTTCTTCATAAGATTGCATCAAGGCATCAACGATATGTTTAGTAAACGCTTTATTTTGACTATAAGCATGAGGAGAATTTATCACGGATTGCAACAAGGAAATACAATCAATCAAATAGCAATTTTCATAGTTAAATTCCTTGAAATCCATAATAGTGGGTTTAGCAACATCTAGGGTTTTAATTTCTTCAATCCCATTCTTATCAAATTTAGCATCAAGAATAAAAGATTCAGAATTCTTGGAACGCCTTCTAGGTAAAGGTGGATCATATTCAGTCCCATCATTATCAAGATTCATATTGCAAAACAAATATTTAATAGGGGACACATCAATAACTTTTAGATCTTCATCATTATTTTCATAGAAACTCGGTTTAGCGGCCATCTTATTAACTAGGGTAGCCTGCTTATCCAAAATTTCAGCAGTTAATTTCTCAAGATGAGCAAGTTGGGATCTTAAACCATCGAATTACTTAGACCTATCATCAAGATCTTTATTCATAAAACTCATAAAACTTTTCTGTTCTTTAAGCTCGTTTATGAAGAAACTATTATGTTCAAATTGCAAAACCATGAAACTCCTAACATTATTTTCGATTTCTTCTAAACTTTTAAGGTGAAGGTCACCAGTAGAGCCATCGTGACAAGCAAGCAAACTAACACACAAGCAAACAAAAAGCAAGCGGAAAAAAGAGGCAAATGGAGAGGGAGGATAGAGAGAGAGGGCGAATAAAACGACAAGGGTGAAGTGGGGGGAGAGGAAAACGAGAGGCAAATGGCAAATAATGTAATTCCGGGGATAAGGGTATGTGATGGGTACTTGGTATGTTGACTTCTGCGTAGACCTCCCCAGCAACGGCGCCAGAAATCCTTCTTTCTACCTCTTTTAGCACTGCGTTGGTTTTCCATAAAGAGGAAGGGCTGATGCAGCAAAGTAGCACAAGTATTTCCCTCAGTTTTGGAGAACCAAGGTATCAATCTAGTAGGAGGCTACGCGCGAGTCCCTCGCACCTGCACAAAACAAATAAATCCTCGCAACCAACGCAAATAGGGGTTGTCAATCCCTATAGGGCCACTTACGAGAGTGAGATATGATAAGATAATATTTTTGGTATTTTTATGATAAAGATGCAAAGTAAAGTAAAGGTAAAGTAAATAACTAAGTAGTAGGAGATTGATATGATAAAGATAGACCCGAGGGCCATATGTTTCACTAGTGGCTTCTCTCGAGAGCATAAGTATTCTATAGCGGGTGAACAAATTAGTGTTGAGCAATTGACAAAATTCAGCATAGTTATGAGAATATCTAGGTATGATCATGTATATAGGCATCACGTCCAAGACAAGTAGACCGACTCCTGCCTGCATCTACAACTATTAATCCACTCATCGACCACTATCCAACATGCATCTAGAGTATTAAGTAAAAATAGAGTAACGCCTTAAGCAAGATGACATGATGTAGAGGGATAGACTCATGCAATATGAAGAAAACCCCATCTTGTTATCCTCGATGGCAACAATACAATACGTGCCTTGCTTCCCTTACTGTTACCGGGAAAGGACACCACAAGATTGAACCCAAAGCTAAGCACTTCTCCCGTTGCAAGAAAGATCAATCTAGTAGGCCAAACCAAACAGATAATTCGAAGAGACTTGCAAAGATAACCAATCATACATAAAAGAATTTAGAGAAGATTCAAATATTGTTCATAGATAGACTTGATCATAAACCGACAATTCATCGGTCTCAACAAACAAACCGCAAAAAGAAGATTACATCGAATAGATCTCCACAAGAGAGGGGGAGAACATTGTATTGAGATCCAAAAAGAGAGAAGAAGCCATCTAGCTACTAACTATGGACCTGTAGGTCTGAGGTAAACTACTCACACTTCATCAGAAGGGCTATGGTGTTGATGTAGAAGCCCTCCGTGATCGATGCCCCCTCCGGCGGAGCTCCAGAACAGGCCCCAAGATGGGATCTCATGGATACAGAAAGTTACGGCGGTGGAATTAGGGTTTTGGCTCCGTATCTGATCGTTTGTGGGTACGTGGGTATATATAGGAGGAAGAAGTACGTCGGTGGAGCAACAGGGGCCCACGAGGGTGGAGGGCGCGCCTGGCGGGGGGGGGGGGGGGGGGGTAGGCACGCCCCCTACCTTGTGGCCTCCTGTTACGTGTCTTGACGTAGGGTCCAAGTCTGCTGAGTTACATTTGATGAGAAAATCATGTTCCCGAAGGTTTCATTCCGTTTGGACTCCGTTTGATATTCCTTTTCTTCGAAACCCTAAAACAGGCAAAAACAGCAATTCTGGGTTGGGCCTCCGGTTAATTGGTTAGTCCCAAAAATAATATAAAAGTGGATAATAAAGCCCAATAATGTCCAAAATAGTAGCTAATATAGCATGGAGCAATCAAAAATTATAGATACGTTGGAGACATATCAACGTATCAGCATCCCCAAGCTTAATTCCTGCTCGTCCTCGAGTAGGTAAATGATAAAAAATATATTTTTTTATGTGGAATGCTACCTAGCACAAACTTGATCATATATCTAATCATGGCATGAATATTAAGACATAAGTGATTCAAAGCAATAGTCTATAATTTGACATAAAGACATCAATACTCAGGCATCCCAACAAACAATCACGTCTTTCAAAATATCAACACTAAAGAATGCTATCCCTACAAAATCATATAGTCTTTTCATGCTCTGTCTTCTTAACACAAAGTATTTATCATGCACAACCCCGATGACAAGCCGAGCAATTGGTTCATATTTTTTAATGCGCTTCAGCCTTTTCAATTGTCACGCAATACATGAGCGCAAGCCTTCGATATAGCACTACGGGTGGAATAGAGTATGATGATAGGGGTGAATATAAAGAAGACAAAAAAGTAAGAAAGTCTCACATCGACGCGACTAACCAACGGGCTATGGAGATGCCCACCAATTGATATCAATGCAAGGAGTAGGGATTGCCATGCAACGAATGCACTAAGAGCTATAAGTGTATGAAAGCTCAATATGAAAACTAAGTGGGTGTGCATCTAATCCTATAATGAAAAATTCGCACTAGTATATGAAAGTGACAACATAGGAGACTCTGCATATGAAAAACATGGTGCTACTTTGAAGCACAAGTGTGGTAAAAGATAGTAACAATGCCCCTTATCTCTTTGTTTATTTATTTTTTTCCTTTTCTTTTCTTTCTTTTCTTTATTTCTTTTTCCTTTCTTTTTCCTTTCTTTTTCTTTTTTTCTTTTTCTCTCATTGTCCCGAGTCTCATCCCGACTTGTGGGGGAATCATAGTCTCCACCATCCTTTCCTCACTGGGGCACTTCTCTAAAAATGAATAATGATGATCATCACACTTCTATTTACTTATAACTCAAGAGAAATAAAAATTACAACTCGATACCTATGACAAAGTATGACTCCATATGAATGCCTCTGGCATGTACCAGGACGTGCAATGATCTAGCGTAACATGTATGAAAAATGATGAACGGTGGCTGAGCCACAACTACTATGTCAGCTATATATCATGCAAAGCAATATGACAATGAATGCTCAAGTCATCAAACGGAAGCGGTGGAAGTTACATGGCAATATATCTCGGAATGGCCATGCAAAAGCCATAATAGGTAGGTATGGTGGCTGTCTTGAGGAAGATATTATAAGGCTTATGTGTGATAGAGTGTATCATATCATGGGGTTCGGATGCACCTGCGAAGTTTGCACCACGTCTCGATGTGAGAAAGGGCAATGCATGGTACGGTAGAGGCTAGCAAATTGCGAAAGGTAAGAGTGCGTATAATACATGGACTCCCATTAGTCATAAAGAACTCATATAATTATTGCAAAATTTTATTAGACCTCGAAGCAAAGTACTACTACGCATGCCCCTAGGGGGATAGATTGGTAGGAAAAGACCATCGCTCGTCCCTGGCCGCCACTCATAAGGAAGTCAATCAATAATAAATCATGCTCCAACTTCATAGCATAACAATAGACTATACGTGCATGCTTCGGGAATCACAAACCTTAACACCAATATTCTTGCTAACCACAACAGTTTACTAGTACCTCCCGCATATTCCATCTCTATATCGCAAAACTATTGCAAGGAATCAAACATATCATATTTAGTGATCCATAAGTTTTATGTAGGATTTTATGACTAACCATGCAATTGACCAATTCCTGTTGACTCTCTAAACAGGTATAAGTGAAGTGTGAGAGTTTAATTATTTCTACAAAAGATCATGATCTAATAAATATAAGTGAAGCAAAAGAGCATTCTTTAAATAACGGTTTTCTATGTGAAGAGAAACATGCAATCCACACTTTGACTGATATAAGTGAAGCACATGAAGAATTCTAGAAAGCCATACTCAAAAGATATAAGTGAAGTGCAATGAGCATTCTTCAAATCAACCATGGATTATCTCATACCAGCATGGTGCATAAAATAAAAAGGAAAAATAAACGCAAAAGATGCTCACACATATCACATGAATGAAACGAGAACGAAAACATACCGATACTTATTGAAGAAAGACGGGATGCCTTTCGGGGCATCCCCAAGCTTAGACGCTTGAGTCTCCATGAATATTTACTTGGGGTGCCTTGGGCATCCCTAGGCTTCAGCTCTTGCCTCTCCTCCTTCTCCTCACATCAAGACCTCCTCGATCTTTGATCACTTCATCCACACAAAACTCAACAGAAAGCTCGGTAAGATCCGTTAGTATAATAAAGAAAATCACTACTCTAAGTACCGTTGCAAGCCAATTCATATTTTTTGCATTGTAGCTACTGTAATATAACTTTTTCATGTCTTAATCCACTGATAAAATCGATAGTTTCATCAAAACAAGCAAAACAATGCATCAAAAACAGAATCTGTCTTAAACAGGACAGTCTGTAGTATTTTGAACATCCACCATACTTCGGTTACTCCAAAAATTCTGAAAAACTTAGGGAAAATAAAAAATTTGTATAGAAAGACTGTGCAAAAAGTTTCAGAACCATTTGACATCCCAGTAAAAAATGTAAAATCAAGCTCTACAGCCAAAGTTTCTGTTTTGCACCGCACAAACCAACAAGCAATCTAATCATCCTAAAGGCAAATCTTGGCCCATTATTTTGATAATACAATGGAATTGTACAAGGGAATAATTATTTTTGTGAGAATCTTCATGAAAAATTATACATTGTTTCCATGAGCATGAACACAAGTGTTCAAGGTTGACCCACACTTCTCCAATGCATAACTTTCAATCGCTTCTCTTTTGTGAAAAAGTTTTTAAGTCCCCCTCTATATTTTTTGTTTTAAAACTTTATAGAAGCACTCAACAGAAAGAAATGACTCTCTAAACCTTCCGGGTTGTCTCCCTGGCAGCGCTTTCTTTAAAGCCATTAAGCCAGGCATAAAGTGCTCAAGTAATGAATCCACCCGGATCCCAAGGTATATCAAAGCCAATTTTAATTAGCAATGATTTGGCATTTAGTAGTGAGCACAAAGCAACATATATCATGTAATGACGAATTCTAACTCTCTTCGTATGCATCGGCATGTCATACAAGAACAATTCATGCACATCAAGTAAAGGCCAATACATAGCATAAGAAGTTTCTTGCAATTTTATCGTGTTGGAAACATAGAGATGTGGAGATATAGTTCCTCTCTCATAATAATTGCAAGTAGGATCAGAAAGCACATGCATATTATACTCATCAAAATCATCATGTGCAACGGTAAAAGGCAACCCATCAATGTAATCCTTAATAAGTGCAAATTTCTACGATATAGTGTAGTTTGGAGAATTCAAAAAGATAATAGGACTATCATGTGCGGGTGCAATAGCAACAATTTCATTCTTAACAGAAGGAACAATAGCAAGTTCATCTCCATAAGCATCATTCATATTGGCATCTTGGCCACAAGCATAGCAAGCATCAAGTTCATCAAAAAGAGACATTTCAAACGAATCAAAGGGATCATAGCAATTATCATGGCATTCATCCTTTGGTAAGAACGAAGGGAAATTAAACAATATATGATTTGAAGAGTTACTCTCATTAGAGGGTGGGAACGGGTGATCAATCTACTCTTCCTCCATTTGTTCTTTGCTCTCCTCATCATCTTTTTCATCCAATCAGCTCGTAGTTTCATCAATTTCTTCTTCCATAGAATCCTGCAAAATATTAGTCTTTTCTTAGACAGCAGAGTTATTCTCAATAAATACATCAATATCATAATTGTATTTATAATTATCATAGCAATATTTATGGATAGCAAGATTTTCAGGTCTATAAACCGAATCATCAAAATCTTCAAACTTTTCAAACAAAGATTCAATTTCATATGCATCATTAAAGCAACAAATTCTTCTATTCGTTCCACATCATAGTAATCATATATACTGTTGGGGATATAGCTATTAGGTATGACCCTCCTAGGAGGGGCCGGGTCATCCCTATAACGATCTATCTCAATGAAGCCCAAGAGCATGTGGCGGTTCATAGATAGGCTTGGTAGAGGGCCCAGACCCGAAGGCGGCTTAAGGCCCATGATTATAAACTGCCATGTATGTAAACTTGTATTGTAAGGTATGCAAGAAAGGTCACCGAGCCGGATACGTTATGTAAACTGGCCGGGACTCTGTGGCCCGCAGGGCGTCAGCTCGTGTATATAAGGGGACGACCTAGTGGCGGCTTAGGACAAGAAACAACAGATCGAGAGCCGGGTCAAGCGTATTCGCCCCTCCTCATCGAAACCCTAGCAATACCAACTACAAACTGGACTAGGCTTTTACCTTCATCGTAAGGGGCCAAACCAGTATAAACTCCTCGTGTCCTTTGTCCGGATTAACCCCTTTAAGTTAACCTCATCGCGATGGATCCACGACTAAGTCCTCACACTAGTACATTTGCCATGAAAATTCCACGACAGTTGGCGCCCACCGTGGGGATATCGCACGATGGTTTCGAGTTCTTCAAGGGTAACTTCGAAGGGATCAAGGGATACGCTGTGGGCCGGATGACCAAGAGTCGTCGCGGCAAGCTCTACATCAACGACGTAGGCTGGGGCCCCGAGGTCGGCTCAATTGAGTACGGGTACCAGGTCCCCTTTGGCGGAATCCAGGTCTTCATCGGCAAGATTGGCGAACCGGTCCCTGTGCCGGACATTTGCACCAACATCGTCGAGACGGCTCATCGTGCGAGACCCGCCTGGGTTCAGCCTACCATGAATCATGCCTTCGTGGGATTTATCCATGGTGTGGAACCTGAGGACAGACCAGCATCTGGTGATGAGGCCGTCGTCTACTCTGATGGCGAGTCATCCACCGGTGAGACAGAGTCATTGTATAAACTGCCAGACGGCCGGCTTGGGGCTGTTCCGCTGGCGACAGTATTCCGGACCCCTGTGAGCCGCCGAATCGGGTTGCAATCTTCATGGCCGGTACACAGCCCGTGCAACATTCATCAATAGTAGCGGAGTTGATTTCCGGGTCAGCAGCGGCAGCGGCTTCCGGGGTAGGAGGCCCTGAGCGCCCGCCGGCTCAAGCTTTAACTGACTTAGTGGATAAGCTGACAACGCTGTTAACAGCGATAGTTAACTCGGTGGATCAAGATCAGCATAATGCGGCAATCACAAAGCTCCGTGATGAGATAGTGCAGGCCAAGGAGGAGCTATACATAGAAAATGGCAGGATGGCCGAGGAGCAGACTGCTTTGGATGCTCAGGCTCAACGGATTCAGTCACAATCTTACCGGCTCATTGTTAGATCAGAACGCTTCCAATGAAGTCATGAGGAGGAGGCATCAAACTCGTCTGCCTTCGGTTCATGAGGCAAGGAATCACTTTAACACGCTAGGAGCAGGAACCAGTAACCCGGCAGTAGCAAACCGGGTCAAAGCGCCTGGGACAGGTACGCCGGTTCAGCCGCGCACGATGGACCCGCCTCATCAGAACAATAACCCGCTGCAGCATGTGCCGACGCCACCGGGTCATTACTCTAACCCTTTGGATAACATTATTGCTGCGGCATCACGATTGGCAGCTATCCCGGTTGAAGGTGAGTCGCCAGCTGTCGGTGTCAAAACCGGCGGATCTCAGGTAGGGGGTCCCGAACTGTGCGTCTAAGGCTGATGGTAACAAGAGGCGGGGGACACAATGTTTACCCAGGTTCGGGCCCTCTCGATGGAGGTAATACCCTACTTCCTGCTTGATTTATCTTGATGATATGAGTATTACAAGAGTTGATCTATCACGAGATCATAGAGGCTAAACCCTAGAAGCTAGCCTATGATTATGATTGTTGTTGTCCTACGGACTAAACCCTCCGGTTTATATAGACACCGGAGGGGTCTAGGGTTACACAGAGTCGGTTACAAGGGAGGAGATCTACATATCCAAATTGCCAAGCTTGCCTTCCACGCAAAGGAGAGTCCCACCCGAACACGGGACGAAGTCTTCAATCTTGTATCTTCATAGTCCAACAGTCCGGCCAAAGTATATAGTCCGGCTGTCCAAGGACCCCCTAATCCAGGACTCCCTCAGTAGCCCCTTAACCAGGCTTCAATGATGATAAGTCTGGCGCGTAGATTGACTTCAGCGTTGCAAGGCGGGTGATGAAGCTATGTACCTAGGGTAGGGTCATGGATCTGTCCAGCATACCCTCCCCAAGGACATCTCTACAAAGAATCAGAAGCAGTCAAAGAGAAAACATCATCCACTCGACCATGAAGATGTGCCTACTCAACTTCCTTGAAGACACTCGACCACCTTGAAGACACTCGACCACCTTGAAGATGAGAAGCCTTCCACTCTGCAACGGTCGTGACTTAACCCATAGCTTTATGGGCATTTATAACACTTTATTGTAGACGTTACCAGTAACGCCCCACCTTTATGAACATTGAACCCTGTGTAACAGAGGGGAGCTAGGGTCCTGGCGCACTCTATATAAGCCACCCCCCCTCCTCTAGGACAAGGGTTCACACTTTTGTAAACTCACACACACACATATAATCCAGTCGACTGCCTCAGGGCACCGAGACATAAGGCTGTTACTTCCTCCGAGAAGGGTATGAACTCGTAAAACTCATGTGTACAACTACTCCATAGCTAGGATCTTGTCTCCTCATACCTACCCCCATTCTACTATCAGTCTTAGATCTACGACAATTGGCGCCCACCGTGGGGCAGGTGTCTTAGCGACTTGCTGGAGAAGTTGTGATTTTTCCAATCCCCTTCATCATGGTTCCAGGCGGAGGTTTGATTGAGGGCCGCGAGATCCGTCTCGGCACGCTTGTGTTTGTCGCCGACGACTCCGCTTGGCTTTAGGAGGCTACACTCGACGCCGACGCGCTCCCCGCCCACGGGGCGACGCACTTTCGCGCGTGCGTCCGCGGCGTCCTCCTGCAGCAACCGTCGACCTAGTACCAGTCAATTCCATCAGCTTTCCCCCTCCCTGCGGCTCGCCGAAGCAAATGCTCCGGTCGGTCGAGGCTTCAATAGTGGGTGAGGCATGCGATGGCCCGCCAGTCAGCCATCCCTCAAGTCGCGGCGATCGAGCCCGACGAAACTCTCTATGGCCTGTTCGATCTGTCGACTGGCTCCATAGAGACGCATCTGATTGCGACAGCAGCGACCCTGCGGCTGAAGTTCTGATGGTCAATGGACCACGCAGCCCTCCTGGCTTCAACCGTGAAGATGGAGGTGACGAGAACGGCGATCCGTCGCGTGTTCACGAGGAGTACCGCCCCGAACCCCTCTCCTCGCAGCAGAGGGAGGAACTTCGCCGCCGGAACATGGATGCATTGCATACTCCCATAGTAGGAGGAACCCTTGAGGTCCAGGCCTTGGAGCAGGCGCGCTTGGCCAACCTGGCTGAGCGCACTCGACTGGAGAACCTCCCGCACGCACGCGACGATCGCTTTGATAGCATGCTCCCGAATCCAGTCGACGCCAGCTTTTTCCTCCTCCGACTCAGGTATACCGAACCCCGATCCAGAATCTAGCTGATGCTGCCCGGATAGCGGAGTCGATCCAACCCTCCCAGTCAGAAGCTGGTCGAGGTTTGGTGCAGATCCGAGCCTTGCTTCGGGCGGCGGGAGAGCAGAATTCAGTTGTATCTCAGTCGCGGGATAGGATCCACAGCAGATCCATGATGGCAGACACAGTTCAGTTGGCCCATATCCCAAGATCGCCTCTGAGGTGTGAGGGACGTGGGGATCGACGAGATCAGTATAGAAACCGAGAGCAGTATGATCGCCGAGTCGATCGTGATGATCGCCGTCGAGTGCCCACGCCTCCCCCGAGGAGCGGGTCGTACGTGCCTCTGCAGCATGAAGACAGACACCCTCACGGTGTTGGCGAGGTATTACAATTGACACCAGGGAGCCAGGCTTTGATGCGAGATCTATTCTCGTGCAAGGCTTGGTCGACAGAAACAGAGCTAACCGAGAGGGCCATGATGGAGGTCCACAAACCAGCAACAGGGTGCATGTCTCTGGTCCAGAGTGCTTCAGCAGAGCTATCGGAGCTGCGGTGATTCCCCCCCAACTTTAGGTTGGCGTCTGGAGTTAGTAAGTTCGCCGGACAGTACAAGCCTGACACTTGGCTTGAAGACTACCGAGTGGCTGTCCAGATTGGTGGCGGCAATGATGAAGTGGCCACGAAACACCTTCCTCTGATGTTGGAGGGCTCATCTAGAGCATGGCTGAATCAGTTAGCACCTGGCAGCATCTATACTTGGGAAGATCTCGCCGGTGTGTTTGTCAGAACATTCGAGGGTACTTGCAAACGACCGGCAGGTTTGACAGAGTTACAGTGTTGTGTTCAGAAGCCGAATGAAACTTTGAGGGATTATATCCAGAGATGGATCACCTTACACCACACGGTAGAAGATGTGTCAGATCATCAGACAATATGTGCCTTTAAGGAAGGCGTCAGGTATAGGGAGTTGAATATGAAATTCGGCTGGACAGGAAATATGACTCTGGCTCGGATGATGGAAATTGCCACCAAGTATGCCAATGGTGAAGAAGAAGAGCGACTCCGGAGCGGCAAGCACAAAGCAGTTGCCCACGAAGCCGGAGGAGGAAACTCCAGTCGGAAACAGAAGCGCTAGGCCGAGCCAGCTGCTCCGGGTGAGCCTTGGCTGTGGTTCAAGGAAAGTTCAAGGGGAATCCCAAAGGGCCATGGAACCCCAAGAAAGTAAAAGATCAAGATGGGAATGACGTGTTGGATTTGCCGTGCCATATCCACACCAAAAAAGATGAAGAAGGCAACTTCATTTACCCGAAGCACACCACTTGGCAATGTCGTCTCCTAATCCAGCAGTTACGAGAGAAATAGCCCAAGGAGGAGAAAGAAGCAGACAAGGCTGAGGATGAGGGTGAGGATGATGATGGTTATCCCCACGTGAATTCCACTCTAATGATTTTTGCTAATGTTGAGAGCAAAAGTCGATTGAAAGTTATCAACAGGGAAGTGAACATGGTCGCTCCGGCGACACCCAGTTACTTGAAGTGGTCACAGACTGCCATTACATTCGACCAGTCTGATCATCCAGCGCACATCGCCACCCCTGGGAGGCAAGCACTGGTGGTCGACCCGGTGGTCAAAGGCACTCAACTGACAAAGGTCCTGATGGACGGTGGCAGTGGTCTGAACATACTGTACACAGAAACATTGAAAGGAATGGGCATTCTGATGTCCAGACTCAATGAAAGCCATATGAGTTTCCATGGGGTCATTCCAGGCAAGAAGGCTGCATCCCTCGGTCAGATTGCACTCGACGTGGTTTTCGGTGATTCCAAAAATTACCGCAAAGAAAAGTTGACGTTTGAAGTTGTGGATTTCCAGAGTGCTTATCATGCAATTCTGGGCAGGCCAGCTTATGCACGATTTATGGCTCGACCATGTTACGTGTACCTCAAACTGAAGATGCCTGGTCCCAGAGGAGTGATCACTATCTTTGGTAATCGGAAGAAGGCAGAAGAGTGTTTCCAGAAGGGCTCAAAGATTGCCGATGCCCAGATGGCAGTGGTAGAATTGCAAGAATACCAGAAAAATGCAGATCCGAGTGACTTGCTGCGAGCCCAGAAGCCAGCCACCGATTCAGCATTCTAGTCGTCTAGTGAAACGAAGTCAATTCACATTCACCCGACAGACCCCAATGCTGCTGCGACTCACATTTCAACCTCACTCGACTCCAAATATGAAGAAGCACTCATCCAGTTCCTCCGTGAGAACTAGGACATCTTTGCATGGAAGCCTTCTGACATGCCGGGTGTTCCTAGGGGACTGGCTGAGCATCGTTTGAGAGTCGACCCAAAGGTGAAACTAGTTAAAGAGCATCTCGACGGTCCGCCGTCCAGAAAAGAAAGGCAATCGGTGAACAGGTGGCTCGGCTTTTGGCAGCTGAGTTTATCCGAGATATTTATCACTCCGAGTGGTTAGCCAATGTTTTCATGGTCCCAAAGAAAGACGACTCACTTCGTATGTGTATTGATTTCAAGCATATCAATCGGGCCTGCCCGAAAGATCACTTCCCTCTCCCTCGCATCGATCAGATAGTCGACTCGACTGCAGGGTGCGAGCGTTTATCCTTTTTGGACGCCTATTCCGGGTACCACCAGATCCATCTGTATGGACCAGACGAAATAAAGACAGCTTTTATCACCCCGTTTGGGTGCTTCTGTTATGTCACAATGCCATTCGGTTTGAAGAACGCCGGAGCCACATTCATGAGGATGATTCAGAAGTGCCTGCTCACTCAGATCAGTCGGAATGTGGAAGCATACATGGTTGCCATTGTAGTCAAGTCACGTAAAGGTTCTGAGCTACTGACTGACCTTGCTGAAACCTTTGCCAACCTCAGAAGGTATGATATCAAGCTCAATCCATCAAAGTGCACATTTGGAGTTCCAGGCGGAAAGTTACTCCGTTTTCTTGTTTCTGAACGAGGAATCGATGCTAACCCAGAGAAAGTAGGCGCTATACTCCGAATGAAGTGCCCTGTGCGTGTGCATGATGTCCAGAAGCTTACTGGTTGCTTGGCCGCCCTAAGTCGATTCGTTTCTCGCCTCGGTGAAAAGGCGCTGCCTCTTTACCGACTGATGAAGAAATCAGACAAGTTCGAGTGGACCCCAGAAGCTGATGCAGCGTTTGCAGAGCTAAAAGCCCTGCTTTCCACCCAGCTGGTGCTTG
The DNA here is from genome assembly GCA_034509565.1 of Triticum monococcum. Lineage (NCBI taxonomy): Eukaryota > Viridiplantae > Streptophyta > Magnoliopsida > Poales > Poaceae > Triticum > Triticum monococcum. Next base: position 614,914,866 of record CM067847.1, on the reverse strand, counting down.
CTGCTCCAATCAGCAAAGAGCCTCTACTACTTTATATAGCAGTCGCTGGACAAGTCGTCAGTAAAGTACTTACGGTCGAGCGGGAAGAAGAAGGAAAAGCTTATAAGGTTCAACGCCCAGTTTATTATATTTCTGAAGTCCTGACCCCGTCAAAGCAGAGATATCCTCATTATCAGAAGCTCGTCTATGGGATTTACATGACCACGAAGAAGGTTGCACACTATTTCTCGGATCACTCTGTTACAGTCGTCAGCGACGCTCCATTGTCAGAGATTCTGCACAACAGAGATGCAACTGGTCGAGTGGCCAAATGGGCGATTGAACTCCTTCCCTTGGATATCAAGTTTGAGGCAAAGAAAGCTATCAAGTCCCAAGCAATAGCAGATTTCCTCGCCGAGTGGATCGAACAGCAACTGCCAACTCAAGTTCACTCTGAGCACTGGATCATGTTCTTTGACGGATCCAAGATGCTGAACAGTTCTGGTGCTGGAGTAGTTCTGGTATCCCCCAAGGACAAGCTCAGATATGTCCTCCATAATCACTTTGATTCCTCCAACAATGAAGCAGAATATGAAGCACTCCTGTATGGGTTGCGCATGGCCATTTCACTCGGCGTCCATCGCCTCATGGTCTATGGCGACTCAGATTTGGTAGTTAATGAAGTGATGAAGGAGTGGAACGTCAGAAGCCCAGCCGTGACTGGTTACTGCAACGCGGTGAGAAAGCTTGAGAAGAAGTTTGAGGGGTTAGAACTCCACCACATGCCCCGACTGAAAAATCAAGCAGCCGACGATTTGGCAAAGATAGGTTCCGAGAGAGAAGCCATTCCCAGCAATGTATTTTTGGAGCATATCCCATCACCGACAGTTCAGGAAGATCCTTTTACTGAAGAGCCCCCGCAACCTAAGAGCGCCACAGATCCGACTGAAGTCGAGGTCCCAACCGTGGTCGACCTGATCATGGAGGTTTTGGCCATTACTCCTGACTGGACGGTGCCCTACATTGCGTACATCCTCAGGAAAGAACTCTCGGAGGATGAAGAAGAGGCTCGACAGATCGTCCGTCGATCCAAGGCCTTTACTGTGATAAGAGGGCAGCTGTTCAGGGAAAGTGTGACTAGAGTCGGTCAGAAATGCATAACACCAGAAGAAGGTCGAATGATCCTCAATGACATCCACTCGGGGACCTGTGGTCATCATGCGTCCTCTCGGGCCATCGTGGCTAAAGCATACCGAGCTGGATTCTATTGGCACGAGCAAATGAAATGGCGAAAGGTATAGTCGAAAGATGTGAAGGCTGTCAGTTTTACTCCAACATGTCTCACAAGCCGGTGTCAGCCTTGAAGACCGCCCCCTCATCTGGCCCTTTGCTAGTTGGGGTCTGGATATGGTTGGACCACTGAGAACTGGCAGGAGCGGCTTCACTCATGTGCTCGTTGCAGTCGACAAGTTTACCAAATGGATCGAAGCTAAACCTATCAAGAACCTTGATGCAAGAACCACTGTCAGTTTTGTCAGAGAATTGACATTCAGATATGGAGTCCCACACAGCATCATCACGGACAACGGGTCGAACTTCGATTCTGATGACTTCAGAGCTTTCTGCGCCTCTCAGGGCACTCGAGTCGACTATGCTTCGGTCGCTCACCCGCAGTCGAACGGACAAGCAGAAAGAGCCAATGGCCTAATTCTCAAAGGACTGAAACCCCGACTAATGCGTGATCTCAAACACGCAGAAGGCGCTTGGGTTGATGAACTTCCGTCTGTTCTATGGGGCTTGAGGACAACCCCTAATCGGTCGACCGGACGAACCCCTTTCTTCTTGGTTTACGGGGCCGAAGCTGTTCTGCCAAGTGACCTGCTCCACAACGCACCCCGAGTCGAGCTCTTCTCCAAAGAGGAAGCAGAACAGGCCCGGCAAGATTCAGTCGATCTCTTGGAAGAGGAAAGAGAGATGGCCTTGATCCGGTCGACCATCTATCAGCAAGACTTGCGTCGATTCCATGCCAGAAATGTGAGGGGTCGAGCCTTTCAAGAAGGAGACCTAGTTCTTTGAGTGGATCAACATAAACCACACAAGCTTGCCCTGACTTGGGAGGGCCCCTTCATCATCACCAAAGTTCTCCACAACGGAGCATACCATCATTACAGTATTGAGCATCAGAAAGACGAGCCACGGGCTTGGAACGCGGAGCTGCTCCGCCCCTTTTATACTTAAGCACTTGTTCGAATAAAATGTAATAAGAAACACCTTGGTAATTTGTTTATCAAAGACAAGAGCTTATGGTCCTATCATTCAATTGTTGTGTTCTTATTTACTTCTGAAATACCCCAGTGGGTGGCTTAGTCGCGAATCCGTTTCGCCTAAGTTCGACAGAAAATCCTACCGAGCGGAGAGCAACCCTCCCACTCGGGGGCTTAGCTGCAGCCCAGCACTCGCCTAAGTTCTCCCACTAGGAGACTTAGCTGCAGTCCAGTACTCGCTTAAGTTTGAAAAAAAATCCTACCGAGTGGAGAGCAACCCTCCCACTCGGGGGCTTAGCTGCAGTCCAGCACTCGCCTAAGTTCTCCCACTAGGAGACTTAGCTGCAGTCCAGTACTCGCCTAAGTTTGAATAAATCCTACCAAGTGGAGAGCAACCCTCCCACTCGGGGGCTTAGGTGCAGTCCAGCACTCGCCTAGGTTCTCCCACTAGGAGACTTAGCTGCAGTCCAGTACTCACCTAAGTTTGAAAAAATCCTACCGAGTGGAGAGCAACCCTCCCACTCGGGGGCTTAGCTGAAGTCCAGCACTCGCCTAAGTTCTCCCACTAGGAGACTTAGCTGCAGTCCAGTACTCGCCTAAGTTTGAAAAAATCCTACCGAGTGGAGAGCAACCCTCCCACTCGGGGGCTTAGCTGTAGTTCAGCACTCGCCTAAGTTCTCCCACTAGGAGACTTAGCTGCAGTCCAGTACTTGCCTAAGTTTGAAAAATCCTACCAAGTGGAGAGCAACCCTCCCACTCGGGGGCTTAGCTGCAGTCCAACACTCGCCTAAGTTCTCCCACTAGGAGACTTAGCTGCAGTCCTGTACTCGCCTAAGTTTGAAGAAATCCTACCGAGTGGAGAGCAACCCTCCCACTCGGGGTCTTTGCTACAGTCCAGCACTCGCCTAGGTTCTCCCACTAGGAGACTCAGCTGCAGTCCAGTACTCGCCTAAGTTTGAAAAAATCCTACCGAGTGGAGAGCAACCCCCCCACTCGGGGGCTTAGCTGCAGTCCAACACTTGCCTAAGTTCTCCCAATATGAGACTTAGCTGCAGGCCAGTACTCGCCTAAGTTTAAAAAAATCCTATCGAGTGGAGAGCAACCCTCCCACTCGGGGGCTTAGCTGTAGTCTAGCACTCGCCTACGTTCTCCCACCAGGAGACTTAGTTGCAGTCCAGTACTCGCCTAAATTTGAATAAATCCTACTGAGTGGAGAGCAACCCTCCCACTCGGGGGCTTAGCTGTAGTCTAGCACTCGCCTAAGTTCTCCCACTAGGAGACTTAGCTGCAGTCCAGTACACGCCTAAGTTTGAAGAAATCCTATCGAGTGGAGAGCAACCCTCCCACTCAGGGGCTTAGCTGTAGTCTAGCACTCGCCTAAGTTCACCCATTAGGAGACTTAGCTGCAGTCCAGTACTCGCCTAAGTTTGAAAAAATCCTACCGAGTGGAGAGCAACCCTCCCACTCGGGGGCTTAGCTGCAGTTCAGTACTCGCCTAAGTTCTCCCACTAGGAGACTTAGCTGCAGTCCAGTACTTGCCTAAGTTTGAAAAAATCCTACCAAGTGGAGAGCAACCCTCCCACTCGGGGGCTTAGCTGCAGTCCGACACTTGCCTAAGTTCTCCCACTAGGAGACTTAGCTGCAGTCCAGTACTCGCCTAAGTTTGAAGAAATCCTACCGAGTGGAGAGCAACCCTCCCACTCGGGGGCTTAGCTACAGTCCAACACTCGCCTAGGTTCTCCCACTAGGAGACTCAGCTGCAGTCCAGTACTCGCCTAAGTTTGAAAAAATCCTACCGAGTGGAGAGCAACCCCCCCCACTCGGGGTCTTAGCTGCAGTCCAGCACTCGCCTAAGTTCTCCCAATATGAGACTTAGCTGCAGGCCAGTACTCGCCTAAGTTTGAAAAAATCCTACCGATTGGATAGCAACCCTCCCACTCGGGGGCTTAGCTGTAGTCCAGCACTCGCCTATGTTCTCCCACCAGGAGACTTAGTTGCAGTCCAGTACTCGCCTAAATTTGAAAAAATCCTACCGAGTGGAGAGCAACCCTCCCACTCAGGGGCTTAGCTGCAGTCCAGCACTCACCTAGGTTCTCCCACTAGGAGATTTAGCTGCAGTCCAGTACTCGCCTAACTTTAAAAAAAATCCTACCGAGTGGAGAGCAACCCTCCCACTCGGGGGTTTAGCTGCGGTCCAACACTCGCCTAAGTTCTCTCACTAAGAGACTTAGCTGCAGTCCAGTACTCGCCTAAGTTTGAAACATATCCCTATCCGCAAGGATGACGAGGTGCAGGTCAACTGCAACCTTCTCCTTTGGAGCTGCGGCACAAATACAACGTCCGCTCCATCCCCATCCACAAGGATAACGAGGTGCAGGTCGACTGCAACCTTCTCCTTCGGAGCTACGTCACAAATACAACGTCCGCTCCATCCCCATCCACAAGGATGACGCGGTGCAGGTCGACTGCAACCTTCTCCTTTGGAGCTACGACACAAATACAACGTCCACTCCATCCCCATCCGCAAGGATGACGAGGTGTAGGTCGACTGCAACCTTGTCCTTCGGAGCTACGACACGAATACAACGTCCGCTCCATCCCTATCCGCGAGGATGACGAAGCGCGGGCTGACTGGAGCTGCCCCCTCAGAGCTGCGTCTCCAGCACAAAGACTATTCCAAGCAGTGAGCAAAGTGCATTCGAAGGCAAACGCAAGCACATTCGGAGATAAACCAAATTCAGATAAATCCTAAAAGATCCCAGCAGCAAATCAAAAGTGCTTGGGCATCAAGCCTGAAGGAGTTCAACGGTTACAGCAATCACTCGGCATTCTAAGGCAAATTTAAAGCAGATTCAAGTTTCATAAGCTTGTTCACTCGGCCGGAGGAGGGCTGGCAGGCGCCACAAATGAGTCCAGGTCGATCCCATCAGCAATCCGAGTGGCGGCAGCAATGAAAGTCTCCATGAAGGACTGGAACTCATGCTTTTTCGTGTTAGCAACTTTGATCGCAGCCAGCTTGTCTTCACGAGCCTGCTTGCAATGGACTTGCACCAGGGACAGCGCCACATCAGCACCACACCGGGCGGAGGATTTCTTCCATTCTTGCACTTAGTCAGGGATCTTGTTCAGTCGAGTCATCAAGGATTCCAAGTCGTTCTAAAGCGTAGCCCCCGGCCAAAGCGATGAGTCGATTCGGGAGACTACCTCCTTCAGGATCGCGAGGTAGCTTACGGCGCTGGCGATATGGGACTCCAGTCGGAGCACGTTCATTGCAGTTTCGTCGCAGACTGGAGAAGCGATAGGGTCCAGAACTGTGTCGACCCTTCTAGTTTCCTCATCGAAGTCTTGACAGAATTCTGCAACAAAAAATAGTCAATCGACCAAGCAAGATCCGATCGCAAGAAGCAACACAGTCGAATTAAAAGAAATACCTTCCAGCGTGAGATAAAGCTTCTTGGCAAGAGTCCTCAGATAAGCTTCCATGTCATTCCTCTTGCGGATCGTAGACTCAAGCTTTTCATTCAGGGCGACCTTGTCCTTCTTCAGACTGGTCACTTCGCGGTTAGCTTCATTAAGACAAGATTTCAGTTTGGTCACCTCTTCTTCCAGCGTCCCGATTGAAGCAAGCTTCTGGTCTGTGATAGTAGTTTTATCTTGAGCTGCTTTTTCTGCGGCGGAGAGGTCCGAGTCCTTCTTCTCCAGAGCCAACTTCATTTTCTCTGCAAAAGAAGCAATCGAATCACAGAAGAGATCAAAGAAATGTATTGAAAGTCAGTCGACAGTCAGTTACCTTCCATACCAGCGGCTTCGTCTTGAGCTTTCTTCAGATTCAGTTGGGCTAATTCCAAGTCGAGGTTGAGTTGCCTCTGCTTCTCCTCAAGTTCAGCAAACTTAGAAATAAGAGTGCAAGACTTCTGTAGAAGGCAAAAGATGGATCAGTTGATAAGATCAAAGGTTGTTTACTTCCTAATGAATAAGGCCTAAAGAAGTTCGCTTAGACCTCAGCCGATTGCACACAATCGACTGCGGTCTCAGGGGCTCCACCCAGCGGGTGCACTTGGCGTGCCCCCGCTGACTAAGACTCAACTAAAAAAAACTGCTCAGACCGACTGCCAGCAGTCGACTGTGGTCTCGGGGACTACACCCAGTGGGTGCACTTTGCGTGCCCCCACTGGTTCAGATCCCACTCGCCCAGACCGAGTGGAAGAACGAAACTACTCGAACGGTCGCCCAAGTCGAGTGTAAGGAGGAACGAAGAACTCAGACCCCAGTCGACTGCCAGCAGTCGACCACGGTCTCGGGGACTACACCCAGTGGGTACACTTATTGTGCCCCCACCGGTTCCGATTCCACTCGCCTAGATCGAGTAGAAGAGCAAAACTACCAAAATCAACAAAACACCCAGTGGGTGCTCTAATTCGACGCAAACAACAGGAGATTCTGTAGACGGAGATTTTTCGAGTAACATTTCCTCATAGAGCAAAAACAGTCAGAAAGTTTACTCACCTGGACATTGGCCCGACGAGCAGCGCTGGCGTCGTAGGCAGCCTGTCTATTCTCATGCACTGTTTTCACCCGCTCCATCATCATGTCAGCTTGCCAGATGGCTTCCGCTTCCGACTGGTTGTCCGGGATGGGGTAGCTGGTGAAAAAGTGGGCAGACGACCCAGGTGCGGCGGCTTGGAGCTCCGCAGCGTGGAGTTGGACAGCTGAAGGAATCACAGGCACAGTCGACGGTGCGGGAGGCCCACTCGACAAAGGTGCGGCGAAGGCCACAGAAGCCCTGCCCGCGTCTTCAAGTTGACGGACGGGAGGTGTCATAGTGGTTTCTTGCCGGGACGTCCTACCATCGGTTACCTTCTTGCTTTTCCTGGGCTTAAGAGCCACATCTTCGTCGTCATCTGGAAGATCGATGACGTTGGGTGGAGCTGCAAAGCAGATCATTCGACCCCAAGTGAGCCACTCGAACGCAATCGACCAAAGAATCAAATCGCAAGAGTTTATACCTGGGTTGGAGGTTACTGCATCTTCCATTTCGTCGTCCCGGTATTGGAGAGAAGAGGTTCCTGACGTAGCAGCACTGCGAAGACCCACATTCAATCGATTACGTCCGGTTAATTGAGTCGACGAGAAGGACAAGTCAGATGGTTACCCGGAGATAGTAGGAACGGTCACTTTGATCCTGGGGAAAGCTTTTGGCGGCTTGGAGGAGGTGGCTTTCGGCGCTTTCGGTGCTGGAGGCGGCGCAACTTTGGACTGCTTTGGAGCCTTTTCAGTCGGCATCAGGGAAGACGTCCTAGGACGCTTCAAAGACTGACCAGTCGGTGCGGCCACCAAGTCCGTAGCACTCGCCGGGTCGTGGGCATGTTTGGATCTCCTCTCCCTGCGAGGAGGCGAGTCGGCTTCTTCGTCAGTCGATTCGTCGCTCTCCTCGTCTTTCTCGACCTCCAAATGCTCCTCGCCGCTCTCGCCACCGCTCCCTTCTTCCTCAGCCTCTTGGTCCTGCACTGCATTAGGCATTGAGTAGATGTCGATGAGGGCCTGAAAGGACAACGATCAAAGGAAATCTAATCATTCATAAACAAGATGTCACTCAGTGAATTGAAAAGATGCTTGATAAGACAGAATTAAACCTGCTCCGGCTGGTGCGAGTTGTTGAATGGAATCACCCTCCTAGACCCCCGAGGGTTGTCTTTGTTGCTGGTGATCCCCATCAACCACTTCTCCAAGGTATCCTCGCTGACGTCCTCCGGGTGGATCCGAGTGCAATCCTCGAGCCCAGAGTACATCCACATCGGATGATCGCGCACCTGAAGAGGTTGGATGCGTCGACCGAGAAAGACCTCCAGCATGTCCATCCCGGTCACCCCATCGCGGACAAGCTGGACAACCCGCTCGACCAGCACCTTGACCTGCGCCTTCTCTTCTGGAACTACCTTTAGGGGGGCGGGATTCTCCACTCGAGCCAAAGAAAAAGGAGGAAGTCCAGTCGACTGGCCCGGGGTCGGCTGATCCATGCAGTAGAACCAAGTCGACAGCCAGCCCCAGACCGAGTCGGGAAGAATCTTGGCTGGGAAAGTACTCTTGCTCCTCATCTGGATCCCCAGACCCCCGCACATCTGGATCACCTGTGTCTTCTCGTCACTCGACTTGGCCTTTTTGAATGACTGGGATCGGCAGGTGAAGATGTGTTTGAAAAGACCCCAGTGCGGTCGACAACCCAAGAAGTTTTCGCACATCGACACAAAAGCGGCCAGATAGACTATGGTGTTTGGAGTGAAATGGTGGAGTTGAGCCCCAAAGAAGTTCAAAAAAACCCTAGAAGAAAGGATGAGGAGGCAGTGAGAATTCGCGATCTACGTGGGTGGCGAGGAGAACACACTCACCCTCCCTCGGCTGCGGCTCAGTTCCATTCCCTGGGAACCATGCCGACTTGTGGGGGTTCAGTCCCCCTTCCACCAGGTCATCGAGGTCGTCCTGGGTGATTGTCGAGCGGATCCGGCCACCCAGAATCCAGCCCGCCAGTAGGCCGGATCTCGACGAGGATCCGCCCTGGCTGGTCCACTTGCCCTTCGCGTTCGCTGTCGCCTTCTTCGCGCGTTCCAGCGCCACCGTCCTCTCCTTCCCCATGGCGGCGGGTCGAGCTCGAGCAAAGGTCCGGCGACGAGGGCAGAAGCGAGCATGGAGGAGAGATTGAGAGAACAAGAAGAGAGAATAGGAGCGCACGGGGCAGAGGCCTGGTCCGAGGCCTTTATAAGGTCGTCATCCGAGTGACTGACTGGTGGACCCAGGCGATCTAAAAAAATCCCGCAACAGTCACGTGCACAATACATGGTGAAAAAGGTAGCGCGGGGATCGAGGAGACTTGCCTAATCCATCCCGATAACCTCAGTTCTGTCTGTCTGGCGCGCTTCCCAAAATTCGAATCCCGCGAGATCCATGGAGAGCAGAACAACCTGTCAGACTGAAGACAACCATCCTCTACATCATCATTCAGAATCCTACCATGAAAATTCACTCGACAAAAACCAAGAATGGACCAAGGCGACTGAGAAAGGAGTCGACGTCCTCACATCAACTCATTGTTCCAGAATGAGATATACTCGTAGCACAAAGAATTGGTCGGAAGTGTTCCCAACTCTTTCCCCACTCAAATCCTGATCCATTCGGGGGCTAATGATGAAGCTATGTACCTAGGGTAGGGTCATAGATCTGTCTAGCATACCCTCCCCAAGGACATCTCTACAAAGAATCAGAAGCAGTCGAAGAGAAAACATCATCCACTCGACCATGAAGATGTGCCTACTCGACTTCCTTGAAGACACTCGACCACCTTGAAGATGAGAAGCCCTCCACTCTGCAACGGTCGTGACTTAAACCATAGCTTTATGGGCATTTATAACACTTTATTGTAGATGTTACCAGTAACGCCCCACCTTTACGAACATTGAACCCTGTGTAACGGAGGGGAGCTGGGGTCCTGGCGCACTCTATATAAGGCACCCCGTCCTCTGGGACAAGGGTTCGCACTTTTGTAAACTCACACACAAATATAATCCAGTCGACCGCCTCAGGGCACCGAGACATAAGGCTGTTACTTCCTCTGAGAAGGGCCTGAACTTGTAAAACTCATGTGTACAACTACTCCATAGCTAGGATCTTGCCTCCTCATACCTACCCCCCATTCTACTGTCAATCTTAGATCTACGACAGCGGGTTCCTTCTCCAAATACTCCATAGAAGATTTTGAACACAAGGATCATGTCCGGCTCTGCAAAACAAATTCCACATACCACCGTAGAGAGTATATTATTCCACAAATCTAATCTGCTGACAACTTTTTATAACATGACGTCCTGCCGTGGCCCGGTCATTACGGTCCGTTTTTCCCTGCCTGCCACTGCACGTGTTACGAGGCGGTTTTATTGGCACGTCTTGTCGAAACAGAGATCGTGTTCCCCTTATCACGGGATTCTCATCAGTACGGATATGGGTAACCCAACCATGTCATCAATCATGACACTTGGGGACTAAACGATTTTATGGGGCAAGTAGGGAGGCGCACAGTTTCTACCGCCTTTATAAAGGGACAAGGATTCCTCTTTTTCACCAATGCCTTTTTCTTCCCCTGCCCATCCATTCTCGCGCACTCAAGCTCCAGCGCCCAAGTTCTCATATTCTCCGCAAAGCCATCCCAAGTATGTCCGGAGCGGGAGGCAAGTGGATTGTCTCCTCCGTTACGGAGGAGAACATTACGAAGCTCCGGGAAGTCGGATACCTGGCCACAGACATCACGCACCGGCTCCCAGACGCTAGGCAGATCGTCCCTACTCCAGAACCCCATGAGAGGGTTGTATTCCTCGCCCACTTTGTCCGTGGACTGGGATTTCCCACACACCCATTTGTTCATGGGCTCATGTTCTACTACGGGCTGGATTTCCATGATCTAGCCCCCAATTTCATACTCAACATCTCGACGTTTATCGTCGTGTGCGAGGCCTTCCTCCGCATCAAGCCCCACTTTGGCCTGTGGCTGAAGACCTTCAACATGAAACCGAAGGTGGTGGTAGGCCAGCAAGCAGAGTGCGGAGGCGCCATGGTGGGCAAAATGCCCAATGTCACCTAGCTCGAAGGCTCCTATGTGGAGACCGTGAAGGGGTGGCAATCGGGGTGGTTCTACATCACCGAGCCGCACAACACATAATGGGTGGCGGCCCCCGAATTTCGATCCGGCATCCCCACGCGGCTCACCTCCTGGAAAGAGAAGGGCATATCCTGGGGTTCATCGGTGGAGCTGACCAGACTCCAGAACTGTGTTAAAAATATGATAAGCAAGAAAATCAAGCTTGTCAACATGGTCCAGGTCATGCTCTTCCGTCGGATCCTTCCGTGTCAAAGACGGACATTCAATATGTGGGAGTTTGACCCGGCCAAGCACTAGACGCTGCAAGAGCTTTTCTACATGACACACAAAGACGTCTGGAAGGACTGGGTAGCGACAGTGGAGCGGATCGATTGTCCGGCCCCCTGCTCGAAGATCCAGCAAGGGCTCTCATAGGGCGCCAGAGAAGAAGGCCGCGGGGACCAGGAAAGGTCTCCGACGCAAGGTCGTATCAGACTCATCGTCCGAAAACACCGAGGCGCACTCCTCCCACGAAAACGAGGAGGAAGAGGAAAGTTCTCCGCCCCCCAACCCGGGGAGACAAGAAAAGGAAGGCCGCCCCATCTGGGGAGGCCGAAGGGTCCAAGAAGGGAAGGACCCTCCTTCCGGAACACTCCACAATAGCCGCTTACAGCGACGAGGAGTGGTTGCCCAGGGACAAGCCCCTGGCGAAGTCATAAGTATCCAGATACTATAATAGGTCTGGTATGTTTTGTTTCATCGCTTCTTATCACGTTGAACATGATCGTGCAGTCCATGCAAATCCCACATCGACGTATCCTCTTCGGATGAGTCTTTGGGCTGGTCGGTGACGAACAACGATTCACTCCCGACAGCCACCTCCCCCCGGCCCATAGACGACATCGAGGTGTTGTCTCAGAGGGCACCAGACCAAGGGGAGATAATTCTGGGGCGTCCCAAGGCGACATCCCAAATGCTGGGTGAGGGAGTCCTGGATTAGGGGGTCCTCGGACAGCCGGACTATATACTTTGGCCGGACTATTGGACTATGAAGATACAAGATTGAAGACTTCGTCCCGTGTCCAAGTGGGACTCTCCTTGGCGTGGAAGGAAAGTTGGTAATTCAGATATGTAGATCTCCTCCCTTGTAACCAACTCTGTGTAACCCTAGCCCCCTCCGATGTCTATATAAACCGAAGGGTTTAGTCCGTAGGACAATCATAATCATAATCATAGGCTAGCTTCTAGAGTTTAGCCTCTACGATCTCGTGGTAGATCAACTCTTGTAATACTCATATCATCAAGATCAATCAAGCAAGAGAAGAACAGGAACCACCGCCCATAGGGCCCTGGACGGCCACCTCATCATATGATATATACATGGTGGACACCCCCAAAGAAAGCGATGGCAATAAAGCAATAGAGGATAATCCCCCTGAGAAGCAATCTAAGCACCGGCGTCAATGGCACCGTTCTAAGCCCCGCCATAGCAAAAACGGCGATATCGGCACAAGAGATAATAACGCTGCGGATAGCGCCGAAGACGAAGACAATCCCCTCCATCCAGGCCTCGAGCGGGAGGATGGGCAAGCCAGCCCTGAGGAACAGGCAGTAGACGGAGAATCAAAGGATGACAATTACATGCCTCTCTCCGAAGGCGAGGTGAGCCTCGGCGACAAAGAATTTATCATGCTTGAGGATCCCGCCGAACAGAAGCGCTTCAAGTGCCGGCTTATAGCCACAGCAAAAAGCCTGAAGAAAAAGCAACAACAGCTTCAAGCTAACCAAGATACGCTAACGGATAGATGGACTAAGGTCCTAGCGGCCGAGGAATATGAACTCGAGCGCCCAACCAAAAGTTACCCAAAACGCAGGTTGCTACCCCAACTCGAGGAGGAAGCATTAAAGCCTATGCTCCCAGCGTATGATGCGGCTGACCGACCACCTCGTGGCCGAGACAAAGCGGCATATCAGGCCGAAGTCCAGCCCGCACCCCGTCGCCAGTCAAACAAAAATACCAAGGCCCAGGGCAACACGCAGGACCTGCGAGACGTATTGGAAAATAAAGCAAGACATACAAGAACGATCTACGGATCACGGGGGCGCGCCCCAACGCGTGACGACGACCGTCGCGGCGGATATACTAAAAGTAAATCCGGCCGAGCCGAATACAGCAGACAAGACTCGTATGAACTGCGTCGTGACATAGCCCGACATAGAGGCGCCACACACTCCCTATGCTTCACCGACGAAGTAATGGATCACGAATTCCCAGAAGGGTTTAAACCCGTGGACATTGAATCATATGACGGTACAATAGACCCCGTGGTATGGATAGAAGATTTCCTCCTCCACATCCACATGGCCCACGGTGACGACCTACATGCCATCAAGTACCTCCCACTAAAACTCAAAGGGTCGGCTCGGCATTGGCTGAATAGCCTACCGGCAAACTCCATTGGTAGTTGGGAGAACTTGGAAGACGCATTCCTTGACAACTTCCAGGGCACTTATGTGCGACCACCGGATGCTGATGACTTGAGTCACATAGCCCGGGGAGTCAGCCAGGAAATTCTAGACTCGGTTCCTAACTAAAAAGAACCAAATTGTCGACTGTCTGGATGTCGAGGCCTTAGCGGCATTTAAGCATAACATCCGCGACAAGTGGCTCGCCCAACACCTCGGCCAAGAGAAGCCGAAGTCCATGGCAGCCCTCACGACACTCATGACCCGATTTTGTGCGGGTGAGGACAACTGGCTGCCTCGCAGCAACAACACATCAAGAAATCGTGGCAATTCATATGCCAAAGATAGCAACGGAAAGCCATGTCGTAACAGACACAAGCGCCGCAACAACGGCGACAACAGTGAAGACACGACAGTTAATGCCGGATTCAGTGGCTCTAAATCCGGTCAACGGAAAAAGGCGTTCAAGAGAAGCAATCCGGGCCCGTCCAGCTTGGGCCGCATACTCGATCGTTTGTGTCAAATTCACGGCACCCTCAATAAACCAGCCAACCACACGAACAGAGAATGTTGGGTGTTCAAACATGCCGGCAAGTTGAATGCCGAAAACAAGGAAAAGGGGCTGCATAGCAATGACGAGGAGGAGCCCCGGCCGCCAAACATAGGAGGATAGAAGAAATATCCTCCCCAAGTGAAAACGGTAAACATGATATACGCAATCCATATCCCTAAGCGGGAATGAAAGCGTGCACTGAGGGACGTCTACGCGATGGAGCCAGTTGTCCCAAAGTTCAACCCATGGTCTTCTTGTCCGATCACCTTCGATCGCAGGGACCAGCCCACCAGTTTCCGTCATGGCGGTTCTGCCGCATTGGTCCTTGACCCCATCATTGACGGATTTCACCTCACTCGAGTCCTTATGGACGGTGGCAGCAGTGTGAACCTGCTCTATCAGGATACAGTGCGCAAAATGGGTATAGACCCCTCAAGGATCAAACCCACCAAAACTACCTTTAAAGGTGTCATCCCAGGTGTAGAGGCCTATTGTACGGGCTTAATCACACTAGAAGTGTTCTTCGAATCTCCGGACAACTTCCGAAGCGAGGAGTTAATCTTCGATATCGTCCCCTTCCGCAGTGGCTATCACACACTGCTCGGATGAACCGCATTTGCCAGATTCAATGCGGTACCACATTATGCATACCTCAAGCACAAAATGCCAGGACCTCGCGGGGTTATAACAGTTAATGGAAAAACAGAGCACTCGCTCCGCATGGAGGAGCACAATGCGGGCCTCGCAGCAGAAGCGCAAAGCAGCCTTATGAGGCAAATTGCCAATTCAGCAAAAAAGACCCCAGATACCTTCAAGCGAGTCCGAAGAACCCTGGAAGAGGATCGCCAGGCATGCTTAGAGCTCGCCTAGCAATTCGGCCTCCGTCCTAGTCCTAGTCAAGCGGTGAAATTTGCGCCGCGCATACATAATTACGCACTCAAGATACCATGGGCATAGGCGGAGGCACGGCCATGGCATGGCCCACATTGCGGCTCAACCGCTTCAGGACCCATATACCTTTAACATTTTCTTCCTTTCAGGCCCCTATTCTCTGAAGGCCCTCTCCGATCGTATGATTATCGGACCCTTCATGGGAAGGAAACACCAAGGAAGCAAGAAGCTTTGACATACAAGGGAATCCCCAGGTGGTCTCTGATAACTATCACTATACCTATTTTACATACCCACACGCAGATTGCCCTTGGATAGGACATGTCAAATAGTCCTATTTTTGCTTATTGCATTACTTGTATACATATGCTTTGACGTATCATTTAAATAACAATGTACAACGTTAGCTTATTATTGCATTTCTTCATTTTTTCCCTATCTGCTTATTTATGAAAAATTGCACCCATACATTCTGGTACGACCAGTGCGCCAGGGGCTTCAGTGTACCCCATAACACGGCATGAAAAGTCCGAACACTTTTGATAGTGCGGCACCCCAAACTTATAGCATTATATGCATTAGCTCCGAATCATGTCTTGGGTCAATAGTTGGGTTTGCCCGGCTCCCATGTTTTGGTACATTATGTTCCGTTATATCGGCTAAGGTAGAACTTAGAGAACTACTGCGAGTGTATCCCGGTTCGTCCGGACAAGCACCTCAGTAGAGAAAGCCGAAAACTAATTGTCATGATGTGGCGAGAGCTGGTCGCTGTTCGAGAGGTCTCAAATCCTGAAAGATTTTTTCTGCTTCGGGTGAGGAGTCGGCCTGGTCCGATTTAGGCGTACATATCGCCCCAAGTTTGGCCTTCCGAATACTAGGGGCTTCGCCAAAATTTAAAATTGTAGACTTCTATGGCTAAGTGAGAGTGATAAAGCTTTATAGTCTGATTGCCTGGTTTGTTGTGCTGAACACCTCCTTCGAAGGACCCAAAACTGGGATCAAGAGTGATCAGGTTTATCCCGAACACCTCAGTACTAGTTACATGGGGACAGAACCCGACGACTGGACAACTCTCAAATTTTATAAACGGCCGCACAGAAGGTTATATTTTAAATTAACAAGCGTTACATGGTGCACATGAACTCGTTTCACATTACAGGATCACATGAGTACATTCATTCAAATATTACATCCTTAGCACATTCCTCTACCACAAGGCAAGCACCGTTCAGGACACTATCATAATACTTTTCAGGGTGGCGATTCTCCTTGCCCTCCGGCGGCCCCTCCTTCACCAGCTGTTCGGCGTCCATCTTCGCCCAGTGCACTTTCGCCTGGGCAAAAGCCCTGCGCACCCTCAATGTAGACGGACCGCTTTATGACTTCAATCTGGGGGCAAGCATTCACAAGCCGCCTTACCAGGCTGAAATAGCTGCCAAGCAGGGGCTTGCCAGGCCACATCCGGACTATGAGGCCCTTCATGGCCAGTTCGGCCTCCTTCTGAAGCTCGACCAGTTGCTTCCACTGGTCGCTCAAGGGCATCGGATGTTCGGTTCCATTATACTGAGACCAGAACAACTTCTCCGTCGAGCTCCCTTCCACGGCCCGGTAGAACTCCGCGGCATCCGACACACTTTTGGGTAGATCTGCGAATGCTCTTGGAGAACTCCGAATTCGGGTAAGTAAAAGGAAAGTTTCCTTCACATGCTTGCTTTGCATAATGAATGCCTTACCTGCCACTATCTTCTTGACCGCCTCAATTTCCTGGAGGGCCTTTTGGGCTTCGGCCTTGGCATTTTTGCGTTCTTGAGGGCCTTCGCATGCTCGGACCCTTGCGTCTTAGAGTCACGCTCCAAGGACTCGTACTTCTTGTCAAACCCTTGGAGCTCTTGCCGAACCTCGCCGACTCGGGCCTCTTGCGTCTCGCGCTCGGTGCGCTCCTTGGCCGCTTTGCCTCCGGCCTCGGACAACGCCTTCTTCAGGGCCGCCACTTCGGTCGTGGCCCTAGCGAAATTCATGACGATCCTGTGATCTAACAGCTAGTTTCCTTTTTCTTTATCAATAAACAAACAAGGTATTGCTTACCTTTGTTCTCTTCGAGCTGCCTATTGGTAAAGTCGAGCTCTTCCTCGGACCGCTCAAGGTCCCGCTTCAGTGCGGAGACCTCCACCATGTGAGCGGCAGCGGCTAGCAGTGAAGCCTGGTTATTCACATAGACATATTCTGATTAGACTCCTGTGGTTATTATTTGATCCTCTGTTCGGCCTTTCTTTGCGAACACCAAACAGAGCATCAGGGGCTACTGTCTATGCTGTGACATTTTCTCATAATTTGATTACTTACCTCAAAGCCTATTAGGAGGCTAGCACAGGCTTCAGTCAGTCCGCTTTTGGCGGACCAAACCTTCTTGACCACCGCACTCATGATAGTGCATTGCTCTTCGTTAATGGAAGTGCCGCGAAGCGCTTCCAGCAAATTGTCCGATGCCTCTAGATGGACAGAGGCCATCGGCATAGACGACTTGCCCCCCTTGGCGAGGGGTCGCCTGACAGAATCCGGAACCACAGGAGGTTCCGGCGTAGTATTCGGCTGGGGGCTAGACTTGCTGGCCCCAGCATTAGAGCCCATGGGAGTCTTGCCCTTCGTGCGCCTAGCATTCGGAATATCGCCTTGGGGCGCCTCCGGAACTGTCTCCCCTTGGTTCAGTACCCTTTGAGACAACACCTCGACGTCGTTCGTAGGGTGGGGGCAGGAGGCGGTCGGGAGCGAATCGCTGTTCATCTTCGACAGGACCAAAGACTCATCCGAAGAGGATACGTCGATATGGGCTTTGGATGGTCTACATGATCATGTTCGACATGATAAGAAGCAATAACATAAAACATACCAGGAACTATTATGGTATCCGGATACTTACGACTTTGCCAGGGGCTTGTCCCTGGGTAACCACTCCTCGTCGCTAAAAGCGGCCGCCGTGGAGCAGTCCGGAAGGAGAGTCCTTCCCTTCTTCGACCCTTCAGCCTCCCCTGACGGGGCAGCCTTCCTTTTCTTGTCTCCCCCGACTAGGGGGAGAACTTTCCTCTTCCTCCTCATTTTCGTGGGAGGAGGGCACCTCGGTGTTATCGGACAATGAGTCCGATACGACCTTGCACCGGAGACCTTTCCTGGTCCCCTGGCCTTCTTCTTGGCCTTCTTCTCCAGTGCCTCATAGGGCGCCGGAACCAGCATCTCCATTGAGAGAGCCCTTGCTGGATCCTCGGGCAGTGGGGCCGGACAATCGATCCGCTCCGCCGTCGCGACCCACTCCTATTAAATGGCGTGGAGGTTTAGATCCCCCACATGATTATACTGGGGAAAGGAACATCTTATGAGATATAAAAAGCTTTCCGGATTGGCAGGGCGCTTTGCGCTGAGTCCACGATCCATGGTAAGGGGAGAAGGTACCTCGGCGGCCTTGAACAGCACCCTCCAGACGTCTTGGTGCTTCATGTCGAAGAGCTCTCGCAGTGTCTGGTGCTTAGCCAGGTCGAACTCCCACATATTGAATGCCCGTCTTTGACATGGGAGGATCCGGCGGAAGAGCACGACCTGGACCACGTTGACAAGCTTGATTTTCTTGCTTATCATGTTTTTAAGACAGTTCTGGAGTCCGGTCAGCTCCACCGATGAACCCTAGGATAGGCCCTTCTCTTTCCAGGTGGTGAGCCGCGTGGGGATGCGGGATCGAAATTCGAGGGCCGCCACCCAGTTGGTGTCACGCGGCTCGGTGATGTAGAACCACCCCAATTGCCACCCCTTCACTTTCTCCACATAGGAGCCTTCGAGCCAGGTGACGTTGGCCATTTTTCCCACCATGCCGCCTCCGCACTCTGCTTGCTGGCCGACCACCACCTTTGGTTTAACATTGAAGGTCTTCGGCCACAAGCCGAAGTGGGGCTCGATGCGGAGGAAGGCCTCGCACACGGCGATAAGCGCCGAGATGTTGAGGATGAAATTGAGGGCTAGATCGTGGAAGTCCAGCCTGTAGTAGAACGTGAGCCCACGAACAAATGGGTGGAGGGGAAATCCCAGCCTGCGGACGAAATGGGTAAGGAATACAACCCTTTCGTGGGGTTCGGGGGTAGGGATGATCTGCCCCGCATCTCGGAGCCGGTGTGCGATATTTGCGGCTAGGTATCCGGCTTCCCGGAGCTTCGTAATGTTCTCCTCCGTAACAAAGGAGACCATCCACTTGCCTCCCGCTCCGGACATGTTTGGAGTGGTTTTGCGGAGAAAATGCGAACTTGGGCGCTGGAGCACGAGTGCGGAAGAATGGATGGGAAGGGAAGAAGAAGGCGTGGGTGAAAGGGATGATTCCCTGTCCCTTTATAAGGGCGGAAGGAACTATGCGCCTCCCTACCTGCGTGGCAAACTCGCTTATTCCCCAAGCGACGTGATTGATGGGGCGGTTGTGTTACCCACACCCGTATTGATGAGAATCCCGTGATAAGGGGACACGATCTCTGCTTCGACGAGACGTGCCAAGAAAACTGCCTCGCAATATGTGCAATAGCTGGTTGAGAAAAACGGTTCGAATAATGACTGGGCCATGGCGTGATGTCACGTTATGAAAAGTTGTCTGCAGATTAGATTTGTGGAAATATTATACTCTCTACGGTGGTATGTGGAATTTGTTTTGCAGAGTCGGACACTATCCCTGTGTTCAAAATCTTCTATGGAGTATTCAGAGAAGGAACCCACCTTGCAATGCCGAAGATAATCTACGCGCCGGACTCATCGTCATTGAAGCCTGGTTCAGGGGTTACTAAGGGAGTCCTGGATTAGGGGGTCCTCGGTCAGCCGGACTATATACTTTGGTCGGACTGTTGGACTATGAAGATACAAGATTGAAGACTTCGTCCCGTGTCCGGGTGGGACTCTCCTTTGCGTGTAAGGCTAGCTTGGTAATTCGGATATGTAGATCTCCTCTCTTGTAACCGACTCCGTGTAACCCTAGACCCCTCCGGTGTCTATATAAACCGGAGGGTTTAGTCCATAGGACGATCATAATCATAATCATAGGCTAGCTTCTAGGGTTTAGCCTCTATGATCTTGTGGTAGATCAACTCTTGTAATACTCATATCATCAAGATTAATCAAGTAGGAAGTAGGGTATTACCTCCATCGAGAGGGCCCGAACCTGGGTAAACATTGTGTCCCCCGCCTCCTGTTACCATCCGCCTTAGACGCACAGTTCGGGACCCCCTACCCGAGATCTTCCGGTTTTGACACCGACACCGGGAGCATGGGGGTTAAAACTCCCATGGGTTCTAATGACGGAGGCCGCACCAAGTTCGGCCCCCAGCCGGATACTTCGCTGGAACCTTCAGTGGTTCCGGATTCTGTCAAGCGACCCCTCGCTAAGGGGGGCGAGTCGTCTGTGTCGATGGCCTTTGTCCATCCAGAGGCATCGGACAACTTGCTGGAAGCACTTCGCGGCGCTTCCATTGACGAAGAGCACCGCACCATCATGAGTGTGGTGGTCGAGAAGGTTCGGTCCGCAAAAAGCGGATTGACCGAAGCCTGTGCCAGCCTCCTAACAGGCTTTGAGGTAAGTAATAAAATTATGAGAAAATATCACAGCATAGACAGTAGCCCCTGATGCTCTATTTGGTGTTCGCAAAGAAAGGCCGAATAGAGGATCAAATAACAACCACAGGAGTCTAATCAGAATATGCCTTATGTGAATAAGCAGGCTTCGCTGCTGGCCACTTCCGCTCGTAGTACGAAGGCCTCCGGACTGAAGCGGGACCTTGAGCAGTTCGGGGAAGAGCTCGGCCTTACCAAGAGGCAGCCCGAATAGAACAAAGGTAAGTGATACCCCGTCTGTATATTGATAAAAAAGGTGGTTATTAGATCATAGGATCATCATGAACTTTGCTAGGGGCCACGTCCGAAGTGGCGGCCCTGAAGAAGGCGCTCTCCGAGGCCAAAGACAGAGCGGCCAAGGAGCGCATCGAGCGCGAGAAGCAAGAGGCCCAAGTCGGCGAAGTTCAGCAAGAGCTCCAGGATTTTGTCAAGAAGTATGAGTCCTTGTAGCGTGACTCTAAGATGCTAGGGTCCGAGCTTGCGAAGGCCCTCGAGAACGCACAAAATGCCAAGGCCGAAGCCCAAAAGGCCCTCCAGGAGATTCAGACGGTCAAGAAGATAGCGGTGGGTAAGGCATTCGTTATGCAAAGCAAGCATGTGAAGGAAACTTTCCTTTTACTTACCTGAATTCGGAGCTATCCAGGAGCGTTCGCAGATCTACCCATCAGCGTATCGGGTGCCGCGGAGTTCTACCAGGCCGTGGAAGGGAGCTCGACGGAAAAATTGTTCTGGTCTCAACATACTGGGACCAAACATCCGATGCCCTTGAGCGACCAGCTGAAGCAACTGGTCGAGCTTCACAAGGCGGTCGAACTGGCCATGAAGGGTCTCATAGTCTGGATGTGGCCTAGCAAGCCCCTGCCTGGCAGCTACTTCGGCCTGGTAAAGCAGCTTGTGAATGCCTGGCCACGGTTTGAAGTCGTAAAACAGTCCGCCTGCATTGAAGGTGCGTGCAGGGCCTTTGCCCGTGCGAAAGTGCACTAGGCGAAGATGGACGCCGAAAAGCTGGTGAAGGAGGGGCCACTGGAGGGCAAGGAGCATCGCGACCCTGAAAAGTATTATGGCAGTGTCCTGAAGGGTGCCCGCCTTGTGGCGGAGGAATGTGCTAAGGATGTAATATTTGAATGAATGTACTCATGTGATCCTGTAATATGAAAATGAGTTCATGTGCGCTATATAACGCTTGTTGATTTAAAATATTACCTTCTATGTGGCCGTTTATAAAATCTGAGAGTTGGCTAGTCGTCGGCTTCTGCCCCCATGTAACTAGTACTAAGGTGTTCGGGATAAATCTTAAACACTCTATCAAAAAAAAATTGGTCGTTTAAGGAGGTGTTTAGCGCAGCGAACAAGGCAATCAGACTATACAGCTTTATCACTCTCACTTAGCCATAGAAGTCTATAATTTTAAATTTTTGCGAAGCCCCTATGAAGGTGTCCTGGACTAAGGGGTACTCACCACGTCATCTCCCGATCTATTGGATTGGGCCGAGGAACCCCATGGCCATATACTCATGGGCCAGTTCGGACAACTACCGCATACAAGGAAGATTCCACAAGACTTGGCGATCAAGACAAGGACTTCTCCCCACCAGCGTATTCGGCTACGACTCTTGTTATCTTAGGCCTCTGGTGCATTATGTAAACCAAGGCCAGGCTAGTCGATAGAGATCAACATACAACAATCATACCATAGGCTAGCTTCTAGGGTTTAGCCTCTACAATCTCGTCGTAGCTCTTGTAATACTCATATCATCAAGATCAATCAAGCAGGACGTAGGGTATTACCTCCATCGAGAGGGCCCGAACCTGATTAAACATCATGTCCCCCGCCTCCTGTTACCATCGATCCTAGACGCGCAGTTCGGGGCCCCCTATCCGAGATCCGCTGGTTTTGACACCGACATTGGTGCTTTCATTGAGAGTTCCGCTGTGTGATCGGAAAAAGGATCAATGGCTCGCCCGTAGGTCAACTGCGACGCCGGCTTCTTCATCACCAGCTCGGCCGGTCACCTTGGCTGGACCAAGGACTGTGCCCTACCTTTGATCGTCATGTTCGGATGAGGGCCTTCATCAACATCAACTCCGATCTCTATCAAGATCATGGAGGAATCATCCAGGGAGCCCAGGGGCTCAACGTCAACATTGCCCTTGGGCGACCGTGCTATTTTTCTGGACCGCGAACTCGTATCCACCGTCACTGCCACCTCGAGCGTCGGTTTGACGATTGCTTCATTGGAATAGTGCGGAATTACGTCTACAACACCCATGCAAAATTTCGTCGAGTTCCGATTGAGGAATCTCCGACAATCTACGATATACCCAAGCTTTGTCAAATTTGGATGGGAATCTGTACGAGTTTAGGGCATGGTCTCCAGAGCCCAGCTCGGAGGTCCTATGGAAGATCCATCCATTAATCTACTGCGGAATTCCCGTATCTATCACTCCTCCAAATTTCAGCTCGATCCGGTGGTTAAAACTCTGGGAACCTTCCGATGAGTGGACCAATTTTTGGATCTGTTTTCTGCGCGAATACGGATTCGACCCGAATTCGTGTTTCTTTATGAAAGTGATATTGGACAACCTTTTTAGAGGAATTCTATTCTAGGGTATTGTGCATCGTTTTTAAACACGTGCCCGTAAAATTGTAAGCCTCCCCTAAGGTCATCTTCATCATCATGCTGGTGTCAAACCAGCCCGGCAATATTGCTCCAAGGCTGCCGACCTGCGCTAGACACATCGTCACTTTGTTGAGCCGAGCTCAACTTCTTTGGATCATTATCTCGGCAAGCCGAACAAGAGTTTGGCATCACGAAGGATAAATCATCACCAACATCGCCGCCCCACGGATTACACGGAGCGGCAAACCGGCATCGCCGCACGGTCACTTCATCAAGCCGGCATTGACCACGTCACGACATGCATCGGCAGGGCCGCACTGTTGCTTCTTCAAGCCGGTGTACATCACACCGACCTACTTCGACTCATTAGCTGGCATCGAGCCTTCGACATCTCGGCTGGACCGGGGGCTTCGCCATCTCTTCATCAACCTACTCTGGAGACTTCGGCGTCACTAGCCAACCAGCTCTCTCACGTTAGCTCGACCGAGGGCTTTGCCTCGGCGAGCCAACCTTTGCTAGCATCGTCATGCCGTCGCTTTATCGCCCATCAGGCAATGGGTGTGCGGATCGAGTCCCAATTTTGGGAATCACCTTTTTTCGGATGGCTACAACAAATAAACCAGGTGCTATTAATACTAATATTTTTTGCTTGTTTGGGTTTATTTTTCCCAAGGAATTATTACTCTGCTTTGTCCATCATATGTACACATGTCTATCAAATGGTGGCCGCATTAACGACGGTCGCATGGTGGTTCGGTCAGTTTCCGTACATAGTCCGGCGAACGCCGCATCCGGAACTCGGACCGACCTGCGAATTCAGGCTTTGCCACGCCTTTACTGCATCATGCCGATGCCCTACATCGACATTGACTTCGGCGCCAGGCCATATTTCTTTTTCACTATGCATATATTATTCATTATGCAACGATTTTTTTAAATCATTATTATTACTAATATCTCCGGTTTGCACTATTTTTTGTACACAGGAAAATGATCCGGGTTGGGCAGTATCGTCAACTCGGCATACTTACATACCACGTCACCTCAACTAGACGGGGGGCTTCATCAACACTTCATTACCCCATGCCGAGGACTTCGGCATCACTCTGCCGGCCTGCATTGACCGTGCTATGTCACCACTTTGGAGTGCCGAGCTCTTTCCTCCGCCACCTCGGGACCGGCTTGGGGGGTGGAACCTTGTCCTGCATCAAGCTCAGATCATGTCATCAATACCAAACACATTAACCAGCTAAGTTGCCTTCATGCTCAAAGTTTTAAATTTTTAACTTGTGGTCGGTTCGACCAAGCATTATAATTTTTTGGGAAAAAGTTGCTTGTAAAAAATTTCATTGTCAAAACTTTGTTTGTGACACACAAATTCAAATACCCCATTTACTTGGGGGCTTCCTTTATGAAGCCTTTCCTCTTGCAAATGATTACACTTGTACGGCTTCGTTCCTTGTTCGTGTATTATGCCACAATATGCACCATGTTGACTTAAGCGATTTGCAAGCTGGGTTGCCTCGCTCCTGTGTTTACCCCTATGTTCCCGATTATTCGGCTAGGGAGTAAAGGGAGCACCTCTGTGATTGTCACGATCGGGTCATCCGAGCCGGACCTCAGACTGGGTGAAGCCGAAAGCTAGCGCTCTTATTGTTTTCAATTATGGTCGGCACGCAACGGAACTCATGAGTACAAAAAATCTATTGCACAAGTCTCATAGTAGCAATGAGCAACCGAAGAAAGGTATCGGTGGGGGTACTATTTTCTTCGAAGATGCTTCTTACACTTCGTCACTAATATAGCATAAGTTCCCTGAGCGCACTTTGTTTGTTACAGCCTTATGGCCTGATTGCCTGGTTATCGGAAACACCATCGATATTCTTGACGGGTGGAGTACATAACACTCTTCGGCCCTTGACCGAAGAGGGAGAAGCCGACGGCCGGTTAAGACGCGTTTAAAGTTCGGGTGAACACAGATATGATATAAGTACTTCGGTACATAGAATAATTATACATAAAATTCTTTAACCCAAGTCACTTGGGGCCTCTTAAATTTATATGAGCCGTTTTATAACAAGTGTTCTTCTTCTTAGTTGTTGCAAAGTTATTATTATTATTATTATTATTATTATTATTATTATTATTATTTATCACTCCTTTTTTCGACACGAGTGTGTGGTCACTAGTCGGGGAGCCTAATTTCTCTCTCAAAGACGCTAGAGTTTAGTTTGCTAAACTGGACTAATGAGAAGTACTCCTCCTTCGGGATAGGAGGTTGAAGCCGTAGGATGACCCACTTGAAATCTTGAGATTGGATGTGTTATGTTAAAGCACGACAGAAGCAATTTTTTCTATAGTCCAATTTTTGGATTGGCACCGGACACTTGATCTTGTTCGGACGTCAAGTTTTTACTGACGTTTTTTGGTTTTCCAAGCTTATGGCACTTTCAAACTATTTGTGTGTTTTCAGCACAAGTCTCACAGTGCAACGTCGGACACCTTTAGAGATTCAGCAAAACACTCTCGGATATTGCCATGTATGCATCGGTTTCGAATTGTGTCTTCGATCAATAGTTGGGTTGCCCGGCTCCTGTGCTTGCCTCCTATGTTCCGCTTTGTTCGGCTAGGTGTGCAAAGTGAGAACCACTGCGATTGTGCTTCCAGCTCGCATGGTTAAGCACCTCAGTGGAGAAAGTCGAAAACTGACTGTCGCAATAGGCGTAAACTGGTCTGTGATCCGATGACTATGTTAAATGACGGGCCGTTCATAACATTGGCCGAAGTGTTTACGGCTTGACCTCGGATGTCGCCGAACACTAACCGGGGGCTCATAGCTAGCTTCCCCAGTTTAAAGCTCCTATGACTAAGCGAAAGTTATAAACCCCGCATATCTGATTGCCTCGTTTCTGCTTACACAACCGCCTTCGGGCACCGAGACATCGGCTAAGAGTTGTTTTGTTATTGCGGAAACACCTTGCGTAGTATCTACCAAGGGGTAGATGTCGATGATGGGCCACTTTGAACTCATAAACGGTCACAATGGAGTCAAAATAATGATGTAAAGTACTTGGATACATAGAATCATTACACATAATCTGTGATTTTACTCTGGATATCAATTCTTAATTCGGCCACCCGTGCCCACATTAAGGCTCGGGGCTACTGGGCTTTGCACTCATTATTTACAAATATTAAAGGGGCACATCGATCCCCTGATTTGGTGTTGCCACCCGACCAGTGTCTCGGGGGCTACTGCATTGCCTATTCAACGCAGAAAATTCAAAGGGCTCAGTATTCGGCTTGATCAAAATATGGGAAAGCGCGTCTTCGGACAAACAATAAGTACCATCTGGACCTATCTGGCATCAAGCTAATATATCATGGCGACTTCTCACGACCCTCTCTCAGGGGCCCGTCCACTGATCGTTATTATTTCTAAATATATTACACTGCATTTTTATTCCTATGTATGTTGCCAAGCTAGGAGTTGATCCTTAGGACGATTTCACGCATCGACCTGAGTCTCAGGGGCTACTAGGAACAGTGGTTTTATACTTGCCTTTAGGTGCATCTCGTGTTTTAGACTGATACACACCTTGAGGGCTACTGGATATACATCAGCAGAGAATAAACGACACCAGTTAAAAATATTCACAAAAAATCAGCCCGCGGTCGGGGTGCTGCACCACCTTGGAAGTAGTCCGGCATAAAGCTCGGGCGCTAGCGGCTAGCTCCATAGAGGGAATTTCTGGCATTAAGCTCGGCTAAACTCCTTCAACTTTTTTGGGCCATGATGATCTATGATATCTTGGATATAGTCCGGCGTTGGAGCTTGGACACAGTCCGGCGTTGGAGCTCGGATACATTTCAGCATTGGAGCTCGGAAGCAGTCCGACATTGGTGCATGGCTGCAAAAGATACCTCAAATGCAGTCCGACGTTGAAGCTCGGACGCAAGAGGACACTGCCTCCTGGGAACAACTTCAAAACCCGAGGTCTGGCATAAAAATAATAAGGCATTGATAAAGGTCGGAAACTTAAAGGGGCTCCTCGGATACCCAACGTGTAAACTCTTCGGGTGCACTTCGGCGATCCTCAAGATCGAAGATGAGAAGATTTGTTGAACCAGTTTTCAAGACTGACGACTGAAGATGAAGAACAGTTCGGAAGAATCGAGGAGTGTCCCTAACTTGAAGACCGGTTCAGGGGGCTACTGACGGTGTCCTGGACTAAGGGGTACTCACCACGTCATCTCCCGATCTGTTAGATTGGGCCGAGGACCTCCATGGCCATATACTCATGGGCCAGTTCGGACAGCTGCCACATACAAGGAAGATTCCACAAGACTTGGCGATCAAGACAAGGACTTCTCCCCACCGGGGTATTCGGCTTGGACTCTTGTAAGCCTAGGCCTCTGGTGCATTATATAAACCGAGGCCAGTCATGTCGATAGAGATCAACATACAACAATCATACCATAGGCTAGCTTCTAGGGTTTAGCCTCTACAATCTCGTGGTAGATCAACTCTTGTAATACTCATATCATGAAGATCAATCAAGCAGGACATAGGGTATTACCTCCATCGAGAGGGCCCGAACCTGGGTAAACATCGGGTCCCCCGCCTCCTGTTACCATCGATCCTAGACGCGTAGTTTGGGACCCCCTACCCGAGATCCACCGGTTTTGACACCGACATTGGTGCTTTCATTGAGAGTTCTGCTGTGTGATCGACAAAAGGATCAATGGCTCGCCCGCAGGTCAACTGTGTCGCCGGCTTCTTCGTCACCGGCTCAGCCGGTCACCTTGGCTGGACCAAGGACTATGTCCTACCTCCGATCGTCATGTTCGTATGAGGGCCTTCATCAACATCAACTCCGATCTCTATCAAGATCGTGGAGGAATCATCCAGGGAGCCCCGGGGCACAACATCAACATTGCCCTCAGGCGACCGTGCTGTTTTTCTGGACAACGAACTCGTATCCGCCACCACCGCCTCCTCGAGCGTCGGTTTGACGATTGCTTCGGTGGAATAGTGCGGAATTACGTCTACAACAGCCATGCAAAATTTTGTCGAGTTCCGATGCAGGAATCTCCAACAATCTACGATATTACCAGAGCCTTGTCAAATCTGAGCGGTAATCTGTATGAGTTTAGGGCGTGGTCTCCTGAGCCCAGCTCGGAGGTTCATTGGAAGATCCAACCGTTCATCTACAATGGAATTCCCATATCTACCACCCCTCCAAATTTCACCTAGATCCGACGGTTCAAACTCCGGGAACCTTCCGATGAGTGGACCAATTTTCGGATCTGTTTTCTGCGCGAATACGGATCCGACCCGAATTCGTGTTTCTTTATGAACGTGATATTGGACAACCTTTTTAGAGGAATTCTATTCTAGGGTATTGTGTGTCATTTTTAAACACGTGCCCGTAAAATTTTAAGCCTCCCCTGAGGTCATCTTCATCATCATGCTGGTGTCAAACTAGTCCGGCAATATTGCTCCAAGGTTGCCGACCTGTGCTAGACACATCGTCACTTTGTTGAGCCGAGCTCAATTCTTTGGATCATCATCTCGGCAAGCCAAACAAGATTTCGGCATCACGAATGATAAATCATCACCAACATCGCCGCCCCACAGATTACACGGAGCGGCACACCAGCATCGCCGCACGATCACTTCATCAAGCCGGCATTGACCACGTCACGACCTGCATCGGCAGGGCCACACTGTTGGTTCTTCAAGCCGGTGTCCATCACGCCAACCTACTTCGGCTCATCGGATGACATCGAGGCTTCGACATCTCGGCTGGACCGGGGGCTTCACCATCTCTTCATCAACCTACTCCGGAGACTTCTGCGTCACTAGCCGACCAGCTCCGTCACGTTAGCTCGACCGAGGGCTTTGCCTCGGCGAGCCAACCTTTGCCAGCATCATCATGCCGTCGCTTTATCGCCCATCAGGCAATGGGTGTGCGGATCGAGTCCCAATTTTGGAAATCACTTTTTTCGGATGGCTACAACAAACAAACCAGGTGCTATTAATCCTAGTATTTTTTGCTTGTTTGGGTTTATTTTTCCCAAGGAATTATTACTCTGCTTTGTCCATCATATGTACACAGGTCTATCAAATGGTGGCTGCATTAATGACGGTCGCACGGTGGTTCGGTCAGTTTCCGTACATAGTCCGGCGAACGCCGCATCTGGAACTCGGACTGACCTGTGAATTCAGGCTTTGTCACGCCTTTACTGCATCACGCCGACTCCCTGCATCAACATTGACTTCGGCGCCAGGCCATATTTTTTTCACTTTGCATAAATTATTCATTATGCAAGGATTTTTTTTAAATTATTATTATTACTATTATCTCCGTTTTGCACTATTTTTTGTGCACAGGAAAATGATCCGGGTTGGGCAGTATCGTCAACTCGGCATACTTACATACCACGTCACCTCGGCTGGACGGGGGGGGGGGGGGGCTTCGTCAACACTTCATTACCCCATGCCAGGGACCTCGACATCACTCTGCCGGCCTGCATTGACCATGCTATGTCACCACTTTGGAGTGCCGAGCTCTTTGCTCCACGACCTCGGGACCGGCTTGGGGGATGGAACCTTGTCCCGCATCAAGCTCAGATCGCGTCATCAATACCAAACACATTAACCAGCTAAGTTGCCTTCATGCTCAAAGTTTTAAATTTTTAACTTGTGTTCGGTTCGACCAAGCATTATACTTTTTTTGGGAAAAAGTTGCTTGTAATAAATTTCCTTGTCAAAACTTTGTTTGTGACACACAAATTCAAATAACCCATTTACTTGGGGGCTTCCTTTATGAAGCCTTTCCTCTTGTAAATGATTACACTTGTACGGCTTCGTTCCTTGTTCGTGTATTACACCACAATATGCACCATGTTGACTTAAGCGATTTGCAAGCTGGGTTGCCTCGCTCCTGTGTTTACCCCTACGTTCTCGATTGTTCGGCTAGGGAGTAAAGGGAGCACCTCTGCGATTGTCACGATCGGGTCATCCGAGCTGGACCTTAGACCGGGTGAAGCCAAAAGCTAGCGCTCTTATTATTTTCAATTATGGTCGGCACACGACGGAACTCATGAGTACAAAAAATCTATTGCACAAGTCTCATAGTAGCAATGAGAAACCGAAGAAAGGTATCGGTGGGGGTACTATTTTCTTTGAAGATGCTTCTTACACTTCGTCACTAATATAGCATAAGTTCCCTGAGCGCGCTTTGTCTGTTATAGCCTTATGGCCTGATTGCCTGGTTATCGGAAACACCGTCGATATTCTCGACAGGTGGAGTACATAACACTCTTCGGCCCTTGACTGAAGAGGGAGAAGCCGACGGCCGGTTAAGACGCATTTAAAGTTCGGGTGAACACAGATATGATATAAGTACTTCGGTACATAGAATCATTATACATAAAATACCCAAGTCACTTGGGGGCTCTTAAATTTATATGAGCCGTTTTATAATAAGTCTTCTTCTTCTTAGTCGTTGCAAAGTTGTTATTATTATTATTATTATTATTATTATTATTATTATTATTATTATTATTATTATTTATCACTCCTTTTTTCGACACGAGTGTGTGGTCACTAGTCGGTGAGCCTAATTTCTCTCTCAAAGCCGCTAGAGTTTAGTTTGCTAAACTAGCCTAACGAGAAGTACTCCTCCTTCGGGATAGGAGGTTGAAGCCGTAGGATGACCCGCTTGAAGTCTTGAGATTGGATGTGTCATGTTAAAGCACGACATAAGCACTTTTTTTTCTATAGTACAATTTTTGGATTGGCACCAGACACTAGATCTTGTTCGGACGTCAAGTTTTTACTAACTATTTGTGTGTTTCAGCACAAGTCTCGCAGTGCAACGCCCGACACCTTTAGAGATTCAGCAAAAACACTCTCGGATATTTGCATATATGCATTGGTTTCGAATTGTGTTTTCGGTCAATAGTTGGGTTGCCCGGCTCCTGTGGTTGCCTCCTACGTTCCGCATTGTTCGGCTAGGTGTGCAAAGGGAGAACCACTGTGATTGTGCTTCCATCTTGCATGGTTAAGCACCTCAGTGGAGAAAGCCAAAAACTGATTGTCACAATAGGCGTAAGCTGGTCAGCGATCCGATGACTATATTAAATGACGGGCCGTTCATAACATTGGCCGAGGTGTTTACGGCTTGACCTCGGATGTCGCCGAACACTAACCGGGGGCTCATAGCTATCTTCCCCAGTTAAAAGCTCCTATGACTAAGCGAAAGTTCGGGACCCCCTACCCGAGATCCGCCGGTTTTGACACCGACACCCTAGTATTCGGAAGGCCGAACTTGGGGCGCTATATACGCCTAAATCGGACCAGGCCGATTCCTCGCCCGAAGTGGAAAATATCTTTAAGGATTTGAGACCTCTCAAATAGCGACCAGCTCTCGCCGCATCATGATAGTTAGTTTTTGGCTTTCTCTACTGAGGTGCTCGTCCGGAAGAACCGGGACACAATCACAGTAGTTCTCCCAGTGCTACCTTAGCCGATATAGTGGAACGTAAGCTACCAAAACATGGGAGCCGAGGAAACCCAACTATTGACCCAAGACATGATTCGGAGCTGATGCGTATAATGCTATAAGTTCGGGGTGCCGCACTGTCGAAAGTGTTCGGACTTTTCTTGCCGTGTTATGGGGTACACTAAAGCCCCTGGCGCACTGGATGTACCAGAATGTACGGGTGCAATTTTTAATAAATAAGCAGACAGGGAAAAGAGATGAAGAAATGCAATAATAAGCTAACACTATACATTGTTATTTAAATGATACGTTAAAGCGTATGTAAAACAGGTATAGCGATCGTTATCAGAGACCAGCTGGGTATTTGATACGTCTCCAACGTATCTATAATTTTTGATTGTTTCATGCTATTATATTATCAACCTTGGATGTTTTATATGCATTTATATGCTATTTTATATGATTTTTGGGACTAACCTATTAACCCAGAGCTCAGTGCCAGTTTCTGTTTTTTCCTTGTTTTAGAGTATCGCAGAAAAGGAAAATCAAACGGAGTCCAATTGACATGAAACTTCACGAAAACTTATTTTTGGAAGGAAAGCAACCCAGAAGACTTGGAGTGTACATAAGGGAGGCATAGAGGAAGCCACGAGGCAGGGGGGCACCCACCCCCCTGGGCGCGCCCTCCACCCTTGTGGGCCCCTCGTGGCCCCCCTAACGTACTTCTTCCGCCTATATATCTCCATATACCCTAAAAACATCAGGAAGCACAATAGATCGGAAGTTCCGCCGCCAGAAGCCTCCGTAGCCACCGAAAACCAATCTAGACCCGTTCCGGCACCCTACCGGAGGGGGCAATCCCTCTCTGGTAGCCATCTTCATCATCCCGGTGCTCTCCATGACGAGGAGGGAGTAGTTCTCCCTCGGGGCTGAGGTTATGTACCAGTAGCGATGTGTTTGATCTCTCTCTCTCTCTCTCTCTCTCTCTCTCTCTCGTGATCTTGATTTGGCACGATCTTGATGTATCGCGAGCTTTGCTATTATAGTTGGATCTTATGTTTCTCCTCCCCCTCTACTCTCTTGTAATGGATTGAGTTTTCCCTTTGAAGTTATCTTATCGGATTGAGTCTTTAAATATTTGAGAACACTTGATGTATGTCTTGCCATGCGTATCTGTGGTGACAATGGGATACCACGTGATTCACTTGATGTATGTTTTGGTGATCATCTTGCGGGTTCCGCCCATGAACCTATGCATAGGGGTTGGCACACGTTTTCGTCGTGATTCTCCGGTAGAAACTTTGGGGCACTCTTTGAGGTTCTATGTGTTGGTTGAATAGATGAATCTGAGATTGTGTGATGCATATCGTATAATCATACCCACGGATACTTGAGGTGACATTGGAGTATCTAGGTGACATTAGGGTTTTGGTTGATTTGTGTCTTAAGGTGTTATTCTAGTACGAACTCTAGGGCTGTTTGTGACACTTATAGGAATAGCCCAACGGATTGATTGGAAAGAATAACTTTGAGGTGGTTTGGTACCCTACCATAATCTCTTCGTTCGTTCTCCGCTATTAGTGACTTTGGAGTGACTCTTTGTTGCATGTTGAGGGAAAGTTATGTGATCAAATTATGTTATTATTGTTGAGGGAACTTACACTAGCGAAAGTATGAACCCTAGGCCTTGTTTCCTAGCATTGCAATACCTTTTGCGCTCACTTTTATTATTAGTTACCTTGCTGTTTTTATATTTTCACATTACAAATACCCATATCTACTATCCATATACCACTTGTATCACCATCTCTTCGCCGAACTAGTGCACCTATACAATTTACCATTGTATTGGGTGTGTTGGGGACAGAAGAGGCTCTTTGTTATTTGGTTGCAGGGTTGCTTGAGAGAGACCATCTTCATCCTACGCCTCCTACGGATTGATAAACCTTAGGTCATCCACTTGAGGGAAATTTGCTACTGTCCTACAAACCTCTGCACTTGGAGGCCCAACAACGTCTACAAGAAGAAGGTTGTGTAGTAGACATCAAGCTCTTTTCTGGTGCCGTTGCCGGGGAGGTTAGCGCTTGAAGGTATATCTTTAGATCTTGTAATCGAATCTTTTTGTTTCTTGTTTTAGCACTAGTTTAGTTTATAAAAGAAAAGTACAAAAATGTGGAATTGAGTTTGTCTCATACGCTTCATCTTTTTAATATCTTTCGTGAGTATGAT
Source organism: Triticum monococcum (assembly GCA_034509565.1). NCBI lineage: Eukaryota > Viridiplantae > Streptophyta > Magnoliopsida > Poales > Poaceae > Triticum > Triticum monococcum. Next base: position 614,881,099 of record CM067847.1, on the reverse strand, counting down.
GGAAAGGAAAATTGTGCTCAAGTGCTAGAGGAAGAAGTCTATAAAATGTTTGGCACTAAATCTTTGAATGATGAGCATCATTGCAATGTTGTTAGTACGAATTCTTTGAATATCCATGACACTAATGATGGTTGCACTAGTTATGATGAAAATGTCTCCTATAAACATGTCAATGTTTGTGGACTACATTGGGTTTGTAAGTACACACCAAATAGGGAAGATAGATATTGCAAAAGGCATAAGTACTTAGAAACTAAATTGTTGCAAGAAAGGCTAGATGATTGTGCTGAAAATTTAAATTTTCTTATCCGTACTTGTGGACTTTGCAATGAAAGTGGTCATTTAGCTATCTGATGCAAATTGTTTGATGATCTAATCATGTCCAAAAATGGTGATGAGTTGATTTCCCTTGAACATTATAATGAACTTAGCTTGCATATGGGTTGCGAAGAAATGAAACATATAACTAACTATCTCCCAGGATTTGCCCGTTATAAACTTCTTGGATTTGATCTAGAGGAAATTTATATGTATTGTGCGGTGAATTGTATTGAAAATCCTTATATTGCCAACTACATAAAGAAAAGAAAAAAAATAGAAGATGAAGAGAATACTAATGAAAGGGAAGAGACTTCCCAATATCCTCCTATTATCTCTTATGATGAATCAGGTAACGAGGAGGAGCCTCCTATTCAACGAATGTCATTAATAAGGAGCTCCAAAAAGAGGATTGAACCCACACATGATGTGGTGAAGAAGAAGAAAAGAAAAAGGAAGAGAGGTAAACAGATATATCCCCCAAATAATGTTGCTCCTATTACTATTGTGCCTCATGAAAATATAATTGTGGAAGATAATGATACTTCTTATGATCTTGAAAATCTTTTTGGCACTCGCTTGGAAGAAAATGATAATTGCTATACTATTGGTGCTATCCATACTATTAATGATGTGAGAGTGATTATGCTTATGATCTGAAATGGCCCAAGCTTGGGGATGCTATGTTTGATGGAGATGATGTTTTTGAGAATATATTTGCTGCAATTAATGTTTGTCCCAAGCTTGGGGAAGCTATGCTTAATGACGATATTTTTAGTCTCCCAAGTTTTGATATGCAAATTTATAATGACGATAGCATGCCTCCTACTTATGATGATTATTGTGATGATACTTATGCTATAAAATGTAGTGATTATATTTATAAAACTTGTCATTATTATGGTTACCCCTTTTCTGAACATTAATCTTTTAATGTGGAAACAATTTATAGTATTCGAGTTTCTTATGATACTTCCACTATTCTGAATGAGAAGAATCCTGCTTATGTGGAGAGTAGTAAATTCTCTATGCTTGTAGATGATGAAAATAATGCTTTAGGTGCTTGTTATATTGTTGAATTCATTCATGATGCTACTGAAAATTATTATGAGGGAGGAACATATGCTTGTAGGAATTGCAATAATATCAAGTTTCCTCTCTATGTGCTTAAAATTTTGAAGTTATGCTTGTTTCGCCTTCCTATGCTAGTTGATTTTTGTTCCCACAAGTTGTTGGCTCACAAAATCCCTATGCATAGGAAGTGGGTTAGACTTAAATGTTCTAGTCATATTCTTCATGATGCTCTCTTTATATTTCAATTCTTATCTTTTATGTGAGCATCATTGAAATCATCATGCCTAGCTAGGGGCGTTAAATGATAGCGCTTGTTGGGAGCCAACCCAACTTTATTTTTGTTCCTTGCTTTTGGTTCCTGTTTAGTAATAAATAATTCATCTAGCCTCTTTTTAGATGTGGTTTTATGTTTTAATTAGTGTTTGTGCCAAGTAGAACCGTTGGGAAGACTTGGGGAAAGTCTTGTTGATCATGCTGTAAAAAACAGAAACTTTAGCGCTCACGCGAATTGCTTCCATTTTTATTGGAGAGTGATATTTAGCTAATTATTTTTACATATGGTTAATAGATAAAGTCCTCATGTCCATAGATTTATTTGAGAATTTTATGAGTTACAGAAGTATACATTTGATCCAAATTACTACAAACTGTTCTGTTTTTGACAGATTCTGTTTTTCATGTGTTGTTTACCTATTTTGATGAATCTATGGCTAGTAAAATAGTTTATAAACCATAGAGAAGTTGGAATACAGTAGGTTTAACACCAATATAAATAAAGAATGAGTTCATTAAGTACCTTGAAGTGGTGATTTATTTTCTTATACTAATGGAGCTTACGAGTTTTCTGTTAAGTTTTGTGTTGTGAAGTTTTCAAGTTTTGGGTAAGGATTCGATGGACTATGGAATAAGGAGTGGCAAGAGCCTAAGCTTGGGGATGCCCAAGTCACCCCAAGGTAATATTCAAGGATAGCCAAGAGCCTAAGGTTTGGGATGCCCCGGAAGGCATCCCCTCTTTCGTCTTCATTCATTGGTAACTTTACTTTGAGCTATATTTTTATTCGCCTAATGATATGTGCTTTGCTTGGAGAGTCATTTTATTTCATTTTGTTTTGCTTACTGTTCGAATAAAATACCAAGATCTGAAATTCTTAAATGTTAGAGAGTCTTCACATAGTTGCATAATTATTCGACTACTCATTGATCTTCACTTATATCTTCCGGAGTAGTATGTCATTTGCTCTAGTGCTTCACTTATATCTTTCTAGAGCACGGTGGTGGTTTTATTTTGAAGAAATAGCTGAACTCTAATTCTTCACTTATATTATTTTGCGAGTCTTTAGAACAGCATGGTAATTTTCTTTGGTTATGAATTTAGTCCTAATATGATGGGCATCCAAGAGGGGTATAATAAAAACTTTCATATAGAGTGCATTGAATACCAAGAGAAGTTTGATACTTGATAATTGTTTTGAGATATGGAGATCGTGATATTAGAGTCATGCTAGTTGAGTAGTTGTGAACTTGAGAAATACTTGTGTTGAAGTTTGTGATTCCCGTAGCATTCACGTATGGTGAACCGTTATGTGATGAAGTCGGAGCATGATTTATTTATTGACTGTCTTCCTTATGAGTGGCGGTCGGGGATGAGCGATGGTCTTTTCCTACCAATCTATCCTCCTAGGAGCATGCGCGTAGTACTTTGTTTCGATAACAAATAGATTTTTGCAATAAGTATGTGAGTTCTTTATGACTAATGTTGAGTCCATGGATTATACACACTCTCACCCTTCCACTATTGCTAGCCTCTCTAGTACCGCGCAACTTTCGCCGGTACCTTAAACCTACCATATACCTTCCTCAAAACAACCACCATACCTACCTATTATGGCATTTCCATAGCCATTGTGAGATATATTGCCATGCAACTTTCCACCGTTCCGTTATTATGACACGCTCCATCATTTTCATATTGCTATGCATGATCATGTAGTTGACACCGTATTTTGTGGCAAAGCCACCATTCATAATTATTTCATACATGTCACTCATGAGTCATTACACATCCCGGTAGACCGCCGGAGGCATTCATATAGAGTCATATTTTGTTCTAAGTATCGAGTTGTAATTCTTGAGTTGTAAGAAAATAAAAGTGTGATGGTCATCATTATTAGAGCATTGTCCCAGTGAGGAAAGGATGATGGAGACCATGATTCCCCCACAAGTCGGGATGAGACTCTAGAAAAAAATAAATAAATAAAAGAGGCCAAAGAAGCCCAAATAAAAAAAGGAAAAAAAGAGGCCATAAAAAAAGAGAAAGGCCCAAAAATAAAAAAATAAAAAAATGAGAGAAAAAGAGAGAAGGGGCAATGCTACTATCCTTTTACCACACTTGTGCTTTAGAGTAGCACCATGATCTTCATGATAAAGAGTCTTTTATGTTGTCACTTTCATATACTAGTGGGAATCTTTCATTATAGAGCTTGGCTTGTATATTCCAATGATGATCTTCCTCAAAATGCCCTAGGTCTTCGTGAGTGTCGGTGTCAAAACCGGCGGATCTCGGGTAGGGGGTCCCGAACTTAGCGTCTAGGCCGGATGGTAACAGGAGGCAGGGGACACGATGTTTTACCCAGGTTCAGGACCTGTTGATGGAGGTAAAAACCTACGTCCGGCTTGATTAATATTGATGATATGGGTAGTACAAGAGTAGATCTACCACGAGATCGAGGAGGCTAAACCCTAAAAGCTATCCTATGGTATGGTTGTATGTTATGGTTGTTGTATAGACACCGCAAAGGGTTACGGTTACACAAGGTCGGTTACAATGGAGGAGATATCCATATCTGTATTGCCCAGCTTGCCTTCCACGCCAAGTAGAGTCCCTTCTAGACACGAGACGAAGTCTTCAATCTTATATCTTCATAGTCTAACAGTCCGGCCAATAGAGATAGTCCGGCTATCCGGAGACCCCCTAATCCAGGACTCCCTCGGTAGCCCCTGAACCAGGCTTCAATGACGATGAGTCTGGCGTGCAGTATTGTCTTCGACATTGCAAGGCGGGTTCCTTCTCCGAATACATCTGAAAGTGCGTTATATCGACTAGAGGGGGGGGGGGGGGTGAATAGGCGATTTTTATGAAAGTCTTCAAAACGTGGAAGTTATGAAGACAAACAAAGTGAACAAGCCTATCACTATGCAGCGGAAGTTAGATTACACAATGCAAGCCATGGTCAAGTATACAATATAGTGAAAGCACAGTGACAAATAGCTTCAGTGTAATGAGGATCAGGTTGGAAGAAGTTATGAAGCCAAACAGATCATCCAGTCAAGTTGTGAAGACAGAAGATAAAGCAAGCATGCAATAGCTTCACAATGTGTACTGGTAAGTAAAGGGAAGCGAAGATGAAACGAGTGACACGTTGAAGACAATGATATGTTGGACCAGTTCCAGTTGCTGTGACAACTGTACGTCTGGTTGGAGCGGCTAGGTATTTAAACCAAAGGACACACAGTCCCGGACACCCAGTCCTGAACACGCAGCTCAGGACACCCAGTCCTCACCGTTTTCTCCTTGAGCTAAGGTCACACAGACCCCGCCCAATCACTCTGGTAAGTCGTCAAGGTAGACTCCCAAACCTTCACAGACTTTGTTCACCGGCAATCCACAATTCCTCTTGGATGCTCAGAACGCGACGCCTAACCGTCTGGAGGATGCACAGTCCTCAAGTGTAATAAGTCTTCAGATCACTCAGACAAGAAGACTTAAGTGATGCCCAATTACTCTGGCTCTGGGTGGTTAGGGCTTTTCTCCTCACTAAGGATTTTCTCTCAAAGGCTTCGAGGTGGGTTGCTCTCAAACGACAAAAGCCGTGCACTGATATCTGAGCAGCCAACCGTTTATGGTTGTAGGGGTGGACAATTTATAGCCACTTGGCAACCCTGACCTGATTTGTCCGAAATGACCCTGGGTCACTAAGGAACTGACACGTGTACTAACGGTCGGATTTTGAACTCTCACGGCAACTTTACTTGGGCTGCAAGTAAAGCTGACTTGTCTGACTCTGGACAAGATTTTCTCTCATTGTCTTCACTCGAAGACATAGGATTTGAATTAGGCATCACTTCAGTCATCCTGACTGGTTTTCTTGGACCCCACTTAACAGTACGGTGGTTCCTATGACACAACATGAATAAAGTAAAACTACGAAGGATCTGAGTCTTCGAGTTCCATAGGCTTCATGGGGAGTCTTCATATGTCATTGTCTTCGACATGAACGTCTTCATGAACCACCATTGTCTTCAATGTCGTCGTACATTTTTAGGGGTCATCTCTGGTAACTAAACCGAATCAATGAGGGACTTCTACCTGTGTTATCCTGCAATTCTCACAAACACATTAGTCCCTCAACTAGGTTTGTCGTCAATACTCCAAAACCAACTAGGGGTGGCACTAGATGCACTTACAATCTCCCCCTTTTTGGTGATTGATGACAAACTAGTTGAAGTTTTCAACGGGGAATATAATTTGTGAAATTGTAAAGGAATTGTCTTCATAAGCTGCAAGGGCTCCCCCTGAAGATGTGCATATAAGTGATTTGCTTCTGGAACGCAAATGCACACAGCAGGTTGTATTTGTGGGAATCCACTTCAACTTATGATGACAATCCATCATGTATGTCAAGATATATGAAGATAATGATATGCATAATGAAAAATGGACGTCTGCGAAATGATATAAGTGCGGAAATTATCGTCGTACATGCGGAATTTATCTTCGCAAAAACACAGTAGCAAACATAGTAGCAGACGACCATCAAGTTTAAGTGTTACAACTCAAAGAACCAAATGTGGCAAAACGAGAGTTGTAAGCATGAAGCAAAATATAATAAAGCACCCGCCCTTATTATTGACCCGCTTAAAGACTATGAACATCATATGCTTCTCCCCCTTTTGTCAGTGATGACCAAAAAGGTTTGAAGACATAGAGTTTTCTACGCGTTCCCAGGCGCAACAGGGTCGGTGAAGGCGTTTGGTGGAGCTGGCGAGCTTGGTGCAGTGACGACGCGCGCTGAAGAAGGTGGTGGTGATGTAGCGTCGTCTTCTTCCTCAATGATTTTTCCAGTCACTGTGGCAGCAGAGGAAGAGAACTCTGATTCTTCAAGCGACGGAGTTCCACGCAACACAGCTCTTCTTGGGGGTGTGGAGTCAAACTTGAATCTCTCTTTGAAGCCATCCTCTTGCAGTTCAGCTTCAGTGCACATCATTGTGAGGCCTTTCCAAGTGCGGTGACAGGTTTCATGTGCGACAAAGGCATTCTTGGTGGCCAGATTCCTGATGTGATTGACGTCTTGCATGATACTGCGCATCTGCCTTTTGAGCCAGTCGTGATGCCTATCTTGCTTTTGGTGCAGAGCCACAAGAAGTTCACGGTCAGTGAGTGTACGAGCACATTTCTTGGGTCTCTGTGCAGCTGTGCTGTCAGTGGCTTTAGTTGATGCAGGGGCACATGTGGTGCCAGCCATTGGATAGACTCTGGAAATGGCTTCAACACCTTCATCATGCTGAGTGAAGCTCTGGTGTTCTGCATTCTGAAGACTTAATGGCTGCTTGGCAGGCTCAGGATAAATCGCTTCAGCAGAGGTGTCCACATCAGGTAAGAAGATTCTGTGGTTGCGGGCAGAGGGTTGATAGGATATTACAGAGTGGAGCTTTATGAGCCTCATAACCCATGGAGCATAAATCTTCAGACCAAAGAGATCTGAGCCAGACGCTGCAAGTTGATGTATAAAGAGATCCTGGGCATTGAAGCATTTGCCATGCAGGATGCAGAAGATGAGAGTCTTCATGGCACCTTCAACCTTGGCATATCGAGAGTGCCCCTTAATGGGCCATAGAGTCCACCTGATGATGTGATAGATAGTTCTAGGCAGGTACTCTAAGTCTTCAACGAAGAACTCGGTTGGGTAAGGTGCGTCAGGAGGCAATGGCTTCATCATTGAGAGCATCTGACTCATATTTGGCTCAGGTCGCTGAAATATGCTCTCAACTGCTTCAGCATGGAGTTGGCAGCCTTCTTCGAAGAGTTCGCCTGGAGTGGGTAGGCCGGTGAGCTCAATGATATCAAATGCATTGGCTTCATGATGGACGTTGCCGGTCATCCACTCCAGGACCCAAGTCTTCGGATCTCTGTTGTAGCCTTTGATGTGCAGTGTGGCATAGAACTGGAGCAGAAGCTCTTCATTCCAGTGCTCTTCATCCGTGACAAACAGTAGCAGGCCAACTTGCTTGAAGCAGTCCAGTGCTTCTTCCAGACCACGCAGACCAGCAATAGCTTCAACCTCAAGGCGCTGGTGTGGAAAGATACGGCCTTGGTTGTAGAGGACACAGGAGTAGTAGCTGCGCTGTGGGTAGCTCCAGAACCTATCTGATACGATCCGTTCCCTTGAATAAGGGTTCTTGGAGCGGTTGAAGAAAGTGTTGTCTGCCTTGAAGCTATTGACATTGAAGGTGCCAGGAGCTGTTGCAGGACCTGGGAACCTTGGCAGTCGTGGGATTGGCTTCTGGACCTGGGGCCTGTGCGCAACATGATAGTTGAACTGTGGACCGGCAGCAGACTCAGGCACAGAAGGGTCAGAGGCAGTAGCTTCAGTATCTCTTGAAGCTGTTGGTTGGTCGGGCTCCACAAATGCTTCAGTATTGGGTGTGGCAGCCGCAATGGTGTCAGCCTCATCACGTGTAGTGAGAGGGATGGATTCAGGTACGTTCTCCTTGAGAACTTCTTCTTGTTGGTGCGGGGGAGATGGAGCTTGAGGTTCTTCGTGCTCTTCTTCATGTTCTTCGGCTGATGCAGCCGGAATGTCGTCAGCAGTCTGAGCCCTTGGCCCTTTGCGAAGCCTACGGAATGCAGGCGACACCGGTGGAGTTGCAGTGGGCTGGGGCTCATCCTCTTCCTCTTGCGGGCGATCTACCCACGATGCATCTTGGGTGATTGGCGTCAAGGGACGACCAATGCTGATCATTTCACTCGTTTCGAGCTGAGGAAGGACTGCATCACCTTGCACATTTTCTTGGAGACCAATGTCTTCAGCAGCGTTGGGGCCGGCTGCTGGAATGTCTTCAGCATGCGGAGCCTCTGTGAGAGCAGGCTCATGCACGGTCAGCTGACGATCTTCATGAGGAAAGCGAACGGAGAGGGGTTCGACTATCAACGGCTCTGTGGGAGCAGCCCGAGACTTCTTGGTCTTGCGCTTCTTGATGGTGGGGTCTGAAGGAGAGGCTTCAGGGTGTTTCCTCTTCCTTGCTTTTGATTAGCTGCTCAAGAGCGTCATCGGCAAGATTGTCTTCACTTGACAGATCAATGGCCTCGCAGCGCAGAACGGCAGCGGCAGTGAGCTCTTTGCCAGTATATGGCTGATGCTTCTTGGCTTCTTGGGGCTTGGAGATTCGTGATAAGTCTTCAGACTGCACACTTGCTTCAGGAGGTGCAGTGGCCAATGGCTTCGCTCTGGAGATCTTGTGAGAAGCGGCTGGCTTGGAAGCTTTTGGCTTCTTCTTCATCTGCTTCGGCTCCGGGGCAGCAGGAGCGTCATCAGACTCAGTGTCTGCTGGAGGGTCGTTCATGGCAGTCCCTTGGACTAGAATGCGAGTGATGAGGCCTTCGAGATTGGCATACGGCCCGATGACATTGGGATTTGTGTCGCGTGTGCCATCTGCCCTTGGTTTGGAGGGACCAGGGTTGAAGTCCAACCCAAACTCCTTCTTGTTTTGCTTCGCAGAGTTTCTGAGCAAATTGGAAGTTGCGCTTGAACAGAGTGTCATCGCGACACTAGAGAAGGGATGACGGATGTGCGTCAGCTGGCTCTTGTCCCCTGACCATGCATGGAAAGAAGCCTTGAGCAATGGCTTCATCTCTGGTTCGGGGTACGAGGTTTTTGTACAGTGCGTCTCCCCATGGTCTCTTGATGGCGCACTTTTCTGCATATTCCTTGGTTATGAAGCGGTATTGGAACCACTGTTCTGCCCAATATCTTCGAATCCATTGGATTCGTGTCTTGCGCTGACCATAGCTCTCTTCAGGATCAGTTTGGTACATTTCTGCCAAATCTTCAGGCAGATCTTTAGACGTTTCACCACGTCTCTGTCTGCCTCCCTTCCTTGCTGGTTTTTCTGTTGCCATGAAGCTTAACTTGGAAGGCTTCAAGAGATTCAAAGGCTTGCTTTTGCTTGACCAACAGGAACTTGCTTCGGGTGAATTGATGTGACGCTGTAGGAACTCTGCAAATGAATGCAAACTATGAGAACCCAAAGATTCTCCCACGGACATGTACCTGTGACAGCATTAAGGTGCGAGGGAAGGGGAAGAGGTCATATGCATTCTCAGAAGATTTTGAAGATAAATCAGTTTAGAAGATATTGACCTCATCATGCGAAGACATTCACTTTATAGAAAAGAAGTTGGTTCCAGATTTGCACGAACCCATAGATCAGTACAAGTGAGGAATCTAACTACTTCATGAAGAACAAGTGAATATACTAGGCAAGTTATGAGATGCAGATGAGAGGGATGAAACTTGTGTGAATGGAAACCTCTTTTGGCAGAAAGTGATGGAGCTATAGGATCAAAAGAGGCTGTAAAAGACTTGTTATTTACCAGACTTGGAACTGCTAGACGAGGTGAGAGTTGAGGCCGAGCAGTTCGATCTTCCGTGCCCTAACTTGGCGACAAAAGACACCTACGGCGACGGCGGAGAGACTGATGTCCGCTGTCGGTGTGAGAACGACGTCGGAGAGGTTGCGGCAGTGAAGCACTTCGTCGCCGGCGTCGTTGAGAGTTAGCGGTGGCGCTAGGGTTCGTGCGAGGGTGGAAGAAGAGATAATGACCGCAGTGAAACGTGTATTTATAGGGATATGGGCGGCACTGCGCTATTACTCAGGTGCCCCTGGCGATTCGCATCTGATCAGTACGTGGCCAGCATGCGGAATTGTGGGGGCAGTTTCACCCCACGCACGCCTTGTTTGTCGGGAGTCGTTCCTACTTCTCCGGATTTCTTTTTGATAGAAAAACATTGAAAGCTGTTTTAAAGTTTGTCTCTGTGTCTTCTTCTGACAAGGATGCAGTGAAGACATTCGACAGTTTCAATAGAATGCATATGACTTGGAGAGATAGAGTTTGAGGTAGGAAGCATGGAGAGGTTAGGGTCCGATCACATTCACTTAGTTCAAAAGATTCAAACAAGAAGACATAGCTATAAGTGAATGCTGTAGAGGACAGAACACCATTACATATATAATCAACATAGTGAAGATAATCATGAATACATGTTGATATTGAAGCCAAACCAAATATAAAGACATAGCAAATGTAATGCCATGAGTGAAACACTTCAAGCAGAAAAATTTGGTGGTGGCGCTACCCACCGTATAGGAAGTATTAGACCCAGACACGGCGCACAATTATCGTGGCGCTCCGAAGTCAAATTCCACGTTAATGTATTCACACTTGGAATGTATGTCTTCATTGATTGAAGATATACGTTACTTCGTGTGTTGCACATCTAAGTCATCATCATGCATAAGTGTTAGGATGTGTGCCTGATCACAAGACATTTGAGGATTCCAAGATATTTAGCTCACACCGTAACTTGCAAAATCTCTTCTCATCCAAGGGCTTGGTGAAGATATCTGCCAATTGCTCTTCAGTGTTGACGTGTATGATATCAATGTCTTCCTTTGCAACATGATCTCTGAGAAAATGATGACGAATTTCAATGTGCTTTGTCTTCGAGTGCTGAATTGGGTTGTTGGCGATCTTGATGGCGCTTTCGTTGTCGCAGTAAAGTGGCACTTGCTTCAGATGAATGCCATAATCCTTGAGGGTTTGCTTCATCCATAGAAGCTGAGCGCAGCAGGATCCAGCAGCAATGTATTCAGATTCAGCAGTGGAGAGAGATACACAGTTCTGCTTCTTTGAAGACCAACAGACAAGTGATCAGCCCAGAAAGTGACATGTGCCTGATGTGGACTTCCGATCAACCTTGTCACCAGCGTAATCAGCATCCGAAAATCCAACCAGATCAAACTCTGAGCCCTTTGGATACCATAACCCTAGAGTTGGGGTGTGAGCCAAATATCGAAGAATTCGCTTCACAGCTAAGTGATGCGACTCCTTTGGTGCCGCTTGGAACCGAGCACACATGCAAACACTAAGCATAATATCTGGCCTAGATGCATATAAATAAAGCAAAGAACCAATCGTGGAGCGGTATACCTTTTGATCGAACTCTTTACCATTGTCGTCAGGACCCAGATGATGTTTGGCTGGCATTGGTGTTGTGAAGCCTTTGCAGTCTTGCATACCAAACTTCTTCAGGCAGTCTTTGAGATATTTCTCTTGAGATATGAAGATGCCATTGCGTTGTTGCCGTATCTGAAGACCGAGGAAGAATTTCAGCTCCCCCATCATAGACATCTGATATTGCTCTTGCATCATATATCCGAACTCCTCACTGTACTTCTGATTGGTGCAGCCGAAGATAATGTCATCCACGTATATTTGGCACACAAACAGTTCACCATCATATGTCTTTGTGAAGAGAGTGGGATCCAGGGAACCAGGTATGAAGCCTTTGCTCTTCAGGAAGTATTTGAGTGTATCATACCAGGCCCGAGGGGCTTGTTTGAGGCCATATAGTGCCTTTTTGAGCTTGTACACCATGTCAGGATGTTTTGGATCTTCAAACCCAGGTGGTTGTGCAACATACACTTCTTCTTCAATTTTGCCATTGAGGAAGGCACTTTTTACATCCATTTGATACAGGATTACGTTTTGATGATTTGCATAGGCCAGCAGTATACGGATGGCTTCAAGTCTGGCAATAGGAGCAAATGTTTCATCGAAGTCAATGCCTTCCACTTGAGTATATCCTTGAGCAACGAGACGAGCCTTGTTTCTGACGACTTGGCCATGCTCATCTTGCTTGTTGCGGTATATCCATTTGGTGCCTATTATGTTATGCTTCCGTGGATCAGGACGCTTAACGAACTCCCATACATTGTTCAGCTCAAATTGTTGAAGCTCTTCTTGCATAGCTTGAATCCATTCAGGTTCCATAAAGGCTTCATCAATTTTCTTGGGTTCTGTGATTGAAACGAATGCGAAGTGTCCGCAGAAGTTTGCCAGTTGAGTTGCCCTTGAACGAGTCAGTGGACCAGGTGCATTGATGCTATCAATTATTCTGTCAATCTGCACTTCATTGGCAACACGAGGATGTAGGGGTCGAAGACTTTGCTCTTGCTGATCTACGTTGTCATGGGGAGGAATGTCTTCAGGCTGAGCATTGTCTTCATGTGGATCAGGTGCTGAGATGATAAGTTCTTCTTCAGGACGAGCTTCAGAAGGTATAATTTCTCCAGTTCCCATTAGCTTGATTGATTCACTGGATGGAACTTCATCTAGCACATCTGGTAGTTGCTCTCTTTGTGACCCATTGGTCTCATCGAACCGCACATCCACTGTTTCAACCACTTTGTAGTGAAAGAGATTGAAGACTCTGTAGGAGTGCGAATCCTTTCCATATCCAAGCATGAAGCCCTCATGTGCTTTTGGAGCAAATTTTGAGGTGTGGTGAGGGTCCTTGATCCAGCATCTTGATCCAAATACTCTGAAGTAACTGACATTTGGCTTCTTGCTAGTCAGAAGTTCATAAGATGTCTTGTTCAGCAGCTTGTGAAGATATACACGGTTGATAGTATGGCATGCAGTGTCAATGGCTTCAGTCCAGAATTTCCTTGGTGTCTTGTACTCATCTATCATTGTTCTAGCCATCTCAATGAGTGTTCTGTTCTTGCATTCGACGATGCCATTCTGTTGTGGCGTGTATGGAGCGGAGAATTCATGAGTGATGCCCAATGTATCAAGATATGTGTCAAGGCCGGTGTTCTTGAATTCTGTGCCATTGTCACTTCTGATGTGCTTTATCTTGGCGCCATAATTGTTCATTGCCCGATTTGCGAAGCGTCTAAAGACATCCTGCACTTCAGTCTTGTAAGGGATTATGTGCACCCAAGTATATCTAGAGTAATCATCAACAATGACGAAGCCATAGAGGCAAGCAGTAGTGGAGAAAGTTGAGTAGTGAGTGGGACCGAAGAGATCCATGTGAAGTAGTTCGAAGGGTTGAGTAGTGGTCATGATTGTCTTTGAAGGATGTTTTGCCCTTGTCATCTTCCCAGCTTCACAGGCACCACATAAGTGATCTTTCTTGAACTTGACGCCCTCGATGCCTATGACATGCTTCTTCTTCGCAAGGGTGTGGAGGTTCCTCATGCCAGCATGCCCAAGTCTTCGATGCGAAAGCCAGCATTCTGAAGCCTTTGCGAGAAGACAAATTGCAAGCTGTGGCCCTGCTGAGAAATCTACCACGTACAAATCATCTTTTCGATACCCTTCAAACACTAGAGACTTGTCAGATTCCATTAGTACCAGACAACGATATTTTCCAAAGATTACAATCATGTTCAGATCGCAAAGCATTGAGACAGACATTAAGTTGAAGCCAAGGGATTCAACAAACATGACTTTATCCATGTGTTGATCCTTTGAGATTGCAACTCTACCTAGACCCAGTACCTTACTTTTACCAGTGTCAGCGAATGTGATGTGGCTCTTGTCAGATGGACGTAAGGTTGAGTCCTTAAAGAGACTTCTTTTGCCAGTCATGTGATTTGTACACCCACTGTCAATAATCCATTCTGAAGACTCTGAAGTCACTGGTGTCGTACCCTACAGTGCAGTTAGGGGGATAGGCTTCACGAAGAGTGTTGTGAAGCAAAAACATTTGACGAACCAGTGGATTATGAAAACTTAGATCTAGGTTAGGACAAGTAGGGAGAGTAGCATGTGATTCAGGTATGAAATACATAGTGATGCCATTCGGGCATTTGATCTTGCGCCCCACAAGATTTTTAAGGTCCCCATCAATAACATCAGAAGATTTTGGTTTTGTGCTGGAGACCTTTCCCTGCAAAAGAGAGTTAAGCTTTCTTAACCACCCACATCTTCAAGGGTGGGTTAGAAGCAATAAGTCTAAGTGTAGCATCTGAAAATTTTGGCTTTGGAGCCCTAGCAAACAGTCTAGTAGGTGGGCAATAGTACTCATAAGAATAGGCAGGATAGTTTTGGGTCATATGAGAATGACGGTTTGAAGAACTGCTCTCATATGCCTGAGCATGGTTTCCCTGCAAAACATTTGTGTTAGTGCGACTCAAATGAGTCCTCTGCCTGTATGAAGCCTTTGGACCATATGAAGCCTTTGGTCTGAGGTTTGTCTTCTTCATGTGAGGTGTCATGAGGACATTCACAGGAAGATTCTCAAGACACGTTTTTGGAACCCATATCTTCTTCATAGGCGGTCCATTCCTGCAGTTAGTACCAATGTACCTGGCAAATACTTCACCATTCTGATTCTTAAACAGTTTATAGTTTGCATCAAGGGATTCATCAATGATAATTGGATTAGCACAAGTGAAGCCAGATAGATTGGATGGATCTGCTGAGGATTCCTTTGCAGCAACCCATGTGGTTTTGGGGTACTGCTCAGGTTTTCAGTAAGAGCCATCTGCATTAATTTTCCTCACGAACCCAACACCCTCTTTCCTAGGGTTTCGGTTCAGAATCTGCTTCTTGAGGACATCACATAATGTCTGATGTCCTTTGAGACTTTTGTACATCCCTGTTTCAAGCAATGTCTTCAACCTAGCATTTTCATCAGCAATAGCAGTGGTATCCTCAGCAGAGGGGTTAGTTACCACTTCAGCAGTTGAAGATATTGCAACAGCAGTAGCAGTGGAACATTCAGCAACAGAAATAGCATTATCACGCTCAATGCATTTAAGGCGTGGCGGTTCAAATCCTTCCTTAGCAGAACAGATCTGTTCGGCTCGAAGTGACTCGTTTTCCTTTTGAAGATCTTCATGATCCGCTCTCAACTTCTCAAGATCTTGCTTCTTTTGAAGATAATCATAGGAAAGCTTTTCATGAGTAGTTGAGAGAGTCTCAAGACGATCTTCGAGTTCCTGATACTTAACATGAAGATTTTTTATGTCTTCAATTAAGGATTCAGAATGAGTCATTTCAACACCCAACAGATCATCGCTTCTGTCTAACAGTTTTTGAATATGTTCCATG
Organism: Triticum monococcum; assembly: GCA_034509565.1. NCBI lineage: Eukaryota > Viridiplantae > Streptophyta > Magnoliopsida > Poales > Poaceae > Triticum > Triticum monococcum. The sequence goes on along the minus strand of CM067847.1, from coordinate 614,865,522 downwards.
GCCTTTTGTTGTTCAGTTGCAATTTTAGCAAGTGTTTTGTAACTGGGTTTTGAATCACAATCAGAGTCATCGTCATTGGATGTTTGATAGTGAGTAGTGCGTGTGTTTACCTTGGCACCACGTGCCATGAAGCAGCAGGTAGGAGTAGAGTCGTCCTTGTCATTTGCATCGGTGTTGGTGATGGAGTCATTGTCTTCAGTGTTGAAGATGGACTTGGCGACGTAGGCTGTAGCCAGACTCGCAATGCCTGAATCAGACTCCTCCTCAGACTCCACCTCTGCCTCCTCAGAAGCGGACTCCTCCTCTGAATCCATTTCCTTGCCAACAAACGCACGAGCCTTGCCAGATGAACTCTTCTTGTGTGATGAAGACTTTGAGGAAGACTTGGACGAAGACTTTGAGTATTTCTTTGTCTTCTAATCGTCAGAGTCATATTCCTTGCTCTTCTTCTTCTTTCTGTTCTCATTGTCCCACTGTGGACACTCCTAGATGAAGTGTCCAGTTTTCTTGCACTTGTGACATGTTTTCTTCTTGTAGTCATGAGCAGAAGCTTCATCATTCCTTGAGCTTGATCGTGAAGACTTTCTGAAGCCTTTCTTCTTGGTGAATTTCTGGAACTTCTTCACTAGCATTGCAAGTTCCCTTCCAATGTCTTCAGGATCATCAGAACTGCTGTCAGATTCTTCTTCAGATGAGGACACAGCTTTTGCCTTCAAGGCACGAGTTCGCCCATAGTTTGGACCGTAGATATCTCTTTTCTCAGAAAGCTGAAACTCATGTGTGTTGAGCCTCTCAAGTATGTCAGACGGATCGAGTGTCTTGAAGTCTGGACGTTCTTGAATCATCAGGGCTAGGATGTCAAATGAACTGTCAAGTGATCTTAGCAGCGTCTTGACGATTTCATGTTTGGTGATCTCAGTGGCGCCGAGGGCTTGAAGCTCATTTGTGATGTCAGTGAGCCGGTCAAATGTGTGCTGGACATTCTCATTGTCATTTCGCTTGAAGTGGTTGAAGAGATTGCGAAGAACACTGATTCTCTGATCTCTCTGGGTTGAGATGCCTTCATTGACCTTGGAGAGCCAGTCCCAAACCAGCTTGGATGTCTTCAAGGCACTCACACGGCCGTACTGTCCCCTGGTCAGATGACCACAGATAATATTCTTGGCAGTGGAGTCCACTTGAGTGAACTTCTTGACATCAGCCGCAGTGACACCTTCTCTAGCCTTGGGAACGCCGTTTTCGACGACATACCATAGATCGACGTCAATGGCTTCAAGATGCATGCGCATCTTATTCTTCCAGTAGGGATATTCAGTTCCATCGAAGACGGGGCACACAACGGAGACTTTAATTATCCCTGCAGTCGACATAGCTAAAACTCCAGGTGGTTAAACCGAATCACATAGAACAAGGGAGCACCTTGCTCTGATACCAATTGAAAGTGCGTTATATCGACTAGAGGGGAGGGTGAATAGGCGATTTTTATGAAAGTCTTCAAAACGTGGAAGTTATGAAGACAAACAGAGTGAACAAGCCTATCACTATGCAGCAGAAGTTAGATTACACAATGCAAGCCATGGTCAAGTATACAATATAGTGAAAGCACAGTGACAAATAGCTTCTGTGTAATGAGGATCAGGTTGGAAGAAGTTATGAAGCCCAATATATCATACAGTCAAGTTGTGAAGACAGAAGATAAAGCAAGCATGCAATAGCTTCACAATGTGTACTGGTAAGTAAAGGGAAGCGAATATGAAACCAGTGACACGTTGAAGACAATGATATGTTGGACCAGTTCCAGTTGCTGTGACAACTGTACGTCTGGTTGGAGCGGCTAGGTATTTAAACCAAAGGACACACAGTCCCGGACACCCAGTCCTGAACACGCAGCTCAGGACACCCAGTCCTCACCGTTTTCTCCTTGAGCTAAGGTCACACAGACCCCGCCCAATCACTCTGGTAAGTCTTCAAGGTAGACACCCAAACCTTCACAGACTTTGTTCACCGGCAATCCACAATTCCTCTTGGATGCTTAGAACGCGACACCTAACCGTCTGGAGGATGCACAGTCCTCAAGTGTAATAAGTCTTCAGATCACTCAGACAAGAAGACTTAAGTGATGCCCAATTACTCTGGCTCTGGGTGGTTAGGACTTTTCTCCTCACTAAGGATTTTCTCTCAAAGGCTTCGAGGTGGGTTGCTCTCAAACGACAAAAGCCATGCACTGAAATCTGAGCAGCCAACCGTTTATGGTTGTAGGGGTGGACTATTTATAGCCACTTGGCAACCCTCACCTGATTTGTCCGAAATGACCCTGGGTCACTAAGGAACTGACATGTGTACTAACGGTCGGATTTTGAACTCTCACGGCAACTTTACTTGGGCTGCAAGTAAAGCTGACTTGTCTGACTCTGGACAAGATTTTCTCTCATTGTCTTCACTCGAAGACATAGGATTTGAATTAGGCATCACTTCAGTCATCCTGACTGGTTTTCTTGGACCCCACTTAATAGTACGGTGGTTCCTATGACACAACATGAATAAAGTAAAACTACGAAGGATCTGAGTCTTCGAGTTCCATAGGCTTCATGGGGAGTCTTCATATGTCATTGTCTTCGACATGAATGTCTTCATGAACCACCATTGTCTTCAATGTCTTCGTACATTTTTAGGGGTCATCTCTGGTAACTAAACCGAATCAATGAGGGACTTCTACCAGTGTTATCCTGCAATTCTCACAAACACATTAGTCCCTCAACTAGGTTTGTCGTCAATACTCCAAAACCAACTAGGGGTGGCACTAGATGCACTTACAACATCACAGAAGAATTTGAACACGAGGATAGTGTCCGACCCTGCAAAATAAGTTCCACCTTCCACCGTAGAGAGAATAATATTTTCACAGATCTAATTTGCTGGCTTGTTCTGGCAGCATGATGTTATGTCATGGCCCGGTGATTATTCGAACCATTTCCTTTAACCAACCCCGCACATAACGCGAGGCAGTTTTTCGACACGTCTTGTTAAAGCAGAGATCGTGTCCCCTTATTACAGGATTCTCATCAATACGGGCGTGGGTAACCCAACCGCGCCATCAATTACGGCGCTTGGGGATAAGCGAGTTTTACCAGGCAAGTGGGGACGCTTAGCTTCGTCCGCCCATATAAAGGGATAACGATTCACCTTCCTATCCACGCCTTCTTCCTCCTTTGCTCATCCATTTTTGCACACTCGAGCTCTAGCGCCGAAGTCCACACTTCCCACCTCAACCTTCTCCAACCATGTCCGGAGCGGGAGGCAGGTGGATGGTCTTGTAACGCCCCAAGACCGATGTGCCAGGTGTCCTCCGGTTATTCGCTGTTGTTGCATTGTCATTGCTTGTGTGTCATGCATTTCATATCATGTCATCATGTGCATTTCATTTGCATACATGTTCGTCTCATGCATCCGAGCATTTTTCCCGTTGGCCGTTTTGCAATCCGGCGCTCCTATGTCACCCGGTGTCCCTTTCTACCTCTTTTCATGTGCGGGCATTAACAGCTTTCGGATTGGACCGAGACATGCCATGTGGCCTTGGTTTACTACCGGTAGACCGCCTGTCAAGTTTCGTGCCATTTGGACTTCGTTTGATACTCCAACGGTTAACCGAGGGACCGAAAAGGCCTCGTGTGTGTTGCAGACCAACACCCCTCCAAAGTGGCCCAAAACCCACCTAAACCTCCTCCATCATCTCGGTCATTCGATCACGATCGCGTGGCCGAAAACCGCACCTCATTTGGACTCTCCTAGATCCCTCTACCTATAAATATGTGCTCTCCTCCGAATTTCTCGCGCAGACGAAACCCTAACTTCGTCCTCCTCGCGCCGCCGGACGAAATCCCCACCCCACCGGACATGTCCGCGCCCCTCCACGTCGCTCCAGCCAATGGCGTCGCACCACGTCAGCTCATGCCGCCGCCTCAGCCATTCACAGCGCGCCACCACAGCGCCGCGTCGCCCACTTCGCCGCGGGCCCGTCGAGCCCATCTAAGGCCCGCACGGGCCCGGTCGCCACCGCCGCCCGCAGGTGCGTGCCTATACCCACAGCCGCACACCCTCTCCGGAATCGCCGCTTGCCTTCACCGGAATCGCCCTCCGGAACTCCTACCACCGACTGCGCCGCTCCCCGCCGTTCTGTGCGCCGCCGTACGCCATCTTGCCCCGCCGGAGCTCCGCCCCGCCGTCGCTGGAAAACGGCTGGCTCCATTCACCTGCTCCAGATCCGGCAGATCCCCGGCGTCCCGCACCTTCCTCGCCGACCCTAGACCTCACCAAAGTTGGCGCCACCGCGCCGGCGTCACCCTTGCCTCCTGCATTGGGAGCGGCTGGAACCGCCCGCTGCGTTTCGAACCACATGTGGGCCCTGCATCTAGGCCCAGATCCAGGCTTGCTTCCTAGGCCTAGTCGGCCTCCTCTCCACGTCTGGGCCGAAGCCCATGGTGATCCACCACTATTCCCTGCTCGTGCGCGACATAGTATCCTACGCCCAGTTCCAGACATGGTGATTTTTTTCCACTAAGTCCAAGATCTGGGACGTTTTTAGCTCCTGTTCAACGCATCGTAACTCTGCCGTTGTAGCTCCGTTTTGCATGCATGGCATATCAAAATGTTCGTCTCGATGAGTACATCATTTCATATCATTGCATCATTTTCATTTGAGCTAATCTTGATGCACGAAATGCTGTTGGAAGAGGGCTATGTGAGGAATTTGTCACATCTGTTTCAGCAAATGGCATTTTGCCATTTTTCCCATGTTTAATGTGTGCATGCTATGCTCCTGAGCTCTACATGTGTTTTGTTATATGCCGTGCCATCTTTACAGAGGTGTGTGCCATGTATTTTTGTGATATTTGTGGTGACTAGCACAAGCTTGCAAAGTAGCGTAATCGATAATGCTGATTTCAGGGACTTAGAATTTCTCTAAGTCCTTGTCCTGATTTGATTATCAGTAAGGATGTTTTGTTAATATTGTTGTGCTCTATCCATCCATGTCTTTTTTTGCATTTATGGAGCAACCTATCTTGAGTCAATCGAGCTCTACTTTTGCTATAAAATGTTCCCGTCAGATTGTTAACATGTTTAGCGATTTTGCCGAGGTTGTTGCTATTGATCCGTGCATGCTATGTTGTTGTTCTTGCCATGTATAGCTTCTATGCCATGTATTCTTGATGGGTGTATGCTTATTTTGTCATGCCATGCTCTGTAGTGAGTGCATCGAGCTCGTAAACATGCCTACTCGTTAACTGTTTTGCATGCTCCAGTTTTTCACTAAGTCTGAAGCTGTTTATGTTTTTGCCATGTTCACATGCTTGCAATTGTATTTTCTGATCCCTTTTGGCTCAAGGTCACTAAGGGAATTTTGTTAATTGCTTTGAGTAGCTTCATGCCATGCCTTGATTTGCCATGTTAAGTTCATGTAGCATATAGTTTTCATGCTCCAAAGTATGCTTCCTGATGATAAATTCCTGACATGTTGTTATTTCACTAAGTCTGAAACCTGTTATCATTTGCTCTTTTGCCATGCTTGTTTTAACCTGTTAATGGATGAATCAGCCGTAGCTCAGTGTTCATATTTTGTCAAGCTTCTTGAGTGGATCCCTTCCATGTATTTTGTTGCCATGTTTGAGTGCTGTAGCATATTTATCTTGATGCATTTAGTAGGCTACTTGCTGTTTATCGCAGACCGGTGCCATATTTGTTTTGCTTGACATTTCCAAACCATGCATCCGATTCCGATGATCTTTATATCGATTTCAATCCTAAACTTTCCAGTGGCACTCTTGGTTTTCCAAGTTGAGGCCAGGTTCAATAATTCCTTGTCAAATCTTGCATATGCATCACATACCGCATCCCGCATATCATACCATGTTCATGTGTTGGTTGTTTACTATGTTGTGTGTTTCTTTCCGGTGTTGCTTCTTCGGGTTGGTTCTGTATTGTCGCGTTTGTGAGGACCCGTTCGTCTACGTCTGTGTGTCTTCTTCGTGGACTCGTTCTTCTTCCTTGCGGGATTTCAGGCAAGATGAGCATACCCTCGAAATCACCTCTATCTTTGCTTGCTAGTTGCTCGCTCTTTTGCTATGCCTATGCTGCGATACCTACCACTTGCTTATCATGCCTCCCATATTGTTAAGCCAAGCCTCTAACCCACCTTGTCCTAGCAAACTGTTGTTTGGCTATGTTATCGCTTTGCTCAGCCCCTCTTATAGCATTGTTAGTTGCAGGTGAAGATTGGAGTTTGTTCCATGTTGGAACATGGATATTTTGTTGGGATATCACAATATCTCTTATTTAATTAATGCATCTATACACTAGGTAAAGGGTGGAAGGCTTGGCCTTATGCCTGGTGTTTTCTTCCACTCTTGCCACCCTAGTTTTCCGTCACATCGGTGTTATGTTCCCGAATTTTGCGTTCCTTACGCGGTTAGGTTATAATGGGAACCCCTTGACAGTTCGCCTTGAATAAAACTCTTCTAGCAATGGCCAACATTGGTTTTACCATTCGCCACCTAGCCTCTTTTTCCCTTGGGAGTCGCGCTCCTCAGGGTCATCATTATTTTACCCCCCCCCCGGGGCCAGTGCTCCTCTGAGTGTTGGTCCAAACTAGAGCCATGTGCAGCGCCCCCTCGGGGAAACTCGAGGTTTGGTTTTAGTTGTATGGAGCGCTCATCTGAGTGTGCCCTGAGAACGAGATATGTGCAGCTCCTATCGGGATTTGTCGGCACATTCGGGCGGTGTTGCTGATCTTGTTTTACCAATGTCGAAATGTCTTGTAACTGGGATTCCGAGTCTAATCGGGTCTTCCCGCTAGAAGGAATATCCTTCGTTGACCGTGAGAGCTTGTGATGGGCTAAGTTGGGTCACCCCTGCAGGGATTGAACTTTCGAAAGCCGTGCCCGCGGTTATGGGCAGATGGGAATTTATTAATGTCCGATGGTAGAAAACCTGAAGTTGATCTTAATTAAAATACATCAACCGCATGTGTAACCGTGATGGTCTCTTCTCGGCGGAGTCCGGGAAGTGAACACGGTGTTGGAGTTATGCTTGAGGTAGGTTGTTCTAGGATCACTTCTTGATCATAGTTGTTCAACCGTGCTTTTGCCTTCTCTTCTCGCTCTCTTTTGCGAATAGGTTAGCCACCAAATATGCTAGTCGCTTGCTGCAGCTCCACCTCATACCTTTGCCTTACCTATAAGCTTAAATAGTCTTGATCGCGAGGGTGTGAGATTGCTGAGTCCCCGTGTCTCACAGATACTTCCAAAACCAGCTTCTAGTTGCCGTTGAACCATGCAGATGATGCAAGCGAGATCAAGGAGGAGCTCAATGAAGATCTTGTTCTTTGTGTTGTTTCGTTCTAGTTGATCAGTAGTGGAGCCCAGTTGGGGTCGATCAGGGATCTGTGTAGCTTTTGGGGTAGTCTTCTTTTATTTTTGGCTCCGTAGTTGGGCCCTGATTGTATCTGGATGATGTAATGCTTTATTCATGTATTTGTGTGAAGTGGCGATTATAAGCTAACTATGTATCTTTTCCCTTATGTATTACATGGGTTGTGTGAAGATTACCTCACTTGCGACATTGCTTTCAATGCGGTTATGCCTTTAAGACGTGCTTCGACACGTGGGAGATATAGCCGCATCGAGGGCATGACAAGTTGGTATCAGAGCCTTCCCCAACCTTAGGAGCCCCCTGCTTGATCAAATAGCTGGCGTTGTTGAGTCTAGAAAAATGTTTTGAGTCATTTAGGATTATATATATCGGAGAGTTAGGAATTCTTTTTACTCCTCAGTCCCTTTATCGCTCTGGTGAGGCATCCTGACGTAGAGTTTTGACTCTCCTCTTCTCAAATTTTCACTAAAATCTTTTTTAGGATCACGCGGGTATCTTGGAATCATTCTGATGGTTTTGTGATGAGACCATTGTTCTTGGTGCTTCCTGACATTTAGGGGTTGTGGCAGTGTCCCAGGGAGTTGAGCTCTGAGGTGTTGTCGTCACAATTTTATTGTTGCAGTTCTAGAATACCTGAGTTTAGTTTCGCCGACATCGAAAATCTCTTTTATGCATTTGTTGGTGAGATAACCTCGACGCCACCCAGTACTGGGGCGGGAGTTCGGCAGTATTGCCATGACTCGTATAACGGATGCTTTTTCGAAGGTTGAGTTAGACGATTTCCGAAGGTTTCTTGGTTATGTGTTGAAGGATGGATACAGCTGGATGTAGGATTTGCTAGTTTTTGGTGAGATATTATGCTTCCCCTGTATCCCCAACACCTGATTGGAGAACCGGAAAATTTCGGGAGTTTATAAGTGGGAAATCAAGTAGCTCTTAGGATATATTTCCGTCAGATGTATGATATGAAATTGGGGTTCGACGTCTAGTGGTCCGCCTATCCACGATTGGTTGTACAGTGGTCTTGTTGTGTCTTAAAGAGTCCTTGGCTATGCCGACTCGGGGATGCTTCGTATGTCATGTGCACTGCCTTGTACATGATGGTGCTGTACGATCGAGCCCGTGTAGGCCCCACCACGAAAACTTTGGATGAAATCTCTATCATATGTTTGTCCGGCTTATTCTGCAAGCCAATCCTTTGTTTTGTTTTGAGTTGTGGTATTCGAGTGGCTTCGAAGTCAAATGTTGATTCCATACCCTTTTCCTAAGCGGTGTTCTCATGTTCCTATGTGAATACCAATCCTTCTTGATAATCAAGATTGTCATGTCAATCCTTTTCAACTGGCGTGTTTTCTCTTCAAGTGGATCCAAACATTTCAACATCTGCAAGATCAAGTATCAGTTTTTCTCAACGGTGTTTGTTTCATCCGTCTCCAAGTTGCCTTTGTTTTTCCCACCCACCCACCCTTTTTCTTCAAGGATTCAGATTTCTTGATCAAGTATACATCCTATTGATGCGAAGTCTCTCCATTCTTTTCCGTCAATATTCTTATCCGATGATTCCCATGAAGATCCTAATGGAGCCTCAAGTTCATCATCATTTGCTCTTTTTCTTCTCCGATGGAACCAAGTCAAGCTTTGTGGATCATATCCTTTTTTCCGCGTTTCAAATACCTTTTCTTACCGGTGCACCTCTTTATCATTCACCTCTCGCTATTCATTTGTTCTGGAGTGCTCAAGATATCTCGAAGATTCGTGTTTCCACTCTTCTTTCGTTCAAGATCTTTTGAGGATGTAACCTCATTCAAGCCATTTAATTCAACCGGTGGAATCTCTCTTTTCAAGCAATCATTTCAACGGTGTTTCTTTTCAGTGGGCCCTAACCCACAGGTCTTTTCCCAGGATCTTACCTGACTTCTCTTATTTTTCCGGAGCTATCCTAAATTCTTTTCGAAGTTTGACGTAAGAATGAATTATCATCAGTCTTATGTTTTTCTCCAAGATCTGTCGAATTCTTTTCATCGTTGGCTCAACCTATTCGTCTTGATTCTTCTGGAGTGCCTAAATAAGTCATGATGGTATATCTCGTCATCATTCTCAGTTTGGAAGACCGAAGAAGATTTTTCTCTCAATCTTGCTCCATTCTTTTCAAGATTCATGATGCTAGCTTGCCGCCATCCTTTCATAGTTGTTTTTGGATTGTGAGAACTCTTTTCACCTATCCGGAGCATTTCAAGAGTTTTTCAGTTTGTTTATCCAAAGGCCATCATTTCGGGATTATCCATTTCAGCTTTCAGCTCTCGTTCTTCAAAAATCTTACCAGTGCATCGTTCAAGGGATCTATAATCAGTTCGTGATCCCTTCATTCTCATGTATCTAGATTGTCTCAAGTATCTTCGTTCCATTTCACAATTCTTACCGATGACTCATATTTTTACTTCATTCGTTGTTCAATTCTTACGGTGGTTCATTCAAGATTTATTTTCCTTCGTTATCATATCAATTTATTCGTTGTTCCAAATCCTACCGATTGATTCGTTGAAGACCTTCCCAAGTTTGTGCTATATCTCGCTTAATCCTTTCTATGAGAATAAGTAGTATGCCAATTCCATTGCTTGTCATCAATTTGAATTGGTGAAGGATAAGCATAATGTAATTCTTATTCTTGTTTTCTTCCAAGTGATTCAATTCCTTATTCCGGAGGCTCATCAAATTCTTGTTTTCATTTGTTTCATCTTTCTTTTCCAGAGTTCCAAGTTTTTCCGCATTATATCGTCACGAAGACCCATCTAAAGCTTTATGAGGTTTCACCTTGTGTTTTCAACTTCTCTTTCTTTTCGTTATCCTTTTGTTACTGGAGTTCTTCATGGAGGCTCTACATGATGGTTCATCAAGGATTTAATTCCTTCTCCAAGTTTTCCATCGAGATTCTTTTTAAGAAGCTCAAACTTTCTTCATATTGTAATCCGGAGTGCAATTCTTTCTTCCGTACCATTGGAGGTGGTATTACGTCATTCTTGATATTTTGAGTTCATGCTTCATGATTCACATATTGTTAAGAATGAGGTATTTTAAATCCATCAACCTATTCGTTGGAATGATCTTGGGTTATATTTCACCTAAAGCCTTCCCGAAGGATTGTTGCTATCTATGGTGCTCATAAGTGACCCAAGTTCTTCATTTATCCTCCCGGTGAAATAAGTTTCTCGTCTCCTTGTCCGTATCAATCCAATTCTTTTTCCCGTGAGTGGCTGGTTGGCACCTCATAATTTGAGATGTATTCCATAAGACCATATCAAGGTTATTCTTTTCATTTCTGGTGTTCCAACAACTCCGCTTGACCCGTCTCCTAAGGATGCCTTCTCAAGCTCTTTTGTGGCAGAAGTTGACATTTTCTTCTCCATTCTTTTATTTCAATTATCTATATTCTATTCTTTCGTTCCGGAGGCATTGTGATGTTGCTCTCTTCAACCCATCATCTCGTTTTGTAAAAGATCATGTTCTTTTCATGCCTATCCATTTAACCGGAGTGTTGTGCCTGCTGCTCAAGTTCTTTCATTTTTACCAAGCCTTGCATATCTTTCCAATCGGAGTGCTGTCTGAATTTGTTCTTCCTTGTTACTCTTCCCAAACGGAGTGCTTTCAACTTTGTTCATCTCTGTTGTTTTCTTTTCTCGAAATTGTTCAGTCTCTCAAGGTTCTTTGGTCTCACTCGTTTGTCAAAGAAGAAACTTAGTTTTACATCTTCTCTTTCTCTTTCGTTATCCCTCCGGTGCCATTCTAGATCTCGGGACGAGATCCTCTCGTAGTAGTGGAGTGTTGTAACGACCCGAGACCGATGTGCCAGGTGTCCTCCAGTTATTCGCTATTGTTGCGTTCTCATTGCTTGCATGTCACACAATGCATATCATGTCATCATGTGCATTTCATTTGCATACATGTTCGTCTCATGCATCCGAGCATTTTTCCCGTTGTCCGTTTTGCAATCCGGCGCTCCTATGTCACCCTATGTCCCTTTCTACCTCTTTTCGTGTGCGGGCGTTAAAAGTTTTCGGATTGGACCGAGACTTGCCATGCGGCCTTGGTTTACTACCGGTAGACCGCCTGTCAAGTTTCGTGCCATTTGAACTTCATTTGATACTCCAACGGTTAACCGAGGGACCGAAAAGGCCTCGTGTGTGTTGCAGCCCAACACCCCACCAAAGTGGCCCAAAACCCACCTAAACCTCCTCCATCATCTCGGTCATTCAATCACGATCGCGTGGCCGAAAACCGCACCTCATTTGGACTCTCCTAGCTCCCTCTACCTATAAATATGTGCTCTCCTCCGAATTTCTCGTGCAGACGAAACCCTAACTTCGTCTTCCTCGCGCCGCCGGATGAAATCCCCACCCCACCGGACATGTCCGCACCCCTCCATGTCGCTCCAGCCAATGACGTCGCGCCACGTCAGCTCGCGCGGCCGCCTCAGCCACTCACAGCGCGCCACCACAGCTCCGCGCCGCCCACTTCGCCGCGGGACCGCCGAGCTCATCTGAGGCCCACACGGGCCCGGTCACCGCCCGCAGGCGCGTGTGTGTACCCGCAGCCACGCACCCTCGCCGGAATCGCCGCTCGCCGTCGCTGGAATCGCCCTTCGGGACTCCTGCCGCCGACTGCGCCGCTCCCCGCCGTTCTGTGCGCCGCCGTACGCCATCTTGCCCCGCTGCAGCTCCGCCCCGCCGTCGCTGGAAAACGGCTGGCTCCGTTCACCTGCTCCAGATCCGGCAGATCCCCGCCATCCCGCACCTTCCTCGCCTACCCTAGACCTTGCCGGAGTTGGCGCCACCGCGCCGGCGTCACCCTTGCCTCCTGCATCGGGAGCGGCTGGAACCGCCCGCTGCGTTTCGACCCCCATGTGGGCCCTGCATCTAGGCCCAGATCCAGGCATGCTTCCTAGGCCTAGTCGGCCTCCTCTCCACGTCTGGGCCGAAGCCCATGGTGAGCCACCACTATTCCCTGCCCGTGCGCGACATAGTATCCTACGCCCAGTTCCAGACTTGGTGATTTTTTTCCACTAAGTCCCAGATCTGTGACATTTTTAGCTCCTATTCAACGCATCATAGCTCTGCCGTTGTAGCTCCGTTTTGCATGTATCGCATATCGAAATATTTGTCTCGACGAGTACATCATTTCATCTCATTGCATCATTTTCATTTGAGCTCATCTTGATGCCCGAAATGCTGTTGGAAGAGGGCTATGTGAGGAATTTGTCAGATCGGTTTCAGTAAATGGCATTTTGTCATTTTTTCCATGTTTACTGTGTGCATGCTATGCTCCTGAGCTCTACATGTGTTTTGTTATATGCCATGCCATCTTTACATAGGTGTTTGCCATGTATTTTTGTGATATTTGTGGTGACTAGCACAAGCTTGCAAAGTAGCGTAATCGGTAATGCTGATTTCAGGGACTTAGAATTTCTCTAAGTCCTTGTCCTGATTTTTTTGTTATGCCATATGTTCATGTTGTTTTCTAGTGATCCGTGCCTCTTTTGAGTATGATCAGTAAGGATGTTTTGTTAATATTGTTGTGCTCTATCCATAAATGTCTTTTTTTTGCATTTATGGAGCAAGCTAGCTTGAGTCAGTCGAGCTCTACTTTTGTTATAAAATGTTCCTGGCAGATTGTTAACATGTTTAGCGATTTTGCCGAGGTTGTTGCTATTGATCCGTGCATGCTATGTTGTTGTTCTTGCCATGTCTAGTTTCTATGCCATGTCTTCTTGATGGGTGTATGCTTAGTTTGTCATGCCATGCTCTGTAGTGAGTGTATCGAGCTCATAAACATGCCTACTCGTTAACTATTTTGCATGCTCTAGTTTTTCACTAAGTCTGAATCTGTTTATGTTTTTGCCATGTTCACATGCTTGCAATTGTATTTTTGGATCCCTTTTGGCTCAAGGTCACTAAGGGATTTTTGTTAACTGCTTTGAGTAGATTCATGCCATGCCTTTCTTTGCCATGTTAAGTTCCCGTAGCATATAGTTTTCATGCTCCAAAGTATGCTTCCTGATGATAAATTCCTGACATGTAGTTATTTCACTAAGTATGAAACCTGTTATCATTTGCTATTTTGCCATGCTTGTTTGAACCTGTTAATGGATGAATCAGCCGTAGCTCAGTGTTCATCTTTTGTCAAACATCTTGAGTGGATCCTTGCCATGTATTTTGTTGCCATGTTTGAGTGATGTAGCATATTTATCTTGATGCATGTAGTGGGCTACTTGCATATTTATCGCAGACCGGTGTCACATTTGTTTTGCTTGCCATTTCCAAACCGTGCATCTGATTCCGGTTATCTTTATATCGATTTCAACCGAAATCACCTCACCTTTCCAGTGGCACTCTTGGTTTTGCAAGTTGAGGCCAGGTTCAATCATTCCTTGTCAAATCTTGCATATGCATCACATACCGCATCCCGCATATCATACCATGTTCATCTGTTGGTTGTTTACTATGTTGCGTGCTTCTTTCCGGTGTTGCTTCTTCGGGTTGGTTCCGTATCATCGCATTTGTGAGGACCCGTTCGTCTACGTCCGTCTGTCTTCTTCGTGGACTCATTCTTCTTCCTTGCGGGATTTCAGGCAAGATGACCATACCCTCGAAATCACTTCTATCTTTGCTTGCTAGTTGCTCGCTCTTTTGCTATGCCTATGCTGTGATACCTACCACTTGCTTATCATGCCTCCCATATTGTTAAGCCAAGACTCTAACCCACCTTGTCCTAGGAAACCGTTGTTTGGCTATGTTACCGCTTTGCTCAGCCCCTCTTATAGCATTGTTAGTTGCAGGTGAAGATTGGAGTTTGTTCCATGTTGGAACATGGATATTTTGTTGGGTTATCACAATATCTCTTATTTAATTAATGCATCTATATACTTGGTAAAGGGTGGAAGGCTCGGCCTTATGCCTGGTGTTTTGTTCCACTCTTGCCGCCCTAGTTTTCCGTCACATCGGTGTTATGTTCCCGGATTTTGCGTTCCTTACGCGGTTGGGTTATAATGGGAACCCCTTGACAGTTCGCCTTGAATAAAACTCTTCCAGCAATGCCCAACATTGGTTTTACCATTCACCACCTAGCCTCTTTTTCCCTTGGGAGTCGCGCTCCTGAGGGTCATCATTTTTTACCCCCCCCCCCGGGCTAGTGCTCCTCTGAGTGTTGGTCCAAACTAGATTCCTGTGCAGCGCCCCCTCGGGGAAACCCGAGGTTTGGTTTTAGTTGTATAGAGCGCTCATCTGAGTGTGCCCTGAGAACGAGATATGTGCAGCTCCTATCGGGATTTGTCGGGACATTCGGGCGGTGTTGCTGGTCTTGTTTTACCATTGTCTAAATGTCTCGTAACTGGGATTCCGAGTCTGATCGGGTCTTCCCGCTAGAAGGAACATCCTTCATTGACCGTGAGAGCTTGTGATGGGCTAAGTTGGGACACCCCTGCAGGGATTGAACTTTCAAAAGTCGTGCTCGCGGTTATGCGCAGATGGGAATTTATTAATGTCCGGTTGTAGAAAACCTGAAGTTGATCTTAATTAAAATACATCAACCGCGTGTGTAACCGTGATGGTCTCTTCTCGGCGGAGTCCGGGAAGTGAACACGGTGTTGGAGTTATGCTTGATGTAGGTTGTTCTAGGATCACTTCTTGATCATAGTTGTTCGACCGCGCTTTTTCCTTCTCTTCTCGCTCTCTTTTGCGAATAGGTTAGCCACCAAATATGCTTGTCGCTTGCTGCAGCTCCACCTCATACCTTTGCCTTACCTATAAGCTTAAATAGTCTTGATCGCGAGGGTGTGAGATTGCTGAGTTCCCGTGTCTCATAGATACTTCCAAAACCAGCTTGCAGGTGCCGTTGAACCATGTAGATGACGCAACCGAGCTCAAGGAGGAGCTCAATGAAGATCTTGTCCTTTGTGTTGTTTCGTTCTAGTTGATCAGTAGTGGAGCCCAGTTGGGGTCGATCGGGGATCTGTGTAGCTTTTGAGGTAGTCTTCTTTTATTTTTGGCTCCGTAGTCGGGCCCTGATTGTATCTGGATGATGTAATGCTTTATTCATGTATTTGTGTGAAGTGGCGATTGTAAGCCAACTATGTATCTTTTCCCTTATGTATTACATGGGTTGTGTGAAGATTACCTCACTTGCGACATTGCTTTCAATGCGGTTATGCCTCTAAGACGTGCTTCGACACGTGGGAGATATAGCCGCATCGAGGGCGTGACAGGTCTCCTCCGTCACAGAGGGAGACATCAAGAAACTGTGTGGAGCCGGATACTTAGCCGCGAACATCGCGCATCGGCTGCCCGCTGTGGGGCAGATCGTCCCTACCCCGGAACCTCACGAGAGGGTAGTTTTCCTTCACCACTTCCTCCGCGGACTAGGGTTTGCCCTCCATCCATTCATCCATGGTCTCATGTTCTACTACGGGCTGGACTTTCATGACCTGGCCCCGAACTTCATCCTCAACATTTTGGCGTTCATCGTCATGTGTGAGGCTTTCCTCCGCATCTGGCCCCACTTCGGCCTGTGGTTAAAGACCTTCAATATCAAGCCGAAGGTTGTACGAGGCCAACAAGCAAAATGCGGCGGAGCCATGGTGGGCAAGATGCCCAACGTCATATGGCTCGAAGGCTCCTTCATGGAGACAATAAAGGGATGGCAATCGGCGTGGTTCTACATCACCGAGCCGCGCGATGCCAAATGGGTGGCATCCCCTGAGTTTCGATCCAGATTCCCAACACGACTCACTTCCTGGAAAGAGAAGGGCTTGTCATGGGGTTCATCAGTGGAGCTGGATGGACTGCTGAAATGTATCCGGAGCATGGCGAGCAAGAAGCTCAAGCTTGTCAACATAGTCCAAGTTATGCTCATCCGCCAGATCCTCCCGTGTCAACAACGGGATTTTATCTTGTGGGAGTTCGACCCGGCCCAGCACTAGACTCTAAGCGAGCTCTTGGATACGACGCACAAGGACGTCTGGAAGGTGCTGTTCAAGGGCGCCGAGGTCCCCCCTTCTCTCGTCGAGGACCGCGGACTAAGTGCAAAGCACCTAGCGCGTTCGGTGAGTTCAATACGTCCCATAGGACATTTATTTTCCCTGGCTTAATTATGCGCAGGATCTAATCTACACGCCTTTGATAGGACTGGGTGGAGATGTCGAGGCAGATTAACTATCCGGCCCCTTTGCCCGAAGACACTGCGGCCGCTCTCCTGACGAAGATGCTGGCTCCGGCTCCTTACAAGGTGCCAAAGAAGACCAAGAAGGCCAAGGGAACCCGAAAGGGTTCCCGGCGCCTGGTGTTATCAGATTCATTGTCCGATAACTCTGCGGCACACTCTTCCCCCGAAGACGAGGAGGAGGAAGAAGATGCTCCCCCTCTAGGCGGGGGAGACAAGAAAAGGAAGGTCTCCCCAACTAGGGAGGCCGAAGGGTCCAAGAAGGGAAGGACTCTCCTTCCAGACAATTCCACCGCCGTCGACGAAGGCGAATACGAGGAGATCGTAAGTATTCGTATACCAGAGTAACTCATAGAATTCCTTTGTCGCACTATTTCCCCTAACGCTGAAGACAATTATGCAGGCCGCCACGAGCTAATATCGAGGTATCATCAAACGGCTCCCTGGGCTCGTCGGATATGGACAGCGATCCAGTCCCGACCGCCACCTCCCCTCATCCTGTCGACGACGCTGAGGTGTTGTCTCAAGAGGCACCGGATCAAGGGGAGATAGTCCCGAAGGCGCCTCAAGGCGACCTTCCGGACTCCGGGAGCCGAGGGGACGGGGCCCCTGAGAGCTCCTAGTTCGGCCCTCAGCCGAACACCGCGTCGGAACCTCGAGCAGTTCCAGGCTCGGGCAGGCGGCCTCCTTCTAAGAGGGGCAAGACGCCTGTGCCGGTGACCTCTGTCCATCCAGAGGCGCCGGACAATCTGCTGGAAGCGCTTTGCAGCGCTTCCATCGATGAGGAGCACCGCACTATCATGAGTGCGGTGATCCAGAAGGTTCAGTCCGCCAAGAGCGGATTGACTGAAGCCTGTGCCAGCCTTTTAACAGCCTTCGATGTAAGTGTTTTAAAATGTAGTAGAAATATTACCGCATAGACAGTAGCCCCTGATGCTTTGTTCGGTGTTCACAAAGAAAAGCCGAACAGAGGATCAAATAATATCGCAGAAGTCTAATATAAGTGTGTCAATATGCATATGCAGGCTTCGCTGTTGGCGTCCGCCGCACTGACTGTGGAGGTCGCCGTACCGAAGCAGGACCTCGAGGGGTCTAGGAAAGAGCTCGGCCTTGCCAAGAGGCAGCTCGAGGAGAACAAGGGTAAGTAATACCCTGTCTATAGATATGTATATATAAAAGAGGACGCGATTGCAAAATGACTGGATCGTCGTATGTTTGCCAGGGGCCACGACCGAGGTGGTGACCCTGAAGTAAGCGCTAACCAAGGCCGAAGATAAAGCGGCCAAGGAGCGCACCGAGCGAGAGAAGCACGAGGCTCGGGTGGGCGAGGTGCAGCAAGAGCTCCAGGCTCTCGTGGCGAAGCACGAGGCGTTGGAGCTTGACTCGAAGACGCGGGAGTCTAAGCTTGCCGCGGCCGTCGAGAGTGTAAAAAGTGCCAAGGCTGAAGCCCAAAAGGCCCTCCAAGAGATCGATGCGATGAAGCAGATAGCGGCGGGTAAGGCTTTCTATATGCAAAGCAAGCATGTAAAAGTAAATTACCGATTACTTACCCGGATCCGGAGCTCTTCAGGAGCATTCGTAGATTTGCCCCGCAGTGTGTCTGATGCCGCACAATTTTACCAGGCCAAGGACGGAAGCTCGACAGAGAAGCTGTTCTGGTCTCAGTATGCTGAGGCCGGACATCTGGTGCCAATGAGCGACCAGCTGAAGCAATGGTCGAGCTACATAAGGCGGCCGATCAGGCCATGAAGAGCTTTATAGTCCGGCTGTGGCCTGGCGACGCCCTTCCAAACAGCTTCTTTGGCCTGGTGAGGCGGCTTGTGGATGCCTGCTCGCGGCTGGAGGTCGTCAAGTGATCTGCCTGCATTGAAGGTGCACGCTGGGCTTTCGCCCATGTGAAATTGCAGTGGGTCAAGCTAGACGCCGTGAAGCTGATCAAGGAGGGGCCGCCGGAGGGCAAGGAGCACCGCCACCCCGAGATGTACTACGAGGGTGTTCTGCCGGGTGCCCGTCTCATCACGGACGAGTGTTCAAAAGATGTAATATTTGAATGAGACTTGCTCGTTTTATCATGTATTTATGAAAACTTGTTTCATATGCGCTATGCAACGCTTGTTTGAATTTAAAATATTACCTTCTGTTTGGCTGTTTATCCAATCTGAGAGATGGCTAGTCCTCGGCTTCTGCCCCCATGCCACGAGTTCTGGGGTGTTTGGGATAAACCTGAGCACTCTTGTTCCCATGTTTGGCTCCTTCGAGGGAGGCGCTCAGCACAGCGAACAAGGCAACCGGACTAATAATGCTTTATCACTCTCACTTAGCCATAGAATTCTATAATTTTCAATTTCGACGAAGCCCCTAGTATTCGGAAAGCCGAATTCAGGGCGCGATACACGCCTTTAAGCCGGACAGGGCCGGCCCCTTGCTCTAAGCGGCATAAGTATTTAGGGACTCGAAAAGATCGCCGAACAGCGACCAGTCTGTCGCCTTATCATGACAGTCAGTTTTAGCTTTCTCTACTGATGTGCTGAACCCAGCAGAACCGGGGCACAATCGCAGTAGTTCTCCTAGCGCTACCTTAGCCGATAGAGCGGAACGTAAGGTACCAAAACATAGGAGCCGGGCAAACCCAACATTTGACCAAAGACATGATTCAGAGATGATGCATATAATGTTGTAAGTTCGGGGTGCCACACTTGTGAAAGTGTTCGGACTTTTCACACCGCATTGTGGGGTACGTAAGCCCCTAGTGTATTGGCCGTACCATAGTGTACGGTTGCAAGGCGTCATTAATGAACACATATATATATATATATAGTATATATATATATATGTATATATATATAACAAGAATGCAATAATAGTCGTAATGTCATGCATTGTTTATTAAAAAATTGCGTTAAAGCAGAGTAATACAGACAGTGCGATAAGCAAAGAGTAGGACTATGTCCCTTCCAAGGGCAAGCTGAGGAATGATATTAAATTGAATATTTCACTCGTTACTGTAATCAACATGCGAATTCCGTGGTATAACGTAGCTGTCTGCCTCCTTGGTTGCTGCATCATGTGTTTGGCAATAGTGCTGTCGGACAGGGTTTCCAGAGATTAAGGTCCTGAAAGACAAAGAAAAATAACCAAACGGGAAGCCCCTAGTGCGGTTTAGGCCGCGTCTTGGGGCGTGCCGCAGTTGTGCCCCCCTCCCCACATGTGCCCATGGTATTTTTAATGCGTAATTATGTACACGTGGAACGAGTTTCACCGCTGGGATTGGATTGGGGTGGCCGCCGTATTGCTACGCGAGCTCAGATCGCGCCAGGCGGTCTATTTGCCAACTGCCCCGAGCACGCTTGAAGGTGTCCGGGCTGTGAAGTGCCGAACTGGTTGATTGCCTTGAGAGGCTGCTTTGCGTTTCTGCTGTGAGGGCTGCGGTGTGCTCCTCTATGCGGAGAGAGTGCTCTATGTTTCCATTGACTGTAATAACTCCGCGAGGTACAGGCATCTCGAGCTTGAGGTATGCATAATGCGGTACCGCATTGAATCTAGCAAATGTGGTTCGCCCGAGCAGCGCGTGATAACCACTGCGGAACGGGACTATATCGAAGATTAACTCTTCGCTTCGGAAGTTATCCGGGGATCCGAAGACCACTTCCAGTGTAATTGAGCCTGTGCAATGGGCCTCTACACCTGGAATGACGCCCTTCAAGGTTGTTTTTGTGGGTTTGATCCTTGAGGGGTCTATACCCATTTTGTGCACTGTGTCCTAATAAAGCAGGTTCAGGCTGCTGCTGCCATCCATAAGGACTCGAGTGAGGTGAAATCCGTTAATGATTGGGTCTAGGACCGGTGCGGCGAATCCGCCATGAAGGATACTAGTGGGGTGGTCCTTGCGATCGAAGGTGATCGGATAGGAGGACCAAGGGTTGAACTTTGGGGCGACTGGCTCCAACGCATATACGTCCCTGAGCGCACGCTTCTGCTCCCTCTTGGGGATGTGGGTTGCGTATATCATGTTCACCGTCTGCACATGCGGGGGGAACCTCTTCTGTCCTCCAGTGTGCGGCTGCCGGGGCTCCTCCTCGTCATCGCTATGCAGCCCCTTGTCCTTGTTTTTGGCAACTAACTTGCCGGCCTGCTTGAACACCCAACAATCCCTATTGGTGTGATTGGCTGGCTTGTCGGGGTGCCGTGTATTTGACACGAGCGATCGAGTATACGGTCCAAGCTGGACGGACCTGGCGTACTTTGTTTGAATGGCTTTTTCCGCTGACCCGGTTTAGAGCCTTTGAATCCGGCATTGACTGCCGTATCCTCAGTATTTTCGTTGTTAATGCGGCGCTTATGTTTGTTGCAACGTGACCTGCTATTTCCATCCTTGGTATCTGAGGTACCATGGTTCTTTGATATGTTATTACTGCGAGCCAGCCAGCTGTCTTCTCCCGCACAAAAGTGGGTCATGAGCGTCGTGAGAGCTGCCATAGATTTCGGCTTTTCCTGACCAAGGTTTCGGGCTAGCCACTCGTCTCGGATGTTGTGTTTGAAAGTCGCTAAGGCCTCCGCATCCGGACAGTCGACGATTTGATTTTCTTTGTAAGGAACCGAGTCCAGAATTGCCTGGCTGACTCTTCTGGCTGCTGAATTATGTGGCTCAAGTCATCAGCGTCTGGTGGTCGCACATAAGTGCCCTGAAAGTTGTCGAGGAATGCGGCTTCTAGATCTTCCCAACAGCTAATGGAGTCCGCCGGCAAGTTGTTAAGCCAATGCCGCGCTGGTCTTTTGAGCTTTAGTGGGAGGTATTTGATGGCGTGTAAGTCATCACCGTGGGCCATGTGGATGTGGAGGAGGAAATCCTCAATCCATACCGCGGGATCTGTTATGTCGTCGTATGATTCAATATTTACAGTTTGAAACCTTCTGGGAATTGATGTTCCATTACTTCGTCTGTCAAGCATAAGGGGTGTGCGGCGCCTCTGTATTGGGCTATATCACGACGCAGCTCGAGTGGGTCTTGTCGTGGTAACGATTCCGACAATAAGAGAGGAGTAGGATAAAGGAGCATGATCTATCGAGATGCATATGGGTGACATGGTTGTTTTAGCGAGTTCGGGCCTCTCACGGTGGAGATAACAACCCTACGTCTCATGCTCCGGAGAGGCTTTGTTTTATCTTAGTATGTATCCGGAGATTACAATGAGAGGAGAACGGATCTCCGTAGTCCTGAGACTAACGGTGAAAAAGAGAGCGAAGTAGAAGAAAAAGTGTCCCCTCGTCTAGTGGTAGCGGGTGGCTTATATAGAGTGAGCCACCCCCTCACCTCCTATGTTACAAAGTGGGGCATGAATGCCATAATACCAGCCCACTACCAAGCCCTCACTATGAGAATGATGCCGACTGCTTTTCTGCCTGCTGGTCTTCGTATATCCGAGTGAGTCGTTCGATCGAGTGGTGAACTGTCATCCGAGTGGATGGTATGCTGCTTGGTCGAGTGGAAAGTATGCTACTTGTCCGAGTGGATGGTATGCCTGTATAAAATTTATTTGGACCTACATGTTGTGTGGACCCCATGCTTTCTGATATTTCGACCCTTCGTGGGCCTACCTATTATGTGTATCCCCAACATTAGCCCCCGAATTAATTGCGATTTTGCAGAACGAGTTTGTGAAAGACACAATTTGGTCCGAGTGATTTCGGAAATACTTGGTACTTGTCATCGTGCTTTCAAACAACCAAGGTTTGAACAAAATCTCAATGGATTCTGGTACTGTGTTTCCCGACTGATCTGGGGTAAGTGCCCGCGAAGAGCAACTTGGTGACATTCGATCATCTCTCGGAAGAGGTTAACTTGTGATCAGAGTATGGATGTGTCACTAAATCCGGGCAACAAGATTGACGCATGGACTGTTTTCTCGGAGAGATGCCATTCTTATCCCGGAGGAACGTCAATATGAGTCGGTTCGTGATCCAAACTTATGAGTTTCACGCTTTGAGTTCTAGAAGGAGGCTCAAGACAGGTCCATAGAGGAGCGTTAAACTCACCTTATAGCAATTTTTTGGTAGCCGATGGGAGCCTTTAGAACTTGTTTGTTTGTTGTTCATCACTCGGACTGGTCAGGTCGTACCGAGTGGAGATTACTCCAGTGGGGGCACGCTGAGTGTACCCACTGTGTGTAGTCCCTGAGACCGCCATCGACTGCGGGTAGTCGGCGGGGGTCTGAGAAAAGTAAAAATCTTCTTGGCTGGTACCGATTGAACTTGTTCCTCTCCGACTCAGAGGTCGAGTAGTACTTGAGGATCTGGTATTGGTCTAGCTTGTTTCTCCTTGACTCGGAAGTCGAGTAATACTTGAGTAATCTGGAGCTGGTCTTGAACGAGCAAAAATGTTTCTTTCTGAGTTCTCTTCCAGTGGGGGCATGCTGAGTGCACCCACTAGGTGTAGTCCCCGAGCCTCTATCGGACTAGATGAGTCGGGCAGAGGGTTTAAGTCTCTTGGTAAACCTCCATGCAGGCGACACGGTAAATATCTTTGAGGCTGAAATTGAGTGAATCAGATGCATCTTCAGACGCTTGACATGGTAAACAAGCTCAGCCTGGAGCTGAGTCAGTCGGACTGATCTTCGTGCACTCGACACGGAATAAATTCAGCTTGGAACTTGGTCAAGCATGTGAATCTTGATGCTCTCGGCACGGTGAATGAACTCGGCTTTGAAACTGCCGACTGTAGAAAAAAGCTGGACACTCCAGGGAGTGGTCGTTCCAGTAGTACTTCTTATATTGACCATTAGATTTTGCGTGAAAGGGGTATTTGTCCGAGTGGACGTGCTTCTCGGTGGCATTCGTATGTCTCCCGGAGGAGATAGACTAGTGGTCTGACATGGACATGCTATGAAACCCGAGTGGCGAGGCTAGTGTGTGGGCTGACTCTCCGGAGAGATGCCACTCATCATCCCGGGGGAACACCAGTGCATGCCATCTCTGAGTCCAAGTTTGTGAAACTGACGCCTTGGAGCCTAGGATAAGGGCCAAGTGTATCCATAGAGGACCATCATTTCACCCTTTTGCAGTCCTAAAGATGACTTCAAGAAATGATTTGGGCGATCGTCCGAGTGGACGATACCTACCCTTATAAATTTTCGGCGGAACGAGCATGTATGGTCAGAAAGATACTCCTGATGTGATCAATGGGTTGATCGAATGGGCGTAACCCCTGAGGGCAGCATGGCCAATGGCTGAGCGTAGAGGTAAAGACATGTCCAACTGATGTGAGGTTTGATCATCGAAAGAGGTAAGCTTGCTACAGAGTGTGATGTGAGGTTTGATCACATGAGTTACTTAGTCGTTCCCATGCTGGGGGTGTAGAGGTAAAGACATGTCCAACTGATGGTGACGCGTGAGGTGGCCCAGGGGCGATGATGTGCACAACCGAGTGACAATGCGCGGGGCGGCCGAGTGGTGATGAGGTGACCAACCGATGGCGACGCACGGGGCGGGCGAGTGGTGATGAGGTGACCAACCGATGGTGATGCATGGGGCGGCCGAGTGGTGATGAGGTGACCAACCGAGTGACGACACACGGAGCGACCGAGTGGTGAAGATGTGCACAACCGAGTGGTGACGCACAGGGCGACCGAGTGAGGATGCATGAGGTGGACGAGTGAAGGACTACTTGTCCAGCCAAGTGGTGACGCGCGGGGCGGCCGTGTGGTGATGGCATGCACAACCAAGAGGCGACGCGCGGAGCGGCCAAGCGGTGAAGACGTGCACAACCAAGTGGTGACGTGCGGGATGGCCGAGTGAGGATGCTCGAGGTGGCCGAGTGAAGGAATGCGTGTCCAACCAAGTGGTGACGCGTGGGGCGGCCGTGTGGTGAAGGCATGCACAACTGAGTGGCTACGCGCGGAGCGGCCGACTCATGATGTGCGAGGTGGTCGAATGATGATGATGTGCACAACTGAGTGGCAACGCGCGGGGCGACCGAGTGGTGAAGATGTGCACAACCGAGTGGCGACGTGCGGGATGGCTGAGTGGTGAAGGTATACACAACCAAGAGGCGACGCGCAGAGCGGCCAAGTGGTGAAGATGTGCACAACCGAGTGGTGACGCGCGGGGCGGGCGAGTGGTGATGATGTGACCAACCGATGGCGATGCGCGGGGCGGCCGTGTGGTGAAGGCATGCACAACCGAGTGGCTACGCGCGGAGCGGCCGACTCATGATGTGCGAGGTCGTCGAATGATGAAGATGTGCACAACTGAGTGGCAACGCGCGGGGCGACCGAGTGGAAGATTGCATGTCCAGCCAAGTGGCTGAAATTGTCTTCAAAGGAGTTAGCCAGATGCTTTTGAAGCTAATGTAGTGATGAGGTTGATGTAGTGTGGTTGCGACGCAACAAGACCGATGTGACAACTGAGTTTGAGTAGGAATGAAGATGGCGCGCAGAGCGTCTGGGTGATTATAAAACTTGTCAAAGTGGCGGATTGAATGCACTTGTTGAAGTGAAGGATCTGACTGGTGATGAAGTACTCGACCACTCAGGAGAGTGTCATTCCAAATGAGATGCAGTCCCCGAGTGTGGCGTAGCCCCCGAGCGTACTACAGGCTTCGACAATGGACATGTCGGAATACGAGAAATATAGTTTTGAATGGATGATTTGCAATTCAATGAGTCGGACTCGGGTAAAGATGAGGAGAAGCTTCCGAGTGATGCTCGAAAGAGGCAAACTCGCAAAGGAGTGAAGTGTGAAGTTTGATTATAAAAGGGACATATCTGTCTAATGCCTGACAAGGTCTATATTATTGATACGATGAAGAGGATTCTGCAGAGGGGTTGACCGGATGTGTTTGAAGTCAACAGAGCGACAAGGTCGGTGTTGTGGTGCGCTGGGACCGATAAGGTGACCAAGTCTGAGCAGCGATGAAGTTGGCACATAGGGCCGTCGAGTGATCGTGTTACTTGTGTAAAAAACAGCACAAGCCAACGAAATAATTTCTCGAGGAAATTTGATGTGTGCTGAAATGATTTGTGTGAATAACACCCATAGACACCCGTTGGGAGTGCAAGGGGCTTGCTGGTTAACCAGCATTAGCTTGAAAGAGCGAAGGATCCGTCCGAACTTGTTGAAGCGACGGATCCGATTAAACTCATTGGAATAATGGCTCAAATAAAATGGAAGTGTAGTGTTTCGACTGAGTTGCAGCCCCGAAGGACCGATGCAAACTCGAAATGAAGAATGACACATGGTTTTCATGAATGATGAATGCGAAAAAATGGAAGTTGCACTCGGGAGTCACATAACCAGTACTAAGCAAGTATGTCAAAATAAGCAGTCGAGCGTAGAGGTACACTCGGTGGCGTGGCCTTCGAGTGAATGTGATGTGTGAATTACGGGATACTCCGGAAGATGGAAATAACAGAATGTAAAATTACTTAGCTGTCTGACGGCGCGCCAGTGGCCGAGTGGTGATGAGGTGACCAACCGAGTGGCGACGCGCGGAGCAGCCGAGTGGTGATGTGGTAACCAACCGAGTGGCGACGCGCAGGGCGGCCGAGTGGTGATGAGGTGATCAGCCGATGGCGACGCACGGAGTGGCCGAATGGTGATGAGGTGACCAACCGATGGCGACGCACGGAGCGGCCGAATGGTTATGAGGTGACCAACCGATGGCGACCCACGGAGCGGCCGAGTGGTGATTAGGTGGCCAACCGAGTGGCGACGCACGGGGCGGCCGAGTGGTGATGAGGTGACCAACCGAGTGGCGACGCGTAGGGCGGCCGAGTGGTGATGAGGTGACCAACCGAGTGGTGACGCGAAGGGCGGGCGAGTGGTGATGAGGTGACCAACCGATGGCGACGCACGGAGCGGCCGAATGGTGGTGAGGTGACCAACCGACGGCGACGCACGGAGCGGCCGAATGGTTATGAGGTGACCAACCAATGGCGACGCACGGAGCGGCCGAATGGTTATGAGCTGACCAACCGATGGCGACGCACGGAGCAGCCGAGTGGTGATGAGGTGACCAACCGAGTGGCCACGCGCGGGGCGGCCGAGTGGTGATGAGGCGACCAACCGAGTGGCGACGCGTAGGGCGGCCGAGTGGTGATGAGGTGACCAACCGAGTGGCGACGGGCGGAGCGGCCGAGTGGTGATGAGGTAACCAACCGAGTGGCGACGCGCGGGGCGGCCGAGTGGTGATGAGGTGACCAACCGAGTGGCGATGTGCCGGGCGGCCGAGTGGTGATGAGGTGACCAACCGAGTGGCGACGCGCAGGGCGGCCGAGTGGTGATGAGGTGACCAACCGAGTGGCGACGCGTGGGGCGGCCGAGTGGTGCTGAGGTGACCAACTGAGTGGCGACGCGCAGGGCGTCGAGTGCTGATGAGGTGACCAACTGATGGCGACGCACGGAGCGGCCGAGTCGTGATGAGGTAACCAACCGAGTGGCGACGCGCGGGGCGGTCGAGTGGTGATGAGGTGACCAACCGAGTGGCGACGCGCGGAGCGGCCGAGTTGTGATGAGGTAACCAACCGAGTGGCGACGCGCGGGGCGGCCGAGTGGTGATGAGGTGACCAACAGAGTGGCGACGCGCCGGGGGGCCGAGTGGTGATGAGGTGACCAACCGAGTGGCGACGCGTGGGGCGGCCGAGTGGTGCTGAGGTGACCAACTGAGTGGCGACGCGCAGGGCGGCCGAGTGGTGATGAGGTGACCAACCGATGGTGACGCACGGAGCGGCCAAATTGTGATGAGGTGGCCAACCGATGGCGATGCACAGAGTGGCCGAAAGGTTATGAGGTGACCAACCGATGGCGACGCACGGAGCGACCGAGTGGTGATTATGTAACCAACCGAGTGGTGACGCGCGGGACGGCCGAGTGGTGATGAGGTGACCAACCGAGTGGCGACGCGCAGGGCAGCCGAGTGGTGATGTGGTGACCAACAGAATGGCGACACGCAGGGCGGCCGAGTGGCGATGAGGTGACCAACCGAGTGGCGACGTGCGGAGCGGTCGAGTGGTGATGAGGTAACCAACCGAGTGGCGACACGCGGGTCTGCCAAGTGGTGATGAGGTGACCAACTGAGTGGCGACGCACGCAGCGGCCGAATGGTTATGAGGTGACCAACCGATGGCGACGCACAGAGCGGCCGAATGGTGATGAGGTGACCAACCGATGGCGACGCACGGAGCGGCCGAATGGTTATGAGGTGACCAACCGACGTGGCGACGCGCAGAGCGGCCGAGTGGTGATGAGGTGACAAACCGAGTGGCGACGCGCAGGGCGGCCGAGTGGTGATGAGGTGACCAACCGAGTGGCAACGGGCGGAGCGGCCGAGTCGTGATGAGGTAACCAACCGAGTGGCGACGCGCGGGGCGGCCGAGTGGTGATGAGGTGACCAACCGAGTGGCCACGCGCGGGGCGGCCGAATGGTGATGAGGTGACCAACCGAGTGACGACGCGCAGTGCGGCCGAGTGGTGATGAGGTGACCAAGCGAGTGGCGACGGGCGGAGCGGCCGAGTGGTGATGAGGTAACCAACCGAGTGGCGACGCGCGGGGCGGCCGAGTGGTGATGAGGTGACCAACCGAGTGGCGACGTGCCGGGCGGCCGAGTGGTGATGAGGTGACCAACCGAGTGGTAACGCGCAGGGCGGCCGAGTGGTGATGAGGTGACCAACCGAGTGGCGACGCGTGGGGCGGCCGAGTGGTGCTGAGGTGACCAACTGAGTGGCGACGCGCAGGGCGTCGAGTGGTGATGAGGTGACCAACCGATGGCGACGCACGGAGCGGCCGAGTCGTGATGAGGTAACCAACCGAGTGGCGACGCGCGGGGCGGCCGAGTGGTGATGAGGTGACCAACCGAGTGGCGACGCGCGGAGCGGCCGAGTTGTGATGAGGTAACCAACCGAGTGGCGACGCACGGGGCGGCCAAGTGGTGATGAGGTGACCAACCGAGTGGCGACGCGCCGGGCGGCCGAGTGGTGATGAGGTGACCAATCGAGTGGCGACGCGTGGGGCGGCCGAGTGGTGCTGAGGTGACCAACTGAGTGGCGACGCGCAGGGCGGCCGAGTCGTGATGAGGTGACCAACTGATGGCGACGCACGGAGCGGCCAAATTGTGATGAGGTGGCCAACCGATGGCGATGCACAGAGCGGCCGAATGGTTTTGAGGTGACCAACCGATGGTGACGCACGGAGCGACCGAGTGGTGATTATGTAACCAACCGAGTGGTGACGCGCGGGACGGCCGAGTGGTGATGAGGTGACCAACCGAGTGGCGACGCGCAGGGCAGGGGTGATGTGGTGACCAACAGAGTGGCGACACGCAGGGTGGCCGAGTGGCGATGAGGTGACCAACCGAGTGGCGACGTGCGGAGCGGTCGAGTGGTGATGAGGTAACCAACCGAGTGGCGACACGCGGGTCTGCCAAGTGGTGATGAGGTGACCAACTGAGTGGCGACGCACGCAGCGGCCGAATGGTTATGAGGTGACCAACCGATGGCGACGCACAGAGCGGCCGAATGGTGATGAGGTGACCAACCGATGGCGACGCACGGAGCGGCCGAATGGTTATGAGGTGACCAACCGACGTGGCGACGCGCAAAGCGGCCGAGTGGTGATGAGGTGACAAACCAAGTGGCGACGCGCAGGGCGGCCGAGTGGTGATGAGGTGACCAACCGAGTGGCGACGGGCGGAGCGGCCGAGTCGTGATGAGGTAACCAACCGAGTGGCGACGCACGGGGCGGCCGAGTGGTGATGAGGTGACCAACCGATTGTCCACGCGCGGGGCGGCCGAGTGGTGATGAGGTGACCAACCGAGTGGCGACGCGCAGGGCGGCTGAGTGGTGATGAGGTGACCAACCGAGTGGCGACGGGCGGAGCGGCCGAGTGGTGATGAGGTAACCAACCGAGTGGCGACGCGCGGGGCGGCCGAGTGGTGATGAGGTGACCAACCGAGTGGCGACGTGCCGGGCGGCCGAGTGGTGATGAGGTGACCAACCGAGTGGCCACGCGCAGGGCGGCCGAGTGGTGATGAGGTGACCAACCGAGTGGCGACGCGTGGGGCGGCCGAGTGGTGCTGAGGTGACCAACTGAGTGGCGACGCGCAAGGCGTCGAGTGGTGATGAGGTGACCAACCGATGGCGACGCACGGAGCGGCCGAGTCGTGATGAGGTAACCAACCGAGTGGCGACGCGCGGGGCGGCCGAGTGGTGATGAGGTGACCAACCGAGTGGCGACGCGCGGAGCGGCCGAGTGGTGATGAGGTGACCAACCGAGTGGCGACGCGCGGAGCGGCCGAGTTGTGATGAGGTAACCAACCGAGTGGCGACGCGCGGGGCGGCCGAGTGGTGATGCGGTGACCAACCGAGTGGCGACGCGCCGGGCGGCCGAGTGGTGATGAGGTGACCAACCGAGTGGCGACGCGTGGGGCGGCCGAGTGGTGCTGAGGTGACCAACTGAGTGGCGACGCGCAGGGCGGCCGAGTCGTGATGAGGTGACCAACCGATGGCGACGCACGGAGCGGCCAAATTGTGATGAGGTGGCCAACCGATGGCGATGCACAGAGCGGCCGAATGGTTTTGAGGTGACCAACTGATGGTGACGCACGGAGCGACCGAGTGGTGATTATGTAACCAACCGAGTGGTGACGCGCGGGACGGCCGAGTGGTGATGAGGTGACCAACCGAGTGGCGACGCGCAGGGCAGCCGAGGGGTGATGTGGTGACCAATAGAGTGGCGACACGCAGGGCGGCCGAGTGGCGATGAGGTGACCAACCGAGTGGCGACGTGCGGAGCGGTCGAGTGGTGATGAGGTAACCAACCGAGTGGCGACACGCGGGTCTGCCAAGTGGTGATGAGGTGACCAACTGAGTGGCGACGCACGCAGCGGCCGAATGGTTATGAGGTGACCAACCGATGGCGACGCACAGAGCGACCGAATGGTGATGAGGTGACCAACCGATGGCGACGCACGGAGCGGCCGAATGGTTATGAGGTGACCAACTGACGTGGCGACGCGCAGAGCGGCCGAGTGGTGATGAGGTGACCAACCGAGTGGCGACGCGCAGGGCGGCCGAGTGGTGATGAGGTGACCAACCGAGTGGCGACGGGCGGAGCGGTCGAGTCGTGATGAGGTAACCAACCGAGTGGCGACGCGCGGGGCGGCCGAGTGGTGATGAGGTGACCAACCGAGTGGCGACGCGCCGGGAGGCCGAGTGGTGATGAGGTGACCAACTTAGTGGCGATGCGCGGGGCGGTCGAGTGGTGATGAGGTGACCAACCGAGTGGCGACGCGCCGGGCGGCCGAGTGGTGATGAGGTGACCAACCGAGTGGCGATGCGCAGGACGGCCGAGTGGTGATGAGGTGACCAACCGAGTGGCGACGCGCGGAGCGGCCGAGTCGTGATGAGGTAACCAACCGAGTGGGGACGCGTGGGGCGGCCGAGTGGTGATGAGGTGACCAACCGAGTGGCGACGCGCAGGGCGGCCGAGTGGTGATGAGGTGACCAACCGAGTGGCGACGCGCGGGGCGGCCGAGTGGTGCTGAGGTGACCAACTAAGTGGCGACGCGCAGGGCGGCCGAGTGGTGATGAGGTGACCAACCGATGGTGACGCACGGAGCGGCCGAATGGTGATGAGGTGGCCAACCGATGGCGACGCACGGAGCGGCCGAATGGTTATGAGGTGACCAACT
Source organism: Triticum monococcum (assembly GCA_034509565.1). Taxonomy (NCBI): domain Eukaryota; kingdom Viridiplantae; phylum Streptophyta; class Magnoliopsida; order Poales; family Poaceae; genus Triticum; species Triticum monococcum. Next base: position 614,834,208 of record CM067847.1, on the reverse strand, counting down.
GATGGCGACGCACAGAGCGACCGAGTGGTGATTAGGTAACCAACCGAGTGGTGACGCGTGGGACGGTCGAGTGGTGATGAGGTGACCAACCGAGTGGCGACGCGCCGGGCGGCCGAGTGGTGATGTGGTGACGAACCGAGTCGCGACACGCAGGGCGGCCGAGTGGTGATGAGGTGACCAACTGAGTGGCGACGTGTGGAGCGGCCGAGTGGTGATGAGGTAACCAACCGAGTGGCGACGCGCAGGTCTGCCAAGTGGTGATGAGGTGACCAACTGAGTGGCGACGCGCGCAGCGGCCGAATGGTTATGAGGTGACCAACCGATGGCGACGCACAGAGCGGCCGAATGGTGATGAGGTGACCAACCGATGGCGACGCACGGAGCGGCCGAATGGTTATGAGGTGACCAACCGACGTGGCGACGCGTAGAGCGGCCGAGTGGTGATGAGGTGACCAACCGAGTGGCGACGCGCAGGGCGGCCGAGTGGTGATGAGGTGACCAACCGAGTGGCAACGGGCGGAGCGGCCGAGTCGTGATGAGGTAACCAACCGAGTGGCGACGCGCGGGGCGGCCGAGTGGTGATGAGGTGACCAACCGAGTGGCGACGCGCCGGGCGGCCGAGTGGTGATGAGGTGACCAACTGAGTGACGACACACGGAGCGGCCGAATGGTTATGTGGTGACCAACCGATGGTGACGCACGGAGCGGCCGAATGGTTATGAGGTGACCAGTCGATGGCGACGCACGGGGCGGTCAAGTGAAGTAGACGCGTCCTGCGGAGTGGCGATGTGCGAAGAGTCCGAGTGATGCAGACGCATGCGCAGAGTGAGGGCGCACGGGGCGGCCGTGATATAGACGCGTTCAACTGAGTGGCGACGCCTAGAGCGGCCAAGTGATGAATACGCATCCAGTGAAGTGTCCATCATTGGAGGAGTTGATGAAGATGCGGCTGGACGTGGTTGGACGGCCGACTGAACAAGTTCCATTTGACTGGACAAATTCCGTCCGAGTGAATCTTGGCCTTATAAGTTGGCGGCTGTATTCGTTGTCGATGATGTTTTGGATGTTAACCGGCTGAGCAAAGAGGTGAAACGGTCGAGTGAAGGCAAAGGCTTCATGGTCAAATGTGTCGGATTTCGGGTTCCGGCAGACCCTTAAGGTTCGAACACTAGGGTGCGCGCGGAGATCACGTCCTCAACCTCCCCGCCTCACAAAGATCTAAACTACTAAAACGATCACACAAGAGACACAAGATTTATACTGGTTCGGGCCACCATTGTGGTGTAATACCCTACTCCAGTGTGTGGTGGATGGATTGCCTCTTGGGGCTGGTGATGATGAACAATACAAGGAAGAACAGCCTCGCGAGGGTCTGTTCTTGGCTGGGGCGATGAACTACTAGGAGGAGTTCAGTCGCCCTTCTCTCTCTCTCTTTCTCTCTGATTTCCGATCTTTGATCCGCGAAATGCTCGAACCGAACCCCTTGCTATGTGGGCGGCTGGTCCCTATTTATAGAGGCCCTGGTCCTCTTCCCAAATATCGAGCGGGAAGGGAGCCAACAATGGTGAGCTAATTTGAAGGGGGGCAGCAAGTACATCTATCCTGACAAAAGGTGGTCTTCGCCTGCGAAAGGCTCAGCGGTGACGCCGCGCTGGGCTCCATGGTGACCTCCGTCTCGTAGTCCGCTTGGTCCTGGTCTTGTTGCACCGAAACGGCAACCTTTGCCTGATGCCTCGGTACTACGCGGCTGCGCTTGCCCCCTTTGCACCAAAGAGGAAAGAAGGACGCTACGCGCGCTGGCACCCACCTGGTGCCCTCGATCGTCATGGCTTGCATCACGGGCACCTCACGAGGCACCCCGCCGTGATATCTCCGTCTCCTCACGAGCCAGCCTGAGGAGGCTGCGCCCGAGGAGGCGCCGTGTCGTCCGCCTCGTGAGGCTTGGCCCCTCGCGAGGGTCTTGAGTCTTGTGCTTGATGAAGATGGGCCATGTTGGGCCCCCATTCGAGGCACGCCGGAGGCCGCAGGCAGGCAAGTCTGGGGACCCTCGTTCCCAGAACGCCGACAGTAGCCCCTGGGCCCATGGCGTGCATGGGCTTGGCCGTGCCAAGAGGCGAAAGGGCAAGGGCGAAGCGCCGCGGGCCCTAACAGCCTGCGGCCTTGGGCACCGCGTGGCGGTCGATGGGACGTGGGCGACTCCACTTCCCCACGATGCCTTGGTGACCGCGCGAGCTGGACAAGTCCCTGCATGCAAATCGTGTCATGATTACCTATGATCATGGAGGCCGGCGGTTGGCCTTCGCCGGCTGTAAGTACTGTACGGCGCGTGCCCTTCAAGTCCATCTCTCCTTGCTTCCTCCTCCGCCCCCAGTTCTTGCTTCGTCTTGGCGTGATGGCTCTCATCCGCCAGTTCTCCACAACGGGGAAGGGAAAAGCTCCTCGAGAGGGGCCAGATCCGCTCCCGCCGAAGAAGCGGCTCGCCATTTGCAGCCGGGGCGAGGAAGATCGGCAGGTGGAGCCGAGGCCCCGGTGCGAGCGGTCTCCGCCGGGGTTCCCGCTTCCTCTGTACGCCCCCGCCGAGGGTGTTGATGCTGATCTCCGCGGCTGGCGCCGTTGTAGGTGCCGTCGGGTCACGAAGGCGTGGGTTGTTCCTCCCGGAGTTCACGCCGAGGGCTCCTCCCACGAGTTCCTGCTCCACGTCGTCATTCCTCTTCAATCCTGGATCCGTCTGCCTCCCTTCTTCGCCTCCGTTGTCCCCCAGGAGGGCCTCTGGAGCTTTGGCTGCAGCACGCCAGCTGCAGCACCCTCGCGACCGAGGCTGAGGTCATGGTCGCCGCCCCGGGCGAGGTCTACTTGTCCCGCGGCTGGAGGGAAATCGCCCGGGTCTGCAAGGACAGGGGCGTCTTTGCGATCCACCTGGAGTACGATGCCACTGCAGTGATGTTCCTCAAGGTCTTCGACGCGATCGGGCGCTGGCTGGAGTGCTGCCGCGGGAGAGGTGGCCAGGACCTTGCCCTGGAGAGGGCTAGGCCCGTCGACCGCTCCCTTGGCGAAGGCGCCGGGGGATCCAGCGACTCCAGCGAGATCTTCGTGACTCCGGAGACGAGCGACGACAGCTACGAGCCCCCGAGCCGGCGCCGCTCCCGGAGCAGGGCGGGCTCGTCAGGCCGTCGCCGACCCTAATATGGATGTGGTTGGCACCGGTGCCTGACGGCCCACTGTTGATGATGGCATCTTTTGCTAGAACCCGTGTAGTTAGCACTCCTTAGGATCGGTTCCCTGCGAGGAATCAAAATGCACCCCATGGGGGCTTGTAAGGTGTCTGTAGTCCCGTTTGTTGATATATGACCTTTGCTATGGATTTGTGCTAGTTGCTGATTCCGTCATAGCTTAGTTCTCCCTTTCGAACCTCGCGAGGGCTTGGTGCTCTACGCGAACAGGTCCCAGTCCCAAGGCGGCGTCAGCCGTCGCTGGTATGCCATGTCGCGATGCCGTGGTCAAGGCCAGGAGGTGAGCGACCCGGGGTCCGGTAAGAGCCCCTGAGTTGCGATGCTCAGGAGGTCCCCTTTGGCACCCAGGCAGTCGTTGCTTGGTGAAAAAGGGAAGCAACGTCGCTAGTACGGAATTGCCTTAAGTGCGGGGGTAGTGCCACGGTAGTCAGTGCTGCGGGAGGTGACTTATCTCGAGAGTCGGGGATTATCCCTGGTGCGCCGTCGGGTTCGCGCGTCGATAGGAGCAGAGTCGCTCGGCAAGGTCCTCGCGAGCCCCTTCCCCCTCGCCTCTGCTCCCCTTTCTGCTCTACGTTCTCGGGTCCCGGCCCTCGAGCTTGTCTCAGCTGTCGCTGGTATGCCAGGTCGCGATGCCGTGGACAGGGCCAGAGGGTGAGGGCTGGAGAGCCCGTAGGAGCCCTGAATCGTGATGCTCAGGCACCCCCCCTTTAACTTGCAAGCGGTTCGCGCGGGCGAGGGTGAAGGGAACCTCGTGAGGGCCTTGGCTAGCGCAGTTCCCTCCAAGGATCCTGCAGAGTCATCACAGAAAGAAGGTGGTGTTGCCGTGGCGGCCATTAGTCGATCGTTAGTCACTCGAGAGCTTGCTGGTTGGAGTAGGTGAGGTGTATCTGGGCACCCGTGAGCCAGCGCGGGGCTCGCGAGGCCCTACCCCTAGGCGGGTTGCGCCTGGCACTGGGCCATATCTTAAGATGTGTCCCTGCCAAATTTGGTTAGATGCCGGTACTCTATGTCCTCGGGTCCCGGCCCTCGAGCTTGTCTCAGCCGTTGCTGGTATGTCAGGTCGCGATGCCATGGACAAGGCCAGAGGGTGAGGGCTGGAGAGCCAGTAACAGCCCTGAGTCGCGATGCTCAGGCACCACCCCTTTAACGTGCAAGTAGTCGACATGGAGAAGAAGGGATGCCGCAAACGGGCATCATGCAATCAAGCGTGATAGGCAATTGCATAGTTGGAAATAAACGCTAGGGAGATACACGCCGCTGGGTCTGGCCCGAGCGGCTTGGGGATGATGCAGCCCGAGGGGCGCCCCCAACAAGGCAAACTAAAGATGGAAAGGTAAATGCAGATACATGCCGCAGGGACGGACCCACACGGCCTAGGAGTGATGCAACCCTGGGAGGGCGCTCCCAGCTGAGAACGGAACTTGAAAGATGTCACCTGGGGATGTCGTCGGTGTAGTGGCGTTGGTGCAGCAGGCTTGACGGGCTGCAGAAGCCGAACCTCACAAGCCCCCAGGCCCCGGGGCCTCGGGAGGCTCCAGACGCGCTGGTGACTCCCCCCGAGCCGCCTCCATCTCCGCCAAGGCCGCGGAACGCCTATCTTCCTGAGCCTCCATGATACCCCTCACGAGGCGCTGGTACGCCGCAGCCATGCTCGGCAGGCCGTGAGGCATGCAAACATAGCTGTGGGGTGGACCTCCGTAGCCCCCACTTGCGAGGGTCAGAGGCGCTCCGTCGTGGCGATCTGATTTAGCCCTGGTACATCGACACAGACGCGCAGCCCACCATCCTCGCCTGGATGCGGGGCCACGGCTGGCAGGCGGCGGCAACCTCTTATGATCCTTGTCTCCTGTAGTTCTTGAATGGCCTTGTCAACGAACTCCTGGTGGTCTGGCCTTCCTTGCTCGGCTCCTTCCCGGGGGAAACGGGCCGCGAAGCACGCCTCCACATGGTGCCCAAGCGCCTCCCTCGTGACCCTGGCTAGGTTGGTGGCCCTCCAGATGAGAGCCCCCGAGCCCTGCCTGAGGAGGGCGCCATGCGCGCTTTCCTATGCGATGGAAGGAAGGTCCCCCTAGGCAGACGTGGGCCCTGAGGGGCCTGCCTCCTGAGGGGCCGAGCCTGACGATGTCTTCTTCTTCTTGGGGGTGGTCTCAGGAAGCCTCCTGCTTCCGCGATCTGGGTCTTCTAGCGACGCGGCCTGATAGGCCCGCTCCAGGGAACACACTGCATCCTTTTCTTCACAGGGCACCGTGATGACGCCGCCACTTCCTGGCATCTTGAGGACGTTGTAGCCGTGGTGGGTCGCAGCCATGAACTTGGCCAGCGCTGGGTACCCGAGGATGGCGTTGTACGGCAGGCGGATGTGGGCGACATCGAAGTCGATGAGCTCGGTGCGGTAGTTGCTGCGAGCCCCGAAGGTGACAGGGAGGCGGACCTGTCCGATCGGGACTGTGGAACCGTCGGTGATCCCGGAGAAAGGCTTGGTTGGCTGAAGCTGGTCATAGGGCACTCGGAGGTTGTTGAACGTTTCCACGGACAGGACGTTGAGCCCCGCCCCACCATCGATGAGGGTCTTGGTGACCAGCACGTTGCTGATGACTAGGGAGCAAAGCATCGGGAGGACTCCTGCCGTGGCCGCGCACTTGAGCTGGTCCGCCGAGCTGAACGTGATGGGGCACGCCGACCACCTGAGGGGCGCGTTGCTTCGAGCTTGGGGAGAACTGCATTCACCTCATGGGAGAACTGCTTGAAGATACGTTGAGAGGCTGGGGCTTGAGCTCCGCCCAGGATGCAGGCGATTGCGTGTGGCTCCTAGAATCCCCCAGCCCCCTCGTCTTGATGGTGGTCTTTGTTCCTTCTTGGTGGAGGCGGCAGAGGAGGTAGGCCTGCGTTGCCGTGAGGGCGGTCCTCACGAGGCTGATCCCTCCAGTCTCCCTCGCGAGGCAGGTCCCGCCAGCGGTCCTCGCGAGGCTGGTCGCGCCACCCCTGGCGCGGGCCGCGGTCTTCCCAGCGTCCTGGGTTTCTTCCTCCTCCTCGGCCGTAGCCCCGGTCAGCACGGTCAGGGCGACGCCCGATCCTTCCTTCCCGCACGGCGCGGAGCTCTTGACATTCGTTGGTGTTGTGGGTGTGGAGGTCTTGGTACACGCAGTACCGGCTGCCTCTGGAGGGTTCGGGCAGATCCTTGCCCCACTTTGTGTCTGGTTCTGCCGCGAGTACGGCAGCCCCCTTGCGCTTCACGTCCTTGGCTTTGGGCTTCTTCTCTTCTGGGTCCACGGCAGGCAGCTCGAGGAGGGAGAGACGTCCCTCCTCAGCCCTGCCGCACTTGTTCGCCAAGTTGAACAGCTCTAGGGAGGTGCAGAGGTCTTCGTGCATCGCCAGCTCCTCCTTCATCTTGACGTCGTGCACGCCATCAGAGAAGGTAGAGATGATGGCCTCCTCGGACACCTTGGGGATCTTGAGGCGCGCGCTGTTGAAGCGCTGGATGTACTTTTGCAGGGTCTCTCCGGGTTGTTGCTTGATGCGGTGCATGTCGCTCATGGCGGGCGGCCGGTCGCGAGTACCTTGGAAGTTGGCGATGAAGCGGGCGTGGATCTGGTCCCAGAAGGAGATCGTGCCTGGAGCCAGATTCAGGAGCCAGGTTCGAGCTCCTTCCTTGAGCGCCATGGGGAACCAGTTCGCCATGACCTTTTCATCCCTGCCGGCAGCCTCGATGCCCGGCTCGTAGAGCTGGAGGAACTTTGCAGGATCGGTTGTGATGTCATAGCGAGGAGGCAGGTCGGGCTTGAACTTGCCGGGCCACGCGACGCTGCGCAGCTCAGTGGTGTAGGCGTGGCAGCCCGCGGTGGCCACAAAAGGCCATGGTTGGTGGAGAGCTTGGTCTTGAGGGTCCCCATGCGCTGCGGCTAGGAGCAGGGCGGGGTCTTGTCGCGCCGGAGCTGGAGCAGGGTCGCGGCGTCCCGGAGCAGGGAGCGCCCTGGCAGCCCGTTGCGGGTGAGGAACTTCTTGGCAGCTCCGCTCTCGCTGCGTTGACGCCTGACGGAGCGTGTTCCGCCCAGGGACCAAGCGCCTTGGAGCCATGGCATCTTCTTGGAGGGGAGGCGGCTGGTGCGCCTCTGGAGCTTCGTTGCCCGCGCGGGGCGGAGTGTGGCGCAGAGGGACGGATGGCGCGGCAGAGCCCCCTGCGGCGCGGACAAGCTCGGCGACGCGGTCGAGCCACTCTTCGTAGACGTCGTCGACGGGACGGTAGCGCAGGAGCTCGTTTGCCGCTAGGAGCGCAGCTCGAGCCTCCAAGGGTGCGCGGAGCGCGCGGGATGAAGAACCGGCTGGCGCGAGCGATGGAGTGGCGGTGCGGCCGTCTTGCCGCACGAACGGGTGCTGAGACGATGCTTGCTGCTCGCCCCCCGCCGGGCCGGTGGCGGTGTTGACGGCGGGCGATGTTGAACAATGAGGACCCCCACCGACGGGGGCCGTCTGGGCGACGCGAGAAGCGATGGCGGCCCGACGCTCGGCGTGGGCCCGACGCGCGTCAGACATGGATGCGACGGTCGGAGGAGAATGGAGCGGTGGAAGACGAATTCCGGCGCACCCCTACCTGGAGCGCCAAATGTCGGATTTCGGGTTCCGGCAGACCCTTAAGGTTCAAACACTGGGGTGCGCGCGGAGATCACGTCCTCAACCTCCCAGCCTCACAAAGATCTAAACTACTAAAAGGATCACACAAGAGACACAAGATTTATACTCGTTCGGGCCACCATTGTGGTGTAATACCCTACTCCAGTGTGTGGTGGATGGATTGCCTCTTGGGGCTGGTGATGATGAACAATACAAGGAAGAACAGCCTCGCGAGGGTCTGTTCTTGGCTGGGGCGATGAACTGCTAGGAGGAGTTCAGTCGCCCTTCTCTCTCTCTCTTTCTCTCTGATTTCCGATCTTTGATCCGCTAACTGCTCGAACCAAACCCCTTGCTATGTGGGCGGCTGGTCCCTATTTATAGAGGCCCTGGTCCTCTTCCCAAATATCGAGCGGGAAGGGAGCCAACAATGGCGAGCTAATTTGAAGGGGGACAGCAATTACATCTATCCTGACAAAAGGTGGTCTTCGCCTGCGAAAGGCTCAGCGGTGACGCCGCGCTGGGCTCCATGGTGACCTCCGTCTCGTAGTCCGCTTGGTCCTAGTCTTGTTGCACCGAAACGGCAAGCTTTGCCTGATGCCTCGATACTACGCGGCTGCGCTTGCCCCCTTTGCACCAAAGAGGAAAGAAGGACGCTACGCGTACTGGCACCCGCCTGGTGCCCTCGATCGTCATGGCTTGCGTCACGGGCACCTCGCGAGGCACCCCGCCTTGATATCTCCGTCTCCTCGTGAACCAGCCTGAGGAGGCTGTGCTCGAGGAGGCGCCGTGTCGTCCGCTTCGCGAGGCTTGGCCCCTCGCGAGGGTCTTGAGTCTTGTGCCTGATGAAGATGGGCCATGTTGGGCCCCCATTCGAGCCACGCCGCAGGCCGTAGGCCGCAGGCAGGCAAGTCTGGGGACCCCCGTTCCCAGAACAGCGACAATATGAGTGCCATTCTGAGTGGACGTCCCGTCCGAGTGCTCCTGCCCATCCGAGTGAACCACAGCTCGGCTGTGCCCCAATAATGATACACTTACGGACTGAATTGCACGGAAGAAAGCTACAGGCTGATGTGTTGAGCGGTTGTTCCTTGATTTTCCTCTGCGGGCCCTCTGATGACTTCCCTCTGGCTAAGTAAATGCTGTCACATCTGTCTGTAAGCGCTGGTCTGTAACCAAACATCCGTAAGTGTAGCATTGTTGTGCCCATGAGTGCTGCTCCCTCCGCTCGAGGTGGGTGGCTGCTAGTGGCCTAGGGCACCATGCAGCGGAGGCAGCCAGGCGCGACAACGCTGGAGCTGGACGCCGACGGGCAGATGATGAGGTTGACTTGGTGCAGAGCCCGGACGGACATGGATCAATAAATCCCTGGTAATTACGCATTGAAGGAGTTGCCCGAGTCCAAGCATTGATGGATTTGCTCCACGTCCAGAATCTGCATGCTATAACTCTTGCCAAATTGATGTAATGGCAGTTCCCTTCTCTTGGCATTGATTTGGCAATCAAAACAATTTCCTTTCCTCTCCTTCCGTTCTTCCTTCTTTAGGACATGCACTAGTCAACATTGATTCGTCAATCAAAGCAATTTCCTTTCTTCTCCTTCGGTTGTCAACATGCATGCAAGTGGGATATGCGTCAGCCTGCATGCATGCATGACAAACGCAAACCCAGCCGCAGAGCGATTGACACCGGCGGGAGGAGGTGGCCGTGCGGGGGGACATCGCAGACAGGCCGGAAACGACGCGGCGGACCGCGCCGGTGGCTGTTTGTACGTGTCGACGGCGTGGAGGACCGCGCCAGAGGGCGTTTGGACGAGCTCGCCGACAGTGTCGCAGACGAGGCCGGAGACGATGCGGAGGACCGCGCCGGAGGGCGTTTGTATGAGCTCATCGACACCATCGTAGACGAGGCCGGAGATGACACGGCGGACCGCGCAGGAGGGTGTCTGTACGAGCTCGTCGACGGCGTTGTAGACGAGGCCGGAGACGGCGCAGCAGACGCTGGGCCGGTGGCCGTTTGTGGTGGTTGCCATTGATGATGATCCCGTAAGAATACAAGAAAGATGGGGAATGTCTTGCCCTTTTCTCTTCCTCTCTGCTTCTTGATCGATCGTGCATGGGTGTTTCTGATCCTACAGGAGGAAAAGACAAACTCATTGTTAGACATTGTATTGTAAAAAGACTAGATCGAATGGATACATCCCTGGTCCTTTTGTTTCTATGAATGGCGTGATGACCAGAGCTCTAGCGGCCAATTTCTCTAGCGATGGTAGTTGATCCGTTGTTGAAGATTGAAGGAAAACCATTTGCACCATGGTTTGATAGATGCTATGCCCCACGGTGGGCGCCAACTGTCGTGGTAACGATTCCAACAATAAGAGAGGGGTAGGATAAAGGAGCATGATCTATTGAGATGCATATGGGTGACACGGTTGTTTTAGGGCGTTCGGGCCTCTCACGATGTAGATAACAACCCTACGTCTCGTGCTCCGGAGAGGCTTTGTTTTATCTTAGTATGTATCCGGAGATTACAATGAGAGGAGAACGGATCTCGGTAGTCCTGAGACTAATGGTGAAAAAGAGAGAGTGCGCCACCCCCTCACCTCCTATGTTACAAAGTGGGGCATGAATGTCATAATACTAGCCCACTACCAAGCCCTCACTATGAGAATGATGCCGACTGCTTTTCTGCCTGCTGGTCTTCGTATATCCGAGTGAGTCGTCCGGTCGAGTGGTGAACTGTCATCCGAGTGGATGGTATGCTGCTTGGTCGAGTGGATAGTATGCTGCTTGTCCGAGTGGATAGTATGCATGTATAAAATTTATGTGGACCCACATGTTGTGTGGACTCCATGCTTTATGATATTTCGACCCTTCGTGGGCCTACCTATTATGTGTATCCCCAACAGGTCTTGCCCGCTGTGTTTGGCCCGGCTTGATTTACTTTTACTATATCCGGCGTGACGTTTATCGTCTCGCAGAGGGGTGCGCCGTCGTGATCCGTAGATTGATCTTGCATGCTTTGCTTTGTCCTCCAATATGTCTTGCAGGTCTGGCGTATCTCCCCATGCCTTTTTATTTGAATGGTGTCGGGGCAGAGGCTGAGCTTTTGGCTGGAATGCCTCTCTATCGCGTCCACGAGGTGGCCGATTAGCCGTATCATATGCTTCTTCCTCCAGTCGGGGTACTAACCTGCACTTTGGGTACTTCTTGGAGGGGCACTCGAGTTTATATTCCTCGGCCGCGAGAACTTCAGTCCATCTATTAGCTAGCAGATCTTGATCAGCTTGAAGCTGCTGCTGCTTTTTCGTCAGGCTATTTGCTGTGGCCGTAAGCTGGTGCTTGAAGCACTCTTGTTCGAGGGGTCCTCTGGTACGGCGAATTCATCATCGCCGAGGCTTGCCTCGTCATCGGAGGGGGGGGGTGTAATTGTCATCCTCCTCCTCTCCGTCTGCCGCTCTCTTAGGAGAGCTGGCTCCTTCATCCTCCTCCTCTAAATCTTGCTGGAGGGGATTGTTGTTGTCTTCGGCACTATCCGGAGTGTTATTATCTCCGGTGCCGGTATCACCACTTTTGCTTTGGCGGGACTTAGACCGGTGCCGCTGATGTCGGCGCTTGGGTTGCTTCTTGGAGGGGTCATCCTCCGCTATCTCGTCGCCATTGCCTTCATTGGGTGTATCCACCATGTATATGTCATATGACTAGGTGGCTTTCCAGTGCCCTATAGGCGCTGGTTCATCTTCGTCTCCTACATCGTCGTCCATACCGTCGATGTCTTCGAAGTTGAAGTCGAGCATGTCGGTTAAATCATCGGCAGTGGCTACGAAGTGGGTGGTGGGTGGGCGTCAAATTTCTTTGTCGTCCGCATCCCAATCCTGTTGGGCATAGTCCGGCCAGGGCTCTCCTGACAAAGAGAGAGACCTTAGTGAATTCAGAATGTCGCTGAAGGGCGAGTGCTGAAAGATATCTGCGGCGGTGAATTCCATGGTCGGCGCCCAATCGGATTCGATTGGCAGGGGCGCGGATGTTTCGGAGTCCGGAAAAGAGTCCGGCACCTTGGAGTCACGGGCTGCGCAGAGGGTTAGGCTGGTGTTCGGCTCGATCGCCGTTGAGACTGCAGCCCCTGAGGCGGTGTCTAACTACCTGTCCTCGATTGGCGCAGTTGGCTCCGAGCTAAGGGTCGGAGCTGATGCGGGCGTGGCCTCTAGGGTACTGTTCGGGGGCAGAGCTAGGTCATACCCATCGTGACAGTGCGGCACGCCCGGCTGTGGCTCGAATGAAGGAAATATGCCCTAGAGGCAATAATAAAGTTATTATTTATTTCCTTATATCATGATAAATGTTTATTATTCATGCTAGAATTGTATTAACCGGAAACATAATACATGTGTGAATACATAGACCAACAGAGTGTCACTAGTATGCCTCTACTAGACTAGCTCGTTAATCAAAGATGGTTATGTTTCCTAACCATGAACAAAGAGTTGTTATTTGATTAACGAGGTCACATCATTAGTTGAATGATCTGATTGACATGACCCATTCCATTAGCTTAGCACCCGATCGTTTAGTATGTTGCTATTGCTTTCTTCATGACTTATACATGTTCCTATAACTATGAGATTATGCAACTCCCGTTTACCGGAGGAACACTTTGGGTACTACCAAACGTCACAACGTAAATGGGTGATTATAAAGGAGTACTACAGGTGTCTCCAATGGTAGATGTTGGGTTGGCGTATTTCGAGATTAGGTTTTGTCACTCTGATTGTCAGAGAGGTATCTCTGGGCCCTCTCGGTAATACACATCACATAAGCCTTGCAAGCATAATAACTAAGATGTTAGTTATGAGATGATGTATTACGGAACGAGTAAAGAGACTTGCCAGTAACGAGATTGAACTAGGTATTGGATACCGACGATCGAATCTCGGGCAAGTAACATACCGATGACAAAGGGAACAACGTATGTTGTTATGCGGTCTGACCGATAAAGATCTTCGTAGTATATGTAGGAGCCAATATGGGCATCCAGGTCCCGCTATTGGTTATTGACCGGAGACATGTCTCGGTCATGTCTACATTGTTCTCGAACCGTAGGGTCCGCACGCTTAACGTTACGATGACAGTTATTATGAGTTTATGCATTTTGATGTACCGAAGGTTGTTCGGAGTCCCGGATGAGATCACGGACATGACGAGGAGTCTAGAAATGGTCGAGACGTAAAGATTGATATATTGGAAGCCTATGTTTGGGCACCGGAAGCGTTCCGGGTGAAATCGGGATTTTTCCGGATTACCGGGAGGTAAATGGGCCTATTGGGCCTTAGTGGAAAAGAGAGAAGAGGCAGCCCACACCTGGCCGGCGCCCCCCACCTTTCCCAAGTCCTAATAGGACTAGGAGAGGTGGGCCGGCCCCCTCTTTCTCCTTCTTCCCCAAGAATCCTAGTTGGAATAGGATTGGGGAGAAGGAGTCCTACTCCCGGTGGGAGTAGGACTCCTCCCTGCGCCTCCCACCTGGCCGACCGAACCCCCTGCCCCTGGCCTTTATATACGGGGGCAGGGGGCACCCCAAGACACACAAGTTAATCGCTCCTTAGCCGTGTGCGGTGCCCCCTGCCACCAAATTCCACCTCGATCATACCGTTACAGTGCTTAGGCGAAGCCCTGCGTCGGTAGTACATCAAGATCGTCACCACGCCGTCGTGCTGACGGAACTCTTCCTCGACGCTTTGCTGGATCGGAGCCCGAGGAACGTCATCGAGCTGAACGTGTGCTAAGAACTCGGAGGTGCCGGAGTAACGGTGCTTGGATCGGTCGGATCGGGAAGAAGACGTACGACTACTTCCTCTACGTTGTGTGATCGCTTCCGCAGTCGGTCTGCGTTGGTACGTAGACAACACTCTCCCCTCTCGTTGCTGTGCATCACCATGATCTTGCGTGTGCGTAGGAAAATTTTTGAAATTACTGCGTTCCCCAACAGTGGCATCCGAGCCTAGGTTTTTATGGTTTGATGTTATATGCACGAGTAGAACACAAGTGAGTTGTGGGCGATACAAGTCATACTGCCTACCAGCATGTCATACTTTGGTTCGGCGGTATTGTTGGACGAGACGATCCGGACCAACCTTACGCGTACTCTTACGCGAGACCGGTTCCCTCGACGTGCTACGCACACAGATGGCTAGCGGAAGACTGTCTCTCCAACTTTAGTTGAACCAAGTGTGACTACGCCCGGTCCTTGAGAAGGTTAAAACGGAGTCTATTTGACGAACTATCGTTGTGGTTTTAATGCGTAGGTGAGATGAGTTCTTACTTAAGCCCGTAGCAGCCACGTAAAACTTGCAACAACAAAGTAGAGGACGTCTAACTTGTTTTTGCAGGGCATGTTGTGATGTGATATGGTCAAGGCATGATGCTGATTTTATTGTATGAGATGATCATGTTTTGTAACCGAGTTATCGGCAACTGGCAGGAGCCATATGGTTGTCGCTTTATTGTATGCAATGCAATCGCGATGTAATGCTTTATTTTATTACTAAGCGGTAGTGATAGTCGTGGAAGCATAAGATTGGCGAGACGACAACGATGCTACGATGGAGATCAAGGTGTCGCGCCGGTGACGATGGTGATCATGACGATGCTTCGGAGATGGAGATCACAAAGCACAAGATGATGATGGCCATATCATATCACTTATATTGATTGCATGTGATGTTTATCCTTTTATGCATCTTATCTTGCTTTGATTGACGGTAGCATTATAAGATGATCTCTCACTAAATTATCAAGGAGTGTTCTCCCTGAGTATGCACCGTTGCAAAAGTTCTTCGTGCTGAGACACCACGTGATGATCGGGTGTGATAGGCTCTACGTTCAAATACAACGGGTGCAAAACAGTTGCACACGCGGAATACTCAGGTTATACTTGACGAGCCAAGCATATACAGATATGGCCTCGGAACACGGAGACCGAAAGGTCGAGCGTGAATCATATAGTAGATATGATCAACATATTGATGTTCACCATTGAAAACTACTCCATCTCACGTGATGATCGGTTATGGTTTAGTTGATTTGGATCACGTAATCACTTAGAGGATTAGAGGGATGTCTATCTAAGTGGGAGTTCTTAAGTAAATTAACTGAACTTAAAAATTATCATGAACTTAGTACCTGATAGTATCTTGCTTGTTTATGTTGATTGTAGATAGATGGCTCGTGCTGTTGTTCCGTTGAATTTTAATGCGTTCCTTGAGAAAGCTAAGTTGAAAGATGATGGTAGCAATTACACGGACTGGGTCCGTAACCTGAGGATTATCCTCATTGCTGCACAGAAGAATTACGTCCTGGAAGCACCGCTGAGTGCCAGGCCTGCTGCAAGAGCAACACCAGAAGTTATGAACATCTGGCAGAGCAAAGCTGATGACTACTCAATAGTTCAGTGTGCCATGCTTTACGGCTTAGAACCGGGACTTCAACGACGTTTTGAACGTCATGGAGCATATGAGATGTTCCAGGAGTTGAAGTTAATATTTCAAGCAAATGCCCGGATTGAGAGATATGAAGTCTCCAATAAGTTCTATAGCTGCAAAATGGAGGAGAACAGTTCTGTCAGTGAGCATATACTCAAAATGTCTGGGTATAATAATCACTTGATTCAATTGGGAGTTACACTTCCGGATGATTGCGTCATTGACAGAATTCTCCAATCACTGCCACCAAGCTACAAGAGCTTTGTGATGAACTATAATATGCAAGGGATGAACAAGACTATTCCCGAGCTCTTCGCTATGCTGAAAGCTGCGGAGGTAGAAATCAAGAAGGAGCATCAAGTGTTGATGGTTAACAAAACCACTAGTTTCAAGAAAAAGGGCAAAGGGAAGAAGAAAGGGAACTTCAAGAAGAACGGCAAGCAAGTTGCTGCTCAAGAGAAGAAACCCAAGTCTGGACCTAAGCCTGAAACTGAGTGCTTCTACTGCAAGCAGACTGGTCACTGGAAGCGGAACTGCCCCAAGTATTTGGCGGATAAGAAGGATGGCAAGGTGAACAAAGGTATATGTGATATACATGTTATTGATGTGTACCTTACTAATGCTCGCAGTAGCACCTGGGTATTTGATACTGGTTCTGTTGCTAATATTTGCAACTCGAAACAGGGACTACAGAATAAGCGGACACTAGCAAAGGACGAGGTGACGATGCGCGTGGGAAACGGTTCCAAAGTCGATGTGATCGCGGTCGGCACGCTACCTCTACATCTACCTTCGGGATTAATATTAGACCTAAATAATTGTTATTTGGTGCCAGCGTTGAGCATGAACATTATATCTGGATCTTGTTTGATGCGAGACGGTTATTCATTTAAATCAGAGAATAATGGTTGTTCTATTTATATGAGTAATATCTTTTATGGTCATGCACCCTTGAAAAGTGGTCTATTCTTATTGAATCTCGATAGTAGTAATACACATATTCATAATGTTGAAGCCAAAAGATGCAGAGTTGATAATGATAGTGCAACTTATTTGTGGCACTGCCGTTTAGGTCATATCGGTGTAAAGCGCATGAAGAAACTCCATGCTGATGGGCTTTTGGAACCACTTGATTATGAATCACTTGGTACTTGCGAACCATGCCTCATGGGCAAGATGACTAAAACACCGTTCTCCGGTACTATGGAGAGAGCAACAGATTTATTGGAAATCATACATGCCGATGTATGTGGTCCGATGAATATTGAGGCTCGTGGCGGATATCGTTATTTTCTCACCTTCACAGATGATTTAAGCAGATATGGGTATATCTACTTAATGAAACATAAGTCTGAAACATTTGAAAAGTTCAAGGAATTTCAGAGTGAAGTTGAAAATCATCGTAACAAGAAAATAAAGTTTCTACGATCTGATCGTGGAGGAGAATATTTGAGTTACGAGTTTGGTGTACATTTGAAAAATTGTGGAACAGTTTCGCAACTCACGCCACCCGGAACACCACAACGTAATGGTGTGTCCGAACGTCGTAATCGTACTTTACTAGATATGGTGCGATCTATGATGTCTCTTACTGATTTACCGCTATCATTTTGGGGTTATGCTTTAGAGACGGCCGCATTCACGTTAAATAGGGCACCATCTAAATCCGTTGAGACGACGCCTTATGAACTATGGTTTGGCAAGAAACCAAAGTTGTCGTTTCTTAAAATTTGGGGCTGCGATGCTTATATGAAAAAGCTTCAACCTGATAAGCTCGAACCCAAATCGGAGAAGTGTGTCTTCATAGGATATCCAAAGGAAACTATTGGATACACCTTCTATCACAGATCCAAAGGCAAGACTTTTGTTGCTAAATTCGGAAACTTTCTTGAGAAGGAGTTTCTCTCGAAAGAAGTGAGTGGGAGGAAAGTAGAACTTGACGAGGTAAATGTACCTACTCCGTTATTGGGAAATAGTACATCACAGAAAACTGTTTCTGTGAGACCTACACCAATAAGAGAGGAAGTTAATGATGATGATCATGAAACTTTAGATCAAGATACTACTGTACCTCGTAGATCAACCAGAGTAAGATCCGTACCAGAGTGGTACGGTAATCCTGTTCTGGAAGTCATGCTACTAGATCATGATGAACCTACGAACTATGAAGAAGCGATGGTGAGCCCAGATTCCGCAAAGTGGCTTGAAGCCATGAAATCTGAGATGGGATCCATGTATGAGAACAAAGTATGGACTTTGGTTGACTTGCCCGATGATCGGCAAGCAATTGAGAATAAATGGATCTTTAAGAAAAAGACTGACGCTGATGGTAATGTTACTGTCTACAAAGCTCGACTTGTCGCAAAAGGTTTTCGACAAGTTCAAGGAGTTGACTACGATGAGACTTTCTCACCCGTAGCGATGCTTAAGTCTGTCAGAATCATGTTAGCAATTGCCGCATTTTATGATTATGAAATTTGGCAAATGGATGTAAAAACCGCATTCCTGAATGGATTTCTGGAAGAAGAGTTGTATATGATACAACCAGAAGGTTTTGTCGATCCAAAGGGAGCTAACAAAGTGTGCAAACTCCAGCGATCCATTTATGGACTGGTGCAAGCATCTCGGAGTTGGAATAAACGCTTTGATAGTGTGATCAAAGCATTTGGGTTTATACAGACTTTTGGAGAAGCCTGTATTTACAAGAAAGTGAGTGGGAGCTCTGTAGCATTTCTGATATTATATGTGGATGACATATTACTCATTGGAAATGATATAGAATTTCTGGATAGCATAAAGGGATACTTGAATAAAAGTTTTTCGATGAAAGACCTCGGGGAAGCTGCTTACATATTAGGCATAAAGATCTATAGAGATAGATCAAAACGCTTAATTGGACTTTCACAAAGCACATACCTTGACAAGATTTTGAAGAAGTTCAAAATGGATCAAGCAAAGAAAGGGTTCTTGCCTGTATTGCAAGGTGTGAAGTTGAGTCAGACTCAATGCCCGACCACTGCAGAAGATAGAGAGAAAATGAAAGATGTTCCCTATGCTTCAGCCATAGGCTCTATCATGTATGCAATGCTGTGTACCAGACCTGATGTGTGCCTTGCTATAAGTTTAGCAGGGAGGTACCAAAGTAATCCAGGGGTGGATCACTGGACAGCGGTCAAGAACATCCTGAAATACCTGAAAAGGACTAAGGATATGTTTCTCGTATATGGAGGTGACAAAGAGCTCACCGTAAGAGGTTACGTTGATGCAAGCTTTGACACTGATCCGGACGATTCTAAATCGCAAACCGGATACGTGTTTACTTTAAACGGTGGAGCTGTCAGTTGGTACAGTTCTAAACAAAGCGTCGTAGCGGGATCTACATGTGAAGCGGAGTACATAGCTGCTTCGGAAGCAGCGAACGAAGGAGTCTGGATGAAGGAGTTCATATCCGATCTAGGTGTCATACCTAGTGCATCGGGTCCAATGAAAATCTTCTGTGACAATACTGGTGCAATTGCCTTGGCAAAGGAATCCAGATTTCACAAAAGAACCAAACACATCAAGAGACGCTTCAACTCCATCCGGGATTTAGTCCAGGTGGGAGACATAGAGATTTGCAAGATACATACGGATCTGAATGTTGCAGACCCGTTGACTAAGCCTCTTCCACGAGCAAAACATGATCAGCACCCAGACTCCATGGGTGTAAGAATCATTACTGTGTAATCTAGATTATTGACTCTAGTGCAAGTGGGAGACTGAAGGAAATATGCCCTAGAGGCAATAATAAAGTTATTATTTATTTCCTTATATCATGATAAATGTTTATTATTCATGCTAGAATTGTATTAACCGGAAACATAATACATGTGTGAATACATAGACCAACAGAGTGTCACTAGTATGCCTCTACTAGACTAGCTCGTTAATCAAAGATGGTTATGTTTCCTAACCATGAACAAAGAGTTGTTATTTGATTAACGAGGTCACATCATTAGTTGAATGATCTGATTGACATGACCCATTCCATTAGCTTAGCACCCGATCGTTTAGTATGTTGCTATTGCTTTCTTCATGACTTATACATGTTCCTATAACTATGAGATTATGCAACTCCCGTTTACCGGAGGAACACTTTGGGTACTACCAAACGTCACAATGTAACTGGGTGATTATAAAGGAGTACTACAGGTGTCTCCAATGGTAGATGTTGGGTTGGCGTATTTCGAGATTAGGTTTTGTCACTCTGATTGTCAGAGAGGTATCTCTGGGCCCTCTCGGTAATACACATCACATAAGCCTTGCAAGCATAATAACTAAGATGTTAGTTATGAGATGATGTATTACGGAACGAGTAAAGAGACTTGCCAGTAACGAGATTGAACTAGGTATTGGATACCGACGATCGAATCTCGGGCAAGTAACATACCGATGACAAAGGGAACAACGTATGTTGTTATGCGGTCTGACCGATAAAGATCTTCGTAGAATATGTAGGAGCCAATATGGGCATCCAGGTCCCGCTATTGGTTATTGACCGGTGACATGTCTCGGTCATGTCTACATTGTTCTCGAACCGTAGGGTCCGCACGCTTAACGTTACGATGAGAGTTATTATGAGTTTATGCATTTTGATGTACCGAAGGTTGTTCGGAGTCCCGGATGAGATCACGGACATGACGAGGAGTCTCGAAATGGTCGAGACGTAAAGATTGATATATTGGAAGCCTATGTTTGGGCACCGGAAGCGTTCCGGGTGAAATCGGGATTTTTCCGGATTACCGGGAGGGTTACAGGAACCCCCCGGGTGGTAAATGGGCCTATTGGGCCTTAGTGGAAAAGAGAGAAGAGGCAGCCCACACCTGGCCGGCGCCCCCCACCTTTCCCAAGTCCTAATAGGACTAGGAGAGGTGGGCCGGCCCCCTCTTTCTCCTTCTTCCCCAAGAATCCTAGTTGGAATAGGATTGGGGGAAAGGAGTCCTACTCCCGGTGGGAGTAGGACTCCTCCCTGCGCCTCCCACCTGGCCGGCCGAACCCCCTGCCCCTGGCCTTTATATACGGGGGCAGGGGGCACCCCAAGACACACAAGTTAATCGCTCCTTAGCCATGTGCGGTGCCCCCTGCCACCAAATTCCACCTCGATCATACCGTTACAGTGCTTAGGCGAAGCCCTGCATCGGTAGTACATCAAGATCGTCACCACGCCGTCGTGCTGACGGAACTCTTCCTCGACGCTTTGCTGGATCGGAGCCCGAGGAACGTCATCGAGCTGAACGTGTGCTAAGAACTCGGAGGTGCCGGAGTAACGGTGCTTGGATCGGTCGGATCGGGAAGAAGACGTACGACTACTTCCTCTACGTTGTGTGATCGCTTCCGCAGTCGGTCTGCATTGGTACGTAGACAACACTCTCCCCTCTCGTTGCTGTGCATCACCATGATCTTGCGTGTGCGTAGGAAATTTTTTGAAATTACTGCGTTCCCCAACATCGAATCCATCGAAGATCAAGTCTCTGTGGATGTCGGTCGTGTAGTTCAAAGTTCCAAATCTGACCTGATGGCCAGGGGCGTAGCCTTCAATCTGCTCCAGATGGCCAAGCGAATTAGCCCGTAGTGCAAAGCCGCCGAATACGAAGATCTGCCCGGGGAGAAAAATCTCACCCTGGACCGCATCGCTATCAATGATAGTAGGAGCCATCAAGCCTAACGGCGAAGACATAGAGGAACTCTCAATGAGAGCACCAATGTCGGTGTCAAAACCGGCGGATCTTGGGTAGGGGGTCCCGAACTGTGCGTCTAGGCCGGATGGTAACAGGAGGCAGGGGACACGATGTTTTACCCAGGTTTGGGCCCTCTTGATGGAGGTAATACCCTACGTCCTGCTCGATTAATATTGATGATATGGGTAGTACAAGAGTAGATCTACCACGAGATCAAGGAGGCTAAACCCTAAAAGCTAGCCTATGGTATGATTGTATGTTATGGTTGTTGTCCTACGGACTAAAACCCTTCGGTTTATATAGACACCGGAGAGGGTTAGGGTTACACAAGGTCGGTTACAAAGGAGGAGATATCCATATCCGTTTTGCCTAGCTTGCCCTCCACGCCAAGTAGAGTCCCTTCCGGACACGAGACAAAGTCTTCAATCTTTTATCTTCATAGTCTAACAGTCCGGCCAATAGAGATAGTCCGGCTGTCCGGAGACCCCTAATCCAGGACTCCCTCAGTGAGCAAGCAAGTTGGATGCACACCCACATAGTTTCTTTGGTTGAGCTTTCATACACTTATAGCTCTAGTGCATCCGTTCCATGGCAATCCCTACTCACTCACATTGATATCTATTGATGGGCATCTCCATAGCCCGTTGATACGCCTAGTCGATGTGAGACTATCTTCTCCTATTTGTCTTCTCCACAACCACCATTCTATTCCACCTATAGTGCTATGTCCATGGCTCACGCTCATGTATTGCGTGAAGATTGAAAAAGTTTGAGAACATCAAAAGTATGAAACAATTGCTTGGCTTGTCATCGGGGTTGTGCATGATTTAGATATGATGAGGTGGCTGTCCAGCGCCCTATGGGCGGTGGTTCCTGTTCTTCTCCTGCATCATCGTCCATACCGTCGATGTCTTCGGAGCCGAAATCAAGCATGTCGGTTAAGTCGTAGACAGTGGCTATTAAGTGGGTGCTGGGTCGGGAACGAATTTCATCGTCCGCTTCCCACTCAAGCCAGACATAGTTCGGCGAAGGGTCTCCTGACAAGGAGAGAGACCTCAATGAATTTAGCACGTCGCCCAAGGGCGAGTGCTGAAAGATATCCGCGGAGGTAAACTCCATGATCGGTGCCCAATCAGATTCAGTAGGCACGGACGCAAGCGGTTCGGAGCCTATGGCCGGGGACGAATCCAAGGGTCCGATGACACAGGTCTCATGGGAGGTGAAGTCAGTATTCGGCTCTATCGCCGCTGAGTGTGCGGCCTCCGTGGCGGGGTCCATCCACCCGTCCTTGGACGGCACGATCTGCTCTGGATTGAGGGTCGGAGTAGCCATAGGTGTGATTTCCCGAACACCATCCGATGGTAGAGCTAAGTCATGCTCGTCGTGACTATGCGGTGCACCTGACATGGGATCGAATCCGTCGAAGATCGAGTCTCCACGAATGTCGGCAGTATAGTTCAAGCATCCAAACCTGGCCCGATGGCCAGTGGCGTAGCTCTCGATCTGCTCCAGATGGCCAAGAGGGCTGGCCCGCAGTACGAAGCCACCGAATACGAAGATATGTCCAGGGAGAAAAACCTCACCTTGGATTGCATCATTGTCGATGATCGAAGGAGCCATCAAGCCTTTATCATGACGGCACATTGGAACTCTCAATGAAAGCACCAATGTCGGTGTCAAAACCGACGGATCTCGGGTAGGGGGTCCCGAACTGTGCGTCTAAGGCTGATGGTAACAGGAGGCTGGGGACACAATGTTTACCCATGCTTCGGGCCCTCTCGATGGAGGTAATACCCTACTTCCTGCTTGATTGATCTTGATGATATGAGTATTACAAGAGTTGATCTACCACGAGATCATAGAGGCTAAACCCTAGAAGCTAGCCTATGATTATGAATGTTGTTGTCCTACGGACTAAACCCTCCAGTTTATATCGACACCGGAGGGGTCTAGGGTTACACAGAGTTGCTTACAAGGGAGGAGATCTACATATCCGAATTGCCAAGCTTGCCTTCCACGCAAAGGAGAGTCCCACCCGGACACGGGACGAAGTCTTCAATCTTGTATCATCATAGTACAATAGTCCGGCCAAAGTATATGGTCCGGCTGTCCGAGGACCCCCTAATCCAGGGCTCCCTCACCAGCGGCGGTTGAACCACGTAGGGCTAGAGATCTCCTTCAGACAATGCTGGTTTAGCAGCAGGCTTATTCTTACAGCCGTGATAGGCTTCATTCCACCCCTCGCCCAAGCCGAAGTTACATCAGGCATATTGATGAGTCATTTGTATCAAGTAGTGGGCAGAGCCGTAACCCGCCCCACGACGGCAAGCAGTGGGCAGAGCCGTAACCCGGCGGGCGGCGGTGCTAATGCTCAGAACGTAGTGGATCAAGGTAGAGTGCATCGAGGGGCTGAGCTGGCTGCTCAGTATGCGGCTCGTCAACCAACTCCGGCTCATCCAATCACCTCTGTGGAGCCAGGTGTAACCTTTAGAAATTTGGACGTGCCATGCTTAGTGCCGGATCTACGTAATGAGCGCCTACCCAAGGATTTCAAAGGTCCTCTTAAGGTGCCTAACTATACCGCCAATTTAAGTCCTGAGGCATGGATCGAGAGTTATGATATGGCTATGGAGTTACTGGATGTCAGCGAGGCTGCATGTGCTAAATATTTCCCTATGATGTTGGAAGGAACGGCCCGTACTTGGTTGGAGGGGCTCCATGCTAATTCCATCGGGTCATGTGCAGAGTTAACGGCCCGATTCATCCAGAACTTCAAAGACACATGTAAACAGCCCATGTCAATTGTGGATCTGGCTTCCCGTGTTCAAGAGGAAGGTGAGTCAACAACCCATTGGGTGCATCGGGTCTTAACAATCTTGCACTCGTCGGATCACATCAATGCCGACTCAGCAGTGTTGATGTTGGAGAACAATTGTGGTTTCATGCCTTTAAAGCAGAAGCTAGGGCGGCTCAAACGTCATTGCAATGACATGGGGACGCTTACGGCGGCTCTCGTTAAATATGCTGACTCTGATAGTACCAAGGACCCCGAGTTTGATGATGAGAAGTCGGGGAAGGGAAGAAAGAACAGCAACACTAAGGGGCAGCAGTATAACCCGGGAGGAAACGGTAAGCGCAAAGCTGATAATAGTTTTGACTTTGTGTCTAACACCAATGCACAGAATAATGGTCAGCATCGTAAGGGTAAACCGCCCCCACGGGCCGTAGGGTCCAGTATCAATCTTGAACAGATGTTAAATCAGCCCTGCCCAAAATATGGTACGAAAGAAAGACCATCCGGGCACCTTTGGAAAGATTGTCACATTATGAAAGAATACAAGAATTCCAATCTTTTTTCAAGACAATCATGAGCTAGGTGGAAGTTTTGGATCCGGCTTTCACGGTCCGGGTTACGGTGGTGGCGGTTCTAACTCTGGATTTCAGGGAAATCAAAGTAATCATGGCAATTAGGGTGGTTACAACCAGCAGAGTAATCAGGGGGGGTCAACAACAGCAACAATCTGGTTATTAGAGCAACCCAAAGCAGTTGAACAGTGGGCAGTATCATGTTTTTACCACTAGCTTGTGTAAACGTGACCAGGAGCTTCATAGGAGGTCAGTTAATGCTACTGAGCTGGCGGTTCCTCATTACCTGTGTTGGTCTAAGCAGCCCATCATGTGGAGTAGGGAAGATCACCCACCCCGGGTTGATAATCCAGGTCATTTGGCTTTGTTGGTCGCACCTCAGGTCGGAGGGTATAAGTTTACCAAAGTACTCATGGACGGAGGGAGCACCATCAATATCCTTTATTATGAAACTTTCCGTCGCATGGGGTTGACTGATAAAAATCTTAAGCCGTCAAACACTGTTTTCCATCGCGTGGTGCCTGGTAAGTCGGCATATCCAGTTGGTAAGATAGCTCCGGAGGTTGATTTTGGAGATGATCATGACTCTAGGTCAGAGACGTTGACCTTTGAAGTGGTCAAGATCCACAACCCATATCACGCTCCGTTCGAACGGCTGGCTTATGCCAAGTTCATGGCACGGCCGTGTTACGTGCATCTGTAGCTCAAGATGCCGGGTCAAAAAGGAACCATTACAGTGCATGGGAGCTGTCAGATAGCTCTGGAATGTGAAGAAGGGGATGCGGTGTGACAACCTGGGTTTTGCCCTTTCTTATTTTCTTGATTTTTCATTTGAAATTTTTTGAAATGAAGTTTCTGAATATTTTCATATGGACTTGAACACTTGGGCATCCTTGGCTTTCACCCAAGTGCTTCACTTCCCTCCTAAATCATCATTTCACTTCTAACCCACCGAAAAATAATCTTTGGAATATTTTTCTTAAATGAAAAATATTCATTTTCTTTCCAAAAACCCTAAGCTAGATCTGTTTTCTTCAAAGCAACCCCAATTTTTATGGCTCGGAAAAATCTAAGATAATTCTCAAATATTCTGTGAACCCTAGTGCACCTTCCTGAGCAAAAACATTTCATCACTTTTTGGAATATTTTTGCTACAAAAAATCTTTTCTATTTTGGACAGAAATGGTGGTTTCTATAGCAACTACCATCTTGCTTGCTCCATTTGACCTAAACTTTCTTGTGCATCTTTACCTTAGTAACTTATCACTAGCCTCCAAAGCACAGCTTCAAACTCCAAGCCATTTGACCACAGTAACATCACCAAGTTACTGAACAGAAACTTACTTGGTGTGTGAAAACTTCTCTACTGCACCTGGATCCAAACCAAATCGTGGTAACACTCAAAACTACCATGAAAAACTTACTTGGTGTGTGAAAACTTCTCTACTGCACATTGAGTTTTTTCTTAGATCGACCTGATGTCATAGTTCACGCGGTGATCGCTTTCGTCCAGGCATGCTGGCATGCAGCCGACGCGCTCTGCGACGCGCCCGAGCCTTTGTTGCTCGCTTCCCCGCCTGCCCAACCATGCCAACCCTTGCCACCATCGTCGTCTCAACGTTCTTAACTCCTCCTTGGCGCTCGCCGATGTCGGAGCTCGCCGCAGTGAGCACGGGCAAGGTCCGGCCAGCCCAACAGTGCGGAGTGCACTATGCTCGTCGCCATCCTCTTGATCATGTGCTCATCTCCACCCGCCCGCAGTGGCCGCGTGACCTCCGTCGCCTTCTCCCCTGCTCACTGACGCCGCTTGTCGCCAGGTGCCGTGGACAGGTGTCCACCAGCGGAGCCCGGAGCACCCTCGCCGCTCACCTATAAATAAAGCCCTCCCCAGCCTCCTCGAGGACCATCCAGCACTCACACACACCCCACGATTGAGTAGGAAGCTGCAGCCCGGCCGGGCAGGCCTCGGGCCGCCGTCCCCGAGCTCGATCTCGCCGGCGATCCCATCTGGTCGCTGCAGTAGCTCCTGTCGGATTTCGGGTTCCGGCAGACCCTTGAGGTTCGAACACTGGGGTGCGCACGGAGATTTCGCCTTCTACCTACCTGCACCCCTCCACCTCGCAAAGATCTAAGCTATGGAAAGAACAGCACAAGAGACACAGGGTTTATACTGGTTCGGGCCACCGCTGTGGTGTAATACCCTACTCCAGTGTGTGGTGTGGTGGATTGCCTCTTGGGCTGATGATGATGAGCAATACAAGGAAGAATAGCCTCGCGAGGGTCTGTTCTTGGCTTGGGGGATGAACTGCTAGGAGGAGTTCAGTCACCCTTCTCTCTCTCTCTCTCTCTCTCTCTCTCTGTGGTGCTACTTGATCTGATCCTAGCTAGTTTCTCTCTTGACTTCTAGATTCTCCCTTCTTGATTGCGATCCCTCTACCCTGTGGGTGGCTAGTCCTATTTATAGGCAAAGGCCCTGGGCCTCTTCCCAAATATTGAGCGGGAAGGGCGCCAACAATTGGCCATTTTGAAGGGGAACATCTGGTACACTTATCCTGACTAAAGTTGGTCCTTGCCTGGCAAAGGCTGTGGTGGTGACACTGGCTTGGGCTCCACAATGACTTCCTCCCTGCCGTTGGACTGGTCTTGGTCTCGTTGCACCGAAACGGGTGCCTTTGCTTGATGCTCTCATCTGCGCTTGCTCCCTTTGAACCAAAGAGGAAAGGAGGACACTGCGCGGGCTGGCGCCCGCCTGGCACCCTTGGTCGTCATGGCTTGCGTCATGGGCACCTCATGAGGTACCCCGCCTTGATCTCTCTGCCTTCTCGCGAGCCAGCCTGATGAGGCCGTGCATGAGGAAGCTCCGTGTCATCCGCCCCGCGAGGGTCTTGGGTCTGTGTTGATGAAGATGGGCCGTGCTGGGCCCCCTTTTGAGCCACGCCACAGGCCGCAGGTAGGCAAGTCTGGGGACCCCCGTTCCCGGAACGCCGATAGTAGCCCCCGGGTCCACGGCGAGTCCGGACTTGGCCGTGCAGGGAGGCGAAAGGGCAAGAGCGAAGCGTCGCGGGCATTAACAGCCTGCGGCCTTGGGCGCCGCATGGCGGTTGATTAGACGTGGCGTCTCCACTTCCCCACGGCGCCTCGGCAACTGCACGGATTGGACAAGTCCCTACATGCAAAGCATGTTGTAGGATCTAGAAGTAGGTGTGTCTAGAAAGGGGGGGGGTTAGACACTCAAGGCTAAAGTTGCAATTTTTAAGCTTTTTCGGTTTGAGTGGAGTTTAAGCATAATTTCAACACTCACAATACATATCAAGCAAGTATGCAAGGTGTATATAGGCAGCGGAAAGTAAAGCATGCAACTTGCAAGAATGTAAAGGGAAGGGTTTGGAGAATTCAAACGCAATCGGAGACACGGATGTTTTTCCCGTGGTTCGGATAGGTGGTGCTATCCTACATCCACGTTGATGGAGACTCCAACCCACGAAGGGTAACGGTTGCGCGAGTCCACGGAGGGCTCCACCCACGAAGGGTCCACGAAGTAGCAACCTTGTCTATCCCACCATGGCCATCGCCCACGAAGGACTTGCCTCACTAGCGGTAGATCTTCACGAAGTAGGCGATCTCCTTGCCCTTACAAACTCCTTAGTTCAACTCCACAATCTTGTCGGAGGCTCCCAAGTGACACCTAGCCAATCTAGGAGACACCACTCTCCACGAAGTAACAAATGGTGTGTTGATGATGAACTCCTTGCTCTTGTGCTTCAAATGATAGTCTCCCCAACACTCAACTCTCTCTCATAGGATTTGGATCTGGTGGAAATAAGATTTGAGTGGAAAGCGGCTTGGGGAAGGCTAGAGATCAAGATTCATATGGTTGGCATGGAATATCTTGGTCTCAACACATGAGTAGGTGGTTCTCTCTCAGAACATATGAGTTGGAATGGTGTATGTGTTCTGATGGCTCTCTCCACGAGTGAAGAGGTGGTGGAGGGGTATATATAGCCTCCACACAAAATCCAACCGTTACACACAATTTACCAATCTCGGTGGGACCGAATAAACAAACTCGGTCGGACCGAAATAGTAAACCTAGTGACCGTTAGAGATCTTGGTGGGACCGACTGAATCAACTCGGTGTGACCGATGTGCTAGGGTTAGGGTGAATCCAAAACTCGGTTTGACCGATTACTCAAACTCGGTGGGACCGATTTGGGTAATAAGGGAAACAGAGAGCTGGCCAAGCAAACTCGGTGGGACCGATTGCATATCTCGGTGGGACCGAGAATAATGCAATAGGTAACAGAGAGTTTGCAAGCCCATCTTGGTGAGACCGAGATCCCATCGGTGAGACCGAATCGATTATGGTTTGGCAGTGGCTTATGACATATGAAACTCGGTGGCGCCGGATAGATAGAATCGGTATGACCGAGTTTAGCTTTGGGTTTAGGTCATTTGTGGATATGGGAAAGTAGCTGAGGATTTTGGAGCATATCATTAAGCACTTGAGCAAGAGGCTCATTAAGCAACACCTCATCCCTCCTTGATAGTATTGGCTTTTCCTATGGACTCAATGTGATCTTGGATCACTAAAATGTAAAAAGAAGAGTCTTGAACTTCAAGCTTTAGCCAATCCTTTGTCCTTAGTATCTTGGAGACCTTCCCATAACCTTTAGTCCATGCCACTCCATTGTTGAACTTATCTGAAACATACTAGATGAAAACGTTAGTCCAACAAGAGATATGTTGTCATCAATTATCAAAACCACCTAGGGAGCACTTGTGCTTTCAATCTCCCCCTTTTTGGTAATTGATGGCAACATACATCAAAGCTTTAGATAAAGATACAAAGAATAGTAAGTAAAGCTTTGGAAGGACATGTAACAAACATAGGCTCCCCCTACATGTATGCAATCATGTGAATATAAAATATAGAAGCATGTGAGAGCATAATCATGACAGATTAGGCAATGTGTTACATGTATCTTGGCCATATGCATCAGAGCAACAGATTATTAAGGAAAATACCTTCATGCTCATGAGTCCTTCTTGCAAACAGTATGTACATAAGCAAGAATTCCTCATACTCATGATTTTGATGCATACACTTACCTTGTAGTCTTAAGTTGGCTTAGGATGGAATGAACCTGCACAAACAAGGTTAGATAACACAGGTACATCCACTAGCCAGAGCAAACAAAAGAAACCACAAGAATACCAAGACTGGGATGACATGTAGAGAGTGAGTACAAGGTACCACATTGGATTAGACATGTCCCCAAGAGTAAAGATATGCAATGAATTTGACTGATTGCTTTCCCTTAGGTGTCTTGCTCCCCCTGAATCTTGCATGGGATATTGGGAGAAGATTGGAAACAGAAGATCAGAGCTGACAGATACATATGAACATGTCTTTCCCCCTAAAAAGACATGTGACATCTCTCCTCTTGAAACATCAAGCATCTGGGATCCTTGAGTATTTTCTCTCCCCCTGGAAATCTCTCTCTCCCCCTTAATAACATCTGGGATCCTTGAGAATTTCTCTCTTGTAGGTTTGGTCCTTGAGACCTTTTGATGTGATCTCTCTCCTACAAGCTTTGATGTGATCTCTCTCTCCCCCTTTGACATCAATTTCCAAGAAGGGCTTTCTGGAATCCGTCATATAGGTTTGGTCCTTGAGACTCAGCACAAAGCAATGGATAAAATTGTGATGCTTGTAGAGGACAAGATTCATTGAGTGGAGCTGGATGAGAAGAAATGTAGAACAAGTGGCAAACTGTTTTTCTGATTGCAAAGTCGGTGGCACCGAGTGGCATATTTCGGTGGTACCGAAAAGATTCGGTTGGACCGAAAATTGCAAGTCGGTGAGACCGAGTTTACACAGAGAAAAACACTTGTCACCTCAGCTCACTAGACATGTAGGATCTCACAAAGATTTGCAATGAATTACCTGAAGGGTTTGCAAGGAATTAAATGCAGAAAATGCAGAACAAAAGCAAAGAGAAAAGAGAAGAAACTAAAAGATCTAGATGAAGTTTTTTTTTGTTTAAAAAAAGAGAAAGACAACAAACAAGCATGATACAAATGCAATAACATAAAGAAGGAGCATAAGGGAACTTCATCCAGAGTTGGGCGGTGACATAGTCACCTATGTTAGAGTATATTGACTTAGGAGTCAAGTGAGAGCACTTGATCATAGGTCATACACATTGTTCAAGCTCAAAATGGGGTTACCATTTTTCGTTTAAGCATCTTGATGTATTCACATATTTTTGAGTTGCTTTGACTCATGTCTTGGAGTAAAGCTTCTCTAAGATGGAATAACATACCTTGGGTGGTGGTGTGGTTCTTTCTCATGTAGTTGAACTTGTCTGGGTGCTCAAGGTTGATGTAGCTCATCAAAAGTTGGGAGCACCACTTGGAGTGTGAGTTCACCTACCTACATGAATTAGTTCTTGCAAGGAAAAGCACTTGTGTATCCAAAAATGACATTCATGAAGCTCAACATAGGATTTTTCAAAGGATATGTTTGAATGATTTTGTGCGTCCTTGTCTTCGACCACCATCGTGTAGAGACTTGGTGATGTAGAGATTGCTCTAGATGTGAATGAGTCGCAATCTCATGGAATTAGATTCAACCAAGCACTTACATGGGTTAGACAACATGCAAGGTACAAATATATCCAAGACATAAGATAGTCATCATAAGAGATATATCATGGATTAGTCATAAGCTCATGTCTTGCATGTATCCAATGGAGTTCCTACTCCAAGTTCGAAGCATCAATGATGTTCAATTCTCCTCTCAACCTGCAAAACACTTTCTCATC
Organism: Triticum monococcum; assembly: GCA_034509565.1. Classification (NCBI taxonomy): domain Eukaryota; kingdom Viridiplantae; phylum Streptophyta; class Magnoliopsida; order Poales; family Poaceae; genus Triticum; species Triticum monococcum. Next base: position 614,802,989 of record CM067847.1, on the reverse strand, counting down.
AAGTGGTTTAGTGAATATATCCGCTAATTGCTTATCGGTGCGAACATGCTTAAGATCAATGTCACCCTTAGCAACATGATCTCGAATGAAATGATGACGAACTTCAATGTGCTTAGTTCGAGAATGTTGTACAGGATTATGACCAATTTTAATAGCACTTTCATTGTCACAAAGCAATGGAACATGTTTCACATAGATCCCATAATATTTGAGAGTTTGGGTCATCCAAAGTAACTGAGCACAACATGAACCAGCAGTAATGTATTCCGCTTCGGCGGTGGATAAGGATACGGAGTTTTGTTTCTTGGAAGACCAAGACACAAGAGATCTACCAAGAAATTGACAAGTACCCGAAGTTGACTTTCTATCAACCTTGTCTCCGGCATAATCCGAGTCGGAATAGCCAACAAGATCAAAAGAAGACCTCTTAGGATACCAAATGCCAAAATTTGGTGTATGAATTAAGTATCTAACTATCCTTTTCACGGCCTTAAGATGACATTCTTTAGGGGCAGCTTGATATCTTGCACACATGCACACACTTAGCATAATATCGGGACGTGAAGCACATAGGTATAACAATGAACTAATCATAGAGCGATAAACCTTTTGATCAACCTGTTCACCATCTTTGGTCAAATCATTATGTCCACTAGTAGGCATGGGTGTAGACATACCTTTGCATTCTTGCATATTGAACTTCTTGAATAGGTCCTTGGTGTACTTCTTTTGAGAGACAAATGTACCTTCCTTAGTATGCTTGATTTGCAAACCGAGAAAGAATTTGAGTTCACTCATCATAGACATCTCAAACTTCTCTGACATTAGCTTTCCAAACTTTTCACTAAAGAGAGGGTTAGTTGAACCAAATATGATATCATCAACATAAATTTGGCATAGAAATAGTTCTCCATTAACCCTTTTAGTAAAAAGAGTAGAATCAATTTTACCAATTTCGAAACCACTTGCAATAAGGAACTTGGTCAAGCATTTATACCATGCTCTAGGAGCTTGTTTAAGACCGTAAAGAGCTTTGTGATGTTTGTAAACATGATTAGGTTTCTTAGGATTGACAAAGCCGGGAGGTTGTTTGACATAAACTTCCTCATCTATTTCACCATTTAGAAAAGCACTTTTAATGTCCATTTGGTACAAGGTGATGTTATGGTGATTAGCATAGGCAAGTAAGATGCGGATGGACTCAAGTCTAGCAACAGGAGCATATGTATCACCATAGTCCATACCTTCGACTTGTGTGTATCCTTGGGCGACGAGACGTGCTTTGTTGCGAACCACTTGTCTATCTTCATCTTGCTTGTTGCGAAACACCCATTTGGTACCAATGATGTTGTGGTTGTCGTCGGGCTTCTCAACCAATGTCCAAAACTTGGTTTCTCTCAAAGTTGTGTAGCTCTTCATGCATGGCGTTTATCCAATCCGGATCTTCCAATGCTTCTTCAACCTTCATAGGTTCAATGCTAGAGATGAATGAGTAGTTTTCACAAAAGTTAGCTAAGCGAGTTTTTGAGCGAGTGATTCTCCCGGTTTGTATATCATTGAGGATTTGCTCGACGGGATGATCTTTGGTGATTCTTGCTCGAACTCACGAGAGCTTTTTCTTGGGTCTTTGTTGAGCATCTTCTTCATCTTGTTCTTCTTCTTGGCCTTCTTCATTTTTGACGTTGTCATTCTCTTGTCGTGGTGGAGAAGGAGGTTGTTGATGTTCGTCTTGATGTACTTCCTCGTCTTCTTCATCTTGGCGTGTCCCACTTGTGGATGCTTCCGTGTCGAATCTTGGTTCACCCTGTCGTGAAGTAGAAGCTTCCACTTGGATGGATGAAGTACTCTCCTTCACCTCCGTTGGACGAACTTTGCCAATGGATAAGTCTTGGATTGCTTCTGGAGAGTCTTTGTCTCCTATATCAATTGGCAATTGCTCTACTTGCGAGCCATTAGATTCATCAAACTTCACATCTACCGTCTCTTCAACCTTTCGGGTGAAATTGTTGTAGACACGGTAAGTGTGAGAGTTTGAGCCATAACCAAGTAGAAAACCTTCATGAGATTTAGGAGCAAACTTTGAACGACGATGCTTATCAAGAATGTAGCACGTTGAGCCGAATACTCGAAAGTATCCAACTTGGGGTTTGTTACCGGTGAGGAGCTCGTATGCTGTCTTGCCGAGTAGCTTGTGAAGATACAAGCGATTTGTTGTGTGACAAGCTATCTCAACCGCTTCTGCCCAAAAGTGCTTCGGTGTCTTGTATTCATCAAGCATCGTTCTTGCCATTTTGATGAGCGTCCGGTTCTTCCTCTCAACAACTCCATTTTGTTGAGGTGTGTACGTAGCCGAGAACTTGTGTGAGATCCCTTCCTCGTCAAGAAAGGTATCCACATTTGCGTTCTTGAACTCCGTTCTGTTGTCACTTCGAACCTTCTTGATCTTCACGTCAAACTGATTTTGGGCCTTCCTAGCGAAGTTTTTGAAGATCTTCTGGACCTCCGACTTGTCATTAAGAAAGAACACCCACGTAAATCTTGAAAAATCATCAACTATAACTAGACCAAAAGAATTTCCACCGAGACTCTTGTAGGCGTTGGGACCAAAAAGATCCATATGATGTAGCTCGTGTGGCCTCCTTGTGGTCATGATGTTCTTCACGGGATGCCTTCCTCCAACCTGTTTACCTGCTTGACAAGCACTTCAAAGTCTATCCTTATCGAATATGACATCGTTAACTCCAAGGATATGATTTCCCTTAATAAGCTTGTCAAGGTTTCTCATGCCAACGTGACCTAGTCGTCTATGCCACAACCAACCTTTTGAGAATTTAGCAATAAAGCAAGTTTTAGGTTGTGCCTTTTTAGAGAAATCGACAATGTAAAGGTCACCTCTACGCATACCGGTAAAGACCATTTTATGATTGTCTCGACGAAACACTTGGCAATCTACCTCAGTAAATAGGACATTTAAACCGAAATCAACAAGTCTAGATACTGAAAGTAAGTTGTAGCCGAGAGATTCAACGAGCATGACATTTTGAATGGAACTATCATGTGAGATGGCCACCTTACCAAGGCCAACCACTTTACCCTTTGAATTATCACCAAAGGTGACATATTTCCGAGGGCCGTCGTTTTCAGCAAGCTCACGGAACATCTCTTCATCTCCAGTCATATGATTAGTACATCCACTATCAAGAACCCATTCCTTTCCTCCTGACGCATATCCCCGAAGATTTGCCGTAAGAGCAAAATGTCTCATTGCATCATCAAGATCGAAGTCACTATCATCATCATCATCATAGTATCCATGTTCACCATGATCTTGTGACTCATCATTTCCTATAGAGGGTAATTCATTAGATAAATGATCATCAAAGTGGTCACTTTTATGAATTCTTATAGCTTCAAATATAATATCACTAATGATTCTAGCATCTCCTTTGGCATGCTTGAGATTGGTAAGCTCAAATAGAAAATCACCAAAACTAGGATCACTAGAGTTCATTTTACTCAAGGTAATAGATTTATGGAGAATTTCATCCAAATTTTCAAGGAATGGTCGGGAAATCGTTCCTCTAGAAATTTCCGTATAGTATGGGCACAATTAAGAGTAGGCAAACTAGCAATCAAATTTTTGGGCAATCCTCTAATGATGAGCTCAATAGTTCTAAGATTGTCAATCATGTCAATATCTTCATCTAGGGTAGGATGGAAAGGATCAATGTGAGGTGCACAAGGGCTAGCAATATACTTGTTTAAATGATATTGATTGAAAATTACAAGCATCTCATTTTTCCAATCATGAAAATACTCTCCATCGAGAATAGGCACTCTATGTCTAAGACTCCCTAAAGTAGACACATCCATCTTCCTCCAATGGTGATTAAACCAAGGCAATGGAGACCAAAGCTCTGATACCACTTGTAGGATCTAGAAGTAGGTGTGTCTAGAAGGGGGGGGTTAGACACTCAAGGCTAAAGTTGCAATTTTTAAGCTTTTTCGGTTTGAGTGGAGTTTAAGCATAATTTCAACACTCACAATACATATCAAGCAAGTATGCAAGGTGTATATAGGCAGCGGAAAGTAAAGCATGCAACTTGCAAGAATGTAAAGGGAAGGGTTTGGAGAATTCAAACGCAATCGGAGACACAGATGTTTTTCCCGTGGTTCGGATAGGTGGTGCTATCCTACATCCACGTTGATGGAGACTCCAACCCACGAAGGGTAACGGTTGCGCGAGTCCACGGAGGGCTCCACCCACGAAGGGTCCACGAAGTAGCAACCTTGTCTATCCCACCATGGCCATCGCCCACGAAGGACTTGCCTCACTAGCGGTAGATCTTCACGAAGTAGGCGATCTCCTTGCCCTTACAAACTCCTTGGTTCAACTCCACAATCTTGTCGGAGGCTCCCAAGTGACACCTAGCCAATCTAGGAGACACCACTCTCCAAGAAGTAACAAATGATGTGTTGATGATGAACTCCTTGCTCTTGTGCTTCAAATGATAGTCTCCCCAACACTCAACTCTCTTTCATAGGATTTGGATCTGGTGGAAAGAAGATTTGAGTGGAAAGCAACTTGGGGAAGGCTAGAGATCAAGATTCATATGGTTGGAATGGAATATCTTGGTCTCAACACATGAGTAGGTGGTTCTCTCTCAGAACATATGAGTTGGAATGGTGTATGTGTTCTGATGGCTCTCTCCATGAGTGAAGAGGAGGTGGAGGGGTATATATAGCCTCCACACAAAATCCAACCATTACACACAATTTACCAATCTTGGTGGGACCGAATAAACAAAGTCGGTCGGACCGAAATAGTAAACCTAGTGACCGTTAGAGATCTCGGTGGGACCGACTGAATCAACTCGGTGTTACCGATGTGCTAGGGTTAGGGTAAATCCAAAACTCAGTTTGACCGATTACTCAAACTCGGTGGGACCGATTTGGGTAATAAGCGAAACAGAGAGCTGGCCAAGCAAACTCGGTGGGACCGATTGCATATCTCGGTGGGACCGAGAATAATGCAATAGGTAACAGAGAGTTTGCAAGCCCATCTCGGTGAGACCGAGATTCCATCGGTGAGACCGAATCGATTAGGGTTTGGTAGTGGCTTATGACATATGGAATCGGTATGACCGAGTTCGGCTTAGGGTTTAGGTCATTTGTGGATATGAGAAAGTAGCTGAGGATTTTGGAGCATATCATTAAGCACTTGAGCAAGAGGCTCATTAAGAAACACCTCATCCCTCCTTGATAGTATTGGCTTTTCCGAAGGACTCAATGTGATCTTGGATCACTAAAATGTAAAATGAAGAGTCTTGAACTTCAAGCTTTAGCCAATCCTTTATCCTTAGTATCTTGGAGACCTTCCCGCAACCTTTAGTCCATGCCACTCCATTGTTGAACTTATCTGAAACATACTAGATGAAAACGTTAGTCCAACAAGAGATATGTTGTCATCAATTATCAAAACCACCTAGGGAGCACTTGTGCTTCCACGTGTCATGATTACCTGCGATCGTGGAGGTCGGTGGTTGGCCTTTGCCGGCCGTAAGTATGGAACGGTGCGCGCCCTTCCAGTCCATCCCTTCTTGCTTCTCCTTCTTCCCAGTCCTTGCTCCGTCTTGCTGCGATGGCTCCGATCTGCCGGTTCTCAGCGGCAGAGAAGGGAAAGGCTCCCCGAGAGGAACCAGACCCACTCCCGCCGAAGAAACGGCTCGCCCTCCGCGGCCGGGATGAGGGGGCCCATCAGGTGGTGTCGAGGCCCTGGTGCAAGCGGCCACCGCTGGGGTTCCCGCTTCCCTTGTACGCCCACATCGAGGGCTCTGAAGGAGGCAATGCCGATCGCCACGGGCGGCGCCACCGTCGGCACCGACGGGTCACGAAGGTGTGGGTCGTCCCCCCTGGGGTCCACACCGAGGGCTCCTCCCGAGAGTTCGTGCTCCATGCCGCCATGCCTCCTCAGTCTTGGATTCGCCTTCCTCCCTTCTTCGGCTCCATCATCACGCAGGGAGAACTCCTGGACCTTTGGTTGCAGCACGCCGGCTGCAGCACCCTTGCGACCGAGGCAGAGGTCGCGGTCGTTGCCCCGGGTGAGGTCTTCATGACTCGAGGCTGGAGCAAAATCGCCCGGGTTTGCAGGACAAAAGGCGCCTTCGCGATCCACTTGGAGTACGACGGTGCTTCGGTGATGTTCTTCAAGGTCTTCGATGCGAACGGGCGCCGACTGGAGTGCTGCCCCGAGAGAGGTGGTTGGTGTCGGATTTCGGGTTCTGGCATACCCTTAAGGTTCGAACACTGGGGTGCGCGCGGAAATCACGCCTTCAACCTCCCCGCCTCACCAAGATCTAAACTACTTAAAGAATCACACAAGGGACACAAGATTTATACTGGTTCGGGCCACCATTGTGGTGTAATACCCTACTCCAGTGTGTGGTGGATGGATTGCCTCCTGGGGCTGGTGATGATGAACAATACAAGGAAGAACAGCCTCGCGAGGGTCTGTTCTTTGCTGGGGCGATGAACTGCTAGGAGGAGTTCAGCCGCCCTTCTCTCTTTCTCTCTCTCAGATATTCGATCCCTGTGTGCCTTCCTACAAGAACCGAACGAACCAACTGCTCGACCCCCCTACTACGTGGGTGGCCGGTCCTATTTATAGGGGCCCTGGTCCTCTTCCCAAATATCGAGCGGGAAGGGAGCCAAGAATGGTGGGCTAATTTGAAGGGGGACAGCAAGTACATCTATCCTGACAAAAGGTGGTCTTCACCTGTGAAAGGCTCTGCGGTGACGCCGTGCTGGGCTCCATGGTGACCTCCGTCTCGTAGTCCGCTTGGTCCTAGTCTTGTTGCACCGAAACGGCAACCTTTGCCTGATGCCTCGGTACACCGCGGCTGCGCTTGCCCCCTTTGCACCAAAGAGGAAAGAAGGACGTTGCGCGCGCTGGCGCCCGCCTGGCACCCTCGATCGTCACGGCTTGCGTCACTGGCACCTCGCGAGGCACCCCGCCTTGATATCTCCGTCTCGTCGCAAGCTAGCCTGAGGAGGCTGCGCCTGAGGATGCGCCGTGTCGTCCACCTCGCGAGGCTTTGCCCCTCGCGAGGGTCTTGAGTCTTGTGCTTGATGAAGATGGGCCATGTTGGGCCCCCATTCGAGCCACAACGCAGGCCGCAGGCAGGCAAGTCTGGGGACCCCCGTTCCCAGAACGCCGACAGCAGCCCCCGGGCCCGTGGCGCGCATGGGCTTGGCCGTGCCGAGAGGCGAAGGGGCAAGGGCGAAGCGCCGCGAGCCCTAACAGCCTGCGGCCTTGGGCGCCGCGTGGCGGTTCATGGGACGTGGGCGGCACTGTTCCCCCCACGCCCTCCTTATTCTACGCCTTGTCAGGCGGACTTGTGGTTTCACACAACCGCTCCCCTTCTTGTTGCTCGGGTGTCTCCTGCTCTTCCTTCCTTCGCACGCCGGCTCCCGCCTCCAATCCAATCTCAAATCTCCCCCCTCCTTCCCATCGCCATGACCCCGACGAGGAAGGAGAGAGGGGAGAAATCCACGCCTTCGTCTTGTGTGCCGCCATCGGTGGCCCCCACCATCGTCCAGTCGATAGTACTCAACCAAGAGTGCCTAGGCAGGGACAGCTTGCCCCTGGCCTCTGTCTTCAATGTGTGCGGGAGGACGACGGCTTGGCCCGCGTCCGACTTCTCCATCAACAGGATAGCAACCGAGGTTCCATGTTTCACCGACGCCTTGTGGGCGGGTCTGGTTCCCCCCTTCTCCGATTTCTTCAATGCCGTGCTCTCCCATTATCAGATCCACTTGATGCATCTTAGTCCTGAGTCCATCACCCTTCTTTCGGTCTTCGCCTTCGTTTGCGAAGCCATGGTGGGCATCACTCCTTCGGTGGCCTTGCTGCGCCACTTCTTCTCGCTGCATCTTGTCGACCCTTCCCAGCGCTGGGCATGCATGAACTTTTCTGCCGTGCCTGCGACCGAGGCCTCCGGGATTGACTTCAAACTCCCCCAGCCCGCGGTTGGGTTCCACGAGCGGTGGTTGTACCTGGACGCAGGCGTACCCAGCCCCCTGCTATTGGAGCCGACCTCGCCTGCTGTCCCCAATTCGGGTTGGGGCCAGGAGACGCTCAAGAGCCCCCGGCTCGTCTTCGTTTGGAGCCGCTTCACGCTCCTGAGGAAGCTCGGCGTGACAGCACCCAAAGTGGTGAAGGAGTTTCTGTTGTGCCGCGTCGCTCCCCTGTAGCACCAGTTTCGCCGGATGTGGGCTTTTCGTGGAAGCAAGGATAACATGAGGCTCCAGGAGGAGGACCTGGCTCCGGCGGTGTTGAAGTCGACGCTCTTGACCTTAGCTGGTGACCTCAACCCCAGCAACGTCCGGCAGGGAGGGGCCCTGCTGTACCTCTGCCAGAGCAGGGCCGACTTCGTGAAGCAGATGCCTGTCTTCGATGAATGGGGGCTGCGCCCGGCCGGCCTCCAGGGACCTCGCGAGAACCCGGTGGTGGTGACTGCCCTTCCAACCGGCCATGGCGGCTCCTCCTCAAGTGGCGGAGTAGGGAGGCAGGAGGCGCCTGAGGCCGAGGGTGCCCCTGATGAGGTGGCAGCGCCGGGTGGCGCTCGCGAGGGGACAGCTCCTGAGGCCCACGCCACTGCGGCTGAAGGTGGCAAGCAGCCGCTCCCGGCGCCTGGGGCTGAGGCCTCGGAGGACCCAGTCGCGTCTTCTGGCGAGGCAATGGAAGGCAGGCGCCAGGCAGGCACCCCTGACGCGGACCGCTCTGGTGCCCCGACCCCGCGGCGGGATGACCTTTGCGCTCTTCGCTTGGGCCGCTTCCGCGTGGACTTTGAGGCCCTCCGGAGGAAGAGGGAGGCCCTAGGTGATGACTTCCCTTGTCGCGCGCTGAAGCATAGGAAGTACTTCGCCACTGACGAGTAAGTCCTCTTTCTCTCTGGCTCCTGATCCCCTTGCTGCTTTCGCTGATCCTTGTTCTGCAGGCCCCTCCCGACTGAGCTCGCGGAAGTCGCCGAGGTGCCGCCTCCCTTAGCTTTGTCCCCTCTACTGTCTTCAAGTGCTCCGAGCAGCTCTGCCCTAGTGGTAAGGGCGTCTGAAGGGGCAGACCATCCCAAGGCGCACCGTGGCCCGTCATTCCCCGTGATCTTCCTTCACGGGCCCTCTCGGGGAATAGCCAGCTTGTCGTGGGCTTCTTGTGTGGTCGGGGACCACGACTGGTTGAGGCGCCTCCTGCGCCCCTCATCTGGAGACGGGCTGGATCTAGGCCGGGCTCCCGGCGCGACGCGCCCGGCCATCGCGAGGGCGCCAGCCCCCAGCCCCTTGCCCGGAGGGGGAACAATGGTTCGTGGCCCCCAGCGCTTGCTTGGGGCGGATGACGGTGTGGAAGATGTGCTTGAGCGCGCCCGGGAGCGCCGCGCCCGCCGCCAAGGGTTCCTTCGAAGAGCGGCCGACGCGGTGAACTTGCTTGGGGAGGAGCTCGCTGATGAAGACGCGTGCCTGGAGGCCGAGGGCCTGCGCCTGGCTGCAGGGAGGCGCGAGCTGGAGGCGGCCATCACCCTCGCGCGCCGTAAGTGGGATCTTGATGACGAAGAGGCAAAGGCGTCGCTGGAGGCCTCTCGAGTGGCCCGATCCCAGGCCACCGAGGAGGCCTGGAGAGCAGACCGATGGCAAGAAGCAGAGGAGGAGCGAGCTCGCGAGCTCCTGGCCCGGTGCCACTCACTGGAGGAGCAGGCGGAGCTGCGCGAGCTGGCCCTTGCGTCGATGCGGGTGGCCTCCGGTGACCCAGCCGAGCTCCAGAGGCGCGAAGAAGCGTTGACGCTGGAAGCCGATGAACGCACTCGCGAGTACGAGCGGCTGGAGATGAGGGAGCGCCTAGTGACGCTGGCGGAAGACGATGTCGCTGCGCGGGAAGCGCGTGTCCTGGAGGAGGTTTGCCATCAGGTGGCGACGGCGCGCCAAGGCCTCGAACGAGAGTTCGAGGGGAAGCTGGGGATGATCTGGGTCGAAGCCAAGGGCAGAACCGCAGGCCTGAGGGTCCAATGCGATGAGGCGACGCGGCTGGCCGACGCCTTCCGAGCCGCCCTTGAGGCAGCGCAAAAGGAGTTGGCTGCCTCCCAGGCCGAGGTGCTCCGTCTTCGGCAGCGGATGGAAGAGGTCAAGGCCGTTGAGCGTCAGAATGCCGACGAAATACGCCAGCAGCGACTCCTGGAGCACGCGCATGGCCCCATGCTCACCACGCTCAGGGAGAGGGCTAATGTGGCCTTAGGCAACATCTACGAGGCGTCCGTCGGCGAACCACACACGATCAATTATGCCGGTAACTTGCAGTTCTTCACCGCCGTGGTGACACAGCTGGAGGCACGGTCGGTCAGGGCCGACAGGTTGGTGGAGGAGAGGAGCCGCGCCTTGCTCAAGCGCGCCTTTTCCCGTGTCTTCAGCCATCTCCAGAACATGAATCCCCGCTTTGATTTTGACGCTGTCATCGCCCCAGTCTCCCAGGCCGTCCGAGATGACTTGGCGCGCTGGGTGGAGGATAACGTGGACGCCCTTGTCAGGGCCTTCGCTTCGGATGACAGCGACGTGGTCGTGGGTGCTGACGAGGACGGCGCGGCGAGCGGCCCTGACGCCGCCGGCAGCGACGCAGATGGCGATGGCGAGCTCGGCGACTCCGACGAAGGCTCAGGAGGTGCCTCCGGGGACGCATTGGGGGATTGGTCCGTCTGAGTGCGTATCGCTCCTGTCTTTTCCACCCTGCATGAATAGAACTCAGGCTTTTGACCTGGTGGCTTGTGAGAGCAGTTTGGGAGGGGAAGCCACTCATGTAAAAACCTGTGTCCATCGTATCAGTAGTAATCAAATTGCGCTCATGCCTAACGGTGGGCTGGTTTACCTTTGCCCCACGCTGGTTCCGGGGCGGCCTGCAGGAGGGCGCGACGCCTTGGGCGCTCTCTAGTTGGGTCCTCAGGATGTGAGATCGTCGCTGGTGAAAAACTTCACAGGCGTTGGCCTTCTTCACAGGCTCTGGGCCTTCTCCTGAGCGTGAGGGCTTCACAGGCACTCGCCTTGCTTCACAGGCTCTGGGCCTTTTCCTTAGCGCAAGGGCTTCACAGGCACTCGCCTTGCTTCACAGGCTCTGGGCCTTTTCCTTAGCGCGAGGGCTTCACAGGCACTCGCCTTGCTTCACAGGCTCTGGGCCTTTTCCTTAGCGCGAGGGCTTCACAGGCACTCGCCTTGCTTCACAGGCTCTGGGCCTTTTCCTTAGCGCGAGGGCTTCACAGGCACTCGCCTTGCTTCACAGGCTCTGGGCCTTTTCCTTAGCGCGAGGGCTTCACAGGCACTCGCCTTGCTTCGCAGGCTCTGGGCCTTTTCCTTAGCGCGAGGGCTTCACATGTACTCTCCTTGCTTCACAGGCTCTGGGCCTTTTCCTTAGCGCGAGGGCTTCACAGGCACTCGCCTTGCTTCACAGGCTCTGGGCCTTTTCCTTAGCGCGAGGGCTTCACAGGCACTCGCCTTGCTTCACAGGCTCTGGGCCTTTTTAAACAGGACAGCCTCTGTAGGCACCCGAAAATCCTCCCGAGGGGGAGTAACAGTGGCAGTATGGGTTGCGCGCGAGCCAGGCCTGACCCAACTCGCGAGGGGCTCGCGAGGGGAGGCAGCTATGACGGAGCCATAACCAGAACACGAGAAATGGCTCGAGCGAGAATAAGCACCCCTTCCCCGAACACACGCAAATCTCAAATTCGAATCCAACTTAAATCCAGCGGGGGAAAGCAACAGCCAAAGGGAAATTCAACGAAAAGCAGACAAAAAGCCGCGTCCGGCACCTAATCTAGTCTTGGACGTCTTCTCACCAGCGCGGAGCTAAGTGCTGTCCACTAGGCGTGGGAGGGAGCCCCAGGGCCTAAGGCCGGCACCCCTAAGACTCCGGGACGTGTACAGCCCCACTCATTATTATGTGAGAGTGTCACGGGGCGGCGAGCTTCACAGGCACTGGGCCTTCTTCACAGGTACTGGCCTTGCTTCATATCGCCAGACGAGGGCCCTGCCTTGCGCCACACTCTAGTGCCATCAGCAACGACCGGAACCCAGGACGCCACCCAATGGGGTAGAGCGGTCGCCAGCGGTTCCTCCGACGACCACGGGTCCTCCGCCAGGGGCAGGCCCTGAGGCACCTCCCCAACAGAGGGCCTACCTCCTGAGAACGCCTTGCTCCGAACGCCGCGCTGGTGATGTAGGATCTCGACCCCCCTGCGCCCTCCTCCCGAGGGGTAGGAGACTATGGGAGCAGGGCAACTGCTTGCTGCGGCGACCTGCACCTCCTGTGATCCATGGTTAGCATATACCTGCCCCTGAAGAGTTAGCGGTGTCGGATAGTCGCTGCCTCCAGCGTGGCCAACAGGCTCGTCCATGGGCTCCTGGAAGGGCTCGGCTTCTACTGCCTCATCCCCCCAGCTTGGGCTGAGGAGCGAGCCTTGCCTGCTCTCGCGAGGGTGTCCTTGGTCCAGCATGAAGGGCACGTATTCCTCCGTCGTTGTCATCCCGAACGCCACGCCATGATGCCCCGCACGCCACGCGGTCCCACCGGCCGTGCCTACCGCGGGGTGGCAGCGCAGCAGCCCTCTAGGGCCGCGGGTCGCATTGAGTCCTTCTTCTTCGCGGGCCGGGGGCGGAGGCAGCGCCGCCGTCGGTCTGGTGCTGACAGCTTCGCTGGTGTCGGAGTAGCCTTGGAGTTCGTGGGCGCGCGCGGAGCCCCCGCGCGGACCGCTCTGGGCTTGAGATGGGAGCTGGGTGGAGAAGGGGTGAGCCCCCGAGGCGGCGAAGCCCAGGAGCTCCGCCACTCGCTCCAGCAGCACTTTGTGGCCGCCCTCCAGCAGCCTGCACCGCAGCAGCTCCCGAGCCACCGTGAGCGCCGCCCTCGAGTTCGCCTGCTCCCGGCGGGTGTATGGTGTCGTTGTCGCGGCGTGACTGGAGGCCCTTGTAGCCGACCGAGCCTGCCGCGGCGTAAGAGTTGCCGAAGTCTGTCCGCATCGCCCGCGGCCCGCAGCGCCCTGCGGACCGCGAGCTGCCTGGGGCGCGGGGTCGCCCGAGGCGGGCGGTTCCGCGCGTTTGGGCCACGCAGCCCACGGGTCGGGGTTGCCCTCCTGGTCGCCGGGCATGGTGACGAAGACGCGACGGGGCACGGAGTGGTGGAAGACGAACTCCGGCGCACCCCTACCTGGCGCGCCAAATGGCAGAGTGTTAAGGTTCGAACACTCGGGTGCGCGTGGAAATCACGCCTTCAACCTCCCCGCCTCACCAAGATCTAAACTACTAAAAGAATCACACAAGAGACACAAGATTTATACTGGTTCGGGCCACCATTGTGGTGTAATACCCTACTCCAGTGTGTGGTGGATGGATTGCCTCCTGGGGCTGGTGATGATGAACAATACAAGGAAGAACAGCCTCGCGAGGGTCTGTTCTTTGCTGGGGCGATGAACTGCTAGGAGGAGTTCAGCCGCCCTTCTCTCTTTTTCTCTCTCTAATTTTCGATCCCTGTGTGCCTTCCTACGAGAACCGAACGAACCAACTGCTCGACCCCCCTACCACGTGGGTGGCCGGTCCTATTTATAGGGGCCCTTGTCCTCTTCCCAAATATCGAGCGGGAAGGGAGCCAACAATGGCGGGCTAATTTGAAGGGGGACAGCAAGTACATCTATCTTGACAAAAGGTGGTTTCGCCTACGAAAGGCTCTGCGGTGACGCCGCGCTGGGCTCCATGGTGACTTCCGTCTCGTAGTCCGCTTGGTCCTGGTCTTGTTGCACCGAAACGGCAACCTTTGCCTGATGCCTCGGTAATCCGCGGCTGCGCTTGCCCCCTTTGCACCAAAGAGGAAAGAAGGAGGCTGCACGCGCTGGCGCTCGCCTGGCACCCTCGATCGTCACGGCTTGCGTCACTGGCACCTCGCGAGGCACCCCGCCTTGATATCTCCGTCTCCTCGCGAGCTAGCCTGAGGAGGCTGCGCCTGAGGATGCGCCGTGTCGTCCACCTCGCGAGGCTTGGCCCCTCGCGAGGGTCTTCAGTCTTGTGCTTGATGAAGATGGGCCATGTTGGCCCCCCATTCGAGCCACGCCGCAGGCCGTAGGCAGGCAAGTCTGGGGACCCCCGTTCCCAGAACGCCGACAGTTGGGACCCTGCTATGGCGAGGACTGGGCCCGCCGACCGCTCCCTTGGCGGCTCCTCAGGCGGCGGAGGCGTCAGAGGTTCCAGCGACTCCGACGAGCTCTTCGCGACTCCGGAGACGAGCAACGACAGCTACGAGCCCCCGAGCCACGCCGCTCCTAGAGTAGGGCAGGCTCGTCAGGCCGTCACCGACTCTGATCTGGATGGGGTTGGCGCCGGTGCTTGACGGCCCACTGTTGATGATGGTTTCTTTTGCAGGGGCGCGTGTAGTTAGCGTCCTTTTAGGATCTGTTCCCAACGAGGAATCAAAGATGCGTCCCGTGGGGGCTTGTATGGTGCCTGTGATCCTGTTTTGTTAATATAACCCTTGTCGTAGAATTGTGCGAGTTGCTCATTCCGTCTTAGCTCAGTTCTCCCTTTCGAACCTCACGAGGGCTTGGTGCTCTGCGCCGACAGGTCCCAGTCCCAAGGCGGCTTCAGCCGTCGCTGGTATGCCAGGTCGCGATGCCGTGGTCAAGGCCAGGAGGTGAGCGACCCGGGGTCCGGTAAGAGCCCCTGAGTCGCGACGCTCAGGAGGTCCCCTTTGGCGCTCAAGCAGCCGTCGTTCGGTGAGAAAGGAGAGCGGCATCGCTAACACGGGATTGCATTAGGTGCGGGGATGGTGCCGTGGTAGCTGGTGCTTCTGGGTGGTGACTTATCTCGGGAATCAGGGACCGCTCTCTGGTGTGTCGCCGGGTCCGTGCATCGGCAGGCGTGAGGTTGATCAGCGAGGTCCTCGCGTGTCCCTCCCCTCTCGCCTTTGCTCCCCTTTCTGCTCTACGTCCTCGGGTCCTGGCCCTCGAGCGAGTCTCAGCCGTCGCTGGTATGCCAGGTCGCGATGCCGTGGACAAGGCCAGAGGGTGAGGGCTAGAGAGCCAGTAGGAGCCCTGAGTCGCGATGCTCAAGCACCCCCCTTTAACGTGCAAGCGGTTCGCGCGGATGAGAGTGAAGGAGACACCGCAAGGGCCTCGCCTGACGCAGCTCCTTTAGGAGATCCTGTAGACCCATCATAGAAAGAACGAGGGTTTGCCATGACAATTGACAGTCAGCCATTGGTTGCTTCCATGGGGCGATGAGGCACTGTAGGCATGACGAGGTGGCGCCATGCGGGGCTGCCGCGGCCAGAGCTCAGCCATTCAGGTTTGTCGGCGTTGCAGGGACGGACCCATGCGCAAGCGTCGTGCCATTTGGGAGCAGCTCCGTTAGTTGGCGTCAGTCGAGCGGGCAACTAGGTCAAACACATTGGCCGCGAAGGAGTGGATTCATTCAAATAGATGCTAGGAAGGCGGACATCACTGGGTCAGGCCCCGTGGGGCGCCCCCAACAAGGTAAGCTAACAACATGAAATAAAAGGGATACATGCCGCTGGGACGGACCCATGCGGCCTGGGAATAATGCAGCCCCGGGGGGCACTCCCAGCTAGAAATGAAACTTGAACGATGTCACCTGATGATGTTGAGGACGAAGGAGTGTTGGTGTAGCAGACTCGGTGGGCTACGGAAGCCAATCCTCACGAGCCCCCAGGCCTAGGGGCCTCGGGAGGCTCCGGAGGCGCTCGTGGCTCCTCGCGGACCATCTCCATCTCCGCCAGGGCTGCGGAACGCCTGGCCTCTTGAGCCTCCATGATGCCCCCCATGAGGCACTGGTACATGGCAGCCGCGTTCGACAAGTCGTAAGGCATGCGAACATAGTTGTGGGTGGACCTTCGCAGCGCCCCACTCGCGAGGGCCAGGGGCACTCTAGAGAGGCGACTCAATTGAGCCCTGGTATGTCGATGCAGACGCGCAGCCCACCATCCTCGCCTGGATGGGGAGCCACAGCTGGTAGGCGGCCGCCGCCTTTCATGACTCTTGACTCTTGTAGCTCCTGAATGGCCTTGCTGACGAACTCCTGACGGTCTGGCTCTCCTTGCCTTACTCCTTCTTGAGGGAAACGTGCTTCGAAACACGCCTCCATGTGGTGCCCAAGCGCCTCCCTCGTGACCTTAGCCAGGTCGGTGGCCCTCCAGGGGAGAGCCCCCGAGCCCTGCCTGAGGAGGGCGTCGGGTGCGCTTTCCTATTCGATGGAAGGAGGTTCCCCCTGGGCAGGCGCGGGCCCTGAGGGGCCTACCTCCTGAGGGGCTGGGCCGGACGATGTCTTCTTCTTCTTGGGGGCGGTCTCGGGAAGCCTCCTGCTTCCGCGATCCGGGTCTTCCAGTGATGCGACCTGAAAGGCTCGTTCCAGGGAACACACCGCGTCCTTCTCTTCATACACCACTTCCAGGCATCTTGAGGACGTTGTAGCCGTGGTGAGTTATGACCATGAACTTGGCCTGCGCTGGGTACCCAAGGATGGCGTTGTACGACAGGCGAATGTGAGCGACGTCGAAGTCGATGAGCTCGGTGCGGTAGTTGTCGCGTGCCCCGAAGGTGACAGGGGGGCGGACCTGCCCAATCGGGACCGTGGAGCCGTCGGTGACTCCGGAGAAAGGCTTGGTTGGCTGAAGCTGGTTGTAGGGCACTTGGAGATTGTTGAACATTTCCACGGACAGGACGTTGAGCCCTGCCCCGCCATCGATGAGGGTCCTGGTGACCACCACGTTGCTGATGATTGGGGAACAAAGCATCAGGAGGACTCCGGCTGTGGCCGCACACTTGAGCTGATCTGCTGAGCTGAACATGATGGCACACGCCGACCACCTGAGAGGGCGCGTGGCTTCGAGCTTGGGGGGGATTACATTCACTTCGCGGGCGAACTGCTTGAAGATGCATTGAGAGGCTGGGGCTTGAGCCTCGCCCAGGATGCAGGCGATCGCGCGCGGCTCCTGGAAGCCCCCAGCCCCCTTGTCCTGATGGCGGTCCTCGTTTCTCCTTGGCTGCTGTGGCAGCGGAGGGAGGCCTGCGTTGCCTTGCGGGTGATTCTCGTGAGGCTGATCCCTCCAGTCTCCCTCGCGAGGCGGGTCTTGCCAGCGATCCTCGCGAGGTCGATCGCGCCACCCTTGGCGCGGGCAGCGGTCTTCCCAGCGTCCTGCGTTCCTTCCTCCTCCTCGACCGTAGCCCCGGTCACCATGGTCGGGGCGACGGCCGATCCTTCCTTCTCGCACGGCTCGGAGCTCTTGACATTCGTTCATGTTGTGGGTGTGGAGGTCGTGGTACACACAGTACCGACTGCCCTTGGAAGACTCGGGCTGATCTCTGCCGTGCTTGGTGTCTGGTTCTGCCACGAGCACGGCAGCCCCCTTGCGCTTCACATCCTTGGCCTTGGGCTTCTTCTCTTCTGGGTCTGCGGCAGGCAGCTCGAGGAGGGAGAGACGCCCTTCCTCAGCCCTGGCGCACTTCGTTGCCAAGTTGAACAACTCCAAGGAAGTGCACAGGTCTTCATGCATCGCCAGCTCCTCCTTCATCTTGACATTGCGCACGCCATCGGAGAAAGCTGGGATGATGGCCTCCTCGGTCACCTTGGGAATCTTGAGGCATGCGTTGTTGAAGCGCTGGATGTACTTCTACAGGGTCTCTCCGGGTTGTTTCTTGATGCGGCGCATGTCACTCACGGCGGGTGGCCGGTCGCGAGTACCTTGGAAGTTGGCGATGAAGCGGGTGCGCATCTTGTCCCAGGAGGAGATCGTGCCTGGAGCCAGGTTCAGGAGCCAGGTGCGGGCCCCGTCCTTGAGCTCCATGGGAAACCAGTTCGCCATGACCTTCTCGTCTCCGTTGGCAGCTTCAATGCCCAGCTCATAGAGCTGGAGGAACTCCGCAGGGTCGGCCGTGCCGTCATAACGAGGAGGCAGGCCTGGCTTGAACTTGCCGGGCCACGGGACGCTGCGTAGCTCGGTGGTGAAGGCACGGCAGCCTGCTGTGGCCACGGGAGGCCTTGGGTGACGGAGATCTTGGTCTTGCATGTCCCCACGCGCTGCAGCTGGGAGCAGTGCGGGGTCTTGACGTGCGGGAGCAGGAGCATGATCGCGACGTGCTGGAGCAGGGACCGCGCGGGCAGCTTCTTGCGGGAGAGGGACTTGTTGGCAGCTCTGCTCTTGCCGCGCTAGCACCTGACAGAGCTGGTTCTGCCCAGGGGCCATGCGCCTTGGAGCCATGGAGCCTTCTTGAGGAGGAGGCGGCTGGGGCGCCCCCGGAGCTTCATCGCCCGTGCGGGGCGTGGTGCAGTGCAGCGGAACGGACGGCGCAGGACAGCCCCCTGTGGCGTGAACGAGCTCGGCAACGCGGTCGAGCCATTCTTCGTAGATGTCGTCGATGGGACGGTAGCGCAGGAGCTCGTTTGCCGCGATGAGCGCATCTCGAGCCTCCATGGGTGCGCGGAGCGCGCGGGATGAAGAACCAGCTGGGGTGAGCGAGGGAGCAGCGGTGCGGCCATCTGGCCCCACGGACGGATGCTGAGACGATGCTTGCTGCTCGTTCCCCGCCGGGCCGGTGGCGGCGTTGACGGCAGGTGACGGGGAACGGCGAGGACGCCCGCCGACAGGAGCCGTCTGGGCGACGCGGGAAGCGAGAGCGGCCCGGCGTTCGGTGCGGGCCCGACGAGCGTCAGACATGGACACGATGGTCGGAGGAGAACGGGGTGGTGGAAGACGAATTCCGGCGCACCCCTACCTAGCGCGCCAAATGTCGGATTTCGGGTTCGGGCAGACCCTTGAGGTTCGAACACTAGGGTGCGCGCGGAGATTTCGCCTTCTACCTACCTGCACCCCTCCGCCTCGCAAAGATCTAAGCTATGGAAAGAACAGCACAAGAGACACAGGGTTTATACTGGTTCGGGCAACCGTTGTGGTGTAATACCCTACTCCAGTGTGTGGTGTGGTGGATTGCCTCTTGGGCTGATGATGATGAGGAATACAAGGAAGAACAGCCTCGCGAGGGTCTGTTCTTGGCTGGGGGGATGAACTGCTAGGAGGAGTTCAGTCGCCCTTCTCTCTGTGTGTGTGTGTGTGTGTGGTGCTACTCGATCCGATCCTAGCTAGATTCTCTCTTGGCTTCTAGATTCTCCCTTCTTGATTGCGATCCCTCTACCCTGTGGGTGGCTAGTCCTATTTATAGGCAAAGGCCCTGGGCCTCTTCCCAAATATTGAGCGGGAAGGGCGCCAACAATTGGCCATTTTGAAGGGGAACATGTAGTACACTTATCCTGACTAAAGTTGGTCCTCGCCTGCCAAAGGCTGTGGTGGTGACACTGGCTTGGGCTCCACAATGACTTCCTCCCTGCCGTTGGACTAGTCTTGGTCTCGTTGCACTGAAACGGGTGCATTTGCTTGATGCTCTCGCCCGCGCTTGCTCCCTTTGCACCAAAGAGGAAAGGAGGACACTGCGCGGGCTGGCGCCCGCCTGGCACCCTTGGTCGTCATGGCTTGCGTCATGGGCACCTCGTGAGGTACCCCGCCTTGATCTCTCCGCCTCCTCGTGAGCCAGCCTGATAAGGCCGTGCCTGAGGAAGCTCCTTGTCGTCCGCCCCACGAGGCTTGGCCCCTCGCGAGGGTCTTGGGTCTGTGTTGATGAAGATGGGCCGCGCTGGGCCCCCTTTTGAGCCACGCCGTAGGCCGCAGGCAGGCAAGTCTGGGGACCCCCGTTCCCAGAACGCCGACAGCTCCAGCCCCTCCCAGGCTTGGGCGACCCCTCTAGGGCCTCCGCCTCTCTCCGGTGAGGTCGTCTCGCCCGCTTGGAGCCCCTGGAGTGGCCTCTGCTTGCCGTCTTCCTCAACTCTGGCGACCTCCACGTTCTGCCTCCGCTTGAGAGGTTGATTCCGACGACGTCCGACCGCCCCTAGCTACGCTACGGGTACGGGCAGGTGCGCCTCAACCCCCTCTTGCCATCCCTCCCTCTCGTTTGGGCCAAGGAGCCCTCGTCGCCGGCGAGAGCTCCGGCGAAGCCGCGGCCCCCTCTGTTTCCTTCTCCCTCTTCCCCCACCTGACTAGCGAGGCCAGCTAGTTAGCCACTCAGTATGCGCGTGAAGCGGTACGAGTGGTGGCGCCCCTGGGCTTTACGCCTTCGACGTCACCACGCAGTCTATTTCTTTTATTCAAATCCATTTGAATTTATAGAACACTTCAAACAGTTATAACTTTTCAACCATAAGTCCAAATGAATTGATTCTTTTTTGCATTGTGTTCTTTGATAAGAAATCTAGCAGCTCACCAAAGATGAGATTTTTTTGAGCTGTCTAGAATTTCTGGTGATTTTCAGAAATGTTCTTGATATTTTCTTTTTGTGTTTAAAACTATTTTCAGAAGGTGAAGCTTGTCTTGAGGATCACCAGGAGGCTTTTGAACCTCATCTGCACTAAGGCAAGCCACAGCAACATTTTCATGGTGCCATTTCAATATTTGTGATTTTGTTACTTGAATGAAATGATTAATCCATGCATTTAAATTATTATGGAGTTATTTATATTCTCTTAAATATTGGTTAGTTGTTATGCTTGATTTACAGAATGGGTGAAACTAGTTTAGTGGATAAAGCAAGATAAGATTTATTAGAGGTGATGTTAGAAATAATTTTGTTATGCATGTTAGCAATTATTTAAAGCTATGTTTTTGCCCTCTTAGATTGATAAAAATTTGCTAGAAAATGTTCTGTTAAATACTTGTTCAATCATATTACTTTTCTTACAGAATGTTCGAACCCAACTTAGTGATAAAGAAAGTAAGAGTTGTTGATAGTGAAATCTTTTTGACAAGCATATGAGAAATTTATCGGAGTTACTTTCTTGCGTAAGAAATAAATAAAACTTGTTGCAAAATTTTTTGGTTAAGTTGTGAGTTATTTGAGCAAGTAGAGTAATTTGAGTTGTTGACATTATGCTTGGTGTGTATAAGGATGACATCGGTCCTTTTTATCACTATGTGATGCATGTGTTGTTTTGCATTTCATGGCATGCTATGACACCGGTCATTTTTAGTTTAAAGTTAAACCTGAATATAACTCAACTTGAATATACCGTTGACTGGGTCATGGTGCCGCTGAATCTAGTTTCTTTCCAGTGCAACCACATTTGCCTTTGTGGGAAGGCCTAGATTCGGTCCATTGACACGGCCTTTGGTCGGTGCCTCCATCTAGGGAAGGTTATGTCGTGCTTGCCCTGGCCCGGTAAGCAGACATAATCTTGTGTGCTCGTTGATGAGATTATGTTACCGAGTCCTCCAGTGGGAGTGTCCCCGAGTGGGAGTGTTTTGACCACGATGGTGGTCGGGGTGTCTTTGGTAGACACGGGGCCACCCAAGACCGTTGGGGATATGGGTCGGAGTGGCCGGGAGAGTGTTGTGGCAATGGAGGGGTTTTGACGGAATGCCATTGGTCCACCCGAATGGGAGTGTGAGGCCATGGGTTCCATGGTGTGGGTACAATGTGCTACCTCTGCAGAGTGTGTAATCTATCGATAGCCGAGTCCACGGTTACGGACACCTCGTAGTAGGTCCCACCATGAGTCAACGTTTAATAAAAATTGCACACTAAGCTATGAACTTTGCATTGTTGATGGATGGCAGAAAGGCCATTGAGGCATTTGGGACCAATTGATGGTCGTGTTTGTGATCGCCGTAAGGATCACGAGTTGTTCTTGAGAAAGACCACTTTGGTGGTGTGTTTGTGATCTAGAGATGATCACGGTTGGTAAGCTGTCCCGAGGGACGTTCGAGCATGATCACAGCATGTTGACATATAGTGTAGCATTTTTAATAATTGATTAAATATCATGATATTGTTTTTCATTATGATTATGCCTATTGTGAGCTTGCAAGTACATTCAATGTACTGACCTGACGTGTCATGCCAGATTTTAGGAAAGTATCGTTAGAGAGGAGCGCTGTTTGAGTCTAGATCGTGTCCACGTCGGTGTCCCTGTGATATGGAGCTTCCGCCACGACGTTATTCCGCTGCCACGTAGTTGTTCGGATCGAGGCCCCTTTATGTTCATTAAATAATGTACATATTGTTCAGCCGCACCGAGTGTGCCGCTTGGCCTCGACAGCTGTTGTAATGTAACTTTGTTCCGCTAGCATCAGTAAAGCGGTTGTTATTCTGTACCAAGATGTTTTGTGTTGACAGAAGACATGGTCTCTGGCCTGGCAATGCATGGTAAACCGGTCGCTCTGAGCCGGGTGCCACACGTGGCTTATGCTGAGTCCGTTTGTGCAATGGAGGAGTTAAAGTTTTACAAGGACAATGTGGACCCGGCAGATATGACATCTTTGAAAAAGCCAAACACAGAGCATGATCCAATTTTAAAGTTTAAATCGGCAGATGATACCAAGATGGTTGATTTTGTTCCTGGCGACTCATGCAAGCAGTTCAGCATCAGTGCTAATCTGGATCCGAAATAGGAAAGCGCGCTCATCGAGTTCATCCGTGAGAACCGGGACATCTTAGCATGGAAGCCTTTAGACATGCCAGGTGTACCGAGGGAACTCACTGAGCACACTCTTAATATTGATCCAAAGTTTAAGCCGGTCAAATAGTTTCTTCACCGTTTTAATGAGGAGACATGGAAGGCCATCGGAGAAGAAGTAGCCTGGCTCTTGGCAGCTGGGTTAATCATTGAAGTTTTCCATCTTGAGTGGTTGGCTAACCCGGTGCTGGTACTTATGAAGAACGGCACCTGGTGCATGTGTGTGGAATACACAGATTTAAACAAGGCTTGTTTGGCTGATCCTTTTGCTCTCCCTCGTATTGATTAGATTATTGATGCTACGGCGGGTTGTGAGCGTTTTAGTTTTTTGGATGCTTATTTCGGTTATCATCAGATCAAGATGGCAGTTAAGGACCAGGAGAAGACAACTTTCATAACTCCTTTTGGAGCCTTCTGCGATGTGTCTATGCCTTTTGGGCTCAAGAGTGCCCAGGCGACTTATTAGAGATGTGTGCAAAATTGCCAACATAACCTTATTGGGCGCAAGTTGCAGCTGATGCCATACACGTCACTGCACCTCCTTCGCAACGTGTGGCGTCGGCTGTACCCTCTCGGAGACGACCCAGTCTATCATGTGTACCAGGAGCATCTAGCTAATTCAGTATATGAGTATCACGCAGTGGTCACTCTGCGCACTAGTTCCGATTCCATCTCTTACACTCGCACTTCTCGGAGCAGTTATGCCTCCAGCGCTTCTCAGGCTGTCCAGTTTGCTGCATTCGAGGTCCTTGTCGAGCTTCGCTACAACGAGGACCGAATGCAGAACCACCCAGGTTTCTACTACTACCCATATCTGCACGACAACAGTCGTGTCCATTTCCCTCTCATTGATCCGGAGTCTGATAGTGTTGCTAGCTACCTTGCTTGTTATATCACTGCTAGCTATCTCATGATCCATGAGCTGGCTCGAGAGCTGACTCATACTCGTACTGCTTTAGCCACTACTTTGGTCACTTCTAGATCCGCCACTACTCCATCTTCACTAGGATTTACCACTTATGTCCCAGTCAGTTCTAGCTCCCCTATTTCGCCGGTTACTCCCCCGAGTAGCACGGGCGTCTCGGCCGCGAACCCTCTCAGTACTTCTGCCGAGTGGGTCTCACTTCTCGCTACCCCTGTAGCCGTGATGCTTCATCCTACCCCTGCCCCTGAGGGAGAGCTCTCGAGGCAGCGATGTGGTGTTACCTTTAACCTGGAAGTTTCCGTTAACCACGTCAGTTCGGGATCCGAGACCACTTCAGGGGAGGACGCCGCAGCACCAGCAGAGCAGTAGTATCTTTGAGTATTCGCAGTTATCTGGATGATGCATGGATGTAGTCGTACGAGGCATGATGTTTTGTTGCCTGTATGAGAGTAGTGAACCAGTCATGTTGTTTACTTTTCATGTATGAGTCTATGTATAATTATGTTGAGACTTTATTCGTCGTATTTTTCGCTCTTCTGCTTTCGTCCAGGATTTGTCGCTGGCTTTTCCCCAATTTTATTTTTGGGTGTTTCTTATCTCGATTGTGTTATCTTGGGAAAAAATCACAATAGGATGACGTGGGGAGGCAGCGGTAGCAACGTTCGTGAGGGAACTCCAGTTCGTCATTCCACATGACAGGCAGGACATTCTCCTGAGGCGTATGTTCAGCCACCACCTCCACCGCCTGATCCTCCCTCCACCGAGCAAATTCTACGTATGTTTGAAGAAAAAACGAACAATAATCTGATTGAAATATTGAGAAGTGTTCAAGCTATGGTTGGACGGAATGGAAACCAGAATGGTCATCACTCAAAGCTGTCAGATTTTCACAGGACCAATCCACCGAGTTTCAGTCAGATTGTTGACCCAATGGATGTACATGATTGGTTACGCACAATGGAGAAAAAACTTGAGATTGCCCGTACTGAAGGAAATGATAAAGTTCCATTTTGAACTAATTACCTTGAAGGCGCAGCTGCCATATGGTGGGAAAATACAAAGGCCATGTGGCCGATTGATGAGGAAATCACCTGGGAGAAATTTAAGGATAAGTCCTGAAAATATCATATCCCTACTGGAGTTATGAAGGCCAAGCAGCGTGAATTTCTCGCGCTCGTCCAAGGAAATTAGTCTATGGCTGAATATCTGCAAAAATTCAATCATTTGGCCCATTACTCTCTGTATGATGTGGCCACCGAAGAAAGGAAGGTTGATAGATTTCTTGGAGGTTTAAATCCGCAACTTCGGTGTGCTCTCAGTATGTTTGATTTGACGGATTTCCAAACTCTGGTGGACAAGGCGTTCATCGCTGAACGAGAGCACAAGCTGTCGGTGTTCTGGGAACGGGGGTCCCCAGACTTGCCTGCCTGCGGCCTGCGGCGTGGCTCAAAGGAGGCCCAGCACGGCCCATCTTCATCAACACAAGACTCAAGACCCTCACGAGGGGCCAAGCCTCGCGAGGCGGGCGACACGGAGCTTCCTCAGGCACGGCCTCGTCAGGCTTGCTCACGAGGAGGCGGAGAGATCAAGGCGGGGTACCTCGCGAGGTGCTCGTGACGCAAGCCATGACGACTCAGGGCGCCAGGCGGGTGCCAGCCCGCGTAGCGTCCTCCTTTCCTCTTTGGTGCAAAGGGGGAAAGCGCAGCCGCGGAGTACCGAGGCATTAGGCAAAGGTTGCCATTTCGGTGCAACGCGACCAGGACCAGGAGGACTACGAGACGGAGGTCACCATGGAGCCCAAGACGGCGTCATCACCAGAGCTTTGCGCAGGCGAAGACTGCTTTTGTCAGGATAGTTGCTACTTGATGTCCCCCTTCAAATTAGCCCGCCATTGTTGGCTCCCTTCCCGCTCAATATTTGGGAAGAGGACCAGGGCCTCTATAAATAGGACCAGCCACCCACATAGCAAGGGGGTTGGGAGAAAGGGTAAGAGCAAGGCAGTGAGTGAGAGAGAGAAAGAGAGAAAGGGTGGGTGAACTCCTCCCAGCAGTTCATCGCCCCAGCCAAGAATAGACCCTCGTGAGGCTGTTCTTCCTTGTATTGTTCATCATCATCAGCCCCAAGAGGCAATCCACCCACCACAAACTGGAGTAGGATATTACACCACAACGGTGGCCCGAACCAGTATAAACCTTGTGTCTCTTGTGCAGTTCTTTCAGTAGCTTAGATCTTTGTGGGACGGGGAGGTAGAAGTCGTAATCTCCGCGCGCACCCTAGTGTTCGAACCTTAATGGTCAGCCGGAGCCCGAAATCCAACATTTGGCGTGCCAGGTAGGGGTGCGCCGGAATTCGTCTTCCACCGCTTCGTGCCCCGTCGCGCCGTCATCACCATGCCCGGTGACCAGGAGGGCAACCCCGACCCATGGGCTGCATGGCCCGCCCGTGCAGAACCGCTCGCCTTGGGCGACCCGGTGCCCCAGGCAGCTCACGGTCCGCAGGGCGCTGCGGGCCGCGGGCGACGCGGACAAACTTCGACAACTCTCACACCGTGGCAGGCACGGTCGGCAGCAAGGGCCTCCAATCACGCCGCGACCACGACACTGTACACATGCCGGGAGCAGGCGAACTTGAGGGCCATGCTCACGGTGGCCCGAGAGCTGCTGCGGTGCAGACTGCTAGAGGGCGGCCATGACGTGCTGCTGGAGCGAGTGGCGGAGCTCCTGGGCTTCGCCGTCTCGGGGGCTCACCCCTTCTCCCCCCAGCTCCCAACTCAAGCCCAGGGCGACCCGCGCGGGGGCTCTGCGCGTGCCCGCGGGCCCCAAGGCTACTCCGACGCCAGCGAAGCTGTCAGCACCGGACCGGCAGCGGCGCTGCCGCCGCCCCCGGCCCTTGAAGAAGAAGGACTCAACGCGACCCGCGGCTCCAGTGGGCGGCCGCATTGCCACCCCGCGGTGGGCGTGACAGGCGGGACCGCGTGGCATGCGGGGCATCACGGCGTAGCGTTTGGGATGACGGCATCAGAGGAATACGTGCCCCTTATGATGGACCAAGGACACCCTCACGAGAACGGACAAGGCTCGCTCCTCGGCCCAAGCTGGGGGGACGAGGCAATCGAAGCTGAGCCTTTCCAGGGGCCCCGGAACGGTCCCACTGGCCACGCTGGAGGCAGCGATTATCGGGCACCGCTAATTCTTCAGGAGCAGGTATACGCTAACCATGGATCGCAGGATGCAGGTCGCCGCGGCAAGCAGTTGCCCCGCTCCCACAGTCTCCTACCCCTCAGGAGGAGGGCGCAGGGGGCTGCAGGAGAGGGGCCGAGATCCGACACCACCGTGGCGTTCGGAGCAAGGCGTCCTCAGGAGGTAGGCCCTCTGCTGGGGAGGTGCCTCAGGGCCTGCCCCTGGTGGAGGACCCGTGGTCGTCGGGGGAACCGCTGGCGACCGCTCTACCCCATCGGGCGACATCCTGGGTTCCGGTCTTTGCTGACGGCACTAGAGTGTGGCGCAAGGCGGGGCCCTCGTCTGGCGATATGAAGCAAGGCCAGTACCTGTGAAGAAGGCCCGGTGCCTGTGAAGCTCGCCGCCCCGTGACACTCTCACGTAATAATGAGTCGGGCTGTACACGCCCCGGAGTCTCAGGGGTGCCGGCCTCAGGCCCTGGGGCTCCCTCCCACGCCCAGTGGACAGCACTTAGCTCCGCGCTGGTGAGAAGACGTCCAAGACTAGATTAGGTGCCGGACGCGGCCTTTTGTCTGCTTTCATTGCCTTCCCCTTTGGTAGTAGCTTTTCCCTAGCTAGATTTAAGTTGGATTCGAATTTGAGATTTGCGTGTGTTCGGGGAAGGGGTGCTTACTCTCGTTCGAGCCATTTCTCGCGTTCTAGTTACCGCTTCGCCACAGCTGCCTCCCCTCACGAGCCCCTCGCGAGTCGGGTCAGGCCTGGCTCGTGCGCAACCCAAACTGCCGTTGTTGCTCCCTCTCAGGAGGATTTTCGGGTGCCTGCGGAGATTGTCCTGATTGAAAAAGGCCCAGAGCCTGTGAAGCAAGGCGAGTGGCTGTGAAGCCATCGCGTTTTGGAAAAATCCCAGAGCCTGTGAAGCAAGGCGAGTGCCTGTGAAGCCATCACGTTTTGGAAAAGGCCCAGAGCCTGTGAAGCAAGGCGAGTGCCTGTGAAGCCATCGTGTTTTGGAAAAGGCCCAGAGCCTGTGAAGCAAGGCGAGTGCCTGTGAAGCCATCGCGTTTTGGAAAAGGCCCAGAGCCTGTGAAGCAAGGCGAGTGCCTGTGAAGCCATCGCGTTTTGGAAAAGGCCCAGAGCCTGTGAAGCAAGGCGAGCGCCTGTGAAGCCGTCGCATTTGGGAAAGGTCCGGAGCCTGTGAAAAGGGCCAACGCCTGTGAAGCTCCCCGCCGGTGAAACTCTCATATCCTGCGGATTCAACCAAAGAACACCCCTGACGTCACGCCCTCCCACGGGCTGCTTCGGGGCTTGTGCGAAACAAAGGTAAACCAGCCAACCACCAGGCGCGGGCGCTCGTGCAATATGACAACTACTAATATGATGAACACGGGTTTTACATGAGGGGCTTCCCCTCCCAAAATGCTCTCACAGCCATCAGGTCAAAAGCCTGAGTTCTATTCATACATGGTAAAAAAGGCAGGAGCGATACACACTCAGTCGGACCAATCCCCCAATGCGTCCTCGGAAGCACCTCCCGAGCCGTCGTTGGCATCGCCGAGCTCGCCATCGTTGCCTGCGTCGCCACCAGCGGCGTCAGGGCCGTTCGCCGCACCGTCCTCGTCAGCAGCCACGATCACGTCGTCGTCATCCGAAGCGAAGGCCCTGACGAGGGCGTCCACGTTGTCTTCCACCCAGTGTGTCGGGTCGCCTCGGACGGCCTGGGGAACTAGGGCGATGACGGCATCAAAGTCGAAGTGGGAATCCATGTTCAGGAGATGACTGAAGACACGGGAAAAGGCGCGCCCGAGCAGGGCGCGGCTCCTCTCCTCCACCAACCTGTCGGCCCTGGCCGACCGCGCCTCCAGCTGCGTCACCACGGCGGTGAAGAATTGAAGGTTGCCAGCATAGTTGGCTGTGTGCGGCTCACCAACGGCCGCCTCACAGATGTTGCCCAAGGCTGCACTAGCCCTCTCCCGGAGCGTGGCGAGCATGGGGACGTGCATGTGCTCCAGGACCTGCCGCTGACATATCTCATCCGCGTTCTAGCGCGCGATGCCCTCAGCCTCCTCCACCCACAGGCGAAGACGGAGCACCACGGCCTGGGAGGCGGCTAACTCCCCTCGCGCTACCTCAAGGGCGGCTCGGGAGATGTCGGCCAGCCGCGTCGCCTCCTCCCACTGGGCCCTCAAGGCTGCGGTCCTCCCTTCAGCTTCAACCCGGATCAACTCCAGCCTCCTCTCGAACTCGCGCTCGAGGCCTTGGCGCGCCATCCCCACCCGACGTCCGACCTCCTCCAGGACACGAGCTTCCCGTGCGGCGACGTCGTCCTCCGCCTGCGTCACCAAGCGCTCCCTCATCTCCAGCCGCTCGTACTCACGGGTGCGCTCGGCGGCTTCCAGCGTCAACGCTGCTTCATCCTTCTGGAGCTCAGCTGGGTCGCCGGAGGCCACCCGCATCGACGCAATGGCCGACTCGCGCAGCTCCACTTGTTCCTCCAGCGAGTGGCACCGGGCCAGGAGCTCATGAGCCCATTCCTCTGCCGCCTCTCGCCGTCGGTCAGCTCCCCGAGCCTCCTTGGCGGCCTGGGATCGAGCCACCCGAGAGGCCTCCAGCGACGCCATCGCCTCTTCATCGTCAAGATCACGCTGACGGCGCGCGAGGGCAATGGCGGCCTCCAGCTCGCGCCTCCCTGCAGCCAGGCGCAGGTCGTCAGCCTCCAGGTGCACGTCTTCGTCAGCAAGCTCCTCCCCAAGCAAGTTAACCCCGTCGGTCACCCTTCGAAGGAACCCTTAGCGGCAAGCGCGGCGCTCCCGGGCGCGCTCAAGCATGTCTTCCACACCATCATCTGCCCCAAGCAAGCGCCGGGGGCCACGAATCATCGTTCCTCCTCCGGGCAGGGGGCTGGGGGCTGGCGCCCTCGCGACGGTCGGGCGCGCCGCACCAGAAGCCCAGGCTGGAGCCAGCCCGTCTCCAGATGAAGGGCGCAGGGGGTGCCTCAACCAGTCGCAGTCCACGACCAGACGAGAAGCCCATGGCAGACTGACTATTCCCTGAGAGGGCCCGCGAAGGAAAATCGGAGGGAATGAAGGGCCTAGGACGGTAGAGGGGGCGAAGCCAAAGGAGGCGGCACCTCTGCTACTTCCGCGAGCTCGGACGAAAGGGGCCTGCGGAGCAAGGATCAGTGAAAGCAACAAGAGGATCAGGAGCCAGAGAGGGAGAGGACTTACTCGTCAATGGCGAAGTACTTCTTGTGCTTCAGCACGCGACAAGGGAAGTCATCACCCAGGGCCTCCCTTTTCCTTCGGAGGGCCTCAAAGTCCACGCGGAAGCGGCCCAAGAGAAGAGCACAAGGATCAACCTGCGACGAAGACGGAGCATCAGAGCGATCCGCGTCAGGGGCGCCTGCCTGGCGCATGCCGTCCATCACCTTGCCAGAAGACGTGGCTGGGGCCTCCGAGGCCTCAGCCCCAAGCGCTGGGAGTGGCTGCTTGCCACCTTCAGCCACAGCGGCACGGGTCCCAGGAGCTGCCCCCTCGCGAGCATCACCCGGCACCGCCACCTCATCAGGAGCCCCCTCGGCTTCCGGCGCCTCCTTCCTCCCTGCTCCACCACTTGAGGAGGAGTCGCCTTGGCCAATTGGAAGGGTAGTCACCACCAATGGATTCTCGCGAGGTATCTGGAGGCCGGCGGGGCGTAGCCCCCACTCATCAAAGACGGGCATCTGCTTCACGAAGTCGGCCCTGCTCTGGCAGAGATACAGCAAGGCCCCTCCCTGCCGGACGTTGCCGGGGTTGGGGTCCCCGGCCAAGGTCAAGAGCGTCAACTTCAGCATCGCGGGAGCCAGGTCCTCTTCCTGGAGCCTCATGCTATCCTCGCGCCCACGGAAGGCCCACATTCGGCGAGAGTGGCGTTGAAAGGGAGCAACATGGCATAGCAGAAACTCCTTCACCACCTTGGGCGCTGTCATGCCGAGCTTCCTCAGGAGCGCGAAGCGGCTCCAAACAAAGACGAGCCGGGGGCTCTTGAGTGTCTCCTAGCCCCAACCCGAATTGGGGACAGCAGGCGAGGTCGGCTCCGATAGCAGGGGCTGGGCACCCCTGCGTCCACATACAACCACCGCTCATGGAACCCAACCGTGGGCAGGGTAGTTTGAAGTCAATCCCAGAGGCCTCGGTCTCAGGCTCGGCAGCGAAGCTCACGCACGCCCAGCATTGGGAAGGGTCGACAAGGTGCAGCGAGAAGAAGTGGCACAGCAAGATAACCGAAGGAGGGATGCCCACCATGGCTTCGCAAACGAAGGCGAAGACTGAAAGGAGGGTGATTATCGGGTGGTAGGTGCGACATATGCCAATGGGTGGCTTATCATTGTGGGAGCCAATAAAACATTGCCGGTGCCTGGAAACGGGATAAGGCGAAGACATGCACGCCGGCGAATCTTACCCAGCTTCAGGGCTCTCCGGGGAGATAACACCCCTACTGCTGCTCTGCGGGGTCTCCGCATGGTTACTAAACGAACAAGAATCTACACAATGCTCCTTGAGCTGGTTTTGGTGGAAGGAGGAAGAAGGGCTCAGCTAGCGTGCTTCCTCTCCTTGTATGGTGTCTAGGTCTAACTTGAGCGTTCTCCTTTTTTGCATGGGTGCACCGGGGGGTTTATATAGGCCTACCCCCCGGGGGTACAAAGGTAATCAAGCTGGGCGCGGGGCCCAGCTGTCTGTGACCGTGCTCGCCGGCTTCTGCGCCGGCTGCTGGGGTCCGCCGACTGGTGGGTCCCACCGGCTGCCGGCTCCTTGGTCAACAGGCAGGCCCCACTGGCCAGGGCCTGGTCGGTGGCTGGTTACTATTGCCCCGTGCTGCTGACGCGGGCATGGTCGGGGTAAGCGTGGCTACAGTACCGCCGCCCTGGCGGGCGATTACTGTAGCCCCGCCGTATCTTGTCTCTTTAATGGACGTCTCCTTCGAGGATGATGGCGAGCCGGCTACGGGGAGCCGGCCCCTCATTAGGCCGACTTGGGAGGAGGTGCGGCCGCCTTCGGTATCTCTCTGCCCGAAGGGGCCCGCCGCCTCGGGGGCCACGCTGGTGGCCCGTCGTGGACGGAGTCGGGGCCGCCGTGGCAACAGTGCCGCGCCGGACGGGTCGTGGCCACCCGTACGGCGCACTGTACTAGGCGTGCTCCGGGTTTTTGGGGGTGGCAGGCTCCACTGTAGCCACGCCCTGCTTCATCATCGAGGGGTGGACGCGTACTCTGTGGGTACGGCCTTGACCGCTTTATGGGAGCCGGCCTCTTGGAGTCGGCCTTGTTGCAGCCGGCTTCTCGTAGTTGGCCCTCCCATGACTTTCTCCATGAGGGTAAAAGGCGGGCCGCTCCCGAAGCCGGCCTAGAAGATAGCCGGCAAAGGGGGAGGCGGCCTTAGGTCTTGAGTCTTCTTGAGAGCCGGACAGGCTCGTAATTTTTTCTGATGGGCCAGGGGAAGCCGGCTAGGCTACCCATGGCTATTAACTCCGACAGTGATGGACTCAGGACTTAGATGCATCATGTGGATCTGATAATGGGAGAGCACGGCATTGAAGAAATCAGAAAAGGGGGGAAACAGACCCGCCCACACGGCGTCGGTAAAACATGGGACCTCGGTTGCTATCCTGTCGATGGAGAAGTGCGACGCGGGCCAGGCTGTCGTCCTCCCGCACTCATTGAAGACGGTGGCCAGAGCCAAGCTGTCCCTGCCCAGGCACTCTTGATTGAGTACGGTCGACTGGACGACGGCGGGGCCACCGATGGCGGCACACAAGATGGAGGCATGGTTTTCTCCCCTCTCTCCTTCCTCGTCGGAGTCAGGGCGATGGGAAGGAGGGGGAAGATTCGAGATTGGATTGGAGGCAGGAGCAGGCGTTCGAAGGAAGGAAGAACAGGGGATGCTCGAGCAACAAGAAGGGGAGCGGCTGTGTGCAACTACAAGTCCGCCTAGCAGGGCGCAGAATAAGGGGGCATGGGGGAACAGTGCCGCCCACGTCCCATCAACCGCCACGCGGCGCCCAAGGCCGCAGGCTGCTAGGGCCCATGGCGCTTCGCCCTTGCCCTTTCGCCTCTCGGCATGGCCAAGCCCGGGCGCGGCTTGGGCCCGGGGGCTACTGTCGGTGTTCTGGGAACGGGGGTCCCCAGACTTGCCTGCCTGCGGCCTGCGGCGTGGCTCAAAGGAGGCCCAGCACGGCCCATCTTCATCAACACAAGACTCAAGACCCTCGCGAGGGGCCAAGCCTCGCGAGGCGGGCGACACGGAGCTTCCTCGGGCACGGCCTCGTCAAGCTGGCTCGCGAGGAGGCGGAGAGATCAAGGTGGGGTACCTCGCGAGGTACTCGTGACGCAAGCCATGACGACTCAGGGCGCCAGGCGGGTGCCAGCCTGCGCAGCGTCCTCCTTTCCTCTTTGGTGCAAAGGGGGCAAGCGCAGCCGCGGAGTACCGAGGCATCAGGCAAAGGTTGCCATTTCGGTGCAATGCGACCAGGACCAGGAGGACTATGAGACGGAGGTCACCGTGGAGCCCAAGACGGCGTCATCACCAGAGCTTTGTGCAAGCGAAGACTGCTTGTGTCAGGATAGTTGATACTTGCTATCCCCCTTCAAATTAGCCCGCCATTGTTGGCTCCCTTCCCGCTCGATATTTGGGAAGAGGACCAGGGCCTCTATAAATAGGACCAGCCACCCACATAGCAAGGGGGTTGGGAAAAAGGGTAAGAGCAATGCAGTGAGTGAGAGAGAGAAAGAGAGAAAGGGTGGTTGAACTCCTCCCAGCAGTTCATCGCCCCAGCCAAGAACAGACCCTCGCGAGGCTGTTCTTCCTTGTATTGTTCATCATCATCAGCCCCAAGAGGCAATCCACCCACCACACACAGGAGTAGGGTATTACACCACAGCGGTGGCCTGAACCAGTATAAACCTTGTGTCTCTTGTGCAGTTCTTTCAGTAGCTTAGATCTTTGTGGGACGGGGAGGTAGAAGGCGTAATCTCCGCGCGCACCCCAGTGTTCGAACCTTAAGGGTTTGCCGGAGCCCGAAATCCGACACAAGCTTATATCCGATAATAGGCCTGCTAGCGACAACAAGCGCAAGTTTGACCCAAAGAAGGATGGGCCACCTGTGCAAAAGGCTCGTACCTGGCAGCAGACTCAGGTGGAATACCAGCCAAATTGGCAGCAGAATGTTAACAAGACCACCACTTAAGTCATGAATATTGTGAAGAATCCAATGCATCAGGAGCGTCGGCGCAATAATTCTTGTTTCATTTGCAGGCAGCACAGACATTATGCCAAGCAGTGCCCCAAGAACAACAAGACAAATGCCCTAAGCCGGCCGCAAGTCAATTTTATGGAGTCGCGGCCAAACCAGCAAAACTTCACCAGGCACGTGCATCATATCTCCACTGATGAAGCCCAAGAAAAGCCAAAAGTCGTCATTGATATGTTTTCTGTTAATGACATACCTGCCATAATTTTATTTGACTCTGGGGCTTCCCGTTCTTTTATTTCTCAGAGTTTTGCAGCCCAAAACAATTTTCCTTGCACAATTTTGGGAAAAAATATGCTGGTACAAACCCCGAGATCCATAATCAAGAGCAATCTGGTCTGCTGTGATCTAGAGATCAATATCAACGGGGTCCGCTTTCCAACATCTCTGATAATCCTTGAGTCTGAGAAGTTGGATATTATATTGGGTATGAATTGGTTGACCAAATATCAAGTTTGCATAAACTGCACAACCCGAGAAGTCAATCTGACCAGTCTGGATGGGTAGCTCACCAAATTCTATGCTCGCAAGAATATACCCAAGCCAGAATTAGTGTGCACTGCTGTGGTTGAATTGGAATTTATTCCTGTGGTCAGTGAGTACCCTGATGTGTTTCTAGAAGAACTGCCAGGCATGCCACCAGATCGGGAACTGGAGTTTGCCATAGATCTTGTGCCCGGAACCGCACCGTTATACAAGAAGTATTACCGGATGCCCTCATCAGAATTAGTGGAGCTAAAGAAACAGCTTGACGAATTACTCCACAAAGGTTATATTCGTCCCAGCTCTTCACCGTGGGGATCACCTGCAATTTTTGTGGGCAAAAAGGATGGTAGTCTCCGTATGTGCATAGATTACCGCCAGCTGAATGAGGTCACCATCAAAAATAAATACCCGCTGCCAAGGATTGATGATCTATTTGATCAGCTCAGTGGGGCTAATGTATTCTCTAAAATCGATTTACGGACCGGATATCATCAACTCAAGATTAAAAAGGGAGATATTCCTAAGACCGCATTCACTACTCGGTACGGTCTTTATGAATATACCGTGATGTCCTTTGGTCTCACCAATGCCCCTGCTTTCTTCATGCATATGATGAACAAAGTATTTATGGACTTCCTCAACAAATTTGTGGTAGTCTTCATCGATGACATCCTCATTTACTCCAAGGGTGAAGAAGAACACAAGGATCACCTCTGAGCAGTACTACAACGGCTCCATGACCATCAGCTATACGCCAAGTTCAGTAAGTGCGAATTTTGGCTCAAGAAAGTTGGGTTTCTCGGACATGTACTATCCGCCGAAGGTATGGCCGTGGACCCAAGAAAAGTAAAGGATGTGCTCGATTGGGTACCACCCACGACCATGACACAGATCCGGAGTTTCCTTGGATTAGCTGGATACTATTGTCGTTTTATTGAAGGCTTTTTCCAAAATTGCTAAACCCATGACGGAGCTGCTCAAAAAGGATACAAAGTTTAAGTGGACAAAGGACTGTGAGAAGAGTTTTAATGAGCTGAATATACGACTGACAACCTCACCTGTATTGCCTCTTCCAGACATTTATCGCAGCTTTGATGTGTACTGCGATGCCTCCAGACAAGGTATTGGTTGCGTGTTGATGCAAGACAGCAAGGTAGTAGCATATGCATCGCGACAACTACGACCTCATGAGGGAAATTATCCTACTCATGATTTGGAATTGACTACAGTGGTTCATGCATTAAAAATTTGGAGACACTACCTCATTGGAAAAAGGTGCCAAATTTTTACCGACCACAAAAGCCTCAAGTACATTTTCACTCAGCCAGATTTAAATCTCTGTCATCTAAGATGGTTAGAGTTGGTCAAGGATTATGACCTTGGAATAAATTACCATCCAGGCAAGACAACATTGTTGCTGATGCGCTCAGTCGAAAGCCCGTCAGCTTAAATGTCATGTTAAAATCATTGCCCACCAAACTCCAACAGGAGATCGCTCAGCTCAACTTGGTCATCATAGAGGCTGACCTCGCTAATATTTTGGAAGTTACCCCCACACTTGAGATGGATATCTGCAAGGCACAGCCAGCTGACACCAACCTACAAAGACGTGCCAAGGGCCAGATGGCAAAGCAGGCCTCTGACTTCTCCAAGGACGAATTCGGTACCCTCCGATTCCGTGGATGCATTTGTTGGAAATATGCCCTAGAGGCAATAATAAAATGATTATTATATTTCCTTGTTCATGATAATTGTCTATTATTCATGCTATAATTGTATTATCCAGAAATCATAATACATGTGTGAATACATAGACCACAATGTGTCCCTAGTGAGCCTCTAGTTGACCAGCTCGTTGATCAACAGATAGTCATGGTTTCCTGGCTATAGACATGGGGATGTCATTGATAACGGGATCACATCATTAGGAGAATGATGTGATGGACAAGACCCAATCCTAAGCTTAGCTCAAAGATCGTGTAGTTCGTTTGCTGTAGCTTTTCTGAGTGTCAAGTATCATTTCCTTAGACCATGAGATTGTGCAACTCCCGGATACCATAGGAGTGCCTTGGGTGTGCCAAACATCACAACATAACTGGGTGACTATAAAGGTACATTACAGGTATCTCCGAAAGTGTCTGTTGGGTTGGCACGAATCGAGACCGGGATTTGTCACTCCGTATGACGGAGAGGTATCTCTGGGCCCACTCGGTAATGCATCATCACAATGAGCTCAAAGTGATCAAGTGGTTGATCACTGGATCATGCATTACGGTACGAGTAAAGTGACTTGCCAGTAACGAGACTGAACGAGATATTGGAATACCCACGATCGAGTCTCGGGCAAGTAACGTATCGATTGACAAAGGGAATTGTATATGGATTGATTGAATCCTTGACATCATGATTCATCCGATGAGATCATCGTGGAGCATGTGGGAGCCAACATGGGTATCCAGATCCCGCTGTTGGTTATTGATCGGAGAGGCTTCTCGGTCATGTGTGCATGTCTTCCGAACCCGTAGGGTCTACACACTTAAGGTTCGGTGACGCTAGGGTTGTAGAGATATGAGTATCCAGTAACCCGAAAGTTGTTTAGAGTCCCGGATGAGATCCCGGACGTCACGAGGAGTTCCAGAATGGTCGGGAGGTGAAGAATTATATATAGGAAGTGCAGTTTCGGGGGTCACCGGTATTGTACCGGGACCACCGGAAGGGTCCCGGGAGTCCACCGGGTGGGGCCACCCATCCCGGAGGGCCCCATGGGCTGAAGTGGGGAGGGGAACCAGCCCCTTGTGGGCTGGTGCGCCCCCCCTTGGGCCCCCCATGCGCCTAGGGTTGGGAACCCTAGGGGAGTGGGCGCCTCCACTTGCCTTGGGGAGTACTCCACCCCCTTAGCCGCCGCCCCCCTAGGAGATCCCATCTCCTAGGGCCGGCGCCCCCCCCTAGGGGGCCTATATAAAGGGGGGAGGGAGGGCAGCTACACCTCAAGTCTTGGTGCCTCCCTCTCCCTTGCTACACCTCTCCCTCTCGCAGAAGCTCGGTGAAGCCCTGCTGCGATCACCGTTGCATCCACCATCACGCCGGCGTGCTGCTGGATCTTCATCAACCTCTCCTTCCCCCTTGCTGGATCAAGAAGGAGGAGACGTCATCCGCTCCGTACATGTGTTGAACGCGGAGGTGCCATCCGTTCGGCGCTTGGTCATCGGTGATTTGGATCACGGCGAGTACGACTCCATCATCCTCGTTCTCTTGAACGCTTTCGCTCACGATCTACAAGGGTATGTAGATGCACTCTCCTCTCGTTTCTAGTTGACTCCATAGATTGATCTTGGTGAAACGTAGGAAATTTTTTTGTTTTCTGCAACGTTCCCCAATAGTGGCATCATGAGCTAGGTCTATGCATAGTTACTATGCACGAGTAGAACACAAAGTAGTTGTGGGCGTTGATATTGCCAATTTCCTTGCCGTTACTAGTCTTATCTTGATTCGGCGGCATCGTGGGATGAAGTGGCCCGGGCCAACCTTCCACGTACGCTTACGTGAGACCGGTTCCACCGACTGACATGCACTAGTTGCATAAGGTGGCTGGCAGGTGTCTGTCTCTCCCACTTTAGTCGGATCGGATTCGATGAACAGGGTCCTTATGAAGGGTAAATATAAATTGGCAATTCACGTTGTGGTTTTGGCATAGGTAAGAAAACGTTCTTGCTAGAACCCTATTGCAGCCACGTAAAACTTGCAACAACAATTAGAGGACGTCTAACTTGTTTTTTGCAGCAAGTGTCATGTGATGTGATATGGCCAAAGTTGTGATGAATGATGAATGATATATATGTGATGTATGAGATCATGTTCTTGTAATAGGAATCATGACTTGCATGTCGATGAGTATGACAACCGGCAGGAGCCATAGGAGTTGTCTTTATTTTTTGTATGACCTGCGTGTCATTGAGAAACGCCATGTAAATTACTTTACTTTATTGCTAAACGTGTTAGCCAGAGTAGTAGAAGTAATAGTTGGCGAGCAACCTCATGGAGACACGACGATGGAGATCATGGTGTCATGCCGGTGACAAGATGATCATGGAGCCCCAAGATGGAGATCAAAGGAGCTATATGATATTGGCCATAGCATGTCACTATTATTTGATTCCATGTGATGTTTATCATGTTTTTGCATCTTGTTTACTTAGAACGACGGTAGTAAATAAGATGATCCCTCATAATAATTTCAAGAAAGTGTTCCCCCTAACTGTGCACCGTTGCGACAGTTCGTTGTTTCGAAGCACCACGTGATGATCGGGTGTGATAGATTCCAACATTCACATACAACGGGTGTAAGACAGATTTACACATGCAAACACTTAGGTTGACTTGACGAGCCTAGCATGTACATACATGGCCTCGAAACACAGAAGACCGAAAGGTCGAGCATGAGTCGTATAGAAGATACGATCAACATGAAGATGTTCACCGATGTTGACTAGTCTGTCTCACGTGATGATCGGACACGACCTAGTTAACTCGGATCATGTTATACTTAGATGACTGGAGGGATGTCTATCTGAGTGGGAGTTCATTGAATAATTCGATTAGATGAACTTGATTATCATGAACTTAGTCTAAAATCTTTACAATATGTCTTGTAGATCAAATGGCCAACGTTGTCCTCAACTTCAACGCGTTCCTAGAGAAAACCAAGCTGAAAGACGATGGCAGCAACTATACAGACTGGGTCCGGAACCTGAGGATCATCCTCATAGCTACCAAGAAAGATTATGTCCTACGAGCACCGCTAGGTGAAGCACCTGCTTTCCCTGCAGAACAAGACGTTATGAACGCTTGGCAGACACGTGCTGATGATTACTCCCTCGTTCAGTGCGGCATGCTTTATAGCTTAGAACCGGGGCTCCAAAAGCGTTTTGAGAGACACTAAGCATATGAGATGTTCGAAGAGCTGAAAATGGTTTTTCAAGCTCATGCCCGGGTCGAGAGATATGAAGTCTCCGACAAGTTCTTCAGCTGTAAGATGGAGGAAAATAGTTCTGTCGGCGAGCACATACTCAAAATGTCTGGGTTGCATAACCGCTTGACTCAGCTGGGAATTAATCTCCCGGATGACGCGGTCATTGACAGAATCTTTCAGTCGCTTCCACCAAGCTACAAGAGCGTTGTGATGAACTTCAATATGCAGGGGATGGAAAAGACCATTCCTGAAGTATTTGCAATGCTGAAATCAACAGTGGTAGAAGTCAAAAAGGAACATCAAGTGTTGATGGTGAATAAAACCACTAAGTTCAAGAAAGGCAAGGGTAAGAAGAACTTCAAGAAGGATGGCAAGGGAGTTGCCGCGCCCAGAAGCAAGCTGCCGAGAAGAAGCCAAAGAATGGACCCAAGCCCGAGACTGAGTGCTTTTATTGCAAGGGAAGTGGTCACTGGAAGCGGAACTGCCCCAAATACTTAGCGGACAAGAAGGCCGGCACCATGAAAGGTATATGTGATATACATGTAATTGATGTGTACCTTACCAGTACTCGTAGTAGCTCCTAGGTATTTGATACCGGTGCAGTTGCTCACATTTGTAACTCAAAGCAGGAGCTGCGGAATAAGTGGAGACTGGCGAAGGACGAGGTGACAATGCGCGTCGAGAATGGTTCCAAGGTCGATGTGATTGCCGTCGGCACGCTACCTCTACATTTACCTACGGGGTTAGTTTTAAACCTCAATAATTGTTATTTAGTGCCAGCTTTGAGCATGAACATTGTATCAGGATCTCGTTTAATTCAAGATGGATACTCATTTAAATCCGAGAATAATGGTTGTTCTATTTATATGAGAGATATGTTTTATGGTCATGCTCCGATGGTGAATGGTTTATTCTTAATGAATCTCGAGTGTAATGCTACACATATTCATAGTGTGAATACCAAAAGATGTAAGGTTTATAATGATAGTCCCACATACTTGTGGCACTGCCGCCTTGGTCACATAGGTGTCAAACGCATGAAGAAGCTCCATGCAGATGGACTTTTAGAGTCTCTTGATTACGAATCATTTGACACATGCGAACCATGCCTCATGGGTAAAATGACCAAGACTCCGTTCTCAGGAACAATGGAGCGAGCAACCAACTTATTGGAAATCATACATACTGATGTCTGCGGTCCAATGAGTGTTGACGCTCGCGGTGGCTATCGTTATGTTCTCACCCTCACTGATGACTTGAGTAGATATGGGTATGTCTATTTAATGAAACACAAGTCAGGGACCTTTGAAAAGTTCAAGGAATTTCAGAGTGAGGTTGAGAATCAACGTGACAGGAAAATCAAGTTCTTGCGATCAGATTGTGGGGGAGAGTACTTGAGTCCCGAATTTTGCACACACTTAAGAAAATGTGGAATAGTTTCACAACTCACGCCGCCTGGAACACCTCAGCGTAATGGTGTGTCCGAACGTCGTAATCGCACTCTATTAGATATGGTGCGATCTATGATGTCTCTTACCGATTTACCGCTATCATTTTGGGGCTATGCTTTAGAGACTGCCGCATTCACTTTAAATAGGGCTCCATCAAAATCCGTTGAGACGACACCGTATGAATTATGGTTTGGGAAGAAACCTAAGCTGTCGTTTCTAAAAGTTTGGGGATGCGATGCTTATGTCAAGAAACTTCAACCTGAAAAGCTCGAACCCAAGTCGGAAAAATGCGTCTTCATAGGATACCCTAAAGAAACTATTGGGTATACCTTCTACCTCAGATCCGAAGGCAAGATGTTTGTTGCCAAGAATGGATCCTTTCTAGAGAAAGAGTTTCTCTCGAAGGAAGTAAGTGGGAGGAAAGTAGAACTCGATGAAGTATTACCTCTTGAACTGGAAAGTGGCGCAACACAGGAAAATGTTCCTGAGGTGCCTGCACCGACTAGAGAGGAAGTTAATGATGATGATCATGAAACTTCAGATCAAGTTGCTACTGAACTTCATAGGTCCACAAGGACATGTTCCGCACCAGAGTGGTACGGAAACCCTGTCTTGGAAATCATGTTGTTAGACAACGGAGAACCTTCGAGCTATGAAGAAGCGATGGCGGGCCCAGATTCCGACAAATGGCTGGAAGCCATGAAATCCGAGATAGGATCCATGTATGAAAACGAAGTATGGAATTTGACTGACTTGCCGTTGATCGGCGAGCCATAGAAAATAAATGGATCTTTAAGAAGAAGAAAGACGCAGATGGTAATGTGACCATCTATAAAGCTCGGCTTGTCGCTAAGGGTTATCGACAAGTTCAAGGGGTTGACTACGATGAGACTTTCTCACCCGTAGCGAAGCTGAAGTCTGTCTGAATCATGTTAGCAATTGCCGCATTCTATGATTATGAGATATGGCAAATGGATGTCAAAACGGCATTCCTTAATGGTTTCCTTAAGGAAGAATTGTACATGATGCAGCCGGAAGGTTTTGTCGATCCTAAGAATGCTGACAAGGTGTGCAAGCTCCAACGCTCAATTTATGGGCTGGTGCAAGCATCTCGGAGTTGGAACATTCGCTTTGATGAGATGATCAAAGCGTTTGGGTTTATGCAGACTTATGGAGAAGCCTGCATTTACAAGAAAGTGAGTGGGAGCTCTGTAGCATTTCTCATATTATATGTAGATGACATACTTTTGATGGGAAATGATAGAGAACTTTTGGACAGCATTAAGGCCTACTTGAATAAGAGTTTTTCAATGAAGGACCTTGGAGAAGCTGCTTATATATTAGGCATCAAGATCTATAGAGATAGATCAAGACGCCTCATACGTCTTTCACAAGCACATACCTTGATAAGATATTGAAGAAGTTCAATATGGATCAGTCTAAGAAGGGGTTCTTGCCTGTGTTGCAAGGTGTGAAATTGAGCTCAGCTCAATGTCCGACCACGGCAGAAGATATAGAAGAGATGAGTGTCATCCCCTATGCCTCATCCATAGGGTCTATTATGTATGCCATGCTGTGTACCAGACCTGGTGTAAACCTTGCCGTAAGTTTGGTAGGAAGGTACCAAAGCAATCCCGGCAAGGAACACTGGACAACGGTCAAGAATATCCTGAAGTACCTGAAAAGGACTAAGGACATGTTTCTTGTTTATGGAGGTGACAAAGAGCTCGTCGTAAAGGGTTACGTCGATGCTAGCTTTGACACAGATCTGGATGACTCTAAGTCACAAACCGGATACGTGTATATTTTGAATGGTGGGGCAGTAAGCTGGTGCAGTTGCAAGCAAAGCGTTGTGGCGGGATCTACATGTGAAGCGGAGTACATGGCTGTCGGATCACGGGTTCCGGCAGACCCTTAAGGTTCGAACACTAGGGTGCGCGCGGAGATCACGCCTTCTACCTCCCCGTCTCGCAAGGATCTAAACTACTGAAAGAACTGCACAAGAGACACAAGATTTATACTGGTTCGGGCCACCGTCGTGGTGTAATACCCAACTCTAGTGTGTGGTGGGTGGATTGCCTCCTAGGGCTGATGATGATGAGAAATACAAAGAAGAATAGCCTCGCGAGGGTCTGTTCTTGGCTGGGGTGATGAACTGCTAGGGGGAGTTCAGTCACCCTTCTCTCTCTCTCTCTTTCTCTCTCTGCTTGCTAGCCGGACCAACCAAACCCCCTTGCTACGTGGGTGGCCGGTCCTATTTATAGGCAAAGGCCCTGGGCCTCTTCCCAAATATTGAGCGGGAAGGGCGCCAACAATGGCGGGCTAATTTGAAGGGGAACAGCAAGTACACTTGTCCTGACTAAAGTTGGTCTTTGCCTGCGAAAGGCTCTGCGGTGACCCCGTGCTGGGCTCCATGGTGACCTCCGTCTCGTAGTCCGCCTGGTCTTGGTCTCATTGCACCGAAATGGCAACCTTTGCCTGATGCCTTGGTACTCCGCGACTGCGCTTGCCCCCTTTGCACTAAAGAGGAAAGAAGGACGCTGCGCGCGCTGGCGCCCGCCTGGCGCCCTGAGACGTCATGGCTTGCGTCATGGGCACCTCGCGAGGTACCCCACCTTGATTTCTCCGCCTCCTCGTGAGCCAGCCTGAGGAGGCTGCGCCTGAGGATGCGTCGTGTCGTCCGCACCGCGAGGCTTGGCCCCTCGCGAGGGTCTTGCCTCTTGTGTTGATGAAGATGGGCCATGCTGGGCCTCCTTTGAGCCACGCCGCAGGCCGCAGGCAGGCAAGTCTGGGGACCCCCGTTCCCAGAACGCTGACAGTGGCCCCCGGGCCCAAGGCGTGCATGGACTTGGCCGTGCCGAGAGGCGAAAGGGCAAGGGCGAAGCGCCGCGGGCCCTAACAGCCTGTGGCCTTGGGCCCCGCGTGGCGGTTGATGGGACGTGGGCGTCTCCACTTCCCCACAACGCCTCGGTGATTGGGCGAGTTGGACAGGTCCCTGCATGCAGATCGTGTCATAATTACCTATGATCGTGGAGGCCGGCGGTTGGCCTTCGCCGGCTATAAGTACGGCACGGCGCGTGCCCTTCCAGTCCATCTCTTCTTGTTTTCTCCTTTGCCTCAATTCTTGCCCCGCCTTGGTGTGATGGCTCCATCGAGGAGGTACTCAGCTGCGGAGAAGGGGAAGGCCCTCCAGGTCGATCCTGCCTCTCCCCCGCCCAAGCGCGGTCGTGGGCGCCCACGGAAGGATCCGGTGGCCGCCCCGGTAGCGTCTGGCGGTCATGGTGGCGGCTCCCAGCGTGGCAGCGGGCGAGCCGCTGTGGCCGAGGGACGCGCCTGGGTTGCGCACTCCCCCAGGCCGCGCTTTCGCCCTGCGCAGGTGCTACCGGAGTTCGTCGTCTGGTCGGTGAAGCCGA
Source organism: Triticum monococcum (assembly GCA_034509565.1). NCBI lineage: Eukaryota > Viridiplantae > Streptophyta > Magnoliopsida > Poales > Poaceae > Triticum > Triticum monococcum. The sequence goes on along the minus strand of CM067847.1, from coordinate 614,758,706 downwards.
CCAGAGCCCGGCTCCAACTCCCTCGCCTCCTCCTTGGTGAACTCCCGGCCGGTGCTCCTGGTGGCCTCTGGCTCCAGGCTGAGGGCTGCTGCAGCAGGTCCTCGTGGGCCGCGCTGGAGGTCTCCGCCAACGGGGGCCTGGCCTTAACTCGTGGCTGGCAGGCGTTCGCCCGCGCTCGCGGCCTGGCGCGCCGGTGCACCCTGCACTTCAGGTTTGACGGCGACGCCACCCTCTATGTGAGGGTGTTTGGGGAAGATGGTCGCCGCACGGGGTGTTGCCCTGAGGACGATGACCGCGGCCGGGGGCCCCGCCCTGACGGTGATGGAGGAGATAGCGCCCGCGCGGATGGCGGCGCTCGAGACTCCCCGAGCTTCGTCAGCTCTTCCTCAAGCGACTCCTCCAGCAGTGGCCGCAGTCAACCTCCGCGCCATCGAGCTTGCTTGGGAGGTGATGTCACGTCCGCCCGCCGTCGTGCCCCGGTGAAGCACGAGAGGGAGTCTTCTTGAGGCCCAGAGACAGCCCGGGTCGCCTCCGCGGGCTGATGTGAGGGGGGGCTGCGCCGGGCTCGTCCCTTCCTTTCCCTTTTGTTTCCTGTGTAAGACAAAACAGCTGCATGGAGCCCCGCTGGGGCGTGTTGGGAATTATTGTCGTTTTAGCCATTACCTTGATCTTATTTTTGCGCCTCTTAACTACACGCCTGTGCGTAGATAGTCTTCGACCCCTGCCGGGGGGGCGACCGACCCAGGCCCTGTGTGCGCGTCGCGGTGCCCGAGGGGCACGGACTAGAGGGGTGCTGCTGTAACGTGCCCGGGCCATGAAACCTTCCAGCGGCTAGAGCAGAAACGCTCGCGAGGACGTTTGAGTACCATCCCTCGCGAGGTCGTTTATGAGAGAAACCAAAGCGAGGAGCAAAAATCGACGAACCACAAATCAGCAACAGCGACAACTTCAATAAGCCTTCAAATGCAAGTAAACACGTCAACTGCGGAAAGCAAATGAAAAAGCCGCGTCCGGCACCTAATCTAGTCTTCGACGTCTTCTCACCAGCGCGGAGCTAAGTGCTGCCACTGGGCGTGGGAGGGAGCCCCAGGGCCTGAGGCCGGCGCTCCTGAGACTCCGGGGCGTCTACAGCCCCACTCATTATTATGTGAGAGTGTCACGGGGCGGCGAGCTTCACAGGCATTGGCCTTGCTTCACAGGCTCCGGGCCTTTTCCAAAATGCGATAGCTTCACAGGCACTCGCCTTGCTTCACAGGCTCTGGGCCTTTTCCAAAAAGGGATAGTCTTCACAGGCACTCGCCTTGCTTCACAGGCTCTGGGCCTCTTCCAAAACGCGATAGTCTTCACAGGCACTCGCCTTGCTTCACAGGCTCTGGGCCTTTTCCAAAACGCGATAGTCTTCACAGGCACTCGCCTTGCTTCACAGGCTCTGGGCTTTTTCCAAAACGCGATAGTCTTCACAGGCACTTGCCTTGCTTCACAAGCTCTGGGCCTTTTCCAAAACGCGATAGTCTTCACAGGCACTCGCCTTGCTTCATAGGCTCTGGGCCTTTTCCAAAGCGTGATAGTCTTCACAGGCACTCGCCTTGCTTCACAGGCTCTGGGCCTTTTCCAAAACGCGATAGTCTTCACAGGCACTCGCCTTGCTTCACAGGCTCTGGGCCTTTTCCAAAACATGATAGTCTTCACAGGTGTCGGGGGTGCTGATCCCACGGACACCTATGGGACCACGGCGGACCGGGCCCCTTTCGGTTCGGCAGGGGGCGGAGAGAGCACGAAGAGTAGATCGAGGCGAAGCGCACGAGCGACACGATCAGTTTACCCAGGTTTGGGCCGCACGGATGCGTAAAACCCTACTCCTGCTTTGTGTTTGTATTGATTTCTTGCTCGGGAGCGCTGATTGCTACAGTACACCCCAGCAGCTAGCGAGACCGAGTGTGAGAATGATCGTCCCCTCCCTACATTGCGCATGGGCCTCCTTTTATATGTTAAAGGGGTCACCGACAGGTGGCAACATAGATGAGGGTAAAAATGGAAAAGACGTGGCGGTTGGCACCACCGCCTACTACAGTTGTATCATACCTAACCCTCATGGCAGGGGACAAAGGCATTAAATGCATGTCTGCGTCGCCTAGACGATGCAGAAAGGGACCGCCAGGGACGCCACTGCTCGCCACGATGGCGATCTTGTCAGCGCCGCTTGCCACCGTGTACCTCTGGCTGCACAGCCTTCCGCCACGTACACCTGGAAGGGTCCCAGAGCGACACGTTGGTGGATGCGCTGGAGCGCAGGTACAGAGTGGAAGCTTGCCGCGGGAAGTGCCTTGCCGCGGTCGTTGTCTTGTCGTGTCCGGGAGCTTGTCGCTCACCGGGCCTTGCCGGAACGCGTGGTGCGTTGCGGCAAGTTCCTTGAGATGCCTTGGTTGGCCTTCCCGGCAAGCTCCTCTTGCCAGGGTCTTGTCTCCTTCCCGGCAAGCTCCTCTTGCCGGGGCTTTGTCTTGGATACTTTGTTCTTGAATGGCTCCAAAGGAACCACGGAGGACCTTGGCGGTCACCCGGCAAGCCTTGCCGCGGGACGCTATGACTGCCCGTGCACAAGTTCGGGATACTAAGGTACCCCTACTTTAGTACACCGACAACAGGCACTCGCCTTGCTTCACAGGCTCTAGGCCTTTTAGGGGTAGAACCTCCGGAGGTGCTGGATGTTCCACGCGTTCTGGATCGGCTCCCCCTCTTGAGTCTCCACGCGCACGGAGCCTGGCCTGGAAACGTGAACAACCTTGAACGGGCCCTCCCACATGGGAGAGAGCTTGTGCAGCCCCTCCCTGGAGAGAACCCGCCTGAGTACGAGGTCTCCTACCTCGAGGGTCCTGGGGCGGATGTTGCGGCAGTGAATCGTCGTAGCGCCTGTTGGTACCTTGCCGCTTGCAGCGCGGCTTCCCGGCGGCGTCCCTCGCCTAGTACGAGGTCCATCCCCCGCATGGCGTCCTACTGCGCCTCGTCGAATGCCAGGACCCGCGCGGAGCGATGCCTGACCTCGTGAGGAAGGACTACTTCGGCTCCATAGACCAGGAAAACGGGGTCTCCCCAGTTGGTTTGGTTGCGGTTGTGTGGATGGACCACAACACGGACTGGAGCTCGTCGTACCAGCCTCTGCCGCAGGCCTCCAGCTTCTTCTTGAATGTCCTGGTCTTGAGGCCTCTCAGGACCTCCGCGTTGGCTCGTTCGGCCTGCCCATTGCTTCGCGGGTGCGCCACCGAAGCGTAGCATATCTGCGTCCCAAGGTTAGCACAATATGTTTTGAAGAGATTACTGGTGAACTGCGAACCGTTGTCTGTGATGATGCGATTCGGCACCCCGAACCGGCTCACGATACCCCTGATGAACTTGACCGTGGAGCCAGCGGGGATGGTACGAACAGCCTCCACTTCTGCCCACTTGGTGAACTTGTCAATGGCGACGTAGAGGTAACGGTAGCCCCCTGGCGCCCGAGGGAACGGGCCCAGAATATCCAACCCCCCGACTGCGAATGGCCACGAGATGGGTATTGTCTGCAGGCCCCCCGCCGGTTGATGGATCTGCTTGGAATGAAACTGGCAGGCCTCACAAGCCTTTACCAATTCGATCGCGTCGTTGAGCGCGGTGGGCCAATAGAACCCGGTACGGAATGCCTTGCCGACGAGGGTCCATGATGATGAGTGGTGTCCGCAGTCTCCGCCGTGTATGTCCTCCAGTAGTTCCTTTCCTTGCTCCCTGGAGATGCAGCGCAGAGATACACCGTTTGGTCGCTTCCGGTAAAGTTCTCCATCTCTGATGCAGTATGTCATGGCCTGCCGCGCCACACGCTCCGCTTCCTCTTCCTTTTCCGGTAGGGCCCCTTGTGTTAAATAACTCCAGAGTTCTGCGATCCAGCACTCCTCCTGAGGTTCCATCGTCAGGAGCAGGCGTGCTCCTGAGGTCGGCCCACAGACCGGGGCTCCCGAGGCTGGCGGCTGGGGGAGCTCCTCTCGAGACTAAGCGGTGTTTGATAACGTCGGCTGTGCTGAGGGTTTGAAGAGCCGATCTTCGAAGATGCCGGGTTCCTGCGGCAACCTCCTGGATGCCCGTCCGGCTATGTCGCCAGCTTCCTGATTGGTGCCACGGGGCATGTGCTTCAGCTCCAGCCCCCAGAACTGCTTTTCCATCCTGCGGACCTCCGCTAGGTAGGCCTCCATATGCTCGTCCTTCGGCTCGTACACCTTGTTGGAGAAGTTGACTAGGAGCTGCGAGTCGCCCTTGACGGTGAGGCGTTTCACTCCCAGGGCTACTGCGGCCTTCAACCCGGCTATCAGTCCCTCATATTCTGCAATGTTGTTGGAGACCTTTTCACCTTGCTGGAAATAGAGCTGCACGGCATAGTAGAGCTTATCCTGAGTGGGTGATATCAGCACTGCACCAGCCCCCGCGCCGTGTCTGGAGAACGCCCCATCAAAGTACATGACCCAGCCCTCTGGCGCCTCACTCCCTGGAGAGAGGGACCGATCCTCGTTGTCCCTGAGGCCTGGTGCCTCCGCCCATTCCGCTATGAAATTCGCCAACGCTACTCCTTTGATGACCCTGGTTGTGCTGAACTCGAGCTGAAATGCCTGCAGCTCCATGTTCCACTCGGCGACCCTTCCGGCTGAGTTAGGGCTCCTGAGCACTCTCTCCAGGGGGTACGATGAGACGACCAAGATGGGATGAGCCTGGAAGTAGTGACCCAGCTTGCGTGAGGCTACCAGCAGTGCGAGGAGGAGCTTTTGAGGCATTGGGTACCGTGCCCTCGCGTCCCGTAACACCGTGCTAACAAAGTAGACGGGATGCTCAACAAGGCTGAGAGTATCTGGGGTCGCGGCGCCCTCGGGAGGCAAGGGCGCCTCGCGAGATTACGTGGCCTCAGGAGGTGGACCATCCGGGCGTGTGGCCTCGCCTACCTCTAGTGCATTCTTCGGTAGCTGACCCTCCTCAACTGCGGTTGCGGCTTCTGCAAGCTTTCCTTGTTCCCGTTTTGTCTTGCCTCGGGCTGCCGCTGCGGTATTGACTTGGTGTTCCTCCCTAACCGCCACCAGGGCTGCACTGGCGGAGTAGGGCGTGGCAGCGAGGTAAAGCAGCAGGGGCTCTTGAGGGCGCGGAGCCACCTTTACTGGGGGACTGGTCAGGTACCTCTTGAGATCTTGAAACGCCTTATCTGCCTCTTCAGTCCATTCAAAGGGCCCCTTTTTCTTCATCAGTTGAAAGAAAGGCAGCGCTCGCTCCCCTAATTTGGAGATGAAGCGCCCTAGCGCGGTCACGCGCCCAGTGAGCTTCTGCATTTCCCTGAGGGTCTTTGGCGTACTCATGTCCTCGACCGCCTTGACCTTCTCGGGGTTGGCCTCGATGCCACGATGGGACACGAGGAATCCCAAAAGCTTGCCCGAGGGGACGCCAAACACACATTTCTTCGGGTTGAACCGCAGGTTTACTGCGTCGAGGCTCGCGAAGGTCTCCTACAGGTCTTATATCAGGGTCTTGGCCTCCCGAGATTTTACTACAATGTCATCAACGTAGGCTTCGACATTCTTTCCGAGTTGCGCGCCGAAAGTGATGTGCATCAGCCGCAGAAAGGTTGCCCCTGCATTACGCAGTCCGAACGGCATGCATGTATAGCAGTATACCCCGCACGGGGTTAAGAAGGCGGTCTTCTCAACGTCTTCTACCGCCATCTTGATATGGTGATACCCGGAGAAGGCGTCCAGGAAGCATAGTAGGTCACACTCCGCAGTGGAATTGACGATCTGGTCGATGCGGGGGAGCAGAAACGGATCTTGCGGGCATGCTTTGTTGAGGTTGGTGAAGTCGACACACATGCGTTCCTTCCCCCCTTTCTTGGGCACAACGACAGGGTTGGCCAACCAATCCGGGTATCGGACCTCGCGAATGACCCCAGCGGCTTCTAGCTTGCGGGTCTCTTGGACAATGAAGGCATGCTTCTCCACGGACTGCCGCCTGGCCTTCTGCTTCACGGGGTGCACATTTGGGCACACGTTGAGGTGATGCTCGATGACACTCCTGGGGATCCCCGCCAGCTAATCGGGCTGCCAAGCAAATACCTTCTTATTCGCGCGCAAGAACCTTACCAAGGCCTCCTCCTGCTCAGGCTCAAGGTTGGCGCCTATGGTGAAAGTTGCACTGGAGGACCCGTCCTCGTCGACGGGTATCTGCTTGGTTTCTGCCTTGTCCTGGGTGAACAACTGGTTCTTCTTCGCGGGCGCAGCCCCCTTGGGCTCAGGGGTCTCCGCATTGACGGGCCGTGCCAATGCCGCCGTCTTGAAGGCGTGCTTGAGTACTCGCAGGGCGTCCCCGGCGTCCCCGTGCACGGCGAGGGTGCCGCTGCTCCTGGGCATCTTCATGAGGTTATACGCCGGGTGTGTGGCGGCCATGAACTGAGCCAGCGCCGGGTAGCCGAGGATGGCATTGTAAGGGAGGCCGATGGGGGCGATGTCGAAGTCGACCATCTCCGTGCGGAAGTTGTCGTAGGTGCTGAAGGTTACCGGGAGCCGGATCTGTCCCAGGGAGTCGGATGATCCGCCCCCGACGCCCGAGAAAGATCGGCTGGGTCGCAACCGCTCCCGGGGTATGCAGAGGAGGTTGAAAGTCTCGACCGAAAGCACGCTGAGGCCCGCGCCGCCGTCAACGAGAGTCCTGGTGACGGCCACCTGGCAGATGGTGGGGGTGCGCAACAGGGGGAGCGCGCCCGAGCCGACCAGGTTGGTGGCGTGTTCCTCCGAGCTGAAGGTCAGATCGGCCTCGCGCGCCGCCCGGCCCGGGGGAGCCCCCTGCCGTGCGGAAGCGGCGCTAACCCGGCGGGCAAAAGGCTTGACGTGGCGACTCGTGGGCGGCGCCTACGAGCCGCCCAGGAGGGCCGCAACAACCGGAGGCGTCGATGTTGCGGTGCAGCTACTCCGCCGCGTAGGCAGATGTTGGGGGGGTGCTTGCCGCTCGTTCCCCGCCGGGCCGATGGCGGTGTTGATGGCGGGCGACGGGCGACAACGAGAACGCCCACCGGCAAGGGCCGCTGGGGCAACACGAGCTCGACTGGCGCCGTACATGGATGCGGCGGTCGTAGGAGAGCGGAGTGGTGGAAGATAGATTCCGGCGCACCCCTACCTGGCGCGCCAAATGTCGGATCACGGGTTCCAGCAGACCCTTAAGGTTCGAACACTAGGGTGCGCGCGGAGATCACGCCTTCTACCTCCCCGTCTTGCAAGGATCTAAACTACTGAAAGAACTGCACAAGAGACACAAGGTTTATACTGGTTCGGGCCACCGTCATGGTGTAATACCCTACCCCAGTGTGTGGTGGGTGGATTGCCTCCTGGGGCTGATGATGATGAGCAATACAAAGAAGAACAGCCTCACGAGGGTCTGTTCTTGGCTGGGGTGATGAACTGCTAGGGGGAGTTCAGTCGCCCTTCTCTCTCTCTCTCTCTCTCTCTCTCTCTCTCTCTCTCTCTCTCTCTCTCTTACTCTCTCTGCTTGCTAGCCGGACCAACCGAACCCCCTTGCTACGTGGGTGGCCGGTCCTATTTATAGGCAAAGGCCCTGGGCCTCTTCCCAAATATTGAGCGGGAAGGGCGCCAACAATGGCAGGCTAATTTGAAGGGGAACCGCAAGTACACTTGTCCTGACTAAAGTTGGTCTTCGCCTGCGAAAGGCTCTGCGGTGACGCCGTGCAGGGCTCCATGGTGACCTCCGTCTCGTAGTCCGCCTGGTCTTGGTCTCGTTGCACCGAAATGGCAACCTTTGCCTGATGCCTCGGTACTCCGCGGCTGCGCTTGCCCCCTCTCCACAAAGAGGAAAGAAGGACGCTGCACGCGCTGGCGCCCGCCTGGCGCCCTAAGTCGTCATGGCTTGCGTCATGGGCACCTCGCGAGGTACCCCACCTTGATTTCTCCGCCTCCTCGCGAGCCAGCCTGAGGAGGCTACGCCTGAGGATGCGCCGTGTCGTCCGCCCCGTGAGGCTTGGCCCCTCGCGAGGGTCTTGAGTCTTGTGTTGATGAAGATGGGCCATGCTGGGCCTCCTTTGAGCCACGCCGCAGGCCGCAGCCAGGCAAGTCTGGGGACCCCCGTTCCCAGAACGCCGACAATGGAAGCCTCGGAGGCAGCACATGAAGCAGTCTGGGTGAAGGAGTTCATTACCGACCTAGGAGTCATACCCAATGCATCGGGCCCGATGATTCTCTTCTGTGACAACACTGGAGCTATTGCCCTTGCCAAGGAGCCCAGGTTTCATAGGAAGACCAGGCATATCAAGTGTCGCTTCAACTCCATTCGTGAAAGTGTTCAAAATGGAGACATAGAGATTTGTAAAGTACATACGGACCTGAATGTAGCAGATCTGTTGACTAAATCTCTCCCTGGAGCAAAACATGATCAACACGAGAATTCCATGGGTGTTCGATTCATCACAATGTAACTAGATGATTGACTCTAGTGCAAGTGGGAGACTGTTGGAAATATGCCCTAGAGGCAATAATAAAATGATTATTATATTTCCTTGTTCATTATAATTGTCTATTATTCATGCTATAATTTTATTATCCGGAAATCGTAATACATGTGTGAATACATAGACCACAATGTGTCCCTAGTGAGCCTCTAGTTGACTAGCTCGTTGATCAACAGAGAGTCATGGTTTCCTGGCTATAGACATGGGGATGTCATTGATAACGGGATCACATCATTAGGATAATGATGTGATGGACAAGACCCAATCCTAAGCTTAGCTCAAAGATCGTGTAGTTCGTTTGCTGTAGCTTTTCTGAGTGTCAAGTATCATTTCCTTAGACCATGAGATTGTGCAACTCCCGGATACCATAGGAGTGCCTTGGGTGTGCCAAACATCACAACGTAACTGGGTGACTATAAAGGTACATTACAGGTATCTTCGAAAGTGTCTGTTGGGTTGGCACGAATCAAGACTGGGATTTGTCACTTCATATGATAGAGAGGTATCTCTGGGCCCACTCGGTAATGCATCATCACAATGAGCTCAAAGTGATCAAGTGGTTGATCACAGGATCATGCATTATGGTACGAGTAAAGTGACTTGCCGGTAACGAGACTGAACAAGGTATTGGAATACCGATGATCGAGTCTCGGGCAAGTAACGTACCGATTGACAAAGAGAATTGTATACGGATTGATTGAATCCTCGACATCGTGATTCATCCGATGAGATTATCATGGATCATGTGGGAGCCAACATGGGTATCCAGATCCCGCTGTTGGTTATTGACCGGAGAGGCTTCTCGGTCATGTCTGCATGTCTCCCGAACCCGTAGGGTCTACACACTTAAGGTTCGGTGACGCTAGGGTTGTAGAGATATGAGTATGCGGTTACCCGAAAGTTGTTCGGAGTCCCGGATCAGATCCCGGACGTCACGAAGAGTTCCGGAATGGTCCGGAGGTGAAGAATTATATATAGGAAGTACAGTTTCGGCCATCGGGAGAGTTTCGAGGGTCACCGGTATTGTACCGGGACCACCAGAAGGGTCCCGGGAGTCCACCGGGTGGGGCCACCCATCCCGGAGGGCCCCATGGGCTGAAGTGGGGAGGGGAACCAGCCCCTGGTGGGCTGGTGCGCCCCCCCCCCCCTTGGCCCCCCCATGCGCCTAGGGTTGGGAACCCTAGGGGAGGGGCGCCTCCACTTGCCTTGGGGAGTACTCCACCCCCTTGGCTGCCACACCCCCCCTAGGAGATCCCATCTCCTAGGGACGGCGCACCCCCCTAGGGGGCCTGTATAAAGGGGGGAGGGAGGGCAGCTACACCTCAAGTCTTGGTGCCTCCCTCTCCCCTGCTACACCTCTCCCTCTCGCGGAAGCTCGGCGAAGCCCTGCTGCGATCACTGCTGCATCCACCACCACGCCGTCGTGCTGCTGGATCTTCATCAACCTATCCTTCCCCCTTGCTGGATCAAGAAGGAGGAGACGTCATCCGCTCCGTACGTGTGTTGAACGCGGAGGTGCCGTCCGTTCGGCACTTGGTCATCGGTGATTTGGATCACGGCGAGTACGACTCCATCATCCCTGTTCTCTTGAACGCTTCCGCTTGCGATCTACAAGGGTATGTAGATGCACTCTCCTCTCGTTGCTAGTTGACTCCATAGATTGATCTTGGTGAAATGTAGGAAATTTTTTTTGTTTTCTGCAACGTTCCCCAACAGCATTTGTGTGCCAAATCAACCGGACTTGAAGAAGAAAATCCTGTCAGAAGCCCATGAATCCACATATTCCGTTCACACGGGAGGTACGAAAATGTATGAGGACCTTAGACAAATATTATGGTGGGATGGAATGAAGAAAGACATTGCCTATTTTGTAGCCTGTTGCGACATATGCAACAAGGTTAAAGCAGATCATCAGAAGCCAGCCGAACTTCTCCAACCGCTGCCAGTTTCACAGTGGAAATGGGATCATGTTTGCATGGATTTCATCACAGGATTGCCTAGGACTCAGCGAGGCAAGGATGCAATTTGGGTTATAATAGACACCCTGACCAAGGTTGCTCATTTCATTCCGATCAGCACCAAATACAGAGCAAATGAACTTGCACAGTTGTATGTATCCAGGATCGTCAGTCTGCATGGAGTACCCCGAACTATCACTTCCGACCGAGGTTCTTTGTTTACCTCTGCTTTTTGGTCCCATCTCCATCAAGCCTTGGGGACAGCACTGAAATATAGTACTACCTATCACCCTTAGACAGATGGACAGACAGAGCGGGTAAACCAAATACTCAAAGGTATGTTGCGAGCCTGTGTGCTAGATAAAGGTGCTAAATGGGAAGACTGATTGCCGTATGCCGAGTTCTCTTATAACAACAGTTTCCGGACCAGTCTAAAGATGTCACCATACGAAGCTCTGTATGGCCGTAAGTGCCGCACTCCTCTAAATTGGTCTCAGACTAGAGATAGCCGTATCTTCGGACCGGATCTCATGCTGGAAGCTGAGAAACAAGTTAGGGAAATCCGAGACAGGCTGCAATTGGCCAAATCTCGACGGAAGAGTTATTATGATGCCAAACATCGGCAGGTCAGTTTTGAGCCCGGAGAACACGCATACCTCCGAGTCACTCCTATGAAAGGAGTCAAGAGATTTCAGACTCATGGAAAGCTGGCACCCAGATTCATTGGTCCATTCCCGATTATGTCTCGAGTGGGAACGGTTGCATATCAACTGGAACTACCCCCGGGATTGGCAGACATACACAACATGTTCCATGTTTCGCAATTGAGACGATGCATATCCCCGCCTGAGAAAAGAACTACAACTGCTGAGATAGAATTGACAAAAGATTTAACTTATGAAGAAAGACCGTTCAAAATTTTCGATCAGATGGAAAGGGTCACTCGCAGTAAATTCAGAAGATTTTACAAGGTTCAGTGGGAGCATCACACAGAGTCAGAAGCAACTTGGGAGCAGGAAGAGTTCCTTAGGGATCAGTATCCAGGGTGGTTTTCCCAAGCAACCGAATCACGAGGACAAGATTCATTCTAAGTGGGGGAGGTTTGTGACAGCCTGGGTTTTGCCATTTCTTATTTGCTTGATTTTTCATTTGAATTTTTTTGAAACTTGGAGTTTCTGAATCTGTTCATATGGACTTAAACACTTGGGCATCCTTGGCTTTCACCCAAGTGCTTCACTTCCCTCCTAAATCATCATTTCACTTCTGACCCACCCAAAAATAATCTTTGGAATATTTTCTTAAATGAAAAATATTCATTTTCATTCCAAAAACCCTAAGCCAGATCTTTTTGCTTCAAAGCAACCCCAATTTTTATGGCTCAGAAAAATCTGAGACAATTCACAAATATTCAGTGAACCCTAGTGCACCTTCCTGAGCAAAAATATTTCATCACTTTTTGGAATATTTTAGCTACAAAAAATCTTTTCTATTCAGGACAGAAGTGGTGGTTTCTACAGCAACTACCATTTTACTTACTCCATTTGACCTGAACTTTCTTGTGCATCCTTACCTTAGTAACTTATCACTAACCTCCAAAGCACAGCTTCAAACTCCAAGCCATTTGACCACAGTAACATCACCAAGTTACTGACCAGAAACTTACTTGGTGTGTGAAAACTTCTCTACTACACCTGGATCCAGACCAAATCATGGTAAAACTCATAACTACCATGAACAACATGCCAGACATTGAGTTTTTGCTTAGATCGGCCTGATGTCCTAGTTCACGCGGTGACCGCGTTCGTCCAGGCGTGCTGGCATGCAGCCGACGCACTCTGCGACGCGCTCGAGCCTCTGTTTCTCGCGTGCTCGCTTCCCCGCCTCCCCAACCATGCCAACCCTCGCCACCATCATCGTTTCAACGTTCTTAACTCCTCCCTGGCGCTCGCCGATGCCGGAGCTCGCCGCAGCGAGCACGAGCATGGTCCGGCCAGTCCAATAGTGTGGAGCGCACTATGCTTGTGCCATCCTCTTGATCATGTGCTCGTCTCTGCCTGCCCACAGTGGCCATGTGACCTCCGTGGCCTTCTCCCCCTCACATTGACGCCGCTCGTCGCCGAGCGCCGTGGACAGGTGTCCACCGGCGGAGCCCGGAGCACCATCGTTGCTCGCCTATAAATAGAGCCCTCCCCAGCCTCCTCGAGCACCATCCAGCACTCACATACACCCCACGATCGAGTAGGAAGCCGGAGCCTGGCCGGGCAGGCATCGGGCCGCCGTCCACGAGCTCGAGCTCGCCGGCGATCCCCTCTGGTCGCCGCAGTAGCACCAGCCCCTCCCAGGCCTGGGTGACCCCTCCTGGGCCTCCGCCTCTCTCCGGTGAGGCCGTCACACCCGCTTGGAGCCCCTGTAGTGGCCTTTGCTTGCCGTCTTCCTCAACTCCGGCGACCTCCACGTTCTGCCTCCACTTGCGAGGTTGATTCCGACGTCGTTCAACCGCCCCTAGCTATGCTATGGGTACAGGTAGGTGCGCCTCAACCCCCTCTTTCCATCCCTCCCTCTCGTTTCGGCCAAGGAGCCCTCATCGCCGGCGAGAGCTCCGGCGAAGCCGCGGTGTCATGGAATTGTCACGGTAGATGTACTTAGTGTCAGGACTTAGTCACGAGGCCAACGCATCTATGTGGTAGCTTGAGAGGGGTTGAGCGGGACGAGAGACGCGATGTTTTACCCAGGTTCGGCCCCTCACGGTGAGGTTAAAAGCCTACATCCTGCTTCATTGATATTGATGATGATGGTCACGGTTACAAGAGTGCTCTATCTCGAGAGCTATTGTCTAAACCTAACTTGTACAACTTGTGGAACTTGTGAATCTTGTCCCTTTTGGGGAGCCCTGCCCCTCCTTATATATGTTGGAGGGGCGGGTTACATGTAGATTCCTATTAGGATTAGGACTAGTCTATCTCTAATACAAACCGGATACAAGTCCTGGCCGTAACTCCTTGTAAGGTAAATATTCCTCATGCCTTTCCTCTTAAACCGGCCCACCATTATCATAAACCGGCCTTCTGGGCCTTGGGCTTTGTCATTCATTTGACCCGTCCGCCGGGTCACCAGTGTGTCATAATGCCCCGGCGGGTTGCTTGTAAACCGCCAGGTCAGGGCAGGTCGCCAGTGAATCGCCAAGTGTAAACCGGGTCTCAAGTATACCACCAAGTCCAGCCGGGTTATACTTCCGAACGGTTTACGCCGTGGGGTATATCCCCGACATTAGCTCCCAGTTTAATTTGGATTTATCCATGTTAAACTGATCCTATGAAACAAACACAAGAGCAAATTTGACAGATTATGCTTCGGGTTAAGAATACTTGTAGACCGACATCTGATGATCCTTAAGTCCTTGTCATTTCCTCCTTCTAGAAGATCTGGGTTAACAAGCCAGCTTCATACTCAATTTGTTGACATTGGTTTCTCACAGAGAAATATTGTGAAGAATAATCCACTTGAGTCTGCTTCCAAAGCGCCGGTTTAAGAAATATGGGTCTTGTAATACTTATCTGATATTCAGCCGGTTTGAAGATGTAAAACTTGCCGGTTTAATATTACCAAAATAGCCGGTGTATAAATATTGATGGCACCGGGTCATAATTGTTGTCAACACCGGGTCATGTAATTGATCTTCCTGATTTGCTCAAAACTGATAAAATGAAGATGTTCCTCCTTTATATGCATAATTATGTAGATTTTAGCAGTGATGTGTAGCCCCCAAGGGCCGGCTTAGTAAGACAATACTGAACAGGGACTTGATATATACTTCAATGAAAATAACATCTTATAATGTAGCTTCCATCGTAGGGCTTGAACTCACGTCCACAAGGTTAAGAGCTTTGTGCTTTACCAACTGAGCAATGGATCCTTCAATATTATGGACGAAACCTTGTGTACCTTGAATTGTTGACAGGAGCAATTGGTAGCCCCCGAGGGCCGGCTCATTATAATATGATGAGTCGGGTCTTCAATAAGACTAGTAAAAATGACTTTGCATTAGCCCCCAAGTGTCATGATGCATGCTTGCAGCGACATGAGACTTGCATGTAATCTCAATTTGAATAATGTAGCCCCCAACTGCCGGGTTGTAAGCTTGCAGCGACTCGGGACTATTCCTTCCATTGTAGAATAAATCATATCCTTTGATAAAATAATAGCCATTGCGCTAAAGCGACTTTAATAATACCGGTTATTAATAACCATAAAAATCCAGCCATGTTGGCTATTCAAGATAATTTAATCCGGTATGAAAACCTTATTCATTGAATATCATAATGAAAATTCAGCCAAGTTTGGCTATTTGAATAATATAAATTTATAAGCGCATGATTCCAATGGCGCAATCCAAATATATAAACTGGCAACTTACGGTCCAAAGCAAGCCCGGTTTAACAAACCTGTTTCTGCATACAACAAGTTTAAAGTGTCCTGGCGGTTTACCGCCGGACGGGTCATAATGCTCAACATATAACCCGGGTTTATAACCAAGGTTGCACTTAAGAATAACCAAATATGAAATATATCATACCTATGACATTGAATCACATTGTTGGTTTTACCAACTTTTTGTAGTAAAGGTGATAATCCCAATCTTGAATACTGATAACTCTTTCCATATTGTGCCGGTTTATGAAAAAACTGTACCAGGTTGTGATAAACACCAGTTTAACCACATATAATACTGGCGACTCATAGTCAAACCAGACCGGGCTGATAGTCTCCGTATTATAACTTGATCATGTACTAACAACTTGTAGTTGAAAGCCGAGCCGGGTTGATAAACACCGGTTTACTCCATAATAAGATGGTAACAGAAAATCAAACTGGGCAGATAGCCTCTGGATTAAGATTTGACCGTGTTCAGTTAATTTGTAATTTGATAGTCGAACCGGTTTAAGAATTGTCGGTTTAAAAACGCAACAAAAGAAATATTTATCAAAACAAAATTTCAAGCAAAGGCAATGATAAAACCATCTGCAAAAAGAGGCTATTGAGCCGATCAAATGGTGTTACCATGGTCGGACTCGACCAAGCCTCTGACAGGCGTAGCTATGGTTCAAGTCAGCCAGGTCCCCAAATGAAACAATGACATTTATCCCAATCAAAAAGCGTGGCAATGGTTCGGGTTCGACAAGCCCCCAAGTGATTCTATGGCCTTAGGCCGATCAAGAGGCGTGACTATGGTTCAGACGTAACCACAAGTCCCCAAGTGATGCATTGGCATTACGCCGATCAAGAGGTGTAACGATGGTTCGGGTTTGACCAAAGCCCCCAAGTGATGCTGTGGCACTAGGCCGATCAAGAGGCGTGACTATAGTTCAGACGTGACCACAAGTCCCCAAGTGATGATGTGGCTTTACGCCTATTAAAAGGTGTTGCTATCGTTCGAACACGACCAAAGCCCCCAAGGGATATAATATAGAGCTTTTGAAAACCTAACTCAAGGGGTAAACCGGAGACCGCTTTAAGACATGAAATCCGTGTAAGCACACATGAAGAGCCAATAAAACAGGATACCCATGTTTGAACCGCGCATCATGGCTGGAGGCCCTCTTTGGCAACTTTAAATTTTTGCAAGAGATAAATTCTTCTTGAGCCAGTATATTGAACCAGATATTGAGAGCTTCAAAGCTTTGTGGGAGACATCTTTTCCTTGAACCAGATTTTAAACCGGAATCCTTCTTTTTAAGCCGGAAATTTTCTGACGCCCTTTAACTTTGCACCAATGTGGCGGTTTAGGGTCCTGCATTAAACTACTTTGCAAACCAGAGTAATTGCTCTTTTAAAGAAGGCAATATGTAATATAAAATATATTGGATGGATTTCACCTGATATATATCATGCCAGGGGTTATCCACCGTGGAGTTAATGATCACCATGGTGAAGCTGAAATTAATCACGACTGAGTCGGCCACGGTGTTGTAAACTAGTGTGGACACGTGAACCGGCCACGACGGCGGACGGGCGAGTCATCCGTGGCATTGTAAGGCAGCGCGGATGGATGAGTAAATCACAGGGATGGTTCTGGTGAGTTGAAGTAGTCCGGGCCGCAAGTGTGGCGGCTTGCACGTCCATTTATTGGGTAATGAGGCACGGACGAACACCGGGCGCAATGTTGCAAGCACGTGCTCCGTACCCATGGTATAAACCACAATTGTCCTGCGTACAAAACATACAACAGGGCGGAGTAGTTGTTTGTCGAAGGAAATCAACATATACTTAACAATATATGTAAGATAGATATCACCTGATTTTAGGCTACAGATGATCACCATATGGCATTTGTGGGTAACCAAGAACTTTGTGTTGATCCTTTCAAAGGCCTCACGAGAGTTCGTCGTAGTTTGTATAATCTCCACTGCGTGCAAACTATAGTATACTCTTTGGCCGGTTCAGAGGTGTGAAGGCCGTAGACGAAGTCGTTTTGGCCAGGGTGGCTCAATGGCAACTCCTTCGGGGTGGCTCGCAAGACTTGGAGACCGGCGGTTTGGGTGGTTTGGGGGCCAGCGGCTCAAAGCAGCAGGGCTGGCACCCTCGGGTCGATGACGGTGGTAGAAGATGACCCAGTGCAGCGGCGGTTTAGAAGTGCAGCAGCAGCGACGGCAGGACCCCGTCCGGAGACGCGGCGATATCTTGATGCGGCGCGTGGAGGCGAGGCCGACTCCGTGCGACCTAGATCTCCTCCGGGTCATGCTTGGCTTGACCCATCAATTTGACTAGTGCCTGGTGGTGCAGCTGTAGCGCTTGTAGAAGGAGCAGCAACGGCGAGGCGTGCAGGTGAAGAGCAGCTTGGTCGTCTCGAGGCAGCAATGCAGCCATGGGGCAGCGACGAGGTGTGTGGGCCGAGGCAGAGGAGGCACATCGGGGGCAGCTTGTAGACGAGGCCATGGATATGGCGGTTCAACGGCAGACTACGTGCAGCTTGGTGTGTCGATATGGAGCCGGTCCGGGGTGGCGCATGAGGCCAGGCGCTGCGCAAGCAGCGATAGCAGAGTCCAAGTCGTGGTAGATTTGACCGATCCACATCGGGTCGCTGCTGTTTCCTTGCCTTTTTTTGACAATGATCTGGCAGCAGCACTTGATCTCTTCCGACTCGGATGGATGCAGTAGCCCAGGGAAAAAGGACATCTGATCTAATAGTACTATTCAAGTAGCGCTGGCCCTTTTCCCAAAAAAGAACAGTTGATGATGGATTTCACGTGGCATGGTACTAGTTTAAGTAGTACTAGTCATGTACTTTTGATTTGGTCTTGATTGGACCGTGAGTAGATGATTAGACGTACGTGCGCTGGCTCCCCCGTATAAACGGCAATCGAACAGCGAAGTACTTTGAACCAGTCTCAGTTTCGCCGGTTTGCACGGCCGTTCCGGCGGAAATAAACTTCACTTGGACCGGTGGATCAATAGGTCATGTGCGATGGCGCGCACGGAATCCTAGCTTCTTTTGATCTCATGTACTACCGGCTCCAAAGTTTAATCATGTTCCTAATCACAAAATAAAAAACTTGCCAGTTCTTTCTCAACCGACGAAATCGCGAGCTCGTCAGTCCCTAGATGAGATCTCTTCAAGAACTCAACACCACCGTGCGCCTGGCCCCACGGTGGGCGCCAACTATCGTGGAATTGTCACGGCAGATGTCCTTAGTGCCAGGACTTAGTCGCGAGGCCAACGCATCTATGTGGTAGCTTGAGAGGGGTTGAGCGGGACGAGAGACGCGATGTTTTACCCAGGTTCGGCCCCTCATGGTGGAGGTAAAAGCCTACATCCTGCTTCATTGATATTGATGATGATGATCACGGTTACAAGAATGCTCTATCTCGAGAGCTATTGTCTAAACCTAACTTGTCCAACTTGTGTAACTTGTGAATCTTGTCCCTTTTGGGGAGCCCTGCCCCTCCTTATATATGTTGGAGGGGCGGGTTACACGTAGAGTCCTATTAGGATTCGGACTAGTCTATCTCTAATACAAACCGGATACAAGTTCTGGTCGTAACTCCTTGTAAGGTAAATATTCCTCATGCCTTTCCTCTTAAACCGGCCCACCATTATCATAAACCGGCCTTCTGGGCCTTGGGCTTTTTCATTCATCTGACCCGTCCGCCGGGTCACCAGTGTGTCATAATGCTGCGGCGGGTTGCTTGTAAACCGCCAGGTCAGGGCAGGTCGCCAGTGAATCGCCAAGTGTAAACCGGGTCTCAAGTATATCCCCAACATTTGCTCCCAGTTTAATTTGGATTTATCCATGTTAAACTGATCCTGTAAAACAAACACAAGAGCAAATTTGACAGATTATGCTCCGGGTTAAGAATTCTTGTAGACCGGCATCTGATGATCCTTAAGTCCTTGTCATTTCCTCCGTCTAGAAAATCCGGGTTAACAAGCCAGCTTCATACTCAATTTGTTGACATTGGTTTCTCACAGAGAAATATTGTGAAGAATAATCCACTTGAGTCGGCTTCCAAAGCGCCGGTTTAAGAAATATGGGTCTTGAAATACTTATCTGATATTCAGCCAGTTTGAAGATGTAAAACTTGTCGGTTTAATATTACCAAAGTAGCCGGTTTATAAATATTGATGGCACCGGGTCATAATTGTTGTCGACACCGGGTCATGTAATTGATCTTCCTGATTTGCTCAAAACTGATAAAATGAAGATGTTCCTCCTTTATATGCATAATACCTGTAGCCCCCATGTAACACCCTGGATGGGACTATAGCTCCCACGTGTCGAGGCACGACTTAGAGACATAATCGCATTGAAGGCATATGTCGCAAGTGAGGTAATCTTCACACAACCCATGTAATACATAAGGGAAAGAGATAGATAGTTGGCTTACAATCGCCACTTCACACAATAAAATAAATAAAGCATTACATCATCCAGATACAATCAAGGTCTGACTATGGAACCAAAATAAAAGAAGAACCCCAAATGCGACAAAGGTCCCCGATCGACCCCAACTGGGCTCCACTACTGATCAACTAGATCGAAACAACACAAAGGGCAAGATCTTCAATGAGCTCCTCCTGAGCTTGGTTGCGTTATCTGCACGGTCTCATCGGCACCTGCAAGCTGGTTTTGGAAGTATCTGTGAGCCACAGGGACTCAGCAATCTCGCACCCTCGCGATCAAGACTATTTAAGCTTATGGGTAAGGTAAAGGTATGAGGTGGAGCTGCAGCAAGCGACTAGCATATATGGTGGCTGACATACGCAAATGAGAGCGAGAAGAGAAGGCAAAGCACGGTCGATAAAAGTATGATCAAGAAGTGATCCTGGACTACCTACGTCAAGCATAACTCCAACAACCGTGTTCACTTCCCGGACTCCGCCGGAAAGAGACCATCACGGTTACACACGTTGTTGATTCATTTTAATTAAGGTCAACTTCAGGTTTTCTACAACCGGACATTAACAAATTCCCATATGCCCATAACCACGGGCATGGCTTTCGAAAGTTCAAATCCCTGCAGGGGTGTCCCAACTTAGCCCATGACAAGCTCTCATGGTCAATGAAGGAATAGACCTCCACCCGAGACATTCCGATCAGACTCGGTATCCCAGTACAACAAGACATTTCGACAGGGTAAAACTAAACCAGCAACACCGCCCGAATGTGCCGACAAATCCCGATAGGAGCTGCACATATCTCTTTCTCAGGGCACACTCAGATTGCCTTAGGTGCGGGTAGGCCAGCCCAGAGTTGCCCCTGGTGGCCACCGGCAGCTGACAGGTGGACCAACACTCAGAGGAGCACTGGCCCGGGGGGTTAAAATAATGATGACCCTTGAGTCCATGGAACCCAAGGGAAAAAAGGCTAGGTGGCAAATGGTAAAACCAATGTTGGGCATTGCTGGAAGAGCTTTACTTAAGGCGAACTGTCAAGGGGTTCCCATTATAGCCCAACCGCGTGAGGAACGCAAAATCCGGGAACATAACACCGATATGACGGAAACTAGGGCGGCAAGAGTGGAACAAAACACCAGGCATAAGGCCGAGCTTTCCACCCTTTCCCAAGTATATAGATGCATTAATTAAATAAGATATAATGTGATATCCCAACAAATAAACATGTTCCAACAAGGAACAACATCTCCATGTTCCCAACAAGGAACATACTTCAATCTTCACCTGCAACTAACAACGCTATAAGAGGGGCTGAGCAAAGCGGTAACATAGCCAATCAACGGTTTGCTAGGACATGGTGGGTTAGAGGTTTGACATGGCAATTGGGAGGCTGACAAGCAAATGGTAGGCATCGTAGCGTTGGCATAGCAAAGAGCGAGCAAACTAGCATAGCAAAGATAGTAGTGATTTCGAGGGTATGATCATCTTGCCTAAAATCCCGCAAGGAAGAAGAACGAGTCCATGAAGAAGACAAACGGACGTAGTCGAACGGATCCTCACAAACTCGACGTTACCGGAACCAACCCGAAGAAGCAATCACCGGAAAAGAAGCACACAACATAGTAAACAACCAACACATCAACATGGCATGATGCACAATCAAGTATGATGCATGTCCGGTTTAAAGAGGCATGGCAAAGAGCACAAACAATCCTACAAATTAAGTGGAGCTCAATATGCATCGGGATGCATATTGACAAAACACCACATCAATTATTTAGTTCTCTCTCGTTTATGTACCCAACAATATTAAATGTTATTAAACATGGCAAGAGGGTGAAGCAAATGAAAACTACCCAACTAGTCAAGTTTAAATGAGGCCGGAAACAACGACCAACAATTCCGAAAACTCCTCATATGCATAATTTAATGTTTGGTACTGTTCTGCCCTAAACATTATTTTAGAGTTGTTAAACATGCAAGATGAGTGCACCATGTTAAACTAGACATTTTTCTACCCCATTTATATATAAAGATTATTTAAATCGGAGCTACGCTTATTTAGTTATGAATTAAATCATTTTAACATGGCATAGGAGCAAATTAATGCAAACAACATTTTAAACATGGATGAAAGTTGGATATTATTAATCTACACAAAATTATGAGCAAGTTTCATATATAAAACATTTTAATCCAATGCACGGTTAGTGAGTTATTAAATGCATGGACATGAGGGACTAAACTGCAAAACTATAATCCCTGGAATATAGCTAAATTCGTAGAACTGGGAAAAAACATGGCACGGGCCGCATCTGGGGCAAGCCCAACAGCAGAAGGAAAAAAACAAGAAGAGGGGCGCTTGGGGTCGGCTCACCCTGGGCCTTGGCCCATCTGCAGAGAGAGGCAGGCGGATCTGGCGAAGGAAGCTAGGGAGGAGGCCGAGCGAGGCTGGACCGCGGAGAGGACGATTGGGCCGGCCCACGCGGGCGCGGTCAACGGAGGGAGCTGGGCTGGATGCGGGGGCACGGGCGAGTTGGGCCTTCGGGAGGGCGCGGCCCACGCGGAAGGTCGACGGCGACGAGAGGAACCAGCTGGATCGGTTCCTCCCGATCCATGGCGATGGCGGCGATGGAGGATTCCGGCAGGGTGCGGCGAGGTAGGGAGGCGAAGGAGCACCGGATCCGGCGGGGCTCGGCTCCCCGGGGCCGGATCGAGGCAGAGGCGCCCCTGGACGGCGGCTGGGAAATGAAGGGGCGACGGGGGCGGACTCCGGTGAGGGTCGGTGATGACCGGAGCCAAGTCCGGCGCGGCACTGCGGCGGCGTTCCGGCGAGGGTCGGTGGCGGCACGAAGCGCCCGAGGCGGCGGGGACGAAGGAGAGGCGCGGCGGGGCGCTTCGGGCCCGGGAGGGCCTGCGGCGGGGCTCGCGGGCCGCCGCGGCGGTGCGATCTTGTCCGGCTGGGACGGACATGTCTGGCGGGCGAGAGGGGAAGAGGATTAGGGTTTCATCCGCGAATTGATCCGAAAATTTCGAGGAGGGGTGCTCTTTTATAGGTAGAGGGAGCTAGGTAGCTCCAAATGAGGTGCGATTTTCGGCCACGCGATCGTGATCGAACGACCGAGATGATGGAGCAGAGTTAGGTGGGTTTTTGGGCCAAAATGGAAGGGTGTTGGGCTGCAACACACACGAGGCCTTCTCGGTCCCTCGGTTAACCGTTGGAGTATCAAACGAAGTCCAAATGATACGAAACTTGACAGGCGGTCTACCGGTAGTAAACCAAGGCCGCTTGGCAAGTCTCGGTCCAATCCGGAAATGTTTAATCCCCACACATGAAAGAAAGGTAGAAATGACCACCGGAGGAGAACGTAACGCCGGATTGCAAAACGGGCAACGGGGAAAATGCTCGGATGCATGAGACGAACACGTATGCAAATGAAATGTGCATGATGACATGATATGCAATGCATGACACGCAAGCAAAGACAAGGCAACACCAGCGAATAACTGCACGACACCTGGCACATCGGTCTCGGGGCGTTACAACACTCCACCACTACGAGAGGATCTCGTCCCGAGATCTAGAATGGCACCGGAGGGAAAACGGAAGAGAAACAGAAGAGGTAAACCAAGTTGCTTCTTTTACCAAAGAGTGAAACCAAAGAACCTTGAAAAGGCTAAGCCATTTCGAGAAAAGAATACAACAAAGGTGAACAAGGTCGAAAACACTCCGTTAGAAACGAGGGACAAAGAGCATTGCGAAACCTTGAGGTTGAAGGGAAGATATATATAGAAAAACACTCCGGTTAAGGAAGGGGATCAAGGAAAAACCAAAATTCGAATAGCACTCCGGTTGAGAAAGGATGCAAAACTTGATAAGGCGAAAAGAACTTGAGCAAAAGGGCACAACACCCCAGTTAAATGGATAGGCATGAAAAGAACTTGATCTTGACAAAACGAGATGATGGGTTGAAAAGAGCAACATCATAATGCCTCCAGAACAAAAGAATAGAGGATAGATAATTGAAATAGGAGAATGGAGAAGAAAATGCCAACTTCTGCCATAAAAGAGCATGACAAGGCATCTTTAGGAGAAAAGTCGAACGGAATTGTTGTAAAAACAACAACGAAAAGAGTAATCATGATATATGGTCTTATGGAATACAACTCAAACATTATGAGGTGCCCATCTGCCACTCACGGGAAGAAGACTTGGATTGGCATGAATAAGTAGACGAGAAGCTATTTCACCGGAAGGATAAATGAAGAACTTGGATCATTTATAAGCACCATAATAACAACAAACCTTAGGGAAAGTTTTTGGTGAAAATAAACCCAAGATAACTCCAAAGAAGAGATTGATGGATTTAAAATACCTCATTCTTAACAGCGTGTGAATCATGAGACATGAACTCAAATTATCAAGAATGACATAATACCACCTCGAATGACACGGTTGAAAGAATTGCACTTTAAAATGCAAGATGAAGAATGCTAGAGCTCCTCTGAAAATAATCTTGATGGACACTTCGAGAAGGAAATTGAATCCTTGATGAGCCAACATGTAGAACTCCATGAAAACTCCGGTAAACAAAAGGATGATCAAACGGAAGGAAAAAAGAAGTTGAAAACACAAGGTGAAACCCTGTAAAGATTTAGATGGATCTCCATGATAATTAGGGCTTGGAACTCCGGGAAAGAAAAATGAGCACTTGAAACCAAGAATAAGTATGATGAGCCACTCCGGAAAATAGAAATTAAATCATTTGGATGAAACAAGAATAAGAATTACATTATGCCTATCCTTCACCAATTAAATTGATGACAAACAACAGATTTGGCATATAACTTATTCTCGTAGAAAAGATTAAAAGAGATATCGCCAACTTGGGAAGGTCTTCAACGAACCACCGGTAGAATTTGAAAGAATGAAAGAATTGATATGATAACGAAAGAAGAGGAATCTTGTACGAACCACCGTAAGAATTGACAATGAACGAAGAAAAGATAAAGAAACACCGGGAAGAATTATCAAATGAAAGAAGATGCTTGAGAGAATATGGATACATGAGAGCGAAGAGATCACGAGCTGATTAGAGATCACTTGATGCATCGGTAAAATTGGAGAATGATAACTGAAAGTTGAGAATGAAAAATCCCGAAATAATGGCCTTCGGAGAATCAAACTGAAAAGACTCCTGAATTTGCACTGGATGGATAAAAAGAATTCTCACGATCAAAACAATTTTGAGAGGATGGCAACAAGCTAGAATCACGAATCTCTGAGAGAGCGGATAAGATATGGAGGAAAAACTCTTCTTCGGTCTTCAAATGTTGAGAATGACAACGAGAAACACCATCATGAATTATTTAGGCACTCCGGAAGAATCAAAACGAATAGGTTGAGTCAACGATGAAAAGAATTCGACAGATCTTGGATAAAAACATAAGACTGATGATAATTCATTCTTACATCAACTTTGAAAAGAATTTGGGAGTAACTCCGGAAAAATAAGAAGAGTCAGGTAAGATCCTGGGAAAAGACCTGTGGGTTAGGGCCCACTCAAAAGAAACACCGTTCAAATGATTTAGAGGATAGGTTGCACCGGTTGAATTAAATGACTTGAATGAGGGAACATCCTCGAAAGAACTTGAACGAAAGTAGAGTGGAAACACGAATCTTCGAGATATCTTGAGCACTCTAGAACAATTGAATAGCGAGAAGTGAACGATAAAGAATTACACCGGCATGAGAAAACATTGAAATACGGAAAAGAGTATGATCAACACCGAAAGCTTGAATTGGTTCCACCAGAGAAGAAAACGAGTGATGAGAGACGAACTTGAAGCTCCGTTAGGATCCTCATGAGAATCACCGGATAAGAACATTGGAAGGAAAGAATGGAGAGGTTTCCATCAATAAAATGAATACTCGAATAAGAAATCCGAGTCCTTGAAGAAAAATAAGGGAGGGAGGGTGGGAAAAACAAAGGCAACTTGGAGACGGATGAAACAAACACCGTTGAGAAGATATGATAATTGACCTTGCTGCTGTTGAAATGATCGGAGCCACTTGAAGAGAAGCACACCGGTTGAAAAGGATTGACATGACAAACTCGATGATCGAGGAGGATTAGTATTCACATAGGAATATGAGAACACCACTTGAGGAAGGTATGGAATCAACATTTGACATTGAAGCAACTCGAATACCACAACTCAAAACAAAAACAAAGGGTTGGCTTGCAAAATAAGCCGGAACAAACATATGATAGAGATTTCGTCCGAAGTTTTCGTGGTGGGGCCTACACGGGCTCGATCGTACAGCACCATCATGTACAAGGCAGTGCACATGACATATGAAGCGTCCCCGAGTCGGCATAGCCAAGGACTCTTTAAGACACAACGAGACCACTGTAAAATCGACCGTGAATAGGCAGACCACTAGACGTCGAACCCCAATTTCATATCATACATCCGTCGGAAAGATATCCTAAGAGCTACTTGAATTCCCATCTATGATATCCCGAAATTTTCCGGTTATGCAATCAGGTGTTGGGGATACAGGGGAAGCATAATATCTCACCCAAAACTAGCAAATCCTACATCCAGCTGTATCCATCCTTCAACACATAACCAAGAAACCTTCGGAAATCATCTACCTCAACCTTCGAAAAGCATCCGTTATACAAGTTATGGCGATACTCCCGAACTCCCGCCCCAGTACTGGGTGGCGTCAAGGTTATCTCACCAACGAACTGCATAAAAGAGATTTTCGATGTCGGCGTACTAAACTCGGGTATTCCAGAACTGCAACGATAAAATTATGACGACAACACCTCAGAGCTCAACTCCCCGGGACACTTCCACAAAACCCCTGATAGGAGGCACCAAGACAATGTT
Organism: Triticum monococcum; assembly: GCA_034509565.1. Classification (NCBI taxonomy): domain Eukaryota; kingdom Viridiplantae; phylum Streptophyta; class Magnoliopsida; order Poales; family Poaceae; genus Triticum; species Triticum monococcum. The sequence goes on along the minus strand of CM067847.1, from coordinate 614,732,446 downwards.
CTCGTCACAAAACCATCGGAACGATTCCAAGATACCCGCGTGATCCTAAAAAAAATTAGTGAAATTTGAGAAGAGAACAGTCAAAACTCTACGTCAGGATGCCTTACCAGAGCGATGAGGAGACTGGGGAGTAAAAGGAATTCCTAAACTCTCCGATATATAATTCCTAAATGACTCAAAGCATTTTTCAAGACACAACTCGGCCGCTAAAAACGATCAAGCAATGGGGCTCCTAAGGTCGGGGAAGGCTCTGATTACCAACTTGTAACGCCCTGGATGCGACTATAGCTCCCACGTGTCGAGGCACGACTTAGAGACATAATCGCATTGAAGGCATATGTCGCAAGTGAGGTAATCTTCACACAACCCATGTAATACATAAGGGAAAGAGATACATAGTTGGCTTACAATCGCCACTTCACACAATTAAATAAATAAAGCATTACATCATCCAGATACAATCAAGGTCCGACTACGGAACCAAAATAAAAGAAGAACCCCAAATGCGACAAAGGTCCCCGATCGACCCCAACTGGGTTCCACTACTGATCAACTGGAACGAAACAACACAAAGGGCAAGATCTTCAACGAGCTCCTCCTAAGCTTGGTTGCGTCAACTGCACGGTCTCATCTGCACCTGCAAGCTGGTTTTGGAAGTATCTGTGAGCCACAGGGACTCAGCAATCTTGCACCCTCGTGATCAAGACTATTTAAGCTTATGGGTAAGGTAAAGGTATGAGGTGGAGCTGCAGCAAGCGACTAGCATATATGGTGGCTAACATACGCAAATGAGAGCGAGAAGAGAAGGCAAAGCACGGTCGATCAAAGTATGATCAAGAAGTGATCCTGGACTACCTACGTCAAGCATAACTCCAACAACCGTGTTCACTTCCCGGACTCCGCCGAAAAGAGACCATCACGGCTACACACGCTGTTGATTCATTTTAATTAAGGTCAACTTCAGGTTTTCTACAACCGGACATTAACAAATTCCCATCTGCCCATAACCGCGGGCATGGCTTTCGAAAGTTCAAATCCCTGCAGGGGTGTCCCAACTTAGCCCATGACAAGCTCTCATGGTCAACGAAGGAATAGACCTTCACCCGAGACATTCCGATCAGACTCGGTATCCCAGTACAACAAGACATTTCGACAGGGTAAAACTAAACCAGCAACACCGCCCGAATGTGCCGACAAATCCCGATAGGAGCTGCACATATCTCTTTCTCAGGGTACACTCAGATTGTCTTAGGTGCGGGTAGGCCAGCCTAGAGTTGCCCCTGGTGGCCACCGGCAGCTGACAGGTGCACCAACACTCAAAGGAGCACTGGCCCGGGGGGGTTAAAATAATGATGACCCTTGAGTCTGCGGAACCCAAGGGAAAAAAGGCTAGGTGGCAAATGGTAAAACCAATGTTGGGCATTGCTGGAAGAGCTTTACTTAAGGCGAACTGTCAAGGGGTTCCCATTATAGCCCAACCGCGTGAGGAACGCAAAATCCGGGAACATAACACCGATATGACGGAAACTAGGGCGGCAAGAGTGGAACAAAACACCAGGCATAAGGCCGAGCCTTCCACCCTTTCCCAAGTATATAGATGCATTAATTAAATAAGATATAATGTGATATCCCAACAAATAAACATGTTCCAACAAGGAACAACATCTCCATGTTCCCAACAAGGAACATACTTCAATCTTCACCTGCAACTAACAACGCTATAAGAGGGGCTGAGCAAAGCGGTAACATAGCCAATCAACGGTTTGCTAGGACATGGTGGGTTAGAGGTTTGACATGGCAATTGGGAGGCTGACAAGCAAATGGTAGGCATCGTAGCGTTGGCATAGCAAAGAGCGAGCAAACTAGCATAGCAAAGATAGTAGTGATTTCGAGGGTATGATCATCTTGCCTAAAATCCCGCAAGGAAGAAGAACGAGTCCATGAAGAAGACAAACGGACGTAGTCGAACGGATCCTCACAAACTCGACGTTACCGGAACCAACCCGAAGAAGCAATCACCGGAAAAGAAGCACACAACATAGTAAACAACCAACACATCAACATGGCATGATGCACAATCAAGTATGATGCATGTCCGGTTTAAAGAGGCATGGCAAAGAGCACAAACAATCCTACAAATTAAGTGGAGCTCAATATGCATCGGGATGCATATTGACAAAACACCACATCAATTATTTAGTTCTCTCTCGTTTATGTACCCAACAATATTAAATGTTATTAAACATGGCAAGAGGGTGAAGCAAATGAAAACTACCCAACTAGTCAAGTTTAAATGAGGCCGGAAACAACGACCAACAATTCCGGAAACTCCTCATATGCATAATTTAATGTTTGGTACTGTTCTGCCCTAAACATTATTTTAGAGTTGTTAAACATGCAAGATGAGTGCACCATGTTAAACTAGACATTTTTCTACCCCATTTACATATAAAGATTATTTAAATCGGAGCTACGCTTATTTAGTTATGAATTAAATCATTTTAACATGGCATAGGAGCAAATTAATGCAAACAACATTTTAAACATGGATGAAAGTTGGATATTATTAATCTACACAAAATTATGAGCAAGTTTCATATATAAAACATTTTAATCCAATGCACGGTTAGTGAGTTATTAAATGCATGGACATGAGGGACTAAACTGCAAAACTGTAATCCCTGGAATATAGCTAAATTCGTAGAACTGGGAAAAAACATGGCACGGGCCGCATCTGGGGCAAGCCCAACAGCAGAAGGAAAAAAACAAGAAGAGGGGCGCTTGGGGTCGGCTCACCCTGGGCCTTGGCCCATCTGCAGAGAGAGGCAGGCGGATCTGGCGAAGGAAGCTAGGGAGGAGGCCGAGCGAGGCTGGACCGCGGAGAGGACGATTGGGCCGGCCCACGCGGGCGCGGTCAACGGAGGGAGCTGGGCTGGATGCGGGGGCGCGGGCGAGTTGGGCCTTCGGGAGGGCGCGGCCCACGCGGAAGGTCGACGGCGACGAGAGGAACCAGCTGGATCGGTTCCTCCCGATCCATGGCGATGGCGGCGATGGAGGATTCTGGCAGGGTGCGGCGAGGTAGGGAGGCGAAGGAGCACCGGATCCGGTGGGGCTCGGCTCCCCGGGGCCGGATCGAGGCAGAGGCGCCCCTGGACGACGGCTGGGAAATGAAGGGGCGACGGGGGCGGACTCCGGTGAGGGTCGGTGATGACCGGAGCCAAGTCCGGCGCGGCACTGCGGCGGCGTTCCGGCGAGGGTCGGTGGCGGCACGAAGCGCCCGAGGCGGCGGGGACGAAGGAGAGGCGCGGCGGGGCGCTTCGGGCCCGGGAGGGCCTGCGGCGGGGCTCGCGGGCCGCCGCGGCGGTGCGATCTTGTCCGGCCGGGACGGACATGTCTGGCGGGCGAGAGGGGAAGAGGATTAGGGTTTCATCCGCGAATTGATCCGAAAATTTCGAGGAGGGGTGCTCTTTTATAGGTAGAGGGAGCTAGGTAGCTCCAAATGAGGTGCGATTTTCGGCCACGCGATCGTGATCGAACGACCGAGATGATGGAGCAGAGTTAGGTGGGTTTTTGGGACAAAATGGAAGGGTGTTGGGCTGCAACACACACGAGGCCTTCTCGGTCCCTCGGTTAACCGTTGGAGTATCAAACGAAGTCCAAATGATACGAAACTTGACAGGCGGTCTACCGGTAGTAAACCAAGGCCGCTTGGCAAGTCTCGGTCCAATCCGGAAATGTTTAATCCCCACACATGAAAGAAAGGTAGAAATGACCACCGGAGGAGAACGTAACGCCGGATTGCAAAACGGGCAACGGGGAAAATGCTCGGATGCATGAGACGAACACGTATGCAAATGAAATGCGCATGATGACATGATATGCAATGCATGACACGCAAGCAAAGACAAGGCAACACCAGCGAATAACTGCACGACACCTGGCACATCGGTCTCGGGGCGTTACAACACTCCACCACTACGAGAGGATCTCGTCCCGAGATCTAGAATGGCACCGGGAGGAAAATGGAAGAGAAACAGAAGAGGTAAACCAAGTTGCTTCTTTTACCAAAGAGTGAAACCAAAGAACCTTGAAAAGGCTAAGCCATTTCGAGAAAAGAATACAACGAAGGTGAACAAGGTCGAAAACACTCCGTTAGAAACGAGGGACAAAGAGCATTGCGAAACCTTGAGGTTGAAGGGAAGATATATATAGAAAAACACTCCGGTTAAGGAAGGGGATCAAGGAAAAACCAAAATTCGAATAGCACTCCGGTTGAGAAAGGATGCAAAACTTGATAAGGCGAAAAGAACTTGAGCAAAAGGGCACAACACCCCAGTTAAATGGATAGGCATGAAAAGAACTTGATCTTGACAAAACGAGATGATGGGTTGAAAAGAGCAACATCATAATGCCTCCAGAACAAAAGAATAGAGGATAGATAATTGAAATAGGAGAATGGAGAAGAAAATGCCAACTTCTGCCATAAAAGAGCATGACAAGGCATCTTTAGGAGAAAATTCGAACGGAATTGTTGTAAAAACAACAACGAAAAGAGTAATCATGATATATGGTCTTATGGAATACAACTCAAACATTATGAGGTGCCCACCTGCCACTCACGGGAAGAAGACTTGGATTGGCATGAATAAGTAGACGAGAAGCTATTTCACCGGAAGGATAAATGAAGAACTTGGATCATTTATAAGCACCATAATAACAACAAACCTTAGGGAAAGTTTTTGGTGAAAATAAACCCAAGATAACTCCAAAGAAGAGATTGATGGATTTAAAATACCTCATTCTTAACAGCGTGTGAATCATGAGACATGAACTCAAATTATCAAGAATGACATAATACCACCTCGAATGACACGGTTGAAAGAATTGCACTTTAAAATGCAAGATGAAGAATGCTAGAGCTCCTCTGAAAATAATCTTGATGGACACTTCGAGAAGGAAATTGAATCCTTGATGAGCCAACATGTAGAACTCCATGAAAACTCCGGTAAACAAAAGGATGATCAAACAGAAGGAAAAAAGAAGTTGAAAACACAAGGTGAAACCCTGTAAAGATTTAGATGGATCTCCATGATAATTAGGGCTTGGAACTCCGGGAAAGAAAAATGAGCACTTGAAACCAAGAATAAGTATGATGAGCCACTCCAGAAAATAGGAATTAAATCATTTGGATGAAACAAGAATAAGAATTAAATTATGCCTATCCTTCACCAATTAAATTGATGACAAACAACAGATTTGGCATATAACTTATTCTCGTAGAAAAGATTAAAAGAGATATCGCCAACTTGGGAAGGTCTTCAACGAACCACTGGTAGAATTTGAAAGAACGAAAGAATTGATATGATAACGAAAGAAGAGGAATCTTGTACGAACCCCCATAAGAATTGACAATGAACGAAGAAAAGATAAAGAAACACCGGGAAGAATTATCAAATGAAAGAAGATGCTTGAGAGAATATGGATACATGAGAGCGAAGAGATCACGAGCTGATTAGAGATCACTTGATGCATCGGTAAAATTGGAGAATGATAACTGAAAGCTGAGAATGAAAAATCCCGAAATAATGGCCTTCGGAGAATCAAACTGAAAAGACTCCTGAATTTGCACTGGATGGATAAAAAGAATTCTCACGATCAAAACAATTTTGAGAGGATGGCAACAAGCTAGAATCACGAATCTCTGAGAGAGCGGATAAGATATGGAGGAAAAACTCTTCTTCGGTCTTCAAATGTTGAGAATGACAACGAGAAACACCATCATGAATTATTTAGGCACTCCGGAAGAATCAAAACGAATAGGTTGAGTCAACGATGAAAAGAATTCGACAGATCTTGGATAAAAACATAAGACCGATGATAATTCATTCTTACATCAACTTTGAAAAGAATTTGGGAGTAACTCCGGAAAAATAAGAAGAGTCAGGTAAGATCCTGGGAAAAGACCTGTGGGTTAGGGCCCACTCAAAAGAAACACCATTCAAATGATTTAGAGGATAGGTTGCACCGGTTGAATTAAATGACTTGAATGAGGGAACATCCTCGAAAGAACTTGAACAAAAGTAGAGTGGAAACACGAATCTTCGAGATATCTTGAGCACTCCAGAACAATTGAATAGCGAGAAGTGAACGATAAAGAATTACACCGGCATGAGAAAACATTGAAATACGGAAAAGAGTATGATCAACACCGAAAGCTTGAATTGGTTCCACCAGAGAAGAAAACGAGTGATGAGAGACGAACTTGAAGCTCCGTTAGGATCCTCATGAGAATCACCGGATAAGAACATTGAAAGGAAAGAATGGAGAGGTTTCCATCAATAAAATGGATACTCGAATAAGAAATCCGAGTCCTTGAAGAAAAATAAGGGAGGGAGGGTGGGAAAAACAAAGGCAACTTGGAGACGGATGAAACAAACACCGTTGAGAAGATATGATAATTGACCTTGCTGCTGTTGAAATGATCGGAGCCACTTGAAGAGAAGCACACCGGTTGAAAAGGATTGACATGACAAACTCGATGATCGAGGAGGATTAGTATTCACATAGGAATATGAGAACACCACTTGAGGAAGGTATGGAATCAACATTTGACATTGAAGCAACTCGAATACCACAACTCAAAACAAAAACAAAGGGTTGGCTTGCAAAATAAGCCGGAACAAAGATATGATAGAGATTTCGTCCGAAGTTTTCGTGGTGGGGCCTACACGGGCTCGATCGTACAGCACCATCATGTACAAGGCAGTGCACATGACATATGAAGCGTCCCCGAGTCGGCATAGCCAAGGACTCTTTAAGACACAACGAGACCACTGTAAAATCGACCGTGAATAGGCAGACCACTAGACGTCGAACCCCAATTTCATATCATACATCCGTCGGAAAGATATCCTAAGAGCTACTTGAATTCCCATCTATGAAACTCCCGAAATTTTCCGGTTATGCAATCAGGTGTTGGGGATACAGGGGAAGCATAATATCTCACCCAAAACTAGCAAATCCTACATCCAGCTGTATCCATCCTTCAACACATAACCAAGAAACCTTCGGAAATCATCTACCTCAACCTTCGAAAAGCATCCGTTATACAAGTTATGGCGATACTCCCGAACTCCCGCCCCAGTACTGGGTGGCGTCGAGGTTATCTCACCAACGAACTGCATAAAAGAGATTTTCGATGTCGGCGTACTAAACTCAGGTATTCCAGAACTGCAACGATAAAATTATGACGACAACACCTCAGAGCTCAACTCCCCGGGACACTTCCACAAAACCCCTGATAGGAGGCACCAAGACAATGTTCTCATCACAAAACCATCGGAACGATTCCAAGATACCCGCGTGATCCTAAAAAAAATTAGTGAAATTTGAGAAGAGAACAGTCAAAACTCTATGTCAGGATGCCTTACCAGAGCAATGAGGAGACTGGGGAGTAAAAGGAATTCCTAAACTCTCCGATATATAATTCCTAAATGACTCAAAGCATTTTTCTAGACACAACTCGGCCGCTAAAAACGATCAAGCAATGGGGCTCCTAAGGTCGGGGAAGGCTCTGATTACCAACTTGTAACGCCCTGGATGCGACTATAGCTCCCACGTGTCGAGGCACGACTTAGAGACATAATTGCATTGAAGGCATATGTCGCAAGTGAGGTAATCTTCACACAACCCATGTAATACATAAGGGAAAGAGATACATAGTTGGCTTACAATCGCCACTTCACACAATTAAATAAATAAAGCATTACATCATCCAGATACAATCAAGGTCCGACTACGGAACCAAAATAAAAGAAGAACCCCAAATGCGACAAAGGTCCCCGATCGACCCCAACTGGGCTCCACTACTGATCAACTAGAACGAAACAACACAAAGGGCAAGATCTTCAACGAGCTCCTCCTAAGCTTGGTTGCGTCAACTGCACGGTCTCATCTGCACCTGCAAGCTGGTTTTGGAAGTATCTGTGAGCCACAGGGACTCAGCAATCTTGCACCCTCGCGATCAAGACTATTTAAGCTTATGGGTAAGGTAAAGGTATGAGGTGGAGCTGCAGCAAGCGACTAGCATATATGGTGGCTAACATACGCAAATGAGAGCGAGAAGAGAAGGCAAAGCACGGTCGATCAAAGTATGATCAAGAAGTGATCCTGGACTACCTACGTCAAGCATAACTCCAACAACCGTGTTCACTTCCCGGACTCCGCCGGAAAGAGACCATCACGGCTACACACGCTGTTGATTCATTTTAATTAAGGTCAACTTTAGGTTTTCTACAACCGGACATTAACAAATTCCCATCTGCCCATAACCGCGGTCACGGCTTTCGAAAGTTCAAATCCCTGCAGGGGTGTCCCAACTTAGCCCATGACAAGCTCTCACGGTCAACGAAGGAATAGACCTTCACCCGAGACATTCCGATCAGACTCGGTATCCCAGTACAACAAGACATTTCGACAGGGTAAAACTAAACCAGCAACACCGCCCGAATGTGCCGACAAATCCCGATAGGAGCTGCACATATCTCTTTCTCAGGGTACACTCAGATTGTCTTAGGTGCGGGTAGGCCAGCCTAGAGTTGCCCCTGGTGGCCACCAGCAGCTGACAGGTGCACCAACACTCAGAGGAGCACTGGCCCGGGGGGGTTAAAATAAAGATGACCCTTGAGTCTGCGGAACCCAAGGGAAAAAAGGCTAGGTGGCAAATGGTAAAACCAATGTTGGGCATTGCTGGAAGAGCTTTACTTAAGGTGAACTGTCAAGGGGTTCCCATTATAGCCCAACCGCGTGAGGAACGCAAAATCCGGGAACATAACACCGATATGACGGAAACTAGGGCGGCAAGAGTGGAACAAAACACCAGGCATAAGGACGAGCCTCCCACCCTTTCCCAAGTATATAGATGCATTAATTAAATAAGATATAATGTGATATCCCAACAAATAAACATGTTCCAACAAGGAACAACATCTCCATGTTCCCAACAAGGAACATACTTCAATCTTCACCTGCAACTAACAACGCTATAAGAGGGGCTGAGCAAAGCGGTAACATAGCCAATCAACGGTTTGCTAGGACATGGTGGGTTAGAGGTTTGACATGGCAATTGGGAGGCTGACAAGCAAATGGTAGGCATCGTAGCATTGGCATAGCAAAGAGCGAGCAAACTAGCATAGCAAAGATAGTAGTGATTTTGAGGGTATGATCATCTTGCCTGAAATCCCGCAAGGAAGAAGAACGAGTCCATGAAGAAGACAAACGGATCCTCACAAACTCGACGTTACCGGAACCAACCCGAAGAAGCAATCACCGGAAAAGAAGCACACAACATAGTAAACAACCAACACATCAACATGGCATGATGCACAATCAAGTATGATGCATGTCCGGTTTAAAGAGGCATGGCAAAGAGCACAAACAATCCTATAAATTAAGTGGAGCTCAATATGCATCGGGATGCATATTGACAAAACACCACATCAATTATTTAGTTCTCTCTCGTTTATGTACCCAACAATATTAAATGTTATTAAACATGGCAAGAGGGTGAAGCAAATGAAAACTACCCAACTAGTCAAGTTTATATGAGGCCGGAAACAACGACCAACAATTTCGGAAACTCCTCATATGCATAATTTAAGGTTTGGTACTGCTCTGCCCTAAACATTATTTTAGAGTTGTTAAACATGCAAGATGAGTGCACCATGTTAAACTAGACATTTTTCTACCCCATTTACATATAAAGATTATTTAAATCAGAGCTGCGGTTATTTAGTTATGAATTAAATCATTTTAACATGGCATAGCAGCAAATTAATGCAAACAACATTTTAAACATGGATGAAAGTTGGATATTATTAATCTACACAAAATTCTGAGCAAGTTTCATATATAAAACATTTTAATCCGATGCACGGTTTGTGAGTTATTAAATGCATGAACATGAGGGACTAAACTGCAAAACTGCAATCTCTGGAATATAGCTGAATTCGTAGAACTGGGAAAAAACATGGCATGGGCCGCATCTGGGGCAAGCCCAACAGCAGAAGGAAAAAAACGAGAGGAGGGGCGCTTGGGGTCGGCTCACCCTAGGCCTTGGCCCATCTACACAGAGAGGCCGGCGGATCTGGCGAAGGAAGCTGGGGAGGAGTATGAGCAAGGCTGGACCGCAGAGAGGACGATTGGGCCGGCCCACGCGGACGCGGTCAACGGAGGGAGCTGGGCTGGATGCGGGGGCGCGGGCGAGCTGGGCCTTCGGGAGGGCGCGGCCCACGCGGAAGGTCGACGGCGACGAGAGGAACCAGCTGGATCGGTTCCTCCCGATCCATGGCGATGGCGGCGATGGAGGATTCTGGCAGGGTGCGGCGAGGTAGGGAGGCCAAGGAGCACCGGATCCGGCGGGGCTCGGCTCCCCGGGGCCGGATCGAGGCAGAGGCGCCCCTGGACGGCGGCTGGGAAACGAAGGGGCGACGGGGGCGGACTCCGGCGAGGGTCGGTGATGACCGGAGCCAAGTCCGGCGCGGCATTGCGGCGGCGTTCCGGCGAGGGTCGGTGGCAGCGCGAAGCGCCCGAGGCGGCGGGGACGAAGGAGAGGCGCGGCGGGGCGCTTCGGGCCCGGGAGGGCCTGCGGCGGGGCTCGCGGGCCGCCACGGCGGTGCGATCTCGTCTGACCGGGATGGACATGTCCGGCGGGCGAGGGGGGAAGAGGATTAGGGTTTCATCCGCGAATTGATCCGAAAATTTCGGGGAGGGGTGCTTTTTTATAGGTAGAGGGAGCTAGGTAGCTCCAAATGAGGTGCGATTTTCGGCCATGCGATCGTGATCGAACGACCGAGATGATGGAGCAAAGTTAGGTGGGTTTTGGGACAAAATGGAAGGGTGTTGGGCTGCAACACACACGAGGCCTTCTCGGTCCCTCGGTTACCCGTTGGAGTATCAAACGAAGTCCAAATGACACGGAACTTGACAGGCAGTCTACCGGTAGTAAACCAAGGCCGCTTGGAAAGTCTCGGTCCAATCCGGAAATGTTTAATCCCCACACATGAAATAAAGGTAGAAATGACCACCGGAGGAGAACAGAACGCCAGATTTCAAAACGGGCAACGGGGAAAATGCTCGGATGCATGAGACGAACACATATGCAAATGAAATGCGCATGATGACATGATATGCAATGCATGACACGCAAGCAAAGACAAGGCAACACCAGCGAATAACTGCACAACACCTGGCACATCGGTCTCGGGGCGTTACACCCCAAGTCTTGAGAGGAGAACATAGTGATAACTTAAGACTTGCTCCAATAAGTGTTTCAACCTTGAAGAAATCCGGTTTGTTCATATCAACCATATAAACTGAATACTCCATATATGTAGCTCCCAAGTACCAGGTTGTCATGCTTGCAGCAACTTGGGACTTGTAATTGCTTATAAAAACTTCAATCAGTGTAACCCCCAAGGGCCGGGTCATTATGCAATAATGAACAGGAACTTTGTAAATATAATTATGTAGATTTTAGCAGTGATGTGTAGCCCCCAAGGGCCGGCTTAGTAAGACTTGATATATACTTCAATGGAAATAACATCTTATAATGTAGCTTCCATTGTAGGGCTTGAACCCACGTCCACAAGGTTAAGAGCTTTGTGCTTTACCAACTGAGCAATGGATCCTTCAATATTATGGACGAAAACTTGTGTACCTTGAATTGTTGACAGGACCAATTGGTAGCCCCCGAGGGCCGGCTCATTATAATATGATGAGTCGGGTCTTCAATAAGACTAGTAAAAATGACTTTGCATTAGCCCCCAAGTGTCATGATGCATGCTTGCAGCGACATGGGACTTGCATGTAATCTCAATTTGAATAATGTAGGCCCCAAGTGCCGGGTTGTAAGCTTGCAGCGACTCGGGACTATTCCTTCCATTGTAGAATAAATCATATCCTTTGATAAAATAATAGCCATTGCGCTAAAGCGACTTTAATAATACCAGTTATTAATAACCATAAATATCCAGCCATGTTGGCTATTCAAGATAATATAATCCGGTATGAAAACCTTATTCATTGAATATCATAATGAAAATTCAGCCAAGTTTGGCTATTTGAATAATATAACCCAATGATTTATAAGTGCATGATTCCAATGGCGCAATCCAAATATATATACTGGCAACTTACGGTCCAAAGCCAGGCCGGTTTAACAAACCTGTTTCTGCATACAACAAGTTTAAAGTGTCCTGGCGGTTTACCGCCGGACGGGTCATAATGCTCAACATATAACCCGGGTTTATAACCAAGGTTGCACTTAAGAATAACCAAATATGAAATGTATCATACCTGTGACACTGAATCACATTGTTGGTTTTACCAACTTTTTGTAGTAAAGGTGATAATCCCAATCTTGAATACTGATAACTCTTTCCATATTGTGCCGGTTTATGAAAAACCGTACCAGGTTGTGATAAACACCGGTTTAACCACATATAATACTGGCGAGTCATAGTCGAACCAGACCGAGCTGATAGTCTCTGGATTATAACTTGATCGTGTATTGACAACTTGTAGTTGAAAGCCGAGCCGGGTTGATAAACACCGGTTTACTCCATAATAAGATGGTAACAGAAAATCAAACCGGGCAGATAGCCTCCGGATTAAGATTTGACCGTGTTCAGTCAATTTGTAATTTGATAGTCGAACCGGTTTAACAATTGTCGGTTTAAAAACGCAACAAACGAAATATTTATCAAAACAAAATTTCAAGCAAAGGCAATGATAAAACCATCTGCAAAAATAGGCTATTGAGCCGATCAAATGGCGTTACCATGTTCGGACACGACCAAGCCCCTGATAGGCGTAGCTATGGTTCAAGTCAGCCAGGTCCCCAAATGAAACAATGGCATTTATGCCGATCAAAAGGTGTGGCAATGGTTCGGGTTCGACCAAGCCCCCAAGTGATTCTGTGGCCTTAGGCCGATCAAGAGGCGTGACTATGGTTCAGACGTGACCACAAGTCCCCAAGTGATGCATTGGCATTACGCCGATCAGGAGGTGTAACGATGGTTTGGGTTCGACCAAAGCCCCCAAGTGATGCTGTGGCACTAGGCCGATCAAGAGGCGTGACTATTGTTCAGACGTGACCATAAGTCCCCAAGTGATGATGTGGCTTTACGCCTATCAAAAGGTGTTGCTATGGTTCGGGCACGACCAAACCCCCAAGTGATATAATATAGAGCTTTTGAAAACCTAACTCAAGGGGTAAACCGGAGACCGCTTTAAGACATGAACTCCGTGTAACCACAGATGATGAGCCAATAAAACAGGATACCCATGTTTGAACCGCGCATCATGGCTGCAGGCCATCTTTGGCAACTTTAAATTTTTGCAAGAGATAAATTCTTCTTAAGCCAGGATATTGAACCAGATATTGAGAGCTTCAAAGCTTTGTGGGAGACATCTTTTCCTTGAACCGGATTTTAAACCGGAATCCTTCTTTTTAAGCCGGAAATTTTCTAACGGCCTTTAACTTTGCACCAATATGGCAGTTTAGGGTCCTGCATTAAACAACTTTGCAAACCGGAGTAATTGCTCTTTTAAAGAAGGCAATATGTAATATAAAATATATTGGATGGATTTCACCTGATATATATCATGCCAGGGGTTATCCACCGTGGAGTTAATGATCACCATGGTGAAGCTGAAATTAATCACGACCGAGTCGGCCACGGTGTTGTAAACTAGCGTGGACACGTGAACCGGCCACGACGGCGGACGGGCGAGGCATCCGTGGCGTTGTAAGGCAGCGCGGACGGATGAGTAAATCACAGGGATGGTTCCGGTGAGTTGAAGTAGTCCGGGCCGCAAGGGTGGCGGCTTGCGCGTCGATTTATTGGGTAATGAGGCACGGACGAACACCGGGCGCAATGTTGCAAGCACGTGCTCCGTACCCATGGTATAAACCAATTGTCCTGCGTACAAAACATACAACAGGGCGGAGTAGTTGTTTGTCAAAGGAAATCAACATATACTTAACAATATATGTAAGATAGATATCACCTGATTTTAGGCGACAGATGATCACCATATGGCATCTGTGGGTAACCAAGAACTTTGTGTTGATCCTTTCAAAGGCCTCGCAAGAGTTCGTCGTAGTTTGTATAATCTCCACTGCGTGCAAACTGTAGTATACTCTTTGGACGGTTTAGAGGTGTGAAGGCCGAGACGAAGTCCTTTTGGGCGGGGTGGCTCAATGGCAACTCCATCGGGGTGGCTCGCAACACTTGGAGGCCGGCGGTTTGGGTGGTTTGGGGGCCGGCGGCTCAAAGCAACAGCGGTGGCACCCTCGGGTCGATGACGGTGGTAGAAGATGACCTAGTGCAGCGGCGGTTCAGAAGTGCAGCAGCGGCGACGGCAGGACCCAGTCCGGAGACGCGCCGATATCTTGATGCGGCGCGTGGAGACGAGGCCGACTCCGTGCGACCTAGATCTCCTCCAGGTCGTGCTTGGCTTGACCCATAAATTTGACTAGTGCCTGGAGGTGCAGCTGTAGCGCTTGTAGAAGGAGCAGCAACGGCGAGGCGTGCAAGTGAAGAGCAGCTTGGCCGTCTCGAGGCAGCAACGCAGCCATGGGGCAGCGACGAGGTGTGTGGGCCGAGGCAGAGGAGGCACATCGGGGGCAGCTTGTAGGCGAGGCCATGGAGATGGCGGTTCAACGGCCGACTACGTGCAGCTTGGCGTGTCGATAAGGAGCCGGTCCGGGGTGGCGCAGGAGGCCAGGCGTTGCGCAAGCAGCGATAGCAGAGTCCAAGTCGTGGTAGATTTGACCGATCCACATCGGGTCGCTGCTGTTTCCTTGCCTTTTTTTTGACGATGATCTGGCAGCAGCACTTGATGTCTTCCGACTCGGATGGATGCAGTAGCCCAGGGAAAAAGGACATCTGGTCTAATAGTACTATTCAAGTAGCGCTGGCCCTTTTCCCAAAAAAGAACAGTTGATGATGGATTTCACATGGCATGGTACTAGTTTAAGTAGTACTAGTCAAGTACTTTTGATTTGGTCTTGATGGACCGTGAGTAGATGATTGCACATACGTGCGCTGGCTCCCCCGTATAAACGGCAATCGAACAACGAAGTACTTTGAATCAGTCTCAGTTTCGCCGGTTTGCACAGCCGTTCCGGCGGAAATCAACTTCACTTGGATCGGCGGATCAATAGGCCACGTGTGATGGCGCGCACGGAATCCTAGCTTCTTTCGATCTCCTGTACTACCGACTCCAAAGTTTAATCATGCTCCTGATCACAAAATAACAAACTTGCAGGTTCTTTCTCAACCAACGAAATCGCGAGCTCGTCAATCCCTAGATGAGATCCCTTCAAGAACTCAACACCACCGTGCGCCTGGCCCCTCGGTGTGCGCCAACTGTCGTGAAATTGTCACGGCAGATGTCCTTAGTGTCAGGACTTAGTCGCGAGGCTAACGCATCTATGTGGTAGCTTGAGAGGGGTTGAGCGGGACGAGAGACGCGATGTTTTACCTAGATTCGGCCCCTCACGGTGGAGGTAAAAGCCTACATCCTGCTTCATTGATATTGATGATGATGATCACGGTTACAAGAGTGCTCTATCTCGAGAGCTATTGTCTAAACCTAACTTGTCCAACTTGTGGAACTTGTGAATCTTGTCCCTTTTGGGGAGCCCTGCCCCTCCTTATATATGTTGGAGGGGCGGGTTACATGTAGAGTCCTATTAGGATTAGGACTAGTCTATCTCTAATACAAACCGGATATAAGTCCTGGTCGTAACTCCTTGTAAGGTAAATATTCCTCATGCCTTTCCTCTTAAACCGGCCCACCATTATCATAAACCGGCCTTCTGGGCCATGGGCTTTGTCATTCCTCTGACCCGTCCGCCGGGTCACCAGTATGTCATAATGCTGCGGCGGGTTGCTTGTAAACCGCCAGGTCAGGGCAGGTCGCCAGTGATTCTGTTTCCTTCTCCCTCTTACCCCACCTTACTAGCAGGGCCCGCTAGTCAGCCACTCAGTACGCGCACGAAGCGGTACGAGTGGTGGCGCCCCTGGGCTTTACGCCTTCGACGTCACCCCCCAGTCTATTTCTTTTATTCAAATTCATTTGAATTTACAGAACACTTCAAACAGTTATAACTTTTCAACCATAAGTCCAAATGAATTGTTGCATTGTGTTCTTTGATAAGAAATCTAGCAGCTCACCAAAGATGAGATTTTTCTGAGTTGTCTAGAATTTCTGGTGATTTTCAGAAGTGTTCTTGATATTTTGTTTTTGCGTTTAAAACTATTTTCATAAGGTGAAGCTTGTCTTGAGGATCACCAGGAGGCTTTTGAACCTCATCTGCACTAAGGCAAGCCACAGCAACATTTTCATGGTGCCATTTTAATATTTGTGATTTTATTACTTGAATGAAATGATTAATCCATGCATTTAAATGATTATGGAGATATTTATATTCTGTTAAATATTGGTTAGTTGTTATGCTTGATTTACAGAATGGGTGAAACTAGTTTAGTGGATAAAGCAAGATAAGGTTTATTTGAGGTGATGTTAGAAATAATTTTGTTATGCATGTTAGAAATTATTTAAAGCTATGTTTTTGCCCTCTTAGATTGATAAAAATTTGTTATAAATGTTCTGTTAAATACTTGTTTAATCATATTACTTGTCTTACAGAATGTTTGAACCCAACTTAGTGATAAAGAAAGTAAGAGTTGTTGATAGTGAAATCTTTTTGACAATCATATGAGAAATTTATCGGAGTTACTTTCTTGCGTAAGAAATCAATAAAACTTGTTGCAAACTATTTTGGTTAAGTTGTGAGTTATTTGAGCAAGTAGAGTAATTTGAGTTGTTGACGTTATGCTTGGTGTGTATAAGGATGACATCGGTCATTTTTATCACTATGTGATGCATGTGTTGTTTTGCATTTCATGGCATGCTATGACACCGGTCATTTTTAGTTTAGAGTTAAACCTGAATATAACTCAACTTGAATATACCGTTGACTGGGTCATGGTGCCGCTGAATCGAGTTTCTTTCCAGTGCAACCACATTTTCCTTTGTGGGAAGGCCTTGATTCGGTCCATTGACACGGCCTCTGGTAGGTGCCTCCATATAGGGAAGGTTATGTCGTGCTTGCCTTGGCCCGGTAAGCATACATAATCTTGTGTGCTCGTTGATGAGATTATGGTACCGAGTCCCCGAGTGGGAGTGTTTTGACCACGACGGTGGTCGGGGTGTCTTTGGTAGACACGGGGCAATCCAGGACCAGCCCGTTGGGGATTTGGGTCGGAGTGGCCGGGAGAGTGCTGTGGCAATGGAGGGGTTTTGACGGAATGTCGTTGGTCCAACCGAATGGGAGTGCGAGGCCATGGGTTCCGTGGTGTGGGTACAATGTGCTACCTCTGCAGAGTGTGTAATCTATCGATAGCCGAGTCCACGGTTACGGACACCTCGTAGTAGGTCCCACCATGAGTCAACGTTTAATAAAAATTGCAAACTAAGCTATGAACTTTGCATTGTTGATGGATGGCAGAAAGGCCATCGAGGCATTTGGGACCAAATGATGGTCGTGGTTGTGATCGCCATAAGGATCATGAGTTGTTCTTGAGAAAGACCACTTTGGTGGTGTGTTTGTGATCTGACCACTTTGGTGGTGTGTTTGTGATCTAGAGATGATCACGGTTGGTAAGCTGTCCCGAGGGACGTTCGAGCATGATCACAGCATGTTGACATATAGTGTTGCATTTTTAATAATTGATTAAATATCATGATATTGTTTGTCATTATGATTATGCCTATTGTGAGCTTGCAAGTACATTCAATGTACTGACCTGGCATGTCATGCCAGATTTCAGGAAAGTATCGTTGGAGAGGAGCGTTGTTCGAGTCTAGATCGTGTCCACATCGGTGTCCCTGTGATATGGAGCTTCCGCCACGACGTTATTCCACTGCCACATAGTTGTTCGGATCGAGGCCCCTTTATGTTCACTAAATAATGTATGTATTGTTCAGCCGCACCGAGTGTGCCGCTTGGCCTCGACAGCTGTTGTAATGTAACTCTGTTCTGCTGGCATCAATAAAGCGGTTGTTATTCTGTACCAAGATGTTGTGTGTTGCCAGAAGACATGGTCTTTGGGCTGGCAATGCATGGTAAACCGGTCGCTCTAAGCCGGGTTGCGAGATGCGGCTTATGCTGAGTCGGTTTGTGCAATGGAGGAGTTAAAGTTTTACAAGGACAATGTGGACCCGGCAGATATGACATCTTTGAAAAAGCCAACCACAGAGCATGATCCAGTTTTAAAGTTTAAATCAACAGATGATACCAAGATGGTTGATTTTGTTCATGATGACTCATCCAAGCAGTTCAGCATCAATGCTAATCTGGATCCGAAATAGGAAAGCGCGTTCATCGAGTTCATCCATGAGAACCGGGACATCTTTGCATGGAAGCCTTTAGACATGCCAGGTGTACCAAGAGAACTCGCTGAGCACACTCTTAATATTGATCCAAAGTTTAAGCCGGTCAAATAGTTTCTTCACCGTTTTAATGAGGAGAGACGGAAGGCCATCGGAGAAGAAGTAGCCCGGCTCTTGGCAGCTGGGTTTATCATTGAAGTTTTCCATCTTGAGTGGTTGGCTAACCCGGTGTTGGTACTTAAGAAGAACAGCACCTGGCGCATGTGTGTGGATTACACAGATTTAAACAAGGCTTATCTAGCTGATCCTTTTGCTCTCCCTCGTATTGATCAGATTATTGATGCTACGGCGGGTTGTGAGCGTTTGAGTTTTTTGGATGCTTATTCCGGTTATCATCAAATCAAGATGGTAGTTAAGGACCAGGAGAAGACAACTTTCATAACTCCTTTTGGAGCCTTCTGCTATGTGTCTATGCCTTTTGGGCTCAAGAGTGCCCAGGCGACTTATCAGAGATGTTTGCAAAATTGCCAACATAACCAAATTGGGCGCAATTTGCATGCTTATGTGGATGATATTGTAGTGAAATCCAGAGAGAAGGATACATTGATAGATGATTTGAAGGAAACCTTTGATAATCTATGGGTTCACAAGATGATGCTTAACCTGGCCAAGTGTGTCTTTGGTGTGCCGACAGGCAAGCTCTTGGGTTTTTTGGTGTCCAACAGAGGCATTGAAGCTAATCCGGAGAAGATCAAGGCCATTACTTCTCTGGCTAAACCGGCGTGTGTCAATGATGTGCAACGTCTGGTGGGTCGTATTGCGGCGTTGAGCCGGTTCATAAGCCGGTTAGGAGAGAAGACTATCCCTCTGTATCAGATGATGAAAAAGACAGATAATTTTGTCTGGAGTGATGGTGCTAATACAACGTTTGAGGATTTGAAGACGCAGCTGGCTGAGCCGCCCGTGCTTGCAGCCCCTATTGATAAAGAGCCTTTGTTGTTATATGTGGCTTCCAATAGTTGGGCTGTCAATGTAGCTATTGTGGTGGAAAGGAAGGAAGCAGGCAAGGAGTATCCGGTTCAAAGGACGATTTATTATATCAGTGAGGTGCTTATTGAGTCCAAGTAGAGATATCCGAACTGGCAGAAGCTTGTATATGGGGTGTTCTTGGCCAACCGGAAGCTTAAACACTATTTTCCGGGTCATCCCATCACTGTGGTTAGCTATTCTCCTTTGGGAGATATCATCCAAAATAGGAAGGCAACTGGCTGGGTTGCTAAGTAGGCTATTGAGCTTGTACCTCACGGGTTAAAATATGTGCCTCGCACGGCCATCAAGTCTCAGGCGCTGGTGGATTTCATCAATGATTGGATAGAGCTGCAGATGCCTGAAGAAAAGCCAGATTACACATATTGGACTATTCACTTTGATGGGTCCAGGCAATTGCAGGGCTCGGGGCTGGAGTTATTCTTGCTTCCCCTCGAGGTGATAAATTTTGTTATGTTCTCCGTTTGATGTTTCCTTGTACTAACAATGTAGCTGAGTATGAGGCATTACTCCACGGTCTTCGGATGGCTAAGGAGATGAATTTAAGACGGGTTAGGTGCTTTGGCGACTCAGACTTGGTGGCTCAGCAAGTCTCTGGTACTTGGGATTCTAAGGATCCGCTCATGGCGGCTTACCGATGAGAGGTGGACGTGATTGCTGGTCATTTCAAGGGCTATCAGGTTGAGCACATTGATCGGAGGAAAAATGAAGCGGTGGACGCTTTAAGCCGGTTGGGTTCTCAACGTAAACCGGTGCCGCCTAATGTCTTTCTTGACGTTTTGCATAACCCATCGGTCAAGTTACCTATAGAGGAGGAGTTGGCTATTCCTGACCCAGAAGCTCAGTTGGTGGCGGCTCTTCATGTAATCCCGGATTGGACAGTACCTTACTTGGCTTATATGACCCGGGGCGAGTTACCTGAGCATGAAACCTTAGCCAGGCAGATAACTCGGCGGTCTAAGTCAATGAAAATTGTTAATGGAGAGTTACATCATTGCAGTGTCACGGGGGCGTTTCAAGGTTGTGTTTCTCCAGAACAGGGTTGTGAGATCTTACGAGAGATTCATGAAGGAGATTGTGGCCATCATGTTGGTTAAAAATCCCTCATGGCCAAAGCTTTCCGTCATGGGTTTTATTGGTTAACAGCTCATGCTGATGCAGAGGACCTCGTCAGTAGGTGTGATGGATGTTAGAAATTTGCACGACGATTCCATGTGCCGGCTCAAGAACTGAGGATGATTCCAATTACTTGGTTGTTTGCAGTTTGGGGGCTTGATATGTCTTGACCTTTCAAAAGATCCAAGGACAAGAAGACCCACCTTTTGGTGGCGGTTGATAAGTTCACTAAGTGGGTAGAGGCAGAGCCAGTCAGTAAGTGTGATGCAGCAACGGCGGTTCAATTCATGAAAAAGGTGATCTTCCATTTTGGCTTTCCACACGGCATTATAACAGACAATGACACTAATCTCTCTAAGGGTGCTATGGAAGAATTTTGTCAACGTGAGCATGTACGGCTCGATGTGTCGTCCGTGGCTCACCCTCAATCCAATGGTCAAGCTGAGAGAGCAAACAAAGAGATCTTGAAAGGCATCAAACCTCAGCTTATGGTTCCCCTGCAGAGGACTCCAGGTTGCTGGGTGGAGGAGTTACCTTCCATGTTGTGGAGCATCAGTACCACCCCAAACAGATCTACGGGATATACACCTTTCTTCATGGTTTACGGAGCAGAGGCAGTTCTCCCTAGTGACATCCGTCATGACTCACCTCGTGTGGGGGCTTATGTTGAAACTGTCAATGAAAGAGCACGTCAAGAAGCACTTGACCTGTTGGATGAGGAGCATGACATCGCAGCGGCTGATTCGGCGATTTACCAGCAAGATATGCGCCATTATCACAGCCGCCGGGTTAAAACCAGAGCTTTCCAAGAAGGCGATCTGGTGCTCCAGCTTATCCAGGATCAGACTGATATGCACAAGTTGTCCCCACCTTGGGAAGGACCCTTTGTGGTCAGCAAGAATCAAAACAACGGGTGATATTACCTTATCGATGTTCGAGACCACAAGGACTCACGCACGTCGGAGGAAGAGACCCGTCGGCCCTGGAATATTGCTCACCTTAGGCCTTACTACACTTGATCCACTGGCTCTTCCAATGTACATATTTTGACAATGTATATATTATGATCGATATAATAAAGCCGGCACCCCTACTAAAGCAGGGCCTATGTCGTTTTCTCCTCTTTAAATAATGAGTTTTTGGTCACATGGGGGCTTCCGCTCTATACAGCAAAGTTATGATTACCCTTTGATCCGGCTTATAGGCCACATAAAAAAACTTTGGGGCTTACTACCCAGGTTAAAGGGACCAAAGAGAGTTTGTTGCAAAAGCACAACTCAAACATAGGCACCCCTTGAGCACAGCTCAAAATATTGCTTGGGGGCTCTTTTGTTTTAAAGAACGAAGAGTTCATAACCTTGTGATAGGCTATAAAAGCCAGGCTTGGAAGCCAGGTGTATTCACCAAAAACCCTGGGTTATCCTGCCTGTATGCCAGATGCTTCTTCATCAGGTAATCCTGATTGACCTGCCGAACTCTTAACAGTCAATCTTTTAAACAAGACCCTGAACTCGTTAAGGTTAAAACACCGGTTTGTCATGAGAGGGCACGGTTTACGGAAAGCAAGGTGAAGCTCAGGCTGATAAAGCCGCCTTCCTTGAAACTTGGATAAATCGGCATGTGATGCACGATGCTACTCTGACCCCGCGCACTCCTGATAAGTCTATCTTTAAATAAGAACTGTACTTATCTGGGTTAAAATGTCGATTGGGTAATGTGAGTGTCGGCTCACGGAAAGCGCGTACCTTCCAGTGGCTAATGCTAGTTTCATTGAAGAAGATATTTTGGCTTGGCGCCCTATGAAAGCCTTGGATTTTCTGTTGTTTGTTGCTTTGAACATATTTTTGAGATTTTTTTCTTTTGTCACATAGTAATATATGGTTGAGAATCAATAAGGCTTATAATGCCTTCTGAGTCGTATATGACATTAATCGGTGTTTATTGACCCGATCTGGCTTTGACTATAAGTCGCCAGTATG
The DNA here is from genome assembly GCA_034509565.1 of Triticum monococcum. Taxonomy (NCBI): domain Eukaryota; kingdom Viridiplantae; phylum Streptophyta; class Magnoliopsida; order Poales; family Poaceae; genus Triticum; species Triticum monococcum. The sequence continues at coordinate 614,709,839 of CM067847.1, read as the reverse complement.
AGATAATATCCGGTGTTTATGGACCCGGCCTGGTTTTGACTATAAGTTGCCAGTATGAAATAAAGATAATATCCGGTGTTTATTGACCCGGTGCAGCTTTGTTCATAAGCCGGCAATCTCTAATAATTACCAGTGCTCGGAGCTTTGGGCTATCACGCTTACTACACTGGCTTGATAAACCAACAAGTGTGATCAAATATCACAGGTATGATATATTTTTAATCATATATGATTATTATTTCGACCAACCTTGGTTATAAATCATGATAAGTTCATGTTGGGGCAGTATAACCCGTCTAGCAGTAAACCGCCGGGACACTTTTTATCTGTTGTATGCAGGAACAGATTCCAAGATCGATAATATCATCAATCATATATGGCATATATTTGCATAAGCGGATAAATAGTGTCATGAACAGCACAATATGCATGATGGCATAGCAAAACAAGAAGTTTTAAAGGTAGCCTATTACAAGGTGCTTGGTGCCCAAAAAAGATGATTGTTTTTTAAACACCGCAATGATCAGATAATAAACCAGCCCCGGTTCATGAATCTTGGCCTGCCTGACTTGAAGGTTGAGGCTCATCCCTTGCCAGTTCGTCCTCCTCCTCCACCGTCTGGAAGTTGGGCTGGGACCAGTCAAAGCCACGTACGGCGACGAATTCAGCTTCATCATCAATCAGACCAGATGGATCGATATCAGGGGCAAAAGTGTGCTTATGAATGGGTGGAATTAAATCCATCACTTTATATGAAGGAGTCGCCATCTTCTGGTTATCGGCATCATAACCCGTCTGATATTTGGTGAGGTTGGTCTCTTCGGCGATGATTGTAGCATGAGGGCGAATCTCCTTGACACAAGCAGCAAAGTCTTGTTGGTCGAAAGGAGTTCCATCTTCCTTGAGACTGGGATATCCACTGGCCACGTCCGCCGAGTCTAATTCCGGTACCCAGGCTTTGGCACGGCTTAAAGTTGTCATAGCTCCGGCTCTAGCACAAGATCGCTTGATGTCCTGGAACCTAGCGGGCAAGATGGACAACTTCTTCAAGACATCACTTAATAGGTTTGGCCCTTGATTCGCTGGAGAGATAGTGGCGAGAGTCCGTTGAGCTCCACTGTATAATTGTTCAACAAGCGTGTAAACCGCCTTGAGCTTCACCACTGTATCTCGGCTCAGATTGCTGCTCCTGGGACCTATAAAGTTTACACATTTGGTTAAGTAGCGGCTTGTGTTATGATGACAAATACTCACTTTGAGTAAGTAACAAGGTGACTTACCAAAGATTGCAGAAACCATCTGAGACACACGGTTCTTTAAACCGGCGAGTTCATTGGTAACCTCTTCCAGAGCTGCCTCAACTTTCTCAGCATGCTGGCCCAAGCCTCTTTCTCTGGAGTAAAGCTGGTCTTTAGTTTTTCTGCTTCACACACACTCAACTGGAATTTGGATTCAGCCTTCTTTGTCTCAATCTCCTGAGCCGCCAGCCGGGTCTTGGCCTCAGACAATTGATTTTCCAGTTCTGTGGTTGCAGCCTGCATACAACATAAGTACGTTCAGTTTCATGGCGGATTACAAAATACAAGTCCCAAGTGTTTTGCAAACCACAACACTTGGCACTTGGGGGCTAATGTCTATCAACGAAAATTTTTCAAAGGAATTGGCTCTTTCTAAAAAGTCCCAAGTGCTTTGCAAGCAATAACACTTGGCACTTGGGGGCTAATGCGTATTGCTTGTTTTCTTATTAAAGATGAGCCGGGTGTGGAAGTTCTAGCCGACTCATGAGGGATATGCAGTTAAATTTTGGTTTTCTACATAATGACTAGTAGGACCGGCTCATTCATACTAATTAAACCGGCCCTTGGGAACTACACATGCGAATGGAAATACTATCAGCATCTGGTTTAGTTATAAACCGGACTTGGAGGGATTCTAAGACAGAGGCTTATAGGTTTTCTAAGTCTACATATCATTCAATCTTATCATAATCAGAAGACTTGGAGGCTGGCACGGTATATAACTTATATAAGCCGGAGAATGTACCTCATATTTTGGTGCATCTGTTTGACCATCTCAATTTTTAAATCACGGCTGGAGTGCACTTGATTGAGATAACCAGATAGCACTTTACTAATACTCAGGTGAGCATAGTGGGAGACGTCAAACCTTGCTTTCTGCCTTTCCATAACTTCTTGTTTCCCAGAGTGTCTTGCTAGAACAGTCGGATTCCCCGGTTCAACGAATCTAGTACCAGTGATTAAAATGTCATCACCATGACTCGCCGACGGGTTATCTGAGCTTGATGGTTCAATACTTGACAGGTCAATAGCAGTTTCATCAGCAGACGGCTCAGGTAAATCCGATTGAACATTGAGAGTAGGGTCCTCTGGCTGTCCAAGGTGTTCTGGCACAAAGGTTGACTAATCTGGTTCAGCGGTTTTTGGATCTTCGGCCGGCTTTGTCACCCTTGCTTTTTTGGGCTTTGCGTGACCGCTAAAAAGGATTTGGATAAGTCAGTACAATGATAAAGGTATAAAGGTATAAAAGTACAGAAGAAAGACATTTATTATTACCCAGGGGCAGTCTTGAAAGCCGGCAGTTGAGTTTGTGATGAATCGCTAGAGGAGGAACATGAAATATCCTGCAAGGATGGAATCAAAATTGAGTGATTAATAATAGTAGTTCATTGGTAAATGCAGAGGTTAAGGTTAAAAATAACCTCATTTTGGCGCTTCCGAGGAGTGTTCGGTAAGCTGGAGGATAAATCGTCATCTCCCCCGGTCTGGGTCTGGCGACGGCTCTCATGTTGCTGTCGTTTCAAAAGAAAATGAGGATCCAAATAAGCCAAGGGGTGTGAAAACCTTACTTTTCGGGTCACCTGCCGAAGTTTCTGCCTTGGTAAAGGTTCTGAGTTGGAGAAAATAATAGTTACCTCTTCTTCGTCTACCTGGCTGGCCCCCGTGTCATCCTGGCAATAGTCAATGTCAATAAGGTTCTTCAAAATAGGCCAAGAGAGCCAAGGGCTACCTCCGACTCACAGGTATCATCCAGCTTAAGTAATTCAGAGGCAGTGGGTTTCTTCTTAGACTTCCTGACAGTCTTTTTGGCGGCTCTCGCAGAAGCCCTAGCCTTTTTGGTGGCCTCATGGTCATATTTGGCCTTCCAGAAGTCAGATTTAGCCTGTGGAAGAATAGCATGTTGAAGTTCATGAAATAATTAACTGCTGAGGAAAAAGAAGTCAAAACATTTACCTCTGGCGTCGGGTTAAGCTTGCAGAAAGGGTTCAAACCCACTAGGCTGCAGTCTTTGATACGTCTCCAACGTATCTATAATTTTTGATTGCTCCATGCTATATTATCTACTGTTTTGGATGTTTATGGGCTTTATTATACACTTTTATATCATTTTTGGGACTAACCTATTAACCCAGAGCCCAGTGCCAGTTTTTACCTTGTTTTAGAGTGTCCCAGAAAAGGAAAATCAAACGGAGTCCAATTGACCTGAAACTTCATGGAACTTATTTTTGGAAGGAAAGCAACCTGATGGACTTGGAGTGCACGCCAGGAAAGAAACGAGGGAGCCACGAAGTAGGGGGGCGCCCACCCCCCTAGGGCGCGCCCTCCGCCCTCGTGGGCCCCTCGTGCCCCCCTGACGTACTTCTTCCGCCTATATATCTCCATATACCCTAAAAACATTGTAGAGCACAATAGATCGGGAGTTCCGCCGCAAGAAGCCTCCGTAGCCACCGAAAGCCAATCTAGACCCGTCCCGGCACCCTGCCGGAGGGGGCAATCCCTCTTCGGTGTCCATCTTCATCATCTCGGTGCTCTCCATGACGAGGAGGGAGTAGTTCTCCCTCGGGGCTGAGGGTATGTACCAGTAGCTATGTGTTTGATCTCTCTCTCTCTCTCTCTCTCTCTCGTGTTCTTGAGGTGGTACGATCTTGATGTATCGTGAGCTTTGCTATTATAGTTGGATCTTATGCTGTTCTCTCCCTCCTCTACTCTCTTGTAATGGATTGAGTTTCCCCTTTGAAGTTATCTTATTGGATTGAGTCTTTAAAGATTTGAGAACACTTGATGTATGTATTGCCGTGCATATCTGTGGTGACAATGGGATATCACGTGATTCACTTGATGTATGTTTCGGTGATCAACTTGCGGGTTCCACCCATGAACCTATGCATAGGGGTTGGCACACGTTTTTATCGTGATTCTCCAGTAGAAACTTTGGGGCACTCTTTGAGGTTCTATGTGTTGATTGAATAGATGAATCTGAGCTTGCGTGATGCATATCGTATAATCATACCCACGTATACTTGAGGTGACATTGGAGTATCTAGGTGACATTAGGGTTTTGGTTGATTTGTGTCTTAAGGTGTTATTCTAGTACGAACTCTAGGGCTGTTTGTGACACTTATAGGAATAGCCCAACGGATTGATTGGAAAGAATAACTTTGAGGTGGTTTCGTACCCTACCATAATCTCTTCGTTCGTTCTCCACTATTAGTGACTTTGGAGTGACTCTTTGTTGCATGTTGAGGGATAGTTATGTGATCCAATTATGTTATTATTGTTGAGGGAACTTGCACTAGCGAAAGTATGAACCCTAGGCCTTATTTCCTAGCATTGCAATACCGTTTACACTCACTTTTATCATTCGTTACCTTGCTGTTTTTATATTTTCAGATTACAAAAACTATTATCTACCATCCATATACCACTTGCATCACCATATCTTCACCGAACTAGTGCACCTATACAATTTACCATTGTATTGGGTGTGTTGGGGACACAAGAGACTCTTTGTTATTTGGTTGCAGGGTTGCTTGAGAGAGACCATCTTCATCCTACGCCACCTACGGATTGATAAACCTTAGGTCATCCACTTGAGGGAAATTTGCTACTGTCGTACAAACCTCTGCACTTGGAGGACCAATAACGTCTACAAGAAGAAGGTTGTGTAGTAGACATCAAGCTATTTTCTGGCGCCGTTGCCGGGGAGATGAGTGCTTGGAGGTATATCTTTAGGTCTTGCAATCGAGTCTTTTAATTTCTTGTTTTATCACTAGTTTAGTTTATAAAAAAATTAAAAAATGGAATTAAGTTTGCCTCATACGCTTTATCTTTTTAATATCTATAGTGAGAATAAGGATTCCGATAATTGTTCTCAAGTGCTAGAAGAAGAATGCATTAGAATGTTTGGCACTAAATATTTGAATGATGAGCATGATTGCAATGTTGTTAGTATGAATTCCTTGAATATCCATGATGCTAATGATATGCAAAGCCACAAGCTTGGGGAAGCTATGTTTGATGAAGATGATATTTTTTGTCCCCTAAGTTTTGATGAGAAAATTTATTATGATGAAAGCATGCTTCCTATTTATGATGATTATATTGATGAAAGTGGATTTGGAGAGGTCATGGCTTTATTTAGTAATGGTTCCACTATTCCGGAAGAGGTTCCAATTGATTATGAGAACAAAGTTGCTATCTATGATGATTATTGTGATGACTTGTATGCTATAAATAATAATGATATCCATGAAACTTGTCATCATGATTTTAGTTTTCAATTGGATTATTCCTCACATGATAATTATTTTGTTGAGTTTGCTCCCACTATTATTCATGAGAAGAATTTTGCTTATGTGGAGAGTAGTAAATTTTCTATGCTTGTAGATCATGAAAAGAACGCTTTAGATGCTGGTTATATTTTTGAATTCATTCATGATGCTACTGAAAATTATTATGAGGGAGGAATATATGCTTGTAGGAATTGCAATAATACCAAGTTTCCTCTCTATGTACTTAAAATCTTGAAGTTTTGCTTGCTTTACCTTCCTATGCTAATTGATTATTGTTTCCACAAGTTGTTTGCTCACAAAATCCCTATGCATAGTAAGTGTGTTAGACTTAAATGTGCTAGTCATATTCTTCATGACGCTCTCTTTATGTTCCAATTCTTATCCTTTATGTGAGCACCATTGAAATCATCGTGCCTAGCTAGGGGCGTTAAACGATAGCGCTTGTTGGGAGGCAACCCAATTTTATTTTTATTCCATGCTTTTTGCTCCTGTTTAGTAATAAATAATTCATCTAGCCTCTGTTTATATGTGGTTTCATGCTTTTAATTAGTGTTTGTGCCAAGTAGAACCTTTGGGAAGACTTGGGGAAAGTCTTGTTGATCATGCTGTAAAAACAGAAACTTTAGCACTCACAAGAATTGCTGCCATTTTTATTTGGAGAGTACTATTTAGTTAATTCTTTTTTAAGATGATTAATAGATAAATTCCTCACGTTCATAAATTTATTTGAGAATTTTATGAGTTCCATAAGTATACGTTTGATTCAGATTACTACAGACTGTTCTGTTTTTGACAGATTCTGTTTTTCATGTGTTGTTTACTTATTTTGATGAATCTATGGCTAGTAAAAGAGTTTATAAACCATAGAGAAGTTGGAATACAGTAGGTCTAACACCAATATAAATAAATAATGAGTTCATTACAGTACCTTGAAGTGGTGTTTTGTTTTCTTTCGCTAACGGAGCTCACGAGTTTTCTACTTTAAGTTTTGTGTTGTGAAGTTTTCAAGTTTTGGGTAAGGATTCGATGGAATATGGAATAAGGAGTGGCAAGAGCCTAAGATTGGGGATCCCCAAGGCACCCCAAGATAATATTCAAGGATAGCCAAGATCCTAAGCTTGGGGATGCCCCGGAAGGCATCCCCTCTTTCGTCTTCGTTCATCGGTAACTTTACTTGGAGCTATATTTTTATTCACCACATGATATGTGTTTTGCTTGGAGCGTCAATTCATTTTGTTAGGATTTTCTTTCTGTTATTTAGAACAATGTTTTGCATCTTTTATTTCAATAAAAGTGGCATTAATAGTCTTTACTATGCCTATGTTACAAGTCTTCATGTTGCTGATTGAAAACAGGAAGTTTAGCGCTGTTGCAATAATTCCCTAGAAAAGTTAGAATGTGATAAAATGTTGAAACCTTTTGAATATTAAGCTATGATAAATTTACTACAGTGGGAATTTTCTTTCATAATTTTTGGATCTAGGGAAGTATGGATATTGCTGCACTCTTTACAGGCTGTCCTGTTTAGGCAGATTGCTGTTATGTTCGCATTGTTTGCATATGTTTGCTTCTTTAATGATTCTATTTGACGATAGAACTATTAAATATGCAGAGGAATTTAGTATGCAATGTTGAATAATAATTTTAGTTATTTTCTACAGTAGAGTATGATAAGGTTTTTGCAATGGTTTATACTAACTTATCTCATGAGTCCTTGTTGAGTTTTGTGTGGGTGAAGCTTTTGAGATTTAGGGAGACCTTGATATGAGAGGAATTAAGGAGACACAAAAGCTCAAGCTTGGGGATGCCCAAGGCACCCCAAGATAATATTTCAAGAAGTCTCAAGCATCTAAGCTTGGGGATTCCCCGGTTGGCATCCCACCTTTCTTCTTCAACAATTATCGGTTAGTTTTGGTTGATCCTAAGTTTTTGCTTCTTCACATGATGTTTGCCATTCTTAGAATGTCATTTTATTTTGCTTTGCTTGATGTTTGAATAAAATACCAAGATCTGAAATTATTAAATGTTATAGAGTCTTAACATAGTTGCATAATTATTCGACTACTCATTGATCTTCACTTATATCTTTCGAAATAGTTTGTCATTTGCTCTAGTGCTTCACTTATATCTTTTTAGAGCACGATGGTGGTTTTGATTTATAGAAACTATTGATCTCTCATGCTTCACTTAGATTATTTTGAGAGTCTTAAATAGCATGGTAATTTGCTTAAATAATCCTAATATGCTAGGCATTCAAGATTAGTAAAAAAATCTTATGAGTGTTTTGAATACTAAGATAAGTTTGATGCTTGATGATTGTTGTTAGACATGGAGGTAATAATACCAAAGTCATGCTAGTCGAGTAGTTCTGAATTTGAGAAATGCTTGTGTTGAAGTTTGCAAGTCCCGTAGCATGCACGTATGGTAAACGTTATGTAACAAATTTGAAACATGAGGTGTTATTTGATTGTCTTCCTTATGAGTGGCGGTCGGGGACGAGCGATGGTCTTTTCCTACCAATCTATCCCCCTAGGAGCATGCGCGTAGTCCCAAGGTTTTTCATGACTTGTAGATTTTTGCAATAAGTATGTGAGTTCTTTATGACTAATGTTGAGTCCATGGATTATACGCACTCTCACCCTTCCATCATTGCTGGCCTCTTCGGTACCGTGCATTGCCCTTTCTCACATTCAGAGTTGGTGCAAACTTCGCCGGTGCATCCAAACCCCGTGATATGATACGCTCTATCACACATAAACCTCCTTATATCTTCCTAAAAACAGCCACCATACCTACCTATTATGGCATTTCCATCGCCATTCCGAGATATATTGCCATGCAACTTTCCACCGTTCCGTTTATTATGACACGCATCATCATTGTCATATTGCTTTGCATGATCATGTAGTTGACATCGTATTTGTGGCAAAGCCACCATTCATAATTTTTCATACATGTCACTCTTGATTCATCGCAATCCCGGTACACCGCCGGAGGCATTCATATAGAGTCATACTTTGTTCTAGTATCGAGTTGTAATCATTGAGTTGTAAATAAATAAGAGTGTGATTATCATCATTTTCTAGAGCATTGTCCCAAGTGAGGAATATAAAAAAAGAAAATAAAAGAGAAAGGTCATAAAAAAGAGAAGGCCCAAAAAAAGAAAAAGAAAATAGAAAGGCCATAAAAAGAGAGAATGCCCAAAAAATGAGAGAAAAAAGAGAGAAGGGACAATGCTACTATCCTTTGCCACACTTGTGCTTCAAAGTACCACCATAATCTTGATAGAGAGTCTCTTGTTTTGTCACTTTCATATACTAGTGGGAATTTTTCATTATAGAAATTGGCTTGTATATTCCAACAATGGGCCTCCTCAAGTGCCCTAGGTCTTCGTGAGCAAGCAAGTTGGATGCACACCCACTTAGTTTATTTTGTTGAGCTTTCATACATTTATAGCTCTAGTGCATCCGTTGCATGGCAATCCCTACTCCTCGAATTAACATCAATCGATGGGTATCTCCATAGCTCATTGATTAGCCTTGTTGATGTGAGACTTTCTCCTTTTTGTCTTCTCCACATAACCTCCTCATTATTCTATTCCACCCATAGTGCTATATCCATGGCTCGCGCTCATGTATTGCGTGAAAGTTTATAGGTTTGAGATTATTAAAGTATGAAACAATTGCTTGGCTTGTCATCGGGGTTGTGCATGATGAGAGCATTCTTGTGTGACGAAAATGGAGCATCACTAAACTATATGATTTTGTAGGGATGAACTTTCTTTGGCCATGTTATTTTGAGAAGACATGATTGCTTAGTTAGTATGCTTGAATTATTATTAATTTTTATGTCAATATGAAATTTTATCTTGAATCTTTCGGATCTGAATATTCATTCCACAATTAAGAAGAATTACATTGAAATTTATGCCAAGTAGCACTCCGCATCAAAAATTCTGTTTTTATCATTTACCTACTCGAGGACGAGCAGGAATTAAGCTTGGGGATGCTGATACGTCTCCAACGTATGTATAATTTTGGATTGCTCCATGCTATATTATCTAATGTTTTGGATGTTTATGGGCTTTCTTATACGCTTTTATATCATTTTTGGGACTAACCTATTAACCCAGAGCCTAGTGCCAGTTTCTGTTTTTACCTTGTTTTAGAGTATCGCTGAAAAGGAAAATCAAACGGAGTCCAATTGACCTGAAACTTCAAAGAACATATTTTTGGAAGGAAAGCAACCTGATGGACTTGGAGTGCACGTTAGGAAAGAAACAAGGGAGCCACGAGGTAGGGGGCGCGCCCTCCACCCTCGTGGGCCCCTCGTGGCCCCCCTGACGTACTTCTTCCGCCTATATATCTCCATATACCCTAAAAACATCGTAGAGCACAATAGTTTGGGAGTTCCGCCGCAAGAAGCCTCCGTAGCCACCGAAAGCCAATCTAGACTCGCCCCGGCACCCTGCCGGAGGGGGCAATCCCTCTCCGGTGGCCATCTTCATCATCCCGGTGCTCTCCATCACGAGGAGGGAGTAGTTCTCCCTTGGGGCTGAGGGTATGTACCAGTAGCTATGTGTTTGATCTCTCTCTCTCTCTCTCTCTCTCGTGTTCTTGAGGTGGTACGATCTTGATGCATCGCGAGCTTTGCTATTATAGTTGGATCTTATGATGTTTTTCCCCCCTCTACTCTCTTGTAATGGATTGAGTTTCCCCTTTGAAGTTATCTTATCGGATTGAGTCTTTAAAGATTTGAGAACACTTGATGTATGTCTTGCCGTGCATATCTGTGGTGACAATGGGATATCACGTGATTCACTTGATGTATGTTTTGGTGATCAACTTGCGGGTTCCACCCATGAACCTATGCATAGGGGTTGGCACACGTTTTCGTCGTGATTCTTCGATAGAAACTTTGGGGCACTCTTTGAGGTTCTATGTGTTGGTTGAATAGATGAATCTGAGATTGTGTGATGCATATCATATAATCATACCCACGGATACTTGAGGTGACATTGGAGTATCTAGGTGACATTAGGGATTTGGTTGATTTGTGTCTTAAGGTGTTATTCTAGTACGAACTCTAGGGCTGTTTGTGACACTTATAGGAATAGCCCAACGGATTGATTGGAAAGAATAACTTTGAGGTGGTTTCGTACCCTACCATAATCTCTTCGTTCGTTCTCTGCTATTAGTGACTTTGGAGTGACTCTTTGTTGCATGTTGAGGGATAGTTATGTGATCCAATTATGTTATTATTGTTGAGGGAACTTGCACTAGCGAAAGTATGAACCCTAGGCCTTATTTCCTAGCATTGCAATAACATTTACGCTCACTTTTATCATTTGTTACCTTGCTGTTTTTATATTTCCAGAATACAAAAACTATTATCTGCCATCCATATACCATTTGTATCACCATCTCTTCACTGAACTAGTGCACCTATACAATTTACCATTGTATTGGGTGTGTTGGGGACACAAGAGACTCTTTGTTATTTGGTTGCAGGGTTGCTTGAGAGAGACCATCTTCATCCTACGCCTTCTACGGATTGATATACCTTAGGTCATCCACTTGAGGGAAATTTGCTACTGTCCTACAAATCTCTGCACTTGGAGGCCCAACAACATCTACAAGAAGAAGGTTGTGTAGTAGACATCAGTCTTCATATTTTTTGTTGACAAGTGTGGTTGCCATCTCAACGATGGCATCTTCAGTCAAATGTAGAGAGCTACGACATAAAGGATCATCAGTTCCTTCGGTGTATGAACACATCAAGCCGTGTCGGCGGCTTAAAGGTATGATCCGCCATGCGACCCAGCAGTAGATTAAGTTGACTCCGATCAAACCATTTCCTAGCAAGGCTTGAACTTTTCTGATTTTGGGGACAAGTTTCTTGCGTTCGGCAGGGGCGAGTTTATCAGTAAGTTGGTACTTTGCATCGAGACGATCAGCACGATAACCCAACATCGGATTTTCATCAGACGGTGAGATATCTTTGTAGTAGAACCATGTTTGATTCCAGTCCTTGGGATGGCTTGGCAGGACTACTTGAGGGAAAATGGCATCTCGTCTGCGTTGAATTGAAATCCCGCCAAGTTCCAAGCTAGGTCCATTGGTGTACTCATTCTGGCAGTTCAAGTACAAGTATTCTCTGAAAAGCTCGACGTTGGGTTCTTCTTGAAGGTATACTTCACAAAAAACATGGAAGTTACAAATGTTCGATACAGAATTGGGTCCAATATCTTGAGGATGGAGTTTGAAAAAGTGTAGGACATCCCTAAAGAATTTTGAGTCGGGCGGTGAGAAGCCCCAGGTCATATGGTCAGTAAATACAATGATTTCACCATCTTTTGGCTGAGGTATCTCTTTAGCCGGGTCAGGAGCACGATAATGCATGACACTTTTCTCTGGTAAGTATCCTAAACTGAAAAAATCCTTCAAAGTGCTCTCGGTGACTGTGGAAGGAACCCAGTTGCAAGTTGTCATCATCTTTGGCGGCATGGTGAAAGGACAATCTAAAAGGAAATAATTTGCCGGCTCAAATCAGTTGGTGGGATTGCAAGTTAATGATTACAATACATGTTTATAATGGCGGCTTAAGCGAGGGCTAATGATATATGAAGTAAAGATAAGTCAGCAGAGTAAGCCGCCATCCCTAAGATATTCAAGAGTTGCTGAAAGCAAAATTTGCTAAGTATTGGGACAAACAGATTCCGCAGATTGAGGTTACAAATTTGGATCTACCACTATTCAGAAAAAAATGAAATAAATTCGTGATAGTAAAAAAGCAGAGGTGCCTCAGAGGAGATCTGTTGCGGTGGGGATATATATTGTGGTATTAAAACAAGTGCTAAAACTACTACCACGCAAGTTTCCTATGGTTTTTGGATCTAACCTATGGACCTAAATAAAGAGAAGGAAGGACAGCGATGAACACTGATGAACACCGACGAACACCGACAAACCCTAATGACGGATCCATGATGAGGGATAGAAGGCTTACTGATGTTGTTAGGACAGCGGAGCAGCACCACAGTTCTCTGGTCTACTCGGGGCGATGCAGCGGCCGGAGTTGAGGTCGAGGACGGAGGTCGACGGTGGTGAGGTTCATACGGGACGACGTGTTGCAAGGAAGAAGAAAGGAGAAGGAGAAGAGTGAAAGGTGGCTCTATGTTCCTATTTATAAGGAGACAGGGAAACAGGCAGGCGCGAAAGATGAGGAGGCCAAATGATGGTTATCCAGCTAATTGGATGCCTTGATTTTTGGGAAGACATTAAGATAAATATCCGTTAAAGATGACGTCGTGGCGGGTTTCCGAAATTCCTGGAGATGACGTCATGACGGGTCACAAGGTTTTCACAACAGATGTGGAAGAATTTTTCCAAGTCTTGAAGATTGACATGAACAAGTTCAAATCAACCTGGGGCCTAATGTTGGGGATATAGCTATTAGGTATGACCCTCCCAGGAGGGGCCGGGTCATCCCTATAATGATCCATCTTAATGAAGCCCAAGAGCATGTGGTGGTTCATAGATAGGCTTGGTAGAGGGCCCAGACCCAAAGGCGGCTTAAGGCCCGTGATTATAAACCGCCATGTATGTACACTTGTATTGTAAGGTATGTAAGAAAGGTCACCGAGCCGGATACGTTATGTAAACCGGCCGAGACTCTGTAGCCCGTAGGGCGTCAGCCCGTGTATATAAGGCGACGACCTAGCGGCAGTTTAGGACAAGAAACAACAGATCGAGAGCCGGGTCAAGCGTATTCGCCCCCTGCTCATCGAAACCCTAGCAATACCAACTGCAAACTAGACTAGGCTTTTACCTTCATCGTAAGGGGCCGAATCAGTATAAAATCATCATGTCCTTTGTCCTGATTAACCCCTTTAAGCTAACCTCATTGCGATGGCTCCACGACTAAGTCCTCACACTAGGACATCTGTCGTGACAATTCCACGACATATACCATTAGCATAAGAAGCTAAGGTTTCCTTATCATTAAATTTGCATGTAAAGGGAAGATGTGGATCGTTCATCCTAGAGCATACCACTTCAATATATGAATTTGATCCCATAACAATCTCCCTTTATGAGTCAAGCGATAATCCCTAAAGTATTCACGTTGATCTAACGTTACTCCCATTATCAATTTGAATGGGGTTTTCTCAGGATTATCAAAATAGTGCATAATATTTTTCACATAACGATCATCGAGGGTTTTAGCAGGTTCCCTAACTCCATGAGTAGCAAGTACAACTATTTTTTTGGTGTTTCGTGTTCCATATCCATAACTAAAGATAGAGAACAACTTAGAACAGAAAATAAAAACTACTTAGTGATAAAGCAAACAAGGACACACGAGAATATTCACCCCACGCTATTGCTCCCCGGCAACGGCGCTAGAAAAAGGTCTTGATAGCCCACAAGTATAGGGGATCGTTTGTAGCCTTCTTCCATAAATAAGAGTATCAAACCCAACAAGGAGCTAAAAGGTAGAACAAATATTCCCTCAAGTTCTATCGACCACCGATACAACTCTACGCACACTTGACGTTTGCTTTACCGAAAACAAGTATGAAACTATTTTGTAGGTGTGATGCTTGAACTACTTTGCAAGAATAAAACTAGAAGTACTTTGTAAGATAATAAAAGTCAGGTGTTTAGCAAAAGGGTTTGTGTCAACAAGAAAGTTATTTGTCCCTAGGCAATCGATAACAAGTACCGGTAATCATTCTTGTAATTTTATATGAGGGAGGCATAAGCTAACATGCTTTCTCTACTTGGATCATATGCACTTATGATTGGACCCCTAGCAAGCATCCGCAACTACTAAAGATCATTAAGGTTGTGAAACCCAGCCATAGCATTAAGTATCAAGTCCTCTTTACTCCCATACGTCATACCCCACTTACTCGGGCTTAAGCTTCTGTCACTCTCGCAACCCACAATAAGTGAACCATGAACATATTGCAACACCCTACAGCGGGGGCCCCTCACGTTTGCGCGAGAACAGAGGGCACCATAGGACAACACCATAAATAAAATATACAATCATACCAACCAAGATCACGATTAACCCACATGACAAAACGGATCTACTCAAACATCATAGGATAACCATAGATCATTGGGAAATAATATATGGAGTTGAGCAACATGTTTAAGTAGAGATTACAGCGGGGATAAGGGGTGTTACACCGCTGCATAGAGGGGGAGAAAGTTTGTGTTGACGGTAGCAATATTGTTGATGTAGATCGCCGTCCTGATCGTTGCCCCGACGGCACTCCGGCGCCACCGAAAGCGAGGGGGAGAGAGCCCCCCTCCTTCCTCTTATTCCCTGGCCTCCCCCCTAGGTGGGAGGAGAGTTCCCCCTCTGTTCCTTGGTCTCCATGGCAGTGGAGGGGCGGGAGCCCCTCCGAGATTTGATCTCCCTCTCTGTTCTGTTCTATTTCGCGTTCCCAGATCTGGCCGAAAACCGTTTCTTATATTTCGGGAGATCCGTATCTCCGATTGCGCTGAGATTTTAAGACGATTTTTTCCAGATATAAGCTTCCTTGCACCCGAAGTAGAGCTCCAACCGACGTTCGAGGAGGGCACAACCCACCACCACGCGCTAGGGGCCTCTGGCGCACCCTGGTGTCTTGTGGGCTATGTGGGCCTCCGTTTGCTGTGATTCCAACTCCCCAAAATCACATATATTCCAAAACTAATTCTCCATGAAATTTTATTGCATTTGGACTTCGTTTGATATGGATACTCTGCGATATAAAAACATGCAGAAAACAGGAACTGGCACTGGGCACTTGATCAATAGGTTAGTCCAATAAATCATATAAAAAGTTGCCAAAAGTATGTAAAGTTGTATAATATTGGCATGAAACAATCAAAAATTATAGATAGACGGATACGTATTAATGGGCATGTTATTTATTTCTGCGATGAAGCTGCTAGAATTGCTAATCCCAATATTAAAGATAAACATAGACCTGTTGTTGGCATGCCTGTTGTTTCCGTTAAAATAGGAGATTATTGTTATGATGGCTTGTGTGATGTGGGTGCTAGTGTGAGTGCAATTCCTTTTACTTTATATAAAGAAATTATGAATGATACTACACTTCTGAGATAGAAGATATTGATTTTACTATTAAGCTTGCCAATAGAGACACTATATCACCAATTGGGATTGTTAGAGATGTCGAAGTCTTGTGTGGGAAAATAAAATACCCTACTGATTTTCTTGTTCTTTCTTCCCCACAAGATGATTGTTGTCCCATTATATTTGGTAGACCTTTCTTGAATACTGTTAATGCTAAGATAGACTACGAGAGAGATATTGTTACTGTCGGTTTAGGGGATATGTCTCATGATTTTAATTTCTCTAAATTTCGTAGACAACCCCATGATAAAGAATTGCCTAGTAAGGATAAAATTATTGGTATTTCTTCTATTGTCGTTCCTCCTACTGATCATTTAGAACAATATTTGTTAGACCATGAAAATGATATGTTCATGAATGAAAGAAAGAAGGGAAATAGATGAAATATTCTTTAACCAAGGACCTATTTTGAAACACAATTTGCTTGTTCAAATCCTTGTGGATCCTCCTCCACCTAAGGGTGATCCCATGTTTGAGCTTAAACAATTACCTGATACTTTGAAATATGCTTATCTTGATGAAGAGAAGATATATCATGTTATTATTAGTGCTAACCTTTCAGAGCGTGAAGAAAAGAAATTATTGAAAACTCTGAAGAAGCACCATGCTGCTATTGGATATACTCTTGATGATCTTAAGGGCATTAGTCCCACTCTATGTCAGCACAAGATTAATCTGGAGCATGATGCTAAACCAGTTATTGATCATCAACAATGGTTAAATCCTAAGATGAAAGAAGTGGTAAGAAATGAAATACTAAAGCTTCTAGAGGCATGTATAATTTATCCTATTGCTGATAGTAGATGGGTAAGTCCCGTTCATTGTGTCCCTAAGAAGGGAGGTATTATTGTTGATCCTAATGATAAGAATGAATTGATTCCACCAAGAATTGTTACAGGTTATAGAATGGTAATTGATTTTCGAAAATTGAATAAAGCTACTAGAAAAGATCATTATCCTCTACCTTTTATTGATCAAATGCTAGAAAGACTATCCAAACATACACATTTTTGCTTTCTAGATGATTATTCTGGTTTCTCTCAAATACTTGTGTCAAAAGAGGACCAAGAGAAGACTAGTTTTACTTGCCCTTTCGGTACTTTTGCTTATAGACGTATGCCTTTTGGTTTATGCAATGCACCTGCTACCTTTCAAAGATGTATGGCTGTTATATTCTCTGAATTTTGTGAAAAGATTGTTGAGGTTTTCATGGATGACTTCTCTGTTTATGGAACTTCCTTTGATGATTGCTTAAGCAACCTTGATCGAGTTTTGCTGAGATGTGAAGAAACTAATCTTGTTTTGAATTGGGAGAAGTGCCACTTTATGGTTAATGAAGGTATTGTCTTGAGGCATAAAATTTCTAAAAGAGGTATTGAAGTTGATAAAGCTAAAGTAGATGCTATTGAAAAGATGTCGTGCCCTAAATATATCAAAGGTATAAGAAGTTTCCTTGGTCATGTTGGTTTCTATAGGAGGTTTATTAAGGATTTCTCTAAAATTTCTAGGCATCTCACTAATCTCATGCAAAAAGATGTTCCTTTTGTTTTTGATGATGATTGTGTAGAAGCATTTGAAATACTTAAGAAAGCCTTGATTTCTGCACCTATTGTTTAGATGCCTGATTGGAATTTACCCTTTGAAATTATGTGTGATGCTAGTGATTATGCAGTTGGTGTTGTTCTAGGGAAAAGAGTTGATAAGAAATTAAATGTTATTCATTATGCTAGTAAACTCTAGACAGTGCCCAGAGAAATTATGCTACTACTAAAAAAGAATTTTTAGAAGTTGTCTTTGCTTGTGATAAGTTTAGATCTTATACTGTTGATTCCAAATTAACTGTTCACACTGATCATGCTACTATTAAATATCTTATGGAAAAGAAAGATGTTAAACCTCGAATTATTAGATGGGTTCTCTTGTTACAAGAATTTAATTTGCATATTATTGATAGAAAGGGAGCTGAGAACCCCGCTGCTGACAACTTTTCTAGGTTAGAAAATGTTCTTGATGACCCACTACCTATTGATGATAGTTTTCCTGATGAGCAATTAGCTGTCATAAATGCTTCTCATAATACTCCATGGTATGCTGATTATGCTAATTACATTGTTTCTAAATTTATACCGCCTAGTTTCACATACCAGCAAAATAAAAAGTTTTTCTATGATTTAAGACATTACTTTTGGGATGACCCACACCTTTATAAAGAAGGAGTAGATGGTGTTATTATACGTTGTGTACCTGAGCATGAACAGGAACAGATCCTACGCAAGTGCCACTCCGAGTCTTACGGAGGACACTACGCTGGAGATAGAACTGCACACAAGGTATTGCAATCCTGTTTTTATTGGCCTACTCTCTTCAAGGATGCCCGTAAGTTTGCCTTGTCTTGTGATGAATGCCAGAGAATTGACAATATTAGTAGTGTTGGAGAACATAGTAATTTCAAAAAATTTCCTACGCACACGCAAGATCATGGTGATGCATAGCAACGAGAGGGGAGAGTATTGTCTACCTACCCTCGTAGACCGAAGCGGAAGCGTTGACGCAACATAGAGGAAGTAGTCGTGCGTCTTCCCGGTCCAACCGATCCAAGCACCGTTACTCCGGCACCTCCGAGTTCTTGGCACACGTACAGCTCGATGACGCTCCCCGGGCTCTGATCCAGCAAAGCTTCGGGGATGAGTTCCGTCAGCACGACGGCGTGGTGACGATCTTGATGTTCTACCGTCGCAGGGCTTCGCCTAAGCGCTGCTACAATATGACCGAGGTGGAATATGGTGGAGGGGGGCACCGCACACGGCTAAGGAACGATCACGATGATCAACTTGTGTGTTCTAGGGTGCCCCCTGACCCCGTATATAAAGGAGCCAAGGGGAGGGGGCAGCCGGCCAAGGAGAGGCGCGCCATGGGGGAGTCCTACTCCCACCGGGGAGTAGGACTCCCTTCTTTCCTAGTTGGAGAAGGAGAAGGGGGAAAGAGGAGGAAGAGGGAAAGGAAAGGGGGGCGCCGCCCCCCTTCCCTTGTCCTATTCGGACTAGGAAGGGGAGGGGCGCGCGGCCACCTCCTGCTTCCTTCTCTCTTCTCCCTCAAGGCCCATGTAGGCCCAATAACCCCCGGGAGGGGTTCCGGTAACCCCCGGTACTCCGGTAAAATGCCGATTTCACCCGGAACGATTCCGATGTCCAAATATAGGCTTCCAATATATCGATCTTTATGTCTCGACCATTTTGAGACTCCTCGTCATGTCCGTGATCACATCCGGAACTCCGAACAACCTTCGGTACATCAAAATTCATAAACTCATAATGAAACTGTCATCGTAACTTTAAGCGTGCGGACCCTACGGTTCGAGAACAATGTAGACATGACCGAGACACGTCTCCGGTCAATAACCAATAGCGGGACCTGGATGCCCATATTGGCTCCTACATATTCTATGAAAATCTTTATCGGTCAGACCGCATAACAACATACGTCGTTCCCTTTGTCATCGGTATGCTACTTGCCCGAGATTCGATCGTCGGTATCCAATACCTAGTTCAATCTCGTTACCGGCAAGTCTCTTTACTCGTTCCGTAATACATCATCCCGCAACTAACTCATTAGTTGCAATGCTTGCAAGGCTTAAGTGATGTGCATTACCGAGAGGGCCCAGAGATACCTCTTCGACGATCGGAGTGACAAATCCTAATCTCGAAATACGTCAACCCAACACGTACCTTTGGAGACACCTGTAGAGTACCTTTATAATCACCCAGTTACGTTGTGACGTTTGGTAGCACACAAAGTGTTCCTCCGGCACACGAGAGTTACATAATCTCATAGTCATAGGAACATGTATAAGTCATGAAGAAAGCAATAGCAACATACTAAACGATCGGGTGCTAAGCTAGTGGAATGGGTCATGTCAATCAGATCATTCAACTCATGATGTGATCCCGTTAATCAAATGACAACTCTTTGTCCATGGTTAGGAAACATAACCATCTTTGATTAATGAGCTAGTCAAGTAGAGGCATACTAGTGACACTTTGTTTGTCTATGTATTCACACATGTATTATGTTTCCGGTTAATACAATTCTAGCATGAATAATAAACATTTATCATGATATAAGGAAATAAATAATATCTTTATTATTGCTTCTAGGGCATATTTCCTTCAAGTAGACATCAGGAAATGCCAATGAATTATTCACTCATTATTGAACCATTTGATGTTTGGGGATTTGATTATATGGGACCGTTTCCTTCCTCTAATGGGTATACACATATTTTAGTTTCTGTTGATTACGTTACTAAGTGGGTAGAAGCTATTCCAACTAGTAGTGCTGATCATAACACTTCTATTAAGATGCTTAAAGAAGTATTTTTCCGAGGTTTGGAGTCCCTAGATATTTAATGACTGATGGTGGTTCACATTTTATTCATGGTACTTTCCGTAAAATGCTTGCTAAGTATGATATTAACCATAGAATTGCATCTCCATATCATCCTCAGTCTAGTGGTCAAGTAGAATTAAGGAATAAAGAGATTAAATTGATTTGCAAAAGACCGTTAATAGATCTAGAAAGAACTAGTCTAAGAAACTTGATGATGCATTATGGGCTTATAGAACTGCTTATAAGAATCCTATGAGTATGTCTCCCTATAAAATGGGTTATGGAAAAGCTTGTCACTTACCTCTCGAACTAGAACATAAAGCTTATTGGGTTATTAAAGAGCTCAACTATGATTTTGAACTTGCTGGTGAAAAGAGGCTATTTGACATTAGCTCACTTGATGAATGGAGAACCCAAGCCTATGAGAATGCCAAGTTATTTAAAGAAAAGGTTAAAATATGGCATGACAAGAGGATACAAAAGTGTGAGTTTAATGTAGGTGATCATGTTTTGCTATACAACTCTCGTTTAAGATTTTTTGCAGGAAAGCTTCTCTCTAAATGGGAAGGTCCTTACATTATCGAGGAGGTCTATTGTTCCGGTGCAATAAAAATCAACAACGCCGAAGGCACAAATCCGAAGGTGGTAAACGGTCAAAGAATCAAACATTATATCTCAGGTACTCCCATAAATGTTGAGACCAATATAATTAGTACCATAACACCGGAGGAGTACATAAGAGACACTTTCCAAAATGTTTTAGACTCCGAGAAGGAATAGGTATGTGATACGGTAAGTAAACCGACTCCAAAACTGTTCTAATAGCAAATTTTCTCCATTTTGGAATATTTAAAAAATTAGGAAAACTAAAAGTAGTCCGAAAGAGACACGAGGAGACCACAAGGGTGGAGGGCGCGCCCTACCCCCTGGGCGTGCCCCCTTGCCTTGTGGCCACCTCGTGTGTCCTTCGGACTCTGTTTTGTTGCACAATACTTATTTCGATCAGTAAAAATTCATTATATAATCTCCCGAAGGTTTTGACCACGGTACCACAACAAAGTCCCATGTTTTCGTTTTGAGTTGTTTCTACAACAGATTTGGAGCAAGATGTCCTCGCAAGAGTCAGTTGGGAGAGTCGTGTCTCCCATCCGACACCGGGCCCAAGAGCAAACAACGAGGCTGGACACTTCGAGCAAGCAACGGAGGAAGATATGGAGGCTGATTCGAAAAGAGTGGATGCCATGGAGGAGGATCAAGAAGTTACCTCTCTTCTTCAAGCTGGATTCATGTTGGAGGAACTTCAGAGCTCAGCAATACCAAATTCGGTCATCCCTCCTAATGCTAGATTCCTATCTTATGAAAATATGAAAAAGAGTGTTACCTTTTTCCCCACAGCTATGAAACATCCATGGGTGATTGGAGCTCTAGCCGTCATGGGTAAACTTCGCAAGGAAATAATGGATCTTAAGCAGCAAAATAATAAGCTCAGGGAGGAGAATCGCATCCTAAGGGGCATCATCGCCAAGAATATCACATCATCACCTCCAAAAACAGAGACATAAATACATGGGTATGGGCACTCCCCTTGGCAACTACTAATCTTGGGGGAGATGCCCCGGTATCGTATCACCATTACACCTTTATCTTTATCGTTTTTCCTAGTTTGATCCTTTTGGTTATATCTTGATCTAGTAGAATAAAGTTTTTAGTATGATCTAGCTTTGAGTTTTGTTTCGATCTCTATCTATGTAATCGAGTCCATGAGTAATATATAATAAAGAATAGTTTTGAGTTGATGGCTTTGCTTTCTTGCTATGATCTTGAGGGAATAAAATTAAATAAAAAGACCAAATAAAATAAATAAAGAGATCATATATTGATCTTATGGAAAGTAATGACTTCACATATAAATAGTATGATGAATAAAAGTTGTTGAGAGTTGACAAACATAGTTTTGGTCATTGTTTTAATTAATAGGAAGTAATAAAGGAAAGAGAGGCTTCACATATAAATATACCATCTTGGACATCTTTTGTAATTGTGGGCACTCATTAAAATATGACATGCTAAAAGGTTGATGTTGGACAAGGAAGACAACATAATGGTTTATGTTTTCTTATATCCGAGTAGAAGTTATATTGTCATGGATCCTCGAATATGTTGAGCTTGCCTTTCCCTATTATGCTAGCCAATTTTTTTGCACCAAGTAGAGATACTACTTGTGCTTCCAAACATCCCTTAAACCAATTTTTCCATGAGAGTCCACCATACCTACCTATGGATTAAGTAAGATCCTTCAAGTAAGTTGTCATCGATGCAAGCAATAAAAATTGCTCTCTAAATATGTATGATCTATTAGTGTGAAGAAAATAAGCTTTATACAAACTTGTGATATGGAAGAAATAAAAACGACGACCTACATAATAAAGTTCTTTATCACAAACGACAATATAAAGTGACATTCTTTTGTATTAAGATTTTGTGCATCCAACAATAAAAGTGCATGACAACCTTTGCTTCCCTCCGCGAAGGGCCTATCTTTTACTTTTATCTTCTACCCTTATAAAAGATTCATGGTGATCTTCACCTTTCCTTTTTACACTTTTTCCTTTGGCAAGCACTATGTGTTGGAGAGATCTGGATATATATATATAGGGTGGGTCTATTCTCATAACACCCCTTAAGACCTTATTCTCCTAACAAAAACCTTATTCTCCTAACACCCCTACCCCTCCACTCCCCGCTACCTAGCGCCGGCGCCACGACGCCGGGCGTCCTCCCCCACCCCTCCCCGCCTCCTAGCGCGGAGCGCCACGGCGGCCGGCGGCCTCCCCCACCCCTCCCCGCCTCCTAGCGCGGGAGCGCCACGGCGGCCGGCGTCCTCCCCCACCCCTCCCCGCCTTCTAGCGCGGGAGCGCCACGGCGGCCGGCGGCGACCCGCACCCCTTCCCCGCCTTCTTCCGCGCCCAGCACCGCGGCGGCCGGCGGCGACCCGCACCCCTTCCCCCGTCTTCTTCCGCGCCCAGCATCGCGGCGGCCGGCGGCAACCCGCACCCCTTCCCCGCCTTCTTGCGCGCCCAGCATCGTGGCGGCCGGCGGCGACCCGCACCCCTTCCCCCGTCTTCTTCCGCGCCCAGCACCGCGGCAGCCGGCGGCGACCCGCACCCCTTCCCCGCCTTCTTCCGCGCCCAGCACTGCGGAGCACGCGCCAAGCGGCCGGCGATGCAGTCCGTCCGCGATGATATTTCTGCGGCGGCGTTTAGGAAGTGACGCCGCATCTCACCTTCGCCCCAACACCACCTGGGGGATCCGCCGCTGAAGCATCCAGCCTCGGTGATGCATGGCAGGGGGAAGAGAACTGCAAGGATGCCTTCTCCATCGCAGTCGTCATGGATGCGAACTGCAATGGTGCCCATCCAGCCTTCTCCCGCAACAATGGTGAAGGTGGAAAAGGTGCATGAGTTCCTGCAGCGGAGGTGGACTGCACGCCAACAGCAGCAAGAGCTACGTCTGCAGAAGAGGGGGACTGCATATAAGGTAAGAAAATCACATACCAAACCCCCACATCCAGTTTGCAGTGCCGTTTTTATACCCATGCAGTGCCCCATCTTGCGTCGACTGCAGTCACATGTGTCTCCAAAGTAGAAAAACAGAAAAGGATACTTCGAAAAATAAAAAACGCTATATGGATCAAAATTGCAGTCCACAATGACTTAAAATATGTAGAGCGCTGTGCCTAGAAGTGAAGTGCATTGTTTCTTCATGTTAACTAACAGTGCCCCTGCTGTAGAATGACAAATTGAAGTGCAATTTCTTATAGTTGCAAAAATATAATGATATATAGTACGCAAAAGATGCAGTTCATTTCACTGTTGACGTGCATAAAAAAAGCTTTGGCTTAATAACCTGCAGGAATTTACTATGCCTCAAAAACAGAAGATGACTCGAATCATTTGCAACCCCGAGCCCCTGAACTACATTGGAAGAGAAGAGTGGGAGATGCCTGGATGGATAACACCTGAAATACCTAGGGGTTTCTTTAACACAACAAATAGAACTGCATACTCCGTGGAGGAAGATGTAGAGGATAAAGATGAAAACAGTCAACCAAACATCATTCGAGATGAAGAAGGCAGTGAAACAAAAAACCCGCAGGATGAGAAGGAGGACGACGATGATCTGGTCTTCATAGGGGAGCACGCGCAGAAAAATGATGAGGAGGAGGATGATGACGAAGAGCAAATCATAACAGTTATGCAGCCAAGGTACACGCGTGTCTTTGAAACATTTGGTCAGCAGATCAGAACGGATGATATAGCACCTCCAGAAGCCAATGTTGAAACCCAGCAAGTTCGGCAGGTCCATGAGCAAACGATTCATCGACAAAGGGACAGTGGAATTCCACCAAGGCCGCCTACTGCCCAACAAAAGAATCGGAAGCAGAATCAAGGAGGGCCGCAAGCAACCAAAAAAGTAAAGTTCTCCACACTCCTGCCTCCTCGCGATCCTCAATTACACAGATCTGTTGTCACCCCTCCATGCCCAATAAACATCGGTGAGCTGCAAACACCGTTAGAAGAAAAACAGTACACGCTCGTAAGCATCCTTACCTAATTACTGCAGTTCACTTATTACACATTTCTTTCAGCTTGTGCATCCTCATTAACAAAAAAACATTCCATATTGTGTGTGTGCAGGATGAGAACATGCTCCAAGAACTTGTGCCTGTGAAAGGTATGCAGTTCACATCACAAGATGCGGCGCGAGAATTCTACAACACATATGCGAGGCATGCAGGCTTCGGCACACGCAAAAACGGTGGATCCAAAACAAACAGATACATCGTGTGCTCAAAGGAAGGCAGAGGCAAAGAAACTGTCACAGATTATCACAGAAAGCGAGAAAAAACATCAAAGAGGACTGGCTGCAAGGCGGGGATGAGATTGAAAAAAATCAAGGATGTGTTTGTGATAGCAGAGATTGAGCTCAATCACAACCACAGGATGATTGACAGCCCGGCTATGCTTCTGCACATGCACTCGCATAAGACGGATGATCCGTTGCTCGATAAACTAGTGAAGAACATGCAGAGCGACAACCTGACGCACACGCAGATGATGTCAACCCTGTCAAGGATGTCAGGAGGGCTGCACTTTATGGGGCGCACCAGCCGTGACTGGGTGAACAGGTACATTCACTAAAACAAAAAAACGATATATCATCTATTTCATGCAGTCCGCTTTGCGCATTTTCTGTATGTCCATAATGCTGCAAGTATATTGTTATTTTGAACTGCAGGAAGCATCAATTCGCGAGGGACGAAACAGAGGACGATGTGAAGAAACTCCTGGCTTTCTTTGAGAAGATGCAGCAAATAAACCCGGATTCTTCTATGATTACGACAAAGACGTCGATAACCGTGTGCGGAACATATTCTGGGTGAACGCCAGCTGCAGGGGATCGTACGAAGATTTTGGAGATTGTGTCACATTTGACACGACCTACAAGATCAACAAGTTCCACATTCCTCTCGCCGTCTTCGTTGGAGTCAACCACCACCTCCAAAGTACAATATTCGTTGTGGCTCTCATCAAAGACGAAACAATACCGACTTTCGAGTGGGTGTTCCGGACGTTATTGCGTTGCATGAACAACAAGCGGCCAATCTGCATACTCACAGGTATGCTGAAAAAAAAGAGTTAAATTAAATAACAATGCAGTTCACTGCCAACTTTTGTAGTCCATTTCTTACATCCAATGAAAAAAAAGAAAAAAAAAGCAGAAAAAGGATATGCAGTTCTCTCAATAACTCGTTGCTTGGTTTTTTTTCAAAAACATGCTGATCAATGCCCCTCCATGGATGCCGCGATAAAAAGTACGCTAATAGGCACGCTGCACAAGTTATGCCGTTGGCATATACTGAAAAAATACAAGGATCACATGTCCTTGCTGTACAAAACATATGAGAAATTCAAGGATGAGCTGACCTCCGTTCTCAACCACCCGCTGATGCCATCAGAGTTTGAACGCGCTTGGCATGAGCTCATGGAAAAGTATAACCTGCAAAATGATGAGATTATGAAGGCGCTCTGGACAGACAGAAAAGAATGGATATCGGCTTACTACAAGGAGGTGTTTTGTGCACGGATGACGTCGACACAGAGAAGTGAAAGCATGAACCGGATCTTGAAGAGGAACTTTGTCAAGGAAAGACACGACCTACACATCTTTGCATCGCAGGTGGACAGGTGCATCCAGACAAGGAAGGGCGTCGAGCACGCGGAGACCATAGCTAACGAGGTATATAAACAGAGCAAAGTTTTTAAAGATGGATGAGCAATTAATAAAAAACACTACTCGCTTTCTTGATTTTTGCTGCGAAAAGACAACTACTTAACTGGTTTTCTTTGTTTCGCAGACGGAAATAAAGACTACTACTCAGTTTGGTTTCCAGGTTTAGCTCTCCAAGATTTACACCAGGGCGGTGTTTGCTGACTTCAAGCAAGCGCACTACCGCAGCACTGCATTCATATCAGAGCAGTCCACTGACAACCCGACAAAATATTTGGTGCGCCACTACAATCGGTCTGATGATTTTGATTGGGCAAGACACGAGTTCCAAGTGGTTGCTGATGTGACGAACGGTATCTATGAATGCGAATGCAAGCTGTGGACACACACAGGTAAGTGAGACAGGAAACCAAAAAAATAAGCACACATAAAACATAATGAAGTTCACTTATTGCTGGTAGCAAAAAAAAAGAGATGAAAAACAAAAAAATATTTAGTGAAGTTCACTATAGCAACAGACCCAGGACCTATTTATAATGCAGTTCACAAAACCAAAAAAATGAAAAAAATGTTGCCTATTTATGTGAAGTTTGCTGGCACGAATAACCCAAAAATTTTCTTTTGCTGCAGGCCTATTCTGTGTGCACATCATTTCCATGTTGGATCAGCTGCGGGTGGACAAGATACCTGAAGAGTACATATTGAAGAGATACACACGGAACGCACGCCAAAATCCAACTTTTGACCGCAGAGACTATGAGCAAACTGCTCCAGATGGGACTTCGATGTTCTGCCGTAGGAGACTACTTGCAGAAACTGCAATGGACCTGGCGAACAGAGGTGTCAAATTGGATAGAGGGTACAACAGAGCTTTAGCTGGGATGAGAGAACTCATACAAGAAGTGAACGTAATAAACGAAGAAGAAGAGGCGGAGAAGATCATGGATGCGCGGGGTGAAGAACAAGGAAAGGAGCGCGAGCATGCTGCTGATGGTGCAGTTCATAATATGGATGACACAATTCTTCCCCCGCCTGTTTCAAACACAAAAGGGAGAAAGAAAGAGAGCAAATCAGCCAATAAAAAAGCTGCAGCAAATGAAAAAAGCCCTGAAAAAAATAGCAGGCCTGAGCCAGAACTGGACAGCGAAGGAAGACCACTGGGGGTAAGGATGTGTAAATCATGCAATAAGATTGCGGGACACAACTCAAGAACATGTAAGGAGAGGCTGAAACAAAACCAGGCTGAAAGTGCCACCACAAATCACCGAGCTGACCAACAAGATGATACGACAAAGAGAAAACTATGTAGCGTCTGCAATAAGAGAGAGAAGCATAACGCGAGAACTTGTCCAAATAGAACAAAGGAAAAAGATGAAGAAGATGACGAAGAAGATGCTGACAGAGAAGAGAGCGAGGAAGCAAGCGAAGCTGATGAAACCGATGAGGAAGAAGAAGAAGAAGAAGAAGAAGAAGAAGACGAGGAAGAAGAAGAAGAAGCAGATGAAGAAATCGAAGAACCATCATCAAAAACGAGTGGGAGAGACAGAACGCAGAATCTAGCGCGTAGGCAAGCATCGCGGTCGCACGGTCCCGTTACGAGGGGTAATGCGAACAACAAGAACAAGACAGAAGCAGCAACAACCATTGAAACAAATGCAGTGCACAATTTGAGAAGAAGCACCAGGAAAAGGACGTAGATCAACACGTATGCAGTTTTACATTTTAAAAAAACATATTAACTTCATCCTTTATATATATCGTATCGTATATAATATATATAGCTTGTGTTCAGTGGACTGCAAAAAAAAGAATTCAACATGTAATAGTGAAGTTAAAAAATGAAAAGATACAACATATGTCATACATACTTTGTGACCAATGTGCTGCGGGGGGGATGCTTGATAAAATACAGTTCTCTTCATAATGAAAAGAAAATAAGATGAGAATGCCACTCTCAGAATGCGGTTCTCTTCTGTATGAAAAACCTGAGATCGGAATGTCATTTTGAGAATGCAGTTCTCTTCCTCGTATAGAATCTGACATGACCGTGAATCAATACAGAATGCAGTTAGAAAAGAAAAAATGTAGAGTCAGACTAGGATTCACGTACACTACAGTGCGTGCGTGGTGCGTTTAAAAGCTTGCAGTGCAGTACGCTTCGAGTACACAGTGCAGTGCGCTTAGTGCAAAAAATGTAAAAAAAACTTGGCTGCAGTGCGGATGAATTTTGAAACTCGACGACAAACACGTTGAATTCGTCTTTGCAGTCCCATGTGATAAGGTCAGATGCAGTGCGGATGCGTATATTTAAAAAAAACTTGGCTGCTACTCATATGATAGAATGCAGTGCGCTACGAACATGTTACAACTCAAAAAGAGGAGTTGGCTGAAAGCTCCATTATATACATATTTGACATTGTCACCATCTGCCACCAAAAAAACACAAAAACTAACTAGACCGGTATATACAAAAGCACACAGCATGGTGTTAACAGTTTTGCACATCGAGAACTACACACAGCGACCATACATTACTGTTTACATAAAGTTCTGGAGCACACACGAAAAAGACATCAACACACATAGAAAAAGATCTGCTATCATTTATGCCTCATCCTGCTCCTGCGAATGCAGACTTGGAGAGAAGCCAAGAGAAATGCAGAGATTTCTTAGATCCTCCGGGAACTCGGTGGCAACGACCATGTTTTCTGGGTGGAACAGAATCTGGAACAAAAACTCAGCCTTCCAATCCTGAATAACAGCTTCCTGTGATGAAGAAAAAAATAAAATAAACAAATATACAACGTCATCTATAAAAAAAGAAACTGACGAAAAAAATATCAAGGAATGAGGAGATATTGTTGGGTTAAAAAGAAGATACTTACACTACGCTTTGCGAATTTCACAAAAGGATTTGCCGTCGTAATACTGAGCCATCTTCAGAACATAAAAGTCGCACTTGTTGGGGCCATGCTCAGGGGTGCCCAAATAGCTAGCTTTCTTTGAAACATCGACCCAGTCTACCGACTCCTTTCTCTTGTACTCCTTTTCTCCGTAAACCTTCTTCAACAATGCAGTCATCCTGATCATCTGGTGGAAAATAAAAAAAACAAAAATACACATCACAACAAAATATTGTTCAACACGCACACGCATGAAAAAAAACAAGAAAGGTGAAAAAAGGAAAAAATTTACCATTTCAGTGCGGTCGCTGTGGTATTCAGACTTATGCCACCTCGTCGTTTGATCAACCGGTCCGCTGTACCTCCTAGTGTCATGAATGTCAAGGGTCTCGCGGTGCCTATTCATCGTGTATAGCGAATAATGCTGGTCTTTCATCCATGGTAACAGAATCTAATTTTGTTTCATCAAATTTGTTATGGGTTTGATGAGTGAAAAAGGATTACTGGGAAAAATAGGGAGAGAAAATAAATAAAAAAGGCTGAACAAAAGCAAATCTGATAACTTACTAATTTGCAATCAAGAAGGTTCTCGTCATCACGAACATAAAGTTTGAACTGCTGTGCTGCATCTTCGACGTTAAACTTGCCGTGGACAAAAGGCAACACAACATTTCAATCTTCATCTCTATCCGCGTGATCATTCATTTGAAGCACATACTGCGTGTGGGTAATTCACAAAAAGAACGTTAATGCAGTTCACCTTAAGATGTTCGCTCCGACGCTTAATAAAAAAACGGATCACCCTTCTTCTAAAAAACAGTATGCAGTTCACAAAAATTCTCGCCGTAAATTTGTTTCGTCTCAGATGCATGGGTTAAGACACAAAAAAATGTATGCAGTTCAGTACATCCTAAAATCGAATTATTATACACTATTTACTCCAGTTCACTCGAGCAGAAAAAAAAATAAGAAAAAAGAGAAATACCGTGATAAACAAAGGGGACAGCAGAACGCGTTCCCCAGATCGATAAACCACATTCATACTCTCATCATTCTTCCAGAACCTGATGATATGATCCATCAAATCCGAGTCCATAAAACCACCTTCGGTGAAAGTTAGGAACATGTAGTCCACAGTCGCGGTGTAGACTTCGATAGGATTCCTGTGCATGAAAAGCGCGCACCTGCACAAAAGAAACGGCGAAGGTGGGGGGGTTAGTAGCACAAAAGCAAAAACGCAGAAAAGAACATTACACACATTAAAAATCAAAAAAATATAAAAAACTAACGAAAAAAGAACTGACTCGCTGTATTTCTGCCTGAATTGTGTGCTCGTGATGAGTTGCAAGACTTTCCTCATCTCCACAAGATAGCTGAATCTCGCAGGATTCAACTTCTGTACAGGAGATCGAAACTTTGATGGCTTCTGCACAGGCCTCCTATTTGATAGAATTAGTGCCTCGCTGTCCGTCGGGCGTTCCACAGCTGCGCTCCTGGTCCTCCTAGGCACTGGTGGTGGCCTCTCAAAATCATCATCACTATCTTCAGCATTAGGAGGGCTCGCAGCTTTCATCCCATGCTTGACATTGACAGGAGATTTCTTAAGAGCTTTTTCATTCGAAGTGCCGGCGCCACTCCTCAACATCTTACGCACAGGTTCTTTCACAACCTTAACGGGGGGTTCATCAAGGACAACTTTCTGAATAGTTGGAGTATAAACCTGAGTTTCAAACAAGGAAATACCACCTTGGTGTGTGCCTTCATCAAAGCCTGCACAAAAAAATGGATAATGAGCAAAATGAAAAAGAATCATCAAGTTCCTAAGGAAAAGTCATCTTAAACACACAAATGGGGTTCTACTAAAAAAGCTTAACAAAAGTAGTGGACCTCCCCTCTCTGTACCAATGAAGTTCACTTAATAAAAAAGGTGTGTGACTGGAAAAAAAATGTAATAACCTTCTTTAAAAATTAAAAGTGAAGTCAGGTCCAGACAGCAATGCGACGAGGTCAGCCAACTATAGAGCATAGCCTTCCTGATGTAGCCAATGTGCTCCTTCCCAAACTTGGCAATCGTTTCACCATCCCAGGTCTGCATGAATTGGAACATGTAAAATCCACAATCATGCCTGCAAAAAAAAACCAACACAAAACACATTAATAATGCAGTTCACTCAGTAATGAAAAGAGCTACTCATGTTAGTAAAACAATGCAGCTCCATACACACAAGAGACCGAGGGGGAAACAACCAATAACACATTAGTAATGCAGTTCGCTCAAGGGAAAAAGGTGCTTCTAATTTAGTAAAAACAATGCAGCTCACTTACACAAAAAAATGAAGGAGGAAAAAGAAAAGAGGAGAACAGGTACAAACCCGTTTCCCTGTTGCGGGACATTAACACGAGTCAGCGCAAAGCCGTCCAAGGTGGGAGGGTTCAATGGCTCGTCGCAGCTTGCGCTGCCATCTTTCCAGACTTTTTTGATGTTCCTGACCATTTTCCTGAAGACAACATTTGCAGCAGCGCTGCCTCCTTTATTCAATGAGTCGAGAAGCTCAAAACGCTTCTCTCGCAGGTTCAAAGTGACCAAGCAGTAGTGGCCTATCGCGTCCTTCATTGTTGCGGGAGGAGGGTCAAATGTTGCAAACATAATCTGAAATAAAAAAAAGAATAAAACAAACCAGATGAGAAAAAATAGAAAAAACAGAAAAGTTATTTTCAAGATGACGAAAAAATGGTCAAGATGCGTTACCAATTTTTTCTTGTCCACACGTTCCTCTGCGCTTGAAGAAAACATCTTTTTCAGAGCCCTGTTTGTGGCACCGCCGTTCCAAATGGAATTCTGCAAAAAAGACAAAACCAGAGAGTTAATGAAAAATGGTTATAGCACAAATAAAAATTGGACGAGGGGAGTTGTGCTCAGCGTTCCATACGACCAAAAACACTCGCCAACATGACCGATAGTAATATCACCAAACTCGTCCTTGAACGCAACTAGATGCCTTCAGACAAGAAGAAAAAAGCACGGCAAAAAGTGATAATATGGGAGCATCCCTGAAAAAATAACATATTAATTAACCGGGGCGTAAGACAAAAAATGTCGTACTTCTTCTTCTTGTCCCTCCTAGCCCTCGTAACAGCATCATACAACTCATTGTCTCTTCTCATAAGAGCTGGATCAATCCTTGAAGTAGTAACAACAGGTAATTCCTCATCTACATACAGAGTGGGAACGATATCAGAAGATAAAACACACACGGTCCATTTCGCCCCCAGAAAAAAGAACAAAAATAATGCAGTTCGCTTACCTTCGGTTTCAGAATAAACTTCCTTCTGCTGCTCATATACATCTTCGCTGAGCGTCAAGTGCTCCAGCCCGGTAATATCATCGTCAAGCGGCGCTTGATTGCTCATGTCCTGAGAAAGTCTTGGCTGTTCCTCTTCGGAATCAATCGAAACTGTCACGGGTGGGACTTTGGTTGTATCGGCTGGGAAAGCCAGATTGCCGACAGATTGCTCGGGGGCGCGAGGGACCACACAAAATTTCTCAGGCACCTCGCCGCCAACCAACAAAACAGTAGGCACAACAACACCATCGATGCCAGCAGATGTCCCGGCATCGTCAAATCCGACTCTACGAGTTCCTTCTGTCTGTTCTGCAACTTCAACTGTAACACCAGGAGCTCCTTCTTTCTCTTCATGCTTATCACAATCCAGGATATCCTCCCTTCCTTCTCTCTCTTGTGCCTTATCAGCCTCAACAGGACATTCCCCTCCTTCTCTACCTTCTGCCTTATCAACCTCCGCATCAGGCTCCACCCCTCCTCTCCCTTCCACATTATCATCCCCAATGTTGCGCTCCGCTTGGATTTCCACATTTAATCCGCACTTCTGATGAGTTAAAAAATAAAACAAATTACACAAAAAAGATAGAAATGCAGTTCACTAATAAAACGGACCATGAAGCTCCCACAAAAAAAAACACAAAAATGCAAAAATTCTCTATACTCACTAGGGAAGCGTCGTCGCCTTCCATCTCTTTACACTTGTCAGCCTCCTCATCCTTGCCAGCGTCGTCACCATCTGCCTCCTTCACATGTATCTCCATGTTTGATTCGGCAACCTAAAAAACATTAAAACATAAATAAAGCTATTATCCAAATCTGCAGTTCTACAACTAAAAAACCAACACCAGATCATGCAGTTCCCTGCTAAAAAAAGATGATGCTTCTTCTCTAGACAACAACTGCAGTGCACTACCACTTCTGGTTTATAAAAATACAAAAAAGTTAAAAACTGCAGTTCGCTGCCACTGCTGGTGCAAAAAAAATATGATTGTTTGTTTTGGACACTACAAAAAAATCAAACAATGAAGTTCACTGTAACAAAAAAAAGGAAGAAATCAAACCTTGTCGATGACGACTTTGTCAATAGGATTGTCTTTGGCAGCTTCGTCAACGGGGGATAATGGCCTGTCAAGCAAGTAATCAGAATCAACACCGTCGTGGTCCTGGTGGTCATCAACACGACAAGCGTTAGCCTTGGAAGATTCTCCAACACACTGCGAAAAGAACAAAAGGATAGAAAAAACAAATAGTCAATGCCACTAACGCACGGAAAAAATAGATAACAAAATATGGGTAAAAAACTGTTCACATATGGAAAAAAGACATACATCCACATCTGCGGGGTCGGGCGAAGAAGGCCGGACAACATCTTCATGCCTGTTCATTTCCTTCACGATTGCATCCGCTTCCTGCTCATACGTAGCACACCTGTCATCCTGAGACTGCTTAAACTGAACGAATGAAGATCTGATATTTGTTACAGCCTGCTTAAGGAATTCAAGCTGCCCGCGGTCAAAGTTATGAGCGGCCTCGATTTCTGCTTCAGAAGGGCCTTTGCCTTCAGGAAACAACCCGGCAATATTCCTCATCCTGGAACTGGATGTTGGGAAATCACTAGTTATATTGATGACCCTATTGAGAAGCTCATCGACCTGAACAAATTTATTACGATCAGCAAAAGCATGGCCAGAAAAACCTCCAGCAGCCGCCCTAGCAAAACCACGACCCCGTCGAATTGGAGCCGCCCTAGAAAGAGGCTCACAAAACATTTCAGGGGCTTCGGCAACTGCAGTCCACTTGTACACAATATCCGCTTCCGCCTTCCACTGAAAAAATTAACAAAAAAAAGAGATGCAGTTCACAAAAAAAAGTACGTAAGAGGTTCACATTTAGCATGTGCGAAAAAAGGAATAAAAACAAAAACAAAGCATGGCTATGCACTCACCGGCAGCTTGCCAAACTTGTAAGAGTCCAGGTGTATCTTTTCCCTGACAACGATGTCGGTGTTGTGAATCTTCTTCAACTGCACATGGGACAGTATTGCGGCGCGTGGAGTGCGTTTATCCATCACCGATACTTTTCGAAGATTCAAGGAATCCAGGTACATGAACAGGGGAACGATGGTGCAACCCTCAGCGCAGTTCTGCTTGCTCCCTTTAGAATTCCACTTGTACACAGCGGCCTGCAGCTCGTCGACAACAAGCTGACAAAAGTCCATGCTAGCCATAGATGCAATATCCAAGTTTTCAACCATAGCAGCTACCCGGGACAACCGAGTTGCGGGGCTAGGACAAATCAAGCACTGGAAGACAATGAGAAAAAAAACCTTCACCGTCTTATCAACCTTCGTAGGGTCAGCAGCCAGCGTGCGAAGTAAGGTAAGCAGGTCCTTCGCATCTATGCTACGAGAACGGTTGAAATCGAGTTCATCCTTCAGATTAGTTAGCGAATCATCATGGCCGCTGGCAGCAGGCCTGGGAGCAGTGTGAGAACCCATAGGGAAGTCAAAAATGTGATGGACAGCCTCGCGATTGATTTCCAGAACCTTGTTTGGCCCACAGTCCAATCTCATCGTGTCGGGGTCGATCTTTCCCATCAGCTTGCACATCAAAACACGAGAAACATTCTTCTCTAATTTCAGGTCAAAGACAATGCCAAAACCTGCTTGCCGCACCAAAGTTCTGTGCACCTCACCCAGCAAAGCGACATCTTTGATTACATTTGGAATCGACAGCCGAACAGTCTTGTTGAAACGCCATTCATGCGCAACATCATCTTCAGACCTCTTCCTCTTCGTACTCTTAGCAGCCTACAAAAAAACAAAAGAATAAAAAAATGCAGTTCACATCAGCAAACTCATGCCAAAACAACTTAAAAAACAGAAGAAAAAGTAAAATAAACAGCGTATACCTTACTAACATCAACATCCTCCTCATCAGAATCGCTGTCCAGAGCTTCTTCAGCTGCATTTTCCCGCGCAAGCTTAGATCGACGCTTAGAATCAACACCAGAGTGATCGTCCGCACGTCTCCGCTTTCCTTGAATCCCACCCACACCAACCTCGGCATAATTAGGTCTCTTTGAGTAATCAACACGCGGGCTCCAGCGTGGAGAACTTAAACCTTGCTCTGCGACAGTGTTGAGTTTCCTCTTCACAGGATTCTTTGCGGGGGCAAATTTAGCAGACTTCTTTGAATCTGCAATCCTCCTTCCTATCTCCTTACCCTCCCCTAACTTTACTTGCTTCGCCCTATGAGCCTTCACGAAATTATTACCAAGCGCAATAGCTTTCTGCCTTCTCCTCTCAACATCGGCTGCAATCTGATCAGGGACCATCCAATCCTGTGTAACTGGCTCTGTGCCATCAACAGATTGCGACTGGGTTTCACTCAATTCAGGTGGAATGTTGACCTGATCAGATGTACCGCCACCGACAACATCGGCTGTGAAATAACGTGTAATCAAATAGTTAACGCCACCACCCCCTGACCCACCAGGAGATAAAACTATGGGTGAGATAAAACATAAGAAAAGATGTGTGTGTGAGATGAAGACCTAAACTTAATGCAGCTCATATCAACTTGGAAAAACAAAAAAAATGTAGAAATACAGTGCACTTTTCCAGCAGTTTATGTTTAACAATTAAAAACATAACAGTAAACCTAAAAAATGCAGTTCATGTCGCTTGAAATATCATTTTCACGCGTGTCCGAAAGTGGACATTGGTACAGGGATATATGATGCAGTGCACTAATTCGTTCAAGTGACCAATTGACCGCATATAAAAAAAGAAGTGCGCTTAGACATGCAAAAAAAAACAAATTCATGCAGTTCTGTGAGAGGCAAAAACTAAAACTTAATGCAGCTCATATCGATTTCGACATAGTGCATAGACAAAAAAATACAAAGCAGTGTCCAAAATGCAGTGCTCTTTTAGCAGTTTATGTTTAACAAAAAAATATAACAACTAACTTAATGTCCTTCCAAAAAAGTAAAAAACAATTAACTTGACGCAGTTCATATCAGTTTGCCACACGTGTCTTAAAAAAAGGCCTTACTAAAAAAGGAATCTAAGATGCAGTGCACTATTTCGTTCAACAAAAAACAAGTAAAATTGACCCTGAATGAAAACTGCAGTTCACTTTGATGTAGTTACCAGATGGAGAAGCTGTTCTAACTGGTGACGCATCAATTGGGGAGGAAGAAGCCATACTGTGCCTCCAATCAGCAAGGGATAATAATTAAACCCTAGACAGCAAACCCCAAATTCAGGCAGAGAAAAACTTTCAATCCATAGGGCGTTGCAATTTCAAGCATACAAAACAACCTTAAGAAGAGAATGCTGGCATGAAAAATAACCCTAGCACAAGATCTGGAACGGATTAGGGGCGATTTGGGGCTCACCGTGGGACGAAGTGACGGCCGGACGAGGCGGGTGCGGACGGCAACGGCGGAGGAAGCGCCCTACGGACGGCGGCGGCTGCGGGCGTCGTCGCCCTCCACCATGAGAGAGCCCCTACGGACGGTGGCGGCTGCGGGCGTCGTCGCTCTCCACCACGAGAGCACGAGGGCGGGGGGGGGTTCTGTGCGGGCACGGGGGAGAGGGAAGCGGGAGCGGGCAAGGGGGCTGCAAGAGAGACTTAATGAATAAAAGCCCGACCGACAGGCCCACAGGTCATAGACAAAAAATAAAAAAACGTCTCGGTGTTGTAACACGATGCAGTTCGCTTACGGAAAACCGCCTCGGCTTCTGAAGCGTTGCAGTTCGTTTACGGGAAACGATTCCGCTTCTGAAGCGATGCAATTCGCTTACGGCGGACGATTCGCTTCGCCTGCCCTAAAATAAATGCGCCCACTATCGCCCGAAGCGTCGCCCCCCCCTCCTCTATCCCGCCGGTTGCACGCCGCACGAACGCCACGATCATCACGAACCCACAATCGCCAACACGGTTGGGAGACGAGATCGTGGCCTCGGCAGAAGTTGCTGCCGCTCCCAATTAAATCCCGCGCTCCATCAACCAGACCGTCCGCACAAAACACACGACGCTGCCCCTTCCTCCTCCTCTTCCTCCTCTTTGCAGCAATGGGGTTCAGCAGGACCTACGACGACGTCCATGCGCACGGGAACACGAAGCTGAAGGTGATCTACACCACCGACGTCGACGCCATGGCGACGTACGTCGAAGAGTTCAAGACAGTTCTCCAGCTGCGCCGCCAGAAGATCGTCGGCATCGACGTGGAGTACACACCCGACCACGACAGGGCGGCCCTGGTTCAACTATCCATCGGCAAGTACCACCCAGTGCTTCTTTTCCAGGTATGTGGTACATTGGGCAAGAGATGCATCCCCTTCGACAGGTTCCTCGCCGACCCAAGGTAAGCAATTCTCTCTGCCGAGTACGTGTTGCAGTTCTATATGCCTGTGTATGCAGTTCCGAAAGGTATAACTTGTGGTTCACTTTCCTTAGGTTCGAGTTCGCTGGCTTCGCCATCAAGCAGGACAAGGAGAAGCTCGCACGCTGCAACCTCCACATCACCAACTTCGTCGACATCCAGACGAACTGGAGGGTGCCTGATGGAACGAAGCCACTGGACTCGCTTGGCGATGTAGCTGCTGCCATCATCGATGACGAGTATGCAGACATGAAGACGAAGATGTCAAACCACGACCACATCCTGTGGACTTCCATTCTCAGCACCAGGCACATCGAGTATGCTGCCAAGGACGCCTACACTGCGTTCGAGATATGGAACCGAATCACCACAATGAAGAGAGGCCTCGCGCGCGCTGAAAAAGAGAAGACCAGGAAGCGCCCGAGGTCATCCTGGAGGGGGTGGGGCAAGGGGGCATCAACTTCCACCTCCAACTCCAACGGGTGGAACTAGTGAAGCAGGCCAGATGCTGAAAGCCAAGGATTCCCTGTCGCAAGTGCTCGATTAGTTTCCCTCTGTGTATGTAGATTAGTTTGCTTTCGTTGTAGTTTGCTTTGGGACAATGTTTGCTTATGTTGCGTTAGTTTGCTTGATGATGCACTATGTTAATTATGAGCGCAGAACCTTGGTTTCTATCTATCAACTATATGCAGTTCTCAAATAGTCTGTTCTCAGTATGTATATTGCTTCAAAACTGCTGCTGTAGCTATGATACACATAAAAAACAAAACTATCAGAGCAGTTCACATAGAGTATTCTTTCACAAAACTGCTGCTATTAAGAAAGGTTGATGCAGTCCTCTTTTATTAAAAAAACTCTAGTTCCGAATGTGGGTTAAAAAAAAGGAAAAGCTCGGTGGGGGTTTCCAGTATGGATGTTCTTCAACTGCTGCTGCTGATAGGATGCACATGAAAAACTATATGTAAAATACACTAGAAGCCACGCAAAAAATGTCAAATTATTACAACAAAAATGTCTCATGCTGCTCCTGCTCAAGCAAGACTGATCTAAAGAAAAATTAACTTGATTTCCAAACACTTTGCATGCCTATAAAAACATAGCCATAAAGCAGTGTGGTTACATAACAATGTGCATTTCGCATTGTGTATTACTGCAGTCCACCGCGCTTGATCAAGCAAAAAAACTTATCAAACTAGTCCCCACACACCCCCGTGGCTGTAATGTAGTTCATACAGGCTCGCATTGCACATTAATGCAGTTCGCCGCACTACAAAAATTCACCCGCGCATTGCATATTACTGCAGTCCACCGCTATTGACCACGATTCACACACGAAAAACACAGCCTGCAATGCAGTTCTAACAACATATAATGCAAAAAAATCTCAAAAAACATCTTTGAGAAACGACCAGAGCCAGTGGCGCCGCAATAAACATGGACAAAAAACTTAAATTCTTCAAAATTAACAACTTAATCCGCTCCAATTCATACGCATAGATCAAAGGCAGCCCGTAATTGCCAAAAAACAACAGAATATTACATACAAAAACGCAACAATTTCGATCCGGACGGGGAAGAACAGAGAACAGACGTTTTTCTGCTAGAAACAGAGAGATACTCGACAAATTATACTGAAATTTCAATCCTATTAGCAGATTAATCTGTCGCGGAATAACACAAACATCAACGCGATAAAAACGAATACGAACAGCCAGCAGCAGGATGCGAAACTCCTCCACCACCGGAAGAACGGACGCAGATCCGCCAAATCAAAGGATTCCTGTCGTTTTCTCGCTGAATTCAGTGCTTAACCACATATTAAATCAGCGCACACACAAATAAACCAATAGAAATCGATCAAACTAGCCAGAAACGCTGCTCCATGAAGGTTTCCTGCTGCACCTCTATGTGGTTCGCAACAGAAGAAGGAAGCAGTGCGCATAGCTTTCCAATGCAGTTTTTCAATGCAGTTCAGAAGTGTTATGAGAATATTATTCTCATAATGTTATGAGAATAGACCGGCTGTATATATATATATATATATATATATATATATATATATATATATATATATATATATATATATATATATATATATCCACTCAGATATAGGTTATCATAAAGTATTATTGTTTACATTACCCTTGAGGTAAAAGGTTGAGAGGCAAAACTATAAGCCCCTATATTTCTCTGTGTCCGCTTGAAGCTTTGAACCCATAAGTATCGTGTGAGTGTTAGCAATTGTGAAAGATTAAATGATAGTTGAGTATGTGGACTTGCTGAAAAGCTCTTATATTAACTCTTTCCGATGTTATGATAAATTTCAATTGCTTTAATGACTGAGATAATAGTTTGTTACTCCCTCTATATCAAAATATAAGAACGTTTTTAACACTACATTAGTGTAAAAAAACGTTTTTGTATTATGGGACGGAGGGAGTAGTTTTCAATAAAGTTTCGGATGCATACTTTACATTGTGAACGAATTGTTACTTTAGCATAAGAAATTATATTACAATATATGTTGCTGTTCTAAAGATGATCATGATGCCCTCATGTCCGTATTTTATTTTATTGACACCTCTATCTCTAAACATGTGGACATATTTTTCGATTTTAGCTTTCGCTTGAGGACAAGCGAGTTCTAAGCTTGGGGCAGTTGATACGTCCATTTTGCATCATGCTTTTATATCAATATTTATTGCATTATGGGCTATTATTATACATTATATCACAATACTTATGCCTTTTCTCTCTTATTTTATAAGGTTTACATGAAGAGGGAGAATGCCGGCAGCTGGAATTCTCGACTGGAAAAAGAGCAAATGTTAGAGACCTATTCTACACAACACCAAAAGCCCTGAAACTTCACGGAGAATAATTTTTGAAATATATAAAAAATATTGGGCGAAGAAATCACCAGAGGGGGGCCACCTGCCATCCACAAGGGTGGAGGGCGCGCCCTACCCCCTGGGGCGCCCTCCGGTCTTGTGGGCCACCTGGCAGGCCCCCGACGCCCATCTTCTTCTATATGGTGTGTTTTGACCTGGCAAAAATTAAAAGGAAGCTTTCAGGACGAAGCGCCACCGTGTGACGCCCCCGATATGATCGTACACTAATCATACACGCAAATGTGTACGATCAAGGTCAGGGACTCACGGGAAGATATCACAACACAACTCTACAAATAAAAATAGTCATACAAGCACCATATTACAAGCCAGGGGCCTCGAAGGCTCGAATACAAGAGCTCGATCATAGACGAGTCAGCGGAAGCAACAATATCTGAGTACAGACATAAGTTAAACAAGTTTGCCTTAAGAAGGCTAGCACAAACTGGGATACAGATCGAAAGAGGCGCAGGCCTCCTGCCTGGGATCCTCCTAACTACTCCTGGTCGTCGTCAGCGGGCATCACGTAGTAGTAGGCACCTCCGGTATAGGGGTCGTCGTCGATGGTGGCGTCTGGCTCCTGGGCTCCAACATCTGGTTGCGACAACCAGGTAGAAGGGATAGGGGGAAAAGAGGGAGAAAGCAACCGTGAGTACTCATCCAAAGTACTCGCAAGCAAGGAGCTATACTACATATGCATGGGTATCAACTGGGATAAGGCTATTATATGTGGACTGAACGGCAGAAAGCCGGAATAAGAGGGGGATAACTAATCCTGTCGAAGACTACGCTTCAGGCAGCCTCCGTCTTGCAGCATGTAGAAGAGAGTAGACTGAAGTCCTCCAAGTAGCATCGTATAGCATAATCCTAACCGATGATCCTCCCCTCATCGCCCTGTGAGAGAGCGATCACCGGTTGTATCTGGCACTTGGAAGGGTGTGTTTTATTAAGTATCCAGTTCTAGTTGTCATAAGGTCAAAGTACAACTCCGGGTCGTCCTTTTACCGAGGGACACGGCTATTCGAATAGATAAACTTCCCTGCAGGGGTGCACCACATACCCCAACACGCTCGATCCCATTTGGCCGGACACACTTTTCTGGGTCATGCCCGGCCTCGGAAGATCAACACGTCGCAGCCCTACCTAGGCACAACAGAGAGGTCAGCACGCCGGTCTAAATCCTATGGCGCAGGGGTCTGGGCCCATCGCCCTTTGCACACCTGCATGTTGCGTACGCGGCCGGAAGCAGACCTAGCCTAGTGGCTTTCTAGTCCAATCCGGCGCGCGCCACTCAGTTGCTGACGTCACGAAGGCTTCGGCTGATACCACGACGCCGGGATACCCATAACTGCTCCCACGTAGATGGTTAGTGCGTATAGACCAAATGGCCAGACTCAGATCAAATACCCAGATCTCGTAAAGCGTGTTAAGTGTCCGCGAACGCCGAACAGGGCCAGGCCCACCTCTCTCCTAGGTGGTCGGAACCTGCCCTGTCGCTCCGCCTCAAAGATCCACCCAGAGGGCCGTCGGGACAAAGGTCCTTTCAGCCCCCAATCCGTGAATCACTCGCGGGTACTCCTCGAGCCAACCCGACTTTGGTCACCACATGTATCATGTTTAAAGTATATAGTATATACCCGTGGTCACCTCCCGAGTGATCACGGCCCAATAGTATAGCATGGCAGACGGACAAGAATGTAGGGCCACTGATGATAAACTAGCATCCTATACTAAGCATTAGGTTTGCAGGTAAAGGTAACAACAGTAGTAGCAAGGACAGGCTATGCATCAGTATAGGATTAACGAGAAGCAGTAACATGCTACACTACTCTAATGCAAGCAGTATAGAGAAGAGTAGGCGATATCTGGTGATCAAAGGGGGGGCTTGCCTGGTTGATCTGGCAAGAGAGAGGGGCCGTCAACTCCGTAGTCGTACTGGGTAGCAGCAACGTCGGTCTCGGGGTCTAGCGAGAGAAGAGGGGGGAGAAACAATAAATATTTAAGCAAGCAGTTGCATAGTGATGCATGACATGTCAAGTAACGGCGTTAGAGGTGCCCTAACGCGGTATGTGATGATACCGGTGAAGGTGGGAAACATCCGGGAAAATATCCCCGGAGTTCCGCGTTTTCGGGCAGAGGAGCCGGAGGGGGAAAGTTGCGAGTTCGATATGTTAGGGTTGTGCGGTGGATGAATGGGCTGCGTATCCGGGTTCGTCTCGTCGTTCTGAGCAACTTTCATGTACAAAGTTTTTTCATCCGAGCTACGGTTTATTTTATATTAATTTTAAAAGATTTAAATCATTTTTGATTTATTTAATTAATTTAATCAACATTATCCAGAATAGTGTCTGCTGACGTCATCATGACGTCAGCATGACATCAGCAGTTGACTTGGTCAACTGACGTGTGGGTCCCGTTCGTCATACTCTGTTTTAATTAACTAACTGTTAATTAGGTTAATTAGTGATTAGGTTAATCTAATTATAATTAATTAACTTAATTAATTAATTATTTTTATTATTATTATTATTTTATTTTTATTTTCCTTTTCTTTTTTTTATTAAAACGTTCTGGGGGGCTGGGGCCCATTCGTCATAGGCCCAGAGGGCCTAGTGGGTTTGCGGGCGTCAGGTGAAACGGGCACCGGGCGCCACGGGTGTGGCCCGAGCGGTCGCACGCCCAGGGGCGGGCGTACCCGGCCGGGCGCCGGAGCAGAGGAGGCCGGTGGCCGCGGGGCCGGCCAGGTGGCCGGAGCGGCGTCTGGAGGCAGGCGAGGCCAGGCGAAGGAGGACACGAGCGGCGAGGCGCGCGCGAGGGGCGCGTAGCAGTAGGGGAGGAGGCGCGCGCTGGGGAGGGATCAGGGCGGCGCGTCGGCCGGGAGCAACGGCAGGTGGCCGAGCACGGCGGGGCGCCGGCGGCCAAGGCTAGCAGCAAGGCAGCAGCGCGCAGCAGCGGTTAGGCGACGGGCGGGTGCACGAGAGCGATTGGCATGGGCGGCTCCGAGGCGGTGCGGGATGGAGCCGGGCGTGAGGGGAGAGGGCGCGGCCACGGTAGAGAGAGGATGGAGGGGGAGCTCACAGAGGAGTAGGGCACGGGGCAGTGGGCTCGACGAAGGTCAGGGAGGTCCGGCAAGGGAGAGGTCGAGGCGGCGGTAGTCCGGCGTCGACGGGTTCCCGAGCCCGTGCTCGTGG
Organism: Triticum monococcum; assembly: GCA_034509565.1. Lineage (NCBI taxonomy): Eukaryota > Viridiplantae > Streptophyta > Magnoliopsida > Poales > Poaceae > Triticum > Triticum monococcum. The sequence continues at coordinate 614,665,688 of CM067847.1, read as the reverse complement.
ACGAAGAGGAGGTAGCAGACGATGGCGCCGCGGGCGGAGAGGAAGGAGGCCGAGAGGAACCGGCGAGGACGAGGCATGGTCGAGGCGGCGAAGGGGCGCGGAGGAGTGCGGGAGGGGCGGCGCCGGCTAGGTCCAGCGAGCGCCGGGCGCCGCGGTCGTCGCCCCGATCCAGAGGGGATCGGGGGAGTGGGGGAGCGAGGGGAGTGGCGGCGTGGGGGGGGATGGGTGAGTGGGGGTGGGCTAGGGTTTCCCCTCGTGGGGATAAGGCAGGGGCGGGGCGGCTGGGCCGTGGGGTGAGCCGGCCCGTTCGGGCGGCTGAGGCCAGCTGGGCCACTTGGCCCAGCGGGGGGGGGTCTTGTTTTTTTTCTTTGTTTGTTTTGTTTTTCTTTTTTTTTTATTTATAGTTTCTGTTTTCATATTAGTTTTTACTTTACTTTTAGTTTTATAAAATATACCACTAGCCCCTAATTTAGTGTTTATAAATACTCTATTGCCACATGAATTTCACATACCTAATAAAATAGTTTAATGTTTTAATATTTATAAAATGCATTTAATTATTTGTTTAAGCCACTGTTTTAATTATCATGGTGCATTTAATTATTTTATTTTTCTGTAGTTTCTCTACCAATATTACCTATGATTTAATTGCCACATTTAGAACATTTTAGTTTTAACATTTAAAAACTTTTGTTGTTTGACTTCATTTTAAATTTGAATTTGAACGGGTTTCAAACTGACGCGAGTTTATCAACAGTAACCGAGGTGACGTGGCTTCATTAGCGGAGGTTCACTGTAGCTTAATTATCCGGGCGTCACAATTCTCCTCCACTACAAGAAATCTCGTCCCGAGATTTAAGAAAGGGACTAGGGGTAAGGGCTAGTAACAAAATTCTAACGAATCTTCTCGGTCTTGATTGCTCTTCTCGAAGAGGTAGATCCACTACGTTGATGTCTTCATTTCTCTGCTTCAGGTCATCATGATGAAATTGTCATCCTTCCTTCCGAACCTTCACCGTACTCACGAATAGGTAAGGGGCAGCTCGGCTACGACAAAGTGCTTATGAGGGAAACAATCTGGGGTTAACCCATGAATGAGCATAAGAGTATCTCTTGAGTTGAACAAATGAAACACATCGAGAGCCAAGTGGTGCAATAAGAAGTTTCAAGTGGATAGGCAATCGTTCATTGCCTGAAACAGAGTGTGAATGAGGTTCAGAGCAACGGGAATACGTTTTGTGTCCGATACCAGAATTGATCACTAGGAAGGTGGCCCGCAAATTACATACGAAGTCAAGTCCTAGGAATAACTTTGGCAACAGGGTGTATAGGGGAGTCAGGTTTCGATCCTGGGACCTGTGGGTTATGGGCCCACATGTGGGTTAAAAGTAGGAAGGGCGGTGACATCTTACACGATCATGTAAGCAAGGCATGTCAGAGGATTGCCTGTCATTTATGTCGGCAACAACGTTGGTACCAAGGGCGAGGGACGAAGAGAACCATTTTCCTGCTCGTTGAACGAGGCGGACCAATAGGCAAAGTTCTCGTCCATCGGTGGTTACCGGGATGCTATCAACAATGGTAACAGGGTCTTACTGACAGAGTTGTACGCTGAGGTGCTTATAAAAGCAGTGATGTATTACTGCTTAGATCATATAAACCTCAAGAAGGTTAAACAGAACAATGGAAAGGAAAATGTGATTCTTAGATTAAACAGAAGAATGGAAAGGAAAATGTGATTAAACACATATTTCAGGGGTATATCCTTCCCAAGAACAAGCAGAGTATGATATCCAAGACTGGATAGAAGGTAGAAAACTCTTTTAGGTAGGAGAGACAAATTTTCATGACATTACCCATACAACGGTGTTTGGGTAAATTCAACAAGAAACATTTAGCATGGTGCTTCAAGTGTTCTTATTGAAAATCGAAGTACCATAGACATGCTTCGAGATAGCGCTGACATGGTCAACAGGTGAAAATCAGACTTTGGAAACAAAAAGGATCCATTAGGAATAACTTGTAGAATAAGTCTTACAATTTCCTCACGGAAGAATGGCTAAACTTGCTAAAAAGGATACTACAACAATAGGTCCTCCGGCCAGGTGTGCTAGGCCTGACATAACCTTACCGGGTCATATATAAAGACCAACATTATAACTCTTGGAAATAAGTTCCAACCATCATATCTGACCGAGATTCAGATCTGATTGGTGTCACGATACCTCAGACTTAGGATGCCTGAGAAGAAAAGGTGCGGCACAATTTGACGAGATGACATTGTAGGATTCTCGGGAAATGAACTATGGAAGCGAGTTCCGAAACAAGAGTACATCAGTAAACCAAGGAGAGGATGAGGAGGTGGCTGATGGGCTCAGCAACAAATCATCGCGATTTCCAAAGGATTGATTTCCACAATTATGTGAACAAGGAAGTATCATTTGTCGGATCAAATGTCATAATGATGTATGCTCGAGGGAAACATACACAACTGAACAATGATAGAAGGGTGCAACCAGGAATCTGGACTAGGTAGCACGATCAATGTTTGAATGATGATTCAATAATCAATAGACTTAGAATGAAACTGTAGAACAATAACTTCAAGCAATAGGGTTGCTAGAAGTTTAGAATTTGCACAACACAGACCATTAGTCGGTATTCCGGTTAGAATCAATACGGAGACCAAGAAATGAACGCAAAAGGCGAGAGATATTACTATATCAAGAATTCTCAAGAGGTGGTAAAATTACCACGACATTCTTGACATAAAAGGTGGTAACATTCCAAGGTAAGGAAGAACAAATGTTGTATAGCAAGGATCTCAAGGTATAACTCAAAACATGAATAAGTTTGTGTTGGAGGGAAGGCAATAAAGTGGCCGATGATAATACAATTCATCGGGGGCAAGGATGGTGTTTCTCATCATGAATTCAATTGATATCTAGGAAGACCTCATAAGGTTGATGACCTTCACGGCACATTGGTCGAGAGATTTCAAGATGTAATCAATCAGTGACAACATCAAATCAAAGGAATGATGAAGCGGAAGGTTATTGGAACCATGGGTAGGGCACAAACTTGAAATCAGGCTTGTTGATCAAGGTGAATTGATATGACGAGGAAGATCGACGTAAGCTTAGCTCATCATCGAAAGTTGTGCTCCAGGATTAAGGACCAGGTAGCACAGTTAAAATTTAGCATGATAATGATATAGCCGATCAGGCTAGGAATGACATGATCGTGTACGAACTCGGACTTAAGGAAGATTATCAAGAGTTGCTGAACCGTAGGGCAGACTCGGTTCAGTTATCGGTGTCTTTGAGTGTTTAATAACTCAGAGCCCATGAAAACTGTAATCAGTGAGAATGTAGTACTTGATGAAGAACTCATAAGAAGTTATGCAGTTTCAAGATAATCTCGAGATACCAGGGGGGTAATACTCAAAGACGGATCAAAGTAGAGGTTAGACCGAGGTATTGATCCACATGAGACAAGTGCTTACACTTGCATCGAAATTGGTATTTAAAAGAGAACATGGTCGGAACCACGATTGTAAAAGGCCGGATCCCAGATATAAGATGAACTTATACCAAGGGAACTAATATCATTTACAAGAAGCTTCGATGATAAGTTTCACATCGGGTCCATGGGCATGAACGCAAAGGCTCAAGGTCGACTCCCAATTCTTCCATGCATAATCTTTCATTTTACTTCTCGCTTTTGATGAAGCTGTAGTATAGAAATTTTATCTAGCAAAATACCAGAAGAGTATGACTCGTGAAAACTTTCGAGTTCACACAGTTTAGAGAAGGCATATGTTCAACCCATCAGGGCATCTTAGGAGTACATACCACAAATTTCAAGAATAAATAACACCAGCTCGATAGTAGAGCATGTTTGAGAAAGCAGAGGATACAACTTACCAAAGGTATTATGTATCCGAGGAAAGGCTCACAGACTTATTGAATATGAAGGACGTTGTCGGATAAAATCCCGCAAATGATCTGGTGGTTCTCAAGGAATCTGGTGCGAGCATCGGTACTCAACCAGAGGAAGAAAACAATGCAAGGAGATCAGACTTTAGAAACAACTAACTAATTCAAGGCTCAAATGCAAAGGAATTATCAATTCCAAGACAAGGGATCAGAAGCAATGCTCTGATCAGGGATGGATAAGTTGAATAGCCTTAAGGGTACAATCGACAGCCATTTGATTGGTCAAGATCCAGCTCATGTTTTAAAATAACGTCTGAGCCGGAAAGATAATTTAGAAGGATCAACTGATGATTGCGTGCATTCGCACTCATGTTGAATCAAAGGGATCAAAATGACGGTGTCTAAGGATACTAGCGAATATTGTCAGACATATGGAAAGCATCCATCATGCAAACAGACAAGTATTGAAAAGCAATAAGCTACGAAGGATTTTTGGAGGACCGAATAGTATTTCGATGACCATTGTGAAACACATGAACAACTGGGGGATGAGCGGATACTCGATAAGTGTGAGAATTATCCGTAGGGGTATTCAGGTGACAAGGAACTGCTAGGCAGTAGGCACAAAGTATTCTCGGAGCAATAGAGAAGACTTCGGGGTATCTTGTAATAACAAGATCAATGGGGGATGATCGTATGAATGGCAAGTGTAAGTAGTTATCCATAAGGATTTATCGATGGTCGGGAATAGCAAAAGTGATTGGCACAAAGTCTCGAGAGGAATAGCAAAGAGTATCTTCGGAATCTTCTGGTGAAGCAGGCCATCATCTGGAATGAAGGGGCTCTTCGGGAGAAAGTATTTACGAGAACCTAGAGTTAGAGTTAGCAAAACCATTTAACCCGAATAGAAGAGAGTTCAGAGTCCCAGAGTAAAGGCGAGGAATAAAAGATTCTAATACCACCCAAATGGCGACGTGGGCCCGCAAGCCGCACAACCATGTTAGTAAAAGTTTTGTAATGTCTAGACTCGACTTCGGCCAAGGAGTGTGGAAGGGGGATTCCTACAGGCAGTCGGCTCTGATACCAACTTGTGGCGCCCCCGATTTGACTGTACACTAATCATACACGCAAATGTGTACGATCAAGGTCAGGGACTCACGGGAAGATATCACAACACAACTCTACAAATAAAAATAGTCATACAAGCACCATATTACAAGCCAGGGGCCTCGAAGGCTCGAATACAAGAGCTCGATCATAGACGAGTCAGCGGAAGCAACAATATCTGAGTACAGACATAAGTTAAACAAGTTTGCCTTAAGAAGGCTAGCACAAACTGGGATACAGATCGAAAGAGGCGCAGGCCTCCTGCCTGGGATCCTCCTAACTACTCCTGGTCGTCGTCAGCGGGCATCACGTAGTAGTAGGCACCTCCGGTATAGGGGTCGTCGTCGATGGTGGCGTCTGGCTCCTGGGCTCCAACATCTGGTTGCGACAACCAGGTAGAAGGGATAGGGGGAAAAGAGGGAGAAAGCAACCGTGAGTACTCATCCAAAGTACTCGCAAGCAAGGAGCTATAATACATATGCATGGGTATCAACTGGGATAAGGCTATTATATGTGGACTGAACGGCAGAAAGCCGGAATAAGAGGGGGATAACTAATCCTGTCGAAGACTACGCTTCAGGCAGCCTCCGTCTTGCAGCATGTAGAAGAGAGTAGACTGAAGTCCTCCAAGTAGCATCGTATAGCATAATCCTAACCGATGATCCTCCCCTCATCGCCCTGTGAGAGAGCGATCACCGGTTGTATCTGGCACTTGGAAGGGTGTGTTTTATTAAGTATCCGGTTCTAGTTGTCATAAGGTCAAAGTACAACTCCGGGTCGTCCTTTTACCGAGGGACACGGCTATTCGAATAGATAAACTTCCCTGCAGGGGTGCACCACATACCCCAACACGCTCGATCCCATTTGGCCGGACACACTTTTCTGGGTCATGCCCGGCCTCGGAAGATCAACACGTCGCAGCCCTACCTAGGCACAACAGAGAGGTCAGCACGCCGGTCTAAATCCTATGGCGCAGGGGTCTGGGCCCATCGCCCTTTGCACACCTGCATGTTGCGTACGCGGCCGGAAGCAGACCTAGCCTAGTGGCTTTCTAGTCCAATCCGGCGCGCGCCACTCAGTTGCTGACGTCACGAAGGCTTCGGCTGATACCACGACGCCGGGATACCCATAACTGCTCCCACGTAGATGGTTAGTGCGTATAGACCAAATGGCCAGACTCAGATCAAATACCCAGATCTCGTAAAGCGTGTTAAGTGTCCGCGAACGCCGAACAGGGCCAGGCCCACCTCTCTCCTAGGTGGTCGGAACCTGCCCTGTCGCTCCGCCTCAAAGATCCACCCAGAGGGCCGTCGGGACAAAGGTCCTTTCAGCCCCCAATCCGTGAATCACTCGCGGGTACTCCTCGAGCCAACCCGACTTTGGTCACCACATGTATCATGTTTAAAGTATATAGTATATACCCGTGGTCACCTCCCGAGTGATCACGGCCCAATAGTATAGCATGGCAGACGGACAAGAATGTAGGGCCACTGATGATAAACTAGCATCCTATACTAAGCATTAGGTTTGCAGGTAAAGGTAACAACAGTAGTAGCAAGGACAGGCTATGCATCAGTATAGGATTAACGAGAAGCAGTAACATGCTACACTACTCTAATGCAAGCAGTATAGAGAAGAGTAGGCGATATCTGGTGATCAAAGGGGGGGCTTGCCTGGTTGATCTGGCAAGAGAGAGGGGCCGTCAACTCCGTAGTCGTACTGGGTAGCAGCAACGTCGGTCTCGGGGTCTAGCGAGAGAAGAGGGGGGAGAAACAATAAATATTTAAGCAAGCAGTTGCATAGTGATGCATGACATGTCAAGTAACGGCGTTAGAGGTGCCCTAACGCGGTATGTGATGATACCGGTGAAGGGGGGAAACATCCGGGAAAATATCCCCGGAGTTCCGCGTTTTCGGGCAGAGGAGCCGGAGGGGGAAAGTTGCGAGTTCGATATGTTAGGGTTGTGCGGTGGATGAATGGGTTGCGTATCCGGGTTCGTCTCGTCGTTCTGAGCAACTTTCATGTACAAAGTTTTTTCATCCGAGCTACGGTTTATTTTATATTAATTTTAAAAGATTTAAATCATTTTTGATTTATTTAATTAATTTAATCAACATTATCCAGAATAGTGTCTGCTGACGTCATCATGACGTCAGCATGACATCAGCAGTTGACTTGGTCAACTGACGTGTGGGTCCCGTTCGTCATACTCTGTTTTAATTAACTAACTGTTAATTAGGTTAATTAGTGATTAGGTTAATCTAATTATAATTAATTAACTTAATTAATTAATTATTTTTATTATTATTATTATTTTATTTTTATTTTCCTTTTCTTTTTTTTATTAAAACGTTCTGGGGGGCTGGGGCCCATTCGTCATAGGCCCAGAGGGCCTAGTGGGTTTGCGGGCGTCAGGTGAAACGGGCACCGGGCGCCACGGGTGTGGCCCGAGCGGTCGCACGCCCAGGGGCGGGCGTACCCGGCCGGGCGCCGGAGCAGAGGAGGCCGGTGGCCGCGGGGCCGGCCAGGTGGCCGGAGCGGCGTCTGGAGGCAGGCGAGGCCAGGCGAAGGAGGACACGAGCGGCGAGGCGCGCGCGAGGGGCGCGTAGCAGTAGGGGAGGAGGCGCGCGCTGGGGAGGGATCAGGGCGGCGCGTCGGCCGGGAGCAACGGCAGGTGGCCGAGCACGGCGGGGCGCCGGCGGCCAAGGCTAGCAGCAAGGCAGCAGCGCGCAGCAGCGGTTAGGCGACGGGCGGGTGCACGAGAGCGATTGGCATGGGCGGCTCCGAGGCGGTGCGGGATGGAGCCGGGCGTGAGGGGAGAGGGCGCGGCCACGGTAGAGAGAGGATGGAGGGGGAGCTCACAGAGGAGTAGGGCACGAGGCAGTGGGCTCGACGAAGGTCAGGGAGGTCCGGCAAGGGAGAGGTCGAGGCGGCGGTAGTCCGGCGTCGACGGGTTCCCGAGCCCGTGCTCGTGGACGAAGAGGAGGTAGCAGACGATGGCGCCGCGGGCGGAGAGGAAGGAGGCCGAGAGGAACCGGCGAGGACGAGGCATGGTCGAGGCGGCGAAGGGGCGCGGAGGAGTGCGGGAGGGGCGGCGCCGGCTAGGTCCAGCGAGCGCCGGGCGCCGCGGTCGTCGCCCCGATCCAGAGGGGATCGGGGGAGTGGGGGAGCGAGGGGAGTGGCGGCGTGGGGGGGGATGGGTGAGTGGGGGTGGGCTAGGGTTTCCCCTCGTGGGGATAAGGCAGGGGCGGGGCGGCTGGGCCGTGGGGTGAGCCGGCCCGTTCGGGCGGCTGAGGCCAGCTGGGCCACTTGGCCCAGCGGGGGGGGTCTTGTTTTTTTTCTTTGTTTGTTTTTTTTTTCTTTTTTTTTTATTTATAGTTTCTGTTTTCATATTAGTTTTTACTTTACTTTTAGTTTTATAAAATATACCACTAGCCCCTAATTTAGTGTTTATAAATACTCTATTGCCACATGAATTTCACATACCTAATAAAATAGTTTAATGTTTTAATATTTATAAAATGCATTTAATTATTTGTTTAAGCCACTGTTTTAATTATCATGGTGCATTTAATTATTTTTATTTTCTGTAGTTTCTCTACCAATATTACCTATGATTTAATTGCCACATTTAGAACATTTTAGTTTTAACATTTAAAAACTTTTGTTGTTTGACTTCATTTTAAATTTGAATTTGAACGGGTTTCAAACTGACGCGAGTTTATCAACAGTAACCGAGGTGACGTGGCTTCATTAGCGGAGGTTCACTGTAGCTTAATTATCCGGGCGTCACACACCGTCTCAAGGCGGAACCTGGGCAGAACTAATCTAGGGCTCCAGCGGAGCTGTTTTGTCGGGGAAACTTGCCTCCGGGAGGGCGAAATCGAAGCCATCGTCATCACCAACGATCCTATCATCGAGAGGGGGTCAATCTCCATCAACATCTTCACCAGCACCATCTCCTCTCAAACCCTAGTTCATATCTTGTATCTGATCTCTGTCTCAAAACCTCAGATTGGTACCTTTGGGTTGCTAGTAGTGTTGATTACTCCTTATAGTTGATGCTAGTTGGTTTATTCAGTGGAAGATCATATGTTCAGATCCTTAATGATAATTAATACTCCTATGATTATGAACATGAATATGCTTTGTGAGTAGTTACGTTTGTTTCAGAGGACATGTGAGAAGTCTTGTTATAAGTAATCATGTGAATTTGGTATTCGTTCGATATTTTGATGAGATGTATGTTGTCTCTCCTCTAGTGGTGTTATGTGAACGTCGACTACATGACACTTCACCATGATTTGGGCCTAGAGGAAGGCATTGGGAAGTAATAAGTAGATGATGGGTTGCTAGAGTGACAGAAGGTTAAACCCTAATTTATGTGTTGCTTCATAAGGGGCTGATTTGGATTCATATGTTTCATGCTATGGTTAGATTTATCTGAATTATTCTTTCATAGTTGTGGATGCTTGCGAGAGGGGTTAATCATAAGTAGGGGGCTTGTCCATGGAAGGGAAACACCTAAGCACCGATCTACCTACATATCAAATTATCAAAGTAACGAACGTGAATCATATGAGCATGATGAAAACTAGCTTGACAGTAATTCTCATGTGTCATCGGGAGCACTCTGCTTTATATAAAAGTTTGTCCAGGCTTGTCCATTGCTACAAAAAGGATTGGGCCACCTTGCTGCACCTTGCTTACTTTTGTTACTTGTTACCCGTTACGAATTATCTCATCATACAACTATCTGTCACCGATAATTTCAGTGCTTGCAGAGAATACCTTACTCAAAACCGCTTGTCATTTCCTTCTGCTTCTCGTTGGGTTCGACACTCTTACTTATCGAAAGGACTACAATAGATCCCATATACTTCTAGGTCATCACCAGACGAGTACACGCTTGAAGGAGCACCCACCATCATCCGCCGACGCCACTGTTATAGCCTCCACCAGCACGTCTCGCGTTGCTTAGACCTCACCAAAGGGAGAAAGTGAGAGGCCACGCCAACGCCAACGCCACACGGGATTTGCCCGATGGCGCTTACCGGCTATGGCGAGGGGAGGGGGTCTGGAAAGGGGAAGTTAGCTAGGGTTTCAGCGTCCAGATACTGGAACTTTTTTCTTGAGTGGGCACAATTAGATGGGCCTCACTGATGAGTGAGGCCTTTTGGAGGCCGAGCTACCTGCAGGCCGTTATCTAGGCCATGTGTTGAGACGATGTGATGTGTGAAGCCTGTATTTGCAATGCATATACGGCTAGCTATTAACTGGGAATACACAGGTGCCATTGGCCGGTGTGCTAGATTTGTACATGGGCCTCTGTTTGGGTGGAGATCTCAAGTACGTGATGTGCCTCCTGGCCAGATTTGAATTTTCCACATACGGCGCCAGGGCCTGGCTGATGTGTCATTAAATTAAATGGTATGAAGGCGATGATACAAGTCATTTACATTTGCTGGGAGGCGATGCACAGGTTTACCTTTTTCCAGTCGTCCACTTCCTCTGGCACACTACACATGAGCGATTAAACCATGGATGGAATGGAATTCTTCAGGAGTGTCCAAATTTATACTTGTTCTAATATAGGGATTCGGTTGGGTGTGCGGGGAATCTCAGCTAGTGTGATGCTATGAACCCCCAAAACGGTTTTTGCTACCAATCTTCTTACAACTTAACACGGTGCTAGTTAGAAAATAAAAATAAAATCAGTGACGAACAAGGTGCGTACAATTGATTTTAAAATAAAATATGACCACACCAGGTAGAGTGCATCTTATTTTAGCTGGTTAAAAATAAATATGATGTAAAACATAAAAATAGAATAATTATTTTTCCATCTTCATCTGATAAAACTGCCACCATAAAAAATGGTAGGGTGCATCTTAATTTAAATGATTAGGACAATGGGGTATTATTTTTGATTGGCTGAAAAATTGAAGAGCACCGATAGTTGATCAGTTTTTAGTCTTTGCTAGAGGACTGACAATAAAATATGATTCCGTGTGTGTGATTTATCTTGTGCCCTTGCGAGTATAACATATGGGAATTTCTTGGAATTTTCACATCTGCAAAATTCTAGTTAGTGGAGTGCCAAGAGGTGTGATTATGGTATGGCATCGAAGAACCAAATTAGGATGTATGGTTCAATTGGTAATGGAATTATTCGCGCGCGTGTGCGTATGTGTGTGTGTGTGTGGGGGGGGGGGTCTATAATAAACCACTAGTAAAAAGACAAAATATCCGAATGCATTTTTTTCACTGGGGCAGTTCTGTTCATACTGTGTGAAAAATGATTATAGATTGAACGAGTTGTAGTATCTGTGCAAGGTTGGCCGACATGTACTTAAATATGTATCACATGAGGGGTGGCTGATTGTTACTCCCTCCGTCCGAAAAACCTTGTCCCAAGTTTGTCGCTCAAATGAATGTATTTAGTACTAACTGGGTGCTAGATACATTTATTTAAGGGATAAGCTTTTTCGGATGAAAAGGGTATCTGTTTAAAAGAGCATGACTTTGAGAGAAGGTAGTGTATAAACATATTTGCCAGCAAAATTAGTGCGGTGGGTAAATAGTGCATAATTTTTTACTGTTGTAGCCAATCTGGCACATGTAGACGGACTCAATGCCGTGCCGTGTACATGTGTCTTTGGCATGATGCGCGCGTGACAAGAGATGCAACTGGGCAGCACTCTTGCGCCTGCTAGTATACGTCAGCCCGTACTTTTTATTCGCTAGCAAATACAGGCACCGTGGAGCGGCCTCTTCTATAAAATACAGTCAAAAACAGTAGCTGGATACGTGCTTGGCATGGATCGCGACGAGTAGTGACGGAGCTGATTCCGGCCTGCAGGTAGCTCGGCCACCAAAGGCCATTTTCGCTCACTGATGGACTACAAAGACGCTTGATATTGGGTCTGTTAAGTGGGACCTCAAGCACTGCTGACAAAATGGACAAATGATGGAACTAGATTGTCTCAATTTTTGTTTATTGATGAAACTAGAAAAAACATGGTTTCCGCTCAACAAAAAAAATAGGTAATGTAGAAAATATGAGCGAAACTTTGGGACCTTTACTGCTGATTAGAGGTGTGTACAGAGCAGCCGTGCCGCGCCTGCGCAGGTGCGGCCGAGCTGATGTGCAACCAGAGTCCTCCGCGTGCCGCGCTCCACGGCGTCGGCGCGGGTACGTCTGCGTCGCGTCGGTGGAGGCGGCGGAGTGACCGACAGTTAAGCTGTTGCCGATGGCTCCCGACGTCCTGGCACAAGCTAGCGAGCTGCAGTTTCGTGCGCGCAGACCCGCACGGGGATCGCCCACTTAGCTAGACCCGGCCGGTTACCATGGCAGGCGATGTATAAACGGACCACGAAATACATGCGTGATCACCGGCGACTAAAACGTGTGTTGCGACGGCACCCGCTCATACCAAATCCATCAAAAATAAGAGCGCACGACTGCCTGCTAAGCAAGCAGGGAGACAATATAGACCTTTCAGCAAAGCCATACACACAGCACGCACGACACGATGACGCGCCTGGAAGCCACTCCTGGGCCGAGATCTGGACGTGCAACATCGATCGACAAATTCCGGTGCTCCGTCGCTCTCCCTCAGGCATGCATGCGGCCTCGCCCCTGGCTCTCCTTTTCATCGGAAGACCCGGTTCCTGGCAGCCCACAGCCTACGCATCACATCACCAACCAAAGCCACCATCCCTGCCGGTAGATACTTGAGAGTGGTCGCACAACCATCACGTCAAAATCGTGCGGCGAATCGAGAGCACACCGACGACGGGGCGGAATGGCGCCGCGATGTCTATCCATACTGCTAACCAACACCACACCACTGCTGAGTATTGACCTAGGAATAAGCCGTACGTAGGCTCAGCGGGACGATCGAACGCGACAGGCGAATGTGTATGTCGTGATCATTTATTCTCCGTGGAGTGCTCGCCGAGCCGCCGCATCGCAGTCGCAGCTTTCGCCGGATCGGCGTGAGGGCGACGCTTCTTTGATTTGTCAAAGATCGGGGCACTACCAGCGGCCGGCTCTTTCGACGTACGCAAGAAACCAAGTGGATTTCTTCAAGTATTTTGCTTGACAGTAGCCACCCTGAGCGATTGAGCATCGTGTGGCGAATCGCTTCGCACTCATCATCTATATTCATCTTTTCTGCCAAAGCGCCAAGCAAGCATTCGTATAATGTACTACTATCTGAAAAGACAGATATCGTTGTTCTATACGGACACAGGACACTTTATTTTCGTTTGAGAAGACAGGTGGAGAGATATGGACCTCATGAATAATATGCTCAGCTATATCAGAGATATATACCTCCTTCGGTCTTTTTTTTTTCTTTCATATGGAGAGGACTTGTCGTTCTTGAATCATGTCCTGCTTCGAAAAATTATTTATCATTTGTTCTCTTCCTGGTAGGGTGTCATCCCGTTCCCTCGGATAGTGATGCAGAAATCCAACATATCATGTTTAACTTTTGGATAATCTCAAGAGCCAGGCGAATCCACAGATTTAAACAGTGGCATGCGCCTCGGTTATTCTTTCTTCCAGAATGGTTATAGTACAGTTAATTTCATTTTAGTTGCAAAGGTCAAACTAATTTAATAATTAACCGTTAACAAAGTTAGCATCATATCTACAGATGGGGTGAGTGCTAGCATACGCGGCCTGTGGACTTGGCTAACTGGGCAACACACATTGGACGAAATGTTGTCCCCACATGTTAGCCACCTCAAATCACTAAAAGCTGTGAAGTGGAATTAGCTTTCTAAAATGTAGTGCAATGCGGTAGTAAGAAAATTAAAGTGTAGGTCGAACATGTCACCCCTTTACAGATACATAGTGCAAAGTGCCCAAGTGGAATCATTATATGCTTATAAATAGATAAGGGACCTCCTCCTCTTCTACATTTATTTTCCTTTCTTCCTGGAGAGGACTCCTCTATCTTGATACAACCATGTCCTGGTTAGAAACATTATTTATCTTTTGTTCTGTTCCTTTTAGTGTGTCATTTTATTCTCTGGTAAAGTGATGCGGGAATGTTACAAATCATGTGCAAATAACTTTTGGATTATCTCAAGAGCCAGAAGAACGCACAGATTAACCAGTGGCCCAAATGTGGGTTATTCTTTCTTCCAGAATGGTTGGGCTTAACTCTTTTTTTTTTTTGCAAAGAGCCAAACTAATTTATTCCAATCACGAGTAACTAATTTTTTAAAAGACACCCAAAGGGTATCTTATATCTGATAAATATTAAAAAAAATCAGTACAATGGACAAATATAGAATACAAAACAAGCAATTACTATGAAAATCATACTAGTCTTCTTCTTCATTCGATTGTACGCCACCCGTCAAAGATTGGAAATATCATTGAATCAATAGTAAAGGAAAGGGACACCTGTAAACGCCCTCGCCATACCAGATTTTGAAGGCCGCAATAGTCACTAGCTCCATGAGACAAGATTTAGAAATAGTTGAAGTAACATCAATTAGAACATCACCCCCACATAGTACATATTTGTAATCCATCACCACTAGTTAAGAGGGGCGGACAAATCAAACCATGCTGCAAAACAACATGGAAGAAGACGTCATAGTCATCACACTAATAGTAAGCCAATAGCACTCCATGAAACACACCAACTACCAAAGTTCATACCACTCTAAGCATAGAGAGTAAATGGCTTAAATGCACGGTCCAAAGTTGATTATTTTTCCTGAGGAACATTGTATGCTCACAACACGCGTACACAATCACCTCTATGAACACACGCACACTCTATCCCTATTACCATCTTCAAGAGACTAACTCGAGAAATCTTTAGATTGATGAAGCCACCCTGGCACCTGTAATCGATGAGCACAAAGAATAGGGTAAGAAAACTGAAATAAATCAAGAAAAAAATGTATGAGAACCCATACCACCCTGTGAGCATCTTTGAGAGACTAAGTTGACAGACCTACAGATTGGAGAAGTCAACCAGGCACTTCGTTCAACAGACATATATAACACTAAAAATATGATATTAGAAAGCTTGAAGTAAATCCAGAAAATATATGGAAATCGATACGAAGACTAGGACTTGAATTCAGATGGATTGATTCCACTACAAGAAACTGAGCCATTTAAGCTGTGCTGAGTCGTTGCGGAAAGTAGAATTCACTTTGTTCTTAACTGTAGATAAGAGACCTGCTCCTCCTCTTGCCTTCATGTTGCTCACTGGAGATCACTCTTCTATCTTGAACCATGTCATGATGATTACGAAAATTATTAATCTTATGTTCTGTTTCTGTGGGGGTGTCATCCCATTCCCTGGTAAAGACGCAAAGTGATGCAAAGCATCAAGCAAATCACGTCTAGTGAACCTTTGGATAATCTGAAGGGCCGAAGGAATCCGCATATCTAACCAGCGGTGTGCATCCGGGTTATTCTGTCTTCCAGAATGGTTAAGACCTAACTTGCCTTCGACGGAGGGTTAAACGAACTTAATCATCACACTGTCAACAAAGTTAGCCAATAATGCATCAGTCAATAAAAAAGCTAGCTAATAGTTCACCCGGCCAGCTTTACTTTTGGCTGGGCCATACCACCATTAATTAGCGCCATCACCAAGTAATCTAGGGCTTGTTTGGTTTGCAGCCTAAGCTTGCCACGCCTAAGCTTAGTCGTACCACAATAGCTTAGGCATGTGTTTGGTTTATTGCCACATTTGTAGCTTGCCACATTGTTCTAATCACTTGGTCCACATGTCATAGGCTCAACTTTTTGGCAAATCTTGCTATACTTGTGACGGCCATTTTGTGAGCCACATTTTTTATGACAGTTACATTTTGCTTAAGCTTAATTGTGGCAAAGTTAGTCATGAACCAAACAGGCCCCTAATCTAAGTACGTAGTGCGCTTGTCGGCCACATCATCGCGCGAGTGGATTTGCATGCGTGATGTCAAAAGCTGGAAACAACATGCTACAACTACTCCACAAGGTGACGACGACGTCCTCCATCGATCTCTAGCATGTATGTGTGTGGAAGGAATGGATGGTTTCTGAGTTGACCATACACGCACCTTTGGGACATGGTCGATTCGGCGACGACGCCAGGTCGCGCGGTAGGGGCGGTCGATTCGTGCTCGCGCAGCCACCTTTTCTCCTTTTCCCGTTTCTCTCGTCTCTTTTGCGTCAACTGGTGCCTGAAGATATGCATACATGCACCACACGACACGCATCATCGTAGTAGTATATGGTTTGGTCGATTTCTCATGAGAATCCAGCTAGCAACCAGCCGTCGATCTAGGTAGCCGGTGACCAGCTAGCAGGACGGACGGAGGTCCAAGGCGGCCAGTAATGCGTTTGGTTTTATTGCTACTACGCGGCCGGCAGCACGCAACACGGGATCGTGAATCGACGCAACTCAGCCTTGTAGTACTAGCTGTGGATGGCTAGATATAGGTAGCGGCTTGCTTCGTTCGAGACGCGCACACGTCACGCGTCCCACGCAACGCGTGCGCATGGCACGGCAGCTGTCTTCCTTCCCGTACGTGCCTGTGTGAATGGATGAATGGATGCGCGCGGTGACTAGATATCGGGTCGGGTGGCGGAGCCGTAAAGCCTTAAAGCCAGAGCGGCCGGCCGGTGGGCTACCTCTCGCCAGCTGCCCAGCTCCACCGATCGGTCCATGCATGCATGCGTGACGACGACGCCGCGTACCGATATCCTTGGATGTACTCCGCGCGGCTGCCATGCCCTGTCGGCTAGTGTTCGAAGAGTTTGAGTTTAGCTCGTCCATCAGCATGCCATGACGACGACGTCGATGGATCTTGTGGTGGCGATGGCATGGGGCGTATGGAGTGCGAGACACGGCTCGTGCACGTACCAGACGTGTCATACACATGCACGGCACCGCGGAGCGTGCATGTGTTGTTTATGTGACCGGCCGGACGCGGCGAACAGGAAACGAATCAGCACGTGCGCACAGCGTATGCGCAACATGTGGCCATGTGATTGATTTAGTGGTGATGTGATCACGCCGCTCTAGGTCTACTTTGGTTGAAGGATTGATTGTGGTGGCCAGTTGAACAGATCGTAAGTGCTATTCGTTTCATCTGAAATAACTTATCGCAGAAATAGATAAAAATATATAAATTTAATATGAAAATACAATCGAGTAAATAATTTCAGATGGAAGAAGTAGAGTATTACAATTGCAACGAATTACGGAGGGAGACGTTGTAAGGTACACAGTAGTAGTAGCTCGAATATATGGTGGCAATCTCACTCACAGGTACATGATCAAGTAGCGATTACACAAGATCGAGAGTAGTTGGGGTTCGGGCGAGGAGGAAGAAGAAAGGGGATCTAGAGTTGGTAGCCGTCGTGTGCCGTTCGCCGGGATCCACTGGATACCCTAGCATGCCCTGGTCGCTGGCTTAAGTATTCCTTCTCTCTTGGGCCGCTGGTTCCTCCACTCTGGGCCAATGTAGCGTGGGTTGGGCCTGGGTGCACGCCTGGGCCTTTCTGTCGGGCTGGTAGGTGGGGTATGCTGGTCAGGGACGCTAACACCCCCTCCTTCTTCGGAAGAGGCTTGTCCCCAAGCCTCTGCGTGCGGGAACCGAGCTTGAAGTGCTTCTTTGTCTTCCCAGATGGTGCCCATCGCTGGAACGGACCATTGGACTTGTATTTGCTCCTTCATAGCGACGTTCTTCTTGCGCCATCTTGATTGCAGAACAACAACATGCACCGCGAGGTCTTCTTCTTGTGGTGGAAGCGTAGTGGATGCCGTTGTGCCGGGTCGGAGAGCCTGTCGGAGCTAGGAGACGTGGAAGACCGAGTGCACCGTAGCTTGTGGAGGCAACTTGAGCTCGTAGGCGACGTCGTTGATCTTGGTGATGATCTGGAAAGGCCCATAGAACTTGTACGACAGCTTGTGATTCGCCCTTGGAGCAACCGACGTCTGGATGTATGGCCCAAGTTTGAGGAAGACTTGATCGCCCACTTGGAACTGCATGAACGAGCGCTTCTTGTCAGCCTGGTCCTTCTTCAGTTGGCGCGCTCGGTGTAGTTGTTGTTGGATGACCCCTTGCATGATGGCTCACTCCTCAAGCCAAGCCTGCATCGCTGACACTATGCAGGACGTCGTCATTGTAATCCCCCAGTGCCTTGGCTCGCGTCCAAACCATGGCCTTGAACGGGGTCATGCCGATCGCCAGTGGTGCAAGGTGTTGTACTGTAGCGACCCGACCCGAATGGATCAAGTCTACGGTGCTCCGGTGTCATCCCTGGATCAGTAATGCTGACACCACACAGTACTTCGAAGGATTTATAGCAGAGTGGCAATCACACACTTATTACATCGATGTCTCAAAAGAGAACTTATTACAATAAATATGGCTTAAGGCCACCTAATATCGATAACAGCGGAAGACTTTGAAGATAAATGGGTCCATCAACTCCAACGGCATCACTGAGTATAGAACCACGACCTAAAAGCACCTTAATCGTCGTCTGAAAAGTCTGCAACATTAACGTTGCAGCCCGAAACGGGTCAGCACATGGAATATGCTGGCAAGGTAACACATAGGGAGTAATGGAATGAAACAGCTATACTATATGCATATTAGGCTGGTGGAAAGCTCTATGGTTACTGTTTTGCGTAAAGCCAATTTTTCCCTACTGAAAAGGAATAAATTTACTTAACTATCATTGTGGTTGTTAAACATTGAGAATGGTTGACAGCATTCTCAATCCCAATTAAAAATAGTCATCAATAACCCAACAATATTAATTAGAAGTAACATGTTGAGATTCACACGATATTCAAGTACTAGATACTCAAGATTGTCCATAACCGGGGACACGGCTAATCATGATTAGTTTATTACACTCTGCAGAGGTTTGCGCACTTTTCCCCACAAGACTCGATCGCCTCCGTTGGATTTCTCGCACTACTGGTGTTTGAGAAACGGATGACCGAGACACAGTCTTTCAGAAGCACTAGCACCTTACGATGGATAGACCGGTACACCTACGTTCCCCTACATCTGCTAGTCTACCCTGTAAGAGTTCGCACGACTTAGTCAACTATGCTAGAGCCCATATTGGCTTGTGGCTGCACACGTAAGTATTTAGCATGAAAAATCTTATGATCCCTTTGAGCCTGGGTGGCGGTCCAAAAAAAACAGGCAAGTCCTGATAGACATCAGGTGCCTCAATCCACCCAGATGTGTGTTTAAGTTGACACCTTAGATAAACCATTAAAATTATCAATCTCACATCTGTCATGGATATCACTCACCCAATCCACGTCTACTAGCATAGCATGGCATAATAAGCAAACGTAGAAGTAACTCCCAAAGGTTTCATAATAAACAGGTAATAGGTACTACCTCATCTACTTCCCATCCCACAATTTAATTAGATCCTAATCATGCAATGTGTGAGGATGGATCTAATGCAATAAAACTGGGTTGTAGAAAAGGTATGATCAAAGTGTTACTTGCCTTGCTGATGATCCGCGAGTCCTAGAGATTCGAAGTAACAAGCGGCGCAATCCGGGTAATCTATCGCAGACAAACAACAAGCATACAATAAGTACTCATCTAATGCACAGGTAAAACTCGAACAAGAGATCGAACCAGATAGTTCAACTTAAGAACTCCGGTTGCAAAGAGAGAAAGAACCGAACAAAGAAACCGAAAACAAACGGCGGAAGAAAACAACTTGGTTCTAGCAAGTTGGAATCTAGGTCAAATTTTACCGTAGCAAAAACTTGTTTAAGTTGATTAGTCGGAACGACGGTTTCGAAACGAAACTCCAGGCGCTTGAATCACCTGATTCCGATAAACGAGCGAGAGGCTAAACTAGAACGGAGATCGGATCTGAGATCGTGATCGCGGAATAAATCCGACGAAAAGAAAAAGAAGAACGGTTGAACGAACGGACGTTCGTTAACCTAGAATAATCTGGTGATCACGTTCGTTAGGGTGAACGGTCCAGCGAACGGTCTCTAGGCAACTAAACCGGAAAAGAAAACGAATCCGATCTAGGGTTTCGGAAAAGAAAACCGATCAAAAAACCGATCTAGAAAACGAATCGGAAGAGAAGAAAAGAATCGGAACGATTTAGAAGAAAAACCGAACCGAGGGAAAAGAAGAGATGCGGTGCGGGGCTACCTCCGGCGAGGTCTCCGACGAGGGGCTCCGGCGTCGGCGAGCAAGGGCGGCGGCGGCGGCACAAGGGCGGCGGCGGCGGTGACGCAGGGCGGCGGTGCGGGGCAAGGGGCGCGGCGCGGGGTGCGGCTTGGGCTTGGTGTGGTGTGGGTTTTAGAGGGGGGGGGGGGTGTTGGTATTTATATAGGTGAGGGGAGAGGGATTGCTTGGGGGAGGGGGCAAGAAATAAGAGAAGGAGAGGGAGTCCTAGAAAAAAAGGCAAACGGAGTCCTAGTGGGACTAGGACGGTGGCGGCGGCCTCCTGCGCTGGGCGCGCTAGGCGCGGCGTGGCGCACGGCTTGGCCTGGCCCGGTCGGCTGCTTGGGCCTTGGCCCAGGCGCGCTGGAATTTTTTTTAAATCGGTTTCGCGCGCAGAAAACAAAAGAAAAGAGAACTAAATGAACTCAAAAACTTGTAAAGTAAATTTTCCCCGACTCCTAAAAATGAGTCGAACAAAATGAACTTTTCTCCGGGCCTAAAATGCAATTTTTTGAAAACACGCATTTTTCCCTATCCAAATAAAAGGCAACTGAAACTCCGACAAATCCAATGATCCTTTCTTCAAAATTTGAGAAGACTCAAATATGAAAATAACGAAATATCCAACTCTCTCCAAGGGTCCTTGAGTTGCGTGAAATTTCTAGGAGCAACCAAAATGCAAGAAAATATGATATGCATGATGATCTAGTGTATAACATTTCAAATTGAAAATTTGGGATGTTACAAACCTACCTCCCTTAAGATGAATCTCGCCCTTGAGATTCGGGTTGGCTAGAAAATAGGTGAGGGTGGTCCTTAAGTAAATCTTCTTCTCTCTCCCAGGTGGCTTCATCCTCTGAGTGGTGGTTCCACTGAACTTTGCAAAACTTGATAACCTTGCTGCGGGTAACTCTGCTGGCATACTCGAGAATCTTGACTGGTTTTTCTTCATACGTTAAGTCGTCCTTCAACTGAATTGCTTCAAGCGGTACTGTATCTCTCAGCGGTACCTCCGTCATCTCGGCGTGACATTTCTTCAGCTGAGAAACATGGAATACATCATGAACTCCTGACAGTCTCTCTGGTAATTCCAACTTATACGCGACTTCTCCCATACGTTGCAAGATCTTATATGGTCCAACGAAACGTGGTGCTAATTTTCCCTTCACTCCAAAGCGCTTAACTCCTCGTAGTGGGGATTCTCGGAGATACACTCTGTCTCCGGTTTCGTAAACTGTCTCCTTGCGTTTAGAATCTGCATAGCTCTTCTGCCTGGACTGGGCTACCTTGAGCCTATCGCGAATCAACTTCACCTTCTGTTCAGACTCTTTAATCAAATCGGGTCCAAACAACTGACGGTCTCCAACTTCGTCCCATGACAACGGTGTCCTGCACCTCCTTCCGTACAAAGCTTCGAAAGGTGCCATCTTCAGACTGGTTTGGTAACTGTTGTTATAAGAAAATTCCGCATACGGCAAGTTATCGTCCCAACTAGACCCATAATCTAGTGCACAAGCTCTCAGCATATCTTTCAAAATCTGATTGACTCTCTCGGTCTGTCCATCTGTCTGCGGATGAAAAGCGGTGCTGAACTCTAGCCTGGTTCCCAAAGTTTCATGCAACTGATTCCAAAACTTTGAGGTAAATTGGGTTCCTCTATCCGATACAATACTCCTCGGAACTCCGTGCAAACAAATGATCCTCGTCATGTATATCTTTGCCAACTTAGCACTGGTATAACTGGTCTTAACTGGAATGAAATGTGCTACCTTCGTCAAACGATCAACTACTACCCATATCCAGTCATATCCTGCTTTCGTCATGGGCAGTCCTGTGATAAAATCTATGCCTATCTTATCCCACTTCCATTCGGGTATCGGCAATGGTTGCAACAATCCGGCTGGCTTCTGATGCTCTGCCTTCACTCTATGACATACATCACAAACTGCTACATATGCTGCAATATCCTTCTTCATTCCGGTCCACCAGAATATCTCCTTCAAATCCAAATACATCTTGGTATTTCCTGGGTGAATCGAATAGGGTGAATCATGTGCCTCTTGTAGAATCAACTTTCTGATCTCCGGGTCATTTGGCACATAGACACGGTCCTTAAACCATAGGGTATCGTGCTCATCCTCACGAAATCCCTTTGCTTTTCCTTTGCTTAGTTTCTCCTTTATAGAAGAAATCTCCTTGTCAGATTTCTGAGCCTCTCTGATTTTATCCATCAATGTTGACTGAATCTCCAATGCTGCTACATAGCCTTTTGGAACTATCTCCAAACTTAGTTCACGAAGGTTTTCTGCTAACTCCTTGGGTATTCCCTTCGTCATTAACGTATTGACATGGCTCTTATGGCTCAATGCGTCTGCTACTACATTAGCTTTACCAGGATGATAATGCAATCTCATATCATAATCCTTGATAAGCTCCAACCATCTCCTTTGCCTGAGGTTCAACTCCTTCTGCGTGAAAATGTACTTCAAACTCTTGTGATCCGTGTACACCTCGCAATGATTTCCAATGAGAAAATGTCTCCATGTCTTCAATGCATGCACTACGGCTGCTAACTCTAAATCATGCGTGGAGTAGTTCAACTCATGAGGCTTCAGTTGTCGTGAAGCATACAAAACAACTCTACCTTCCTGCATAAGCACTGCTCCAAGTCCTCAACATGAAGCGTCGCAATACACCTCATAATCCTTGGTCTGATCTGGCAAAATCAGCACTGGTGACGTAACCAATCATTTCTTCAACTCCTGGAAACTAGCCTCACACGTATCCTTCTTCAACAACTCCGTCATAGGCTTCGCAATCTTTGAAAAGTTCTCAATAAACCTCCGGTAGTATCCTGCGAGTCCAAGAAAACTCCGGATTTCTCCAACTGTCGTTGGTGTTTCCCATTCGGTTATGGTCTCAACCTTTGCGGGGTCAACTGCTATCCCTTCTCCGGATATAACGTGTCCGAGGAATCCTACTTCCTTCAACCAAAACTCACATTTGCTAAATTTGGCATATAACTGATGTTCCCTTAGTTTCTCCAAAACCAAACGCAAATGTTCCTTATGCTCTTCTTCATTCTTTGAATAAACTAGGATATCATCAATGAACACTACAACGAACTTATCCAAAAACTCCATAAACACTTTGTTCATCAGGTTCATAAAATAGGCAGGCGCGTTAGTCAATCCAAATGACATAACGGTATACTCATACAATCCATATCTCGTGGTGAATGCTGTCTTAGGTATGTCCTGCTCTCGAATCTTCAACTGGTGGTACCCTGATCGCAAATCGATCTTGGAAAACAGTTTAGCTCCTTGCAAACGATCAAACAAATCATTAATCATTGGCAATGGGTACTTGTTCTTGATGGTTACTTCGTTCAATCCATGGTAATCAACAACCACCCGTAATGATCCATCCTTCTTCTCCACTAGAAGTATGGGTGATCCCCAAGGCGAAGAACTTGGGCGTATGTAACCTTTCTCTAATAACTCCTTAATCTGATTCTTAATTTCTACCAAATCCTTTGCTGGCATCCGGTATGGTCTCTTTGATATTGGGCCTGTACCTGGCAATAACTCAATCAAAAACTCAATGTCTCTATCCGGTGGCATGCCTGGCAACTCTTCCGGAAATACATCAGGAAAATCCTTTACCATTGGTACTTCCTCCTGCACAACTCCTGTTAGGAAATTTACTTGTGTCCTATTTGGCACATGCCGGGATACATACTTGATCCTTCTTCCTTCTGGCATTGTAAGCAAAATTGACTTACTAGCACAATCGATGTTTCCTCCATACATCGACAGCCAATCCATACCGAGAATTACATCCAAACCTTGGGATTCCAGAATAATCAAATCTGTTGGGAAAACATGCCTTCCTATACTTAATGGCACTTGAAAGCATCCTTGACTGGCCATGTATTCTGCTCCTGGCGAGCTTACTAGCATAGGCGTTTTAAGAATCCTAGTGGGCAGGCTATATTTTTCCACAAATCCCCTTGATATGTACGAATGTGATGCACCAGTGTCGAAAAGAACGAGTGCGGTAAATGACTTAACCAAAAACTTACTGATTACTGCATCAGGCTGATCTTCAACCTCCTCCACGCTAACGTGGTTCACATGTCCCCTATTGAAAGGGTTCGGCTTCTTCCCTGAGCTTCCATTGCCATTTCCATTCTGGCCTTCAGGACATTCATTAGCATAATGTCCGGTCTTGGAACACTTGAAACAGGTGACTTGACTCAGGTCTCTCTTGGATGGGGTTGATGGGGTGGTACGGTTCTGGCCGTTGCTTCCTCCATTCCCATTACCATTCTTGTGGCCATTGTGGTTGTGCGAACTACCTCCTCCATGGGTATGCTGAAACTGAAATCCCGATTTAGGGGTAAAACGGGGCTTCTGCTTGGCTCCAGAGTTATACTTCCCCTGTCCATACTTCCTCTTGCGGTTCTCAATCTGTTGTTGCTTCCCTTCAATCATGATGGCACGATCTACCAACTCCTGGTAGTTGTTGAAACTTGCTACCATCAACTGCATGCTTAACTCATCATTCAGTCCTTCCAGGAACTTCTCCTGCTTGGTTGCATCCGTAGCGACGTCATCTGGGGCATAACGTGCTAGCTTGCTGAAGTCGTCAACGTACTGGCCAACTGTCCGTCCTCCTTGGCGCAAGTTATGAAACTCATGCTTCTTCATGGCCATAGCTCCTGCTGAAATATGTGCAGTGCGGAAAGCTTCCTGGAACTGATCCCATGTGACTGTGTCAACTGGGAAGGTGGCTGTGAAATTCTCCCACCATGCTGCCGCGGGTCCTTCAAGCTGATGTGCGGCAAACTTCACTTTCTCACCATCCGTGCATCCTGCAGTGGTCAACTTCCTTCCTATCTTGCGGAGCCAATCGTCCGCTACTATCGGCTCGATGCTACTAGAAAACACCGGTGGATTCAGCCTAAGGAAACGAGCTAAGTGGTCAACAGGTGGCGGTGGTGGTGGTGGGTTGTTGTTGTTGTTGTTCTGTTGGTTCTGAACTAACATCTGCATCAATTGATTCTGCTGTTGGATCAACTGAGTGAGCTCCGGTGGAAATCCATTGTCACGTCTCGGAGGCATCTGAGGGTTTAGAAAAGAAGAGATATAAGAATAGAATGAGGTCTAAAGAGAAAACACTACCCCAATGCACATGAGCAAATTCACACAAAATCACTTCATTCAATCAAACAAGGGCATACAATCAATCTAGCTATCGCAAAAGTGCTCGAACTATAATGTTTACATGGGGGGAAATAATACTAATATTTGGTGGTCATCTAAAAATTTGAACCGGTGGAAGACTCCATGATGTCCGCTCTAGCTTCGTCTTCAAATTCGGGTTCACTTGGATCCGAATCGGTGTCGTCGATGATGATGTAGTTGTCTGGACATGCGAAGTACATGTCTTCCTTCCTGGATGCTAACTCCATCTTGAGTTCTTCAATCTCTTGCTTAAGATCGACGTTGTGTCTTGCTAGAGCTACGATCTCGTCCATGTAGTCCTTGCGTGTAGCCTTCGGTTCTCCTTCTAGCTCGATGATCCTAGCCTTCGCATTATTCAACTCTATCATATCATTGCACATCTGGTTCTCGTGGCATCGAATGTGCTGGTTTAACTCCTGGATAAATGATGCAATGGATCTATCCTTCTTGGTGGTGACTAACTCCCATTGTTCATCTCGGCGTCCGCAAATCTGGTAGATAGTATCCTTGAGGTCTTCTTGATAAACTTCTCCAATGCGTCCTATGGTGATATGGGCTACCATGCTCCTTCCTAGACTCCAAGTTGGTGCATTGAAAACACTATCTATTGGCTTTGTGATTGGCGCGAATGTCCTTCCCGGAACGTGAGCTTGAATCTTCCAGCGCTCCTCTTCAGGTAAAGTGGCGTTGAAGGTTCCCGTGAAGCTTGGTAATCCAATGTTTAGGTACTTGGTGACTTCCTTCAAGTGAAATCCAAAAGGTGTGCCTTCATCCGGTTGAGCGTACTTAATCTTCGGGTCCTTCGTCCTAAAGAGTAGAAAAGATGAGGAGTTAGAAAATGAGGAGAGAACAGTGATCTATGGCTTTAACTTAGTGGTCATGTCCTACAGTCAACGTGTGCTCTGATACCATCTCTGTAGCGACCCGACCCGAATGGATCAAGGCTACTGTGCTCCGGTGTCATCCCTGGATCAGTAATGCTGACACCACACAGTGCTTCGAAGGATTTATAGCAGAGTGGCAATCACACACTTATTACATCGATGTCTCAAAAGAGAACTTATTACAATAAATATGGCTTAAGGCCACCTAATATCGATAACATCGGAAGACTTAGAAGATAAATGGGTCCATCAACTCCAACGGCATCACTGAGTATAGAAACACGACCTAAAACCACCTTAATCGTCGTCTAAAAAGTCTGCAACATTAACGTTGCAGCCTGAAACGGGTCAGCACATGGAATATGCTGGCAAGGTAACACATAGAGAGTAATGGAATGAAACAGCTATACTATATGCATATTAGGCTGGTGGAAAGCTCTATGGTTACTGTTTTGCGTAAAGCCAATTTTTCCCTACTGAAAAGGAATAAATTTATTTAACTATCATGGTGGTTGTTAAACATTGAGAATGGTTGACAGCATTCTCAATCCCAATTAAAAGTAGTCATCAATAACCCAACAATATTAATTATAAGTAACATGTTGAGATTCACATGATATTCAAGTACTAGATACTCAAGATTGTCCATAACCGGGGACACGGCTAATCATGATTAGTTTATTACACTCTGCAGAGGTTTGCGCACTTTTCCCCACAAAACTCGATCGCCTCCGTTGGATTTCTCGCACTACTGGTGTTTGAGAAACGGATGACCGAGACACAGTCTTTCAGAAGCACTAGCACCTTACGATGGATAGACCGGTACACCTACTTTCCCCTACATCTGCTAGTCTACCCTGTAAGAGTTTGCACGACTTAGTCAACTATGCTAGAGCCCATATTGGCTTGTGGCTGCACACGTAAGTATTTAGCATGAAAAATCTTATGATCCCTTTGAGCCTGGGTGGCGGTCCAAAAAAAACAGGCAAGTCCTGATAGACATCAGGTGCCTCAATCCACCCAGATGTGTGTTTAAGTTGCCACCTTAGATAAACCATTAAAATTATCAATCTCACATCTGTCATGGATATCACTCACCCAATCCACGTCTACTAGCATAGCATGGCATAATAAGCAAACGTAGAAGTAACTCCCAAATGTTTCATAATAAACAGGTAATAGGTACTACCTCATCTACTTCCCATCCCACAATTTAATTAGATCCTAATCATGCTATGTGTGAGGATGGATCTAATGCAATAAAACTGGGTTGTAGAAAAGGTATGATCAAAGTGTTACTTGCCTTGCTGATGATCCGCGAGTCCTAGAGATTCGAAGTAACAAGCGGCGCAATCCGGGTAATCTATCGCAGACAAACAACAAGCATACAATAAGTACTCATCTAATGCACAAGTAAAACTCGAACAAGAGATCGAACCAGATAGTTCAACTTAAGAACTCCGGTTGCAAAGAGAGAAGGAACCGAACGAAGAAACCGAAAACAAACGGCGGAAGAAAACAACTCGGTTCTAGCAAGTTCTAACAAACGGAGATCGGATTTGAGATCGCGATCGCGGAATAAATCCGACGAAAAGAAAAAGAAGAACGGTTGAACGAACGGATGTTCGTTAACCTAGAATAATCCGGTGATCACGTTCGTTAGGGCGAACGGTCCGGCGAACGGTCTCTAGGCAACTAAACCGGAAAAGAAAACGAATCCGATCTAGGGTTTCGGAAAAGAAAACCGAACAAAAAACGATCTAGAAAACGAATCGGAAGAGAAGAAAAGAATCGGAATGATTTAGAAGAAAAACCGAACCGAGGGAAAAGAAGAGATGCGGTGCGGGGCTACCTCCGGCGAGGGGCTCCGGCGTCGGCGAGCAAGGGCGGCGGCGGCGGCACAAGGGCGGCGGCGCGGGGCAAGGGGCGCGGCGCGGGGTACGGCTTGGGCTTGATGTGGTGTGGGTTTTAGAGGGGGGGGGGTGTTGGTATTTATATAGGTGAGGGGAGAGGGATTGCTTGGGGGAGGGGGCAAGAAATAAGAGAAGGAGAGGGAGTCCTAGAAAAAAAGGCAAACGGAGTCCTAGTGCGACTAGGACGGCGGCGGCGGCCTCCTGCGCTGGGCGCGCTAGGCGCGGCGCGGTGCGCGGCTTGGCCTGGCCCGGCCGGCTGCTTGGGCCTTGGCCCAGGTGCGCTGGAATTTTTTTTAATCGGTTTCGCGCGCAGAAAACAAAAGAAAAGAGAACTGAACGAACTCCAAAACTTCTAAAGTAAATTTTCCCCGACTCCTAAAAATGAGTTGAACAAAATGAACTTTTCTCCGGGCCTAAAATGCAATTTTTTGAGAACACGCATTTTTCCCGATCCAAATGAAAGGCAACTGAAACTCCGACAAATCCAATGATCCCTTCTTCAAAATTTGAGAAGACTCAAATATGAAAATAACGAAATCTCCAACTCTCTCCGAGGGTCCTTGAGTTGCGTGAAATTTCTGGGATCAACCAAAATGCAAGAAAATATGATATGCATGATGATCTAGTGTATAACATTCCAAATTGAAAATTTGGGATGTTACATGTACCAGAACTACGGCAGTGGTATCCAGAAGCTCCAGTGCTTAGGACACGTCTGGACAAAACACCGCAAGTATGTCTCGATGCACTGGTTCACCCTCTCAGTCTGGCCGTCTGTCTGCGGGTGATTGGCCGTGCTCAAGCGCAGCTCCGTGCCTGCATACTTGAACAGCTCTTCCCAAAAATAGCTGGTGAAAACTGGATCACGGTCAGACACAATGGCACCAGGGAAGCCGTGTAGTTTGTAGAGTTGTTGCATGTAAAGCAAAGCCACCTTAGATGGAGTGTAAGGATGCGCTAGAGGTAGAAAATGAGCGAACCTGGTGCGTTTTGAAGGAAATATGCCCTAGAGGCAATAATAAAGTTATTATTTATTTCCTTATATCATGATAAATGTCTATTATTCATGCTAGAATTGTATTAACCGGAAACATAATACATGTGTGAATACATAGACAAACAGTATGTCACTAGTATGCCTCTACTTGACTAGCTTGTTGAATCAAAGATGGTTAAGTTTCCTAGCCATAGACATGAGTTGTCATTTGATTAACGGGGTCACCTCATTAGAGAATGATGTGATTGACTTGACCCATTTCGTTAGCATAGCACTTGATCGTTTAGTTTGTTGCTATTGCTTTCTTCATGACTTATACATGTTCCTATGACTATGAGATTATGCATCTCCCGTTTATCGGAGGAACACTTTGTGTGCTATCAAACATCACAACGTAACTGGGTGATTATAAAGGTGCTCTACAGGTGTCTCCGAAGGTACTTGTTGGGTTGGCGTATTTCGAAATTAGGATTTATCACTCCGATTGTCGGAGAGGTATCTTTGGGCCCACTCGGTAATGCACATCACTATAAGCCTTGCAAGCATTGCAACTAATGAGTTAGTTGCGTGATGATGTGTTATGGAACGAGTAAAGAGACTTGCCGGTAACGAAATTGAACTAGGTATTGAGATACCGACGACCGAATCTCGGGCAAGTAACATACCGATGACAAAGGGAACAACGTATGTTGTTATGCGGTTTGACCGATAAAGATCTTCGTATAATATGTAGGAGCCAATATGAGCATCCAGGTTCCGCTATTGGTTATTGACAGGAGACGTGTCTCGGTCATGTCTACATAGTTCTCGAACCCGTAGGGTCCGCACGCTTAAAGTTCGATGACGGTTATATTATGAGTTTATGTGTTTTGATGTATCGAAGGAGTTCGGAGTCCCGAATGATATCGGGGACATGACGAGGAGTCTCAAAATGGTCGAGACATAAAGATCGATATATTGGACGACTATATTCGGACATCGGAAAGGTTCCGAGTGATTCGGGTATTTTCGGGAGTACAGGGGAGTTACGGGAATTCGTATTAGGCCTTAATGGGCCATACGGGAAAGGAGAGAAAGGCCTCAAAGGGTGGCCGCACCCCTCCCCATGGGCTGGTCCGAATTGGACTAGGGAGGGGGCGCCCCTTCCTTCCTTCTCCTTTTCCCTTCCCTTTCCTTCCCTCCTACTCCTACTACACGGAAGGGCTCCTAGTTCTACTAGGAAAAGGGGAATCCTACTCCCGGTGGGAGTAGGACTCCCCTAGGGTGCGCCATAGAGAGAGCCGGACCTCCCCCTCCTCCACTCCTTTATATACGGGGGCAGGGGGCACCCCAAAGACACAACAATTGATCCCTTGGATCTCTTAGCCGTGTGCCGGTGCCCCCCTCCACCATAATCCATCTCGATAATATCGTAGCGGTGCTTAGGTGAAGCCCTGTGTCGGTAGAACATCATCATCGTCACCACGCCGTCGTGCTGACGAAACTCGCCCTCAACACGCGGCTAGATCGGAGTTCGAGGGACGTCATCGGGCTGAACGTGTGCAGAACTCGGAGGTGTCGTACGTTTGGTACTTGGATCGGTCGGATTGTGAAGACGTATGACTACATCAACCGCGTTGTCATAACACTTCCGCTTTCGGTCTACGAGGGTACGTGGACAACACTCTCCCCTCTCGTTGCTATGCATCACCATGATCTTGCGTGTGCGTAGGAATTTTTTTGAAATTACTATGTTCCCCAAGAGTGGTATCAGAGCCAGGTTTTATGCGTAGATGTCATATGCACGAGTAGAACACAAGTGAGTTGTGGACGATATAAGTCATACTGCTTACCAGCATGTCATACTTTGGTTCGGCGGTATTGTTGGATGAAGCGACCCGGACCGACATTACGCGTACGCTTACGCGAGACTGGTTTTACCACCGTGCTATGCACATAGGTGACTAGCGAGTGTCAGTTTCTCCAACTTTAGTTGAACCGAGTGTGGCTATGCCCGGTCCTTGAGAAGGTTAAAACAACACTAAATTGACAAACTATCGTTGTGGTTTTGATGCGTAGGTAAGAACGGTTCTTGCTCAGCCCATAACAGCCACGTAAAACTTGCAACAACAAAGTAGAGGACGTCTAACTTGTTTTTGCAGGGCATGTTGTGATGTGATATGGTCAAGACATGATGCTAAATTTTATTGTATGAGATGATCATGTTTTGTAACCGAGTTATCGGCAACTGGCAGGAGCCATATGGTTGTCGCTTTATTGTATGCAATGCAATCGCCCTGTAATGCTTTACTTTATCACTAAGCGGTAGCGATAGTCATAGAAGCATAAGATTGGCGAAACAACAAGCTACGATGGAGATAAAGGTGTCGCGCCGGTGACGATGGTGATCATGACGGTGCTTCGGAGATGGAGATCACAAGCACAAGATGACGATGACCATATCGTATCACTTATATTGATTGCATGTGATGTTTATCTTTTATGCATCTTATCTTGCTTTGGTTGATGGTAGCATTATAAGATGATCCCTCACTAAATTATCAATGTATAAGTGTTCTCCCTGAGTATGCACCGTTGCGAAAGTTCTTCATGCTGAGACACCACGTGATGATCGGGTGTGATAGGCTCTACGTTCAAATACAACGGGTGCAAAATAGTTGCACATGCAGAATACTCAGGTTAAACTTGACGAGCCTAGCATATAATAGATATGGACTCGGAACACGGAGACCGAAAGGTCGAGCGTGAATCATATAGTAGATATGATCAACATAGTGATGTTCACCGTTGAAACTACTCCATCTCACGTGATGATCGGACATGATTTAGTTGCTATAGATCACGTGATCACTTAGAGGATTAGAGGGATGTCTATCTAAGTGGGAGTTCTTAAGTAATATGATTAATTGAACTTAAATTTATCATGAACTTAGTCCTGGTAGTATTAGCATATCTATGTTGTAGATCAATAGCTCGCGTTTAGCTCCCATGTTTTATTTTTGATATGTTCCTAGAGAAAACTAAGTTGAAAGATATTAGTAGCAATTATGCGGATTGGATCCATGATCAGAGGTTTATCCTCATTGCTGCACAGAAGAATTATGTCCTTGATGCACCGCTAGGTGACAAACCTATTGCAGGAGCAGATGCATATGTTATGAACGTTTGGCTAGCTCAATATGATGACTACTTGATAGTTTAGTGCACCATGCTTAAACGGCTTAGAATAAAGACTTCAAAGATGTTTTGAACGTCATGGACCATATGAGATGTTTGAGAAGTTGAAGTTAATATTTCAAGCAAATACCCGAGTTGAGAGATATGAAGTGTCCAACAAGTTCTATAGCTAAAAGATGGAGGAGAATAGCTCAAGCAGTGAGCATGTGCTCAGATTGTCTGGGTACTACAATCGCTTGAATCAAGTGGGAGTTAATCTTCCAGATAAAATAGTGATTGACAGAATTCTCTAGTCACCATTACCAAGTTAGTAGAACTTCATGATGAACTATAATATGCAAGGGATAACGGAAACGATTCCCAAGCTCTTCGTGATGCTAAAATCGACGAAGGTAGAAATCAAGAAAAGCATCAAGTGTTGATGGTAAACAAAACCACTAGTTTCAAGTAAAGGGACAAAGGGAAGAAAGGGGAACTTCAAGAAGAATGGCAAACAAGTTGCTGCTCAAGTGAAAAAACCCAAGTCTGGACCTAAGCCTGAAACTTAGTGCTTCTACTGCAAAGGGGCTGGTCATTGGAAGCGGAACTACCCCAAGTAATTGGCGGATAAGAAAGATGACAAAGTGGACATAGGTATATTTGATATACATGTTATTGATGTGTATTTTACTAATGTTTATATCAACCCCTCAGTATTTGATACTAGTTCAGTTGCTAAGAATAGTAACTCAAAACGGGAGTTGCAGAATGAACAAAGACTAGTTAAGGGTGAAGTGACGATGTGTATTGGAAATGGTTCCAAGATTGATATGATCATCATCGCACACTCCCTATACTTTCGGGATTAGTGTTAAACCTAAAATAAATTTTATTTTGTGTTTGCGTTGAGCATGAATATGATTGGATCATGTTTATTGCAATACGGTTATTCATGTAAGTTAGAGAATAATTGTTGTTCTGTTTACATGAATAAAACCTTCTATGGTCATACACCCAATGAAAATGGTTTGTTGGATCTCGATTGTGGTGATGCACATTTTTATAATATTGAAGCCAAAAGATGCAAAGTTAATAATGATAGTGCAACTTATTTGTGGCACTGCCGTTTAGGTCATATTGGTGTAAAGCGCATGAAGAAAATCCATGCTGATGGGCTTTTGGAATCACTTGATTATGAATCAATTGATGCTTGCGAACCATGCCTCATGGGCAAGATGACTAAGAGTCCGTTCTCCGGAACAATGGAGCGAGCAACAGATTTGTTAGAAATCATACATACTGATGTATGTGGTCCGATGAATATTGAGGCTCGCGGCCGGTATCATTATTTTCTGATCTTCACAGATGATTTGAGCAGATATGAGTATATCTACTTGATGAAACACAAGTCTGAAACATTTTAAAAGTTTGAAGAATTTCAGAGTGAAGTGGAGAATCATCGTAACAAAAATAAAAGTTTCTGCAATATGATCGCAGAAGTAAAATATTTGATTTATGAGTTTGGCCTTCAGTTAAAACAATGTGAAATAGTTTCACTACTCACGCCACCTGGAACACCACAGTGTAATGGCGTGTCCGAACGTCGTAACCGTACTTTATTAGATATGGTGCGATCTATGATGTCTCTTACCGATTTACCACTATCATTTTGGGGTTATGCATTAGAGACATCTACATTCACATTAAATAGGGCACCATCTAAATCCGTTCAGACGACACCGTATGAACTATGGTTTGGCAAGAAACCTAAGCTGTCATTTCTTAAAGTTTGAGGTTGCAATGCTTATGTGAAAAAGTTTCAACCTGATAAGCTCAAACCCAAATCGGAGAAGTGCATCTTCATAGGATACCCAAAAGAAAATGTTGGGTACACCTTCTATCACAGATCCGAAGGCAAGATATTCATTGCTGAGAATGGATCCTTTCTAGAGGAGTTTCTCTCGAAAGAAGTGAGTGGGAGGAAAGTAGAACTTGATGAGGTAACTGTACCTGCTCCCTTATTGGAAAGTAGTTCATCACAGAAATCTGTTCCTGTGACTACTACACCAATTAGTGAGGAAGCTAATGACGATGATCATGTAACTTCAGATCAAGTTACTACCGAACCACATAGGTAAACCAGAGTGAGATCCGCACCAGAGTGGTACGGTAATCCTGTTCTAGAGGTCATGTTACTTGACCATGACGAGCCTACGAACTATGAGGAAGCGATGATGAGCCCAGATTCCGCGAAATGGCTTGAGGCCATGAAATCTGAGATGAGATCCATGTATGAGAACAAAAGTATGGACTTTGACTGACTTGCCCATTGATCGGCGAGCCATTGAGATTAAATGGATCTTCAAGAGGAAGACGGACGCTGATAGTAGTGTTACTATCTACAAAGCTAGAATTGTCGCAAAAAGGTTTTCGACAAGTTCAAGGTGTTGACTACGATGAGAGTTTCTCACTAGTATCTATGCTTAAGTCTATCCGAATCATGTTAACAATTGCCGCATTTTACAAAATCTAGCAAATGGATAAACAAAACTGCATTCCTTAATGGATTTATTAAAGAAGAGTTGTATATGATGCAACCAGAAGGTTTTGTCAATCCTAAAGGTACTAAAAAATATGCAAGCTCCAGCGATCCATCTATGGACTGGTGCAAGCATCTCGGAGTTGGAATATACGCTTTGATACGTTGATCAAAGCATATAGTTTTTATACAGACTTGCGGTGAAGTCTGTATTTACAAGAAAGTGAGTAGGAGCACTACAACATTTCTGATAAGTATATGTGAATGACATATTGATGATCGGAGATAATGTAGAATTATTCTGCAAAGCATAAAGGAATGTTTGAAAGGAGTTTTTCAAAGAAAGACCTCGGTGAAGCTGCTTACATATTGAGCATCAAGATCTATAGAGATAGATCAAGATGCTAGATAAGTTTTTCAATGAGTACATACCTTGACAAGATTTTGAAGTACTTCGAAATGGAACAGTCAAAGAAAGAGTTCTTGCTTGTGTTACAAGGTGTGAAACTGAGTAAGACTCAAAGCTCGACCACGGCAGAAGATAGAAAGAGAATGAAAGTCATTCCCTATGCCTTGGCCATAGGTTCTATAAAATATGCCATGTTGTGTACCAGATCTATTGTATACCCTGCCCTGAGTTTGGCAAGGGAGTACAATAGTGATCTAGGAGTAGATCACTAGCATTGGTCAAAATTATCCTTAGTGGAATAAGGATATGTTTCTCGATTATGGAGGTGACAAAAGGTTTGTCGTAAAGGGTTACATCGATGCAAGTTTTGACACTAATCCAGATGACTCAAAGTCTCAATCTGGATACATATTGAAAGTGGGAGAAATTAGCTAGAGTAGCTCCGTGCAGAGCATTGTTGACATAGAAATTTGCAAAATACTTACGGATCTGAATGTGGCAGACCCGTTGACTAAACTTCTCTCACAAGCAAAACATGATAACACCTTAGTAAATCTTTGGGTGTTAATCACATAGCGATGTGAACTAGATTATTGACTCTAGTAAACCCTTTGGGTGTTGGTCACATGTCGATGTGAACTATGGGTGTTAATCACATGGTGATGTGAACTATTGGTATTAAATCACATGGCGATGTGAACTAGATTATTGAATCTAGTGCAAGTGGGAGACTGAAGGAAATATGCCCTAGAGGCAATAATAAAGTTATTATTTATTTCCTTATATCATGATAAATGTTTATTATTCATGCTAGAATTGTATTAACCGGAAACGTAATACATGTGTGAATACATAGACAAACAGTATGTCACTAGTATGCCTCTACTTGACTAGCTTGTTGACTCAAAGATGGTTAAGTTTTCTAGCCATAGACATGAGTTGTCATTTGATTAACAGGGTCACATGATTAGAGCATGATGTGATTGACTTGACCCATTCCGTTAGCATAGCACTTGATCGTTTAGTTTGTTGCTATTGCTTTCTTCATGACTTATACATGTTCCTATGACTATGAGATTATGCAACTCCCGTTTACCGGAGGAACACTTTGTGTGCTACCAAACGTCACAACGTAACTGGGTGATTGTAAAGGTGCTCTATAGGTGTCTCCGAAGGTACTTGTTGGGTTGGCGTATTTCAAGATTAGGATTTGTCACTCCGATTGTCGGAGAGGTATCTCTGGGCCCACTCGGTAATGCACATCACTATAAGCCTTGCAAGCATTGAAACTAATGAGTTAGTTGTGGGTTTATGTGTTACGGAACGAGTAAAGAGACTTGCCGGTAACGAGATTGAACTAGGTATTGAGATACCGACGATCGAATCTCGGGCAAGTGACATACCGATGACAAAGGGAACAACGTATGTTGTTATGCGGTTTGACCGATAAAGATCTTCATAGAATATGTAGTAGCCAATATGAGCATCCAGGTTCCACTATTGGTTATTGACCGGAGACGTGTCTCGGTCATGTCTACATAGTTCTCGAACCCATAGGGTCCGCACGCTCAAAGTTCGATGACGGTTATATTATGAGTTTCTGTGTTTTGATGTACCAAAGGAGTTAGGAGTCCCGAATGAGATTGGGGACATGACGAGGAGTCTCGAAATGGTCGAGACGTAAAGTTCGATATATTGGACGACTATATTCAGACATCGAAAAGGTTCCGAGTGATTCGGGTATTTTCGGGAGTACCGGGGAGTTACGAGAATTCATATTGGGCCTTAATGGGCCATACGGGAAAGGAGAGAAAGGCCTCAAATGGTGGCCGCACCCCTCCCCATGGGCTGGTCCGAATTGGACTAGGGAGGGGGGCGCCCCCTGATACGTCTCCGTCGTATCTATAATTTTTTATTGTTCCATGCCAATATTATTCAACTTTCATATACTTGTTGGCAACTTTTTATATTATTTTTGGGACTAACATATTGATCTAGTGTCCAGTGCCAGTTCCTGTCTATTGCATATTTTTGGTTTCGCAGAATATCCATATCAAATGGAGTCCAAACGGAATAAAAATGGACAGAGCTTATTTTTGGAAAATATGGAAAATTCGGAAGGAAAATCAACGCGAACCAGTGCCCGAGGTGGTCACGAGGCAGGGGGCGCCCCCCCTAAGGGCGCGCCCACCCCTAAGGGCGCGCCCCTACCCTCGTGAGCCCACCTTAAGGCGGTTGACGCTCTTCTTTTGCCGCAATAAAGCTAATATTTGGAAAAAATCAAGGCGAAGGTTTCAGGCCAATCGAAGTTACGGATCTCCATATATATACGAAACGGTGAAACAGAGCTAGAACAGAATGCAGAACCAGAGAGAAACAGAGAGATAGATCCAATCTCGGAGGGGCTCTCGCCCCTCCCATGCCATGGAGGCCAAGTACCAGAGGGGAAACCCTTCTCCCATCTAGGGAGGAGGTCAAGGAAGAAGAGGAAGAAGGGGGTCCCTCTCCCCCTCTCCTATTGGTGGTTGATGGATTGCTATGATTGATTTAATTTGCTTGTGGTTATGTTTCTGTCCTTTGGTGCCCATCATATGAGCGCGCGCGTGGATCACACCTTAGGGTTAGTTGTATGTTGATAGGACTATGTATTGGAGGGCAAGAGTGACAGAAGCTTCAACCTAGCATAGAAATTGACGCATACGGGATTGAAGGGGGACCAATATATCTTAATGCTATGGTTGGGTTTTACCTTAATGAACGTTAGTAGTTGCGGATGCTTGCTAATAGTTCCAATCATAAGTGCATAGAATTCCAAGTAAGGGATGACATGCTATCAGTGGCCTGTCCCACATAATACTTGCTATCGGTCTAATAAAGCAGTCAATTGCTTAAGGGACAACTTTGCAACACCTACCACCACTTTTCCACACTCGCTATATTTACTTTATTGCTTCTTTACTTACAACAGCCCCTAGCTTTTATTTTCGCGCTCTTTACTTTCATGCAAGCTTACCCAAAAACACCTACAAAGTACTTCTAGTTTTATTCTTATTCTAGGTAAAGCGAACGTCAAGCGTGCGCAGAGTTGTATCGGTGGTCGATAGAACTTTAGGGAATATTTTTTCTACCTTTAGCTCCTCGTTGGGTTCGACATTCTTACTTATCGAAAACTGTTGCGATCCCCTATACTTGTGGGTTATCAAGACCTTTTTCTGGCGCCGTTGCCGGGGAGCAATAGCGTGGGGTGAATATTCTCGTGTGTGCTTGTTTGCTTTATCACTAAGTAATTTTTATTTGATGTTCTTTATCTTTAGTTATGGATATGGAACACGAAATACCAAAAAAATTAGGTGTACTTGCTACTCATGGAGATGGGGAACCTCCTAAAACCCTCGATGCTGGTTATGTGAAAGATATTATGTACTACTTTAATAATCCTGAGAAAACCCCATTCAATTATGTAATGGGAGTAATGTTGGATCAATGTGAATACTTTAGGGATTACCGCTTGACAGAAAAAGGGAAACTATTATGGGATCAAATTCATATACTGAATTGGTATGCTAGGCAACTATGCTTGAGATATACTTGTTGCTCTAAGGTGAAGGCTCCACACCTTCCCTTTTAATATGAATTTAATGATAATGAAACCTTAGCTTCTTATGCTAATGGTATATATGATTACTATGATGTGGAACAAATAGAAGAATTTGTTGCTTTTAAGGGTGCTTATGAAATTGAATCTATGTTTATAGAGTTTGAAGATTTTGATGATGCTGTTTATAGACCTGAAAATTTAGCTATCCTGAAATATTGTTATGAGAATTATGAATACAATTACAAAATTAATGCGCTTATTAAGAAAGTCTCCGCTGTCCAAGAAGAGACTAATATTTTGCAGGAACCTATGGAAGAAGAAGTTGATGAAACTGTGAGCTCATTGGATGAAAAAGATGAGGAGGAGAGCGAAGAACAAAAGGAGGAAGAGTGGCTTAGCTACCCGTGCCCACCTTCTAATGAGAGTAACTCTTCAACTCATACATTGTTTAATTCCCCTTCATGCTTACCGAAGGATGAATGCTATGATGATTGTTATGATCCCGTTGATTCTCTTGAAATATCCCTTTTTGATGATGCTTGCTATACTTGTGGCCAAGATGCCAATATGAATTATGCTTGTGGCCAAGATGACAGTATGAATTATGCTTATGGAGATGAACTTGCTATAGTTCCTTATGTTAAACTTGAAATTGTTGCTATTGCACCCACACATGATAGTCCTATTATCTTTTTGAATTCTCCCAACTACACTATATCGGAGAAGTTTCCACTTATTAAGGATTATATTGATGGGTTGCCTTTTACCGTTGCACATGATGATTTTGATAGATATAATATGCATGTGCTTTCTGCTCCTACTTGCAATTATTATGAGAGAGGAACTATATCTCCACCTCTTTATGTTTTCAACACGAAAAAATTGCAAGAAACTATTTATACTATGCATTGGCCTTTACTTTGTGTGCATGAATTGTTCTTTTATGACATGCCGATGCATAGGAAGAGAGTTAGACTACGTCATTACATGATACATGTTACTTTGTGCTCACTACTAAATTACAAATCATTGCTAATTAAAATTGGTTTTGATATACCTTGGGATCCGGGCGGATTCACTACTTGAGCACTATATGCCTATCTTAATGGCTTTAAAGAAAGCGCTGCCAGGGAGACAACCCGGAAGTTTTAGAGAGTCATTTATTTCTGTTGAGTGCTTTCATATAGTTTAAAAATGACAAAAACAAAGAGGGGAACCCAAAACTTTTCAAAAAGGAAAGTAAGAAAGACAAGCATTGTTGAAGTGGGAGAGCTCCTTGAACTTTGTTCATGCTCACGGCAACTTTGTGAATCTTGATTACAGAAACTTTTAAATAAAAATAATTATCACCTCATACAATTCCATTGTATTATAAAAATAATGTGCCAAGGTTTGCCTTTAGGATGTTTACATTTGCTTGATGGTTTGTACGGCGCAGGATAGAAACTTTGGCTGTAGTGCACGATTTTACATTTTTAGCTGGAACGTCGAATGGTTCTGATTCTTTTTGCACTGTCTTGATGTTCAAATTTTTTACTTTTACTAATTTTGGCAGAATTTTTCAAGTACCATAAGTATGGTGAATGTTCAGATTTCTACAGACTGTTCTGCTTTAGACAGATTCTGTTTTTGATGCATAGTTTGCTTGTTTTGATGAAACTATCAATTTTTATCAGTGTAAGCCATGAAAAAAGTTATATTAAAGTAGACACAATGCAAAAACAAAATATGAATTGGTTTTCAAAAGTACTTAGAGTAGTGATTTGCTTTATTATACTAACGGATCTTACCGAGTTTTCTATTGAAGTTTTGTGTGGATGAAGTGTTCGATGATTGAGAAGGTCTCGATGTGAGAAGAAGGAAGAGAGGCAAGAGCTCAAGCTTGGGGATGCCCGAGGAACCCCAAGTAAATATTCAAGGAGACTCAAGCGTCTAAGCTTGGGGATGCTTGGGAGGCATGCCCTCTTTCTTCAACAAGTATCGGTATGTTTTCGGATTCGTTTCGTTCATGCGATATGTGCAAGTCTTGGAGCGTCTTTTGCATTTAGGTTTTTACTTTTTCTTTTTATGCACCATGCTGGTATGAGATGGTCCTTGGTTGATTTATAGAATGCTCTTTGCACTTCACTTATATCTTTTGGGTATGGCTTTATAGAATGCTTCATGTGCTTCACTTATATCATTTGAAGTTTGGATTGCCTGTTTCTCTTTACTTAGACAACCGTCATTTGCAGAATGCTCTTTTGCTTCACTTATATTTGTTAGAGCACGGGCTTATCTTTTGTAGAAAAAATTAAACTCTCCTGCTTCACTTATATCTATTTAGAGAGATGACAGGAACTGGTCATTCACATGGTTAGTCATAAAATCCTACATAAACTTGTAGATCACTGAATATGATATGTTTGATTCCTTGCAATAGTTTTGCGATATAAAAATGGTGATACTAGAGTCGTGCTAGTTGAGTAATTGTGAAATTGAGAAATACTTGTGTTGAGGTTTGCAAGTCCCGTAGCATGCACGTATGGTGAACCGTTATGTAACGAAGTCAGAGCATGAGGTGTTTATTGATTGTCTTCCTTATGAGTGGCGGTCGGGGACGAGCGATGGTATTTTCCTACCAATCTATCCCCCTAGGAGCATGCGTGTAGTACTTTGTTTCGATGACTAATAGATTTTTGCAATAAGTATGTGACTTCTTTATGACTAATGTTGAGTCCATGGATTATACGCACTCTCACCCTTCCATCATTGCTAGCCTCTTCGGTACCGTGCATTGCCCTTTCTCACCTCGAGAGTTGGTGCAAACTTCGCCGGTGCATCCAAGCCCCGTGATATGATACGCCCTGTCACACATAAACCTCCTTATATCTTCCTCAAAACAGCCACCATACCTACCTATCAAGGCATTTCCATAGCCATTCCGAGATATATTGCCATGCAACTTCCATCATCATCATATACATGACTTGAGCATTTATTGTCATATTGCTTTGCATGATCGTAAGATAGCTAGCATGATGTTTTCATGGCTTGTCCATTTTTTGATGCCATTGCTACGCTAGATCATTGCACATCCCGGTACACCGCCGGAGGCATTCATATAGAGTCATATCTTTGTTCTAGATATTGAGTTGTAATATTGAGTTGTAAGTAAATAAAAGTGTGATGATCATCATTATTAGAGCATTGCCCCAGTGAGGAAAGGATGATGGAGACTATGACTCCCCCACAAGTCGGGATGAGACTCCGGACGAAAAAAATAAAATAAAAAAAGAGAAAGGCCAAAAAAAGAGAAGGCCCAAAAAAAGAAAACAAAAAAATGAGAGAAAAAGAGAGAAGGGGCAATGTTACTATCCTTTTACCACACTTGTGCTTCAAAGTAGCACCATGTTCTTCATATAGAGTCTCTTGAGTTATCACTTTCATATACTAGTGGGAATTTTCATTATAGAACTTGGCTTGTATATTCTGACGATGGGCTTCCTCAAATGCCCTAGGTCTTCATGAGCAAGCAAGTTGGATGCACACCCACTTAGTTTCAGTTTGAGCTTTCATATACTTATAGCTCTAGTGCATCCGTTGCATGGCAATCCCTACTCCTCACATTGATATCTATTAATGGGCATCTCCATAGCCCGTTGATACACCTAGTTGATGTGAGACTTTCTCCTTTTTTGCCTTCCCCACATAACCCCCATCATGATATTCTATTCCACCTATAGTGCTATGTCCGTGGCTCACGCTCACGTATTGCGTGAAAGTTTAAAAGGTTTGAGAACGTCAAAAGTATGAAACAATTGCTTGGCTTGTCATCGGGGTTGTGCATGATGTGAATGCTTTGTGTGGTGAAGATGGAGCATAGCCAGACTATATGATTTTGTAGGGATGAGCTTTCTTTGGTTGTGTTATTTCAATAAGACATAATTTCTTGGTTGGTATGCTTGAAGTGTTATTATTTTTATGTCAAAGGATAGACTATTGCTTTGAATCACTCGTGTCTTAATATTCATGCCATGATTAGACATATGATCAAGATTATGCTAGGTAGCATTCCACATCAAAAATTATCTTTTTTATCATTTACCTACTCGAGGACGAGCAGGAATTAAGCTTGGGGATGCTGATACGTCTCCGTCGTATCTATAATTTTTGATTGTTCCATGCCAATATTATTCAACTTTCATATACTTTTTGGCAACTTTTTATATTATTTTTGGGACTAACATATTGATCCAGTGCCCAATGCCAGTTCCTATCTGTTGCATGTTTTTGGTTTCGCAGAATATCCATATCAAACGGAATAAAAACGGACGGAGCTTATTTTTGGAAAATATGGAATATTCGGAAGGAAAATCAACACGAACCAGTGCCCGAGGTGGGTCACGAGGCAGGGGGGCGCCCCCTACCCTCGTGAGCCCACCGTAAGGCGGTTGACGCTCTTCTTTTGCCGCAAGAAAGCTAATATTCGGAAAAAAATCACAGCGAAGGTTTCAGGCCAATCGGAGTTACGGATCTACATATATATACGAAACGGTGAAACAGAGCCAGAACAGAACGCAGAACCAGAGAGAAACGGAGAGATAGATCCAATCTCGGAGGGGCTCTCGCCCCTCCCATGCCATGGAGGCCAAGGACCAGAGGGGAAACCCTTCTCCCATCTAGGGAGGAGGTCAAGGAAGAAGAGGAAGAAGGGGGTCCCTCTCCCCCTCTCCTCCGGTGGCGCCGAAACGCCGCCGTGGCCATCATCATCATCATCACCGCGATCTACACCAACACCTCCGCCATCTTCACCAACATCTCCATCACCTTCCCCCCTCTATCTACAGCGGTCCACTCTCCCGCAACCCGCTGTACCCTCTACTTGAACATGGTGCTTTATGCTTCATATTATTATTCAATCATGTGTTGCCATCCTATGATGTCTGAGTAGATTTTCGTTGTCCTATCGGTGGTTGATGGATTGCTATGATTGATTTAATTTGCTTGTGGTTATGTTGTTGTCCTTTGGTGCCCATCATATGAGCGCGCGCGTGGATCACACCTTAGGGTTAGTTGTATGTTGATAGGACTATGTATTGGAGGGCAAGAGTGACAGAAGCTTCAACCTAGCATCGAAATTGACGCATACGGGATTGAAGGGGGACCAATATATCTTAATGCTATGGTTGGGTTTTACCTTAATGAACGATAGTAGTTGCGGATGCTTGCTAATAGTTCCAATCATAAGTGCATAGAATTCCAAGTAAGGGATGACATGCTAGCAGTGGCCTCTCCCACATAATACTTGCTATCGGTCTAGTAAAGTAGTCAATTGCTTAAGGGACAACTTCGCAACACCTACCACCACTTTTCCACACTCGCTATATTTGCTTTATTGCTTCTTTACTTACAACAACCCCTAGCTTTTATTTTCGCGCTCTTTACTTTCGTGCAAGCTTACCCAAAAACACCTAAAAAGTACTTCTAGTTTTATTCTTGTTCTAGGTAAAGCAAACATCAAGCGTGCGTAGAGTTGTATCGGTGGTCGATAGAACTTTAGGGAATATTTGTTCTACCTTTAGCTCCTCGTTGGGTTCGACACTCTTAGTTATCGAAAACTGTTGCAATCTCGTATACTTGTGGGTTATCAAGACCCCCTTCCTTCCTTCTCCTTTTCCCTTCCCTTTCCTTCCCTCCTGCTCCTACTACATGGAAGGGCTCCTAGTTCTACTAGGAAAAGGGGAATCCTACTCCCGGTGGGAGTAGGAATCCCCTAGGGTGCGCCATA
This sequence comes from Triticum monococcum, assembly GCA_034509565.1. Taxonomy (NCBI): domain Eukaryota; kingdom Viridiplantae; phylum Streptophyta; class Magnoliopsida; order Poales; family Poaceae; genus Triticum; species Triticum monococcum. Next base: position 614,620,921 of record CM067847.1, on the reverse strand, counting down.
GAGAGGGCCGGCCCTCCCCCTCCTCCACTCCTTTATATACGGGGGCAGGGGGCACCCCAAAGACACAACAATTGATCCCTTGGATCTCTTAGCCGTGTGCGGTGCCCCCCCTCCACCATAATCCACCTCGATAATATCGTAGCGGTGCTTAGGCGAAGCCCTGCGTCGGTAGAACATCATCATCGTCACCACGCGCGTCGTGCTGACGAAACTCTCCCTCAACACTTGGCTGGATCGGAGTTTGAGGGACGTCATCGGGCTGAACATGTGCAGAACTCGGAGGTGCCGTACGTTCGGTACTTGGATCGGTTGGATCGTGAAGATGTATGACTACATCAACCACGTTGTCATAATGCTTCTGCTTTCGGTCTACGAGGGTACATGGACAACACTCTCCCCTCTCGTTGCTATGCATCACCATGATCTTGCGTGTGCGTACAAATTTTATTGAAATTACTACGTTCCCCAACACGTTTGTCCACCACTACCAGAAGGCAATTGAATTGTCCTGACTGTGGCAGACCATCCACAAAGTCCACGGTGATCAAGTCCCATGACTCTTGGGGTATAGGCAGTGGCATAAGCAGGCCCGGAGATGCGCTATAGTCAGGTTTTGCTTGCTGGCACACCTGGCAGTAGCGCACATGCTGCAAGATGTGAGCTTTCATCTTTGGCCAAGTGAACAGCCTTCGTATGCTGTGGTAGGTCACCCGGAAACCTGAGTGCCCCCCATGGCACTGTCATGGAAGGTTGATATGATGCACTGCCGCATCTTTGTCGGTCCCCCAAGCCAAATTTTGTCATGAAAACACAGTAGCCCTTGCTTCAGAGTGAACCGGCCCTTAGGATCCTCGTGGATGGCAAGCTTCTGGAGAAGTCACCGCGCTTGAGGGTTGCTGTTATAGCTGGTGATGATGTCCTCAAGCCAGGTAGGCTGACAGGAACTGACGAAGTGCAGGATCTCTGTGGTGTTGGCCCGCGATAGTGCATCAGCTATGGTGTTGTCACTCCCTTTCTTGTAACGGATCAAGAACCTTAGCCCTAACAGTTTTGTAAAGGCCTTTTGCTGCCATGGGGTAGTGAGGCGCTGCTCATTGAGATGAATCAAGCTGTGTTGATCCGTCGAGATGATGAATTCATCATGCTGGAGATATGGTCACCATTGGTCCACCGCCACAATAACTGCCAGGTACTCCTTTTCATAAGTGGAGAGGCCTTGGTACCGCGGGCTCAGTGCTTTGCTCATACATGCAATCGGATGGCCACCTTGCTGGAGAACTGCTCTGATCCCTTTATCGCTGGCATCTGTCTCGACGATGAAGGTCTTGGAGAAGTCCGGTAGGGCAAGCACCGGGGCTTCCACCAGCTATTGCTTGAGCACTTGGAAAGCTGTCTCTGTTGCTGTGGTCCACACGAATGGCACACCCTTCTTGAGGAGGTTGAGCAGTGGTCTAGCTATGATCCCGAAGTTCTTGACGAAGCGACGGTAGTATCCTGCCATTCCCAGAAAACTATGAACTTCCTTGACACTGGTTGGTGTTGTCCATTGTGCCACCACCTTGATTTTTGTTGGCTCAGTAGCAACGCCCTGTTCGCTGATGACGTGTCCCAGGTAGGAGAGCTTCTTCTAACCGAAGGCGCACTTGTAAAACTTGGCCTTCCATTGATCCATGCGCAATAGCGTGAGCACCTGCCTGAGATCCCGCGCGTGGTCCTTGAGCATTTTGCTGAAGACCAGTATATCATCGAAGAAAATGAGAACACACATGCGTAGGTGGGGGTGGAACATGGTGTTCATGGCTCCCAGAAATGTGGGTGGCCCCTGTCAAGCCGAAGGACACCACTCTGAACTCATAGTGTCCGGAGTGTGTCTGAAACGCCGTCTTGAATTCCTCCCCCTCAGAGAGACGGATCTGGTGGTAACCGGCGTGCAGGTCGAGCATGGAGAACAATGCCGCGCCATGCGGCTCATCCAAGAGAGCATCTCCAAGCTTAATTCCTCCTCGTCCTCGGGTAGGTAAATGATAAAAACAAATTTTTTGATGCGGAGTGCTACTTGGCATAATTTTAATGTAATTCTTCTTAATTGTGGTATGAATATTCAGATCCAAAAGATTCAAGACAAAAGTTCATATTGACATAAAAATAATAATACTTCAAGCATACTAACAAAGCAATTATGTCTTCTCAAAATAACATGGCCAAAGAAAGTTATCCCTACAAAATCATATAGTCTGGCTATGCTCCATCTTCACCACACAAAATATTTAAATCATGCACAACCTCGATGACAAGCCAAGCAATTGTTTCATACTTTTGACATTCTCAAAACTTTTTCAATTTTCACGCAATACATGAGCGTGAGCCATGGACATAGCACTATAGGTGGAATAGAACGGTGGTTGTGGAGAAGACAAAAAGGGAGAAGATAGTCTCACATCAACTAGGCGTATCAACGGGCTATGGAGATGCCCATCAATAGATATCAATGTGAGTGAGTAGGGATTGCCATGCAACAGATGCACTAGAGCTATAAGTATATGAAAGCTCAAAAAGAAACTAAGTGGGTGTGCATCCAACTTGCTTGCTCATGAAGACCTAGGGCGATTTGAGGAAGCCCGTCATTGGAATATACAAGCCAAGTTCTATAATGAAAAATTCCCACTAGTATATGAAAGTGATAACATGAGAGACTCTCTACTATGAATATCATGGTGCTACTTTGAAGCACACATGTGGTAAAAGGATAGTAACATTGTCCCTTCTCTCTTTTTCTCTCTTTTTTTATTTGGGCCTTTTCTACTTTTTATGGCCTCTTTTATTTCTCTTTTTTATTTTTCGTCCGGAGTCTCATCCCGACTTGTGGGGGAATCATAGTCTCCATCATCCTTTCCTCACTGGGACAATGCTCTAATAATGATGATCATTACACTTTTATTTTTCTTACAACTCAAGAATTACAACTCGATACTTAGAACAAATATGACTATATGAATGCCTCCGGCGGTGTACCGGGATGCAATGACTCATGAGTGACATGTATGAAAGAATTATGAATGGTGGCTTTGCCACAAATACGATGTCAACTACATGATCATGCTAAGCAATATGACAATGATGGAGTGTGTCATAATAAACGGAATGGTGGAAATTTGCATGGCAATATATCTCGGAATGGCTATGCAAATGCCATAATAGGTAGGTATGGTGTCTGTTTTGAGGAAGGTATATGGTGGGTGTATGATACCGGCGAAACGGGCGCGGTATTAGAGAGGCTAGCAAAGGTGGAAGGGTGAGAGTGCGTATAGTCCATGGACTCAACATTAGTCATAAAGAACTCATATACTTATTGCAAAAATCTACAAGTTATCAAAGCAAGGTATTACGCGCATGCTCCTAGGGGGATAGATTGGTAGGAAAAGACCATCACTCGTCCCCGACCGCCACTCATAAGGAAGACAATCAAAAAATAAATCATGCTCCAACTTCATCACATAACGGTTCACCATACGTGCATGCTACGGGAATCACAAACTTTAACACAAGTATTTCTCAAATTCACAACTACTCAACTAGAACAACTTTAATATCACCATCTTTATATCTCAAAACAATTATCAAGTATCAAACTTATCATAGTATTCAGCACACTCATAAGAAAGTTTTATTATTAATCTTGTATTCCAAGCATATTAGGATTTTAAGCAAATTACCATGCTATTTAAGACTCTCAAAATAATCTACGTGAAGCATGATAGATCAATAGTTTCTATAAAACAAATCCACCACCGTGCGCTAAAAGATATAAGTGAAGTACTAGAGCAAAACTATATAACTCAAAAGATATAAGCGAAGCACATAGAGTATTCTAACAAATTCCAAATCATGTATGGCTCTCTCAAAGGGTGTGTACAGCAAGGATGATTGTGGTAAACTAAAAATTAAAGACTCAAATCATAAAAGACGCTCCAAGCAAAACACATATCATGTGGCGAATAAAAATATAGCTCCAAGTAAAGTTACCGATAGAAGTAGACGAAAGAGGGGATGCCTTCCGGGGCATCCCCAAGCTTTGGCTTTTAGGTGTCCTTAGATTATCTTGAGGGGTTCCATGGGCATCCCCAAGCTTAGGCTCTTGCCACTCATTGTTCCATAATCCATCAAATCTTTACCCAAACCTTGAAAACTTCACAACACAAAACTTAAAGTAGAAAATCTCGTGAGCTCCGTTAGCGAAAGAAAATAAAAGACCACTTCAAGGTGCTGTAATGAACTCATTCTTTATTTATATTGGTGTTATACCTACTGTATTACAACTTCTCTATGGTTTATAAACTATTTTACTAGCCATTGATTCATCAAAATAAGCAAACAACACACGAAAAACAGAATCTGTCAAAAATAGAACAGTCTGTAGTAATCTGTGGCTAGCGCAAGATCTGGAACCCCAAAAATTCTAAAATAAATTGCTGGACGTGGGGAATTTATCTATTAATCATATGAAAAAATACTTAACTAAATATCACTTTCGAAATAAAAATTTCAGCAGTTCTCGTGAGCGCTAAAGTTTCTGTTTTTTACAGCAAGTTCAACAAGACTTTCCCCAAGTCTTCCCAACGGTTCTACTTGGCACAAACACTAATTAAACACAAAAAACACAACCAAAACAGAGGCTAGATAAATTATTTATTACTAAACAGGAGCAAAAAGCAAGGAATAGAAATAAAATTGGGTTGCCTCCCAACAAGTGCTATCGTTTAACGCCCCTAGCTAGGCATAACAAGCAAGAATAGATCTAAGTATTGCCATCTTTGGTAGGCAATCCATAAGTGGCTCTCATAATATATTAATAAGGTAATTTAATTTTCTTTATAGGAAAGTGTTCCATGCCTTTCCTTAATGGAAATTGGAATCTAATATTTCCTTCCTTCATATCAATAATTGCACCAATCGTTCTAAGGAAAGGTCTACCAAGAATAATAGGACATGAAGGATTGCAATATATGTCAAGAACAATAAAATCTACAGGCACATAATTCCTATTTGCAATAATAAGAACATCATTAATTCTTCCCATAGGTTTCTTAATAGTTGAATCCGCAAGGTGCAAGTTTAGAGAGCAATCATCAAAATCACGGAAACCTAACAAATCACACAAAGTCTTTGGAATCGTGGAAACACTGGCACCCAAATCACATAAAGCATAGCATTAATGATATTTAATTTTAATTTTAATAGTTTTTCCCACTCATCATAAAGTTTTCTAGGGATAGAAACTTCCAATTCAAGTTTTTCTTCATAAGATTGCATCAAGGCATCAACGATATGTTTAGTAAACGCTTTATTTTGACTATAAGTGTGAGGAGAATTTAGCACGGATTGCAACAAGGAAATACAATCACTAAAAGAGCAATTTTCATAGTTAAATTCCTTGAAATCCATAATAGTGGGTTTAGCAACATCTAGGGTTTTAATTTCTTCAATCGCACTTTTATAAAATTTAGCATCAAGATCAACAAATTCTGAATTCTTGGAACGCCTTCTAGGTAAAGGTGGATCATATTCAGTCCCATCATTATCAAGATTAATATTGCAAAACAAAGATTTAATAGGGGACACATCAATAACTTTTAGATCTTCATCTTTATTTTCATAGGAACTAGAAGAACACGCTCTTATAAAGGCATCTTTCTTAGCACGCATCCTAGCGGTTCTTTCTTTGCACTCGTCAATGGAAATTCTCGTGGCTTTGAGAGACTCATTGATATCATGCTTAGGTGGAATAGATCTAAGTTTCAAAGAATGAACATCAGGAGCAATTCTATCAGCGTTCATAGCCAAATCATCTATCTTAAGCAATTTTTCTTCAATCATAGCATTAAAATTCTTTTGCGAAGTAATAAATTCTTTAATATTAGATTCAAAATCAGCGGGCATATTATTATAATTTCCATAAGAATTGTTGTAGGAATTACCATAACTGTCAAAGGGATTACTAGGATAAGGCCTAGGATTAAAATTTCCTCTATACACGTTGTTACCAAAATTGTTCCTACCAACAAAATTCACATCCATAGATTCATTATTATTCGCAATCAAAGTAGACAAGGGCATGTCATTAGGATCAGAAGAAACACTCTTATTAGCAAATAATTTCATAAGTTCATCCATCTTTCCACTCAAAACATTAATTTCTTCTATCGCATGCACCTTTTTATTAGTAGATCTTTCAGTATGCCATTGCGAATAATTAACCATAATATTATCTAGGAGTTTAGTAGCTTCTCCTAAAGTGATTTCCATAAAAGTGCCTCCCGCGGCCGAATCTAAAAGATTTCTAGAAGAAAAATTCAATCCGGCATAATTTTTTTATATAATCATCCACAAATTTAAACCATGAGTAGGGCAATTACGTATCATTAATTTCATTCTCTCCCAAGCTTGTGCAACATGTTCATGATCAAGTTGCTTAAAATTCATAATATCGTTTCTAAGAGAGATGATCTTAGCGGGAGGAAAATACTTAGAGATAAAAGCATCTTTGCACTTATTCCATGAATCAATACTATTTTTAGGCAAAGACGAAAACCAAGCTTTAGCACGATCTCTTAGCGAAAAAGGAAATATCTTCAATTTAACAATATCATTATCCACATCTTTCTTCTTTTGCATGTAACACAAATCAATGAAGCTATTTAGATGGGTAGCGGCATCTTCACTAGGAAGGCCGGAAAACGGATCTTTCATGACAAGATTCAGCAAAGCAATATTAATTTCACAAGATTCAGCATCGGTAAGAGGAGAAATCAGAGTGCTAATAAAATCATTGTTGTTGGTATTAGTAAAGTCACACAATTTAGTATTATCTTGAGCCATCGTGACAAGCAAGCAACTAACACACAGGCAAACAAAAAGATAGCGGGCAAAAGAGGCAAATAGAGAAAGAGAGGGAGGATACAGAGAGAGAGGGCGAATAAAACGACAAGGGTGAAGTGGGGGAGAGGAAAACGAGAGGCAAATGACAAATAATGTAATGCGAGAGATAAGGGTATGTGATGGCTACTTGGTATGTTGACTTTTGCGTAGACTCCCCGGCAACGGTGCTAGAAATCCTTCTTACTACCTCTTGAGCACTGCGTTGGTTTTCCCCGAAGAGGAAGGGATGATGCAGCAAAGTAGCGTAAGTATTTCCCTCAGTTTTTGAGAACCAAGGCATCAATCAAGTAGGAGGCTACGCGCGAGTCCCTCGTACTTGCACAAAACAAATAAATCCTCGCAACCAACGCAAATAGGGGTTGTCAATCCCTATAAGGCCACTTACGAGAGTGAGATCTGATAGATATGATAAGATAATATTTTTGGTCTTTTGTGATAAAGATGCAAAGTAAAATAAAGGAAAAGTATATGCAAAAGGAAATAACTAAGTAGTAGGAGATTAATATGATAAAGATAGACCCGGGGGCCATAGGTTTCACTAGTGGCTTCTCTCGAGAGCATAAGTATTCTACGGTGGGTGAACAAATTACTGTTGAGCAATTGACAGAATTTAGCATAGTTATGAGAATATCTAGGTATGATCATGTATATAGGCATCACGTCCGAGACAAGTAGACCGACTCCTGCCTGCATCTACTACTATTACTCCACTCATCGACTGCTATCCAGCATGCATCTAGAGTATTAAGTTAAAAACAGAGTAACGCCTTAAGCAAGATGACATGATGTAGAGGGATAGACTCATGCAATATGAAGAAAACCCCATCTTGTTATCCTCGATGGCAACAATACAATACGTGCCTTGCTGCCCCTACTATCACTGGGAAAGGACACCACAAGATTGAACCCAAAGCTAAGCACTTCTCCCATTGCAAGAAAGATCAATCTAGTAGGCCAAACCAAACTGATAATTCGAAGAGACTTGCAAAGATAACCAATCATACATAAAAGAATTTAGAGAAGATTCAAATATTATTCATAGATAGACTTGATCATAAACCCACAATTCATCGGTCTCAACAAACACACTGCAAAAAGAAAATTACATCGAATAGATCTCCACAAGAGAGGGGGAGAACATTGTATTGAGATCCAAAAAGAGAGAAGAAGCCATCTAGCTACTAACTATGGACCCATAGGTCTGAGGTAAACTACTCACACTTCATCGGAGGGGCTATGGTGTTGATGTAGAAGCCCTCCGTGATCGATGCCCCCTCCGACGGAGCTCCGGAACAGGCCCCAAGATGGGATCTCATGGATATAGAAAGTTGAGGCGGTGGAATTAGGTTTTTGGCTCCGTATCTGATCGTTTGGGGGTACATAGGTATATATAGGAGGATGGAGTATGTCGGTGGAGCAACAGGGGGCCCACGAGGGTGGAGGACGCGACTGGGGGGGGGGGGGGGGTAGGCGCGCCCCTACCTCGTGGCCTCCTCTCTTGTGTATTGACGTAGGGTCCAAGTCTCCCGGGTCTTGTTTGTTGAGAAAATCACGTTCCCGAAGGTTTCATTCCGTTTGTACTCCGTTTGATATTCCTTTTCTTTGAAACCATAAAACAGGCAAAAAGCAACAATTCTGGGCTGGGCCTCCGGTTAATAGGTTAGTCCCAAAAATAATATAAAAGTGGTTAATAAAGCCCAATAATGTCTGAAATAGTAGATAATATAGCATGGAGCAATCAAAAATTATAGATACGTTGGAGACGTATAAAGGAGCTCCTCAATCACTGGCACTAGGTACTTGCTGACACATGTGATCGCGTTAAGCTGTCGGTAGTCGATGCAAAGCCGCTAAGTTCCATCTTTCTTCTTGACAAGAATGGCCGTTGAACAAAAATGGACCATTGCTGCGCTGGATGACGCTTGTGTAGAGTAGCTCAGCCACTTGTCTTTCAATATCGTCTTTGTGGTCCAGCTTGTGGCGATAAGGTCTGACACTGAATGGTTGAGCTCCCGGGATGAGGGGAATGCGATGGTCACACTCGCGCCTTGGAGGTAAACCCACCGGTTCCTTGAAAACATCCTCGAACTCATCCAGAACTTGTTGTATGCAGGCTGGTGGTGGTGAATTGGCGTCCCCTTCTGGCGCAATCTCGTGTATCAAGGCCATGTGAGTGATAGCACCTTTGCTGCGCAGGCTCTGAAGCTGCAACGTGTTGATGAAGACACAGGTGGACGAAGAGTTGTCGTGGCCGCGAAGGTTGATGACACCGCTTGGTGAAGGAATCGCGATGATCTTGGCACGCCAGTCGACTGTCATCGAGCTGTGCTCCTCGAGCCAATCCATGCCCAAGATGACGTCGTACACGCCGAGGTCGAGCACTTTCAGATCAATGCTGAACTGATGCCGTTGTGAGCACCACGTGCAGTTCGGCACACTGGCAGAGCAGATGAGCTCTCCTCCGTCAGCCATGCGCACCTTGTGTGCCTTCGGCAAAGGTTGAATGCCTGCCATACCCTCTACAAAGTGCTTGTTGATGAATGAAGTTGTGCTTCCGGAGTCGACGAGCATCAACACTTCGCGGCCTTGAATCCAAGCACGGAGCTGAAAAGTTTTAGATGACACCCCTCCCGTCACGGCAGATCGTGAGATCTCCATGACTATATCTTGTTGTTGCTCGTCCGCTGGCAAGCTCTACTGATCCGTGACTGCGTCGATGCCAAACAGCTCCAGGAGTTCCTCGACCACATGGAGCTGGACTGACATCGGGCAGGTGTGGTCATGACTCCAGCGTTCGCCACACTTGAAGCATAGCCCATGCACTCTTCTGTAGTCGTGCAGAGTCTTGATTTTCGCCGCTTCAGCTCGAGCGGCTTCAGTCCCATGCCGATCGGCCGCCTCAACTGGTGGTGGTGGGCGACCCGATGGTGGTGGAAGTGGCAGCGCCGCGGGAGGGCGCGTGTTCACCTCTGGAGGCCACGGCTAGTAGTGGAACTGCCACGACGACTCCACGCCTGCTCCATCAGCCACCTCCTCCTGGAGCAGAGCCAGAGCACAAGTTGTGTCCAGGTCCGGTGGCCGCTGCACCATGACCACCGCGCGTATGTCCGGCCTCAGTCCCTCCAACAAACGAGTAAGGAAATAGTAGGGGTGAATTGAATCTGAATATGAACTCAGGTGATTTGTAATAAGCTCAAATTTCTCAATAAAATCAGCTACCGAGGAAGTGTGCTTAATGGTGTAGAACTGACGGATTAGATTTTGGTGCCTATCACGCCCAAATCTAGTGCATAGCAAGGCAGCCAATGATTCCCATGTAAATGATCCCAGTTTTTTTGTATGGACTGCAGCCAAATGGCAGCAGGGCCTGAAAAATTCAGCGCCGTCATCGGAACCCAAAAGGATTCATGGAATCCAAACATGTTAAAGTACTACTCACACATGGTTTTCCAGAGATTTGGATTCTCCCCCCGAGAATTGAGGGAAAGCGATGGATGGGTGCGCCTGTCCCAGCCCCGCTAACATCTGACTAGCATGTGCAAAAGGCGATGGAAGAGAATTTGGGGACGGGATTTCGAGCTGACCGTTGGTCGGGAGTGGCGACGGCGTTTGGAATGACACTGCCGTCGACCCCCGTTGCAGATGGAATTCGCCGTGGTCAATGGACCCATGGGGTGCGCCCGCCGTGCCTTCAGAGACACGAGTTGCCGTGGCACGAGTCACTGGCAGTGGCGCCGTTGGTGCCGACGCCTGTGTACCCTCACCGTTGGTGGAGCCCGGGCGCTCTTGCTGCAGTGCAGCCACCACTTCCCTAGATCAGCGATGCGCTTCTCCAAATCGGATCGCCACGATGACAGATCGTCGAGACGGCAGGTGACCGCCATCAGAGCCATCGTGTTGGCCTCCATCGTAGCCGAGAGCTTGTCGAGGTAGGACTTGACCATTGGATCCATGTGTTCTAGTTGCAGGCGCGCTTGACGGAGTTAGCGCGTCTCGATGAAGTGAGCGAGAGCGCGCGGCGAAGAGGATGGTGGTGGCGACTGATACCAAATGTAAGGTACACAGTAGTAATAGATTAATAGCAGCTCGAATATATGGTGGCAATCTCACTCACAGATACATGATCAAGTAGCGATTGCACAAGGTCGATACACTACAAAAAAATACACTTCCATGATGATACGTGTTTGTCACAGTAGGTCGCTTTTTTTGTCATGCATGTACATCCATGAAAAATTTATGACATAATCAAGATAGTCATACATGTGATGTCGTAGAAGTGTTCCATGACATTACCAAAATTATCATCACGGAAGTGTCCACATCCATGACGATAAATCGCGCGTCACAGAAGTGCTTTCATCAAGGGTGACCGACACATGGCATCCACCGTAATGGAACACCGTTAAGCTATCGGGTCCGGTTTTGGATCCGATAACCCGTTAACAGCCCCGACCAATGGGAAATTTCCACGTCTAAAATTCTTATTGGCCGGACGAAACACATGTCAGCTCGTCAGTGGGTCAGATAGGCGCCTATGATACGTCGACACGTGGCACGGCCCAACAGAGGCACATTCCTGTGAAAAGTCCGGCCCGTTTTACTTGGTCAAAAGGTGGCGGGCCGGCCCATGGAAAGCTTGTTAACGGCCTGTTCGCATATAGCCCATTTACAACCAGCTAACCCAAGGCCCGTTACGCCCTATCCGAATTAGGCCCAGTAGCGTCATCTAGGCCATCCAATATGATTCCAGCCCGTTTTCACTTCTGTCCCATGTATGGCCCATGACGTCTTTCGGCCCATATGAGGCCCTATGTAACTCTTGGCCTATTAACGGCCCGTGGTGAAACTGGCCCATAATGAACAGTGTATCACTTTACACCCATTAACGGCCCGTGTTGAAACTGGCCCGTAATGAACAGTGTATCATTTTATACCCATTAACGGCCCGTTATTCCGTTGGGCCGTTTCCAGCCCATGTTATCTTTCGACCTTCTCAGAGCCCATTTATTCTTGGGCTCATTTCCAGCATTCGTTTACTTACGGCCCGTTACTGTCATTTTCTGCTTGTGGGCCAAATTCAGCCCGTGGTTACAGTCGGCCCGTTTGTGGTCCGTTAATACGTTGGGCCATTTTCATAGCGTCATCAAATATGGCCTATTACCAATGGCCCGTTACGATCGGCCCATGAACGGACGATTCCAACTCTAGCCCGTTTATGGCCATAATGCGGCCTGTTATTGGCCCATGTTTGGACAATCGATCATACGGCCCATATAAGGCCCATTGATGATACGGCCCATAGAAGGCCCACTGTTTCTATGACCCGTAGAAGGCCCACTGTTTCTATGGCCCGTAGGAGGCCTAGTGTCACTACAATAAATATTAGCCCATGGTTATTATGGCCTAGGTTTTAAAAATAGGTTATTGCAGCCACTATTTAACCGCGGAAAAAGAACTACAATGACTACAAGCAAACAAATAAACAAGACAATAAGGAAATAAATAAGCAAGCAACTAACGCTAGGCTATCACGGCTATTACACATATTACATCCACTGGGCATCAAAGTTCGCCACCAGTGCAAATATAGGAAACAAAGCAGCGTATCATATACATTGGCCGTCAAAATTGGCCACCAGTGCAAATAAACACGGCAGCAAAACAAGAGCATAATTGAAACAACTTCAGAAGAGCTCAAGAAATGTTATCCTGGGTATCCACCATGCTGGCAATAAGCTTAGCAAGCTGATTAGCTTTGTCCTGTTTGGCGCTAAAATCCTCCAACGCTTGCTATTGCACCAGAAAGTATGCATCTGAATGCTCCAGGGACTTCCGCAGTCCTTCCGCTTCTTGTCGCAGCACAGCTGATCGATGTGTTTCAGCTTGTAGTTGAGACTCAAGAAACTGAACTGATTCAAACAGTGAGTTTGAATAGCTTGTGCAAGCGGTAGTGTCCAGTAACTCCAACACTAAACCAAGACAGGATGTGTCACTATCCTGAATCTTATCTGCATTACTTCCTTTACCGTTGCTTAATAAAGCATTCTTCCCCAATATTCTGTCAGCATTCTAAAAGAAGAAACAAGCAGACACATAACAAGTTTAGCATGTACTAGTATATGAAACTCATTTCGGTGAACCAGTTCATTAGTAAGGTGCACAGGATTAAACTACCAAGTCTTCTATTGCCAAGTACTAGTACATAATAAAAGCATCAAACAAACATATATCTATGTCCTATGGTAGCAATGGAATCTTAAATTAGAACAGTTGTTCTTCAGGTTTAGGCACTTGTTCTACATGAACAGAGTACAGTAAGACGCAAGAATATAATACTTAAAAATAGAAAATGAGCTCATAGACCTTACCACATTCTTGGTTCGGGACCAGTACAGAACTAGGCGTTCCCAGTCATCGTCCAGTAAATGTGTCTCATGAGAACGTAAGGGAATTTGATGAGTTTCTTTGCCGGTGAAGTACGTTTTCTTCAGGTAATTCCGATACTGCCACCGAGCATTCTTGAAGATAGCAGAGGTATTAGCACAGGTTACCTCATCCTGAGTTTCCAATTCGGTCCTTCTCTATAGAGAAAAATGGGAAAACTTGCTGTATTATAACCATCATGGAGGTAGGATGTATGGGATGAAGCAAAGTAATTGCCATGAATAACATTACTTACACATAACTATTGGACAAACACCTGCAACTGGCATTTTCCTTCATCTTCAGTATAATATTTCCAAGATGGGAAGATACGCACATACGGTTTAACAACATCAAATGCGATAGATGCTAAACTACGACTAGCTGGTTGTGCTTCCTCCACAGGAATAAGCGTACTAACTGGTGGTGTTGGGGTTCGCCGTGAGAGTACTGGCCCTTTGGGCACTGGAGCTGCCTTACTAACTGCTCTTGTTTGGGAGCTCTGTGGTGGAGATGGTGCTGTGTCAACAGGAATTGGGTTACTATCGGCTGGGGTTGGGGTTAGATTGGGTGAAGCTGGTTCTCTGTCCATCGTAGTAGGGGTACAATCTGCGAGAGTTTGGGTTATGTGTGGTAGGGCTGGTTCTTGTGCATGTACAACCGGGGTGCTATCTCCAGCAAGAGGTAGCACTATTATTTGAAGACCGTGTTTTTAGTCTGCTAGATACTGGCATCACCCGCTCCAATTCAAATGGCTGATAAACAGGAAACATAGTTGAATGTACAGACATTGTATGAGAGACAGATGCAATAGATATTGTGGAAAAAAGAGGGCATGAAATAGTTGACATGTATATTGTTTAAATAAAACGGATAGCATGACATAATTTCACATATATGATGTCTATCTAAACTGGATAACATAGCATAACATAATTCAAAGATATGATGAATAACTAAACAGGATCGCATGACATGATTCACCTACATGTTATCTAAGTAATCAGGATCGCATCATTTAATTCACATATGTGATTTATATGCTAAACAGAGGGCATTCGATATGATGTCTGAACTAAGAACATGGTGTTGAATATTGTGTATATGATGTCTAAACTATGCAATGCAAGACAGCGTATGCATGATATGAGCAGTATAACCGTGCCAAGTTAGAGCATACACCTTAGTGGGGGAATATGATAGGTCATCTGTCACTGAATCCATCTCTGAGGAGCTATTGGGACCCAACAAGAGATCTGCTTCGACAGGTAGTACTATCTGCTCTGAAGGCCTTATTTTCACTCCAGATTTTTCCATCTCCCACCCAAATGGCTGATTCACAGGAAGAGTAGTTTAATGTACAAACATTGTCGACAAACGGAAATGTAATGAAGAAAAGGATGGGAAAGATATCATTCAAATATATAATGCCTGGTTAAACAGGATGGCATTGCACATTTCACATATATTATGGCTGGCTAAAAGACATGAGACTGCATAATTCCCATATATGATATAGAAACTAAACAGGTGGCATTACAGAACATGTCTAAACTAAGTAGATGACATATATGATGTCAAAAGTAGGCACTACAAGGCAACCTATGCATGATATGACTAACATCATCATGCCAAGGTAGAGCAAACACCTTGGGGGGTAATAGGAGTGGTCAACGGCGTCCGAATCCGTCTCAGAACAGGTACCTTCCTCTGGATTACCATCTGGAGAGGGGTGGGGAGGGTTTTCCATTGAACCCACCATGGAGCAATGTTTGCATGACATTGTATTGCCGTGCAAAACTCTTCTCTTTTTCTCTACATGTTCAGCATGACTGTGTACAATATCTGACATGCATACGAAAAAAATATGGTGAGATTATGTAAGGAGAGCATGCGGAAATTTAGAGTGATGGTAACAACCAGTGGATCGATGTTTTTCTGTTGAACCAAAATAGCCCTAATGGATCGATGTGAATGTATAGTAATAAGTGATGCAACAAGTGTACAATCTCTTTGCTGTAGCCGTGTCGACCTCAGCATCATTGGGTTGGTCGCTGAAGCAGTTGAGGCAGAGGTGGCTGTCGGAGGTGTGGAGGAAGATCTGAGGAATCTGTAGACGGCGTCTAGGGCACTGCTCTGTTGTGATGAATCGTTCTGTCGTTGGAGAAGCTCCGGTGAGCCGTAAGACGTCAAGGCTGAAGCAGCACAAGACAGACATCGTCAATCTCAAGTGGGATTCTAATAGCATCTCCAATAGATGATGTAAAATGGATGTAAAATTAACATCACCAAAAACCACCTGACTACAACAGATGAGGTAAAAACTCTTGACTCTGAACTTAATTGTCGAAACTGAAATTTACCGTGGAATATGAATGCTACTATCGAAACTGAACGCAATGGTAGCAGAGAGGCACTTGACATGTAGTTTAGGGAGGGCCTGCAGTTCATCTTCAACCTGCACCCCCTGAGTCGCCAGCCACCACCAGCCGAACCGCCGGCCCCAGCGTCGCCTTGCCGCCCCGGCCAGCCCTCTAGGCCACCCGCCCCCACCCTGAACCCTAAGATAGATAGTGGGGTACCTCTCCGGCGAGCCCCCGTCCCCGCTGTGGGTGGTTCTTCCTTAACTCCGGCTTGCCCCCCAACCCCTGAAAATTGACTGACCCAAAAGTCGATTCAGTCGAGTGAAGTGTGGCTTAATCGGAGCAGAGCAGCAGCACGAGCGAGGGGGAGAGCAGCAGTAGTAGCTGGGCGAGCGAGCGATCGAGAGCCAGAGCAGCAGCAGCAGATCCGGCTGGTATGGATGCATCCGCCGAAGGGGCCTCGCACTGGGGGAGAGCCGCCGTGGAGATGTCGCCCGCAGCGCCGGCTTCAAAGTAGCCGCTCCATGGGGGTGCGGGATGGAGCACCGTCGGTGCCGGGAGGTCGAGTTAAGGAGAAGGTGTAGTGCGATGAGTATACAACCTCTTTGGTGGCGCCGAGTAGGCCTCGGCTTCATCCGAGGAGTCGGTGAGGATGCTGCGGTTCTGGTGGAGCAGGTTAAGGCGGCGCTGTGGGGATGGAGCAGCCGCGATAGATGAGGCGATTGTCGGAGCAGCTCCTTGGAGGTGGAGGACGGGGCGGCTGAACCGGCGGGACGGCGAGATGTACGACGGATCCTCATCCGGGGAGGTGGACGAGGGACGTCGAGCTGTTGCGCTGGACGACGTCGTCGGGGAAGAGGCTTCGGCTGGGCAGTGGTGATGTGGCGGACGGAGGAGGGTGGGGTTTCGCGGCTGGCGCGGAGAGGTTATGGCGGCCTGGGATTTCGAATGGCGAAAAGGGGGCGATGGGAGGGGGTGAAGCATGACTTAGGAACGCGCTTGTCCAAAATGTAGGCTGTGTTACAAAAGTACCCCCCACCGATTTGAACTAGCGGCCCTTTCGGCTCAGGGTTAGAAGGGGGATTTCGCGTGTCGGGATTTGGCAGCTGGAGGGAGTTTTCGCGCGCATTGTAATTTCGGGATAGCAAGGCGCGGGTTGTGAAGGCGCCAGTTTTGGGAGCACAATATCTGAATTTTCGGGATATAACAAGACGCGGGTTGAATTTTAGGGACAAGCCTAACGTGTAGTAATATTGTACTTGTACGTACCAAATCAATTCGCACTTCCCTCAACCAAAAATAAAACGAAAAAAATAAAACTATTCACACCACACAAATAGAGAGTCTTGCCCCGTTTTACTATACAAATGCTATTCAAAGCTACTCCCTCCTTCCATCTATATAGGGTCTAATGCGTTTTTCGATGCTAACTTTGACCAAATATTAGAGCAATGATATTTGACATGCAACTTACACAAAGCACACTGTTAAATTCGTCTGTGAAAGGTTCTTTCAATGATATAATTTTCACATTGTGCATGTCATGTACTAATAATCTTGTCAATAGTCAAAGGTGGTCTTAAAAATCTCATTACGCCCTATATAGATGGAGGAGGGAGTATGAATCCATGTTATGTCCGATTAAATTTTTTCGCTTGCTCTATAATGCATGTAACCTACTCATACCAACATTTTTGTGCATTCCAAATGTCTATACTACCGCTGCAATTCGAACTAAATTTGAATTCGTTTCCCTATTTCAATAAGAATCTACAATCATGATTGTTGCCAACTTCAACCATCATAGTTTCCTTGCTATCCGCCAGATATAAATCAGACGGCCTATGATGCAGGATGGCAGGCACACCATCATCAACAACTCCGTTTTTTATAAGAGTAGAGATAAAACATATTAAATGTAGTATACCATGTTCATAACCACACCATGTGTATCACCGTTATATATATTCACACATCCGTCGGTTTGAAACACTATGATAAATTCTTCAAATATCCGAATTTGCTTTTTATAATGAAGTATATATGATCTCTATTCGTCTTTTACACCCACACAACCCTCTTATCTTTATAGCTAGTGCTAACTTTCTCTTGTGCATGCACACGCCCGCATCCCTCTCACCCTCCCTCAGCATTCTCTAGCTCCATCACGCAAATTCGTCTTTTCACTTTAGGTCGTTCACCCACGGTGTGTGTAGGCCCCCCCAGCTCCTTCTTTACGGCACACATCGATCGATATGCCTCTCTAGCCAGGTGTGCCTAGCACAAACACAAGCTTCCCCTCTTCTCTTGTCACCGTCCATACCTCACTCCCACCACTCTTTTCATCGTTCTCGTACTCGCACACTCCTCCCCCTCGATATAGTATGCCTCTCGTACCACCTCCTACATGCATCCCTATCTCTCTTTCCTTCTCCTCGTGCCTCATTTTCTTCTAACACACACATGCATGTATACCGATCGATCTCCCAACATATACCTAGATCGACTTTAACTACCCCCATCGATCGACGTACCTCACAAGTTATGTCTCCCCTTTCTCTTACAAAGGGCGATTGATCTTCCTATGTAGTTACGTCTGCTTACCACAGCCACATCGTCCCCCCTCATCATTCGTGCATGCCTCCTGACCCGTCTCTCACACGCACGTGCACAGACAACAAGCAGCCATCTCCTCTCTTATTGATATTGCGGCCGTGCCCTCCGTTTGTCTAGCAAGCCTATCCCACCATTTGTTAGAAGCAACTCCACTACCACCCCCTCCAACACTCTAGCTTTGTCTCTCTCCCAACCTTATTTTTCTCCTGCACATATGCATGGATGCCAATCGATCTCCCTTAATACATGAGGCAAATCGATCTCCTTAATACATGAGGTAGGCCTCTCTCCTCCTCCACACATATACCAGCCATTGTACTTCTATAGTTAATTGGGCCTTCCTCTTCCCCCACCACACACCGATAGTCGAGCGCTGCAGGTAGGTATCCATGCCACAGAGACAAACTACACATGTCCCATCTCACGTTCTAGTAGGCCAGCCACTCTATATCTTCGACGTGGGCACACACAAATTCGATGGCACTCTTTATCGATCGCGCACGTGCACACATACACACATCATCCCTCTCTTCGATTCTATGGACACCTCAAGCCGATGTTACCTCCACTCTCTTCTCGTGGATCGCCCCCTCTATATTTATGTTATATCCAGGACTCTATTTCACACACATTGCATATGTTAATTTTTTTGATTGACCCCCCCCCCCACAAAAAAATCTCAAGAACCCACACACTATATCTCTCTAGGTTTGTATCTCTCTCACACAACCCCACATAGGTGGTGTACATATACAAGAAGAGAATAGGTGCATCGTGCACGTACTCACGCTTCATGCCCAGCCACACCCACGCGGGTACACGGTGGAGCTCATTTCTCTGCAGAAGCTGAATTTGTTTTTGAAACATCAAGTGGCCAGAGACTCGAAAACTTATTTGCCCATTAGTGACTTGTCAGGGCGGTGGATTTTAGTTTGTACGATAATGCTGCATCCACCTAAAGTAACGAAAGTTCTTACGTAAACTTCCTAGTAATTCCCTCTTCGTAGGTGCAGCATTACGCCTAACATTTGTAATATCAGTTTGAAACTTGTAATATTGCCGTGTCCTATTCCTGCGTTTTCAAAATCCTGCGAATCAAACAGGCCCTGAGTTGGTGATGATGTTATGCCTCCCATCTTTCACCAATAGCCGTCGGATCTAGATCTGACGCATACAAACCAAGCTTCTCCATTTTTGCAAAAAGATGTCCACACTTGTTCCCTATTTACAAACAACTCCTTGTCTCTCACAATCTAGGAGTAGAAGGCCGTGAAAAAATCTGGCGCGATGGCTACTGCCGGAGCCATCCACCCCAATCTTGGTGTTCCGTGCAATGCACGGGAAATTATGTCGAACAGGGCTAGCTGTAAGCAGGCTAGCTCTACAGCCATGATGATAGTGACTGCAGACGGTGAGGCTGACTATGGTATGCCGAACACGGCGCCTATACTCAGGTGTCATCTCCGGCGCAGGGTCTTTTCACTTCACTGTGAGGAGCAACACGTAATAATTTGACCAACGGGTAGTACAGTGCTAGTACTCCTACTACTACATTGGTAGTACTACTACTAGTACTAGTAGCACCACCGTCTGGATTTAGGAGTACTACCACGTCCACCGGCACCGAGGAACGTCTCCAGGTAGTATTGCTTGAGGCCACTTGCATGAAAGCTTTGTCTCCTTGTTCGATGAGGTCCTCATCGGTTTCCTCGACAAGTTCACCATCGTCAAGAAGCTTGCGGACGACTTTGACGTAAGCCTCCAGCCGACGCGCCTAGGCTCTGCGATGCCCGCCACCCTCAACGGCCACTATGGTAACAACCTCTTCGATGCACTGGGGGCCCTGCAACTGCCCGCCGTCACGTCGGAGAATGTCCATCTCGAGGTCGCGCTCGTCGCGCAGCAAGACACCATCGACAGAATCACCCACGTCTACATGCAAATCGTCCACAAGGACTACTACATGCAAGAGGAGGACGATAGGACGCTGGCCTTCTTGGAGCGCAAGGCAACCTTGGACGGCACTGTTCAAAAGCACGTTGAGCTCGCCGCCAACGCCGCTGCTCCTCACACGTCGGTTGGTGACCCGGCGCACTAGGGCATGAGGATGTCATTGAACTTTGATGGATCCATATGTATTTTTATCTTTCCGTCAAATCCATGTAGTAGTATATGATACTACAGTAATTATCTTACCTTTCGCATCAACTTCATAATTTTCATACGTACTCCATGCATGAACGCGCCAAAACCAAACTTCTCATTACTCTAGGCAAATCGTTATTTTCTATCTATCGGTCACGCCATGGAGCAGAACCAAATTTTACAAGTTACGAGTTCAAAAGGAAAATCCTGCCGTGTTCGCGTCGCACCCCCACACGGTTGGTCCAGCACACCGCTCAAGCAGGAATGCGTGCGGTGTTGCATTTTCACTTACAAGTGGGACCGTAGTTGAGAAAACCGACTATCGGCAAACCCCCACCCCGCCCACCGCGCGATGGCTGAGAAAACAGCAGGGAGAAGAGATGGCTGTAGCATGGACTCCAAGAAAATTGGTGTCGGATGGGACTCGTGTGGGTGGCGTGTGCCGTACTGCTAGACGTGAATGCTACTGAGTTATGGCCCATGCCACCCCACTATATCGAGCCTATATCGAGGTACATAGAACAAATTTCCTGCAGTCCGTGCTCAACCCTCCTCTATCTCTCTTCTCAGCCAGCCAGCGGACGTGCGGAGCCCATCATCTGTTTGCTCACATGCGGCCCCACATGTTAGTGAAAACGCAAGAGGACCCACTGAACCTGCACATCTTTCACCTCGACGTGCTGGTGATGAAAAACAAATCCAATAAAGATCTTTGGTGGCCGCTTTTGGAGTTACTCAAGAGTAGTAAGATTCTATTTACAGTTTAACCCAAGATGCACATCTCGTGGCTTCAACTACCACTCTATTTTCCTTCATGACACGACCTGGATGCTGGATGTCCCACGTGTCGGCAAAAGGAGGAAGAACTCGACCAAATCTTCGGTTTTGCTATCGGATGAGATTAGTGCACTTGTTGATACTCCTACTAGAATAGAGGCTAGACATGAGACTAGATGTGAGGAAGCAACGTCTACTTCTTTACACTCGAAGAAGAAAGAAGCACGCAAGATCGAGCCTCCGTAGATCAACAATGAATGCATCAAGAAGGCACTAATCCAACTTACAGGAGTAGTAAAATGTATTCTTGTGGTTCTTGTTTTCTTTGGTCTTGCTTTTCTAGTCAAAATTATCGTTGGAGTTCATGCAAAACGGAGGTCCGTTTGGGGTCATGCATTGGAGTTGGCCTTACAAGTGGGACCGCAGTTAAGGAAACCGACTATCGGCAAACCCCCACCTCGCCCGCCGCGCGATGGCTGAAGTTAGAGAAACGACAAGGTTGAAGAGATTGCTCTAGCACGGACTCCAAGAAATAATATGGTGTCAGATGGATGTCGTGGTGGTGGCGTGTGCCGTACTCCTGGACGTGAATGCTTGTTCTGGCCCATGCCACCCTACTACTCCTATTACTTACTCCTACTAGTATATAGTATACTAGTATCAAGGATTCGAGGTGTTGGTTACGTACAACGAACACATTAGCATATGGCTACAGTAAAAACACCCGCCCGACGCGCGAAGCATGTGAAGCTAGTACAAATTTAGAGAAGCGACTCGAAAGCCATTCATAAATTTAGTAAGTTTACCACAAGCATATCATTTTATTACATACAACAGGTCATCAACCCACATCGACAACAAGGATACATTATAAATACTAAAGTTTTCACCACACACCAAATAACAAGCCATGAAATGAACTTCAACTCAACCATTCCGCGGCGTTGGAAACGCTTGCTTGGAACCATAAGTGATTCTCTGGGACGGGCCATCTGTTGTCGATCTAGAGACCAACGCAGGACCGATCATCCAGGCTGAAGCGGCCTACTATATCAGTACGAGGGTAGGGAACCACCCAAATGTCCGAGGTATAGACACAATTGCTTCTCATAAATGTGTCAACAGCAGTTGGATCGCCTTTCACCATCATCGGATAGTTTTGTCCAAGGAAGAGCGAGTTTTCTCCAAGACTATCAATTCTGTGCCAGGGAGAAGGAGTTGGCGCTAGCACACTAGTATCCATCCCGAATACCATGCAAGGGGTGTTGGAATAGGTCCGGAGAGTGCGACCATGGGAGACACCTGCTTCCTTAGCAGTAACATCATCAGTGGGTTGTATACACACAAGAAGAGGTGATCCATCAGAATTAGTTGCCAGGCGCCACAGAGTATATCGGCGCTGCTCGTCCTCATGCTCGTGATCTTCACCATCGTCACCTCCCCCTTGGTTATAAAAATTCTTAAGTATAGGTGGTGGGATGTTCACAGGACCTTGGAAACACAAGAACAAGGTTAATTAGTAAAGGGAAACTTGCTAACCCGCATGCATGTGGATGAAACAATTATAATTATGGTGGAAGACAAACATACCGAAACTACTAGGATGCCATGCAAAAACAGTGCCACGAGTGGTGGCAGCAAACACAAGGCCCTCGTATCGAATTGCATCACAGTACTCATCCGTGTACAGAAACTGATTTTTGAGCAATATCCATCGAGTCGAACCACGAAGGACGGCAAGAAGCTTGTCGAAGATAGCAACAACTTGATAGTTGTTGTAATTCCAAGAGCAGTTGGGAACTCGACAAATTGCTATCTTCCGTAGAAGACAGTCACCATGATCGTATTTGAACGTGCGTACATTACTGGTGTGCTCAACCTCTGGGCAGTGTGCTGAGATTTTTGGAAGTGGAACCCGGTGATGAGTGTACACATTCACAAGTTCCCACTCGCAGTTGGACCCAATGTAAACAACCCAATCTCCATTTGCGCCCGCCCAAGCCTTGCCCTCGAGCGATTGCATCTTAACATCATACGTATCATTATCAAGCGGCATCAACTGGCACAGGGCGAGGCCTCCGTCGTGCCGGCGCCAGTCATCAGGGTCACGACAAAGAAGATAGGGGAGATCAAACCGCTCCTTGACTCTTGGGTTCTTTGTAATGATGTTATTAGTTGAGTCGAGAATGGGCTTGAACGAACCTGCCATGCTAGCCGAGGTGATGACGTCGCACCGATCAATGAGTTCCTCCACCAAATCATCTTTCAGATCGGGGCAAGAATAACGGGGTCGTTTCCGGCATGTTCCCTCCATGGAGAAGACGATCGAACAATGGCAGAAGAAAGGGTGAAGGGCTGAAGGAAAATGGAGGAGGGAGAGGAAGAGCGTGCAACAACAGTTCCATATCGAGAGGGAAAGGTGAAGAGTCGGTGGACGGTTGCGAGTTTGCCATGGTTCACAAAGAGGCGCCCCGGCCTACACATCTGTTCGAAAATACTCCTACTACTCGCTGTCGTCTCACTAATATGTTGGAACGGGACCACATGTCAACGAAACATGGTGTGTAATTTGTCGTGCAAAATGCAATCTGGCCGCGTTGGCCCGAGGTGCCACATTAGTTATCGACCTTTATTTTTTTAATGGCATGCCGATCAGTTTTGAAGCACGACTAACTGGTACTGTATGTGGAGATGATGATAGCAGGGACCCGCCAAGGTCATGGCAGTACGCAAGTGCCTCCTTATTTCAAGCCAATAAAAAATGGCTCCTCCTAGTGGATTTCTGACATCTGGGTCCCATGCCATTGTCAACGTAGTCATAAACGAGAGAATTGCACAACGAGCAGATGACACCACGGACCCAGCAGCTCACCTAGTTATTTTTATTTTGGGTTAATTTGATAAATGCCACTCCAAATCTGGTGTATCCGAGAAATGCCACAGCAATTTCCAAACTTTGAAAATGCCATTTCTAGTGGCATTTTTCGAGTTCTGGAGTTGCGTTTTTCAAAGTTTGCAAATTGCAGTGGCGTTTTTCAAAGTTTGCAAAAATTGCAGTGGCATTTTTCAAAGTTTGGAAATTGCAGTGGCATTTTTATGAATCGCCATAATTGGAGTGGCATTTATCTAATTTGTTTTTGAGACGGAAGCAGGGTGTCAACTGGGCTGTGCAGGACACTCTGGCCTGTCTAGACAACCTTTTCTTTTATGTTTACCACAGACCAATCCAGTAGTTTTTTTTTCTTTCTGAAAATGGCTGGCCCAGTTCTTTTGTGATTTGTCAAGTAAGTCGCTTTATCAGGCCTGCTGGGCTGCAAATCTTTCAATACAAGGAGAGCTTCATTCGGCTGGCCGAGAAAATGGCCTATTAGTAATGAGAAATGGGTTGTACATTTTTAAAACACATCAAACCGGCAATTATTTTCAAATATCTTTTTTTCATTTCGAGATTTTAAATTGCATAGATTTTTATGCATGGACAATTTATTGGATTTTATATTGATATACATTTATTTTTAAAATCAGTCTGAATGTGACTCGAAATTTCGGGATTAAAAACAGTTCAGACCGCACCGACATATGAAAAATTTCGTATAATTTTTTAACCGTGGCCACAATATGGGCTGTAAGGCGAACATACAGAATATGGGCTCCAAAAAAACCCGTAAGAATTAGCAAATGGGCTGTAAATTATTTGAAATAATGGCAGATGGGTTGTATGCTGTTTTCCACAGATTTGAGGCTTTCCACAGATGGCCTGTATACTGTTGGATGTGCCTCCAACGGCCGTCATGCTTCTTCAATCTCTGCTCTTTCTACTTCAGCCGCTCAAACAAGCGCTGGCGGGACTGCCTGCTGCCTCCTCCCTGCGGCCGGCTGTGCTGCTGCGTAGGCCTCACCGCCCCACCATACTCCCATCGCTGGCCTAGCCATCCCTCTACTCACCCACACCTGCTGTTATTCTCCGGCGACGGCAGACGAACCAGTAAACCCTCGTACAGTCGTACTCCCTCCGCGTGGGAAACAAAAACAACGACCGAGTCTTCCCTGCCTCCGTGTCATTCCCTCCCTAGGCCTCGCCGTCGTCCACCACCCTAGTGCTCTCGGCGTGGCGTGGTCAGCGTGGTCAACGACCGACATGCATCTGAAGTGGACTATACGTGGAGAGGCTAACAACTGGGTCCACGGCCGCACGCAAGGAAATGCCTCCTTATTACGTGCAAAATAATGATTTTCTCCACCTGACATCTGGGACCCACCGAAACGGCCTCCGTATTTCACGAAAAAAACGATACCGCCACTGACAGCTCGGACCCACCAGCTATATCTTCGCATGCAAGGAAGTGCCTCCTTATTACGCACAAAAAAATGAATACTCCCCCTGCTAGCTGGGACCCAGTATAGTGGGCCTACTAAGTTGACGGGGACGAAGGGCTTTGTCAACTTAGTCAATGTGCACGATTCTAGCTCGACTGACCGTACGATGTCCATCCAATGGCCATAGTGCTTCTTCAACCTCTGGTCTTCTTGCTCCAGCCGCCCAAAGCAGCACCGGTCGTGCCGCCTGCTCCTGCCTCCCGTGGCCGGCTGTGCTGCCGTGGAGGCCTCACCGCCCCCATACTACTCCCACCGCTGGCCAGGCCATCCCTCCACTCCACTCACCCACACCCCCTGTTATTCTGCAGCGACGGCAGCACAGCCGAACCAGTGAACCCTTGTACTCCTCTCCGCGTGGGCATCCACTGCCGCGTCTTCCCCGGCTCCCCGTTGTCCCCTTCCTAGGCCTCGCCGTCGTCCATCGCCGTGGTGCTGTCGGCGCGGCGTGGTCAATGTGGTTAACGACTGAATTCCATCGGAAGAATATTGTATGTGGAGAGGCTGACAGCTGGGTCCATGGCAGCCGCAAGGAAGTGCCTCCTTATTATGCGGAAAATAATTATTCCTCCACCTCATAGCAGGGACACACCGGACGCCCACCAGTATATCACGAAAAAAACGTTTGCCCCTGAATGTTGGGACCCACCCGACGGGCCACAATATTTCGCGAAAAAAATGTTCCCCCTGCTGTCAGCTCGGACCCACCGGAAGTGCCTCCTTATTACGCACAAAAAAATGAATACCCCCTGCTAGCTGGGACCCACCCTAGTGGCAGGCTGACTTGTGGGCCTACTAAGTTGACGGGGACGGAGGGCTTTGTCAACTTAGTCAATATGCACGATTCTAGCTCCAGTGATCGTACGATGTTCATCCAACGGCCGTAGTGCTTCTTCAACCTCTGGTCTTCTTGCTCCAGCCGCCCAAACCAGCGCCGGTCGTGCCTCATGCTCCTGCTTCCTGTGGCCAGTTGCGATGCGACAGAGGTCTCACCGCCCCTACTACTCCCACCGCTAGCCAGGCCATCCCTCTACTCACACACACCCCCTGTTATTCTGCGGCGACAGCAGCCTCACACCGCAGCGAACTAGTGAACCCTTGTACTCCTCTACGCGTGGGCATCCAGTGCCGCGTCTTCCCCGGCTCCGTGTCGTCCCCTTCCTAGGCCTCGCCGTTGTTCATCGCCTTGGTGCTCTCGGCGCGGCGTGGTCAACGTGGTCAAGGAACGGCTTCCATCGGACGTGGACTGTACGTGGAGAGGCTGACAGTTGGGTCCACGGCCGCAGCAAGGAAGTGCCTCCTTATTACGTGCAAAATAATTAATCCTCCACCTGACAGCAGGGACCCACCGGATGGGCCACCAGTATTTTGCGAAAAAAAATCGTTTCCGCCTGACTGTTGGGACCCACCAGACGGGCCACCGTATTTCGCGAAAAAACGCCCCCCCCCCCCCCGCTGTCAGCTCGGACCCACCGGAAGTGCCTCCTTATTACGCACAAAAAAATGAATATTCCCCCGGCTAGCTGGGACCCACCTTGCTGGGAGGCTGACTTGTGGGCCTACTAAGTTGATGGGGACGAAGGGTTGTGTCAACTTAGTCAATATGAACGATTCTAGCTCCGGTGATCGTACGATGTACATCCAACGACCGTAGTGCTTCTTCAACCTTTGGTCTTCTTGCTCCAGCCGCCCAAAGCAGCGCCGGTCGTGCCGCATGCTCCTGCCTCCCATGGCCGGCTGTGCTGCCATAGAGGGCTCACTGCCCCCTACTATTCCCACCGCTAGCCAGGCCCTGTGGCGGCGGCAGCCTCACATCGTAGCCGAACCAGTGAACCCTCATAGTCCTCTCTGCGTGGGCTTCCACTACCGCGTCGTCCCCTTCCTAGGCCTCGCCGTCGTCCAGCGCCGTGGTGCTCTCCGCGCGGCGTGGTCAACGTGGTCAAGGAACGACTTCCATCGGAAGAGTCTTGTACGTGGAGAGGCTGACAACTGGGTCCACGGCCACAACCCAGTTTTTTTGTGATTTGCCAAGTAAGTCGCTTTGTCAGGCCTGTTGGGCTGCAAATCTTTCAAGACGAGGAGAGCTTTCATTCGGCTGGCCGAGAAAATGGCCCATCGGTAATGAGAAATGGGTTGTACATTTTTAAAACACATCAAACCGGCAATTAGTTTCAAATATCTTTTTTTTCATTTCAAGATTTTAAATTACATTAATTTTTATGCATGGAGAATTTGTTGGATTTTATATTGATATACATTTATTATTTAAATCAGTTTGAATGTGAGTTGAAATTTCGGGATTAAAAATAGTCCGGACCGCATCGAAATATGCAAAATTTCGTATAATTTTTTATACCGTTGCCACAATATGGGCTGTAATGCTAACAAAAAGAATATGGGCTCCAAAAACACCTTAAGAATTAGCAAATGGATTGTAAATTATTAGAAATAATGGCAGATGGGCTGTATGCTGTTTTCCACAGATTTGAGGCTTTCCTAAAAAAAGGTTGATGCACAAGCACTGACTGTTGGATGTCCATCCAACGGCCGTCGTGCTTCTTCAATCTCTGCTCTTTCTGCTCCAGCCACTCAAACAAGCGCCAGCGGGACTGCCTGCTCCCTCCTCCTCGCGGCTGGCTGTGTTGCCGCGCAGGCCTCACCGCCCGACCTTACTCCCATCGCTGGCCTAGCCATCCCTCTACTCACCCACACCTGCTGTTATTCTCCGGCAATGGCAGACGAACCAGTAAACCCTCGTACAGTTGTACTCCCCTCCGCGTGGGAAACGACTGCCGAGTCTTCCCTGCCTCCGTGTCGTCCCCTTCCTAGGCCTCGCCGTCGTCCACCGCCCTGGTGCTCTCGGCGCGGCGTGGTCAACGTGGTCAAGGAACAACTTCCATCAGACGTGGACTATACATGGAGAGGCTGACAGTTGGGTCCACGGCCGCAGTAAGGAAGTGCCTCCTTATTACACGGAAATTAATGATTCCTCCACCTAATAGCTGGGACCCACCGGACGGGCCACTGTATTTCGCAAAAAAAACGTTTCCCCCTGACTGTTGGGACCCACTAGCTACATCTTCGAACGCAAGGAAGTGCATCCAGCCAAAAAAAATGATTCGCCCCCTGACTGCTAGGACCCACCAGCTACATCTTCGCAGGCAAGGAAGTGCCTGACAGTCGGGACCCACCTGGTCGAAGCGTACGTAGCGTTGTCATTCTGGTCGCAAACGTGTACGTACATACTGGTCGATGTAGAGGCGCGCACGTGTCGTAGTAGAGGCGCGCATGTAGCATGTACACGTACGTATAGCGGCAAGGGTGCAAGAAAGGAAATATGGCCACGTATGTGTACATACGGGCGGGGTCTCGAACGCCTACTCGCGCATACGTATGGCGAGGGCTCGTGTACGTGGCTGGGTCGGAATGGAGAAATAGCGTCATCGTCGTGTTTATGGGGAGGCAACGAAATGTGTCGTGTTCATGGGGAGGCAACAGAATGCGTCGTGTTCATGGGGAGGCAACGGAATGCGTCGTGTTCATCGGGAGGCAACGGAACACGTGGGAGCCAACCGGCTGGGTCGGAACGAAATACGTGGTCGTGTTCATCAGGAGGGCTTGGACGGAACAGGCGATGGAAACGAGGCCTGGCGTACCGCACAACAGAGAAAACAGACCTCCTACATTCTTAACGGGGTCATGTTGATCGGGAGGGGTCTGGCGTACCACAAAACGGAGGAAACGGACCTCCTACGGTCGAAACTGGGGTCCTGTTCATTGGGAGGGGTGTGGCATACCGCAAAACGGAGGAAACGGACTTGTGTTGGAGCGCTACGGTCGAAACGGGGGTCCTGTTCATCGGGATGGGTGTGGCGTACTGCAAAACGGGACTCCACGGGATACTGTTCATCTTCATCGTCGACCCCCTCCAGCCTCCACGAGCTACTGTTCATCCACTGTCGACCTCCTCCAGCCTCCACCTGCGACTGTTCATCCACGGGCTCCTGTTCATCCAGCCTCCACCGCGCTACTCCACCGGCTACTATTCAACCAGCCCTCTCCACGGTCTCCTGTTCAACCACCCCTCCACGGGCTACTGTTCATCCTGCCCTCCACCGTCTACTCTTCATCCTGCCCTCCACGGGGTGGTCCTCTTCATCCAACCCTCCACGGGGTCCTGTTCATCCAGCCCCAACCGTCTCGATCGATCGGGGTCCTGTTCATCCAGAGGCAACACCACAGGGTCCTGTTCATCCACCCCCACTGGGAACTGTTCATCCACCCCCCCCCCCCCGCAACGCTCACTGTTCATCCAGAGGCAACATCGATCGGCTTCAGTTAGCAGCAGTAGCGAAGGAATCGCTCGATCGGGTTCAGTTAACAGCCATCGATTGATCGCTCGGGTTCAGTAACGCGTAGCCTGCAGTGCAATCGCTCGGGTTCAGTTAGAGCCCAACACCTCGCTCGGGTTCAGTTAGAGCCAACGGCTCGCACACACGCGCGTACGTGTACGAGAGAAACGCGCATCGCTCGGCCCCCGACCTCCCACCGTAACCGGGAACTCCCCGAAATTTTCCTCCCCCTCGCTTCTACCACGGTTTTTTCTGTCATGGACGGCCCAAAGAATGTCATGCAGCTGCGTCTCCGGCCCGCCCAGGACGAAAAGCCCATTTTCTGTCATGATTTTTTGTCATAGAAGTAGGAGCCCACCACATCTATGATGATATCGGGTTTTGTCACAATTATCGTCATAGAAGTGTAATATGTATGGCAGAAAAAAATTCATTCGGCCCAAAATGTCACGGATGTGTCTTTTTTTGTAGTGATAGTAGCTGGGGTTCGGGCGAGGAGGAAGAAGAAAGGGGATCGAGAGTTGGTAGCCGCCGTGTGCCGTTCACCGGGATCCACTGGATACCCTAGCCTGCCCTGGTCGCTGGCTTAAGTATTCCTTCTCTCTTGGGCCGTTGCTTCCTCCACTCCGGGCCAACGTAGCATGGGTTGGGCCTGGGTGAACGCTTGGGCCTTACCGTCGGGTTGGTAGGTGGAGTATGCTGGTCAGGGACGCTAGCAGACGCGCATTGGAATTGCCCGGAGCGTATTAATTACCAACGGTCAAGACAACTCGTAGAACAACTCTCACTGCATCTGCATGGTCCTCTTCTCACATGAACACCAAAACGCAGCAGGGCACATGCCTCGCCGCCACGTTGATCTTTCTTTTCGGAAGAGCCTGAGACTAGCCACAATGGAGAGTAACATACACCAGTAACATGCACATATCCCTAGACTATGTTATTACCTTCATAGTGGGTAGTAACATAAGTGTGGTAACATGCAAAGCTTCATTTATTAGGTTATAGACTCATATTGCATTAGGACATGTGATGTTACAGTAATTAGCTAAGTTATTCAAACTACCTCTCTCCTCATTAACTCATTGCCACATAAACAAATTTGCTGAGTTGGACTCAATGTTACTACTGAAATTACTCCCATTGTGACAAGTCTGACAGCCAACCAAGCAGCGCATACACGAATCATCCCAAGCCCCTGGACCAGGTTCGTCGATGGTCGACGACATGGCAAGGTTCGCTGAACCTCCATCGTCCTGTCTAGGAGTATTATTGCTCACTCCACCGATCTGATCTTCAAGGCGCCCAGCCCAGCAGTGCTTGCATGGGCTTAATTAGAAACTCAACAGTACGCGCCGGCATTGAACTGCATGGGCTTAATGAGAAACTCAACAGTATGCGCCGGCATTGAAAACGCAACTGCTCCATCGCACGTACAGCTTTTTTTTGAACGGACCAGCTGATGGCTGGCATATATTGATATCATAGCAGAGAGCAGGCGGAAAAAACATAAGGCGATGTTCGATCTAGCGGTCGAAGAAGAAAGACAGAAGAAAGTTGAAAAGGTTCAGCAAAGAGAGCTAGCTGAAGACTAGACTGGCAAGTTAAACTCTCATGGAGGTTCCCAGAAAGGGTGCTCCAGGTGAACCGCTCCTGCTTGGTGCCATAGCTCGATAGTTCTTGTTATGCTCGCCATAATTTCAGTAATGTTTGCTGTCTTTTGCTGGAATTTAGTCTATTTTGGGCAGCCCAATAATTATTTCAGAAATTCCTAATAAATCGTAGAGGCCCACTTAGCCCATTTGTGCAAGGCAAGGGATACTACTAAAGTTTAGTCCCACATTGCTAGTTTAGTGGGAGTTGGACCTCCTTATAAGGGAGGTTCTTTCCCCACTTGTACGAGCATGAGAACAAGAGGGATATCCACGCGCGCTCCTCCTCCGCCACCCGCCTCGCCACGCCACGTCACGACGCGCCGCGCCGCGCCGCGGGTTGCGGGAATGAGCCGAGTCGATATCTAAATTTTTGCCATGCACTACGGGTATACGAAAGGTCACACGGAAGCTGAAAAGATTTTTGCGAAAGTGGAGTTCGAATGCGAACGGTGCAGCCCGTCGGCTGCTGGCTGTTTGCTTCGCCTCCGTCTCTTTGTTTCGCCTCCCGTCGCTGCCCTCTCGCCTCCTTCTCTTGCACCTATAAAAGGGAGGTCGCTCCTTCCAGAGAGATGCACCAGAACCTCTTCCCCCTCTCGCCACAAGTTCCTGAGCACTGTGCTGCTGCTACGATGTTCCCCATCCCGGCTTGCGGCGTGCACCGCGGATCGGGACAGTAGGCCTCCGAAACCGCACCTTTTGAGTCCTGTACGGGAGAAGGGTGATAAGGTTTTTGGGGAGCACTCAGTGCGACTACTGGCTGCTTCATCACGGACGATCCGGTCACCGACGACTTCTTCCCCGACGTCCACGACCTCCTCGACGACATGGCAGGCGAGGACACCGACCCCAAGTCCAGCACTTCTACTGCTGCTGTCTCGTACGTGTTCTTGCTCTTTCTGTTAGATGTCATGACACAGTTCTTTGCTCTACTTTATGTCCTACATGTGTTAGGTTCTACTTCATATATGCAACTTCATCTAGTGTCTGTTCTAGATGTGTTTAGTTCAAGTTCATATCTGCAAATGTTGTTTACCTTCTCTATGACAAATCGCATGGCTTGTTTTATCGCTACGATGTTGGTCATGCTTTATCTAGTATTTCTGTTAACAAAATCATTCAGTAAATTGCTCATATTTCCAACAGTCCAAAAACCTTATTATAGGCAATTTACCCCAAGTGGTTTTGCTGCTTCCATGAGACCGCCTATGTTTGAGTGTATCCACTATAAGAGGTGGCGCGTGAGAGCAGTCTTATGGTTTCAAACCATGAGTTGCTATGACGCCACTCTTGGCAAACCTGAAGGAGAGCTTGATGCTCAACGGGCACAAGCCTTTTAGAAAATGGATACTCTGTTTAAGGATGCTCTCTTGAGTGTTCTTGGTGAGAACATAGTTGATGCTTATGTGTCAATTGATAATGGAAAAAATATGTGGGATGCACCCGAGGCCAAGTTTGGGGTCTCGGATGCTGGCACTGAGCTATACATCATGGAGCAATTCTATGATTACAGGATGACTGAAGAGCGCTCCGTGGTTGAGCAAGCTCATGAGATAAAGTCATTTGCTAGAGAACTTGAGCACTTCGGTTGTATGCTACCGGACAAGTTTGTTGCCGGAGGTATCATCACTAAGCTTCCTCCTTCATGGAGGAACTTTGCTACCTTGCTGAAGCATAAGAGGCAGGAGTTTTCCGTCCCGGATCTCATTGGCACTCTTGATGTGGAAGAAAAGGCGAGAGCAAAGGACACATGTGCTCGAGGTATTGAGGGAGGATCTAGTGCCAATGTGGTACAGAAGCAGAACTTCCAGCCCCACAAGTTCAAGAACAAGGGCAAGTTTGATGGTAAAGCAAATTTTGATGGGAAGAACAAGGCTGTCCAGCACAAGAACTTCAAGAAGAAGAATGACAAGAAGAAAGGTGTCTGTCATGTGTGTGGGGATCCTGATCATTGGGCTCCAAGTTGCCCTAATCGCTATGACAAGCGTCATCCTGGGAAAGGCGGCAAGACCGCTAATGTTGTCATTGGAGACATTGATATGAAGGATGCTGGGTATGGTATATTTCCCACTATTATTTCAGTATGTCATTCTCTTGATGGGTTGATTGACACGGGTGCTAATGTGCATGTATGCGGTGATATTTCCATGTTTTTGTCTTATCGGACTGCGGGGACTTCAACCGTGCTGATGGGCAACGGTTCAAGTGCTTCTGTTCATGGTGTTGGCACGGTCGATCTGAAGTTTACTTCGGGGAAGATCGTGCGGCTGAAGAACATGCATTATGTCCCCTCCGTCAATAAAAATCTTGTTAGCGGATCTCTTCTGTGTAGAGATGGCTACAAG
The DNA here is from genome assembly GCA_034509565.1 of Triticum monococcum. Classification (NCBI taxonomy): domain Eukaryota; kingdom Viridiplantae; phylum Streptophyta; class Magnoliopsida; order Poales; family Poaceae; genus Triticum; species Triticum monococcum. Next base: position 614,586,935 of record CM067847.1, on the reverse strand, counting down.
CTTGTCTTTGAGTCGAATAAATTTGTAATATCCAAGTATGGAACCTTTGTTAGTAAAGGCTATGAGTCAGGAGGCCTGTTTCATTTATCCTTATCAGACGTTTGCAATAAAGTTGTTAATCATGTTTGCAACAATAGTGAATCAAATGTGTGGCATTCACGTCTTTGTCATGTTAACTTTGGTTGCTTGTTGCGACTAGCAAAGTTGAACTTAATCCCTAGTTTCACCACTCTCAAGGGAACTAAGTGTCAAGTGTGTGTGCAAGCTAAGCAACCTCGTAAGTCTCACACGACTGTGGAAACGAGAAATCTTGCACCACTAGAACTCATACATTTAGATCTTTGTGAAATGAATGACGTTTTGACAAAAGGTGGAAAGAAATATTTCATGACGTTAATTGACGACTCCACTAGATACTGCCGTGTGTATCTTCTGAAATCTAAGGATGAGGCTTTGAACTTTTTCAAGATCTATAAAGCTGAAGTGGAAAACCAACTTGATCGAAAAATCAAGAGGCTTAGGTCCGACCGTGGTGGAGAGTATTTTTCCAATGAATTTGATGCTTTTTGGGTGGAACATGGTATAATCCATGAGAGGACGCCTCCCTACTCACCTCAGTCAAATGGGGTGGCTGAAAGAAAGAACCGTACTCTAACAGATTTGGTTAATGCCATGTTAGACACATCGGGTCTCTCCGAGGCATGGTGGGGGAGGCGATATTGACGGCATGTCATGTCCTAAACCGAGTTCCCACAAAGAACAAAGAGATAACTCCATTCGAGGAATGGGAGAAGAAAAGGTTAAAACTCTCTTATCTTCGAACATGGGGTTGTTTGGCGGAAGTCAATGTTTCAATTCCAAAGAAGCGAAAGCTTGGACCAAAGACTGTGGATTGTGTTTTCCTGGGATATGCTTTTCATAGCATTGGCTATAGATTCTTGGTTGTAAAATCTGAGGTACCTGACATGCATGTCGGTACGATCATGGAGTCGAATGATGCGACTTTCTTTAAAGATATCTTTCCCATGAAGGATATGGCTACCTCATCTAATCAGGAGATGCCTAGTTCATCGAATCAGGAACCAGTTACAATTACCGAACCTACAATTTCGATGGAACACTTTGAAAGTCCTGTGGTGGAGAACAATGAAGTTCCTATTAGGAGCAAGAGACAGAGGACTGCAAAGTCCCTTGGTGATGATTTTCTTGTGTACCTCATAGATGACACTCCCAGTTCTATTTCAGAGGCCAATGCATCTGAAGATGCTGACTACTGGAAGGAATCGGTTTGTAGCGAGATGGATTCCATCTTGGCGAATGAAACTTGGGAGATAACTGATCGTCCTTATGGGTGCAAACCTATAGGATGCAAATGGGTATTCAAGAAGAACCTTAGGCCTGATGGTACTATTGAAAAGTACAAGGCTCGGCTCGTGGCTAAGGGTTATACCCAAAAGGAAGGTGAAGACTTCTTTGATACTTACTCACCTGTGGCTCGACTGACCACTATTCGAGTTCTACTTTCACTAGCTGCCTCACATGGTCTTCTTGTTCATCAAATGGATGTTAAGACTGCTTTCCTAAATGGAAAGTTGGACGAGGAAATTTATATGGAACAACCAGATGGGTTTGTACTAGATGGCCAGGAAGGAAAAGTGTGCAAGTTGCTGAAGTCTTTGTATGGACTCAAGCAAACACCCAAACAGTGGCATGAGAAGTATGAAAGAACTTTAATAGCTACAGGCTTTGTTGTAAACGAAGCTGACAAATGTGTGTACTATCTCCATGGTGGGGGCGAGGGGGTTATCCTTTGCTTGTATGTTGATGACATACTGATTTTCGGAACAAATCTGATTGTTATTAAGGAGGTCAAGAATTTCCTATCTCGCTATTTTGAGATGAAGGATTTAGGAGTGGTTGATGTCATTCTGAACATTAAGTTGTTGAGAGACGATGATGGTGGGATTACATTGCTTCAATCTCACTATGTGGAAAAGATCTTGAGTCGCTTTGGCTATAGTGACTGCAATCCCTCTCCAACACCTTATGATGCAAGTGTGTTACTTCGAAAGAATCAAAGAATTGCTAGAGACCAATTGAAGTATTCTCAGATTATTGGCTCGCTTATGTACTTAGCCAGTGCTACAAGACCTGACATCTCTTTTGCTGTTAGCAAACTGAGTCGGTTTGTCAAACCAGGAGATGTGCATTGGAAAGCTCTAGAAAGAGTTTTGCGTTATTTGAAAGCCACTGTGAATTATGGAATTCACTACACCGGGCACCCAAAGGTGCTTGAAGGGTATAGTGAGTCAAACTGGATCTCAGATGCTGATGAGATAAAGGCCACGAGCGGTTATGTATTCACTCATGGAGGTGGCGCTGTTTCTTGGAAGTCTTGCAAGCAGACCATCTTAACGAGGTCAACAATGGAAGCAAAACTCACAGCACTAGATACAACTACGGTCGAAGCAGATTGGCTTCGTCGGCTCTTGAATGACTTGCCGGTTGTTGAGAAACCTGTACCGGGTATCCTTATGAACTGCAACAATCAAACTGTGATCACGAAAGTGAGCAGCTCAAAGGATAACATGAAGTCATCAAGACATGTTTAGAGAAGGTTAAAGTCTGTCAGGAAAATGAAAACTCTAGAGTTATTGCATTGGATTATATCCAAACATCTAAAAATCTGGCAGATCCTTTTACTAAGGGTCTATCACGTAATGTGATAGATAATGCATCAAGGGAGATGGGTATGAGACCCACAATATGAGTTGTTCACAGTGGTAACCTATTCTTTGTGATCGGAGATCCCGTGAATTAGATGTGGAAGACAAGATGTTGGTCAACTGAGAGGAGAGTATCCTTACTATTCACAATACCACTCCATGAAGATGCAATACTCTCCTAATCTGCATGGCAGGTTGATGTATATCTTAATGTGTTCTAAGTGACTTATTTAAGCAGAGAGGTTATCCTGCAGAACATCTTTTGAAGAACACACCTATATGAGTCTGATTGTCAAACGTCGCAATCTATGAGAGTAGGGTTCTCTCTAGTAAACTCATGAAAGGTCACGGAGTATGACGCATAAGCTCCACCCGCGGGGAAGACCCACGGTAGCCACGTATCGGTCAAGGCTTTATGTGAAGCTAGATTCGCAGAAAACTTGCAGTTCAAGGCCCAGTCCACTGTTCAAGTTGCTTACTAGTGTAGCATAGAGTTCTAGGTGGAAGTTCAACTTAACAGTCTCCACTGCAGTACCAGTATATAAAACAGTGTTTTGGAACCAAAGGCAAATTTCTGTGTGCTTCTGGGATCTGGTGGGGGATTGCCGGAATTTAGTCTATTTTAGGCAGCCCAATAACTATTTCAGAAATTCCTAATAAATCCTAGAGGCCCACTTAGCCCATTTGTGAAAGGTAAGGGATACTACTAAAGTTTAGTCCCACATTGCTAGTTTTGTGGGAGTTGGACCTCCTTATAAGGGAGGTTCTTTCCACACTTGTACGACCATGAGAACAAGAGGGATATCCACGCGCGCTCCTCCTCCGCCGCCCGCCTCGTCACGACGCGCCGCGCCGCGCCGCAGGTTGCGGGAATGAGCCGAGCCGATATCTAACGCCTCCGTCTCTTCATTTCGCCTCCCGTCGCTGCCTTCTCGCCTCCTTCTCTTGCGCCTATAAAAGGGAGGTCGTTCCTCTCAGAGAGATGCACCAGAACCTCTTTCTCCTCTCGCCACAAGTTCCTGAGCACTGTGCTGCTGCTACGATCTTTCCCATCCCGGCTTGCGGCGTGCACCGCGGATCGGGACAGTAGGCCTCCGAAACCACACCTTTTGGGTCCTGTACGGGAGAAGGGTGATAAGGTTTTTGGGGAGCGCTCAGCGCGACTACTGGCTGCTTCATCACGGACGATCCGGTCGCCGACGACTATGTCCACGACCTCCTCGACGACATGGCAGGCGAGGACACCGTCCCCAAGTCCGGCACTTCTACTGCTGCTGTCCCGTACGTGTTCTTGCTCTTTCTGTTAGATGTCATGACACAGTTGTTTGCTCTATTTTTTGTCCTACATGTGTTAGGTTCTACTTCATATATGCAACTTCATCTAGTGTCTGTTCTAGATGTGTTTAGTTCAAGTTCATATATGCAGATATTGTTTACCTTCTCTATGACAGATCGCATGGCTTGTTTTATCGCTACTATATTGGTCATACTTTATCTAGTATTTCTGTTAACAAAATCATTCGGTAAATTGCTCATATTTCCAACATCTTTTGTCTGAAAGTGCAGTCTTTCGTATCTGCCAAATGCCTCCCAGCACCAGAACGATCAGTGTCTTGACTCCCTTCTTGTGCTCAGGCCTTGCACCGTTTATGTTCTCATTTATAATCTCCACGGCTTTGTTTTTGTGGTGCCAGCTTGTACAGCTGTCAGCGCAGTACAAAGTTGGAGATCATGGCGCTGTCGCCACGCCGCCGCCGTTTGTTCCAGCCTGCAAATGTGTGTAGGCTCAACAAGGCGTGGATCATGCCTCCTCTGAACCAAGTTCAGTTGCCGCCTTGCCGGGCAAGCATGCATTGTCTTCTTTTTTTGCCGAAAGCATGCGTTTAATCTCCACATGGATAGGTTCACTGAATCTCCTCCATCCGAAGTTCTGTTGAACTCTGCCACTGGCAGTACCAGTACAGTCATACCTGGGCGTTCTCTGCCACTGCCACAGATTTTTGCAGAAAGTTCCAGAACCTTGGATAAGTCACAGAAATTAATTGTAGTACACCGAATTCATTTTATCCAAAGAATTCGGTTTTTATCCAAAGGTAAAAACCATCCAAGCGGCCAAACCCAACCCAACCCAACCAAACCCAGCAGCAGCAGTAGCACCTGGGGGAGGCAGGAGGCGAAGCAGAGCTGGCAAGCAACGCGAAGCTCCATCGCGCCGCGCCGCGCCGAGCGGTTTCTTTTCCCCGCTCTCTCTCACCCTCCTCCCGCGCGCCACCTATAAATACCGCCTCCCTTCCCCCTCCTCTCCTCCCAGACCCAGTCAGTCGTCACAGCCACACAGAACAAGCGAGAAACCACTCTGTAGTCTGTACGCACGCCCACAGATCAGAGAGAGGAAGAGAAAGAGGAAGAGGAAGAGGGATCGACATCCGTTTGATTCACCGTGCATCATGAGGCCGATCAGGGAAGGCGAGGCGCTGGTGGGGGTCGCCGGGGCGCCGGCGGCGGGCGGCCACGGCCACGGCGCGCACCCGGGGCTGTGGAGGACGCCGACGCCCTACCTCTTCCTCGGCTTCGCGCTCATGATGGGGCTCATCGCCGTGGCGCTGCTCGTGCTCGTCTGCACGCGCCGCAAGCCGTCGGGCTCGTCGCGGCGGGGGAGCGCCGCCGAGGAGGCGTCGGCGCGCGGGATGGTGCCGCTCGACAGGGAGTCCAAGGTCGTCGTCATCATGGCCGGCGACGACTTGCCGTCCTTCCTCGCCAGCGCCAGGCCGTTCGCGTTCCCTGATGCCGTCGAGCCGCCACGCCAGGCGGACGCGGTCTAAGCGCGCGCGCCGCGCCCGTGTGCCTGCGGGGCTCGGGACCAATTTTGTTCATCAATCAGATTTCTAGGATTTACCCTAAGTAATTTTGTCGGTAGTATAGTGCTGTATCTAGTAGTCGTGGAGATAACTGTCGTGCACGACGTGAGCGCCCGGCGGCGTTGAGATCTGTGAAAGCGAATGAAGTTTCGGCTTTGCATTGCTTGCTTTTTGCCTGCTCTCAGTTCGATTTTTCACTCACAAATTTCCACGATTCTCGTTTGGGTGGGTGGTATTAACTACTCCCAGGTCGTCGTGCTGGGACTCTGTCTCTCTCGTAGTGGTAAATCTCAACGATGAGTCACCAAGCATTAACCACAAACCATTAACAATGAGAGAACCACTCGCCAATACTGATCCAGATTGATCTGCTGGCATGACACGAAGTGATAAGCATTACGAGTTTGTGCCAAATGACGGAGCTTTACATGATTGCTGTAAATTGTCACTGCCGGTTGCGCACAGTGAATTTTCGGTTTCCGTTGAAAAATTAAGCGAATTTCATGATTAATTTTAGATAACAATACTCCGTAAGTCATAATTCTAGCAACTATTAACATGTAGTAGGTGAATTAAACGTCATGAACAGCAATTTCGCATACACACAACAACCAATACTTCCCTAGGCTTCTGATGGTACTACGAACATATATTCTTCCACCGCACTATATGTAAGACCTATTGTTATCGTTGGAGAACCGGGCACTATGCGGTTGGTTGTACGACAAAGCTTTGTGATATCGGATTGAGACCGAAACATGAGGATTTGCCCCCTTTTGTCAGCTCCTAAGCCTGTGGTGAACTTTTATGGTGTACGTGATGAAAAACTTATGTTCTTTGAGACACCAACGATGAGATCTTGTAGACCACGACTGGAGAATGCTAGAACCGGCATCATTCGAGTGACTAAGGGCACTCTTTCGGAGGAGCAAGTTATTCTGCAACTTAAGAGATTGGTCTCTAGCTCTTTTCAGCGGGCTCTCGTTCGGATTGATGAGACGACGTTTAAGGTTGACTATCCTACGAAGTTTGATCTAGACAAGATTAATGAGTTTGGCATGTGTAAAGTTCCTGGCAGTGCTTGTATTCTTGAGTTTGATGAGTGGAAGCGCAATGATCCGGTGGGAGTTCCGCTTGTTCAGATTTGGGTCAGTTTTTTTGGGCTACCCCCGAAACCGCTTAATGACTTCTTGGAGACTTGGAGCCTGGGATCTCTTATTGAAAAGACTCTGGAGGTCGATATGCCTTTTACTCGCATGCATGGCATTGCACATATGCGTGTGGGAGTTCTGGATGTGGATGCAGTACTGTGCTTCTTAGGCTGGGTTTATGAGGGTATGAGCTATGATCTGAGGATTGAGATTGAGGGAGTTCCGATGATCCAGGATGCAGACAAAGGCATGGGTACTAATGGTGGGACTGATGGTGGGGACGGCAGGCAAGATGATCTCATGGACCATGATCAGCCTGCTAACCAGTCTGCTGATTCCAAAGGGCAGGGTCAGGTGTCCGAGGCCCCAGTGGGCAAGACCTCCACTTCGGCGCCCATGGTAGGGCTTCGACGTGATGCGTTTGATGCGATTGTGACACCATCTCGGCTTCACAGAGCTGATCTGGAGGATGATGAACCCATCCCTACGACTCCGGGGAGCACGAATCCCGCCTCCGTATTGATGCCCATGGTACGACTTCGCTTTGGGTCCTTTGGTGCTGTCTCGGCACCTGGGCGCCTGTGGGGGGATCAGATGGAGAGAGATGACCCCGTTGAGCATGAATTACCTCCGTTATCTTCAGTCTGGTTTTCTTTATCTGAGGGTGGTGATGCTTTGGCGGTGCCGTTGTCACCTAGGGGAAGCGACTCGAGGCAGGCGGCCTTAGTTCTTCCCTCTTCAGCGGAGTTCGTGGAGTCATCCATCGTTGCGGCGGCTTCTCCGGGCATCACACATTGGCGTGCTACTCCTTCACCTCAACGACCCCAGGAGGCGAATGTTGTGGTGGAGGGGTCTGGGCTTTCGTCCACTCCGACTCCCCAGGGGGACACGGCTTCTACACAGTTGTCGCAGGAGGTGACGATTGTGGAGGCGCCTTCTGTGGGAGCGGTTTAGGAACCGGTGCCGGAGGTGGGCGTTCCGGTGTCACTTCCCATGGTATCGCACACTGGACGGGGGATGGACATCTCTATCCCAGAGGTGGTGGCCTTTGGGGGTGATACATCTCCAACGTATCTATAATTTTTGATTGTTCCATGCTATATTATATTCTGTTTTGGACATTATTGGGCTTTATTATACACTTTTATATTATTTTTGGGACCAACCTATTAACTGGAGGCCCAGCCCAGAATTGCTGTTTTTTTGCCTATTTTAGGGTTTCGCAGCAAAAGAATATCAAACGGAGTCCAAACGGAATGAAACCTTTGGGAACGTGATTTTCGGAACGAACATGATCCAGAGGACTTGGACCCTACGTCAAGCAATCAACGAGGAGAGCATGAGGTACGGGGCGTGCCTACCCCCCAGGCGCGCCCTCCACCCTTGTGGGCCCCCTGTTGCTCCACCGACGTACTCCTTCCTCCTATATATACCTACGTACCCCCAAACTACCAGATACGGAGCCAAAACCCTAATTCCACCACCGTAACTTTCTGTATCCACGAGATCCCATCTTGGGGCCTGTTCCGGAGCTCCGCCGGAGGGGGCATCGATCACGGAGGGCTTCTACACCTACACCATAGCCCCTCCGATGAAGTGTGAGTAGTTTACTTCAGACCTATGGGTCCATAGTTATTAGCTAGATGGCTTCCTCTCTCTTTTTGGATCTCAGTACAAAGTTCTCCCCCTCTCTTGTGGAGATCTATTCGATGTAATCTTCTTTTGCGGTGTGTTTGTTGAGACCGATGAATTGTGGGTTTATGATCAAGTTTATCTATGAACAATATTTGAATCTTCTCTGAATTCTTTTATGTATGATTAGTTATCTTTGCAAGTCTCTTTGAATTATCAGTTTGGTTTGGCCTACTAGATTGATCTTTCTTGCAATGGGAGAAGTGCTTAGCTTTGGGTTCAATCTTGCGGTGTCCTTTCTGCAGGAAATATGCCCTAGAGGCAATAATAAAGTTATTATTTATTTCCTTATATCATGATAAATGTTTATTATTCATGCTAGAATTGTATCAACCAGAAACATGATACATGTGTGAATACATAGACAAACAGAGTGTCACTAGTATGCCTCTACTTGACTAGCTCATTGATCGAAGATGGTTATGTTTCCTAACCATAGACAAAGAGTTGTCCTTTGATTAATGAGATCATATCATTAGGAGAATGATGTGATTGACTTGACCCATTCTGTTAGCTTAGCACTCGATCGTTTAGTATGTTGCTATTGCTTTCTTCATGACTTAAACATGTTCCTATGACTATGAGATTATGCAACTCCCGTTTACCGGAGGAACACTTTGTGTGCTACCAAACATCACAACGTAACTGGGTGATTATAAAAGTGCTCTACAGGTGTCCCCGAAGGTACTTGTTGGGTTGGCGTATTTCGAGATTAGGATTTTTCACTCTGATTGTCGGAGAGGTATCTCTGGGCTCTCTCGTTAATGCACAACACTTAAGCCTTGCAAGCATTGCAACTAATGAGTTAGTTGCGGGATGATGTATTAAGGAATGAGTAAAGAGACTTGCCAGTAACAAGATTAAACTAGGTGTTGAGATACCGACGATTGAATCTCGGGCAAGTAACATACCGATGACAAAGGGAACAACGTATGTTGTTATGCGGTCTGACCGATAAAGATCTTCGTAGAATATGTGGGAGCCAATATGAGCATCCAGGTTCCGCTACTGGTTATTGACCGGAGACGTGTCTCGGTCATGTCTACATAGTTCTCGAACCCGTAGGGTCCGCACGCTTAACGTTTCGATGACAGTTATATTATGAGTTTATATGTTTTGATGTACCGAAGGTTGTTTGGAGTCCCGGATGTGATCACAGACATGACGAGGAGTCTCGAAATGGTCGAGATATGAATATTGATATATTGGAAGCCTATGTTTGGATATCGGAAGTGTTTCGGGTGAAATGGGATTTTATGGGAGTACCGTGAGGTTACCGGAAACCCCCGGGAGCTTAATGGGCCATAGTGGGCCTTGTGGAGAAGAGGAGAGGCGCCCAGGGCAGGGCCACGCGCCCCTCCCCCCTAGTCAGAATAGGACAAGGAGAGGGGGGCGGAGCCCCCCCTTTCCTTCCTCTCTCCCTCCTCTTCCCCCCTCCTCTCCTAGTTCAACAAGGAAAAGGGAGGGAGTCCTACTCTCGGTAGGAGTAGGACTCCTCCTGGCGTACCCCCTCTAGGCCGGCCGCACCTCCCCCCTTGCTCCTTTATATACGGGGGCAGGGGCACCCCAAAGACACACAATTGATCATTTGATCGTTTAGCCATGTGTGGTGCCCCCCTCCACCATAGTCCACCTCGATAATACTATAGCGGTGCTTAGGCGAAGCGCTGTGTCGGAAGAACATCATCATCGTCACCACACCGTCGGGCTGACAAAAATCTCCCTCAACACTCGGCTGGATCGGAGTTCGAGGGACGTCATCGGGCTGAACGTGTGCTGAACTCGAAGGTGCCGTGTGTTCGGTACTTGATCGGTCGGATCGTGAAGACGTACGACTACATCAACCGCGTTGTGCTAACGCTTCCGCTTTCGGTCTACGAGGGTACCTGGACAACACTCTCCCCTCTTGTTGCTATGCATCACCATGATCTTGCGTGTGCTTAGGAAATATTTGAAATTACTACGTGCCCCAACAGTGGCATCCGAGCCAGGTTTTATGCGTAGATGTCATATGCACGAGTAGAACACAAGTGAGTTGTGGGCGATATAAGTCATACTCCTTACCAGCATGTCATACTTTGGTTCGGCGATATTATTGGATGAAGCGGCCCGGACCGACATTACGCGTACGCTTACGCGAGACTGGTTCTACCGACGTGCTTTGCACACAGGTGGCTGGCGGGTGTCAGTTTCTCCAACTTTAGTTGAACCGAGTGTGGCTACGCCCGGTCCTTGCGAAGGTTAAAACAGCACCAACTTGACAAACTATGGTTGTGGTTTTGATGCATAGGTAAGAACGGTTTTTGATAAGCCCGTAGCAGCCACGTAAAATTTGCAACAACAAAGTAGAGGACGCCTAACTTGTTTTTGCAGCGCACGTTGTGATGTGATATGGTCAAGACATGATGCTAAATTTTATTGTATGAGATGATCATGTTTTGTAACTGAGTTATCGGCAACTGGCAGGAGCCATATGGTTGTCGTTTTATTGTATGCAATGCAATCACCCTGTAATGCTTTACTTTATCACTAAGCGGTAGCATTAGTCGTAGAAGCATAAGATTGGCGAGACGACAACGATGCTATGATGGAGATCAAGGTGTCACGCCGGTGACGATGGTGATCATGACGGTGCTTTGGAGATGGAGATCACAAGCACAAGATGATGATGGCCATATCATATCACTTATATTGATTGCATGTGATGTTTTATCTTTTATGCATCTTATCTTGCTTTGATTGATGGTAGCATTATAATATGATCCCTCACTAAATTATCAAAGTATAAGTGTTCTCCCTGAGTATGCACCATTGCGAAAGTTCTTCATGCTGAGACACCACGTGATGATCGGGTGTGATAGGCTCTACGGTCAAATACAACGGGTGCAAAATAGTTGCACACGCGGAGTACTCAGGTTAAACTTGACGAGCCTAGCATATAAAAGATATGGCCTTGGAACACGGAGACCGAAAGGCCAAGTGTGAATCATATTGTAGATATGATCAACATAGTGATGTTCACCATTGAAACTACTGCATCTCACGTGATGATCGGACATGGTTTAGTTGATCTAGATCACGTGATCACTTAGAGGATTAGAGGGATGTCTATCTAAGTGGGAGTTCTTAAGTAATATGATTAATTAAACTTAAATTTATCATGAACTTAGTACCTGATAGTATCTTGCCTGTCTATGTTGATTGTAGGTAGATGGCCCGTGCTATTGTTCCGTTGAATTTTAACGTGTTCCTTGAGAAAGCAAAGTTGAAAGATGATGGTAGCAATTACATGTACTGGGTCCGTAACTTGAGGATTATCCTCATTGCTGCACAGAAGAATTGCGTCCTGGAAGCACCGCTAGGTGTACCACCTACGCCAGCAACTGCAGAAATTGTGAATGCCTGGCAGTCACATGTTGATGACTACTCGATAGTTTAGTGTGCCATGCTTTACGGCTTAGAACCGGGACTTCAACGACGTTTTGAACATCATGGAGCATATGAGATGTTCCAGGAGTTGAAGTTAATATTTCAAAAGAATGCCCGGATTGAGAGATATGAAGTCTCCAATAAGTTCTACAGCTGCAAGATGGAGGAGAATAGTTTTGTCAGTGAGCATATACTCAAGATATCTGGGTACTGCAATCACTTGATTCAACTGGGAGTTAATCTTCTAGATGATAGCATCATTGACAGAATTCTCCAATCACTGCCACCAAGGTACAAGAGCTTCGTGATGAACTATAATATGCAAGGGATGGATAAGACAATTCCCGAGCTCTTCACAATGCTGAAGGCAGCGGAGGTATAAATCAAGAAGGAACATCAAGTGTTGATGGTCAATAAGACCACTGCTACGTCTTGAGCTTGCGTTGGTTTTCCCCGAAGAGGAAGGGATGATGCAGCAGAGTAGCATAAGCATTTCCCTTAGTTTTTGAGAACCAAGGTATCAATCCAGTAGGAGCCCACGCTCAAGTCCCTGGTACCTGCACAAAGCGATAGCTACTCACAACCAACGCGATTAGGGGTTGTCAAGCCCTTCACGGCCACTTACGAGAGTGAGATCTGATAGATATAATATTTTTGGTATTTTTGATATAAAGATGCAAAGTAAAAAGTAAAAGCAAAGTAAATAGCAAAACAATATGAAAGTGATGGAGATTGATATGATGAGAATAGACCCGGGGGCCATAGGTTTCACTAGTGGCTTCTCTCAAGAGCATAAGTATTCTAAGGTGGGTGAACAAATTACTATTGAGCAATTGATAGAATTGTGCATAATTATGAGAATATCTAGGCTTGATCATGTATATAGGCATCACGTCCGTGACAAGTAGATCGAAACGATTCTGCATCTACTACTATTACTCCACTCATCGACCGCTATCCAGCATGCATCTAGAGTATTAAGTTAAAAACAGAGTAATGCCTTAAGCAAGATGACATAGAGCCCAGTGAGAGTTTCTGTTTTTTCCTTGTTTTTGAGTTTACAGAAAAGGAATATCAAACGGAATCCAATTGATGTGCCAATTTTTAATGATTTTTTATGGACCAAAAGAAGACCTCGGAGTAAAAGAGTTGGGCTAGAAGAGTCCCGGGGCGTCCATGAGGGTGGGGGGCGTGCCCACCCCCCGGGCGTGTGGGCCTACCTCATGGACGACTTGAGCACCTCCTTGACGTGAGACTGACGCCAAAAATTCCTATAAATACAGAAACCTCCAGAAAAATAACCTAGATGGGGAGTTCCGCCGCCAGAAGCCTCCGTAGCCACCGAAAACCAATCTAGACCCATTTCGGGACCCTGCCGGAGGAGGGAATCCCTCTCCGGTGGCCATCTTCATCATCCCGGCGCTCTCCATGATGAGGAGGGAGTATTTCACCCTCGGGGCTGAGGGTATGTACCAGTAGCTATGTGTTTGATCTCTCTTTCTCTCTCTCTCTCTCTCTCTCTCGCATGTTCTTGATTTGGAACGATCTTGATGTATCGCGAGCTTTGCTATTATAGTTGGATCTTATGATGTTTCTCCCCCTCTACTCTCTAGTAATGAATTGAGTTTTCCCTTTGAAGTTATCTTATCGGATCGAGTCTTTAAGGATTTGAGAACACTTGATGTATGTCTTGCATGTGCTTATCTGTGGTGACAATGGGATATCACGTGATCCACTTGATGTATGTTTTGGTGATCAACTCGCGAGTTCCGTGACCTCGTGAACTTATGCATAGGGGTTGGCACACGTCTTCGTTTTGACTCTCCGGTAGAAACTTTGGGGCACTCTTTGAAGGTCTTTGTGTTGGTTGAATAGATGAATCTGAGATTGTGTGATGAATATTGTATAATAATACCCATGGATACTTGAGGTGACATTGGAGTATCTAGGTGACATTAGGGTTTTGGTTGATTTGCGTCTTAACGTGTTATTTTACTACGAACTCTAGGGCTATTTGTGACACTTATAGGAATAGCCCAATGGATTGATCGAAAAAAATAACTTTGAGGTGGTTTCGTACCCTACAATAATCTCTTCGTTTGTTCTTCGCTATTAGTGACTTTGGAGTGACTCTTTATTTTTTTTTGACCGGGGACTGTAGGGAAAAACCCCCACACCATATCAAAACTTTATTAAAAGGCAGAACAATTACAAGTACAAGAGGGATTACAAGGGGTAATCAAGCTAATCTAAATAAGGTAGGAAAACAAGAAACAGGCTCAAGGTGGTAGAAAAGAGATCCATTTAAGGAGATCATCCTTATAAGCATGCTTAATCCTATATTGCATTAAAGCAATATCATGTAGAAAAGCTGCTCTCCATTTATTAAAGCCAGCTCTCTCTCATGCCTAAAAACCTTAGCATTTCTGACAATCCATATATTCCAGCAAGCTATAAAGACCACTTCAGTGAAGAAATGTTTCCTAAAACTCCGTTTGGCATTGATAACCAGCTCCTTCATCGAGTTACCTGATGACCAATCAATTTGCAAATAGTGCCAAACCCTGACACTAAAATTGCAATTGAAGAACAGATGATCTCTTGTTTCCCTAGCTTGCAAAGGGCAGAGTACACAGTTTACTCCATCCTCCAAATGCCAATGCCTCCGTTCCACCATATCTTTGGTATTAAGTCTATCCATAATGAGCATCCAAGCAAAGACCTTTATTTTCATAGTGCAAGAGGACTTCCCGATCTAAGCTGTTAGGGGGTTGAATGTTTGTGACACAAACACATGAGAGTAAAGAAGCTTCGGAGAGTATCCCTTGGCCGTGCCATTCCAAAGCCAAATATCCTTGGACCCAGTGTCTCTATCATGGTTTTCTAACAGAGATTGAAGCATAACCAGCTCATCAAAGGCCTGGCTAGACAAAGGAAGATGGAAGTTGTGAAACATGTCCTGAGAGTCCAAGGAATCCTTAACAGAAATCCAGGGATCTTTGACATATGAAAAAAGCCTAGGAAATATGAATTGAAGCTTAGAGTCGTGATCATCAAGCTTCCAAGTGTCTGACCACATGAGTGCAGTGTCTCCTTCATTGATCTGAACCCAAGCACTGTCCCTAAAGTTTTGCAAGATCTTGCATATATCCTTCCACCAGAAGGAGCCACAATCAGAAGTTCCTTGGGGTACTCTGCCATGATAGTAAGAGTCCCAAATTAAGGACACCCAAGGTATATCCTTTTTATTGAGGAAGTTATTTGCACGTTTGAGTAGTAGAGCCACATTCTGAACACCCAGGTTTAGAATACTAAGGCCTCCCTTGTTTTTTGGCCTGCAAATAAGGTCCCAAGCAGCCAGAGAAGGGGAAGGTTCACCCCTGTTTTTCCTCCATAGGCATTGTCTCTGAATTCTCTCCAATTGCTTTAAAATGCCAGCAGGGACAGCCAAACTAGAAAGAAAGAAGATGGGCATAGAAGACAAAGCTGAGTTCAGAAACTGTAGTCTCTCCCCTTGGTTTCAAAAAGAGGAGCTAGCTGTCATTCTTCTCTCCATGCAGTCCACCAGAGGCATGAAGTCCACCATTTTAGGCCTAGTAGTGCCTACTGGCAATCCAAGGTATGTGAAAGGCATTTTCCCAATTTGACATCCAAAAGCAGCAGCTAAATATATCATGACAGCATTGTCCACATTGATAGGAATGATAAAAGATTTATGATAATTCACATCCAGCCCAGTAGACACAGAGAACACCTGCAACATGTCCTTCAGAGCAATTAACTATAACTTGTCAGCAGGCAAGATAATCAAGGTATCATCAGCATATTGAATCACAGGATAGTCCTGGTCATGACAAGGTATTGGGAGATGAAGTATGCCTCTTCTGAACATGTCATTAATTACAGTCTGCAACAAGTCTGCTGCTAATACAAAAAGCAGAGGAGAAACTGGATCCCCCTGCCTAACCCCCTTTTTGCATATGAATTTCCTACCAGGAACACCATTTAACAGGACAGATGATGTACCTGTAGACAAAAGTTGTGTCATCCAAAGAATCCACTTTTCATTGAAACCCTTATGTCTCAAGATTTGGACAATTGCCTCATGCTCAAGAGAATCAAAGGCCTTCTCAAAATCCAATTTAAGTATGACAATTGGTCTCTTGGACTGATGACACTGGTGTAAGTACTCAAAAGTCCATCCAATATAGTCCTGAATAGTTCTGCTTTTTATAAACCCATACTGGTTCTTATGGATACATTGCATTATTACTTCTTGGAACCTATTTGCTGTCCTTTTGGAAAGGAACTTAAGACCCATTCCTGTTAAAGAAATAGGTCTGAAGTCTCCTACCTCCTCAGGTGAATGTTTCTTAGGCACCAATGTGATATATGAATCATTGATGTTTTCTAGCTGAGCAGTACCATCATAGAAAGCCTGTGCCAGTTCATAAAAATCTGAAGAGATAATGTACCAGCACCTTTTGAAGAAAAGCCCATTAAAACCATCTGGGCCTGGGGCTTTATCCACTGGCATATGTTTGACAATATTGTCCATTTCCTCTTTCTCAAAGGGCTTAGTGAGAGCATCTAAACCCTCCACTGGAACAATTAAAGAGGCGAGATCAAAGCCCATGTGGATTCCCCTTGAAGAACCCATTCTGTTTTTAAAACAATTCCAGATAATACCCTCCATTTGAGAGTGTTCAGATACCACAGTGCCATCAGGTAGTTTTAAACTAGTAATAGAATTCCTTCTATGCCTCTCAGTAGCCATAGCATGAAAGAACTTAGTATTTTCTCCACCCACCTTAATATATCTGATAGTACATCTCTTTTTCCAATAAAGCCATTGAAGGTGGAGTAGCTTTTCCACATGACTTTTGACCACTCTTCGAAAATTGGATTCATGCCTGTACAATAGTCTGAGCTCCTCAAGTTCATCTAGTAACAGAATAACCTTATTACATTTACAGACAAGCATTTTCAGTTTGGAGATGTTCATCTGCCATCTCTTGAGACACATTCTCAGGGATTTGAATTTGTCAGCTATTCTAGCTATGATATGCCCCTTTCTAGAAGGTCTTTGCCATGAAGAATCCACACAGTCCATAAAACCCTCTAGCTCTAGCCAATAGTTCTCAAATCTAAAAATGTTAGACTTGGGGATAGAAGTTTTGATTGAAACCACACATGGCACATGGTCAGATGCAGTTTTTGCCAGGGGCCTCACCTCAGTCATGGGATAGTCAGATATCCAATCAACAGAAGTGAAAAACCAATCTAGCTGCTCAAGGAGGGGATTATCTGCATATTAGACCAAGTGTATGATCTGCCTTTGATAGGCAATTCCAAAAGGCCCAAGGGCCCTATGATCTCATTGAAGATAAACATGTCATTCAGGTCCCCTCCAGGCAAATTTCTGTTATCCTGCGAGTGCAAAAAATTGAAATCCCCCAGGAGTAGCCAATTTTCATCCACTGGAATATTGAGGTGGTACAACCAAGTAACAAAATTATCCCTAGCTTCCCCCTGACAAGGACCATAAACAGCAACAAGAGTCCACCTCTCATTATTTTGTCTGGAAACAAACTCAATCACTACTGCAAATTGTTGGATTTCTAATAACATCCCCTCAAAAACAGAGGAGTTCCAAACAACTAAGATTCCACCAGAGGCCCCCAGGGAAGGGGCAAAAGCAAAACTGTCAAATCTTTTAGGATAAAAACTTTTAACTGATCTGGAGTCAAAAGAAGCACATTTGCATGTTGAGGAATAGTTATATGATCCAATTATGTTATTATTGTTGAGAGAACTTGCACTAGTGAAAGTATGAACCCTAGGCCTTGTTTCCTAGCATTGCAATACCGTTTGTGCTCATTTTTACCACTTGCTACCTAGCTGTTTTTATATTTTCATATTACAAAAACCTATATCTACCATCCATATTGCACTTGTATCACCATATCTTCGCCGAACTAGTGCACCTATACAATTTACCATTGTATGGGTGTGTTGGGGACACAAGAGACTCTTTGTTATTTGGTTTCAGGGTTGTTTGAGAGAGACCATCTTCATCCTATGCCTTCCATGGATTGATAAACCTTAGGTCATCCAGTTGAGGGAAATTTGCTACTGTTCTACAAACCTCTCCACTTGGAGGCCCAACAACGTCTACAAGAAGAAGTTTATGTAGTAGACATCAAGCTCTTTTCTGGCATCGTTGCTGAGGAGGTTAGTGCTTGAAGGTATATCTTTAGATCTTGCAATCGAATCTTTTAGTTTCTTGTTTTATCACTAGTTTAGTCTATAAAAGAAAAATACAAAAAATGGAATTAAGGATGCCTCATATGCTTCATCTTTTTAATGTCTTTCGTGAGAATAAGGATTACGATAATTGTGCTCAAGTGCTAGAAGAAGAATACATTAGAATGTTGGCACTAAATATTTGAATGATGAGCACGATTGCAACGTTGTTTGTATGAATTCCTTGAATATCCATGATGCTAATGATATGCAAAGCCACAAGCTTGGGGAAGCTATGTTTGATGAAGATGATATTTTTTGTCTCCCAAGTTATGATGATCAAATTTATTATGATGATATCATGCCTCCTATTTATGATGATTATATTGATGAAAGTGGGTTTGGAAGAGTGTCAACTTTAGGAAGTAATGATTCCACTATTTCGGAAGAGGTTCCACTTGATTATGAGAACAAAGTTGCTACATATGATGATTATTGTGATGACATGTATGCCATAAATAATAATGATAACCATGAAACTTGTCATCATGATTTTAATTTTCAATTGGATTATGCCTCGCATGATAGTTATTTTGTTGAGTTTGCTCCCACTATTATTCATGAAATGAAATTCGCTTATGTGGAGAGTAATAAAATTTATATGCTTGTAGATCATGAAAAGAATGCTTTATGTGATGGTTATATTGTTGAGTTCATTCATGATGCTACTGAAAATTATTATGAGGGACGAACATATGCTTGTAGGACTTGCAATAATATCAAGTTTCCTCTCTATGTGTTGAAAATCTTGAAGTTATCCTTGTTTTACCTTTCTATGCAAGTTGATTCTTGTTCCCACAAGTTTTTTTGCTCACAAAATCCCTATGAATAGGAAGTGGGTTAGACTTAAATGTTCTAGTAATATTCTTCATGATGCTCTCTTTATATTTCAATTCTTATCTTTTATGTGAGCATCATTGAAATCATCATGCCTAGGCAGGGGCATTAAACGATAGCGCTTGTAGGGAGGCAACCCAATTTTATTTTTGTGCTTTGCTTTTTAATCCTGTTTAGTAATAAATAATTCATCTAGCCTATTTTTAGATGTGTTTTTATGTTTTAATTAGTGTTTGTGCCAAGTAGAACCTTTGGAAAGACTTGGGGGGAAGTTTATGTGATCTTGCTGTAAAAAACAGAAACCTTAGCGCTCACGAGATTAGCTGCTATTTTTTACTGGAGAGTGCGATTAGGTTGATTCTTTTTGAAGATGATTAATAGACAAATTCCTCACGTCCATAAATTTATTTTAGAATTTTTGGGGTTCCAGAAGTATACGTTTGATCCAGATTACTACAGACTGTTCTGTTTTTGACAGATTCTGTTTTCTATGTGTTGTTTGCTTATTTTCATGAATCTGTGAGTAGTATCGGAGGGTATGAAGCATAGATGAGTTGGAATACAGTAGATATTACACCAATATGAATTTAGAATGAGTTCACAACAGTACCTAAGTGGTGATTTATTTTCTTATACTAACGGAGCTTACGAGTTTTCTGTTAAGTTTTCTGTTGTGAAGTTTTCAAGTTTGGGTAAGATTCGATGGACTATGGAATAAGGAGTGGAAAGAGCCTAAGCTTGGGTATGCTCAAAGAACCACAAGGTAATATTAAAGGATAACCAAGAGCCTAAGCTTGGGGATGCCCCGGAAGGCATCCCCTCTTTCGTCTTCGTCCATCGGTAACTTTACTTGGAGCTATATTTTTATTCACCACATGATATGTGTTTTGCTTGGAGCGTCATTTTATTTTCTTTTGTTTTGCTTGTTGTTTGAATAAAATACCAAGATATGAAATTATAAAATGTTAGAGAGTCTTCACATAGTTGCATAATTATTCGACTACTCATTGATCTTCACTTATATCTTTCGGAGTAGTTTATCATTTGCTCTAGTGCTTCGCTTATATCTTTTAGAGCATGGCGCTGGTTCTAGTTTATGGAAATACTTGATCTCTAATGCTTCACTTATATCATTTTGAGTGTCCTTTAGAACAGCATGGTAATTTACTTTGGTTATAAATTTTAAATGCTAAGAGAAGTTGGATGCTTGATAGTTGTTTTGAGATATAAAGGTGGTAATATTAGAGGTGTGCTAGTTGAGTAATTGTGAAATTGATGAATACATGTGTTGAAGTTGGCAAGTCCTGTAGCATGCACGTATGGTAAATGTTGTGTGACAAATTTGAAGCATGGGGTGTTCTTTGATTGCTTTCCTTATGAGTGACGGTCGGGGACGAGCGATGGTCTTTTCCTACCAATCTATCCCCCTGGGAGCATGCACGTAGTACTTTGTTTCGATAACTAATAGATTTTTGCAATAAGTATGTGAGTTCTTTATGACTAATGTTGAGTCCATGCATTATACGCACTCTCACCCTTCCACCATTGCTAGCCTTTCTTGTGCCGCACAACTTTCGCCGGTTCCATATCACCCACCATTATCTTCCTCAAAACAGCCACCATACCTACCTATTATGGAATTTTGATAGCCATTCCGAGATATATTGCCATGCAACTTTCCACCATTCCATTTATTATGACACGCTTGATCATTGTCATATTGCTTTGCATGATCATGTAGTTGACATCATATTTGTGGCAAATCCACCATTCATAATTCTTTCATACATGTCACTCACGAGTCATATTTTGTCCTAAGTATTGAGTTGTAATCTTTGAGTTCTAAGTAAATAAAAATGTGATGATCATCATTATTAGAGCATTGTCCCAAGTGAGTAAAGGATGAGGGAGACTATGATTCCCCCACAAGTCGGGATGAGACTCCGAACGAAAAATAAAAAAAGGAGAAAAAAGAGGCCAAAAAAAGAGAAGGCCCAAACAAAAAAAAACAAAAAAATGAGAGAAAAAGAGAGAAGGGGCAATGCTACTATCCTTTTACCACACTTGTGCTTCAAAGTAGCAGCATGATCTTCATGATAGAGAGTCTCCTATGTTGTCACTCCCATATACTAGTGGGAATCTTTCATTATAGAACTTGGCTTGTATATTCCAATGATGGGCTTGCTCAAAATGCCCTAGGTCTTCGTGAGCAAGAGAGTTGGATGCACACCCATTTAGTTTCTTTTTGAGCTTTCACACACTTATAGCTCTAGTGCATCCATTGCAAGGCAGCCCCTACTCACTCACATTGATATCTATTGATGGGCATCTCCATAGCCCGTTGATACGCCTAGTTGATGTGAGCCTATCTTCTCCTTTTTGTGTTCTCCACAACCACCATTCTGTTCCACCTATAGTGCTTTGTCCATGGCTCACGCTCATGTATTGCATGAAGATTGAAAAAGTTTGAGAATATCAAAAGTATGAAACAATTGCTTGGCTTGTCATCGGGGTTGTGCAAGATTTAAATATTTTGTGTGATGAATATAGAGCATAGCCAGACTATATGATTTTGTAGGGATAGCTTTCTTTGGCCATGTTATTTTGAGAAGACATGATTACTTTGTTATTATGCTTGAAGTATTATTATTCTTATGTCAATATTAAACTTTTGTCTTGAATCTTATGGATCTGAATATTCATGCCACAATAAAGAGAATTACATGGATAAATATGTTAGGTAGCATGCCACATCAAAAATTCTGTTTTTATCATTTACCTACTTGAGGACGAGCAGCAATTAAGCTTGGGGATGCTTGATACGTCTCCAACGTATCTATAATTTTTGATTGTTCCATGCTATTATATTATCAACCTTGGATGTTTTATATGCATTTATATGCTATTTTATATGATTTTAGGGACTAACCTATTAACCTAGAGCCCAGTGCCAGTTTCTGTTTTTTCCTTGTTTTTGAGTTTTGTAGAAAAGGAATATCAAACGGAGTCCAATTGACGTGCCAATTTTTGACGATTTTTTATGGACAAAAAGAAGACCCTAGAGTAAAAGAGTTGGGCCAGAAGAGTCCGAGGGCGTCCACGAGGGTGGGGGTACGCCCCCCCCCCCGAGCGTAGGCCTACCTCGTGGATGGCTCGGGCTCCTCCTTGACGTGGGACCGACGCCAAAAATTCCTATAAATACATAAACCTCCAAAAAATAACCTAGATGGGGAGTTCCGCCGCCAGAAGCCTCCGTAGCCACCGAAAACTAATCTAGACCCATTTCGGCACCCTGTCGGAGGCGGGAATCCCTCTCCGATGGCCATCTTCATCATCCCGGTGCTCTCCATGACGAGGAGGGAGTAGTTCACCCTCGGGGCTGAGGGTATATACCAGTAGCTATGTGTTTGATCTCTCTCTCTCTCTCTCTCGTGTTCTTGATTCGAAATGATCTTGATGTATCACGAGCTTTGCCATTATAGTTGGATCTTATGATGTTTCTCCCCCTCTACTCTCTTGTAATGAATTGAGTTTTCACTTTGAAGTTATCTTATCGGATTGAGTCTTTAAGGATTTGAGAACACTTGATGTATGTCTTGCATGTGCTTATCTGTGGTGACAATGGGATATCACGTGATCCACTTGATGTATGTTTTGGTGATCAACTTGCCAGTCCTGTGACCTTGTGAACTTATGCACAGGGGTTTGACACACGTTTTCATCTTGACTCTCCGGTAGAAACTTTGGGGCACTCTTTGAAGTTCTTTGTGTTGGTTGAATAGATGAATATGAGATTGTGTGATGCATATCGTATAATCATACCCACGGATACTTGAGGTGAAATTGGAGTATCTAGGTGACATTAGGGTTTTGGTTGATTTGCATCTTAAGGTGTTATTTTACTATGAACTCTAGGGCTGTTTGTGACACTTATAGGAATAGCCCAACACATTGATCGGAAAGAATAACTTTGAGGTGGTTTCGTATCCTACAATAATCTCATCATTTGTTCTCCGCTATTAATGACTTTGGAGTGACTCTTTGTTGCATGTTGAGGAATAGTTATATGATCCAATTATGTTATTACTGTTGAGAGAATTTGCACTAGTGAAATATGAACCCTAGGCCTTGTTTCCTAGCATTGCAATACCGTTTGCGCTCACTTTTACCACTTGCTACCTCGCTGTTTTTATATTTTCATATTACAAAAACCTATATCTACCATCCATATTGCACTTGTATCACCATGTCTTCGCTGAACTAGTGCACCTATACAATTTACCATTGTATTGGGTGTGTTGGGGACACAAGAGACTCTTTTTTATTCGGTTGCAGGGTTGTTTGAGAGAGACCATCTTCATCCTACGCCTCCCACGGATTGATAAACCTTAGGTCATCCACTTGAGGGAAATTTGCTACTGTCCTACAAACCTCTGCACTTGGAGGCCCAACAACGTTTACAAGAAGAAGGTTGTGTAGTAGACATCAACCACGATGAAAATGTTGAGTGGCTCTCATATGAATAACTGTTGAACTAAGAAGAGCCCATTTTACCTTGTCTTCTCTTATTGAATAAAATGTTTTGTAGATTCCAGCTTAGTCCATGGCACTCTTGCACTATTATTATTTTCATATCATTCGGTCATGCAAGTGAAAGGCAATAATGACGATATTCGATGACCTGGCCGTGGCAAGGAGAAACTGGTATGAACTCGACTTGTTCTGTCTGCGTAAATATGTTTAACCTAGTATCCAGGCTTCAGCCCATTATGATTAAACATGTTTGCAATGGCAATTGGAGATTATAGTTTCTCATGCCATGCATAATTAGCTGGGAATGGATAATGATTTATCTTGGATATCAACATAGCGTTAAAATCATTGTGTTGTAGTATGATGATATGGTATCCTCCTCTGAATGCTCGAGAGGCTAGACTTGGTACATGTTCATGCATGTAGTTGAATCAAAACCAACACAACCTCTATAATATTTATGTTCATGGTGTTCATATCCTACTCATCCTAGTGTCCAATGTTACTTATGCATAATGCCTAGTTATGATCATTGTTGCTCTCTAGCTACCCGCTTCCCAATCTTAATTGCTAGCCTTTGCCTGTACTAAGTGGGGACTCTGCTTGTACATCAAAAACCTTGAACCCAAAGTTATTCTGGATGAGTCCACCATACCTACCTATATACGGTATTACCCCGCTATCCTAAGTAAATTTGCATGTGCCACCTCTAAAAACTTCTAAAATATTACCGTTTTTATATGCATGGATCGTTCATGGAATGATAGGAGGTGGTCGATATCTTTCATGCTAAGCATGTTATCCTCAGGTCGAGTGTTTATTCACTCGCCATCGCACGAGGAAATGGGCGATAATAGGGATGCCCAATCCCAAACTGCAAACATAAAAAATAGTTCATCTGTTGAATAATCAAACAAAAACTCCCAATGTAGTCAAAACCTCTACTTTCTGCTTGGGAACCGCCACTTGCATGCTTAGCATGGAAGATGTTGATAACTAATGGTCCTGAAATGAATAAGAAGGGCGCACGTCTCAAAATTTCTTTTATCTCCATTTAAAAAAATTGAGCTCTGGCACCTCTGCAAATCACTGCTTCCTTCTGCGAAGACTATCTATTTACTTTTATGTTGTGTCTTCACCTTCTATAAACAAGCGCCAGAAACTGAGTAGAGCACATCGGGCATGATTTATGCATTGTGTATAGCTAATGTTGGGTGCATCATGACTGGATCTTTTCTACAAAGAATTACAATGTTTAGTCGCTGCTTGAACTTTGGAGGTGCTCTGCATTTATGTTTTGCGGTCTCAGAAAGGGCTAGCGAGATACCATTATTGTCATATTATATCATGGTTGTTTTGACAGCATGTTGCTGTTTGAGATATCTTATTATTGCTCGCTAGCTGATTATGTCATTGATATGAATCATTATAATCTTTAAGATTTATTGTTGACATGGTTAGTTATAATGTTGGCTGAAAACTTGGGTGTTGTTTAAGCTTATTTATGCAAACAAGAGCAAAAGAGTTCGTAAAAGTTTTTCTTTCTCACTTTCAGTTTATCAACTGAATTGCTTGAGGACAAGCAAAGGTTTAAGCTTGGGGGAGTTGATACGTCTCCAACGTATCTACTTTTTCTCACGCTTTTCCTCTTGTTTTCGACTCTAATTTGCATGATTTGAATGAAACTAACCCCGGACTGACGTTGTTTTCAGCAGAACTACCATGGTGTTGTTTTTGTGCAGAAATAAAAGCTCTCGGAATGGAACGAAACTTTGCGAGGATTTTTTATACCAAAAATAAGAATTTCTGGAGCCAAAACCCACCAGAGAGGGGCCCCTGGGTGGGCACAACCCACCAGGGCACGCCCCCTCTCCTGGCACGCCCAGGTGGGTTGTACCCACTTGGTGGCCCCGCTGATGACCCCCCCTGATACTATAAAATCACATTATTCCAGAAAAAATAGGGAGAATGAATTATCACGATCCATGAGACGGAGCCGCCGCCAAGCCTTGTTCATCCTTGGGAGGGCAGATCTGGAGTCCGTTTGGGGCTCCGGAGAGGGGGATCTTCGTTCTTCGGCATCACCAATCCTTCTCCATCGCCAATTTCGTGATACTCCCCACCGGGAGTGAGTAATTCCTTCGTAGGCTCATTGGTCGGTGAGGAGTTGAATGAGATTCATCATGTAATCGAGTTAGTTTTGTTAGGCCTGATCCCTAGTATCCACTATGTTCTTAGATTGATGTTGCTATGACTTTGCTATGCTTAATGCTTGTCACTTTGGGCCTGGGTGCCATGATTTCAGATCTGAACCATTTATGAATTCATCATTATATCCATGTTTTAGATCCGATCTTGCAAGTTATAGTCACCTACTACGGTTATGATCCGACAACCCCGGAGTGACAACAACCTGGTCCACTCCCGGTGATGACCATAGTTTGAGGAGTTCATGTATTCACTATGTGTTAATGCTTTGTTCCGGTTCTCTGTTAAAAGGAGGTCTTAATATCCCTTAGTTTCCAATATGGACCCAGCTGCCATGGGAGGGTAGGACAAAAGATGTCATGCAAGTTCTTTTAATAAAACACATATAACTATTTACGAAATACATGCCTCCATTATATCGATGAACTGAAGCTAGTGCCGTATTGCCCTAGGTTATAACTGTCACATGATGAATATCATCCAACAAGTAACCGATCCAATGCCTACGAATTTATCCTTATTGATCTTGATGCGTTACTATTGCTATCATCACTGTTGCACTTGCTACAAATTACTGCTATCACTGTTACTGTTACTGTTACTCTTGTCACTACTATCAAAACTATCAAACTACTTTGCTACTGATCATATTGTTGCAGATAATTAATCTCCAGGAGTGGTTGAATTGGCAACTCAGCTACTAATACCTTCAAATATTCTTTGGCTCCCCTTGCGTCGAATCTATAAATTTGGGATGAATACTCTACCCTCGAAAAATGTTTCGATCCCCTATACACTTGGGTTATCAGTATTACACTTAGATTGGATATGAACTCCTTCATTTTCTACTTCCGAAGCAACTATGTACTCCACTTCATACATAGATCCCGCCACGACGCTTTGCTTCGAACTGCACCAACTTATAGCTCCACCATTCAATATAAATATGTATCCGGTTTGTGACTTAGAGTCATCTGGATCAGTGTCAAAACTAGCTTCGGCGTAACCATTTACGACGAGCTCTTTGGCACCTCCATAAATGAGAAACATATCCTTAGTCCTTTCCAGGTATTTCAAGATGTTCTTGACCGCTGTCCAGTGATCCACTCCTGGATTACTTTGGTACTTCCCTGCTAAACTTATAGCAAGGCACACATCAGGTCTGGTACACAACATTGCATACATGATAGACATATGGTTGAGGCATAAGGAATGACTTTCATTTTCTCTCTATCTTCTGAAGTGGTCGGGCATTGAGTCTGACTCAACTTCACACCTTGTAACAGACGCAAGAACCCTTTCTTTGACCGATCCATTTTGAACTTCTTCAAAACTTTATCAAGGTATGTGCTTTGTGAAAGTCCAATTAAGCATCTTGATCTATCTCTATAGATCTTGATGCCCAATATATAAATAGCTTCACCGAGGTCTTTCATTGAATAAATTCTTATTCAAGTATCCGTTTATGCTATCCAGAAATTCTATATCATTTCCAATCAACAATATGTCATCCACATATAATATTAGAAATGCTATAGAGCTCCCACTCACTTTCTTGTAAATACAGGCTTCTCCAAAAGTCTGTATAAAACCATATGCTTTGATCACACTATGGAAGTGTATATTCCAACTCCGAGATGCTTACACCATGCCATAAATGGATCGCTGGAGCTTGCACACTTTGTTAGCACCTTTAAGATCGACAAAACTTTCTGGTTGCATCATATACAACTCTTCTTTGAGAAATCCATTAAGGAATGTAGTTTTGACGTCCATTTGCCAGATTTCAGAATCATAAAATGCGGAAATTGCTAACATGATTCGGACAGACTTAAGGATCGCTATGGGTGAGAAGGTCTCATCATAGTCAACTCCTTGAACTTGTCGAAAACCTTTTGCAACAAGTCAAGCTTTGTAGACAGTAACATTACCATCACCGTTAGTCTTCTTCTTGAAGATCCATTTATCCTCTATGGCATGCCGATCATTGGGCAAGTCAAACAACGTCCATACATTGTTCTCATACATGGATCCCATCTCAAATTTCATGGCCTCAAGCCATTTCGTGGAATCTGGGCTCGTCATCGCTTCCTCATAGTTTGTAGGTTCGTCATGGTCTAGTAACATGACTTCCAGAACAGGATTACCGTACCACTCTGGTGCGGAACGCACTCTGGTTGACCAATGAGGTTCGGTAGTAACTTGATCTAAAGTTTCATGATCATCATCATTAACTTCCTCACTAGTTGGTGTATGCATCACAGGAACGGTTTTCTGTGATGAGCTACTTTCCAATTCAAGAGGAGGTACAATTACCTCATCAAGTTCTACTTTCCTCCCACTCACTTCTTTCAAGAGAAACTCCTTCTCTAGAAAGGATCCATTCTTAGCAATAAATATCTTGCCTTTGGATCTGTGATAGAAAGTGTACCCAATAGTTTCTTTTGGATATCCTAAGAAGATGCACTTTTCCGATTTGGGTTCAAGGTTATTAGGCTGAAGCTTTTTCACATAAGCATCGCAACCAAAAACTTTAAGAAATGACAGCTTAGGTTTCTTGCCAAACCACAGTTCATCGGTGTCATCTCAATGGATTTAGATGGTGCCCTATTTAACGTGAATGCAACTGTCTCTAATGCATAACCCCAAAACAATAGTGGTAAATCGGTAAGTGTAGGATACAAGAGCTACTTGACCAAATAAAAATCTAGCCTTTTCCCAATTTTAAGTCTTGGCAGATTTAAGCAGCTTAACACAAGTCAAGCAATCAACCTACACATGCAAGGTTAGGAGTGTAGAAGCAGAATATTTTTTTTTTGCATATGAAGGTAAAGGGAGGAGTTTGGAGGGAGCAAATGCAATGTAGACACGAAGATTTTTGGCATGGTTCCGATAGGTGGTGCTATCGTACATCCACGTTGTTGGAGACTTCAACCCACGAAGGGTAACAGTTGCGTGAGTCCAGTTGGGCTCCACCCACGAAGGGTCCGCGAAGAAGCAACCTTGTCTATCCCACCATGGCCATCGCCCATGAAGGACTTGCCTCACTAGGGTAGATCTTTACGAAGTAGGTGATATCCTTGCCCGTAGAAACTCCATGGTTCAACTCCACAATCTTGTCGAAGGCTCCCAAGTGACACCTAACCAATCTAGGAGACACCACTCTCCAAAAGGTAATAGATGGTGTGTTGATGATGACCTCCTTGCTCTTATGCTTCAAATGATGGTCTCCCCAACACTCAACTCTCTAACAGAGATTTGGATTTGGTGGAAAGATGATTTGACTGGAAAGCAACTTGGGGAAGGATAGAAATCAAGATTCATATGGTTGGAATGGAATATCTTGGTCTCAACACATGAGTATGTGGTTCTCTCTTAGAAAATGAATGCTGGAAGTGTAGGCACGTTCTGATGGCTCTCCTTACTAATGAAGGAAGGGTGGAGGGGTGTATATAGCCTCCACACAAAATCTAACCATTACACACAATTTACCAAACTCGGTGGGACCGAATCAGAAAACTTGGTCAGACCGATTCAGTTGAAAATGTGAACGTTAGGATTTTTGGTGAGACCGACATGTCAACTTGGTGGGACCGATTTCATTAGGGTTAGGGCATACGTATTCTCGGCGGTACCAATTTTGGTAATAAGCTAACCAGAGAGTTGATCAGGCAAACTCGGTTGGACCAATTCGCTCATTTTAGTGAGACCAAAACGTTACGAAAGGGAAACAGAGAGTTTGCATTGCTAACTTGGTGGGACCGATCACTCATCTCGGTTGGACTGAAACATTACAAAGGGAAACAGAGAGTTTGCAATCCCATCTCGGTGAGACCGAGATCCCTATCAGTGAGACCGAAATGACTAGGGTTTCTGGCAGTGGCTATGTCAAGTGAACTCGGTGACGCCGGATAGAACATTTCGGTGGGGCTGAGTTTTACTTTTGGTTTGGGACATATGCGGATATGAGAAAGTGGTTGAGGGTTTTGGAGCATATCACTAAGAATTTTGAGCAAGTAAGTCATTAAGCAACACCTCATCCCCTTTTAATAATATTGGCTTGTCCTATGGACTCAATGTGATCTTAATTAGATCACTAAAATGAAAATGAAGAGTCTTGAGCTTGACCCAATGTGTGTCCTTAGCATTTTGAGGGGTCCACATTTCTAATCCATGCCATGCCAATCATTTTACTTTCTTAAATGGTCATCTTGAAATGGTATTAGTTTAATGAGATATATGTTGTTAGTAATTACCAAAAGCATCCAGAGATAGTTGCAATTTCAATCTTCCCCTTTTTGGTAATTGCTGACAACATATAGATCAAAGCTTCGACAAATGATAATAAGATTTAAATACATCGTCGCTTTGAGAAGTATGTGATAAGCAAGAGCTCGCCCTAAATTTGTGCATTATTTAAAACTTTCTTTTGAATGCAAATGCACAATCGATTAGGATCATGGGTTACTCTTCAATGTCACATACATCTTGGTGGAGCGCTCAAAATGATAGGAATTAAAACATGCACTCATCACCAAGCAAAGCAAATGATCATATAGGGATATCAAAGAAAATGTCATCCAATCAAGCATTAAAGTTGAATATGACCAACACATGATCATACTGTTGGAGAACGTTGCAGAAAACAAAAAAAAATTTCCTACTCGTTTCACCAAGATCATCTAGGAGTTCATCTAGCAACGAGTCACGAGATGCATCAACATACCTTTGTAGATCGCGTGCGGAAGCGTTCAACGAACGGGGATGATGTAGTCGTACACAACGTGATCCAAATCACCGACGACCAGCGCCGAATGGACGGCACCTCCACGTTCAACACACATACGGGACGGGAGACGTCTCCTCCTTCTTGATCCAGCAAGGGGGAAGGAGAGGTTGATGAAGATCCAGCAGCACGACGGCGTGGTGGTGGATGCAGGGCGTCGCAGTAGCAGGGCTTCGCCTATACTACGAGGAAGAGAGACGTAACGGGGAGAGAGGGAGGCGCCAGGGGCTGGTGTGTCAAGTCCCTCCTCTCCCCCACTATATATAGGGGTGCCATGGGGGGGGGGGCAGCCGTAGTAGATGGAATCTACTAGGGGGGCGGCGGCCTAGGGTGGGGCTTGCTCCCCAAGGCAAGGGGGGCGCCCCCTCTAGGGTTTCCCCTTAGCCCTAGCCGCATGGGCCCCCTAGGGGCTGGCGCCCCAGCCCACTATGGGCTGGGTTCCCTCCTATTTCAGCCCATGGGGCCCTCCGGGATAGGTGGCCCCACCCGGTGGACCCCCGGGACCCTTCCGGTGGTCCCGGTACAATACCGGGTACCCCGAAACTTGTCCCGATGGCCGAAACTGCACATCCTATATATAATTCTTTACCTCCGGACCATTCTGGAACTCCTCGTGACGTCCTGGATCTCATCCGGGACCCCAAACAACATTCGGGTTACTGCATATACTTATCTTCACAACCCTAGCGTCACCGAACCTTAAGTGTGTAGACCCTACGGGTTCGGGAGACAAGCAGACATGACCGAGACGACTCTCCGGTCAATAACCAACAGCGGGATCTGGATACCCATGTTGGCTCCCACATGCTCCACGATGATCTCATTGGATGAACCACGATGTCGAGGATTCAATCAACCCCGTATGCAATTCCCTTTGTCAATCGACATATTACTTGCCCGAGATTCGATCGTCGGTATCCCAATACCTCGTTCAATCTCGTTACCGGCAAGTCACTTTACTCGTACCGTAATGCATGATCCCGTGACCAGACACTTGGTCACTTTGAGCTCATTATGATGATGCATTACCGAGTGGGCCCAGTGATACCTCTCCGTCATACGGAGTGACAAATCCCAGTCTTGATTCGTGTCAACCCAACAGACACTTTCGGAGATACCCGTAGTATACCTTTATAGTCACCCAGTTACGTTGTGACGTTTGGTACACCCAAAGCACTCCTACGGTATCCGGGAGTTACACGATCTCATGGTCTAAGGAAAAGACACTTGACATTGAAAAACTCTAGCAAACGAACTATACGATCTTTATGCTATGTTTAGGATTGGGTCTTGTCCATCACATCATTCTCCTAATGATGTGATCTCGTTATCAATGGCATCTTATGTCCATAGCCAGGAAACCATGACTATCTGTTGATTAACGAGCTAGTCAACTAGCGGCTTACTAGGGACATGTTGGTGTCTGTTATTCACACATGTATTACGATTTCCGGATAACACAATTATAGCATGAATAAAGACAATTACCATGAACAAGGAAATATAATAATAATGCTTTTATTATTGCCTCTAGGGCATATTTCCAACAGTCTCCCACTTGCTCTAGAGTCAATAATCTAGTTACATTGTGATGAATCGAACACCCATGGAATTCTGGTGTTGATCATGTTTTGCCCTAGGGAGAGGTTTAGTCAACGGATCTGCTACATTCAGGTCCGTATGTACTTTACAAATATCTATGTCTCCATCCTGAACATTTTCGCGAATGGAGTTGAAGCGACGCTTGATATGCCTTGTCTTCTTGTGAAACCTGGGCTCCTTGGCAAGTGCAATAGCTCCAGTGTTGTCACAGAAGAGCTTGATCGGCCCCGACGCATTGGGTATGACTCCGAGGTCGGTGATGAACTCCTTCACCCAGATTGCTTCATGTGCTGCCTCCGAGGCTGCCTTGTACTCCGCTTCACATGTAGATCCCGCCACGACGCTCTGCTTGCAACTGCACCAGCTTACTGCCCCACCATTCAAAATATACACGTATCCGGTTTGTGACTTTGAGTCATCCAGATCTGTGTCGAAGCTAGCGTCGACGTAACCCTTTACGACGAGCTCTTCGTCACCTCCATAAACGAGAAACATCTCCTTAGTCCTTTTCAGGTACTTTAGGATATTCTTGACCGCTGTCCAGTGTTCCTTGCCGGGATTACTTTGGTACCTTCCTACCAAACTTACGGCAAGGTTTACATCAGGTCTGGTACACAGCATGGCATACATAATAGAACCTATGGCTGAGGCATAGGGGATGACACTCATCTCTTCTATTTCTTCTGCCGTGGTCGGACTTTGAGCCGAGCTCAATTTCATACTTTGTAACACAGGCAAGAACCCCTTCTTAGATTGATCCATATTGAACTTCTTCAATATCTTATCAAGGTATGTGCTTTGTGAAAGACCTATGAGGCGTCTCGATCTATCTCTATAGATCTTGATGCCAAATATATAAGCAGCTTCTCCAAGGTCCTTCATTGAAAAACTCTTATTCAAGTAGGCCTTG
This sequence comes from Triticum monococcum, assembly GCA_034509565.1. Classification (NCBI taxonomy): domain Eukaryota; kingdom Viridiplantae; phylum Streptophyta; class Magnoliopsida; order Poales; family Poaceae; genus Triticum; species Triticum monococcum. Next base: position 614,553,897 of record CM067847.1, on the reverse strand, counting down.
ATGCTGTCCAAAAGTTCTATATCATTTCCCATCAAAAGTATGTCATCTACATATAATATGAGAAATGCTACAGAGCTCCCACTCACTTTCTTGTAAACACAGGCTTCTCCATAAGCACGCGTAAACCCAAACGCTTTGATCATCTCATCAAAGCGAATGTTCCAACTCCGAGATGCTTGCACCAGCCCATAAATCGAGCATTGGAGCTTGCACACTTTGTCAGCATTCTTAGGATCGACAAAACCTTCCGGCTGCATCATATACAAATCTTCCTTAAGGAAACCATTAAGGAATGCCGTTTTGATGTCCATTTGCCATATTTCATAATCGTAAAACGCGGCAACTGCTAACATGATTCGGACGGACTTCAGCTTCGCTACCGGTGAGATAGTCTCATCGTAGTCAACCCCTTGAACTTGTCGATAACCTTTAGCGACAAGCCGAGCTTTATAGATGGTCACATTACCATCCACGTCTGTCTTCTTCTTAAAGATCCATTTATTCTCTATGGCTCGCCGTTCAATGGGCAAGTCAGTCAAAGTCCATACTTCGTTTTCATACATGGATCCTATCTCGGATTTCATGGCTTCTAGCCATTTGTCGGAATCCGGGCCCGCCATCGCTTCTTCATAGTTCGAAGGTTCACCGTTGTCTAACAACATGATTTCCAAGATAGGGTTGCCGTACCACTCTGGTGCAGAACGTGTCCTTGTGAACCTTCGAATTTCAGTAGTAACTTGATCAGAAGTTTCATGATCATCATCATTAACTTCCTCTCCAGTCGGTGTAGGCACCTTAGGAACATTTTCTTGAGTTGCGCCATTTTCCGGTTCAAGAGGTAATACTTCATCAAGTTCTATTTTCCTCCCACTTACTTCTTTCGAGAGAAACTCTTTCTCTAGAAAGGATCCATTCTTGGCAAGAAAGATCTTGCCTTCGGATCTGAGGTAGAAGGTATACCCAATAGTTTCTTTTGGGTATCCTATGAAGACGCATTTTTCCGACTTGGGTTCGAGCTTTTCAGGTTGAAGTTTCTTGACATAAGCATCGCATCCCCAAACTTTCAGAAACGACAACTTAGGTTTCTTTCCAAACCATAATTCAAACGGTGTCGTCTCAACGGATTTTGACGGAGCCCTATTTAAAGTGAATGCAGCAGTCTCTAAAGCATAGCCCCAAAAAGATAGTGGTAAATCGGCAAGAGACATCATAGACCGCACCATATCTAATAGAGTGCGATTACGATGTTCGGACACACCGTTACGCTGAGGTGTTCCAGGCGGCGTGAGCTGTGAAACTATTCCACATTTTCTTAAGTGTGTGCCAAATTCGTGACTCAAGTATTCTCCTCCACGATCAGATCGTAGAAACTTGATTTTCTTGTCACGTTGATTCTCAACCTCATTCTGAAATTCCTTGAACTTTTCAAAGGTTTCAGACTTGTGTTTCATTAAGTAAATATATCCATATCTACTCAAATCATCAGTGAGAGTGAGAACATAACGATAGCCGCCGCGAGTCTCAACACTCATTGGACCGCACACATCAGTATGTATGATTTCCAATAAGTTGGTTGCTCGCTCCATTGTTCCTGAGAACGGAGTCTTGGTCATTTTACCCATAAGGCATGGTTCGCACGTGTCAAATGATTCATAATCAAGAGACTCTAAAAGTCCATCTGCATGGAGCTTCTTCATGCGTTTGACACCTATGTGACCAAGGCGGCAGTGCCACAAGTATGTGGGACCATCGTTATCAACCTTACATCTTTTGGTACTCACACTATGAACATGTGTAGCATTACGTTCGAGATTCATAAAGAATAAACCATTCACCATAGGAGCATGACCATAAAACATATCTCTCATATAAATAGAACAACCATTATTCTCGGATTTAAATGAGTAGCCATCTCGAATTAAACGAGATCCCGATACAATGTTCATGCTCAAAGCTGGTACTAAATAACAATTATTGAGGTTTAAAACTAATCCCGTAGGTAAATGAAGAGGCAGCGTGCCGACGGCGATCACATCGACTTTGGAACCATTCCCGACGCGCATTGTCACCTCGTCCTTTGCCAGTCTTCGCCTATTCCGTAGTTCCTGCTGTGAGTTACAAATGTGAGCAACTGCACCGGTATCAAATACCCAAGAGCTACTACGATTACTGGTAAGGTACACATCAATTACATGTATATCACATATACCTTTTGTTTTGCCGGCCTTCTTGTCTGCTAAGTACTTGGGGCAATTTTGCTTCCAGTGACCGCTTCCCTTGCAATAAAAACACTCAGTCTCGGGCTTGGGTCCATTCTTTGGCATCTTCCCGGCAGCTTGCTTGCCGGGCGCGGCAACCTCCTTGCCGTCCTTCTTGAAGGCTTTCTTACCCTTGCCCTTCTTGAACTTAGTGGTTTTATTGACCATCAACACCTGATGTTCCTTCTTGACTTCTACCTCTGCTGATTTCAGCATAGCAAATACTTCAGGAATGGTCTTTTCCATCCCCTGCATATTGAAGTTCATCACAAAGCTCTTGTAGCTTGGTGGAAGCGACTGGAGGATTCTGTCAATGACCGCATCATCCGGGAGATTAACTCCCAGCTGAGTCAAGCGGTTATGTAATCCAGACATCGTGAGTATGTGCTCATTGACAGAACTGTTTTCCTCCATCTTACAGCTGAAGAACTTGTCGGAGACCTCATATCTCTCGACCCGGGCATGAGCTTGGAAAAGCATTTTTAGCTCTTCGAACATCTCATATGCTCCATGTCTCTCAAAACGCTTTTGGAGCCCCGGTTCTAAACTGTAAAGCATGCCGCACTGAACGAGGGAGTAGTCATCGGTACGTGCCTGCCAAGCGTTCATAACGTCTTGTTCAGCAGGGAGGACAGGTGCGTCACCCAGCGGTGCTTGTAGGACATAATCTTTCTTGGCAGCTATGAGGATGATCCTCAGGTTCCGGACCCAGTCCGTATAGTTGCTGCCATCGTCTTTCAGCTTGGTTTTCTCTAGGAACGCGTTGAAGTTGAGGACTACGTGGGCCATTTGATCTACAAGACATATTGTAAAATATTTTAGACTAATGTTCATGATAATAAAGTTCATCCAATCAAATTATAATGAACTCCCACTTAGATTAGACATCCCTCTAGTCATCTAAGTATTACATGATCCTAGTTAACTAGGCCGTGTCCGATCATCACGTGAGACGGACTAGTCAACGTCGGTGAACATCTTCATGTTGATCGCATCTTCTATACGACTCATGCTCGACCTTTCGGTCTTCTGTGTTCCGAGGCCATGTCTATGCACATGCTAGGCTCGTCAAGTTAACCCTAAGTGTTTTGCATGTGTAAAACTGTCTTACACCCGTTGTATGTGAACGTAAGAATCTATCACACCCGATCATCACGTGGTGCTTCGAAACGACGAACTTTAGCAACGGTGCACAGTTAGGGGAGAACACTTCTTGAAATTGTTATGAGGGATCATCTTATTTACTACCGCCGTTCTAAGTAAACAAGATGCAAAACATGATAAACATCACATGCAATCAAATAATAAACGTGACATGATATGGCCATTATCACATAGCTCCATAGCTCCTTTGATCTCCATCTTGGGGCTCCATGATTGTCTTGTCACCGGCTTGACACCATGATCTCCATCATCATGATCTCCATCATCGTGTCTCCATGAAGTTGCTTGCCAATTATTACTTCTACTACTATGGCTAACGCGTTTAGCAATGAAGCAAAGTAATTTACATGGCGTTGCTCAATGACACGCATGTCATATAAAAGAATAAAGACAACTCCTATGGCTCCTGCCGGTTGTCATACTCATCGACATGCAAGTCGTGATTCCTATTACAATAGCATGAACATCTCATACATCACATATAGATCATTCATCATTCATCACAACTTTGGCCATATCATATCACAAACCACTTGCTGCAAAAACAAGTTAGACGTCCTCTAATTGTTGTTGCAAGTTTTTACGTGGCTGAATTAGGGTTCTAGCAAGAACGTTTTCTTACCTACGTGAAAACCACAACGTGATTTGTCAACTTCTATTTACCCTTCATAAGGACCCTGTTCATCGAATCCGCTCCAACTAAAGTAGGAGAGACAGACACCCGCCAGCCACCTTATGCAACTAGTGCATGTTAGTCAGTGGAACCGGTCTCACGTAAGCGTACGTGTAAGGTTGGTCCGGGCCGCTTCATCCCACAATACCGCTGAAGCAAGAAAAGACTAGTAGCGGCAAGAAAGTTGACAAATCCACGCCCACAACAAATTGTGTTCTACTCGCGCAAGAAGAACTACGCATAGACCTAGCTCATGATGCCACTGTTGGAGAACGTTGCAGAAAACAAAAAAAAATTTCCTACTCGTTTCACCAAGATCATCTAGGAGTTCATCTAGCAACGAGTCACGAGATGCATCTACATACCTTTGTAGATCGCGTGCGGAAGCGTTCAACGAACAGGGATGATGTAGTCGTACACAACGTGATCCAAATCACCGATGACCAACGCCGAATGGACGGCACCTCCGCGTTCAACACACGTACGGGACGGGAGACGTATCCTCCTTCTTGATCCAGCAAGGGGGAAGGAGAGGTTGACGAAGATCCAGCAGCACGACGGCGTGGTGGTGGATGCAGGGCGTCGCAGTAGCAGGGCTTCGCCTATACTACGAGGAAGAGAGACGTAATGGGGAGAGAGGGAGGCGCCAGGGGCTGGTGTGTCAAGTCCCTCCTCTTCCCCACTATATATAGGGGTGCCATGGGGGGGGGGGGCGCCGGCCCTAGTAGATGGAATCTACTAGGGGGGCGGCGGCCTAGGGTGGGGCTTGCTCCCCAAGGCAAGGGGGGCGCCCCCTCTATGGTTTCCCCTTAGCCCTAGCCGCATGGGCCCTCTAGGGGCTGGCGCCCCAGCCCACTATGGGCTGGGTTCCCTCCTATTTCAGCCCATGGGGCCCTCCGGGATAGGTGGCCCCACCCGGTGGACCCCCGGGACCCTTCCGGTGGTCCCGGTACAATACCGGGTACCCCGAAACTTGTCCCGATGGCCGAAACTGCACATACTATATATAATTCTTTGCCTCTGGACCATTCCGGAACTCCTCGTGACGTCCTGGATCTCATCCGGGAGCCCGAACAACATTCGGGTTACTGCATATACTTATCTTCACAACCCTAGCGTCACCGAACCTTAAGTGTGTAGACCCTACGGGTTCGGGAGACAAGCAGACATGACCGAGACGACTCTCCGGTCAATAACCAACAGCGGGATCTGGATACCCATGTTGGCTCCCACATGCTCCATGATGATCTCATCGGATGAACCACGATGTCGAGGATTCAATCAACCCCGTATGCAATTCCCTTTGTCAATCGATATATTACTTGCCCGAGATTCGATCGTCGGTATCCCAATACCTCGTTCAATCTCGTTACCGACAAGTCACTTTACTCATACTGTAATGCATGATCCCGTGACCAGACACTTGGTCACTTTGAGCTCATTATGATGATGCATTACTGAGTGGGCCCAGTGATACCTCTCCGTCATACGGAGTGACAAATCCCAGTCTTGATCCGTGTCAACCCAACAGACACTTTCGGAGATACCCGTAGTATACCTTTATAGTCACCCAGTTACGTTGTGACGTTTGGTACACCCAAAGCACTCCTACGGTATCCGGGAGTTACATGATCTCATGGTCTAAGGAAAAGACACTTGACATTGCAAAACTCTAGCAAACGAACTATACGATCTTTATGCTATGTTTAGGATTGGGTCTTGTCCATCACATCATTCTCCTAATGATGTGATCTCGTTATCAATGACATCTTATGTCCATAGCCAGGAAACCATGACTATTTGTTGATTAACGAGCTAGTCAACTAGCGGCTTACTAGGGACATGTTGGTGTCTGTTATTCACACATGTATTACGATTTCCGGATAACACAATTATAGCATGAATAAAGACAATTACCATGAACAAGGAAATATAATAATAATGCTTTTATTATTGCCTCTAGGGCATATTTCCAACACATACAAGTATCTCACACACAGACATAAAAACTATCAAACAAGAACACACAAAAGTTCAACCAAATAGCAAGAGAGACAAAGAAGCAAGACACTCTCCGTCGAAGCCTATGACCTATACATTTCTCCCCCTTTGGCAACAAGTTACCTAAAAGTTTGAAGATGCATAGTGCTATGCGTCTCTTAGGCTTGGTCTTCAGGAGGTGGTGTAGAGAGAATCCAAGGATGAAGGCATCAGTGGATGTTGTTGGAGCTCGTGGAGTAGTTGCTGGATGTGGCACTGAAGCTGTTGTTGCTGGTGCAGATGAAGTAGCTCTTGTATCTGACACTGGCACTGCAGCTGACCTCTGACCTCTTGGCACTCGCTGAAAAGCATCCGTAGTTGCCTTCCCTCTGTTCTCCTCTGCTTCCTCTTGGAGCTGCTCGACTGTAGTCTGTATCTCAGTCACTTTCAGATCAAGATCGTAAAACTTGGACTCAACGATCCTCTCCAAGCTCTCCTGATTCTGAGTCAGGGTGGCCAAGCCCATTCTCAATCCTCAAAGTTGCCTGAATGAGATAACCTAGCCGATCTTGTTTGCTCTTTAAGAACACGTGAGATGCTTCCTCAGCACTTGGCATCCTTGCAGCCTTTTCTGCCTTTGCCTTTGCCCTCTTCTCTTGTGCTGATGAAGGATCATCCTCATTCATCACAACTATGTTATCCTCAAATTCTGGGTGCAAAGGTAGGTGCTCCTTGTCCAACAAGTAAGTGCCTGTGCCCATCTTGTAGTCAATGAGCACCTGAATGTGTGGAGCATACCCACAAGATCTTTTCTGATCTACATCAGTCCTCTTAATTGTCTCAACAATCAGACTCATGACCTTGAATTTTTGAGGAACATCAAATATCTGCAGCAAGTTGATTAAATGTCCCCTTCTCATCTTGTGATCTCTAGATTTGGGTGATAGAGTATGCCTTAAGATTGTGTTGATTGTAGGCAGACCAGACAACAGATAATACACAGATCCAAGCTTGTGTGTCTCTAAAGCTTTGTCTGGGATCTCCTTGTACATGCTTGCCATTGAGTTGTGGTCCTTCTTCTTCTTGGAATACACATCCAAATCATCCTCATGCTCTTCTGGGGCATTGATCAACTTGGCCCACTCATCAACAGTTGATTGATACCTTGTACCCTCAGACATCTTATAATTCTACCATCTGGATAGAAATGAGTTGTAGAATAGAACTGCATAGTGAGCTCATCATTCCATTTGGTAAGCTTCTGTCCCACAAAATCATCAACTCCACAAGCTTTGAAGCTTTCATGCACTCCTGGGAAGTAGTCTTCATTCTCATCAATGAATGCCCAATCAACCCACTTCATATCACAGACTATAGGTTTCTTGTCCAACAAAATGGTTTCACAGAAATCCTGTTGTTCCTTGGTGTGGAACCTATAGTCCACTACAGTCCTCCTCCTCACAACATAGGGATCAGACTGTCTCCAATGTCTCAGTCCTGCATCCTTCCTGATGTTCATATCCTCAGCCACTGGATGAGTGTCATTGTGTTCTGGAATCTTTGGTTTCAGTTTCCTCAGCACTTGGGCTTCTGCATCTTTTTCTTCAACTTCAGGCACTGGGGCCTTATTCTTCTCTTTAGCTGGGATGTTCCTGGTGCTTCTCTTGGGCTTACAAGGCTTCTGAGCTTGAGCTGCAGCCTTGGGGGTAGTCTTGGGCTTTGAAGTGGCAGCCCCTGACTTAATGGCATCCCCCATAAGCTTCTGGGACTTGGGTGCTATTGCGGCATCCTCTTCCTCTTCATCTTCTTCTGGATCTCTCATTATAGAGGATCTACCATTGACTCTGGCAGTGGTCTTCTTGACCCTCTCTTTCCTTTTCTTTCCCTCTCCAGTAGCTTCTTCAGTTAGCTTAGAGATTTTAGTAGTTGAGGCTCTAGCTTTTAAGGTTGGCACCCTCTAGGCAGGGGTCTTCTTATGTAGTCCAGGCTTTGTTGTTGCAGCAGTACCATATTCTTTCTTCAGCACCTTCTTTCTGGAGCTCACTTCTTCCTCAACAGCCACATAGTCCTCATCCTCAGAATCTAAGGTTCTCTTCTTCCTTGTTTTGGTGGCTGCCTTGGGCAAGTTACTGGGAGTGCTCCTGCTGCCCTCATCATAGCTGCTTGAGGGACTAGTGCCCTTACTCAATTGCACTTGCTCTTCTGACTTGTTCTGACTATCACTTTGGTCAGACATCCTGGCAATCAAACTAACATCAAATCCTGTGAATAGATATGGATGAGGTAGAATAGATGAGCATCACAAAGTGTAGAGTTTTCGCAAAACAAATGAGACAAAAACTTAGTTTTAGTTCTCCACGGAAATCATTTCGGAGCTACCGATTTGTTAAACTCAGTGATACTGAAGCTACTGTTGGAGTCTAAATCATCCTGGCAATAACACTAACATCAAATCTTGGCTCCGATATTGCTAGGGTTTCACAAAGAATCGAATTTGGTCGCACCGATTTGCAATTTTCGGTCAGACCGAAAAGCGCATGTGCAATGGCCTAAGCCGAATTGGTGGGGCCGATTTCTACAACCCATTCGGTCCGAGATGAGCTCGGCGGAGACCTAACCCTAAATTTTCAAATCAAACCTAACCTAAAGGGAGTTTTCTCTCGATAGATTGATTTCATACGTGGTAATGGTCATGGAAAAGCAATGTGCTAGGAATCGGAATAAGGAATTAGCACACAAAATCGAACTCATACCCTAGTTCGGCGGGAGTTCTCTATGGCGACAACGGTGGGGCAGAATCCCATTGACGGCGATGGAAACTAGCGGTGGGAGGTCGCTGGCAACAAGGAGATGATCCGAAGACCCGAGGCAACAGAGGAGGACACGCGCC